>OU744806.1:23037874-25537874 GCA_916614155.1 Mesoligia furuncula
TAAGTTCATAATTCATAATAGTGAGCGGTATAATCCGACTATAGGAATTCATTTGAGTTTGTGGGCGCCTAGGTAATTGCATAGAATAAGAAACCCGTACAGAAGCGCAACTTAATTAAGTGCAGTCAGGGAAACGGATTGCTTCGCTAATGAAAAATATCCATGATAAGAACGCTTGGAAACATGCTGGTCCTGCTCCATAGGACAATCTAGAGTCTAGACAAAATCAAACTGGTTGCTAATTTAATTGTAAAATTGATTCTTTCTTCTTTTTTTTTTTTTTGACGTTGATTTATATTCTGTAATTACTTAAACTCACACCCTGACTTATTAGGTACTTGTATGTTTTTATTTAAATTAAAATCGTTTACTTTTACCATGTTTGTAAATACGTGAGCACCATGTATCTTTTAGATAATTAATTTATGTCATGTTTTCATTTTTAATTCTTTTACCTATTGTGGTATAGTAATTTTATTTTAGGTGCATCGTCTTCACATATTATTATAATATAATTAATGTATGCAAAATATTGTAAAACATTTTAAAAGGGTGGAGTTTCTTGCCCATTCTTCTCCATACGAAAACTACCTTTTGGAATGGGCGACTAGAATCAATTCTATTTTATCGTAATTTTTGACGTTCAAAAGTGCCTTTTATGTGCCTATTTGAAATAAATGTTTTGACTTTGACTTTGAATGGACTATCAGCATAAATGGCTTGACACGTCAAAACGAATTGTGTTAATCTACTAAACAATACATTTCCCTGACAGTACTTTCCTTAGTGCATGTGCCGATGCTGCCGAAATAATATCCGCACTCGCCCAAGCCAAAACATCGGGGTATTTGCGTAACACACTTAGGCCCTTTGTCACGGCACGGTTTCATTCCGGTACGGCGTATAAACCGTGCCGCAGAAAAAACGCGTCTGTCAACAAGCTTCAATAGTGATCCAAAAAACACTGACGACTGTGCCTTCACAAGGCGAATAAACCGTAGTTTTTCACGGCAAGAAAAACGTGTGTGTACAAAAGGTCTTACAGTACCAGTGGCTTTCATTTTGACCGTACAACAACATTCATTGCCTTATTTACGTTGTTGATCAGACCAATTTTTCGAACTTAAGAAGCAATGGATTAGCAATATCCTTCGAAATCATTTAGATTGTAATTGAAATTGTCAACGCAATTAGGGTGCAAGATTAACAATTTCTATGATCGAGCGCAGAACGTGTACCGTGTCGCAAGAAAAAGGGATCAACCTTAAGTGTATTGAACGTCACTCATGCCCCGGAGTCCGAAATAAGAAGGCTATAAGCCTCTTACGCACTGGCGCTTATTTCACAGCGCCCTGGATTTTCAACACTCCAACAGAGCGCATCCCTAGGCTTTAAAAAAGTGTCCTGTCGGAATTTCAACTCTCAGCGCAAAACCGAGCGTTAAAAATCTGGTGCGCAGTAAAAAAACGGCACGAAATAAAAGCGCTGGTGCGAATGTGTGTTAATATAGATCGATTTCCGAACAGGAGCTTCGCTTCTGATACATTCTTCATCTATGGCGCCTAATTGGTAAACTGTGCTTGAGCTGAACTAAGTAAGTATTAGATAAAGGGTATAATAAAACACACAATTTGGCCTCAAATCGGAAAATATTAATGTTTTATTGCACTTAATTGTCAGCCGAAACTGTGTAGCGAGAATTTAAATAACAAAACCTAATAGCGTTGAATGCTAAATTGTGCTAAATATTTTAGTGTGCTTTTGCATTTGAGTAGAACTGATGTTTCTAATAGCTTGTTTGACGTATTATTCTTGTATAACTCTCAAAGCTTTATGAAATCAATGAAAACTAAGTTTTTACGATAAATAAGTATTTTTTACAGTTCACCGGTGAATGTTAAAAAAATATTTATATTACTTGTAACATATTTTTTTGCATTGATTTGAATCTATTTCTTATTTAGATAGGTACCTACCCTACTTTAAATATCAAGAAGTCAAAATAATTTTCTAACCTTAAAATACCGATAAAATTATCTTGTACATACCATTTTAGGAGTTCTTCTATTAATCTAACATTTCCCCTTCTGGCGATAACTGTACCATATTACCCGCCCTGCCCTTTTAAGCATCATGTAACAATTTAATTAATTAAGGAGCCTTTTCCTTCACGGCAATATCTCCCCTTTTAACATCATTCCACATGCATTTATTCGCAGGGCAAGTAGGTGGGTGGGTGCGGCCAAACTGTTCAACAACGCGTTTAGTTTACATTCAGAATAGATAGGAGTTAATTGGCCTAAAGTCAGGAATAATCAGTTGCAAACGTTCTTCAAGGCAACGTCCTCTTTCGGCAATGTTTCGTATGCATTTATACAGGGTTGTAGGTGGGTAGGTGCGGCTAAACTGGACTAATAACTGTATTTAGAATATCAGACAATCGGTACTAATTAATTGCAAATAATACGGTGAGAAGTATGCGAAGGACTCGGTTCGACTTGCTACGGTTATTAATCGTAGAGGCTACGACCGAAATATTCGGTTTAATTATTCGATTCGCACGAATCCACTCGCCGAAACGGGCGAAACACCACTTTTAATTTTTTTTTTTTTGAGCCGATAATTCCAGAAATATGTATTAGGCAATTGGCACATTTTGATTGGCACATTCTGGAGTGTTGACTCGCCCATAAATAAATTAACTTCGTGCGAGTGTCCTATAGAAAAAATAATTTTATTTAAATTCGTGCGAATCGACTAATAAGCGAAATATTTGGGTGGGACTGGAATTTATTCGCAGAGATGACAGATATGAATAGTTGCTGAAACTGATTAAATAGGCATTTGTATTGAAGGGCATTATTTACTGGCTTACGTAATAATATTAATACTTAACTACTGATTATTTACATTGCCATTTATTTGAAAGAAAAATCTGCAGGACAAAAGAAGTTTCTCTTACCATAATCAGCCTGTAATGTTCCCACTGCTGGGACACAGGCCTCCTCTCTGTGAGAGGGAGTGGGCCTAATCCACCTCGCGGGCCCAGTGTGAGTTGGTAGATATCACATGTCTAATTTTTAGTTCTAGGGCATACAGTTTCCGTTAAAAAAAATTAAAATTCAACTTAGTAGCAAATACAATAATGCATTTTATTTTATATTCTTTAAATAAATGAAATTATAAATTAAATAAAGATTATAGGTACTTACCGATTTATAATAAAAATGCTTCGCTTACCCCGTCCACGTTAATGAACAAATAGTGCTTACCTGAAAACAAAAATAAATATTTAGTACGAAGAACTACCTTTTAACAACAACATTACCATAAAAACAATACAGAAGTTAAAGTTTATATAATATACGTAGGGACGTAGGAGCTCTTGGCTAAATAATAACAGCCGCACGGGTCGATCGAAAGTTAAGCTACACTTGCCGAGGTCGGTCCGTGGATGGGTGACCATCCATTACAAATCGAAGCCCCTCCATGCTTCGGAAAGCACGTTAAACCGTTGGTCCCAGCTGTCATTTGTAGGTATTTGACAGTCGTTACGAGTAGTCAAAACCCAGAAAGTCTGAGAACCATGCTTATCAAGGGGTATCGTATTACCCAGTAACTGGGTTGTGAAGGATAGATAGGCAGTCGCTCCTTGTAAAATACTGGTATTCTGCTGCATCCGGTTAGACAGGAAGCCGAACCCAACATGGTTAGGTTAGGTTAGCAGATTGTGAGTAAGAGCAGTTTCGAATCCGAAATAAGGTCCCACTTCAATCCGAATTGGGAATGTTCTAAATTCGGACGGATAGAGTTCGGATCTAGTGCGTCACTTGGGCATTTCTCGGATTCGGATAGGATGTAGTGCGAAACCGCTCTAACGTAGACATCATAAACAAATCGTACACCTTGGCACCATAAAAAGTCATGTTTGACGATAAAACACGAATCAAAACATTGGCTTGTAAAGTTTTAAGTGACACGGAACATGCTTGTCACACCATTATCATGTAAATGACACACATGCACTACTGCATGGTACTTTATCTACCTACCTTACTTAGACAGGTACCTAGCTATAAACCTGCGTCAAAAACTGAAAAAAGTATTCTTACTGCTGCATGCCTATGTTCATTTGTTTCCATTACAGCCCATGGTCTTCCAAAAAGAAAGTACTGGTTACGACAATCTAACACATAACAAGTTGCCTTTTCCAAAGCCTAGGTTCCTACATTGGAATCTACGTAACACTATCCCTATCACTATCCTTTGAAGAAGAACCGGCAAGAAACTTCATGATCTTTTTGTGAGTCAACGGATGATGATTTTTGTCAGTGTTTTGGCACTCTTGCCGTATTTGTAATTGGTCCTCAAGACCAAAATGACTATAAACATGTAATTATACTCTACCTAAATCTTAGTGACGACGACGGGTGGTTCACATAATATGTAAGTCGAGAAAAAATCTGTTTATATCAACCGATGTAACGATTAGATAAAGATAATTATGTAGGTATCCGTTTTTTGTTAAGTCTAAGCAGCTAACCTTGTTTCTCGCGTCGTCGTCTGGAATCTCGATCACCGCACCCACTTGTGGACGTTAGTCTTTAGAGTTCCGTTCCAATATGGTGACTATGGTATACATATGGTGTAATCTTGGAATGTAGCAAACATTCTTATGCGCAAAAAGTAACATTTCTAGCTTAATGTACTAAGAAACGTATTAGTATATTGATTAAATAATACATCGAACTTGGATAGGATTGGCACAGGAGCGTGGAGATTGAGCATAACAAAAAGAACCCTGAGAGCAGTAGGTGAGGTTGGGCTGTGGATGATGATGACGGTACTACCTAATCAATACAGATTGACAGCCGATCCCAGCAAATACATTATGAAAGCGATTTAGAATAAACATTCACCTAGCAACGTAACCAAGTCATACAAAGAACAATACATAACACACAAAAAATGTACAAGAGATAAAAACCGATGAACATCGACCCGACGACCTCTCAGCGGGATGCCAAGCTAGTGAAAGTGAACACATACCTTTGTTTTGCGAGCATATGGGCTCTAGAGTAAACAAACAACTAAAGAAATATTAAGATGTTGGAGTTTTATCGCCTTTTTAGAGACCCAGAAGGACCAAGTCCATTATATTGATAGATATTACTGGTTATTTGAAAAGTCCAGGTGTAAGTTTTCACAACTGGCAGACAAACGAGAAGACGAAAAGCTTAATATCCAAAATGCATCAGGTATTATTTTTAGGAGAGCTGAGGTACAGGTTTAGCTTATGCGTTCTCAGTCCAGAGACAAACTACCTCATTCAATCACAACGGTACATTCGATACCGAAATCCTTCAAAACGAAACACAGCAACGCCACTTGGCGGCAGAAATTTTTAAATATCAAATATGGTAACTTCCCCGGAGGAGCTCCTTTATAAAGAGCTATACTACTAGATACTAACATTTGGGCAGTTCTAGATAGAAAAGTAGGTAGGTAATAGGTATGTACCCAACATAAACACTGAACCAAAGCCTGAAACAAAGCATGATGTAAAGCGAATGTTCGATAAAGCGTAACAAATGCTTGCATGCGTTAAATATACACATGTGTTCATGTATATTTAGTTAATCAAACAGGAAAACAGCGGTTATAAGCTATACATGCTGTAATTGGCGATGTTCACAACGAAACGTTAGGTGAACATGAGAATTTATGAACATGTGATATTATGGAAATATTTTTAGCCTGTGGCGTCCAGCTGAGAGAAACGATAAACAACGAAGGATTAATGGCACGTATACACATTAGTACACAAACTGCATTTGCAATTGACAAAACTGAGCACAAGTAAGTAGATGGACCTAAAACTTAAAGCATGAAAACTAAGACTCCTTGAAGGAGTAAGAAGTTTACAGCGAATTTAATCCAAAAGATGAATAAAACTTATAAGTACTATCTTAACTCTTCCACCTTTCGTTCTACATTATGAGGTGCCACATTGTCAGAGAAATCCGGGTCTATTCGATGAAGTCAAGATTCACAGCCTACCAAACAGCTAGGCTTAACATACCAAAACATACAGACCCCCTTTTACTGAGCAAACGCGTATTTTGACAAGCTTGATAGTCTGGTACGGAAATATAAAATACGTTCGAATGATAAGGAACAATTTACTTTAAGATGAATGCGCAGTGGTAGACCGCGAAATTCAAATTTTCTTACGTTTGTTGCAATTTGCAGGCCAGTGTCAGGTTGTATCTTGATCAAAATATGATTCGCTACTATAATCTAAAATATCTCTTTAAGTTAGATTTGTACCATAAGGTTCTTATGGTTCGCATTCACCTTAAGAACAATTGAAAATGACATAAATTAGAAAGAGTGTTTTTCAAAGGTCTAATAATATTCTGTGGAACTTCAATGCTCGTTTTTACTAACACTATAAAATAACACCTTAATGAATGCCTAAATAAAAACGCACTGTTGGATTTACAATTTCAATGCTCAGCTCAACAACTACGATCCAACATTCCAATATTATATGACTGGTGTTCATTTAGGTGTATCCTATTAGTGAAAACGGGCATAATACCTTTAAAGTTTAGGTATGACTGATATATACATAAATACGCAGTAATGGCACCTTTTGTCGCCTATCAGAGCATGCTCTCTGTAGATTAATAGGTTATTGAAGAGAATGATATGGGAATGACTTCAACAGCTTGGTGCATAACATTAGAATGCTAATGAAATACTTACGTCTGCACTTTGCGGACTGGGTAACAATTACTGCGAAGTGCGAACTATTCATTAGACGTTTACGCAGTCACAATGGAACATGCGCTCGTGTATCTTGAACTTGGTTTTTACCCGACTGCGTCAGAAGGAGGGTTATGTTTTTCGAGTGTATGTATGTAGGTATGTATGTATATTTCTTTGGCACGCTCTGTAGCCTAAACGGCTTGATCGATTTCAGGTTGAGAGGTACCGTTAGATTCGTCTTAATTGTGAGAGTGTCACTAGATATATCAAAATTGAAAAAAAAAAATTAAAATGGCCGATTTTTGGCGCAATATGACTCCAAAAAAAAATTTTTTTTTTCTCGAAACCTATCGAGTGGGGTATCAAAATAAAGGGTTTTAAAAGGTGATTACAAAAATATATATAACTTATATGGTTAAAAGTAATTCGAAGTGAGAAATCGAAAGAAACACGTACCAAGAACTAAATCGTTTGCGAAATCTTTCACATTTGTAAACTAAAAAGCTGGAAATAAAAAATAAAAAACCCGACTGCGAAACTGAAAAGCTAAAAACAAGCCCATTTTAAATTAAATAAAAGTTGGAAGCAGGCGGGACCCATACCATTTTTATTATATTTTCAAATTCAAATGGGTCCCGCCTGCTTCCAACTTTTATTTGATTTAAAATGGGCTTGTTTTTAGCTTTTCAGTTTCGAAGTCGGGTTTTTTATTTTTCAAATTACTTTTTACAATGCCCAGCTCCACCGCACTCGGCCAATTCTTTTAGACAAGCAGCATGAATCATGAATGAATGATCATTATTTCTGTAAGTAGCCATAGACAAGGTGGTTAAAGAGTCGTGGATCAAACGAAATACCCGCTAATGGAGGTCAATTCAAACGCTTTTAAAGTGAGAAAAAATTTTCGGAAACGCATCAAAATTATTGGGAAAAAAATAATTGCTCTTAAAATTTGGTACCCAGAACCAATAGAAATTTTGTAGTGCTGATACATTATCTAGTAATAATATAACACTGTTTGTTTTATTGTTTTTTAACCCATTTTTTTATAAATTAGTCTAATTGTAAAAGAACTCGGTACTTATACAAAAATATTCATAACTTTTAGGGCAGTTGAATTATGGCCATGCTGTAGAAGAAAAATTATTTTTGAATATTTTTTTTTTTTGATTTTTTTAAGATTTTTTTTGTTGACTTTTTGACCACTTTGTATTTAAACACTTTCACAAGTTAACAATATTGTTGGAAATACCAAGCGAGGAGGCGGGGCCTAGCAGCGCGTCATAGTGACGTCAGGAAGTGGAAGTGGCGCAAGACCCGTCGGCATCGGGCGGTGTGGGGAGCGGGCGCTCACTTTTCGCTTGGCGGTTGGATGCAACGGTCGTGTCTCGTAGCTGAAATATTGTGTATAGGGTACCTAGGTTCTAATTAATTGTTTTCATAATTAAATCTTATTTAGCTAATTTGGTCGTTATTTTTTAAAAATTCAACCTCACCTCTGGTTTGTAAAATCAGAAGTGGGATTGTCACGCGTTTCCAGCCGTTTTTGCCATCTGATTCGATTAGGTAATTGTGTTAAAAGTGACCGTTGACATTTGATAAACAAAGTGCAAACATGCGAACGCTTATTAAATAATCGTGTGGGTCTGTCCAAGTTCGACCCAGACAAACCAGATACGGATGCGCGATCATAGTACATGTTGTTTTGGGCATAGGCTGTATGCAGAAATACCTTTGCACAGTGACGCGCCAGTTGCGCCCTACCGCCACGTTAAAAAAAAAAAAGTGTCTGTAACCGGCGTTTGGGTTCGTCGTATCCTGTTTTCGTAATAAACACACGGTAGGACGCGTCGTGTGCAAACGTAACAGCACACAGTACAATAGCTGATTTGTGTTTTGCTGAAAATTCACTGCAAGGAGGTCCACTTGTTGTGTGTGGCCGTCATTAAGGCGCACAAAGGGAGCCAAAGATGTAGCGTGGAGCTACCAGTGACGTGGGGTGACTTGAAGAATCGAGCCAAGCAGCCTGCAGCCGTCGCCGCGTCGGTGAAGCCCTTCGTGTGCTGGAAGTGAGGGAATCCAGGACAAGTCGCGACATGTCATGGGCCGCGGCACGGTGCACGAGCAGTGGCAGCCAGGCAGATGGTGGAGGTGGACCGCGTGCTGCAAGCAGCAGCGGCGAGTGGACGTTTGCGTCGTACAGCTACTCTCAGGCACGTTAGAAAATAAAGGTGAGCTGTATTGTTTTGTTTACGATTCTGGTGCTGAATGCTCGTTAGTAAAAGCGAGTTGTGCAGCCAAATTAAGTGGCAAACGAGTTAATAACGTTGTTGCATTGACTAGTATTGGTCAAACGCGTGTATTCAGCACAGAACAAGTCTTATGTAGCGTTGCGATTAGCGAGTAACAACTTGAGATTTTATTACATTTCTACTCGAAATTTACTTGCAAAGTAATATTATGACAGGACAAAGGCAGCTTTAACAAAATTTTGGGTAGGCTATTTTGTGTTATTAGAAAACGAAGAATGAAATCAGATTATAAGACTAAGTTAGATCGGAAGTTCAGAGGTCCACTTAAGTTAGTTGATGTTTTGGATTGTCGATCACCTCCCCATACGTTAATAGCGTTAAATCCAAACCGTACTTACAAGTATGCTCACGATCGCATACGAAAGATGCCTCTAAGTAGTGTTCCTAACGAGTAAACGTAGAAGACGGTGTCGAGAGATCCTTCACCGAGTAGTTAGAGCACATACCATGGCTAGGTCGCACTGTACGCACTACGCACTTGTCTGTAGTCGTAACTGCAACTCACTTGTGAGTTGTTCAGGTCTCAAAGGAGACTATTGTTGTGTTGGTCTTGTAATGACCTGGGAGTCGTAGACTCTATGTGAAGTGAGGTGTGTTGGTCGTATCACTTAAGGTGATGACGATATGGGCGGCATGAGTGTGTCACTAGCTGCTGCGGCAGCAGGGCCATGAGCGTTATGTGATCTAAGTTGATATAGTTCCTGACCAATTATTACTAAGGCTTAAAGGAATCTTTTGTTGTCGATGATTGCTACCGTTTTTACAAATTTTTTATTAAGTAGTGCGTTTCGATAACAATGTGGTCAGAATTGGCCGAGTGGAACATGCACTGCTGTTGGTTTTTTTTGTGGTTACAGGTTAACACACAACGACGTGTGCAAGCAAGATGGCAGTGTCAGACAGCGTTACACTCTGGATCTCCTGTACGAGTGGTCGCTGATCGGGACGGCGCTTTCCGTGCAAGAGGTTTCGCGACTTCTGCCAGGGAAGCGTGGACGTCTGTGCCGTTGAGCCGGCTACAGATCTGTTGTCTACCGAATCTGGTGAGTCGTTTTCATTTTGTTTTGACTCCGGTACTGAGTGCGTCTCTGGTAAACAACAGCAAAAATGGTTACCTACATTGTTACTTTTTTAGGTATAGCCCAATCTAGTTTACAATGCAATTTTAAATTCTCTCACGTTAGGTTAAGAATGATGCCAGTAGGTCATGTACCAGTCGTAGTAGATGGTGATCACAGTGGTGATGAGCAATGAGCAAGCCTAAGTAGTGAGAGCCACGCGAGTAGGGATTCTCTAACGGCCGTAGTAAAGTTGTGTGTAGTCACAGGGTGATGCATACGGATCCATGCACTGGGTGTGTGAGAGCAATGCAATTGCTGGTCGGCCGGAGCGCCGTGGCGTTAGAGTGGTTTACTCGTGTGTGGGTTTCCAGGTGTCTAAGGCTCTTAGTGAAAAAGATTATTGTTGTAATGTGAGTAACTATGGTACATGGCTCTGGTTGATGTTAGTTTGGGTCAGTGGGTCGTCTTAGGAGCGTACTTACAAATACGCTCTATGACCGTGTTCGGAAGATGCCCGAGCGCCAAGTACCAATTGAGATTATAGACGAAATGGATGATGAGTTGGCAACTTTGTATTTGTCAGCAAGATTGGACAAAGTACTGGAAAATTAGATTCTGGCATGCGCGGCCCATACAAGGTTACTCGGGTGCTGCCCCGTTATGAATTGGAACTTCTAGCTGGGTCTTACGGAAAGAAGACTCAAGCTGCCGCTGAACATATGACGTTATGGCGCGGTGAGTGGACGCCAGACGCTTGTTCTGCGTTCTTTGAAAGTGGTAAGTTGACTTACCGGTTTGGAGCATGCAAACGTTAGGGCCTCTGCTCTGTTTCACGATCGCGGTCATACGAAGGGACATGCAAACGTTAGGGCCTCTGTCTCATGACGCGAAGCGTGTAATATGTCACAAATTCATAGTACGCAAACGTTAGGGCCTCTTCTATGAATTTGTAAAACGACAAGCAAACGTTAGGGCCTCTGTCGTTGACAATGTATAACGACTGACGGAAGTCCGGAATCTGTCTTTAGTTATGCATTGAATGTTCTCTCAGGTTTCAAGCTGTTTCAACTTTAAGTCATTATTGCTTTTTGGTCTGTGTTACTGGCACTTGAGTGCACGCTTGTGCCTGGGACATTGACCTTTGTTGACCGTAAACTATAAGTTGTTTCATGTTGAATAAGCTTCAAACCGTAGTGGTCACGTCATTTTGTTACTCATGTGTTGTAATGTTTCAGAGATTGCCGACGATCAACATAATGATGACAACCAGGTTGTGAGGGATGAGCAAGGATCTGATGCAAATGGGAGTAATACCGCGGTCGAGGACGCCACGCAATCGGGAACGGCCGTCTTAGATATTTCTCCTACCCACACATTCGATACAAGTGGAAGTGTATAAAAGGCGTCGCGCACGTCGGACGAGGGTCATTCTGTGCTTGGCTTTCGGACGCAACGGACGTTTCGCTGTCGGCGACCTGGTATTCGTGAACAAGGCTTCACAATCTGCTGGGAAGCTGGACTCCGGTATGCGCGGTCCGTATAAGATCGTGCGTGCACTGCCTCATCACCGTTACGAGCTGAAACTGCTTGCCGGGTCGTATGGAAAGAAGACCCAGTCGGCTGCAGAACACATGGTGCTGTGGCGAGGCGAGTGGACGCCGGACACTTGCTTAGCTTTCTTTGAGGGTGATAAGTGAGTGTGAAGTGTCATGCTAACTTTGGGCCTCTGACATTGGACGACAAGTGTACTCTCTGTGTCGCTTGGTCGTAATGATTCTTCACGAATGTATAATACTGCAAACGTGGGGCCTCTATTATGCATTCGTGAGGGTGACAAGCAAACGTGGGGCCTCTGTCATTAACGCCGTGCGAAGTATGTAGAGCGGCACACGTGTTGCCTATATACTAGTACGGATTCATTTTTATTTATTTTGTCTTAAATGTGGTGCGAGTGACCGAAGGCCGGAGTTCGGTCATTTGTAACACATTTGCTTTATTTTGGTATTCTGTTAGTTTCTTTGCTTTGTTATAAAATAAGTAACTGATCTGATGGTTTAACAACTTAATTTTAGCTAACTTTTCCGAAATCTTTGCTTGTAGGCGCTTGAGTGCACGCTTGCGCCTGTGAGGATGGGTTTTTATGTAGATCTGCTATTTATGACCCACTAAAGTATATAACGTTCAATTTTTGTTGTCTTTTCCCTTCTGCACGCTGCACTGCATTGTCTTTCCTGTAACTTTAAATGGTTCCAAATGCCTTGCAGATGATGATCAAACCGATCAGGGTGCGGAGGGCCTGTCTCGTGAAGATGAAGAGGAAATGGGCGAGGACGCCCAGCGGTCAGGAGAGGCCGTGTTGGAAATACCAAGCGAGGAGGCGGGGCCTAGCAGCGCGTCATAGTGACGTCAGGAAGTGGAAGTGGCGCAAGACCCGTCGGCATCGGGCGGTGTGGGGAGCGGGCGCTCACTTTTCGCTTGGCGGTTGGATGCAACGGTCGTGTCTCGTAGCTGAAATATTGTGTATAGGGTACCTAGGTTCTAATTAATTGTTTTCATAATTAAATCTTATTTAGCTAATTTGGTCGTTATTTTTTAAAAATTCAACCTCACCTCTGGTTTGTAAAAATATTTTAAAAACTAGATGATGTCGGTGTTTCATATCCGACTACTCTGAGAAGAAACACCGAAAAAAATGCAGAGGTCACAGTCTCTTTTAAAGTCGTATGTTGGTCATATTGTGACGGTCAGATCATGTACAGGTAAATCATTTTTCAGGTTTATTCAGGTAGATGTCATAGCGACTTTTAGTATCTAAGTATTTTTTTAAATCTATCTTCAATATACCTACCTAACTTCAAAAGTTCAAATCAATCAACGCACCAATTATATTGATTCTCAAAAGGAAATACAAGACAGACTGATAGAAAGCAAAAAGAAGGGGAACGCAGACGGTCATTAATCTTTCCGACGTCACTCCTTATCAAGTCTCACCCTCGCCCTTGCAACCCCACGACCCCAGGTAGAAACACGCAAGTAGTTACCGTCTGAAAGAGATAATAATAGGTGGTGCGTCTGTGACACGAACAGTCAAGCTAGAAATTCTTCTACAAAACCGAACAGCAAAAAAGGACACAGTTATGAACTTGAATCCTTAAGGCAACAGTTCAGAAAACAATAGATAGGTAATTAAACTTAGTCATCTATTAGAAACAGCAGTCGGCCCTATTGAACATTGATAAATTTTGACAAATTCAATCAATCAATTTATGACAAGCATGATTTCGAATCCACAGCACGGAAGACTTCAATTAGCTTCAAACCTTACCCCACTCATAATATAATTGAAATCATAACCACAATCAAAATGATAGAGCTGTCAAATTAGGCGGTAACAAGAGGACTATTACGAGTACTGCCTTACGATCATAACAATGTTGATTTCGACATATCCGCACTTGACACCTGCGGTATCATAAAGGGGCGGGACATGTCGAGAAATGATATGAGATGAAGACTTTTGGGAGTTGGTCTAAGTTTATAATAAAACTTCACTCAGAATTTTTTTTTATGAAAGATGGTGTTAGAATTTTCAATGCTCTAGCATCAGGTTCTTCACAAGAGACAACCAAAAGGAGAAAGAGAACTAAAAGCTGAGACCCATTTCATAGCGAAGTACGATAACAAAGGAATGTTTACTTTTTCAAAACATCCTAAGTAATTACAAATAAGAACTGTTCTGAAGAACTTCTGGAACGTATAACAGTTTGAACTAAATGGAGAGGAGGATAAGCTTAATTAAAAAAAGGAAGTTATAACAGCCGCTGTCATCTGTCACTCAGACAGCAGTCCAACCCCAATGGCAGCGGTCGTGTGGGTGTCGTAATGACCTTGGTGCGTCGAATCAATACAGAACAATGCTCTCGATCACCCATTGTTTCAACCCAGGCTCCAATTTACACTTATTGGAGTTGCGTTAAACACTCGACCAGTGATGTAAATATGAAAGCAGGTTTTTAGAAAATTGCAAACATATTTTGTGTGAAATGTGTGTTGTAAGTGCATTAATTTAATTGCCATTCGTCTGGTTAGTTTGAAGTTACAATATTACGGTTTGAGCCATTTATGCTTTTAGTCTGGCGCCGAAGTACCTAGTGTTTTGTAGTTTAGTGTTCGTTATTAAAGTAGGTAATTTCATTTTAGAACTTCATAATTTAGCGGACACTTGTTATTACTTGATTTGATTATTGGACCAAATAACAGTAGGTATTATTTGCTTAAAGGTAGGTACAATTTTATCGCTATTAACTTATCATCACTGTCAAAATTCTTTCCGCAACTAGTCCGACAAAGGGCTGACTAATTTCTAGGACAATAACGTCATTCGTCATGACAAAGGCCACCCATCCGAATCAGTTCACACGTATACCATCAAACGGAGAACACACGTATAGAGGTTGATGCTTTCTAATATCCTCGCTCCGGGCAAGGAGTGTCACGTGACAAAATAATTTCTCTGCCTTTGTTACTAGCAACAACTTTTCATTACCTACATTGCTGATTGCTGAGCAATATAGGTTTAATTATAGATTGTTATTGTTCGCCATTTAAATCACCATATTGGTCGCACGAAGAAACGCATTGTGAATAAGAAGTAGCCACTCGATGCGAATAAGTAATATGAAAAGGAATTAATATGCCTACATTTACCTTCGCTTAATGCAACGTCAAGTGTTTGTTTGGACTTTGGAAGGTATATTATATCGGTCAAAAACTAAGCAACAAACAGATCGATACGAATCGGTTTGCCGATTACTCAGCAACTCGAAATATCTCGTTCGGTCGTGCGTTTGCAATTGCGTGGATAGTCTGGATAGCCAATCGCTCTATCGCTCTTTCGCTATTTTCATCCTGCGAGCGAAGCTACTGTGTATATCTCAAGCGCGTTTGTACAAAGGCGTTTCACACAGCTGACAGCTTTGATTGATGGCTGACA
Organism: Mesoligia furuncula; assembly: GCA_916614155.1. Taxonomy (NCBI): domain Eukaryota; kingdom Metazoa; phylum Arthropoda; class Insecta; order Lepidoptera; family Noctuidae; genus Mesoligia; species Mesoligia furuncula. The sequence goes on from OU744806.1 coordinate 23,053,015, forward strand.
AAATGGCGACATACAAGGAAGATGTTAGACCTCGAGTTGCTCTGGTAGGTCTGCAATCACGAAGTAAGTATAATGTAATTTTCTTTGGAATTTATGACCCAATAACTACGTCGCGTTGGCATCATTTTATCACTATACAGTTGCAAAAGTTTTTGAAAGCTTTAACTATACTCGCTTATGAGCATTTTTTACGCAACTTGTACTTGTACCTATGGGTGTTTAGCAGTTTTAATTTCAGAGAATGCCTTTTTCCTATCTGTCTCAAATCTTTCTATACAACTCGTACACGAGACAGAATTCAATGTAAAATGTAACACAGTACACGTCTGCCACATTTTTTTACATTTTCCTTTGAAGTTGTCCGACGAAGTGCAGCGAGTGGTATGAATCGTTCATTAGGCAAGGCAACAGTTCATTTCGTCCTCAAAAACTAAAACCTGGAACCCTTTGAGTGGTAGTTGAAGACTCATTTTAACTGATTAAAGATATTCGTGGTTCTGTATGCTTACCAAAACATATTCTTGCATCGTTCTCTGCATGTGGCGAGTCCATTGTATTGAAATACTAAATGCTAAACCATACCATAAAACTACCATTCGCTTCAAAAATCAGTTTACAAATAAAGATTCATAGCATTACATGGGTAATGCTATGAATCTTTATTTGATGCTATGAATCTTTATGCTATGGGTATGTAAGTAGGTATTATTCCTAACATCACATTTTAGTTAAATATTAAATGCATGGTAGTGTTTATATTTTATATGTTCACCTACATACACAGTAAGAATAAACTCAGGCGGCCATAAAATGTCTTCAGTGATTTCACCAATATTTATTTCAAAAGTAAAGATTTGTCGTTGAATCTTTGGAGAAAGGAGACTACCCGATGTGCCTATGGAATAACAATCAATTTTATATCCTCACAAGTATAGATAGAGCTGTTTTTTGTCGATATTTCGTTAATGTCGATATTTCAACTCTGTATTAGTATGATAAGGTCCTGATAAACGCAATGTTATCCGTTCGCAAATTTAGTTATTGATCCATGTTTTTATAAAAGTTTTCCGTATGACGATGACTGAAATTATTAATCATGTCGTTACTTTAGTAGGTACCTATACCTATTAGATAAAAGTAGGCTACTAAGTTGAAATTAAAAGTTCAAAGTCAACATACTTCGCCCCAAATTGCTGGATATAATTATTCACATTTATTTATTTATTTCGCCATGATTTCTTTCGCTTTCGCAACATTTTGTATTCGCTTTAAACGAAGAACCGAAGCAGTCTTTTCATAAAATCTTTCAATCGACAAACCTCCCAAACGAAATTATCGACATCGTACTTCAGGCCAACACTGGCCGTCTCGTTCGCGGGTCGAAAGCAAACTGATCACGAAAGCAGGGGGGTACGTGACCACTGAATACGGGCCACAGACACACGGATGTCCACCATTGACTGCTGAACTACTATTTGTTTATATGTAAGTACTATAATATAGCACACGTGATTGATGTATGCCATGTCACGGACAAGTTGGGCTTGGTAGAGACGAAGATAAAAATAATTGGAGAGCGAGGGTTCCTTAGAGATGGAATGGCCCTTTTTTGAACAGTAGAAAGAAGTTAATCTAGTGGCATACATAATACCATCCTTTCTGGATTACTTTACAAAGTATTGTAAGTAATGGGGTTATCGCAGCCCACATCACAACCTGACTCCTTCGATTTCTGTAAGCCCAGTAGGCCTTGGATGACTTGGATGACTAGACTATTGGACTTGGCGAAAAATACGATAAAATATAGGTAACTTTGAACTCGACAAGCATTGAAAGAGCGAATGATTGCACCGATTAACTATTCCAATTATTTTTGCATGAGGAAAGTGTCAAATAATGTTACTTATCATGAGTTATAGGTACATGAAGACAAAAACAGCTTAAATTGTTTAGTGTTATTTAACACTAACTACTTACAGCTTTTACAAATCAAAACATGCTAAAATAATAATCACCAAATAAATTAAAAGCTGATGACCTGAAACCCGTCTGTGGAACAGATTAGGTCATCCGACGACCGGGTGGGATATTAATTTTATACAAGAGACCCAAATATGACGTAATAGACTGCAATCAGAAAACCACACAGACAACCATGCATAATATTTTGTGGATATAATAATTATTCATCAGTCATTTGACCGAAATTCCCGTCTTGGTAAAGCTAAATATCATTTTGGATAAAGGATTCTAGCTAGATTGTAATTAAAGTTAGTAAATATATCCCACAAGCGTGGGATTGGAAATTAAAAAGATATAAACTCTCTTCTCCAAACCGTGTCCACCCAAGCTGAGTGTCGGACTCCTCCATTGCACTTTACTCTTCCCAGACTTGAGCCTTGAGCATCTAACTCTTTCCTGATACCTTGAAAGACGTCGGTCCACCTAGTTATCCCCTGCAACGGGCAATTCATTCTCATGTCAATGTCAACTGAACTTTCTCCATGGTACCACAACATCGTAATCTCGAAAAAATTATCAGTTGTCCCATTCATCTGTCCATGCTTGTCGCCTGCCCAAGCTCCTAGGGGGCAGTTCTAGGACTCCACTCAAACACCCTCGTAGACACCACGAAACCTATCCGCTATGTAAAAAATCCCACAAACAACGGTACGTGGAATCTACCTAATAGAACGAGACGTCAAAACGTGCTTTCACAAACACAATAGCTATTAACTAGCCCAATAAATTATAAGAGAATCCACTTCATTAGGTGTACCTGTATCTTCTATTACGTCATCTTACGCAATGCACTGTCCTATCGAAAGTGTGAACTTGTCAGTGAGCACATTCCTCGTGCCACTCTTCCACATTTCGCCTTCCGTCACTCAACATGGATATTTTTCTTTGTATTTCACTTTCTGTCAGCACTTCACAGCGGTGACTCTGTAAGGTCGGCAAAATAAATAGCCATCATCCATTTAGTAATGGGGCAGAAACTGACAGTAAGCCCCTATTTTCAGCGATTGACGCTTGCCGTATGTCTCCAGGCATTGTTGTGCTTTATACCTGGACAAGGTCAGCAAGATGAGTAAAACTCCTTGTTGGATGTATGAGCAACGTGCTTACAAACAAAATCTCATGCGCTTATGTTCACTAGGTCAGACTCAGTTTACACATACAGACAGACAGCCAGCGCCATCTAGTCGTTCTATGGCGCATCAGTAGTCTGGGTAGCTGTTACTAAAAGTTAAGAAACGCATTATCTTTATTATTCTAATAGCATTTACTGGGCTACTGCAATTTTAGAAAATAATTATTTTTAAGTCTCATTCTAGAGCAATAATTTGTCAGTAGGTTCTGTAAGTATTTACACGCTTAATTAATCGGACCAATTAACATTACATACTAACGAAGTCAAAATTAATGATCAATCATTTCATTTCCCAGTTAGAAAATTCAAACATGGAATTAGTTCATCGCAGTTGCATACATTATTATTTTTTGTACTGGCAATGTCAGTTGTAAGACAAGTTCGTAAGAGTGAGAATTGTGTGTCGGACGTCCGTCAGGCTGTTCGTCGCTTCCTGCCGGTACAAAAACACGCTTTTACGCATGCGCCAAGCGCGGACCGGTGCGTGAATCATGTGCAAGCGCACGCGTGCCTCTGACACTTGGATGTCGCTTTTAGTACCGTACACACTACCTAGTTAATCACAGAAATATGGTAGAAATTTGTAGTTTTTAATTTTTTAAGCAGCTGATACATTTGTTTCAATTACTTAACAAAACTTAAGAAAAAGTCTAAAGAGCTTTCAAGTCAGGAGTGTAATATAATATATGTTTTAGGCCATGGTAGAATAATTTGTAGGTAATAAAAGTTACTTTATTGTGCCCTATGGAAGACAAAAATATTAAGCAACTAAGTAGGAAAATTGATTGTAAGACTCGGTATCTACTACTGGGAGGTCGAAGGATATACTAGGAGGTCGAAATAGAACATTGAACCCATTCGGAATTAAATTTTACAAGGAAAATTGATTGTAAGACTCGGTATCTACTACTGGGAGGTCGAAGGATATACTAGGAGGTCGAAATAGAACATTGAACCCATTCGGAATTAAATTTTACAAGAAAAGTTTCTTGCAGCAACCATTTCGATTCCCATGCCTTCACTAGCATTAAGCATTATTAATACACAGAATTCTGTGCATTACACCGTAGTGTTTAAGTGTGAAATTAATATGCACTACCAGTTGCACGTGCATAGAGATAGGCGTACTTCCGAACTTCCTGCAAGTTCCCATAAGATACAACACGTCGCATCCGTCCGTAACGTAATTAGTTCAACCTCACGTATTCCAAGAATCATGTAGTTACTACGCTTATTTCGATAAGTAAGATAAACAAAACTACAACGATTATCCAGTGAAATCATCTGCGGCATTCTTGAGCCATTGCGCGTCTAAGCAAAATAGGACTTACAAATAGGAAAGATAAAAATGTACTTAAGCACACAATGACTAAGACTTACTCATGTTTTTGCATTTTTAATTATGTTTACACATACTACTTCGATAGCAAGTTATTTTGCACAACTACGTGCCTTGGATCTCTCTTTTCGCGTCGATTACTTATATGGAAGTGTAAGAATGCCGATGGTCATTCGGAATTACAAAACCTTACGTTACATAATTTTGGTGGATATTGAAGGGCGCCAAAAGCACCGCAAAAAAAGAATACAATGCGTTACGGGAGACGACATTTTTACCAATTATGTGATACACTATGAGGTCAAATATGTATATCGATGACATAAGTGTCTTGTAGGTCAGGTTAACTTAAGTCCATAGAGGAGCTTATGAACTTAGGTCAAGTTTCATTTATTTATAAGGGCTCTTGGTGTATCAGATCTTAGTCCCTTCAAAGCGTTAACGTTATGATAAGGCAAGAATCGAATAAAATCATAGTTAAGGCTTACTTGTATGCTTAACAAATCCACATACCTCAACTTTGGCACAAGACCAGATTGAATAACTTCAACACGAGGGTACCTACTGGCTTCATAAAGGAACTGGCAAGATAAACACACAAGGTAAACACCACACAAAATCTGTAGCACGATAGTAATTTCTAATCTGGAGCGAGTGCAAAACTACTGCATTTCATATCGATCGTACAGCTGCAGTCATTACAATAGAACGCGCCGGCGGTATTAACAACAATGCCGTACCTTTTGTGCGCCAGCACTCATACCTAATAAAACAATAATTATGACCTACGTAAGCAATTACTGTAATTAGATCATACTGAATGGTGAAAATCGTTATTGTCACCTATGTTTATACAACACAGCTTATAATAAGCCTTTTAAATGTTTTTTCATTACAGCATTCGTTTTTAAGAGCGTTTACGCCGTAAGGTATTTCATACAAACTTTTAAGCCCTTATTTTCGGAAATGAATAAACCGATTTTAATGAAACTTCATACGCATAAGCAGGATATAAAGGTCTAAAAAGTTAGTAGAAAACATTTTCAAAATGTCTTATTTAAAAAAAGATAACTGGAAATCTCTGTTTCTATGGAAAATTTAAAATCAGTCTAATTTGGCTGTTACACTATTTTTAGAAATGTTCTCTACTAACTTTTTAGACCTTTATATCCTGCTTATGCGTACGAAGTTTCATTAAAATCGGTTCATTCATTTCGGAAAATAGGGGTTTGAAATTTTGTATGAAATGCCATACGGCGTAAACGCTCTTAACGATCTTAATAAAATCATATTTGTTTCTGTATAAAGATTACATGCCTCGTATTTCGTCGACCAGTGATAATTACAGAAATCTCATCATATTCATAGACTTTTTAAATATTCAACCCTTGATGTCATTGACATTCATTATTAAAAGCAATGATGACATCGATGAGTGGTTAAATCAGGAAATGGATTCACGAATTTTTTAAATCATTTCCTCAACGGAAATAAAATTGGCTACCATACGTGCACAGATTAAAAACTTCACCATACTCGTAATCGTACTTCCTTGCTTTAAAAAAGCAATCTGCATTCTGTTTCTATCCTTCTCTCAAAAACATGTGTGACAGAGATAGGTTATGTAGTGGGTAAATTGATCCGCCAGCCGATGTTGAAATGAGACACTATTCGTGCACTCGCGTCCCTAGATTCTTATTACCTGCCATATAGGGAGAAACAATACGTCATACAGATTCATGTAGGGTTTCATTATGGTCTCTCAAACAAGTGTTTGACGATGTAATGCCAAACGTGCTAGGTACTTCAAGACTGAAAAGTTAATATGCCTCGCGTATTAGAGAAGAATTTCAAGTGGTAATTTTGGTGATTGACTTGTTTCTGACCATAGTTTTAATGAAATGCCCTTCGTTTAGCCGAATTTTAAGTTATCATAACTTATTTGTAACTAAAATATTTCTGACTGTTCACAAACAAATGCAAGACTGGATAATGCTCTTACTTAAGAAAATATCCTAAGCAGATACGAATACACCAAATTGATTACGCTTTTAAAGTTGACTCGGCCGAATCATAAGAAACCTCAGGCGGTAGCGGTACTTAAAAAGATGCGCCAATAATGTTTACGACTTTTAATCCAGTCTTTAAGCAGTCGTAATTAATGAATACGTCGAATTACATCAGACGATTAAATTCCCCTCACGATCTTACAGCACGCAAAAGAAAATCGCAAATCCAGTTGGATAGCAAAAAGATCTAAATTGAATCACGAACGGACAGGTCATTGGATACAATAGAGCAAATAAAGATTAAAGAAAAAACTCGCTCTGAGCATCAAGACCAGGCCCGATCTTAGGTGGACAAAAACGAATTTTATTAAATTGCATTCTGTATAATAGGAGCACTGTTCCAACTGATTTGGACAGAGAAATTCTTGAATATGTTTATGTATACGCAGAGAAATTCGACAACGAAATGAATTGGGAAGCAGCTGCTGCAAATTTAAGGCAGCGCATCCAAAGGATCGTGACTGGTTGAGGAATATCATAGAAAGTTAAAATTTTTACGATCTCCTACGTGCTGTTTTACTACTTTGTTGTTTGTTATGGCACATATATTTAGTGCTAATTTGAAGTTCGTAATTTGACATGTACTAGACCCACCAGTGTTGAAATTGTTCGTCGGATATTGTTCCATAAATTTTACCAACTAAAAATCATGTGCTGATTTCATGGTAAGTATGGTAACAGTTTGCGCGTCTATGTTCTTTAATTTTACCGTCATAATGACAAAAAAAATAACGAAACAAACCATAAGAAGAAGAAGAAGATTGTGGATGGATGGATGGCCAGAAAGGGGTTGACTAGTGACTACTGAGATGACGATGATATGATGATATTATAATTTCCTTTCTCAAAAGGTGTAAACGAATCATGTCAAACTGCTTTTTTTCCTATAAAGCAGAAAACAGCATGTCAACAACAGTACCTATGCTTGTAAAAAAAACAATCATAAAGCTGGGTTAGGTCAGATTTAAAAAGTTAAAAGTATTTAGACTTGCTTCTTAACCATGGATTGAAATGTGTAACACATCACTGATCTCTTAAAATATTTATAATTCCTAGATTTAAAACAACACCCGCATCCCGATTTAGTGTGAATGTGCAGTTCTAAATATACCCGTGACTTAAACATCTGAGGGGAATTCGGGGGTTCAAAGACCTCGCGAACCGGCCCGTGCCGCGATAAAATATACCATTTTTATGGGAGAACTCGAGCGAAACAAAGTTCATGGGCAGACGTCGTTGATAAACGCAATTTATTTGATAAAGTATCATCAAATATTATTAATATTCATGAAAATATTAGAACCACTTCGTTCTATTATAGGTACAAGACAGAAAAAGCTTTGTGCCATACTTATATGTGCAAATCTGACTTCTAAGAGTTAGCGCTTCTGGAAGCCCTTATGTAAGTACCTACCTACATATTTCTTGTGTTGGTTGGCATTCTTCCAAGCCTATAAATGTCCTGAGCGGCGAAAACCATAGATGCAGCTTCCTTATAAAGTTAAATAGCCAACTGGATTGAGAAATAAAGTTTTTCAGCGTACGTGAGTAATTACATATACATGCTGGTTACCGGTAGTAAAAACCTTTATCGCTAATTTTAAGATCATAAAGTTCATTGCCAAAGTCAATTAACAGTAACCGTGTTAATTTAATAGAACATGTCATCGTCCTTACCTCACACATCACTTTATTTAGTAGAAGTCTTACTATTATTTGTATTCTTTGGTAGAAATTCGAAGAGTTTTAGACCGGAATGACAAAGTTTATAGTGGATAAGACGGAAAATAAAACATAATAATAAGCAGCAGGGGATCAGTTCGGGGGATTCGACCGGAATAACTCAACAATTTTGAGAAACTTTTGAGTCAGCGGAATCGTCAAAACGCAAACTGACTCAAAAATCAATTTAATCAGTATTTGAAACCTAATCGTCGTGGTAGGACCAAAACCAGTTTATGTTTAAGTTGAACCTTGTTGAACAATGGTGGCAAGACCACACAGTGAGCTTTATAACAACGAATCTGAAACTTGAATGGGGCTTAATCGCCTTTTATTTGTGGTCAATGTTGTGACAAGATCCTGAAGTGGGAACAACTGCACGTTGATTTGATTTAAACGCAAACGGATATTATTGCGTTTAAAACTTTAAAGAGAATTTATTGTTTTGTTATTACATGATTTTTCTTCAAACGACGTTACGGCAGGACGAGCTCTGGTCTTTTAAAGGAAGGAAGGAGTGTGGAGAGGCCTTTCACACTGCAAATTAAAAAATATTCTGCTGAGGCAGACCAAAGAAAATATTGTGTAGAGCTTCTTAGCACATAATCTAAGAAATGTGGCTAAGAAGGAAGTGAACACGGAGACGATGGCTGATCACAAAGATGTGCTACGCCGACTCCAAACAAATTGGTGTAATAAGGATGAAGATTCTTAAAAGCAATAATGTAGACGAGTCTGAGGTAAGAAAACATTTACGAAACAACTGATCCCGCTGATTCGCAACACCTGCTCGTACATTTCGATGTATTTTTGGGTAAAACAATGTTACTTGTATAATTTAACTTGTGACCAGTTGCTTGTTATGATATCGATACATCTGCTTACCTTGGCGCCAAACATTGGAATCCAGATTTCTTTTACGAAAAATAACTAGGTAGGGATTTTTATTTTCGGTGCATTGAGAATGCGCTGCCTCTGAAATGTCGATCATTGGGAGCGGTTGGTTTTTTCTGTAGAGAAGACCTTTTCTGAGTCATTGAAAGGATGACCTTTATACAATGTCAGAAGTTCGGAGCTATATCCACATTGGCTGGCGTGCAATCGGAAGGCTCGAAATTAGCAATGGGCCTTTTCAAACTGGTAGGGTACTATCATTGAAGATATGCCGTTTTCATGAGTTAGCATTGCAAAAGCAACGTTAATGACATTTTATACTAAGGTCGAGCCTTTAATTATGCGTATGTGTCCAAGTGTTTATGTAAAGCTTGGTAAAGATCCCGCTATCAGTCATTAGTTAGCTAGGCACTGTCATACTTCGAGTTTAGAATTACAATATGTGTGTTGCTTGCCAGTACGCCTAGCGTGAAGTACCTAACTGTGGAACAATCATTTAGTAATAATAGGTAATTTATGGTGCCTGTGGCTAAGTAATAACAACCGCACGGGTTGATCGATCAGGTTAAGCTACGCTTGCCGCGGTTGGTCCGTGGATGGGTGACCATCTTTACATAGGTACCAAGATCCCTCGCCTCCGTGCCTCGGGAAGCACGTTAAGCCGTTGGTCCCGGTTGTCATTCGTGGTTCTTTGTCAGTCGTTATCCGACAACCAGTCGTACCAAGAGGTATCGTATTAAGGCTCCTTCAAACAGGCGCGACACGCGAAAAAATCAAAAAAATCGAGCGGTGCCTTTGTGTCGCGCGCGATTATATCGCGTGTCGCGCCTGTTGTAGGAGCCTTTACCCAGTAACTGGGTTGTGGAGGTCAGATAGGCAGTCGCTCAATGTAAAATACTGGTATTCAGCTGTATCCGGATAGACTGGAAGCCGACCCCAACATAGTTGGGAAAAGGCTAGGCAGATAATGAGGTAGGTATATGGTAATCTGATCTGGGAGTTGGGACTGTAAATCCCTCGTTGGTTTACCTACCAATTTATAAAGAATAACCTACCACGCAATTGTTGAAGTTGATTGGGCAATAAATGGTAGGTATTTCTGAATTTAATGATAATTATGAGGTTACTTGTTTTAAAAACGTTAATTAATATTGAAATCGCGTGCATTGAATGTATTGATTCCCTACATTGCAGTAGGAAGCATTTGGAGGTAAAATCAATATTTATTTATCAATTTTATTACCTAATTTAATTAGGTACCTCAAGGTTGGTGCAACCGATAGGTCTACCTACCTCAGTTTGTGACTAAATGCACATTATCAGTCCTAAATAAGTTTCTTTCAAATTAACAATACTTTTAGAATGCTGAATCGGTACATATGTAAGTATTTATAAATATGCTGAATTTTGATGAGGAAGGAAATTGTATTGCGAAACTGTAAAAATAACAAGGTTCATACAAAGATTATTATTATGACTAGATAGGTACTAACAACAATCACTTCCCTTAGGGTAGGCATAATAATAAGACAATATTTCAGTCTTCCTTTCATGCTTGCTTTCGACAAGTCGACTTAATGGAAATGCAAAGAAATCCTGTGTTGGTTTTTTAAAATGAAATCAACGGTATTATTTCAGTTCTATTGAATAAGTTTCGTGCATATTAAAAAAACAAATTGCATGCAACTCATGCTGCGGAAAAATAATCTCGCTGCGTCGTCGAACAGACGAATCTAATAACTCGTAGGAAACCAGAGGGGCGAAGAGATTAAAATAAACAACCGAGATAAAACCGAGGCGACGAAACTTATGGGGGTAGGTCATGAGAGGTGTGTGGTCACACACACAAGGTACCTGAACCGAAACTTGGACGTACTCTAACAGCAAAATAAATACACTTAATGCACATCATCACACACAAAGTAAACAGCCACTCAATGGACCATTATGAAAGAAATTAATCACACACTTTATTATTGTTTTTACATACCTACCTTGCGGAAACAATTGGGGCGTACGGGAGCCGGTATTCCGAATTATTAAACACACACTGATGTTGCACTGCACTAAATAATACACAATATTCACTTTATAATTTCGGGTCGGTTTGTGTCATCTGGTGACAGCTGCCTCGTATTTTTGCCGCGAGGTTGTCAGACGTGTCCTTGAAGGACGCTGTAGGAGCGCGCCATGTTGATTTGAGGACGGGCGCGTGGCGACTGCGCGCAGCCGCCCCTTGCGTGGCGCATGCGCTGTGCGTCACCCTATATCCCGCGGTCCCGCCATCCCGCCCGCACCCGGCCTTCCTTCCTTGTTCCCAAATCCTGCGTTGTCCTTGCCGTGTATATTGCAGCTATGGTTATTCACGTATACCCAAAGCTTTTAAGAAAGTCTAGAGATTGTTATTTATAAATAGAACGATGGTATCCGACAGTTCCGATAAGTTTTGGTAGCGGTTTTTGGTTTCGGTGTTATACTTACTATTACAAGTTTACGGGGTTCTAAGAATTATTGGGGATTCCTTTACACACCCTACCCCCCGTAATCTTGAGGTGCCCTGCCACAAGGGGAGCGTTGCGTTGCAATAAAGGGCAATTCGCCCCTGGATGGGGTGTTTTGTTGTAAAATCACAGCATAATGGGATTATGGTTCTCAAAATTTGTATCACCTCATTGGTCAAGTTGTAACTGGCTACGTTGATTGTCTGAGCGTTCCCGGGTTTGATTAATTTCAAGTCGGGCAGAGTAATTTTTCTTGAGTTTCCAGTTAGGTGTTACCGAGTAGTAGCCAGCTAGGGATTGCAATCGAATATTCGAATATTCGAATTATTCGAATATACATTTGAAATTCATATTCGAATAGTAAATTATAAAATATTCGAACATTCGAATATTCCACAGCCATATTACCACATTGATTGACAAAGTAAGAAAAGTAGTGAAGTTTTTCAAAAAATCTCCAACCAGGACAGAAATCCTGAACAAATATATTCTTGAAGAAAAAAAAGCGCAGGCTGTAGAAGACTGTAAAACGCGGTGTAATAGCATGGCGGACATGGTTTCAAGATTACTGTATATTATACTGAAAGATGGAATATTAAAAGCACTGATTGAGTTGAAAGATAAAACTATCTTTGTCAGCACCTATGAGCTTGCTCTTTTGCAGGATTTATCTAAGTCTCTCACTATAGTCAAAACTACTTTGGAAGCGATATGTCAAGAAAATGCCACTTTATTAACTGCGCAGACAGCCCTACAGTTCATGGTTACCGAACTACGAGACACCAATGGGTTTATCAGTGGTAGACTTCTTCAGGCTCTAAAAACAAGAATTGCAGAACGCCGACAAACAGACCTGGTATGCACACTGAAGTACTTGCACAACCCAAACAAATACTAACAACAGGAGCCGTGTTCATCTATCTTCCCTAAAGTAGGAAATGATGTTTTCACCAGTCATAGTTGACATAAAAAAAAAATATTTTAAGCAAAGACCTGCGACAACTAACACTAGCGTTTCTGATGAAGAAGATGACATTGCTATATTAGACCTTCAGCGTTATCAAAATGAAGAAGCGTCAAGAATCTCAAATATTTCAATGAAAGAACAGCTGCAGAAAAAGATAGAGGACGGAATGTATGGAGTGCCTTCCGCATCCACAGCAACTTGTGAACATCATGATCTAGAAACATCAATAAAAATGCAGATGGCTTTATATGATACAGGTACGCCAAGACAAATACACCTAAGTCAGGCCTATGACGTGCTAATATGCATTCCACCAACTAGCGTAGAATGCGAAAGGGTATTTTCTTCTACAAAATATATCTACAATCATCTCAGATGTAAATTAAATGATGATTCCATTGACTCTTTAAGTTTTCTTTCGTCCCACTTTCAAAGGATCCGTAAATAAGAATAATTTTATCCTTTGCCTATATGATGGCCGCACATTTATTTAATTATAATTGTTACTTACCGCGTTGGATCATAATTTTCAATTTAAGTGATTGCGTGTACTTGCAATTTGCAAATCTCTTTAGATGCTAGCTATCTGCGCAGTGCATTCTTATTGTGACTTTGATCTCGTTTCGTTTTAGTTATGCTTAAGAAATTGATAGTACAATATCATGATACTTTTTTGTTTCTTACTTTTACTTGTGTTGTATAATAATATAGTTTATTAACATGTTATTTGATTTTGCTAGTGAGATTTTAATTGTGTTTTCTACTAAGTAGTTTTCCTATAATTGTTTAAGAATTAATATTTTTATTTCATAGTCGAAGTTCATATTACATCTAACTTTATTAATAATTTGTTAATTATTTTATTTGATTAAAAGTTTTTTTTAAGTATGGATCTGTCTGATTGGGATGTTGCCCTACTTACATAAAAAAATATGTTACTAGTTTCTAAGGCAATAAAACGTGAGAAATTATATAAATAGTTTTTTTCTGAAATATTCGAATATTATTCGAATAATTCGAATAAGGTTAGAAAATTATTCGAATATTCGAATACCAAAAATATCGAATATTTGCAATCCCTATAGCCAGCAGTAGTGTTTGCTCACTATATTACATCAGGCTCACATCCAAAACATGAGAATTTTAACATGCTTAGAGAGCAGGCCCTTTTTTATACGAAGTATACGTCACGTTCATAAATATAGTACCTAAATATAATTTTGTTAGTCGTTAAACGACTGCACTTTCATTGTTGTCTGCCGGCTCGCCCGGAGGCGTACAAACGTGACGGGAAGCGAGTGATGCATTCGGGAGAGCACCCACCAATCGCCCACAACTCGCCTACGCGAAACTGACGGAATAAGAATGACGAGAAGGCTCACAGACTACCCAAGTAGCACACAAGCTCTATAACAAGCCTTACACTGGCTGGTTAGAAGTTCTTAATAACGGCATTGGCTCCATAAACAAGTTCTACAGTAGATGTACAAGCGGATACAGCACCGCTGTACCCCCGAAAGTGGCACAGATTTATACGGCCTGAGGTTCTACAGTGTCTCTACAATGTTCGTAAACGTGTGTTAGTACGGAGATACAAAGATGCTATGCGAGCGATAGTGTGTGCCTACATATCTAAAATAAGTTCTTGTAGCGCAACTATAACGCTCGCATCTTATTTAGATGCGTCTGTGTCTCTGATTTTTAGATGATGATTAGAGTTTACGGATCTGTATTACGTATACGGTAGCAATATTTTGGGGAAATGAACCATTTCAACAAAGACTAGTGCCAATATATGGATTGGATTATCAAAATAACTACGGTAAGTCTAAAATTGTTTTATTTCTTTGTGTACGTGGAATATCAGTGCGAGTATCAGTTTGCTGTCAATATATAAGTATATTATCGTCAAAATTTTCACGCGCCCTCAAAATATTCAGTTTTTAATGCAAAAATTATATTGATATGTTGGTTATGAAATTGTATTTTAACATAAATCAGACTTTGAAGGTTACAGATTGTTTAATCAGGGTCACAGGTAAAAAATGGTGACTTTAACTACCTATGTCAAAAGTTACGAGTCTATGCATAAATACGATCTTCAAAATGTCGTAATAGCCTTAAAAAAATACTTTTACAAAAAACTGTAATGGCGTCTCGATCAAGCAGCTCTCAGAGTTGGTTACATCTGTTCTAGATGCTTGAGTCAGACAGAGGCTCTAGTGTTTGCTGTCGTAGACTTTTAGGTTTTACAGTCGTGGCATAGGGGTGCTATTCAACTGTTTTGGTCGCGTCTTTGAAATATCCTTTTATATAACTATTTTAGAGGTCAGTTTGTAATTCAATTCAAAGTATGATTCTTCGAAAATCGTTGACCGACTGATCCCTCTCCAAATTTTTAACCTGTATAAATATTAATTTCATAAAATTATTTTATTTAAGAGTGAAGGATGGTAAGGTGCAGGAGCCTAATAAAACAGCAAACGCAAACGAAAATCGCGGAGCTGAAAAAATCAGCCCATCCATCGGAAACCTGTACCAGCCTTAAAGCGCAGTGAGGAACCCACAAAGGATGAAAAAAATGAGTCGGACGAAGAAGAAGAATCATTGTGATAGTTTTTAATTTATTTTATTACGGATTCACCAAATGGCAAAACTACGAAAATGAAGATTATAAAAAGTTATTTGTTATTAGCATTATGTTTATTACAAAAATATGAGGAAGACTTTGATTTTCATTGTTCGGCTTTACATTACATTTCCGCTGTAACTATAAATCTCTAATTTAGCGCTTAGAGCTCTAGTATAAAGTTATTTTCCTCCGTTATGAAGGTATCGTTACAAGAGCGCTAGTAAATACTATTAAAATGCTCAAAGTGCTATAACACTATTCTGTAACCCCCATGGCTGTATAAAATGTTTCGTATGATTCCTCATACAACTATTTGCCGTACAGTGGCCATATAATTCTCTCATATAGCGCTCAAAGCGCTATTCTAGAGCTACACAGCTCTATTATAGATTAGTAATACAAGAGCCGTAAAAAATCCGTTAAAGAACCTAAGGCTTTAGAAAATTCCTCCTTGCACTCTTAAGCGCTATAAAAGCAACTTCTAACTCCTTTTAAACCCCTTTATATTATATTAAAGTACTCTTTTACATCTCACGGTGGTATAAAAGACTCCATTAACTCAATTATACTTCTTATGGCAGTCTACCGACGCTATTGCATACTCTTTTATCACTATAAGAATTTGTTTTGCTACTAAACGGCTACTGTACCACCTAGCTGTTAAATGGTTTTCAAATATACTACTGTACCTACATCTTAAGGCAAATAGGCATGACGAATGATTTTCAAATCCTCTTCCGTAATGTACGTAAGCAGCGTTCTCTATGCATTCCATCACCATACTATACTGCGATCGCCAACCCGCCTGCCAAGCGTGGCGATTATGGCAAACCCCCCCAAGAATGACAAGCACAAGAAACACTAGGCCCTTAGTACCCGGCGGCCCGCCTACCCTTGGTTACGGTAGCGGCCAAGGCCACGGTGAGGCAAGGGGTGCTAATGTACGTACACATTTACTATTTACGAAAACACCTATATTTCGGTAATAAACTAAAGTTTAACGAAGTTTGAAGCCAATATTCTAATATTTTTTCAATAGGGCGCGAAAACAGCTCAGTGTCATGGCGTCGGATCCGACGTCACGCCTAGGTAAACATCAAACGTTGTCAGTATACTATCTATAGTGTACCTACTCTGTGAACCACAGTGTGTGTGATTGGTGTTTCAGTCAAAATGGCCGACTGCAGTATTTTAATCTTTTATTTTAGTGAAAATCCGATTAATCTCAAGTTTTTAAATTAAACTAAATCACTGTTTTAAATCCTTTTAATATGTATTTTCCCCTAACATCATTAAATTTTTGATTATTTGATACTGTCGTCACGCCTATTGTACAGTACGTGAACGACTCCTGTACAACTACCAGGCTGTACAATGCCAGTATAAGCAGCTTATGTGCTAGTTGGGTACTGCCTCGTTGATCTGAAACTCTGGCGCAAGAGCGATTGCATCGATCGGCTAACAGGCTAGATTTGAGCCTGATTTATGGCAAAGTACTCGTATTATATGTATTACATGGGACTTGGCTGCACTGCCACTGGCAAAATCACGCTCGTTTTGGCGACGCAGCAATACCAACAGTGTCATCGGTGGTTTTGATTTTCTTGGTTTCCAGCTCAATAATCGAAGTAAGCCTTCTGTGCTCGCCTTCGTTGTGACAAAACACTGACAACCAGCGAAGCCTTATTTAATTACCAAATTCATACGAAATTAATCTCTACGTACAAGACATACGGGTTAAAATAACAGCAGTGGAAAAATTGCCTCTTTATCTGCTGCGGGTGTTGCCGAGATGTAACTACATGATTGCGTGAAAATGTAAGCGTCGGTCTTAGGCTGGTCGGCATCGGTGTAATCGGAGTCTTCTCGTGCTTTGTGGTTTTCATGCATACCTAAATGGGAAAAATCGTAGTCAGGTATTGGACGACCAAGTTAATAAGACAACTGTGTGTTGTGACGTCATCCACACTTCCTGAGTGGTCACGTCGTCGGCGTCGGCATTCAATTCAGGCCAAAAGAACTACAACCGTCAGTCTTACTATCACCAAAACATCGACTGAAAAATTATTTCCAGAAAAAATGGCGTGTAATCATCGACATCATCCGGTAGTGTGAGTTATTCGATCAGTCACAGAATTGAGTCAACTTTGCCTTGAGACGGGCGGCGCCCTCCGCCCGCGGCGGGGCATTGTGAAAATACCTACTTTTTGTACGTACAGGTAGTCCGTTAGCAGGAGTGACGCACCGGTAAGACAGATATAAGACAGAACTCCGGGAACACAGTTTGTAAATATGCGTTGCTAACTATAATGTTAGTCCAGTGTTATGACCAGTGATCGGAGTAGGTAGATTGAATTGGACTCATTGATCCGAAACGTATATATTAATACTAACTTCTGCCCACGACTTCGTCCGCGTGAAGTTTCACACTCCCCCCGTTCACCCTTTTAGGGGTGGAATTTCGAAAAACCCTTTCTAAGTGGAGACCTACTCTTCACAACGAATTTCATGTCCCTAGGACCAGCGGTTTAGGCTGAGCGTTGATATATCAGTCAGTCAATCAGGAATTTGAATTTTATACAGGATTATTGGTAAAACATTAACAACCTCTTAAGAGGTCATTGTACTCATCATTATGAACAACTTTTACTATGGGACCAAAACTAAAATCGCGAAAAAAGAATCAGCTGTTCTCTACATTTTGACGAGTTATACGAACATAAATGTAGGGAACGCCTGATTTTTTTTTCGCGATTTCAGTTTTGTCCCATAGTAAAAGTTGTTCATAATGATGAGTAAAATCACTTCTTAAGAGGTTGTTAATGTTTTACCAATAACCCTGTATAATATGTATAGATGGACATTCCTCCAGAATTTCGAAATTGGTTGATTATTTAAAAAAAAAAACGGAACTTAGGTAGGAATCGTATTGAAATGAGCAATATTATATTCTTCATAATTTTTTTTAACGGCACACAGTCACAACACAAAATACAGATAGTACAGAAGACAATCTACATACAAAGTGCGCTCGAGCAACGCACACATAGACACCGCTCACGGACACGTTATCTCGGACGGTTTGGGAGTTTGGGAGTAAAGTGTTTTTCAAATAAACTTGCGATAAATGTCATTCAACCGCCCTGTACCAAAAAGTCCAAATAACTTACAATAGATATCGTTCGTCATACAAAACTGTCGCTAACATTGCATCGGTTGAGTTTCATAATACCAAACACGGAGTAAGTCAAAAATAAGTAAAGGACATGTCTGGTGCAGCAATAGGCGATTTTCTAGGTAGTCAAACAAAATGTTCAGTAACAATTGTTATATTATTATAATCGTCGTATTTTACAGTTTATCAATTAATAAGTTTCAGGAGTCAGGATCTTGCGAAAACTGGTGAAAATAAGGTTTATATGCTGGGGATTTTTCTTAGTTTTTTTTAGTATAACGCCATCTGTGAGCGAATACAGGTACTAATTGGTGGTATGCCTTTGTGAGGTTAATGAAACATTTAATATTTTGTTGGTCTGAGATCATATTCTGCAGTTTTTTTTGGATATTTCTATTTGTGTAACAAAAATGTAAAACACCTATTTTTGATTTATTAAATACTTACTAAGTGTTTAACATTTTTTTTCATTTAATCACAAAACGTTCTTAATCTTTAATGTAGGTACACATAAATGCACATAATATGATATTGGTATCATTTTTAATTCCGTATTTTGGTTTCCATCTTCAATACTTACCCATAATATTATTATATTTTATTTAGCTACTTGTTAGTACTGAATTGGGATTAAAATAAATCAAAAACTAGGTATGTATGTATTTATTGCCAAACAAATTCTTTTATTATAGATACATACTTAAATAAAATGATTAAAAAATTAAATGTCTTCTAGAGACACCAAAACATTTTCCAAAAATGTCGCTGGTGCTAGCACGTTATTTTGATGCCTTTCCCAGCCAAGATACCATACTAGCGTCATGACATGACAGCCGACTGTTCGATTCCCCACCAAACAGTTGCAATAATATCCTAAAATCGCATCTAAAGGAGAATTGCTGATAGGTTCTCTGTCTATTAGAATGTAAGTGAAATATATTTTGTGACTTACTTGCCTAGATTTTATTCGCCCTCTTAATAAATACTGGTTATTTCCACCAATCAGCGCATTCATTTCATGTGAATGTTCCAGCTCTGGACACATTTCCACGTGGTATATTCCATTTTCACGTATATGTTCGCCGTAGTAGGACCTTGCTTGCTTAACCTGATAAGGCCCTAATGAAAATAGCATATAAGCTCATTGTACTGAAAAATAGGGAAAACTTGTAACTGAGGAAGGTTGGCATCAATGAGAGTAAACATTACTCTTCTTCTATTTAAATTGTTATTGTTTACAAAAGTTCCCAAATTATTCGGTTCGTCCATGTATCGGTGAACACGCTCTATTATTTGCTGAACATTTGGACCATCCTGAATAAGTGGGTGGAATTTATTTAGGAGGGCTGTTGCTATTCTTAAATCAAGCATGAGATTACGAGAACCAATATTAAAAATTTAAAATATCTTTGTCGAAATATTTTTAAATCTCTTTTTAAGCGACCATTTATTATTTCAACTACCCATCTGCATAACGTAACCTTTCGGCTTTGATTGGCCTGTGAGTAAGGCCTGTTGACCCAAATCTAAAGACTCTTGCTTAAATATTTTGTAATTGAGACTTTCTAGAAATGGAATGGCATCCCGGAATCCCCTGTCTAATATAAAAATATCGTTTAGCCTAAACAAGTTACGAAACGGACCATCTCCAATTTCGAATAAACTTTTTATTATGTCAGCATCGCTTTGTGTAGCAGCATATGGCCCTAAAACATCAATTATATGTCCATCGCAGGAACAAATCACGAAAGGTTTGACAAGATTATCGTACTTATGCAAACTGTAGGTCTTCTTCTGAAATAGGTAGTTAGAACTCTTCTGTAAAAAAATATAGGTGCCATCAAACAGAGCTATTGCTGATCGAGGCTCTAAATCGGGATTTCCGAACAGAGATTCTGGTACTCTTAAGTTTCTAGCAGCAAGCTGCTCATGAGTAATGTGGCCTACGCCTATATGTTGAGGAACAAAGTGGTCAGTTAAACAAGTTCTGACTTTTTTCAAAAGAAAATGTACAGTTGACCGAGGTAAATCAAATAATGTCGAAAGTCGTCGGTATGTGTCACCAGTCCTTAATTTCATTAAATACAGTGGCAACGCTCGTTTCGGTTGCTTAGAATGAATAAGTGGTATACTATTGTACATATCTAAAAATTCTGTGACTGTCAGACCCGTCCAATAATGGCAAACATTATCTGGCATTTCTTCCACATTATTAAAGTTAAAAACCTCCATCTTAGACTTCGCGATGTTAACTAGGTCTTCTATTTGTCTGACATTGAATGTAGAAATAAGCCCAGCGCTCTGGGGTAATGAGTGCCACTCATTCGAAAATAAATGTATCTGACAAACTCTGCTACTACGAGGTACATAGAAATTGTGTTCTTGAACTAAAATCCTTTTAACAAATGCAGGTATCAAATGATATGTACCATTGTTACACCTATTAAATATACAGCGGCTTGAGGTGTTACTGGCTCGCTTGTAATTTGGTAGGCTTACAGCTAATGCTGTACGAGCACCTCGTTGTGCTACTGGTGATAATGGAGGTGGTAGTGGTAGCGGCGGCAGTGTTGGTGGGACGGCCCGTGGTAGTGGCGGTGTTGCTGGAAGAGACTGTGGTGGCGGCGGTGTTGGTGAACCATGTTCCACGGATGGAACAACATCCTCTTGTAAGTCCCTTGTTGAGTCATGAACCAGGTGTCGATTCGCTCGAACCCAACAGGCTTGACATGCATAAATTGTTGCAGCCATGTCCTGAAAATATTATTACATTTTATTACATGACATGACATAACTGGCGAAATGTGGGGTGTACTACTGGTTCACCTCCCCCAAATACTTCGGGGATCGCTGGCGCGATGTTATGTTTTATATTACGAACACTCCTTCCATTGTTCTTGATACCTAGTCGTTTCCATTGCTCGTCTTTCTAGTTTTGACGAATCTGTCCAATTCATTTTGCCATTTTCTTTCAAAGACCTTTCCTATTTATAATAAAAATAAACAATTCACCTGATAATTATTATCATTGGAAATAAGGGGCACTAAAGGGTTCTCCACTGCAACCGTATAGAAACGTCGGCGTCTTGGATTTCTGAGTCCGACTGAGATACCACATCCACGGCAAACCATTGTATGACCTAGTAATCTCTCATTGTCAGCAGCTTCGGTATTTAATAAATTAAAACAATCGTGACAAGCGTATCCATCTAATGGGAGCTGGAACAAAAAGAAATGTCATTGTATTTTTCAAATTATAACACAACTGCTCAATGTACTGCGTTTACTGCAGGGTTTACGCGACTGCCGTAGTATAGAGGCGTACCTGATTTGCTAACCATCGAGCAAGTCTCACTTGCAGGGGTAACGCCAGCCTTGACACGATATGTCTGCGAATCCGCAGCACAGCGATGCCACAATTGATGCACCTCATCATAATATCCAAATCGAAAGGAAAAGCGGAATCCTATAAGAATAGCAATAGTAATCGTGTCTAGA
Source organism: Mesoligia furuncula (assembly GCA_916614155.1). NCBI lineage: Eukaryota > Metazoa > Arthropoda > Insecta > Lepidoptera > Noctuidae > Mesoligia > Mesoligia furuncula. Next base: position 23,074,966 of record OU744806.1, read on the forward strand.
TGATATCAGTCCGTGTAGAATAGCAATGGTCGTTAAAAGAAAATATTAATAACACAAAATAATCGCACAGTAAGCAAGGAACGCATACACGCAACTTGGAACTGCAAAGCAAGCAAAAAATAATATGTCAAAGTCACGTCAAAAAAGTAATAAATACTTACCTTCATGTTAGGAAGTGGGTATTCAAAGAAAAACAAGTTTGATATGTACACAAAAATATTTTAGTAATATTGTCGTATTTTATACGAAAATACGTTAATATATTCCTTTGATCTAAAATAAGCGGCATAGTTATTGTTCACACTCTTTAAAGGTAATTACAGGATAAAATGGAACGTCAAAAACATTTTTATTACCTACTTCCCGTTAAAAATGGCAAAGCGGAAGCTACGATTGAGTACTGTTTTCTTGAGAATTATGTTACGCAAGTAATACTGAATTAATAAATCCATAGTATTTTAGATCAAAATTTTTAAATCTTACTGTAAAAATTTAAATTATGAACATTTATCGATACCAGAATTACCACAGGGCAGAAACTGGACATGTCATTTTGGGAATTAATTTAGTCGTTTTTTTTCAATTTCACATTTAAACACGGAAATTATAATATGCTATTGTTTACGGACTTAAAAAAAAAATAAAACATGTCGAACTTTTCTTTTTCGAGATTACTGAGGTTTTTAATTTATATTTCAGTACAAGAATATGTTATATCAGGATTTATTCAATTTAGGGCTGATTTTTCCATCGCCAGATAACTTTTATTCGAGGAACAAAATTGACGTTTGACAGTTTTTGTATGAAATAACCTTAAGATTAAAAAATGTCCAGATTCCGTGTTCGAAACAAAACGCAACGTTTTAAGTGAAGCCACTTTTTAGGGTTCCGTAGCCAAATGGCAAAAACGGAACCCTTATAGATTCGTCATGTCTGTCTGTCTGTCTGTCTGTCTGTCCGTCTGTCTGTCTGTCTGTCTGTCCGTCCGTATGTCACAGCCACTTTTCTCCGAAACTATAAGAACTATACTGTTGAAACTTGGTAAGTAGATGTATTCTGTGAACCGCATTAAGATTTTCACACAAAAATAGAAAAAAAACAATAAACTTTAGGGTTCCCCATACTTAGAATCAAAACTCAAAATTTTTTTTTTTCATCAAACCCATACGTGTGGGGTATCTATGGGTAGGTCTTCAAAAATGATATTGAGGTTTCTAATATCATTTTTTTCTAAACTGAATAGTTTGCGCGAGAGACACTTCCAAAGTGGTAAAATGTGTGTGTCCCCCCCCCCTGTAACTTCTAAAATAAGAGAATGATAAAACTAAAAAAAATATATGATGTACATTACCATGTAAACTACCACCGAAAATTGGTTTGAACGAGATCTAGTAAGTATTTTTTTTTAATACGTCATAAATCGTAAACCGCAATTTACCATTCATTCAATCAACTCAAAAATAAAAAATAAAACATTTAATTTCATAAACATAAACCTTATGCATAAACCCGGATGTTACGGAACCCTCGGTGCGCGAGTCCGACTCGCTCTTGCCCGGTTTTTTTTATAAATGTGTGAGTGAGCGCCACGGTCGGGAGTGTATTACGTATCGTAATTGCGTTGAGTGCAATGTGCGTGTAATACCAGTGGCAGAGATTTACCCTTAAATGTGGGAGATTTTCAGTATTTTACGTTGAGCGTAAAATATATCATCAACAGTAATGACATGATTTTTTATTATTACGGTTGTTGAGTTTCAACGTTATTTCTTTAATTTGTGTAATTTGTCATGTGCGACTTTATCAGAAATTATTATGTTACGACTTTTTGTGATATTTGCTTGTAAGTTAGTTAAATGTTTGTTGTTTTGGTGTACTTAAACAGGTAGTAAGCAGAAATAGCACAAACGGTAACTGTTAAATAGCACAAACTTACAAATAATGGGTAAAAAAAATTATGCCCCTAATGTGAAGTTATACTTTTTGTTTACATAAATTTAGAATGCGGTAACAAAGATAGGTATACAAAGTGAAATTGAATACTTACTTGTGAAATGATATATGTAGGTATAGTGGCACATTTGTTTTTTTTTTAGTGTGATTTCTACACCATTTCACAACACAAATTAACATTCATTTTAAAATATCAAAACACGGACTCGTGACGTAATTTACGCGGGGAGCGTTACTAGGTGACTGACGTATGGATCGTACGACGCGGGACATTTGTCCCCCTGTTTTTGGCTTCAATTCTCAGTGGCCTACTTCCATCTGGACATTTTTTAATCTAAGGAAATAACTGTCTAAATTTCAAAATTATTCCTCGAATAAAGTTATCAGATGATTGAAAAATCAGCCCTAAATTAACTTATATTCATGAAAATAAGCAACTAACAAAAAAAAACTAATTTTTAACATCCTTACTAGTAAATAAGATATTTTGAGTTATGCCCACAGAACATAATATGCCTTCTTACTTGGCGTCGAGTTTGCCGTCAGGGGCACATCACCTGTCCGCCATTTTGTAATAATGTCCTTCCGTCATTCCGAATTTGGAATGCGCTTGGGATAGACTAGTCAACTTGTGTACTCTACTTGGAAAGTTTTCTCGTGTTTATTATTATTTTGTTATTGCTGTTGTTTTGTGACTTTGATTATTTGTAATGACTTAATGAGTGAAGAAGTGACAATGGATCAACCTAAACCAGCCCAAACAAGATGGCGAAGAAAGCGAATCATTGAACCTCAAGCATTAAAAATAATACTATTTATTCGTTTTATTTTAGTATTACAAAAATAAATTGTTGTTATTGCTGTTGTTTTGTTACTTTGATTATTTGTAATGAGTGAAGAACTGACAATGGATCAACCTAAACCAGCCCAAACAAGATGGCGAAGAAAGCGAATCATTGAACCTCAAACATTAAATATTTATATAAAAATAATACTATTTATTCGTTTTATTTTAGTAAATTATTACAAAAATAAATTATAGATGTGCCCGACTAGCCGGGAAAATCGACAAAACATACCTATTCAATATTTATAGTCTGCACCAAGTCTGCACATATAAAATAAATAAAAACGACTGATCATAATTTTGACCAAAAGGTTTGTAATCCATTCCTTGTAGCATGTACTGTCATGCGACAAGGTCGCCTCTTACCACAATACACTTGTTTTGATCGTGTTACCGACACTGCCCATACATTTTTTTCGTATCGTTTGGAAATATTGGGATACATTAGTAGAAGGAGGTGAACAAACTTTATCGCAAGTTTATTTGAAATGAACTTTAGTGCGAGCGCGCGTGCCATCCGCTTGAGACACGCGTCGGTGTAGTGCAAAAATGAAGCAACAAAAAAATGCCTATTTAAGCTCGATTTATATAACAGTTTCCTATTTTAAATCAGTATAAACGAAGTAACTTTTTTGTAAGGTAAATTCACGCCACCAACTATTATGTGTTGAAAACAAGATTTTTGTTTGTGTAGGTATTGCTTCGATCAATAATAGTACTAGATTCCCGATAAGCGCTTCAAAAACGGCCCGAAAAATAAGAGCACAAATACTTTTGTGCTCTTATTTCAAATTAGTACGGTCCAATCTTAGCCAACGTTAAGACGTCAAAATGCCGCAGTGCGCGTTCAAAAATTGTGTAAATAATCACCGTAACACCAAGATTTTGGAAGGAATATCTTTTTTTCGGTAAGTTTATACCAATATGTATTTAACATAAAACAAAAACTGAATTAAATAGTAAATTAAGTCATTTAGCAAATATTATGATTGTTTGACCAATGTTTGCTACAACGCGCCAACTATTGTAACAAACATCGTACTATTATTGATCGAAGAGGTATTGTGTTGTTTTTAGTGTCATTTGATAGGTTTAGGTCTAAAACGGATAGGGCAAAATAAATTGTGTAAATATTGTAATCCGTTTTGAAGTTATTACGGATTATCGATAGTGAAAATTGACAAATGTAAAATTTTTGTACATACATGTGATAGCCTTCTGTAGTATCTGTATCTTGTGCCTTTGCGAACTTTCGCACATGTTCTCTCACTCACACTCGCCTCATGTCATTATTTGGTTCCTAAAAAATCTTACTGCGCAGCCATCTGCGCGAACTTCAGGCCCGCCAAGTTATGTCGGTCGTATTGTACGCCCGCCGACGACCGACGACATGCCAGTAGCTCACTCCAGCATTATATTGTAGTCTGTGGCTCACTCGTTTACTTCTGTTTACTTCGGTTCGTAGAGTGCACTTCTTTGTTTGTTGTGAAAACGTTACTTGACCCTGGCTTGTGTATGACTGACTAATCTGCTCAAAACCACGATTTGGCTCGAATACTAGATTTTTCACTACCATTGAATCGGATCTATTTAAACCAAGCTTTGGTAAGTAATATTATTTTACTTGTTACAAGGAGTTTAAAGCATGTTTGGATAAGAATATTTTTAGTACCTATTGTGTTTGCTTGCTCAAGCTGTTGAACATACCATGAGTCTTAAGATTGTAAAATCTTTAATAGAGTATGAACCAGTGAGCTTAGTGCGAAACAAAATTATGATATTCTAGTAATGTAGTCGCAATTCAGCCAACTCCACCATTAACCGGTATTTCTTTACTGGAATCCGTATATAATTTGAGTACCTACCCTATGTCCTACTTGCAAGGTATTGGTAAAACAAATTTCTATAGGCCTTCTCTACTTCTCTACAAAATATTCATGCTCATATCGTCATGAATAACTAGGTTTTTATTACAAAATTTTATCCGTTGTGCTTAAGGGGGAAGCGCTAAGGCAGCCCGCGAAATTCAAATATTCTTACGTTTTTTTGCAATTTGCTGGTCAGTATTAAGTTGTACGTTGATCAAAATATGATTCTCGACCGTAACAAATATATATTTACAGAATTATAATCATTAGGATCAGTAATACAACTTGTTAAGTTTGTATAATTGTTAAATGTCAATATTTCATGAAATAGGCATTCAGTGGTATTACCTGGTCTTAGAGAGTTATATTGATGACTTTAATGATTGTAATTCTGTAAATACATATTTGTTACGGTCGCGAATCATATTTTAATCAACGTACAACTTAATACCGACCAACAAATTGCAAAAAACTAAAAAAAATTGTTTTCGCGGGCTACCTTGGCACTATGCTCTATTCTTAGGACGAATTATTTTATTGCTAAATTAAATTAACTTTCTCATGATGTTTGAACCTACAGTTTCTGAACCACAATTTTGGATCACGTACCTATTCAAGTCAAAGTGGAACACGTGGTATTTTTTTTACTAAGTATGTGGTGATACGCTCAGCCATACAAAAATGTGTTAATTTTAGATTATGCGATGTAAATCATAGAAAGCAAATCTGTCCTTCTTTTCAGTCGCGTCACGATTCAATTAAAAAAACAACAACTACCTACCAAATAAAACGTAAATTTTTCATGTCTTTGTTTTAGGTGATATACGAGGTTCCATCTCTTCAACAGAGTTCAGATATGGCAAACGTCAAGGCTGAAACTGTAGAAAAATGGATATCGGGTCATCCCGAACTACGTTACGAACACGCTCGTGGTACAATATACTGTTCAAAATGTGAAAGCCATTTGAAATCTATAAAAAAAGGAAACGTTGAAAGACATATCGAAGGAGCAGTACACCAGGGAAAGTTTAAGCGGCCCGAAGAGGATTTTTATTTCGATCTTATAAAATTTCTCATTTTGTGCAATATTCCGTGGTCTCAGATGAAAAATACCGCTTTTCAAGATTTCTTTAAAAAATATATGTGTAGTACCTGTTGTTGTTCGTGTACTAATCGTAAACTGCCAGATGAATCACAGTTACGGAAAGTTTACTTGGACAAGTTTTTTAAGGATAAAATCAATTCAATTCGGCAAAATAATAAAAATGAGAAACTATGGATATCATTAGATGAAACGACAGACTTTTTAGGTCGCTACATAGTCCATTTTTTAATAAAACCATTGCATCCTAGCAACTTGACCAGACCTTATTTGGTAGCGTGTAAAATGCTAACTGTAGTTAATGGACATACAATCACGCAATTTGTGTTGGAATGTTTGAAAAATTTATGGGAAGATTCTTTTAAATCGAAGGTGGGTAACGTTCTTGTCCTCTGCACTGATAGCGTTGCATACATGCTGTCTGCAGGACGAAATTTAAAAATATACTTACCTGAAATGAAGCACGTAACATGTTTGGCGCGTTCTCTTCATCGCGTATCTGAGCAAATTAGCTTAGAATATCACGATGTCAACATATTAATAGCTAATGTTAAAAAGGTATTTTTGAAAGCCCCAAGCAGAGTCAAAATTTTAAAAGAAAAATATCCAGATTTGCCGCTACCTCCCCAACCAGTTGTTACCAGATGGGGCACTTGGTTAGAGGCAGCATTTTACTACGCTCAAAACTTTGAAAAAATAAAAGAAGTATTATCTTGTTTAAGCAGCTCTGATGCGGTATCTATCCGAGACGCAAAAAATATTATAGAAAAAGAAAATTTAAAAGAAGATTTAAATTACATCAAAGACAATTATTTTATAATTCTAATTTCTTTAAAAGAATTGCAAAAGCATAATTTATCCTTGACAGATTCACTTTTAGCATTTGACCAAGTCCGAGCTGCTTTAAATGAGTGCAATTCAGAAAATATAAAAAATAAAATAGAGCGTGTTATGGAACAAAACCCAGATTTAGACACACTCAGAGAATATAGTGAGGCTATTGAAAAAAATGAAGCACATAATTTAATACCTTTTTTTAAATTTGCTCCTTTGACATCATCAGAGGTAGAACGGTCTTTTTCCATCTATAAATGGACTTTAGATGTTAAAAGAAATAGGTTGAAAATAGAAAATATAGAGAAACTCATAGTTATACAGTGTACACTCCATATAGCGACACTAAAGGGACTGTACATTTTATGGCGTTATAGAGAGTTGTCGTTAAATGGAAAGAAGAAAAATCAGAATTATGAAAAGAAAAAGTTTATTTCAAGCTAGTAGTTATTACATAAAAAAATAATCTTATTTGAATGTTATTGCGTACTTATATTCTGTTATTTTTGTCTGACGTCTTTTGTAATTTTGTTGTATTTATTTACTTATTTTATTCGCATCTTGCGATATTGAGGCATCTTGGTGAAAAAGGAAGTAGGTACTTCTACTTATTAGTCATTGTCAACAACAGTCTACACGTGCAATCCCAATTTGTAAAGAAAAGAACGAATTTCTTGGAAAGTTTGGTTTGCATGATGCTGACAGTTGATTTTATTACGGGCTAGGATAATAATGCGACAAAAGAACGTACACAGCTGCTTAAAAGGTACTTTTTATTATTACTTAATTGTTGTCGTTATTAAGAGTGGGTGTAATGCTATATGGAGTGTATCGTTGTATTTAAAACAAGCTAATCCAACCAAAGACGAGTGATTTCGACGCTTTAGGGAGTTTGTCGTTAAATCGAGTGACGTTACATAGAGTTTACACTGTATATTTTAATTGTGAAGGTCAAGATTACCAAGATGCTAACATTGGATTATAATTGATGAAGATTAAAAATATGGATTTTATTTTTGATAAAAAATTGATGTAAAATGTACTTCATCATCTGCCTAGCCTTTTTCCCAACTATGTTGGGGTCGGCTTCCAGTCTAACCGGATGCGGCTGAGTACCAGTATTTTACATGGAGCGACTGCCTATCTGACCTCCACAACCCAGTTATTGGGTAATACGATACCCCTTGGTAAGACTGGTTGTCAGACTTTCAGGCTTCTGACTACCCGTAACAACTGTCAAAGATCCACGAATGACAGCCGGGACCAACGGCTTAACGCGCTTTCCGAGGCACGGAGGGGTCTCGGTATGTAAAGATGGTCACCCATCCACAGTCCAACCGTGGCAAGCGTAGCTTAACCTGATCGATCGACCTGTGCGGCTGTTATAATTTCGCCACGGGCCCCTGATGTAAAATGTACTTATGTAACAATAAAGAATTTTGATTTGTTCCTTGTTATTTATAATTACCATGACCACTACGAAAATATTGAAATTTAAGTGCAACATTTTATAAAAAGTTGTGGCAATAAAAAGGCTAAAAAAAATGTATTAATGCTTTGATCGGAATTCAATTGTTTTTATTATTCAACAGATAAATAATAAATTTTAGTTTGATACCCTCTTTTATATTTTGAATTGAGTAGTAATAATATCACTACCAACATCAGCAATATTTAATTATATATATATTTACTTTCTGGAAAAATGGCTTATCCATGTTATTCTTTCTGTGTGCATTTATGATACAAATACCAAAAATCAATCTACCTACTCCGATCACTGGTTATGACTAACCGTAATGTACCTAACACATACAGAGTAAGGCAGGTAATCCAAAACTGCCAAAAATATAGGTAGCTATACATTATGCTATGCCTAAGCGCTTGCTGATCGAGGTGATAGTGAGTAGGTACTTAGGTAAAGTTACAAGTCACAACACAATGTTTAGCCACACAGTGAGCAAGCCAACTTACATAACCATCCATCAATCAACTCAGCCTATCGCAGTCCTCCGCATCCAGTCTGTCCCGGCCACCTTCTTAAGGTCGTCGGTCCATCTAGCTGGGGGGCGTCGCACGCTACGCTTGCCGATACACGGTCTCCACTCCAAGACTAGTCTCCACCGGCCATACATCGATGGCCAGCCCACACTGCCACTTTACCTGGCTTACTCTGCAAGCTACTTACTTACATAAAATGAATTTATTATCCTAAACACGACATCACAGATTAACATTTCACTTCACAAGATACCTATTATTGTATTACCTACGAAAAATCGATTTTGGAGTCAAAACTCAAACAACACTGAACTCTGTAAAAGTGCAAACACTGAATGACCAACGAGTCGAAAACATGATCTATTTTTTAAATTCAGGAATGAGCCTAGAAAACAGCAGTCAGGACATTATTTCCAATTCATAATAGAATGAATAAAAATAATAAAATCAAAAATCGTAGGTACTACTTTTCAAACAGTTCTCAATTCTTATTTTTGGCGGGGAACCGGGAAAATATTAAAATCAGTTAGTGTTACTAGGTTAAAATTTTCATCACATTATTTGCTAACGTTTAGTTACGGGTTTTTTCATTGATGTTGACGGGTTTTTTCAATTATGTACATTATTAACATGGTATTATATGGATGCTTTTGCCTAATCATTTGTTTACATTTTAATATAGGAGGAAATAGGACAATTTAGCGATTATTTTCCGCAACCATTAAACGTGGTGCGCGCTTAGCCTAACTACTTTAATAACTAAACGCACCAGTTGACAGTTAATTCGTCAACGTCATTGCCTCCGATCTGACAATATCCGTCAGTCAACATCAACAGCACTCATTGAGATAGGAAAAACATGGAGAGGCCGCGTTATTCTATACATACATTTGCTTATACAAATATGAGTGAAATATGTTTCAGAATACGAAATATCGTTTTGTCTCGTTCTTTCTAATAAGATAATCGTATTTGATAAAAGAGACAACAATATTTTAAGTTGTTGCTCATTTTGGCAACATTTTGACGTGACGTAGTACAATTGTAGGTAAGGTGCCGTATCAGCCATCTTTTGCGACAAGTTTCGTGGTAGTTTTGCTGTCAAATGGTTGTTTACTTTTTGTATTATTGAGATTTGCGAGAAATATACAAGGATTTTACCTTTTAAAACTGCATGCAAATGTTGGAAAACAACAATTCAACATGTCTGTGTGTTGTATTGTGAAGTGTGGTGCAAGAAAGAATGAAAATCAACCTCTAATGTCTTTGCAGAGGTTAATAGCCGGTTTTCATGCAAAAATACATTTAATAATACACATTCGATGATACAGTTGTGACGCGATCATGAATTTATGGCTAAAGTATTGATATTTGGGTTAATTTCCGTCTAATAGACCTTTTTAGTATATTTTGTTAATTCATTTGTTTGTTTACAATAATATGTCAAATGGAATAGGGTTGTACCGTTGCCGTAATAGTTTTCTCCGCTGAAACGTCATCGACATATTCTGCGATGTGAACATAAATAATTCTGTGTCTTATTCGGTCCGAGTGACCTTGCCAGGTCCGTCCTCTGGTTCACAGCACCGAAATTAAAATATTTTATTTCACATAAACCTACATGGCCACTTAGGAAACGTCAGTAGCTAGGTCATCATCATCATTTCAGCCGAAAGACGTCCACTGCTGGACATAGGCCTCTCCCAAAGGGGGGGGGGGGGGTGGTTGCCATAATCGCCACGCTTGGCAGGCGGTTTGGTGATTGCAGTATAGTTTGGTGGTGAAATGCATAGAGAACGCTGCTGCCCATTCTCCGGTACGACCCTTAGTCGCCTTTTACGACACCCACGGGAAGTATGGGGTAGTGCTATTCTTTAAGTCCGGCACCACACAGACTGTGGAGTTTCTTGCCAGTGCAGTAGCTAGGTGCATGGTTCCAATTGGTTGCTTCCTATGGGGAAGGACTGGCAAGAAACTCCACAATTTTTACAATGTTTTCTAATTTGTTAAGTACCTGGTACTGATTTTAATAAATAAATAACTCGTTTTTTATTAAATTTATGGACTATCTGTTTCTCTCTTCTCGCCACTGCAGATTTATTACCGAAAAAACTCAGTGAAAGCTGAAGTGACGGTAACAGAGAGTTTTTACATTTGGTACTTACGCTATCAGATGCATTTATAAGTAGGTATCTTATTATATTGCCATTTGTCTTCACAACTGGTTTGTACATAATACACATTGTTTGTACATAATACAGGTTTGTACATACATAACTATAATATTTTCTCTGAAAATTCTAACTCTAATAAAAGATTTTTTTTTTGACATGTATACCTACCGATAAATAGTTCAGTAATTAACCATGAGTCTTTCGTTTCACGCATCACAAAAATTATAAATAAAGTATTTTTGCACACTTTATTTTTATGCAAAACTATAAAGTTACCGAAAATAAAGTAACAAACGTTATTATAAAGTATGGTTGGTAACCGTAATTACAACCGACTTTAATTTAGTAAGTTATTATGATCCAAACGTAATAACTAGTAAGACTCATATTTAGTATCGATACTCGATAATAGTAACACCTATGTTCCTTGATTGACACAACCCTAGCAGTGGCAGCCATTTTATGCGACAAAACGAGTTGTAGGTATGCACCAGGGTTGGATTTTGTACTATAATTATAGTATTTATACTATAATTTCGCCCTTTGTACTATATACCATCCACATCTAAGGATAGTACGTTAAAATACTATAATTTTAAGTTTACTCCCGAATGCTTAGTTTTACGTCATTTATATGAATATTTCGACCGTAGCTACATGTATCTGACCGACTATCCTCCGCAGTACTCTTCTCTCTTTCCACTAATCTCGTTCCTTCCATTCCATTCGAAATTCAATCAAAGTGACAACAATCGCTTGCGAATTTTTGTGACAAATTAAAACGTTTTTTTAGTGTTTTTACTAAGGAAAGTGGCAGTGATGGTCATTAAAATGACGATAGGCCGGAAATATCCACCCCAAAGAAAAAACTTCTGAGTAAAGTTTGCCTTAGCTGGTGTTGATTTTAATGACTATTATGTTAAAATAGAAATAATGAAAGTGTACTATAATTTTTGATAAATACTATCCTTTTCATTTTTTTGTGCTATCTTTTTCAACGTACCTAAATCCAACCCTGGTATGCACCCTTTTTTTGTAGGTATTTCCAGTCCATACTTTTTTATGTCAATGACAGCACTGCACAGCTTTTTTTTTAGTGACCCATTGTGTTCTATGTTGTCGGCTAAATAATTGTTTCGTTTCTAGTAATTGCCCACATAACTAAGCTATGCCTGAAGATTCGAAAAAGAACCAGTTGGTATAATATTCACTACTTATTCCGAAACATCTTTGTGCTTTGGCTATCATATTCATAAACATTTCAGTGATAAGAAAAAAGGGGATCCAAAAGACCAGCGTAGACCTCGTCAGAGGCACCAGCAATCAGGAGCTGATAAGAAAACAGAGAAAAAGACGGAAGAGCCTAAGAATGCCCATAAAGGTAGATAACTTCAAACTCCCCATTCAAAACTTACCTTATCATTCCAATTTACAAAATATTACCTTACTGGAATTGAGATGTGTTTGCGGTATGTTGCAATGAATCAATGCTAATTCAGATATTTTATTAAATTAGCACATTTATAATAAATGTTCTAATTTATTGGTAGCTATAATATTTGAAAATGGATTATAATTCTTACAACTGTTATTTAAACTTGAACTTTCGGGAGGATAATAAGATTATTTGGTATGGTATTACCCAGTAACTGGGTTGCGGAGGTCAGATAGGCAGTCGCTCCATGTAAAAAAATGGTGTTCAGCTGCATCCGGTTAGACTGGAAGCCGACTCCGACATAGTTGGGAAAAGGCTAGGCAGATGATGATGAATAAGATCATTTGAAAAAATTAATGGGTAGTCATTTTATTTTTTGGTGGTAGATAAATTAATTTGACAGTAAACACAAGAGGACACCTGCTGCTTTCGTCACACCAGTGTCTGGTGACAGTGACTAATTCAAGTTACGGCTGAGAATAGATTTAAGTTATGTATTGTAACTTAGGTGAAATTTATAAGTTTAGCATTTAAGCACTCCATAAACTCATTCTCATCATCCACTCACATCTCTCTTGCCCGAGTATATGTACGAGTTAGGTAGGAGTGTATCGTACATGCCACACGCGCATTGCAGAGATCAGCACTTTTCCGTCGCCTTGCACAAATTATAGTGAATACAACTAACACAATCAGTGTTCATAATCAGCTGTACTCATTCACAAAGCATTCATATAGCATTAGTTACGTGGTAGTTAAATATATTCAATAAACCGTCATCTTTGGCTATCCGTAACTTATAATTCAAAATAACATCCAAGGTGTGTGCGACCCATTCAGTTAAGAAAATTGGTTGGTTATTTTATCCTATAATGTCAATACAAAAAATAACCAAGTAGCGTAATAAATGAATGGCCAGTTAGATTAGAGCAGTGCCACGGCAGCGTCCGGCGGTGAGCACTACTTCCAAGTTAGATTTCTTACTGACTATTTATTTATTTACTAAAGTACTCCAACAGCTTCTACGTGGATCACAATAGTCTCGGTCTTACACAGTCGCCAATTATAGGTTTACCAGCAATCTCAGAAATATGTGATCTGATCACACATAATAATAACAAAACTAAATGCTATAACTTAAAAATTATGGCCAAATACTCTTAAACTTGAGTATAATAACAAAAAAGTAAAATAATAAAAAATATAAATGAGATCATAATGGAAAGTATAGCTTCTAAAAACAAATTATAATAACTTTAATTTCGGAAGTCGGTGTCTTTAATGTATCTTAGTTACAATAGCCTAATGTCAACTGCTCATCACCTTTTACAAAATATTGCTTTTCCCGATGTAGGGACGTTAATTGTTGAGGAGTTCTCCTAATAACAACCAGGAGAACTGGAGCTGATTAAGAAGTCACCATCAACTCCACTTCACCATATGCATTGTAATGAGCATAAATTGCTTAGCAACAACATTAAAGTACCGAATCAAATCGCAACAGTGATTTGGGTATGTTTTGGTGTGCCTATAAAATTTGAGGGTTTCCCTCGATTTCCATGGGATGCCCTCATCAGATTCTGACTTGGTGACAATAGGTGGCCCCATTTTTAAAAATTATTTTTTTGTTTTAAAAGGAACCAAACCTTCCATACCTTTTCAAACAAAAAAAGATTTTTAACATAGGTCCACAATTGATGGATAAATCAGTGAACATACATAAAAGAAAAAAAAAGCATAAAGTCGAACATAATAACCTCCTCCTTTTTGGAAGTCGGTTAAAAAGGTGAAGGATTTCCAAAGTATACTAACATAACAAATTATAAAATTGTGTTTAAGGGACTTCAGTATTTTGGCTTTAAAGACTTTTATGGAATCATGGTATACGTCGACATCTGGTGCAAATTTCATCAAAGAATCCATCTCTCTACTGAGTCTGTTTAGTGGTGAGTTTACTCCAATATTTGTCTTGGATGCTCAAGTGTGGAATACATCAGTTACAGACTTACCATAATCTCATAAAAATCCATCAAAAGATTTTTGGGACTAATTCTGATTGGTTAACTGCCCTCATGTAACTGCCCGTTAAGCCATTCTATCGATTAATATTTATTTAATAATCAATTTAAATATTTGTCATTAAGTTACTTAATAAGTAGTCACGCCACAACAAAAACTATAAGGACACAAATTGCTAAGCTCAGAAAGGAAATTAAAACAAATATGAGGAAGGACCGCCGAACACTAAGAATGAAAACTTTTGAAAAGCACATCGCTAGAACAGGCGGAGTTAAAAAAGCGATCAAAGAACTTACAGACAAAAAGGAATGGATACCGACTTTGAAAAACAAAGCAGGAAATATCAAAACAAAAAGGCCAGACATTATCTCTGTAGCTACAAAGTTCTACAAGGAGCTGTACTCAAAACACGATACAGAACATCCCACTGTAATGTTCAATATAGAAGCGGTACCTAAAATACTACAGAAAGATAAGGCCCCAGGGTCAGACTATATCACAAATGAATTTCTTATACATGCCAAAGATATTATGATACCAATTCTCGCTTACCTTTTCAATGATGTAATAGAAACCGAATACATACCGGAACAATGGACCACATCGACAATCATTTTATTACATAAAAAGGGAGATAAAAACGATATTGAGAATTACAGACCGATAAGTCTCATGTCCAACATATACAAGGTCTTTGCAAAAATATTATTAAACCACATAACTCGAATCTTGGACGAGAACCAGCCAAGGGAACAAGCAGGATTTAGAAGTGGATTCTCAACAATTGACCACATTCATGTTGTTAGACAGGTTTTTGAGAAATACAAAGCGTACCAGCTGACGTTATATTGCTGCTTCGTAGACTACTGTAAGGCATTTGACTCCCTGGACCACGAAAATATATGGCAGGCTCTAAAATACCAAGGAGTAGAAGGTAAATACATAAAATTGATCCAAAACATTTACAAGAACAGCACTGCCCGGGTGAAACTAGAGAAGGAAGGTGAAGTGATTCAGATTCAAAGAGGGGTC
The DNA here is from genome assembly GCA_916614155.1 of Mesoligia furuncula. Classification (NCBI taxonomy): domain Eukaryota; kingdom Metazoa; phylum Arthropoda; class Insecta; order Lepidoptera; family Noctuidae; genus Mesoligia; species Mesoligia furuncula. The sequence goes on from OU744806.1 coordinate 23,090,231, forward strand.
CGGCAGGGAGACCCGCTTTCACCAAAACTCTTCTCGGCAGTCCTAGAGGACATCTTCAGAGAAATGCCGTCGGAAAAATTTGGCCTGAATATCAACGGCGAAAACTTAACCCATCTGCGATTCGCAGACGACCTAATTATTTTCGTGACAAACCCAGTAGACCTACAAACAATGCTCAACGATCTCGACAAGGCAAGCCGCAAGGTAGGACTATCAATGAATACACTAAAAACGAAAATGATGTCCAATGGAGAACAGGTACCTATTGTAGTCAACAGCAACCCTATTGAGTATACGAATGAGTATGTCTATCTTGGCCAACTGATATCCATCAACGAACTTATGACAAAAGAAATTGCAACTAGAATAGGGAAAGCTTGGAAGCGTTACTGGTCCCTCAAACATATAATGAAAAACATAGAAATGGCTATGCCCATAAAAGCCAAATTATTTAATGCTTGCATACTGCCCATCCTTACATATGGATGCCAAACATGGGCGCTAACAAAATCCAACTTAAAAAAAACTAGAAGTCTGCCAAGTCGCCATGGAAAGAAGCATGCTGAACAAAAGTAAAATTGATAAGATCCGAAACAAAACAATCAGAAAGGAAACCAAAATTGAAAATTTAACAGTCAAAGTGAAAAAACTAAAATGGAGATGGGCAGGACATACTATAAAAGGAAAGGACAAGTGGAGTAGAGCTGTGACAGAGTGGTATCCAAGGGATGGGAACCGCAAAAGAGGGAGACCGTTTAGAAGATGGGCAGACGAGATTAAGAAGGCAGTAAGCAATACAAATATATGGACAAGGACAGCAAAAGACCGGGCAAGGTGGAGAGAGTTGGAGGAGGCCTTTGCCAAAAGGCAAACAGACGGCGAAACTGAAGAAAAGAATATATAGACATATAAACTAAATTTGTAACTAGTACTGTCTGAATAAAAGGCTTTATTATTATTATTAAATATTTGTCAAAACTCATTTTTATTTAGTTTTCTGCTTAGTTTACTGTCCAACTTGTTAATAAACATTAATTTTGTCATTTTAAATTTACGAAAACTCCCATAAACAACTGCCGCTTTAAACCAGTGCCTTTTAGAACCTACAAAATATTGAAATATCTCTTGCATACTGCCAGTGTTGGAGTAGATGTTATTTTGGTGTGAAAACAACATCAAAACTAAACTTACAAGATACATACGATAGTAAATAATTATACATTTCTATAGTTACAGTACCCCAAACACCAGTCTATGAAAGTCCACCGCCGGAGTTTTATAAAAATTTAAAAAGGGAGACCGATGAAATACTCAAAATAACTGAAGAAGAAAACGCAAAATATAAAAAGAAAGAAATACAAAGCAACTGGTCCAAATATGAAATGCCTATTGACAGTTATGAGGAAGTTGAAGAACATGAAAACTTGGGAGCTGATTATGAGGTAAATAATTATATTACAGAACATCGCCGTCGCGGCCGTTGTCACTGGACCACCACGTCCAGTGACAACGGCCGCGACTTATGATTTGTAGGTTGTAGGTTCAAACCCATACAGGCTTACTTTGTATAAATTATTTCATCACCACTACTCTCATAACGGTGAAAGAAAACATTATTAGGAAACCACGGCCTACGGCCCACTCCTTCTCACAGAGAGGAGGCCTGTATCCCAGCAGTGGGAACATCAACAATGGACACATTGATGGCAATAGCCTTGCCTCCTATATCATGGAACATAAATACGGGGTTACTTTTCAAAGACCATCCAAATTTTTACATGGTGTTCTACCCATAAATATAAACAACTTTCACTATGGGACCAACTCTGAAATCACGAAAAAAAAACAGCTGTTTCCTACAAAACTTCAATACCTACTTGACCAAAATGTATGAAACAGCTGATTAATTTTTCGTGATTTCAGAGTTGGTCCCATAGTGAAAGTTGTTTATATTCATGGGTAGAAAACCATGTAAACATTTGGATGGTCTTTGAAAAGTAACCCTGTATAACTGGCAGAATGTGGGTGTACTACTATAAGTACCTACAACTCTGCCTAACCCTTTGATGATTACAGGCGTGATGTTATGTTATATTAATAAAATCATTGCTCATAGAAAACAGAGAGAGATAGGGGTTTTTCTTAAAAAAATTAAGATTTTGGATTTTTCCAAGCAAACTAAAGATTTTGGATTTTCCAATGCAATAAACAGTTGTATTTTCATATTTCAGGTAGATACAGATAATTTTTGTAGTAGGACTCAAAGGAACCTTTCTATCTCTGGTCTAGTACTTATTCACTCACTTGTGACTACCCAACTATAAACAATAATTATATTGTTGTGTTATTTTTTTAAAGGCAGAAGGTATTGTCTATTCTTTGAACACAATTGAGTCACCTCTTGTCATGAGGTGAAACGCGATTGTTGATTATTATTATTTGTTACTGTAATCTTGATGAGGTGTATCTGAAACATTTAGCTGGCATTCTAGGAATCGCCATAGACAGCTTTGTCTAAGGTATATTCATGTCCTTATTTCCAAATGATGGTATTTCCATTTAAACGAATATCAAATTTAACTTCGTGTAAATTAAGCTCATTTCAGAATTACTAGTATACTAGTGAAAAACATTTAACAAAAAAAAAACAACCGACTTCCGAAATTAAAGTTATTTTTCAATTTGTAGTGTTTTTTTGGAAGTCGGTTGTTTTTTTTTGTAAAAATGTTTTTATTTTTCACTTTTTAGTGGGTCAGTTTGTAATTTATCTAAGTTACAATACCCTAATGCCAACTGTTCATCACCTTTTACAAAATATTGCTTTTCCCGATGCTGGGACGTTACTTGTTGAGTAGTTCTCTCGGTAAGAACCAGGAGAACTCCTCAAAAATCACTCACCATACGCAATGTGACGAACATAAATTGCTTAGCAACCATATTAAAGTAATCGAATCGCAACCCGTGAAATATTTGTCATTGAGTAGTTTCGATGGCCATCTGTGGTCTTCATCATCAGCTCCACTTTACCAAATAATGATTTCCGAGAGCAAATGCTCAAGTTACTTTAAAAAATACCCAAATCGCTGTAGGTTTGCCTATAACATTTGAGGGTTTCCCTCGATTTCCATGCGATCTTCTCATCAGATTCCAACTTTATGATAATTGGACCACATGGAGAGTATACCCTTTCAAATAAAAAAATAACTTTTGGAATCGGTCCAGCCGTCTTCGAGTAATCGGTGAACATACACAAGGTAGCTACTGTAAACTGTTGAGGAGTTGCCTTAACTGTCCTTCGTTCATCATCAGACCCCTAATGACAGTCACAACCCATCTAGGTGTAAAGTTCACATCAATACAAATTAATCAAGCCCAAACACAAGGTTACTGCTGTAAAATGTTGAGGACTCCCCTCGACTGTCTTTCGGCTCCATCATCAGATCGACTCCAGGCGTTCATTAAATTGTAGTGCTTTAAAATACTTAATACCCTTAGCCTTAACTACCTTGTCATATTAAAAACAGTAAGAATATTAATGAATACAAAAACAAACTATTTAAGCTACTCAATGACAAAGTATATTATTCAGTTAGGGAGTATCTGGATGACAAATTTTTATAATTTTTATTATTTTCAAATTGTTATTATTACTTCATTTATTTTATGTTATGAAATCGATTGGCATTCTGTATTTTTATTTTATTCTGTTGTGACATTTTCCCTATTTTATTGACATTTTTTTTTTAAATTACTTTTTCACTTAATATTTGACCTGATTTTGTATGCCTATCGGCGGAACATGGACTGTACAATCGACATATGTATATTGAAAACACCTGTAATGACCTGTGTTCACAAAATAAATAATTTGAATTTGAATGAAAAAATTAACAAACGCACTAGTCGCTCCTACGATTTTCGAATGTTCCCCTCGATTTCACTAGGATGCCATCATCAGATCCTGGTTTCCTTATCATGGGACCACCCTTGGCATATCTCCTTTCCAACAAAAAAATAAATAAACAAAATCGGTTCATAAACGACGAAGTTATCCGCGAACACACATAAAAAAAATATATATACGGTCGAATTGAGAAACCTCCTTTTTTGAAGTCGGTTAAAAAGACATAAATATTTGAAGTTGTAGCGCGAAATGAACTTTATGTGTACGTGTTAAAGTTGTTTTTCCAAAAACACATATTCTTGTTTTGAAACTAAATCGCGAACGCAGTATAGATTAAACATGGAAAAAGAAAACATTCACTCAATAACACACGCATTTTTTATTCTTATACAGATTACTGAAATGACGACTTACGTATTTTTCAGAAACTCATACAAGCCCCACTTTCAATCGGTGGACATTTCCAATTCAAACACGAAAAGTCCTGGGACATGAACACAGGCCCATCGTTATACGATAAATACTTCGATATTAATATGGAAGAGCTCAATATCGCACTCTGTTCCATTCCCTTTTACGAGAGAAACTCGATAGAAGAGGCTAACTTCAGCCAAACGGATATAGTAACTATGAATAACAGGGCGACAAGGTTCAAACAAAAATATTACAATGATAAATCATACTCAACCCCTGAAACTGAAGCTCAAGATAAAATACTCAACAATCTTAGTGAGAGAGAGAGTATAAAAGAAGAAAATGTAGAAAGAGAAAAAGATACTAGCCATGACATAGAATTAAAATACGACAATGAGTGTAAAACTTCTGAGACAGAAAACACATCAGACATTAATTTAGTAATCAAATCAGAAATAAAGACCAGAGATGAACCAGTCTATGTTGTTGAAGAAAATGTGCCGAAAGCCGAAGCTATAATTGACGAAATAAAAGCCATTGATACACCGAATATTTTGAAGGAAGTTGAACACGATAATTTTGTATTTGGCGATACCAGCAACATTACTAAAGAGACTGTAGTCGATAAAGTTCTAACGCCAAGTCCTACAGAAAAACCTGTGTGGCATATTGAAAAAATGCCTCGTGTTGATAAACTGACACCTGTGGTTGCCGCCACGGTTCCTGAAGTGGACCCCGCGTCTGTGGTTAGTAAAGGTAAGACCAGCTTTCGGTAGAAAGCATTCTACAGTTTTTATCACTTTCCACCGCTATTTTTGGAGTCAGCCAGTAACTTAATTAATCCCAGGAACAAACTTAAATTTTTCGATCAGGAACTGTTCTCCCATACATCGTCATAGGTCACGGTCAATTCTCCAACTGCAAAATATGTAATAAAACCAAATAAAATACAAAAATATTTTTTTTAATAAGTATGTGATAAAACTACAAATTAACGACTTTCGGACTTTTTCCTTGACTTATGCAGTGAGACCTTTGATGATTCTAGGTCAACGGGAAGTATAATACGCGCCACGAAAGATGAGATTTGACGAGCTCACTAGTGGGGAGTTTGCGCAGGTAAATCGTGTACGAATTAGTTACCCATATACAGGGTATGTCGTAAATAGTGGTCCAGAGTAAAGGAGTCGAAACACTGTATTCTTATGTATCACATGCCGAAAATTTAACCATTCTCCGAAAAAAAAAAATGTTGTTTTTTAAAATGTTTTTGCGGATGCGAAATCATCAAATGACTCCTCCCGCTCTGGGTGGAGCGGAAGGGAGTGTCAGACTCTTACTGTCTAAAACCCACCCGTGTTCCTTCCTTAGCCCTTTATGTTCCGGGCCAGCGGTAACTCTTTCGGACAATCCCGCTGACCCGGGAGGCTTCGGCCCTAAGGGGGCCTCCTCGAATAATAATAAAAAAAAGAATTAAAAAATATTGATATTTGTTGAAATTACAGCCAAATTCGTGAAGCAAGGTACAGAAATTTTAAAAAACAACATTATTGTCATAAAATTTGAAGGTTCGTAACTTTTTTTTTTAATTTAAGCTTAAATGCAGAGTTCTTGTATTTTTCTAAATAAAAATTAAATAGTCATAATAAATAAAAAAACCGGTGTGACAAGGAATGAGTTTAGGCCTTAAGAGATAGCAAATGACCTCTCCTTTCGGCAAATTCCATTTGGCAAACGATGCACCAAACACCCTGTATATTCAGGGATTTATCGAGTACATTTAGATTAAAATTCTTAACAATATAATAGTTATTACGAAATAATAAAGTTTAAGATAAAAGTCAAGTCTCATCTTTCGTGGCGCGTATTGTGTACCCTATAGGTTTCGATTTATTTGCGAGTATCAAAATACATATGTTGCAACTAGCTTTTTCCCGCGGCTTCGCCCGCGTGAAGGGCGGAAATTATTCACAGAAAATTCAACCCCCATTTCACCCTCTTAGGGGTGGAATTCAAAAAAAACCCTTTCTTAGTGAATACTTACTCTTCACAAAGAACATACCCTCCAATTTTCATGTCTGTAGGACCAGCGGCTTAGGCTGTGCGTTGATATATCAGTCGTCAGGACTTGGAATTTTTAGGGTTCCGTACCAAAATGGTAAAAACCCTTATGGTGAGACTAAGTCGTGTCTGTCTGTCACAGCTGGATATCTCAAGAACTACTAATGCTATCAACTTGAAATTTGGAGTAGTTTTAGATGACGTTTGCCTAACTATTTTGCAAATAAGAAAGAAATAAAAATATATGTATATTTTTTTGCAACAGGGACTGAAAGGGGTTCTGAAAAATTCGAAGTGGGGCTACTAGGGCATGTGGGATATCATATGAAAGAGCGCAGTTTGCACATTCTCAAACATTTTTTCTTTTTTTTTTTTAGGCCGCATAGTTTTCGACTTTTGATAAAAAATGTAAAAAAAATACCGTTCCCCCCTTATCTCCGAAGTTTGCAAAGAGAAAAATCTGAAATTATTCTATGTGATAGAAGTTTATGTAAAGATTACAGGAAAAATAAAACGAAGTCTTTAGACCCTTTTTCAGTTTTCGCAGTTTGCACATTCTCAAACATTTTTTCTTTTTTTTTTTTAGGCCGCATAGTTTTCGACTTTTGATAAAAAATGTAAAAAAAATACCGTTCCCCCTTATCTCCGAAGTTTGCAAAGAGAAAAATCTGAAATTATTCTATGTGATAGAAGTTTATGTAAAGATTACAGGAAAAATAAAACGAAGTCTTTAGACCCTTTTTCAGAAATCATCAACAAAAGTTACATTAGTTCCACTACCGGTCAAGAGATGGCGCTGACATAAAACTGCAATATTCTACACCGCAGTGCACAGTGTTAAAATTCTCGGATGAATATAGTCCTCGCCGATAAAAATTTAAAAACATATGATGATACGGAACCCTCGGTGCGCGAGTCCGACTCGCTCTTGCCCGGTTTTTTTAATATACAAGATGGCCGTATTTTTTATTGCGTTGACTTAGAATCTTGATTTTTTAAAGCTCTAAGTGACTGTAGGCCTACGTATATTTAATTTAATTTCAACTTGATACCTCTACAGGTATCAAGGCCTACGTATATTTAATTTAATTTCAACTTGATACCTCTACAGGTATCAAGTTGAAATCTAATTAAATATACGTAGGCCTGACCTACGTAAGCGTTCCTGAGAAAAAGGGTCTTTACCTACAGACAGACAGACTGACGAACAACGAAGTGATCATAAGAGTTACGTTTTTCCGCTTGAGGTACAAAACCCTAAAAATGGTATATGGCTAAACTATCCGCAGCAGTAACGATATTCCACTAGGAAGGTACGGCATTTCCAATCGTTGCACACCCGCCAGTTGCTTTCTCCGGTGCGCATGTCCAATTTATTGCAGATACACGACACCAAAGGCAAACTAGGTTTTGCTTCTATCCCCATCAACATGACCTTTTCGACTGCTCGACCTATGTCAACATGGAAGAAATGTGTCATACTTTCTAGCGGTGACATGACTTCGTACGAACTTCAGTCTAATTTCTAAAATATGTACGAAAAATGTACGAAATTGTACGCTGAATAAAATAAAATGTACTGTTGCGCGCCACAATTAATGCCTGGTACATGGTGACAGTAGTTACCACTAGCGCCATCTAGTATCGAGTAGCGGAACTAGTAGTGAAGACCCTTCTAGAAATTTCGATGCAAGAACTTTCTAGAACATTCCCGAACTTTCGACATCTGGTCGATCGGGGCCTGTAAGTACTCGAACATTCTAGATGTTTCTACAATGGAAGGTTCTAGAACTCTCTTTGGCGCTATATAAGGCCGAGACGCGCCACGACCGACACAGTTTGGATAAAGCGATCGAAGTGAAAGCATCGAAGCGATATTCAAGTGCGACTTAAAGCGATCAGTAGTGCAATTGTGTTTTGTAATTAGTGTTGTTTGAGTTGTAATTAGTGTTGATTATTAAAGTGTCATTTTTTTTGGTTATTAAATCGGCAGTTTTTATTGTCACGAACCCGAAGCTCGTAACAATTGGTGTCAGAAGAGGGGATTAAAAATCATGCCGGTTTTACCCAAAGACGACACGGAGGGTATCCGTACCCGGAGTCAACGTCAGCAAGAGACGGACCAGAGGCGATTTGGTGGAGCTACGCCGCAGGGGTCGGAGGGCCAGCTACCGACCATGGAGGCCGGCCCGTCCGCAGCAGCTCCATCATCAGCAGCACCAGATTTGGCTGCTCTGATGATGATGCTGCAGGAGCAGGCCCGCAGACAGGAGGAACAGGCTCGTCGGTTGGAGGAACAGCTCCAGCGGGACAAGGAGGAACAGGCCCGTCGACAGGAGGAACAGGCTCGCCGTCAGGAGGAGCAGGCTCGCCGGTTGGAAGAACAGCTCCAGCGCGATAAGGAGGAACAGTCCCGCCGTCAAGAGGAACAGGCCCATCGATTGGAAGAACAGCTCAAACAAGATAAGGAGGAGCAGGTGCGTCGCCAGGAAGAGCAGATGCGCCTCATGAAGGACCTTCACGCAACCTTCGGGAAAGACATGAAGGAGGTGAAGGAGAAGGTTGCCCAGCATGACAACCGCCTGTCAGAAGCTGAAACTCAGATCAGCAAGTTTAATAACGTCATTGCTGATGTGAAGCAGGAGTTGGGTAATCTTAAACTTGGGGATGGAATCGCAGCTCCCGTAGCTACAACACCTTCGCTACGTGGATTCAAAGTGCCACCGTTCGACGGAACTTCTTCCTGGTCGGCCTACAAAATCCAGTTTGAGGCTGTCATGAAGGCGAACGGATGGAATAAAAGCCAGGCCATGACTGCTCTCACCCTAGGCCTGCGCGACCAGGCCTTAACTGTCCTGGAAGCTCTCGGTAAGGAAGTGACTTACGAGCAGCTCCTCGAGGCATTGGAGGCTCGGTATGGCGACGCTCACCTGGAACACGTGTTTCGTGCGCAGCTCAAGGATCGCGTGCAACGCAGTAGCGAAAACCTGCAGCAGTGGGCCCTTGAAGTGGAGAAGCTGGTTCGCAAAGCTTACCAGTCCGTACCTGCGCTTATTGATGGGAACCTGGTGCAGGCATTCATCGATGGCATCCGCGACCTTGAAGTTAGAGCTTCTGTGCGGCTCGGTCACCACGAGACACTTAAGGACGCTTTGGCCCATGCACTGGAGGTGGAAGCTGTGCGGCAGGATCATCGTTCCCATCGCGTCAGGGAGGTTGCAGCGGCTACAGTTCGCGACCGCAATAAAGGATACAGCCCTAGGTGCTACGGCTGTGGGGAAAGGGGCCACCTTCGATCCAGTTGCCCTAAGCGAACTGCAGAAAGAGAAGACGGCCGATCTCCAGAGGGCAGTGCGGCTAACAGTACCGCCCAGCACCAGCAGCAGGGAAACGAGTAATAGCCAGGACTGCGGGGCGGGTGCTGGCTGATGTTCAAAGAGCCCCAAGGGTTTCGATCACACAAACCCATGACGGGAACAGCCTAATCATCAAGGGCGAGGTCAACGGAACGCCGTGTAAACTGACCATAGACACTGGAGCTTCTCGCACGGTTGTCAGTTCCCAACTTACAAGTCGGTCCCTTGGGGACCCCGCATACAACCGGGAACGCATTAATTTGGTAACAGCCACCGGTCAGCGCATACCCGTCCATGGAGAGAAGAAAATGGAATTGACGCTAGGCAACAGAATCTACCTGCATAATGTCATCGTGGCTGATATAATGGACGATTGCATCCTGGGCCTAGACTTTATGAGGAAGAATTGTTGCGAGATTGACGTCAAGCAAGGTGTTTTGAAATGTGGAGAAGAGGAACTTTTCATGGAAGGGGCGTTGCCTGGGAATGTGTACAGCCTTAAGAAGATTGTTCTTCCGCCGAGATCGGAAACGATTGTGCCGGTTAGTCTTCCTCGGAATCCTGGGCAAACTCATCGTTGTGTACTCGTGGAAAGGGTAGACAATGACCTTCCATGGAAAGTGGCACGGACTTTGGTCAGAGCCACTGACATCTCAGGGGTACCTGTGCTGAACCTTTGTGATCAGGAACAGATTATAGAAAAAGGCACACTTGTTGGTACTTGCGAGGAAGTGGATTGGTTGCGTCGATGCCAACATCTATCAACTGGGACCCTCAGCAAGGATACACAAACAAAAGTGACCACACTTTTAGAAGACTGCCGCAGCGCTTTGTCCCAAAATGAAATGGTCAAGGCGAAGAAGATGTTATTCAAGTTCGCCGATGTTTTCTCGTCAAACGAGGCTGACATCGGGAAGACTGGCATAGTTCAACACAAAATAAACACAGGAGAAGAATTGCCTATCCGTCAGCGGCCTAGGAGATTGCCGGTAGCACGTGAAAAGGAAGTGGAAACCATGATTGAGGGAATGGTGAAGGATGGTGTTATTGAACCTTCATCTAGTCCATGGTGTTCACCTGTAGTGCTGGTAAGAAAGAAGGACGGCAGCATGCGGTTTTGTGTTGACTATCGTCGTCTGAACGACGTTACAAAGAAGGACAGCTATCCTTTGCCAAGAATTGATGACACGCTGGACATGCTTACTGGAGTAAAGTGGTTTAGCACGCTGGACCTGAAAAGTGGCTACTGGCAAGTTGAAATTGATCCTAACGACAAGGAGAAAACTGCATTCTCGACAGGAAAGGGTCTGTGGCAATTTAAAGTTATGCCGTTTGGATTGTGCAATGCTCCGGCAACATTTGAGAGGTTGATGGAACTTGTACTTACCGGACTAATTGGCGATGCCTGCCTGGTCTACCTGGATGACATCATCATCGTAGGCCGCACGTTTGAAGAACACCTTCAAAACCTGGAACGCGTGCTCATGAAGATCCAGAGTGCCAACCTCAAGTTAAGTCCGAAGAAGTGTTCACTATTCAAACGACAAGTTAGCTTTTTGGGATATGTAGTGTCTGAAGAAGGTATCCGCACGGATCCAGAGAAAATCGCCGCTGTCAAGGATTGGCCGATTCCAAAAGACAAGACGCAGGTCAGAGCATTTCTGGGTTTGTGCTCCTATTATCGGCGATTTGTCAAGAACTTTGCAGATATAGCCAAACCCCTGCATAAGCTAACCGAGGAGAAGCGACATTTCTGCTGGGACGAAAGTTGCGACATCGCATTCCAGGAGCTAAAGGACCGTCTGTGCAAAACACCTATTTTGGGGTATCCTGATGCGGGCAAGGAATTTATAGTTGACACAGACGCAAGTGACATAGGACTTGGCGGTGTATTGTCTCAACGTAATGGTGATCAAGAGGTTGTGATAGCGTACTTCAGCAAGTCATTGTCAAAACCTGAAAGGAACTATTGTGTTACGAGACGGGAACTGCTTGCTGTGGTAAAGTCATTGCAGCACTTTAGCAAATATCTTCTGGGACGGAAATTCCACCTACGAACTGACCACGCTGCACTGAAATGGCTATTGCAGTTCAAAAATCCAGAAGGACAAGTTGCGAGATGGATTGAACTACTGCAGGAATACAACTTCGAGGTCGAACATCGCAGCGGGAAATCTCATGGCAACGCAGATGCATTGTCAAGAAGACCTTGTCCTGAAGACTGCAAGCATTGTACTAGGCAAGAAAGTAAAGAAGTCGTACCTGTGAGGATGCTCAAGACAGACCTCAGTAACGAGTGGAAGGAAAGCCTACAACGTGCACAGCAGGAAGATTCGGACATCAAGCCGATTCTGGAGTTTATGAAGGCCAGAGCTCCTAAGCCCAGGTGGAGCGACGTCTCAGCAATGAGTTCGATCACAAAAAGCTATTGGGCCCAATGGGACAGTTTGGTGATTCAGGATGGAATCCTGTGCCGTAAATGGGAAAACGCTCGGGGAGACAGCTGTCATTTGCAAATGGTTGTCCCTAAAGCTCAAGTACCGGACGTTCTACAGCTGTACCATAATGGTTGTTCAGGAGGCCATCTGGGAGTAAAACGGACTCTATTGAAGATACGAGAACGGTTTTACTGGGTCCACTGTCGGGACGATGTCGAGGATTGGTGTCGCAAATGTACAAGTTGTGCAGCTGTAAAGGGACCTCAGACTCGTAGTAGAGGTGCATTGAAATTGTACAATGTTGGTGCACCATGGGAGAGGATAGCCCTTGACGTCGCGGGGCCGTTTCCGGAAAGTGAAAATGGTAACAAGTATTTCATGGTTGTGATGGATTACTTCACTAAGTGGCCGGAAGTCTTCGCCATTCCAAACCAAGAAGCTTTAACAGTTGCAGATAAACTGGTTCATGAAGTCTTCTGCCGTTTTGGAGTACCCTTGGAGATTCACAGCGATCAGGGAAGGAATTTTGAGTCCCAAATATTCCAGGAAACTTGTCGAGTTATGGGTACTCATAAAACGAGAACAACTTCTTACCACCCACAATCGGATGGAATGGTGGAACGATTTAATCAGACACTGGAGAGGTACCTAGCCAAAGTTGTGGAAAATCGGCAACGAGATTGGGACAAGCACATACAACCGTTTTTGTTGTCATATCGAAGCGCTGTTCACGAAAGTACATCGGTGACACCAGCTTTCGCAAACTTTGGAAGAGAATTACGGCTGCCTGCAGACCTGATCACCGGAATACCACCTGATGCCCCACGCAGTATAACCGAGTATGCGAATGACTTGCGGAACAAAATGAATGACATTTATGAGCACGTCAGACAATCGGGCCAGCAAATGTCTGAAAAGATGAAAACCCGTTATGACCGTAAAATGAACAATAAAGGGTTCGACGAAGGTTCACTAGTGTGGTTGCACAATCCAGTCCGCAGCAAAGGGAAATCTCCTAAGCTTCAAGCTAAATGGGACGGACCGTACCGGATTGTGACAAAGATCAATGACGTAACCTACCGGATACAGAAAGGTGCAAGAGGTACTCCTAAGATCGTCCACGTGGATCGACTGGCGCGTTATTATGGGGCCGATAATGCTCGGGACGAGCATGTCTTAGGAGGGGGCAGTGTTGCGCGCCACAATTAATGCCTGGTACATGGTGACAGTAGTTACCACTAGCGCCATCTAGTATCGAGTAGCGGAACTAGTAGTGAAGACCCTTCTAGAAATTTCGATGCAAGAACTTTCTAGAACATTCCCGAACTTTCGACATCTGGTCGATCGGGGCCTGTAAGTACTCGAACATTCTAGATGTTTCTACAATGGAAGGTTCTAGAACTCTCTTTGGCGCTATATAAGGCCGAGACGCGCCACGACCGACACAGTTTGGATAAAGCGATCGAAGTGAAAGCATCGAAGCGATATTCAAGTGCGACTTAAAGCGATCAGTAGTGCAATTGTGTTTTGTAATTAGTGTTGTTTGAGTTGTAATTAGTGTTGATTATTAAAGTGTCATTTTTTTTGGTTATTAAATCGGCAGTTTTTATTGTCACGAACCCGAAGCTCGTAACAGTACTATAAACACTTCGCAGAAAACAATTACCAACGTGTCGCCGCCAGGAAGTATTCTTTCTAGCGGGCGCTATATATTTCACTAAGTAGTATTCCACTTTTAGACTTTATTATGGGCCAAGAAAAATGTACGGAAAGTGTACGAAATTGTACGCTAATTTTAAAGAAAATGTACTAATATATAGCGCCCGCTAGAAAGAATACTTCCTGGTGGTGACACGTTGGTTATTGTTTTCTGCGAAGTCTTTATAGTACTTTTTTTTTTATTTAGCGTACTATTTCGTACATTTTTCGTACATATTTTAGAAATTAGACTGAAGTTCGTACGGAGTCATGTCACCGCTAGAAAGTATGACACGAAGAAATTACCATGGCCATTGTTAAACCTTTTTAACTTTCTGAACATTGGATCTACGAATTTGAGACTTACTTAGTGTTTTACAAATTCCTTCTTAATGTTGACATAGTCGTTTTTCTTCTACGACACTGTCCGAGCAGTCGAAACGGACACGGCAACTTACATACTAATACTAAGGGCTCGCACGTATTACCACAACCACGCCACATCGCAGCGACAAAAGGTGGGCAAGCAGTGGTTACGTGTGATTAGTGTCGCTGCTCCTTGCAGTTGCGTTATCGTTAGTACCTAGTTGCGATCAGTGGTGCCAACTTTGGGGTTTTCCCCCAAAATTTAGGGGGAAGAAAGTGTTAAAAGGGGTATTTTTAGGGACAGATTTTTTTTTGGGGTTTTTTAAAGGGCCTTTCTAAAAGTTTGCTGTGGCGTTATTGACGCTGCCCGTATCCAACGCCTCCGTGGAGCATGCCTTTTCTATGCCATTATTAAAAAAAAACTTAGGAATCGTTTATCTTTCAAAAATACATCGACGTCGAAGGCGATGATGATGATGCCGTTCTGGAACTGATCAACAATAGTACAACTTAGTTAGTAGTTTAGCAATAGGTATTTAGGTACCTAGTCTTTTTTTTTTACAAACTATGTACCTATGCGTTTTATTTTGTGAGTTACGAACGACTAAGGGAGTTGGGCACTGCATCAAAGAAATTTACCTTATGAGAACCTATACTTGTTTTTTTAGGGGGATTTTTAAAAAAATCTTGGGGGCAAATTTTGTAATGGGTTGGTAACACTGGTTGCAATGTGGTTACGTTGTGGCTAGAGTTTGCAGACAGACAGATCGATGAGTTTGGCCGCTAGTGCGCGGTCGCGCCGCTGGTCGCGTGGCCTTGATGTGGCTGGTATCGCCCACACGGTTGATTTTGACGGTCAAATGTGGTCCGTGCAAATAAAATATTCATTTTCATACAAGTTAGCGCCCGCCCACTACGTGTGTCGTTGTGGTGCTGGTGTAGTGGTAGTAGTACGTGTGATCGGGCCTTAAATGTCGAGAGGTACCGGGGAAGATGATAATGACTTCTCAACTCTTCGGGTGTTGCAATAAAACAAAATACTAGTATTTATAATATTTATTTATCATTTCAGTGTCTGACACACCAGTGGAAACAAAGAAAAATCCAGTTATTGAATCTCCAGAAGATCTTGAAAAGTGGCTAGACGACTTTTTAGATGGGTAAAAATTACACCTTCTAGTAAACATGGTACTTACAATAGTTCCAAACAACATTAGAATTTTTTTTTGTCCGGAAGAAATTATGTTAACACTTGCTTGTATGTAAAAAAAATAATTGTAAGTAGTGCCATGTCCAGGCTAAATTCGTACATACGGCATACCAACCAACGAGCGAGTCAGCCGGTCTGGAGTGCTGGGGCCGTATTACGAAGTATTAATGCCATCATGATTCCAGTGCGAAAAAGGGATGGTGCTATCGGTCATATATAGCTCCGTCTCGCTCTCATACTGGAATCATGATGGCATTAAACCGTCATAATACGACACCTGAACGCGGTTAATAGCGATTTGCCCATGTCAGGGGGTAGTAAGTAGTTAAAATATGATAATAATTGCTACTATCATAAGCGCCTCGAATGTGCACTCGAGTGAAATATCCTGCAGCGGACTGCGATAATCCTATCGTAGTCCGTTGCAGGATATAGGCCAATCTCAACTCAGCCAACGTGATTATAGGTAATTCAAAAAGTAGACAAGCATGGCTATAAACTATTCAGTTAGTATGGTACTTCGCAAACAATGTAAAAGAACTGCATTTTTTAATATACCGTATGTGTTGTTTTATCTACTGCAGCATAAAGAGCATCGATCTTAAAAAAAAAATGTCGGACCAATAGGTACGTAGCTACTTGAAGAACTGTCGTTTGCCTCATTGCGAGCCCTGGAGCGTGCAGAGTGCAGGTAGTTGTGCACAATGGGCAGGAACATAGAGAAAGAATCTCAGTGTTTGGCATGGATCGATGATACTCAATTTGACCGGATTGACGATCTCTAGCGGCACACCTGAGCCCACAGTCCAATCGGTTCACAGATTGGCCACTGCGTGGCCAGGAGGTAGATGGTCTACCAAAGCGATGAACTGTGAGAATCGGTCTTCAAACAAAACTACGAGATGTGCTATTGAAATCCTGAAAGGAGACAAACTAGCACATCATTGCTGGTATAGATTTTAAGACCGTTTCGAGGAATTGTAGGTGTCTATCACCTACAGTTTCTCAAAAATGTATGTAAATCCGCTGTTTCATAGAAAAGTGGACCTAGTGGGATAACCTACGTGGTCAAAATGTATGGAACAACAAATAATTTTTGAAGTGAAACTTCTTTACGCACGCTTGACTTGGGGAGTAAGCTGGCGAACGCGTGACGTAAGCGTTACGAAAAGTGTGATCGGGCAAGGCGAACGGAAGTTAAGTGGGGGATATAAGCAAGAGACAGCAGTGCGCGCGCACATTTTCTTTCTCTCTTTAGTTTCACTTCAGTCGTGTGTTTTTAATAACTTTCGAAAAAAATTAACGCAGTGTCCAGAATCGTCCTACTGAATGCATGGTAACAGGTTGCGCGTCGATGCTGCCATCCTGTATTGCTCGCGTTATGTTAAGTTTACGTGTGATAATTTCGAATCCTGAATATACCATAGATCTATTGGGATTCATACTGAAAGTATTCCTACAAATAAATTATATGCGTATTTATTTTTGTGACAGAGGAAATAAAAATTACAAGTGTAGGTTTGCATTATGTACTATTTATTGTTCTATGTACAGTGTAGAAATAACATTTTTTAATAATCAAAATAAAACAAATTTTACGACTAAACTTATTCTCTTTTAATGATCTCCCATTTATACCATCAGTAAGTAGGTACAGTCAATCGCATGTCCATGATAACAATAATATGACATTAATAAAGTCTTTATTATGTGGCAGTAAGGTTTTCGTTATCTAAGACAATATTTTGAATGAGGCCACATAAAATATAGTTTCAACACACTTGCTTGTAAAGTGGCTCTTATTAAACCGATATTAGGTCCATAATGCAGTGTAAAACAAATGCTTTATTTCCACAGACAACTATTTACTAGTTGGAGATGCGCGCTTTTTTAATCTCATCAATTAATTTTTTTTTTTAATAGTCTGTATTGTCCTTGGTCCCAAAACTAACTAATATTTATTTACGTTAAGGTGAATGCGCAGGAACCACGGACAATTTAAGTTGAATGCGCAGTGGTAGACGGCAAAATTCAAATTTTCTTAGGTTTTTTGCAGTTTTCAGGTCAGTGTCAGGTTGTATCTTGATCAAAATATGATTTGCGACTATAACAGGTACGTCTTTACAGAATTTCTTATGGAAAAGTTCTTAGGGAAAAAATCTAACTTGAAAGATTCTATTCTAATGACTATAATTATTTAAATAATTATAATTATTATTAATTATTATTTGTAGTGTAGTAATTTTTTTTTTTTGTTATTATTTTAATTATGTAAATACATATATATTAAAGTCGCGAACCTTAATTGATCAAGATACAACCTGACTGCAAATTACAAAAAAACGTAAGAAAATTTTAATTCATCTCATCTGCCTAGCCTTTTCCCAACTATGTTGGGGTCGGCTTCCAGTCTAACCGGATGCAGCTGAATACCAGTATTTTACATGGAGCGACTGCCTATCTGACCTCCACAACCCAGTTACTGGGTAATACGATACCCCTTGGTAAGACTGGTTGTCAGACTTTCGGGCTTCTGACTACCCGTAACGACTGTCAAAGATCCACGAATGACAGCCGGGACCAACGGCTTAACGTGCTTTCCGAGGCACGGAGGGGTCTCGGTATGTAAAGATGGTCACCCATCCACAGACCAACCGCGGCAAGCGTAGCTTAACCTGATCGATCGACCTGTGCGGCTGTTAAATTTTAATTATCCACCTTAAATTGTCCGTGGTCCCTTCCGAAACCAAACGGAAAAGACCCTGACTGGCGTTCTATTATTGCGGATTCTCACTGAACTAATGTATATTTCTCTATGCCAATAGTACTTTCTAATACCATACTAACTAAACTACAATTTGACAACACTACGATCAGTCCAAACATTATTTTGTGTTTATTATATTTTTTCTATAGGCTGTTTAGAGGTTTTGTCAGTGCCATAGACTAATATATTTAAAATAAGAGTCAGTGAGTGTTTTTATTTACACCTGCGCGCGCATCGCTAGTGCTGGCTAGCACGGCGCGCGTATAAAAACAAAACTAGCGCGCCATTTTCCAAACAAGTTAATATTTAACAATACAAGTCTGTTTTTTTCCTCGCAAGTGTGTTGAAAAATGTCGTATAAAACGCGTGTGCATTGATCATTAGACTCTCGGCTTTCTTATCGCGCTCGCCTGCGGCTCGCGCAAAGAATACCGCCTCGAGCATAATGATCTACATAGCACACATGTATCATAATGTACTATTAAAGTGTAGTTTAGTTTTATATTATTTGCAACTTATTCCTCAGGCTAGGAACTATAAATTACATACAATTTACAAATTCAGACTTTTCTTGGTCTTAATAAAAGCATGCTGTTAAGTGATACGGATATTTTATTAGGAATGCAAAAATATGTTACCTACTCCCACGGTGAAAAATGTAGACCTTTTACAGTAGGTCATGCTTATCCTCCCCCTCTCCATTGTGATCAAATTGCAATGCAGTAAGTGCACGGCGGTGAAAAATTGAATCATTTTATAAAATTATATAATAGTCTGGGCACAACCTACTGCCTAGCTTGCAAAATATTGCAACCACGACTATAGACACTCCCAGACGAAGAACGTCAACTTGCACTTACTGCAGCTGCTTTTGAAACAATATCACCTAGACGTAAGTTCCATTAAACAATAAGCACTTGTCAATTATTATTTACAAAATATACACAATAAAACAACACTCGGTAATCGACACAGCGTATTTTCAAGCCGAGTATCTGATATGATGGCGCATTGATCTTCTAGTCCGAAACCAGGCAAAAACTGATTCCCGCTCCGAAAGTCCAGGCTTGTTCGTAAAGGCCGGCGCACTGCCAAACAAATAACAGCACTATATAGCCCTTAAAATAAAGCCGAAAATAGATACGACTGAGCTGCGTTACTCTGGCCATTTTTGATGCTCTGGCGAACTTTTTAGTAAAAACTGCGCACGCTGCGCTGCGCCAGCCCTTATCGAAACCATGCAATATGCGCAATCGTACTAGAAACCCACCACATAATTTTTACTTTCACTTTTTTACAATCTTGATACTCCCAGCTTCTTCCTTTTCACTGGTCTCAGGACATCAACTAGTCAGGAACAAGGCAGTGTTTCTTCGAAGACGTGTCGAGAAGAGATGAAGTGAATAGTTCTAGTTTCAGCCAACCTTCTTCACAGTCGCTGACGGGAATTGCA
Organism: Mesoligia furuncula; assembly: GCA_916614155.1. Classification (NCBI taxonomy): domain Eukaryota; kingdom Metazoa; phylum Arthropoda; class Insecta; order Lepidoptera; family Noctuidae; genus Mesoligia; species Mesoligia furuncula. The sequence goes on from OU744806.1 coordinate 23,109,898, forward strand.
GATCTTGTAGACTGGACTTCACTACTGCCAGACCAACAGCGTAATTTATCACTTCAAACCAAAGTACCTAAAGTCTATTCAAACTTATTTTTCAAATATGAAATAATATTATTATTTCAAGTTAAACAAATATCAACTTTATTTTAATGGTAATTAAGTTGATTTCAGAGTGATTAGCACTGAAGTTATAAAAATGTTTGAAATTGTACCGTAAACTGAACTTTATTGTGTAGGATTTAAAGTTGTTTTTCCATAAACATATTTGTTTACATTTTTGGCAAATAAATCGCGAATGCAGATTACATCGAATTCTTACAAATTAAAATCCGAGTCTTTGTTATCGGGTATTCTACACATAGACACGGAATAGCTTCGGTAGTAGGTACCGTCTCGAAGACAATTACTGTTTTTATTTCCATGGCCTAGTTCAAGCTGATTCCGCACATTTCACGAGGAAATATAAATTGCACAAAATGTATTACATTAAAATCTAGTCTAAGGTTAAAATAAGGATTACAATCTTCACTTTCTTTTAGTATAAGCGCACACCTAAACTCAATATTACTAAGTGGAAAACAGAACCAAATGCGTTTTATATTTTTCAAGAATCGGTAAAAGAAAGTTAGATACCATGGAATATTACTTTTATTTAGAAGTATCAACATCTTTTCGCAACTATCATTGCGGTAAAAAGCTATTAATTAAAAAGTATACATGCTAACCATACATTTCTATAAAAATTCAATCAATTTAGTATTACCCTTTTTAAATCTTTTTAATAACGATAGTTATTGTAATTATGATACTGCTGTTGCCCGCCACCACCACCTCTGCCGTCGTAGTCGTAGTTTGGATTTCGTCTGCCGAACTGGTTCTGATGCACGGGCGGCGAGCCAGGCGACGATTGCTTCAATGTCTTCGCACGCGCCGCCAGCTGGGACACCAACTGCGCAGGAGTCAGGTGAGCAATCGAGATGGGGGCTCCATCCGCGATGCTGCCGCTCGGATTGAACATAGACTTAGAATTAACTAAATCATGCTCCACAACTTGCGTATGAACAGTCGTAGTGAAGTGATTTGGATCCACAGCCGTGCCGACTTCATGGAACTTTGTCGAGCTGCGTATCTCGCACACGTCGCAGTACGGTTTTGATGTCTGGCAAGCCGCGTCCTTCACGTCCTTGGGTAGTTTATTTTTATATCTGGACACTACCTTATCCAATCCAATAGTTGAGATGATGCTATCCACAAGCTGCTTGTTCTGCTGCGCCAATGTCGGCCCGTTGGTCTTTGTGAAGTTGAACTCGATGACTGCTTGTCTCTTCAGCGGCGAACAAAACTTGGACTCCAACGATTTAGGTTCAGCACCGATGATGTGGTTGTTCATCTTCAAATGATTGGGCAGGAACAACTTCTCCAACTTGCTTATAGCTTGCTGGCACCGATTCATTACTGTAAACACAAAAGCAGCACCATTTTCATCCAATTACACTGGAGACCATTTTTTCAAATAAAATTACTCAACGGTTCATTTTTTTATTCCAGTATTTCGTCAGTAATCCGCATTTAATAAAACTTATGTCTTAAAATTATGATAATGGATCCTGATAGCAACTACGACGTAAGTAAACACGACAGTCATCTGCCTAGCCTTTTCCCAACTATGTTGGGTCAGCTTCCAGTCCAGGGTTGGCATGATTAAAACAAGTTGTTTAACACGTGTTTAAAACAAGTTGTAAACAATGTTTAAAACATGAAGAAAAAAACAGGGTTTAAAACTACCTTTAGTTGCAAATGAATAGAAATAAATCCAAACGAATAATGTAGGACTCAAAATAGCTTAAAATAAATTTACAAGTTGAGGCTTTGTTGTATTTCTATTTAAAAATGATTAAAGTCCCGCAGGGAAAGTCCCTATGTCGGCCGTCGAAAGAAAGTAATTCATTGGATTACTCTCTCTCTACCTACATACAAGGTGTATGTAGTGTTTTGTATTGATTAATAATAATAATGTTTAATAATTAGATTAAAGATACAAAAAAAAAGGAGAAATTCCTAGTGTGGGGCAACGATTTATAAAAAAAATACGCAACAGTAAATATTTATCGTTTTGTTAATTTTTATTAATGTGAATTAGGAAATCGTTTAGAAATGGATTATTATTCGATATAATTGATTTGAAATTGATGCCTAAAGGTAAAAAGTAAAAAAAAAACAAAAAAAACACTAGTTTTAAACGTTTTTTCTAAAATATAAAAAGAAACTGTTTTTTTTTTCCAACCCTGTTCCAGTCTAACCGGATGAATGCAGCTGAATATCATATCTGAAGTAAAATGACATTATTTTGTAATAATAAACATTATAAGCTAATAGAACACATAAAAAAAAGTTTTATTTTCCATTACTATCTCTTTTTCCCCTGAGCCATGATAAGAAATATTGAGTATGATACAATACCCACCTCCATGCATATTTTTTGAGTCCATACTGCTCACACCTGTAATAATAAATTGTACACAGATTTCATTGTTATGAACTGAATGTATGGCAAAATAAAAACCACAGTCCAATTTTAAATCCTACCTTTGTTAGGTGCAAGTTTAAGATAATCTTCCTGAGAAATTTTACCCTCTGCTACTAACTGAAACATTCAGACTTATAATAAATTTAAATTCTTAAACTAAAATAAGACAACCATTTTGATCAGAAATATCATTACTTGTGCCAAAGCATCATATGGTGTTTTCTGTTCCAAGACGGGGAGGGAAGGTGCTGGTACCATGACTGGTGCTGGCACTACATTCAGAGCAGGCGCTGGCACAGGGTTTATACTTGGCATTGGTACAGGCTCAGGCATAATTCCCGGGGGAACTGGCTGCAAACCATAGTTATATGGAGCAGGGAAACCAGTATCATATGCCATGCCTTGTGAATATGGATATCCTGGAACACTTCCAGGAAATTCATTTTGCACAGGAGTAGTATAAATCTGCCCCGGCTCTGGCTGATAGGGTGTATTTTCAAGAGGATACCTTGGGGCACTTTGCGGGTTATTTGGGTAAAGAAAAGTGTCTGTATGATGTGGGGAGCGAGATCTTGGTGACCGTGATCTTCGTGAGTCGTAGGGGCGCCTCAGCGGTGATCTGGAAATACGCCGCCGTCGAGGACTGTGTGCATGTGCCCGCGGAGGAGTATATCTTCGAGGGCTGCGTCTTGGAGGAGGGCTGTATCGTTTCTTGAATGACTTATGAGGGCTGAATCGAGGTCTGAACTGGCGCACTGGACTACGACGAGGACTCCACCGAGGACTATGTTTTCGACGAGGGCTCAGACGACGAGGGCTCAGACGGCGAGGGCTTTGGCGACGAGGACTATGGTGAGGTGACTCCTTATAACGTCGCTCCTTTACAGACACTTGCCGGTGAGATTGCTCTGCCTTTGTTTCAACTACACGTTTTGGTGTTTTTTTACGTTCTTTAGATTTTTCATCGTCAAAATAGTCGTCCAGTTCGGTGCCAGGTGGCCGAAGATCATCTGTTGACTCCAAATGTTTCGCAAGATATTCTTTCACTTTAACTTCCTTGTCTTTCTTTATGGCTTCATTGGTCTTGCTCGGGTCGCGCCTACTCCCTGGTTTTATAAAATCATTAAGGCGAGAGCTACTCGAGGCGCTCTGCTGCGAGGAGTCTCGTTTCCGCCACTTGAATTTGTCATCGAATTTTACCGTTTCTTTTTTGTTTGTAAAGTCTTCTTTACTATCTCCAATCAACTCCCGAAGGTCCTTGACACTGTCGAGGGCCTCTGCGTTGAGGCGGCCCGCTTCACGTCGTTTGCCGGTTCCATCTTCATCGTCCCAGCTGTCAATAACACTCAAACCTTCCATAAAATCTTCTTTCGTAAAATCATCAAAGAAATCACTGGGAATATCTTCACCGTCCCCCGTATCAGACATTCGATCTTTTTCACTCCCCATGATGAACGACGAAAAGAAAACAGATGATTATGAAACAAAATTGAATCTATTACAATAAATAGTAACAATACAGTTTCGCACTACCTATTTAGCTTATTAATATTAAACACGACTGCAAAAATAACCTGTAGGTTTACACACAAGAAAACGTGTTTTCTCACACTATAGTTAAGTTAAGTACTTGCTAATAAATATAAAAATGGTTATCAACCGCGGCGGTAGACACAACAAGACCTCACAAACTCACAAGACAGCAAAGAGGAGCAAAGACCAAAGAGTATAGTAATAGATAGATTGATATCTATCTATTACTATACTCTTTGGTCTTGATTGATATCAAGACAGCCAGTCTATTCTATGGACTGTGGTGATAGACTAGACACAGACAATAAAAAAACACCCAGACATTTCAATCGACCCGTTTACGGAAAGTTTTCGGTTTCTGTCTGTCCTTTTCCGACTTTCCGTTGTCCGTAGCGATAATTTATGACAAAACAAAGACACTTAGCCACGCCTGTCTTTAGTTACCACAGAACATAATACTCCGAGAGAAGAACGACAACTTCATACAAATAAAAAGGCTTACTTACACCTACACGAGAGCACACTAGCGCTCCAGCTTATGCCATTAGAAACTCGTGAGGCGCGGGAATTATGAACAGAGGGACATACCTACTACTCGTATTTATTTTTAGTCTAATAGGTTTAACCCACAACGAATTTTCATTTTGCAGACGATTATGCACTACATATTAAAATAATGCATAATCCTTTGGCAAAAACCGCAAAATGAAAATTCTCTGCAAAAGAAAACCAATAAAACAAAGTCAAGGTCATAGTCAAAGTTTTTTATTTGTTAAACATGGGAACGTCCCAACGCTTTGAGTATTTAATACTCAGTCACAATGTCGATTTATGTAAATACTTCATACGTACTCAGAACAGATATTTGGACTTAGTATTTTTCGATACTCGTACTAGGTGGACCTATTACGAATATTACCTACTACAGCACACCTCTACCGACGACCACTGAATTAGCGTACAGCACTGACCTCTATAATACAAGTACGCTGGACTAACAATACTCTACGAAATGACAGTTGTTTTTTATGCCGATTCAAAGCGCCCCGCTCGTAGCCCCAAGGAACTAAAATTGACACGTTCTTTCAAATGGACGTTGATTTGTTTACTTCGTCTCTGATGATTTAGGTCTAAATCGTGAAAAACTAGTTTATTTGTGTATTTTGTGTTTACTACGTGATATTTGGAAGATTTTTATTATGAAAGCATGCGGATTTTGTAAAACTCGCTGCCAAAAAGACAGCGGATTAACCTTTCACAAGTAAGTGAATTTTACGACTATAAATGTTTCGATTGCTTATGTGAGCATTTTTATTACTAATTTAGAATAAATGTTTTCATTAATATCCCACCATATTTAAGTAGTTAGGGCTCAGTTTTCACATTTAGTGAATACAATAATTTGAATAGGGTTGTAAATGTTCCATGTCGATAATGTGTCGATAGTTTTCTTCAGACAGTTAATAATTATTTAATTTACGTCTTTCAAATAGAAATTTACTGTCGCCAGAAATTTCTGCAATTTGATTACCTACCTAAAACAAATTAGCAAATACTAGTTTCTAATTTCAACAGATAAATCCATACTAATATTATAGGTAAATTCGAAAGTAACTCTGTCTGTCTGTCTGTCTGTATGTTACATTATCACGCCTAAACCACTGAACGGATTTCAATATTTGGCAGAGTATAGTTTTTATCGACATATCTCGCGGGCGAAGCCGCGAGCGGAAGCATAGTATTATATGTAATGTATACTTGTTTCCGAAGTAAAGACCTAACATCAAAATAAAACTTGTCATCTACAATGTACTGTATACTTTAGTCAGTTTTACTTTAATTAAATACTTAATTTCAGATTTCCCACCAAATCAACTAAGCAGGGCTCAAAAACATGAAAATAGAAAATTGGAGTCCTAAATCGAATTATCATCTTTGTAGCAATTTCACTGCGGACTGTTTCGTTAAACAATCTACACTTACGCTCTTCTCCATACGAACACGGCCTTTTGGAAGACTAGAATCAATTCTATTTTATTGTATGTTTGACGTTCAAAAGTGCCTATGTACCTATTTGAAATAAAATAATGACGTTCAAAAGTGTCTATTTCATTTGAAATAAATTATTTGACTTAGACTTTGTTATTTTTTGTGTTTTTTTCATTAGTACGCACGCAATAATGAAAATGGAATCCCTCTCCTTTCCGCTAGTAATGACTACATGTTAATATTACAAGGTTCCCCTTTAGGCATTCAATTTGATTGAATTTGTATGGACGCTGTTTGTTGCTTTTTGTTTCCTACATGGTTCAATTCTTCCAAATTGAACACCAAAAGTGACAACACAAAGTCACGAAGAATACAGCTGCCATTTGATTTACTAGGTTAGAGCGAAATGGCAACATAGTTTTTAGTTCATATTGCGAACTAATGTGACCCCAGTTCAGATTGTAAAACTAGTGTAGTTGAGCCAGGAGATATTAGCTCATCCATAGTAGTTTTTAGGCTAAATTCTAAGCCTATCCTCATATTTAAAGCTCACTGATCTGACCGTCATGCGCTATAACCTTACTAGGATACTATCCACTAGTTTATAGCGTGCGATCTGACGGCGCCCTAATGAATTTTCAGATAGGGGGCCGGCGAACTACGCATGCTAATGAGTAGTTCATACAAACGTAATAACAAAATCATTTGTAATTCAAACATATTCTTAAGGTAGTGTGTATTTATTCCGATTAGATTACAGAATATCTAGGTTTCCAAATATATATTTTGAAAGGACTCTGATATAAAGACGAGAGTGAATTTCAAATTTCTATAGAAAACTTATTTTTCTCATAACTCGTCTTTAAATCAGTGTCCATTCAAAATATATATTTGGGAACCTTGATATTCTGTAATCCAATCGGAATAAATGCACACTACATTAAAAATATGTTTGATTTACAAATTATTTTGGTATTACGTTTGTATGAACTACGCATGCTCCGCCGGCCCCTTAACTTTTGCAGAGCAATTACACTATTACTTAAAAATGAAGCATAAAAATAACTGGGAGTGATCCGATATTATTCTCTTGGTTATAACGGTCGATGAAATTCATAAAAGTATTTTTTTTATCGTAGGATATATCCCATCTCTAATATTAGTTCTATGGTCCCTTCACATTGCTATCAGCGCCAAAATGGCGAAAATCAAATGGCTTCAATCTGTCATCCATAGTCTGCAGTCCAGCGTACTTGTATTATAGAGGTCAGTGGCGTACAGGCAGTAAGTTTTGTTTCTTAGTGAAGATTCCGATTTTTAGCTATCATGATTCTGACTATAAAACCGGAGCCTAATACTTGTTTATGGTTCTTAAACTTATTTATACCTAGTAACACTGACCTCGTAAACAAGTCAGCCAGTGTCTAGCAAAAACACAAGCAAAAACAATTTTAAGGCCGCATTCCGAATTATGCTGTAATCGCTTGCAGCGCTCAGATCAATAATTTATGTGAGTTCGATTTAGATATGACGATTGTGATAGCTGAGAGCTGGGCTAAGCTTTGGTTTATCTGCCGTCGAGTTGAGCGTTCATATTTTTTTCACAGAAAGATCTTACTATTAGAAGCCTCCACGGAAAGTAGCGTTCCGAGTTAGGAAATAATAGATTTGAGCGTGCTTAAACCCGTACCGAATTAGCGTGAGCCCGATGACGATGCACCGTGAATCGTCATAGATGACGGTATGACATGCGCCATCTTGCGATAACGCCGACCATGCCTTTTAACCTTTTAACCGCTTGTGTCGCATTTATGCGACACATATTTCCGTGCCCCTGCCGCTCGTGTCGTATTTCTGCGACAGAGAACATACATGATTTTTTCGTTCTATTCAACGATTGCTCTTCCTTATTTGTTGTAGGTATTATTTTATCGATTTAGGTAGGTATTCATCCGGTTTGACTGGAAGCCGACCCCATCATGGTTGGGAAAAGGCTAGGCAGATGATGATTATTTTATCGATGTGTAGCCCCGCGCTAGGGGCACGGCAATTGATCGGGTAAGCGCTTAAAAGGAAAATAATATCACCGTGAGCGTCGTTAAAAATGGCAGTGTGTGTGTGTGGATGTGTCAGTGTGTGTTTTGTTGTGGAGCATGTCATGACGTCATGTATGACGATTCACGGGACACCGTTATCGCGCTCACGCTAATTCGTAAATTCGGTACGGGTTTAAGCACGCTCAAATCACTTTTTTCCCAACTCGGAACGCAGCATACGTACTGTCATGGCTGTCTGTCACACGGGCACACACGGGAAAATAAACAAGCGGCATAAACAATCGTTCAAGCGCGAAAGTATAGTCAACTGATATAAATAATTATTTCAATATTTTATGCTATTATTTGATATGAAATAGAAAAAAATGGAGTGTACCCAGAGGTTGGAGTGCACGCAAGAGTTATACAATACGCATACGGAGAGGACATGCCCAGAACAGGTCAGTACATAATACACTTATTGGTATTGCTGTTTTAGTGGTTTGCCTCATGAAATCTACGCGCTTACTTCGAGTTATCGGCTTATCGTATGGTAGGTATAGTGAAATTATGTATTACAATATCTTATTTCAAACTTAAGCAAAACTTGAAGCATTGCTTTTGAATCTTTTTAAATATCAACTTCATTTCAGAAGTCAGTACCTTTATGTTTTATTTGTAGATTGGTTTCCTGGGAATATGTGGAGCGAAACATCCTGTGTTAAAAGGTCCAAATAAAATAGGCAGAGACCCTCAAACATCCAGTATCATCCTGAATTTAAATGTAAGTACAAACTATGTAGTAACTAGCAGCGTCCCGCGGTTTTACCCGATCTCTCTATCTCTATACCAAATTTCATCTAAATCGGTTCAGCGGTTTAAGCGTCAAAACATAACAGACAGACACACTTTCGCATTTATAATATTGTATGGCTGGATACACACAGAGACACTTAATCTAACAGTAAGTCTCTGGTTGCTGCATGTTTATGGCAAAATTACTTCACCAACTAGAAAAAAACTTGGGGAATTTAGTAACTTACATCATCAGAGATGTAACTAAACTGTATTTCTATCCAATTTGATATAGAAATGTAAACAAACCAGCTGATGCCCGCGACTTTGTCTGCAATCCATGATGAAAAGTAGCCTATGTCCTTCTTCAGGCCATGGTCTACCCACGTGCCAAACATCCAAATCAGTTCAGCCGTTTTAGCGTGAACACGTAAGAAAGAAACATACTTTCGCATTTATAATACTAGTTAGGATGGGTCTTAAGAATGAACTGTTTAGTGAGCACGATTTGGATATTTTCAATAGCAGTGTTTCTCAGCTTACGCACACACATTTTTAGTTAGTATTAGTTGATTGTATACTATTTATTTCCCAATTTATGTTACTTATAGGTATTTTGTTCCAGCCTTGTTTTTGTATTTATTTTTAGTGGAAACGTGATCACTATAAATTAGCTGTAGGTAAGTTTCCCAAATAGAATAAAATGAAACAATAATCTAGCTCTAATTGGCTTATTTTGCAAACAAATAAATCATGGGCTGCAACTTTGGTTTATTATATACCCACTCAATCCTATTTACTATCTTATCTTACACGTGTGCTAACTCTGTGCAATCCATCTATTTATAATTTTGTTTTAGTGTTTAGTTGCAGTTTTGCATATGTTACCAGCCAAACCCGATTTTAGGATGAACCAGTTTTGTCTAGGCCAAAATTGAAAAAAAAAAACAAAATTTGGTCATAACTTTTGAATCGTAAAATAATTCACTGACATTCTGAGGGTTAAAAAGTTTGGAAATGACCTTGCCCATGCCCCTGTTCGATTTGATCCATACTTCCAGGGACACCCTGTATATCAACCAATTGAAAAAAATAAAGATTTGCATGAAGCAATATATAGCTTACAATTTTTTTTTTCTATATTTCAGTCTGTTTCAAGGCAGCATGCTGTGATAAATGTACTAAATAGTAAAGAATTCATGCTCATGGACTTAGATTCAGCTAACAAAACTAAATTACAAAATGTAAGTACTTTTTTTATTTTATTTATTCAAATCTTAAATCCAACTCGTAAATCTCCAATAGAAATAAATAGCATATTCAATCAAAATCAAAAGTCATTTATTCTAATAAGACTGAGAAACAACACTTTTCGAACGTCAAAATTAACCTATAATGTTCCCACTTTTGGGACACAGGCCTCCTCTCTGTGAGAAGGAGTGGGCCGTAATCAACCTACTACACGGGCCCAGTGCGGGTTGATGGATGTCACAAGTCTTCGAAGTTCTCACTATGTTTTCCATCCCGTTTTGAGAGCAGTGGTGATGAAATCGAATAGTGCCTGCTTGGGTTCGTAGTCCGAACTCACGACCTACAACTCGTAAGTCGGGGCCGATACCACTGAGCCACTGCTCTAGGAAAAAATGGAATGGCTGTAGAAATAAATGGTTCATTATTTTTTCAGATAACATTACAACCTTACATACCTCACCCTATAAGGGATGGCGACACAGTGCAATTTGGAGACATATTTGGTGTATTTAGGCTTTTAGAGGAAGATAATGCTTTACCGATGACGCAGGCTATCGAAATCCCGGAGACGCCTGTCGTGGCTTACAAACATGTGACGAAGCTACACAAAGCTCCCACGACTCTGATACCGGAGTCACCTGATGTCAGTGATCGGGTATGTACTTTGTAGTTACATGAAGCAGTGCTTCTTCTTGATACTTTTTAACTATATTTTTAAAGTCTCAAGGATGCTTTATGCTGTACTCTACTTAGATATGGCATAAAGCCATAAAGTTACTTTATTCACGTCTGAGGCGCGGGCGCCGCTTGGTGTAGCATAAACCACAATGTTGACTAATTCATACAAATTGTGGCACTTCTTCGTGCATGGCTCAAGCAAGCTGCGGCTGGGGGGGCGCGCGTCGCCCCACGCCAACGCTACTGGAGCCATTCTCTTAAAATATATATATTAAAAAATAAATTTCAAATCCAAGATGGCCGCCACCACAAAGTGGCGAATTGTATATTTTTTTCACAACTCCTTCAATATAGGTATCAAATGCAAGGGCATGACAAGTAGAATAATGTACAGTATATTGAAAGAGAATGAGGAATATTAACTAACGAAATGAAAACTAAAACTTGAATAGGTATATTTTTTTGTCTGATCAATGCTCTAGAATGATGAGGAAAGTGGAGTGATGACTCGTACCTACGACCACTAAGTTTGACTATTTTTATTACGAATGGAATTATCCTACTTAAAAAGCGTAGGTATTTCTACATCAGATAGTGTCGCAGTCCCATTTTTACCCGACTGCGCGACGCAAAGGAGTGGTAATGTGTTCATCAGCCTATGTATGTATGTATGTATGTATGTATGTTTATATGTTCCTTTGAAGCACTATACAGACCAAACGCCTGGACCGATTTTTATGATTCACACGTTAATCGATTCCTCTTAGTCCGGCGAGTGTCACTAAAGACATGACGTTAGTGAAAATTCAATATGGCGACTACGGGACGCCATATTAAATATTTTTTTTAATTTTTTTTTTTCAAAACCTATCGAGTGGGGTATCAAAATAAAGGGTTTTAAAAGGTGATTACAAAAATATAAACAACATATATACTTAAAAGCAATTCGAAGTGACAAATCGCAAAAAAACACCTACCAAGAACTAAATCGTCTGCGAAATCTTTCAAATTTGTAAACTAAAAAGCTGGAAATAAAAAAAGTTATTTAAAAAAATCAAAAAACCCGACTGCGGTAAAAAACTTAGGTAAGTTAAAAGAAACTGAAAAGCTAAAAACAAGCCCATTTTAAATTAAATAAAAGTTGGAAGCAGGCGGGACCCATTTGAATTAGAAAATACAATAAAAATGATGTGGGTCCCGCCTGCTTCAAACTTTTATTTAATTTAAAATGGGCTTGTTTTTAGCTTTTCAGTTTCTTTTAACTTACCTAAGTTTTTTACCGCAGTCGGGTTTTTTGATTTTTTTAAATAACTTTTTTTATTTCCAGCTTTTTTATAAACTAGATCTGAAATACCTAAGATATCTAATAGCTATGAAATACTTGTAAGAAAGTTGAATAACTAAAGGAAGAACTAGAAAAAGGATATAATAAAATAAAAAATCTGTTTAGTCTTAAAAATTATTCTTCAACTATACATTAATAATTATTTTTTGACGGATAAAAAACCTGATTAAACACCAAATTACCTGAATCTTAAAACGCAAGAAAATGAAAGAAATTAAATACAAAAATTAAGGAGTCCCTACAAAAAGCATGAAATAAAAAAAAAAATTAAAATTAAAAACCCCCGACACCAAAAAATACCTAATAAAATTAAATGTAAGTAATTGGAAAAGGATCAAATAATTTAAAAAACCCCAACTTAAAGAATCTAGGTAACGAGACTAAAACAGATAAATTTATATGGAAGTCGGGGGACCGTTCTGTGGAACACCTTCTATTCTAAGAGGTCCCCCGACTGCCATATGAATTTATCTGTTTTAGTCTCGTTACCTAGATTCTTTAAGTTGGGGGTTTTTAAATTATTTGATCCTTTTCCAATTACTTACATTTAATTTTATTAGGTATTTTTTGGTGTCGGGGGTTTTTTAAATTTTTAATTTAATTTTTAATTGTATTTTAATGGTATTTGTATTTTTAATTGTATTTTAATGGTATTTGTATTTTTGATTGTATTCTATTTGTGTTTTTTTATTTTTTTTATTGTATTTTAAATTGTATTTATGGTTCTATTTTTAATTGTATTTTTGGGGTACCTACCTACTACCTACTCAATGTAAGTTAGATGTATGTGTATCTTTGTGGTAGTAACATTGCATTGGCGTTTTAGCTGTTATGGTGTTATTTACGAAATTTTGAATAAATAAATAATAATAAGAAAAGACGAGCCAACTTAAACATACATGTGTTTTTTCCAGGATGACTCATTTGTCACGCCGTCACAACCTAAAGGCGGGATCTCAAGATTATCCAGCAGTTCGTTTATAAAACTAAATAATAACAAAACACAGACACTACCAGGTAGCTCTCTTAAGACATACAGCAATCGAAAATCTTCCAAACTATCAACTTCGTTAAGTTTTATTGACAACCCTAATACTAGTTTAAATGATTCATTTATATCTCTGAAATGTCACAAGAATGTTGCTGATGATATTCATGAAGCGGACACACAAGCACCTAACCCTGTTGCTAATGATAGTACAGATTCTATATACACTGCTGATACCCAAATTCCGCCAGAACGAGGTATTTCACCTTCTATACATAGTTTAGATACACAAGTGCCTTCAACAGAACATTTGCCGCAAGTACGCAAGATTGACGGTCAACATGAAATGCAATTAGATATATATGCAGCCAATAAGGAGAACAACAGAGACATATTTAATGCTGAAACACAGCCATTTGGATATGGTAACCAATCAACAGATGGTGTAAATAAAAATAAAAGCAATGTGACAAATAAAACAATGTCAGATTGTTCGGGTGACACAAAAGAAAAATTAAACACTTCTGAAGAGGAGTTGTTGTTTGATGATGTTGATGGCGATATCTTAGAAGAAGATTTTCATTCGCAGAACATACTGCAAGATGATTTACCATTTAAAGAAAATCCAATAGACCAATCAACAAAAACGGCAGGTAGTCCTATTCCTGCTAAAAGAACCGTATCTGATGGTACAACAGATTGTGAAGACATAGAAGAAGATATGTTGCTAACACAGAAAATACCAGAATTACCCAGTAAAGCAGTTACTCCTATTCCTCCTATAAGTACCGTATCAGATGGTACAACAGATTGTGAAGACATAGAAGAAGATATGTTGCTAACACAGAAAATACCAGAATTACCCAGTAAAGTAAATGAGCAGCAAATAAAGATTAAAGCGAAAAATAATACAAAGCCTTCAAAGAGAATAGCACGCGCTAAATCGGATAGTTCTATTGATTGTGAAGATATAGATATGGCGCCAACGCAGGTAATACCTGCACTTCCGACTACGAAGGACACTGTGAAAGAAAGATCTGACAAGAAAAGTAAGACAAAACCAGCGAAGAGACTAAACAGAATCCAATCAGACAGTTCAACTGACTGTGAAGACATTGACTTTTTACCGACACAAAAGATACCTGAGAAGAAATCTAATGAAGATGACGATGTCACTGATTGTGAAGATGACGTCATTGAAATAAAAACAAATAAACTACCTACAGTTGACCTAATTCAGGATGATATAGCTACGCAAATAATAGATCTCAATGACTACAAAAAAGACGAACAACCTTTGGAAGACATGCCCACCCAAATAATAGACAATGTTGCAACGAATTCTAAAAATGTTGCTATGGAAGATCAACCGACACAAGTAATAGAAGCGGTTGAACCGAAAAATGTCAAAAAATCCTTTTATGATATCATTAGCCCATTCAAAATACCATTACAATCTCCAATAAGGGTCAAAAGTAAAGATATCCCAAAACTGACGCCTCAAGATAGACCTGATAAAAATAAATCGATTGACGTTGAAGATAATTATTATAACGCCACACAGGATATTTACGAAGATCTGTGCTCTCAAAGAAAAAAGTCCGATGAGGGGTCAGTAGTTGCATCTAACGCAGATGACGAGGTTGTGCCATGTTCCGTAGAAGATTATAAAGTTAAAGATATGTTCGCAAATATTGAGAGAGACTTAAGTCCGACCAAAAACCACGACGTACAGGACAATAAGGATGTTGTAGATGGAAGTGCCAATGTTGTAAAGTTAAAAAAGGTGCTCAGTGACTCGTCTGATGTAGAATGTACTCCTAAAAAGGTGAAAAAATTCATATTCACTGACAGCGATCTACCGGACAGCCAAGAAATCAAAACCAGTATGATGTCGCACACAGGATCTGCAGTTACAGAATCATCCAGTGAATCAGAACCAGAAAACTGTTCGGAAGAGTACACTTCGTTCTTAAAGCGTAAGAAGAAAACTAAACCTGTGCCAAAGGTTAATCTTACTAAAATGTTTGAAAAGTTACCAGAAAGAGTAATAACGCGCCAGCGGAAACCTACCTTCAAGTTGCTGAGTGGTGAAGTTAAGATAAATAACTCAACCATTTTAAAACCAAGTTACTTGACAGAGCAAGAGGATCAAATAGATGGAGATATTATCACTGAAAATATAAAACGACTTAAAACATTCGGCAAAGGAAAATCGAACAAAAATCAGGAAACTACAAAAGAAGAGAAAAAAGAAAGTTCATCGCGAAAGAAAACAGATAATAAAACCAAAGAACCCAAGGAAAAGATAAAAGTGAAAATAGAAAAGCCCAAAAGAAAGGATACGAAGTCGAAAACTGAGACCCGAAAATATGCTGAATCGGAAAAAAATAATACTAAAGAGGATAGCCTAGATTCTACGTCAGCTTCCAAAACAACTACCAGAAGAACCAGAGCTCAGAAAAATGAAAAGAACAGTCAAATCACGGAAAAGAAATCCGTATCCTCAGAAAACATTGTAAAAGAATCTGATAATAAAAGAAAACGTACAAGTAAGAAACAAGAGAAAGAGAGATCAGTATCGCCTGAGATTGAAGTCAGAAGAAGTAAACGACAACTTAATGTCAAAGAGAAAAACGACGACACAATGAAAGCTCCGATATCTATCCTTAAAAAGAGTATTCTTGAACAGAGCACTGTTTATAATATTTCATCTTCTAGTTCTGAATCGCCAAAGTGTTTGAAGAGGTCGTTGGTTGACGATAGTGATGTGCCGAGTTCTAAGCGGACGAGGTCTCACAACAATAATAATAACGATGGTATAAACAACGCGTCGCTGCGGGCGACACCGGCGAGGGTTATGAAGACACAACATGTGCTCCTGACTGCATTCCCCAGTGTAGAAGTAAAGCAGAAACTGGAAAAACTAGGTAAGTTTTTACCAAAAAATTAAGCAAATTTTTTTATGTGCATATTAGGGAAATTAACAACCGGTTGGGTCAGTGTATTGGACGATTTCTTAATTTTATAGTTACTTAGTACCTAGATGAAGTTATATTATAATTACGTATTAGCTAATAGGATAGATTGTAATGTGCATAAAGTATGACCAACTGTGATACTTCATAAAAGGAAAAAAAAAAAAATTAGACCATTGCGCATCATTCAGCGAGGTTATTGTGTAACACACTAAGGCTGCGTTTCCACCAGAGATGAGCGAGGATGCGTAGCGAGGGATGTGTGTGAAACCAACCAATAACATCGCTTCATTTTTATAGCTTGAACTAAGTTAGCGTTGGTATTGGTTAGTTTTATACACATCCCTCGCTACGCATCTTCGCTCATCTCTGGTGGAAACGCAGTCTTACAGTAGCAATGGCTTTCATTTTGACAGTTTAACAACATTCATTGCGTTATTTGAGTTGTTGGGCAGACACATTTTTCGAACATAATGGAGTAGATGTTTGGACGGCGGCGCCGCTGCGCCGAGGCCGGCCCAGAAAGAGATAGCGAAACGATCTGGACGCGTACCGCGAAGGCTGGTTCGACGTGGCGCGGGAAAAGAGTTCCTGGAAGGATTTGGGGGAGGCCTTTGCCCAGCAGTGGGACAGAATAGGCTAACAAAAAAAAAAAAAAAAAATGATTAGCAATACCTTCAAAATTATTCAGATTGTGATTAATAGTGTGTTACGCAATTAGGGTGCTGGGACTGTATTACGAAGTATTAATGCCATCATGATTCTAGTGCGAAAAAGGGATGGTGTTATCGGTCATATATAGCTCCGTCTCTCTCTCATACTGGAATCATGATGGCATTAAACCGTCATAATACGGCACCTGGTCATACACTCACGCCGGTTGCGAGTACTACTCACCTGACCTTGCTGAAGAGCATCATCAATAAGGTCACTCACTATTATGTCCTTGAAAATTAGTATTCATCCTAACTAATATTATAAATGCGAAAGTAAGTTTGTTTGTTTGTTACCTTTTCACGCCTAAACCACTGAACCGATCATCCTGAAATTTTGCTTACACGTTAAAAAAAGTACTGTTCCCGAGGAAAACAACAATACACGTGGCGCCATCTATTATCATAGTAACGTTATTGTTGTTTTCCGCGGGAACAGTACAACGTACTATATGCGAAATTTCAAGATTATCGGTTTAGTGGTTTAGGCGTGAAAAGGTAACAAACAAACTTACTTTCGCATTTATAATATAAGTTAGGAAGTTAGGATTTCACGCGGACGAGGTCGCGGGCAGCAGTTAGTAATTATAATATTGTTATTATGTGTAGGAGCAGTAATAGTAACAGATGTTATGGAGTGTTCCGTGGTGCTGACGATGCAGATAAAGCGCACCTTCAAGCTGCTGTGCGCTGTGGGGCTCGGCAGGCCTATCGTAGGGCCCGGCTGGGTGCAGGCCTGCGCCGACACCAATGTCATTGTCGGTAAGAGGAACCTGCTTCGCCATTTATTCTCTCTAGCCGTCTGCAACTCAACATCAGGGGGCCTAAAAAGGCCAGTTTGGAGAATCATAAAAGGATAACATTATGAATCGTAATATAGCGAAGACAGTCCGTGTTTTTTTTTCGCTGGACTTCGTAGGTATAATCAAAGAGATTGGGATTGGATTTGGATCGGATTGATTGGTATTTTAGCATAGACAGAAAAAAATAACTGAAAAATGCTTCACCAATGGAATTTGATACGATTAACTTAACGATTAACTGTCCATTATGTTATCCGTTTATGATTCTGCCAAAGTGGCCTTTTGAGATCCCCAGAAGGCCAATTTCCGTATAGTCTATACTCTATACACCGTGTTCTGGACGATATACATAATCTTCGACCAGATGTACAGGCCATGGAAATTTTTCATTATGGACACATTAATGAATTCTTATTTTTTGTTAATTTTCATACAAACTAAATACCTTGACGTAAATCACCCGATATGCATGCCTATTTATCCGAATTGGGAACGACGTATTTTCATTCATAAGATTTGGCGGGCTGAAACTTGTTAAAAATGTGGAACTGTACCGGTTGCTACCAAATAAATATTAAGTTAGAGTGAGAAAACATATTATATAGTTTAAGTATATAGTTTTTGAAAAGGATAGCTAATAGGCATGAGAAAAATAATTTCAAGGTTGCTAACCGTATAAGGATCCTCGTACAAATATGAGTTTTGTAATACCCGCCGGGTACCTGAATTTGGTACTGGTAGCCAGCTATGTACCGAAATGGCAAGTAATGCTAAGTACCGTACCATTGGTCTTGGTGTGATACCGGTACCAGCGTAGTACCTGTTCTTTTGGTACCAGTTCCAAGCCCTAGTTTGTATTGACAATACCGTCTCAAACCGTGGTCTTCGAGGTGTCTCGTACTCTGTGGTTTTTAGGGTTCCGTACCCAAAGGGTGAAAACCGGACCCTATTACTAAGACTCCACTGTCCGTCTGTCTGGCTGTCTGTCACCAGGCTGTATCTCATGAACCGTGATACCTAGACAGTTGAAAATTTCCAAGATAATGTATTTCTGTCGCCGCTATAACAACAAATACTAAAAACAGAATAAAATAAATATTTAAGGGGTGCTCCCATACAACAAACGTGTTTTTTCGGCGTTTTCGCCTTGTGGTACGGAACCCTTCGTGTGCGAGTCCGACTCGCACTTGGCCGGTTTTTATCGTTATTATTAGATGCCGCTACGCCTGTGAAGTTTAAACAATAATTAATTAAACAAGAACTTGTCTGTATAATTTCAGATCCCTGGCTGTACCTAGTAAGAGATGAACCGGCAGAGAAACGGTTCCAGTTTAGTTTGCAAAAAACTCTGAACGGCAGGAGGAACTTCTTGAAAGGCTACAACGTGTCATCCACACCAAGCGTGCAGCCGAACGCCGCGGAAATGAAACGTGAGTTAAAGCCATCCTTAATTACATGCTAATTATCTATGAACTTTATTAACCTTTTAACCGTATGCGACACATATTTCCTTGCCCTTACCGCTCGTGTCGTATTTCTGCGACATGCAGAACATGCATGATTTTTTCGTTCTATTCAACGATTGCTCCTCTTTATTTGTTGTAGGTATTATTTTATTGATTTAGGTATTCAGTTGCATCCGGTTTGACTGGAACCCGTACCCCAACATGGTTGGGAAACGGCTAGGCAGATGATGATGATTAGTTTATCGATTTGTAGCCGCGCGCTAGGGGCACGGCAAATGATATTTAGCCAAGCGCTTAAAAGATTAAGGACTAGCTGACTCGACAGACGTCCTGTCCAGCTTTTCCTTGACTAGAAGCGAAACAAAAAAAATAATTACGCACATCCATCGTTTAAATCGTGAGTTATGGTCTTGAGTATAAACAAAAATTCCATAGAAATAAGGACGATCAGTTTTTCCCGAATTTCATCTTTTTGTAAAGTACATTTGAAACGTTCCCCACGTTTCAAATGTACTTTACATACAAACCTGATTCGGACTATTACGAAAACTTTAAAATTAAAAATAGCCAAATCGGTCCATCCGTTCTCTAGTGATGCGCTTACCAACGAACAGCATTTCATTTAAAAACAGATAAGATTAATATTTATATGCAAGAATACGAGTACAATATTATTATTATTAATATTATCTTATTCATTCTATTAATAACCATGATTATTGAATTATGATCACATGATAATTGACGTAGCGCGTCGGCGCGCATCAGAACGCAGCGAAAACGATGCGTGTGCGTATCCGATAGCATTCGACCGGATTCCACTTAATGTTTTCCAAATATGGACGTTAAAGGTCATAGCACACGTATCAAATCGGAAAGGAATCGGCACATTATCGCCTTTCGCCTCGGCGTCAAACAGGCGTCAACCTAACGTAACCACGTAACCAAAGCGGATCAGAAGCTCCGAAGCGTCGACTCGGCTACGGCTAGGCGACGCCGCGCTTACGGCTCGCCGGCCGCTGGTTGATGGTGCAGCAGGCAGGCCGGAGGGGTGAGAGGGACAAGGGTGGACGAAGAAACGTAAGCTCGGGTACGTAGAGACGTAAGCTCGGGGACGGCGAGCCGTAACGCACCGCACCGCGGTTCGTGAGCTTGTCCCGAGACGAGGCGATTACTTTACAATTCCGATTAGTGTTCCTTGCAGTAGGGAGTTTCATACAAATAATACTGAACGGCTCGAGTTGATACGGTGCCGATCCCTTTCCGGTTTGATACGTGTGCATTTATTTCAAATAAACCAATTACAAACACTTCTGAATTGTCAAGGGGTCGGTCAGTCAGAAAGATGAAGTTATAGGCCGACCGCTTAACTGAGGCGTTGTCAGAAGTAGCTGCGCGGTGTGGGAGGCGTGATAGTTGTCACAAGTTGACGAATCACTGAGCTCTCGCATCACGTCACCACACCCTCCCCCACCGCGCTGCTACATCAGGCACAGAATAACTAATAGTAGTAACAGACAGAAGATGCACTCCTTTGATCTTGAAGACAGCCGCTTTTATAATAGCCTATAAAATCACTTCCCCGCCAACGCTCAATCTAAATCGCCGCGCTTGAGAGTTGTTATTACTTTGTGTCCTTTCTCGTCCGCAACATACCTACGCCGCTTGACCGAGTACTAGGGCTGTCCGGAAAGAAAAATAAAATACGGGACATACTTTTTATACTTTTATTGTATTTATAAGTAGTCTATCTACAGTTTTTTCACTTACATGTAACATCACAGAATACATATTAATACAAGTAACTACCTAATTACTAATTAGGTACAAGTAGACGTGCATTTGCGTGCATAAGCGGTCGGCCTATAGTTGCCCATTCCAAACCGTAGTAGTTATCTATGGAGGAGAATGGGCAAAAAATTCCACGGACACTTATAAATCAAAATATAGCTACAAAATATTGGTCATGTTGAAAATAGTTATAAGTTAAGATGTAGATACATCTTAATTTCCTTTATTGAATTACGTTTCCCGTCAGGTCTGAATCTATACATATAATAAATCTGTAGAAGGGTCAATTCTGTACATTGAAAATATTGAAAAAATAAATAGCGGGGGGTGTTGCTGGATCGATACCAAACCCAAATATGTGATTAAAAAAATTTTTGTCTGTCTGTCTGTCTGTCTGTCTGTATATGCAGGCATCACGTGAAAACTAACGGTTCGAATTTGATGAAACTTGGTATAATTATACCTTATTATCCTGGGCATAAAATAGGATACTTTTTATCCTGGAAAAATACGTAGAAAAAAAAAATCTTATTTTTCGGTTTTATTCATAGACGTTGTTCTGTAGAACCGCGAACACACGTTGCATTACCCGTAGTGGATAATTTTCGATTTCAATTTAAGAGAATACAGTTTCCTGTAGCTTTGTGTTACGCCATGACAATAAATAAGGCTCAAGGTCAGACCCTAGGAGTTGCTGGCGTAGATCTTACCGCGAGTTGTTTTTCACACGGGCAACTTTACGTAGCTCTTTCCCATGTGAGCAGTCCAAGAAATCTTCATGTTCATATTCCGGACGAGCTCACTAACAATGTTGTGTATGCTGAAGCTCTCAATTAACTTTCTGTCGCATTGTCACGATCACTTTTTTATTATTGCAAACTTTTCGTCATTGTCAGTAATTTACTGCTACATGCTACTTATCAAGGTCGGAATTACTATGAAAAAAATACTTACTACAGAACGCGAGCTCAACAGCAGTAGCTCAATAGAGGGATCTCCTTAATTATATATTATATATATTAGCCGTATTTGGGTCCAATAGATATTTATAAGATGTCATTGTCAGAGTTACTCAAAATGGAGAAATAAACCATCCACGCGAAGACCGACATCCGCGCGGACGGAGTCGCGGGCGGAAGCTAGTCGTACATATGACAGAGCTAATGCGACTTTGGTTAGCAATAAAACAGTATTACCATTATCTTTCAGTGATAGTGGAATGTTCCGGCGGTACGTGGAAGGAAGGCGGTCCAAACTGGGTGTGCGTGTCCTGCTCTAAGGACAACGGGCTCTGGCCAGCACTGAGGAAGCGAGGCGCCACAGTCGTCTCCACAGAGTTCATCCTCGGAGGAGTGCTGCGGCAGAAGCTCGACATAGCAAGCAATACGTTCCCCTAGGTATGTAAGTACCACTCCCGATACTATCGTAGTTTGGTACTGCACGTTAATTGAACCTGAAATTTTGATTTTGAAAGATAATGTTGTCACGGGCTCTGAAATCTAAATTAAAATGTAAATAACGTGATTTGGATGTATAATAATTTTAAGTTTATATGATAATGGATCAAAAATCGTGAGTAATGTGTGAAAAGTACAAAATAATTCTAGTGTCTGCTTCTCTTAACCTTGTCAATTTTGAATGGATGTTAATTTCACCAAAGCAAATATCAACTTTAACTTTGTGTAAATAAAGTTGATTTTGTTTTTGCCGCTGGACGCTAAATTTTTACTTGCAGAGCTAAAACGCTTTTTTACATTCGTTTCGTGGCCCTTGGGTAAGAGTATACTTAGTAATGGGTTGTGAATTATTTCATTCATTAATGAGACGGATTTGATGTTCACCTCACAAGCAAGGATAAAGCTGAGTGGACACTGGTCAAAAGCTAAAAAACTTAATTGGAAAATAACTATGAGGCGCTAGCAGCATAAACAGTAAACAAACATTGTTTTCTCATAGATTTTCATTGATATTTTTATGATTTGAGTGAACCTTAACATTACTGGATCAATGCTGCGTTTAGGATGTTCAAATAAAACATGCCATTCATTGTGTAATTGTGCTGGTACATTAGCGCCATTTTTGGAACTTATTTAATGTATACCAGGTGCTGTATTATGACGTTTTAATGCCATTGTGATTCTAGTGTGAGAGAGAGATGGAGCTATACATGACATATAGCACCATCCCTTTTAAGGACTGGAATCATAATTGCATTAACTTCATAATACGGTCTCAGACATTACAAAACAACTGCCAGTCAGTTGTTAGGGGAAATCTTCTGTTGCTTCCTTAAGGTGAATGTTGCGATGGGCCGTCCATACATTTTTCTTGGGGATTGTACGCTAAACACAGACACACTTTGTTCAAAACGAATCATTTTATCACTTTTCTATAATGAAATGTCCCCGCGATCGACCTTTTTAGGAAATAACTTACATTATTTACTGAGGAAAACGATCGCGAAATCCAGACGAAATTTGACAGTTATCACACTAGTGTGCGTGAGCTTTGACAAGCAAACTCAAACGCCATGATTGCGATAGTTTAGAGATGAGAACGCTAGATGGCGTACACGCGTTATTATAATTCTGTTAAATCAATATCATACGTACAATAAGTGATTGATTTATTTCCTTTCCTACCTTTCATGAACAGGTTCACCAAAAAAAACTTTATAATTAATAACCTGACCTGACGACCTTACCAACGTAAACAACTTTATTACATAATATTGTTTTGTGGCAACATAAATATCATTATTCGTAGATAGGATTTATAGTGAAATGGGTAGTTGAGACCGCGAAATTCAAATTTTCTTACGTTTTTGCAATTTGCAGGTCAGTGTCAGGTTGTATTTTGATCAAAATATGATTCGCGACAATAACAGGTACATATTTACAGAATTATAATCATTAGAATCATTCATCATCCACTATTGGTGGTAGAAATCTAACTTAGAAAGATGTATTAATGATTCTAATGATTATAATTCTGTAAATATGTACCTGTTATTGTCGCGAATCATATTTTGATCAAGATACAACCTGACACTGACCTGCAAATTGAAAAAACGTAAGGAAATTTGAATTTCGCGGTCTATGAATATCCATTCATCTTATGCGACGCGCGACGTTGCCGTCCCACCCGAGTTGTGTTCGCAACCTTGAACAACATTGAAAGAATTCCGAAGAAAACGGGCGCCACCATGTTGCCACTCTTACGCCGCGCCGTAGCGACATGCATGATATAAATATAATTTTGGGGCTTGCTTGTATGCAATAGTATTGCACACGGATTTTCTTGCGTGTTATTTTATTTTGTATGCTTTGCATTTTCATTGATTCAAATTGCAATATTTCTAGTATTGCAATTATTTGTAGGTATAGTAACTAATAATTATTCAATTTTAAAAGTAAGTAGGTAAGTAAGTACCTATCTTTCGGCGGTTTTAGAAACAGCAAGTTGGCCCGTGATTTTAGACGCTGAAATCCCGTCACAATACTAATTAGGTACTTACATGTCTCAATTACATAAGTACAAAGTCAGTGGTTATGTGTTTTTACCTACTTATATTTTTTGGTCAACAATACATTAAATAAGTAAGTACATAATATTATAATTCGGTAACCCAACGAGTTTGCAAACATTTACAAAATCGAATGTACCTGTAAAATAGAATACCTTTACGCATATTGTCAGTTTCAGACAAACAAACATTATTTTTAGTTTGATAGTTATGTCGCATCTAGCGGGGCGGCGGCGGTCTAAGTCATTGACATATAAAAAGTATGGACTTGAAATACCTACAAAAAAAGGGTGCATACCTACAACTCGTTTTGTCGCATAAAATGGCTGCCACTGCTAGGGTTGTACCAATCAAGGAACATAGGTGTTACTATTATCGAGTATCGATACTAAAAATATGAGTCTTACTAGTTATCACGTTTGGATAATAACTTACTAAATTAAAGTCCGTTGTAATTACGGTTGCCAACCATACTTTATAATAACGTATCCTACTTTATTTTCGGTAAATATACTTTACAGTTTTGCATAAAAATAAAGTGTGCGAAAATACTTTATTTATAATCTTTTGTGATGCGTAAAACGAAAGACTCATGGTTAATTACTGAACTATTTATCGATAGGTACATACAAGTCAAAAAAGAAAATCTTTTATTAGAGTTAGAGAAAAATATTATAGTTATGCTAAAGACAAACAAGTTGTGAAGACAAATGGCAATATAATAAGATACCTACTTATAAATGCATCTGATAGCGTAAGTACCAAATGGAACAACTCTCTGTTACCGTCACTTCAGCTTTCACTGAGTTTTTTCGGTAATAAATCTGCAGTGGCGAGAAGAGAGAAACAGATAGTCCATAAATTTAATAAAAAACGAGTTATTTGTTTATTAAAATCAGTACCAGGTACATTTTGAATACATTGTAAAAATTGTGGAGTTTCTTGCCAGTTCTTCCCCATAGGAAACAACCAATTGGAACCGTGCACCTAGCTTCTGACGTTTCCTAAGTGTCCATGTAGGTTTATGTGAAATAAAATATTTTAATCTCGGTGCTGTGAACCAGAGGCCGGACCTGACAAGATCACTCGGACCGAATAGGACACAGAATTACTTATGTTCACATCGCAGAATATGCCGATGACGTTTCAGCGGAGAAAACTATTACGGCAACGGTACAACCCTATTCCATTTGACATGTTATTGTAAACAAACAAATGAATTAACAAAATATACTAAAAAGGTCTATTATACGGAAATGAACCCAAATATCATTACTTTAGCCATAAATTCATGATCGCGTTACAACTGTATCATCGAATGTGTATTATTAAATGTATTATTGCATGAAAACCGGCTACTAACCTGTGCAAAGACATTAGAGGTTTATTTTCATTCTTTCTTGCACCACACTTCACAATACAACACACAGACATGTTGAATTGTTGTTTTCCAACATTTGCATGCAGTTTTAAAAGGTAGAATCTTTGTAATTTTCTCGCAAAACTCAATAATACAAAAAGTAAACAACCATTTGACAGCAAAACTACCACGAAACTTGCCGCAAAAGATGGCTGCTACGGCACCTTACCTACAACTGTACTACGTCACGTCAAAATGTTGCCAAAATAAGCAACAACTTAAAATATTGTTGTCTCTTTTATCAAATACGATTACCTTATTAGAAAGAACGAGACAAAACGATATTTCGTATTCTGAATCATATTTCACTCATATTTGTATAAGCAAATGTATGTATAGAATAACGCGGCCTCTCCATGTTTTTCCTATCTCAATGGTCTAAGTACTTGAGCCGGCGCCGCTGGACGTGCGTTCAGAACACATTATATTGTAATCTTTGGTTCAGAACTTTGACTTTTAAAATCATTGGTTCAGAAACAAACAAATGATTGAGTTACTTACATCAAACGTGATTTATTATTGTATTTAAACATCTAATATGTTTTTTTTTCTTATTCATCGACTAATATTCTACCAGGAATTTATATAAAGATAAGTAAAATTTTACTTTTAAGTTTCTATTTTCTGTACCTAATGATTTCGGAACGTAACCTTGTCATAAATCGTATCTTATTCAATATCATCTGTACGCTGTACCTGTAATAATAATAATCTAATAGTAGGTAGCAATTCTTTTCTAGTAGAAAGAATGCTTGAATACAAATCAAATCAAATAATTTATTTGCATAATACACGTGAAAAAGGTGTTACAGGTATAAAATACGACTAGGAAATTCTGAGATCTCATTGTACGGTTGTGAAATTCGATAGTATTAAATTTTATTCAAATACTGAGTTTATTGAAGTATTGTACTATTTTTTTGTTTTTCTATTTCAGATGTCTCTAATCCTGAAACTGATTAATTTCAATGGATAGGAGTATATTATGTGTTCTGTGATTTCAATTGACTGTGGAAACTGTTCCAAAGAAATGTTTATCTGCGATATCTGGGTATCGCATTGTGGACCTGAAGAATGTAATTGAATGGGAATTCCAATTGGAAAGACCGAAATATGTGTGAATCTTCACAAATTGAATTTGTTAGTGAGATGAGAAGTGAATTAATTTTCAAGTGCACTATGTCTGGTAATTGCGTGGAAGCACTACGGAGAGCAGTAATAAAATAAATACTGCATTTTTGTGGGCAACTGCGTCTGCTGGTAGCTATTACACTCAATCAGCTCACATTACAAGTCTCATGAATATTCCAATAATGTCGCCAAATAAATGACTAAATTTCGTCGTGTTGAAATAAAATTAGGCAGTGTGTGGTTTGAACATTTGTCAGAGGAAATTAAAACTGCTGGTGAACAAGAAAGGTCAGTTGCTATTCAAAAAGGTCATGTATCTTCAGACGGTGTTCCATATGTTACTGTATGTAGTTGGATGATGGCTGAAAAGGTCATATGGCTACAACTTTGATTCATGTTCTTGTATGGTAAGTTAATGTATTACCAAACACACATACATAAACATATACATACCTTCTCATGGGGGTAGGCAGAAACTACAGAACGCCACCTGCTAAGATACCTTACATACCTACTCCGTTACTAAACACATATTTGGTTCTGTATGAACTTTTTACTATGTGCAATATTTACAAGTGTTGCTTTTCCTTTTCAGGCCTGCATTGTTGGTAAAGAAACTAAGAAATGTCTATTTCTTGGTGTTCAAAACAAATATTGTTATACATGTCAATATTATGAAAAAAGGAGACATGGACATGAAAGCACATAATTGTTGCAAAAATTTTACTGGACCGCCTACAGCAATGGTGTCACTAATTATTGTGGAAGGCTTTCAAAAGAGTGAAGAAATGCATCAACTTCCCTATTTGAGTTTTATTGGATACGGAGACTCCTCTGTTTGCAAACTTGAAAGAGAAAGTGTCATATAGGAACTTTGGTCTGAGATGGAAACATAATCAAAAAAAATGAACGCAAGAATCATGTAATCAAAAACTATACGAGGGCACAGGTCGAGGGTCGAGGGCGAGGGGGAACTATACAAGGTAAATAAATAAATCAAATTTGTATTGACATCTCAAGACCAGTGAAGCATATTCTGTATTCATATTTGTACTTTTTTTAGATGTTTGCCAACACTAAGCTCCCACTTTACGGGCGAAATATTTTGAAGCCAAACGTGATGAAGGTTACACTAGTGGCATGGAAAATTATAATGTGTATCAGTGAGAGTAGCAGATTTGCGAAATAGCCCGCTTTTGTATTCGGAATACATGAAAACTGCAAGCATTATTACTGCAATGTCAATAAAACAGCTGCAAATGGAAATATAATAAGTCAGAAATTGTCAGTACCAGTAAGAAATGCTTTGATTATCATGGTACAGTATTGTTTCTTTGTATGTTACATAACCATCTATTATATTTCATTGATATTTTCTAGTAAAAACATATTCTATTTTCAGGATGATCGCTTGCTACTGGACACAAATGGTATGGAACTGTATGGAAAAAGCAGACCACACCCAGGGACACATTAAAAAAAATACATAAATCGAAAGGAACAAAGTTGTATTCTGCCAGAAATCATATTGAGACATGGTCAAAAAAATGCTAAATGTGTAGATTTGAATGGTATGTATACACGGCTAGATATCAAGTTATACATTTCCAGTATAAGCTGACCTCCCATTATATGGAAATCTTATACAATGCGAGATCAGCTTGTACTGGAAATGTATAGCTGATTAATTATGTAGCCGTGTGTACCAGTATATACTGGCACACAAGGCAATTTTTTTAACTTCATAAATTGTATCAATTTCAATGTCTAAAATATATTATTATGTTATTCTAGTGAAAAATCGTCCATCAACATCAGTTGGAAATTCGAGCAAATAGTAAAGTTTAATTTTAATTTTAGAGCAGCTTTGGAGATTGATGGTAAATGACATTTTGAAATGAATAGGAAATAATATTTGTCCAAAGTAACATAATTATATACTAAGTAAAGTTATTTTTCTTTGCAGCAGCCTTGTAGCAGTGGACAAAAAGACTCACGGCACATGGTGAAATCATCAAGTCAAACGATTTTTGTTATATTGTATTTTTCTAGTAGTTTGTTTAGAATCGACACTATAATATATTACTTTTTATTTGTATTTTACTATAAAATCAAGAGGCTTATTTTTGTAGTAGTTTGTTTATAATCAACATTATCATTGTATATTACTTTTTATTTGTATTTACTATAAAATGAGAAGGTGAAATAATACTTTATTATGTAAGATAACCACCTGGTGAACTCAATAAGCTGGTCTTTAGATTTTTATTTTTCTAAAAACTGATAAGAGGGCTTTGACATTATAAAATATTTTTTCACCTACCTGGGTAGATGTAATCGCATACTAAATTGTATTTTTTTTATTTGTTGTTATCTTTTGTTTTTTTCTTGTGTATGTTATGTGTAATATCTGTAATTATTGTAATAATTGATTATGCTATAAATTTAATCATGTATCAGGCTTCATTTGTGTCACTTCTAATACTTTTATTTGATAATTAATTACGGTGTAAGGTATTCTAATAAAACTATCTTTATAAACTGTGTAGACTGAAGTTTTTGTAACTGAACAGACAGCTGTGCTGCTGGGAGTTTGTTGCGCCACTTCTTTCCAGGTAAAGCTCTAGGAAGTGGTGAAGAGCGGGCGTTTTGGGGGACTGTCTTATTGTAAGTTTGACATTCGAAAAGTACTGATTCTCAGCCTAGTTTGATTATTAAATGATTTTATATAAATGCTTGACTTTTATTATCCTATCATCATACTCATGCGTTTTCCCCATGGGGGTAGGTAGAAACTACAGAACGCCACCTGCTACGATACCTTACATACTCCCTTTGTCTCGTTTACGTTCATAAATCTTGTCATACACGCACGCTGGTTGCGAGTACTACGCACAGGCACAGTATTCTCAAGAAACGCATTTCATTTTTCATATAAATATCGTAGCAGGCGGCGCATTTTTTAAATACACGCCATCTAGTGGTCTATTCTTATAAACGTATGGAAGTATTCGCTTACGTCTGTGTGTGTAAACGACCTGTATTCAATGGCAGATTTTATCTAACAGTTATGTGTCGAATTGGGTGGATTTTGAGGCAATGTTATGACCAAATTCAATAAAGTGTAATGTCCGATAACCGCGTCCACTACTTTTACGACTTAATAATGTGCCAATTACACATAAAACAAAATAAACTAAAAATGTTGACTTCAGCGCCATCTAGCGGGAAAATGTCCAAGAGCAGATCGTATGATGCTCCTTAAGCTAAGTTCATTAAAGTAATGAAATATGATAGCTTTAAAATGCATGCAATTGTATCATTATAATTCAATAATTTTATGTTTTAGCACGAGCGGCCTTATTACAAAACAAGATCTATCTTTAGACCCTGGTTTAAATCTTCGAGCCATTTTTAAATTTCGAACTATTTCGATAGAGTTAGAGTTCTTTTTGCAAAAACTGACGTTACACCCTAGTCTATATTGTTAATTTTGCTTTAAGAACTTTCCGTTTGTCGGAATAAAGATCAAAATACTGTAACTGACCCGAAGGTTTAGGGTCGGTCTAAAGTTAGAACTCGTTTTGTAATAAGACTGATTAGATCGATCAATGACATCACATTTTTTGGAATCCATGTTTTTTAATTCTCTTTTATTGATCATTTTCATAAAGCAAGTTTTAATGAATGTTTGTTGATATGCTACTTAATACGGTTTTTATTTTTATTTGTGAATAATCTTTATGTCAAATGTGCTGTTGAAGTTATATTACGTTTTTTTTTCGAATAAATGTGGATATTTGAAATATTTAACAATTTCGTTAGTTGATTGAATAATTTGGATAGCTGTAATCATAGTTTACGCAATTGTAATATTATCATTCTATGATTGTTGTTTATTATTGTATAATATAGTCTTACTTTTTAATTGAGTGTTATTTATTTATATATACTTACCCTAATTTCACTAATGAAACCGAACGCGATAAGCACATCTAAACCTCGTTCAAGAGCTGTCAGTGTCATCATTGCTTGCATTCCGAATTATGATATAATCGCTCACAGCGTTCGCATCACAGATATAGATATACCTAGATAACGCAAGAGTAACTACTTCGCGTGCCAAAAATTTCACCAACTTATGATTACAAATCGTAAGCCGCCCCTTTCGCGCTCAGTCCTTTGTACTGCTGGCTGGGTAAGGGTGAGCGAGAGCGCGAGCTTGTGACGTCATAGTAGGTAGTCAAAAAATGGCACGCTTGGTTTTCACACAGTTCGTGATACTTGCGTTATCTAGGTATATTATATCTGTGGTTCGCATCATATTTGCGTTCCGATTTAGAACACGGAACACGGGTGGGTTTTAGTCAGTAAAAGTCTGACATGAAGGACGGGAGAAGTTATTTGAAGATTTCCCATCCAAAAAAAAAAAAAGAAAGGGATATGCGCTAAGATGGCCCGCGAAATTCAAATTTTCTCATGATTTTTGCAATTTGCAGGTTAGTGTCAGGTTTTATGTTGAACAAAATATCTATTTACTAGCAGCGCACCGCGGTTTCACCCGCGTAAGTTTCGATCCCGTGGAAATATCGGGATAAAAAGTATCCTATGTGTTAATTCAGGAAATGGTCTATCTATGTGCCAATTTTCATCCAAATCTGTTCGTCGGTTTACGCGTGATTGAGTAACAACATCCAAACATCTTCACAAACTTTCAAATTTATAACATTAGTAGGATATCATATTTTAATCAGCATAATAATCTAGATATGCAAATTTGAATTTCGCTCGCGTCCAGTTTCACTGGAGAACTTCGCCCTTAGTAACCAGGAACCTAACTTTCATCCACCTCCATAGAACTTAAATGTGTACCATTTAGATCCTAATTCTTTAAATTGCGAAATCTACAATCCTGTACTTATAGACCGACTTTTAATTAGCTGCAGAAAAATGACACTTCTAAGTAACTCATTTCGGACTGAGTTTAGAGATACGCATGTCAAATAAGTTTCGTTTGTTACACTATACTATTCTGTACTAGAAAAAGAAGATTTGGTTGATGGCCGCAAAAAAATTAAAAGAAGCCAATTTAAGTAACACATAAGATGTCATTTTACTGCAGCAAATCACATACCATGTTACCTTTTACAGCTAATTAAAAGTCCGAATATAGTATCGAACTTAGACTTTTTCCACATTTTTATGTTTTGGGTGGATTTATTTATAGATGTGAGCTTACACAGATTCTGTTCGCGTTCACTTTTCCACGAACTTCCAACGACTCTTACTACAAAAGATTCCGGTTGTTTTTTTTGCCATTTCACTCGGCACTAATCGATGAAAATTGGATAAAGGTGTATTATGTGCATCGCTAAACAATGGTGTAGTAAACTAACGAAAAAATTAATTAGGGGTGGCTCTCCCCATGAGGGATAAAAAGGAACATCAATGCACATAAGCGTACCGTTGTGTCCCAAAATTAAAACGATTATGATGTTTTAAGTAACTTTTTATTTAAGGCAATAGTTTTTGATAAATGGTCTTATCATATAGGTCTTTAAAAAATGGAATTATCTTTACGGTTACAACCGTAACTATAACTTAGTTTTTCATTGTTTCATCCGAGAAATACTATGAAATACAAATATAATTTTGCGGTCGATAAAATCGATACTGTGTATGCATATTCATCCCAACTGTGGAACCCTTCATTGCGCTGGTCTGGCTCGCACTTGTCCGGTTTTTTGTTGCTGACAGTGACCGTAAAGACCGGTCCCACGGCCCGCTAACTGACAGGCCACGCCAGGCGTTGCTACATCTGTCCCGGCCAGTGCCGAGCATTCCCATGGCGTGTGTCGGTCTGGTGCGGCCTGTTAGCTGCTATTCCAATATGTCAAGTGATTCGGAGCGTACGACTGCGTGTGCAGCCGCTGTGTGTGGTTCTTATTTGATAAAAAAGCCAAAAAGATACGTGCCCGTACAGCAATACTATTCTGTAAAAATCTCACCGTGAAAACTTAGGTGAAGTGAGCGTGGAGTGAGCTGTCAATAGTGTCAATTCCTAGTAAAAACAAACTCACTTCACCTAAATTTTCACGGTGAGATTTTTACAGAATCGACCGGTAGGTCGCGTCAGGGGGCCCCGCGCCTCGCCACACCACGCCTTTGAACTTACGGACTCCCGACGCATCGGCCGGGCGATGACAGGCCACCGTTGGCCTCATCGGATACGAAAGTTCGCACGGTGGTCAGTTGGCCTGGCCTGGCGCAATCTGGTCTGAGAAACCGTGACGTCATCGCTCTCGAGTGTCGCAGTAAACGTGATTCAGAGCGTACGTGCTTATTAGGTACTAGTGCTAAGTGTGGCGACGAGATAACAATTTTATTTGCACTGTGCTATGCATTTGCAAGCGGAATATACAGTGGAGAGGAACCAGAATACAAGGAAGAAAATTAAGAGAACTTAAACCGGTGCGTACCTACACCTATTTCTTTATTGTATCGATATCTATACCACGGTAATGTTATCTGTACTAATCTATATGCTAATAACAAATCTGAAGAGTTTGTTTTTATGTGCGTGTGGTGTGAGGGCCACTTTGTTAAAACTCTTTGAAAATGTGCTTAGGATTTAGTGAACATTCCCAAAGAATTGTGAAAGTTGGTATCAGATTTTGTGAAAGTCTAATAACCGAGTTATAGACTGTAAAGTTGGGCCCTCAGTTCTCACATAGAGGATTGAGGGCCCACCTAAAAGTGATAAACTATGGACACTACAGAAAAAGTCTTGATGCCAAAATCTAAGCTAATGCCAAACAAAATTTGTGAAAACAAGATATTATCGCAGTGTCGTAGCGGTATTCGTTTCGAACAGACGCTTACGGTGTAATAGCTGTGCGCAACTCATTAGCTAATGATCTTATTGTTTGTGACCACCGGCTGACCTTGAAACCGGCCGGTGGTTTGTTTACTAGTTTTTGTGAGAATGTCGGGTGTTAACGATAATAGTAATGATGTGGAGATATTGACTAGGTGTGTAGATAATCATAATCCCCAACTTATGGAGGGAGACCATTTACGAATCGAAGAAAGCAGCGAAAGTACTGGTAGGAGTGTTGAGAAGAGAAAAGAAAGGGAGGATGAAAATAGTGATGATGACGAATTTATAACAGTGAATAGGAGAAGATCGAAACGTCTGATCAGAAGTGAATCAGTAGAATTAGCAAGAAATACGTGGGTAGATATAGAAAGTGATGGCACACGAGACTCAGTTGAGCATGATGTATGTGTTACTTCAGTCGATGTTTTACCTAAGCAAATAGCTATGGCCAAATTGCTAAGGTCAGAGAATATCACGGGTATTATGAATATCAAATATAAAAGCCCTTTCAAAGTATTAATCAAATTTAAGAATAGGGAAGATGCGGTTAAATTACTGGAATGTCACAAAATTAAAGAAATAGGATTGCGTTGTCAACTGACTCAAGAGTTGACCATGACGTATGGTGTGGTGAGAGGGGTCGATTTAGATTTAAAAGAAGATGAACTTACTGATATCTTTGAGTCATCTGCGGAAATCTTATCCGTCAAAAGATTAAAACGTTCAAATTCGGACGGGAAGTGGGTTAACAGTGAGTCGATAAGGGTGTGTTTTAAAAACAATATCATGCCTCCGTTTATTTACGCATATGACTGCCGCTTCAAAGTTGAGCCTTTCATGTTCCCAGTGACACAATGTAATGGTTGTTGGCGGTTTGGTCATTTCTTTAAGTATTGCCCTATTAAAAAAATACTGTGTCCCAAATGTGGGGGGGATCACGTTAACTGTGATACTCAAAACTATAAGTGTCTGAACTGCAAAGGCGATCACTTTGTTCTAGACAAAAAGTGTCCGTTTTACTTGAAAGAAAAATCTATACGAAGCATCATGAGCAAAGAACAAGTAACATATCGCAGAGCTCTACAGTTATTCTATCAGACAAAACAAAAAGAAAAGGCCAATAACGAGTACTCTAATGAACACACCGTAACATCGCTCCATTCTCAGTCTAATTATCTACAAAATACCGATGAATTATATCAAGACAAACCTGCTCTGGATGTACAAAACCAAGATGTGGTATCCAGTGATCAAAACATAGAAGAAGAGGCAGAAAGAAGTTCAGGTGAAATGTCTATTATTCTTCAAGAAGCAAAATCAAAACGCAGAAGTAACAAGAAAAAAGGAAAAAATCATGATTCTGCTCAACAACCAATGGAAACCGTAAGAGAAAAACCACAGAAGGAGGAAGTAAGTGGTAGAAGGGATGACGACTTAACTTGTAAATTTGAGTTTAAGAAATTTTGGTTCCAAATTAAAAATATAATAATGTCAGAAAATACATTTGAAGAGAAAATTATTTTGGCTCTGAAAATAGTTTCAGAGGAACTTAAAAAGTTTTTGACTAACATATTATTACATGGGAGATTATTTGAGCGTTTAATTAAATTTGTAAATGGATAGTTCTCCTAAACATATTAAGTTAAACATATTTCAATGGAATGCTCAAAGTTTACGTCCTAAATTGATTAGTTTTGGAGATCTGTTAGCACGACAAAGTATTCACATTGCCATCATTAGTGAGACATGGTTTGACTGTGATACCACAATAAATGTAAGCGGTTACAATTTTTATAGATCTGATAGGGAGGATTCGTATGGAGGAGTAGCAATATTAGTACACAAATCCCTAAAGTCTCATATTCATTCTTTTAGTACTAACAATCGCGGCATTGAAGTCTTATGTGTAAAACTCATCAACTGCAAAGATTTAGAATATGTTTTGTCTATCTATTGCCCATCTTCCGTACATACGCAGTTGGCTGACTGGGATACACTATTTTCAGCTTTTTCCGCGAAAACATTAGTGGCCGGTGACTTCAATGGCCACCACACTAACTGGTCAGTCAAATCTGATACGAGGGGTATTCAGATTATGGACTCAGCGCTTGATAATGATTTTATTTCACTTAATAATGGTATGGCCACTCGAGTAAAGTTAGTCAACGGAAATTTACAACAAACTTCGCCTGACATATCCTTTGCTTCCTCAGACATAGCTATCAAGTTTATGTGGCAGGTCTATAATGAAAACTTAGGGAGTGATCACCTGATAATTAAAATGTCGATTAATATTGTAAATGATTTTAGTTATATTAAAAAACGGAACTTTAAAAGAGCGGATTGGGCTGGATATAATCAAACTATTGCCAAAAATCTTAGTATATATAACGAGGGTCCAGAGCATCTTCAAAATATGTATGACACTTTCGTAAATCAAATTAATAATGCGGCGAATAAGCATATACCCTATATTAAATATTGTAATAAGCCTAATGAAAAGTTTACCCCGAAACAGTATTGGAACCCTCAACTATCGAAAATAGTTGCACAGCGTAGACTAGCTTTGTCCACCTTCCGTGGTAACCCTACACCCGACAATTTGACAGTTTTGGAGAAACTAACACAAGAATCCCAAGACCTTATCCGTAAAGCAAGGTTTCTTGATTGGCAAAAGTTCTGTAACTCCATTGATGAGGTGACTTCAGCTTCTGATCTTTGGCGTCGTATGAGATGGATGAAGGGTTTTAGACAAAATAAAATGTATTGTTCCCTTGAAAATCAAAGAAAGTTGTTGTGTTCACTCACTCCTGATTACGTTACAAATGTGATGCCAACATTTGAATCTAGAAATGTAACTTTAGAAGCTGATTTCTCCATACACGAACTTCAAAGCTGTTTAAAAAAAAAGGATACAGCGCCAGGCGAGGATGGCATAACCTACTCAATGATTTATCATTTACCTGACTCAGGTAAATATTTCTTGCTGAAATTGTTCAATAATATTTTTAAGTTTGGTATTATACCTAGACACTGGCGAAATATACAGGTCATACCCATCCCGAAAGTTAATTCCGCTTCTAATAGTGAACCTAAGTTAAGACCTATCTCCTTAATTTCTTGTCTGTGTAAAAGTTTTCATTTATTAATATTTAGACGTCTAGAGTGGTACATTGAAAAGACGAAAGTTCTGTCGCCTCATACTGTTGGCTTCAGGAAATCACAATCCTGCTTAGATTCTTTAACACGATTGGTATCATATATTCAAATAGGTTTCTCAAAAAATATTCCAACGTTAGCTTGTTTCCTAGATATTGATAGCGCCTACAACAATGTTTCTATTGATGTAGCGATGAAGATATTGGATAATCTTCAAATAGGATCCAAAGTTTGTACATATCTCTGGTCCTTTTTAAGCGAGCGATACCTTAATATTAAATCGGATACTGGTGAAACCTCACTTTCTAGATGGACCAATAAAGGCCTTGCACAAGGGGACCCCCTATCCCCGTTGCTCTTCAATTTAATAACACACAAAATATGTCACCAAACACAAAATGTATTATTATCGCAGTATGCAGACGATTTTGTTTTGTTTGTTAGTGACAAAGACATCAAAAGCTGCGAAACACAGATCCAACAAGCACTTGATGCTATAATTATTTTATTAGATGAATTAGGTTTAGTTTTATCCGCAGGTAAATCTAATTACTGTCTTTTCAGTAAAGGCCAACGAAGATATTTTCCTACTCTAAAAGCGGACAGCCAACTGTTGGCTAGATCGGATTGTGCGAAGTATTTAGGGATTTGGTTAGATGGGAGTTTGCGCTGGGGAAAACATATAAAAGAAACTATAGATAAATGCTCTAAATTTCTTAACATGATGAAAGTCTTGGCGGGTAGTTCTTGGGGTGTACATACCAAGCATTTACGTAGGTTGTATATCTCGTTAATAAGAAGTAGGCTTGATTACGGTAGCTTTATTTATGATTCTGGCGCCAAGATACACATTGGCAGACTGGATAAAATACAAAATCAAGCACTGCGAATTGTGGGAGGATTTATTAAAAGTACCCCAATACACGTCATGGAGTGTGAGTTAAATATAATGCCATTGTTCTTAAGAAGACAATACCTAGCGTATAAGTTCATGTTGAAAAGTGTATCCTGGTCTAGCAATACAACTGTTGAAATGATTTCGGATCTGAGTGATCTTTGCCAAAATAGATACTGGGAGAACAAAAAAAAACCTTTACTTCCTTTAACAGTTAATGAGATTAAACCACTTCAAATTTCGTCATCACATACACTTAGGATGTTTAGTTTGGAAATCTGGGTGTCAGCCATTGACTTACAGAACTGTATTAAAAGTGATATTGAAAGCGTAATGGACAGTAAAACTTCAATGGAACCTAATATTTTATTAAATCACGTTGTAAAAGAATTAAGTACAAAGTACAGTGGTTGGCATAAATTCTACACGGATGGGTCGAAGGGTGCACATGGACAGGGGGTGGGGTATTTTTATCAGAATTTTAATGTTAGAGTTGGTTGTAAAATAAAAACTTATGTTTCCATTATGACGTTGGAGCTTATTGCGATCTTTCAAGCCATGACCTATGCGAATCAACAAAAATTAAATAAGATTGTTATCTTTTCAGATAGTAAAAGCGCTTTGCAACACGTGGCTCGATGCGCCTCTGGTATCAGAGGTGTATCGATAGCCTACGACATAATAAATATCATCCATAAATTTAATAAAAATGGCATTGAGTTTAGATTGCAATGGGTGCCTGCTCATATTGGGCTGAAGGGTAACGAGGTGGCTGATCAATTATCTAAATTAGCAGCAGTAGAAGGTAATGAGACCGATTTTTTACCGGACTACTCAGATTTGATTCCTAAATTTAAAATTAAATGTTATGAGGTTTGGAATAATTACTATAATGAAAAATCTCAAACAAAAGGTATTTGGTATAAAACCATTCAGCATCAGCCTCCTCGTTATCTTTGGTTTGATGATGACAAATTAAATAGAAAATTTGTTAAGCTAGCTTTAAGACTTCGATCTGGACACTATCCATCGGCAAAGTTTGCGTTCTTGATGAAAAAAGTCGACTCGCCAAACTGTAATACCTGTAACAAAATTGAGGACGTACAACATTTGCTGATGGATTGTGTCAAAAATAAGAAAGAAAGAGAAGAATTGGAAAGAGAACATGCATTGAACAGATTCGATATAGGTTTAGTTCAGACGATTTTGTCACACCCTAAATCGGATCTAGCAAAACAATTTTGTAGTTTAGCATTAGTGAACCCCGAATTTCCTTAGATTTAATTTTATAATTTTTAATACTCGTTTCAGTATAGTTTTTAAGATATTGTGTTAAGATACAATGGGGTTGACGTATCCTTGTGGATAAAAATCCCAAAATAATAAAGAATAAAAAAAAAAAAAAAAAAAAAGATATTATCGCAAAACACTGTCCTACTTTGTATATCTTCGTACAAAATGGGCCCTCAATTCTCATACACGTAAAAGTTTATTACGCAATTATAATGAAATCATTAACTTACAGCTACAGTTTGAAATCCTATATGCTACTAAATAAATTGTGAAAATTGATGAAAGCAAGAACACGTCACCACCTTTTGTTGTTTAAAAGATATGACCTTTATAAAATTCGGGCCCTCAGTCCTCCATTTTATTTTGTTTTCGATTTATTACGCTTATCGTATGAAGGATAAGACAAATACAAAATTGTCTCTTTTTGTGAAAAAAATTGTGCAACAAATGCGATACCAGAAAGAAATTAAAAGACCCTTTATTGTATAAGTAAATCAAGTTTTATTTTTATTCCTTGTATTAGGAAATAGGGTGACCACAATTTCTTTTAGATTGCAGTAATGATTAGTAAATGTAGAGTCATAGGTTTTAATAAACTTTCTTCGATTTTTCGCTTATTATCGTCATAGCATTTGTACTCAAGTTTCATGATAAAAAAAAATAATTTCGGAAATTGAACGATCACATAGAAAAATACTGTTCCCCAAATCATTTTTGCTTGAAAATCGTTCGTTCCGAAAAAACTAATGACAATAATCAAATAATTTATTTATTATTTTTATAAAGGCTTTTGCCCAGCAATGGGACAATGTAGGCTAAATATAATCCTAACTAATATTATAAATGCGAAAGTAAGTTTGTTTTTTAGCTTTTTACGCCTAAACCACCGTACCTTTCATCCCGAAAAAGTGCTGTTCCCGAGGAAAACAATAATAACGTTATTATGATAATGGATGGAGCCATATGACTTTCGAATTTCACGCGGACGAAGTCGCGGGCAGAAGCTAGTAGGTACCTAATAAAGCAGTGCGTTCCTGGATGTTTTTTTTATTCCTTAAAAAACTTGCAAAAGATGTTTTCTGGAGTATGAAATAATTATATTTTATTTAAAAAAATTTACAATTTATAAATAGGTGAAATTGAATTACCTAAACAATTCTTAGAGTGACTATCTAAAGTACTATTTAGTAAAATATTACAAACTTATAAAATTATGAGTACCTAGGTATCAAAACAAACTTACCTTGAATGTTTGATATCTTGACCGAAGATGATTGAGTGTCTTGACCGAAGATGTGTTTGCGTATTAAAAAATTATTATTATT
Organism: Mesoligia furuncula; assembly: GCA_916614155.1. NCBI lineage: Eukaryota > Metazoa > Arthropoda > Insecta > Lepidoptera > Noctuidae > Mesoligia > Mesoligia furuncula. Next base: position 23,150,417 of record OU744806.1, read on the forward strand.
TTTATTCTTCACAACTGTTTCATAAAACTCGCCATAATGCTTTATTACCTACAACTTCCGCTGCACTACCATAAACTATTGTTTAGTAACTACACTAAATATTACAACTATTGTGCATAAGTTTTATTTATAATATTAGTTAGGATTATATTTAGCCTACATTGTCCCATGGCTGGGCAAAAGCCTTTATAAAAATAATAAATAAATTATTTGATTATTGTCATCAGAACGAACGATATTTCAAACAAAAATGATTTGGGTAACAGTATTTTTTTTTGTGATCATTCGAATTCCGAAATAATTTTTTTTTATCACGAAACTTGAGTACAAATTCTATGACGATAATAAGCGAAAAATCGAAGAAAGTTCAATTAAAACTTATACTCTACATTTACTAATCTTTACTGCAATCTAAAAGAAATTGTGGTCACCCTATTTGCAAATTCAGATAATAAAAATAAAACTCGATTTTCTTATATAATAAAGGGTCTTTTAATTTCTTTCTGGTATCGAATTTGTTGCACAATTTTGACACAAAAAGAAACAATTTTGTATTTGTCTTATCTTTCACGCGATAAGCATAATAAATCGAAAACAAAAGAAATGGAGGACTGAGGGATAACTTTCAAACAACAAAAAATGGTGACCTGTTCTTGCTTTTATAAAATTTCACAATTTATTTAGTAGCATATAGGATTTCAAACAGTAGCTGTAAGTTAATGATTTCATTATAATTGCGTAATAAACTTTTACGTGTATGAGAATTGAGGGCCCATTTTGTACGAAGATATACAAAGTAGGACAGTGTTTTGCGATAATATCTTGTTTTCACAAATTTTGTTTGGCATTCGCTTAGATTTTGGCATAAAGACTTTTTCTGTAGTGTCCATAGTTTATCAGTTTCAGGTGGGCCCTCAATCCTCTATGTGAGAACTGAGGGCCCAACTTTACAGTCTATAACTCGGTTATTAGACTTTCACAAAATCTGATACCAACTTTCACAATTCTTTGGAAATGTTCACTAAATCCTAAGCACATTTTCAAAGAGTTTTAACAAAGTGGCCCTCACACCACACGCACATTTGTTTTTAGGGTTCCGTACCCAAAGGGTAAAAACGGGACCCTATTACTAAGACTCCACTGTCCGTCTGTCACCAGGTTGTACCTATCTCATGAACCGTGATAGCTAGGCAGTTGAAATTTTCACAGATGATGTTTTTCTGTTGCCGCTATAACAACAAATACTAAAATCAGCATAAAATAAATATTTAAGGGGGCTCCCATACAAAAAACGTGTTTTTTTCGGTGTTTCTGCTTCGAGTGCGAGTCAGACTCGCCCTTGGCCAGTTTTTTTTTCGTTTGTTTGAATTGCGCTAATCTCTGGAACTACCAGTCGGATTTGAAAATCTTATTATTTTTGCATTTGATAGCCAATTCTTGAGGAAAGCTATTAGGCTATCTAACATCACGCTAAGACCTTTAGGAGCCGCGCAAAAAGACAAAAGTCAGAAAGAACGCTAAGCGAAAACAAAGTAATAGTGTGGTTAGGCGATGCAATGCGACGGGGTGGGTCAAGGTACAAGAAATTTCACGCGGACGAAGTCGCGGGCTGAAGCTAGTTTGTGATATAAACGTGGAAGTAGATGGTGAAATTAGGCAATTAACAAGAATAGGCATGACGAATGATTTTCAAATCCTCTTCCGTAATGTACGTACACATTTACTATTTACGAAAACACCTATATTTCGGTAATAAACTAAAGTTTAACGAAGTTTGAAGCCATTTTTCTAATATTTTTTCAATAGGGCGCGAAAACAGCTCACAGTGTCATGGCGTCGGATCTGGGGCCCAAGTCTGCTATTTTTATAAATTCGTCATTCCATCACGATCCCACCACCGTCCCATTGTCATTTTGCTAAAAGTTCGTAATCTGCTAAATTCATAATGGTTGGTCATTGGTCGGTCAATGGCACAAAAATCATACGATACTCGTAACGAATTAAAAGCAATGACTGCACAATGACGTTCTAATGGTAGGTCACTGATCAAAAAATTTCTTATTCTTAAAGGAACTGTCAAAATTTTAGCAGATTACCGCCTAAGTCAGTAATTCATTTTTCATTTTGTACGAGATTACCATTCTATGCCATTTCTTTCAATGGAGTGTCAGTGGTTGACCATTGGAAAGTCATAATGACGCCATTATATTAGTAGATTACCAAACTTGTCAAAATCAACTATTATGAAATCAATGATAGACCATTCTGACACTATTGTAATAGCAGACTTGAGGCCCTGATGTCACGCCTAGGTAAAAATCAAATGTTGTCAGCAGACTATATAAAGTGTACTCTGTGAACCACAGTGATGTTTACATACCCGTGACGTCATGCGCTGTGATTGGTGTTTCAGTCAAAATGGCCGACTGCAGTATTTTAATCTTTTATTTTTGTGAAAATCCGATTAATCTCAAGTTTTTAAATTAAACTAAATCACTGTTTTAAATCCTTTTAATATGTATTTTCCCCTAACATCATTAAATTTTTGATTATTTGATGCTGTCGTCACGCCTATTAGGTGTAAAGCCGTAAAGTAGGTGACAGCAGTGGTAGCCAAGTGGTAACGGCCGCGACTTACAAGTTGGAGGTCGTAGGTTCGAACCCAGACAGGCGCTTTACTTTGTGTAAATTATTTCATCACCACTGCTCTCAATCTCAAAACGGTGAAGGAAAACATCGTGAGGAAACAGGCATGTCCTAGAACCAAAAATTGGAAGACATGTGACATCTGCCAACCCGCACTGGGCCCGCGTGGTGGATTACGGCCCACTCCCTCTCACCGAGAGGAGGCCTGTGCCCCAGCAGTGGGAACATTATAGGCTGATTATGGCTTATGGTAGGTGTAAAGCTAGCTGGGTTGTTTATTATAATTATTGTGGGCTTATCGAAGGGCCACAAAAAATTTGAGTGGAGGGATGTGCTGATAAGGTAGCCGGTAAAATTCAATTTTTCCTACATTTTTTGCAAAATGAATTTGCTTTGTTGTACTTAGTAGTACCAGGGGCGTGCCTTTTACTAAAGCCGAGAAGCCCGGCTTTCAATCAAACGTGAGACTAACAAAAAAAAATTTAAAATTAAAAAACTACACAAGTAAACATAAAAACATGTCGCAAGAATTGATAAGAATAATAAAAAATAATAAACTCCGCGCGTCCCGGCCCGCAGCCGCTTTTCGTAGGTACGATGCATGGTTGCCAGGTTTACATGCTCAAAGAATAATATTTCAATTCCGCGCAGTTTCCATCACGCGAACCGTTGCCAAACATCTCCAATGCCGCTTCGCTAGAACGCAAACACAAAAATCGTCCCGTCTCACTCGCACTTGCTGGCGTCAAATGTGGCTTTCAAAGTTCGGACGATTTGTATAGAAATTGTTCACGTTGTTGATAACATTAGTATGTACCTACTCATTTCGCAAATTGTACTGATTTTTAAGCCTGGCTTCTGATTTTTTATGAATGGAACGTCTGTGTGTAAATAATAAGTGCGCGCGAAAACCGCGCGCCTGCGCATTAGCTCGAATTCATCTACAATGTGTTGATTTGCATCCTAGTCAAATTCAAGGACGTAATTATGCTAATGATTCTCGATCCAAATCAACAATAAAATGGGTAGGTATTTGTTTTATTTTTTTTCTTATTTACGGAAATCCGTAAGTGTGAACCAGCCGTATTTAAACGCGGCCCGTCTGTTACTAGCCTTAAACCGCGCTTTCATTTACACACACATTAAAATGCGCATGAGAATCTATCATTGGATAAATTCGTAGGTAATCAATCCCATCCCCCAATCACGAGGCGGCAAAGCGGCTACTTAGTCTCCCGCGCACCCTAAGCCACGCCCCCGCGGCCCCGGAACTAACAGTGTAATTGAAATCGCCGCAGCGTTCGTGCGCTTTGCGAATTCCGCTTCTCGGTACATCGTTGAGACGTAGGTACAAAGTGTTCAATTCAAATGTCGTGCTGGTGGAGATGGTCAGGTGGGTATGCCATCAGTGGAGACAGCCTACGTGGAGTCATCCGGATGTTTCCCGATCGGGAACCCCCGACACAGAGCGTTATGCTGGCTGCTATGCACCACACCAGTGTTGCGCATACTGAAGCGTGAACTGCAACACCCGTTCCACTACCCCAAGGCACAAGACATTCACCCAGGTGATAATGCCGTGCGGATTACATTTTGTCGTTTTCGACACTTTAAAAACGAATGTGTTAGTGTTGTTAAGCTGAAGGAAAACCAGTACGTGGCAACTTTACCTCCGGTAACATAGGTAGGTAATTTATTTATTTGTACATTTTGTAAATACGTTGTTAGCTTAATCAATTTCATTAGTGTAAATAAGTTATTTCAAATTTTTAACTACCTACGCCAATAATACCTAAGAGTCGAAAGTATACCACGTACTTACACTTAACTAGAACGTCTTCCCATTTCCATCAAACGTAGAAAACATTTTTAGACTTAGTAAATCGGTACACCAACAAAGGTAGAATTATTGCCGGTCCTAAGCCCGTTAAGTAGGAAGGAAAGTTTCAAATCAACCAATTTAATCCACAAATAAAAACAAAATAACTACGAAAACTTTAGCTTGAAGGATATTATTAATCATCTGATAACAGGTCAGTGAACTTTTCTTTGGCGCACTAGTATTACTGTCATTAGTAAGATTTCCGTATTCCAATGATGCTCAAAAATGAGTTAATTATCAAGCGAAATTTATGACAATAATGTAGGTGATTTTCGAAATAAAATTAGGTAAAATTATTGCTACCGGTCACTGCACTGCGGCGCGAGACGGCCGGAGCTACCATTTCGGGGAATTACATGGCAGCTGTAATGCATTGTCGCTGTGTGCATAGTCGGGTGATTCTGTTTTATTTGTATTGAATTAAGGGTTTAATTCTGAAATACTGTTAAATTTCTACAACAAAAAAAAGCAGCGCTTACTAGTTATTGCCCCCTACCGTACTTCAAATGATTATTTATGTCTTTTATGACAACCTCCTGAAATTTGACGAGGATGCAAATCAACAGCATGTATAATGAATTAATGATGATGCAATTTCAAATAGTTTGATATTGTTTTGAGCGGTTACTGGTGCACTTTTTTACTTTGATTTTTTTTTTCATTTTCTCTGAAGTTAAGTGTTGTGATTAGTTTTAGCGGTGATTACCTTTGTTTTAAAGTGATTAAAAAGTTTCTTAACATTAAAATGAATTCGGAAACGCAAGCAATTGTTCCTTGTGATGCATTAAAGTGTGTGCAATCGTTACTCGGAAAGGTAAATACTTTGAGTTTTACAGACAAATATAAAATCTAAATCACGTAATAGGCATTTTAGTCGATCAGCAGATCGCTCATTGGATTGCAGTCTGCTCTCATATCAACAAATTATTCTGTTGTTGTTGCAAATTTTTCTCAAAAGAAAATACCGCTAGGAATTCATCAGGTTACGACAAAGACATTTAAAGTATTTACAATAGACGGGACATTGCGAACAAAACAGTGTCCCGGTACTTGTGACCTAGGCGTAACAAGTCTCTCAGTCTAGTATTGTACGCCTGCGCGTCAAGTCGCATTGACGCATTCGTGTCCAACAAAAGAAAAATATTTTGTATGGAAATATGCCGAGTTGCGCATTACGTTACTGCAAGTCTCGTTATGGTAAAACAACTGGACCTAAATTCAGTTTATTTTCGTATGTATTATCTATATGTACTCAGTAATTAGAATTAAATAATTTTCATAAAAAGATCTAGAAAATTTGTTTATTTTGTATTAAACGCCATCTATTGCTGAGTAGCTTTACTATAGTTGGGTAAAATGACAGCTTCAGTGTTACCACTTTTTAACAAAATTAATATAGTGGTGTGACAAAATAATCGATTCATTCAAGTAACATTCAGTTTAAAATCGATCCATGTTTAATTGATTTTATAAAAGAGGGTAATAATTATCAGAAGAATTAAAAACTAATTAAAAGTCGGACTGCCTTTCAGAGATGTGATGTTGTATATCGATTTTGTTATCGATAATATTTATTTAAATGTGTGAGGGAGGTTATCTTAGGGAAACTACCTTTTAGAGATAGAGTATTTATTTGTGATATAGGCACAAAATTAGTTTACACTTTAATTTTTAAAAAAACATTGGGAACGAAGACCCTTAATAATTATTCTTTCGTGTGACAATGGCGGCACGAGGGAGGCACGTGGCGACTTGCGCGGTAGGATGATAAATATGCGTCTACGCAGTATGCGTTTGGGCAGCGGACTGGGCACTGGCGCGAGGGGCGCGCGTTCCGTTTTCCGTTTCGTTCAATTTTTGCCTAATTTGTTTAGTTTTCGATATTTATCTAACTGATTTTATTTATATTAGATTTTTCAGGCACCACCGATCCGATTTTTAATCGATGAATTGAAAATCGTATCTGGCAACACTGGCCACACTGGCCATCTACCGGGCGATAGCTAAACCTAATTGAATAAATTGCCGCTCTAATTATGCTATATCTTACCAGATGGCGGCACTGAGACATGGGATCACAGTTTTTCTAAGACATTTCTTTGCATGGCCCCTCTATTGTACCTATCTTAAATCTCTTTGGGTTACGATGATTTGAATAACTTCGCTGGTGTCAGTAAAATACATCAGAATTCTCAAAAGCACATGAATGTTGTCATTTCATTCTGTAGTTTTGGTAAAACACGAATCGAAACTTCTATAACTCGTCAATTAAGTGAAGACATTTCCAAATACAATACGCGCGTCGATCACAATCGCGCTGTTTTTCAAAAGTTGATGTTGTGTGTCATTTAGCACAACAAGAACTTCCTTTCCGAGGTCACGGTGCACGGTGTCATCTTTTTGTTGTAAAGAAGCGAAGAATGAAGAGCTATGGCTGTTCACATTGTGAGTAATTCCAATTATAAATATTATCAACATCGTAAACAATTGTGTAGTTAGAAATCAATCAATTATTTGTGCGCCATCTAGTGGCCTCTCGGCCAGATTGTAATATTTTGCAAAAGCCACTGTTATGGGGTTGGAGGCGAGTGAAATATGAACTTACTCGAAGCTCTGTTATGCCAATAATGTTAATAGATGGCTCTTATACGTCTTATCATAATTTACGCGAAACTGATAACTCGAAAATGAAAAGTTACGATTTTTTAAAGGATTAATAAACTCTTAGTATTTAATTTATGAAAGAAAAAAATAGTGCTATTAAAAAACATTAATTTTAATAGATGTTAGCAAAAACCTACAATATGAAATACAAATATTAGTAAGAACTAAAACAACTCAGTCGGTAGGCACAACTTTGACAGACGATACGGTAGGTTTTTTTTTTAAGTATGTTGGCTTGCCCTAAGTTTGACCCCTAGGCACGCCACTGAGTAGTACCTATGGCGTATGTTGTTCAAAATATAATTTATGGCAGTTATAATATTACATTATTATTAATGAGTACCTACTAAATATTAATCACAAATTATCAACATTTATTTCTATTTATTTCATGTATTCATAAAATTGTGAGGACAGAGGTAGAAGCATTAATGCCATCATGATTCCAGTGCCAAAAAGAGATGCTGCCTGCTATCAGTCATGTATAGCTTTGTCTCTCTCTTAAACTGGAATCACGATGGCATTAAACCGCCATAATACGGCACCAGGACATTACATTTAGTAGGTACCTACCATTCGAAGCGCAACATATGCACCAAGCCAAGGCAGGCGTCCGTCACTCGCTCAAGGCCACGCTTTATATGCCTACCGCTTCGCGTACCGCCGTCGGTACAACCGACAGTGGGTTGCCGCACGCCGCCTGAGCGCTCGCTCGCACGTCACGGTTACCGCGCTGAATATCAAAATGCCGAAACCACGTAATTATTGTGCAGTGGATGGGTGTCAAAGTAAAGAGCGTTGACTTATGTATCAGGATATTTATTATATAAGTGTAGCAAAAAACATAACTGCACTAGCTTCAATGCTTTGTTACAGGAGAAAACTAATTTTGACGAAACAGCACTGTTTACTCATTTCAAAGCCTAATAAGGATTCGTCTTTTTATGGCGGACTTAAAGTCCCACCAGAAACTTTTAATAATTATATTGAAGATTTAGAAAAAGCTTTTTTAAATAATTTGGACAACGTCATAATGGATCGGCCTGGCAATACCGTCTTGGAAATTTTAAAAACAATTCATTTTCCTCCGCTTTGCTCCTGTTTCCCTTTTGATTATTTATTAAAATTATTTACGCGGTTTCGGATATTTTCGACAATAAAATTTAATAATCGGGAATTCAGGGAAGGAAAAAAATGCATCTATCATTTTATTAAAATAGAACATATTTGATCAACAAATAAAAAATTATTGTTTTTCTACAACATTCGTTTTATTACCAATATCATCATAGGTACGACCCTAGCACATTCGCTCGATGACGCGCTCGCACGTGGGTTACGCGGCGGGCAAAACAAACTCAACTCTCTGTGTGCGAACTTAAGGTACATTTCTTCTCGCTGCAAACAGCTGGTATTATTAGTAAGATTTTGTAGGCTATTATAGAGTAGGTATATTCGCTTTTGCATTGGAGTGATGTATCTGTTACGAAGTAACTATTTAGTAATCTGTGGCCAAGGCCAGCGAGATAGATAGAGTATTGTGTACTGCATACCAACAGCACAGTATTTTATACTGTGCCAACAGGAAGAACTAAAAACTATACAAAAAGATAAAAGCAATATTTATGTTTATTCTATACATATTATAAAACGAAGTCTTTGCTACTAAGTTTCCTGCTACTGAATTTTACCTCTCTGGTTGGCAGGGGTATCGTATTAACCCAGTAACTGGGTTGTGGACGTCAGATAGGCAGTCGCTCCATGTAAAATACTGGTATTCAGCTGCATCCGGTTAGACTGGAAGCCGACCCTAACATAGTTGGGAAAAGGCTAGGCAGATGATGATGTCTCTGGTTGGGCATATCGGTGAATCTGCGTTGAAGCTGTCGACAGTCTTGGGCAACACGGCATGTCCTGCTGCTGAGTCTAGCTAGCTAGCACGGCACGCCGGCATCAACGATAATATTTGAGCCCTTGTCACCGCCGGCGGCGTAGCAGCGGTATTAGAACCATTAGGCGGTAGGCCTCTGTTGTGGGACGCAACGTGTCTCTATACCCTTGCGCTATCTCATTTATTATAGTTATAGTTCCTAGCACGGCGGGCTATGCTGGCACCGCTGCTGCAGTTGCTGAGACCTTCAGGCGGCGCAAATAATACCTTAGGGGTAACTACAGCTTTGAACTGTTTGGGGTCGAAACGCTCGGGTCATTGGGCCCAATTGCGCGTCCCTTTTCTCGCCGGCAGGTCGACACTTCACCTGACCAGAGGGCTGGGTCGTTCTTTGGCCAAAGAATTAGCATTAAGTCCGCTTTTGTACAGTTTTTTTACTTGTGCATAAAGTTATTATTATTATCTCCTTTATTAAACTGAATACATATAAATTATATTTTTAAAATATTAGTATAAAATAAAATAAAAAAAACATTTATAAATATAAAAAATAGTAGCCCACCGGTATCGGGAACAGGGTCCAAGCTACCGGCGGTCCTCCTAACAATGCATGCGGGCCGTGTCCAGAAGTACCGCTTTCTGGATCAAGCCCTTGATCCAGCTGCCCAACGAGAGCCTCCTCAGGTGTTGGTCGAGGCTCTTGGCTATTAGTCCATTGGCTGTCACGACTATCGGCACAATGATCGCTGAGTTATTATTATTATTATTATCAGCCGTTTCTGTCCCACTGCAGGGCAAAGGCCTCCCTTCCCTCCTTCCACTTATCCATAAAGTTATAATAAATAAATAAATTAGCATTGCCATTCAACCTGACAATTTTGCCAGTCTTCTGGGCACGTTTCCGGATGATAGCGATGCGGACGAGTACTTCGACGCCTAAGTGCACTTTAGGTTTTTGTATATTTTATTTTCAACTCACTTGCTCGTAAAGTGGCTTTTAATGAACCGCTTTTAGGTCCATAATGCAGTGTATTAAACGCGAGTTAACGCCACAGATAGCAAATTACTAGTCGGAGATGTGCGCTTTTTTAATCTCATCAAAGAGACTTCATGCCAAAAGGAATCCGCGGGCCAAATTTTACGTTTTTTAAAAATAGTCTAAATTGTCCTTGGTCCCAAAATGAATACTTAATGAACCAAAAAATTATGATCCAATCTCTCAAGGAAAAGTGATTATTGAGATTGGATCTTATCACACTAATATTATAAAGGCGAAAGTCTGTGAGTGTGTGTGTGTGTTTATATTTTTGTTAATGTTTGTTACTTCTTCACGCTCAAACGGCTGGACCAATTTTGATAAATTTTGGTATGGAGTTAGCTGACACCCTGGATTAACATATAGGCTACTTTTTATCCCAATATTCCCACGGGATCGAAACTTATGCGGGTGAAACCGCGGGGCGCAGCTAGTGGTTATATATACATATATGCGTTGTAAATGGCGTGTTGGTCTAATGGTTAACACTGCGGCGTGGCAATGCGATGGTCACGAGTTCAAATCCGCGTATGAGATGAACGAATGAATGAATGAATTGCACCGATCCCAGCGTGGTTAAACCAGACTCGATTAATCGAATGAACCCCAAGATTCGCACTAGCTCCTGTAGCCTCATGTTCATGGTGCTACAGCGACCATTGCATATCAAGGAATAGACCGGGGGCCGCGGTAATGGTAGGGAAGACGTGCCCGTAGGATAGGTAAGGATTTAAGAGCCTACCGGATATGCATCCTAGAGTAAGCATTGGACTAGTGGAGAGATGGGTAATTAATATCTATGGATGGGCATCTTTTATCGACCTTGCCGCCAGGTTGGTTCAGGTCGAGCTTCGTCGGTGCCTCTTTTGGCGGGTTTCTACTGCTTTCTCGGTTCTTTTGTATGTAATTGCTTGTTTTGTTGTGTCAGATGTTGCTGTTTTCAATGTCTTCGTCGGAAGTTTCGCTACTATCCGTTTCCGGTTTTTGTAAGTTTCACTAGCAGCGATCTTGATCTTACTTCTATCTTCAGCTGGCATCATCATCATCTGCCTAGCCTTTTCCCAGCTGTATCCGTCCAAAAATTGATTCCCTTGTCGAAGTACCTCATGTCCGGTTTTAGATTGTCGTTCCATGTGTAAATAGGTCGGCCTTCTTGGATTTGGCCTTGTACTGCATTGCTGCATGCAGTAGGTGTGGTTGCGGCGCCCGTAGACATTTGCGAGGTAGCACATCCTGTGGTTCTTGATGCGTTTGGTTACTGTTTTTCCGTCTACGATTTCATGCATTTTCTTTTGTCTTGGTAGAGTGGTTAATCAAGTTTCTAATGATAACTCGCTCATATCTTCTGAGTCTTGACCTATTAGCTTTAGTAAGTGCCGATACTTTTAGGCCATGTATCATGCTTGATGGTCCTATTGGTTAACGATTTATTTGTTCGTTGTGATTGGATATATCCCTTAGTGCCTTGAGGTCGACATTGTCAAGGCCTGTTTTTTTTTTTTTTTCGAGAGCGATACATAAATTCTTTTACCTGCACGCCGTTCTTCGTCTAAGACCCTTTTAAGCGTAAATATATGGTCGTCTGTTGATCTATTGTTTAAAAAGGTCGGTTGGTGTTTGTCCAATTCCGTTATTATCTCGTCTATTTTTTTTAAGTGCGTAGGATCTGTGTTGCAAACCGATATGTGGCGATATTCATTCGCATCTTTAGGGTTATTGTTTTTTTTTTTTTGGAATTAGTACTTGTACGGTCTCCAGCCACGTGTCGGGTGCTTCGTTCTGTGTCCAAGCTTTGTTCATGTGTTTCGTGACGGCTTCTTGTAATATTTCTGGAATTGTTTTGTAAAGCTCGATTACCACTTGGTCTGTTCCGGGAGCTGACCCGTTTCGCATTTTATTAATGATTTCCATCACGTCATCCGCGATGGGTCCATCACACTGTACTTTGGTTATCGGATTGTTTGTATTAATTGTTGGTATAAGATGGCCCTCGGATTTTTTTAAATATTTGCTCCCATTTGGTCATCGGTGTCTAAGTAGATCTTTTTCGACGTTTTGTTTGAAGTTTGTTTCTACTGTAAAAAAGTATAGCATCTGCATGCATTTTGCAGGGTGGTTTCCCCCATTCATTGAGGCAGGCCCTACATGATTTTTGCTCTTCCTGATATTTAACCTTTTGAAGAGTTGCCTGACATTCTTTTACTAGGTTGTACCTATTTGGATTATCTAGTTGCCTATTCTGTAGAAGTTTAGCTTTTTGTAGTTTAGCAAGAGCTAATCGATGATTTCTGGAGAGAACTGGCTGCAGAATCAGTTTCCTGGGCAGCTAATACTTCCGTTATGGTATTCCAGGGTATTTCGATGTTTTGTCCGTTAAGTTGATTCCTACATATCTTTTAGTTTTTTGATATGCAGTCTTGGTATTTTGTATTCGTGAATTTACTATTGAGGGTGACATAATGGCACTGTTTATAATTGAAATTCTTGTATCGGTTTGTTTGTTGTTTGTTAGCAGACCCCAGATTATTTTATGGTCGGATGTGCCCCGAGCGGCCCATTCGCCTGTAATAAGTTCGAAGAGTTTTTCTGTTGCATGTGGCGATAATTTGATCCAATTGAGATTTCTGAGTGCGCTTTGACCATGTTATCCTGCATGATGATCTCGCTTTTGTCTTTTATTTTTTTGCAGTTTTTTTTGTGTTGGTTGTAGAGCTCCTGATTGTTTACCTGTTTCTTGTACGCAGGCTGTATGAATGCCCCTAATTGAGAGTTCCGCATCTTAGTTAATTGGTAAAGGCTTATTATGTTGTGTTGTTTTGACGTTGTTTGATTTTTCATTAGATTAATCGGGTTGCTGTTGTAATGGTCGTCGTCGGTCATGGCCCAGCTATCATAGTGCTGGTACTTGTAGAGGATGTGCATGTTGCTGGGTACTGGTTCGCCGGTAGGTGAATACACTAATGTGTGTCTTGTATCCGTGTGCACGTGCAAATTGAGAAGATAGAACTCGGACGCGGCGATTAATATATCCTCTCCACCTCAGAACGTCTTGTTATACTGCGTGATTGTGTATTTGTTATCCTTTGTTCCTGGGAGAGATTGCTGTTAGGGAGAAATTCTTGTATATTATTTAAGAGCGATATTATGAAGAAACCAAACCCATTACATTATTTATTTGATGGGCTATAGCTATAGCTCGAACTAGACAATTGCCGTCTTTTGTCATACACAAACTTATGCCCATTTTTAAAGAGAAAGCCTTTTGTTTTTATGGTATCGCAAGACCTTCTCAGCAAACATGTACGTGGGTTTGTTTTTGAGAAACAATAGAGCTGACAGAGGACGCCTCAAAGAACAATGCCCACTTTCCATACATTTAAAAACCTGATAATGAAAGTTAATGTATAGTTATAAGGTATAGTAGAAAGAGTACCTGTAAGATTAGAAAATAATGTCATATAGTCATTTTTACGATTTAAAGTCTACAAAGGCCAAAAAATATAAATGTTACTTTTTAGGTTAGGATTTGCCTTTACGATAGTTTGTTTACATATAAAAAGTCTAACTTTGCTATTGTATTGTCAAAAGTGATCACTTACCTACCCATTTCGTTGACCGCAGTACATATATACCTACCTACTACGTCATCCAGAAATTCTGCTGGAGCAGAGATATTGTCTTGAAACCTAGCCCATTTCAGCACAAAATGGCACAATACACAACTTGACGCAAGCGCAACAACGAAGTCGCAGAACTGTCAAAATATCTAAAAAATCCGTTTCACTCGTGCGAACTCAATTATAATCTGCATAATTCATTTATTTAATTATCATGTTATTTTGAATTGATCTGTATTATGCATAGACTAATAAAAAATAGTTATTGATTAAATAAAACTTAAAATAATATATAAAACTCAGAAAAAGTGTTGAATAAAGTCAAGAAGCAGTTTGCAAAACGGAACGTTGTAAAAAATGAGTAGTTGGATGCGTTCAGGGTAATTGAGATGCGTTCAAAATAAGGTAATAAGACATAGAGTTAGCATAAAGAAAAATTAATAAATATTTTTTTCCTGGCCTTCTTTTAAAATTGTGATTAGCGTAATGAATGTACAATTAAATTAGCTGAATTTTAATATTTATTTCATTTCTATACATTGTCAGGTGAAAAATGGGCATCCTTCTTTATGAACCTTGCTTTTTTGTTTCTTAACTTAACCTTTTTTAACTTCGAGTCCAATTTTGCGCACATGTTCGAATCCAGGTACATGGATTGTGGTCAGACATATTGACATACATAGTGTCAGATATACAGTCGTGGGCGCAGAATTGGGATACGGGTAAACGAGAGAAACAGCTCCTTTATGTAATGTACAAGACTTGACTTACAGGCTATGAAATAAGTTGCTTGTTCAAGGCAGTTTTGGTAATTTTGTACAATGTTAAATGAAGAAAATCGTGGAGTGCGAATTCTAGAGCGATACCGTATTATAGGCTAGAGTAATAGTGTCTTAGTATCCCTCGCTCCTAGATATAATATGAAAACATTTCCCTAAAGCCTATTTATAGCTTACAATGATGTTAAATTCACTCGTGGCTTTAAAAATCCAAATTAAGAAAACAAAGTCAGCCGGATACAGCTTCTAATGGAGATCCCTGAAATATACGGAAAGATCTCACCAAATTGGCCCGCTAAGGAAACTCGACGTCACCAAGCTCCTCTGTTGGGAGGCTTAAGCTTCTGGCTTGTATACCAGGAACACACCCACACAAACAACACGCGATACACCGTTTCGAATTTCAAATTTGAGTTTCAAGCTGAGAGTTACGCCAGTTAGAGCCACGTGGTACGCACGTTGCATCAAGTATAAACAAAGGCTGGACCCGACACGTCCGTCCCCTTCGGCGGTCACTATCCGAATCGAGTTCAAATCCGCGTATGAGATGATATTTTTTTATTTATTTATTTACCTTTTTTTAGTTTCATTAATAGGTGATTTTCGTTAATTATTATTTAAGAAATCAAAAGGAGGTTTGTAATAAAAGCTAGGCATTTTGCATAAAAAAATATTCATTTATTTTTCTAATTACATTTCTAAGACTTCGTGGAATTCACTTCCTGGTTGAGTATACAGTTTTCTATCTGTGTTAAATTGGGGTTATTTACTTAGAATATTAACTAAACACAAAATAGATAGGTACGGATGAGGTTATAGATATTTCTAGAAACATAACTGCTTACGATAATATTTATTTATTTAAAGTTGTGAAAACATAATTTTTTTATACTCTTTATGACCATAACGGAAAAAGGCCCGGTTAAAAAGTGAAATGTTGTCATTTGTGCCTGTGAATTACTAGAGAAAGAACCAACATGCTAAAATATATGTAATTAGAGAAAGAACCAACATGCTAAAATATAACAGTATAGCAATACCTATTCATCTTTCTCTTTTATCACATTTTCTGATAACCCTTATTTAACACAACATTAGAAAAGTGAGGTCAGATGGTGCATCGTTAACACATTACAAGACTACTTGTAAACAAGAGTAACTGGATTGATAATTATTGATCCCACAAATATTGGAAATTATTAACATTTGCTCATACTCGTAGATGTTCCAATGCAATTTTATCACATAAGTTACACAATCACAATTAATTTTTCTTTATGCTAACTCTATGTCTTATTACCTTATTTTGAACGCATCTCAATTACCCTGAACGCATCCAACTACTCATTTTTTACAACGTTCCGTTTTGCAAACTGCTTCTTGACTTTATTCAACACTTTTTCTGAGTTTTATATATTATTTTAAGTTTTATTTAATCAATAACTATTTTTTATTAGTCTATGCATAATACAGATCAATTCAAAATAACATGATAATTAAATAAATGAATTATGCAGATTATAATTGAGTTCGCACGAGTGAAACGGATTTTTTAGATATTTTGACAGTTCTGCGACTTCGTTGTTGCGCTTGCGTCAAGTTGTGTATTGTGCCATTTTGTGCTGAAATGGGCTAGGTTTCAAGACAATATCTCTGCTCCAGCAGAATTTCTGGATGACGTAGTAGGTAGGTATATATGTACTGCGGTCAACGAAATGGGTAGGTAAGTGATCACTTTTGACAATACAATAGCAAAGTTAGACTTTTTATATGTAAACAAACTATCGTAAAGGCAAATCCTAACCTAAAAAGTAACATTTATATTTTTTGGCCTTTGTAGACTTTAAATCGTAAAAATGACTATATGACATTATTTTCTAATCTTACAGGTACTCTTTCTACTATACCTTATAACTATACATTAACTTTCATTATCAGGTTTTTAAATGTATGGAAAGTGGGCATTGTTCTTTGAGGCGTCCTCTGTCAGCTCTATTGTTTCTCAAAAACAAACCCACGTACATGTTTGCTGAGAAGGTCTTGCGATACCATAAAAACAAAAGGCTTTCTCTTTAAAAATGGGCATAAGTTTGTGTATGACAAAAGACGGCAATTGTCTAGTTCGAGCTATAGCTATAGCCCATCAAATAAATAATGTAATGGGTTTGGTTTCTTCATAATATCGCTCTTAAATAATATACAAGAATTTCTCCCTAACAGCAATCTCTCCCAGGAACAAAGGATAACAAATACACAATCACGCAGTATAACAAGACGTTCTGAGGTGGAGAGGATATATTAATCGCCGCGTCCGAGTTCTATCTTCTCAATTTGCACGTGCACACGGATACAAGACACACATTAGTGTATTCACCTACCGGCGAACCAGTACCCAGCAACATGCACATCCTCTACAAGTACCAGCACTATGATAGCTGGGCCATGACCGACGACGACCATTACAACAGCAACCCGATTAATCTAATGAAAAATCAAACAACGTCAAAACAACACAACATAATAAGCCTTTACCAATTAACTAAGATGCGGAACTCTCAATTAGGGGCATTCATACAGCCTGCGTACAAGAAACAGGTAAACAATCAGGAGCTCTACAACCAACACAAAAAAAACTGCAAAAAAATAAAAGACAAAAGCGAGATCATCATGCAGGATAACATGGTCAAAGCGCACTCAGAAATCTCAATTGGATCAAATTATCGCCACATGCAACAGAAAAACTCTTCGAACTTATTACAGGCGAATGGGCCGCTCGGGGCACATCCGACCATAAAATAATCTGGGGTCTGCTAACAAACAACAAACAAACCGATACAAGAATTTCAATTATAAACAGTGCCATTATGTCACCCTCAATAGTAAATTCACGAATACAAAATACCAAGACTGCATATCAAAAAACTAAAAGATATGTAGGAATCAACTCAACGGACAAAACATCGAAATACCCTGGAATACCATAACGGAAGTATTAGCTGCCCAGGAAACTGATTCTGCAGCCAGTTCTCTCCAGAAATCATCGATTAGCTCTTGCTAAACTACAAAAAGCTAAACTTCTACAGAATAGGCAACTAGATAATCCAAATAGGTACAACCTAGTAAAAGAATGTCAGGCAACTCTTCAAAAGGTTAAATATCAGGAAGAGCAAAAATCATGTAGGGCCTGCCTCAATGAATGGGGGAAACCACCCTGCAAAATGCATGCAGATGCTATACTTTTTTACAGTAGAAACAAACTTCAAACAAAACGTCGAAAAAGATCTACTTAGACACCGATGACCAAATGGGAGCAAATATTTAAAAAAATCCGAGGGCCATCTTATACCAACAATTAATACAAACAATCCGATAACCAAAGTACAGTGTGATGGACCCATCGCGGATGACGTGATGGAAATCATTAATAAAATGCGAAACGGGTCAGCTCCCGGAACAGACCAAGTGGTAATCGAGCTTTACAAAACAATTCCAGAAATATTACAAGAAGCCGTCACGAAACACATGAACAAAGCTTGGACACAGAACGAAGCACCCGACACGTGGCTGGAGACCGTACAAGTACTAATTCCAAAAAAAAAAAAACAATAACCCTAAATATTACTATCAGCCGCCATGGCACATTCAAGTCAATGAAAGACATATTACCCGGTAAATGGTAAAGAAGGTATACTTACATAGAACTCACATCTGTGCTATGCAGTTATACAATGCAAAGGAAATTGAGTTTATACAATGCAAAGATAATCTTACAATCTTCAGCAGCTCCAATAGTATTTTCCAGTATTAATCAATTAGTTGTGGTTGTGGAGCAGGACCAGCATTGAGCCAGGCATTTTTATCAGCGATGTAATCCCCTAACTTATAATATGCCTGACTGCATAGTGTGCGTTTTATACAAGACTTGAATTTTGTCTCATTCAGTTGAAGAATGTGGGGAGGTATTTTATTATAACATTTTAAACAGTACCCCATAAAAGATGAGTCTACTTTAGCCAGTCTGAAACCTGGTTGAACTAATAGGTCCCTATGCCTAGTACTATAATTATGTCTTTCACCTCTTTTACCAAAAAGATGTAAGTTTTTTCTTACATACATGATGTTTTCGTAGATATATTGACAAGGCACCGTCATGATGTTAATTTCCTTAAACAGTTCCCTTAGAGAATCACGCCTGCAGAGGTTATATATGGCTCTGATGGCTCTTTTCTGCAGAATAAAAATAGAATCGATGTCTGCAGCCCGTCCCCAAAGCAAAATACCGTAAGACATGATACTATGAAAGTAACTAAAATAGACCAGTCTCGCGGTATCTACATCAGTAAATTGGCGGATTTTTCTGACAGCATAAGCTGCTGAACTTAGCCGTCCTGCAAGAGATGTTAAATGAGGACCCCATTGTAGCCTTGAGTCGAGCGTGATCCCCAGGAAAACCGTTTTATCGACGAATTCTAGTTTCTCTTGATTCAATACTATCTCACAATCACTACTCTTTACATTTGGTAAAGAAAATCTTATGCACTTAGTTTTTTTCCCATTTAATACTAAATTATTAGCAGTGAACCAACTTTGGACCTGCACTAGGGCGTTATTTACGTCGTCATAATTTGTAGCACGTCTATTTACCTTAAAAATTAAGGAAGTGTCATCAGCAAATAACACCATTTGTGGTTGATTTTTTAATAAATGGAGTAGATCATTAACATACACTAAAAAGAGGAAAGGACCCAATATCGAGCCTTGTGGCACACCTATTTTTACTGTTAAACCATGTGAATTGACACCATTTATTTGAACTTGCTGTTGTCTGTCATTTAAATAAGAACTAACTAAACTGAGCGCAAGTTTTCCAAGCCCGTAATGCTCAAGTTTCAAAAGCAAGGTTTCGTGATCGACGCAATCAAATGCCTTAGAGAGATCACAAAAGATTCCTATGGCGTCTTGGGCCTCTTCCCACGCGTTAAAAATGTGTTTTAATAAGGTTACACCGGCGTCGGTCGTACAACGTCTTTTGGTGAAACCATATTGTTGATCGTGAAGGATTTTATTCGTGTTAAAATGATTGAGCATTTGATTAAGCATTATCTTTTCAAACACCTTACTGAAAACCGGCAACACGGATACGGGTCTATAATTATTGGTGTCTTTACTGTCCCCAGATTTGAAAAGTGGTATTACCTTACTGAATTTCATTAAATCGGGGAAGACTCCTTGATCAACACACGAATTAAATACTAAGGCTAAATAAGGTGCAATAGTCTCAATTATGGAGGCACAGACTTTAATGGACATTCCCCAAAGATCTTCGGTCAATTTGATCTTAATTTGCTTAAAAGCTTTTATTACTGTTACGGGGTTAATATGTGTAAATTGAAATTCAACCGGGCAGGCTGGAACGTTTGCTCTTAATAAATCAATTGATACGTCGGATGAGGAATTTAAGGCTTCCGTCGTTTTTGATGGTATATTAGTAAAGAAATTTACAAACTCCTGAGCTACTTCTAAGTTAGAGCTTATGGCTCCACGTGAAGTCTCCAATGTGTAATCAGTGTTTCGTTTTTTATTTCTACTAGTTTCGTTATTTATAATTTTCCAAACTGTTTTTATTTTATTTTCAGCTGATTTGATTTTATTGCTAATGTACAGGGCTTTGGCTATTTTGCATGTATTTCTAAAAATTTTGGAATATGTAGCAACATACTTGCTGAAAGTTACAGTATTGATGTAAGGCTTAAGGCCATACAGCTCGAACAGTCTTTCCCTACTTATCCTAATACCTCTAGTTGCCCAGTCACTAAATATAAAATTAGGGCAAATGTTTTTTGTTTTCTTTTCAAAAGTTGTATTGAATTGAGTGTACACTACTGAAAAGAAATCCTCGTACAATTTATTTGCATCATCCATATCATGGCCCAGATCATTTAACTTATTATTTAGGGTACTATTGAATCTATTTAGTTTACCAGTCGTTATTGGTCTAAATTGTATTTGCACTTTTTGCAAAGGTGTTTTAAACTTAAAAGATACCGTTTGTCCACTATGATCAGACGGCAGATAATTGACGATGGCTTTATCTAAATAATCACAATCGCAAAAGACATTATCTATACAAGTAGCAGAAGTTGGAGTTATTCTAGTCGGTTCTGTAAACTATTTGAAAGTAATTATACCCTCAATCACAGTTTAGTAAAAATAAGGCGAAGAAGTACCTATTCTAAATTCAACACAACAGGCATTCAATTCAACAGGCGGGCGGGACCCATAGACTGAATTTGAAAATATAATAAAAAAATGGTATGGGTCCCGCCTGCTTCCAACATTTATTTAATTTAAAATGGGCTTGTTTTTAGCTTTCAGTTTTTTTTTATCTTATGGTTTTTACCGCAGTCGGGTTTTTTTATATTTTTAAAGTAACTCGTGCACTGCTCTCGGAAATCATCATTTAGTAAAGTGGAACTGATGATGAAGACCACAGATGGCCATGGGAACTACTCAATGATAAATATTTCACGGGTTGCGATTCGATTGCTTTAATATGGTTGCTAAGCAAGTTATGTTCGTCACAATGCGTATGGTGAAGTGGAGCTGATGGTGACTTCTCAATCAGTTCCAGTTCTCCTAGTTCTTACCAGGAGAACTCCTCAACAATTAACGTCCCAGCATCGGGAAAAGTAATATTTTGTAACAGGTGATGAGCAGTTGACATTAGGGTTTGAAAGGATATATTGCTCCCGAAAATGGGATCCCATGAAAATCGAGGAAAATCCTCTTTTGTAGGCATGTACACTTGTACAGTGTGTTAGCTGAACTCTCTCAAAACAAATGAAACCTATTGATGATTCAGGTGTTTGAGTCTGAGAGTCATCACTTAAACCTAATGCTATCGAGCTGTCGATGGTAGCCGCAGCAGTCCTTAACTGGAGATACGGCAATATGTCGACAGAAACTACTTAGCAGTTCTTGGATAGACGTGGACTTTTAAGACAATCGTCTTCATCTTTCCATTTCTCGTAATGATGTAACGGGACGAGCAGGTCCCGCATCTAATGATGGTAAGGGCTAGTAATTGTCGAAAGAGCTTGTAATAGGCCTAATTGAATAAAAGTATATGACTTTGACTTATCATCAGCTCAGCAGCACGAAGTGAGGACTCTCAGACAACACCGGTCGGTCTATTAGATTCGGAGAAAATTAGCTGTGACAGACGGACAGACAGACACAAGAGTGATCCTATAAGTGAAAAATAAAAAACTAAAGTTAATTTTCACTTTGTACCTAGTGTTTTTATTGGAAGTCGGTTGTTTTTTTGTAGGAAGGTTTTTGTGTTTATAATTTTTTTTATATAGGTACCTAGGCTGTTTAGCGGCTTTTCCAATGCCTTTATTTTACACCTGCGGAAAAACAAACCCAGCCTGCCATTTTCCATAAAAGTTAATAACAATACAAGTCTGTTTGTTTTCCTCGCAAATAAAACGTCGTGTCAAACGCGTGTGCAGCTGTGCATAGATCATTCATTATTCACTCTGCTTCCTAATCGCGCTCGCCATACCGCCTCGGGTGCAATGGTCAACATAGCACACATGTATCATAATGTACCTACTATTGTATATTTAGTTTATTGTGTGTTTAGGTTTTTTAATTTAGTGCCTAGTGTACATAGTTAGTTATCTATATTTAGGTAATTACATATAATATTGTTACCGCTCAATGAAGGAAAAATGAAAATGATGATGCAAATGCTACAAAATTATGTGTACCTACGTTCGCAAGTTTTCAAACACAAGTCCATTAATTCAAGGAGTATTATTGAAGCATGCAGCGCATTCCCGTTAACTTTATAAGAATTATGGGAATTATTAAGTTTAAAATGACAGGTAAATAGGTTTCATTACAGTCCAGAATTGGAATGGCAACCAGTGTTATCCTCTTGGTACAAATATGATAGTTCAGTCAAATTTTAAAGCAAAATTCACCACAACCAGGTACACGCGGCCATTTTCCTTTAACGTTAACTCAAACTTGGTTAGGATTAAACACTGACCTGTAATACACAAACACACTCACAAACTTTCGCCTTTATATACCTACATACATATTATATTACTAGCAGCGGCCCGCGATTTCACCCGCATAAGCGTCGATCCCGTGGGAATATCGGGATAAAAAGTATCCAGAAGTATAGATCTATGTTATGTAACACTGGCAGCCAATTCAAGAGACCAAGCTTTGTGTATTTTATATGTATATCGGTTTCTGTTTGACTTGTATGATAGAGGTCAGTGGGATTAAACCGTAGTTTTGTGGTTGTTGCGAATGATAATAGGTTTATCGTTTCCATAGTTACCTACTAGTTTAGTTCGAGGGCGCTGATGCCGAATATAAAGTGTAAGAAATTAATATTAATTTAAGAACTCGTTTAAAAAAAAATGGCGGCACTGTTGCTTGTACGTGACATGCGAAGCTTATCTAAGCAAGTACCTAGTACTATCGTGAGTCAACCACTAACAATTGTATTTTCCATGATGACTAATAGCGTCGTCACAATATGTAAGTAGAGAGGGAAACCCAAGATTCAACTGTGCCTATAAAGAAGTAAGGTGAAGCAGAATCAAAACATATCTAAATGGTACCTACTTTAAAATTTCAGATTAATACCACAGAAAGTCAGATTCCAACAGTATCTGGTGGTTCGACAGGTTGTCAACAAATAAAAGAAAATAAGTTGCCAACACAGAATTGCTTCCCAAGATCTACTGATTCAAATAAAAGAGCTTTAGGTAAATGATGCCACGATAATAAAGATCAGTGACATGTCAGATAAAGAACCTACTCCTAAAAAGTCGCAGGACGACGCAAAGGGCAAGGTACAGCGACCAGGTCGAAAGGATCAAGCCGTGGCGAAGCGAGCTCTCAACAAGACGTTGTCGCCTCGCGGAGAGCGTAAGCGGCCGCGGCTAGAACAATCCAAGCGAGCCGCCCACCAAAGTTACTCCCAAGATGTCAGCAATAACCTGAGCGTGGCAATCACCTGCGACCGCACGGGGAAGCTAAGCGAGGACTTATCGGATCAGATACTCGCTGCTCTCAAGAAGCAGGTTATCTCCGAGGCCTGCTCCTCCAAACAAGACACACCCGGGCCAACCTTCAACGCCCAGCCGCTGTTCGCCGAGGGAATCCTGAAACTGTGGTGTGGCAATGACCACACTTTAAACTGGCTGAAACACGCAGTCTCCGGGTTATCGCTCCCGAGTTCGTGCTCACTAGTCGTGAAGCGCCAGTCGGAGATTCAGAAACGAGTATACTGTAGAATCGAGATCCCAAACGCGCAGAGCGTCTTCGTAGAGTCGACCGGTGTTAGGAGCGCTCTCGCCTATCAGAACCCCTGGGTCGACGTTAAGAGGTGGCTGCCTCATAAAGTATATATTATAAACGGGTACAGGTATGTGGTGTTCGGCGTCCCTGAGGACCAAATTCCGATCCTGCTGAAGGCCGGATGCCGCCTCTCATTTGGATTTGGGTCGGTGTACGTTAAGGTTCTGCCACACTGTCCTCCTCGCAATGCCGCGCGATTGCCTCGTTGGTTCACACACCCGGAATCAGAATCAGAATCATCATCATAGTATTTGCAAAGAATGTAGGTAGGTAGGTAACAAAAACGGGTCCGTGGCTTAGGCCCCCAGTGGTCGACGCACCTGTGGCCGATGCCCCCGATTCGATTAATTTAATTCAAAGTAATTTTTGATCAAATGTGCTGTCAGGCACAAAAATTGTTTTACAAAAATATTAAATGTACTTAATATTGATTGTTGGCGATCTATTCTCTCTGCTATTTGATAGATAACTTTTGTTTAGCAAGGAAAAATACTTTATTAATAGGGTGAAACACTTTTCTCATTTACTGTACTAAGTGAAAAAGCACAAAAAAAAAGAAGATATTAAATTAATCGTATCGGGGGCGTCGGCCACGGGTGCGTCGACCACTGGGGGCCTAAGCCACGGACCCACAAAAACATGGTTTTGATGGCGTAACAGAAGTAGGTAATTAAAAAAAAGTCGGTTTAATTTTTTTAAATATAAATTTCTTTTTTATAGCAGACTCTTTTTTTTAGATAACAGATGCATACCAATATGAGATCTATTTCAATGACGTTAAACGTTGACGTTAGCGTGCTAAATAGAGTAAATTGGTTACAGCGCCCTCTAGCGTTGAGTAGCTGAACTCGTTATGGATTGCTCGAATTTGATTGTTAGATGGAAAAATGGTCTTTATTGATTTTGACATGTAACATGAAAACAACATTCATGAGTTGTAATAAGACTTAATTTTGAACAACAATAAATAAACTTTTCGCCAAAGTTGCATTTATAATTTGTAGATAATTTTCTATTCCGTGATTATGCCGCTCTAATTTTGCTATTTTATGCCAGGTGGCGACACTGAGACAAGGGATCACAGTTTTTCTAAGACATTACTTTGCATAACCCCTATTGTACCTATCTTAAATCTCTTTGGTATGGCTAATACCTACAGTACCGACGCGAGTGTGAACGAAACCCACGAGACTGTGTTATCCTAGTGGACCTATACCTATCCGTTTCGTATCTTCGTATCGTAATAAGTTTTCGACGAGACAAAGCCGCCAAAAACACGCCGGCACGCGTCTAAGGACAACGCCCACGATGTTTCCGAGACGAGCGACGAGGAGAACCACGCGGTGGCGAACCGCGCTAGTGCAAGCACCTCGGCGACGCCTAAAGCGGAACGTGGGAGTAATATGATACCGATATCCGAAGACCAACTGACACGATTGTTATCGAACGTTATGCGAAGCGTCGCGGCGCCAACGCCGACGACATCGAATGGTGAGTCTACGGGACCGTCTCATCCTACCACCATACACACCGGAGCGCCAAACCAGTATAGCAACTTCACGCGATGCACGGCCCGCTTCGACGGAGCCGCACGCGGTGCCGAAGCCTTAGAAGCTTTCGTCGAGAACGTCCTCGTATATAAAGAGTGCGCAAACGTATCCGACGAACACGCTCTTCTAGGGTTATCCATGCAGTCCATGCTGCTGACGGGGGACGCCGCCGTGTGGTGGCAAGGCATCAAATCTACCGTGGAGTCGTGGGACGAAGCAAAGCCCCACGCCCCCCTCACCGGATCCTTCGAGAGATCTTCGCGAAAGACCAGAGTGAAAGTGACAGTGTAGATTCGTTTATATCGCGAGTGCGCGCCAACTTATCGCATATACCGTATAGTATTTCAGAAAGAATGCAATTAGATATTATTTACGGCTTTTTAAATCGTAAAATCCGAAAAAGAGTGTCACGCGAGTAAGTAGTGTCGACTATCTGCTCGAGTGCGCGAGGTATGTATGTAGAGGAGACGCTGAACGAAGTACGTCCATCCAAATCATTATCAATTTCATCCCGTAATTGTTACTATATTATTATGTATACTTAGGTTAAGGTATGTATCTATGGGTATTTGTTACCTGATAATAAATGGTTTATTATTATTATATTAATTCTAACAAAACACGAAATGATAACAATAACCCTTCGAATTCTACTGTTGTTCAAAATAACCCTTCGCATGCGACACCCAATTCTAGTTCGAACACAACAAGTACTGTCGCGAATTCGAAACGTGTCAGGCCACGCTGCGCTTTCTGTAAACGGTTTGGTCATTCAGTAGATGAGTGTAGAAATAAACAAAAATCGAATGAGCAGTTAGTTGAAAACGCACCGTTGTCGTGTTACGGTTGCGGTCGACAAGGTGTTATACGGTCGAAGTGTCTGACATGTAAGGGTACACCCCCCGCCACCGCCGACAAGGTGAGTTTTCAAAGTGCTATGTGACCGACCTGACACACTTCACCATAAAGATAGAGGTTGCATCTTTGGTAGGTGTCGCAGTGCTAGATACAGGTGCTACCGAGAGTCTTGCCAGCCCCGGACTATATAAAGTCTTGCTGGCCAGTGGCAAGACTTTCACGAGAACGCACCGCAATTTCGGCCTCGTGGACGGCACGCAGCAGGTACGTGAATTGTTTTCGTGTAATACGAACGTCACAGTTCAGGGACGTATTATCCCCACCACTTTCCTAATGATACCAGGAGCTAATAATAGGACGCTTCTCGGGCAAGATTTCATTGCTAGAGCAGGTATATTATTGGATCTCCAACATAACTGTTGGCATTTTTGTGATTCCCCTGGGCAAAAGTTTACTTTCGTGCAAACATAGGTCTGTACCTATGTTTGCACGAAAGTAAACTTTTGCGGATGCTTTTGCTTTGGCGGATGTGAGGCTGTCCTCACATCCGCCAGCGACGCAGAACTGATGCAAGTGAATACCACCAGTCTGGCGCTGAGGGAAGATGAAGGAACGAAGCTGTCGCCGACCCAGAGAATGCAGCTCAACCAGTAGGGCTGAGCACTTCGCCACCGAAGGCCCCCCTACAACTTATGCTAGGTATTCATCGCATTCGGGTTGACGAGAAGCAAGAACCAACTGCTTCACCACCTTATAGAATGTCACAGGGTAAGAGACAGTTGTTAGAAGGTGAACTTGAAAAGCTGATGTCATAGAAGAGTGCGAGTCGCCTTGGGCCGCTAATGTGGTCCAAGAAGGATGGTGGCGTCCGCCTGTGCGTGGACAACCGGAAGCTCAACGCGGTGACGGAGCCAGATAGATACCCGCTCCCGCGCATAGAAGACGTGCTTCACGCTGCAAAGACGACCCGCTACATGACCACCCTGGACCTCCACTCTGGCTATTTCCAGTGTGTGTCTCAGAAGAGGATCGTGATAAAACCGCTTTCGTGACACCCTTTGCCACCTATAGGTTTAAAAGAATGCCTATGGGCCTTATATGTACCTCATGTACCCATCCAAGAACCGAATTCCAATCCGCAAGGTGGCAGACCTGTGACTTTTCTAGGATACCTCGACGATTTGATAATCTTATCACAGACCTTCGAGAACCACATGGAGGACCTCGAAGCAGTTTTCGACAGACTCGAAAAGTTCAGCCTTCGAGTCAAACGGAAGAAGAGCTGTTTCGCCCGTGACTCAGTGAAGTTCCTCGGTCACATCATCGTTCCAGGTGGACTACAGATGGATCCGGAGAAGACCTCGGCCATTGCTGACGTGCCTGCCCCAAAGAACGAAAGGCAGCTTAAGGGTTTCTTGCAACGTCCAGCTGGTTCCGGAGCTTTGTACCGAACTACGCTGCAGTTGCTAAACCCTTAACCGACCTTCTCAAGAAGAACCGCTCTTGGAGGTGGCATGAAGAGCAGCAATCAAGTTTCGAGCGCATCAAAGAGCTTCTGATCACTGCTCCCATTCTTCGCCAAGCCGACGAATCCCAGCCTTTCTGCCTCCGGACAGATAGCAGTGGCTACTGTCTCGGCGCTGTTTTGATGCAGGGGGAGGGCCCCAATGACAGACCTATAGAGTACGCCAGCCGTCTCCTAGAGCCGGCTGAGCGCAACTACACTACCACCGAACGAGAGGCTCTAACCGTCGTCTGGGCGGTGACGAAGTTCAGGGGCTACATCGAGGGCTCGGAAGTTATAGTAAAAACTGACCATCAACCGTTGCGTTGGTTGATGAGCCTAAAATCTCCCAGCGGTCGTCTTGCCAGGTGGGCACTAACCCTCCAGGCTTATAATTTGCAGATTCAGTACACTTCTGGGAAGGTGAACGTAATCGCTGATGCACTAAGCCGCCCAGCTTGTTGTGAGGAAAACCCAGGTGGTTGCGAGATGTGCTTAGCAACTATAGATGTGCCACGCAGGATGCCTGAGGAAGTGCGCACCAACCAACTTCAAGACTCGGACCTGAAGAAGATCATCGAGGATCTGGAAGCGACCGACGATCCCTTCACCCCGGAGGGGTGCTGTACAGGTGTGCACCTGACTCCGATGAAGATTCTGCCTGCCTCGTGGTGCCCGCGCATGAGAGAAAAGCCGTGCTCGTAGAATTCCACGACGCCCCCAAATCAGGTCACTTCGGCGCCGAACGAATCCTGCAGCGCAACAGGGCGAGATACTTCTGGCCAGGGATGAGATCATTCATCAACGATTATATTTAACACTGCACTGCTTGCCAGCGATACAAGATTGACTGGTTCAAACTCCTGCAGCGAACCAACGTTTCGAAGTTGTGGCTGTCGATCTGTTTGGACCTCTGCCAAAACATCCAAAGGTAACCGTTGGATTTTAATTCTAGAGGATACTTGCACCATTGGGTCGAACTGTTCGCGTTAGAGAACGCTACCAGCGTCGAGTGCGCTGAGCTTTTAATATCTGAAGTTTTCATGAGGTTCGGAGTCCCACGTAGGATGATCAGCGACAATGGAGTCCAATTTGTTGCTGAAGTCATGCAGCAGATCTGTCATGTGATGGGTATCAAACAGTCCTTGACGCCGCCATATCATCCAGAGGCGAACCCCGTGGAACGGAAAAACTGTGACCTAAAAACCTCAGTTAGCTATACTAGTAGGAAAAGATCAGGCGTCTTGGGATACTCACCTCGCAGCTGTTAGGTTCGCGATGAATTCCGCTGTCACAGCAAGTACTAGATTCTCACCCGCTTACCTTACCTTTGGAAGGGAATTACGCGCTCCATCGGATGTCGTAGGAGATATGAAGACCATCGTTGAGAACGATAACTTCGTACACAAAATTACACCTTACCTGCGTAAGTTGTCGACAGTACTCTTCGACGCCAGAGACGTTCACGAACGTAACCAGGCTGTGCAGAAGAAGTACGCTGATGAAGGAAGACATGCGCCCCCGGATTATAAGGTAGGTGAGGACGCAAGGGATGAATGACGTAGGCCCTGGACAGTCTGCGAAATTCATACCTCGAAGGGATGGCCCATACCGCATACGCGAAGTAGTGAGCCCTACGACTTATCTGATAGAAGGTAGATCTCTAAAGGTGAGCACGTCACGTTGGACGGTACCATGTTTCCCATCTGACCCCATTCGTTGGCGATGTTGAGCCCCCCCGGTTAGAGAGAAGCGCAAGCGTAGTAGACCCCGTCGTTATGATTGCTAGCCCGAACGCGAGGGCGCTATGTTCGAACTAGAGGGGGAGTGTGTAGCGTTGCAAGGTTACGCGCGCTGCAACAAGCTTGTGTCGAACCGATCGCGTCTACGCCGATCGTGCAAAGTTCTCCCCACTGCCGCGATCCGCCCGCGCAGCCAGTCGGCCGCCTATGTTCGTTTTTTATGCGCGCGTTCTGCGAACGCCGCGACGATACCTAACTTTGATGACAAGAACTCTGATTAACGTGTATTCATCCAATAGTTGTGCCCCATTGTTTGTTATAAGTGATATAACCAAGGATTATAATCGTACTATCGTATTACAGTTGTTTTATTACGCAATCCGTCGAGAACTAACCGCCGCCGTTACACTTTTTTATTTCGTAATTTTTAGATCTAAGTAAAAACTGGAATATTTGTTTGTAATAAGTAGTAATAGTTTTGTTGTAAATATTGCACTAGAATTTGACCAAGTTTTTGAGATGTTTTCCCTTTGACAGCACCCGTAGCTCGTATCAATAAGCCAGGTCGTCACACTTACACGTATTAGTCCAAATCTCGATTTTGATGAAAATTGCACTGTTCCCTAAGTTGAAGTAAATGTAAGCCAATGAAAAAAAATTGGTCACGATCCGATTAATAGTTGCGGAGATATGCGTGGACAAACATACATACATACATACATACATACGTCGTAAAATTTTGTATATTTGTTCGGAAGCCCTAATAGATCGTCATATGTGAATATAATGCAATTACAATAATATTACATATACGTGCCGAATTGATAACCTCCTTTTTTTTGAAGTCGGTAAAAAAAACCCAAAAATTTATAGGCATAATATGTATGACAAAAATAATTATAAGTATAATAATTTACTGCAAAAACGACGTGCTAAACTAGATATTTTTTGATCAATGAAACAATCACACTAATAGGTATTATAAAGGCGAAAGTTTGTGAGCGTGTTTGTTTATATGTTTGTTACTTCTTCACGCTCAAACGGCTGGACCAATTTTGATAAAATTTTGTTTTGAGGTATCTGACACCCTGGATTAAGATATAGGATACTTTTTATCCCGATATTCCCACGGGATCGAAACTTATGCAATATGTCTTTCTTTAATAGATTTTCAACTTTATCAAAGCGTAAGGTTCAAAGTTGATTTGGAAAATTTTACAGTTTCGGGTAGTTTGATGTGCTGGCGTCTGTACTTTTAGTATTTTAAACAGATATTTTACACGGAGCGATTTTTCTCGCGTTAGACTAGATGCAGGGCCTCTATCGAATCTCAAACTCGCGCTCCACACTAGGTCGCTCGCCTTTGTAACAAAATTGATGTTGAAGCTATGGCAGCGTGTGCGCTATGCATTTATAGTGTAAGCTAATTCATTATATTTTATCAATGTCATAAAAAGAAATATACGTCGTCGTTATCGCCCTCGCCGACGGAAATGGTGGATGACATCTATTCAACGCAATAGATTCTTCCGTACCACAATTATGAAATTCTCCCGTAACCACAGAGTACACTATAATATACCCGTAAAGAGCGCTCGATGCGGACTGCGTTCGCGCGATTTTGTGGCCGGCCACTCGCGCTCATATTGCCGGTCCTTTGAAGCGCGAGTAATGCCCTACCTCGACGGCGATGTGACACATGCCTAAGGGGCCGTCTCGTCTCCACGAGCGAGTGAATCGCGGCGATAGTCTCGGCGTGCCATCAAATTTTCGCGGCGATGATATCGCCGTGTGGAGACACGTTCTAAGAGAGTGTATAGAAATACGTGGCACGACGATAATATCGCCGCGATTCTCTCGCTCGTGGAGACAGCCCCTAAGTAGCCAGCATTTGTTCCACCGCCGGCGATTAACGAGAAGCGAGTTTCTACTCGCTTCTCGTAGCTAGCCACTAAAAATGAGTTTTCGAGAAACGATCAGTCTGTGCACGGTCACACGGTGGCGACGAGCGATTACTCGACCTTATTTTTTGTCTGTGATAAAAATGTACTAACTAAACTGTAGAAAGTGTTCATGCTTATTGGCATTTAGATTCAAGTACCTATTAAAACGGAATTAATCAATGTAATTAGGTAGGTACTTACATGATTTTTTTTTATGAGTAGCTAGGCGCATATGTGTACCCACCAATGACGTAATTATCATTGGTACCCACCACTTAAAATGTTCAATAGTGTCATACATTTTTTTTTATATGAAGTATCTATCGTTGTTTATTATTCTATTAACGCGTAGGTATACGTTTCGGGATTCTCGAAATACCTAGTTTGGTATCTAAAAATAATCGCCTACTCAATTGAATCGTATAGTCAAAATTAATTCGTGGGGGAAACCGTAAACATCTATATTTTAGTGACCTGGACCTAAACGTTTAGTTGTGTCTTGTAGTAATGTGGTAATTTAAAAGAGCACTATTAATACTATTCTTGCTAATAAATTATGTACTTACATTCGCAAGTTTTCAAACACAAGTCAATTAATTCAACATTGTAGGTATTGAAGCATCCAGCGCATTTCCGCGAACTTTATCAGAATTATGAACTTTAAAACATCAATGTATTTTCCAGGATTACTAATATAACGTTGTCACACCCTTATACCTAATATAACGGGAAACCAAGAGACTGCTTTTGTAAAACTAAGGTGAAGAAGGCTCAAAACAAAACATAAACGGTACTTACTTTAAATTTTCAGATTAAAACCACAGAAAATCAGATTCCAATAGTATCTGGTGGTTCGACACATTGTGAAAAAATAGAATATAAGTTGCCAACACAGAACATACCAGCATTATCCAGTTAAGAAAATAAGCAGCAAGGAATGCTTCAAGCGGAGAATGATTCAAAGCGTTCACAGGGAACATCACGTGATCAATCTGATAGTTTTACAGATTTTGACGCCACACAAAATATTAACAAAGACCAAAGAGAAAAACCCAACGTCAGTTTAGTAGTTCCATCTAATGCAGATGATAAGATCGTGCTATGTTCCGTTGATAACGTTAAAAATGAACAAGATGAGAACAAAAACACATACAGTGGGATTGATTTGCCTAGCCAGGAAAATATGGACGATGTCATGTTTGTAAGTGCAAGTAATGCTACTTCAATTATAAATACCAGTGACTCGTCAGATGAAGAGTTTACTCATACAAAGTCTGAACTATCCACATCCACGGACAGCGATTTCCCGGATAGTGATGCAGTCCATGAATCATGTAGTGAATCAGAATATAATTTGGAAGTTGCAAGGGGCAAGGCACAGCAACCTGGTTGGAGGGATCAAGCAGTGGCGAAACGAACTCTCAACAAGGCGTTGTCGCCTCGCGGAGAGTTTAAGCGGCCGGGGCTAGAACAATCCAAGCGAGCCGCGCACCGAAGTTACTCCCAAGATGCGAGCAATAACCTGAACGTGGCGATCACTTGCGACCGCACGGGGATTCTAAGCGAGGAAATATCGGATCAGATACTCGCTGCTATCCAGAATCAGATTATCTCCAAGGCCTGCTCCTCCAAACAAGACACACCCGGGCCAACCTTCAACGCCAAACCGCTGTTCGCCGAGGGTATCCTGAAACTGTGGTGTGGCAATGACCATACTTTAATCTGGCTGAAACACGCAGTCTCCGGGTTATCGCTCCCGAGTGCGTGCTCACTAGTCGTCAAGCGCCAGTCGGAGATTCAGAAACGAGTATGCTGTAGAGTCGAGATCCCAGACGAGCAGAGGGTCTTCGTAGAGTCGACCGGTGTTAGGTGCGCTCTCGCCTATCAGAACCCCTGGGTCGACGTTAAGAGGTGGTTGCCTCTTAGAGCAGATGGGTCATCCTTTGTGGTGTTCGGCGTCCCTGAGGATCAAATTCCGATTCTGATGAAGGCCGGACGCCGCCTCTCACTTGGACTTGGGTCGGTGTACGTTACGGTTCTGCCACACTATCCTCTTCGCGATGCCACGCGATTGTTCGTTGGTTCACACACCCGGATTCAGAATCAGAATCATCATCATCATCATAGTATTTGCAAAGAATATAGGTAGGTAGGTAACAAAAACATAGTTTTGATGGCGTAAAAAAAGTAATTAAGTAAAAAAAAATTAAACCGACTTCAAAAAGAAATGAACTCAAAATTATGAAATAACTTTAATTTCAGAAGTCGGTGTCTTGGGATCTGTATTTTAGTTTAAGTCGGTTTAATTTTTTTTTTATTTAAAAGTCTTTTTAACCCTCTTCAAAAAAGGAGGAGGTTCTCAATTCGACGGTATGTTTTTTTTTTGTTTGAAAGGTTATACTCTCGAGGTGGTAGGGGAAGCCCGGGCAAGACGAATATGTTAAGGGGTACTGCAAATAAAACAACAATCTAATAATCAATAGAACTCTTTGTACTTTTAATTTGTACTATGTTTAATCGTCTTTGAAAAATAATCATTAAAATTCAAAAACTTAAACAATTTCTATAATAATTTTGAGCATTAACAAAAGGTATCAATTATCGGTTTTGCCCGGTGGGGTCGGGCAAAAAGGATAAGTAGAACTAGCTTAGATCAGTGTTCGCATTCATCACAGAAGTAGCTGCCAACTCCTACATAATAAAGTGCAGTCTTTATGCGCCCAAATGCACTGATTACACTGAATCCAATCTTTCGCTAGTGGTTCAGTGTATTTGTCAGCGCACACTAAACCGTAAAAATCTTGTTTCGGATTTTTGTTTTGTTATTTGACTGAGGATATTTTAGTTTTAGTTTTTCTGGGGCCTGCTAACTCAGAAATGGCATATGTAATGGTAGTGGTAACTAATACATAATATGCTTGCTCTGAGCAAAACGGAATACCTAACCGTTTTGCCCATATCCATTTTGCCCAACACTCTAATATTAGAAACAAGTGAAAACTTGAATTGTTTTTAGTAGGTAAACAAAAAGTAACGATCACAAATAATACCTAAATAAACGTGCAATTGAATATACAATACATCTTTATAGACAACTGATGACTAATACAAAAAGTTTGTATGCAAACCTTTACAAAAATCGTAACAAAACAACGATAATCCTTTTTTTTCCCTTCCACAACAGATGCACTCGCGTATTGTTTGGGTTGAACTGCCATGGCATTACCGATCGTATGTGACACGACTAGAGAAAATGTTAATAGCGCTATCTATTATATGTTTATGGAAAAATCAGTTATTCTTCTTACCCGCACTATGCTTCTTGCCCGGGCTTCCCCTACTATTATCATCAAGTTGGAATCTGATGAGAGGATCCCATGGAAATCGAGGGAAACCCTCAAATTTTATAGGCAAAGCTATAACGATTTGGATATTTTTTAAAATAACTTGAGCATTTGCTCTCGGAAATCATCATTTGGTAAAGTGGAGCTGATGAAGAAGACCACAGATGGCCATTGGGACTACTCAATGACAAATATTTCACGGGTTGCGATTCGATTACTTTAATATGGTTGCTAAGCAATTTATGCTCGTCACAATGCGTATGGTGAGTGGTTGTTAACGTCCTAACATCGGGAAAAGCAATATTTTGTAACAAGTGATGAGCAGTTGACATTAGGCTATTGTAACTTAGATAAATTACAAACGGACCCACTAAAAAGTGAAAAATAAAAACTTTTTACAAAAAAAAAAAACAACCGACTTCCAAAAAAAACACTACAAATTGAAAAAGAACTTTAATTTCGGAAGTCGGTGTCAATAAACGAAAATGCGGAACCAAAGACACGGACGGAAGTCCGTGTCTTTGGTTCCGCATTTTGCACACGCTACAAATTGAAAAATAACTTTAATTTCGGAAGAAATTAAAGTTATTTTTCAATTTGTAGCGTGTTTTTTGGAAGTCGGTTGTTTTCTTTATGTAAAAAGTTTTTATTTGTAATAAGTAGTAAGGAATGATTGTTTGTAATAAGTAGGTGACAGTTTTGTTGTAAATATTGAGTTGTAGATATCATCGAGTCATCAACCGTCCGCGCGGTAGCACGTTGTTGTCTTACTCTCTGATAAAATTAATAAAAAAAGTGAAAAAAAGTTACTAAAATCGATAGTGTCATATATAATCGTAAAGCTATTAAACAGTACAGTACAGTGGTGGTTTCAGTTTTTAGAAACTCAAACATATGTGTGAATTTTAAGCAAAAAACTTTTTATTTTAAATCTGTCCTTGACCAAGGGCGACTCGTAGTTCGCCTTCCTCAGTGCACACACGCACAGCGCTCAATCGCTTACTTACCTAATATTTACGAACTCATACTTAACTCAACATACCAACCTACTTAATAAATAATAAAACGCGAAAATACAGTAGATACTAATACGTAATGGAGTGTCAAAAGTGTAAAAAAGTACTGTCGAAAAAAGGAGCCCACTTCATGTGCCAGGGCTCCTGCCAAGGAACTTTTCATAGAAGCTGTGTCAAAGGCCTAGCTGCAGATATGAAGGCGGGGAAAAACCGGATCTATTGTAATAACTGTGAAGATGAGGGCTCTGATGAGGAAGAAGTGGAGGAAGAGGTACTAGACTCTGAAAAAATATTAAAAGACATTCAAAAAAAGGTCAGTGCCATACCCGGACTTAAAAAGCATTTAGACACAATACAACAAAGCATTAGCGTATTATCAGATAAGTACGATACGCTGCTGTTTGAACACGAACAATCTAAAGAAAAAATATCGAAACTTGAAAAAACTGTGGCTAATATTAATAACAGATGTGTGTATTTAGAGAAATGCAATATTGCTTTTGAGCAAAAACTACAAGATGCTGAGCAATCATCGCTTAAACAAAACCTCGAAATCGTAGGCGTTGAATACATACCCGGCGAAAACTTGAGAGAGTTAGTGACAAAAATTGGAGACGAGATGGGCGTAAAAAGCAATGAAATAGAATGGGTAAAACGGAACAGGCATTCCAAACAAGAAAAAAAACCATCTTCAATAATAGTATCAAGACCACAGGCATTGAATCAAGGGAGGACTGGTTAGCCAATCGCCGCAAACTGATCGAGTTAAATAGCAGCATCGTCACTGGTGGATCGACTACAAACAAAATATTTATTAATGAAGACCTAACTAAGACTACGAAGACACTGCTGTGGAATGCAAAAAGGCAACTTAAAGGTGTGTACACAATGATATTCCAATAAACAGATATGTTATACACTTACAAAACAACAGAAAAAAGTGTTCCGCGCCGAGGGGCAGCACACATAGACACTTTTTATTCATTTTACATTTCACTACAAGTAAAAAGGATAGAAAAAGGATAGCTTGATAAAACCAATAAGAAAAAAAGTGACAGCTAGATGTTGTCAATTGCGCGTGAATGTAAACAAACATTATTCGGGCTACCAATCACCGCACGTTGGCATCATAGACTAACAAATTAACTAGGCAGAAAGTACAAACCGCGTGTACAGAATTTGTAGTCGGAATTTGTGCCTATGCAACGAATAATAGTACATTATGATACATGTGTGCTATGTTGATCATTATGCTCGAGGCGGTATTATTCGCGCGAGCCGCAGGCGAGTGCGATAAGAAAGCCGAGAGTCTAATGATCAATGCACACGCGTTTCATACGACGTTTTTCAACACACTTGCGAGGAAAAAACAGACTTGTATTGTTAAATATTAACTTGTATGGAAAATGGCGCGCTAGTTTTGTCTTTCCGCATAGTCAGCACTAGCAATGCGCGCGCAAGGAGAGGTTTTTCTTTTGAGTATTAAAAAAAAAAACATAGTTTCCAAGAACCCTGAAGATGGCGTTGAACTGACTACGTTACTAGGTGCCAAAGTCAAAACGCTTGGAAAAAAAAAACATTGCGTCACGTCATATACGCTCGTTGAGTGACAGTTTCGTTTGCTTTCGTTTTACGATCTCAAAATTATATCCAAGTGAATTAATAAAAAAATTATGTGACGTTCCGTTCCTTGGAGTAACTTACCAAGTTCAGCGCCATCTATCCAGCGACTAGGGAAGCGTTAAAAAAAAAAGTAAAAGAAAATCCCTCAGTGTAAATAAAAGCACTGACCACAGAGCATGTAAAAAAAATTGTAAAAAAAAAACAATTGTAGTTTAGTTAGTATGGAAATAGAAAGTACTATTGGCATAGAGAAATATACCTACATTAGTTCAGTGAGAATCCTGTGATAGAACGCCAGTCAGGGTCTTTTCCGTTTGGTTTCGGGTAGGGATCACGGACAATTTAAGGTGGATAATTAAAATTTTCTTACGTTTTTTGTAATTTGCAGGTCAGTATCAGGTTGCATCTTGATCAAATATGATTCGCGACTATAATATACAGAGCGTTAGGTTAAACGAGGGACATACTTTGAGGGGAGTTAGTACTCATGAAAATGAACAACTTTTAATATGGGATTAACCCTGAAATCGCGAAAATGTATTTACAGAATTATAGTCATTAGAATAGAATCTTTCTAGTTAGATTTTTTCCCTAAGAACTTTTCCATAAGAAAGATGTATTAATGATTCGAATGATTATAATTCTGTAAAGATTAACCCTGAAATCGCGAAAATGTATTTACAGAATTATAGTCATTAGAATAGAATCTTTCTAGTTAGATTTTTTCCCTAAGAACTTTTCCATAAGAAAGATGTATTAATGATTCGAATGATTATAATTCTGTAAAGATGTAGGTACCTGTTAGAGTCGCAAATCATATTTTGATCAAGATACAAACCTGACACTGACCTGAAAGTTGCAAAAAACCTAAGAAAATTTGAATTTCGCGGTAGACCGCGAAATTCAAATTTTCTTAGGTTTTTTCGGACAATTTAAGGTGAATGCGCAGTGGTAGACCACTGCGCATTCACCTTAAATTGTCCGAGGTCCCTGCGCATTCACCTTAAGGTAAATAAATATTAGTTAATTTTGGGACCAAGGACAATACAGACTATTAAAAAAAAAAAAAGTGAATTGATGAGATTAAAAAAGCGCGCGCATCTCCGACTAGTAAATAGTTATCTGTGGAAATAAAGCACATGTGGATTAAAGTAAAGAAAAAGCACGCGTTTTTAATACACTGCATTATGGACCTAAAAGCGGTTCAATAAGAGCCACTTTACGAGCAAGTGTGTTGAAAACACTATTAAAAGGTAGGTAGGTGAAAAATAAAACACGTTTTAAAAAGAAAGAAATACAATTGTAAAAATAATCATACACCTTCGAAAAGATTTAATTTTAATTTCAATGGTAGGTTTATTTTAACACTATCTGTGACATACTATGGTAACGATAAGCTATTAATATTTTCTTTTCCTACATATTAAGACATGTTTAATTTATAATTAAATATATCAAACAAAATTATAAAGAAAAGTTATTAAAAGGGAAACTAGAACTCTGCTGTAAAGATAACTTTACTGCTTAATATTCGCATCTGTACTTTTATTCTATGTCCGGAGTGCTCGCATCCTTGTCGTTCTTACGACAAAAATTGTATTTTCCATCTCTTTCTTTTTCCTAACCTCCAAATATCAGAATATTAGGAAAATAATTGAAATATATTAATAAATCGAAGTATAATGTGTACTTTCGTGTGGTATGAGATTCCTTGTGTTTTATTAACTTTGGTATCATAATTGGTACACTTTCTAAATACACAAAATGGCATTTTGGATGGTAATTACGTAGCTGCGCGCACCGTCTCACTCGTAGACGTGCGTGACATAGACTAAAGGCAATACGTCCCAATTAGGACGTTTTCTAGTCTTCACAATTTGCGCGCTCATAACATATCTGTTTACTAAAATATCATTGTGTGTACAAGTATATTTGGGTGACAAATGGAAAAATACTGGTTAAGAGAAAGGATGGTGACAATACTACATGGATAAGAAGCGAAAACGAACTGAGTCAGTTGTCAAAGGTAAAATAAATATTTAGATACCGGCTATAAGTAATATTAAATATTCCTAACAGTGATTATCCGTAAAACACAAAATTCGTGGACTTCAATAATTTCGATGTTATAGCTGATAATACAGTAAATTACACCTGTGTTAACGACCTGAGTAATTGGATAAGTTCGATTGTATACAATAAAGGGTTATATATTTTGCATGTAAATATTCGCTCTCTAAAAAAACATTTTAGTGAACTACTTTTAGCTATAGATTCCTGTATGGATAAAATAGATGTAATAGTACTAACGGAGCCTAATATTAACCACACATTAGTATCATTATTTCAAATAAAGGGTTATAATGTAAATACGTATATACGCGAGTGGACCGAAGCGGAGGAGGGGTATTGGTGTACACGCGCGAGGGGCTGAGCGCGCGTGTGTGTGAGTTGACTCGTCAGTCCGCGGGAATGCGTTCGGCGGAGTGCGTCTCCATAACGCTCAAGTTCAATAATGAGAAAGTACATTTAGTAGCAATATACAGACCACCGCGAGTAAATAAACAGAATAAGTTAAGTCAATTTATAGATGAATTTCGGAACCTTCTTGAAAAAATACCTGCAGATTCTAAAGTAGTTGTCTGTGGGGATATAAACATAAACCTGTTAAATTGTCATGACAAATTTGTAATATCGTACGAAAATCTATTATCAGAGCATGGATTCACAAAGTGCATAAATGACATTACTAGAAAGGAAATTTTAGTGGGGAAATTAGTTCAATCTTGTCTTGATCATATTTATATTCGGGCAAATAATGCTGTCATACATTCAGCTGTAATAAAACAAAAGATATCGGATCACTATTTCGTTTCGGCAAACGTGCAGTGGAGACGCGCACCGTCGAAACGGTTGTCGCGAGCTCGCAATCTATGCGATGCACAAGCGTCTCCGCCACGACTCACGGCCACTAAGCGCGTCCTTGACAATAACAAAGTTCGAGAGAAATTGCTTACCACTGATTTTGACCACTTAATGTCAATAGATTGTCCTATCAAATTGTATAAAGCATTTAAACAAATATTTGTGGGTATTTATGATGACTGTTACGTAAATAAACGTATTTCTGCCAGTAATAGAAACAACAAGAAATGGATTGATAATAGGTTGAAGTCTATGATAAAAGAAAAAGACAAATTATTTGAGGTATGGAGCAATGAGCCAAAGAATATGCTAAAGAGACTTAAATATACCAAATTTAGAAATAAATGCCAAAAAGCCATTAGTAGAAGTAAAAATATCTACGATAAAAATAGTATATTAGAGTGTAATTATAACATTAAAAAAATATGGGATAGGATAAATACTATGATGGGAAACAATAAACAATCGGTAGATGAATTAATTCTGTCAAATATGGATGGACAAGGAAGTTCTGTAGACATAAGTAACAAATTTGCTTCTACCTTCTGTAAAGAAATAGAAGATATAACACATAAATGTCGTGAGGTTTGGATGGACAGGCAGACCTATGTAAAAGCCACGGACTTATCCATGAGGTGGCAACCAGTAAGCTCTAATTATGTAAAAAACATAATAAAAAACATGAATATAAATAAATCACCGGGCAGCGACCTAGTGCGAATGTCTGACCTAAAAGTAATTATTGATAAAGTGAGCCCCGTGTTAGCTAAACTAATAAACCTAACTGTCAAGAACTACAAATTTCCTAACAAGCTTAAAGAGGCAATAGTCCGCCCAATCCACAAAAAAGGTGATCGCAAAAATGTGTTAAACTTCAGACCTATATCAATTCTATCTAGTAAGTATAGATAAAATTATAGAAAAGTGTATCGTCAACCAATTAAGTAACTATCTACAAAAAAATAACATTATTAACGAGTGTCAACACGGTTTTTTAAAAGGAAAAAACACAAATACATTATTATCAAAATTCACAGACGAAATTAACAGTCACTTAGATAATAAAAAATTTGTTATTGCAATATTTTTCGACTATAAGAAAGCGTTTGACACTTTGCAATTCGGTACCATCCTCAACGCAATGGGGGAGTGCGGGGTTAGAGAACCACTGAACCCATGGTTCCGTGATTACCTCACCGCGCGCTCCTATCGTGTGAGAGTGGGAGACGCGCTTAGTGACCGAGTTGTGGTGCGGAGTGGGGTGGCTCAGGGATCGGGATCTGGACCGATTTGTTATCTTATGCATGTCAACAGCTTGTGCCGTGTGCTGCAGCATTGTTCAGCGTATATGTTTGCTGACGACTTGTGCATACTTCGCTCCGGAACTAACTTAGATGATGCTTGCCAGCTAGTTCAACAGGATATAGACTCTGTTGTTAAATGGTCCCACGACAACGGCATTATATTAAACGCTGATAAAACTAAACTATTGTTAATTCATTCGCCATATTTACGACCTCATGGTTCGACTCCGCCTTTATTTGCCCACGATTACACATGTCACCATACTAACTTACTGGACTGTAAATGTAAACCTATTGAAAGAGTTGACTGTGTAACCTACCTTGGCATGAAAATAGATGAGAACTTCTCTTGGTCATTACACATAGATTACATTTGTAGTAAATTAATAATATTATTAAGTAAAATGTACCATCTAAGCTTTAAAGTTACTACTAGTATTTTAAGATGTATATACATGTCATTAGTAGATTCCATCATTAGCTATGCTCTTGACAGCTATGGATTAACATTTAAAACTAACTTGAATAAATTAGAAGCTCTTCAAATTCGATTCTTAAAACTACTTGTTACTCAAAAAACTAAAAACAGTTGTAAAGGCGATTATAGAAAGCTATTCAAAATATGTAAAATTTTACCGATTAGTTTAAAACATAAATATCTTCTAGCAGTTAACCACCATGGAACCCAAGAGCATAACTTAACTCATGTACTCAACAACTATAATACGCGATCTATGGCTGCCGGCAAATTCAATGTACCCAGAGTCACCAATTACTTTGGTGACAGAACTTTAAAAAAACGATTACCATATTTATTGAATAGTTTGCCGGCAGACATAAGGAGCGAAACCAATAAAAGCAGATTTAAAAATAAATTAAAAAGATATTATTTAGAAATGTTATAAAGTGCTATACCTACCCAAGTCTAAAGTATGAATTTGTAAGTGTGTCTAAAAGACTCGTCAGACCCTACAGTCAAACCATTACTACGGTTTTGTGGGGCTTAGTTTGTAACTTTTTTTTTTTTTTGCATGATGTGAACTTATAATAATAATAAATAATATTGCAATAGATTCAATTGATTCACGATCCGATTAATAGTTGCGGAGACATGCGTGGACAAACATACATTTTATTACGCAATCCGTCGAGAACTAACCGCCGCCATTACACTTTTTTATTTCGTAATTTTTAGATCTAAGTAAAAACTGGAATATTTGTTTGTAATAAGTAGTAATAGTTTTGTTGTAAATATTGCACTAGAATTTGACCAAGTTTTTGAGATGTTTTCCCTTTGACAGCACCCGTAGCTCGTATCAATAAGCCAGGTCGTCACACTTACACGTATTAGTCCAAATCTTGAAAATTACTGAATCGATTTTGATGAAAATTGCACTATTCCCTAAGTTGAAGTAAATGTAAGCCAATGAAAAAAAATTGGTCACGATCCGATTAATAGTTGCGGAGATATGCGTGGACAAACATACATACATACATACGTCTATAAAATTTTGTATATTTGTTTGGCAGCCCTAATAGATTGTCATATGTGAATATAATGCAATTCCAATAATATTACATACATGTGTCGAATAAAATCCTCCTTTTTTTTGAATTCGGTAAATATATATAATAATTTACTGCAAAAACGACGTGGTATATCTACTAGATATTACATATTTTACATATAAATAATGTAAAATATTAAAATAAAAAAAAAAAAAATTATATCTAGTTTATGTAATACAATATTACATAAACTAGATATTTTTGATCAATGAAACAATCACACTAATATTTATAAAGGCGAAAGATTGTGAGTGTGTTTGTTTATATGTTTGTTACTTCTTCACGCTCAAACGTCTGGACCAATTTTGATACAATTTTGTATTGAGGTAGCTGTCATCCTGGAGGACGACGGGATCGAAACTTATACAATCTGTCAAATTTCTTTTGACCTAGTAAACATTTAGCTGTATCCCATAGTAATGTGGTAGGTAATTTAAAAGATCACTATTATGTTTCTTGCTAATAAATTATGTAGATTCGCAAGTTTTCAAACACAAGTCAATTAATTCAAGGAGTATCGCCGGAAACATTGTAGGTATTGAAGTATCCAGCGCATTTCCGCGAACTTTATCAGAATTATGAACTTTAAAACATCAATGTATTTTCCAGGATTACTAATACTTATAACGTCGTCACACCCTTATCTATACCTACATATAATAAAATCGTA
The DNA here is from genome assembly GCA_916614155.1 of Mesoligia furuncula. Taxonomy (NCBI): domain Eukaryota; kingdom Metazoa; phylum Arthropoda; class Insecta; order Lepidoptera; family Noctuidae; genus Mesoligia; species Mesoligia furuncula. Next base: position 23,194,370 of record OU744806.1, read on the forward strand.
GGAAAGTCAAAACTGTACATTGAATATTTTTTTAAAAGAATACTTGGGGCGTGATCTACAATCGATACCGAAGTCAAAAATATAGTTTTTAGAATTTTTGTCTGTTTGTCTGTATGTATGTCCGGGATAAACTCAAAAAGTACTGCATGGATTTACTTCAAATTTTGCATGAATATTACTAAGAGGTCGGGTCAACATATAGGCTACATATTATCACGCTATCACCTACGGGGGAGGAGCTGTGAATCTTTATTTTTCTTACGCATTCTGTGACAGCGTGTAATCTAACGACGCATATTTAAATGTTGTTTGTGAGTAAGCCCTGCTATTATCTAGCTTTACACTATAAAAACTACGCCATTTAAGTAACTTGGACAGAGAAACATAGTTTAATGAATGTTAGTAGTATAAAGACAATTTTGAAGCAGCGCCATCTATGAGATTTCATAAAAATCAAATCAAGTTACATGTTAACACTTTATGGAAATTAGTAATTTAAATTTGATCATGTTCGCGAGGTTAGTAATTAGTTATTCTTAAAATTCATAGATGGTAATGTGCATTTTCTTCATAAAAGTTGTATCATATAGTTCGTTTTGACAAATTCAAGTTCCAACAAAACCTTCAAAATCTTGAGCAGAGTTGAGGAAGACAATTTAAAAAAAATGCGGTGTTAAGTATTACAAAAAAGTTATGTTCATTGATGATGATCATTTCTTCATCAATTTCATGTTGTTAGTACAAAATAAACATTGACTGTTAATACTTTTGTTCGGTATTTATCTGTGTGATTATTGCTTGGTAATTAATATATTTTTATGTCGTATACCTAACTAGCTGCTGTCCGCGACGTCGTCTGCATGTAGGCTCTACACCACCAAAAATACCTAAGATGCCAGTGTCGCTATAGCATTATAAGTAAACAACTTTTAAAATAGCATTATAGCACGTCACCTTCTCGACGGTGACCAAAATTGGGATGACACCCTCGCGGAAGCGAGCGTCAGTGACAGTCCCAGCCGCATGCGTCATCTTGGTGTATTGTGGAGTCGCGAACCCGGTAGCTTTGTGGGAGAAGTATCGCAATCATCTGTCTGAAGATTTTCTACGAGCTTTGAGGCGTGCTACTAGAGACGAAGTCGAAGTAACTGATGAACGCGTGCTGAACACCTGTCTCAGTTCACTTCAAGATGTGGTCATTTCGATCGGCGGTAATCCACTGATCGAATATGGGTTACCAGCTCCCCTATCATCACCGCATCAAGACCGTGGAAATCGGGAGTATAACGCTGAGACAAATTACGATCCGGGCGAAATGACCACCATACGAAATGACCATGTCGCTTTGTTCTCTTCAGAGCAAAAACTAATTTATGACACCGTCCTTGAAAGCGTTGGGCAAAACGAGGGTAAAATGTTTTTCTTGGATGCTCCTGGTGGAGCAGGAAAAACATTTGTTACCACTGGCATACTTGCAGAGGTCAGGAGGCAAGGCAAAATTGCTATTGCTGTAGCGTCGTCGGGAATCGCTGCCACACTGCTTCCGGGTGGCAAGACAGTACATGCCATGTTTAAAATTCCCATCGATTTAGAGAGCGCCGAAACGCCTGTTTGTGGTGTGTCACGTAACAGCGTTAAGGGACACGTGCTCAAGGATTGCTCTCTGATCGTATGAGATGAGTGTACGATGACCAATAGGAAGGCAGTTGAGGCCGTGGACAGAACCCTGCAGGACATCCGCAGGAACGACATTTGATGGGTGGTGTCACAGTTCTGTTCAGAGGCGATTTCCGGCAAACGCTTCCCGTGGTGACGCGGGGATCGAGGGCTGACGAGGTGAATGCTTCGTTGAAATGATCTTCGTTGTGGTCACGAGTTCGTACGCTGCGCCTGACCATTAATATGAGAGCTCGGCTCGGCAGCAATGCACGTGCTCAAGAATTCTCGGATGTCCTTCTAAGTTTTGGCGAAGGCACTCTACTAGAAGAGAGAGGTGGACAGGTGGTGCTTCCAGAGTCTCTCGGTAGAGTGGTATCCAGCTTAGAAGAACTCATTCGCTGTGTGTGAATTCTGCTGGTGCGATATACGACATCAGTCGTATACCGCACCAGCAGAATTCTTGGGTGTGTGAGCGGGCCATTTTGACGCCCAAAAATGATCAGACTGCAGCAATTAACGAATGCATTCTCTCGGAAATTGAGGGGAATGAAGTGGTCTACACCTCGATAAACACTGTTGTCGAGCAAGATGACGCCACACATTATCCCGTGGAATTTCTGAACTCCCTGTCAGCAAGTGGACTTCCAGAGCATACCATCAAGCTGAAGGTCGGTGTCCCGATTATGCTTCTATCTCCTCCGAAGTTGTATAACGGGACCCGCCTTAAAGTCATCTCGCTCCACAGACACACCATTGAGGCCGAAATTCTTACGGGTTGTGGCGTCGGCGAGGCAGTATTTATACCACGCATTTCCTCATATCTCATAACTTCCCGTTCCAGTTCAAGCGCGTACAGTTCCCCGTGAGTGTTTGCTTCGCGATGACCATCAATAAGTCGCAGGGGCAGACACTGAGGGCAGCGGGTGTCGACCTCAGGACGAGTTGCTTCTCACACGGGCAACTGTACGTCGCTTGCTCCCGCGTCACCAGTCCTGACTTTCTTTACATTTTGGCTCCTGGCAGCATAACTACCAACGTAGTTTATAGGGAAGTGTTGTAAGGTAGGTTTGTACGTATTTTTACTCTTTTGTGTCCTGGAATGTATTCCTGCATTATTTTCTCTATTTCCTTCAGTCACATCTTATGACTGAACTCATCAGGATTCCATATAACTCTCTTCACTTGCTTCGCTTGCAAAAAAAAAATATTTTAATGCTATTTTAAAAGTTGTTTACTTATATTGTAATAGCGACACTGGCATCTTAGGTATTTTTGGTGCTGTAGAGCCTTCACGCAGACGACGTCGCGGGCAGCAGCTAGTACCTCATATAACGGGAAAACCAAGAGACTGCTTTTGTAAAACTAAGGTGAAGAAGGCTCAAAACATAAACGGTACTTACTTTAAATTTTCAGATTAACACCACAGAAAATCAGATTCCAATAGTATCTGGTGGTTCGACACATTGTGAAAAAATAGAATATAAGTTGCCAACACAGAACATACCAGCATTATCCAGTTAAGAAAATAAGCAGCAAGCAATGCTTCAAGCGGAGAATGATTCAAAGCGTTCACAGGGAACATCACGTGATAAATCTGATAGTTTTACAGATTTTGACGCCACACAAAATATTAACAAAGACCAAAGAGAAAAACCCAACGTCAGTTTAGTAGTTCCATCCAATGCAGATGATAAGATCGTGCTATGTTCCGTTGATAACGTTAAAAATGAACAAGATGAGAACAAAAACACATACTGTGGGATTGATTTGCCTAGCCAGGAAAATATGGACGATGTCATGTTTGTAAGTGCAAGTGATGCTAGTTCAATTATAAAAGTCAGTGACTCGTCAGATGAAGAATCTACTTCTAAAAAGTCTAAAGGATCCACATTCACGGACAGCGATTTCCCGGATAGTGATGCAGTCCATGAATCATGTAGTGAATCCGAATCAGAATATAATTTGAAAGACGAAGACGAAAGGGGCAAGGCACAGCGACCCGGTTGGAAGGATCAAGCCGTGGCGAAGCGAGCTCCCAACAACACGTTGTCGCCTCGCGGAGAGTTTAAGCGGCCGGGGCTAGAACAATCCAAGCGAGCCGCCCACCGAAGTTACACCAAAGATGCCAGCAATAACCTGAGCGTGGCGATCACCTGCGACCGCACGGGGATTCTAAGCGAGGACGTATCGGATCAGATACTTGATGCTATCCATAACCAGATTATCTCCGAGGCCTGCTCCTCCAAACAAGACACACCCGGGCCAACCTTCAACGCCCAGCCGCTGTTCGCTGAGGGTATCCTGAATCTGTGGTGTGGCAATGATCACACTTTAATCTGGCTGAAAAACGCAGTCTCTCGCTTATCGCTCCCGAGTGCGTGCTCACTAGTCGTCAAGCGCCAGTCGGAGATTCAGAAACGAGTATACTGTAGAGTCGTGCTCCCATTGGAGCAGGGGGTCTTCAAACAGTCGACCGATATTTGGCATGCTCTCTACTATCAGAACCCCTGGGTCGACGTTAAGAGGTGGCTCCCACACGAAGCACAGAAGCGAAGGGATCGGCGTGCGACATGGACTCTGGTGTTCGGCGTCCCTGAGGACCATATTCCGATCCTGATGAAGGCCGGACGCCGCCTCTCAATTGGATTGGGGGTGGTGTACGTTATGTTTAAACATCTGAACGGCACATTTGCCATAGTGCCTCAGGGGTGGGACGCCGCCATTGCCAACCAACCCCAACCTTGAGCCGGATGAAGAGGGTTCAACTAACGATGTCATCAATTAGCGTCGATCGTTCAGGCTAACTAGGAATCCTAATCCTTCACATTTTTAAAGTACAGACGCCAGCACATCAAGCAACCCGAAACTGTCAAATATTCCCAATCAACTTTGAACCTTATACCTACTTTAGCGATAAAGTTTAAAATCTATTAAAGAAATTTGACAGATTGTAGTAGCTTGATGTGCTGGCGTCTGTACTCATACAATACACAATTTTCTACAATTTGAGCGCAGCCGTAGCTCTGTGGCTTCAATAAAACCTAGATACAGCGCTTCAAACATTGGCAAGTTTGAACTTTTTTGGTGAAAATTGCCACCATAGCGACGTAACGAATCGCCGAAAAATAGTATCAATCAGGAAACTAGAAGAAAAAACAAATTTTGACAAGTTTAGACGTGATTAAAAAATTGGCTACTAATAATACCTACGTCAATTAACGTCAGGCGCGGACTAATTTGACAGGACTAAACAAATATTTATCTTCTGTCCTTTTCTTAACGAAATAGAAAGAAAAAGATGCATTGAACTTAAATTTAGTTTAGTTTGTGAACAAGGGAATCGGCGCCATTGTAAAAAAATAATTTAAAATCTATTTCCCAACAAGCTTTTAATGAACTAAAGAGTACAAAGCAAAACTTATGTGAACATCGCTCTTAAATATTTTCTTGAAAGCTTGAGCCGTGAACTGTGCCGTGTGTGTAATTGTGTTCTTAAACTTATTTTGAATTAAAAAAAAAAAATATTTTTACTTATATTTTATTTAAATAGAATTTGTAGAATCATTAGATCACCTTCACTTGTAATGTATAACTTGTCACGATAAAAAGTTATAAAGTTTTGAAGTTCCTGTGTCCACATTCCGGCTTTATCATCAGACCCTGGAATATACCTTGGGGTTTGGGCTATAGTTTTTGTCAAGACAAATAAATGAATCCAAACACAAGGAGGCTTTGTTTCGTTGAGGACTTCTTATTGCGAGCTTCCGTCTCCATTATCAGATCCTGGACTACACCTAGGGCTAACGTACCTATTTGTCAAGATACGTCCTAATGGCCTACTAGGGCTATCTTGTAAGTTGAGAAGTCCCTATAGCTACCATCTGGCTCCATCATCAGATCCTGTAATTTTTGTCAAGACAAATAAACGAACCCAAACACAAGAGGAGGATCTTGTTTAGTTAAGGAGTTTTTATAGCGATCAGCTCCATCATCAGATCCTGGACTACACCTTGGACTAACGTAACTACTTGTCCAAACAAATCAAAATGGCCGAAACATAACGGGGCTATCTTATCTGGTGTAGGAGTTCCTATGGCCACCTTCCGTTTCCATCAACAGACCCCGGATACTACCTTGGGCTATACTCGTAGTACTTGTCAAGACAACGCTCACGAGTCCAAACACGATGGTGCTACCTTGTTTTGTTGAGGAGTTCCTATGGCCACCTTCGGGCTCCATTATCAGACCAGTTCCGTGGAATCATATTTCTACGTTGTCACCGAAGTTATATTAAAGTGCCAAGATTTAGCTCAATCAGAAAGTGCTTGAATAATGGATGACAAAGGGAATTACTGGAAACATACGAACGGAGCATCTTATTAACCTAACTAATATAATCTATATAATATAATAATAATGTTATAAATGCGAATGTAAGTTTGTTTATTTGTTTCTTACCTTTTCACGCCTAAACCACTGAACCGATCATCCTGAAATTTTGCATATAGGGTCAGGTGGTAAACAGTGGCCCAGTAGTACACAGTGCACCACCACTCATATCCCGAAAACGTGACGTTGCCAAACCGTAATGCAAACGCGAAACAACTAGCCATCTGCCACCTCCCGCACTCCCCAGTCGACGGCGCGCTCCCGCCCGTAACGGTCGTACAGTGCATTGTTTTGTCGTTGGAGCCCAAAAAAGTAAGTACACGTGTTTTCATTTATTTTCTTTCTAGAATCGTTGTATATTTACTTACATTATATTGCACTGTTTCCATGTGTAAAGTAACTATTCCTTAATAACTTACGACATATAAATATCCTTTGATTTGGTATGTTTAATAGTTAAGTAACCTTGTAGGTTATAAAGTGGTGGCTGCACACAGTGGCTCAAAATCATAGGGTACACAGTAAACCATGGTTCACTGTGTACCCCATGATTTTGAGCCATGATTCACTGTGTACCAATAATTTTGTCCGATACAATTTATGCATAAACTTTTCAACTGTGATTGTAATCAACAAAAAGGCGTTCATATAAGATCTAATACTAATAATAATAATCTTTTTGTTTTAGAATGGGTCGAACTAAAACCAATATCCGCAAAATTGGCGGACATGATGCAGACAATATGAAAAAAGCTGTAGATCTGGTCAAGAACGGAAGGAGTATCCACAAAGCAGCACAGGAATGCAATTTAAAATATTCAACCGTCAGAAGATACGTGAAAAAACACGAGACTGAAGCTAATGCTGGATTTGTTCCCAATTATGAGGTAAATGCAATTTTTTCACGCGAACAGGAAGAAATATTAAAAGCTTATATAATCGAATGTGCTCTCATGTTCTACGGGCTTACAGCTAAGGAGACGAGGCAATTAGCTTATCAACTGGCAATTACAAACAAGTTGAAAGTACCATCTTCTTGGTTGTCCAACCAAATGGCAGGAGTTGATTGGCTGAGATCGTTCAGAAAAAGGCACAGTGATATAAGTCTTAGAAAACCAGAGGCGTGCAGTTTAGGGCGTGCTACAGCGTTTAACAGAACGAATGTACAATTATTCTTCAATAACTTAAAACAAGCTTATCAACGGTATCCCGGATTTGGAGATGGTACTCGTGTTTACAACCTCGACGAAACCTCTACGACGACTGTGCATAAGCCTCAAAAAGTCTTAGCGCCAAAAAAAAGCAACGTCTGCAAAGTTACTAGTGGCGAAAGAGGCGTTTTAGTAACTACTTGCTGTATCGTTTCCGCTACCGGACATGCCCTGCCTCCCGCCATGGTTTTCCCTAGAAAAAACTTTAAATCTCATATGATACATGGTGCACCAGCTGGAACACTTGGTTTAGCCTCACCTACAGGATGGATGAACGCAGAGTTATTTATTGAGGTGATGAATCATTTCATAAAGCACACCTCTGCATCAAAGGAAAATCCGGCACTTCTCATTCTTGATAATCACGAAAGCCATTTGTCAATAGAAGCTTTAAATATTGCAAAGTCTTCTGGTGTAACAATACTAACCGTACCTCCCCACACTACTGCAAAACTTCAGCCCCTAGATGTTGGGCTGAATGGACCTTTTAAAACGTTTTATAATGCAGCAGTTGACTCGTGGATGCTCCGGAACGCAGGACATGCAGTTACAATTTATCAAATAGCTGAATGTGTAGGTATTGCATATTTAAAAGCAATGACACCGGTAAATATCATCAGCGCATTTAAAAAATGCGGTATATTTCCGTTTGATGAATCAGTTTTCACAGAAGAGGACTTTTTACCGAGTGCTGTAACAGATAGGCCAGACCCACAATCAGTTTTCACAGAAGATGACTTTTTACCGAGTGCTGTAACAGATAGGCCAGACCCACAAATTGAAGACGATGAAGCGCCCTCTTCACCTACTATTTTTTGGGATCTAGAAACAGGAAGTCTTCAGCTTCCAATTGGTGCTCTAGATGACTCTTACCAACTTCCAAATTTTGAACAGCCAGAAATAAACGCCAATGCTCAAGATGAGTCAGCTCGTCCTACCATGACCACACTAGAACCAAAGCGACAGGATTCAGTGCCCAAAATGACTATTTCGCCAAGACCATCAACTTCACAACAAGGGGCAGCTTTCATTACACCTAAAGAGATTAGACTCCCTCTGAAGGCAGGTCCTCGAAACACTAAAAGACGAAGGGCATTGGGCAAAAGTATGATAGCGACAGACACTCCCGAGAAGGATAAGATAGAAGAGAAAAAGAAGAAGGTAAAGGGACTAAAGAAAGTAAAGGGACTAAAGAAAGTGAAGAAAAGTGATATTTTTAAAGACAAGAAACCAAAGAGAGAACAGAAATTGGAGAAACATGACTGTGACAGCAGTGGCGATGAAACATTTTATGCCAGTGGATCGTCTTCAGGAGGAGAGATATTTTTAAGCGATAGCGAAGACGACGACACAATGATTCTGGATGATGCCATCATTTCCAAACCTCTGCCAAGAAACCCTAAAGTGGGTGACTATGTGGTTATTTTGATAGAGACAAATAAAAAGAAAAAATATTATTACGTCGCAAAGATTTTAGAAGAGTCTAATGAACCGGGATATGACTATTTTGTATCCTATTTAAAACTAAAGAGTAAAGTTTTTTATAAATTTGCTGAACCTGTGGAACCAGATATGGCAGGCGTTTGGAAAAATGACGTAAAATTTATACTTCCTGACCCTAAAGTTGAAGGCAGTAGTCGCCGGCAAGCAACTTATACATTCCCAATAAATTTGTCACTTTTGTCTTTTCCTTTTTGATTTTGTTGGAAAATAGTTTTACGTAGATTTTGTTCTTTTTGAAGATTTTAATCTCAAAAGAAGATTAAGAGAGATTTGGGTACTATCTTTAAAGATTATTCGTTTCATTAGTCTATTCTGTTTATTTTGTTATTTTTGAAGATTATTTATTTCAGAAGTAATGTTGATTTTGATATTTTTTAAGTTTTAAAAGACTGATAATAACGTTAAAGACTGTTAATTTAAGTAATACTGGTAATTGTAGTGTTCCTTACTAGATTTGTAAGTAATTTGTATGTTAAATTGTGCCTAATAGTTTGTTTTGTGATTTTATGTGATTGTTGCTGACAAATACAAATATATAAACAAAATTTTTAAATATTACATTACTATAGTTTTATTTAACGACATTTCTACCAATAAATTTGTTTAAATATGCTATAAAGGTAGGTAATTAAAGTGATGGTTCACTGTATACACATTGGTCCACTGTTGACTTAACACCGATTCACTGTGTACTTATACTGGTACACAGTGAACCATTCGCCATCTTTAAAAAAAAACAATATTACCAATAAACTATTAGAATTGGTACTGAAATTGACATGCAAAACACAAGGTTAATAAATTTCCTTTCGTTTAATGTCAATAGTTCTTAATTACATTCACGTACGGTGGATTTATAAATGTTCAAACTTTTAGTGGTTCACTGTTTACCATGTCATCCTAAGTAAGTACGTCGTCAGGTGTACAGAAACGGACATAGGGTAGGTATTGTTCATCCTGAAAAAAGTGCTGTTCCCGAGGAAAACAACAATAACGTCACGTGTCTTTCGAATCATGATTGAATTATATTAGAAACTTTAGGTAGAGTTTAGAGGACCCGGGAAATGACATAGGATACTTTTTATACCCGATATTCCCACGGGATCGACACTTATGCGGGTGAAATCGCGGGGCGCTGCTAGTAATAAATAAATAAAAGGTTAATATTTTTACAAGTTTTACATTATTTAAATATTATTAAGTAAATAATAATAAAATATTATTGAGTAAATAGTAATATTATTATGTAAATATTAACCTTTTGCTGGTGACCATGACCCTAACATGAAATATGGACAATGAAATCAGATACACAATCAGGGGAATACCCGGCTTACGTGTGTTTGTAAAGCATGTGGCACTGCGTGACGTCACGGTCGTCAGTCTCGCAACGCAATTAACGTGATTCAGAGCGAATGTGTGCATTATCATCACTAGTGGCAAGCCGCAAGCGTGGCGAAGAGATAAAAACAATTTTATCTGCATGGTTTATTGCGAGCAGAATATACAGCGCAGAACCAGAATACAGAAAGGAAGTCATTAACAAATAACAATACAAACCGGTGCGTATTTATTTCTACTAATGAAATTGTAATAAGCGTGGAAGTAGATGGTGAAATTAGGAAATTAACAAGAATGAAGTGTAAAGCTAGCTGGATTGTGTATTAAGTTAGGGTTAATGGAGGAACACCAAAGGAAAGACCGTTCTAATGATTTATTATATTTATATATTGGAAGGTGTGTTTACAAATATTACGTGAGACGTGTGATCTCACACACAAGGATAATAGAGTAGTACAGAAGTGAGATTGAGGTATGCAAGTTGGAATGTTGGGACGATGACTGGGAGAACAAGAGAGTTAGCGGAAGTATTTAAAAAAAGACGAATAAATGTGGCGTGTTTGCAAGAAACAAAATGGAAAGGAACGAAAGCGAGAGAAATCGGTGAAGAACACAAGTTTTTCTACTGTGGAAGTGACGGGAAAAGAAATGGCGTGGGAATAGTGCAGTAATTTGAAAGAAGGCGTGATGGAGGTAAAAAGAATTAATGATAGACTAATCGTTGTAAAAGTTATGTTAGAACATGTAATGCTGAATGTAATAAGTGTGTATGCACCACAGGTGGGATGTGATGAAAGGGTGAAAGAGAAGTTTTGGGAGGACTTTGACACAGTTTTGACGAACATTTCGGTGCATGAAGAATTGATAGTTGGCGGTGATTTTAATGGACATGTGGGAAGAATGCGAGGGGTTTATGAAAGAGTGCATGGAGGATGGGGATTTGGTAACGTAAATAACGAGGGAGAGACATTGCTTCAATCCGCTACCGCATTTGACCTGGCAGTAGCCCAACACTTGGTTCCAGTAGACACCTAATTTAAAGCATATCAAAGACTGCAAAGTGTTACCGGGAGAAGGTCTAGTCTCACAGCACAGGCTCCTAATTATGGAAATGGTTATGGAAATAAAGCTCAATAATAACAAAGAGCGACCCCCCCCCCCCCAAATAAAATGGCAAATGCTGGAGAAGAATGACTATGCGATGAAATTTAAAGAGCGAGTGGTGGATAAAATGATATATAAGTATGGGGGACATGAATGATCGAAGTGTAAATGAATGCTGGAATGAAATGGCAGGGTATATTAGGTGTGCAGCGAAAAATATTTTGGGAGAGACGAAAGGAACTAGGGGAAAGTGGGTACTATAGATAAGGGTGCATGGTGGTGGTCGATAGAAATACAGAACGTGTTGCAGGATAAAAAGAGAAAGTTCAAGGAATGGCAGAGTGTTGAAGATGAGAATGTTAGTTTGAAAACAGAAAAAAAGAGTGAGTATGATGCTCTAAAGAAAAAAGCCAAGAAAGCTGTGGCCATAGCAACAGCAAAAGCCCGGGACAAGCTTTATGACACACTGGATAGTCCAGCAGGTCAAAACATCTTTACCGGCTTGCTAGAACTAGAGAGAGAAAGACGAGGGATATTTGTCAGATAAGATGTATAAAGGATGAAACTGGAATAGCACTTTAGGATGGTGAGAAAATTAGCATAGGTGGAAGAGCTAACTCGAAAGACTGATGAATGAGGAGAATAACTGGAGTGGTGTGCTTGGGAATAAACCAGTAAATGAGGGGTTAATGAGAATGATTCGTATGGATGAAGTAAATGGGATGAAGAATGGTAAAGCAATAGGTCCGGACGGAATACCAGTTGAAGTATGGAAGTTATTACAGGTAGATGGATGGACGTGGTTAGCTTTATTCTTCAATAAGTTGTTGCTGGAAGAAGCCATACTTGACGAATGGTGTAACAGTTCGCTGATGCCCATCTTTAAAAACAAAGGTGATGTGCTGGAGTGCAACAACTATAGAGGAATAAAGCTAATGTCACATAGTATGAAGGCTTGGGAGAAAGTTATTAAAAGGCGACTGATAGAAGAGAGTGAAATTTCGCAAAACCAATTCGGTTTTATGCCTGGTCGAGGAACATCAGATGCCATCTTTGCCATCTGTCAGCTGTGCGAGAAATACAGAGGTGCGCAGAAAAACTTGCACATGGTAATTGTTGACCTCGAAAAGGCATACGACAGAGTACCCCGTGAAGTTTTGTGGTGGGCGCTGAAGGAGAAAGGTGTGGGAAGTATGTGCAGTTGATTAGAGCGATGTACAGTCGATGCAGTACCCAAGTCCGGTCTACAGTGGGCACTACTGGCAGCTTCAATGTGGCTATCGGCTTGCAGCAGGGTTCAGCACTCAGCCCGTACCTCTTCGTGCTGATAATGGATGCTCTAACATCAGATATCCAAGAAGAGGCTCCCTGGTGTATGCTGTTCGCCGATGACATTGTGCTGGTTGCCGAGAACGGCTTAGAGGTCCATAGCAGATTGGAGGTATGGTGGGAAAGACTCGAGACCGTTGGCCTGAGAGTAAGTCGGACCAAAACTGAATACCTCTTTAGCGATTTTGGCGGTCTCTCCAGTCCTGTGCCCATATCTCTCGCCGGAACGCCCTTATCGATCTGCTCCGACTTTCGGTACCTCGGATCGGTTGTCCAAGGAGATGGCGATGTAGACCGAGACGTAACGCACCAGATCAGCTCAGGATGGATGAAATGGCGACAGGTCACAGGATAAACTTGCGACCCACGGATGCCCCTCCAGTTAAAGGGGAAAATTTATAAGTCCGTGATTCGGCCTGTCGTACTTTAGGATGGGTCTGAATGCTGGGCCGTGAAGAAGACGGATGAAAAAAGATTGCATGCAGCGGAGATGAGAATGTTGAGATGGATGTGTGGAGTGACGAGAATGGATAAAGTAAGAAATGAGTATATAAGAGGAAGTTTGAAAGTGGCGCCAGTGACAGATAAGTTGAAAGGAAATCGTTTGGCTTGGTATGGGCATGTGATGAGAAGGGACGAAACGCATGTGACTAAAAGAGTGATGAATATACATGTTGATGGATGGAGAGGGAGAGAAAGGCCGAAGAAAAGATGGATGGATTGTGTGAGGAATGATATGAAAGAGAAGGGAGTGAATGATAGCATGACGGTTGACAGGGGAGAATGGAAGAAGAAAACGTGTTGCGCCGACCCCAAGTAACATGGGATACGGGCAGGAAGATGATAACAGTCACTATGCGAAAGTAAGGATTTCGGTCAAGTGGTTAAGGGCGGGCACGGATACATAAATAATATTTATGAGTTAGAATGAGAAAGACGATAGTGTTGAAGTAGGATCAAGTTGTTTTTGCTATACTCCAACATATTATTTATAGGGAACTAATTTTTTGAGCTGTTATTTAAATATTCGAGATGTTATTATGATCAGTTGAAAAACATATTGAGCAGTTATTTAATGTAATGGCGGTTGATTATATATTGCGACAGTAAAACATGGACAGTAATAAAAAATCAATTAGTCGGTTATTTTATCATACAATGTCATTATGTATCGTATTACCCAGTAACTGGGTTGTGGAGGTCAGATAGGCAGTCGCTCCATGTCAAATACTGGTATTCAGCTGCATCCGGTTAGACTGGAAGCCGACCCCAACATAGTTGGGAAAAGGCTAGGCAGATGATGATGATGATGAATGTCAATTCTAAAAATAATTGAGCAGTCCAATAACTGAATGAGCGGTAAAAATGATGGAATGAGTGGTTCGAATGAGCTCGTAACACATGTCATTTGTAATGACAACTTAGGAAGCAAGAGCGAGCGAAGCGAGCTCGGGACTTGGGGCACCCCGACTCGGACAGGTTAGGTTAGGTTCCTTTAAACCCTGTAGACAGAAATAGGGGCCCCGCGAAGCGGGGCTCCGTCGACTACACACCCAAAACTACTTTACCACCTCATTGTTTAGAATTGCTTAGAATAAGATTTCTTACCGACATATTCCGATTTATAGTCTGATCATAGTGGACAAACGGTATCTTTTAAGTTTAAAACACCTTTGCAAAAAGTGCAAATACAATTTAGACCAATAACGACTGGTAAACTAAATAGATTCAATAGTACCCTAAATAATAAGTTAAATGATCTGGGCCATGATATGGATGATGCAAATAAATTGTACGAGGATTTCTTTTCAGTAGTGTACACTCAATTCAATACAACTTTTGAAAAGAAAACAAAAAACATTTGCCCTAATTTTATATTTAGTGACTGGGCAACTAGAGGTATTAGGATAAGTAGGGAAAGACTGTTCGAGCTGTATGGCCTTAAGCCTTACATCAATACTGTAACTTTCAGCAAGTATGTTGCTACATATTCCAAAATTTTTAGAAATACATGCAAAATAGCCAAAGCCCTGTACATTAGCAATAAAATCAAATCAGCTGAAAATAAAATAAAAACAGTTTGGAAAATTGTAAATAACGAAACTAGTAGAAATAAAAAACGAAACACTGATTACACATTGGAGACTTCACGTGGAGCCATAAGCTCTAACTTAGAAGTAGCTCAGGAGTTTGTAAATTTATTTACTAATATACCATCAAAAACGACGGAAGCCTTAAATTCCTCATCCGACGTATCAATTGATTTATTAAGAGCAAACGTTCCAGCCTGCTCGGTTGAATTTCAATTTACACATATTAACCCCTTAACAGTAATAAAAGCTTTTAAGCAAATTAAGATCAAATTGACCGAAGATCTTTGGGGAATGTCCATTAAAGTCTGTGCCTCCATAATTGAGACTATTGCACCTTATTTAGCCTTAGTATTTAATTCGTGTGTTGATCAAGGAGTCTTCCCCGATTTAATGAAATTCAGTAAGGTAATACCACTCATTCAGCTGCATCCGGTTAGACTGGAAGCCGACCCCAACATAGTTGGGAAAAGGCTAGGCAGATGATGAGTAAGGTAATACCACTTTTCAAATCTGGGGACAGTAAAGACACCAATAATTATAGACCCGTATCCGTGTTGCCGGTTTTCAGTAAGGTGTTTGAAAAGATAATGCTTAATCAAATGCTCAATCATTTTAACACGAATAAAATCCTTCACGATCAACAATATGGTTTCACCAAAGGACGTTGTACGACCGACGCCGGTGTAACCTTATTAAAACACATTTTTAACGCGTGGGAAGAGGCCCAAGACGCCATAGGAATCTTTTGTGACCTCTCTAAGGCATTTGATTGCGTCGATCACGAAACCTTGCTTTTGAAACTTGAGCATTACGGGCTTGGAAAACTTGCGCTCAGTTTAGTTAGTTCTTATTTAAATGACAGACAACAGCAAGTTCAAATAAATGGTGTCAATTCACATGGTTTAACAGTAAAAATGGGTGTGCCACAAGGCTCGATATTGGGTCCTTTCCTCTTTTTAGTGTATGTTAATGATCTACTCCATTTATTAAAAAATCAACCACAAATGGTGTTATTTGCTGATGACACTTCCTTAATTTTTAAGGTAAATAGACGTGCTACAAATTATGACGACGTAAATAATGCCCTAGTGCAGGTCTAAAGTTGGTTCACTGCTAATAATTTAGTATTAAATGGGAAAAAAACTAAGTGCATAAGATTTTCTTTACCAAATGTAAAGAGTAGTGATTGTGAGATAGTATTGAATCAAGAGAAACTAGAATTCGTCGATAAAACGGTTTTCCTGGGGATCACGCTCGACTCAAGGCTACAATGGGGTCCTCATTTAACATCTCTTGCAGGACGGCTAAGTTCAGCAGCTTATGCTGTCAGAAAAATCCGCCAATTTACTGATGTAGATACCGCGAGACTGGTCTATTTTAGTTACTTTCATAGTATCATGTCTTACGGTATTTTGCTTTGGGGACGGGCTGCAGACATCGATTCTATTTTTATTCTGCAGAAAAGAGCCATCAGAGCCATATATAACCTCTGCAGGCGTGATTCTCTAAGGGAACTGTTTAAGGAAATTAACATCATGACGGTGCCTTGTCAATATATCTACGAAAACATCATGTATGTAAGAAAAAACTTACATCTTTTTGGTAAAAGAGGTGAAAGACATAATTATAGTACTAGGAATAGGGACCTATTAGTTCAACCAGGTTTCAGACTGGCTAAAGTAGACTCATCTTTTATGGGGTACTGTTTAAAATGTTATAATAAAATACCTCCCCACATTCTTCAACTGAATGAGACAAAATTCAAGTCTTGTATAAAACGCACACTATGCAGTCAGGCATATTATAAGTTAGGGGATTACATCGCTGATAAAAATGCCTGGCTCAATGCTGGTCCTGCTCCACAACCACAACTAATTGATTAACACTGGAAAATACTATTGGAGCTGCTGAAGATTGTAAGATTATCTTTGCATTGTATAAACTCAATTTCCTTTGCATTGTATAACTGCATAGCACAGATGTGAGTTCTATGTAAGTATACCTTCTTTACCATTTACCGGGTAATATGTCTTTCATTGACTTGAATGTGCCATGGCGGCTGATAGTATGTCATGCTCACACAAATGTCTCGCTGACGGTGGCGTGTGTATTGGATCATTTAGTTCCCTTCAAAATGGTTGAGCTGAATGGTGCTGATCTATGCGTCATGTTCGTGAACGGGCGCCGTCAGTTGGGGCTGGTCATCACTCAGCTGCCTCGGCTTATTTTTAATTATTTTATTATTGTTGTCTTCTTACTATTTGCTGTACTCTGGACGCTCTTAACGCGTACGTATTTTTTTTACATCGTTCTCACATTTACTTGTAAATTCAACATTAATGATGTAACTAATATTTTTGTAAAAATACAATTTAAAAGACTGTCCATGGAGTTTCTTGCCCGTTCTTCTCCATAGGTACCTATGCTTTGGAATGGGCAACTAGCTTCATATTTTCTGACTGACCGACTTCTTGACAATTCAAAAGTGCCTGTAAATGGTTTAATTGAAATAAATGGATTGAGTTTGAGTTCGAGTTTGAATTACTGCCTACACGTAACCGCTCGTTCAATATTGTTTACCGCCCATTTAATTATTTTCCTGCTCAATTATATATTCACTGATCCATTTCATTATTTTTTATTACTCATTTTTAGGGTTCCGTAGCCAAATGGCAAAAACGGAACCCTTATAGATTCGTCATGTCTGTCTGTCTGTCCGTCTGTCTGTCTGTCTGTCCGTCCGTATGTCACAGCCACTTTTCTCCGAAACTATAAGAACTATACTGTTGAAACTTGGTAAGTAGATGTATTATGTGAACCGCATTAAGATTTTCACACAAAAATAGAAAAAAAAACAATAAATTTTAGGGTTCCCCATACTTAGAACCGACCCGCAAAAATTTTTTTTTCATCAAACCCATAGGTGTGGGGTATCTATGAGTAGGTCTTCAAAAATTATATTGAGGTTTCTAATATCATTTTTTTCTAAACTGAATAGTTTGCGCGAGAGACACTTCCAAAGTGGTAAAAAGTGTCCCCCCCCCTGTAACTTCTAAAATAAGAGAATGATAAAACTAAAAAAAATATATGATGTACATTACCATATAAACTACCACCGAAAATTGGTTTGAACGAGATCTAGTAAGTAGTTTTTTTTTAATACGTTATAAATCGTAAACCAAAATTTACCATTCATTCAATCAACTCAAAAATAAAATAAACATTTAATTTCATAAACATAAACCTTATTCATAAACCCGCATGTTACGGAACCCTCGCTGCGCGAGTCCGACTCGCTCTTGCCCGGTTTTGTTTACTTTACTGCTTAGTTTTAACTACTGAACTAGTTATTAAACGTGCCATTTATAATTTTTAACTTACCAAAACCGCTATTTACAGCTGCCTCTTAAATTAGTGCCTTATTTATAGTTACTTTGGGCTCATCGAAGAGCCACATAAAAATTAGAATGGAATAGGATGTGCTGCTAAGGTAGCCCACAAAATTGATTTTATTTTTGCAATTTGAATTTGCAGTAGGTAGTACAACATGGCGTATGTTGTTCAAAATCTAATACCTACGCGGCAGTAATGATAGTAGATTATTATTAATCCGTAGTAAATGGTTCTAATAATCATAAACTATCGGTTATTCCGTTCATCCACCCCAAAAAAAATCCACCCTGCCCTAAGGTGGATACGCGGAAACTCAAGTCCGAAATTCCACCCTAAGCCTATAAATTCAGTTTATCTAGAGTGGATTCGGACATGTGTTTCCGCGTATCCTCCTTCGGGTGGATTTTTTGGGGTGGATAAACGGAATTACCCTAAATTATCAGCATACCAATTTCTCTGAGTTAGGTATATGTATAACGAAATTTTTTCATGACATTGTCATATTTCACAATGGGAATGTGGTAGCCAGCAGTCCGAGGTACGAGGGCATTGAGTTAAGTGCCTAAACTACATAACAACGACCGCTGCGTTGACCCCAAAGACAATATCATCAATCTATTATTATGCGACTAACTTGCCACAGCCTTTCTCAAAGAAATTGGAGTTTCTGAAAAAAGAATGCAGGACTCCATGTAATTTGGGTGTCGCAGTGTTATACTTCGTGTACATTCGTGCAAATATATAATCAAATCAAATTAAGATAAAAATATCAGCATATTTTTTAACATTAGGTTTCGCCAGAAAACCCTAAGAGCAGTTGGTTCCGTTTATACAGACCTAATGACAAAACTCGGTAAACAATAAATATGACATTCCCTATAGGTAATGGCTACTGAAGGAAAAAAAAACGACTTCCAAAAAAAACACTAAGTACAAAGCATACAAAGTGAATAACTTTAATTTCGAAAGTTGGTGTGTCTTTGGATCTGTATTTTAGTTTTTTGCAACCGACTTCAGAAATTAAAGTTATTTTTTCACTTTTTAGTGTTTTTTTTGAAGTCGATTTTTTTTTGTTAAAAAGTTTTAATTTCTCTCTTTTTAGTGAGTCTACTTGTAATTTATCTAAGTTACAATAGTCTAATGTAAATTTGCTCATCGCCTTTTACAAAATTTTCCCGATGCAGGGACGTTAATTGTTGAGGAGTTCTCCTGGTCCACCATCAGCTCCATTTCACAATTCGCATTGTGACGAGCATAAATTGCCTAGCAACCGTATTAAAGTAATCGAATCGCAACCCGTGAAATACTTATTATTGAATAGTTCCGGTGGCCATCTGTGGTCTTTATCATCAGTTCCGTTTCATAAAATGGGGCTTTCCGTGAGCAAATGACCATTTATAAGCAGAGCGCATCTCATGACAATTCCAATAAGCCCAAACATGGCTATAATACATTGTTTTATTACGAAGTTCCGGTTGCTACCTTCCAGCTTCATCATCAGATCGGTTTGATGGTACCATTTTCGTCAGAACCATTTATTTAAATTTGCTTCGTCATAGACGCTTAAGTTATCTTAATCGATAGGTACTTATTATCATTGAAGAGGTCCTGTGGCTATCTGTGATCTCCTTCATCAGTTCCACTTCACCAAATTATACTTTCTGAAAGCAAATGCTTGACTTGTTGACGAAAATACCAAAATTGCTATATGTAGGTATGCATGTTTTAATAATTATTCTACTATTCGGGGCGAAGACAAAGCCGACAAATAAAAGATCATAAAAATCGGTCCAGCCGTTCTTAAGTTATAAAATGGTGTAACTAAGTCGACTTTATATATGTATATACATAGATTATTACACTCTAATCATAGAAGAACTTCATCGCATAACCAAGTGGCTGGCGTGGGTGTCATGCTTGTCGTCGGCATTACCATACGATGCTCCATCACACATGCATGACATACTAGCAGCAACTGCAACCAATGGCATTGCTTTAGATTCGATCATCTCAGCCCACCGGGATCACGTACATTTCGACACCACACAAGATATTAGCAAAGACCAAAGAGAAAAATCCAACGTCAGTTTAGTAGTTACATTTAATGCAAATGATGAGGATAAGGTAATGCTATGTTCCGACGGTAACTAGGCAAATAATACCTACACTACATGAAAGTTAATATAGACAATGACGTCACATGATTGTGAATTGGCTGAAATAAATACAAATAAACCACCTCAAAGTGAACTATTTCAAGATGAGATGGCAAAGCAAGTCATTATTCTTGACGACTACAAAAAAGACAAACAACCGTTTATAGACACGGCCGTTGATAACGTTGCTTCCGAAGGTATACCGATCCCAATAAAAGAGGTTGAGGGTGTTGTACTGAATAACTTTAATAATGTCAAAAACACATTTGATGAAGCCGTTAGCCAATTTACAATAGCACTACAATCCTCAATAAGCGTCAAAAGTGAAGATATATCGAATATAATTCCCACAGATAAAGCTGATAAAATTAAACCTATTGACGTTACCGATAATTATTTTGACACCACACAAGATGGGAAAGACCAAAGAGAAAACTCCAACGTCAGTTTAGTAGTTGCATCTAATGCAGAAGTCGTGCTATGTCCCGTTAATTGTAACGTTAAAAATGAACAAGACGAGAACAAAAACACCTACTATGGGATTGATTTGCCTAGCCAGGATGTCAGTGACTCGTCGGATGAAGAATCTACTGTTAAAAAGTCTAAACGATTCACATTCACGACCAGCGATTTCCCAGATAGTGATGAAATAAGAGATTTACTGAGGTTGTACCCAAAACCTGCAGTCATAGATTCATTTAGAGAATCTGAATTAGAATATAGTTCGGAAGACGAGAGTTACAAGTTTTTACGCCGTTTTAGGAATAAAACTAAACCTGTACGAAAGGTTGATCTTACTAAAATGTTTGAAAAGTTACCAGAAAGAGTAATAACGCGCCAGCGGAAACCAACCTTCAAGTTGCTGAGTGGTGGACGAGTTAGTAAAAATAACTCAACCTTTTTAAAACCAATTTATTTGGCAGAGCAAGAAGATCAAATAGATGAAGATATTATCCTTGAAAATATAAAGCGGATTAAATTATTCAAAAAGGCAAAATCTAACAAAGATTATAAATATAATGAAAGCATAAAAACAGAGCAAAAGAAAACTACACAACCAAAGAAACCAGATAATAAAAGCAACGAACACAAGGGAAAGGTAAAAGTGAAAATTGGAAAACCTGAAACAAAGGGAAAACATTCAAAAACAAAATCATTTGCTAGAAAGAATCCTAAAGAAGATAGTCTAGAGCTAAATTCTGTATCAGCCTCCAAAACAATTACCAGGAGGACCAGATCTATGAATAAGGAAAAAGACGTCAAGGACACTCAAAAGAAATACCCAGGAAACAAAAATAAAAAACCAGATCATAAAAGAAAACCTCATGAAGGAAGACGAAGTAAAAGACAGCGGAAGGCCAATGAGAAAAACGACGACACAATGAAAGCTCTGACATCTATTCATAAAAAGAATAAGCTCAAGCAGAGCAATGTTTATAATGTTACATCTTCTAGTTCTGAATCGCCAAAGAGCTTGAAGAGGTTGTTGGTTGACGACAGTGATGTGCCGAGTTTGAAGCGGACGAGGTCTCAGCACGTCGCAGCGGGCGACCCCGGCGAAGGCCGTGAAGACACAATATGTGCATCTCTCTGCGTTCCCTGGTATAGCACACAAGCTGGATAAACAGGGTATGATTTTTTACAAGTTTTTAATGTTGTACTCTTACTAGAAAATCACTGCTTTCTAGGGTTCCATGCCAAAAGGGTGAACACGGGACCCTGTACTAAACATGTCCGTAGGTATACCTGTCAATCTGTCACAGTGCTGTAATACCTATTAGAAAATACACAGAATATCCAGTTGAAAATTCACAGAGAATATGTGTTACTAAGGCCTCAACAATGATAAACTAAAAAGAAGGTAGGAAAACTTTAGTACTATAGTTTTAAAGGTTGCATGATAAAAAATGTTTAATTTCAGATCCGTATGTGCGCTTAGAACGATACGAGTCGGCACAGAAACCGATCAGGACGCTGAACAGCAATAGGAACTACTTGACACGGAGCCAGCTTGCGCGTAAAAGATTTCACCGATCGTGCAAACGAACTAGGGAAGCAGCTCGAACATCGACCAAGCGCCTTTAACCTAAGCGATATCTGAGGTTAGATTAGTCATACTTATTGATATAATTTATGATTACCAGATGAAACGTGCAATATTGCAGTGTCTCTTATTCGTATTATAAAGTTAAAACATCGACAGATTTCTTTCGAATTTGGGCACTATTTGAATTATATACAGGGTTATTGGTAAAACATTAACAACCTCTTAAGAGGTCATTGTACTCATAATTATGAACAACTTTTACTATGGGATAAACATGAAATCGCGAAAAAAAAATCAGCTGTTCCCTACATTTTGACGAGATAAACGAACATAAATATAGGGAACAGCTGATTTTTTTTTCGCGATTTCAAGTTTGGTCCCATAGTAAAAGTTGTTCATAATGATGAGTACAATAAACCTCTTAAAAGGTTGTTAATGTTTTACCAATAACCGTGTATATGTCAGTGTGAAAGAATTCGTTTCATTGACTACACTGTAAAGCTCCGGCCAAACCTGCGCGTCAAGTACGCGGGATGCGGGACGCGAAGCGGGAGCGTCAACAATGCGAAACTAAACGTGAACACCTGCGCGACTACAGTGGTCGCGTAGGTGTGCCAGGCGCCATTTACACGAGCAGCGTCCGCCGTGCGACTGACGCTCCCGCTTTGCAATCGCTTGGGTCGCGCAGGTTTGGCAGAAGCTTAATTTTTGAAGCCTTCACAGCTTTTCTTCCACATATTCTATCTGGAAAGTAAATCATCTCGGTTCATACTAGTCATCTCCGAAATCGAACATAACATACGAAAAAAAACAACCGACTTCCAAAAAAACACTACAAATTGAAAAATAACTTTAATTTCGGAAGTCGGTGTCTTTGGTTCCGCATTTTCGTTTATTGACACCGACTTCCGAAATTAAAGTTATTTTTCAATTTGTAGTGTTTTTTTGGAAGTCGGTTGTTTTTTTTTGTTAAAAGTTTTTATTTTTCACTTTTTAGTGGGTCACTTTGTAATTTATCTAAGTTACAATAGCCTAATGCCAACTGTTCATCACCTTTTACAAAATATTGCTTTTCCCGATCCTGGGACGTTAATTGTCGAGGAGTTCTCCCGGTAAGAACCAGGAGAACTCCTCAACAATCACTCATCATACGCATTGTAACGAGCATAAATTGCTTAGCAACCATATTAAAGTAATCGAATCGCAACCCGTGAAATATTTGTCATTGAGTTGTTCCGATGGCCACCTGTGGTCTTCATTATCAACTCCACTTTACCAAATGATGATTTCCGAGAGCAAATGCTCAAGTTACTTTAAAAAATACCCAAATCGCTATAGGTTTGCCTATAAAATTTGAGGGTTTCCCTCGATTTCCATGGGATCCTCTCATGAGATTCCAACTTGATGATGATGAGACCACCTCGAGAGTATACCCTTTCAAATAAAAAAAGAACTTTTGGAATCGGTCCAGCCGTCTTCGAGTAATCGGTGAACATACACAAGGTAGCTACTGTAAACTGTTGAGTAGTTCCCTTAACTGTCCTTCGTCTTCATCATCAGACCCTTAATGACAGTCACAACCTATCTGGGTGTAAAGTTCACATCAATACAAATTAATCAAGCCCAAACACAAGGTAACTGCTGTAAATCGTTGAGGAGTCCCCTCGACTGTCTTTCGGCTCCATCATCAGATCGACTCCAGATCTTCATTAAATTGTAGTGCTTTAAAATACTTAATGAAAAACATAACAAACGCACTAGTCGCTCCTACGATTTTCGAATGTTCCCCTCGATTTCACTGGGATGCCATCATCAGATCCTGGTTTCCTTAACATGGGACCACCCTTGGCATATCTCCTTTCCAACAAAAAAAAAATAATCAAAATCGGTTCATAAACGACGAAGTTATCCGCGAACACACATAAAAAAAAAAAAAAAAAAAAAACATATATACGGTCGAATTGAGAAACCTCCTCCTTTTTTAGAAGTCGGTTAATAAGAGACAAAATGTAGGTCCTATATGTGTCGGTGCCTTTCATAGGATTTGGTAGGTCTGAGGAGGTCATCATCAAAAAGTCAAAATGGCCGGTGCGCTCACCGTCCCAGCCTTTTTGCCAACGTATAATAATATACTATTGTCTGTTTAAATATTGGGCGCAGCCGCTGCGTTGGAATGAAATGAAATTGTTTAATAATCTCTTTTACGCATCATATTAACAAAAAAATAAGTTAGATGCTCAGAAGAAATGGCGGGAACTAACTCAAGTGTAATTGTCTCTTTAAAGTTTAGACATAATTTTGGTCAGATCATGTGAGGACCACATTATGTAGATTAGTGTCTGCAATGATATTTATTTATTTAATTAATTTTGAAGACAGAACCACACAGATTTGAGTGGACTTGTCCAGTCATTGGAAGCATTTGTAATAATCGTCTAGCTTAACTCAAAACTTAAGGACCTCAACGAGTTGACGAACAATGTCAAAAAAAGAACTTTTGAGTGGGTCGTATTAAAACTAACTAGGACATTAAAAAGGAAAAGTCAAAGTATTTATTTCAAATAGGCACATAAAATGCAGTGGGTAGTTTGGGATGCATGAAGAAGCCTCCTCGTGTAGCGTAGTTTGTTCCTCAAGTTACTCAACTGAACCGAGCGCTCGGCGCATCCTGGACAGTCACACCCAACACCTTATTTGGCCAATTCTTTCCTTGCGGTGGTAGGGCTAACGCCCGCCTGGTTTGCGACCACCCTCCCACCGGAGTCCGGCGTCAACAGCCTGCTGTGTTTCGTCGATGCCTGGGAGTTCCAGTACCTCGGGCATCTGCTGGGCACGCTCGTTCCATCATATACCTCATCCATCGCTTTCCATCAGGCGTAGTCGAGGTCAAGAGCGGGCCCATTCAGCAATAAAAAAATAAAACTCCGGTAGTGCCGACAGAAGTGAAAACAAAACACAAACAGAATACTTTGCCATCACTCACTGACATATCGGATATACAGTAGGGCTGCAAAAGTGCATGGATAGTTCAGAAATATAATCGTGTGAAGCGAGAAATTTGTTTTCATATGCTAGCAAATGTAATGTAATAGTTAGATAAATATATTAGCTGTGTAACTCCTTTCTCAACACGTTTCTTCCCAACTGCTTACTTATGTTTCGTAAATTAGTCACAGTTGTGAAGAAACCAACGCCATCTAGTTTATTTTAGAAAACTTGAACTCAAACGTTCACAGGAAAATAGCCATTAGGGTATCCATGCACTTTTGCAGGTGACCGTACCTACATTAAAACCGAGTACATCCCGAGGACAGCCGAACACATCCGAAGCGGGTATTTTTTTAATTGTCTTACAAACAAAACACGCGCGGTGTCGCTTACGGTAACAGAGCCGCGAGTTCAATGGTTTTTTCCCATCTCAAAAAATGTCCAACGCGCCTAAACAAGTTTTCACTTCAAAAAACTTGAACGTCAAAAAGAAAATAACCGACATATAGTTAGTTACAAAGTGAATATTCATGTCATTTTTCACGTTGTGTTTCGTTTTCTATCTGATTGTATGTTTGACGCTCAGAATAGCTCCGTTGGTTTTGGAAACTTACAGTTGAAACTGCTTGTTTTATCGTTCTATTGCAGATTGCAGTGACAGTGGAATGTTCCGGCGGTACAAATGGGAGGAAGGCGGTTCGAAATGGGGGTGCGTGTCCTGCTCCAAGGACAACGGGCTCTGGCCAACATTGAGGAAGCGAGGCGTCACCGCCGTGCCTTATCTAAATTATGTTGAAAACAAAGTAATTTTTTTTGTTGTAGTAGTCGTACAATGTACTGTACAATTATTGTGATTTATTTACATTTTTTTTACATACGTGGCAAGAGCACGTATGGAAATTAAAATGTAAAATACTGGTATTCTGCTGTTTCTGGTAAGACTTGAAGCTGACAGGCTAGGCAATTGATGATAACATGTGAAAAGCACTTAACTCATAACAAGTCCACTCAAGTACCGCGTTAATAGTGGAAGATTTTTAAGGGAATTCATGATATTTCATTTTATATAAGTAATATTAATGTTATCATGTTGTGACTGTTGTTTATTATTGTATTATATAATATAATTCTTTTAATTGAAAGTTTTTTTATTTTATTTAAATGACTTAAACCCCTTGGGAACTGAGTGACAATTACTCCTGAGGTTAAAAAAAAACGAATTGAGAACCTCCTCCTTTTTTGAAGTCGGTTAAAAAAAAAAAACAAAATTATCAATGAAATTATATTTACATATTAAAAACAAAATACTGACAATAATAGATTCATAGTGTAACAATACTCTTAACATCTGTAGGTACATAACATGTGGAATGTCACCATTACATGTAAACTAAAACATATTACCTTGAAAACATTATTCTATGGAGAATGATTAGAATCTCGAAACATTGCATAGTCTCCTTAGGCGGATCTCACACTACAACGCTCCACGCGACGGGGCGCGGGAAACGTCGCGTTGCGCGTTGTAGTGCCCCGCGTGTTTTTATTGCATTTGTATGTACAAAATCACGCGCGGGGGGAGTGTTCCGCGCACCGGAGTGTGGCGAGTGGTAGTATGAGATCCGCCTTAAGATCATCTAATCACATCAAAAATGATTAAGGTCTGATAAAGATAACAATTATTAGGTGACTAGATAACAATAAAGCGTCCAAGTTTATTAGGACACCAGCATAACTATTCACAACCATCCGATAGACTATCGTATCGAACATGACACGTTTCTATAACCTGATTTGCATTGCCCCGACAGCAAATAGCTGTCGGAAGACTAACATAGCTGTCTATTTGATTTAGGGCAAATTTTTCAATCGACAGATAATTTTTATTCGTGGAATAAATTTGGCGTCTGACAGTTTTTGTATGGAAGAACTGTCAAAAGTTCAAAATTATTCCTCTATAAAATTATCTGGCGTTGGAAAAATCAGCCCTTAAACTGACAAAATTATCGGGTTGTTAACAGCGTATAAAGGACTACTGCGATATCATTGACTGATGTTCAATACGGTACGGAAGCGTATCGAGTGGTTGTGAATAGCTTCGCAGAACACTCGATATTGCTCAATAATACAGGCCAAAATAAAAGCCAATGTTATATTTCTCCACAGAAAAATGTATATGAAATGCTCCGATTAGTAAATATAAATAAAAATGCTTGATATTCTACTAAGCAAAATGTTAACTTTAATTTGGATAAATTATAGGTACAATTGGTACAATTGAAGAAATTAACACAATCAGGGCCAGTTTCACAGCCTCTGGTTAGGCACTTTTTAACGGAAACAAAAGTTAAATGAAATTTTCAGCCAGATAAGTTGACCGCTACGTGAAACGTGTCACACCCCCAAATTTTGACAATGGCGCCGATTCTGTTGTTCACAAACGAAACTAAATTTAAGTTCAGGCATCTTTTTCTTTCTATTTCATTAGGACAAGGACAGAAGATAAATATTAGTTTAGTCCTGTCAAATTAGTCAGCGCTTGGCGTAAATTGACGTATTTTTAGTGACCAATTTTTTAATCTCGTCTAAAGTTGTCTATGGTCTCTATGGAGTATCTTAATTTGACAGGACTAAACTAATATTTAAAAAGATACATGAACTTAAATTTAGTTTAGCTTGTGAACAACAGAATCGGCGCCAATATTATTAATTAATGTTTGACAAATTCGTCTGCTCGATAAACGTAAGACTCTCACATGCCTGCTAGTAAAATACTTCAATGTTTTTAGTTTTATCTAATAGGAGGGTTTCCTGTCGACTATCAGCCGGACATCGGCCTATGCATATGTTTATTAACAAATTTAAAAATAATCTCAAATCGACTTTTATGAATCAGGTAATAAATAAAAAAAATGAGAGGTTTTTGTCCTTAAACTATAACGGGTGAAAAAGACACTTAACGAAGCCGAGATCTTTGTCCACTTTTAAAATTATGATAGAAAAGCACCTCTCTCCTTAAGGTGGATGTTGCGATGGGCCGTCCATACATTTTTCTTGGGGATTGTACGCTAAACACAGACACACTTTGTTGAAAACGAATCATTTTATCACTTTTCTATAATGAAATGTCCCCGCGATCGACCTTTTTAGGAAATAACTTACATTATTTACTGAGGAAAACGATCGCGAAATCCAGACGAAATTTGACAGTTATCACACTAGTGTGCGTGAGTTTTGACAAGCAAACTCAAGCGTCATGATTGCGATAGTTTAGAGATGAGAACGCTAGATGGCGTACACGCGTTATATAATTCTGTTAAATCAATATAATATGTACAATAAGTGATTGATTTATTTCCTTTCCTACCTTTCATGAACAGGTTCACCAAAAAAAACTTTATAATTAATAACCTGCCCTGACGACCTTACCAACGTAAACCACTTTATTACATAATATTGTTTTGTGGCAACATAAATATCATTATTCGTAGATAGGATTTATAGTGAAATGGGTAGTTGAGACCGCGAAATTCAAATTTTCTTACGTTTTTTGCAATTTGCAGGTCAGTGTCAGGTTGTATCTTGATCAAAATATGATTCGCGACAATAACAGGTACATTATTTACAGAATTATAATCATTAGAATCATTAATACATCTTAGTTAGATTATCTAAGTTAGATTTCCACCACTAACACTTTTCCATTAGAGATTGGTGGTTGGTGGTAGAAATCTAACTTAGATAGATGTATTAATGATTCTAATGATTATAATTCTGTAAATATGTACCTGTCGCGAATCATATTTTGATCAAGATACAACCTGACCCTGACCTGCAAATTGCAAAAACGTAAGAAAATTTGAATTTCGCGGTCTATGACTATCCATTCTACTTATGCGACGCGCGACGTTGCCGTCCCACCCGAGCTGTGTTCGCAACCTTGAACAACATAGAAAGAATTCCGAAGAAAACGGTTGCCACCATGTTGCCACTCTTACGCCGTAGCGACATGCATGATATAAATATAATTTTGGGGCTTGCTTGTATGCAATAGTATTAGCACACGGATTTTCTTGCGTGTTATTTTATTTTGTATGCTTTGCATTTTTATTGATTCAAATTGTAATATTTCTAGTATTGCAATTTATTGTAGGTATAATAACTAATAGTTAAGTATTCAATTTTAAAAGTAAGTAGGTAAGTACCTATCTTTCCGCGGTTTTAGAAACAGCAAGTTGGCCCGTGATTTTAGACGCTGAAATCCCGTCACAATACTAATTACTTACATGTCTCAATTACATACCTAAGTACAAAGTCAGTGGTTATGTGTTTTTACCTACTTATATTTTTTGGTCAACAATACATTAAATAAGTAAGTACATAATATTATAATTCGGTAACCCAACGAGTTTGCAAACATTTGCAAAATCGAATGTACCTGTAAAATAGAATACCTTTTACGCATATTATCAGTTTCAGACAAACAAACATACATCTGTAGCTCATTACTACTAAAATAGTATATTTTAATTGGCTTCTGTTCTAGTGTTTCCAAAAAATATTTTAAATTATGTATCATTCAGTCAAGGGTTTTAATTACATTTAACGCACAGTATGACATTTCATTATTTTTCGATCAATAATTATCACTATTAATATTTAATGCAATAATTTATACAAATATTTTGCAAAGATTCATTGGGGTGGTGGTAGAATTCCTTTGGTGGTTTTACTATCAATAAATTTGTATCCCCAATACAAATGTCTGTTAAGCTAATGTCTGACGCTTGCGTTGGTATTGTATTTAGCGATATTTTTCGGATCTTTCTGTGTAACTTTGTGCGTCAGCTAATTCCATCAACTTCTAAAGGTATAGTATGATTTTTTTATATTACTTTATAGGGTTCCATCAGAATATATTGTGTCCTTTAACATACCTAACATACCAAATAAAATTAAGGTAATGTGTAAAAGTTTTGGTGGAATGGAACCCTTAGACTTGCACTTGGCAGGTTTGCAATTAAATATTTGAATTAATGTAATAATCCTACTGATTAGAAATTGAACTTTCTCTCATTTTAGCTCCTGAATCACCACATCAGTTAAAGTACACGCTTACAAGCGTCGTTGAAAACACAATTCAAAAAGAAAATATTGGTAAGTATTTAGCATTAAATATAATAATTATTTTGGCTTTGTGTCTTTATTTTTAGGGTTTCATCATATTAGTATTTTTAGGGTTTTAGGGTTTCAGCTGGCACTATCACTTAGGGCGAATTCAACTAAACTTTTATACAAGTTAAAAATCCGTATCCTGCAAATAAATTTTTGATAGTTATTCCATTCCATATTTTTTGTCATGTAGTACGACTTACAACAAGGCATTTACGTTTCAAAGACACAACATCCACCAACCCGCACTGGGTTCGCATGATTGCTCCCTCTCACAAAGAAGAGGCCTATGTGCTAGGAGTGGGAACATTACGTGATGTGATATAGATACTATAAACTACAAATTGTTATAACCTAGTGTTATTGCATGACTTACACACACTTGACCAGCTTTGAGTGATAATGATTTATTAATATTTCAGATCCGGAAACAGTGATATGTGAGCAAGTGATATGTGACCTTCTACTTCTCAAACTACTGAACAAAATTTAGGTAAATTTTGTGTATACAGAAAATAAGTTTTTTTACAAGTTAAGTTTTAATGGCATCAGTATTTCTGGAGATTACCTTTTACACACTAACTACAAACAACTTGATAACTTATCTAAAACAGATTTACTTTAGCACTCATACAAAATCATTTTATACTTTACAGTCAGGAAAATATCAGCCAGGACGAATAAGCTCTCCAGGGCAGAAAGAGATCTGCAGCTCAAAATAATGGCTGCCAAAAGAAGAACAAATAAATTAAAAAATAAAGTTAAAAGGCAGACAGCTGAAATAAAGGCAGCAAAAAAATTGTTGCCAATCCTGCAGTACTAGATGTGCTGCAGAATTGCTCAAGCACTGCAAAACTATTAATGCGAATACAGTGGCGAGAAGACAAAAAAAAAAAGGATAAAGGACGATGATTCACGCTGCAAGAAAAAATTGCAGCATTATCAGTTTTTAAACAGAGTCCAAAGGCATATAGATTTTTAAGAAAAATATTTATATTGCCCGCAAATCAGACACTCGCCAAACTTATACAAAAATGCAATCTTCGATCTGGGCTAAATAAAAATATATTTTCTCAACTAATAAAAAAGAAGGCTGAAAAAGTTAAAATTTCAGAAAGATTGTGTATATTACTATTTGACGAAGTATCATTAAAAGCACAAATAACATATAATGAAAAAAAGGATAAAATTACAGGCGTAGTAGATAATGGCCAGCAAAGGCAACCAGAATTTGCTGACCACGCCCAAGTCTTCATGGTGCGTGGTCTAATTAAAAACTTTAAACAAGCCATTTTTTACACCTTCTCAGCAAGTGCCACTAAAAGGCCAGAGTTGGCTAAACAGATAAAAAATGTAATTACTGAGTTGCAACAAGCAGGGTTATCAATGGTAGCATCAGTCTGTGACCAAGGGACAAACAACCGTCAGGCGATACGTTTGTTAATAAATGAGACCAGGGGGGTCTACTTACGAAGAGGGGAAACTCCAAAAGGAAACGCTATATTAATAAATGATAAAGAAATAATTCCCCTTTATGACCCCCCAGACCTTCTCAAGGGCATGAGGAACAATTTAATTACCAAAAACTTAACTTTTAAAAAAGATGGTGTGATCAAAACTGCCAAATGGTCTCATTTATTGCAGCTTCTCAAAGAAAACCCTGGCTATAAAGGCATAAGACTGATTCCAAAGCTAACAGAATACCACGTAAACCCTGATAAACTAAATAAAATGAAGGTAAAATTGGCATCGCAGATATTTAGTCGCACTGTGGCATCCAATATGGGATACCTAGCAGGTAATTTATATTTTAGCATTTTAATCTTTTGAAATTTTCATTTATTTTTTTTATTTCTTCCGACTTGCTGCACTATAAAGTTTTATTTACAGTATTTTTACAGCCGTTAGTGTGTGGCCGTTAAATGATAAAACATATTCTGTTCAAAAATATTCTATTCTAGCGCTCTGCTATCGCTCTGCTGTCGTTATGCTATCGCTCTGTTATCGCTCTACTATCGCTGTGCTTTTATTTGTAACCGGCTCAAAGGTGAACAAGGTGACTTAAGTGGCAGTGGGCAGGGCACACTCGCAGAGCAGATGGCCGATGGGGCCGAAAGGTTCTGGAGTAGCAACCGCGTACCGGAACACGTAGCGTTGGAAGGCCTCCCACAAGGTGGACATACGACCTTGTGAAGGCCGCAGGAACCCGTTGGACGCGAGAAGCACAAAACCGGTCGAAGTGGAGGGGCTTGAGGGAGGCCTATGTCCAGCAGTGGACGTCTTTCGGCTGAAATGATGATGATGGTGAATGAATTACATTTTTTCTTTTCTTTTTTCAGATAAAGGTATTTTACCCGCAGAATGCAAAGAAACCGCAGATCTACTTTTATTTATGGACAACGTCTTCGATTCTGTCAATGGAAGGAAGAAGAAATAACAACAATAAAAATGCTAAGCCACTACTTGGCCCAGCTACGCCATCATCTGCCCATAAAAAGACATGGGTAGAAGCAAAAAGGATTTTTAACTCAATAGAGTTTGTGACTTCTGCTGGCAGGGTCGAACTGTTCCTACCTTAAAAAATTGGGTGTGGACAGTGGAGGGAATTCTAGATCTACTTAAAAAATTACGTGATGAATACGGAGTAACGTCAGTCTGGATACGGCACCTTAATCAAGATCCCCTAGAGAACTTCTTTGGGGCGATTAGAAGCCACGGGTGCCGCAACGTTAACCCGACATGCGAACAATTTGAGTCTGCTTTTGCCACTTTGCTAATCAACAACTTAAACAGTGTCCACACCCAAGGAAAAAATTGTAAAAATGACTATTGTGATGCTTTATGCTTCTTCGTACTCAACGAAAATAATGAAGCTACGACGACCTGTACAGTTGATCTTGAAAATATTTTAGAAATTAATTTTGTTAATTTAGAAAATAAAAAAAAATACCCAAGAATACTGGCACCTCTACAGTACGTAAGCGGATATTTTCTGAAAAAGTCAAAAACATAAATTTTTAAAAATTGCTCTGTCTGCAAAAATGATTTCACGAGCATAGATGAAATTGAATATATAAATATAGGGAGTATGCAGGTCGACGATGGCTTTGTACTCCCAGTATAAACTTAATAAAACTTGTATCCAATTTCCAAGATATAAGTAATTAATCATATTCTAAAAGTAAAATTGGATGCTAATAATAATTATTTAAAGGATATTATGAAAATGTCTATATTGACCTTAATCAATTTCGATTTTATAAAATTTACTACACATAAAAAACAGTTATAGATTATTTAATAAATACTGTGATTGGATTTATGAATTATAATTATTGTAAAGTACCGTAATAAATAACACGCGTATACCGGCGTTCTCCTCGCTGTGTAGTACATGCCTGTCCGCTTCAGACTTAGAATGGCGCTCTCTGTTGAGACTCCTGCTTTGAACCCGAACTGGGCATCGTGATAATGAGCATCTAAGTTTTCTTTTAGAATATGATTAAATTTCTTAGACATTGAATAGTTTTAATACATTTTTACTGGGGGTACCTATCTATATAAAAATCCAAAGTCCTAACTGACTGATATATCAACGCACAGCCTAAACCGCTGGTCCTAGAGACATGAAATTTGGAGGGTGTGTTCTTTGTGAAGAGGAGGTATCCACTAAGAAAGGGTTTTTCGAAATTCCACCTGTAAGAAGGTGAATGGGGGGGGTGAAATTTTACACGAAGTTACGGGCAGAAGCTAGTATCTTATATATTCAATTTCATCTTCGCTAGTGAAATCAATTTTGCAGACACAAGCATTTTTAGGGTTCCGTACCAAAATGTTTAAAAAAAAAGGAAAGAAATAAAAATATATGTATATTTTTTGCAACAGTGACTGTGTGTTGTGGGGGTCTGAAAAATTCGATGTAGGACTACTAGGACATGTGGGGTATCATATGAAAGAGCGCAGCACATTATCAAACATATCGTCGTTGTCAAACCAAAACCTGCTATGTGCAAAAAGTATAGTTTTGAGTTATTGACAAAAGAAGTTTTGACAAAGTTTTAGCTGCTGTACATAGCACATTTTATTCTGAGGCCATAGTTTCACAACTAGTGGTCATAAGCACATAGCAGTTCTTTTATATGAAAAATAAGGTAGTGACCTATAAGCTGTGGTCAAAATCTTGAAACCTCAAAAAACGGCACATAGCAGATTTTGGTTTGACAACGACGATATTGTCTTTTTTTTAGGCCGCATAGTTTCCGACTTTTAATGAAATATGTAAAAAAAAATACCGCCCCCCCCCCCCCCTTATTTCCGAAGTTTGCAAAGAGAATAATTTTGAATTATTCTATGTGATAGAAGTTTATTTATAGATTACAGGAAAAATAAAACGAAGTCTCTAAATAGCACAGTTTTCAGAAATCATCAACAAAAGTTAAGTACATTAGTTCAACTATCGGTCAAGCGATGGCACTGACATAAAACTGCAATATTCTACACTGCACTGAAAATTCGCTGACGAATATAGGCCTCGCCGACGAAAAATTAAAAACATGATGGTACGGAACCCTCGGTGCAAGAGTCCGACTGGCTCTTGACCAGTTTTTTTTTTTAAAGTCTGTAGAGGTACTAGGCCATTATTCTTGGGTCTTTGAGTACGAAGGAGCACAAAGTCTCACAGTAGTCATTTTCACAATTAAGACAACAATTTTTTTTGTTAGCCTTTGTTTCAGCTGTCTGCTTTTTAACTTTATGTTTAAATGAAATGCACAACGTATCTAATGTATTTAATTGGATAAGAAATAATACTGTATTGTTTAAAATAGCTTGGTAAATAATCCATTTTTTTTTGTAATGTGTAAAAGATAAAAATGGGGAAGATAAAAGTGGGTTATCCTTAGGAGATAAACATATACCTGCATCGCTGACTTTTTTATCGATCTTTATAAGATATACAATTCCGTAGAACATTAATTTAATCTATCTCGTAAGGTTTAAGCCAGCGTTTGCAATGTAAGCGCATAAAAATATGTTTGTTACGACATCACATCATTACTTTGAATTTCTCGGCTTTTCTCTACTATCCTATGCATGTATTATACATATCAACCTTCCTCTTGAATCAATATCTATTGCTGACTAAACTAAATTAAAATCTGTTGCGTAGTTTAAAAGATACTATGTAAAGATACTATGTTTTTTTTATACTATGTAAAGATTTCGTACCCTTACTGTTTTGCTTTATCTTTTGCTTTTAGTTTTAATTTCCTATCCATGACTTTCGTGTATTGTATTGTGATTTATTTACCTAGATGTTAAGTAAAATGTGTGTTCGCCTACTATGGCGATCAAATAAATAATAAATAAAAACATGATTAACCAAATAACATTGTATTTTATTTATCAATCCTTGAAATGAATACCTATAAATAAATACCTAGCTATCTATTCATACCGGTTAAAAAAAAAGGACAATGGTGTAGTTCTAACTATGAACATCAGAGGGCGCTAGTTTCAATGACCCGTTCCACGGAACAAGATTGGTCTCTATTTCAGTCTATCAAAAAGTACTCTGTGATCATAACCAATATCATCTGTACGCTGTACCTGTAATAATAATAATCTAATAGTAGCAATTCTTTTCTAGTAGAAAGAATGCTTGCACAGATTACTTTTTGATTGAATACGACTAGGAAATTCTGAGATCTCATTGCACGGTTGTGAAATTCGATACAGTGGGTCGTCTTAGGGGCGGAGTATTAAATTTTATTCAAATACTGAGTTTGATTGATTTGTGATTTCAATTGACTGTGGAAACTGTTCCAAAGAAATGTTTATCTGCGATATCTGGGTATCGCATTGTGGACCTGAAGAGTGTAATTGAGTGGGCATTTCAATTGGCAAGACCGAAATATGTGTGAATCTTCACAAATTGAATTTGTTAGTGAGATTCAAGTGCACTATGTCTGGTAATTGCGTGGAAGCACTACGGAGAGCAGTAATAAAATAAATACTGCATTTTTGTGGGCAACTGCGACTGCTGGTAGCTATTACACTCAATCAGCTCACATTACAAGTCTCATGAATATTCCAATAATGTCGGCAAATAAATTTCGTCGTGTTGAAAAAAAATTAGGCAGTGTGTGGTTTGAACATTTGTCAGAGGAAATTAAAACTGCTGGTGAACAAGAAAGATCAGTTGCTATTCAAAAAGGTCATGTATCTTCAGACGGTGTTCCATATGTTACTGTATGTAGTTGGACGGACGATGGCTGAAAAGGTCATATGGCTACAACTTTGATTCATGTTCTGGTATGGTAAGTTACTGTATTACCAAACACAAATACATAAACATATACCTTCTTCTCATGGGGGTAGGCAGAAACTACAGAACGCCACCTGCTAAGATACCTTACATACCTACTATTATCTGGTTGGTTCTGTATGAACTTTTTATTATGTGCAATATTTACAAGTGTTGCTTTTCCTTTCCAGGCCTGCATTGTTGGTAAAGAAACTAAGAAATGTCTATTTCTTGGTGTTCAAAACAAATATTGTTATACATGTCAATATTATGAAAAAAGGAGACATGGACATGAAAGCACATAATTGTTGCAAAAATTTTACTGAACCGCCTATAGGCGCTATAGCAATGGAATCACTAATTTTTGTGGAAGGCTTTCAAAAGAGTGAAGAAATGCATCAACTTCCCTATTTGAGTTTTATTGGAGACGGAGACTCCTCTGTGTTTGCAAACTTGAAAGAGAAAGTGTCATATAGGAACTTTGGTCTGAGATGGTAACATAATAAAAAAAAATGAATGCAAGAATCATGTAATCAAAAACTATACGAGGGCACTATACAAGGTAAATAAATAAATAAATATACAAGGTAAATAAGTATTGACATCTCAAGACCAGTGAAGCATATTCCGTATTCATATTTGTACTTTTTTTTAGATGTTTGCCAACACTAAGCTCCCACTTTATGGGCGAAATATTATGAAGCCAAACGTGATGAAGGTTACACTAGTGGCATGGAAAATTATAATGTGTATCAGTGAGAGTAGCAGATTTGCGAAATAGCCCGCTTTTGTATTCGGAATACATGAAAACTGCAAGCATTATTACTGCAATTTCAATAAAACAGCTGCAATTGGAAATATAATAAGTCAGAAATTGTCAGTACCACTAAGAAATGCTTTGATTATCATGGTACAGTATTGTTTCTTTGTATGTTACATAACCATCTATTTATATTTATTGATATTTTCTAGTAAAAAAATATTCTATTTTCAGGATGATCGCTTGCTACTGGACACAAATGGCTTGGAACTGTATGGAAAAAGCAGACCACACCCAGGGACACATTAAAAAAAATACATAAATCGAAAGGAACAAAGTTTTATTCTGCCAGAAATCATATTGAGACATGGTCAAAAAAATGCTAAATGTGTAGATTTGAATGGTATGTATACACGGATATCAAGTTATACATTTCCAGTATAAGCTGACCTCCCATTATATGGAAATCTTATACAATGCGAGATCAGCTTATACTGGAAATGTATAGCTGGTTAATTATGTAGCCGTGTGTACCAGTATATACTGGAACACAAGGCAATTTTTTTAACTTCATAAATTGTATCAATTTCAATGTCTAAAATATATTATTATGTTATTCTAGTGAAAAATCGTCCATCAACATCAGTTGGAAATTCGAGCAAATAGTAAATTTTAATTTTAGAGCAGCTTTGGAGATTGATGGTAAATGACATTTTGAAATGAATAGGAAATAATATTTGTCCAAAGTAACATAATTATATACTAAGTAAAGTTATTTTTCTTTGCAGCAGCCTTGTAGCAGTAGACAAAAAGACTCACGGCACATGATGAAATCATCAAGTCAAACGATTTTTGTTATATTGTATTTTTGTAGTAGTTTGTTTAGAATCGACACTATAATATATTACTTTTATTTGTATTTTACTATAAAATCAAAAGGCCTATTTTTGTAGTAGTTTGTTTATAATCAACATTATCATTGTATATTACTTTTTATTTGTATTTACTATAAAATGAAAAGGTGAAATAATATTTTATTATGTAAGATAACAACCTGGTGAACTCAATAAGCTGGTCTTTAGATTTTTATTTTTCTAAAAACTTTGATAAGAGGGCTTTGACATCATAAAATATTTTTTCACCTACCTGGGTAGATGTAATCGCATACTAAATTGTATTTTTTTGATTTGTTGTTATCTTTTGTTTTTTTCTTGTGTCTGTTATGTGTAATATCTGTAATTATTGTAATAATTGATTATGCTATAAATTTAATCATGTATCAGGCTTCATTTGTGTCACTTCAAATACTTTTATTTGATAATTAATTACGGTGTAAGGTATTCTAATAAAACTATCTTTATAAACTGTATAGACTGAAGTTTTTGTAACTGAACAGACAGCTGTGCTGCTGGGAGTTTGTTGCGCCACTTCTTTCCAGATAAAGCTCTAGGAAGTGGTGAAGAGCGGGCGTTTTGGGGGACTATCTTATTGTAATTTTGACATTCAAAAAGTGCTGATTCTCAGACTAGTTTGATTATTAAATGATTTGGTATAAATGCTTGACTTTTATTATCCTATCATCATACTCATGTCTTTTCCCCATGGGGGTAGGTAGAAACGTAAACGAGACAAAGGGAGTATGTAAGGTATCATAGCAGGTGGCGTTCTGTACCTGCTACGATACCTTACATACTCCCTTTGTCTCGTTTACGTTCATAAATCTGATCATACACGCACGCTGGTTGCGAGTACTACGCACAGGCACAGTATTTTTAAGAAACTCATTTCATTTTTCATATAAATATCGTAGCAGGCGGCGCATTTTTTAAATACACGCCACCTAGTGGTATATTCTTATAAACGTATGGAAGTACTCGCTTACGTCTGTGTGTGTAAACGACCTGTATTCAATGGCAGATTTTATCTAACAGTTATGTGTCGAATTGGGTGGATTTTGAGGCAATGTTATGACCAAATTCAATAAAGTGTAATGTCCGATAACCGCGTCCACTACTTTTACGACTTAATAATGTGCCAATTACACATAAAACAAAATAAACTAAAAATGTTGACTTCAGCGCCATCTAGCGGGAAAATGTCCAAGAGCAGATCGTATGATGCTCCTTAAACAACAAATTTTAATGTTATAATAACACAACTTTTAAATACCCCCACGACACCTGTACCTAGTGGCGTATTTTAAGATTCAGCGCCCTGGGCCTGTAAGGTTTCCCGCCCCTTAAATTACCGGAAAAAAGCAAAAACTTTTAATGAAATATAAAATTCAATGTATACATTTTTTACCCATGAACAGATTGGTTAGCAAACTCATCAATGACACTGTCTTAATGAGAGGTTTTTCTTTTAAGTATTAAAAAAAAAAACATAGTTTCCAAGAACCCTGAAGATGGCGTTGAATTGACTACGTTACTAGATGCCAAAGTCAAAACGCTTGGGAAAAAAAACATTGCGTGACGTCATATACGCTCGTTGAGTGACAGTTTCGTTTGCTTTCGTTTTACGATCTCAAAATTACATCCAAGTGAATTAATAAAAAAATTATGTGACTTCCGTTCCTTGCAGTAACTTAACAAGTTCAGCGCTATCCAGCGACTAGGGAAGCGTTAAAAAAAAAAATCCCTCATTAACGGAGATTGTCAAGTCAGCTTCTATATTCAGAATAGCTAAACTGTTTAAACGTTCTTGATATTTTTTCATTCTTTTAAGTACGGTTTTTTTTTTATTTCTTCATGCCTAGTAAGTCAAAAAGGGGGCGGTGGCCCCGGGCTATGGCCCTTTTGGCCCTAGGGTAAATACGCCACTGCCTGTACCGTTACATGCACCCATAATCACAATGTTTTGCGTGCGTTACATTGCGCACTACCGCAAATAGCAAATTTTCAA
Organism: Mesoligia furuncula; assembly: GCA_916614155.1. Taxonomy (NCBI): domain Eukaryota; kingdom Metazoa; phylum Arthropoda; class Insecta; order Lepidoptera; family Noctuidae; genus Mesoligia; species Mesoligia furuncula. Next base: position 23,234,723 of record OU744806.1, read on the forward strand.
ACCAAAATTAAAAGTCGTTTCCCAGCAATTATTTTTCTACAATGATACTTACTCTTATCTCAAACCTGTACCTACATTGTTATGTACCTTTTATTTACAGAATGAGTAGTTAAAGGCATGTGATGTGCCTTTTACACCCTGTATTTCCTCAGGAACAAAAAAACTATTAAATTTTGACTAAAATATCATTAAACATAATGGACAGATACATGTTCCCTGTGCAAAGACAGTAGGGAGCCTTTTGCCCTGCAGTGGGACATCACAGTCTAATAATAATAATAACATGTTCCCTAAACAATACGAAGTAAACAAGCATTTTTATAAACATTCATTGATTACAGCAATAATAATTGATATAAACATAAATTGTTTCCAATAATAACATAATAATTGAAAATAACATTTAATTTGTTGAAAAATTTCAACTACATAGTAAAATAAACAAATATTCATGCTATTTGAATACTACTTTACGACGAAACATGTGCCTCTTATGGCATTCATATAAGGCAGTTATAATTTACTATACGTCTTATATTGTCAGTGATCGGAACAGGTAGAACTATTTAGGTTCATTGACTGCAAAGATTGATGTTAATATGGATATTCCACGGGATTCCGACTGATACTACGGGATTTTATTGTCGCTAGAGTGACGCACCTGTTTTTGTCTCTTTCTGCACCATTAGAATTCAATTCTTTACCTACAGTAACTTCAAAACTAAACTTAATTTTGTAACTGAAAGGGAATATCCATATTATTCTAACCTATGGCAAGTACATAAAACAGCTCTACCTATTCCGATCTCTGTAAATTATGTATATCTTATGTAGGTATATAATACAAATTGCACTACCTATACATAGTTTACGTTAGTGTGCGTACACACGAACGGCATGCGTCAAAGGCAGAGACGCAAAACTGTAGCCGTCGACAACGTGCCGCTCGTGTATTTAAGTACGGTGCCCAGCAGTAGAGAAGGGTCAATTTTTGTAAGAGGTAAGCCGGAGTAGGTATTTTTAATATGATTATATTATTTGCAGTGATCGGAATAGGCTGAGTATGTTTACCTAAAGTTTAAAGAACAGAGACGGAAATCGGAGACTTCCTTATGACAAAAAACTTTTTTTTAACGGTAAATTTGCTGGAACCTTAACTACGTAATTTTTTTACATCAAATTATTACAATTAAAGCTTCTATAAGCTAAACATTCTTCCTTAGAACATTTTGCACATATTTTTTTTATTTTCAACTAAATTTAAAATACACTTTATGTTGCATCATTTCTCAGGTGACGATTCTATTAAACTTTTCGTTTCATAGTTAAGATCAACAGCTATTAATTACTTAATATTTATTCAATTTATTCCAATTTAATAGATTGACCAGTTGTTTTATTGATACTATTGTTTTCTTTTGTTATCAGTACATACCCTGTACGCGTGACATGCGAAGGGTTAAATATCCAACACAAAAATATTTTTTCAATTCGAACATTTATTTTATTTATCAAAACATTGATTACGATTTATTAAAGCATTTATAATGTTAATGATAAAATAAGGTATTGAAAGTTACATAATTAAAGTTCCGGTTTTACCGGTAAAAAAAATGTAGTCATAAGGAAGTCTCCGATTACCGTCTCTGTTCTTTAAACTTTAGGTAAATATACTCAGCCTATTCCGATCACTGATTATTTGTCTATAGAATACTGACTGTGCCATGTTTCGAGTTGTATGGAACCTTCGCCCCTGGTGCCCAAATACACGAGCGGCGTGTTGCCTCTTGCCTCTGCCGTTGTCGGGTGCCGCTCGTGTGTATGCACACTTAGGCTACGGACACGAAGTCAGCGGGCGCGGGGCGGCGGCAGCAGCGTCGCGGGGAGCGGCGTACGAGCTAGCGATGCACACCAGTCTAGCGATGCCCGCGCGTCTGCATCGACGTAGTGTTGTGCATTTAATTTTTTGCTTTTTAACGACTGACGTTTCAAAATGAAAATGTTGTATCAAAAAGATTTTGTCGTCGCTGTTTAGACATTTCGTTCGCGAACAAAGACACTAATTTCTCATAACACAAAACTATGCTGCTCTAGCGCCGTGCAATCTGCCCGCTGGCATCAAGACCGGATCTGCGTTGCCGCGCCGCTCCCCGCTCCGCAATCGCTGACTTCGAGACCGAGGCCTTATGGAGCACAAAATCGGGCGGCTGGCAGCATTTAAATACGGCAGTATTAATAAAATTCATGGCGTTGAAGTTTCGTTGAGTGCATAACTTCTGAGGGTCTACTTCTTAAGCACGAAATCCGTGGTATCAGCCGAATTTACGGGTGTTCTATAGCCCGTGTCACTTACGGACAAATTAAAAGTTCGTGGCCTGAACTTAGAATGAATGACAACAAGATTTCCCTACTACAGATATGTATTTACCCGCCCGAAAAATTTAATTTGACACTTTTTCTGACGGATCAACTACTTTAGGACGGAACCGTATCTTTGTTGAAGGACTTAGAGCGCTTTCACATTTAGGCGACTTTAGCAGCGCGACAGTCACCCAGAATTTTATAGTATATACAGAAGGGCCGCCGCGTGCGCTCAGTCGGCGATGAGCTGGAGTACTACCAAAAGCGGGAGCAACATTGATTCCCCGTCAGAATCCATTTTTGGAATAAAATTCGCCACACGGATCTAAACTGCGCATGCGGGCAGCCGCACTGCTATTGCGCGGCTGTTCTCATGATGGAAGGCATCTACTTCTGCCGCGCTACTATCGAGCTGCTAACGTCCTAAGAGGAGTTAGTTACCAGTTAGCTATATGAAAGCGGCCTAAGAGAATAGACCCCCTGTCAGTGACCGTCTTCAAAGCAGTCAGATCAACAACAACAACATTAAACAACAACATTATGTTTAGTATATGTGAAACCCGAAACCCGTATCTAGCATTTTTATATAAAGAATCTACGTAAAAAATTACAAAACTGTATCATGAAAAATCACAAAGTTATAAGCTTGTTAAGGGGTACGTATCAAAATCCCGAATGTTCATAATACCCATGATTGAAATACCGACATCCAAAACACCGAAATTCAAAATACCGAAAGTTTTAAATGTCGATAGTCGTTATATCGAAACACAAAATACCGCTGTTCAAATGCCCGAAAGGACGAAATCCCGAATGGATGAAATCCCGAATGGACGAAATACCGATGGGTGAAATCCCAAAGAGCGGCGACGTAGTTCCCGCGATTACTCATAGATGGCACTACAACACAGTTATGACGGTGGGCATTCTGCTTAACATGTTTTAATATTTTTTATAGCGGGGGTAGATCTCGAAAAAATATTCCGTAATGTTTTATTAATTTGTAGTTACTGTTAGCTACTTAGTACCGAGTGGTTGCTATAATGAGTGAAGATACTTTTAAAGTGTTCAAATCTCAAAAAGGTGGATATAAAATACAGGTAGGCGGTTTTGTGTTTACAAAGAACCGGCAAACCCATTTGCTACTTAGTAGCTAACACATTTGTAATGTCAACTTAGGATGCAAGAGCGAGCGAAGCGAGCTCGGGACTTGGGGCACCCCGACTTGGACAGGTTAGGTTCAAAGGGGATGACGGGGGCTCGAGTGAGCGAGCAAAGCGAGCGAACGAGCCCCCGTCATCCCCTTCGTGTTAGGTTCCTTTAAACCCTGTAGACAGAAATAGGGGCCCCGCGAAGCGGGGCTCCGTCGACTACGCCTAACAACATATTTTTGTAGATAAAAAAAAAACTTTGGGATTTTTTTCTCGGCCACTATGATTTTGCGAACTTTGCGGTTTTCAAATTTGCACTAAAAAGGGTCTATTCTATCCAAAAAAATAGCTACTATCAAAAAGCGCCGGGTGTGGAAGTACACTGTACACTGAAATAGGGGCCCCGCGAAGCGGGGCTTCGTCGACATAGAATGCAAGAGCGAGCAAAGAGCACCCCGAGGTTAGGTTTGGTTAGGTTACTTTAAACCCTTTATACAGAAATAGGAGCCCCGCGAAGCGGGGCTTCGTCAACATAGGAGACAAGAGCTAGCGAAGGGCACCGCGAGGTTAGATTTGGTAAGGTTACTTTAAACCCTTTACACAAACTTTCAACAATTTGTCAATTCAATTTTTTGACAATTTCGGGATTTTGAACTTCGGGATTTTAAACTTCGGGATTCTAAACTTCGGTTTTTTAAACTTCGGAATTTTAAACTTTCGGGCAAATGAACTTTCGGGATTTTAAACTTTCGACCAAACAACCATTCGGCGTTTCAATTTTCGGGATTTCGTCCATTGGTATTTTAAAATTCTATCTTTTTATATTCGGGATTTTAATACGTACCCTTGTTAAGTTACCTGTTTGTCCGTACAAAAACATGCTCACCCGCGCCGCGCCGTCTTGCGCTCATTGATAATAGTACCTAGGTACCTAACCGTTCGGCGCGGAGATTGGATAACCTACTTAGTGTCGCTCGGTGTCCAACTTTTAACCTTTTTTTGAATATATATTTTTGGGACAAAATGTAACATGGGGTAAAAAATATTGGAATCGATTCAGTTACTTATTCTGAACAAACTATAATATTCAGGTTTCGCATATACTAAAAATAACGTTGTACCTATACGACACTTTTGTCGTAGTGCGAGTAAACGGTGACATGTTTGGATTGTATGGAAAGTGTTGGCAATGCCGTGCCGCTTCTAGTAGCTGCCGGCAAGGCGACTCTGGGCTCCATGGTTCCCACTTATACAGGTAAATAATATTAATTAATAGCACTGCAGAATGTTTGAGATAGTAATGAACCGAAGTTTAGTATAATTATAACTAAATATGACTCCCTAAAAGATTACGGTAAGATGAGACACAATTCTCCCTTATTAATATAAAATCTTTTTCTTAGGGCCTTTATACACGTTCAGGACATATGACGTTGTAATGCCATCTTGATTCCAGTGCGAAAGAGAGACGGAGCTATACATTGCCGATAGCACCATCTCTTTTTCAGACTGGAATCACGATGGCATTTATACTTCATAATGCGGCCCCAGGGCTCTATTTAATATAACTGACAATGGGTACATATTTGTCAAAAATATACAAAATTGACACATTTTCAGGACAGGTGCTGTTTAAAGGCTTGCGCAGTTAAGTGCGGGCCGCGTCGCAACGCAACGCATTGCATCTTCCTACCCATATCCCACCTTAACACATACAGTGGCCTCCGAAAGTTAGTTGACATTTTTCCACATCACCTGTGATGCCACATTATCAGAGTACCTGGTAAGGGATTACTTGATTATGTTTATGATAAGTCATAGATGGTTGAATAAGGGCTGATTTTTCAATCATCTGATAACTTTATTCGAGGAATAATTTTGAAATTTTGACAGTTATTTCATACAAAAACTGTCAAACGTCAATTTTATTCCTCGAATAAAAGTTACCTGGCGATGGAAAAATCAGCCCTAAGTCAATAAAAACGTTCTAACAGTTTGAACTGCTATAACGTTTTTATTGACTAATTGGATAAAACATTTGGATTGTAGCGGTATCTACAACGCCACATGCGAACAACGCTTCATACTGACGTCACGCAAAATCCTGCATCTCGCAAGCAGAGTTTACCGCGCAACTAGCATAGATACAACGACCCGACATGAATGAAGGGCCCGGCCCGTCTGGTCGGAGGATTCTCCCTTTTCTATAGAGTATGAGTGAACTTTACACCCCGTTCCTTATACCTCTATGGTACCACTAGAATTTTAAATCCTAACTTTCGGAGGCCGCTGAAGTTGGAAAAAGGCTATGCAGATGATGATGACGACTCGTGAATAACGGCTTTTTTATGAATAATTCTGAAGAAATGATTATCACTTATTTCCGACTTATTCTAGAATAATAAGTCTTCATTTATCCCGTTGCATTAACATGGGTGGCGAGGGGTATTTATTTATTCATATTTATTTATATTTCAGACAACAAGATTTATATTAAGTTACATTTTTTTTTTCAAATAGAGGGAGGTAACATTTTGTGCGATAGGTATTCTCTCACGCTTTACAAACACAGCTATATTTAAAAAGACTAATATAAATATAAAAACAATTAAATCACATTTTATACCATTATACAGCATGTCTCAGAAAGGAGTGGTACAGACCATTAAACCGAAGAACTTTCTTCATAGGACTAACACCATAATCGCGCAAAAAATATCAAGTGTCCCATACAAAACTTCCAATACCTACTTAGCTACTCCACCCAAATGTATCATAAACAGTGATCGGAATAGGTAGAGCTATTTAGGTTCATTGACCGCAAACATGGATGTTAATATGGATATTCCACGGGATTCCGACTGATACTACGGGATTTTTTTTAATTTAATTATTTTTGTCAATATGTATAAAAATGGTTTATGTAAGCCAATAAGCGCATGAGCGACGTTGTAAATTTTACGTCAACAGCACGCTATAAAACTTTTTGCCAAGCGCGCGACGTTGCCGCTTTGTTGAGACGCGTAATGTCGCCGCATTATGGAAACAAAAGAAAACAATAGCGGGGTGTTTCTGTCGCTAGAGTGACGCAACTGTTTTTGTTTCTTTCTGCGCCACTTCAATTCTTTATCAACAGTAAACACCAAATCCCGGGACTCGGGGAATATCCATATTATTCTAACCTATGGCAGGTACATAAAACAGCTCTACCTATTCCGATCTCTGATCATAAATCATCATAAAATATTCTCACAGCTGGGAAATAGGCCTCCTCTCTGTGGAAGGGAGTGGGCCGTAAACCACGCGGGCCCAGTGCGGGTTGGTAGAAGTCACATGCCTTCGAATTTTTGGTTCTAGGACGTTCCTCTAAATGTATCATACTGATTATTTTTTCGCGATAACGATGTTGGTCCCATGAAAAAAAATTGTTACACTTTGAAATACGACCACACCTTTCTGATGCACGCTGTAGACTCACTCGTGAAGAGAACTTCGGTCACTGCCGTTCTTGATTTATCCCAAAAATATTAAATCAAATAAATATTAATTATATTATATCCTTAGCGTCTAACAAAAATTGTATAAAATATAGTGACCTCTCAAGCTCCGCTAATGAGACACAATTGATTTTCTATTGTATCGTATTACACAGGATACGCGCGGTGCTTGACGGTCATAGCCCACTTACACGACTCTGCTACCACCCGGCAAAAAGAATATAAATGAAATATGGCCTTTAAATATTGCTCTTTAGATATAATTTACATTGGCATCATAAATTAGCAGACAGCTCGCTGTCATCGAGCTTACTGCCGTCAGACTGCTCGGTAGTTGACGCCACGCTGGCCGCACGTTGTAGACGAGCAGTGAGCGCGCCGTCGCTGCTCAGTCAGTCAGTATCTACCAAGCAATCCGCACGCTCAATCTCTTTCCCAGTGTTTTCGCAGGTATTGAACATCCATTATGCACAAAGAAAAACTTATAGAAGAAGTGCGAAGATATTCCCTATCTGTATGATGCCAGTCTAGCTGTCGCCGCGTGGACTGCTGGGTGCCTGCTAGCTGTCGCCGCGTGGACTGCGAGCAGTCGTCTTAGTTCAGGGCGGTGTTGGGTGGGAGCGGTGTTGGAGCAGAGTCGTTTAAGTGTGCTATGACCTTTATAAGTATGGTTCACCGTACGCCAATGGCAAACCTTGTGCTACGAAAATCGCCTTTACTGCGACGACATAAAGGCGCTGGTTACCGTGGACGTGCGTTTGACGTATAGCTGGGTCTAGTTTTCATCGCACTTAATAATTATAAATGCCGAAGTCCGGATGTAAGTTCGTATGTTTGTAACTAACACAAACGACTAAACAGATTTATATTAAACTTACAGTACAACAAGTAGAAGTTACAGTATCCGGCCTTGCTCTTAAAATGTGAACTTCTTATGGTCAATTTTCAACATTGCCGCAAGACGCGATTGCCGCAGGCGATTTTTTCGTACAAAGCATAATGAACTTTATCTCAATAGTGTAACGTACAAACTAGATACGAGCCAAATAATAGGATAACTCTCGTGCATTCTTGGTTATTCCCGCAGTTATAAGTTTTCTAGTTTGTGCGTAAACTTTTATCTCACGAAGCGACGCGCGCTTCACTTGTGTTAACCAAATGTACAAACACGCTGTGAATGTGTGCGTGAAGACGGGTAGCGTCAGCACATAACGCACACACCTGCTTCCGACTTCTCCATTGTCTCGGACAGTACCGAGAGCTCAGCGTGTTTGTAACCACAAGTAAAGCACGGGTCGCTTCGTGAGATAAAAATACTAAACTATGGCACGCTGCTACTTCTACATTGTACTGTATTGGAGGTAGAATGTATCCTAGATTATCACATACAGTAAGTACTCTTTATATTAGAAAAAACTGATAACTTTCTACAAAGGCGACAACGAACAGTAAACTGTCCCTCTGGACTCAGTGGCCGTTGGTTCAATTGTCACAGGTTCGACCGTGATATATTTATAATTGTGATTGCAGAATTAATTATTCAAAATGCGCGATTTGAAAATTATTTAGATAAGTATAGTTTGACTGCGACCGCTGTATTTTTTTAATGGCATTTCTAAGTGGGCCACGGGAGGTTACACGGAGGATGTAATTGCGGAGCTATGCCATAAACCATGCTCCACCTCCTATCCTGCCCTCTGTGTCCCAAAACATGTAGTCAAAGTGACCTCTGCGCTGCCACCGACAACGCGTGGATGTGGCAAAGTTTTAGGAAAACAGTATTTAAAATACAGTCGTGCCAGTGACACGTAGAAGAATGGCATTTCGCAGTTCAACCTAGGAGGTCGTCTGTTTAACCGGACTTGCCCGTAGATACCTCAATAAATTAAGGCCTCCAGCCAGGGTTTTGAAAACTAAGCGACTACACCCCCTGTGGGGTACGGACCTCGGCTTAGGGCGTCGCTGGGAGAGGGCAGCAAGAGACAGGCTGGATCGGAATTTTTTAGGGACGAATTTAAAGCTACAGGCTCAGCGGCGCGGCCGGCTCGAGCAAGGGTCCGCGCCTTAGGACCTTAGGTATGTGCGCGGGTTAGGGGGGGGGTGGTGCAGACCGCTCCGCTGTGTCAGACGCATTCCTAAGGCGCGGTACAGCGGTCGAGGCCAAACTACACCTCAGAGAGACAGAGTTTAAATAATCGTAATTCCGTACCATGTAACTAAGTGATTAAAAATATAATAATTGAAATGTAGTACTTGAAGTTTGCAAGCGTATATGGCTGCCTGCAAGTCCCCTTACACGAACAAAGTCCCATACGCACTTGAAATAATGTCCGTTTTCATCGTTATCACACCGTGCCTGAAAGAAAGATTTTTAATTAAAATTGTATTATTTCACTGATTGCCATGTCGAGCTGGTGGTCGCAATCGCGACTGCTGAGCGAGTGGGGTTCGTTTCCAGGTCGGGCCAAAGATAACTCTTTTGAGACTAGATCTGTGCCCGGTGGATGGAAAAAGGGAATTACAATATAAGACTTTAACATTACTATGGAAGGGGCTTGTGGCTAAATAATAACAGCCACACTGGTCGATTATTCAGGTTAAGCTACGCTTACCGTAATTGGTCCGTGGATGGGTGACCATCTTTATATACCAAGAAGACCCCTCCGTGCCTCGGAAAGCACGTTAAGCCGTTGGTCCCGGCTGTCATTTGAGAGTCATTACGGGTCCTCAGAAGCCCGTCTTACCAAGGGGTATCGTATTATCCAGTAACTGGGTTGTGGAGGTCAGATAGGCAGTCGCTTTGTGTTAAATACTGGTACTCAGCGGCATCCGGTTAGATTGGAAGCCGACCCCAACATAGTTGGGAAAAGGCTAGGCAGATGTGTGATTTTATTATTATTCATTTATTTCAGAATAAAAAATATTCCATACAATGTTAGTAAATCATACTTATAACTATGTTAGTATATTATTATTGAATGTCAACATTATTAATTTATACATTATTACACTAAAAAACACATACACATGATTTTAACATTACTGTCGAAATGTGGGTGTTATACATTTCTGCCTACCATTTTGTGTTATACATTTCTGCCTACCATTTTGTGTTATACATTTCTGCCTACCATTTTGTGTTATACATTTCTGCCTACCATTTTGTGTTATACATTTCTGCCTACCATTTTGTGTTATACATTCCTGCCTACCATTTTGTGTTATACATTTCTGCCTACCATTTTGTGTTATACATTTCTGCCTACCATTTTGTGTTATACATTCCTGCCTACCATTTTGTGTCATACATTTCTGCCTACCATTTTGTGTTATACATTTCTGCCTACCATTTTGTGTTATACATTTCTGCCTACCATTTTGTGTTATACATTCCTGCCTACCATTTTGTGTTATACATTTCTGCCTACCATTTTGTGTTATACATTTCTGCCTACCATTTTGTGTTATACATTCCTGCCTACCATTTTGTGTCATACATTTCTGCCTACCATTTTGTGTTATACATTTCTGCCTACCATTTTGTGTTATACATTTCTGCCTACCATTTTGTGTTATACATTCCTGCCTACCATTTTGCGGAATATAGCTGTAGCCTATCGTAATATTCCCACTGCTGGGACACAGGCCTCCTCCCTATAACAGGGAGTGGATCGTAATCCACCACGCGGGCCCAGTGCGGGTTAGTTGATCAACATCGATCGGCCTTGTCACATGTCTTCGAATTTTTGGTTCTAAGAAATGCCAGTTTCCTCACGATGTTTTCCTTCACCATTTTGAGCGCAGTGGTGATGATATAAAACACATAAAGTAAAGTGCCTGTCTAGGTTCGAACTCACGGCCAAGGCCACCACTGCTCAGGAAGAGGTGTGATGTTATGTAATTATAATATTTTTAACTTACACTGATATTAAAATGGAGGATATCAAAAGCTTTTACCTCTGATGTTAAGATAGCACATATTGGTTACATTGTTAACACTTCAGATTATGTACGAGGGTTAACACTGAATGGCACTTAACTGTAACTGTTTTATCTTGTAGATATTGTGAAATCATACTTATATTATGTATTTACATATTATATATTTACTTACGTACTTGTCATTAATACTGAATATGGAATTTCTATACAAATTGTTTTACTTCTTAAGGCGACGCAGACCGCGCAGTGATGCCCTCATCGTTTGTTTGGTTATTTATTTTATTTTAGAATGAAAATGCATTCAGTTGTGCTCCACAAGATTATACGTTAATATTATTATAAACGGTAGTTTTACATTGTTTAGTTTTATTATAATCCTTAACAAGGAAAATAGTGGCTACTATTTTCCGTTTCCAAACAAACGATGAGGGCGCGACTGCGCGGTCGGCGTAGCCTTAAGGTCTTGAAAGTAGTTCTGTCGTTACAATACATTTTGCAACGCTACAAGTTTCTTTAGGCGCGTGGTAAAAATCGGAACTAACGCCGCCATTTTGTTTTGCCAAAACAATTTCTGCCAATTACAAAATAAAATACCAACAACGCCCTCAATGAACAAGGGGTTGCGCTAAGGTAGCCCGCGAAATTCAAATATTCTTACGTATTTTACAAAAAAAAATCAAGTGTCCGGATGTTTGTTGATCAAAATATGATTCGTAAGAAAATTTTAGTTTCTCTGGCTACACATTAACAAATTGTTGTCTTACCTATTAGTCTACGCCTCAGGGTTCCTCTTCATCAGATCAAGGTCGGCTTCCACCATTTCTTTGACCAGCTGATCGAAGGACACGCGCGGCACCCATCCCAGCTTCTCCTTAGCTTTCGATGGGTCCCCTAAAAGAAGATCCTGGAAAGAAACGAACCAATATTGACTAAGTATTGCTTCATATCTAAAGTACAGTCAAGTCTTTTATATATTTGCCAGTTTCAAATTATTTTATTTATCAGGACACATACCTTTTGACACTCTGCCACTGAGCAGACTATTGCATAGGAAACGATATTGAATTACTTCATTTTAAAGATCAAAAAACCGGGCAAGAGCGAGTCGGACTCGCTCACCGAGGGTTCCGTAACATCCGGGTTTATGCATAAGGTTTATGTTTATGAAATTAAATGTTTTTTTATATTTTTTTACATTTGAGTTGGTTGAATTAAAGGTAAATTGCGGTTTACGATTTATGACGTATTAAAAAAAAACTACTTACTAGATCTCGTTCAAACCAATTTTCGGTGGAAGTTTATATGGTATGGTACATCATATATTTTTTTTAGTTTTATCATTCTCTTATTTTAGAAGTTAGAGGGGGGGGGACACACATTTTACCACTTTGGAAGTGTCTCTCGCGCAAACTATTCAGTTTAGAAAAAAATTATATAAGAAACCTCAATATCATTTTTGAAGACCTATCCATAGATACCTCACACGTATGGGTTTGACGAAAAAAAAATTTTTAGTTTCAGTTTTAAGTATGGGGAACCCCAAAATTTATTGTTTTTTTTCTATTTTTGTGTGAAAATCTTAATGCGGTTCACAGAATACATCTACTTACCAAGTTTCAACAGTATAGTTCTTATAGTTTCGGAGAAAAGTGGCTGTGACATACGGACGGACAGACAGACAGACAGACGGACAGACAGACAGACATGACGAATCTATAAGGGTTCCGTTTTTTGCCATTTGGCAACGGAACCCTAAAAATGGGCCTTACAAGAAGGCTAAAAGTCACCCAAAGGGCAATGGAGAGGGCTATGCTTGGAGTTTCCCTACGTGATCGAATCAGGAATGAGGAGATCCGCAGGAGAACCAAGGTAACCGGCATAGCCCGAAGAATTGCCAAACTTAAGTGGCAGTGGGCAGGGCACCATGCTCGCAGAACAGATGGCCGATGGGGCCGAAAGGTTCTGGAGTGGCGACCGCGTACTGGAAGACGTAGCGTTGGAAGGCCTCCCACAAGGTGGACCGATGACCTTGTGAAGGCCGCAGGAACCCGTTGGATGCGGGAAGCACAGGACCGGTCGAAGTGGAGGTGCTTGGGGGAGGCCTATGTCCAGCAGTGGACGTCTTTCGGCTGAAATGATGATGATGAAAGATCAAACAATGTCGAGTTGACATCAGTCTAAAACCTTTTTAATGGCTTGGCCATTTTGATCAATTTGATCTGGTTTGACAGTCTGTATCACACTTTTAATTAGGTCTGACTTGTAAAACAGATCGCTAAATGTCATTTTGCGGTTTAACATTATTACGCAATAATAATACCGAGTGATCATGCAATGAGCAAACAAAAATACCCCTTAAGGTGAAGAACATATCCAGTCGTGTGCCAGATGAGATTTCCAACCAGAAAAAGTGACGAACTTTTAAACAAACTGCATTCTAGAGTAATTCAACATTGAAGATATATTATTTGTACTTATAGAAATACTAGCTTCCGCCCGCGGCTTCGCCCGCGAGGTATGTCGCTAAAAACTATCCTATGTCCTTCTCCGGGATGCAATCTATCTCTCTGCCAAATTTTTGCGAAATCCGTTTAGTGGTTTAGGTGTGAAAAGGTAACATACAGACAAACAGACTTACTTTCGAATTTATAATATTAGTAAGGATAATTATATTGTGTAAAAAAAATATTATGTATTTACTTAGCAGTTATTTTGTAATCAGATATCAAAACTGGTTTATTAACTTGCTACAGTAAATCTAATATTGAACTTAACTTTTGTCATTATTTGCTGAGACGGCTGTTTGAGTGGCTGTCTGAGTGAAAGGAAACAGCAACAGCATTCTTAAGGCGAAAGCGCCAGGGTTGCACTTAACTTTTGTCATTATTTGCTGAGACGGCTGTTTGAGTGGCTGTCTGAGTGAAAGGAAACAGTAACAGCATTCTTAAGGCGAAAGCGCCAGGGTAGCCCGCAAAATTAAATTTTTTTTTACGTTTTTTGCAATTTGCTGGCCAGTATTAAGTTGTACGCTGATTAAAATATGATTCGCGGCCGTAACAAATATGTATTTACAGAATTATAATCATTAAAGTCATCAACACAACTCTCTAAGACCAAGTAATCCCCAAGAATGACTATTTCATGAAATCTTGACATTTGGGGATTATACTAACTTAACAAGGGGCCCGTGGCTAAATAATAACAGCCGCACAGGTCGATCGATCAGGTTAAGCTAAGCTTGCCGCGGTTGGTCTGTGGATGGGTGACCATCTTTACATACCGTGACCCCTCCGTGCCTCGGAAAGCACGTTAAGCCGTTGGTCTCGGTTGTCATTCGTGGATCTTTGACAGTCGTTACGGGTAGTCAGAAGCCCGAAAGTCTGACAACCAGTCTTACCAAGGGGTATCGTATTACCCACTAACTGGGTTGTGGAGGTCAGATAGGCAGTCGCTCCATGTAAAACACTGGTATTCAGCTGCATCCGGTTAGACTGGAAGCCGACCCCAACATAGTTGGGAAAAGGCTAGGCAGATGATGCAGATGATGACTAACTTAACAAGTTGTATTACTGATTGTAATTATTATAATTCTGTAAATACATATTTGTTACGACCGCGAGTCATATTTTAATCAACGTACCAACTTAATACTGACCAGCAAATTGCAAAAAACGTAAGAAAATTTGAATTTCGCGGGCTACCTTAGCGTTTCCCCGTTAAGGTATTTGCGTAGAGGCCCTAATAGGCCTACAATGGATAAGTTTATGAAACTACATGTCAGGCTTGATAAATCTTTCTGTAATTGTGATGTTTTTTACTTGCTTTTGTAATGATTTTATGCTTATACGTTTGTGCCGAATAGTTCTACTAACATAGCTCTTAAGTAATTTTTAATACGAACACGCTTCGAGCATTCGAAGTCTGAAAATGAAAGATTTTCTTTACTAAATTATTGTCGATTAGCGATTTAGTCGCTTTTCGGAACAGCCAACGTATAGAAAATTCATCATTTTGACAACACACAGGGAGACGCCAAACGCAACAGTATTTATGAAGTCGTAAAATCGGCGATGATCAAAATAGCACGTCTGCTAAAGCCTTCAAACGTGACTCACTACTTCGATTGGCCTAAAATACTTGGGGAGTATTTTGTAGAGCAGTTTTTACTAAACTTTTTCCAAAACAAGGGAATTTTGCATGGCGGAATCTGACTCAAAAATGTGCATGTGAAAATAGAGTGTGTAAGTATCGTAGCAGGTGTCCATTTGTAGTTTCCACCTGTCATGGGACAAAGGCGTAAGTTTATGTATGAATGCCCAAAGCCCAAACTGCTGCCAAGAAGCTGGGCATCCTAAATAGGGTGAAGCGATACTTTACGCCTGGACAGCTTTTAACCCTTTACAAAGCGTAAGTCCAATCCTGCATGGAGTATTGCAGCCACCTTTGGGATGGCTCAGCGAAATACCAACTTGTCGCGCTTGACTCGGTGGAACGCAGAGCTAAGAGGCTCATAGGCGACGTAGAACTGGCGGATGCCAAACTTAACAGCTTGGCACATCGCCGCAAGGTTGCCTGCTTGTCGGTCTTCTACAGATTGTACTTCGGTGAGTGTGCCCAAGAACTCCACGACCTCATTCCACCGCCCCCCTTCTACCTTTGGACATCTAGACGCACTGCAAGTTACCATCCCTACCTAGTTGCTATTCTACCACACAGCTCAGAGCAAAAGAGTGGAACTGCGTCTGTGTTTCCGAGCGCATACAACCCGAATCTCTTCAAAGTAAGAGTGAACAGGCTTCTTATGGGTAAGCTCACTCCATCGTCGACTTTGTCTCTGTCACCTCAGCCCTAGAGTCAAGAGCAAACCCATTTCAAATAAAAAAAAAAAACCGGGCAAGAGCGAGTCGGACTCGCGCACCGAGGGTTCCGTAACATCCGGGTTTATGAATAAGGTTTATGTTTATGAAATTAAATGTTCTCTTTATAATTTTTATATTTGAGTTGATTGAATAAAATGTAAATTGCGGTTTACGATTTATGACGTATTAAAAAAAAACTACTTACTAGATTTCGTTCAAACCAATTTTCGGTGGAAGTTTACATGGTATTGTACATCATATATTTTTTTTAGTTTTATCATTCTCTTATTTTAGAAGTTACGGGGGGGGGGGGACACATTTTACCACTTTGGAAGGGTCTCTCGCGCAAACTGTTCAGTTTCGAAAAAAATGATATTAGAAACATCAATATCATTTTTGAAGACCTATCCATAGATACCCCCCACGTATGGGTTTGAGGAAGAAAAATTTTTTTAGTTTCAGTTCTAAGTATGGGGAACCCCAAAATTTATTGTTTTTTTCTATTTTTGTGTGAAAATCTTAATGCGGTTCACAGAATACATCTACTTACCAAGTTTCAACAGTATAGTTCTTATAGTTTCGGAGATAAGTGGCTGTGACATATGGACGGACAGACAGACAGACATGACGAATCTATAAGGGTTCCGTTTTTTGCCATTTGGCAACGGAACCCTAAAAAGACACCACTTTGGAGTGGCACGTTGTGGTGACACGCTAGGATTAATCTTGACAGTGTCTGTGTCAGCATCGACTCCAGACCCGCTCTCTCCCGCGCGTTCTACGCCACCTTGCGGCCGACGCACGAAAACGCTAGCTCAACGAACTACAGATCACCCGTAGTTTCTGCCGACCTCCATAGGATAAAGGCGAGAATTTATGTATGAATGTAAATGTGACTTACCACTTCAGTAGGCCTGAAATATTTAGGATTAATCTTGACCAGTAGTTGGTCTGTTTCAGCATCGTGTCCCGTCTCGCTCTCTCCCGCGCCGCGCCACGCCACCTTGCGGCCGACACACGAGAACGCTAGTTCTACGAACTCTCGCACGCTGTGAGCCTCGCCTGTGGCTACTACGAAGTCTTCTGGTTCCTCTTGCTGAAGCATCAGCCACATTGCCTGCGATGAATGAGTTGTTTTAGCTAGTATACTTAAAATGGGGTACGCACTTCCCACAGAACAAAACTTTAAAAGGCTTTAAATTTTGAATTAGTATAGTTCTCAAAATGGACACGTGTCAACTGAATTAAATTAAATTTAATGATTTAGTGGCAAGGATCCTTGTCAGCAGCAAACTATTATTCATCATCATTATTGCAGCCGAAAGACGTCCACTGCTGGACATCGGCCTCCCCCAAACACCGCCACATCGATAGGTCCTAACTCCTGTGCTTCTCGAATCCGGCGGATTCCCGTGGCCTTCACAACGTCTCATCGGTCCACCTTGTGGGAGGCCTTCCAACGCTACGTCTACCGGTACGCGGTCGCCACTCCAGAACGTTTTGGCCCCATCGGCCATCTGTTTTGCTCGCAGAAACTATTATTATTTAATATTATTTCCTCTGGGTATTTGATACATTCAGTTAAGACGTTACTAGGTACAATCTTGGTTGTTTTAAGGATACACCGCGCAAGATAATTTTCGCTTCTATACCTAGATTTCTAAGGAAGAGTAGTAAAGTTATACCTCAATATAATCCTTAGCGTGTCCCCAATCTCTCTTACTGTCCAGGTTACCCAGTTCGAGGTACTCCATCAAGCCGAGGTATATCTTGGCGACACCGCGCGTGATCTTCCGTGTGACGAAGTTCTCCCCGCGCCGAGGACTCTCGTGGTTGAACAGGAGGCCGTTGCACGCGAACATGCCGTATGCTTCTCTGTAGTTCACCACTATCCAGTAGCCGTAGAGCTTCGCACAAGCTATTAGAAAAAGGGGTTTATTTTTTTTTCGTTTGTGGGTAGTAACTGGTTTATTGGAGAGTCTGGACTCCCGTACAACAGATGGCGCGCTGGTGTGCGCGTCTTGCACACATACATAACAATTCCTCCCTCAAATCTAAAAGCACCGAATACAAAATAACATCCTTAGTAGGTAATTAGGTATACATAAACATAGTATAGGTACTCTATTACTAGGTACATAACATAACATCTTACGCTGAAAATACTTTTTAAAACAAATAACGGGGCGATTACGTAACGATCTCTTTGGTATAACTATCCTTGACTCATCGCGTTGTGAGGTCTGGGTATCGAGTTCAGTCCCTGCTTTGTGAACAACATCCTCGAAGGTCGGATATCTCTCATACCAGAAGCATTGTAGGTGCGTTACATATTGGTACGTGCTTATTGGTTATACGAAATGAAAATATTTTGACCTAGCTACTCGTAGGGGAGAATCGCATTCAGTCGCGATTAGTCATCGTAAAAACATGAGAACGATATATCGCCTGTCGATTGCTGTTTCTGAGAAATTGTAATTCTCGTACGTTATTGGCAATAGGTTCTCCTTCTTTTACATAGAAGAAGATCAGATCTCTCTCCGATCGTTTTGGATTGCCATCCCATCGAAGTATGAGAGTGAGGGAAGACCCGTGCACCAGTGTCTGCGCGCACACTTGTGCACTATAATATTCCCGCGCCTAAGGCTAGTCTCCATTGAGATTGGCCGCCGTGGCCGAAATAGGATCTGGAGGACTTTATTCAAACATTTTTATTTAATACTAGCTGACCCGGCAAACGTTGTTTTGCCATATAAATTATTTCTAGCTGCCCGGCGGTACATCGTTCGCATGGTGTCCTACCCCTTACCCTACCCTACTCCTACCCCACTCCTACACTACTCCTACCTTACTCCTACACTACTCCTACCCTACTTTTACCCTACTCCTAACCTACTCCTACCCTACTTCTACACTACTCCTACCCTACTCCTACACTCCTACTCCTACCGTACTTCCACCCTACTCCTAACCTACTCCTACCCTACTTCCACCCTACTCCTAACCTACTCCTACCCTACTCCTATCCTACTCCTACCCTATTCCTACCCTACTCCTAACCTACTCCTACATTACTCCTACCCTACTCCTACCTTACTTCTACCCTACTCTTACTCTACTCCTACACTACTCCTACTCTACTCCTACCCTACTCCTAACCTACTCCTACACTACTCCTACCCTACTCTTATAAGTAAATAAAAGTATAAAAAAAAAAAAAGTATCCTATGTCCTTCTCCTGGCTCTCAACTACCTCCCTGCCAATTTTCAGCTAAATCGGTTCAGCCGTTATTGAGTTATAAGTGGAGTAACTAACACGACTTTCTTTTATATATATGTTAGTCTATAAGGTATTTATCTATGGGCCAAAGTAGCCTGAAAATAAAGGTTTTATTATTATTATTACAGTGTTTTCTGACAAAAACGTACCATAAGGCGACCTGGGGTAGAACGGCGTCTTTTCTGTCTGGGGCACTTCCACAACCTTTCCGTACAGTTCTGAGGTAGACGCCTGGTATATCTTGGCTTCCTTTTCAAGACCTGCTGCTCTCACCGCCTCTAGAAGCCTCAATGTCCCGAGGGCATCCACTTGAGCTGTGTACTCGCTGAGCTCGAAGGAAA
The DNA here is from genome assembly GCA_916614155.1 of Mesoligia furuncula. Classification (NCBI taxonomy): domain Eukaryota; kingdom Metazoa; phylum Arthropoda; class Insecta; order Lepidoptera; family Noctuidae; genus Mesoligia; species Mesoligia furuncula. Next base: position 23,254,154 of record OU744806.1, read on the forward strand.
CTTTCACGTGAGACTGGGCTCCTAAGTTGTAGATTTCTTTTGGACGAATCTGTAACAGAAAAGTTAGGAGTAGAGTTATTTGAAAATATCCGGTCGTAATATAGTATACATACAACGCGCAACGGACCGAGTAGGAGTCTAAGTGCAGAAAAGGGAGTCCCATCATCATCATCATAGTATATGTACATACACTGGCATCCGCACGCGTCTAGACTATCCTATGTCCTTCCCCGGGATGCAATCTATCTCTCTGCCAAATTTTATCTAAATCCGTTCAATAGTTTAGGCGTGAAAAGGTAACATACAGATAGACAGACAGAGTTACTTTCGAATTTATAATATTAGTATGGATTACTGCCGCGTTAGTTCCGTGGCTAAATAATAACAGCCGCACAGGTCGATCGATCAGGTTAACCTACGCCTGCCACGGTTGGTCTGTGGATGGGTGACCATCTTTACATACCGAGACCCCTCCGTGCCTCGGCCGTTGGTCCCGGCTGTCATTCGTGGATCTTTGACAGTCGTTACGGATAGTCAGAAGCCCGAAAATCTGCCAACCAGTCTTACCAAGGGGTATCGTATTACCCAGTAACTAGAGGTCAGATAGGCAGTCGCTCCATGTAAAATACTGGTATTCAGGTGCATCCGGTTGGACTGGAAGCCGACCCCAACATAGTTGGGAAAAGGCTAGGCAGATGATGATACTGCCCCGTTAGTCTCGTGGTCGCCAGCGCGACTGCTGTGCATGGGGCCCTGGGTTCGATTACAAAGTCGGGCAAAGTGTTGTTGGGTTTTCCATTAGGAATTCCTCAGTAGCAGCCCGGAGTTTGGAAGTTGGTGGTGTGATATCTCCGTGCCTCCGAAAGCACGTAAAGCCGTTGATCTTGCGCCTGATCTCTCCCAGGTCGCGTCGGATTGCCGTCCCATCGGACTATGGGAGTAAAGGAACAGAAAGTGCACCTGTGTTTGCGCACGCTTGTGCACTGTAATATCTCCTGCGAACCTGGCTAATCTTCGTTGAGATTGGCCACCGTGACCGAAATCGGTCAGGGGATTATTATACATAACATAATCAACCTACAAAGTCCCACTGCTGGGACACAGGGCTTTTTTTTTTTATTGGGTGGGAAATCATCAAATGACCCCTCCCGCTTTGGGCGGAGCGGAAGGGAGTGTCAGACTCTTACTGTCTAAAACCCACCCGTGTTCCTTCAGTTGCCTGTGCCAGGGTCCACGGTATCTCTTTGGAACAACCCGCGACCCTGGCTGGCATCGGCCCTAGCGGACCCCGTCAGTTGGTGCTGACATCTCCTTGAGGCGCGCGTGGTACACAACGCGCCGTCGACCCGGGCCTGGTCCTTACCCGACGGCGAGCTGCCCGTTGCTCGCCGTCCGCAAGCCCACGGACACAGGGCACCTCTCTTTGAGAGAGAGATTGAACTATAACTAGCTTATTTAAATTAATAAAATGGTAATGGTTTTGAGTGCAGGTGTCTCCAAGAGATCTGAACGCGAACTGGCCCACATTTTGGTGAACGAGCGAATGTGCATAGGCACTTGTGTACGATGCAATTATGCATTTTCGCTTCTTCTTCTTAGCGTGTCGATAGCAATCTAAATAGATTCGGCCCAGAATTTGGCTACTTGTTTGGCGCCATCACCAGCGTCCACCAGTTCCTGTAACGTGCAGCTGACAGGAACCGCAGGACACGATATTCAAGTGTTCCATCGTTTGTGGAACAGCATCACATTTACACTCCAAGGCGGAGTCGTCTATGAGTCTCCACCTGAACAGGTTTTCCTTACTTCAGCCAACCTGGGTCCGGCGTCTGTTTAAAGACTTCCAGGTTACCCAAGGTAACTCATGTCCAGATGGGAGGTCTTCAGCGGGTGGGACTAACGGTTTGGGTAAGGAAGCGCTGTCTCGCCACAGCTTCAGTCTCTCTTGTGATGGTTCGCCAGTGAGTGGGACGACACACTTTCGCTGAGTGTTCGATTAAAACTCGAACAATACCTACCGTAGTTTGTGCAGAGAGAAGAACACGTCTGTTAAAGTCGTTCGCTGAAAATATGAGATCATAAGAGTCCGCTACAAATTGAAAACGTAGAAGATGAAATGATAATACAAAGTGCAATGATAGCAATCTATGACAAATGAGCAGCACCCTACCCCATTTTGAAGGATATTGCTAATCCATTGCTTAATATGTTCGAAAAAAATGTCTGCTCAACAGCGTAAACAACGCAATGAATGTTGTTGTACTGTCAAAATGAAAGCCACTGTTAGTGGGTTACGCAATAACTCCGCTGGACGGACTTGATATAGTTAGATCATAGTAATATAACGAGGAACCTCACAACCTTGACGTAAGGAAACCTTACCAGTGCATACCTAATTAAAGAAAGATTTTTAATCCGATGTGTAAAGATATTGATATTGTATTCCTAGTTAGGATCTGAGAGCCGGTGGTAGTTTTAGTGTCTAAACACATTATGCCGAAGGTACGCGACCGAAGTTCGGCATGATTACGCCTGCAATGCTATTTGAATTACTGACGACACATTATGCCGAAATTACGTTGCGTTATAGCGTACAGCCGAACTTCGGTCGGGCGTAAGTTCAGCGGCAATTCGGCGGCGACGTATTCTGTAGAGCACACATTATACGCGACCGAAGTTCGGTTCGATTGCTGAAGAAGATCCGGGGGGGGGGGGGGGGGGAGCAGCGGGAGGCAGGCACGTGTCCGCCCGTTGTGTTTATTTCGCCTCGGTCTGCGCACAACACACGTGCTTTGTTGTATCAATAAACCATAGGTATTCCATGTTTGATTCAGAAAAATGAATACTCCCAAAGTAGCGCAACTGAATTTCTGCCGCGTGTGTTTTACGTTCCGATGTATTCGGCTGATATGACACACCATAAGGCTGAGGCCAAACGAGCGTAATTTTTTGAGCTGTGAGTCGCGCATTTTGAGTATCGCAATTTACGTTCAACTGAAATTCGGTTAGATTGCCAGACGGACGGACGTAACTTCAGTCGCACTCTGTAACTTAACTGACGGTTGCCTCACTCCCCTCCCTCACCCCGAGCGCAATTCGGTTGAAATAACGCGCGTGAGTCAGCAGACAACTCATTTTGCGTCGCCGTGTGGTACAAACAGGACTTTAGTATGAAACCGACTGCAGCGTAAATTTCGCGACTCATTTTACGCGACTCACAGCTCAAAAAATTACGCTCGTTTGGCCTCAGCCTAAGTGCCGAACATACGCGGCAGAAATTCAGTTGCGCAACTTTGTGTATACTTTGTGTCTTTTTTTTTGTGTGTAGGTACTTACTTTGTGTATTATAAAAAAAAAATATTATAAATAAAGAATCTTTTTCCTGCCAAAACAAAACAGTTTTGCTATGAGTGTTGGTGTTTTTTTCTGTCTACAAGTATTTTTATTTGGGCCATGTCACACTATCCTCGAGCACTGCCACTTTTTGTAAGCTAGATTCTACGCTGACGGCAAACCAAGGATAGAATAGTCAAGGGACAAATCAGAAAAAAAAAACGCTAGAACAATGAGGATGAGCGAGTGAAAAGATTTCAGCGGCCTTCGGTTTGGAACCATCTTTGAAAAAAGACAGGAAAAAGCATCGAAGACGACATGGTATCAACTATCAAATAAGCCATAGTTTCCTCTTCCTCTCATTAAACGGTAAATTGTCGTTTTTAGGGTTTCGTAGTTCCTAAGGAACCCTTATATTTTCGTCATGTCCGTCTGTCTGTCTGTCCGAGGTTTTGCTAAGAGACGGTTAGCACTAGAGAGCTGTAATTTTGTAGGAGTGTGTACATCAATTACGCCGACAAAGTAGTAAAATAAAATTTTGGAAAAAATTTTTTTTTTTGGGTAGCTCCCCTATATGTGAAGTGGGGATGAATATTTTTTTCGTCTACCCCATCGTGTGGGGTATCGTTGAATAGGTCTTCTAAAATGACTAAAATTATTTTTCGATTTAATGCTCCATTTACGAAATATTAAACTTTAAAATGCAAATTTTTGTTCCAGTAGGGCGCCCCCCCCCCCCCCTCTAAAAGCTAAACTAAATATCTGGAAAAATTCACGATGATAGTGCATTTCATGAACTTTTAAGAAAAAGTATAGCGGTTAAGATAACTTTATTAGTTTAGCAGTAATAGTCGTTGAACTTGGGTGTTGGATAATTTTTGTTATTATAACCATTAACTCCTAATATCTTTACCATTACTTATATTCAGAATAAAGAACAACAGAATCTTACTATATTGTAATAACGGGCTACTACGGAACCCTACACTGTGCGTGGCCCGACACGCACTTGGCCGGTTTTTAAACTACCAGTTGTTTCAGAGAGGTAAGTAGGTATTTGCTTGAATTTCAATGGTTCGTTTTAACGTAACACAGAATAGTTAGGTTAGTAACAACAAAATTAAAATATTTTAGTTGTTATTGGTTTATATTTTCTTTCTTCCTGTTTCATTCTCAACAGTAAGTCAAACAACTAGATACGAGTGCCATATTTGTGCATAAGCCAAAGTTGACAACCCTAGCGCGACCGCTGAGAGTAGGTATGAAAAGTGAAGTACATACATGTGATTGACTTCTGTACATCATACTCTCCGTTACCTATATTTTGTTATATAAAAAATACGTTTCGTTTCTGAAACTGACGTCATCAAATCGTGGCATTTGTGCATGAATGATATGATCGTACATAGTTTATAAACAGTTAGTATTACCGTGAGTAACAATCGTTATTGTTGCGGCCTTGGTTAACAAGTTGTATGTAGCATAAAATTATGTTTAAAATGTTAAATAGACTATGCAATTTTATTAGGTACAGGATTTCTGCTTTTTGAGGTTTCTAATAAAACGGTCGACCAGCGCAGCGGCGGATGGGCGGACGATATTTTTTTGCCATCGGGGTTAGAACCTGGATGATGCTGTCACAGGAGCGTGGGGATTGGCACATGAAAATTCACATGGTTTAACAGTAAAAATGGGTGTGCCACAAGGCTCGATATTGGGTCCTTTCCTCTATTTAGTGTATGTTAATGATCTACTCCATTTATTAAAAAATCAACCACAAATGGTGTTATTTGCTGATGACACTTCCTTAATTTTTAAGGTAAATGGACGTGCTACAAATTTTGACGACGTTAATAACGCCCTACTGCAGGTTCAAAATTGTAACTACAAATTTACGCGTTTCTGATTTTTTCCTTTACTTGTACTACAGGACATTGCTTCTTGCCAAATTTCATGATTCTAGGACAACGGGAAGCACCCTAAGGCTTTGATTCCGGAACATAAACGCCCGTATCTTTTGGTTGCGTTGATTTAGAAGTTTGATTTTTTCACTGCTTCAAGGGATTGCAGCCCTGATTATTTGATATTAATTTTAACTTAATAACTCCACGCGTTCCTGAGAAAAAGGGTCTTGAACGACGAACAGACAGACGGACAACGAAGTGATCTTATAAGGGTTCCGTTTCTCCTTTTGAGGTACGGAACCCTACAAACGTGAAGGGAAAGTGTCAAAGGATTTTGTACAGACGCCAGCACATCAAGCTACCCGAAACTGTCACATTTTCCCAATCAACTTTGAACCTTATGCTTTAGCGATAAAGTTGACAATCTTTTAAAGAAATTTGGCAGATTGTAGTAACTTGATGTGCTGGCGTCTGTACCATGTGATATGTAAGTGTAACTATTAAGACTCGACTTGTCTCGACTTGACTTGTGTTGTGTGTGTTCACATGGACTGTACGACATGGACTGTAAGGCCCGGCTCCCATTGGCGGCACGGCATGGCAAAGTATTTTTAGGCGACGAATAAAAATATAACTTAATAGTATGGAAATAAAGTTCAAATTTCACTTACGACCGTTAACATTGAAATTTGAACTTATTAACGCGGTATTGTTGTAGTCAACAATAACGCGGTATGCTTAGGCATGCCGTGTCGGCAGCCTTCGGAACGCTTCGGCATCCCTCGGAACGCTTTGGCAATCTTCGGGATACCGCGTCAAGACTGCGCCCGCCCGAACTCCGCGGCCTCGGGCGTAGTTTCATTAGCTTAGCGTCGTTCATGCCGAAACGAACCTCCTTCCTTGTCGAACGCGCATAAAACGCGTGTTAAGACCGCTCTGAAGAAGAGATACGAATAATGTGAAAAATGCTAGGCGCGAGCACGGTGTCTAAGGGTGTCTCGGCATGCCTAAAGACGCTTCGGTATGCTTAAGGACGTCGCGGCATACTTAAGGATGCCACGGAATAGTTACCGCCAGTGTGCGTTTACATGTACGGATGCCGAAGGATCCCCTGCCGTGCCGTGCCGCCAATGTGCGCCGGGCCTAAAAGAGACCATGAGCTCTGACGTTATTTTGGCATTTCTTCTAATGGGGCCAGCTAGGAAAACCCGGCGCCATCTTGTTTTAACATATTGACCAACAATTTTAAGTGAAAAAGTGTCTTTAGAGATCTACTAACACTAAATAAACACAATTTTATTTCTTAAACTGTCCCGCAAATGATAATGATACGTGCCCAGGCGGGCCACCTGGATATTTGCTGAATGGTCGAAGTCATAGCTTACCTTAGTGATGATCCTGATCAGACACGTCGTGTCGGTAAGGTCTCCGTAGTGCAGGTGCATTTGACCGCCGGTGTGACACGCCGGCCGGCCGTATAGGTGCTGGATGCGGCCCGTGTTAAAGGAAGACGAGCGTCGTAAGACCCCGTGCACCTCGTACCCCTTGTCGATGAGGAACTCCGCGAGGTATGAACCATCCTGTAACAATATGTTACAATTTAGAACTTTTATTGTGTAAGTATTTTGTTTTCTTTTAGGTATCATTCACACTGTCTGCTGCACGGGTTGACGTCATCACGGCAACGCCGGCTATCGCTGATAACCAGCGCTGTGGCTCTGTCTAGCATAGAGACACAGCATTAAGGTACTGACACACATGCTCAAACCAATCTGAGCACGCGAAAATCAAAGTCACGTAAGTTTCGCGTGCTCAGATTGGTTTGAGCATGCTAGTAATGAGCATGTGTGTCAGTACCTTTATGCTGAGCGATGGCCGTTTTGCTTTTTTAAATGTAGGTAGGTGTTTTCTTTTTTTTCTTTTACGGGATACGTCACGCATGGAGCGGTACTGATTGGCAAAGTACTTCTTTGCCCATCATCATCAAAGTAGTACGGTCAAAGGCACGTTAGTTGATCTACAAAAACCAAATAATACAGGCACAGCAAGATAGAACAGAGTTTCCAAACGTTTATTTTAATCTGTTTTTAGCAATGATATTATAATAAAGAGGTAGATATGGCACGATGTTTGAAAAACTGGGAGATAAACGTAAGTTCAAAACTAGATACCCCAATAGATTAATTATTCCTGGAACGAAAACGGAGCTATATAGGCGAAGTTGCTATCCTATGTGAGCTCAGATTTATAACAAGATTCCTAACCAAATTAAAGAACTTCCAATGGTCCGCTTCAGAAGGGCATTACACAGGTGGTTAATTGAGAATCCCTTCTATACTATAAAAGAATTCCTTCAGTTTAAATTTATTTGATCTTATTGTACCTATACCAAAAATTTGCATGTCATTATGTTATGATTGAATATGTTAAGCTACTATTATACTACCATTGTAAGAACTTTTGTAACCATATTTATCTGCAAATAAATCTTTGACTTTGACTAGCACCCACAAATTGTTGTAGACAAATTCCGACAATTGTTGTAGTTTCATTTAGTCCGCTAATAGCAGTGAGCAACACACTACAGATAGCTATCTCTTTCTGTGTCATACGTTCCGTATTATCTATCGCAGTAAGTACCTACTTTGTAATAACAACGCAACAATACAGCGTGTCGCTCAGTATGAACGTAGCATATCTTTCCTTTATAATATCATTGCTGGTTTTTAGTCTTAGTAATCTTTGTTTTGACTAATATTTTCGATATAAAAAAAACAGCTATAGTTTACTAAACTAGACGTAAGAACATTACGTTTGTTTAAAATTTGTCTTTCATTCTTATTATTTTGTAAGTAAAAAATGCATCTCACACAAGAACATCACCGACAAACGAGCGCCAGTAGCAACAGTTGAACTACGAAAACCGCCCTTATTGCTAAGACACAAAGACGCTGTCAAACTTACCCATGGAGTGACTGTGACTGTACTCCACTATCACTAAATTAATTTATTTTTACCAAAACCGGATGTCCCTCTAAATAGGATATAGTAAACTTGATAAGATTAATTAATATTCAAATGTTACATAGCAACGAAGTAATAATAACTTAGCCATCCAAAGGTGTTCGAACCTTTGTTGGCGTATCCGACCCGCCGCCATTTTGATTTAATTTTCAAAGTTTTCGCGCACAATGAATGTAGTCTATATGGGTATACTTTACTTATACAAACAAAAAATGTCTAGGAATATGGTACCCTAAAGTGTCACGGGGGGGGCGTGTGGACGTAAAGATCGCCATAATAATTACGTTACCTAATATTTCGGAAACGTAACACTTTACGGGGTTTGGTCTGTGTTTTCAGTTTGCGTTGATGTCAGCTATCTATCTAAAATATAGTTTACAAGCATGGCCACCATTTTGAAAAAAAAAATACTATAAATAAAATAGCGTCAGTTGGTGTGCCACGGACTTTCAAAGCCCTTTAAACTTATCATTCTGATTATTAATATCGATAGATTTCAATTAATTGTAAGTACCATTTTAGTTTGTACTTACAATCGTAATCGGTTAATAAAATTACCTAACAACTAAAAGTTGTAAGGTGTTGTTGTAGTTGTGTAGTTGTAGTTGTGTGAAGTTGTAAGTTGTTGTTGTGTTGTTCAGCTTGTACCTATCTAGGTACAAGCTGAACTGTAGTAAAAACACTTTCCTGACTAGATTAAATCTAGTTGATTTTATCACTATGTAGCAATTTCTAGAACATGTCTGATAACCTGATACCATTAACAAATTCCTACATGAGGAAAGTGTGAAAAAATACTGTGTGAGGAGGAAAATGGCAAATATACTATAGAGCAGGGGTGGCCAACCAGTCGATCGCGATCGACCTATTAGTATAGCCGATCGTGGCAAGGCAAAAAATATTTCCAACTACAACCCTGATTTTGCTAATCTAGTGAAAGATGCTCAAACGCAATGCTCACATTAATATAAATAAGTAGGTTACTAAGAATAATTTTCAGTTTTATATTTTCCCTCTTAATAAAATAAAAAATACTACATAATTGTGAACTGAACTATGCTGTTTCATTTAAGATTTCAAGAAGTATGTAATTGGTAGACCGTACAGGGTGTCGTCAGTGAACAGTAGGTCTTGGGTCTAACCGAGTTGGCCACCCCTTTTTTTTTTTTTTTTTTTTTTTTTTTTTTTTTTTTTTTTTTTTTTTTTTTTTTTTTTTGCGGATGGGAAATCATCAAATGACTCCTCCCGCTCTGGGTGGAGCGGAAGGGAGTGTCAGACTCTTACTGACTAAAACCCACCCGTGTTCCTTCCTTAGCCCTTTATGTTCCGGGCCAGCGGTAACCCTTTCGGACAATCCCGCTGACCCGGCAGGCTTCGGCCCTAAGGGGCCCCTCCCCGATGCTGACATCTCTTTGAGGCGCGCGTGGAACACGTACGCGCCGTCCGGCACGGGCCTGGTCCTGATCGGGCGGTGAGCTACCCATTACTCTCCGCCCGCAGGCCCGCGCCTACGGTGGCCGGGAGTCGTCATGCGGCTCCCGACGCCCGGAGCGTCTCCCGCGACGGCTGGGACGGGAGGCTCTCTCCCTGAGCCGTTCCGCCACCTCCTTCGCTAGCATGACTGCTTCGCAGAAGGAGGTGACTGCCTCCCACTCCCTCTCGCCCCGGACCATGGCTTGCACCAGGGCCGGACGCGAGAGGTCGCCGTCGCTGCCAATCGCCTCTACGAGGACACGGCGGTGCTCCGCCCAAGCGGGGCAGACCTCCACCGTGTGCTCCACCGTGTCCTCTGGGCGATCCTGACAATGGTGACACCCGGGCGTTTCCTCCCGCCTGATGATGTGCAGGAACCTCCCGAAACTTCCGTGTCCGGTGAGGACCTGCGTCAGGCGGTAGGTGAGGGCGCCGTGGCGCCTCTCTAGCCACTCCTCAAAGAGGGGTCTTATCGCCACTATCGCGGCGTGCCCTGCGCTGGGTTGCGACAGTCGCTCTTTCCATGCCGCCATGAGATCGCGCCGGAGATCCGTCCGCTCCGCAGCGATTTGCCGCGGAAGCGGATCCTCCCCCCGGCGTAGTGCCTCCGCGCGCCACTCATACAGGCGCGCGAGGACCATCGCCTCCAGATCCCATGGCGGCAGTCCGGCAAGGAGGCTTGCCGCCTCGCCAGAGATCGTGCGGTAGCCCCGGATAGCCCTTATGGCTACCACCTTCTGGGGCGCGTTCAGGTAGTGGGCGGCTCGCCGCCGCAGTGAACGCGCCCACACCGGGGCCCCGTATATGGCCATGGACCGCACGACCCCCGCGTAAAGCCTCCGGCAGGAGGCGTTTGGCCCCCTCAGGTTAGGCAAGAGCCGCTTGAAGGCGGCCCCGGCCCGTTCCAGTTTGGGGGCCAAACGTCGGAAATGCTCCACGAAGTTCCACCGGCTGTCGAGGACGTGACCCAGGTATTTCATCGTCATCCCGACGCCGATGTGAACCCCTCCTACCGTTAGTTGGGATCCCGATGGCGTCGCGTTCCGGGGCCCATGAAACGACATGGCCTCGGACTTGTGCAATGCCACCTCGAGACCCAACTGCCGGATCCTCTCCACGACTATCGCAACCCCGCGTGTCATCGCGTCGGCCGCCGCCTGATGCGACCTCCCCTGCGCCAGGACCAGCGTGTCGTCAGCGTAGCAAACCACGCTGACGCCATCAGGGAGGTCGGCGCGCAGCACCCAGTCGTACCCGATGTTCCACAGAGGCGGCCCCAGGACCGATCCCTGTGGGACACCGCACGACATCTCTCGCCGGTTCCACTCCCCATCGCGACCGGGGTAGCTGACGGCTCTTTCCGTCAGATACGCCTCGACTATTCGACGGAGGTAGGGCGGCACCCGGTGATACCGGAGTGCCTCCACAATGGTGCTCCAGGGGAGGGTGTTGAACGCGTTGGCGATGTCGAGTGACACCGCCACGACGACCCCACCCCGGGACACCGCGTCCCCCGTCGTGAGGGCTCTCACGCGCATGATGGCGTCCACCGTCGAGCGAAGTTGGCCACCCCTGCTATGGAGTGTTTGACTATAATTAAACAATATAGGGGCATTTTATCTTCAACTAGCTGACCCGGCAAACGTAGTTTTGCCATATATGTAAATTATTTCTAGCTGCCCGGCGCTACTTCGTTTGCGTGGTGTCCTACCCCTTACCCTACCCTAACCCTACCCTACCCCTACCCTACTCCTACCCTACTCCCATAGATATATTCAATTTTTCTCTGCGTAAGAACCGTTTATTCCCAGTCGCCCCCGCGGGGATTGCCACCGGAGGCAAATGGGAATAAAAATTCCCAGTCGCCACCGGTGGTGACTGGGAAGACATTGCCCCCACTTCAGTTTCGCTGTACATTGCTTTCTCGATCGTAGAGAATAAAAGGATGAGGCAACTTATCCTAAAGATAAAAGGCAGGTTTAGGATAAGTTGCCTCATCCTTTTATTCTCTACGACGGAGAAAGCAATGTATAGCGAAACTGAAGTGGGGGCAATGTCTTCCCAGTCACCACCGGTGGCGACTGGGAATTTTTATTCCCATTTGCCTCCGGTGGCAATCCCCGCGGAGGCGACTGGGAATAAACCGTAAGAACCATCCTGGTACTTCAAGGAATATTCTAAAAAAAGAATTAGCGAAATCGGTTCCGCTGTTCTCGAGATTTGCGCTTAGCAACACATTCAGCGATTCATTTTTATATTATAGAAGATACCCTTTTTTGGGTTTGAAATAATCAAATGACCCCTCCCGCTCTGGGCGGAGCGGAGGGAGTGTCAGACTCTTACTGACTAAGACCCACCCGTGTTCCTTCCTTAGCCCTTTATGTTCCGGGCCAGCGGTAACCCTTTCGGACAATCCCGCTGAAGAAGATACCCCTGAGGGTAGGTTCAGGTGTCTAACTTTGAAGCTGGTGGCCCTAGAACATAATTTCTCAATGTGGGCAACAACGCCCCCTCGTGTGCGTTTGTGACTTTCAGGGGGGCAGCAAAAGATCCAGAGAAAATTATATAATTATCCTATTATTATGATAAGTCTTCTTCTCCACATACCTATCTATCTTTTGCTGTGCCCGACAGGATCCATGATTGTTCTTTTGGCAAATGTTTACCATCTAAGCCTACATTGTGGAATGCAATAAAGAATTGAGTATTGAGTATCTCGTAGTATATAGTCGTACTATAGTATATAGTCGTACTATATAATATTACATGTTTAAATATAATCGTGACAATAGCTGTTTCAGATTCACGACAGACGATAAGTAAAATAATTGGGATCTCTGCAAAAAAAAAAACTGATAGTTCAAAGCAGTGGGCAAAATAAGGTTAACAACCAAGTGAAGGACAAGGATGCGGTCTTTTTTCTTTCTGGAAAGGTTCTAGGGTATGCCCTAGAACCTTTCCAGAAAGAAAAAAGACCTAAACAAAATTCTAGGACAAAATAAGGTTGATAACCTATGGGTTATCAACCTTATTTTGTCCTAGAACCTTTCCAGATAGAAATAATTTAGGACCATATCCTTGTCCTTGTTAAAGGGATCCACACCAGCCTTATTCCAAAGCACTTATGGTTCTATTTATATCATTTTCTACAGACTTACAATCCAGTGAAGAAACCAACCATCAGCTGACAGTTGAAGACCTTAATATTTATTCATTATTATAAGACATGAATATTGTAAAGTAGGTCAAGTATTCTTAATAGATTATCATCTTTTTAAAGTTCAAACTAAAAAGAAAAAACAGAGTCTTTATAACATCACTTCTTGTCTGTCCGTCACATAGGTTTTTTTGACAAATCCAGATGGGTTTTCCTTCCAAGGCTTAGGCAAAGGGCGACCACAAATAGTCATACTTTTTTATTTATTGTATTAATTTTTTACTGTATTATTTTTTATTGTATTAATTTTATTATTTTTCTATTTATTGTATTAATTTTTGATTGTATTATTTTTGATTGTATTAATTTTATTAATACCTAATTGTAGATTGTGATAGTGAACTGTTTGTCAGGTACTTTAGAAAAAATTCTACCTAGGTACTTATATTTAATAATTTATTGAATGTAGATTGTAGGTACTTTATTATAAACCATAAACAAGTAAAAAATCTATTGAATTTAAATATACAATAGACAGCCTCAACATGTCAAGGTGTTGTCACTTCAATGATTAAACATAGTACAAATGAAGTCAGTTAAAAAAACTATTTACCTTTGTAATAAATATGATTGTTTTGAGATTATATGATATAAAAAAAAACCAGACATTCTGTTGTTGATGAATTTTTGATATTACCCAGTTAGTGAGTGTATAATAATTAGTACACCAATTAATAATACCGTGCCTTCCTTTAATTTGTATTCATGCAAGAAGTATAATTTATTTATTTTATTCTTATTTTTTTTTAATGTGTATTGAGTTGATAAGCCTTTATATCAAGTATTAACCTTTATAGATCCATTTTTATTTCATACTACAATTCTTAATTAAGATTTTTTAGCCAGTTATTTAGATTTCTGCTGGCCTTGAGCTGTAAATGTACATTCCCAAGTGGCTGAAAGCACTTGGGAATGCTGAATAGAGTTTAATTATTAGGTTTTGTTTAGTTTACTATACTTACATATATTTTCTATTTACATCATCATTGTCTTTACTTGAAGGGTACTTAAAAGCAACCATTATGAATTTACAGTGTGTTTTTAGTGTACAATTTATTTGAATGTAGTTGCCTGTAGGTGCCTCTTAAAAAATTAAGTGTAAGCAGTAAATATTAAGAACAGAAGAAAATAATCTTGTAATAGTATAATAAATAAAACCATTGAAATACTACATACATTAACAATAAAAGTATGAACCTAACACATAAAACATAATGCCTAAACCTGCCAAAGCATGAAGCATGAAATGAACCATAAAATAACTCATTTATGACCAACGTGGCCTACTAGGAATTCCACGAAACGAATAAGAGCCGTGAAGTAACTATAAACACAATAAACATGTACATACCTGGCCTGTTATGCCGGTTATCAACGCCACTTTTCTGTTTGCATTGACTAAACTGGAACCTTCGCCTGACATTTCGGCAATTGCTTCTTTAATTGATTTTCCGTATTTTTATTTAGACAAAGAACACGTCTGCACTCCACGAGCCGGCGCGCAGTGCTGTGGAAGAGTGTGATAAGCTTATCATAACAAGAAACACAAATAAACGTTCGTACGCAAAGTTTGTGACACCGTTTGTGTTCATTTCCACCTAACGAACAAAATATTGGGTAAGGGTGTCGGGGTCTCAAACAAATATTTGAATAAAATTCAATAACTACCTAAGCAGAAAATATTCTAAAACAATCCTCTTCGAGCCGATAAACGCATATAAACAACATTAATCAGCCAGCTTGTTTTAAATGACAGAATTGACAACCGATGTCCGATTGACACTTGTGACTTGACAGTTAGACACAATGACAGCTAATTGAAGTTGACATTGTCAAGAGATGGTCAAGAGACAAGAGTCTTTGTACAGTCCGCCCACGCACTGATTTCTATTATACAATCGCATTTGTATAATAAAGGTCAATGGTCCCACGAAAGAAGTCCCGTGACAATAAGTGGAACTAATTATTATTTTATTATTTAGTTAGCAAATTCTTACAACAGTAGGTACAACAATTCTCCTACCTCACACACCTTTCTCTATTTAAGGCGGATCACACACCACAACGCGCCATGCGACGGCCCGCAGATAACGTGCCCCCGCGTGTGATTTTTTACATACAAATTCAATAAAAACGCGCTTCAGTGCAGGGAATTTGGCTCCGTTTCCCGCGCCCCGTCGCGTGGCACTTTGCATTATGTGTTATGCCTAAGATTGTGCATTTTATTAACTAGTGCCTGTAATGATGTTAAGATAAATAAATAAATAAAGTTTTGTGACTCCGTCGCATGCGTGCCGTTGTAGCGCCGCGTCTGCGAGACATCTTTCGTGAAACGGAGTCTAGATAAAAAAAAGTGTATTGCGTCAATGAAGTTTACAATAGTGGTGTCTAGTAGTGCGCTAACAATGGCTGAGCTGAGACTAAAGGTATGTACAATCCGAAGGCCGTAGGTAGACCACCAACCGCAGCCGTCGCCACGCCTCCGCCGCAGCGGCAAACGGCAGATAGGCAAACGGTCCATGTAAAAAATTGTATTCAGCTGCATCCCGGTCAGACTGGAAGCCAACAGAAAAGGCTAGCTTTTTCCCAACTATGTTGGGGTCGCGGCCATATAAATATCGTTGGGGATGGTAGATCCTTTTTTTTGTAAATTTTTGCTTGTATCCGAATTAACTCTTAATTTTCTCTCTATAGATAGATGGTCAAATGAAAATATTACCTATTCGTGACGCGTAACAATTATCGAGCTTGTTTCGTTCGCTCTTGCATCCTACTCTATCTTAATTTTTATATCGAAAGTCCTCTTTCTGTATGAATGGACAAAATAAAACCTGTCCTATTCGAGTCGAGATGCTAAAAATTATCGAGCTCGCTTTGCTCGCTCTGCTTATGTCGGCAACAGGTACTTTTTGTACGAATGGACAAATGATAGCTAAACTTAACTGAGGATGATTGAGTTCGCTTCACTCAAGAAGCGGGGTGATAATATTTTCGAAGTTGCTTCGCTCCCTCTAGCACCTAATGTTATCTTAGTAAATTGACTCATAAACCGGTGGCGTGGCGTAGTATGGGCGGCAGTGGCGGCCCACTCCAGGCTGTAGGGGATGGCAAAATTTCACAATAAATACATAATAATAATATCTTGTAAAAATTTGAACCATTTCATATTTCTGTCTCACATAGGTACACTAAAAATTGAAATTAATCAAAAATTATTTAAGATCAACAATGAGTACTTTTAGTGTTTGGCCAGATTGGAGAGCGGGCGCGGGGGGGCGCGGCAAACTCAAACATATGAACTTCCTTTGAGTGTCCATAGTGGGCTCGCGGGCGCGGTGAGTGGCGCGGGCTGCTCGGCGCGGGCAGCGCGCGGGCAACTCACGCCATAGCTCGTTCATACAAGTGGCCGCAGTGGGTGCGCGGCGCGGGCACTGGCGGCCAAATTTGTTTTAACGTTTTTGACAGTCGTCTCACCACAGACTAAGAAGAGAAGTGACCTTCGTCTCACGTAAGCATTTTGCTGATTCGCTCTCAGAAAAACATCATTAGGTATCTGTACATAAAATAGCAAAATCAGATGAAGGGTCAAGCTCTGTCAAGCTTCCTACGTTTTGAACATGCTCACATAGTACTTTTTGATAGACTGAAAAACATGCTCGTTACTCCGGACAAAAAATTGTCAAAATGAAGGGAAATTAGAAGTATTTTTTGACAGATTGAGACAGATCAGACTGTGAATGTTCTTAAAATTACGAGAATTGTCCCTCAGATGATGCGTAAATAAATAGAATGATTACAGAAGAACTAGAAAGACTTTCAAAAATTCTGTGGTCTATTTAAATCATAGACCATAGAAAAATCTTATGGCATTTGACGACAATATTGATTGACATTTTGACAAAGACATTTAATATATTATCTGTTTCTGAAATGCGACGTTTGTAACGAGGTTATTATCTTGATAATATTTTGTAAAATAAATAGTGCGACTATCATAAGGAAAAGTGTATAATGAACGTATAATAGTTACAAAGTATTTCTTCTACATATTAAGCTGAGTTCCTAACATTCCAATTAACAAGCTACGTCTTGTTGATGTAAAACATTGAGATAAAATTTCATCATGCCTGATATAAAGATAACTCCGCTTGGAGCTGGCCAAGATGTCGGTCGTAGCTGTATCTTGCTGTCGATGGGGGGTAAAAACATTATGTTGGACTGTGGCATGCACATGGGCTACAACGACGAGAGGCGTTTTCCTGACTTCTCGTACATTGTACCCGAGGGGCCTATTACTAGCCAGATAGACTGTGTTATCATCTCGCATTTCCATCTCGACCACTGCGGAGCCCTGCCATACATGTCCGAGATGGTTGGTTACACAGGACCTATCTACATGACACATCCCACCAAAGCTATTGCACCTATCCTGCTTGAGGACATGAGAAAAGTAGCAGTAGAGAGAAAAGGAGAATCCAACTTTTTCACTTCACAAATGATCAAAGATTGTATAAAGAAGGTAACGGCAGTGACCCTGCATCAGTCTGTGATGGTAGATAATGAGTTGGAGATTAAGGCATATTATGCAGGTCATGTGCTAGGAGCTGCCATGTTCTGGATCCGAGTTGGTTCCCAGTCTGTTGTCTATACTGGTGACTACAATATGACCCCTGACAGGCATCTAGGGGCTGCCTGGATAGATAAATGTAGACCAGACCTGCTTATAACAGAATCTACCTACGCAACCACAATCAGAGATTCCAAGCGTTGCCGTGAGAGAGACTTCCTTAAAAAAGTTCATGAATGTGTAGAAAAAGGTGGCAAAGTCCTTATACCTGTATTTGCATTAGGAAGAGCTCAAGAACTTTGTATACTATTGGAAACTTACTGGGAAAGGATGAACTTGAAATATCCAGTTTATTTTGCACTAGGACTGACAGAGAAAGCAAACAACTACTACAAAATGTTCATCACATGGACTAATCAAAAGATAAGAAAGACATTTGTGCAAAGAAACATGTTTGACTTTAAACACATTAAACCATTTGACAAGTCTTACATTGATAACCCTGGAGCTATGGTTGTATTTGCTACTCCAGGAATGTTGCATGCAGGCCTGTCACTAAACATTTTTAAGAAATGGGCACCTCATGAACAGAACATGGTGATCATGCCAGGCTTCTGTGTCCAAGGTACAGTTGGTCATAAAATCCTAAATGGTGCTAAAAAGGTTGAATTTGAGAACCGCCAGGTGGTTGAAGTCAAAATGGCTGTTGAATACATGTCATTTTCAGCCCATGCTGATGCTAAGGGAATAATGCAGTTGATACAGTACTGTGAGCCCAAGAATGTGTTATTGGTGCACGGCGAGGCACAGAAAATGGAGTTCTTGAAAGATAAAATTGAAAAAGAGTTCAAGGTTAACTGTTACATGCCTGCTAATGGGGAAACTTGTACTATAAACACTCCTACAAAGATTCCTATTGATGTTTCCTTAAGGTTATTGAAGGCTGAGGCTGTGCGGTACAATGCACAGCCCCCTGATCCCAAACGGAGGCGGGTTGTTAATGGAATCCTATGTGTGCGGGACAACAGGCTATCTCTTCTTGATATTGATGAAATGTGTGACGAAATTGGTATTAACAGACACATAATAAGGTTCACGAGTACAGTCCGCTTTGAAGATCCCGGTCCAGCTGTCAAAACTGCAGAGAAGTTAAAAACGTTACTATCTGAGAAGTTGGAAGGGTGGACGATAACAATTTCGGAGGCTAACATATCTGTTGAATCTGTACTTATCAAAGTTGAGGGTGATGAAGATAGCACTAAAAACATCTATGTCTCCTGGACTAACCAGGATGAGGACTTAGGTAGTTACATATTAGGTTTACTTCAGTCAATGGTCCAATAAGATTAAGATCCAGGTTGTTTTTATGTATATTTTTTAATAAATTAGTTATATTTTACTAAATGTCGTTTTTGTACTTTGTGTTATGTGCACCATGTTATGTCTTGGTTACATTTCCCCTGGTACCACATATGTAGAAGTTGGTTATTTTCTGATAAATCCTTTACTCTTTGTAGTAATGATGTTATGTCCTGCAAAAAAAAAGACATTATTTAAATATGCTATTGTATAAATATACCTCGTGGCTAAATAATAAAAGCCGCACGGGTCGATATTAAAGGCTAAGCAACGCTTGCCGAGGTCTGTGCGTGGATGGGAGATCATCAATTACATATCAACACCCCTTTGTGCACTGGGAAAGCACATTAAGCCGTTGTTGGTCCTGGCTGTTATTTGAAAATTTTTGAGTCTTTGAAGGTAGTCAAAAACTGACAACCAGTATTAGTCAGGGGTATCGTGTTACTCAGTAACTGGGTTGTGGAGGCAGATGATAGGTAGTGTCTCTATGTAAAAAAACTGGTAGTCAGCTACATCCGGTCAGACTGGAAGCTGGCCCCTAATATAATTGGGGAGGTCTAGGCAGATAATGACATAACGAACTTCACGTGAGTCACACTAAGGTAAGTGTATTCCATAGTTACCATAGAAGGTGTCATAGGTGGCGGAATTAGCCGCCTGAAGTCTCCCTTATGTAAGGATTCAGTGTGGGCTGCCAACAAGTTCCTCTCCAGCTTAGCACTGATGCACGGCTTGCACAGGCCGCACAGATCTGAAGCGTCGCAGTTTTCTAAGCAAGCCGTCTTGCATTGGTCGCCAAATACAGCTATATTCTTCTGGGCAGACACCATGTTTTTGGCGGCTTGAGCATCTCTGAAAGAAGTTAGTTTTATTTTACTATTTAGTTCTTTGGATATTGGACCGATGCATTCATCTTTAAGCATTATTTGTACTTTTGTAAACTACCTACCTACTTTTCGAGTGTGAAAGATTTACGTTACGTTCTTTTGTTGTAGTGACCATGTTAGTCGTAAGACAAAAACTTTACGCGCCACCTGTGTCTACACAATATTCAAAGAGTGCCGCCAAGCAGATTTAAGAAGGTAGCTAAGCAAACAAAGTTAAAAATGATTTGATATATTTTTTGAGCATTTCAAAAAACAGCTAACAGTTAATAATCCTATAATTTAACTTCTGTTCTGATTTTATTTAAATTATTTTACTCAATAAATAATAAATGGAAAACAGGCGTTAAAGGCTTTTGTTGCTAACTGTACCTATAAAATAATAGGAATGGTATACATACTATTGTTTATTGTTAGAATCAGATAGCTAACTATCTGAATAAAATGAAAGGAGTATTTGTTATACTCTGTCTTACTCACCCCTCATCGACAGCCGTAACTCCCGCTTGTGCAACTCCAACCAGCGAAAACAAATTGTATATGACTTGTTCATACAGCAGCTGGTTCGGCGGATAGTGGTTGGAACTTAAGTTAGGGCCCATGTTAGCTTCCAACAGGTATACTTTCAAATCTTCATCGAGGATGAAGTCAAATCGCATCATTTCAAAGAAATTGTCGGGCGATTGATACTGCTTCACCTGAAAATATGAATGCCATTAGAATACCTGACAACATATCAAAACATCACGCCTTGTATCTCCCGAAGAGCCAGGCAGATTATACAGGATGTCTCTGGAAGTATGGATCGAATCGATCCGAATAGGGATGTGGGTAGGGTTGCCAACTCTCGAAAGGACCAACCCGGGAGAATTAAAAAAAAAATATGATGTTTTTCTTTGAGCACTGTGCGAAGTGATTTAAAAAAACAAAAATTGGTCATAACTTTTGAGCCGTAAAAAAATTCACCGACTTAGGGTTAAAAAGTTTGGAAATGACTTTGCCCACGCCCCTATTCGATTTGATTTATAGGTACTTCCAGGGACATCCTGTATAGTACACCCGCATTTGGCTAGTTACCTTCTATTACAGGGAGCGAGCCGGGCAAAAATTCAGACTCCGAGCTGCTACTGAGAATTTTCTATTGTAAAAACCCAATTGGGTACCTACACATTAACCAACCAGCGGGCTAATTGCATAACACGATCAGCAGCATTTTGACAGTTCAACAACATTCATTGCGTTATTTACGTCGTTGAGTAGACACATTTGTCAAACATATGAAGCAATGGATTAGCAATATACTTCAAAATGATTCAGATTGAGACTGATCGTGTGTTACTTACGTAATTATAAGGGTGCAGGATCTGTATCTCTATGACACAATGAACGAAACCGCGCGAAATGAACGCGGAGTTGGTAGCTATAAGGAATTGACGTGGTTTCTAAGTAAGGAATCATTATCATAGTGAATTAGGGCTCAGTGCAATAATCTCACTGTGAAAACTTAGGTGAAGTGAGCTGTCAATAGTGTCAATCCCTAGCGTCAGGTGGAATGACAGCTCATTCACATAATGTAAGTTTTCATGGTGAGATTTTAGGCTCGGGATCGAATCCAATAGGACACCATCACAGATATAGATACACCTAGATAACGCAAAAGCAAGTTACACCTACTTCGCGTGCCAAAAATCGCACCAGCTTACGTACAAAAATCGTAAGCCGCCACTTTCGCGCTCAGTCCTGTGTACTGCTGGCTGGGTGACCGTGAGCACTGGCGCTGGGCCCCGAGGGTAGGGCGAGATTTGATTTTTCCATCACTAAATAGTGCTTGTGACGTCATAGTAGGTAGTCACAAAATGGCACGCCTGGGTTTCACACAGATCGTGATACTTGTGTTATTTAGGTCTATCTATATCTGTGGACACCCTGCTCAGCAGACGCGCTTGCCGCCACTAGAACAACGAGGCAGTCGGTGCCGATATAAAGGACAATACATTGTGAACGAGCACACGTTGACCTGTTCAGAGTTCAATGGTCAATGTGTGATGAAAAGATACTCACCCTGTCAATGATAAGTTGCTCTTTTGCATGGAATACTTCCGCAATAGCCATCTGCACATCCTTCCACATGTCGGTCGGATCTTTGCCCTGCAATGAAATAATATACAGGTTGGTAGTACATTAAAATAGGTGTGTCTTACATAGTACAACCAGCGGGGTAACACATTAACAGTAGCAAGTGTCTATCATTTTGAGAGTTCAACAAGATTCATTGCATTATTTACTTTACGACAATTTTTTCGAACATATTTATTAATTTATTTATACAGGGTTACTTTTCAAAGACCATACAAATTTTTACATGGTGTTCTACCCATGAATATATACAACTTTCACTATGGGACCAATATGGGACATTTTGGTCAAGAAGGTATTGAAGTTTTGTATGAAACAGTTGATTTTTTTTTGACGCAAAGGTGCAGTAAGAAGTTGTTTTTCTACATGATGGTCGTTATTTGCAACATATTAAAAGCGAGTCAAGCCGCCCCAGCCTTGCTGTTCTAAAAGCATCCCAATAGGTACAGACTCTCCATAGGTCCATAGTATTTACTTTTGACTGTCAGTGCAATCCAATTTGGCTGTTATCTGTTGTGTTGTGCCGCTTGAGATCTACTGGGTTGCGGACAAATATAATGGGGATTCGCGGTGCCTGTTTAGCAACCCAAGAGAGAAAAATAACACATATCTATTGGCTACGTGCTGCTTTGCAAGTTTGCAACGTAAGGGTGTTAGGGGTCCGGGGCAGCGGGATTGTCCGAAAGGGTTACCGCCACCCTGGAACATAAGGGGGCTAAGGAAGGAACACGGGTGGGTTTTAGTCAGTAAGAGTCTGACACTCCCTTCTGCTCCGCCCAGAGCGGGAGGGGTCATTTGATGACTTACCACCAAAAAAAGGGAAAGGGGGTTAGGGGTAACTAATAACTTTGTTTCTTAGTAGGTATAGAGCTACAACGCCATTATGCGAACTAGGCATCAATCACCCTGTTCCTAATATTATAGAGCCATCGGCGAAGCACTACAGGTTGGTCTATTTTTTGGGATTCAACGGTTGCACTAAAAAGTTATGCTTGTAAAGAACAAGATAGTCCTCTTGTGGTTTATGTTGATAGAACTCTAATGTCTATCATGGTTATCCCGTCTTACTCAGAGGAAGGTTACAGTAATGATTGATTAACCATTATTCATTTAACAACGGACATTGTATTACTTTACGACAAAATACCTTTTTTATTAGCTATAAGTAGCAATCTGTAAGTATACATAGCCTTGTTAGTAGCATTTAAGATTTCCTTTAGTTCATGTTCTTACCTTAGACCTGACGTAGATGTCGAAGGCTTCCTTCATCGTGTTGCCCAGAGTAATGTAGGAGTGTTTCAAAGAGGGTACCTCCCAAGTAGGCAAGTAGTCGTCTCCCACGATGTACTTGGCCAAATTAGTTGGATCAAACGGATAATATTTCTCCATGCAATATCTGTAATGTAAAGTGCAGACCTTAATCTTCTTAGCGTGTCGATAGCAATTTAAATGGACTTGGCTCAGAATTCGGCTACTTGTTTGGCGACATCACCAGCGTCCATCAGTTCTTGTAACGTGCAGCTGACAGGACACGCAGGACACGATATTAAGTGCCCCATGTTTGTGGTGCAACACGACATTTACACTCCAAGGCGGAGTCGTCTATGAATCTCCACCTGAACAGGTTTTCCTTGCTCCGGTCAACCTGTGTCCGGAGTCTGTTTAAAGACTTCCAGGTTACCCAAGGTAACGCATGTCCAGGTGGGAGGTTTTCAGCGGGTGGAACGAATGGTTTGGGTAGCACTGTCTCGCTACAGCTTCAGTATTTCTTGTGATCGTTCGCCAGGGAGTGGGACTACACTCTTTAAAAACCACCTAAATGCATCACATACATCGTTAACTGTTAAAATCTTTCTGATGGTAGGTCTCAAAGTTCTGTCATATTCTAAAGGTAACGCAACAACCAGGCGAATTTGTTTCGATTGTGCATTTCATGGTGCATTGCCTATATAGGGCGGCAGAGACATCGACGTGCAAGCTGTTACCACAGATTCAGCATATGATTCTGAACACACGTGCGAAAAAAAATTAAATAAAAACCGGGCAAGAGCGAGTTGGACTTGCGCACCGAGGGTTCCGTACCATCGGCGAGGCCTATATTCGTCAGAGAATTTTAACACTGTGCACTGCGGTGTAGAACGATAGTGGAACTAATGTAACTTCTGTTGATGATTTCTGAAAAAGTGTGCTATTTAGAGCTTTATTTTTCCTGTAATCTCTACATACAGTTCTATCACATAGAATAATTTCAGATTTTTTTCTTTGCAAACTTCGGAGATAAGGGGAACGGTATGTTTTTTTACATTTTTCATCAAAAGTCGAAAACTATGCGGCCTAAAAAAAAAGAAAAAATGTTTGAGAATATGCAAACTGCGCTCTTTCATATCATATGAAAGAGCACAGAGCGAAGAGTCCGGGGTCTGAAAAATTAGAAGTGGTGCTACCGCACCACTCTTAATTTTTTAGACCCGCTTTCAGTCCCTGTTGCAAAAATATACATATATTTTTATTTCTTTCTTATTTGCAAAATAGTTGGGCAAACGTCATCTGAAACTATTCCTTTCAAGTTGATAGCATTAGTAGTTCTGGAGATATCTAGCTGTGACAGACAGACAGACCGAGTCTCACCATAAGGGTTCCGTTTTACGATTTTGGTACGGAACCCTAAAAAATACTGCTGTTTCATAGAAAAGAGCGAGCATAGACCTACGCGGTCAAGGTGTATGGAATAGCTAATAAATTTTTCGTCGGTTATTAGAATCATGTGCCGAATTTATGATTACAGTTTACGCGTCGATGTGCTGGGATGTGCCACCATTTATTTGGACGGCATTGCACATAATTATGTCTTAAGGGGCCTTTTACAGTCCACTAGCGCCGCCAATCGAAAAAATGTCATAACTCGTAAATAGAATCAAAAATACAAAACGTGGTCTATTATTACTGTAGAAAAGGCAATAACGTAATTTTATAACACATTGTCAACACTTGAAATATATCTGTTTAGCTAAATCGTGCATTTGTAACAAAAACGGCCGTTTATGTTTTGAATGCACGATTTAGCTAAACAGCTATATTTCAAGTGTTGATAAGGTGTTATCAATTACGTTATTGCCTTTTCCACAGTAATAATAGAACATATTTTGTATTTTTGATTCTACATACATTCGACTTTGTCTCTGTCACCTCTGACCTAGATTGTCAAGAGCAAACTCATTTCAATTTAAAAAAAAATTCGAGAGTAAATAAAAAATCTGTTTCTTCGTCAATTAAAATAATCAAGGAAACAATTACCTGAAGAGCACATCGCCTTTGTACCAGTACACCCGTAGGGGGTTCACTGACTTAAGTACCACATACACGCCAATATCGAACTTGTGTCCATCCACTAAGAATGGCTTTTGTACGTACTCCTGTACGAAAGTTTTCCCGCTGGTCATATCTATGTCGCTCACGTTCTTTATATACACGTTTCTATGTGTGCTAGACTTTTGTACAAACAACGCATTCTTGTTCTCAGTTGCGTACTTCAAGAACTCTTCTTTATCTTTTGGTAATTTAAAGGCTTTTGGTATATACTTTGAATTTGTCGTCGCCAACACGACTTTAGAACTTATAAATCCTGTGCCAGGAAAGTGGTTCACCTTCTGATGAGGAGAGAGGTTTCGAAGGTTCATATGAGTAAAAGGGGTGGGATATGACCATAGTAAGTTCCATGGAGTTTCATTTGTAGTTATCTCGTAGCCTAACCTTTCTAGCACTAAGTGCACATGTTTAAGAGTACCACTTCTGTTATTTACATTTGATGTGTTGGAATAAACCCAATATTTTGGTCTTTCTGGATGTGGCTTCTGACCTCGGTTGACACCATTAACAATCTCTAATAGAATTCCCAACGATATCCCAACTATGCAAACGACGAAAAATATATTTGTAAATGATTTTTCTGGCTTAGTTTTTTTATTAGGGACTATGATCGCATCTTCCTTAGCGATGTTATTGTTTGAATGCTTGTCTTTCTCCATTTCATTATTATTTATAGCTTCAGCTTCGTTTTCCTCACATTTTGTAAGGATCTGGAAAGAAAATTTATCGTAAATGTACTTACAAACAGATGGTTGGTCTTTGACCTGCTTATTTTGATAATTATTAGTCCACTAAGACGACACTCTATCTAACAAAACTTGAAAGTGCAGAAAGGTACTGTCCCTCTACAGTTATTTGGACTTGTTTGTTAGGTGGTTCACAATTCTATACTAATATTATAAAGAGGCAAAATTTGCATGGTGTGGGGGTACCTAATCTCTGACGGATTTGATTTTTTTTTGCATTTGGTACCCCAATTTTCGAGGAAGGCTATAGAATATTTAACATAAGGCTATGACCTTAGGAGCCGAGCAGAAAGAAACAAAGTCAGAAAAAACTCTATGCGAAAACGAAATGATAGCCCGAGCAAGTGATGCAATGCGACGGGGTGGCAACAAGAAATTTTACGTGGACGAAGTCGCGGGCTGAAGCTAGTAAAAATACTTTCAAATAACTGTACCTATCCCTGAAACCTCCAGGCTATCCAGGCGATCATGAGTTCAGGGTATGCTGGTAAGCTCGAATTCCCTTCATGGTGCTTTCATTAGAAATAGGAAACTATAGAATAGCCTTATCGTATCCCGTGATTCAGAATAACTAGTTTCGCCGTTTCGGGCTCTAAGGTTAGCGTTCGCAAAGCGTAAGGTAATTTTGAGCTTTTCAATTATAGAGTGATTTTAAATAAGTAAGTAGTTATGCATGTTTGTAGGTAGGTACTTAGTACTTACTTTATTGAAATGAATAGGTACCTAGGTGTGCACTTTACCTACCTACGATAAATAGTTACCTACAATTTCTATTAAACTTAAGCATATATTTTGTTGATAGGTATAGTTGTTGATGTAAATTATATTGATAGAACTTTTAATTTTATACATCTAATTAGTTATCAACATGTCAAATTAAGGTACCGATCTCGTATCTAAGCTTTTTCTAGCATATAGTAACTATTGGTCACATCGTCTACCGAGGCTTTTCCCAACTATATTGGGGTCGGCTTCCAATCAAACCGAATGCAGCTGAATGCCAGTATTTTACATGGAGCGACTGCCTTTCTGACTTTCACAACCCAGTTCCTGGGTAATCGATATAACGATACCCCTGATAGTAAGACTGGTTGTCAGACTTTCGGGCTTCTGAAGACCCGTAACGACTGCGATAGTAACTACTAGGTTGGTACCATGTAATGTTTACCAAGCTATTTATGTCAGATTTTAAGCTCTAACAGTATATGTAAGTATAAACAATTGTCTGAAGTAATAAAGAATAAATTCAACTTACAGTATCATTCTCCATGTTATATTTTCCGCACTGTTTCACGTATTTATTTTGTTTGTTTTTCTTATTTTATTGCGCCAACGCACCTTGCGTACGACGCGGCGACGTCTAAGCCTAGAATAAGTGAATGAAGCTGTACTCATATGTGTAGAGCGAGACAGGAGATGATCTTATGGTGGCGCGCGAGGGAGATAGACACAACTTTCTAAAAACATGGCGAGCCAGTACTATGGCGTCCTTTTAAGGTCACATCAGCATATTGTGTGCATCTACCGGTACTTATGTGACTTGACTTCAAGTACCTAATGAACATTCTTGTATGAAAGTGATGGTTGTAAGTTGGCATCAATTACCTACTTGTGTATTTTTGAATCGTCTTATAAACAAAACACGCACGGTGCCGGTTACGGTAACAGTGTCGCGATTCAATGGTTTTTTCCCCATCTCAAAAAATGCCCAACGCGCCTAGGTTTTTAACTTCAATATTGCCTAATTTTGGCATAGTAGTGTGACTGTCTGTCACTTACACTTATATAATAGCAAAATATTATATTTATTTTAAAACTGGCACTTGGCGCTGCCACTGGGAGACATACATTCTCTATTTTATGGGCAACAGACTGGCACTTATGCCAGCCATCAGTCGAAACCAATATTTCAAACTCAAACTCAAACTCTTTATTGCATTCATGTGTACATTCGTTGTTACAATATACATATTAAGTCCCAACATGAAACCCGATTAGGGCACGGCAACATAATAATAATTTTAAACATAATCTATCTATTAACCTATATCACACTAATATTATAAAGGCGAAAGTTTGTGAGTGTGTGTGTGAGTGTGTGTGGGGGTGTGTGTGTGTGTGTTTATATGTTTGTTACTTCTTCACGCTCAAACGGCGGGACCAATTTTGATAAAATTTTGTATGGAGGTAGCTGACACCCTGGATTAACATATAGGCTACTTTTTATCCCGATATTCCCACGGGATCGACAATTACGCGGGTGAAACCGTGGGGCGCAGCTAGTATTATATAAAAATGAATTGATGTTTGTTAGTTTCACAAAAACTCGAGAAGGGCTGAACCGATTTACCCAATTTTGATTTTGAAATATTTGTAGAAGTACGAGGAAGGTTTAAAAGGTGAGAAAATATATTAAAAAAAAAAAATTGCAAATGAAAGTAGTAACAACAACTTTAATTGCCGGTACGAAGTTCTACTAATTATTTAATTATAACTACTAATTATTTTGTTCTAGGTATTCTGCGACCGAGTAAAAGCATTTTTGTATTAGATATTCTTTTAATTTTCTGTTAAATTGATTAAATTTGGTTTCTTCTTTTATTTGTTCCGGTAATTTGTTGAAAATTTTTATTGCCATGTAATATGGGCTATGGTAAAGCATTTTGATCCGAGAGGGTGGAAGATGTAATCTGTTTTTGTGGCGTGTGTTTACGTTATGAATATCTTTTGTTTTTGGAAAAATGTTGCTATTTTTAAATACAAATATGCAAAGGTCATGTATATATATAGAAGGTAAAGTTAGGAGTTTTAATTTAACAAAAAATGGTCTGCAGCTTTGGGTATTGTCGATATGGGCTAGAATTCTGACACATTTTTTTTGGACTATGAATACTTCACATGCGTTGACGCTGTTTCCCCATAACATCACTCCATATCTTAGCCACGAGTTTGCATAGGCGTAGTATGCCGATAGTGCTGTTTCTGTATTTGTGCTGTATTTAAGTTGAAATAAGGCATAGGTAAATTTAGATAATTTAGATTTAACAGTTTCTACGTGGTTTTTCCAATTGAGATGTGTGTCTATGTTTATACCGAGTAAGTTAAATGTAGTTACTGTTTCTATAGGGATGTCATTAAAAATTACATTTGAACTAAGGGGAGGGCTTTTAGACGATTTGAATTGCATCATTTTTGTTTTATTCCAGTTAATTTCTAAGTTGTGATCTTGTAGCCAAAGTGTTACTGTCTGGAGAGTATTCTGTAGGATCGTATTTGGGTCACAATTTTTGTCACATTTCACAAGTATGGATATATCATCGGCAAATAGTATAGGTAATGTAGTTTGTTTATTTAGAATTTTTGGGAGGTCATTTACATAAATTAAAAATAGTATGCAGCCTACAACGCTGCCTTGAGGGATGGAGCATGTGAGATTACGCATCTGGGATCGAACTGTTATTGTTTCCCTATTTTTAATATTGTGGTCTTCAACCTGGACTATTTGTTTTCTCTCGCTTAAATAAGATTTAAACCAATTGTAAGCAGGGCCACGTATACCTGAGCCGTAAAGTTTTGTTAATAATATGGTATATGATACTTTATCATAGGCTTTTGACATGTCGAGTAGCAGGCCTAACGCATACTTTTTGTCATTTATTTGTTGGAGAGCTGTTTGGACATATTTGTAAACTGCACATGTTGTGGATCTTGTCTTTCTGAAACCATTTTGACAATCATCAAGAATGTTGTATTTTTCTAAGAAAAAGGTTAGTCTATTACACATAGCCTTTTCAAAAATCTTTGAAAAGGTCGGTAACAACGCTATGGGTCTATAATTACTAGGGGTGTGAATATCATCTTTTTTGTGTATGGGTTTTACTAGGGAAATTTTTAGTAAATCAGGAAATTCTCCAAACTCGAAGCTCTGGTTTATTAAGAATGTGAGTGGAGCTGACAATTCTTCTGCACATTGTTTTACTAATATTGGGGGTATGTCATCTATTCCGCAGCTATGCTTATTTTTAGTTACTTTAATTATATTTAGTATTTCTTTTTGATTTACGGGGCGGAGGTACAACGATGTAGTTGGTGAGTTCATTACTGGACGTCCAGTTTTTAAGGGAATATTTGTATTTGCATCAACTTCTGTTTCACCTACTGTAGCAAAAAAGTCGTTAAATATATTTGATATCTTTTTAGGGCATGAAATAGTTTTATTGTTTACTTTTAGTGATATATTTTCATACTGTCTTGCCTTACTTTTGCCAGTTTTGTTATTTATAATATTCCACATAGTTTTAGTTTTATTATCTGACTTATTCATTTGTCTGGTATATTCTATTTTCTTTGAAAGTTTTATGCTACGTTTTAATGTTTTGCTAAATTTGTTATGATATGTTTTTATAATATTGCTTTTAGATTCATTTAGTATAATTCTTAGTACTCTTTTGTGTTTGCATGATATTTTTAACCCTTTTGTCATCCATCCTTTAGCTTTTTTAAATTTTACTTTCACTCTTTGTTTTGGTATTATTTTATCTAAGAGCTGTGTTATAGTTGTGATGAATGTATAGTAGTTTTCGTTAACGTTAGAATTTGTATTTATAATTATTTCCCAATCAATTTCTCTTAATGCATTTTTAAAGTTTATTATGTTTTTATCTGTAAATAGTCTTTTTTGTTTATACCATATTTTGTTGTTGTTTATATATAGGCAATTTGTATTTAATTTTATGTTGATAGATTTGTGATCAGAGAGTCCGTAATCTTCGACATATTCTTTCTTTATTAAGGATTTGTAATTGGTGAAAAGTAAATCAATGCAAGTGGAAGTAGTTTTTGTTATCCGTGTGGGTTCGCGAATTATTTGCTTTAGGTTATGTGAGCGCATTAAGGTAAGAAGGTTCCGTGTTTGTTTGTTTTTGTCGAGTATATTAATATTGAAATCTCCACCAAATATGATATATTTATTTTTATCTCTAGTATTTAGTCTATTTAAAAGTTTTTCCATTTGTTCATAAAATATATTTATATGGCGATCTGGTCTATATAACCCTATGAATATACAGTTTAATTCAGGAATTTCGATTGCACAAATTTCTATTATAAATTCTTTGGAATAATTTACTATATCTATTCTTTCTATAAATTTTACATTATCTCGTATAATTAGGCAAACACCTCCACCTTCTCTAGCTTTTCTACAGAACTGGGATGCAATTGTATACCCTTGAAGCGATACAGAGTTACAAAAATGCTCATCTCTCCATACTTCTGATAAGGATAGTATATAAATATTTTTTTCTAGTAATAAATGTTCAATTAAATCTATCTTATTTCCTAGACTTTGTATGTTTTGAAAAGTTATCGTAATATCTTTAGCGAAATGTCTTATTTATTACATTATTTGAGTTATTTATTTTTTGCGATGGGATGCTGGGGTTTGGTTGTGTGGACGAATGTGAAGCCGGCGTATTTCCTCTCTCTGTGTCGGGTGGTAAATCTTCTATAATTTTATTGTCCATAAGGTTTTGTTTTCCTAGCATTTCTGTTGTGGTATCATTTGAATTAGGACTAATAAATTCATTTCCATTTATGAATAATTTGTTGTTCCTGATAACAGCATAATCTCCATTTTTTCGTGCCTTTATTAGGTTTTGTCTTAGTTCATTTCTTTTCTCAAGTGTTTTCCTATCCATGTATTTTCCAATAGTTATTCCAGTATTTTTAAAAAAAGTTGAATTCTCTAGTATGTAGTTGGTCATTCTCTTGCTTATCAATTCAATAGCGAGAGGCCTTCTATTTCCTCTTTTCCCTATACGTTTGATGTCTTCTATATAAGGATCTATATCTATACCCATTATATCGTAGAACAGTCTAGACGCGCGTTCATACAGGCTTGTTTCAGTCTCACGATGTTCTTCTATTAATCCATAAATTACAATTTTATTGGTATTTTCTATGCTCTGAAGTTTTTCTTGTATGCTTTCTATTTTTTTATTGACTTGATTTATTTCTTCTTGGTACGCCCTATGTGTTGCCGTAGACGTATGGTTAACACTATACTCAGGCTCGCTTTGAAAGTTTCTGATGGCATTTTTAATTTCAGTTTGGATTGCTTGCTTGACATCGGCTAGTATAGATGACTTAATCTTATCTAGTTTAGCATCTAGTAACAAGCTTATGTTATTTAACGTTAAGTTCTCATTCTCCTTTATATTTGTACAGCCATTTCCAGACATAATATACTCATTTATAGTATTAGTTATAGTGTTACCAATAACTTCATCTACAGAGATATCATCCTGGGGACTATGTATGGTGTATTCTCTCGAACTCGGATTTACAGTTGGTTTTTGGCGCAGTGTAACATTTGCATCAATTGTCTCAATTTGAGTGCTACTTTGAATCGGTTGTTTTATTGGAGTATCTATATTATTTTCTTTAGGCATTTTGCATACGCAGTCCTGACATTTCCAATTTGATTTGTGATTGGCTGTCATAGTGGTATAAAAGTGACTTTCTGGAATATTCGCGCATATTAAATCATAGTAAGCACTGCAAAGTGTACAACTGAGAAACTCTCCATTCGGTGCTTCCTGGTAGCAGCCTGCACACTGAACCATTGTCGCAGCGAAAGATAATATGTTTACTAAGTCTTTGCAGCACCCTATTATGAGCTTTAACCGTGTTACGTGTAATTTTCGTGACTTAAGACTAGGATGCAGTACATAAACACACATAATCAGCCTAGGTATAATGTGCCCACTGCTGGGACACAGGCCTACTCTCTTCGAGAGGGAGTGGGCTATAAATGCTATAATCCACCCCGCGGGCCCAGTGCGGGTTGGTAGATGTCACATGTCTTCGAATTTTTGGTTCTAGGACATGCCGGTTTCCTCACGATGTTTTCCTTCACCGATTTGAGAGCAGAGGTGTTGAAATAATTTACACAAAGTAAAGCGCCTGTCTAGGTTCGAACCTACGACCTACAACTCGTAAGTCGCGGTCGTTACCACTGGGCCACCACTGCTCTATGCAGTATTTCGTACGAATTCTAAAAACGACCCAAACCCAAAATGGACCTTTGAAACAATTGAGAAATTGTATAAAAAAGGCGATAAGTAAACAGATGCTGCGAAAGTATGGGAATTTGGGCTGAGAGTGGTGATGAGGATGTGAGAAATTATAATGAGGACGGAGAGGCAGTCGGGGTCGACTTCGACCCGCTTTAGGAAACGGACTTGCAAGTCCAGGCTAGTTAAGTTAGGAGATTGAATGAACACGAGGTGACCACGAGAGTGAGTCGTTGACGTAGGCTAGACGAGCAGAGTTAGATCTTAGGCAATGGCAATGAAACTGTGCGCCTGATTGAGAGATCGTGAGGGCGAAAGTGTTATTTAATACGTTAAATAATAATTGTTGTTTTAGAGGAGGTTATATTAGTCTACTATAATGTGATGTAACGAGTCTTTTAAGCCTGTTACATGATAGCGCGTTCTTCGCTTTAATTTGTAGGCAACAGGGTGGTGTTGCCCTGTAAAAATTCATTTTTTTGAATCGGAATCGTGTAGTGGTCACACTGATTTTTTCTTTTGATGCTGTCAGTTGATTTTGACAGGTCACTTTCCGACCCAAGCTTTGCATAGAATGGAGTAATTTGAGAGCTCCGAATTAAATCTGGAAGTTGATACTTCCTATGGACGACATCAAGTCCTAATTATGTGGTAGCTGATTTGCCCTTGTCGGCATCATAATGGGATTGCCCATATTTTTTAAAAGGTTGGTAAAATTCTTCGTGGTTTCGTATTCGCGTTTTCGCGTGGCTATTTAGATGGCAGACGTTAATAGTTTCCGATATTTGTTTCAGGATCTTTTAAACCTTATATATTTTGGATTAATTCATCTACTGATGTAAAAGCTTTTTTTTGGAAAAGAAACGGTGAGTCAATTTGTGTTTGGTCGTAGCCATTTCGATCGCCATTTTTATCCACGCTGGACATCAGCTAACAATTATTCATGTTTGATTTCAGCCGCGAGGCGTTTCTTATTTATTTTTATTTCAAGACTTAAATTTTTAACGCTGGCCCCTGCCGACATATATCATGGACCGCCTTGACGTCCCCGCGAAGATCAAAATCACCAAAATGAGCGTGGTTTGTTAGTTTATTCGCCGGAATGTGGTATGGTTTATAAAAACTTAACTAAAATTGACAAAAGTGCACTAATGACAGGACAAAAATTAATTTCTATTCCATCTTAGTTTTACACCTTAGAACTTAATATTAGAAAGGAATTTTCTTGTATATTGAGACCAGCAGCCTTCGGGTAATAAAATCGTTCAATAACTTTTGTGTCGATTTTTATTGATACTCCCCTTGAAGATTAAAGTTTCCAGTTCCCGCAGGTTAGTCTATCCTTGGCATAGTTTGGTGTGAACTCCTGGCGCCCGAATTTTCACTTCTACTTATTGTTTATTTATTTGGAGTACAACACACACATTTAATAATCACATTTCATAATATACATTTTTAATACCATCCACTCTTTAAATTATTTTTTTTATTATTACAGTGAGTAGCGTGTAAGGCGCGTGAATCTCAGTGAGTGTTTGTGGATTGGGTGAGTGTTGAATATTTTATCCCTCCTTGTTCCTTTTAATGACTAAATCGAGGTATCCTACACATGCGTTTGGTTCTAGGGAGTCGTCGAAAGCCTTCTATCACTTTCTATGGGGTTTGACATTTACCAACCGACAGTAGATAACCAAAAGTTGACACTGACGCCGGTCACACCGCCTATGAAGGTTGAACCGAATTAATACTCGCAACTCGGTAGGGCTAATTTGAATTATAGTGCTACTTTGTAGTCTGTTGTTCTTGTCTACGACCAAAACAAACCAACCAAACGTTAGTGATGACTTTTCCCCTATGGATTAACTAACTGCAGGATAACTAACATTGTACTTGATGTAAGCACACTTCCCGGGAGCGGGGGTAGGCTTTACTAAGTACCTCTAACTGGATTGATAGCCGTTCTAAGGAACGTTAGAAATTGTGTCTCGTTAAATCACACCCGGCCCCCGTAGACCTCTTACTGATACAAAAAAAAAAATATTTAGCGAGACACATAATCTGGATGCCCAGATGGAAAGGCCCCGTTGCTAGATAGGTAGACAAGAATTATTGAACGACTGCAGATTACACTGCAAGCATCCACTAAATTGGGTAGATTAGGGAAGTGTGAAGTGACGATTTAAAAAATAACCACTTCGGCGTATAGCAAGGCAATTCGTAAGGAATTCTGCTACCGACTGACGATGCGGTACGCTTGCGCTAGTTTTGTATTGTCTTAGTAAAGGGTGAGTGGGCCGTTCGGGGTTATTATTACAGTACGCGTCCAGCACTTCTGGAAACTTGTCTTGCTCAATGGTGGGTCGCAGTCTTTTACCTTAGGATTGAGTAAGACATGCTTGAGTATAGGGAACGTGTCCTGCTGGAACCGCAGCAGGTCCTCTCTAGGCCTATGCACTTTAGAAGTAGGACTGGCAGCACACGTACGACGTAACAGCTGTTGTAAAGCGGCCCTACGGCTCTGGGGTGGGTTACCAGATTATTGTGAGAACTTTCAGTAGGTAACGTAACTTAAAACAATGTGTTCTCAAACGCAAGCGTTACGTGTCGATTACCCTTTTGTATTCCTTACCTTATTTCTATTCATGTAACTAACTCTCTTGTAACTTTCGTAAGCAAAAGAAAAGTAGATTTCCTTTCCTTAATCACCTTACCAATGAATTCCCAACCTTATTTTATATTGAAATTGTTTTCTTGTATCCCCCTTGTTCCCCAGCTTCCTAAGTCGGGACTAGGCAAAACACTTCTTGAGAATTCATTACAATCGGTGGGAGAGTGTCCAGTCTGGAGACGAGCTTTACAGAGTCGAACGGGGCGGTGTACGGCTGTTCCCCCTTAGGGGGAACCGACCTAAACACTAATGAGTAACATGATTAGGAAAAACGAAAATTTTATCAGCCTAGGGTAATCTAGGAACAGTCACAGACTCTTACGCCAAGCAACAAGAAAAAAACTGGCCAAGTGCGAGTCGGACTCGCACACGAAGGGTTCCGTACCACAAGGCAAAAACGCCGAAAAAAATATGTTTGTTTTATGGGAGCCCCCCTTAAATATTTATTTTATTTTAATTTTATTATTTATTATTAAAGTTAAAATACAACTGAGTATATTGTGAATATTTCAAGTGCCTACCTGTTGCCATTTTTGATATCGAGCAAAAAAGGGCAAAAAAATCGCGTTTGTTGTATGGGAGCCCCCCTTAAATATTTATTTTATTTTGTTTTTAGTATTTGTTGTTATAGCGGCAAAGGAAATACATCATGTGTGAAAATTTCAACTGTCTAGCTATCGCGGTTCTTGAGATACAGCCTGGTGACAGACAGACAGACAGACGGACAGACGGACAGACGGACAGACAGCGAAGTCTTAGTAATAGGGTCCCGTTTTTACCCTTTGGGTACGGAACCCTAAAAAGTAGGAAAGAACGGTAAGCGAAAGCGAAGTAGGTAATAGCGCGGTTAGGCGATGCGATGTGACGGGTGGGTCAGGGAAGCTAGAAAATTATAATATGTACTTAGAAGTTATTTATATACTTAGGATTTACAATTTTATTTCTCCCAGCATCTATTGGATATCTATCATAACTAATAATAACAGAAAAACAAATGTTATTATTAAAAGAGCATTTTAGGTAGGTATCACTATCTATATACAGGGTCCCATTAAAATACATGGACAAATTTTAACACAGCGCTTAGTACGTCTAACTAAACATATCCAAGCAAAAAAAAACACCGATTAAAGTGATTTTATTTTGACCTAAAATAATAAATTGCCGACACATTAGTGTATTTTCGTTAGCTGATTTTATTTTTCTTGTGAGAATCTATGCGTTTTTTAGGGTTCCGTACCTAAAGGGTAAAAACGGAACCCTATTACTAAGACTTCGCTGTCTGTCCGTCTGTCCGTCTGTCCGTCTGTCCGTCTGTCAGTCTGTCCGTCTGTCCGTCTGTCTGTCTGTCTGTCACCAGGCTGTAACTCAAGAACCGCGATAGCTAGACAGTTGAAATTTTCACAAGTTATGTATTTCTGTTGCCGCTATAACAACAAATACTAAAAACAAAATAAAATAAATATTTAAGGGGGGCTCCCATACAACAAACGCGAATTTTTTGCCTTTTTTTGCTCGATATCCAAAATGGCAACAGGTAGGCACTTGAAATATTCACAAAATACTCAGTTGTATTTTAACTTTAATAATAAATAATAAAATTAAAATAAAATAAATATTTAAGGGGGGCTCCCATACAACAAACATGTTTTTTTCGGCGTTTTTGCCTTGTGGTACGGAACCCTTCGTGTGCGAGTCCGACTCGCACTTGGCCAGTTTTTCTTTTATATTTTTTACCATCGTCCTTATTTTGGTGGTCTGAATGATTCGTAAAAGTTTGTCCACCTATTTAAATGGGACCTTATATACTCGTAGTATATACCTATTATTATTATTTTTTCTTTAATTGTTTATTAATCAAGAAACAGTTTTTAGGGTTCCGTACCCAAAGGGTAAAAACGGAACCCTATTACTAAGACTTCGCTGTCTGTCCGTCTGTCCGTCTGTCTGTCACCAGGCTGTATCTCAAGAACCGCGATAGCTAGACTGTTGAAATTTTCACAAAGTATGTATTTCTGTTGCCGCTATAACAACAAATACTAAAAACAAAATAAATAAGGGGGCTCCCATACAATAAACGCGATTTTTTTGCCCTTTTTTGCTCGATATCAAAAATGGCAACAGGTAGGCACTTGAAATATTCACAAAATACTCAGTTGTATTTTAACTTTAATAAATAATAAAATAAAAATAAAATAAATATTTAAGGGGGGCTCCCATACAACAAACATGTTTTTTTTTCGGCGTTTTTGCCTTGTGGTACGGAACCCTTAGTGTGCGAGTCCGACTCGCACTTGGCCAGTTTTTATAATTAGGGTTTCGTAGCTCAAAGGGTCTTCAGTCCCTTGAAGCTGTGAAAAAATCAAACTTATAAGTTAACTTAAAAGAAAGATACGGCCGTTTATATAGCAAAATACGTATATTTCGACGGATGGTATTTAAAAGTACTTCAATTTATTCCCATTTCATTTACCTAATTTTACCTGTGTTCCACCAAATATACTGAATGTGCACCAAAATATGTTCATTAAAATATGTCATAACGAGCATCTATTTAACAACTGTTGCAAATTTGTAAAAATAGTAATACACCTAATTATAAAAACAAGCATTTATTTTTTAGTTTTACTTCAGATAATGCACTGCAAAATGTATTTGAATCAAACACCAATTAATGTCCAATGTAGCTTTATTAATAAAACATGAACACATTATAAAATGTAATGCTTACTAAAAATGTTTTTTAATACTAATCAGTACGAACCATAATAATTCAAAATGTTAAACAAAGTCTTTACTCCTACAATGTTCACATTATCAGTCCACTCAATCTCTGCAGTACTTCTTTAAATTATTGCACCAATAAAGCGCACTTTGCCTTTGTGGGACGCCCACGTTTTCGTTTGGGTGCTAATTAAGGCAGCTTCTTTAAAATGTCATTCTCGTCTGCAAATATATTTTGTTCCCCCGTTCCCCCTGGTACCACTCCCATGAAACGAGGACGCACCATTCTTGAGAAAAACAAATTATTGTAACCTAACCTCAAAACACTAGTTTTCAAAACAAAGTTGCTTCTGCACGTCTCCGGCGCTGCGGGAAGTGCAGCCCCATCGCCCTTACGTAACAAAGGATAGGCACCCATGCTCACCTCCGCAGCTTCGGCTTACTGGTCGCCTCCGGCGACCAGCCTCAGCCGCTACGGCTCGCACGGGTGCCTATGCTTTGTTACAGCGGGCGGGGGCTGCACTCCCTCCGCGCCTCCGGATTTTTAAATACACCCTCGGGGTAGCAGCCAAAAGACTACGTGGAGTCGGGGTGCCCCGATTCGGTTTTGGGACAGATTCGACCTATTTCAACCAGAAAGTGGGAATAGTAAAGATGATGAATTAATATAATTGAAGCTGCTCTATTAACTCGTCGCCCACATATAAAAAAAGACGCTAGGTTGTAGGTGCTAAAGAAAACTTTTTTTGCCGCACATATAATTTCCCATTTCGTTTTTGCCCTTTGGCTATGTTTTTGGCTTCTACTGCAGGTGTTATGTATCCTGATCGCAAGTCGATGCATACTAAATATTTTGTGTAACATTCAGGAATATTTGGTGCACGATCAGTATTTTTCGGGGAAGAATAAAATAGTTATTGTTACAATAGAATATTTGCAGCGTACTACAATAAAAAAGTGTTATATCTTGGTGTTAATTTGGAATTTGTTTGATGTAACATATTTTGTTGGCCGAGTAGTTTAATTATAGTAAAACAATTAAACGGGTTTAAGATCAATATTTTAGAAATGCATACATAGATGTACCTTTAGATTTTTGGTGAACACAAAAATATTATCCTATTTCGACACTGTCGAGGGAATCAAAATCAAAATCAAAATCAAAATGTTTTATTTCACATAAACCTACATGGGCACTTATGAAACGTCAGAAGCTAGGTGCACGGTTCCAATTGGTCGTTTCCTATGGAGAAGAACCGGCAAGAAACTCCATGGTTACTCTTTTTAAAAATAATTGGCTTTTACAATGTTTCCAGATTACAGTAAGTAGGTATGGAAGGACAGCGCAGGCCTGTCAACAAGTACCAAGTACTTGATAAAATAGAAAATGGTCTACAGATCTAAAGTCTATATAAGGCCTACAAAGTCCTCACATTTACAAAATAAGAATCTATCAAAAGGATAGATAATAAAAAAAGAAAAATAATAATAAAAACCTACTAAAACCAAGTGTTATGATTCTCAATAAAACCACTAATAAAGAGGTGAAAAATTTCAAGTGTCTGTATACAATGTCAATTAATAAAGAAATTATGTCAAAAAGTATATAATGTCAAATAATAAAGAAATTATGTCAAAAAGTATGTAAAAAAAAATTAATAATAATTAAATAAAAATTAAACATCGTAATTTGAGAGCAGTTAATAGACATTTACATAGTTATGCCGTTAATGAGAAGCCAGGGAAGCCACATGTGCAGAAGGAATTATTGCCAGACTAGCTTGTCTTCAACGTAGTCTTTAATCTTATAATATGCTTTTTTGATAAGGACACGTTTGATGAGGGTTTTGAACTTTCCATCGCTAAGTTCTGTAACCGGCTTTGGCAACTTGTTATAAAAACGGATGCTGTTTACAAGAAATGACTTACTAGTTTTAGTTAATCTAAATTTAGGTAACACAATTTCATTTTTACTACGTGTATTTATATTATGGAAATCGCTTCTTATTTTGAAGAGTCCTAAGTTTTTGCGAACATACAAAATACTTTCTAAAATATAAAGAGAAGGCAGAGTTAGTATATCAATTTCTTTGAATTTGTTTCTAAGAGACTCGCGAGGACCCATTTTATAGATTGCGCGGATTGCCCTCTTCTGTAAAATGAAAATTGAATCTACGTCAGCTGCCGATCCCCACAGCATAACACCATAAGACATAATACTGTGGAAATAAGCAAAGTATACTAACCTAGCTGTGGCTATATCTGTCAACTGCCTTATTTTTCTTACTGCATATGCAGCTGAACTTAATCTACTTGAGAGAGCTCTAATGTGTGCGCCCCATTGTAATTTTGAATCTAAAGTAATTCCTAGAAATACAGTTTCCGTAACAGCATCTAGTCTTTTGCCATCAAGTTCTAAATTCAGACCCACTTGAGGTACATTTGGTAATGAAAACTTAAGACATTTAGTTTTGTTCGCATTAAGTAAAAGATTATTAGCTGCAAACCATTTCGAGAGAACAGCCAGACTATCGTTAATATGTAAGACATCCGTATCTTTTCTATCTATTTTAAAAATAAGGGAAGTGTCATCAGCGAATAAAATGATATCCGACAAGTTAGCCATCATGTAAGGAAGGTCATTAATATAAACTAGAAATAGGAAAGGGCCAAGAATTGAGCCTTGAGGCACGCCCATCTTAACTAGAGACCCCGAAGACGTCGCCCCGTTAACGTTTACTTTTTGCTGGCGCTTTGACAGATAGGAAAGAACAAGATCAGCAGCTTGTCCACGAATTCCGTAGTGGTATAATTTACAGATCAGTGTATTATGGTCAACGCAGTCAAACGCTTTTGAGAGGTCACAGAAAATGCCAATTGCATCCTGGGACTTCTCCCAGGATTCCAAAATGTGACTGATGAGTTTTACTCCCGCGTCTGTCGTCGACCTACCTTTCGTGAAACCAAACTGGCGACTATGTAAAATCCCATTTGAGTTAAAATGTGACAACATCTGGTCCAGCATGAATCAAAAGTTATAGGGTACTTTCCGTTGACCTGTAATCATGAAATTTGGCAAGAGGCAATGTCATGTAGCATAAGTAAAGGAAAACATCCGTAAACCGTAAATTTGCAGTTATATACCTACAACCCTCGGTGCGCGCGTCCGACTAGCACTTGGCCGGTTTTTTTTTGTATGGGTCAGCTGTCTGTTAGTTGGTAAACTATGATGTTTTTTGATGTTTTCAAATCGCAAAACATACCCACACATCTCTTTTGTTGTCTGTGTTTATACAGGGTTATTGGTAAAACATTACCTACTCATCATTATGAACAACTTTTACTATGGGACCAAACCTGAAATCACGAAAAAAAATCAGCTGTTTCCTACATTTAAAATATAGGGAACAGCTGATTTTTTTTTACGATTTCATGTTTTTTGGTCCCATAGTAAAAGTAGTGTACAATGACCTCTTAAGAGGTTGTTAATGTTTTACCAATAACCCTGTATATTAGCTTCAAGGGTTACCTATGGGTAGGCTGGGGTAGGCAGAGGTATTCGAATATGTCAACGGCGGGTCATGGGAATGCCATGCATGCTACATACTCGACCGCACACCGCTAAAGCTATGCGGGTCATGTATTGGCAATTTGGCATGTCTCTGGTTTATCTACAAACTGTGGCTACCCCTCGTGCCTATACATAACACCATCATCTGCCTAGCCTTTTCCCAACTATGTTGGGGTCGGCTTCCAGTCTAATCGGATGCAGCTGAATACCAGTATTTTACATGGAGCGACTGCCTATCTGACCTCCATTATCTGTCTAGCCTTTTCCCAACTATGTTGGGGTCGGCTTCCAGTCTAATCGGATGTAGCTGAATACCAGTATTTTACATGGAGCGACTGCCTATCTGACCTCCATTATCTGTCTAGCCTTTTCCCAACTATGTTGGGGTCGGCTTCCAGTCTAACCGGATGTAGCTGAATACCAGTATTTTACATGGAGCGACTGCCTATCTGACCTCCATTATCTGTCTAGCCTTTTCCCAACTATGTTGGGGTCGGCTTCCAGTCTAATCGGATGTAGCTGAATACCAGTATTTTACATGGAGCGACTGCCTATCTGACCTCCATTATCTGTCTAGCCTTTTCCCAACTATGTTGGGGTCGGCTTCCAGTCTAATCGGATGTAGCTGAATACCAGTATTTTACATGGAGCGACTGCCTATCTGACCTCCATTATCTGTCTAGCCTTTTCCCAACTATGTTGGGGTCGGCTTCCAGTCTAACCGGATGCAGCCGAATTCTAGTATTTTACATGGAGCGACTGCCTTGGCTGTCAGATTTTCGGGCTCTGACTACCCGTAACGACTGTCAAAGATCCACGAATGACAGCCGGGATCAACGGCTTCACGTGCTTTCCGAGCCACGAGGGGTCTTGGTATGTAAAGATGATGAAGGAAGAAAATATTGTCTACTAACTTTTTAGACCTTTGTATCCTGCTTATGCGTATGACGTTTCATTAAAATCGATAGATTTCATAAAAATAAGGGCTTGAAAGTTTGTATGAAATGCCTTATGGCGTAAATGCTGTTAACGACTGTCAAGATCTACGAATGACAGCCTACCCCTAGTATATACAAAAATTCAAAATTATTATTTAGTCACAATTATTAGTACAAGGAGAGAATAGACGGTGACCCCCAAACTAGGCGTTTGCCTGTATCT
Organism: Mesoligia furuncula; assembly: GCA_916614155.1. Classification (NCBI taxonomy): domain Eukaryota; kingdom Metazoa; phylum Arthropoda; class Insecta; order Lepidoptera; family Noctuidae; genus Mesoligia; species Mesoligia furuncula. The sequence continues at coordinate 23,297,363 of OU744806.1, forward strand.
TGGGAGTCAGTGTTACGACATTTTTAAAGTGGTACATAGTGCATAGTGATTATAACAAGACAGGGAAAGAGACACTAAAAAAATTAACTAATCGAAAATAATATTAGAATAAAAATAAAATATATAAAAAAAATAAACTTAGAATATACATTGCCATCAGCGCGAGATCAAACTAAACAAAATAAAATCAACAGTGTGAGATCAATTAAATAGCGATTATTGGATAGGGATTATTGCAAGACAGGAAAACAAAACTAAAATGTAAACTAAACTAAAATCAATTAAATTTAAATAATATAAAATACTTAAAGTAAAAATAAAATAAGAACTTATAAATATACATTGCCATCAGCGTGAGATCAAACTAAACAAAATAAAATCAACAGTGTGAGATCAATACATCGACAAGAAATCATTAGATTGTTTACAATTTGTGTCTCATTGCGCTAACTGCGGTGCTATTCTGTAAAAATCTCACCGTGAAAACTTAGGTGAAGTGAGCGTGGAGTGAGCTGTCAATAGTGTCAATTTCTAGCAAAAACAAACTCACTTCACCTAAGTCTTCACGGTGAGATTTTAACAGAATTGATCGGCTGTACCTAACACACACACACACAAATACACAAACACCACATACGAACATCTAATCGGCATTCGCGATTTATTTGCCAAAAATATAAACAAAACAGAGTATATGGAAAAATATAAGTTTATGGTAAAATAACTTTAACTCCTACACTAATAAGGTTCAGTTTACGCTACAACTTCAAACATTTTATAATTTTTGCAATAGTGCTAGTCACTCTGAAATGAAATCAACTTAATTACCTTTGAAATAAAGTTGATATTTGTTTAACTTGAAATAATATCAACAAAGTTTGAATAGACTTTAGCACAATAATCAGCATTGTTTCTAAGTGGAACCGACAAGTTTTCTTTTCTCCCATGGGGAAAGGCGTGAGGTTATGTACAGTGGCCTCCAAAAGTTATAGTTTATTAGTTGACATTTTTCCACTTCAATTGTGACGCCAAATTTTGATTAAAAAAAACAATCAGTTAGGTACCTACACATAAGGGATGATACTTGATTATTTTTTATGATAAGTCATAGTTAGTTTAATTAGTCAACGTTTAACGTTGTTAAATTAAATTCTAGTGATCCAAATGTTTGAAGATCAAACATTTGAAATAATCACTTGGGTAACCCCTAGTGATTAGGTATTTAAAATGATACGGATTGACTCGTGAGGCACAGAAAGTCTCTCTCAAACTTGAATGAGGGTTTTAGTCACTATTTCCTTCACTTTTGCGATGTTAACTTGAGTTGAAAACGTTGATGGCCTACCAGGGCGAAGCAAATCTTCCACCATATCTCGACCGCTTTTGAACGCTTTGTTCCACTCGATACACGAGTTTATGTTAAAGTCGATACACCGTAAGCCTCCTGTAACATTTTCAGTGACTTCAAACACGAAATTTCTTTGGCGATTCAAAATTTCAGACAAACTCTTTGTCCATTAAGAAATTCGCAATACACTCCTAACTAAAAACAGCACTGAATAGTTACAACTCAAACTCCGCGCCAAAATGGAAAACAGTTGTGCCAATCTAACAAAAAAAAAATTAAATTGGAACCATAAACAATTCATCCTTTCCCGATACTTTTTTGACTGAATGTAAATAAATATCTTTAAAAGTAACCTAGATACAATACACACATAGTATTGAGTAAATACTTACATAGAGATTCCTTCATAAAGATGACAAAAGAAAACAATTTTCTAAATATAGAAAATATAATAACACAAAAATAAATAAAGGCCAATTCAGAACTTCCATTAAAAAACCGGCAAGTGCGAGTCGGACAAAAAACGCCGAAAAAAACACGTTTCTTATATGGAGAGACCCCCCTTTAATTTTTATTGTTTTGTATTATTTTTAGCCCACTTCAAAAAAGGAGGAGGTTCTCAATTCGACTGTTAAAAAAAAACCGTCTGCCAAGTTAAGACACTACAAAGTTAAAAAATAACTTTAATTTCGGAAGTCGGTGGCAAACACCGAAAAATGCGAACCCAACGACACCGACTTCCGAAATTAAAGCTAGTTTTATTTTTCACTTAGTACCTAGTGTCTTATTTGGCAGCCGGTTGCTTTTTCTTTGTAAAAAAGTTTTGTTATTATTTGTGGTTATAGAGCGGCAATAGAAATACACACTCTGTGAAAATTTTAACGCCATAAAAACCCGTTTCTTGTACCTATAGTTAGTAAAAGGTAATTTTTAACTTTATCTGTGTTTCTTGTCTACCTACTAAGGTTCATGATATACAGTCCGCTGACAGTCAGACACGGACGGACGGACAGCGGAGGCTTCGTAATACGGTTCCGTTGGCACCCTAGGGCGTGTCAGACTTATCCTGACTAAAACCCACCCGTGTTCCTTCAGTTGCCTGTGCCAGAGGCCACGGTATTTCTTTCGAACAACCCTGGCAGGCATCAGCCCTAGCGGACCCCGTCAGTGCTAACATCTCTTTAAGGCGCGCGTGGAACACAACACGCCGTCGACCCGGGCCCTACTGGTCCTTACCGGACGGCGAGCTGCCCTTTGCTCGCCGTCCGCAAGCCTGCGCCTACGGTGGCCGGAAATCGGCTATCGATTCCCGACGCCCAGGGCATCTCCTGCGGCGACTAGGGGCGTGAGGGCGCAAAGATTGCCTCTCTCTCACGCGCTCCGCCTCCTCCTTTGCGAATATTACCTACTGCTTTACAGAAGGAGGCCACGGCCTCCCATGCACTTTCGCTCCGTACCATGGCCTGGATTAGAGGCCTGATGCGATAGATCGCCGCCGCCGATCTCCGCCGTGAGGTCGCGGCGGTGCTCTGCCCAAGCTGGGCAGACCTCCACCGTATGCTCCACAGTGTCCTGCGGGGGATCCATACAATGATGGTGACACCCGGGCGTTTCCTCCCGCCTTATTCGGAAGAAGAACCTCCCGAAGCAGCCGTGTCCGGTGAGGACCTGCGTAAGGCGGAAAGAGGGGAGTTATCGGCGCAATTGTGGCGTGCCCATCCGTGGCACCCTTTGAGTACGGAACCTTAAAAAGTAGGGTAACAGGAATAAGTAATGTACTTGTATTAATCTAGAAATCTAAACTTTAGTAATAACCTATACCTAAGAAAACAACTTTCGTTCAGACATTAATTTATTCATTACGTGATCAAACACAGATGTCGTGTTTTATCACGATGAATAAATTAATGTATACATATCTATAGGCCGACCGATTAATTAAGACGTTGCCTGAGGTAGCTGGAGGGGTGATAGTTGTCAAAAGTTGACGAATCAATGAGCTTTCGCATCACGTCACCCCACCCCTCCCGCACCGCGCTGCTACCTCAGGCAACGTCCGACCTTTAACGAAGTATAATATTTACTAATGTGTCGCATCATACTCGTATATAAAATCTATAAACATCTTATTATTCGATCATTATTCGTCGTGTGGACACAGCGCTCGGAGGCGGATGTTGCGACACGGTTCGTAATATCATTATTATCGCATAGCGCGGCGCAAGCCGACGCTCGTAATTTTGTTGCCATGAGTGATAAACTTGTGTCAAATGAGCTGCTGGCGTTCCTGCAGCAGAAACTGGATGTCATGGACGAGGTGTCCGCTATCCAGATCTGTGTAACGAACTTCAGTGAGGACGACATTGCTGCTGCGAAGCGGCTGCTGTTCCGGTCGCTTAATAAAATCGACCAGATGGTGTCTCGTCGGCGCGACGGGACAAAGAAAAGTGTGCACATCATGAGTCAAGTCAAACGTCGGCACGTCGTCAGGGTCGGTAGATTTCAGAAGCGTGATGATGTATGATGCTGATGCATCATCACGCTTCTGAAATCTACCGACCCTGACGACGTGCCGACGTTTGTGGCGAGGTATCTGAACAAGTTACCTCCAGTCATATTCGACCACGTCGACGTTACGAGCCTGTTGAAGGACATTGTGCTTTTGAAGGCTAGTCTAGCTGATGTGCAGAGGAAGTTGGAGACATCCCAGAACACCGTCGCAGACCTGCGCACAGAACTCGATGAGTTGCGCAACTCTGTGTCGTTAATTGGGTCATCGGCGCGTGTAAGCAATGTAAATACGCGCCGAGGTGTCGGCTGCCCAGACACATCGGTCATGAGTTTTGCGTCAGCAGTTTTGTCGCCGGCGCCGATTGCTGAGTCTGCGTTGCGCGCTGCAAGCGCGCCTCGTAGCCCCGCTCCTTTCCCCGCAGCTCCTCCCCGTAGCGCTGCCCAACCGATGCGACCATCTGACCCGTTGGTCACTGTGAGCACCCACACTGCTCCCCCCGCAGTACCCGTGCCTATAAAGGAAACGGGCCGGGCTGATGATGACGGCTTTGTGACGGTGCTAAGGAGGAAGCGCCGACAGAGTAGCTGTAAGAACCGCTGCGGCAAGGCTCCTACAGAGCCCAACGATAAACTGCGTGCTGCGAAGCCGAATACTCCGGTGTATATCTCCCGCCTCCACTACACCACTGACGTGGAAGACATCGTGACGTACGTGCGCCAAAGGTTGAAGTACGCGCCGAGGGTGCAGCTGCTGGAGTCGCAACGCAACGTCAACTTTAAGGCGTTTGTGGTGCGCATACCAAGATGCTACCTGCACCTGGTGATGGAAGAAAGCTTTTGGCCGCAGGGTGTGGTATTCCGCCGCTTTCGCGGACAAGTGCCACCGGAACGCACAAAGACTTAGTGTAACTAAGCGATACTAACATAGTTATTAAGTTTTATTTACTAACAACATTGTTACTATATTATTTTGCATACTTAGGTTAAGGTATGTATCTATGGGTCTTTGTTACCTGAAAATAAATGGTTTATTATTATTATTATTATTATCTGACTCTGCAGTGCCCACGACTTTATTCGCGTGCATGTTGGAAAAAATTGATTACATGGGTTTTCACTTTTTTGCGCGAAACTCTAATTCGGTTTCTAAAATAAAAATAAGTGTAAGGTCTTCCTTATAACATCAGCTATTTATCAGTGAAAGTCCCGTCAAAATCGGTCCAGCCGTTTCGGAGATTAGCCGGAATAAACAGATTAATATTTTTTTTTGTTATATGTACCGTATGTACTTTCATATGCATTTAGTAAAAAGCTGTTATTTTGACATTACAAACAGATACTTCAACTTCATTTATTTATATGTATTATGTAAGTATATTGTAAGTATAAAGTATTTGTATAATAATTGTATGTTTAAATATAGAAAATAAAATTAAAATGTTAAGGTTCTCTTTTTTGTTACCAAACTTTTTATCCATAATCTAAAGTGCCATCCTATTGACTCTAAATATTAAAAAAAAAACAATTATGTCACCTTCGCGATAAGGAAAAATAGCAAACCATCGGAAGAGTTAAATATAATGGCACATACAGGGGCGGGCATTCCATAGAGTGATAAAGACAGTGTCTACCTCGGACAACTGGTCTAATATTATAAAAGTAAGTCAATAAACAAAACTTAACAAAATATAAAAATTCTTAAATCATAAATCAGCTCCACCTGCCGAGCGTCGGCAGTATCTTTAAGATTTGACTCATTTCGCATCCTTGATTCGCGCTGCACTAGCGCCACCTCACAATCTCAACGGCGAAGACACAAACTATACGTCACTAAATGTTTAGATGTGTGCTCTCGCGGTCAGTCGTGCTAATACGATTTTATGAGTGTGTGCGCGCCTATAACTACGTGGCACACAATGAAAAAATAACGCACACAACTGCGATAATAGGCAGTGTCTTTACTGTAGTTTCTCATAGAGCAGAACAAGAAAACTGCCGAGGAACAGGCGAACTCGCACCGAACTTGCCCGAACGGAAGTTGGCTATGCTATGCAAGTATTTTAAGCCTGCAATACACGTTGGCCGAGCGTTGTCGAGTGAAGGCCAATACAAACATGTAGACGGTATATTTGCCTTCTCTTGCTATCGCTCGGTGTCACTTGCCTAGGTTGGTTGAGTATGACAAGCGCCAACGTGTATAGACCTCATTTGACGTAGCTTGTCACAACTTGCAGTCGCTCGCGATCACTTGCCTCACTTCGGAGCGGTGTCGGTTTTTCTGCACAAATCAAAGGCGCTCGTGCACGCTCGGCCAATGGTGCTCACATGTTTGTCCGCGCGCTAGTATGCGGTTGACGTCCATTGTAGGCATACGTACAAAATGTCGCTTTCTACGAATGACGACGCTAATAAAAACTGACAGCGCCCAACATGTGGGCGTCTCCTCAAAACTCGTCTACATTGGCCATTTGCATTGGCTTCCTTCAAACTTGCCGAACGTCTAGACAGTAGCGCTTGCCTTGTGTTCATTTGTCTAGGCTCGCGTTGGTCTAAGCTTGGCCAACATGTATTGCAGGCTTTAGAAAGTAGCATTACTCCATTTCAATAAACCTAATTAGACGACCATTATTTTTTGTCGTATAATATCCTTTTTGTTCGCGTCAACTCGGAACTACGAGCGACAGAGACGCCAATAAGCGTCAATCTATCGACGAACCGAAACCAAAGCGCAGTATTTTTGGTAAGATTTTTTTTAACCGACTTCAAAAATGGAGGATATTTCTCAATTCGACCGTATATATATATTTTTTTTTATGTGTGTTCGCGGATAACTTCGTCGTTTATGAACCGATTTTGATTATTCTTTTTTTGTTGGAAAGGAGATATGCCATGATAAGGAAACTAGGATCTGATGATGTCATCCCAATGAAATCGAGGGAACATTCGAAAATCGTAGGAGCGTTTGTTAATTTTTTCATTAAGTATCTTAGAGCACTACAATTTAATGAAGGCCTGGAGTCGATCTGATGATGGAGCCGAAAGACAGTCGAGGGGACTCCTCAACGATTTACAGCAGTTACCTTGTGGTTGGGCTTGATTAACTTGTATTGATGTGAACTTTACACCTAGATGGGTTGTGACTGTCATTAGGGGTCTGATGATGAAGACGAAGGACAGTTAAGGGAACACTTCAACAGTTTACAGTAGGTAACTTGTGTATGTGGCTGGACCGATTCCAAAAGTTCTTTTTTTATTTGAAAGGGTATACTCTCGAGGTGGTCCCATTATCATCAAGTTGGAATCTGATGAGAGGATCCCATGGAAATCGAGGGAAACTCTCAAAGTTTATAGGCAAACCTATAGCGGTTTGGGTATTTTAAAGTAACTTGAACATTTGCTCTCAGAAATCATCATTTGATGATGAAGACCACAGATGGCCATCGGAACTACTCAATGACAAATATTTCACGGGTTGCAATTCAATTCGATTACTTTAATATGGTTGCTAAGCAATTTATGCTCGTCACAATGCGTATGGTGAGTGATTGTTGAGGAGTTCTCCTGGTTCTTACCGGGAGAACTCCTCAACAATTAACGTCCCAGCATCGGGAAAAGCAATATTTTGTAAAAGGTGATGAACAGTTGGCAATAGGCTATTGTAACTTAGATAAATTACAAACTGACCCACTAAAAAGTGAAAAATAAAAACGTTTTTTTTCCTATCTTCTTTGAAAAATCTGTGCACGCCCCTGGGCACATACATGTTGTTATAATACACAGAACTGTCAATGTCAGACTCTTACTCCAGCCAATGTTGTTAGATACCTAGGAGTGCAAATTGACGAACAACTACAGTGGGATAAACGTTAAGTAATAAGTTGTTGCTAGGTTGAGCACTATGATTTACCTGTTCAGAACTCTTAGGGAATCAGTCTCAAAAGAGCTTCTTATAAAAATATTGTATCCCAGTATGGGTTGGGGCGGCAAAGACGATGTTTCTTACCCTGGAGAGAGCCGAAAGAGCAATTCTCAAGGTCATCATAAAAAGCCATATCGTTACCCTGCTGAGCAACTGTACATGGACTGTAAGGTGCTTTCTGTTCGTAAGCTCTTTGTGCTTCGATCCATTTTAAGAAGTCATCGAACTGTTGCTCTGCCCGATGCTGGTAGGCGAAGAAATTCACCAGTCTGTCCCAGTGTTTCACTCAATACAACCTTCGCAAAAAGACAATACTTTGTTTTAAGTTCCTATCTATACAATAAAGTCAACAAAAAAAACCAACATAGTTAAACAAGGCACACATGATGCAAAAGTTGCGGTTAAGAGGTGGTTATACCTTTATTAAATAACCTTAACTAACATATCCACTTACAAACTCTACATACATGTACTGACAAACATATACTATACATGTACATATATTTCTCCCCAACATCTCTACACTCATACAGCCCTACACGGTACACCTCCTTCGCATACCTACTTTTTACACACCACTTTCATAGCTAGACAAACAACCACTTTCAATTCCGCACCACTTTCATAGCTAGACAAACAAACACTTTGAATTGTGGCACTCGGTAAAATTTGCATAACCCATGGCTGAACACTACCCCCTGAGATACAGGTTCCCATCTAGTTCAGGGGATAGGGTCAAAACTTCGTGGCAACCATCAGAGCAACCACGTTATTTTATTGTATAAGTACTTATACAAATATTGTTTTGGTTTTGTAAAACTATTTCGAAATGATATTTCGAAATTGTAAAAATGTATTGTGGTGAGAAATAAACAATATTTATTTTATTTTATTTATTTTTTTGTCCTAATCATCATTCGTCCGAATGATAGCTTGCCCGAAGTTAATGTCACATAATATCGAATGCCATAAAATTGAAATCCAATAAAATTGAAATACATGCCCTAAATTTGTTTGTCATAAATATTACAATCAATATACTTATACAGAAGACTTAAAACCATTTTCAATAAAAGTTACAAGTCATAAATTCAAATTACCTAATGTTTTTTTACCCTAATAATGGTTTTAATACAAACTTGTATTACATGCTTGCAACATGCAAGCAAGCATGCAGCAAGCATGTAGCATGCAAACAAGCATGCAAACAGGCATGCAAGCAAGCATGCAGCAAACATGCAGCATGCAAGCGAGCATGAAACATGCAGCAGGCATGGTTTCTGTCACGGCTCCGGCGCTGCGGATCTCCGGCGGTCCCACGCGCCTACGCGATTCTAAATTACACTCTAGGGGTAGGGCAGACAAGACTGCGTAGATTCGTTTCTGTCACTAAAACCTAATTTTTAGCGGGTAGTGATAAAAGCACCGACAAAAAAATAAGAATTGTCCTTACTCAAAATATTAACTCTACGGAAAAAAAAAACTAACTTTCCGACTACTTTTGTCCGAATAAAAATGATGAAACGACCGAATGAGATACTGAAATCTTCGAAAAATAAACATTACTGTTTATTGCTATTTTTTATTTCTACCGGCTTAAATTACGTTCTACTGAAAACTATGAGTCTCTAATCAATCACTCTAATCAATTAACATATCCCTAGGGCCTAGGTAAAGGTATTTGTATTCACATACCTACGCTCGCCCTTGCATGGTATGTCGACGGAGCCCCGCGAAGCGGGGCTCCTATTTCTATTTAAAGGGTTTAAATTAACCTAACCAAACCGAACCTCGTAGTGCCCTTCGCTCGCTCTTGCATCCTATGTCGACGTGAGCCCCGCGCTTTTTCTATGTAAAGGGTTTAAAGTAACCTAACCAAACCGAACCTCGGGGTGCCCTTCGCTCGCTCTTGCATCCTATGTCGACGTAGCCCCGCGTCACGGGGTTCCTATTTCGGGTCCGTGGCTTAGGCCCCCAGTGGTCGACGCACCTGTGGCCGACGCCCCCGATATGATTAATTTAATATCTTTTTTTTTTGTGCTTTTTCACTTAGTACAGTAAATGAGAAAAGTGTTTCACCCCATTAATAAAGTATTTTTCCTTGCTAAACAAAAGTTATCTATCAAATAGCAGAGAGAATAGATCGCCAACAATCAATATTAAGTACATTTAATATTTTTGTAAAACAATTTTTGTGCCTGACAGTACATTTGATCAAAAATTACTTTGAATTAAATTAATCGAATCGGGGGCGTCGGCCACAGGTGCGTCGACCACTGGGGGCCTAAGCCACGGACCCCCTATTTCTGTGTAAAGGGTTTAAAGTAACCTAACCAAACCGAACTTCGGGGTGCCCTTCGCTCATTCATAAATATGTTTTCGGAAACTTAGTATTTTTTACCGACTTCACAAAAAGGAAGAGGTACTATGTTCGGATGATTGTATGTTTTTTTTTTGTATGTTTGTTCATCGAATACCATACCCGCCAATTGTCGACGGATTTTCAAAATTATTTTTTTCTTCGAAAGTAGACAGTTCTGAGGTGGTCCCACTGTCACCAAGTTAGGATCTGATGATCTTAGAGAAATCGAGGGCAACCCTCAAATTTTGTAGGCTCACTTATTGTTTTTCGCATATTTTATGAAGTATCTTGTATATTTGCGTATGGTTGTCACCGTCTCAGGTAGCAGGGCTGATGATGGAAGCTACAACTCCTTAACAGTAAGAAGTTACTCGAACAGGCAAGGACTGTTTTAGTAAATTGTTTTGATGTTTGATAGGGCATTTGCCACATTTGGTCTCATGATCATCAAGTTATGACCTGATGCTGCAGTCAGGATAGTCAGCAGAGTACCTAACTCCTCGACAACTAATAGCAGATATATCGTGTTTAGGCTCATTGAAAAGGGCTCGATGTGTGGATAAACGTACTGTTAATGAGGAACACCGAAGTACATAGAGACCTGATGCTGAAGCCAGGAGCATCAGAAAAAGTACAAACCTTGAAATTACAGCACCGTAGTCGTGTTTGGGCTCATTTTAAACAGGACTAAATTTTTAAGTTCTGGATGAGAGAAGCGGAGGACCGTGAACGTTGGCGCAAACTTGGGGAGGTTTACGTCCAGCAGTGAACTGCAATAGGCTGGATATGATTTATAAAAGCCTCAATCGTTGCATTTCACGCAACGCCTTTTCGTCATGTGGTCTATTTAGCAATTTGGTAGGTTCCAAGTCGCATAATACAATGCCATCCAGCGTCTTTACACGACTAAGCGTAACATAAACTTGGCCCTTAGCAAAAATTTTCTTGCCCAAGTCTATTATTAAAGTAACTTGAGCATTTGCTCTCGGAAATTATGATTTGGTAAAGTGGAGCTGATGATGAAGACCACAAATGGCCATCGGAACTACTCAATGAGAAATATTTCACGGGTTGCGATTCGATTACTTTTATATAGCTGTAGCTGCTAAGCAAATTATGCTCATTACAATGCGTATGGTGAAGTGGAGCTGATGGTGACTTCTCAATCAGCTCCAGTTCTCCTGGTTCTTACTAGGAGAACCCCTCAACAATTAACGTCCCTGCTTATCCCGATGAAAAGCAATATTTTGTAAAAAGGTGATAAGCAGTTGACATTAGGCTATTATAACTTAGATAAATTACAAACTGACCCGCTAAAAAGTGAAAAATAAAAACTTTTTTACAAAAAACACAACCGACTTCCAAAAACACTATAAAGTGAAAAATGACTTTAATTTCGGAAGTCGGTGGCAAAAAACTAAAATACAAATTCAAAGACACCGACTTTCGAAATTAAAGTTATTTTTCACTTTATAGTGTTTTTGGAAGTCGGTTGTGTTTTTTGTTTCGGGTGTTTAGTATTTTTGTTTGGAAATTAATCCATTATTTGAAAGTACAGATTATTTTTCGTAGAATAGTATAATTTGAATAAGCTCATTTTAGGGTTCCGTTGCCAAATGGCAAAAAACGGAACCCTTAGATTCGTCATGTCTGTCTGTCTGTCCGTCCGTATGTCACAGCCACTTTTTTCCGAAACTATAAGAACTGTTGAAACTTGGTAAGTAGATGTATTCTGTGAACCGCATTAAGATTTTCACACAAAAATAGAAAAAAAACCGGCCAAGAGCGAGTCGGACTCGCGCACCGAGGGTTCCGTAACATCCGCGTTTATGCATAAGGTTCACAGTTTATGAAATTAATTTTTTATTTTTATATTTGAGTTGATTGAATGAAAGGTAAATTGCGGTTTACGATTTATGACGTATTAAAAAAAAAACTACTTACAAGATCTCGTTCAAACCAATTTTCGGTGGAAGTTTACATGGTAATGTACATCATATATTTTTTTAGTTTTATAATTCTCTTATTTTAGAAGTTACAGGGGGGGGGGGCACACATTTTACCTCTTTGGAAGTGTCTCTCGCGCAAACTATTCAGTTTAGAAAAAAAAAATGATATTAGAAACCTCAATATCATTCTTGATGACCTGTCCATAGATACTTACCCCAGTATGGGTTTGATGAAAAAAATTTTTTGAGCTTCAGTTCTATGTATCACCCCCAAAATTAATTGTTTTTTTTTTCTATTTTTGTGTGAAAATCTTAATGCGGTTCACAGAATACCTACATCTACTTACCAAGTTTCAACAGTATAGTTCTAATAGTTTCGGAAAAAAGTGGCTGTGACATACGGACGGACAGACAGACAGACATGACGAATCTATAAGGGTTCCGCTTTTTGCCATTTGGCTACGGAACCCTAAAAAAACAATAAATTTCGGGTTTTCCCCATACTTAGAACTGAAACTCAAAATTTTTTTTTCATCAAGCCCATACGTGTGGGATATCCATGGACAGGTCTTCAAAAATGATATTGAGGTTTCTAATATCATTTTTTTTCTAAACTGAATAGTTTGCGCGACAGACACTTCCAAAGTGGTAAAATGTGTGTCCCCCCCCGTAACTTACGTTACTTACAAAAACTTACGTTACTTTTTCCTAACATCGCGTAAATATTATTATTATAACCGCAGAAAACCGCGGTGAATTCAATCAATCACGGGGTTACGAACGAGGATCGAACCCAGGAACGTTTGCTTGGCGTTCCGCGCACACAGCTGCACCATTGGGCTATTTCCGCTTCAAAAGTCAAAGGTTTTTTTTAATTCACAGAGCACTGGCTTATCAAGTCCAATTATTTTATGAAGAATTTCCACCTTGCTTATAGCACCAATTAAAGTATCTTACAACTAAAGGGGAGTACAGTGAAGAAAAAATCCAATTAAAACCAGTGGTAAACTGTTTAATTGGAATATTAATTGTTTTAGCGATAAAAGCGCCGTTAGTAAAAATGTACAGACGCCAGCACATCAAGCTACCCGAAACTGTCAAATTTTCCCAATCAACTTTGAACCTTATGCTTTAGCGATAAAGTTGAAAATCTATTAAAGAAATTTGACAGATTGTAGTAGCTTGATGTGCTGGCGTCTGTACTGTAACTAACAGCACTCTTTGCGTAACCCACTATGAATCTTGGTCTGAATGATTTTGAAGGATATTGCTAATCCATTGCTTCATATGTTCGACCAATTTTGGGTGCTCAACAACGTAAATAACGCAATGAATGACGTTGAACTGTCAAAGTGAAAGCAATTACTACTGATAGTGTGTATTTATTAGTATAGGTCTACCAGAATCTCATGGCAAAAAAAAAACAAAAATACTTTGTGGTTTTCATACATTTGACAACATTGGCAATGTCAAATGAAAACCACAAAGTTTTTTTGTTTTTTTTTTTGCCATGAGATTCTGGTAGACCTATAGGTACTTACCCCGCTGGTTATTTTTTCGCTACTTTCCAGTTCTTGTCATTTCAATGTGCAATAAAAAATATCAAATTATTTTACATACTTAATAGGTGGTTTAATAGGTGTCTAAAGTTGGATGCAAAAGGTAAAAACAAAACATCATCTGCCTAGCCTTTTCCCAACTTTGTTGGGGTCGGCTTCCAGTCTAACCGGATGCAGCTGAATACCAGTATTTTACATGGAGCGACTGCCTATCTGACCTCCACAACCCAGTTACTGGGTAATACGATACCCCTGGTAAGACTGATTGTCAGACTTTCGGGCTTCTGACTACCCGTAACGACTGTCAAAGATCCACGAATGACAGCCGGGACCAACGGCTTAACGTGCTTTCCGAGGCACGGAGGGGTCACGGTATATAAAGATGGTCACCTATCCACAGACCAACCGCGGCAAGCGTAGCTTAACCTGATTGATCGACCATTCTGTAAAAATCGAGACGTTTAAAGTGAACTGTCATTCCACCAGGGGGCCTAAAAAGGCCACTTTGGAGAATAATAAAAGGATAACATTATGAATTATAATATGGCGAAGACAGTCCGTGTTTTTCTTTTTTTCGCTGCACTACGTAGGTATAATCAAAGAGATTGGGATTGGATTTGGATTGGATTGATTGGTATTTTAGCACAGACAAAAAAACTAACTGAAAAATGCTTCACCAATGGGATTTGATACGATTAACTTAACAGTTAATTGTCCATTATGTTATCCTTTTATGATTCTGGCAAAGTGGCCTTTTTAGGCCACCAGATGCTAGGGTTTGACACTATTGACAGCTCACTTCACCTAACCTTTTCATGATTTTTACAGAATAGGCACAGACAGGCTGTTCGTGTGGAATAGAATGCGATTTATTCAGCCAGGGCTGTCGCTCTGCCAGGCCAAGTTTCCACAGAGGGAAGGGAGGCGCGGATGTTTGCGCGGTGCATTATATCGTCCAAACTCTGCCTGTTTACTGTCGACGCAGACAGCCTGGCGGGCGCCGGACCGAGATAAACGCGCAGAGGTAGGTGGCTGTCTTGTAAGAGAAAACAATAAAAATATTTATAGTTTAACACAAAAGTACCTACTAAGTGATAAGGCCGACCATTTTGTTATGTATTTTCTGATACAATAAAGTATATGTATACATAGGTACAATGTGTAGGTAACATAATTAACGCAAGACCTCATACACCCCAATTAGAGTATTGACTTAAAAGTATGATACAATGATTATTTAATTCTTTAAAGCTAACTATTATTATTAAGAAAATCGTGTTGACCCTTGCATTACTTTATGCATTTCAAATTGAGTCTTATTGCCTTGAAATAGGATTTAATTTCCTTTGACTCAATCGGCGGCCAGTATGGCAAAAAATACCTATATTCAAAGTTACTGAAATCGATTTAGTAGTCAATTATGAACAAACTACTTTCAGGACTTCCGTTTAATCTGTTACACCTTGTATAAATAAATAATACTATGGTCTGTTCGAAAACTATCTGATGAAAACGTAAACAAATCCTGTTCAGGTTATATTTTTACGCAATCACTTAATTCAGGGAATTAGTAACACATTCATCTGTATTTAGAAGGTTTCAACTTGAACTTTGGTACTACCTACTATTGTATAGAATCAAGTTCTTTTAACTGAACAGATAGCTTTGCCGCTGAGGAGTTTGTTGCGCCACTTCTTCTGCCCAGGTAAAGCACTAGGATGTGGTGAAGGGCAGGCGTTTGGGGGATTGTCTTGCGTAATTTTGACGTTGAAAAAGTGCTCATTCTCAGCGTAGTTTGAATAAGTAAATTACTTTTGATTGATTTATTTGTTTTCACGCGTAACTAATAAGTGAAATATTTTTTACAAAACATTTTTATTTCACACAGCATAGTATTTTCACACGGCTACTTACCACAAGGGCCCAGTGAATCGTGGCGGCGCCGCGTCGTCTGCGAGGCCCATCGATCGCACGCACTCGCGTCGCCCGAATCGCCGACAGTCCCACACCGCCATCCAGACGGCCGATAGGGTTGTCTACTTGGACCCTAATCCAAAGGCGTCACACGCCACAGATGGCTCTAGTCACCGATTTATACAGGGTCAAATTAAATCAGCTAGCACCAGAGGCGTCTCTAGGCCATGTAGCGCCCGTGTGCAAACATTACCCAAGCGCCCCCTAGTAAGCGCGCGGGCAAAATTGAATGGGTACAAAGTACAAGTAACAGCACATCAAGTTACCACAAACTGTCAAATTTCCCCAATGGATAATAATCTGTATTGTTTGGAGATGAAGAAGAAATTCGTCGGTTTTGGATACCATGGTGTGCTGTTGACTGTATTTAGAATTACACAGGGTGTTCTGGTGTTTACGCTAACAAGCCAAAATGTACCCATGTTAACATGTTTATATAAATGTTATGTCCATATCAATGTCCAAATTTTGAAATTTCTGCATTCTAATTACGACCTCATATCAAACAAAGTTCAATGTCAATTGGGAACTTTTGACAAATTTGGGAAGCTCACTGCGAGCGAGGACCACTGGTAAAATCATGTGGGTAAAATGTATTTTTAGGAAGGAAAGAGTGGAACTTTATTTTCTATCCCAAACAGTTGAATTCGCACTATTCGCAATATGATTGTCGGCGTGTTTTCAAACAAATCATTGAAACAGGTGCCGCCGAGCGATGCGTCACTCACTACTACACCAAATATAATCTTTAATAATGTGTAATAGGGTTCCTTAGCCGTTTATGTTCCGGGCCAGCGGTAACCTTTTCGGACAATTCTGCTGATCCGGCAGGCTTCGGCCCTAACGGGCCCCTTCAGATGATGCTGAAATCTCTTACAGGCGCGCGTGGAACACGTACGCGCCGACCGGCACGGGCCTTGGGTCCTGATCGGACGGTGAGCTACCCATTACTCTCTGTCCGCTGGGCCGTGGCTACGGTGGCCGGGAATCGTCCCGTGGCACCCGACGCCCGGAGCGTCTCCCGCGGAGGCAGGGATGGGAGGCTCTCTCCCTCATCCATCGCGCCACCTTCTTCGCTAGCATGACTGCTTCGCAGAAGGAGGTGACTGCCTCCCACTCCCTCTCGCTCCGGACAATGGCTTGCACTAGGGCCGGACGCGAGAGGTCGCCGCCGCTGCCTATCGCTTCTACGAGGACACGGCGGTGCTCCGCCCAAGTGGCGCAGACCTCCACCGTGTTCTCCACTGTGTCCTTTGGGTGATCTTGGCAATGGTGACACCCGGGCGTTTCCTCCCGCCTGATGATGCGCAGGAACCATCTGAAACATCCGTGTCCGATGAGAACCTGCGTCAGGCGGTAGGTGAGGGCGCCGTGACGCCTCTCTAGCCACTCCTCAAAGAGGAATCTTATCGCCACTTCACGGCATGCCCTGCGCTGGGTTGCGACAGTCGCTCTTTCCATGCCGCCATGAGACCGCGCCGGAGGTCCGTTCGCTCCGCCGCGATTTGCCGCGGAAGCGGAGTTTTCCCCCGGAGTAGTGCCTCAGCGCGCCACTCATACAGGCGCGTGGACTATCGCCTTCAGATCCTGTAATGTTCGCTGGGTTAATAAAACACACTTGACAGATCACTGAGGTGACATAGTCTATCCGAAACCCAGAGAACGTCTGCCTTCGCCTACCGCCGGTAAGCGACTGCCACGCCAATGCCTGCGCATACACTACATCCCTCCTTTATTTTTATTGAATTGATATGTTTGTTGTTGTCATGTTTATTGAAATATTGAATTGATTCTAGTCGCCCATTCCAAAAGGTAGTTTTCGTATGGAGAAGAATGGGCAAGAAACTCCACCGTTACCCTTTTAAAATGTTTTACAAGGTCTTGTTTATATAATATAATAATATGTGAAGACAATGCACTTAGAATAAAATTAGTCTACCACAAAAGGTAAAAAGAATTAAAATGAAGCAATGGCAGGTAAATCAATTATGTGATTGATACAGGTGCTCACATATTTACAAATATTGTAAAAGTAGATGATTTTCCTAGAATTTTCGCTTTGATAAATCCAATTTAATGGAGTGTTACATATGGCACGATCCACACGATGATGTCCTCACGATGTCCTCACGATGTTTTTCTTCACCATTTTGTAATGTCCAATTTAATGGATGTCCAAATGCGTCCAATCTAATGGATGCCCATTGCGTCCAATTTAATGAATGACATGTCTTCGAAGTATTGGTTCTCAGACATGCCGGTTTCCTCACGGTGTTTTCCTACACCATTGATGAACAGTGGTGATGAGTGAAAATACACAAAATGCCTGCCTGGTTTCGAACCCACGAACTTAGTCGGGCTAGACCACCACCACTGTTGTGCTGAAATTAAATGCTATTATTATGTGTATGTGCCTACGTATGACACGGTGCGGTACGACACCAGAAGGCCAATTCTACTAATTTAAAACGTTCAAAATCTAGTCTCAGTCTCATCTCGGCGATAAACAAATGTCAAAACTTGTCAAAATGTAGTGAGATTAAAGGTAATTTTGCAATTAGCATTATTTTAGGGCACGAACTATTATCACTTTTGCAGCCTGTGTCTGTAACACAGTTTATACTAGCACAGACACAGACGTTCACTCTGTCTCAAATAATGCATAGCGTTGTACTTCATTGTTTTGTTTTTTTTTTATGCTTGATTGAGATGGACAAATTGTACTTGGCTTTTTGAAATAAAGATTATTATTATTGTTATTATTATTTTGTGATTTTTACTTAGTCTATTACTTTTCGATTTTTACTAAGTTTACCGTTTTTCGTTTACCCTTTTTTGCAATTTGGATTAATTACAGGGCAAGGAATTATTATCTCATTTGTGATTTTTACTGAAGTTACATCTTTTACTTTTACCCTTTTATGCAATTTGCATTAATTACAGGGCAGGAAACTTTTACCCTTTTATGCAATTTGCATTATTTACAGGTCAGGAAATTTTATCTCTTTTGTGATTTCTACTGCCATACCTAGGTATTGGCATCTGCCTAGCCTTTTTCCCAACTATGTTGGGGTCGGCTTCCAGTCTTAGCGGATGCAGCTGAATACCAGTATTTTACATGGAGCGACTGCCTATCTGACCTCCACAGCCCAGGTACTGGGTAATACGATACCGCTTGGTAAGACTGGTTGTCAGACTTTCCGGGCTTCTGACTACCCGTAACGACTGTCAAAGATTCACGAATGACAGCCGGGACCAACGGCTTAACGTGCTTTCCGAGGCACGGAGGGGACACGGTATGTAAAGATGGTCACCCATCCATAGACCAATCGCGGCAAGCGTAGCTTAACCTGATCGATCGACCTATGCGGCTGTTATTATTTAGCCACGTGCCCCTCATACCTAGGATTGGCAATAGAGATCAAAATCTTTTTAATGTCTAACCATGATTTATTTTGTAAATTGCGTAAACTAGTCGGTTCCAATGTATGAACTTGATGAGTTTTCACCCATTGATTGCATACACTGGTTGGTTATACCAATGTATAAGTTATTGTTAACTTTTAGGTACCCACTATTCATTTGATTGTTTACCTCTTCAAATTACTTCGTAATGTTTTGATACCGATTAACCACATAATCTATCAGTATCGCGACTTCCGCGATCTTATTTGCCTAATATTAGGCAATTCTGATAACCAAACATTTAATGGCTTAGTTGGGTTGGCACCTATCAACAAATGAGGTTATACGAAATAAAAGTAAAACTATAAATTCACTGTACATATTAAGCATAAGAAAGTTAAAACGCTGTACAAATAACATAGTCATTTTTTTTTTTCCATGTCGCGAATTTTGCGACAAGGGGTTCCTAAAAGGGGGGCAAATTTTCCATTATTTTTTCGATAGCACGCACCGTTTTCGAGATATAAGCAAATTTAGAATTATTAGATTTTACGCTCGCATGTTCCCGAAAATAACACCAGTACGTCCCGTGTTTCCCAAATAGTCAATCAATAATGCTATATTTTGCCACTAACTTTTTGGAGAAACAATTTTATTAATTATATAAACCTCATTCGTTAACTTGCCAGTATTAATCGCAA
The DNA here is from genome assembly GCA_916614155.1 of Mesoligia furuncula. Taxonomy (NCBI): domain Eukaryota; kingdom Metazoa; phylum Arthropoda; class Insecta; order Lepidoptera; family Noctuidae; genus Mesoligia; species Mesoligia furuncula. The sequence goes on from OU744806.1 coordinate 23,317,091, forward strand.
CCAGTAGGTTGTTTTTTTGGAACTTGTTCCATTTGTGTTTTTCGCAACCATTAGGTTGTTTTGTTGGAACTTTTTCCATTTGTGTTTTTCGCAACCATTAGGTTGTTTTGTTGGAACTTGTTCCATTTGTGTTTTTCGCAATCATTAGGTTGTTTTGTTGGAACTTGTTCCATTTGTGTTTTTCGCAACCATTAGGTTGTTTTGTTGGAACTTGTTCCATTTGTGTCTTTCACACACACACGCACATATTTTAATTTATATCAAAATATGTCTTGTTGTACCATACCCAGTACAGTTGCACAATGTTTTTTGTCCTATAATTGTAATAATTGTAATTAAAGTTTATTTTAAACTAAATCACCGCCGTTCATATTTGACTAGCCAGCAAGTCGAACAAAGGTCCTTTGACGACGTGTGCTATGTGATTAAAGCAAATGTTCACTTGATATTACAACACTGTAATGAATTCTATGAATTCTTTTGTTGATTACAAATTACAATAGCCAGTGCAAAATGCATTTGATTTGACTACGATTAGTTCAATCATTAACCATAACAGATTTTATGACACTAGTTAGTTTTAACAGTAGGTAAGATAATAATTTTATTTGTTACTTAACTTCGATTTTACCGAAGTGGAACTTTTGTTAAGCTACGATATTTTCGCTACTTAATACATTTTTTTTTTATAACACTAGTTTTAATAGAAAGATAATAATTTCTTACTTTACTTCGATTTAACCGAAGTGGAACTTCTGTTAAAACTTGTACATTAACGATATTTTCGCTGGAACATTTTTTTATTTGATCGAATAATATTTTCTCGATATTATTTACATAAGGGGTCGACACGGGGGTAAGCCGTGACTGACTCGAGCAGTGTTGCCAGTGTTGCCACTGAGTTGTGTGCTACATCAATAATGGTACAACACAAATACATTTTAATTACCTCACATAGGGCAGTATTATCAACTTTATGATAAATAAGAATTATAATCTCATAACCACATCACGCCTGTTCTCCCACCTATGTTTGAATAGATAAGCAATCTTTATTGCTTTATTGTACATTATTGTCTTGGTTTCACATAATGTGACATGGCACCTGTAACTTAGTGACCTTTGAAAGTACTACCACAAAATTCCAACAGAAGAAGAGAACTTCTCTTCTACAAAATTGATTTACCGATTCATCATATTATCATAAGAAAATATTATGTCATTCTAATTCATGTTACTGGTGAAAACAGTTTTACTAAAACATTTTGTTCATCTATCTGTTCCCAAGTTACAGGCTATAAACCTAGTTTGGGTGCCAGGAGATAATACTCAATGTACTATATGTCATATTACTGTACTTGTAACCTTTGTGAACATTGTTCTGGAAATAAACATTATTTTTATTATTTTTGTGTCTTTTTTTCTCACCTCTTAGGCTGGTTTTAGCTACATTTACGGGCCAAAACCAAGTAAATGCAACGTGTGGTGTGTATTAGAGTGTGTTTTCTTCCTCTAACTGCATGAATTTCCTACCTATTCTGCAGGTGTTTAAGATGGCAACTTTCTGTTATTATTATTAATTAACATTGCAATAACATCAAACAGCAGTTTGTTGTTATTGCGACTTTTTATTTTCACTTTGCCCACATTTTATTTCAAAGTATGTATACTTATTATTTTAACTGGTTGGTACTAGTATTTAATTATAGTAACAATTACATAGTTTTTGTCTTTTCCTTAGTCTGTTGATAGGTAGCAATCTAAATTATGTCACCCTAGAACTCGGGTACATATGTCATTATCAGTAGTACTCATTAGGTAGTTCTTCCTACATACAGGAAATTATCCTCTGTGGGACGGTTTTTTTAATTTTAGTTATGTTTCGTAAGTATTACAATGAATACATTACTCTGTATTGATTCTTATTTTTGCGTGGCTTTTACTGAAAATCAGTAACAGTATCACAACTGCATGCCCTATTATATTTTTGTAAGTACTTATTGAAGACAAGAAGACATGTGACATCTGCCAACCCGCACTGGGCCCGCGTGGTGGATTACGGCCCACTCCCTCTCACCGAGAGGAGGCCTGTGTCCCAGCAGTGGGAACATTATAGGCTGATTATGTATGTATGTTATGTAAGTACTTATTGCGTGAGTCATTTTTTGTGGCGTCCTGTAACAGGATTTTGAGACTCGTATGCGTGCTCATTAGAGCATTTCGGATTCAGCATGACCTTTGACGTAAGCGTAAGTATGACTAACTAAATATACTGAATAACTTTATTCAGTAACGTTACTTTACAATCTTCTTTTTAGTGTGTCGATAGTAATCTAAGTGAACTCGGCCCAGAATAGCAATCTAAATGGACTCGGCCCAGAATTCGGATACTTGTTTGGCGCCTTCACCAGCGTCCATCAGTTCCTGTAACGTGCAGCTGACAGGACACGCAGGACACGATATTAAGTGTTATACTTTACTATTATTATGGGAATTGACTGATAATAACCTTTATCTATTAACAAATTAGGTTTATTAACTAGTTGGCAGTAAATATGCTAGTAATTAAGCCATTATTGATGCTTACACTAACGTTTCCCGGTCTTTTCTGATATTTATCCATTAAGCATGGTCGTATTGCGAATAGTATTTGCGTGACCTTGATATTTCTGTGTCGAAATGCAAACAATTGATCATGGCAAAACCAGTGACCTGATTAAAATAGTATCTACTGATTTTGTTTTATATATTTACAATAAGTGGGTATGTAGGTTATTTACAACAGAAAAGTTAAGTATGTCCAAGATTTATGATAATAATCGGTTATTATTTTTATTTAAAATTAGAAGCGAGCAAATAACTCAATTATCTTGTTATTTAAATGAAAGCACTTACTCAATAATAATAATTAACAATAATTTACTGTTTGCATTACAGCACATTTAAAATAATTGCGTACTATTCAGGCATGGCCTTTTGTTTTGTTGTGAAAAATATTTACTGCATGGCCTTTTTAACATTTACCTACGCTTATAAGTTGTTTACAACAATCGAAGCAGAATTTATTTTTAGTAACTTATAAAGCAATCATTAGCTGTAACTATCTACCTTGGTAACGATTTATTTACGTGTAGGTAGGTAGGTACAGCATGACTATGTTCTGTTTTTACTTTAGTATCCAACTATAAACGATCCTTGTCGAAATATAGTCGCTTAACTGATCGTAAACAACTTTCAACGTGCATTATTTTCAGCGTGCATTCTTCCCCCTTTTTTTTTTGGTAAATGTTTTCAGCACTTACTTTTATCCTCGTCGCCACTTGTAATGTTCGCTGGGTTAATAAAACACACTTGACAGATCACTGAGGTGACATAGTCTATCCGAAACCCAGAGAACGTCTGCCTTCGCCTACCGCCGGTAAGCGACTGCCACGCCAATGCCTGCGCATACACTACAGATCCCATGATGGCAGTCCGGCAAGGAGGCTTGCCGCTTCGCCCGAGATCGTGCGGTAGCCTCGAATAAGCCTTACGGCTACCACCTTCAAGTAGTGGGCGCAGTGAACGCGCCCACACCGGGGCCATGGACCGCACGAATCCCGCGACAAGCCTCCGGCAGGAGGCGTTTGGGCGTTTTCGCTCAGGTTAGGCAAGAGCCGCTTGAAGGCAGCCTCAGCCCGTTCCAGTTTGGGGGCCAAACGTCGGAAATGCTCGACGAAGTTATCATGTCGTTTTATGGGCCCCGGAACACGCCACCATCGGGATCGGGATCTCGTGGGGCGGCTTACTTTGGTGTAATTCGATAAATATAAGAAGAGCTCCAGATGCTATACAAAATGTATGCAAAGCGGAGCTCTTTCAGAGCCACACCCGAAAAAAAAAAGAAAAAAAAGGTGAGTTTAGTTTAGTTTGAAGGAGAAGAAGGTAGTACAGCCTGCTAAAAGAAGTCTTACCCATTTGTTTCTATTAGCCTGCGCGGGCAAACTTGCCATACAGCCATCCCTCTAAAGGAAAAAAAAAAAAATTGCCTGTACGGTTAAAAAGAACTGCAAGGAATTGGTACGCAGCGAGGGTCCATTCGTCCCATACCTGCACACAGGACTTGAGGTGTCATAGGTCTACAGGCCTCCTCACTTCGAGAGGGAGTGGGCTGCGCATCCACCACGCGGGCCCAGTCGGTTTGGTAGATGTCACAAGTCTTGGAACTTTGGCTTCTAGGACATGCATGCCGGTTTCCTCACGATGTTTTCCTTTTCACCGTTTTGAGAGCAGTGGTGGTGAAAATATTTATACAAAGTAAACCGCCTGTCTGGGTTCGAACCTACGAGCTACAACTCGTAAGTCGGGGCCGTTACCACTGGGCCACCGCTGCTCTTACACAACAAATAAAACAAAAACGATGACGACTTTTAAACATCATTCTATTTCTGTCAATCATTTGAAGATGAAAGAGACTGAATGATGTTTTAAAATAGGTACGTTTTTAATAATACGCGTTTTTATAAAAATAAAATTGTAAACCAAAAGCTTCTCCACCGTTCTATTAATACCTTATTTTTTCCAGACGCTAAAGGTCCATAAAGATTACTTATAACCTTTTCGTTTTCATAGAGTTTTTCAAAAATAATGGCGTCGTTTCTCGAATGCATTTAGTGATTCGCGGTGCATCAGGCCTTAGGGTCTGTATCTAACCTATGAAGCTAACCAACAAATCAACAAGCTCTCAAGTAAATCGCAGCAGCCCTAGCTGAAGGCGAGGTGCGACATCTCGGCGCCTGGCATTGTGCGGACACTTCGTCTGCCGGGCCCGGGAACCACAACTGGATCTTATAAGTCTGCAGTCACACGGACGCGGCGCGACTATTATAGGCGCGATTGAGAAAATGTTTGATTTGTCATGGTGATTTGTCATTAGCTCTAACGACAGGAGTTGCTGTACCTATGAAGTTGGAGTTCTTATAAAAACATGTTTACCTATCTCTGAATATCCGCGTAAAAGTTACAAAGAGAGGTCACGGTGGTTTTGTCGTCATTACTCAAACTAAAAGCACAGAATAAATAGTACAAGTACTAAAAGCATTTACTTCAATTAAACCATTTACCTTTGAAATGTCAAAGAGTTGGTTAATTAGTCAGAAAGTTGAAGCTAGATGCCCATTTCAAAACATACATTAGATCTCTATGGAGAAGAACAGGCAAGAAACTCCAAGGGCACTTGATTACTAAATCCTGGGTACGTTATTCTTTTTAGGGTTCCGTACCCAAAGGGTAAAAACGGAACCCTATTACAAAGACTTCGCTGTCTGTCTGTCTGTCTGTCACCAGGCTGTATCTCAAGAACCGCGATAGCTAGACTGTTGAAATTTTCACAAAGTATGTATTTCTATTGCCGCTATAACAACAAATACTAAAAACAAAATAAAATAAATATTTAAGGGGGGCTCCCATACAACAAACGCGATTTTTTTGCCCTTTTTTGCTCGATATCAAAAATGGCAACAGGTAGGCACTTGAAATTTTCACAAAATACTCAGTTGTATTTTAACTTTAATAATAAATAATAAAATTAAAATAAAATAAATATTTAAGGGGGGCTCCCATACAACAAACATGTTTTTTTTCGACGTTTTTGCCTTGTGGTACGGAACCCTTCGTGTGCGAGTCCGACTCGCACTTGGCCAGTTTTTTGTTTTTTTTACATACATTATTCTTATATTTGAGAATAATGTTAAAAAATAAAATTATAAAACAATTTAAAATATAAGATTAAAAATAAGCACTGGCAGTTAAAAGATGGCCAGTCTCAATCTAGCTCAGTCATTTTGCAGGGAACCGAATGACTTCAACGATGATGTATTTGTATCCTTGACGCTGGAATTACACGCATCCATACTTTAACGAAATACTAGTACATTCCATGACTCCATTTTAATTCCGTAACAACAAGTTAAGTTAACACACATCAAGTTATAACACACATCGTGAGGAACCGCCTCCTCACTATCCTAATCAAAAATTCGAAGACGTGACAACTACCATCCCCCACTGGGCCCACGTCGTAGATTACAGCCCACTCCCTCCCATAGAGAGGAGGCCTGTGTTCTAGTAGTGGGAAGATTATGGGCTGATTATGCAGTGATAAGACAGACATCGGTGACATTTGTGACTAACCTTTACAGATTAGACACAGCAATTGCATTAGTGTGAGCTAGCCCTTAGTAAACGCACACAGATTCATCGATGGATTGCTATGGTGTATTGATATTCAATTCGATATAATATTTTCTGTCTGCTCAACTCCATTGCTAAGCGTGGGCAGAGTAGTAAAAACGTTGAAAAAATAACATGAAAACAAACAGTTTTTTTTATGGAAGGTTTTTTTTTCAAAATTACGAAAATAAAGATACATCTACCTAGTAAGTAATGGTTATCATTAAAATGAGCTGATATTAGATTTACTTTGGTTAATAAAGAAATACCATTTATTTAGGGCTAGGAAAATAGTGTAGGTACATTGCGAATTTAAGATTGCAATCAGTACAATCAGCAACAATATCGACACAAGTAGGGATAATCAAAGTTCTTGGTAATATAATAGTTGATTCAGAATCAGACGAAACAAGTGAAGACACAGAACATGTCAATTATTCCGGTGTCGATAACACAAGTGTAGCTACCGATACCGATAGTGATAGCACTGATGAACGTTTAAGTATTTTTTAAGTTCATATTATTATCTACCTCTATGTATAATTTCTAATTTCATTGATTTAAACATTAAAAATAAAACAATCATATTTAATTTTATTCCATTTTATTTACTTAATGCATTTCACTTTTTCTGAAATAAAACCAAATGTAGAAAAAAAACGACGGTGCCAAAATTTTTTTCAAGATTGTGAAAAAAATACTTTTGTTTTTTTTTTTCAATTTACATCTCTAAGCGTGGGTCCTGGGTTCCAAACTTGGATCGGGCAAAATTAATAATTTTCATATTAGGATTTTTTCAGTAGCAGCCCGATGTTTGGAATTGTGCCTGGTTTTAATGGCAAAAGGCTCGCCATGACTTTACTTTTGAATATATGTGTTATTCTGATGTATAAGCTATATTACTGTAAAATTTCATCAAAATCCGTTCAGTAGTTTTTGCGTGAAAGAGTAATAAATATCCATCCATCCTCACAATCTTTCGCATTTATAATATTAAGTAGGAATAGGAATGTAGGACAAGAGGATTCCCGTTGGAATTTCCCCACAAAAGAATTAAACAAAAATACACGTGAATGGAACAAAAACTCGGATGGAAAGATCCCACAAAAGTTTTAAGTAGGTAGGTAATTCAAAGAATTGTCGCTAGGTACATGTTTTATGTATTTGTGTCTTCAAAATTACCATGAATATACGATGGACTTGCCTGGTTTCCGTGGTCTGGTGTAAAACACCAATTGCGTAATATAAAAAAAAAATTAAAGCATATTGCTAATCCATTGCTCCTTATGTACAAAAAGTGTGTCTGCTCAAGAACGTAAATAACGCAATGAATGTTGAACTGTCAAAATGAAACCATTGCTGCTGATAGCGTGTAACGCATTAACCCTGCATACCCAATTCTCGTAGTTTTGAGAACGTTCACAGTCTGATCTCAATCTCAATCTGTCAAAAATACTTCTAAAAACCCTACATTTTTGACAAGTTTTTGACATTGATTTTGAATGTTTTTAGGGTTCCGTACCCAAAGGGTAACAACGGGACCCTATTACTAAGACTTCGCTGTCTGTCCGTCTATCCGTCTGTCTGTCACCAGGCTGAATCGCGATAGCTAGACAGTTGAAATTTTCACAAATTATGTATTTCTGTTGCCGCTATAACAACAAATACTAAAAACAGAATAAAATAAATATTTAAGGGGGGCTCCCATACAACAAACATGTTTTTTTCGGCGTTTTTGCCTTGTGGTACGGAACCCTTGGTGTGCGAGTCAGACTCGCACTTGTTTACCCTTTGGGTACGAAACCCTAAAAAGTGACGAGTTTTATTGTTTGTACGCACTAATCTCTGGAATTACAAATTAAATTTTTTTTTTGCGCTTGGTATTCCAATTGTTGAGAAAGGCTATAGGATACTTACACTGTCTGTGTGGTGCCGGACTTAAAGAATAGCATCACCCCAAACTTCCCGTGGGTGTCGTAAAAGGCGACTAAGGGGCGTACCGGAGAATGGGCAGCAGCGTTCCCTATGCATTCCACCACCATACCATACTGCGATCACCAACCCGCCTGCCAAGCGTGGCGATTATGGCAAACCCCCCCCTTTTGGGGGAGGCCTATGTCCAGTAGTGGACGTCTATCGGCTGAAATGATGATGATGATGATGATAGGATACTTAACATCATGCTTCGACCCTTAGGAGCTGCGCAAGGGAGAAAGAACGCTAAGTGAAAACGAAGTAGTAGCGCGGGCGGGCTATGCGATGCGACGAGGTGGGTCACGGGAACAAGTTTCACGCGGACGAAGTCGCGGGTAGAATCTAGTCACATCACACTAATCACACTAATATTACAAAGGCGAAAGTTTGTGAGTATGTGTGTGAGTGTGTGTGTGTGTTTATATGTTTGTTACTTCTTCACGCTCAAACGGCTGGACCAATTTTCATAAAATTTTGTATGGAGGTAGCTGACACCCTGGATTAACATATAGGCTACTTTTTATCCCGATATTCCCACGGGATCGACAATTACGCGGGTGAAACCGCGGGGCGCAGCTAGTGTCTAAATAAAAGCACGCTATCGCGCGTTGTCGCGGGTAGAATCTAGTAAAAAATAAATGGTAAGCTAAATATTGAGGTTTCGGTCAGTTTTAAAATGTTTTCTGTCAGCAAATATGGTGATTAAGACGCTATTTCATATCTTTACTGTTCTATTATTCTATTATTATTTGTCTGTGTGGTGCCGGACTTAAGGAATTGCACCACCCCTTACTTCCCGTGGGTGTCGTAAAAGGCGACTAAGGGTCTTACCGGAGAATGGGCAGCAGCGTTCTCTAGTTATTCCACCATCATACCATACTGCGATCGCTAACCCGCCTGCCAAGCGTGGCGATTATGGCAAGCCCCCCCCCAAAATTGGGGAAGGCCTATGTCCAGCAGTGGACGTCTATCTGCTGAAACGACGACGACGACTGTTCTATTACTTAGTGGCCAGCAAGAATAACTAAATTGATCAGGAAATAATTTCATATTGCGTAGCTCTATTCTACTTACTTATTGCGACCAATAACCAATTGTACAATCTTACTCACCAAGTAATTGTTTTGTACCTTTTAGACTAGGTATTTATTTTGCAAACACAATTATATCAAGCTGACCAAATATATGTACTTACTTTGCGCCTGTTTTTTTAACTGCCGACAAAAACATAGTACCTATGATGACGGAATAACTGATTAGCTTGATTTTTCTTTAAATGGCAAATCATTTAATTACTTGTCATATTTTGTAACGGATACCTACACGTACGTAACTTTTTTGATAGCTGTACAACCACGTTTTTTTTAAATTTGAAATGGGTTTGCTCTAGTCTAGGTCAGAGGTGACAGAGACAAAGTCGACGATGGAGTGAGTTTAAACAGAAGAAGCCTGTTCACTCTTACTTTGAAGAGATTCGGGTTGTATGCGCTCGGAAACACAGACGCAGGTAAAGAGCTCCACTCTTTTGCTGTGCGCATTATAAAAGACATTTGAAAACTCTTAGTGCGAATTGTGTTCGCAGTTCGTAGTATTATCGAGTAGTTAGCAACATATTTCCCTGAGGCACTCCTCAAGTTCTAAAAATACACTTATTTTTAGAACTTTTGCCTTCCCTAATTACAATTCTTTCAAGGTATTTGAGATAAAAGATGAATGGAGATTTTTAACATCTGTTTAGGCCTTTGCGTTTGTAACAGCGTGGGGGTAAGGAAGGGTTGCCAACCCTACTATATGTATGTAATCCTGCTATATTATTATTAGAGGCCTAAATACTATATTAAAAAAAAATATATATAGAAGGCGAAACTATACTGTGTCGATGAAAATTTAAATAATTTATCAATACTCAATACTCAATTCTTTATTTGCATTCCACAATGTGTACTTAGGTGATAAAATCAAAAGAGAAAGAAATGGCCACTGGCCATTAATCTCGAAAAAGGTGAATTAGAGGTATTTTGTAACCATTATTTAGGTATTTTTAGAGTTTAATAATAGTATTTCGCCATCTACTATATCTTTATAGGCCATGGTGCCGATTCCCTTGTTCACAAACTAAACTAAATTTAAGTTCAGTGCATCTTTATCTTTCTATTTCATTAAGAAAAGGACAAAAGATGAATTTTAGTTAGGACTAAACTAAAATTCATCTAATTAATCAGCGCCTGACACTACTCCTTAAAAGTTTAGACGTGATTAAAAACTGGTCTAAAATTACTAAAATTACGTCAATATACGCCAGGCGCTGATTAATTTGACAGGCCTTTTTTGTGCTGTGTCTGTGTGTTGAAGTGAGTCAATAAATAAATGAACACTGTAGATATTCCCAGAAGGGTCAGGCAAAGATGTTAAGTAATGCTATGTAAAAACCTAAAATGCGACGTGTAAGTATATTTTATTTTACCATCCAAAATCATTTTGATTTCTTTGATTTGTCTTTCTTTATTTATATGACATCAGTAAAATCAATCACCAAGAAACACGTAATTATGGCTGCTTGCTTGCTAAGTGCAAAAAGCATAGAGCACGATAAGACATGACACCCCTAAGTAGTGCCACTTTTCTCTTTAGTAGCCATTATTGGAACTATCCATTTCCGTCGTCTTTGAATATTATATAGTACCTTTACTACATATAATACTGCCATGGGGTCTCCGGGTCTGTATAAACAGAATCACCACTTCTATTTAAACAATGTTTTTCTGCCGAAACCCAATATTTAAAAAAAATATGCTGTGATTAATTCCTGTCCTAATTGAAAATGAAATGAATTAAATGTCCTATCTTAATTCGTCGAGTGTGGAACCTAAGATAGATTTTTCATAGAAACCATTATTTCCAGATACCTTGGTTCACAGAAACCAATTAGATAATTATTTTTAAGTAAGTTGTATTCCCATTCGCTCGCTCTTGCATCCTATGTCGACGGAGCCCCGCTCCGGGGCTCTGCGCTGCGGGGCTCTTATTTCTGTGTCAAGGGTTTAAAACTTTAAAGTAACCTAACCAAACCTAACCTCGGGGTGCCCTTCGCTCGCTCTTGCGTCCTACGTTGCGCTTTCTGTGAACCAAGATATCTGGAAACAGTGGTTTCTATGAACAAAGTTTACGGTAAGAAGTGCTATCTATGAACAGAAATATCTGTCAACAGTGCTTCCTATGGACCGAGATATCTACGAACAATGTTTTCTATCAACAAAGCTTTCGACGAACCGTGCTGTCTAGGAATAGAGATTTCTATCAGCTTTGCTTTCTGTATGTAGTTGTATCGTACAAGAGTTTTTCTATCTTAGGTTCCACACCATAATTAGTCCAAGTCCTTTGAGAATAGGTATTTTTATGAATGTATAACATGGAGTCCGATAATTTCTCTTTCGGATTCAGTAAATTACAAGTGACGTTATTTGAAAGTTATTAAAAGTAACCTTAACGTGTATTCGTTTAACTCCGGTCTGTTATGGGTTATAGTTATGGTTGCAACTATTAATTTTCATTGGTTATTATTATTGTTTCTTAGTGCAACGCCCCCTAATGTTCTGTGTATAACGGGTGTAAAAAGACACTTAATTACGTCATTTATTAAGTTGTTTGCACTTGTTTTATGATTATTATTATTGTATGTATTTATTTATACATGTAGATAAGTATATGGTTTGTGTATGTATGTGTTTATTGTATATATACGTAAATGGTACACCACAGACTGTCTGCAGTATTGTCTCTCCTTTCTCTCTAAATCAATCCAAAGGTTATCTTTAAAAGATCGCTTATAGCGATAAGACCCATTGTGTACAAATAAATAAATTTGAAATTGAATTTAATCATGAAAACACAGAAGCAAAGAAAAATATAATCGTGAAACAGAAGCATTGTGTCACGCCTTGTAAAATTTCTTCAGTTCTATCCTGTAATATTTATGGTATACTTACCTACCTTACATAATAAAGAATCTTCTATTCTAGTTAACTTTTACTGACATTTTTTTACGAAAACAAGTTTTTAATCTTATAACACAACTGTAGTAACCCCAAGACCCCTGTAACGTTGCATGCACCCATAATCACAATGTTTTGCGTGCGTTACATTGCGCACTACCGCAAATAGGAAATTTTCACACTAAAAATAAAAGTTGTTAAAATTATTTTTGTTCAATGTTACTTAGTTTGATGTGCAGAATTTGTAGTTAATGTCAATGTGATGTGTCTTTTTACACTCTGTATTATAACATAACTACCTACGTTTCCTTGGTTGAAAGAGGCTAAGCAGAATATTAACTGTCAAGTATACGACGCCCATATTTTTGGTTCTTCGAGGCGAAGGTTGTAACACATTTGCTTTATTATCTTGCATGGAATTTATTACCCAGATACACAATGGGTTGTATTTTTTTTATGTTATTATTTTTGCCTTTTGTTAGGGTTCCTTACCAGAATGGTAAAACGGAACCCCTTATGGGGAGACTCAGTCTGTCTGTCTGTCACAGCTGGATATCACAACAACTACTAATGTTATCAACTTGAAGTTTGAATAGTTTGAGATGACGTTTGCCCATTTTGCAAATAAGAAAGAAATAAAAATATACGTATATTTTTGCAACAGGGAGTGAAAGGTGAAAAATTGGAAGTGGAGCTACTAGAGCATATGAAAGATTACAGGAAAAATAAAACGAATTTTCTAAAGCACACTTTTTCAGAAATCATCAACAAAAGTTATAATATCAGTTTGCATCTGCAATATTCTACACCGAAGTGTTTTTAAATTTTTATTATTAAGATGAAAATTTAATAACATATGATGTTACGGAACCATCGGTACGCGAGTCCGACTCGCTCTTGCCCGGTTTTTTGTATAGCAATGACATTTTGTAAGTCATAGGAATAGGATTGAACCTAAGATTGATTGGTGGAATATTTGTTGTTGATGAATCTTGAATCGTTTAAGTGTTTCCTTTTCATAGAGAGGTCTCAGCAATACATTGTTTTTTTGTGTCAATTACGTACGTTACCTCGCGTGTTTGGTGTCCTACACATTCCCTGCATAAGTAGAAGTGTGTCGAAAGGCACGCACAGGCCCATATATGTAGTAAGCTTTATAGGTACTGCAGTAGTCAGCATCAAATACTATGCTGTATAGTCATATGAACTTAGACTAATTATGTAGGTAAATAAAAAATGTGGTAATAATTATGAAAAAGTTGATTTATTATAATTATAATTATAATAATTATTATAATACAGTTTACAATAATTACAAGCGATCACCAAACGGGGTGAAAGAAAACGGCGTAGTATTAAATTATTTAGGGCGTCTACACACGGCGTCGCGAGCGCGCAGGTCGCGCCGCGCGTTATCCGTCCGGCGCCGCATCGCGCGTACTCCGTCCGGCGCCACATCGCGCGGCTAACTCTTACAATATAACTACCTACACTACACTCCGGTCACGCGCGGCGCGCGCTGCGCTGACGCGACCCAGCCCTACGTAGACGGGGATTTATTTATTTATTCGATTTTAGGATATAGTCTTTCGAACGCGAGGAACAAAATATTACACAAGTCGAGAATATTATTTATAATCGATTCGGATTAAATCGGATTCGAGAGCGGCGTAAGCGAGCCGCGACGGGGGCGGCGGGGGAGGCGGGGGCGGCGGACAGCGGCGAGCGTCGAGCGGGCGCAGGCTATGTACACGAGCGGCGCTACGGGCAGTCGCACTCCTCCACCACCATCTCGGGCAGGTCGCGCTTGATGATGTTGGAGTCGGCGCCGAAGTAGATGAGCGACAGCGCGGAGAAGCGCACGGGCGCGCAGCACTCGGCGCGCTCCAGCCGCGCCGCCTCCACCACCTGCGAGTGGTAGTTGAGGAAAGGCGCGCACGCGCCGCGGCAATAGTTGGCGTAGTAGCCCTCCGGTGCCACGATCCAGTCGTCCCAGCCTAGCGCGCGGAAGCTCACGTAGTAGGTCTGGCGGCAGCAGCGGCCGTGCTCGGCCGCGTCGCAGTCGAGCGCGCGGCGGCGGCGCGCGGGCGGCGGCTTGAGGCGCAGGCGCAGCAGCGGCCGCGCCGCCTGGCCGCCGCCCAGGCGCAGGCGCACGCGGCCGCCGCAGCCGCTGCAGTCCAGCAGCAGGCGCAGCGGCTCGCGCGCGCCTCCCGCCGCCCAGCGCCGCGCGGCCTGCGTCACGTCGAGGCGCTGCCAGCCGCGCGCCGGGTCGCGCCGCGCCGCGCCCGCCAGCGCGCTGATGGCGGCCGTGTCGTTGCCGCTGACGGTAAAGGCCCACAGCGTGTAGCGCAGGCGGCGCGCGCGCGGCGAGGTCTCCGCGCGCACCAGCAGCTCGGCTGACGCCACCGCCAGCCCCTCGCCCTGCTCGGACTCAGCCTCGGCACCCAGCCGGAATTCGATCAGGCGCTGACCGTTCAGGGTCTCACCTGCACATACCAAGCACGCTCTCGTGTAGAGACTGTATTCTATATTAGCGACAGAGATTCACGGGCATATTTTCCGACCAATAAGATTGGACAACAATCCGTAATCTCTGACACTCTGTTTGTCGCAAAACCTTAATTATTCCTACGGTCCCTGCCTATATCGAAATGGCCCATCTTTAGCGCAGTGGTCGCGACAGGAGTGGGATGGGGTGTGGGGGCCAGGGTGCGTGCGGTGGTCGCCCCGGCTAGAGCTGCACGTGCCCGGTCGTCGTGGAGGCCCGCCTCCCAACGGTCGGCGCTCCACGCCGAGTCGAGCTCGCGCTAGCCGCGCGCACACCCGGAACATATTAGAAAAAGTCTTAAGATTCGGAAACTAACAGATATAATAAAGTGTTTGCTAAGTCGTCGCAGCCACAAGCACTACTAAACTCGTTTAAAAAATAAATGCGTTTAAACTACTCCAGCGTCCATCGGTGCTACGCCGCGCAGCTGAGAAGATTGAAGTTCACCTCATGTTGGAATCGGTCCTGTGAACAAACGAGTCCTCATTACTATGAGAATACGTGACAAATAGACGCGATGAACGTATGCATGTAAAGAGCACACGTGGGCAGCTAGGATGCGGCATGTAACCGACAAATGATCCGATTGATTGCCTACGATCAAAGCGATACTCGTATCCGCTGTGCGACGTTTCACATCCCTGCCTACTAAATGGCCGTCGTTTTTATGAATGAAACTAAATTATCGTATACAAAGCCCCACTAAACCGAAATTATACGAAATAATTGTATGCGCGATGGCGTAGTGCCAAATCTTTTAGTACTACATAATAAGGTCGTTGGAATAAATAAATGTACTAATGAGATAACATAGGAGCACGCTTGCCGTTCAGTTAGATTGAAATCTTCATTTATGTAAAAAGGTACTCTATATTTAGAACAAGTATCCTTTGAGGTAGTTAGTGTTGAGAAACTGATGCTGCGTGGGTTACATGGTGTCTGTCTTAGCAAAGCGAGGTTACTTAGTATATTGTGGTAAAGGTCAAGTCCCTATGGGCCTAAGGGTCCGCTAATAATTAGCATTCTTAGGACTGTCTCCAGAGGCTTAGGCATGGACTGCCATGCAGTATGCCCGACACGTGCCTATCTACACAAACACATCACTTGCTATAATGTGGTGGCCTGCCGGTCGATTCTGTAAAAATCTCACCGGACAACTTAGGTGATGTGAGTACCTCTTCCCTTACAAACTACTTGCATGGGACTGAGTGCTAATGGGACCAAGTGCGAATCGGACCAAGTGTGAATGGGACCAAGTGCGAATGGGACCAAGTGCGAATGAGACCAACTATGAACGCGGTAATAAGTGCGAATGGGACGAAGTGCGAATAACCCGTTTGTTTTTGCTAGGAATTGACACTATTGACAGCTCACTCCACGCTCACTTCACCTAAGTTTTCACCGTGAGATGGTTACAGAATCGCACTGCTGAAAACCTATAGTCCGCGCGGAACTAGTTGGCCTCGTCTTGGGTGGCGACGGGGGTGAGGGCGGCGGGGTTGCCTATTGTTCGCAACGCACTTGATGAGTAATAACAAAGCGCCCCCGCCTCTCCGTCCCACCGCTCACATACCTAAGGCGCGGCCAACTATGTAGTTCCGCGTGGACTATAATAGGTATAATAATAATAATATTAAAAAAATATAATTTGTGCATGAACGTGACAAAGCTAAAATGTCTCATTGTGTCTCATGTGTTTGAATTATGATTGTTATACAAATATGTAAGGATTAACTAACTAACGTAAACTATACAGGGCGTCTCACGGCTATGTCACATGGAGGGAAAGTACCTTGAATATTGTAGATGAAAGATTTTACTGAAAGACGTCATTATTTTAATTTAAAAAACAATTTAAACTTAATTCATAGATTTTAAAATAATTACACGGCTGAACCAGGAATCGAACCCGCTACACGAGAACAGCACCTTGCCTTTGCCCTTCACACTCAAACTCGAAGCATTTATTTCAATTAAAGTGGAGAAGAACGGGCAAGAAACTCCATGGACACTCTTTTAAATTATATTTTCACAAAAATATTGGTTACATCATTAATGTTGAATTTATGATTGAAAACTGAAACACAATAACACTAAATGGGTTTCGATGTCAATGGTGGTACCTACCTACTTCCTGGTACGAGCTCGTCCACCTTACTAGATACTTCTAGCGACTATCAAACAGGCATCAATGCATCTTTAAAAAAAGAACACTTGATCCACGTCAGTAATCAAAACGTTTTGTTAAGCCGACATGTTTCAGGGCTACTACACCACCTAATGCATCTTTAATGCACCACAATCAGTCCAAGGTCAACGAATATTCGATCTGAATTTCACAACCACATAAACCAGTCTCAGGAAACCATAAAAGGGGCAATCAAGTGAGCTATTAAGGTATAAAATTAGCCTTAACATGGGTAAAGTATTGACTGCATAGGTCCGACCGTGTCGCCACGAACCCACCTTGCAACGTGTTATGCAACGCGTTCTGCCATAGTATCGATTGTGGTGAATTTCTAGATATGAATAATTAAGTGTGTGGATTATGGGCTCCGGGGAAGTGGTTAAATACGCCCTTCTATAAGATTCATATGTCGTTTTCTGCGTTTTAGTTTTACTGCAAAACATTGTGTTTTGTTTTAAAGATTCTGCTACTCGTACTTAATTGGTTTAGTGGTTGTTGCGCGAGTGCTGAGCCGGGATCATGGGTTCGATCCCCGAAATGGCTAGCTAATATACAATTTATTAATAATTAATTATCATATACAATTTCAATCTTTATTAATTAGGTAACTACTCGTATTATTATTTTCCTAAGATTCATATTTTATTTTAATAATTATTATTAGGCTACAAATATATGCTGTCTTTTTTTTTTTTTTTTAATATTTGTACGCCATAGTATGGCGGGATATGCTGTATTAGCTTTGCCCATGGACAGTTTTTTTAGGAGCAAAGCTTATTTTATTAAGTTAACTGTACTGTACTAGGAGACACCTTTGCCCAACAGTGGGACAATAAAGGTTAACTGAAAAAAAAACTGTTCTGCGGGGTAGTTACGTAACACACTAACAGCAACAAGAGGCTATAATTTAGACAGTTCAACCACATTCATTGCGTTATTTAAGTACTTACACAAATTTTCGAACAAAATTATGAAGCAATGGATTAGCAATTACTCCTTCAAAATGATTCAGATAGAGATTGAAAGTGTGTTACGATCTCTATCTGAATCATTTGAAAGTGTGTTACGATCTCTATCTGAATCATTTGAAAGTGTGTTACGATCTCTATCTGAATCATTTGAAAGTGTGTTACGATCTCTATCTGAATCATTTGAAAGTGTGTTATGATCTCTATCTGAATCATTTGAAAGTGTGTTACGATCTCTATCTGAATCATTTGAAAGTGTGTTACGATCTCTATCTGAATCATTTGAAAGTGTGTTACGATCTCTATCTGAATCATTTGAAAGTGTGTTACGAAATTAGGGTGCTGATTTGAAATTGTGGTGATACCAATGATTGTCAAAGAAACTGAAGATCCCATTAAAGTGGGACCAGGTATCTTTTATGAAAATCAGTGTCTTTTACAGTCAGGCACAGTACTTATAATGAAACTATAAAGTAACAGCCGCCCCACAAATCAATGTCTCCTTAAACCGTAGAAAATTCCAATAAAAATAACCTAAAAGCCGAAGTAAGAGTGTTTTCACGAACACAACCTACGAATTACCACATTAGGATGGATATAAAAAGGCTCAATTCACCAACCTATTGCAGGTACGGAAGCCAAAACTCCAGGCATAAAATGTTACGATAAAGAACTTGTAACAATAAAATAAAATATAACGCAGTACGCAGTAGGTACGTTCGACTATGTAACACAATAATGGTGATTTTAACCAAAGTTCAGGCACTAAAGCATGGCGAACGGCTGACCTGACCCCGTTCTGTCTAAGAAAGGTCTTACTTCAGCTGTTCTATAGAATTGTGACGTAACTAATGAATTACTTCACTAGTTCCGTTCGGCTCGCCTTTTGGGTTGACGAATACAAATTGTATGTAATACGTACGTATAGTATTTTTCCATGAAAATCCATTTCTATTTTACTTTTTCTTCTAATACTTAGAGAGAATTTCGGCAAGGAACTTTCCATGAAAAATCTTTCTTTTGCTAAAGATTTTCTGTAACAAATCTTATGTGTTTTGTATTTTGTTCATTTGTTTTCATAGAACTATTTTGCAAAGATACTGAGGCGTACTGAGAGGATTGTTCATTCTTCTAGATCTGTGATTAGGATTGAACTCCTCTCGAAGGGGTAACCGCTGTTTCAATATGCATCGGTCCACTGGGAATACATATATAAGAAGGTAATGCAAGTAAATGACCCTAAATGACCTGAAATGATGAAAAAATAATGCCATCAAAAACAAAACTTGTAAAAAAAACCAAGTCTCGCAACTCAGTTCTTCTACCATAAAAAGTTGTGAGATCCATGTAATACCAAGTCGGTTAATTTATTCAGTCCCTACTTAAGGAACCTTCTGTCTTAAGTTATTACGTAATTAGCTAACCTAACGACATCTTGTAGTGACCATATCAATATTAAAAATCTTTTATGTTTAAAATACATAGATTGACTTGGCCATCGCATGAAAACACAATGTATTTCACAGTGCAACAAACAAACAAAAATTCAGGTCTTTAGTTTTATCCACAACGAAGTTATAGGGTGTCGAAAATGGCCTGAACTGCTTCGAGAAAAGGATGGTACGGCCGTGCCCCTTTTTGCTCGACTTGGTGGGGGCACTCCCGTGCCCCCAGATTTACAATAACATACATACAGTCAAATTTAAAGTCAGATAAGTAGTTCTGACTTAAATTTGACATGTATGTTATTGTAAATTATACTTTTTTGTTAACTACCAGCAGCGCCCCGCGGTTTCACGTGCATAAGTGTCGATCCCGTAAGAACATCGGGATAAAAACTATCCTATGTCCTTTCCCGGGACTCAAATTATCTCTATACCAAATTTTATCTAAATCGGTTCAGCGGTTTAAGCGTTAAGAGGTAACAGACAGATAAACACACTTTCGCATTTGTAATATTAATATGGATTACTATGGATTGTGTTTTGATAAGACCCCTCCGTGCCTCGGAAACCACGTTAAGCCATTGGTACCGATTGTCATTCGTGGATCGTGGGGGGTCTACCCAGTAACTGGGATGTGGAGGTCACATAGGCAGTCGCTCCATGTAACATACTGGTCTTCAGCCGCATCCGGTTCCCAACCGACATAGTTGGGAAAAGGCTAGGCAGATGATGATGACGATTGTGTTTTACTAAGTTTGGACTCACATTATGATAAGCTGTTGTTCGCAAACCAACGTTTATGTTTTGCAGTGCCCTGACAGGGTTCATGTACAAAAAACCGACAGTAATATTTGTAAAATGTGTGATGTGCATGAGAGCAAATAAATAAATAATTGAAGCATTTGCTGACGTCTTGATTTACCTAGTGTAGGTTAGTTGGATAGGAAGAGATTTAAAAGAATAAACTGGAGGCCTAAAAATGCCACTTTGGCAGAATCATAACAGGATAACATTATGATTATGGCGAAGACAGTCCGTGTTTTTCTTTTTTCGCTGCACTACGTAGGTAAGAAATTGGGATTAGATTTGGATTGGATTGATTGGTATTTTAGCACAGACAAAAAAAAAAAATAACTGAAAAATCCTTCACCAATGGGATTTGATACGATTAACTTAACAGTTAACTGTCCATTATGATTCATAATGTGATCCTTTTATGATTCTGCCAAAGTGGCCTTTTTAGGCCCCTTGTACCTACCTATACCGAAAGAGAACGTTCCTCCCGATTCAGGGCATCTACTAAAATCTACTTGCCCTCGGAGGAAAAGATATCAATTGCACGTGTCTCAATGGGATTCATTATATCGAAAGCGCGCGTGGGCAGTCCCGCAGGACAACAGACCAAATAATACAACAACTAAATTGAAATCTATTAGATTTCTTTTTATTCTATTCATACGAGACAGTGGAACAGGTGGGCTGTTTCATTGTTATTTTAGGCCAATCAATTGCTCAATTTGCTCAAATACGTTGGCATGTGACATTTTTTTTAGAATATAAGATAAATGTTGAGTTTTTATCATTGACGAAGGTATAGACTTAAAGCGTAGTATCAACTGGAGCGATTTCATGAAATTTTCGCGCAAATGGTACATCCTACTTTAATCTACAATGCGTTTCAAATAAGAATAGGATCGACTTAGCGCCATGTTGTGACGTCATAGCTGTCAAATCGAATAAACTGGGTAGCGTGGGCAAAACAAGATATTTTTTTAATAACATTCATTATCTACGAATCATGATTTCATGAACGAAGAATTTTTAATCTGAACATGTCTGCATCACTGTTTGAGTAGTCATCGTCAACAAATAACAACAAAAACAAATTTAACAGGAAACAACCACGTAACATACAGAATTAACGAAAGAAACAGGAACACTCCACAAGCACTCAGTCTCACGAAGAAGCACACCAACAACCACAGAGCATGTAACACCCAACAACGACAAGATGGCGGCTGGCATCTTCGTTACTTTCTGGTGAATTGTTGTCAACAATGAAAATAAGAAAGAAAGTAGCATAATAAAAAAAAAACTAATTGAGACAAATTTTTTGATGTTTTTTTTTTCACTTTGATTTATCTAAGACTCGGTTAAACAAAAAAAAAGTTATTGATACGCAAATAAGTTTTCTTTGCAAACCGTACTTTTCAATCAACATTTGACAGATAGAGGTCATTGACGTTCCTATTCTTATTTGAATCGCATTGTATTATACTAGTCACAAAACTAAAGAGTTTGTTTGAACGCACTAACCTCAGGAACTACCTATCGGAATTGGATCATTGTTTTTGTATTTGATAGCCTAATTTTTGAGGAAGGCTATAGGCTGTTTAACGTCACGCCGGGACCCTCAGGAGCCGTGCAAAACGAAAAAACGCAAATAGAACTCTAGCCAAAGATGAAGTAATAGCGCGGGCAGGCGATGCTATGCAACAGGGTGGATCGGGGGAACAAAGAAAAATTTGTCTGTTCAACAGCGTAAATAACGCAATGAATGTTGTTCAACTGTCACAATGAAACCCATTGCTACTGATAGTGCGTTTAGCAATTACTCTTCTTTAATAGATTTTCAACTTTATCACTAAAGTATAAGGTTCAAAGTTGATTGGGAAAATTTGACAGTTTCGGGTAGCTTGATGTGCTGGCGTCTGTACCATACTATCGGTAGCAATGGGTTTCATTTTGACAGTTCAACAACATTCATCGCGTTATTTACGTTATTGAGCAGCCACACTTTTCGTACATGAGAAGCAATGGATTAGCAATATGATGAAATTGAGGGTACTAATGTGTTAGGTACGCAATTATGGTGCTGGTTATACACTCACGCCGGTTGCGAGTACTACGCACCTGACCTTTATGAAGAACACTAGCTGCGCCCCGCGGTTTCACCCGCGTAAATAAAAAAATAATTTTTTTATCAAAATTGGTCCAGCCGTTTGACCGTGAAGAAGTAACAAACATATAAACACACACACACACTCACAAACTTTCGCCTTTATAATATTAGTGTGATTACTATTAAGGTCACTAGATAACCAGGAGCTGTCATCATCTGCCTTGCCTTTTCCCAACCATGTTGGGGTCGGCTTCCAGTCTAACTGCATGCACCTGAATACCAGTATTTTACATGGGGCGACTGCCTATCTGACCCCCACAACCCAGTTACTGAGTAATACGATACCCCTTGCTAAGACTGGTTGTCAGACTTTCGGGCTTCTGACTACCCGTAACGACTGTCAAAGATCCACGAATGACAGCCGGGACCAACAGGTTAACGTGCTTTCCGAGGCACGGAGGAGTCACGGTATGTAATGATGGTCACCCATCCACAGACCAACCGCGGCAAGCGTAGCTTAACCTGATCTATCGACCTGTGCGGCTGTTATTATTTAGCCACGGGCCCCTCAACCAGGACAATGTCTGGCTAGTATTTCTATGACTATTTAAGTAAGTAACTAAAAATTTTACGAGGAAAATGTCGTGAAGAGAGTTTTGAGTATGGATGTCGATTGCTATAAGAGTAGGGGAAGACCAAAGAAACGATGGATGGAATGTGTGAATGATGATATGGTTAGAAAGGGGGTGACTACCGAGATGATGACTAATAGAGAGGTATGGAAGAAAAAGACATCTTGCGCCGGCGCCGACATCAAACAAAATTGGGATATCGAAGGGCACGAGAATGATAATTAATTCAAAATTGAAATCAAAGCCTTCTGGTAATATGAAGTAGGTGCAGACGCCAGCACATCAAGCAACTACAATCTGTCAAATTTCTATAATACATTTTCAACTTTATCGCTAAATCATAAGGTTCTAAGTTGATTGGAATAATTTGACAGTTTCGGGTAACTTGATATATGCGTCTGTCTGTACCTACAAAGTAAGTGAAAAACTTTTAAAACTAATTAACACGAATAGTTAGAACGTGTAAAAGCAACAATGTTAGACACGCCATGCTCATACTAGGCATGAAAAACTAAATGCTAATGTTCTACATATTTCACCTCATTAAAAAGGTACAATCGCTAGCACATCAACCTACCCGAAACTGTAAAATTTTCCCAATCAACTTTAAACCTTATGCTTTAGCGATAAAGTTGAAAATCTATTTAAAAAAATTGAAAGATTTTAGTAGCTTGATGTGCTGGCGTCTGTACATGACGTTACGAAAAGGTATATATAATTTACATACCTTGAACCTATGACGTAAGCCGAAATTCCAAGAAATTCGCTTCGTTTGTCGTAAAGTCGGACCATTAAACTCTTCAGTTCGTTGGACCTTTTTGAAGACGTAACCCTAACTGGATTACGTGTTTAAAGAGGACCAACAGGACCTCATTATTACTACCTTTGGCGGTTTTAAGAGGAAATGCGGTCGAAGAGACTTTTGAAAAAGCCTAAGTAAAAAGTCATAATTCGAGGTTTGACTCTCGCCTATTTCCTCCTCCAAATTGTACCAATTTAAAATTATTTTATAAACGAATAATAATAATCTTTATTATAATAGACACAAGATTCATGGTACACAAGAACAGAAGTACAAAGTAACATGGTATATCTACATAAATCTAAACAGATCATGTAACCCTGTCTCCTAAACTAGGTAGTCCTGTATCTTAGGAGACAGAGAAACTGAATAAGAAGGATATATACTGTGTCCCTATGTTTTTCTTTTTAGGGTTCCGTAGCAAAATGGTAAAACGGAACCCTTATGGTGAGACTCTGTCTGTCTGTCACAGCTGGATATCTCGGATATATATATCTCTATACTAATGCTATCAACTTGAAATTTGGAGTAGTTTTAGATGACGTTTGCCCAACTATTTTGCAAATAAGAAAGAAATAAAAATATATGTATATTTTTTGCAACAGAGACTGAAAGGGGGTCTGAAAAATTCGAAGTGGGGCTACTAGTGCATGTGGAAGATCATATGAAAGAGCGCAGTTTGCACATTCTCAAACCTTTTTTCTTATTTTTTTTGGGCCCGATGGTTTTTGACTTTTGATGAAAAATGTAAAAAAAATACCGTTCTCTCGCCCCACCCCCCCGCCCCCTTAACTCCGAAGTTTGCAAAGAGAAAAATCTGAAATTATTCTATGTGATAGAAGTTTATGTAAAGATTACAGGATAAATAAAACGAAGTCTCTAAATAGCAATTTTTTTCAGAACTCATCAACAAAAGTTACATTAGTTCCACTATCGGTAAATAGATGGCGCTGACATCAAACTGCAATATTTTACACCGCAGTGCACAGTGTTAAAATTCTCTGACGAATATAGCCTCGCCGATGAAAATTTAAAAACATATGATGGTGCGGAAACCTCGGTGCGCGAGTCCGACTCGCTCTTGCCTGGTTTTTTTTCGTTAATAGTTGCCAAATTTGTACACTACGCCTCTGTCTTTTACGGCTGTCGAAATGTGTTTTTTGATACCTTTCATGTCAAATACTGCTGACAATGACAGATTTGCGTGACGGCCGACATAATATGACGGCTATCGCTCTTCTAGGATCGGCAAGAGAATAATGATAAGGTAGCAGCAGTAGGTTGAAATTTTCAAGGAGACGTGTAGGTACCTAACTATGGCCTCTAACTCCTATCATCACATTAATTAATCACACTAATATGTGTGTGGGTTTATATGTTTGTTACTTCTTCACGCTCAAACGGCTGGACCAATTTTGATAAAATTTTGTATGCAGGTAGCTGACACCCTGGATTAACATAAAGGCTACATTTTACATTTTATCTTCTTCATATAAGTGAAAGTTTGTGGGTGTGTTTGTATGTTTGTTACTTCTTCACGCAAAAACTACTGAACGGATTTAGATGAAATCTGGCACACAGATGGTTTATAACCAGGATTAACACATAGGCTACTTTTTATTCCGATATTCCTACGGAATCGAAACTTATGCGGGTGAAACCGCGGGGCGCAGCTGGTTGTAAATAAGACCCAAACGGTCTTATTACTAAACAAGGGTTTTTTTATGACATGGTTTAATTAACCCATCGAGCCAGCTTTTGTAATGAGAACATGACATAAATATCACGCCTGTATTTCCCGACGGGTTTGACAGGAGATTATGGTACATTCACATTTCGCCAGTTGTGTTTAAGTCCCACGTAATCGGGGGCGAGCCTATTCCGGCCTGCTACTGAGAAATTCCAGATGGAAAAACCCGATAACATTTTTCCCGATCCGGGAATGGAGCCCAGGACCTCAGAAGTAGCGTTTGCGACCACTAGATCTATCTGGCAGTCTAATAAGATCGTAACTGTGCAACTGTGTCTGTGTTCTTTATTCAAAAATGACAACTCAGATTGGTAACACTTCGATAGCCATTTTTGAATTTAGTTTAAAATTCAAAAATGCCTCCATTGTTTGAAACCAAGGGTCAGCATATTAATAAAACAGGCTGTCGCGATCCGTTTTTTTTAAAAGATAAAGTGATAAATAAATATTATAAGTACAAATGAATAAAAATAACAAAGTAAGTAACAAAATGGCAATTTTTACTTTGAACTATTTGCCTGAAGCGTGGAGTGTCGACGACAGAAAAGGCAAAGGGCGGGCTAAATTAAATTATTTACTCAACATTTTTATTTAAATATTTTTAGACTAAGTTTTGGTTATAAATCTAATCTAGGTACCTACTGTTTACTCAAGGTACGCATAAAATAGGTCGGCTGTCCGCCGTTAGGTGACTCCTGGGCTAAGCCGTGTCTTCAGACAAACCTTGTTATGCAGTAAGACGAAGAAGACTGTAAATCCAAGGAAACAAAATCTATTTCAACAAATCTTTGCCTGGTCTGTATTACGGTATCTAGGAAGCTTAGTAGCGAGTCCGGTATTAAGGGTCCCAAGACGTCCTTTTTTTTGACTCTTGAGTTTTGTGGCCTTGGCACATTATGCGAAAGGTTTTCGTAATCATAATGATTTATTTGCAATAAGTATTGGTAGGTACACTATTGGTCTTAAATTCAATCATATTTATTGTGTATAATATATTACATAATATATAAGTTAACAGACTTTAAATAATAATATGTACAGTTCACAAAATATTATAATGACAACGTTTTCAGATCGAAAAGGCATACTTACTACAATTACTATTAGAAAGAAAGTTAGCATTCAGTAACGTGGAGTTACGGGAACACATCGATTCTATCACTATCGCTGGTAACGATACCACGGCACTTGTAATATCATATGCGTTACTGTTACTGGGATGTCATGAAGATGCTCAGGATCAAGTATATACAGAGTCGGTAGTCATTTTTCTATAGTAGTTTCTATGGTAGTGACTTTAAATAATAATATGTACAGTTAACAAAGGAGATAAGTATACAGGAGCGTCGGATATGGTTGAAGTTTACTACGAAACCGATGGATGTTCTGGACTGAAATTTAATTTAATAAATGAGCTGTATGTTTTCTATTAACAAAACTAAATTTTATTCGAGAACATCCATCGGTTTCCTAAGTAAACTTCAACTATATCCGACGCTCCTGTATACTTATCTCCTTTGTTGGCTGTACATGTTTAACCTATTGACCGCCACAGTCATGTATAGATGACAAACCAAAATGTGCCCAGCCACGGTTCGACTACATGACAGACTTTGACGCCGAAGGTACGTTTTTGATTTTTTGACGTGTGGCGGTCAAAAGACCTATCAAAAAATTCGTCCGCATCGCTGTCAACGGGAAGAGTGCCCTAAAGGATGGTAGCATTGCCACGTCGTATGGCGAGGCTGATTCTTTGGCCAAAAAATAGGCCGGCCCTCTGGTCACGTGAAGAGAAATTCAATTCCTAACACATAGACAGACATTTGACATGCATAACGTAGCAGTATTTGAAGCAGCAATTTGTGAGGGTTCACGTGCTTTACGGGTTTCTTCATCAATCTATATTTTTTAAACTTTAAAAAGCTTAGGTACCTATGGTGGAACTCATAATTAGCTGCAGTGAAAAATGTTGCCACACTAAGTATCTCTACTAGTGACGTGATTAAAACGCAATGAAACATCGTTTCAAGCCAGGATATTTGAAATTTACCAATTTTGACACTCAAAATATTATTTATATTGATCGGATAAAAATATAACTATGTTGTGGTTTCATTCACAGTCTTAATTTTTTGTGGAACTTGACATTGATCGATTTTGAACTGACTGTTAATTGAATGAATCAATTCTTTTATCACATCACTATTTAAATTTCGTTAAAAAGTGGCAACACATGAGCCGTCATTTTGCTGCAGCTAATTAAAAGTAGTTGAATAATAATTTAATGTTTTTCAGGATTCATGCTTTTACAGATTGAAGTCTATCAGAGGGCAATGACTAGATACTCATTACTTTGTTAAGTTACTTATAAGTTACGAGCCACAGTTACTTAGCCATACTAGTACCTAATAACGATCAAACTAAAAGCATTTATTTTAAATAAACCAATTACACCTTAGATACACTTCAATACGTGAAAAGCGTTTATTTTTCAACAAACTAGGTACCAAATGTTACAATTATCTTAGAAAACTTGCTTTAGTATTTTATTTGAAACTCGATTGAGAATTCTATTTTGATAAAGTAACCATACAGTTATGACTTTGTAGCCGTCCTCTGGCCCTCTGCCCTCTACATGTCGTGAGAAATTCGTTTTGAAAAGTTAGGTACATAACTACTATAAAATCACGTAATTGTATGTCAGCGGTAAAAACTGTAAAACATTGAATTACTTCGCGTCGCGGCGATAGAGCCTAGAATTTTTGTTCAATATTGATTACGATTGGAGTTAGTATTGCAGTTTCTTTAAATCTAGTGTTTTGAAAAAAATATTGAATTATTTGATTGAAATTTCGTGGAAAAGAACGCTATCTGCCTTCCTCACATGATTATCTCCTACCTCATCTGACCAAGATTTTGTCTGGACTTTAAAAGAGACTCTGACCTCTGAGTTTGTTTCGGCCTTTCTTCTCAGAGTAGTCAAATAGGAAACGCCGACCTCATCTATCATCAGCCTAGCCTTTTTCCAACTATATTGGGGTCGGCTTCAAGCCTAACCGGATGCAGCTGAATACCAGTATTTAGTATTTATTATAAACGCCGACCACATCTAGTTTTTAGGGTTCCGTTTTTATCCTTTGGGTACAAAGGGTAAAAACGGGACCATATTACTAAGACTTCGCTGTCTGTCCGTCTGTCCGTCTATCCGTCTGTCCGCTGTCCGTCTGTCTGTCACCAGGCTGTATCTCAAGAACCGCGATAGCTAGACAGTTGAAATTTTCACAAATTATGTATTTCTGTTGCCGCTATAACAAAAAATACTAAAAACAAAATAAAATGAATATTTAAGGGGGGCTCCCATACACCAAACGTGTTTTTTTTCGGCGTTTTCGCCTCGTGGTACGGAACCCTTCGTGTGCGAGTCCGACTCGCACTTGGCCAGTTTTTATTAAAATATGATTGACGTGGAAAAGTGTTTGTACAAACCTACTTGCAGAAATAAAATCATTTGGATATCGCTAACTACCTAAGGTAGTTTCAGTCCACCTATATTAAGCCTACTAAAAATATAAGTTCGATTTATTTCGAAAATACAAAGCCTGCATTGACTTTTATAAGGACCTACCAAATAAGAAAAACAAAACCATTAATTGATTAGGTAGGTACTAGCGACTCACAACGGTTTCGCACGGCTGTAATTTATATGTAAAGACGGTAGTCTGTTCATGGTACTTTGTGCACCAGTTCTGGGGGCCTAAAAATGCCACTTCGGCAGAATCATAAAAGGATAACATTATGAATCATAATATGTTTTTCTTTTTCCCTGCACTATGTAGGTATAATCAAAGAGATTGGGATTGGATCTGGATTGGATTGATTGGTATTGTAGCAAAGACAAAAAAAAATAACTGAAAAATCCTTCACCAATGGGATTTCATACGATTAACTTAACAGATAACTGTCCATTATGATTCATAATGTTATCATTTTATAATTCTGCCAAAGTGGCCTTTTTAGGGCCCCATTAACCAAACTAAAAGTACTAGGCTTGCATGAATTCCTGACAGTATTTCATTAGGTGGAATCCTAATGGCTATCTGGAATAATACCTAATACCTTTGAAATGGTTCTGATGGTTTAAATTTTTCAAATAGGAGTTGTATTATTGTTCCAGAGATTACCCTCCAATTATACACAAACTCTCTTTATAATACCTATTAATATAGATTATAAAAACTCATTGTTATATTACCTACTTTTACTGAAACTTTCTAGTTTCCTAGCCTTCACTAAACGGTTGGTCAACAGTTCGCGTGACCAGAATGTTCGCCGTTCTTTGGCAAAGGAATTAGCATTGCCATTCAACATGGCATTGCTGCCAAGATTACGTTACGTAGGACAGCAATTGATTTTCATGCTCTTTTCGAAGGAAATTGTTTGCCAGTCCGTACGTACATGTTTTTAGTGCGTTTGTAACTCGTGAACCATGTTTTTAGTGCGTTTATAACTCGTGAACCATGTTTTTAGTGCGTTTATTACTCGTGAACCATGTTTTTAGTGCGTTAATTACTCGTGAACCATGTTTTTAGTGCGTTTATTACTCGTGAACCATGTTTTTAGTGCGTATATAACTCGTGAACCATGTTTTTAGTGCGTTTATAACTCGTGAACTATGTTTTTAGTAAGTTTATAACTCGTGAACCATGTTTTAGTGCGTTTATAACTCGTGAACCATGTTTTTAGTGCGTTTATTACTCGTGAACCATGTTTTTAGTGCGTATATAACTCGTGAACCATGTTTTAGTGCGTTTAAACTCGTGAACCATGTTTTTGGTGCGTTTATAACTGGTGAACCATATTTTCAATTCATTATTCATAGATATGTGGGGGTAGTTGCGTAACACCTATCAGCAGCAATGGCGTTCATTGCGTTATTTACGTTGTGAGCAGATAAATTTCTCAAAACATATGAAGCAATGGATTGGCAATATCCTTCAGAATGATTCAGTTTGAGATTGATAGTGTGTTACTTACGCAATTATGGTAACGTTTTCTGACTATGTTTTACAATCGTATAAAAAATTTCAACACTGGACCAAATCTAACATGCATTTTATTTATTTATTTATTTAACACTTCAAGCACATAAATGTACAGGGGCGGACTTAATGCCATAGGCATTTTCTACCTTTGGGTGATGCAGAGACAAACAGTGGTAGGTGCAATAATGAACATTAAGAAATAAATATTTCAAATATAAAAATACGCATAAACCTATTAGAACTGAATATAATACACACATTTCCACACACACTTGAAACAACCATCTATTTGGTCA
This sequence comes from Mesoligia furuncula, assembly GCA_916614155.1. Lineage (NCBI taxonomy): Eukaryota > Metazoa > Arthropoda > Insecta > Lepidoptera > Noctuidae > Mesoligia > Mesoligia furuncula. The sequence continues at coordinate 23,347,840 of OU744806.1, forward strand.
AAGAAATATTGTAAAGCAGCTGAATACTAGTATTTTTCATGGAGCGACTGCCTATCTGACCCTCTTAACCCCTTGGTAAGACTGTTTGTCAGACTTTCGGGCTTGTGACGACCCGTAACGACTGTCAAATTTCCACGAATGACAGCTGAGACCAACGGCTTAACGTGCTTTCCGAGCCACGCAGGCAGGGCTCTTGGTAGGTAGGTATGTAAAGATGGTCCCCCATCCACGGACCAGCCGCGGCAAGCGATCGATCCGCGCGGCTGTTATTATTTAGCCACAAGCCACTTTCGTCTAAGAAATATTGTACTGGTTGATAATTAAAATTGGCACAAAGTTTGTCCATTATAGTAAATTGTTTGACGCACAGTCAACAAAAGAGATAAGTATGCAGGATAGTCGGATATAGTTGAATTTTAGTAAGAAACCGATAGATGTTTTCGAATAAAATTTAATTTTCTTAATAGCAAACAAACAGCTCATTTATCAAATTAAATTTCAGTCGACAACATCCATCGGTTTCATATTAAACTTCAACTATATCTTACGATACTGCATACTTATCCCTTTTGTTGACTGTACCTACAACATTTTAGAGCACGCTAGCTTGCGGGGTAACTGCGTAACACACTATCGGTAGCAATGGTTTTCATAATGGCTGTTCAACAACATTCATTGCGTTATTTTCGCTATTGAGCACACAAATTTTTCGAACATATGAAGCAATGGATTAGCATAATACTTAGTGTGTTACAACCTCAACCTCAACCAACATCTTTACAATACAAATACATTAACCCTTAGTCTGCCGGAACGTAGATCTACGCGAGACACAATGGCTTTTTAATTGTGTCTGTAATTACGGCACACAAGCGGTTAAAAGATTATCATGGTTTAAAAAATAGAACGTCATTAGATGAATTTGACACAAATAGTAAAGACATTAAATTATGTACCTATCTTATATCTCTTTGGCTGTTATACAATAGGACAACGCTATCGCTGACTGTGGTACGACGATTAGAGCAATGACCACAATTATAAAAACATATCGATATCAATCCAATTCTCCAATACATATTACAGTTAAAATACAATTAGGATTTAGTATTGATTGACGTTGGTCACTCAAATTGTTCTTTATTGTCATTGAACTTCCATTAGGTATTTCTATTTTTAGCCTAATTGAATCTACAGCTAAAAAGACAGACTTTGACAGAAAGAAGAGAGAAAAATATCGTCAACAACGGCCTTATAGCATCGAGCCATTTCGAACTATAATCCGACAAAGTTAAAATTTTTATTACAACAATCGACGTTAAACCGTTTGTCGGAAAATACAGTAACTGGCTCGAAGGTAGAAAGTTAAGACTCGTTTTGTAATAAGACGGAAAATGTAATTAATGTATTATACAGTTACATATTACTATAATATGTAACTGTAATAGAGACTCAATGATCTCACAGTTAAACTGCGTAAGCAGTTTTGTGGGGCAATGTATCTAGCATTAAGAAAAATGTAATTGAATAAATCATTCATTCATTCATTCATTCAAATGATTTGAACAGGTATATAGGTCCATGTTCATGCTAATTATTGAAATAAGTAAAATTTTTTAACGCCTTCCTTAAAGGCGTTTATTGCAATTACTATCAACTCAGCCTATGGCAGTCCACTACTGCTGGACATAGGCCTCCCTCAGACTGCGCCACGGCACCCTGTCCTCCGCCTTCCGCATACAGTCTACCCCAGCCACCTTCACCTTCCATTCCTTTCTTTCCTTCTTAATTACTATAGTGTGAGTAAATGATAAATATGATTTTATTTCTGTAAGTCAATCATATTTTAAAACCTAGGTGAGGTCGGCGTTTCCTATCTGATAACTCTGAAAAGAAAGGCCGAAACAAACTCAGTCTTTTTTAAAGTCCAGACATAATCTTGGTCAGATCATGTAGAGTCTCAAAACAGTAGGTACATGATGCACCAGTCAGAAATTCAGTGGACGAGATTTTGCAATTTTAATCTGTAACTTTATTAATTTAAGAAACTAATGCTAACTTCTTTTAATGATCACTGAATTAGACAACAATTACAAATACATTTTAGGCTATAAGTGACATATTTTCAAAAATAAAATGCTAGTTATTTAGGCTAAAAGCCGTACCAAGTCTAGTCGAGCTATCCAGACTTGGCTGGTCAAGGACGTACAATACCTTAAGCTCTGTTTATTTATTTTGCCGCATACGGAAATCGAACATGTCAGCCCTGCAAGTTTATAATTACTCAGGTTTATTTTGGCCTAGCCAGCTATTAGAATTGTACCAATTTATCATTTAGTATTCATTCGAAGTTTGAATCGAAAATAGTGTTTAACTTTACTACGAACGTAAAAGGAATACACTGTTTCTTGAAATTTATAGAGACTTATGTAATACTAGCTACCGCCCGCGGCGTTGCCCGCAAGGTATGTCGATAAAAACTATCCTATGTCTTTCCCCGGGGTGCAATCTATCTCTCTGCCAAATTTTATCGAAATCCGTTCAGTGGTTTAGGCGTGAAAAGGTAACATACAGACAAACAGACAGAGTTACTTTCGAATTTATAACATTAGTATGGATGGTTAAATATTGGGTAATAGGTATAGGTAGCGGTAACAATAGCCTCGGACTTACACAATCGCCTATTACAGATTAACTAGCAACCTTAGAAATAAGAGATAGATAACACATAATAATAATTTAGATATTATGGTAAAATACTTACCTACTTCTTAATTCTTAACTATCTTACATTTTTTTATTAAGATTCATTGAAAATGTACTACTTTTTGGTCTCGTTGTCCTAAAACTTTTGTTGTAAGTCGAACCAAGTCGAATAATAATTTCTACTAATATAGTAAACGCACTGTAGGTATTATTTGAGCAAGAACTTTCCTACGCTCCGTTTACAAAAGATTTTAATATCATGAAACAATTAAACCCTCTGTTTATTGCGCCTAAGCGAAAGAAAACCAAGTACCAACGTGATTAGAACAAATGCAGCGTACCTGCATAACAGAATTTTAAAGAAACTAACATACCTAACACTAAACTATTTTTAACTCAGAAAATTGAAATCGATTTGAAAGTTCCGCACTCAATCAGAATGGACTTAATCTCCCGCCATTACCGACTAATGACAACGAAGCACTAAAACGGATATTTAATAGTAAATTCCATACCTTGTCAAATTGGAAAGTTTCCATGTTTCGTTGTACGTAAAAAGTTTATGGGAGCGGCGAGGGCGCGTCCTTCCCCTGCCGACGACGCCATGGTACTGGCGAGGGTCGGGAAACCCCTGCCTTATATAGCTACACGCAGGGTGATTCACTGGGAAAGTCGGGACTCGTCTGCTTTCTTTTACTGTTCACATTCAGCCTTGTTGAATGGATGTTTAATTTTAGAATTAACTACATATTCCCAGGATTCTATCTACAAATCTGCGAGTGGGTTTATCAAAGCGTTGCTGGCCTGGTAAGAAGCTTTCATACTTTATTTTGTATTCAATGAAAGAAAATCTAATTTAAGTATGTGCAAATATTTTCGAATAAAGGTGGAAATATGATATCTACGGAAATTACCAGAACTACGACATTATCCCACTCGTGTTATTAACCAAAATAATATATGTAGAGTGTAAGTGAGTGGATGTAGATATACTTTAGACATAGGCCTGAGTTCACCAACATTCAAACCACCGGTTAGGTATTTAATTTAGTTGGCTTATGTCAAATTTCCTAAGGTGATATTAAATATAGAACTAATTAAACATTTAATCAATCTAATGTCAGTGTTACGTCAAAGTCCATATAATTATATCCCCCTTACTAATAAACGTTGTATAGCGTCTTGTATAGTTACACAACGCTTTGTATCCATTCGAAAGTCAAATCACTGACGACTGAAAGAGAGAAATCGGTGTGTAACTATTCATCTGATATAATATGTTTATTAGTAGGGGGATAGTGTTTAAAAGGTGATTAGCCTAATCAACTGATAGACACGGTTTTGTGGTAGTAAGGTTATACATTTATTTTCTGTTCATCTTTGAAGGCATTCATCATTTCAGCCGAAAGACGTCCACTGCTGGACATAGGCCTCCCCCAAAAGGGGGGGTTTGCCATAATCGCCACGCTTGGCAGGCGGGTTGGCGATCGCAGTATGGTATGGTGGTGGAATGCATAGAGAACGCTGCTGCCCATTCTCCGGTACGACCCTTAGTCGCCTTTTACGACACCCACGGGTAGTATGGGGTGGTGTTATTCTTTAAGTCCGGCACCACACAGACTAAAAGAAGGAAGGCATTATGAACTAAGATTGCTATAAAATAAAAACGAGATGTTTTCTAAAAAAATACTGCAAAAAAAAAACAAAAAAAACTGAATTCTATTGACATTACAAACACGAAAAAGCTCTCTACATTACGACAAATAATCACGTTCAAAGTGCCTTCACAAAGTACAAAATTACGTGGTGTCCTTTATCAATGTAGCCCATTGATAAATAAAGGACATTTCAATGTCCTGTGTGGTGCTGGCCGTCCTTTTAAATGTCACCCGTTCGTAGCTCGTAGCTCGTAGCCGCAGACGCGTAGGCGCGTAGCGTCGTAGCTAGCTACGCGGTGCTGAAATGCTGACAGTCGCATAAAAGTGGGCTAGCTTGTTTGATTTATTTATTATACAAGTAAATGGGTTCCGTGGATATTTGTTTATTATTATACCTTATTAAAAAGTCCTTATAAGAAGGGGCCGTATAGGAAGGCTAAAAGTCACCCAAAGGGCAATGGAGAGGGCTATGCTTGGAGTTTCTCTGCGTGATCGAATCAGGAATGAGGAGATCCGCAGGAGAACCAAGGTAACCGATATATCCCGAAGAACTGCCAAACTTAAGTGGCAGTGGGCAGGGCACATTGCTCGCAGAACAGATGGCCGATGGGGCCGAAAGGTTCTGGAGTGGCGACCGCGCACCGGAAGACGTAGCGTTGGAAGGCCTCCAACAAGGTGGACCGATGACCTTGTGAAGGCCGCAGGAACCCGTTGGATGCGGGAAGCACAGGACCGGTCGAAGTGGAGGTGCTTGGGGGAGGCCTATGTCCAGCAGTCGACGTCTTTCGGCTGAAATTATTAAAAAGTCCTGTGTTTTTAAAAATAAGCCCACGGAAGCACGGACGTAAAAGTATCGCGGCGGGATTTTATCGCGCATTGAGAATCCAACAGAGCCCATTCCAGCGCGCCAAAAAAATTCACTCTTGGATTTTCAACTTTCGGCGCTATGCAGAGCGTTGAAAATTCAGTGCGCGAAAAAATCGGGAAGGGAAAACACGCCCCGCCCGTGCGAACATGGGTTTAGTCAAAGTTAAAAGCACAACCTAATGCCTAATGTTAATGCTTTTGTACAACAAATGTTTACCTACCTTTATTATAACCTTAAACGGTGAAGGAAAATATCGTGAGGAAACCGCCGTGTCCTAGAACCAAAAATTCGAAGACATGTGACATCTACCAACCCGCACTGGGCCCGCGTGGTGGATTATGGCCCACTCCCTCTCATAGAGAGAAGGCCTGTTTCCCAGCGGTGGGAATGATGGCTGACTATGCAATGCTATGCTTTTGCTATAACCTTGTAAATTAAATTTTTAGTTGATAATTTTTTTATACTATCTAATATTTGTCTTATAAACTCAAGTCTTCCAAACTTTGCTACAAGCATTATTTGTTCTTTAAACATGGTTCATTTATATTTAGTGTACTCAAGATTATTATACAGCAACGGAACTCTAAAATCTTCGTAACCGTTCGGTAAACAATGTAAGTAATACCTACTCTAAGTTAGTAATACGAAGAAAGAGTAAAATTTTCATCTTTAAAGCAAATGCCTTGAACTTTAACTTGGTTCACCTAGAATAGATGTACTTAATAAATATTTGTAGCACAGATTATAAAACTACAGAGCAACCTTCGTACCGACAAGCGTCATTGTTAGAGGTTATTGTAGAACTCCAGATCGTTCTTGTATTTGTTATTTTCTAATATACGGGCAAACCAGCATTATAATTACGTATCACACTATCCATCTCAATCTGAATCATTTTCAAGGATATTGCTAATCCATTGCTGAATATGTTCGAAAAATTTGTCTGCTCAACAGCGTCAATAACGCAATGGATGTTGTTAAACTGTCAAAATGAATGTCATTGCTAGTCATAGTGTACTACGCAATTATCCCGCTTGCTCAGTGCGGTATACACTACCAACAATTTTGTGAATCTATACATATAAAATTCAAAGTCCTGACTGACTGATATATCAACGCACAGCCTAAACCACTGGTCCTAGAGACATGAAATTTGGAGTGTGTGTTCTTTGTGAAGAGTAGGCATCCACTTAGAAAGGGTTTTGCGAAATTCCACCCCTAAGAGGCTGAATGGGGGGAGGGTGAAATTTCACGCGGGCGCAGTCTTGGGCAGCAGCTAGTGTTCTTATAGAAAACATGGACAAAATGTACACTGAAAGGTGTGTGGCTAACAGGCTAACCACACATCCTTCAGTGGTGGAGGCCCAGTGGTAACTGCCTCGACTGGCGTGTCGTAGGTAGTGTTTTCAAACCTGGGCACCCACTTTACTTTAGGTAAATTATTTAAAAAAAGGGTTAAGGAAAACATCATGAGGAAACCGGCATGTCCTAGAGCCAAAAAAATCGAAGACACGTGAAATCCACCTACTCGCACTGGGCTTGCGTGATGGTTTACAGTCCATTCCTTCTTACAGAGAGGAGTACTGTGTCCCAGAAGAGGGCACGTTATAGGCTGAAGAAGCATCTTCAGCCTATAACACAGCAGTGATGAAGTATTCTTTGTATGAAACTGAAACAGCATCACAGCAGTGATGAAGTATTCTTTGTATGAAACTCTCTACTGCAACGTAATCGGAATCGTAACGTAATCGCCTCGCCTCGGGACAAGCTCACGAACCGCGGTGCGGTGCATTACGGCTCGTCGTCCCCGCGCTTACAGCTCGTCGTCCCCGCGCTTGCGTCTCTCCGTACCCGAGCTTACCTCTCTTCGTCTACCCTTGCCCCTCTTACCCCTCCGGCCTGCCTGTTGCACCATCAACCAGCGGCCGGCGAGTCGTAAGCGCGGCGTCGCCTAGCCGTAGCCAGCCGAGTCGATGTATCGGAGCTTCCGATCCGCTATGGTTATGTGCTTACGTTAGATTGACGCCTGTTTGACGGCGAGGCGAAAGGCAATACGGTGACGACGGTTTCCTTTATGCGTACCTTTCATCTACGTCCACCAGCTGTGCCTGCCTTACATGGAGTCTAATTTCGACTTAGGTGAATACTCATCCGCAAAATATTTATCCGCGGATGAAACGTTACCCTTTTAAAATTGTAAGGCGACGAATCATCCGCAAGTTCGGATGAGTCGTCGCATAGTTAATATTGATGTGGCCATATCGGCCAAATATCTAGTCTGTGCCCATTCTATTTCAGATGAATTGTGTACATTAGAGAGATCAATACATATTTCGATTTAATCTGAGATGAGTTTTGTTTATCTAGTTTAATATCTATGAATACTGGAATACTGTTTATTGGCAAGTATTTAAGCGATCGAATATAAATTCAAACTAAACCCTTAGTTTGAATTTATATTCAAAAGTAGTCAAAAATACTGATTATGGCGTACTGAAATACTAAGTAAGCAAAAGACTGAGGGCGAACATAAATATTAGAAAACGGCGACTTAATAATACGAAATTGAAGTACCTACGAGTTATTCAGAACGATCAGTATAATAATATTTTAAGCGAACAGCTCATGCATCCTACGTCGATGGAACCCCACTTTGCGGGGCTCCTATTTCTGGGTAAAGGGTTTAACTTTAAAGTAACCTAACCAATTTTTTTTTTATTGTTACCGGGTTGAGGAACGTACGATCCTTCCGCAACCCCCGACTGGTGCCGGCCAGCCACTGCGGGCTTCGTCGGGTCAGGGGGTGGAGGTGTGAGGTGTTTGACTCCCCCCGCGAAGTCTAAGAGGGGCGCGCGTGGAACACTACGCGCCGCCACCTCGGGTCCTGATGTGTGGGGGGCGACGGACGTCCCCGAGTCAACCGCCCCTGGACCCGTGCGTATGCACGCCGTGTCCTCCCGGCAGTAGACGCAGTGGTGACACCGGGCGTCCGGCTCCCTGTTTATGCGACACAGGTACTTCCCGAAGCAACCATGCCCCGAGAGCACCTGCGTCACCTGAAACGACAGGGAGCCGTGCCTTGCCGGACCGCTTTGATGGTGCGAGGTAGGAAGTGAGAGCCTGTCCCGCCATTCCGCCCAAAGTAACCTAACCATACCTAACCTCGGGGTGCCCTTCGCTCGCTCTTGCATCCTACGTTGTCTATCGACCGACCACAACCATGCAACCGAAGTCACCCGAAGTACGCAATAAGCGCCCGCCCACTCACTATTTTTTCGCCCAATTTAGTATTTAATTCGGACACTTGGAATTTATCCATATATTATTTACTAGCTTCCGCCCGCGACTCCGTCCGCGCGGATGTCGGTCTTCGCGTGGATGGTTTATTTCTCCATTTTGAGTAACTCTGACAATGACATCTTATAAATATCTATTGGACCCAAATACGGCTAAGCCTATAATAATTAAGGAGATCCCTCTATTGGGCTACTGCTGTTGAGCTCGCGTTCTATAGTAAGTATTTTTTCCATAGTAATTCCGACCTTGATAAGTAGCATGTAGCAGTAAATTACTGACAGTGACGAAAAGTTTGCAATAATAAAAAAGTGATCGTGACAATGCGACAGAAAGTTAATTGAGAGCTTCAGCATACACAACATTGTTAGTGAGCTCGTCCGGAATATGAACATGAAGATTTCTTGGACTGCTCACACGGGAAAGAGCTACGTAAAGTTGCCCGTGTGAAAAACAACTCGCGGTAAGATCTACGCCAGCAACTCCTAGGGTCTGACCTTGAGCCTTATTTATTGTCATGGCGTAACACAAAGCTACAGGAAACTGTATTCTCTTAAATTGAAATGGAAAATTATCCACTACGGGTAATGCAACGTGTGTTCGCGGTTCTACAGAACAACGTCTATGAATAAAACCGAAAAATAAGATTTTTTTTTTCTACGTATTTTTCCAGGATAAAAAGTATCCTATTTTATGCCCAGGATAATAAGGTATAATTATACCAAGTTTCATCGAAATCGAACCGTTAGTTTTCACGTGATGCCTGCATATACAGACAGACAGACAGACAGACAGACAGACAGACAGACAGACAGACAAAAATTTTTTTAATCACATATTTGGGTTTGGTATCGATCCACCAACACCCCCCGCTATTTATTTTTTCAATATTTTCAATGTACAGAATTGACCCTTCTACAGATTTATTATATGTATAGATTCGCCCGGTTAATAATTCCCCCTATTTATTTAGAAGTTCAGAAATAGGTTTTTTGTATCTTGATTGTTCTAAACATAGCTTATTGAGAACAGGTCACCTCTTTTCTTTGAAAACGTGGTAGAAGAGGTGAATAGCAACATCTGACGAGCGAATACCTCTCGGGGCGGGGGTCAGATGAATGAATGACGACGAAGCTCTCCAAACTCAGTCAGTCAAAATCCGCAAAGTAGTCAAATAAACTTGGAAGGGTATTGTGGGTTTAGTACCTCTATACCTAAAGTAATTAAGGAATCAAATCACTTCCAACTTTTAAAAGGCTATTAAAGAACCACGTATGTGTGAATTGTAAGTCTGTACCACGGGTAAGACCTAGATAACGCAAGTATTACGATCTGTATGAAAAACAAGCGTGCCTTTTTTGGCTACCTACTATGACGATAATTCCTATGTCCACACGTATAGATAATTATTATGTGCAGTTGTCTACTAATTGACATGGTCCTCCCACGTAAACATGTGTCTGTATTTAAAATCAACCGGTTTGACAGATTGTTAGACCCAAATAATAGAATATTTGTTAGTAATTACATAGACAACGGAAACACTAGTGTAAGTACAGACGACAGCACATCAAGCTACTACAATCTGTCAGACTTCTTTAACAGATTTTTAACTTTATCGCAAAAGGTTCAAAGTTGGTTGGGAAAATTTGACCGTTTCGGGTAGCTTGATGTGCTGGCGCCTGTACGTACCTTTGGCAGATATTATTGGTATTAATTATAAGAATCTCAAAATCATCATTAATCAATCATTTAATTAATTGATAAAAATTAACTAAAACTATTCACGAACTAAAATATAGCGTCGAGAAAAATTCATCCGCATCGCTGTCGACTGGTAATGTACCCAAGAGACTGGCAAGACAATTGAATCACACTCATATTATAAAGGCGAAAGTTTGTGAGTGTGTGTGTGTGTGTTTATATGTTTGTTACTTCTTCACGCTCAAACGGCTGGACTAATTTTGATAAAATTTTGTATGGAGGTAGCTGACATCCTGGATTAACATATAGGCTACTTTTTATTCCGATATTCCCACGGAATCGACACTTATGCGGGTTTAACCGCGGGGCATAGCTAGTAATAAATAAATATCAATTAGGGTATTAACCTTTTGACCGCCACAAATCAAAAAATCAAAAACGTGTCCTCGGCGTCAAAGTCTGTCGTGGAGTCGAATATCCGATATCCGATATCCTAGAGTCGAACCGTGGCGTGCTGGGCATATTTTAGTTTGTCATCTATACATGACTGTGGCGGTCTAAAGGTTAATTGTTGTTTATTTATATAATTATATCTATTATTTAATACTTTAATTCAATAAACAACATTAATAATGTGGTTTTGCGTCCTGCTCCATTTCCTGCACCATATTAAACCTTTTGAGTTACGCTGACACCCAAGAGTGCCATAAACAATAGATAAGTTATCGTGTCTCATTAGTCGTGGCTTGATAATTAATTAATGTTACTTTTTTGTAAAAGGGAATATTTATGTATATTTCTTTTATTTTAATCTTTCGTTCACTTTCTAAATGTTGTTTTTAGGGAAATGAGCATGAAATAAGACATCTCACTAGATCATGGGTTCCCAACCAGGGGGTCGTGCCCTCTTGGGGGGCGTAGAGTGACTCAAGGGGGCCGCGGCGGCTCCAAACATAAACTGTATATTTATAAAATTATATGTTCTTGGTACTAGAACTGGTTAAGAGCGTTTACGCAGTACGACATTTCATACAAACTTTCAAGTCCCTATTTTTCGAAATGAATGAACCGATTTTAAAGAAACTTCATACGCATAAGCATAACACAAAGGTCTAAAAGTTAGTAGAGAACATTTTCGAAAAATAGTGTTACAGTCATATAAGACTGATTTTAAATTTTCCGTAGGAACAGAGATTTCCAGCTATCTTTTTTTAAATAAGACATTTTGAAAATGTTTTCTACTAACTTTTTAGACCTTTGTATCCTGCTTATGCGTATGAAGTTTCATTAAAATCGGTTCATTTATTTCGAAAAATAAGAGCTTGACAGTTTGTATGAAATGCCAAACATTTAATTAACAGTTAGGTGTTGTAAAATGAGCTTCACCATTTCTATATCGACTAAATATTTTTTCCTACTTCTGTATGGATGATCAAAACAAAACCGAATCCATCCGAAGCGACCCTGCATACATCGAGATCACTTCGCTCGCTCTTGCATTCTACATTCTCTTAATTCTTCAACTTTTCTGCATAAATCGGCAAAGTAACTCTAAAGATTAAAAAAAAAGGTATGGGGGCGCGTATAGTGAAAGACTGGGAATCCCTGCACATATCTACACATTATCCCTAGATTATTTAATTATGAATCTCTTGAAAACCTAGGACTAGTGAGATCATAGATTCTGTTGAAAATGATTTATTCGTTTATTTCTATGTAGTTTTAGTAAATAGTAGGTATTCAGCTGCATTCGGTTAGACTGGAAGTCGACCCCAACATAGATGGGAACAGGCTAGGCAGATGGTGATGATGACGTTTAGGTAGGCTTAAGTAGCATCGGTGCAAGAGCAGCCAGCGGTAGCCCAGAAGTAACGGGTCCAACTTTCGAGTTGTAGGTCGTGAGTTCGACCCAGCAGGCGCTTGCATTTGTGTAAATAATTTGATCACCACTCTGCTCTCAAAACGGTGAAGGATAACATCGTGAAGAAACCGACATGTCCTAGAACCAAAAATTCGAAGACATGTGACACGGGTAGGTACCCTCACTGGGCCTGGGTGGTGGATTACGGCCCACTCCCTCTCGAAGAGAGGAGGCCTTTGTCCCAGCAGTGGGAACATTATTCAGCTGCATCTGGATACACTGGAACTCGACCCCAACATCATCTGTCTAGCCTTTTCCTAACCATGTTGGGGTCAGCTTCCAGTCTAACCGGATGCAGCTGAATACCAGTTCGTAGTCGACCCAAACATAGTTGGGAAAAGGCTCAGCAGATGATGGGGTTTGATGAGTTTCAAGTAGCATCACTACCTAAACATCTTCATGATCTGTCTACATACTACAATTCGTTTAACCCGCCAAATACACAAAATAATGTAGCCATAGCTCCCAAACTAGAGAACCCTGACATCATTCAGAAGCTAGATTGATAATGTTCTTTTTCTAATAGTCCGTAAATAAAATGTAACTGCATGCTCAATGTTTACGTAACCCCTACTTATCCTGAACTACCCCATAAAACTACAAGCCGCAGTCGTCTCGCCATGTCCCGCGCACCGAGTCCGGTTCGCATTCGGCACTTGTTTCAATCAATGCTTGGCATTCTCCCAGAGATCCGACGCCGGCCCGGCAGAGCGGCGCCGGCTGATTTTATTAGCTTTGTCTTAGATGACGCGCTGCAAATAAATATTGGGCCGATCATGTTTGTAGAGGAGTTGTTTATTGAGATTACGGAATTAATTATCGATTATGAGAATAGGTACGCTTAAGGGGCTTACAGGAGCTAAACACAAAAAAACGCAAGTTTTAGAAACAAAAGTAGGTATATGATCGACTACAGTAAACAAAATCAGAAAAATGTATGATATTCCTCAGGATATTTTCTAGGTAGATAGTGTGATGAAAACATAATACAACTAATTTGATACGATAGAAAAGAATCACGAAGGTACCTCTAAAAACTTTCATTTTACAATAAAAACCATACTAATATACTATACATACAATCATTCTGATTTTTGTCAGATTATTCTACAAACAACATACTAAAATACAAGTATTCAAATTTTTTAGTCCAGACAATAGATTTCTTGTAATTAAATAATTGCTTCATATTTTGCAATAAATTACCAGCGTTGTGTCATCGCGCTTCTGTTTCTTTTCTATGCAGTCTGACACTGACCGCGCTTTAGGTCATGTAAGCCCCTTAAATGGTTTGGTCATGTTGAGGGGATGAATGAAAGGCGACTAACAAAAGGTATTTACAAGGCTTTTTATTTATTTTATAATTTATGTACACACAGTAAAATACATAGGGATATGACATAATTATAATTTGAGTAGGTACTAAGGTACTGCTTATTTCTTAAGAAATTTCTTCCAGCAGACCTGCGAAAGGAGAAGTGAAAAAGAAATGTAGACAATAGTGTGTGAGAACAAGAAGAGAAAAATATGAATTTGTGAATCTTTTGTGAGTAATGTAACACCCACTCTCATAAAGATCGGAGACGCCACACTCGAAGTCGTGGACGAGTATGTTTACCTAGGACAAACTGTCCAGTTAGGTAGGTCTAACTTCGAGAAAGAGGTCAATCGACGAATCCGACTCGGCTGGGCAGCATTCGGGACGCTACGCAACATCTTCTCGTCCCACATACCGCAGTATCTCAAGACGAAAGGCTTTGACCAGTGCGTGTTGCCAGTGATGACTTATGGCACTGAAACGTGGTCGCTCACAATGGGCCTTATAAGAAGGCTAAAAGTCACCCAAAGGGCAATGGCCTATCCATTGCCCTTTGGATGACTTTGCTTGGAGCTATGCTTGGAGTTTCCCTGCGTGATCGAATCAGGAATGAGGAGATCCACAGGAGAACCAAGGTACGGTTACCTTGTTCTCCTGCGAATATCCTCATAGCATAGCCCGAAGAATTGCCAAACTTAAGTAGCAGTGGGCAGGGCACATAGCTCGCAGAACAGATGGCCGATGGGGCCAAAAGGTTCTGGAGTGGCAACCGCGTACCGGAAGACGTAGCGTTGGAAGGCCTCCCACAAGATGGACCGACGACCTTGTGAAGGCCGCATCCAACGGGTTCCCCGTTGGATGAGGGAAGCACAGGACCGGTCGAAGTGGAGGTGCTTGGGGGAGGCCTATGTCCAGCAGTGGACGTCTTTCGGCTAAAATGATGATGATGATGATGTGAGTAGTGGAAACATATACATACATACACTGACCTAATTGGCGATTTTCTTTAGAAAAATCGGGTGCGTACTAGCGTGGTACTCGCAACCAGAGCGCGTAGTACCCCAAATGGCATGCGTGTAAGATGTATGAACGTAAACGATGCGAGAATGAATGAGAGCGGAGAATGGGCAGCAGCGTTCTCTATGCATTCCACCACCATACCATACTGCGATCGCCAACCCGCCTGCCAAGCGTAGCGATTATGGCAACCCCCCCCCCCCCCCCCCCTTTGGGGGAGGCCTATGTCTACCAGTGGACGTCTTTCGGCTGAAATGATGATGATGATGATGATGAAACGAAGCGAAAGGAGTATGTAAGGATCGCAGCAAGTAGCTTTCTGTAGTTTCTGCCTACCCCCATGGAGAAAAGGCGTGAGTTTATGTCCGATTTTTATACTTAATGACAAACAAAAACAAACGACAACTTTTGTAGGAATTTTTGACGTTCAAAAGTGCCTTTAATGTGCCTATTTGAAATAAATGATTTGACTTTGATTTTGAACATTAAAAAAAAACAACTGAATTGACAACCACCTCCTTTTTTTAAAGTCAGTTAAAGATCATTTTAATTCTTTTATACTTATATTACCCCCTTACTAATAAACGTTGTATAACGTCTGTATAGTTACACAACGCTTTGTCTTCTTCTTTCGAAAGTCATATTACTGACGACTGAAAGAGAGAAATCGGTGTGTAACTATCCATCTGATATAATACGTTTATTAGTGAGGGGGAATAAAAGTTTCGTGAGGTATTATGTATATGTCGCTTCCGGTCATTCGTTTGGCTATTCGGAACGCTAGCGCCATCTGGTGGCGCTTGACAGAGTCTAGCCTGAGTTCGTGGGGGGTCGACGAGAGGGCGACAGAACGATGTGGAGCTTGGACATTGAACATCGTATGAACAACATGTGCTCAGAAACTGTCCCGCGTTCCGTATATGGTCGTGTAGTGTGTAATTTGCTAGTGTGATAAAATTGTTCGTGAAATTATAATCTGATTTGAACTGCAAACGGTTTTTCTATTGCGCAATAACCAACACATGTTCACTGTACGCCCACATTAGTTAAAATATGGCAGATAATAACGAGACACAGTATACCTTTTCCGTCATATAAGTATATACAGGGTAACAGACCCATCACATAGCCGTCAACTACACATTCTGTACAACAAACTAAGTAACATTGCACAAAAATAATTGCTGGGAAACGAGTTTTATTTTTGGTGTGAATATTTGCTGTTTGCGGTAGTGTGCAATGTAACACACGCAAAACATTGTGATTATGGGTGTATACAAAGGTACAGGTGTCGTGGGGGTATTTAAAATTGTGTTTTAGAATTAAAAATTTGCTATAGTAAAAAAAGTCAGTAAAATTTGGAATTTTGACCTTCAATATCTCCGCTAACCACAAGGTATGGTCATTTATCATTCTCCTGCCCTTATCCCAATTAACTTGGGGTCGGCGCAACATGTCTTTTCTTCCATACTTCTCTATTAGTCGTCATCTCGATAGGCACCCCCTTGCCTATTCTTATAGCCATTGACATCCTTTCTCAAAACTCTCCTCACGACATTTTCCTCATTTCGTCGTTCATGGTATTTCATTTTATTTCGTCGTATGGTCCAGTACAAAAAAATGATTACAATGTCGGGGAGTAAAAGTTAGTGGCCTTAGTGTGAGTTTTTTCACTCACGTTCGATTGCGAGCGAGTTAGAATTTTATATGGGAAAAAGTTATAGCGCCACCTGGTGGTCACTAGGAGAAACCGCTCGCAATCGAACGTGAGTCAAAAAAACTCACACCAAGGCCACTGGTCTGTGTGGTGCCGGACTTAAAGAATACCACCACCCCTTACTTCCCGTGGGTGTCGTAAAAGGCGACTAAGGATCGTACCGGAGAATGGGCAGCAGCGTTCTCTATGTATTCCACTATCATACCATACTGCGATCGCCAACCCGCCTGCCAAGCGTGGCGATTATGGCAAACCCTCCCAAAAATTGGGGGAGGCCTATGTCCAGCAGTGGACGTCTATCGGCTGAAACGACGACGACGACGAAGGCCACTGGTATGGTCCAGTACAAAAAAAAATATTACAATGTCGGGGAGTAAAAGTTAGTGGCCTTAGTGTGAATTTTTTCACTTACGTTCGATTGCGAGCGCGTTAGAATTTTATATGGGAAAAAGTTATAGCGCCACCTGGTGGTCACTAGGAGAAACCTAATTTCCCATACGAAATTCTAAAGCGCTCGCAATCGAACGTGAGTCGAAAAAGCTCACACTAAGGCCACTGGTATGGTCCAGTACAAAAAAAAAAATTACAATGTCGGGGAGTAAAAGTGACTCTACTTTTTACACCCGTTATAAAACCTAAAATCATTAGTAAGTACGTAATGTTTTGACTACTAAACTTGAGAAAGGAATAATATTATAATTTATGCCAGCTGTGTGTCTCGGGTTCTTAATCATACTTAGGTACATAGGCACTTAAGAGTTCAATTGACGTAAACCGAAGAATTCATACAAATAGTTATTTTAAAGACTAAGCAACGCACTAGGCAGTTTTGCTGTAGGCGTTAAACACGCTAAGATAAAACCGCCTGACAAAAGATACATATTACATTTTTTTTCATGGTTGAAAAAGTTTTTTGGTGTTGTTTCATTAGCCCGCTATAAGAAGCATATAGCTCAGCAAAAATGTCACCTGTACTTATATACTGTCAGTAGTATATTGTAGTAGACATATAATATATACGGTTGTATGTAGTCAAGCTGAAAAGGATTAAGGACAATAATTAAGCTTCCTGAATGATGAACCCAGGATATTGGATTGAGAGTTTGATTAACTGGTAGTGCAAGCAAGCCTAATTCGTAGAGCCAAAATTAAATCGAATATGAGTCATCATCTGCCTGGCCTTTTCCCAACTATAGTTGACTACAGTTGACTGGAATCCGTCTCCAATATATTGGAGACGGATTCCAGTCTAACCGGATACAGCTCTCACTCATATACCCTTTGGTATGACTGGTTGTCAGACTTTCGGGCTTCTGACGTAATGACTGTCAAAGATCCACGAATGACAACCGGGACCAACGGGTTAACGTGCTTTCGAAGGGGGGTCTATATATGTAAAGGATGGTCATCCATCCAGGGACCAACCGCGGCAACCGTAGCTTAACCTGATTAGTCGACCCGTGCGTCTGTTATTATTTTGCCACGAGCCCCTGAAGAGGGCCGAATTCGTAGAGTAGAAATTAAATCAAACATGAGTAACAACAAATTCTAGAGTATATACCGCGACTATTAAAGTTCTCAGTGCGATGTCACAGCCAACAGCATTCAGCATGAATGGTAACTTAATTATAACTTATTTTCAAGTTCTTCTTAACTTAGAATCATCATCATCATCTGCCTAGCCTTTTCCCAACTATGTTGGGGTCGGCTTCCAGTCTAACCGGATGCAGCTGGATACCAGTATTTTACATGGAGCGACTGCCTATCTGACCTCCACAACCCACCTACTGGGTAATATGATACCCCTTGGTAAGACTGGTTGTCAGGACTTTCGGGCTTCTGACTACCCGTAACGACAGTCAAAGATCCACGAATGACAGCCGGGACCAACGGCTTAACGTGCTTTCCGAGGCACGGAGGGGTCTCGGTATGTAAAGATGGTCACCCATCCACAGACCAACCGCGGCAAGCGTAGCTTAACCTTGCTTTAGACTGAAAATTAAGGCGAAAGCGTCAGGATAGCCCGCGAATTTCGAATTTTCTTTTCTTCTTCTTAACTTAGAATATAACTTCAAATTCATACAAAATATTTATACATTTACTGATGACTAATTACCTACGTGTAGGTATGATCTATAGAAAAGGTTTTCTTGAAAACATGAATTTTGCTTCGTTGCATTGCTATCGCTACCCTACCTACGTCATTGTAGCGGTATTGAAATTACATTTAATGAATTGATGTTTATTTCTGTTAGTAGATCTTGTACAGTCTTCAACTGTTCATAACATTTTACTGACGCTGCGGAATGAACGCGCGTCAGTTTATTCAGTTATTAGTTAAATCACAATGCATGTTAATTTGGTGAAATATGACTTAAATACCTAAGCAATGCGTTCAACTTTGATAACTTATTGTTTTAACTTTATTGCTTTGTGATGGTTTTTCCTTATCTTTATTGTTTTCCTTTTGGAGTTGCCAAGATGCACAGTCTTCAACTGTTCATAACATTTTACTGACGCTGCGGAATGAACGCGCGTCATTGCTGTTTGCTTAGGTATTTAAGTCATATTTTTTATATTACTTAACATGCATTGTGATTTAGCTAATAACTGAGTAAACAACCTAGAGAAAGGAATCGCCAACTGTGCATTATTGTACAAAACTTGGGTTCATTAAATTTATTTAAGTGCCATCAACCTCGTGATCTTTCCTCTACATACTCCAACAACAACATCAACAACTCTACAAGTGTACGAACCGTACTACAGCTCTTGTAAACCGCTTTTACTTTACACGTCACGTTTTTGGTCAATAATGTATTGGGTAATAGTGCTTAAGACTGCAAATTAAGGCGAAAGCGTCAGGATAGCCCGCGAAATTCGAATTTTCTTAGGTTTTTTGCAGTTTGCAGGTTATTATGTTGATCTAAATAGGATTCGCGGCCGTAACAAATATTTATTTATAGAATTAAAATCATAAAAATAATCAATACATTCTCTAAGTTCATATTACCCTATTTAATGACTATTTTATGAAATCATGACATTTGAGGCCAATTCTAACTTAAGAGCGTTTACGTACGGCATTTCATAAAAACTTTCAAGCCCTATTTTTCGAAATTAATGAACCGATTTTAATGAAACTTCATACGCATAAGCAGGATACAAAGGTCTAAAAAGTTAGTAGAAAACATTTTCGAAATGTCTAATTTAAAAAAAGATAACTGGAAATCTCTGTTTCTATGGAAAATTTAAAATCAGTCTAATTTGGCTGTAACACTATTTTTCGAAAATGTTCTCTACTAACTTTTTAGACCTTTGTATTCTGCTTATGCGTATGAAGTTTCATTAAAATCGGTTCATTCATTTCGAAAAATAAGGGCTTGAAAGTTTGTATGAAATGCCGTGTGGCGTAAACGCTCTTAAGGAGTGTAATTGTTGATTCTAATGATTGTATTCTCTAAAGCCATATTTGTTACGGTCGCGAATCATATTTTAATCAACATATAACACGACATTGGTGCCGATTCTGTTGTTCACAAATTAAACCAAATTTAACTTCAGTGCATCTTTTTCTTTCTATTTCATTAGGAAAAGGACAAAAGATAAATTTTAGTTTCATCATCATCATTTCAGCCGAAAGACGTCCACTGCTGGACATAGACCTCCCCCCAAAAGGGGGGGGGGTTAAGTCCGGCACCACACAGACAATTTTAGTTTAATCCTGTCAAATTAATCAGCGACAATCAATGTCAAAAACTTGTCAAAAATGTAGGGAAATAAGAGGTATTTTTGACAGATTGAAACTGAGATCAGACTGTGAACGTTCTTAAAATCACGAAAATTGCCCCTCAGATGTAGCCCAATAACCTTACGAATTGGTACCGTATCAGCGGTGCGTTAACACAAACAAATCTTCCATTTAAGTATGTATTATTCTGCCCGCGATTTCGTTCTCGTGAAATTTCTTGTTACCCTTTTTTTTTTTTTGGATGTGAAATCATCAAATGACAGGAGTCATTTGATGATTTCCCAAAAAAAACCCATCCCGCTCTGGGTGGAGCGGAAGGGAGTGTCAGACTCTTACTGACTAAAACCCACCCGTGTTCCTTGCTTAGCCCTTTATGTTCCGGGCCAGCGGTAACCCTTTCGGACAATCCCGCTGACCCGGCAGGCTTCGGCCCTAAGGGGGGCCCCTCCTCGATGCTGACATCTCTTTAAGGCGCGCGTGGAACACGTACGCGCCGTCCGGCACGGGCCTGGTCCTGACCGGACGGTGAGCTACCCATTACTCTCCGCCCGCAGGCCCGCGCCTACGGTGGCCGGGAGTCGTCACGCGGCTCCCGACGCCCGGAGCGTCTCCCGCGGCGGCTGGGACGGGAGGCTCTCTCCCAGAGCCTGAGCATAACCAGTCTATAATGTTCCCACTGGTGGGACACAGGCCACTCAGTGCGGGTTAGTAGATATCACTTGATTTCAAATTTTGTTTCGGTCCTTCTCCGTTACCTGTACTTAAATTAGGACCAGCCAGCAGTAATAAAATAATAGGATACTTACAAGACCACTTGAGAACGGGAAGTGTGGCTAAGAATCCCATGAACACGGCCGGCTTGTTACCCTGCCCCACACCGTCGTATCGCATCGCCCGCGCTATTACTTCGTGTTCTTTCTTCCTTTTTTATTTCTCGCTCCCAAGGGTCGTAGCGTGATGTTAAGTAGTCTATAACCTTCCTCTAGAATTGGTCTATCAAATGCAAAATAAAAAAAAGTTTTTTGTCAAATCCTACTGTTGGTTTCAGAGATTAGCGCGTTCAAACAAACAAACAAACTCTTCAGCTTTGTCATTAGTATTAGTATTGAAGATAGATAGAGAGTGTCTGTGTGGTGGACTTAAAGAATAGCACCACCCGTGGGTGTCGTAAAAGGCGACTAAGGGTCGTACCGGAGAATGGGCAGCAGCGTTCTCTATGCATTCCACCACCATACTATACCGCGATCGCCAACCCGCCTGCCAAGCGTGGCGATTATTATTACAAACCCCCCCCAACTTGGGGGAGGCCTATGTCCAGCAGTGGACGTCTTTCGGCTGAAATGATGATGATGAGATAGATGAACGCGTTACACATTTATTTGTTTTGTGCAGGAACCGAACTTGCGACTTATACAGGGTTATTGGTAAAACATTAACAACCTCTTAAGAGGTCATTGTACTTATCATTATGAACAACTTTTACTATGGGGCCAAACCTGAAATCGCGAAAAAAAATCAGATGTTCCCTACATTTATGTTCATATAACTCGTCAAAATTTAGGGAACAGCTGCTTCCTTTTTGCGATTTCAGGTTTGGTCCCATAGTAAAAGTTGTTCATAAAGATGAGTATAATGACCTCTTAAAAGGTTGTTAATGTTTTACCAATAACCCTGTATATACATTGTTTACACTGCGCCAACCGTGCCTTTGATCAGGCTTTCAAAAACTGCGGTTAGATTGATTAATGATATTTTTATGTGTTGTGTAATGATTTGGGTCAGTGGGTCGTCTTAGTTATTGTACTACAAAGCTATAGTTAGTGTACCATTGATACACATAATTACTGTCAACACGCTTCATAGGACTGAAAACATATAATTTGCCTCACAAGGACATTTTATGTTTTTTTGGCTCGCTACCATCACATGGTCGTAAGATGAAGAATATAGTCACTGTTCATTACTTGTTTATACAATAGGTACTTAGTTCTTGTTGTAACGAAACGGTCAAGCCTCATATTTTGACTAAGGTGTAGAGTTTGTGAAGCTTGGGCTTGTAGAGTTAGGGCGTGTAGAGTTAGAAGCTTGGCTCTACATGAGGTCTGATTTGACACTGCGAGCCATAAGTGGTCTCGTATTGGCAACATTTTACATGAAAATGTTTTTGGTAGGATTATATTTTATTGGTTCATTTCATGTGTAACGTTTCTGTGATTAGATTTAAAGAAATCGGTCTCCTCCGGGGAAGGGTGTACTAAGATAGGTATTATGTGGGCCGATCCTGGCGGCACTGCAATGCCGGGCCGACCCGCGACGGGAGTGGAGCGAGCCCCGAACATCCCGTCAGCTTACAAAAATCAGTTTAATATACTGGTCCCTCAGTGAGGGAACTTTCAGATATTAAGCTGAAAAGAACAGATACTACACTTTGATCTTAGCCAAAAGGCCGAGAAGCGATACCGTAAAACTTAAAATTGGGGACCCTAACTCAGTCGCGGAGAAACTTAACACCGCGATTCAGGAATCGGCTGCGAATATAAAGCGCCATCTATCGGTTTAACATGGAACTAAAACAGATAAGAGGAGTTCTTTTCACAAAACACAACCCAACCCCCCCCCCCCCCTTTCATATAACACGCCACAACACACCACATCACAACAGAACACAACGCACTATATCACAACACAAGACACCACAATATAAGACACCACACCACACCACAACACACCACACCACACAACCACATCTCCCTCCTTCAACAAACGTACCTACACGTTAATAGCCGTAGTTCATTATAGGTTCATAATGTTATCACACTTATCACACATAAATAAAGGATTTTTTGTACACGAAGTTACAGTAGAATACTGACTCCTAAGTCACAGGGTCCCCCTAGTTTAGGAGGCAGGGTTTTCACTATATAAGCAACCTTTGTTTCCCTGAGTTTAATGTTTCTATGTGTATATTGTATGAGCGTTGTATATTAAGGTGTTTGTGTTAATAAACTTACTTTATTATTATTATTATAGGTTCGAACCCAGACAGGCGCTTTACTTTGTGTAAATAATTTCACCGCCGTACTGCTCTTAAAACGCTGAAGAAAAACATTGTGAGGAAACCGGCATGTCCTAGAACCAAAAATTCGAAGACATGTGACATCTACCAACCCGCACTAGGCCCGAAGAGAGGAGGCCTCTGCTCCAGCAGTGGGAACATTATAGGCTCATTATGCCTTTATGAATAGAACTTCTAATGCTATTTGATATAAAAAGGTAAATTAAGAATTAAATTAAAACACAAGTCTTCTTAAAACTACTTTAATATTTTAATATAATCCGTTATATTGAATACAACTTTAACAAGTGAACTACGTCAACTAACACAGATAATACTTCAGCGACATGTTTCAACATTTTACGTGATTTTAAACACACATTATAATATTTAGTACACTTTGTTTAATTAATAGCAAGTTACTACAACTAGGTACACGAATGTTTTACTACAAATAATAGTAATACATAATAGTAATAGGTTCAATCCCTCCGGCCGTTTTCGCAACTGGAGTTCGCAACCAGTTGCGACTTAAGAATTTTTATTCTTTGTTCGCAACTAGTTGCGAATCAAGAAAGCTTTTTCCTTAACCGCAACTAGGCATCTTGATGATTAATTTTCGTAACCAGTTACGCCAAAATATATTTTTTTCCTTATTCGCAACCCTCGTGTTGATACCCGATTTTGTGGATTTGCATACAAACAATGGGTCAAAAAGCAAGAAATACGGAATTATTGCTGCTGTGAAAATGAAAAAATAAAAACAAACAATCATAAGAAGGATGGCATACAAAAATAAATAAAAACATAGGTTGCATAAAACCCAATCTATAGTTTTAAACACAGACCCTACGTGCTTTGATTTAAGAAAAGTAAGCAATATAAAGAATACGAAGAAATAGATGCGAAAATCGATCGATTCGGCAATAAACGACCTGAAATCCGGAATAATTAGCGTGGGGCACTGCGTAGAAATTATTTGCCCAAAGAAGGGTGGACAAGGCCTTTCGAAAAATAGTTAAATTTTTCCTTCGAAAAATATAGTTTAATTTTGCAAGTAAGAAAGAAGAATATTTCGTTTTATAAGTTTCATTTTCGTTTATTAAGTTTTTATGTTTTTGTTAAGTGAAAATATATATAAGCAATTAACGTTGCGATTTTTCGTTTTAATTCAATTTTTTATTCTTTATCTCAGCTATTGGTTGCAAACTAAGAAATGCTTTTCTCACATCGCAACTATGTAATTTTGCGAAGATTTTATTCTTTCATTATATTTTCAGCAGCAATAATTCCGTATTTCTTGCTTTTTGACCCATTGTTTGTATGCAAATCTACAAAATAGAGTATCAACACGAAGGTTGCGAATAAGGAAAAAAATATATTTTGGCGCAACTGGTTACGAAAATTAATCTTCAGGATGCCTAATTGCGGTTAAGGAAAAAGCTTTCTTGATTCGCAACTAGTTGCGAACAAAGAATAAAAATTCTTAATTCGCAACTGGTTGCGAACCCCAGTTGCGAAAACGGCCGGAGGGGGTTCAATACTGATAGACTTACGGCTATTTTTCCATCGCCAGATAACTTTTATTCGAGGAATAAAATTCACCTCTGACAGTTTTTGAATGAAATAACGGAAATAACTGTCAAAATTTCAAATTTATTCCTCGAATAAAGTTATCAAATGGTTGAAAAATCAGCACTTAGGTACATAATTAGAAAAGCAAATGAGGGCTGTCAGAGCCATCTACAACCTTCGCAGACGCGAACCACAAAGGGAACAGTTAAAAAAATACGATCATGACGGTACCTTGTCAATATATAATATATGTACTAGCTGACCCGGCAAACTTCGTACCGCCTCAATTTTATTTTTGTTATTTTTTCCAATTTTGTCCAACAAATAAAATATCATAAAAATCGGTCCAGCCGTTCTTGAGTTATAATTAATGGTGTAACTAACCCGACTTTGTTTTATATACACAGTGTTCTTCACGTTATCCATAAACTTTGTCAAACGCTATAGCTTATTCTATAGCTTTTACAAATTAAATCTAACAAAGGAAGTACCTAGTACTTAAGAAGGCTTCGTTGCAAACATATTTGTAATTTCATTTAGAGCTGATTTTTCCATCGCCAAATAACTTTTATTCGAGGAATAAAATTAACGTTTGGCAGTTTTTGTATGAAATAACTGTCAAAATTTCAAAATTATTCCTCCAATAAAGTTATCAGATGATTGAAAAATCAGCCCTTAATGAAATTTAATTGAACTATGCAGTAAGAAAGGGTCTTAACTTATTGTTGACAAGTTTCAGCCCGCCAAATCTTATGAATGAAAATACTTCGTTGCATATTCAGATAAAGAGGCATGCATTTCGGGTGATTTACGTCAAGGTATTTAGTTTATATGAAAATTAACAAAAAAAAAGGTTTCATTAATGTGTACCGTCAATAATGAAAATTCCATCGTCTAAACATCTGGTCGAAGTTTATGTATATCGTCCGGAACACGGTGTTTATAGAAGATAAGAAACATTATGTATGTCCGAAGAAATCTTTTTAGTAAGATACTTTGTCAGGCATAATTTCGACACTACACGTTTCAGATTTTTTGAAGTACACACTTCTTATTCTTAGGGGTACTATGAAAAATGTTATAATATATTCAGTATAAAATGTATTAAGTTTTTGTAGTGTACATACCTATTGTATAAGACTACCTATATTCTTTAAACTATAAAGTTTACTTTAAAAAATATTCGTTATTTTAAATTAAGGTTTTTAGAGTAAGTTGTGTATTATTAGTAAAATTCTTCGGTGTTTAAAATATACATAGTTACACAAATAGTTTTCAGATAAAATAGTGTCGAATCTAAAATGTTATAAAATGTTAAAATAGTATAATAATAGGTACAAGTTAGAGCCATGAAATCTTCAGAAAATATATAATTTCTACATCCTAAAAGAACGGAACAATATACCAGGGGTTAAAATTAGACGGACTTCGGGTCAAACCGGCCACATACATAAGCATTTATATGTATACATCAACTATAAACAATATAGATCACAATAGAATATAGAGTAACATAGAGCAGATAAACCTACACTCTACGATAACAAACCTTAAACGTATGCATTACGTTTATACAATTACTATATTTTTTAAGAGTAACTTTATAGTATATTACGATACGTGTGTCCATTAGTAGGCGTACTCCCTCGCTACGCTCCTTAAGTCACACGTATCGTTTACTATTTTATAGCTCGTGTGACCTAAACCCGCACTTAAGTCACGCTTTTCTGTGTAAAAAACTTAAGGGGCTTACAGGACCTAAACACAAAAAACGCAAGTTTTAGAAACAATAAAAGTATATGATCGACTACAGTAAACCAAAACAGAAAAATATATGATATTCTTCAGGATATATGCTAGTTAGATAGTGTGTTGAAAACATAATACAACTAATTTGATACGATAGAAAAAAATCATGAAGATACCTCAAAAAACATTCTTTTTACAATAAAAACCATATTAATATACATACAATTCTGTTTTTTTGTCAGATTATTCGACAACCAACATACTAAAATACTAGTGTTTTAGTTTCTTAGTCCAAACAATAGATTTTTTGTAATTAAATAATTGCTTAATATTTAGCAATAAATTACAAGCGTTGTGTCATCGCGCTTCTCTTTATTTTCTATGCAGTCCGACAGTGACCGCGCTTTAGGTCATGTAAGCCCCTTAAGTCACAGAAAAGCGTGACGAATGTAACGCAACGTGACGTGCGGGTGTAGGTCACACAGTGCAATAGACAGTTATTTATTTGTGCTAAAACATTTTTCGGTGTTACACCTTAGTTTTGTCTACGTATACGTTGATTTTTGGGCCGTTATTATATTATATTAAATAAAACTTTATACACTAAATAAGTACGTTTGACAAATTTTACATTTATTAATTTTAGAACGCCAGCATACCCTAACACCGCGTCCTAATAGAGTTACTACGGTCAGTGAAAAATATAAAGAATCACGAATAGAAAAATGTAGTTGCCTTAAGAGCGTGTATTCGATTCGCGACGAAAACATCGCGTTTTCGAGCTTTTTCCAGGCTAATATCGTAGTGATGTGAGCAGATTATTTGAAGAACATGACGGTTTTAGAAAGACTTAGTCTTGATTTAGTGCACTACAGAGTAAAAGTGTAATTTTTAATAACGGTTTTTGAAAGCTAAGACAATCCCTGCATGTTGTTTTACGAAAATAGACGTCAGAGTTATCTTTCAGGACGAATATAACCATTATAATGTGCCAAAATATTTTATTTTATGCGTTTTTCCAACAGGACATGTAGTCTCAAAGTGCAACACAGAGCTAATATTACGATAATATTGCTATTAGATATTAAAAAACAATATTTAAAAGTTACAAAATCGATTCACTTTAACAATTTTTTTTCACCAGTAGTTGAATAGAAACATAACATATATATTTATTTTATGAAAATAAAGGTAATGCTAAATATTTTGAATTTTTTTCAGACCATTATTTAAACTCATTTATTTTAGACGATTATTTAAAAAAACACTATAAATCATCGCGCGCAATCCTTTACCAGTGATCAGTGTATCAAAATGGATCGTGCTTATAGTTTCGCGCTCATGCACACAGACAGATCATTATAGTGTGCGTGAAAGTTACGTCGTTCTAGCAATCGTGTAGATTTTGTCTTGCGCTAAATCGAATACGCGCTCTTAACTCAAATCAGCTAAATATGAGAAAAATGAGATAGGACTTTTAGTCATGCGAGCGACAATGTGACATAAGAAGCAATGTGACACTGTTTATTATATAACTGTTGGATCTTTTATCAAAGCCTGCATGCCTAGTACACCTGTTTCAAGAACTATAGAGGGTATAGACACTGTTAGTTATAAATATAAGCAGTAGACAAAAATAAGTAGCTACTGAAGTAAACGAAGAGGCCTGAATATTCAGTGGTAGGTTTAAAATTCAGGATTAGGCCATCTTCTCTCCCTCTTAATAAAATTATTGGTGAGAACTGAAAAAAATCACCTGACTGACCGTTATCAAATTATTATGTCTACCGCGATGATAGTTGCGGCAAAACATATGCTACAATTAATGGTACGACTATTGGAAAGAAATTAATTATGAATACGGCCTGCATATTCAAACAACACCTTTTATTTGTGCCCCATCAAAGCTAGAAATGGCAGTGTATATAATAAACCTATTACAAGCATTTTCGAAGCGGTCGATAAGCTTAACAATAGTTAAACTTTGGTTTCCTAAGCTAGCGGTGAACGGTTACCGATAGTCTCACAATAAGGCCGTTTACACATTATGCCGTAGGTGTAGCGGAACCCGCCGCCGCGCCGCCGCGGTGCCGCTGTATTAGTTACCCTTGGATTTGTATGAACCTTTACACATGGTGCCGATGCCGCGGCGGCAGCGGCGGGTTGAAAACTCTTATCATAATGTGACACGGCATATTTTGTAAGCGGTCTAACAGCTGTCCAAATACAGAACGTTTTTGACACCTTGAGGGGCTTACAAGACCTAAACACAAAAAACGCAAGTTTTAGAAACAATAAAAGTATATGATCGACTACAGTAAACAAAATCACAAAAATATATGATATTCTTCAGGATATATGCTAGGTAAATAGTGTCTTGAAAACATAATACAACTAATTTGATAGGTACGATAGAAAAAAATCATGAAGATACGTCTAAAAATTTTCTTTTTACAATAAAAACCATACTAATATACATACAATCATTCTGATTTTTTGTCAGATTATTCTAAAAGCAACATACTAAAATACTAGTGTTTTAATTTTTTCGTCCAAACAATCGATTTTTTGTAATTAAATAATTGCTTTATATTTTGCAATAAATTACCAGCGTTGTATCACAGCGCTTCTCTTTCTTTTCTATGCAGTCGACAGTGACCGCGCTTTAGGTCATGTAAGCCCCTTAATGTCAAATAGTGGTTACCGAACGTCATGACAGCCGTTATAATATGACGGAGCCTTTAGATAATAAAAATCACATTCTGGTGTTTCATTAACAACACAGTCTTGCAGTTCAAACATCCTTAATTTTCAGGGTATCTGACGCGCAAAAAAGATTTAGAAACAACAACCAGAATGGAACCACAAAGTTGTCATTCGTCTTACAACTAACAAAATTGCCAACAAAGTATCGTATCGCAAAAGAGATATTTTCAAATTGCAAAAAAAATCTTTGTACAGCGCTTAACTCGAAGTTTGAGCTCCACTCTTCACGTTCAGGGTATCTGCCGCACCATGATAGCGAGGGCGTCATGTGGAGGCGGTACATCGAAGATAGGAGTGCCGGACGAGTCCTTGTAGTCCACATAACGAACTGTGCGAATTATTTCCATCCCTAGAGAGCTGCATATGCGCTGCGAGTACGCGCCGGTCGCATCTGCCTTGAACAACTGGAAAAGATAGAAATGTAAATGAGAAAGGATTATTTTATACTAGCTGCGCCCCGCGGTTTTACCCGCGCTAATGTCGATCCCGTGGGAATATCGGGATAAAAAGTAGCCTATGTGTTAATCCAGGGTGTCAGCTACGTTCATACAAAATTTTATCAATATTGG
Organism: Mesoligia furuncula; assembly: GCA_916614155.1. NCBI lineage: Eukaryota > Metazoa > Arthropoda > Insecta > Lepidoptera > Noctuidae > Mesoligia > Mesoligia furuncula. The sequence continues at coordinate 23,377,508 of OU744806.1, forward strand.
TCAGGCCGTTTGAGCGTGAAGAAGTAACAAACAACACACACACACACCCCAACACACACATACACACACCCCCACACACTCACACACTCACAAACTTTCGCCTTCATAATATTAGTGTGATTGTATTTTTAAACCTTACTAGAATGTGTCAACGTTTTTCTACACGATTACTGAAAAATGCTTGCACAGACTGGACTGGTCCAGTCACATCTGTGTGGTAAGTAACAAAAAAACAATCACGAAAAAAAAACAGCTGTTCCCTACTGATCTTTTTTTCGCGGTTTCAGGTTTGATCCCATAGTAAAAGTTGTTGATTATTGATGAGTACAATGACCTCTTAAGAGGTTGTTAAGGTTTTACGAATAACCCTGTATAAGGCGCACTTCACATACCTACAGGAGGTCTGTGCCCACGCAGTGTTCTGAGCGGAAATCGGATCCTTACCTACTTATGACACTTAGCGTAGATATTATAATTTATAACACACGTTGGCACATTGGTATTTTCTATCTATTTATGACCGTAGTTATGCCTCAGCGGTATAAGGACACCTAGAATCTTCCTACCTTTTTCGATATGGTAATGGGATTTCATGATCAAACCCCATACACAATATGATTCGGGAACCAAGAGACTCATTCAAATCTACCCTAAGCTACGGCTCCCCCTTATTGGAAAAACCCATAACACTGGTGCGTGACTTCTATAGCTCATTAACTAATGATATAGGTCAGTAGGACATTATAGGGGAATTCGAACAAACAGGTCCACATCACTATAATCATGTTCAGTCGACGAGCACTAATATGTCAACACTTGGCAACTTACAATTGCGATTATTTCGTGAAATAACGAATGCAACGTTGAAATACGACACTTTACACATACCTATGAGTTCGAAAATAATTTGTTCGTAATAACATAAAATTTCTATCTAAACTAAAGGAGGAAATCGTCTTTGAATAAAGCCAAGTGTATACATACTTTTGCTTGTGACTGATGCGTGCTTTTGCTTCTGCTTTTGCTTGTCTCTGATGTACTGATGGGTCTTTTTACAGGGTGTAAAAAGACTCATCACATAGCTGTCAACTACACATTCTGTACAACAAACTAAGTAACATTGCACAAAAATAATTGCTGGGAAACGACTTTTATTTTTGGTAGAAAAATTTGTTGTGTGCGGTCTAGTAGAAATAAAGTGTAGTGTAGTAAAGTGTAGTGGTAGTACAAATAAAGTGCTTATGGGTGCATGCAACGGTACGGGTGTCGAAATACCCCCATTTAATTAAAACATTAGAAACTTGTTTTCGTAAAAAAAACGTTGGAATTTTGACCTTCAACATCTCTGTAACCAGAAGGTAACTTTGGCAGGTATGGTCCAGTACGAAAAAACTATTACAATGACAGGCAGTACAAGTGACTCTCGGCTTCGAACTATACTACCTTAAATCCATTCTCTTTGGCGATGTCTATGCTCCTGGACATCAGTTCCTTAGCGAGTCCACGTCCCCTCGCATTCTCATCCACGGAAATTATCCTGCATTCCAAAATTTTGTCCACCTGGAAATTGTTAAACAAAGATATTTGGTTTATCGTGTTATGAAGAAAATTCCTTGCCGAGATAGTGTAGAAAACATTGGCCATGAATCAACAGGGTGTTTACGTAACACACAGTAGGAATGTCATTCATTTTGACAATTCAAAAACATTCATTGCGTTAGTTACGTTGTTGTGTAGACAAATTTTTCGAACATATAAAGCAATGGATTAGCAATATCCTTCAAAATTATTGAGATTGTGATTGATAGTGCTTATGTATGATCTACATAAGCACTATCAATCACAATCTCAATATTTATCTTCTGTCCTTTTCTTAATGAAATAGAAAGAAAAAGATGCACTGAACTTAAATTTAGTTTAGTTTGTGAACAAGGGAATCGGCGCCACTATTAGTTTTTTTTTTGTTTTTTTTTTTAATAAAACGGTCCAACTCACTTGAAAAGTTAAAAGGTTAGTAACTTTAGTCACTACTTCGTTATCCTTTGTGACTTTTTTGTGATTTAAACTGCAAAATAAGGTAGGAAAGAAGGCCATACCTACATTGAAAAACATAAGTTTGCAATTACAAAAACAAAACTATGTTTCTGGGAATTGAACCTCTTATCAGCGATCTTAAAAACTACGAGCCAACTAGGCAAATACTAACATTACTTTTAAATATTATTCTGTACTAGCTGCGCCCCGCGGTTTCACCCGCATAAGTATCGATTCCGTGGGAATATCGGGATCAAAAAATAACCTATGTAATTTCCTGGGACTCAAACTATCTCTATACCTTTCATCTAAATCGGTTCAGCGGTTTAAGTGTGAAGACCTGTAACATACAGACACACTTTCTCATTCATAATATTAGTCTTAATTGCTGGCTGCTTGTAAATACATTTTACAAAACGCAGTTATTCAGCTATGTCGAATTTAAACTTGCATGTTTTTTGCTGAGTACTGACTGCTTCTGTCCTTATGTTAGGATCCTCCTGTGCACATGGCCCTCTCGGGCCGGGGGCCCCCTCTGGCTGGGGGCCCGTAGCTTTTTGCCCCAATGCCATCCTATAGTTACGCCACTGAGTGCACCTATGTCCGCGCTACACACTTGTGCATTATAATATCTCCAGAGCCAAAGTCTCCGTTGAGATTGACCGCCATGGCCTAAATACGGTCTCAACGATTATAAATTTGTGGTGTTTGGTGCATTGTGTATTATTATATGTAATATTATTATATGCGCGCGTGGAACACGTACGCGCCGTCCGGCACGGGCCTGGTCCTGATCGGACGGTGAGCTACCCATTACTCTCCGTCCGCAGGCCCGCGCCTACGGTGGCCGGGAGTCGTCACGCGGCTCCCGACGCCTGGGGCGTCCCCCGCGGCGGTTGAGACGGGAGACTCTCTCCCTGAACCGTCCCGCCACCTCCTTCGCTAGCATGACTGCTTTGCAGAAGGAGGTGACTGTGTATTAGTATACCTAAAACTGAGTATCAAACGGTCCAACTCACTTGAAACGTGTTGAACAGATCCAGCTCCTGGCTGACGGAGTACAAGATGGTGAATATCTTGTTGTACTTCTCGTCAGACGACTGCTGGATCTTCTCGATCGACTGCTCGATGTCGCCGGGTCATAAGATGCCATTCAGACCCACTCCCAGCACCTGGAATAATTTTAAATACCCTATTAGGTTACTGAGACAGTGGTTTCCGAAGAGCACGCGTAGCATGACCGCCGTAGAAACTGGTTTTGTCGACGGAAGAATAGACAAAATGACAGATTGTAGAAATATTTGTACGCATTCTACGCGTATACATATCCCAGTGTATACATATATCTTTGACCAATAAACCTATGCGCTTGCGACGGAGTCTCAGCAATGGAGAAGTTGCAGCATATGATCCAAGACTTGACTCTTATTTACGAGATGATGCTGCCTTGTTTAGGTAAAGTGTCTATACAACATGTAACATAATTAACGCAAGACCTCATACACCCCAAATTAGAGTATTGAGTTAAAAGCATAATACAATAACCAAAACTATTTTTTTTAAAGCTAAAGCCGCGTTTCCATTAGGCAAGTCTTGCATGCAAGTATGACGTCACACTTGCGTGCAAGTGATTTGAATTAAAAACAGAAATTTGTTCAACTTGCAGCTTGCATACAAGATTTTAGTGGCATACAAGTATTTCTAGTTGTACCTAGTGTTCATCATGAGTGGAAGACGTGCTGTGGTTGCCGATGCGTGCAGAGTTGTACGCGAAATAATTATACGTATAGTAAAATAACAAAAAAAAAACATCGACGTCGACCAATTCAGTGGGTTAGAAACTGGATTCACAGAAGAGATGCTTCAGGTGCGTCCAATAATCTATTAAATGAATGTGGTATTTAAAAAATGTGGTACGTAGTGATCGTATTTTATTTTTCACTTCTTTAACGGTCAATACAATCCCACAAAAACATTTCATGTTAAATGTTGCCAAGACGAGACCATGTAGCTCGCACTGTCAAAAAGTAATCAGATCTCATGTAGAGCCAAGCTTCTAACTCTACACGCCCTAACTCTACAAGGCCTGACTTCGCAAACTCTACACCTTAGTCAAAATAATATGGTTTGGCCGTTTCGTTACTACAAGAACCATTAACAGTATGAGAGTTTTTCACCTTACGCTCATGTGAATGTAGCGAAATGGCCAAGCCATATTATTTTGACTAAGGTGTAGAGTTTGCGAAGTCAGGCCTTGTAGAGTTAGGGCGTGTAGAGTTAGAAGCTTGGCTCTACATGAGATCTGATTACTTTTTGACAGTGCGAGCTACATGGTCTCGTCTTGGCAACATTTAACATGAAATGTTTTTGTGGGATTTCATTTCTTTTTGTAAGTTGCTTATGATATTTATACGAGTATTTTTGCTGTTGTTCATTTTTTCTTTATTTTTTTTGGGGTTTATTTATAACAAGGACCCCCTATATAAATTTTCAGACCTCTAGCATCAAAATTTACGGAATTTTTTTTTTTTTTTTTGGGGGGGCAAAAGTTTCAAGTTTTAATATTTTTTTGTTGTTTGTGTACTATTACTAGCTTACATACCAAATTTCAGCTTTCTAGGACTTCAGGAAGTACCTTAAGAATTTTGATGATCATCAGTCAGTGAGTCAGTGACGAAATCGGGGTATTTTAGATATCAATAAAATCTAAATTATAAGAGCTATGCAATTGAAACTTTATAGGTTTAATAAGTCAACCACTGGCATCATATTCCGAAAATTTTGTTTATCTGGTATAATCCAAACCCAAGTTAAGAGGGTTCAAAAATACGACGAAGTGCTTCGAGAAAAGGTAGGTAGTGCCCTTGCGCTTCGCTTGGCTGGTCTTGGCGGGGGCACTCCCGTGCCCCCAGATACCATTTATGTTCATCACTTCGATTAATTTTCTATAAGCTGATTCGCGTGCGTCTCGATTTTTACCCGACTGCGCGAGGCAAAGGAGTGGTAATTGTAAAGATGGTTTTTTGGTTCCCAGAGACAATCATGTCTATGATATTCTTCAATAAATATTATTGTTTTCTCCGTATCCCACTTAGAAGTCATTTTCACAAAATAATCCTGCACATAATCTATACACCTGCGCATGCGCTTGCAACTTGTATGCAAATGAGCTGACTTGAGTGTTGTGTGTACAAGTTTAAACCTAATTGCATACAAGTTGCAACTTGTTTGCAAGCTGTGGTTTCCACTATACAAATTGCATGCAACTTGCAACTTGTATGCAAGTCATTTGCATAATGGAAACGCAGCTTAAGTATGATTGATTATGAAGTAAATTGTGTTGACCCTATCATTACTTTATGCATTTAAAATTGAGTCTTATTACCGTGGAATAGGATTTAATTTTCTTTGGCTCAATGGGCGGTCAGTATGGCAAAATACATAATTAGGGTTCCGTAGCCAAATGGCAAAAACGGAACCCTTATAGATTCGTCATGTCTGTCTGTCTGTCTGTCCGTCCGTATGTCACAGCCACTTTTCTCCGAAACTATAAGAACTATACTGTTGAAACTTGGTAAGTAGATGTATTCTGTGAACCGCATTAAGATTTTCATACAAAAATATAAAAAAACAATAAATTTTAGGGTTCCCCATACTTAGAACCGAAACTCAAAATTTTTTTTTTCATCAAACCCATACGTGTGGGGTATCTATGGGTAGGTCTTCAAAAATTATGTTGAGGTTCCTTATATAATTTTTTTCTAAACTGAATAGTTTGCGCGAGAGACACTTCCAAAGTGGTAAAATGCGTGTCCCCCCCCCCCTGTAACTTCTAAAATAAGAGAATGATAAAACTAAAAAAAATATATGATGTACATTACCATGTAAACTACCACCGAAAATTGGTTTGAACGAGATCTAGTAAATAGTTTTTTTTTTAATACGTCATAAATCGTAAACCGCAATTTACCATTCATTCAAACAACTCAAAAAAAAACATTTAATTTCATAAACATAAACCTTATGCATAAACCCGGATGTTACGGAACCCTCGGTGCGCGAGTCCGACTCGCTCTTGCCCGGTTTTTTTTTTTTTTTTAAATACCTATCTTAAAAGTTACCGAAATCGATTCAGTAATCAATTATGAACAAACTACTTTCAGGACTTGCGTTTATTCTGTTACACCTTGTGTAGTCATGAATACTGACCGTATCTCCTTCAATAGCAGCGACCGATAGTCCATCAGCGATGGTGACAGCACACAGCCTCTCCAGTGCCGCGTGAGGCTCGCCTCGTTGACACAGCGACACTGCCTTGTTCAGAGGCTCGTCAGCGAAGAAGTTGTTCCTCAGATGGTGTATGACAGCCTCGCTCATGTCCGGGGTTATGGTCACGAAGTGCGCCATCTGAATAAAAATTAAAAACGTTTAAGGGGCTCACATGACCTAAAGCGCGATCACTGACTGACGGACGCACTTACGGACTGCATAGAAAAGAAAGAGAAGCGCGATAACACAACGCTGGTAATGTATTGCAAAATATGAAGCAATTATTTAATTGCAAAAAATCTATTGTTTGGACTAAAAAACTAGTATTTTAGTATGTTGCTTGTAGAATAATCTGACAATGAATGATTGTATGTATAGTATGGTTTTTATTGTAAAAAGAAAGTTTTTAGAGGTATCTTCTAGGTAGCATATATCCTGAAGAATATCATATATTTTTCTGATTTTGTTTACTGTTGTTGCTTCTTAAATTTTTATTGTTTCAATAACTTGCGTTTATTGTGTTTAGATCCTGTAAGCCCCTACGAGTGCGGTCGGGGGACCCCCGTCAGGAACGAAGTTTCTTACGCGATACACGCACACACACTCATAAAAAGAAAGAGAGAGAAAGTCACATAGAGGCGGCAAATTATTTTCCTAACGTGACAAAATTACCAGTCCTACGGAAAGCCGCGTCTAAGTCAGGACCTTTATTCCAAAAACCGGCCAAGTGCGTGTCGGGCCACGCACAGTGTAGGGTTCCGTAGTAGCCCGTTATCACAATGTAGTACGATTCTGTGTTTCTTTATTCTGAATAGGTAAAAAAAAACATATTTTGGTTTTCAATGCAAGTCTTTACCCATTATAAACAAGCAACTACTTCATCTTAGTCACTTTAAAGGATTAATGCTAAGGATTTTGTATTTGGTACAAAATTATCCAACATCCAAGTTCAACGACTATTACTGCTGAACTAATAAAGTTATCTTAACCGCTATACTTTTCCTTTAAAGTTCATGAAATGCACTTTCATCGAGAATTTTTCCAGATTTTTCAAGCTAGTAGTTTAGCTTTTAGAGGGGGGGGGACGCCCTACTGGAACAAAAATTTGCACTTTAAACTTTAATATTTCGTAAATGGAGCATTAAATCGAAAAATAATTTTAGCAACCCCTAAGCCATTTTAGAAGACCTATTCAACGATACCCCACACGATGGGGTAGATGATGAAAAAAATATTCATCCCCACATCACATGTAGGGGAGCTACCCTAAAAAAAAATATTTTCCAAAATTTTATTTTACCACTTTGTTGGCGTAACTGATATACGTACTCCTACAAAATTTCAGCTTTCTAGTGCTAACGGTCACAGAGATTAAGCGAGGATGGACAGACAGACAGACGGACGGACAGACAGACATGGCGAAACTATAAGGGTTCCTAGTTGACTACGGAACCCTAAAAAGTAGCTTTTACGTGCGGTTTTTCTCCCTTGTTCTACACTACAGTAACCGAAGTGAATTTTGCCTGTGTCACTCTCTCGTCCATAAACTATCTTCATTCTAAAAAAAATCACATTAGTTCGTTCTCTGTTCCTGCATGGAAGAAGAATAAACATGCAGATTTCATAGACGGCTAGAAATGATAATTTAACCGATAAGTACTTAAATGTTGAATATCGAAGTTTGGGAGCAGTGGTGGCCCAATGGTAACGGCCACGACTTAAGAGTTGTAGGTCCTAGGTTCGAACCCAGACAGGCACTTTAGGTACTTTGTGTAAATTAATTTATCACCACTGCTCTTAAAACGGTGAAGGAAAACATCGTGAGGAAACCGGCATGTCCTAGAACCAAAAATTCAAAGATATGTGACATCTACCAACCCGCACTGGGCCCGCGTGGTGGATTATAACCCACTCCCTCTCGAAGAGAGGAGGCCGGTGTCCCAACAGTGGGAACAATTTAGGCTGATTATGATGATGAGGCTGACATAATCCATACTAATATTATAAATGCGAAGTGTGTCTGTCTGTCTGTTACCTCTCACGCTGGTGTACTTCGGTGAGTGTGCCCAAGAACTCCACGTCCTCATTCCACCGGCCCCCTTCTACCTTCGGTCATCCAGACGCACTGCAAGTTACCATCCCTGCCTAGTTACTATTCCACTAATTCGCACTACGCGTTTCCAAATGTCTTTTACTTTCGCTGCGGAGCGGACGGATCTCCGGCGCGATCTCATGGCGGCATGGAAAGAGCGACTGTCGCAACCCAGCGCAGGGCACGCCGCGATAGCGGCGATAAGACCCCTCTTTGAGGAGTGGCTAGAGAGGCGCCACGGCGCCCTCACCTACCGCCTGACGCAGGTCCTCACCGGACACGGATGTTTCGGGAGGTTCCTGCACATCATCAGGCGGGAGGAAACGCCCGGGTGTCACCATTGCCAGGATCGCCCAGAGGACACGGTGAAGCACACGGTGGAGGTCTGCCCCGCTTGGGCGGAGCACCGCCGTGTCCTCGTAGAGGCGATTGGCAGCGACGGCGGCCTCTCGCGTCCGGCCCTGGTGCAAGCCATGGTCCGGGGCGAGAGGGAGTGGGAGGCAGTCACCTCCTTCTGCGAAGCTGTCATGCTAGCGAAGGAGGTGGCGGAACGGCTCAGGGAGAGAGCCTCCCGTCCCAGCCGCCGCGGGAGACGCTCCGGGCGTCGGGAGCCGCGTGACGACTCCCGGCCACCGTAGGCGCGGGCCTGCGGGCGGAGAGTAATGGGTAGCTCACCGCCCGATCAGGACCAGGCCCGTGCCGGACGGCGCGTATTTGTTCCACGCGCGCCTCAAAGAGATGTCAGCATCGGGGAGGGGCCCCTTAGGGCCGAAGCCTGCCGGGTCAGCGGGATTGTCCGAAAGGGTTACCGCTGGCCCGGAACATAAAGGGCTAAGGAAGGAACACGGGTGGGTTTTAGTCAGTAAGAGTCTGACACTCCCTTCCGCTCCACCCAGAGCGGGAGGAGTCATTTGATGATTTCCCATCCGCAAAATGAAAAAAAAAAAAAAAAAAAAACTGTTTTACTTATAATTCGCACAGCAAAAGAGTGGAACTCTTTACCTACGTCTGTGTTTCCGAGCGCATACAACCCGAATCTCTTCAAAGTAACAGTGAACAGGCTTCTTCTGGGTAAGCTCACTCCATCGTCGACTTTGTCTCTGTCACCTTTGACCTAGACTAGAGTCAAGAGCAAACCCATTTCAAATAAAAAAATTAAAAAAAAACCGGGCAAGAGCGAGTCGGACTCGCTCACCGAGGGTTCCGTTACATCCAGGTTCATGCATAAGGTTTATGTTTATGAAATTAAATGTTTTTTTATTTTTTTAGTTGGTTGAATAAAAGGTAAATTGCGGTTTACGATTTATGACGTATTAAAAAAAAACTACTTACTAGATCTCGTTCAAACCAATTTTCGGTGGAAGTTTACATAGTATTGTACATCATATATTTTTTTTAGTTTTATCATTCTCTTATTTTAGAAGTTACGGGGGGGGGACACACATTTTACCACTTTGGAAGTGTCTCTCGCGCAAACTATTCAGTTTAGAAAAAAATGATATAAGAAACCTCAATATCATTTTTGAAGACCTATCCATAGATACCTCACACGTATGGGTTTGACGAAAAAAAAATTTTTTAGTTTCAGTTCTAAGTATGGAGAACCCCAAAATGTATTGTTTTTTTTTTCTATTTTTGTGTGAAAATCTTAATGCGGTTCACAGAATACATCTACTTACCAAGTTTCAACAGTATAGTCCTTATACTTTCGGAGAAAAGTGGCTGTGACATACGGACGGACAGATAGACAGACAGACAGACGGACAGACAGACAGACAGACAGACATGACGAATCTATAAGGGTTCCGTTTTTTGCCATTTGGCAACGGAACCCTAAAAACGCTTGAACCGCTGAATCGATTTATATGAAATTTGGTATAGAGATAGTTTGAGTCCCGGGAAAGGACAAAGGACAGTTTTTATCCCAATATTCCCACGGGATCGACACTTATGCTGCTAAAACCCCGCTGCTATTTGGTAATATTTCTTAGAACTAGGATGAAGGACGATTTCGATGGGGGTGGGAAAAGTATAGACGTAGAAACTTTTATAGATAATATTGTCGCACTGTCTTGAATCGACCGAAGTGTTTCAATTAGCTAAGTTGTTTATCACAACTTATCTTGATACTGTTTACTTCGAAGCAATAATGTACATGTTTCATGAATATTATCTACATCTTTTATACACCTATACAAACAAATACAATTGAAGTGCCTGCTTGTAATGTCAAAATAACGGCTTTTTACTAAATGCACAAATTAAAGTATATACGGTACATATAACAAAAAAACGATTTTTTTAATTATCTGTGTGTTCCGGTTAATCTCCAAAACGATTTTGATGGGACACTGGCAGCTGATGTTATAAGGACTACCTTAGGCTACTTTTATTTTAGAACAAGAATTAGGGTACCGCGCAAAAAAAAACCAATGAAGTCCAATTTGTTTTCGACATGCACGCGAACGAAGTCGCGGGACAGCTAGTGGTATACAGGTTCATATAGAAATGCATATGTTTTTATTGAATATGGAAACGGTACACCGCAGCATTCTGTCTTTAATCCATCCAAAGGTTATTTTTAAAATATCGGTTTTAGCGATAAGACCGCCCATTGTGACATCCTATGTAAAATTTCTAACTTTATATCTGTAACTAGCTTCCGCCCGCGGCTTCGCACGCAAGGTATGTCGATAAAAACTATCCTGTATTCTTGTAAATTTTATCAAAATCCGTTCAGGGATTAGGCTTGAAAAGGTAACATACAGACAGATAGACAAAGTTACTTTCGAATTTATAATATTAATATGGATTTATATTTATTTGGGATCTCTAACAAAGGGTACACGGATAGCATAGAAATCACGATAATACAAAATGTTCTTTTACGTGTGGTGTTCCTTCAATTACAGGAGACCACAGCAATCAGCATGCACATGTAACTATAATAAGTGTAAACAGAATAGAAATAAAATCTATGTAATATACAGCGTCCCTGGAAGTATGGATCAAATCGAATAGGGGCGTGGGCAAGGTCATTTCCAAACTTCTTAACCTTGAGAATGTCCGTGAATTTTTTTACGGTTCTAAAGTTAAGACTAATTTTTGTTTATAGTTTCGTCATGTCCGTCCGTCTGTCTGTCCGAGGTTTTGCAAAGTGCAAATTTTTGTTCCAGTAGCCACCCCCCCCCCCTCCCCTCTAAAACCTACCCTACCCTTTTTTTTTGCGTATGGGAAATCATCAAATGACTCCTCCCGCTCTGGGTGGAGCGGGAGGACTATATAGTGACTAAGATGAAGTAGTTGCTTATTTAAGTATGACGGGTAAAGACTTGCATTTAAAAACAAAATATGAAGTTTTTTTTTTTTATTCAGAATAAAGAACAACAGAATCGTACTACATTGTGATAACGGGCTACTACGGAACCCTAAACTGTGCGTGGCCCGACTAGAGATATGCCATTGCCGGCAATATTGCCCGAAGTGGGAATATTGGTGGCAATATAGCCGGGAGTGAAAATATTTGAGAATATTGCTTAATTATAAGTCAAATTAACTACGGAAACTATGTGCAATACTTAAAATTAGCATTTAAAGGCCTTTTTCTACTTTGTGTACAATAAAATATTGTTTTGGGTAAAATCGCCAATAATGCTAGCATTTTTGGCAATATTCCCGGTATTTTACCGGCAATGTTGCCTATACCTATTGCCATACACGGTAGTGACTAAAATTGAGAAGAGAATTGAAAATAAGAAAATCGTTGTGTATTGAATAAAAGGCATAAATTCGAAATATTTCTTTTAATGTTGTAGGTTGGTTTTCATATACATATAATATACAGGTATAAGTATATAATATAGAAAAAAAGGAAAAATCTTTTAGAACTCGATGCCGTATTTCAAATATTTTATGATCGATATACTAATGTTGCTGGCAATATTGGTATTTTACCGGTAGTGGCAACATTGGGAATATTGCCGGAAGTGGCAATATTGCCACCAGGCACATCACTAGGCCCGACACGTACTTGTTTTCAATCACTTCGAAAAAAATCCTTAAATAAAACTATCAGGGCTATCGATTTAATTTATTTAGATAGCCCTGGTAGTTTTTTTAAAGATTTTTTTCTTTGTGCGCTATACTGGGTAATACGATACCTCTTAGTAAGACTGGTTGTCAGACTTTTGGGCTACTGACACTGACCTCTATAATACAGTATTATAGAGGTCAGTGGCTACTGACGACTCCTAACGACTGTCAAAGATCGACGAATGACAGCCGGGACCAACGACGTGCTACTTAACGTCATAAGTCATAAGTCATTTATTAATTTGTTGAACATAGGTACAATAATGATGTTATATAAAGATAGAATAGTGCGCTATGTTAAGCCAGAGGGCGTACAAATATTTGTGATTAATCAAGCCTCCCAAGTCTCGACAAAAAAGAATAAAACAAAAGTAAGCCTGGACAATAAAAAATAATTATAAAGAATGACACATTTTGACAAATTAATTAATAATAAATAGCAATGGAAAGCAATGTCAAAAAACAGAAAAAAATAAAATACAAAATAAAATGCAAACTAATAATAAAACTATGTCAATATACAATACTAATGTCAATATACAACACAGATGTCAAAAATATAATACTAATGATGTCAATATACAGATGTCAAAAATACAATACTAATGATGTCAATATACAGATGTCAACATTAATCCTAATGTCAGTATACAAAAAAAAAAAAATATATAATTTATTAGCATGTCAACATTCTGTCATTAGATTTTTGTCTGTTAGGAACTCCGAAATACTGTAATATGCTTTGTTCACAAGTAAGGATTGAACGTGCTTTCCTTATTGTAACGTAGATGCTATTTCACCTACATTTGCAACATAAAGTAGTAATATATTCTTAATACATTTAGCGGGCGGTGGGTGTGCCTTGATAAACGCGTCTCGATCGGCCGAGCTCTCCCGAGCTTTATCGAACGATGCTACGATGTAGTACCTAATTATTCTGCACCGGACGCTGGCTATCTTTGAGCGCTATTTTATTTAGGGACTTTAATGGCTCTACGACTTCATTTTGATTTACTAAACCGATATAAAAAAAAACTGGCCAGGTGCGAGTCGGACTCGCACATGAAGGGCTCCGTACCACAAGGCAAAAATGCCGAAAAAAACACATTTCTTGTATGCGAGCCCCCTTAAATATTTATTTTATTCTGTTTTTAGTATTTGTTGTTAAAGCGGCGATAGAAATACATCATCTGTGAAAATTTCGCTATTACGGTCCATGAGATATAGCCTGGTGACAGACAGAGAGACGGACAGTGGAGTCTTAGTAATAGGGTCCCGTTCTTACCCTTAGGTACGGAATCCTTAAAAGGCCGGTACATTCTCAGCAGCAGGCCGGAGTCTACGTCTGTACCTACTCTGTACCAGTTTGATGGCAACAGGAACAGGCTCGTCCCGTATTTCAAGCCCCACACTTGAACACAACAAACAAACTGTGGGTGTACTGTGTACTACCTCTGCCTATCCATTCGACAATACAGGTCTGATGTTACGTTGAATTTTTAAGAGAAACAAGAAAGCTTTACATTATAATACTTACATGGTACAGACGCCAGCACATCAAGCTAACCGCAACTGTAAAATTTTCCCAATCAACCTTGAACCTTATGGTTTAGCGATAAAGTTGAAAATCTATTAAAGAAATTTGCCAGATTGTAGTAGCTTGATGTGCTGGCGTCTAAAGTACGTACTAAAGTGGCGTACAAAGTTATACAATATAGGTAGGTATCTTCTTAGTCGAGCCAATAACCCCGGTTCATTGCACGCCAAAACAGTGAAGTAAATCAAATGAATAATGTAACACTCAGAAGTAGGTATCTACGAATACATTTTATAGCACTGTGTGACCTAAACCCGTACATAAGTTACACTTCTTACATGACCTAAAGCGCGGTCACTGTCGGACTGCATAGAAAAGAAAGGGAAGCGCGATGAAACAACCCTGGTAATTTATTGCAAAATATGAAGCAATTATTTAATTACAAAAAATATATTGTTTGGACTAAAAAATTAAAACAGTAGTATTTTAGTATGTTTCTTGTAGAATAATCTGAGCAAAAATCAGAATGATTGTACCTATGTACTCGTTATATTAGTATGTTTTTATTGTAAAAACAAAAGCTTTAAGAGGTATATTCATGATTTTTTTCTATCGTATCAAATTAGTTATATTATGTTTTTAACACAATATCTACCTAGCATATATCCTGAAGAATATCACATATTTTTCTCATTTTGTTTACTGTTGTCGATCATATACTTTTATTGTTTCTAAAACTTGCATGTTTTGTGTTTAGGTCCTGTCAGCCCATTAAGTAGTTCATTTTTACACAAAAATGCGTGATTTAAGTGCGGGTTTAGGCTCACGAGCTATAAATAGTATAAGCACGATACGTACTAACTATTGTGACTTAATTAGTCTATTAAGTCACACGTATCGTAATGTAGGATCTATAGAACCATTTTATTTTACTACATCAGGTCTGGTAAAGGGAAGGTAAATGATGAAGGCGGAAGTTATTATAAATTGATGCTTATGGTTGATTTATTAATTCTGCCAGGCCCTCCCTAATCAATAAAACTTGGTAAGTACTTGTCTACACCCTGTATAAATTATACTGTCCTCGGTCATTTCATTAGCTGGCGAACTTCGTACCGCCCCGCCAGCCGCTCTGCACCCGCTTTTTAAATCTCTGATATCTTCTAAGATATTCATTTTAATGATATGCTGTAAAGGGCAATTTTGATCTCCATGAAATGCACAACGTAATTAATGTATTTAATTGGATAAGCAATAATACTGTATTGTTTAAAATAGCTTGGTAAATAACCCATATTTTTTTTGTAATATGTAAAAGATAAAAATTGTTACTGCGGGTTATCCTTATGAGTTAAACATATACCATCGCTGACTTTTTATCGATATTTTTAAGATATACAATTCCGTAGTACATTCTCGGCTTTTCTCTACTATAATATGCATGTATTATACATATAAACCTTCGTCTTGAATCACTCTATCTGTTGCTGAAACTGCATTATGACAATCCGTTGCGAAGTTTAAAAGATCTAAGTTAACAGGTAGCGGGAGCGACTTTGTTTTATACTATGTAAAGATGAAATCGTTCTCGTCATTTTAATGTAAGTAAATGAAATCAAAGGACATTCAACTATTGCATCGTTTTTAAAGACGATAAAGAAGGGTATTCACAAAAGACATGTCAAGAACCTACTAAAACATTGTATGAGTAGGAGTCACTGGAAAATGAAAAAATTTTGAAATCAATGCAGCTATCGACTATTTCTGTTTTGTGCTCGTGATTATAGCCTTTATTTTGTTTTTATTATTCGAGTTAATTTATCTTTTTGTATGCACTTGTTTCCGTGATAAATAAATCTATTTTTCTTGCTTTCCGTCAAATCAAATCGTTTATTTGTGATACATAGGTTACATACAGGTGTTCATTATATGATTAAATATTTAATAATGTTTATTCCAGCCAGTTAGGCATACAAATTATTAAATAATATTTAATTAAAATATAAAGTGTAAAAGGACATTTATATCTATACGTATATAAAAAAGAGGGAAAAGTGCCCAAAAGGCTGCCAGCATTGCCACGTTGTATGGCAATTATTATAATTTTAAGTCTGTTTGCTTAGATACTATCCCCCTTACTAATAAACGTATTATATCAAATAAATAGTTACACCCCGATTTCTCTCTTTCAGTCGTCAGTAATTTGACTTTCGAAAGAAGAAGACAAAACGATGTGCAACTATACAGACGCTATACAACGTTTATTAGTAAGGAGGTATGTAAATATTATCTTTTTTCAAAATAAAATGACGTGTCTAACAGAAATAAACATCATTTATATTACGTACTTCGAATTTCAGGATGAAAAGCGCTTCACAAACAAACATTTAACTTTACACGCCATTAGCGTCGTCATATACTCCTCTTATAACGGTTGATAAAAACATGACCCCGTGACCCAGCGTATTTGTTATCACAATAAATTGATGACTGCTATAATCTTCACACTTCATTAAGTCGAGACGCATTAGGGGGAGGGTTCATCGAAAGAAAGAAAAATGTATATATTTTAGCTCAGTAGGTACTGTATAAAGCAGTCAGCTAAATGCCGGCGCCATCTAGTTTTAAAATATTGACGTGTAAAAGTGTCTAAAAAGATCTACTTACAAATAAACATTTCATTTCGAATGTAACACATTTGAATAAAATCATCGGAGTATCGTTGTATGCATAGTGATACTGTATTAACCTTCTGACCGCCACATCGTCGTTGTCAAACCAAAACCTGCAATGTGCAAAAAGTATACTTTTGAGATATTGACAAAAGAAGTGTTGACAAAGTTTCAGCTGCTGCACATAGCACATTTTATTCTGAGGCCATAGTTCCACAACTAGTGGTCATAAGCACATAGCAGTTCTTTTATATGAGAAATAAGGCAGTGACCTAGTGAGCTGTGGTCAAAATCTTGAAACCTCAAAAAACCGCACATAGCAGATTATGGTTTGACAACGACGACATGACAGTCAATGATGTCTTTCTTACACAGAGCATGTAACACTTCAGTCACGGTTCGGCTATTTGACAGACTTTGACGCCGAGGGCATGTTTTTGATTTTTAATAAGAAGGATTATACTGAAACCATGATAAATGATGATGTTCTACAGCATAAATTTCAATTCAAAACAGATAATTACATCATCATCATCATCATTTCAGCCGAAAGACGTCCACTGCTGGACATAGGCCTCCCCCAATTTTGGGGGGAGGTTTGCCATCGATCGCAGTATGGTATGATGGTGTAATGCATAGAGAACGCCGCTGCCCATTCTCCGGTCTCCCTTAGTCGCCTTTTACGACACCCATGGGAAGTATGGGGTGGTGCTATTCTTTAAGTCCGGCACCACACAGACTGATAATTACATATATCTACATTTTTATACCTACTTCTTCTTAAATCCTTTTTAAATTAACACTCGGTCATAAGCATCGATCTTAGACACTGACCTCTATCATACAAGTACGCAATACAGGTCAGTGATCTTAGTCCATTTACATTTTTTACCATATAAATGGTCTCTAGATCATAACTAAGGCATTGACCTATCTCTTACTTCTTGCACATAAACTGACAAGCAGTACGATGTATAAGAAACAGTGATTTTTTCAGAGGCTGTACCCATTATCCAGTACCATGAAAATGTGTTATTTTTCTCAAATCGATGCCTTTTTTTTTAATGGGAAATCATCAAATCACTCCTTCCGCTCTGGGTGGAGCGGAAGGGAGTGTCAGACTCTTACTGACTAAAACCCACCCGTGTTCCTTCCTTAGCCTTTTATATTCCGGGCCAGCGGTAACCCATTCGGACAATCCCGCTGACCCGGCAGGCTTCGGCCCTAAGGGGGCCCCTCCTCGATGCTGACATCTCTTTGAGGCCCGCGTGGAACACGTACGCGCCGTCCGGCACGGGCCTGGTCCTGATCGGACGGTGAGCTACTCAAATCGATGCCTTATTAAGTCATCATCATCTGCTGAGCCTTTTCTCAATTTGGTATGTTGGGGTCAGCTTCCAGTCTAACCGGATGCAGCTAAATACCAGGATTGATTTGATGTCTTATTAAGTAAACATCCTAATTTGATGGCACGAATTAAAATCTCATACGTGACGTCACGGCCAAAATAGCTGCTCTCTTACGTACATTTGCACCTTATTTGCTAGTTAGTCGGGCGTTGGGTATTTAGTTGGGTGTTTGTTAGGCATTATACACATTGCATTTTTTCAGAAACGTTACATAATGCAGCGTTCAGCTTTAGTTGTCAAGCACCACACACAGGCACACTTGCAAACAGAGTTCTACATTCACCCCATAACTAACGTAGCGTGAAGTCCTATTGTGATAAACAAACGTCTAGTCAGCCACAACAAGCGACGGGGAGGCTCCGAGTTTGATAATTAATCATTTCACACGCCCTGTCGCTCGCAGGGGCGGCGCTACGAACGTGCTACGAGCTACAAGCTACGCGCTACGAACGTGCTACGCGCTACAAGCTACGCCCTACGTACGTGCTACGCGCTAGGAGAATGTGTCTTGTTGTTTTGAAAATGAGATTTTAATATTATTATTGGTCTGAGTGGACCGGTTTTTCTTAAAGGAATCGCGTACTCATACGTATTTGAAGTACTAAAGCATCATCTGCCTTGCCTTTTCCCAACTATGTTGGGGTCGGCTTCCAGTCTGACCGGATGCAGCTGAATACCAGTATTTTACATAGAGCGACTGCCTATCTGACCTCCACAACCCAGTTACTGGGTAATACCATACCCCTTTGTAAGACTGGTTGACAGACTTTCGAGCTTCTGACTACCCGTAACGACCGTCAAAGATCGACGAATGACAGCCGGGATCAACGGCTTAACGTGCTTTCTGAGGGACGAGGGGGTCTCGGTATGTAAAGATGGTCACCCATCCATAGACCAACCCGACAAGCGTAGTTTAACCTGATCGATCGACCTGTGCGGCTGTTATTATTTAGCTACGGGCCCCGTACTTAATATTAAGTCAAAATAAAACGGTAAAATTTAACACTGTTTAGAAACTTGTAATAATATCAAAACATTTGAGTAACTCGTTCTGCTTTTCTATAATCAATTAAATTCGATTTTATTGATATAACATACACGGAATTTTTCCCCATGGTTGATAGCCATGTTACGGAAAGGATTTTATTTTAAATAAATCTAATATTATAGAAACTTCGCTCAGAACTTTCATTCCTAAAAGGCTCAACAGCGGTGCTATTCTGTAAAAATCCCACCGTGAAAATTTAGGTGAAGTGAGTGTGGAGTGAGCTGTCAATAGTGTCAATTCCTAGCAAAAACAAACTCACTTTACCTAAGTTTTCACGGTGAGATTTTTACAGAACCGACCGGCAGGGCTATATACATAAATTCTCCACAAAACTAATTTAAAAACCACGGAATGGTTTTATTTTTAATTTAATATCTTTGGAGTTTCAAAGAGCTTAAATTAAAAATAAAACCAAAAGTTCTTGATCCGTAAAACAGTCGAGTCTATAGTTTCGCAGCTCGCCGTCCTTATTGAATAGGCTTTGTTGCCGGGAGGGTGGAAGAGGGATGGGAGGAATTCCACCCACTCCCTCAGGCCCTCACGAGACGATATTGCTAACCATTAGTCGGAAAATTTGGCAAGGACAGAATTCAACGTGGTTTTTAAGGCTCTGTGGAAGAGTCCTTTAGATGTTTTAATTTATAAAGACAAATCAAAATCTATTTGATAAACTCAAATCGAGAAGAAATTTCTAATGTACCACGTAAAACGGCTCTATTTATCAAAAGCTTCTTTGGCATGGCATCAAAAATATACTACAAAATACGTATTGACATTCTGAGCACTAAGGTAACTTCCAGTACCGTATTTAAAAATAAACTGCGTAAATTTTTAATTGAGAAAGCATACTACACGATCCAACATTTCTTGAATCATTGATTGAATTGTTGACCATGTATTAATTTGACTGTTGTAATAATAAAAAAAAAAAAATTTAAGGGATGAATGTTATTATAAATGTATATTATGAAATGGGATTATTAAATGTGGGTGTGCAGTACTCCAAATAAATAAATAATAAGTAGAATTGAAAATTCGGGCGCCAGGAGTACAAACCAAACTATGCCAAGGATAGACTAACCTGCGGGAACTGGAAACTTTTAATCTTCAAGCGGGGAGTATCAATAAAAATCGACACAAAAGTTATTGAACGATTTTATTACCCGAAGGCTGCTGGTCTCAATATACAAGAAAATTCCTTTCTAATATTAACAGTTGGTGTAAAACTAAGATGGAATAGAAATTAATTTTTGTCATGTCATTATTGCACTTTTGTCAATTTAAGTTAAGTATTATAAACCATACCACATTCCGTCGAATAAACTAACCACCGAATGGGCAAACCATGGTGATTTTGATCTTCGCGGGGACGTCAGGCGGTCCATGAAATATGTCGGTAGGGGCTAGCGTTAAAAATTTAAGTCTTGAAAGAAAGAAACTGAAGAAATAAGAAACTGAAGAAACGCCTCGCGGCTGAAATCAAACATGAATAATTGTTAGCTGATGTCCAGCGTGTATAAAAATGGCGATCGAAATGGCTACGACCAAACACAAATTGACTCACCGTTTCTTTTCCAAAAAAAAGCTTTTACATCAGTAGATGAATTAATCCAAAATATATAAGGTTTAAAAGATCCTGAAACAAATATCGGAAACTATTAACGTCTGCCATCCAAATAGCCACGCGACACGTGAATAGGTATGAAACCACGAAGAATTTTACCAACCTTTTAAAAAATATGGGCAATCCCATTATGATGCCGACAAGGGCAAATCAGCTACCACATAATTAGGACTTGATGTCGTCCATTGGAAGCCAGCTCTTGAAGATTTAATTCGGAGCTCTCAAATTACTCCATTCTATGCAAAGCTTGGGTCGGAAAGTGACCTGTCAAAATCCACTGACAGCATCAAAAGAAAAAATCAGTGTGACCACTACACGATTCCGATTCAAAAATATGAATTTTTACATGGCAACACCACCATGCTGCCTACAAATTAAAGCAAAGAACGCGATATCATGTAACAGGCTTAAAAGACTCGTTACACTCTATATTGATATTTTGACATTTGTAATAACTAAATTAGACATGTAAAATAATTTTAAATGTAATGCCACAACATAATTATTGTATGCCTATTAGGCAGGACATATTGGAACTTTAATGTATTGTTTAGACCTGTAACTAACATAATATGCCCACAATAAAATATTTTGTATTTGAATTTAAATAGGTAGTAGGTACTTTATAAAAAAAATCTTTGTGGCATTGTGGTTGCAATCGATATCTAATAATAATTATAGCATAGCATACTCTTAAACAGCCTAAAATGTTCCCACTGCTGGGACACAGGCCTCCTCTCGGTGAGAGGGAGTGGGCCGTAATCCACCACGCGGGCCCATTGCGGGTTGGTAGAAGTCACGGCGCGCAGCACGCGGTGCGGGCAGTGCCGGATTAAGACTACTTGATACCCTAAGCAACCCAGGCCCATAGGCCCTCTTATCCACAAGTCGCCTCGTATTTTTCCAAAACATCGATGAGCGATTTGTAAAGATTGGTGCACATCTCTAGAGTGACTCTTGGATCTTGTAATATCTTGCTGATAAACAGCCTTGCCATTCATGTGCTAGCAAATACTGTTTCGGTGCTGTTTCTGTTTTATGGTGCTCCCCCGAGACGTGATGCCCTAAGCAATTGCTTAATTTGCTTATGGGCTAATCCGGCACTGGGTGCGGGTTGGTGTGTCTTCGAATTTTTGATTCTAGGACATACCGGTTTCCTCACGATGTTTTCCTTCACCGTTTTAAGAGCAGTGATGATAAAATTATTTACACAAAGTCCTGTCGCCTGTGTGTGGCATGTCTGGGTTCGAACCTACGACCTACGTATATGTCGTAAGCCGCGGCTGTTACCACTAAGCCACAACTTTTTTTTTCATCAAATGACCCCTCTCGCTCTGGGCGGAGCGGGGGGAGTGTCAGACTCTTACTGACTAAAACCCACCCGTGTTTCTTCCTTAGCCCTTTATGTTCCGGGCCAGTGGTAACCCTTTCGGACAATCCCGCTGACCCGGCAGGCTTTGGCCCTAAGGGGCCCCTCAATTTATGCTGACACCTCTTTGAGGCGCGCGTGGAATAGTACGCGCCGTCCGGCACGGGCCTCGTCCTGATCTGAGCTACCCAGCACTCGCGGCGGCTGAGACGGCAGGCTCTCTCCCTGAGCCGTCCCGCCACCTCGCGTTCTAGTAGTGGGCGGCTCGCCACCGCAGTGAACGCGCCTACACCGGGGCCCCGTATAGGGCCATGGACCGCACGACCCCCGCGTAAAGCCTCCGGCAGGAGGCGTTTTGCCCCCTCAGGTTGGGCAAGAGCGGACGCTTGAAGGCGGCCCCGGCCCGTTCTAGTTTGGGGGCCAAACGTCTGAAGTGCTCGACTCGTTCCACCGGCTGTCGAGGACGAGACCCAGGTATTTCATCATCGTCTCGATGCCGATGTGAACCCCTCCTACCGTTAGTTGGGATCCCGATGGTGGCGCGTTAGCTACAACAGATTTAATAATAATTATAATATCACCCTATTATTGTCCTACTGCAAGACAAACGCCTCTTCACAAACAGAGAAGGCATGCGCATTGATCACCACGCTGATCGTCTATAAACTTTATAGTGATTTAATCTTTTTTATTGTAAAACATAGCTGCGGCCCGTGGTTTCAGCCGCATAAATGTCGATCCTGTGGTCGAAAGACACGTGGCGCCATTTATTATCATAATAACGTTATTGTTCTTTTCCTCGGGAACATCAGTTTATTTCGGGATGAAGGTACCCTACAATAATTCAGGATGATCGGTTCAGTGGTTTAGGCGTGAAAGGTAACAAACAAATAAAGTTGCTTTCGCATTTATAATATTAACTAGCTGCGCCCCGCGGTTTCACCCGCGTAAGTGTCGATCCCTGGGGAATATCGGGATAAAAAGTAGCCTATATGTTAATCCAGGGTGTCAGCTACCTCCATGCAAAATTTTATCTAAATCGGTCCAGCCGTTTGAGCGTGAAGAAGTAACAAACATATAAACACACACACACTCACACACACACTAACAAACTTTCGCCTTTATAATATTAGTGTGATATATAGTTAGGATTGTAATTTAAAGTGTTATTGATGACTTTTTTAATGTAATGTTTCAAATATTTTTTTTTTTTTTAGATGCATACATACGGGACTGGTTCCAAAATAAATGAATTTATTATTAAAAATTAATCGACGGCTTATGAACGTTCGATCTTCGATCTTCTTCATAGAAACCTACGTTTTCGAATGGGCAACTAGCTTCAACTTTCTGACTAACTGACCGACTTCTTTGACAATTCAAAAGTTGTAAATGGTTGCATTGAAATAAATGCTGTGTTTCAGTTTAATGAGATCGATATAGTTTTTCTAGTTAAGTACCTAAGTACGTCAAATAAAAATATTCTTTGTCGACCAACTACAAGCTAGTTTCAAGGATTATTTTCGATACGGTAATTTAAAAAGACAATAATCATAGAAACATGTTACCTAAAACATCGTGAGGAAACCGGCATGTCCTAGAACCATAAATTAGACATGTGACTTCTATCAACCCGCACTGGGCCCACGTGGTGGATTACAGCCCACTCCCTCTCACTTAGAGGAGGCCTGTGTCCCAGCAGTGGGAATATTATGGGCTGATTATGCATGTAACCTCGGCACCCAAAAATTCGCGACATAACTCAAAGCTGTACCTATTAGTAAAGTATATCGTCCTTGTCAAACCAAAATCTGCTATGTGCCGTTTTTTGAGGTTTCAAGATTTTGACCACAGCTCACTCACTGCCTTATTTCTGATATAAAAGAACTGATATGTGCTTATGACCATTAGTTGTGGAACTATGGCCTCAGAATAAAATGCGCTATGTGCAACAGCTAAAACTTTGTCAAAACTTCTTTTGTCAATATCTCAGAAGTATACTTTTTGCACATAGCAGGTTTTGGTTTGACAACGACGATATAAACATTAGATACCTTTAACTTTTAGATATAAATTTTAGGTACCACATGAACTTATTACATCAACCAAGATAACCTGTCGGATCAGGTAGGTTTCTGTGTGTCTCGAGATCATATTTTAATTACTACTGTGGGCGTAGTGTGGGTAGTGTTGGTTATTGCGCAATAGAAAAAACTGTTTGCAGTTCAAATCAGATTATAATTTCATGAACAATTAATCACACTAGCAGACCACACACTGTAGGTACTTGACACAACTAGATACACAGTAAAGTAATTATGTACAGTAACAAAGTAATTGCGAACAAATCGTAGGTTCGATTACTGTTCGTATAATGACAGAGTCACCCAAATATAGCGTATTTAGAATACAGGTATAAGGCTGAACTTTAGTAAACCGACAGGTTATCAGAATATTTACGTCCAATTGTTCAAAAAGCCATAATGATACACTAAACTTTCTTCATTTCCCAAAGGAGACCGAACTTTATATCGACTGATTAAAGTTATAAGTTCAACGGCAGAGGATAGCATAGATATGAAAATTATTACCGAAGTGAGTCCTATCGATTGTCGGTAACCTACTGTGAATGTCGGGGACAAATTCTCAAGTCTTTATCAAGATTTTATACTTTTGAAGAGGCGTGTTAGGAACAGAGTAGAACAACGCACGTGTCTAAAGAGGTGTCGTAAGTACTATCCTTGCTTGCATCCTTGGATCCATTGTGGGGCGTGGGCTAAGACCATCACAGCATGGGTCCCTGGAAACGTCCAACGGCATCGCGAAAGACCCAGGCGCAAATGGCGGGACGAACTTGACGCTTATATGAGGGATTGGTCCATGTTGGCTCAGGGTCGAGTTGAGTGAAAAAATGGAAAGGGAAGCCTTTGCCCTGTATTGGGGCAATACATACACGCTGATTGTATTATACTAGCTGCGCCCCGTGGTTTCACCCGCATAAGTGTAGAATCCGTGGGAATAAGTATCGGGATATAAAAATTAGCCTTTGTGTTAATCCTAATATTGTTGTCGTATGCATTAATCTTATAATTAAACTGTTTGCCAAATTTCATCCAAATCCGTTCAGCCGTTTGTGCGCGAAGAAGAAACAAAATATATAAACACACACTCCCAAACTTTCGCCTTTATAATATTAGTGTGATGTAGAAATTTCTGTCGCACTCGTCCTAAATAAAACCTTCCGGAATAATTTTTCGAAATTGTGGAGTTTATGGATTTATTCCGGAATGTTGGGGTGTAAGGTTTCGCCTTACACCCCAAACTTCCGGAATAAATACCTACTCAAAATATTGTTGAAATTAACCGCATCAAAATACGCATTTACCTATTTAATATAAATGCGTTATACATAATAATTCTCCATGTTTTGTCAAGCCGCAAAAACAAGCTAATCCTGCTGTTTGCGAAGCTGGGGTGGGTCTCTACTATAAATATAAAATGAATTACTCTACAAACTACTATGTGCTTCAATAGTGATATGGGACAAACTAAGAATTTTTTGGAATGTGGGACAAAACTTCTGGGGGCCTAAAAAGGCCACTTTGGAGAATCATAAAAGGATAACATTAAGAATCGTAATATGGTGAAGACAGTCCGTGTTTTTCTTTTTTTCGCTACACTACGAAGGTATAATCAAAGAGATTGGGATTGGATTTGGATCGGACTGATTGGTATTTTAGCACAGACAAAAAAAAATAACTGAAAAATGCTTCACCCAATGGGATTTGATACGATTAACTTAACGGTTAACTGTCCATTATGTTATCCTTTTATGATTCTGCCAAAGTGGCCTTTTTAGGCCCCCTTATCGAACGAACAATAAATAGTTTGTACAGACGATGACCGGACATAATAATATTGTATAGAGAATGTAGTTTCTTACAAAAGATAAACGACGTATTTTATAATATACATAAATGGACGCGCCATTCCGGTCGCCTTTCATTCGAAGCTCAAGTCCTTTGAAATCATCCCCTCGCGAGCTGGCAGGGGCAAATAACTTGGTATGTAAGTATTTAATAACTAAGTACTAGTTTATCGTATATCAAGCAACCCTCCCCTGCAGCCCTGCCCGCATGGATTTGAGACTTGACAAAACATTAAGATTTCTTTATTAGTAAGTTTAATATTCATGCTTATTATACTTTTAACCTGCCAGAATAAATTCCCCAAATGATGGTGAAAGCCGCGGCAAAATCTGTTATGAAGTTAAGAAAAACATAGTCACACAGACAGACACGAAGAAAAAGCAACAGCTAGCGAGAGTATGGACATAAATGTATATTTCTCGGAATAGATTTCATATGTCTATAGCATCTGCTAGCCTTTTCCCAACTTTGTTAGGGTCGGCTTCCAGTCTAACCGGATGCAGCTGAATACCAGTATTTTACATGGTGCGACTGCCTATCTGACCTCCACAACCCAGTTACTGGGTACGATACCCCTTGGTAAAACTGGTTGTCAGACTTTCGTAAGTAAATAAGTAACGACTGTTAAAGATCCACGAATGACAGCCGGGACCGACGGCTTCCCGAGCTTCTTGGTATATGAAGATGGTCACCCACCCAAGGACTAACCGCGGCAAGCGTAGCTTAACCTGATCGATCGACCCGTGCGGCTGTTATTACTTAGCATAGGTTAATAAATGGGTAATAGTGGTAATGAGTTTAACAATCTTATGGAGTATTTTTGCACACAAACGTAATAACTTTACTAAAGGACTCAGAAAGTCATTTAATTTTTGTATCCATGACAGAAGATAAGTAGTAGCCTGGAATCTGGATTCGGGCCCGTTTGATGAGTTGCATATATTATGTATTACGCTAATATTATGCGAAATGTGGATGTACAGACTGGACATCAAACTACTACAATCTGTCAAATTTCTTTAATAGATTTTCAACTTTATCGCTAAAGTATAAGGTTCAAAGTTGATTGGGAAAATTTGACAGTTTCGAATAGCTTGATGTGCTGGCGTCTGCACTATAAAACTCAAACTCAAACTCAAACCATTTATTTCAATTAAACCATTTACAGGCACTTTTGAATTGTCAAGAAGTCGGTCAGTCAGAAAATATGAAGCTAGTTGCCCATTCCAAAGCGTAGGTACCTATGGAGAAGAACGGGCAAGAAACTCCATGGACACTCTTTTAAATTGTATTTTTACAAAAATATTAGTTACATCATTAATGTTGAATTTACAATTATATGTGAGAACGATGTAAAAAAATACGTACGCGTTAAGAGCGTCCAGAGTACAGCAAGTAGTAAGAAGACAACAATCCAAAAATAAAATAATTAAAAATAAGCCGAGGCAGCTGAGTGATGACCAGCCCCAACTGACGGCGCCCGTTCACGAACATGACGCATAGATCAGCACCATTCAGCTCAACCATTTTGAAGGGAGCTAAATGATCCAATACACACGCCACCGTCAGCGAGACATTTGTGTGAGCATGACATACTATCAGCCGCCATGGCACATTCAAGTCAATGAAAGACATATTACCCGGTAAATGGTAAAGAAGGTATACTTACATAGAACTCACATCTGTGCTATGCAGTTATACAATGCAAAGGAAATTGATTTTATACAATGCAAAGATAATCTTACAATCTTCAGCAGCTCCAACAGTATTTTCTAGTGTTAATCAATTAGTTGTGGTTGTGGAGCAGGACCAGCATTGAGCCAGGCATTTTTATCAGCGATGTAATCCCCTAACTTATAATATGCCTGACTGCATAGTGTGCGTTTTATACAAGACTTGAATTTTGTCTCATTCAGTTGAAGAATGTGGGGAGGTATTTTATTATAACATTTTAAACAGTACCCCATAAAAGATGAGTCTACTTTAGCCAGTCTGAAACCTGGTTGAACTAATAGGTCCCTATTCCTAGTACTATAATTATGTCTTCCACCTCTTTTACCAAAAAGATGTAAGTTTTTTCTTACATACATGATGTTTTCGTAGATATATTGACAAGGCACCGTCATGATGTTAATTTCCTTAAACAGTTCCCTTAGAGAATCACGCCTGCAGAGGTTATATATGGCTCTGATGGCTCTTTTCTGCAGAATAAAAATAGAATCGATGTCTGCAGCCCGTCCCCAAAGCAAAATACCGTAAGACATGATACTATGAAAGTAACTAAAATAGACCAGTCTTGCGGTATCTATATCAGTAAATTGGCGGATTTTTCTGACAGCATAAGCTGCTGAACTTAGCCGTCCTGCAAGAGATGTTAAATGAGGACCCCATTGTAGCCTTGAGTCGAGCGTGATCCCCAGGAAAACCGTTTTATCGACGAATTCTAGTTTCTCTTGATTCAATACTATCTCACAATCACTACTCTTTACATTTGGTAGAGAAAATCTTATGCACTTAGTTTTTTTCCCATTTAATACTAAATTATTAGCAGTGAACCAACTTTGGACCTGCAGTAAGGCGTTATTTACGTCGTCATAATTTGTAGCACGTCTATTTACCTTAAAAATTAAGGAAGTGTCATCAGCAAATAACACCATTTGTGGTTGATTTTTTAATAAATGGAGTAGATCATTAACATACACTAAAAAGAGGAAAGGACCCAATATCGAGCCTTGTGGCACACCCATTTTTACTGTTAAACCATGTGAATTGACACCATTTATTTGAACTTGCTGTTGTCTGTCATTTAAATAAGAACTAACTAAACTGAGCGCAAGTTTTCCAAGCCCATAATGCTCAAGTTTCAAAAGCAAGGTTTCGTGATCGACGCAATCAAATGCCTTAGAGAGGTCACAAAAGATTCCTATGGCGTCTTGGGCCTCTTCCCACGCGTTAAAAATGTGTTTTAATAAGGTTACACCGGCGTCGGTCGTACAACGTCCTTTGGTGAAACCATATTGTTGATCGTGAAGGATTTTATTCGTGTTAAAATGATTGAGCATTTGATTAAGCATTATCTTTTCAAACACCTTACTGAAAACCGGCAACACGGATACGGGTCTATAATTATTGGTGTCTTTACTGTCCCCAGATTTGAAAAGTGGTATTACCTTACTGAATTTCATTAAATCGGGGAAGACTCCTTGATCAACACACGAATTAAATACTAAGGCTAAATAAGGTGCAATAGTCTCAATTATGGAGGCACAGACTTTAATGGACATTCCCCAAAGATCTTCGGTCAATTTGATCTTAATTTGCTTAAAAGCTTTTATTACTGTTACGGGGTTAATATGTGTAAATTGAAATTCAACCGGGCAGGCTGGAACGTTTGCTCTTAATAAATCAATTGATACGTCGGATGAGGAATTTAAGGCTTCCGTCGTTTTTGATGGTATATTAGTAAAGAAATTTACAAACTCCTGAGCTACTTCTAAGTTAGAGCTTATGGCTCCACGTGAAGTCTCCAATGTGTAATCAGTGTTTCGTTTTTTATTTCTACTAGTTTCGTTATTTATAATTTTCCAAACTGTTTTTATTTTATTTTCAGCTGATTTGATTTTATTGCTAATGTACAGGGCTTTGGCTATTTTGCATGTATTTCTAAAAATTTTGGAATATGTAGCAACATACTTGCTGAAAGTTACAGTATTGATGTAAGGCTTAAGGCCATACAGCTCGAACAGTCTTTCCCTACTTATCCTAATACCTCTAGTTGCCCAGTCACTAAATATAAAATTAGGGCAAATGTTTTTTGTTTTCTTTTCAAAAGTTGTATTGAATTGAGTGTACACTACTGAAAAGAAATCCTCGTACAATTTATTTGCATCATCCATATCATGGCCCAGATCATTTAACTTATTATTTAGGGTACTATTGAATCTATTTAGTTTACCAGTCGTTATTGGTCTAAATTGTATTTGCACTTTTTGCAAAGGTGTTTTAAACTTAAAAGATACCGTTTGTCCACTATGATCAGACGGCAGATAGTTGACGATGGCTTTATCTAAATAATCACAATCGCAAAAGACATTATCTATACAAGTAGCAGAAGTTGGAGTTATTCTAGTCGGTTCTGTAAAAACATTTGATAAATTGAACGATTTAAAAAGGCTTAATAATCTACTGCTATTAGAATTATTTTCCAAAATATTAATATTAAAATCACCACAAATAATTGCGGCTTTGTTAATGGATGCAAGTTTCGCTAAGACATCTTCCATTATTGACTCAAATACAGAAAAGTTCTGATAATTAGGGGGTCTGTAAACGCACACTACGACATGCTTATCTAGCTCAACACAGGACAGTTCGATGCAATGTTCAATTGATAAACCCACTATGTCATTTCGTTGCTTAGATTTTAAACAATTTTTTATCAAGATTAGGGAACCTCCACGTAGCATAGATTTACGGTTAAAACAACTGCCCACACTATAATTCTCAAAATTAATTAACATTTGGTAATCCTTTAACCAATGTTCAGTACAACAAACAATGTCAAACTTTGTTTTTTCTAAAAACATTTCAATTTCTAATAATTTGGAAGAAATGCCTTGAATATTTTGATGAAATAATGTCAAGGCATTCTGCTGATCTCCTTTTTGATATTTACTTATTTTAGAGCAAGAAGATACCTTGTTGTTGTTAGGTATAAGATATATAGATAGGTACACTTCTGCCTTAACCTTCGGGGATTATTGTCGTTATGTTACGCTATGTGTTGTATAAGTATATATATACAGTTAAGGTATTTTAATAGCGGGTTACCTAAAAGTCCTAAATCTCTGATTTAATATCAAAACGTTGGGAAATCTACATATAATTCAGAATGTTTTTCATATAGTCACAGCCGCAGAATCACTTAAAGAGAGGGTGTTCAAGTGTTATCTACTAAACAGCATCGTCTTGTATGAATAATTAAGCAGAAGTGAGAACTGAGGGGCTTACATGACCTAAAGCGCGGTTACTGTCGGACTGCATAGAAAAGAAAGAGAAGAGAAAGAGAGTAATTTATTGCAAAGTATGAAGCAATTATTTAATTACAAAAAATCTATTGTTTGGACGAAAAAATTAAAACTAGTATTTTAGTATGTTGGTTGTAGAATAATCTGACAAAAAATCAGAATGATTGTATGTATATTAGTAAGGATTTTATTGTTAAAAAGAAAGCTTTTAGAGGTATCTTCATGATTTTTTTCTATCATATCAAATTAGTTGTATTATGTTTTCAACACACTATCTACCTAGCATATATCCTGAAGAATATCATATATAGGTATATTTTTCAGATCTTGTTTACTCTAGTCGATCATATACGTTTAGTGTTTGTAAAACTTGCGTTTTTGTGTTTAGGTCCTGTAAGCCCCTTAAATGGAGTTGACCCTTTGCGACTTTCTAAGCCATTGCTCTTTTTCGTTTCATTCGTTAGAAATGCGTTACTCGTGTAGGTACTTATTTGCTTGAGAATCTAAAGCTACTGAAGTAACACCACCCTTATTGCGTAACACACTATTAATCACAATCTGAATCATTTTGAAGAATATTGCTAATCCATTGCTTCATATGTTCGAATGGAACAATGGGATACTGAGTACAATGCGATAAACTGTGGAATTTGTTACTGGAAATGGGAGTTCCAGAACACCTTGTCGCTCTAATCTAAAGAGTCTATACACAGACAATCATCTTTCATTAGGATAGGTACTGAATGCTCTATATGTCCTAAACTAAAAAAGGTGTGAGGCAGGGTTGCATATTATCCCGTTCCCTTTTCAACATATATGGAGAGTACATAATTCGGAAGACCATCGAATACTGGGAGAATGGTTTCCCTATAGGTGGAAAAAGAGTATCGAATCTCCGATATGCCGACGACACCGTTCTCCTTGCAACATCCATGGAAGATATGAGTGAGTTGTTCCAAAGAGTCGAGAGTGAAAGTGGCAACATTGGTCTTGCAGTGAATAGAGCGAAAACCAAGGTAATGATTGTGGACTGAACCAGGAAGCTTACAAATGTTACCTGCAACATTCCTGGCATTAACATCGTCGACCACTACATCTACCTTGGCTCGCAAATCTGCTATGATGGTAGCTGTGTCCCCGAGATAAAAAGGCGTGTCGGGATGGCCAAAGATGCTATGACCCGTTTAAGCAACATTAGGATGAAGAGAGGAATTGGTATCAAAACCAAGGTCAAGATTGATACGAGCCCTAGTATTCCCTATTTTCCTGTAAGGAGTAGAAACGTGGGCGATTTTGGCCCGAGAAAGACAAAGGATTGATGCATTTGAGATGTGGTGCTGGAGACGAATGTTGAGAATACCGTGGACTACCAAACGCACCAATGCATCAATCTTAATCCAGCTTCGAATAAAAACCCGCTTGTCGACCATATGTCAGCAACGCATTATGTCCTATTTCGGCCACATAGTGCGCAGAGGCGATGAAAGTTTAGAAACACTGAGTCTGGTTGGGAACACCCAAGGCAAACGATCGCGCGGTCGTTCACCAACACGATGGACCGATCAGGTGAAGGAATCATCGTCCACTAAATTTTACACGGTGGTAAGGGATGCGCTGGACAGAAACCGGTGGAGACGGATCATCCGCTCCAGATGCAACTCCGAAGCTGACCACGATCCTTAGACATGAGGGACCGACAACAGAGAGAGAGATATGTTCGAATGTCCGCACAACAACGTAAAAAACGCAATTAATGTGGTTGAACTGTCAAAATGAAAGCCATTCCTACTGTTAGTATGGTACGTAATTACCCCGCAGGATAGAGCGACCCACATGTTCATTGCATTAAAAAAATACATAAGTTCATCTTTTTTTTATATTATCTGAAAATACTCGTAGAAAAAGACATGTTGTGCCGACCTCAAATAAATTGTGGTAATGACAGGAGAATGACGATGATAACTTGTAGGAAGTAGATTTGTCGGGAGCTTAGCGAAATCAGTGTAAACATTAGCCTCTAAATTAGGATCAAAAGTTTCCACTTTTGATCCTAATTTAGAGATTTCTCTTTTTACCGCCTTTTAAGAGGAAATCACGGAAATGTCAAAGAGGAAATGCGGTCAGAGAGATTTTTGAATTCGAGGTTTGGCTCTCGCCAATTTCCTCCTCCAATGTTGGATCAATTTAAAAGATATTTCATAAACGAAATAAGAAGGATATATTGTGTCCCTATGTTTTTCTTTTTTCATTAATAGCTGTCAAATTTGGCCACTATTGGCCTCTGTTGACAGCGGTTTAAATCGGCAGTTTAGAGCATTTTTTGAGGGTTCTAGTGCTTATAAAAATAATGTATCATCAAAAAAGAAAACATTAGGACATAAAAGTAGTTAATATTTATTATTATTTATTTATTTATTTATTACCTTTACATCATAACAGGTCTAACCTAATGCGATGGTTATGTAAAAATCATTGCTTTTTGGTCATTAGCCAGAAAGAAAACAGGCGAGACTGTTTCGTTTCCGTACGGCATTTCATACAAACTTTCAAGCCCTTGTTTTTCGAAATGAATTAACGGATTTTAATGAAACTTTATACGCATAAGCAGGATACAAAGGTTTAAAAGTTACTTAAGGGCGCTATTACAAAATCGAAGTGCTCAGTTTTAGGTAAATTCGACGGAGCGCGGCAGCGGATGCGCACGTGTGCATCTAAAGAGGTATGCTACGCACACATGCAAACGGCTATGCGTCCGATGCCAGGAACAAACCAACAAGAGCCTTTGCTACTTTGTTTTCGAAATAAATTAAATTACTGTTATACATAGTTCATGAAATATTATTTGTACCAATGAATGTTTCCTAGAACAGCAGTTTATCTATAGAACTACTATAGGGTCATAAACATATACTTGATTTTTTTTTTCGCAAACTAGCACGCAGCCCGTTTGATGGTGTGTAGTTACCGCAACCTATAGACGCTTGCGATGCCAGAAGCATTACTTCCGCGTCGCCAGTTTCTAAGAAAGGAATCGCACTGATACTTTTTGTTGGTAGGTACGGTCTAATTTTTTACGAAGTTTCTTTATATGTAATTTATTCAGCAGGTAGGTAGACATTTAAGTACTTATTTATAGAAATAAGTGCAATGTGATGTTGTATCTACAGTTTGGATAAAAAAGTCAAAAGAAAGTAAAAAAGGCAAATCAAAAGTAATTTTATTCAAATTAGGCTGAGAATCTGCACTTTTTGAACGTCAAAATTACATAAGACAGTCCCCAAAAACGCCCGCCCTTCACCATTTCCTAGCGCTTTCACTGAGAAGAAGAAGTGGCGCAACAAACTCCCCAGCAGTACAGGTCTGTTGTTAAAAAAATAATACCGGCCGAGTGCGAGTCGGACTCGCACACGAAGAGTTTCGTACCACCGCAATAATATGCGCTGAAAAAATCACATCGCAATATAAAATACACATTTCGAAAAATTTCAACTATCTGCCTATAACGGCTCATGAGCCACTGACAGACAGACGGACGGACGGTCAGCGGACACTTAGTAATAGGGTCCCGTTGGCACCCTTTAGGTATGGAAAAAAAAAATCTCTGAAGTGGCATAGACCGTGCTTTTCTCTAATCTATGATTTCAAGAAGCACGTACTCCTAATAAAACTAGTTTTTTCTGGTTCTGGTATTTTGAGGTTCCAGGGAGCCTAAAAAGGCAATCAAAATCCAATCCCAATCTCTTTGATTATACCTAATGTAGTGCAGCGAAAAAAGAAAAACACGGACTGCCTTCGCTATATTATGATTCATAATGTTATCCTTTTATGATTCTGCCAAAGTGGCCTTTTTAGCCCCCCAGAAATCATTAACTTTGAAAACTTTTATTACTTTTAGTTGATATTGAGTACCAGTCCACACTGCAACTACTTACGTCTGAAAATAATTATCTGAATTAAAAAAAAAAGTCAGAAAACGAAGACAACAACAACTATTAATTAAAATAGATGGACATTTTAACACAGCGCTCAGTACGTCTAACTAAAGATATCCAAGCAAAAAAAAAAACACTGTTTAAAGTGATTTTATTTTGACCTAAAATAATCAATTGCAGGCACATTAGTGTATTTTCGTTAGCTGATTATTTTTCTTATAAGTATCTATGCGTTTTTCTTGTATATTTTTTACCATCTTCCTTATTTTGGTGGTCTGAATGTGTTCTGAAAGTTTCTCCATCTATTTTAATGGGACCTTATATTTACGTATGTTTTTTTTTCTATAATACAGGATATACATATTCGCGCTAGAATATCATAGGAAAATACTTATGCATTACAATCCGACCTTCTCTATTAAAAAAAAACACTTGTATTAAGATGTGTTGGTCGCGCTTTATTCTTGGCGAATTGGTGAGCGAGACCACGTGACGGCAACAGCGAGCGAGCGATACGTCCTCTCTTTGTGAGCGCTCGGCGCGGACTAAAGCTAAGACCGCGCGTCCCGAGATTTATATTGATAAATAGCATTGCATACAACAATTATTTAAAAATATTAATTTACTTTAAATTAGAGTTATTTTTTTTTTTCAAGCAAGGTTACAAAGTAATCTTAGTTATTAAATACTTTTTGTTTGAATTTCTTTTATATATTCATAGATAAATAATATAATTTCGGGCGAAAAATTATCATTAACTCTCTGTTTTACGGAATTATTTTTGGTGTATTACTGTATGAAACATCATAAATTGGTGTATGCATACCATAGTAGAAGATACAGTTGTATCGTAGATATTTTTATAAATGATTAAACTGTTATATCTTCGATGTAACAGGGCATCGCGAGATGCCCGAAAGTAAAATTTTATGAAACAGCCTTTGCAGAAACAAGTTTTTTACTGATTTATGTGAACAAACTGGAATATTTATTGAATGCGCTCCCAAAAGAAGGAATCAAACTTTCTCGGGCATGTATTTTTTTTACTATTGTGGCTTTAGTTAAATCATAATCACACATCAAAACTCGAGTCAAACGCTCTAAACAAGAAAAAATTGTGATAGCCCTCTTAAGAACATTTTCGAAATGTCTTATTTTAAAAAAAGATAACTGGAAATCTCTGTTTATATAGAAAATTTAAAATCGGTAAAATTTGGCTGTAACACTATTTTTCTAAAATGTTCTTGAGTATGCGTAGGACGTATTCTGACTCATAAACATAACGGGGGAAATGTGGATGTACTACAGGGCACCTCTGCCTATATAACCTTTCGGGAAATACATGCGTGATGTTATGTTATGTATTCTGATACAAATCTAATTACAAAGAAAAACCCCTTCGGTTTTCTTAAAAGAATTCTCTAGCCCGTTTATCACAAAGCATCAATAACTGTAGACCGCGCAAAAACCGGCGCACGTGGGAAATTGATATTCCTGAAGATAACTTTACCTCCCCCTCCTTTATACTGCTTTATATCGAACTATATTACGGACTTCAGACTTCCTCCGTGTCAAGATACCTATTAATCTAACGTAGTACAAGGTTCACTTCTTTACGATAGGTACACACGACGACATAATATCAAGTTAGCATTTCCAGTTTTAGCTGACCTCGCGTTGTTGTAAGCTTTTCGTACAGTGAGAAGTCAGCTTAAACTGGAAATATATAGCTTTATATTATGTCGTCGTGCGTAAGACAAAGACAAAGATATTTATTCGTCGGATATGGTAGGTACAAAGTTGGTCAGCAAGCACACTTATATTCAGGGCACATCCGCCGCTAAAAGCAGCATACGAATATTTACAATATTACACGTGGGTGTAAAACCCAACTTATATACTACTTATACTGCAATTAACAATAGGTACAAAACACAGTCTATAGACATAAAGATGCATTTAAGTATAATCTTTTTTAAATACCTAAGTTAGCTTAGTTGAGAAGAATGAACAATTGAACATTATAATCGAACTTTTTTCAAGAAAATCATGTATAAGTCTTTGAAAACTTGCTTGTCTATCGAATTATTTTTGTTGCCGTTTCACCATAACTTTTAAGTTAAAATAACATCTTACTTCCGACCAACTCCTTGTGAGGATTTTTTTTAAATCCGTTTAAAAACCAAAGTGCTGGCAACTTGTAAAAACTACTGTCTATAAAGTCGCAAAAATTAAAATAATTTATATATTTCTGTAAAAAAAAACATTAAGACCTACCCTTCTTCAGGGGTTGGTACCTAGTTGAATGAAAAATAAAATGAAGATCCTGACCCTTTATATTGTTTACTAACTGCGCCCCGCGATTTAAACCGCAAAAGTTTCGATCCTGTAGGTATATCGGGATAATAAGTATCTTAAGTCCTAAAAATTTGGATCATTCTCACTAGTCCCACCAGCAATTACTTCCATGAATGGCACAAATTGCCAAAATTCATCCAATGTGCCAAACATCGAAATCAGTTCAGCTGTTTTAGAGAAAGCATAAAAAACAAACATACAAAAACAAATATTTTCTCTTTATACTATTTTTCATATAAGTATATTTTACATACATAATCAGCCTATAATGTTCCCACTGCTGGGACACAGGCCTCCTCTCGGTGAGAGGGAGTGGGCCGTAATCCACCACGCGGGCCCAGTGCGGGTTGGCAGATGTCACATGAATGTCAATGTCACTTCGAATTTTTGGTTCTAGGACATGCCGGTTTCCTCACGATGTTTTCCTTCACCGTTTTGAGAGCAGTGGTGATGAAAATAATTTACACAAAGCGCCTGAATGGGTTCGATATTTTACATCTATCTATCTATCTAACTATTCTGTACTGTCCCACTGCAGGGCAAAGGCCTCCCTCTCCCTTTTCCACACAATTCTGTCTTTAGCTAGTGCCGGCCAGTCCTTACGGTAGGAGTCAAGCGATATTTTACATACTTAGTATAAAACACCGTAAACCAACAACAACGTATTACCCAGTAACGGGGTTGTGGAGGTCAGATAGGCAGTCGCTCTATGTAAAATACTGGTATTCAGCTGCATTCGGTTAGACTGGAAGCCGACCCCAGCATAGTTGGGAAAAGGCTAGGCAGATGATGATGACACTTGTCTTTATTCAAAGGCGATTTTCTCCTTTATTTTTGAATGAAATTTTATATTAGTAGGAACATAGTAATTTCGAACCCATAGGTATATATAAAGTGTCGTATTTCAACGTTGCATTGTTATTTCGTGAAAAAAACGCAATTTAAAGTTGCCAAGTGTTGACATATTGGTCGTAACTGTACATAAATGGTAAAAATAAATAAATAAACAAAATAAAAAGTCTAAGTTACTCGTTTAGTAAGTCCGGTAGTCCGGAACCCTAATTGAAATTGCCAGCTCACAAAACCTTTCAATAAGGGATCGTTATTGCCATACTAAAACGAGCCGTAAACGGATGCTCCCAATACCAATCATTCCCAAACGTATACCGTTGTAATACGCTGTAGCCACTTTATATATTTACAACCTTTTTTTTTATGTGCTAGGCAGTACTTTATTAAGTACGATCCGAGCTTCTACCCGCGATTTCGTTCACGGAAAAATTTTTTGTTCCTCTGACCCACGGCATCACATCGCATCACCCTCCTCAGGGTCGTACCATGATGTGAAATAGGCTATAGCCTTCCTCAAAAATTGGGCAATCAAACGCAAATTTTTTTTTTAAATCCAACAAGTAGGTCTAGAGATTAGCGCGTTCGAACAAACGCTTGAGCTTAGGCGCGGATCTAGGTTTTCGTTCAAAAATGAGGTAAATAATGTCTCAGGCTGTGAGAGCCCTATTTAAAAAAAAACCTTCGCCACTATTGCAATTTCAACTGAACAATTACACCGTACACTGAACAATTTGCCCCCCCTTTCGAGGATGACGACTACTTATCTATAACTTAGTTTAATACTGTATACAAAGTAAAAAAAAATACAGGTTGTCTAATTTAAAGTTTTAGTCTCATTTTGGTCGTTGACCACCCCCAATCCTCCCCCCCGATCCGTGCCTGCTTCAGCATTATCTATTATATTAGTACATAAAGAAATGGCACATCAAGGTTTTGAAAGGGACTGTCACCACTTTCTGAAGCTCGATAAGACATATGCGAGACGCCCGCGGACTGTAACAGGTGGTATATGTCGTGTGTTATGTAAAGTAAATATCAAAAGTATTGTTTAAATTAGACATTAGAAAATTACTAACGATCTAGAGTCTGAGAGTTCTTTACAACGCCAAAACATTATTATTTCAAAGAACATGCATTCATTCATTTAAACACCAATAAATAAGTTATAGTGATCATAATAAACAGATACACCGCGCGCTGCAGGTATCTAACTAAACTATACCAAAGATGGTACAATCATTCACGTACAAAAACTCTACTTACTACTTGAGAAAACAACTCCCAATAATCAATTAAAAGTCTATTATATTAGAGTTAAGAAAAAAGTTATTTAATAACCTCGATATCACTGGCCGGGACAACAAAACGATCTCAAAAAAAAAGAAAGAAAACGTCAAACGAAACAAAACCCTCACATTTTATCAAAATTCAAATAATGAATATCGTCCAAGTGGTAACAGCACGTACTACATACAGCCTAGTAGTAAAAAAAGGTAAAAAAATAAATAAGAAAGCGGTGGCAAAGAGGTCGTACTCACCGTGCGAAGGCGTCAAGCTCCCGCTGCGCACTGATAAGGGTCGCGCGCCCTGCCCCACTGAGCGGTGCATAGATTATGCGTGGACCAGCGAGGCCGGATTGTAGATATCGACAATTGATTTTAGAGGTGTTATGGACGTATTGTATGGCTCCTTCATTTAAAGATTATTGAAATATAATGTTAAAGAATTTGTTCGTTGAATATTGGCCTTAACTTGTATAAGTTTTATTTCATGATTTCGTTTTATAGTAGGTACCTGTTTTTATAATGCCGTTTTGTTTTCGATATTTAATTAAAATAAATAACTATTATTATTGATCAATTATTAAAATTATATTTTCGCAAACTTAAGTCTACATAAATTATGTGTCTGCGTAGCAAATGAAGCGTAGCAAAAGTTCGTAGCACGACGTAGTAAATGTAGCGTAGCAAACGGTTGGCCAATCTTTGAATATCAAAGTCTTTGGGGAACGGTTTAGTTCGGTAGACGTTTTCCGACTGATTTGTCGCGGTGAAGTGAAAATTAGATGGGTCAAGGTCGTAGCTATGGGACACGAAGACGGTTTTTCATCTTCCTGGATTGATATTTGGACCAGGGGGCCTAAAAAGGCCACTTTGGCAGAATCATAAAAGAATAACAGAATGGACAATTAAATGTTAAGTTAATCGTATCAAATCCCATTGGTGAAGCATTTTTCAGTTATTTTTTTTGTCTGTGCTAAAATACCAATCAATCCAATCCAAATCCAATCTCGATCTCTTTGATTGTACCTACGTAGTGCAGCGAAAAAAAAGAAAAACACGGACTGTCTTCGCCATTTTATAATTCCTTTTGGGTACATTTAAATTTATAATATGGATGGACCTACCTCCATACGGTAGGTACGTCTAGCAGTAACTGGCTTAATTAAATAATTGTACTTTATAACATCATTTACTTTAAAAAAGAAAAGGTACTTTCAAAAAGTATAAAAAGTAGGTAGGTATGTAGGTACGGTCTACAATGTCTACATGTTTGCTACGCCGTAGCCGGCGCGATGGTTTCACCGCTACGCGACGGTGTAGCACGTAGCACGTGGCTGGTAGTCTGAAGTAGCCGTCGTACGTAACTGTCTATTGATTGGTATGATGAAGTGAAGGCCTTGCTTCT
The DNA here is from genome assembly GCA_916614155.1 of Mesoligia furuncula. Taxonomy (NCBI): domain Eukaryota; kingdom Metazoa; phylum Arthropoda; class Insecta; order Lepidoptera; family Noctuidae; genus Mesoligia; species Mesoligia furuncula. Next base: position 23,418,440 of record OU744806.1, read on the forward strand.
ATCCGATTTTTTTGACCCCATTCGGACCGAACTCGGATCTCGAATTCGGACTCGGATCGGATACAGCCGGTCGATTAAGTTAAAATCTCACCGTGAAAACTTAGGTGGTGTGAGTTTGTTTTTGCTAGGAATTGACACTATTGACAGCTCACTCCACGCTCTCTTCATCTAAATTTTCCCGGTGAGATGGTTACAGAATCGGAAGCTCTTGTATTGATTAGGGTTTTAGACTTAGTATAACCAGAATAAAAAGGTAAAAAAAATGTTTCTTAAGTAAACAATTGAAAGTTTAGAAAGCGTAACTAAAAATTAGGTTGCTAACTTGGTACGCAAACCGATAGATATGTACAGTCACGAGCATAAGTATGTATACACTTGGCTTTATTCAAAGGCGATTTTCTCCTTTATTTTTGAATAAAATTTGATATTATTACGAACATAATATTCGAGGTTTATGTAAAGTGACGTATTTCAACGTTGCATTCGTTATTTCGTGAAAAAATCGCAATTGAAAGTTGCCAAGTGTTGACATATTATTGCTCGTGACTGTACAGTATTCAAAGCATTTAACATGAGGTATTCAAGTACCTACACAAAAGGAACAAAGGCAGTCTTCTTAGCGCGTCGATGGCAAAAAGTTCAAATATCTATCTTTGGCCCAGAATTCAACTGCGCTAACTCCGCTCACTGACGCAGTCATAAGATCATCAAGTGCACAAATTGATATAAAATACTAGACAGATACAGCACCCTTATTGCGTACCTACCACACGATTAATCTCAATGTGAATCACTTTGAAGGATATTGCTAATCCATTGCTACATATGTTCGAAAAAAAATTCTGCGCAACAACGTAATATAACGCAATGTATGTTGTTCGACTGTCAAAATGAAACTCATCACTACTGATAGTGTGTTACGCAATTAGGTACCCCGCAGGTTGACATAATACAGAGATGATATTTCTATTAAGGGCTGATTTTTCCATCGCCAGATAACTTTTATTAGAGGAATAAAATTGACGTTTGACAGTTTTCGTATGAAATAACTGTCAAAATTTCAAAATTATTCCTCGAATAAAGTTATTAGACGATTGAAAAATCTATGTTTATTTTATTTTTGCACCAAATGTTCGTCCATCGAAGGCGTTGACGCAGCGTAAACGCTGTGCGATCGCAAATATGTACAATGAAATCGAACGAGCAAAATACGAACCGCGCTGGCGTTATTGTTGAGCATTGAGCAACAACCAATCTAATATATATAGGTACCTAGTGTTTGGCTAGCCTGAATCCATTGTCATAAAAAACTAATTTTTTTTTTCTGCATGGCTAGGTTTTATTACATTTTTTTCTCCTCTACTTCTAACCGCGACACGGTGACTTCCCTAGACTCTTTGTACCTTAAAAGTGTCTTAGACACTTTTGTATTGATGCTAGGTATATAAAGGTACATGATAATCTTACCGCCTCGTTAAAAAAAACGCCAAAGACTCCTACCTCATCATCATCATCATTTCAGCCGAAAGACGTCCACTGCTGGACATAAGTCTCCCCCAAAACGGGGGGTTTGCCATAATCGCCACGCTTGGTAGGCGGGTTGGCGATCGCAGTATGGTATGGTGGTGGAATGCATAGAGGACGCTGCTGCCCATTCTCCGGTACGCCCCTTAGTCGCCTTTTACGACACCCACGGGAAGTATGGGGTGGTGCTATTCTTTAAGTCCGGCACCACACAGACCAGACTCCTACCTACTTGAATCTTATCATTCGAAACTTCAAACTGATTGCTTATGTGCATGATAGGAAAATACTGATGTAGTTCCGCAAGCTCAGTTTGACCTCTCCATGCAATTCAATCTAGCTTCATTCCTACTGATTGCTTGACCGATCAAACTATCGGCTGAAGAAAGTTTCTATAGGTACTGCGATCGCTCTTTAGTTACCTACCAAACATGTAAATAAATATGAAAAAACAACTTTAAAACCAACATCCAAGGATCCATCATAAGGATCAGTTTGCGCTACACATCATTTTTATCAATAGAACTAATCATTCTGAAATTAACATAATTTACACTCATGTAAAGTTGATAGTCGTTTAAATGGAGAAAGTGAAACAAGGATTCGAATAACGCACCTCGGTCCGAGCCCTCTTCAATAAGTACTACTTAGATGATTAGACGCAACTAACAATGACCCTTCAGGAACACTATGCTCATTTTATATTCACGTGCAATGGTCTTATGTATGGAGGTATTAGGTAAAGTTTATGTTGAGTTTACCTTTGGTACCTACGGATAAAATCACACTTGGTTAAAATTATTTGTTCTTTAGAAAACAAAACAAAAGGAAAGGCATTGTAAGGAAGGTTTGGACTTAGCATGCGGAATTCATGAACTATTCAAATACCTATTCGAGGGGTAATTCATGGAACCTACCTAACTATTTTTAAGAACGTCGCATTCTAATCTCATCAAAATAAACCCGTAATTTACCTTCTGCTTACTTACGGAATTTACCTATATTTATTTTTATTTACCTCAGTCAAAATTATCCTCTAATACCCTTTGTGAATTTACGGAATTTACAAATTATGACACGTTTTTGTCAGATGGTTTGCGACTTGAATTTGAAAGTTTTTAAGTACTGTAGAGGCTATCTATGTAGCCTTACCTTTTATAGTGCAGGCTGGTCATAAATTGAGCGCGTGTTCCATTCGAACGTTCAAGCAAGTATAAATATTAATTATATCAAATTTTGTTTAGTAGAGTCAGTGCCACAGACTAAAATATAATGCAGGGCAGTCAGTGGTCAGTGCCAGTTTTAACGCGTTAGTCAGGGGCGTAGCTACCGCCGTATCTGCCGTATCAATTATACGGGGTCCTCGGTCCAAGTCCCCCAACGTGCGTAAGCAAAAATTTATAAAAACTTCCCAAATTTTTTTTTTCAGAAATAACAAAAAAAAAATTGGAAAAAGTGACAGATAAATAATTATGATGAATAAATATTTCTTTTAATTTTATGCAAACATTTTTTTTCTTTTGTGAGAAATCTTCACCCTTCCTAAGGGCCCCTAAACAAATTTTTATATGGGGCCCCCGCCAAGGCACGCTACGCTTCTGGTGTTAGTGTAGTCTTTCTATGAATATAACTTGGAGAAATCCTATCGCTGTTTAATTACATAAAGGAGCTCTTCTCAAAGTCTCTATAGTAGGTACCTACCTACCTATGAGAATGAGCCTTTAGGTTTAATACGTAAATAGAAAAAGCAATAATAGCATTCTTTGAGTTGCAGCAACGGATAATATAGGTACCCATCGGGGAAATCCACAACGCTACTACCGTTTGAATTCTGTAATTACAGCGTGGATCATCTTTCGATACGAAGGGCAATAAGATACCACTGGCATATTTCGTTACATCCGGAGAGGAACTATGATCTACAAAATAAATGTGTCATTATTAGTAGATACCTGCCATATAAATTAACTGGAACTTATCTAAGGGTGGTAAAATAACTCGTGTGTCGGGATAACTCGGCCTTAGGGAACCAGGCAACAAAAGAAAAGGTTAATTATAAAAATACGGTATCAGTGTTAAATAACGATATTTATTTCATTAAAATATCCACGAATTTGTGTCATTTTTTTACAACTTAAATAATAATAGGTACCTATTTTTCTAATAAAAACAAGTTTATTGAAGTAGAATAACTATTAAAGTTAAATAATATATCCAATAATAAAATATTCGAATTAAAATATCACACTAAAATGAATTCTCCAAACTCATTTCATAATAATCAGTACTATTTTCCTCACATTTTTCTTAGAGCCACAATAACTCAGGGTTATTCATAATTTTCTACAATAACATTAATTTGCACTAAATAACTAAATGCAAAGACTATAATAACATATAATATCTAAGTAAGTATACAAGTAAAATAGTAGGGTAAAAAAATTATGAACATGGAAGATCAAAAAACAAGACTTACATTTTATCATTTAAAATTAATTAATACTTCAAATATTGAGTAGCACCCGGGTAGGCGGGCTAAAGCTTATCTCTAACGTTTCCCTGCAGGGTTGGGCATGTATACTTATGTATATGTAATAGGTACACTGACATTTCGTCAGTTATTATGCTTACGATAGAGAATGTAACAAAATAATTAGCTTACATAATTTTAGGAAAGGGTTCAAAGGATATTTGTTGTTAAAGGGACAAGCGATAGTGGCGACATCTGCAGATTTTCTCTAGAGCTGCATTAGTTAGGCGCTGCTGTTGTTGTTTTGCTTGGGGTAAAATACTTGCTACTAACATCAATACAATCATGTTCGTTAACGCAGCCCTATGATTTTTGGTTCACATCAAGAAATTGAAAAATTACAGCCTGATGCAAACTTTATGGCGGGTCGGAACATGAGTCGAGTCTCTGCGCAGTAACAAATTCACCTGTCAGCAGGGGTGAGGGGTGAGGTATAGGGTTGATCTAGGCATCATGTTCGTGAACGGGCGCCGTCAGTTGGGGCTGGTCATTACTTAGCTGCCACGGCTTATTTTTAATTATTTTATTTTTGGATTGTTGTTTTCTTACTATTTGCTGTACTCTGGACGTTTTTAACGCGTACCTACGTCTTTTTTACATCATTCTCACATATAATTATAAATGCAACATTAATGATGTACCTAACTAATATTTTTATAAAAATATAATTTAAAAGTGTCCATGGAGTTTCTTGCCCGTTCTTCTCCATAGGTACCAACGCTTTGGAATGGGCAACTAGCTTCATATTTTCTGACCGACCGACTTCTTGACAATTCAAAAGTGCCTGTAAATGGTTTAATTGAAATAAATGCTTTGAGTTTGAGTTTGGGTTCTGAGCAGCGAGTAGCGCACTTCAGAACGCCATAAAGTTTGAATCAGGCTGTACTTCCTATTTATTCTGTAACATACGTATAATTTAGTTGTTGCTAACTGGAGGAGAATGCCTCGTGACAGAATACAATGGAAATTGCTAAAGGCTTTTGCCATCAAGCAAGCTGTATTCAAGGCCATACTTTTACTTAACACCATATTTTTGTACCTACATTCTTGCAAATAAATCATCATCATTTCTTGAACCCGCCTGCCAAGCGTGGCGATTATGGCAAACCCTCCCAAAATTGGGGGAGGCCTATGTCCAGCAGTGGACGTCTATCGGCTGAAACGACGACGACGATTTCTTGAACAACTGTCACGAAAAACAATTCAGAATAAAATGGCATTATACAAGGTCCCATTAAAATAGATGGACAAACTTTTAGAAATCATTCAGACCACCAAAATAAGGACGATGGTAAAAAATATATAAGAAAAACGCATAGATACTTACAAGAAAAATAATCAGCTAACGAAAATACACTAATATGCCGCCGGCAATTTATTATTTTAGGGCAAAATAAAATCACATTAATCAGTTTCTTTTTTTTGCTTGGATATCTTTGGTTAGACGAACTGTGTTGTGTTAAAATTTGTCCATCTATTTTAATGGGACCCTGTATACATAGATATTTAAACACACTAATTGCACGCAAGTTTTTTTATTAGCTCACTGGAATCGACATTACCAACAACTGAGAAAGAAAAGTCGTAACAAAAATGTAGTATACACACATACGTAAACTCACGCTTCCTTGTGGGTACGCAGAAACTACAGAACGCCACCTATTACGATCCTTAAGGTGCCACTAGTCGACATTTTTTCCATACAAATTTCGGGAGGGACTCCACTGTTTGATATTGTACCTCCAAAGTTAAACATGATATTGTTTTTTCTTATTATTAATTGTGTCTGTACGGAAACAGAATAGTAAAATAAAAAGCCATTAAAAAGTTATGAGCCAACAAAGATTTGTTTTTCTTGCTAATTTTAACTTAACTTTGGGTATAAATAAGTAATAAAAGAAGTGCAAAATTTCCAAAACAAAGTCCGTACCGACAAAGCTCAATTATCGACGTGATCGATAAACTTTATTTTTAATTGATTTAGGCAGTGGATTTTTCATACAATTCGATTTTCCAAAGGACTTTTCGTATTTTTTTACGTGCGTTTTAGTTCGGAATGTTCGGAATGGTGTTTGTGTGCGTGCGAACTAGACGTTGTGCGTGTAAACTAGCGTTTAACTGCACATCACTGATACTATCTCTGTCGGACACGATGCCAGGTGAGACAGCGTGCTTTTTGGCCATGCCCTATGAACTAGTCGCGAGCTCGAACTCACTGGTGTTCGAGCTCTCGACTAGTTGCACCTTAAGGACGATTTCCACCAAACTGCTCAGACCGCATCGGATCGGAAAGGATACGAACGGATGCGGCGACAGCCGATCGCGTCCGGCAGCATATCGACGCATACGATCGGCTCCGTACCATCGCTTGCGAACGTATCCGTTTCTGCGTCTCGTCAAATAGTTTCATTCCTACCGTGTAGACATGTTCTAATTTTTAAAAATGGTTGAAGCTGACGTAGTATTGTTGGCTATTGCATATAAAAGCAGAAGAAAATAACCATAAAACCACAGATATAGATATACCTAGATAACGCAAGTATCACGAACTGTATGAAAACCAAGCGTGCCATTTTTTGACTACCTACTATGACGTCATAAGCTCGCGCTCTCGCTCACACTTACCCAGCCAGCAGTACAAAGGACTGAGCGCGAAAGGGGCGGCTTACGATTTGTAATCATGTTGGTGCAATTTTTGGCACGCGAAGTAGTTACTCTTGCGTTATCTAGGTATATCTATATCTGTGCATAAAACACAGAAGAGGAAAAGAAAAATTTGGATGACAGCCGAAAGAATTCGATCAGATACGAAGATAGGCGAACGGAGCCGTACACGTGTCGCAGCATACTTTCGGCTATTATCGCATGTCGCGGAAGACGCCCGCGGTCAAGCTGCTGTGCGCGGCTTGGTAATATAGACTTTAAATACTGTGTACACGATTTAATATCGTTTATATCCGATGCGATACGAGCCGTTTGGTGGAAATCATCATTTACATACTCCTTTTGCTTCACTTACGTTTACACATCCGGTTTACACATGCACGCCGGTTACAGTTCGGCCGTCAAGAGAATGCATTCTTCACACCTGTCACTGTCAGTTTCATACAATCGAAAACGTGCTTTTCGATTTTGATCTTTATTAGCAACTAGAATTGTCCAACTGACAGGTGTCAGGGATGTTTTCTTTCGACGCGACGGCCGGACTGTAATTTAGTGTAGTGACTTAAAAATAACAACGGAACCCACGACTTTATAATAGGACAGAATAGGACAAAACCTGAAACATTATTCTAGCTATTATTTAAGGCCGTTGCAGTATAGGACAAGCAGTTAAGACAGTCAATTGATTTACTTATATTTACATAAAAGCCTTATAAAATGTGAAGGCACTAATTGGCATTAGACCTAGGCTATAATTTTAATACGTGAATAGAGAGCGTTAATTACTACAGTCCGGCCGTCGAGAGAATGCGTTCCTGACATCTGTAAGTGCGACAATTCTATTCACTAATGACCCTCACACGTTTGCCCACCTACCTGTCAAAACACGACGCGTCGGAGTAGTTGAATGGGTGCAGTGAAGTCATTGTTTTAACTATGACATTTGTGTACACTTAGTGTACCGTTGACGTTACGAGCACTTTTTCTTATGTACACTTGGTGTACACTTGACGCTAGATCAAATTCGCAAAACACGTGTTCGTTTTTATGAAACTGACAGGTGTTAAGAACGCATTCTCTCGTTGGCCGGACTGTAACAGAATCAAACAGCATTTTACTACGAACCTACATGTTTATTATTAACATTTAACTATTCATTTGTAAAGTGCTTACCTTTAACAAAGATTATTTATGTTTTAAATGTTGATTAGAACCTATTTTCATTAAAAATCTGCGAGGAAGTTGCGTAACTCACTTACACTGGCAATGCGTATTGTCGGCACATCACATATGCGCGTGATTGACCGCGCGGAATGCGCGGGGTGTTGGGGTACTACACCCGTACGCGACGCCCCCCCCCCCCCCCCCCCCCACGCCACTCACTACTACGTTGTTCGTGTTAATTACACCTACTTAAATACAGTCCACTTAAGTCCGATTGAGCTCATTCAATACTCCTCCAGCATAGCTATTCACAACCACTCGATACGCTTCTGTACTGTGTCGAACACAGACTTATATTGTAAGTCTGTGGTGTCGAACATCAATCAATGTTAATGTAGGAGTCCTCTAAACGCTGTTCACAACTCCAAAACCAGAAAAATTTTTCAGTTTAAATCAAATAGACGACCGGAAGGCAAATCAGGTTATCGAAATGTGTCATTTTCGATACTATAGCCTGTTATGGTTGTGAATAGATATACTGGACCCAGGTCCTTCCGACACCTTTCATTTTGTTAATTCAACAGCATTCATTGTTGTCATGTTACGTAATTTAGAAGAATGATCAACATTATAAAATCATTAGATTCGTTGCATAACAACGACATAAAAAGTTTACCAATAAATTATTCATGCTGAAATAATATTTTATAATTTTAGCTTAATCTTAATTTATAGCCTCAATTTGAGATTAGATGGCCCATTTTTTTTTACTCGAACTATTTTGTTCTTAATATTACAGAGAATATATCTACAAGATGAGAAGCTTTTTCTTTCATACAGTCCCTTTGTAAAGACCTAGCGTCTTTACAAAGGGACTGTATGAAAGAAACATCAAGCTACTACAATCTGACAAATTTCTTTAATAGATTTTCAACTTTATCGCTAAAGCATAAGGTTCAAAATTGATTGTGAAACTTTGACAGTTTCGGATAGATTGATGTGCTGGCGTCTATACAATAAGCCAAATACTTTAAGAGGAATTGAATTGCCTTTTCGCGACGGAGATATAAGTTACAGCATTGTAGGAGATTATCACTTTTGAACATCAAAAAATGCAGACTCGATACTAATCCGAATAAAAGTATCAGATACCATACACGGTCAAATGAAATTAGCCATCGAAACTAGACGTGATGGTTATTGATACCTAGACACGATTAAACAAAATTAATTAATTAATATAATTATGTAATTCTATAAATTAATATTTGTTACGGCCGAGAATCATATTTAGATCAACCTACGACCTGGGGGCCTAAAAGGCCATATTGGCAGAATCATAAAAGGATAATATTATGGCGAAGACAGTCCGTGTTTTTCTTTTTTTCGCTGCACTACGTAGGTATAATCAAAGAGATTGGGATTGCATTGATTGGCATTTTAGCACAGACAATAAAATAACAGAAATCCTTCACCAATGGGATTTGATATGATCAACTTAACAGTTAACTGTCCATTATGATTCATAATGTTATCATTTTATGATTCTGCCAAACTGGCCTTTTTAGGCTCCCTGATATTGACCTGGAAATTGCAAAAAACCTATGAAAATTTGAATTTAGCCAGTACCCTGATGCTTTTGCCATAACTAATTAACTAATGTAACTACACAATAAGCGGTCACAGACCCCCAAAAAAAAATCAAATATTTTTTTGTTACATTATTTTAACCATCATATCTGTGCAGTTGCTCCTAACTAATAAAAAATTACATTTTTGAACATCATCCATTTATTTACGCCACTGTAACCCAAGAACCAAATCCTAGCTCTCTTTAGGCGGAAGTTTAATAGTTATTCCATTAACAACGCCATTAGTATCACAACTATTGATAGTAATAACGATTCTGTTCGAATCCGGGCAGGAACGCACGGGATCGCTCTCAACACTTTCTGGAGGCTTTAACGTCAACATCTGAAGATCCTTATCAACCTCCGGCGGTTTTAGGATAAGGGGGGGAAGATCTTTATCGTTTTTGAAGGTCATTAGGTTAAAGTCTGGCGGTTTGAGGTCTAACATTGGCAGAGGTTTTGGGCCTTCATTGTTGATTTGTTCTGTGGAGTCTTTGGTACTGATCTGTGGGTCATTGGCCTCCTCGCCGTTTGCGAAGTGGACCGGGTAATGCTGCTTCAGTTCTGATAGTAGACGGAATCGGGAGCCGCATATTGTGCATCTGGAATAAAATTATAAAAGATTTTGTTTTATTGGGCAAGAATCTGAATGTGTGAGTACAGAATACAAAAAATTGAGAGCCACAAAGCCTGTCACATGCTTTAGTACTTTTAGTTTTTGACTGACATTCATGCTGGACGAGAACTCTGGCTTTATAATGCCTCATCCGCTATGCGATGCGGTAACAACTGGCAAAGCTGTATCGTTGGATAAGTGTAAGTCTTTTCTCGGAAAATCCACATAGTTTATTCTACTGAGGGCTGATTTTCAGTCAGATGTCTTTTAACCCTGTAATCGTCTTACAGTTCTAGTATGGAAATACTGTCAAAAACTCAATTTTTAATTTCAGGTAAACACTTTATACTAGGTGTAAAACTTTTGGTGGAATTCGCCCTGAGTGAAGATGTCCGTTATTATCCATACTATCCATATTTACTTATTGATTAAGGATCTCCAACAAAAGATGTACCCAATACACAAGAAAGTCGTGTTAGTTACACTATTTATAACTCAAGAACGGCTCAACCAATTTAGCTGAAAATTGGTGGGCAGGTAGCTTAGAACCAGGAGATGGAGATATGATACTTTTTATCTTTTTTTTTATTATAGGAGTAGGGTAGGAGTAGTGTAGGGGTAGGTTAGGAGTAGGAGTAGGTTAGGAGTAGGGTAGAAGTAGGGTAGAAGTAGGGTAGGAGTAGGGTAGGAGTAGGGTAGGAGTAGTGTAGGAGTAGGGTAGGAGTAGTGTAGGAGTAGGGTAGGAGTAGGGTAGGGTAAGGGGTAGGACACCACGCGAACGAAGTATCGCCGGGCAGCTAGAAATAATTTATATGGCAAAACAAGGTTTGCCGGGTCAGCTAGTAAATAAATAAAGGGCAACATGAGGTATTAAGTAGGAGCACTCCTTTACATAAAGGAGATCATAGCATGCACAATAAAATTAACAAATAAGCTAACAAAGTTAAAGTATTAACAATAGGTAACATTAGGAAATGTTAATAAATTATTAAAGGAAATAAAAAAATAAATATATAACATTTAGATCTATCTCTAAGAGCAGATTTTTCAATCAACAGAAAATTTTTATTTGTGGAATAAAATTGACGTCTGAGAGATTTATTATCGAAGAAAAATTCGAAATTATTCCTCAGATAAAATTATCTGGCGTTGGATAAATCAGACCTAAATGTTATATCTTTTACTTACTTAAATTAAAATAATATTTAAAGATGACTGACTGTAAGTAGTGCCAGTGAGTATGAATTTTATGTCGTCCATTTTTGACAATATTATTATTGTGTACTCACTGGTATATGTTCTGTCCGATGTGCTGGCGCGTGTGCTTCACTAAGTCGTTACTCTGAGAGAACGCTCGCTCACAATACTTGCACTTGTAAGGTTTCTCGCCAGTATGTATTCTGGTGTGACGCTTCAGGTGATCTTTGCAGGTGAACCTGGAAAAATTATTCAGTTGGTAAAGCAAACATTTTTTTTTCCGTCAAATGCAACTGAGCCGATATCGAAAAAAAATCAGCTGTTCCCTACATTTATGTTCGCATATCTCGTTAAAATATAGAGAACAGCTGATTATTTTTCGCGAACGATTTAGTTCATTTTTAGGGTTCCGTTCCCAAAGGGCAAAAACGGTAATAATTTTCACAAATTATGTATTTCTGTTGCCGCTATAACAACAAATACTAAAAACAAAATAAAATGAATATTTAAGGGGGGCTCCCATACAACAACCGTGTTTTTTTCGGCGTTTTTGCCTTGTGGTACGGAACCCTTCGTGTGCGAGTCCGACTCGCACTTGGCCAGTTTTTTTTTTGTATAGGTATCGTCAGAAAAGGGATAACAAGTATGTGGTATAATTTATTTCATATATGTGGTTTCCATACTGTATACCACTCGTACCCAGCGCTTCTCCTCCACATGTATTACGCACACAGCCAAAGTGTGAAACTTTCTGCCAGCGTCTGTATTCCCTTCCACATTTTACCCGTCTGCCTTCAAAGCAGGAGTGAACAGGCATCGTCTGAGCACGCTCGTTCCATCATAGACCTCATCCATCGCTTTCCATCACGCGTGATCGAGGTCAAAAGCAGGCCCATTCAGAAATAAAAAAAATAAAATATATATTTTAGGATGTCATAATTCATGACGTACCTCATATTACAAGTCTCACAGGCAAACGGCCGAATAGCCAGGTGTATCATGGAGTGTTTCTTCAGGGAATTCTGTTTGGTGAAGGCGGCGCCACACTCCTCGCATTTGTAAGGGTGTTCCCCTGTATGTGTGGACACGTGCGACCTCATCTGACCTGGAATTCAATTGTTTTATGTATGACTTGACAATTGACCTGGAACTCGAGTGTTTTAAGTATTTTATAGTATTTTTTTGAGTGCCTTATCTTCGCAATTAATTACCATTATAGAACATTATCTATCTCTATAGATAATATTCTGGCTCACGAGACATTGTCACATGTCGGGGAAAAACCGTTCATTACAAGAGGTTTTTGTCGATAGTAATATTGTTAGTTGTTGTTACCACTTCAAATGTCAAGTGTTTTAAATAAATTATGAGATAAGTACCTACTGCCGACGTCGACGCCGTGGAAGTGGACAAGTTTTGGGCCTACATAACTTAATAAAATGTCGTGTAATCGACACTAAGAAGAAGAAGCACCTACTACACAAATTAACAACAAACAAACAATCTGAGAATACATTTCTCGCTGGTATCCATCCCATAATCAGCCTAAAAACTCTCCACTGCTGTGACAAAGGCCTCCCCTCTGTTACTCTGTTAGAGAAAGTGGGCTAAAATCGCGGGCCCAGTGCGATTCGGTGATGTCAAATGTCTTCGAAATTTTTGGTTCTAGGACATGCTGGTTTCCTCACAAATTACATGCACAAAGTATATAGTATAATGGTAAAGTTCCTGCCTGGGTTCGAACTCACGACCTACAACTCGTAAGTCAGGGCCGATACTACTAGTCTTAGTCTACTACTAGTTCTGCTCTGGATGATTAATGTCATTTTTCTTTAAGGTATTATGTATATGGACTACTATGTGAGTATACTTCATGCCATGACAAAAAATAGAAGGCTAGTCAGCAACCTTGTAGCATCAATGACTGCACAGCATACGTCTGACGTAGGTAAGTATCGCCCAGTTTACAGGGCATTTTAAGATTAGTTAGCACCAAATCCTTCGACCTCTATAACCTCTATATCTCCCAACTAACTACCATTTCCTCTTGCCACTTCTTTCCCAAAATTATTATTAAAAGAAAATGACATAAAATGGTAACTTGGTGCGTGTATGTATTATAATAATATGTCTTTGTGCTGTATGTACCCTACTTTAGAATATTTATGTTCTACTAACCCTTGTCCTCATTTTTACAGCGTCTAACAGAACCTATAGACCTACCACAAAGTGCAAAGTCGACGGCCCGCCGCTGCCCTGCCGTCTATACGCGACACTAGCAGAATAGTCCACATTGGATAAATTGACAAAAAAAAAAAAGATTTGTGTCTTACCTTTAGTACAGAAAGTCTTCGGGCACAAGTTACAAGCATATGGCTTGACTCCAGTATGCCTCATCATGTGCTGCCTCAGGTTGGAATTGTTGGAGAAGCCCTTACCACACTCTGAGCACAGGAATGGCGTCTCACCAGTGTGGGTGCGGAGATGGTCCTTTAGACTGCACATCTGGGCAAAACCTGAAGAAATAAAACAAAAATATTTGATATTTAGACCCATATAGGCCCTTCCTCAAGAGTCCAGCACCCTAATTGTGTAACACGCAAACAATCGTAATCTGAATGATTTTAAAGGATATTGCTAATATATTGTTGTTTTAAATGTTCGAAAAATTTGTCTACTCAACAACGTAAACAACACAATGAAAGTTTTTGAACTGCCAAAATGAAAGCCATTGCTACTGTTAGTGTGTTACGCAATTACCCCGCATCAAAAGTAGTTTTAACCAATCACATTTGATTGGTGAATTGATATCAATCAAATGTGATTGGCTAACTTGAGTCTTGAGTGAGATTCTGTAATTATTCAGCCTTAGAATGGACCATCTGGATCCTCCAGATTTTACAGAAACAATCATTCAATACAAAACACCCAGGCAACCAAGAGGTAAGCCAAACATCACACTAATATTATAAAGGCGAAAGTTTGTGAGTGTGTGTGTGTGTGTTTATATGTTTGTTACTTCTTCACGCTCAAACGGCTGGATCAATTTGGATAAAATTTGGTATGGAGGTAGCTGACAGCCTGGATTAACATATAGGCTACTTTTTATCCCGATATTCCCACGGGATCGACACTTACGCGGGTGAAACCGCGGGGCGCAGCTAGTTTTTATCATGAAAGAATATTACCCCAACCTCTTAGAATATAAAGTCAATTGATAATACTTCAGATAAACCAAAAATTAAGATGTATTATCATTTTTTTAACAGAGTTTTGTGACTTTAGATTAAGTATTGTATTTTTATAGCCTGTTTTCAAAGTGATTGTAATGAATATCATGTTATGTTTGGTATCAGTTCTGGGTCTCCGTGTGCCCTTTGCCAAAGTCCTCCTCCAACCCCTTCCAATTGACGGCACGGTTGGCGCAGTGGTTAAGCGATTGACTGCTGCGCTGCGTGTCGCGGGTTCGATTTCCGCAAGGAACAAATATTTGTATGACCTACAAGTAGTTGTTCCGGGCCTGACTGTTTGTGTATGTTAGTTTAAATGTTTGTAAACGCACCCACTATACAGGAAAATTCAGGTGGGGAAATGTTTAAAAAAAAAATTTCTCCCTGTTCCTTGGTTGTCAGTAATTACAGGGTCAGTAGAATTGTGCGTTAAAATGTTAACTAACATAACACATTATTTGACCAACAGTCCACATTGTCTGACCAAGATTATGTCCGGACTTTAAAACAGACTGCGACCTCTGAGACAAGAAATGCCGACCTTATCTAGCCATTTTTATTTATTTATATATAAAAGTGATTCTGATATCATATTTACAGAATAAACAACTTCATTTCATTTCATTACTTTGTAAAAAAACAAACAAATCAAATAATTTCTAGCAAGTAACAAAATAGTTCAAAAAAGCTTACTTTTCTTGCAATATTCACAGATATAAGGCTTGTGTTCTTTATGAGTATACATGTGCGACATCAGTCGGTCCCGTCTAGCATATGTCTTGGAACATTTCTCACATTTGAATGGCTTCACTTCGCTGTGCATTGCCACATGCCGCTTCAACAAATGTTTCATGCGAAATGTCTTCCCACAAGTATCACAAATAAATTCTTTCTTCTCGTTTTTATCTCTATGTTTTCTCATGTGCATTGAGAGCGATCTCTGCTTCGTAAAGGTAAGACTACAATGGCTACATTGTAATTCAAGTGCCGGTGTCTCGTCTTCAGATTTTACTACAACTTCCTCAGTGTGGTCCACCATATTATCTTCTAGTAAATATGTCTCACTTGTAAAGCTTTGATCACTAACAAAACACATATTAATTTCATGCTTGGCTCTGTGTTTATCTAACAGCGCCTGGTTTGGATATAACTTTTTACAAATATCACATTCTAGCGATAAATTCTCATGTGCTACTAAATGTTTCAAGTATTTCTTCTCTTTTGTGAACCGTTTATTACATTTAGTACATGTATATTCTTTGTCTTCGATCTCAGTTTTCGATAAATCAGAGTTGAAACTGAATTCCTCATAAGTTGCGAAATAGTCGTGATCATGCTCCATTTTGAGGTCAAGTTCTTGTGGTTCTGTTTTTACATTTGTTTGTAGGAGTTTCTTAAACTCATCTTGTGCCTTCGCCGCCTGCTTACGGAACGAGTACGCGAGGTGCAGCACCTTGACACATCCATCACAAAGGTGCTGTGGTAACCCATCTTCCTTAGAGACCTATGGAAATAATACTTTATTTTCTTACATATTACATCATAAAAGCAGTATTCGAGTAAATATTACTATATTTCCATGTTACATACCTCAATTGGAGTACACTGCAGAAGTACCTCGGCTAATTGGAGAGTATTTTCCTCAATTTCAATTACTGTCTCATACAAGTCTACCAAAGTCAAATTGTCCTTCATACAAGTCCGACACGATGTAGCTATGTCTACCATTGTAGCTCAAGCTCAAAAATTATAGTAAACAGAAGATTTAAAAATTAACAATAAACATCACACGTTCTGACAGCCAATTTTGTTTGACGGGTTTGACGTGACGTGACGTGACGAAAACGTTGCCGTGCCTTTAGATAATATTTTATCTGTGCCCGTGCCGTCCCGTCGCCGTCGCGTCGTGACATTTGAATTTTTTTTTGTAATGTTAGTTATATTATTTTCTCATTATATTCTTATAATGATAATCTGATTTTTGGTAAAATTTCTAATCCAAATAATGATGCACAATAAAAACAATTATCATCTTACATCATTATTGATAAGGATTCGCGTAAAACTTTTTGCATGCAATGTGTGCAATGGAATGAAGAGGTTTTTATATGTACACTTTTTTCAAATTTATTTGGCGAATAATTAAATAAATCCAGGTTTTTAAATAACAAAACTTTTAAATACCATTTAGATATTATTTACTCATTTATAGTGTATGTATGGCAGGGGCTCGATACGAGTAATCGACTATGTAAGTACAAAAAATATTACTTTGTGTACATTTTTCCCAGTTGACCTTTAAAAAACCTAGTTATCAAACAAAGTTTCGTGATGTTCGTGATTTTCGTACTTCTGTGTAAACTGAACGTGAAGTTATTTTTATATGTAGCCTAATTCTTTGGCTTGTGTTTTCCTGTTCTGTATTTAACTGCCTAGTTCAATACGTAAGTAATGGACGACATAATCTTTATTGGTGACTGGATAAAAGAAAGAGAACTCGGAAAAGGAAGTTTTGGAACTGTTGTGCTATGGAAACACAAAAAAACTGATGAGAAACTGGCTATAAAGACTTGCCAATGGGGTAATGAGCTTACTGAGAAACATAGAGAGCGATGGACGAAGGAAGTAGAGATGTTACAGAGTTGCAGAAACCCAAATATCGTGGGTACAAAAGAGTTGCCCCCAGAGTTCATACCTGGGTTGGAACGAGCGAACCCGTCGCGGCTACCAATTCTCTGTATGGAATATTGCAGCGGCGGTGACCTTCGGCAGGTGCTTAACAAACCAGAGTCCTGTTCAGGCCTCAAAGAACAACAAATCAGACAAATACTAAGTGATCTCCGAAATGCTATGCATTTTCTGCATCAGAACAAAATAACACACAGAGACTTGAAGCCTGAAAACATAGTCATGCATTTATTAGACACTGTACAAAGCAATGTAGCTGTTCAAGGCCAAAGAAAGGTGATATACAAACTAATAGATCTTGGTTATGCTAAAGAAATAGATTCTAACTCTGTATGTGCCAGTCTGGTTGGCACATTGCAGTATTTAGCTCCAGAAATTATATACAGCAAAACATACAGCAACTCAGTTGATTTTTGGTCATTTGGCTTGGTTGTGTTTGAACTTATCTGTGGTAGAAGACCATTCCTGCCATTCATGGCGCCTGTGCAATGGATGCCACATGTTAAGAAGAAGGCTCATGAAAGCATTTGTGTGTATGAATCATTCCATGGTGACATTGAATATTCCAATGAAGTGTTCCCTGAGAATTATATATCTAAACCATTCAAAGCCCTAATTGAAGAGTGGCTGAGAATTGCTTTAGAATGGGAACCCAAATTGAGAGGCAGACACACCCCCTCTCGAGTCACATTTAACATACCAAGTGAACAAAGAGACGCTGCTAGCAAGATAGTGATTTTTGATTTCCTGGAAAAGATTTTAGCTAGGAAAATTGTCAAGATTTTTTCTGTAGCAACATTATCCCAGCTAGCTTATGAAGTAGATGATGCAACTACTGTTCTTATGCTTAAATCTAAGATTAACAATGATACTGGTATTCCTATAAGTGAACAAATTTTAATAACCCAGATGAACTATATGGAGCCTCCAGATGATGAATGCATTGTTAAATACTGGAATGAAAATGTCATGTTGTTCCTGTACAATAAAACTTATATTGTCAAAGAAAATGTAAAGCCGATAGTGCCAATGGCTGTACAAAGATGTTTGGAGAACCCAAATGCTTTATATAACTTTAAAAACAGCCAAAATTTATACAAGAATGCCATGTTTCTTGTCTTGTCTCAAATGGAATTATATGACTCACTTATCAATGGATTGTTTGTTAGAGCCGAGTCATTGAAATATGAAGGCAAACAATTGTTACTGAAACATAATTCAGTTGATAAAAATCTTGGTAATCTCCTTGCTAGACAAGAAACTCTCAAAAAATTGACAGATTCTGGCAAAACACACATATCTACGCTGAAAGAATCTCCTAACGGTTTCAACTTACTGGGTGGCTTTGACAAAATATTTAAAGATGCTGATGATATAACGGAAAGAATAAAAAAATTGCAATTGGCATGGAGCCAGCTTACTGTGAGGCTACAGTCTGCAACTAGACGGAGCAACGAAGTAATCACAGCCGATATCAACCAGTTTGTTACTAAATTCAACTATCAAGCTGTTTATTCTAATGCCTACAAAGAATTTCTAGTTTACAAAAAAGGTGAATCTGCTAACCGAGGAAGAGAGAGATCATGTAAAGACATAGGCAGTGTATGTTATAAGTGTCTCAAAGTCGGAAGCAATATATTAAAAGAAGTTCGTCAGCAAGCCTTTGTATTGAAACTTATGGATGTAAGTACTGAATTCGCGAAAATTGATGATATTGTATTGAATGCAGCAGATAATACCAATAAATTGGCAGCTGACTTAACAAATGTACTAGACGAACTTACAAAGTGTACATGGTCAACAATCAGTCTTGTGGTTAAAGATTCTGAAGGGTTTGCAAATGTACCATACAGTGTGGTCTCTTTTGAGAAGAAGGACTTCAAGATTGGAGAACCTGTGTCCAATCATTGCATCAAAGTGGCCAACAAGCTAGAAGATGATGAGGCACTGAAGTCTCTTATTGAGGACAGCATTAAATTAAGGAAGAGTCAGGTTAATTTGTCAATGAAAATAAACTCGCAAAAGCAACTGCTGAACAAATCATCTTTAGATTTTAGTTTTTTGAACGATGCTTGACCTTTTGTATAGATAAAATCAATGAGATTGTGATTTATGAGACATACTTAAATGCTACGAATCGTAAAAGTGCCTTATTTTCGTAAATGATAACTATGATAAGATATATTACCAACCCTCTGTTTTTGTCGGGATTTAAAAATTAAACGTAAGTAGGTATTATGATGATGATTGTGTCTGGTGCTAAATATATTACCTAATATTATATCTTTATGATATTAGTAAGTATAGTCCACCTCATAATTAGATTACCACCCTAAGATTGAATGTCACTTGCACGTCATAAAACGACAAGGTTTAATAATTAATTAGACTATGTGCAGTTAGATGGTTTCAACCTTAGTGAAATTTCAATTTACTAGAAATCGTTATCAAAACTGGTAAAGTAGTTACGAGGTTGACTATATCTATTTGCCTACTGTTTTGTGTTCGTAGTTTCAGTGTTGCTAACATTTGAGAAAGATTACAATTGAAAAGATGTATTGTTTCAAGAATTTAATACTAACCATTGTTTTGTGTTCTAGTCAAAAGCATAATAATATATGAATATTATATTTGAAATTATAATACATAAATGTATAAACTGTTTGAGAATGCGTTGTTTAATCAATTATTAACTTATTCAATCATTCTGAACTATTGTCAGTTAAAAATAAAAATTAATGATGTAATGTTATGTAACTTAGAGTTTTAATCAATCAAAGGACATAAATAAGAACACATCAAATTAACTACAGTAAACAAATAATTTCCTAACAAAGAAACGGTTAGGCCTAGCCACCTATCTTGGCAAAGCAGGAAAACTTCACAGCAGGCAATTACCGGTAAATTGTTCTAACCAATCTTTGAAGCTGTTTATGATTTTTTGTAATTTCCTCACGTCTGCCGGGGTTTGTAGGTATTCTTCGGGGGCAAACCGCGGCTCGGGGCTTCCGCTGACGTGTAACCAAATAGCAAATACTGCGTCGTCAATATTAGCTACTTTCCTACGGCACAGCCTGGCTGAAGTGAGGCAACTTGCTACTAACGCACTCATGCTGCCAACTGAAACACACTTTGTATTCTCCTTTCGAGCTGCTAAAAAGTAACTTCGCAACAAGTTCTCCGTTGCATCATCTAAATCAACCTGGATTCCTGAGACAAGATCGATATATTTCTCCACATCTTTGAGGGCTTGTTTTTCTTCTTTACTTACACCAACTGGGTCTACAGCCTGTTGGAGAACAAAGTCAACTATTTCATCGTAATATTCGCCATAGTCACCGCGGCAAACATTCCCGAATACACTCGCCACGTTAAACAGTATCATCTTCTTGAAATCCATACCTTGGGCCCAAACTGCTGACTTCAGCTTTGTTAATCCTGTGCCAGTATTTATATCTCCTGTTTCAATGGCTGTGAGTATAGTTGAAACTTGCTTGTGGTTGTAGATGTGGAGGGGTAAAGGCAGGACACAAACTCCGCTTGAACTGCCTATCAGAGCAGTGGACGCCACTGAATTAGATACCCCTAAAATTACAGATCTGTCTGCAAGCTTCGCTGCTTCGGTCATTATTTCCCCAACAAATCGGGTATCGAAACCTCCAACTAGGACGTGGACGATACTTGCGCCCGTTATCGCGTTTGCCTTGATACTCGTAAGACTTAATAACAGGTTTATCTTGAGATGCATAAAGCAATTCAAAGGGCAAATATTGACTCCTATAGTTGAAGCCAGACAATATACGAACTTCCAAGGTATTCCTTTACATGCATCGAACAGTTCATCTACGTCTTTAGGAATGGGGCTAGTTAATGGCGCAGGCAAAGAGATTAGTTTTTCTAGAGACCATACTGCTGTAACTTTTTTTGTTACAACAACGTGCAAAATATAACTCGTACCAAGGTTTAATTTGGGGAATAAATCATCTATAATAAGGAATCTTTTTGGTAGTAACTGATCTTTGACTTTAAATGTAGCAGCCACTTGTTCTCCGCATCGTCTCAATCCACTGTTTTCATAGAGAATACTTTTGCACATATAGCACCTTGGTGGGTGTTTTGGTATGTAGTGTAGAATGACCTCGCTGCCCTCGCATTCTTCTGGACACGACCAAACGGAATGGTAAACATAGCTCTCAGGCTTCGAAAACGATAACAACAAGCCGTCAATGGACACCAAACCTATATAATGACGAGGGTTAGATTTATAAAGTTTAGGTAAACTCTTCAAACGTAATGTAACGGCTACCTGAGCATATGCTATACTATTCTTTATCTCGATATCGGTAGCCTGGAGGCAAGCAAACAAAATATCATTGCACATTTTTTGAAATTGTGTTGCTTCTTTGATCAAAACCTCCCCTAGTTCGGGAAATGTGTCTAGTAACTCCATGACGTCAAACTCCAATATAAATCGTAATGGCGGGAACTTACACAATGTTTTTTCAGTTAAATTTTCTAGGAAATTCACGCAGTTTTCTTTCATGTCATGTAAGTAACGCCTGTTGTCTAAGTATAGCAGTAATTTACACTTCAGCTCCATTGCTAGCAAACACTTAATTAAGTAATTATTGGCACGAATAAAACAACGGTAAAGATAAAACTGCCGTGATATGTATTTCCGTTAATTCCAATAAATTATACTTTTCCCGCCTTATTAATTTTCTTCTTTTATAATTTTTAATTGGGCTGTTACTATGGCTCCGGTATGTTACCAGACAGCCAGCGTAGCAGCACCTACTTAATGTTTGAATTATTTTATTGTTGATCCCACATTATGATACTTAAGTACTTATATTCATTCATAAATTGGTCCGACATAATTTGTAAGTGTACCTAACAGAAATATTAAGAGTAGTGCCTACAAATTCCTTCACCTCATAAAAGATGTCAGTGGGCGTAATGCATGCAAAAAAGAAACTGGCCGCTACATTGCCTAACTAAAAGTGCAAAGGGCCAAATTGCAACTTATTCAGATACCTAGTAGCATTACATAATGAGACTTTGCGTCACCAATGATCGCCTACACATGACTTGATCATAACCCACGTAGGCAGGCAGGAACAGTCGAGTACTTCGTTCGGCAAGGTCGGTAAACAATTAGTCCACGCAGAGCCTTCAGAACGGAAATGCCGAATCGAATATGCAAATGATATCAATCGGATTACTACCCATTACCCAATGAGTTGTGAAGCTGCGATGCTGTTCATTCATTGTGACCAAGCCCCGAAGTACAGGGGAGTGCTCAAGTTTATGACTAGGTACCTATGCTCGCGGGTGATTGACTGATGATGCATCGTATATTTTATAACAGTTGGTTAATCAAGCAATTATGTATTATCAAATTCATAGTACTTACTTAACTAATATTTTTATAGCTTCTAACCGTTTTATGGGAAGTGGTTTTTTATAAGTAATGCCATGTATGGTGTTTTATAGAAATGTTATTTACAGGAATAGGTTGGCCTTTTGGCTTTTGGTACTTTGCCACCCCATTAGGTTAAAACTTTACGACAAGTGCTCTTAGTCGTGGACTCATGGCCATTTATTTATTCCGGTTAAATAAATATTTCTTTTTCTGCAGCAACAAAATTGGGCAAAAAAATCTCGTGGCATAAATATTGCTTGTCTCATTTGACACCTCATACATTCCATAATGTATGTTTATCGTAAATGTGTAGGTTTAATTTCAATACAATGCAATGTTAAAAGCTGCCTGCGCGACTGTACATGAACGGAGCGGGGCAAGTGGGCGGAGTGAGCGTATTTTTCTTGCGGCGTCGCTGCGCGGGCGGCGTGGTCGTGTGGGGCGGCCGCCGGCGTCACTCCGCACTCCATGCCCGATCACGACAAGTACCAGCTGCGACCGCGCGCCGCGCGCAGCCGCGAGCCGCGCGCGCGCCGCACGCCGCAGCCGCTCAGCAAGTACAGGAGGAAAACAGCCAACGCACGCGAGAGAAGTCGTATGCGAGAGATCAATCGCGCGTTTGAGACTCTTCGACAAGCCGTCCCAGCATCAGCCATCACCGGAACGCCGGTGCCCTGCGAGAAGCTCACCAAGATCACCACGCTGAGGCTGGCAATGCGGTACATCTCGGCGCTGTCCGCGGCCTTGCGGGAGTCCGGCCCTGGCGACGGGTCTCGGCCGGAGCGCTGGCCCTCGCCGCTGTGCTCGGAGCTGTCCGAGTTCTCCACGGAGCTGGAGCAGGACACACCCTCCGAGTTCGCCGAGGACTCGCTGTCTCCGTTCGACTCGTTCTTCGCGGAGTTCGACTGCGACTACATCGACCGGACATTCGCGTGATACTTAGTGTTGTTGTGAGTGGTGACACTGCTGGACTATTTCCAATTAGGTACCTACTATTTAATTCTCTTTTTGCCATACTATTAATTATTAACTATATTTTATTTTGTATGAGATATATTTTGAGATTTATTTATTATTATTAATAAATTTTAATTGTTATCGTTATTACTTCATGTGTTTGTTTTTAACTCCGTACTAACTGCACTGTCTTCTATTGATTTCTCTGATAAAACCTTGCTAGGTAGTCTATGCTTCTACGGCTCTACACCGTACCGATGAGATACCTAGATGGTTCCAAAGTAAAGTACCTAATTACCAATTATTTTTTTTGTTATAATATTAAATAACTTGGATTTAGCAGGTAGAGGCCAGCTAAAGGAAAATAGGTACTGAATAAGCAGCTTAGCAAAATTTTATTAATAGACCTTACTTATCATTTTTTTTTTCATTTATTATCTGCCAGTCAACCTAGTTCAGTGTTCATCGATGTAGGGGATCTGAGTAGATAGGTAGTTGGTTAAGTTGGGAAGTGACACTGAATATTTTAGGGTCCTCTGATGACACCGAGCTGTGCACGGCAAGTATGTAGATTAAGGGGGAAGCACCAGGGTAGCCCGCGAAAATAAGTTTTTTGCAAGTGTCAAGTTGAACAAATTACGATTCGCGACCTTAAGAAGATATTGTATTTACAAAATTACAATAATAAAATCATCAATACAGCCCTCTATGTTCATATAACCCTATTGAATGATATTTCATGAAAAAGTTACACACAAACAGATATTAGATATCTACATGTTAAGATAAATTCAGTTCAACCCAATAATTAGTGACTCTATTATGTCACTAAATGATGGGATGAGTTGAATTTATCTACTTAAGTAATCATATGCGCACGCGCCTTAATGCTAAAGTACTAAAACTAATGAATAACCCAATAAATTAATTAATTTAACTTGAATAAAACACATTAAAAGTTTATAGTTTTATATCGAACGAGCAACACAAGTGACAAAGCATCGTAAAATTTTAAGGTGTCCACCTACGTGCATCGGAAACCACCCAGCGAAACTTTAAACAGCAATTGTTTTTTTTTTCATTACCGTTTTGTTTCTCGAATCCAAGTTGCCAACCGATGCGGAATGATCGTTTGATTATGTAAATAATAGGCTGCGGAAGCGTGGGCTTGGCCGATTTATTGTCGTACTTACGACAAAAAGAAACGTCTTAAAACTAAAACCTTGTGACTGTAAAGACGTGTGTTACATGAAGTAATTAGGAATTAAGACATTGGCAGAATAGTCGACATCGGCTTTGCTTGCCTTAATTAATAAAAACTAGAATATAATAGAAGTCATCATCATCTGCCTGGCCTTTTCCCAACTATGTTGGGGTCGGCTTCCAGTCTAACCGGATGCAGCTGAATACCAGTATTTTACATGGAGCGATTGCCTATCTAACCTCCACAACCCAGTTACTGGGTAATACGATACCCCTTGATAAGACTGGTTGTCAGACTTTCGGGCTTCTGACTACCCGTAACGACTGTCAAATATAATAGAATATAATAGAAGTCATTAGGATTTTTACCAGCGTTCCCGCGTTAGTTTAGGCAGTGGTAATTTGAGAATTTCTGTATTCCAAATTCAAGTGTTGCCATTTTCATGCTATCGAAAATAAAATTATTTTGATATTTGTAGTAAAACTTACGGCTATATACGGTAGGGAGGAGGAATTCAATAATTATACCTCGGCCACAAAATTCGCAGAAGATCCAACCAAAACATGTTTGCAAAAAGGCCAAGTTCGAGTAAAATCGAAACAAGATCTGTTAAGCGGCCAAGTTCAATCACTTTCACATTAATTTTTATTAAAACGTTGAGTATATTCCTAATTTCCTATCCCCTTTTACTTACATAAACGGTCGCTAATTTACCTAACCAAAATTAAATTTAAAATTTAAAAAACCCCCGACACAAAAAAATACCTAATAAAATTAAATGTAAGTAATTGGAAAATAATCAAATAATTTAAAAACCCCCAACTTAAAGAATCTAGGTAACGAATACTTAGAATAATAAGTACTTAGAATAGAAGGTGTTCCACAGAACGGTCCCCCGACTTCCATATGAATTTATCTGTTTTAGTCTCGTTACCTAGATTCTTTAAGTTGGGGGTTTTTAAATTATTTGATTATTTTCCAATTACTTACATTTAATTTTATTAGGTATTTTTTTGTGTCGGGGGTTTTTTAAATTTTAAATTTAATTTTTTATTTCATGCTTTTTGTAGGGACTCCTTAATTTTTGTATTTCATTTCTATTATTTGCTTGCGTTTTAAAATTCAGGTAATTTGTTGTTTAATCAGGTTTTTTATCCGTCAAAAAATAATTATTAATGTATAGGTACTTAGTTGAAGAATAATTTTTAAGACTAAACAGATTTTTTTGTAACTAGTTTTCCTTTAGTTATTCAACTTTCGTACAAGTATTTCATTGCTATTAGATATCTTAGGTACCTATTTCAGATCTAGTTTATAAAATGGGACTGCGACACTATCTGATGTAGAAATACCTACGCTTTTTAAGTAGGATAATTCCATTCGTAATAAAAATAGTCAAACTTAGTGGCCGTAGGTACGAGTCATCACTCCACTTTCCTTATCATTCTAGAGCATTGATCAGACAACAAAATATTTTCAAGTTTTTAGTTTTCATTTCATTAGTTAATATTCCTCATTCCCTTTCAATATAGTACACATTATTCTACTTGTCAAGCCCTTGCATTTGATGGTACTACCTATAATTAAGGAGTTGTGAAGAAAAAATATAATTCGCCATTTTGTGGTGGCGGCCATCTTGGATTTGAAATTTGTAATAGCGTATAGTATTCTCCTAGTCAAGCCCTTTCATTTGATACCCATATTGAGGGTCTTGTGAAAAAAAAAAATGTAAATCGCCATTTTGTGGTGGCGGCCATCTTGGATTTGAAATTTATCATAGTGTATAGTATTCTACTATTCAAGCCCTTTTATTTGATACCCATATTAAGGGAGTTGTGAAAAAATATGTAGTCCGCCATTTTGTGGCGGCGGCCATCTTGGACCGATTTTCATCAAACATAGCTAAGAACACTCCCGACTAATTCACCTTTCAAACAAAAAAAACAAAATCAAAATCGGTTCATCCGTTCGGGAGCTACGATGCCACAGACAGACACACACACACACACACACACACATACACACAGACACGTCAAACTTATAACACCCCGTCGTTTTTGCGTCGGGGGTTAAAAAATCCGAAGACATGTGACATCTGCCAATCCGCACTGGGCCCGCGTGGTGGATTACGGCCCACTCCCTCTCACCGAGAGGAGGCATGTGTCCCAGCAGTGGGAACATTATTATTAACAGGCTGATTATGATGATGACATTTATTATAAGCCTTTTATTTATTCTGTGAATAATATTTACCTACATAATCTGTGCTAATATTTAAAATAATAATATTAATATGTACATTTATATTTTATTTATAAGTCCGTTATTGTCACTCTTTAGGGAAAACTCCTTTTCTTCTCCAGAGAATTGCACTTGTAAGCACTAACAATACAAGTCCAGTGGGGTAATTACGTAACACACTATCAGAGTAGCAATGGCTTCCATTTGACAGTTCAACAACATTCATTACGTTATTTATGTTGTTGAGCAGACAAATTTTTCGAACATTTGAAGCAATGGATTAGCAACATCCTTTAAAATGATTCAGACTGTGATTTATAGCATGTTACGCAATTAGGGTGCTGGTTTCCTCATGATTCCATCTTTCAGAGTCACTCAGTAGCTTTTAAGATGAAATTAAAAAGTAAGTAGTATTACCGACTGCTTAGGCTGCAGATTGGATTTCTATATTTCCTATCAGAAAAACACAGCCATACGGTATAGAAATCCAATCAGCAGCCTAAGCAGTCGATAATAGTGGTCCTTCGAGCCGGATCTATTACCGACTGCTTAGGCTGCAGATTGGATTTCTATATTTTCTACCAGAAAAACACAGCCATTCGGTATCGGGTCGGTAATAAGTAGGTTAATAAGGAAATTGACGAAGTCACAGTACCTTCCCTCAGTAGGTACAAGTGGAGCTCTCAATCTCCGGGCCTTCCAGACGGGTTTGACAACAATTTTAATTCACATTTTCTACTTTATTACCTACCTCCTAGGTTTTCTTAAATCTAGTTTAATATCTTCAACATTGTAGCTACGCCTTACAAGTGATGTTGCCGCCCAGTACCCACGCGCATCGATCTCTCTCATTGTTTCAATACTAGTTGCCAGTAGGTAGGTACCAAGACGAATGTAATCACTTTTTACTACTGCATGGTAACTGGCCGTCGTTAATTTCCGTGGAAGATCTTCTATTTAGCTGTGTGATCCTAATTAGGTTTTTATTTTGGGAAACGTAGTTACTGTGTTGGGTTCAGCGTCAGACCAAATAAAAAGTCAAGATATAGCGTTGCGAACAATGATATTCTAAAATATCATTGGTTGCGAACAATACAGTGAAGCATGCAAAAACTACACCTCCGCTCTGTGCATACACGCTCACACACACACATTTACAATGAAACTACACCTCACTATGTGCACACATGTTTACGAAACCGGCTTCACTTTACTGTTGACAGCCCTCTGTCTTGGTTTTTTATTTGGTCTGAGGGCTTAGCAAATTATTAGTCAGTGGCCCCGATTCTGTTTTTCACAAACTAAACTAAGTTTAAGTTTATGCATCTTTTTCTTTCTATTTCATTAAGAAAAGGACAGAAGATAAATATTAGTTTAGTCCTGTCAAATTACGATACTCCATAGACAATTTAGACGAGATTAAAAAATTGGCTATTAAAAATACGTCAATTTACGTCAGGCGCTGACTAATTTGACAGTACTAAACTAATATTTATCTTCTGTCCTTTTCTTAATGAAATAGAAAGAAAAAGATGCCCGAACTTAAATTTAGTTTAATTTGTGAACAACAGAATCGGCGCCAGTATCTTCTGCACGTGAAAGTTCTTGCTCTCCCGGCCTACCAAGTCGCATTGCGTCGCCCACCCATCGCTATTTACTTACTTCGTTTTCGCTTAGCGTTCTTTCTGACTTTTTTTCTTTTTGCTCGTCTCCTAAAGGACTTAGCATGACGTTAATGAGCCTTCCTCAAGAATTGGGCTATCAAGTGCAAAATACTTTGTCAAATTCGACTGGTAGTTCTAGAGATTAGCGCGTTCAAACAAACTCTTCAGTTTTATTATTCGTATACATATACTTACTATCAAACTCAAACTCAAACGGCCTTATTACAAAACAAGATTTATCTTTACACCCAGGTTTAAACCATTTAAACCAGCCATTTTTAAATTTCGAACTATAATCCGACGAAGCTAAATTTCTTATTACAAAAACTGACGTTAAACTCGAGTCTAAGTTGTCAATTTTGCATTAAGAAATTTACGTTTGTCGGAATAAAGTTCAAAATAGAGTAACTGGCTCGAAGGTTTAGGCTAGGTCTAAAATTAGATCTCGTTTTGTAATAAGACGGTAAGCATTTATTTCAATTAAACCATTTACAGGCACTTTTGAATTGTCAAGAAGTCGGTCAGTCAGAAAATATGAAGCTATAGTTGCCCATTCCAAAGCGTATTGTAGGTACCTACCTACAGTCACGAGCACCAATATGTCAACATTTGGCAACTTTATATTGCGATTTTTTCACGAAATAACGAATGCAACGTTGAAATACGACACTTTACATGTACCTATGGGTTCGAAAATACTATGTTCCTACTAATATAAAATTTCAATTAAAAATAAAGGAGAAAATCGCCTTTGAATAAAGCCAAGTGTATACATACTTTTGCTCGTGACTGTACCTATGGAGAAGAATAACCTAACTCCGAAAACATGTTGTAACATGGAACAGAGGCAGGATGATTATCCTAGTATGTGTGTGTGTGCCTACAGTGAACATTACAGTCGTAGGTGGAAGGATACGAGTAACTATTTACTTAGGCATAGGATAATAAGTATTGAAGTAGCGAAAAACTTAGCTCACCATGAATTCGTCCAGTCCTTCTCCAGCACATACCTTACACCACTTAGGCATATTACAGTGTGTTTTTCACCCGGAATCCAGATGCAAACGAACTGTAATTATATGACGCAGACCCCAGGAATAAACGAATCATCATGAAATATCTGCACAGTCAAAAAACTTACAAGTTTTTCACAGAGGTCCATCCAATCTTTTACAATTATTCCGTATCGCGGTCTTTGAGTGGAGTTTTGTGGTTAACTGGAATATCCTAGAGTTAAAGTTAACCCGTATTGACTGAATTGAGTTGTGACTTCGGGCCAAACATTTTCCATCATTCCTTTTAGGAAACATGTGTTCACGTAAGCTGAGATACGGATTACCGACAGGCGACTGTCTGTCGTTCAAAGTTATTACCTTTATGCTATCGGTGCAACTTTATTTCTTGACTAAAGTCGAACGTGCTATTATTAAAACTCCATCCATATTATACTTACCCATCCAACACTCAGTGCGAGTGTGGTGCTTCCGATCACACCATGGGAGTGTCCTATGTGCCCGTTCACCTGCACCTTGAATGACCTAGTCCTAAAGAATGCCACTGATTGCGCAATTAACGTGGTCATCTCATCATCATCATCATTTCAGCCGAAAGACGTCCACTGCTTTACATAGGCCTCCCCCAAAGGGGGGGGGGCTTGCCGTAATCGCCACGCTTGGCAGGCGGGTTGGCGTTCGTAGTATGGTATGGTGGTGGAATGCATAGAGCACGCTGCTGACTATTCTCCGGTACGCCCCTTAGTCGCCTTTTACGACACCCACGGGAAGTCTGGGGTGGTGCTATTCTTTAACGTGACTACAACTATGCATATAAAACATAACGAGGAAGAGTATCTACTATCGATATGAAAGAATAAAAAGTCCTCCAGACCGTATTTCGGCCTCGGAGGCCAATCTTAACGGAGAGTTATAGTGCACAAGACAAGTGTGCGCGCAAACACACTCAGGTGCACTCTTCCTTCACTCTCATAGTCTGATGGGACGGCATTCCGACCGACACGACCGGAGAGAAAATACCCATACCTATATCAAAAATACCAAATAGGCAGCAAGAGGATTTACATGCATTAAAGTACTTATTATTTTCCGACTTTCAGTTTCAGTTGCAGAGTTTTCAGTTTTTCGTAGGCCCTATAGGTAAGTCTGGTATAGGTACGCACGGCTATACAAAACCAGTATAACCCGACTTATGATTGTACGAGAAACCTATACAATGCGAGGTCAGCAAATGAAATGTAAATGGAAAATGTATAGCTTGATGCGTCGCCGTGTGTAGGTAGGTACTTATTAAACTTTTTTTCAATGGCCTGGTTGACTTATTAAACTTAACAAGTATGCACACAGATATTATGCGTCGCGCCTCTGACCTCAACAATTTAAAACATGCTTTAAAACCTACACTGTTTACTTATGTAACAGCAAATTAAAGTCAACTAAAAACGTACATAATCACGTAACTTGTACTTAGTTATTTATACCCCGTTGCGTTAGGTAAAAATGCAGTACTTATGCAATACCATGTCATGCAATAAAGAACCAAAGAGTAGTATCCCAGCGCATGCCCATTTGGGCTTAAGCGGATTGCTTTCCCGCCAAATACGGCAGCCATGACAGTTCCCTGAATTATTCGATTATCTGACGTGACGGCGAAACGGGCTGGCCTGTGACTGCGAATCATGAGCACATATTATTATGATTTTGTATTCACGTTGACAGATATTCATGATCTGTACGTAGAAGGAACACTGATTAAAGTATTGGCATTGCCAAATTGAGAGCTTTCGTGCCTTTTCGGGACAATGAAATGCTTAAAAGTGTAGCTTAGATTGACACTAATTTTGTTTATTGTTGTAGGTTCATAGATTTTATAATATAGTGTAGTAACTCCTTGAGTAGGTACCTAGCTTTGAACTGTTTCTATAGCTTAATCAGCAGTTGACCTTGACTGTTGAATTTGGCTAAAGGTCATTGAAACCGTTTTGACTGACTTGTGACTTCTGACAATTAGACTTTCGAGTGTCTAGGCTAGGTCTCAGAATAAATAGTACAAGTATGCTAGGTCTTCAAATCGAGAAGTCTTTAGGTAGGTACCTTTCGTGCGTAAAATTACGAGAAAGTCTTTCTAATCAAGTACCTAAATATAAACAAAATCCGAACCTAGGTAGCTACTTAGTATTAAGTACATTGACTTATATATTACTATTAAGTAGGTCTAATTTTAAATTCAAGTAGGTACTTACCTATTTCATGGCCTATTTAAACCTG
Organism: Mesoligia furuncula; assembly: GCA_916614155.1. NCBI lineage: Eukaryota > Metazoa > Arthropoda > Insecta > Lepidoptera > Noctuidae > Mesoligia > Mesoligia furuncula. The sequence goes on from OU744806.1 coordinate 23,450,456, forward strand.
ACATTAGTACCTATTTACAGGATAGCTGTTGAAACTTGATGAAACCTTTGTTTTTTACCTTATGTACTTATAATCAGGCATAAGGAAAAAGGTAAAACAATACTTAATACAGGCACTTCATTTATCAAAAGCTTATCTCGTGCTGAAAAATATAATGACTCAACTGTCATCGACGGCGACGTCATCGTACAGAAAAGGTAACCAACGGTTGTTGTTTTACGCCAACTACATTTAACTTTATACAACGTACGAGTAGGTACCTATTCCGACGAGTAGGTATAGTGTGGAGGCCATAAAATGACACAACGTTATAATTATTAAGTAGGTACCTACATACGTTTATTCCAAAGCGAACGTGTGTGAAACAAAAACCTACTACCTACTACTAGAAATAATCTGAAAGCTCATTCCAAATTCGCATGAATGTTCGAATGCAACCAGAGGCACAGAATAACTAACTAGAGGGGCAATTCAACGTTCACAGTCTGGGGACCTAAAAAGGCCACTTTGGAGAATCATAATAAGATAACATTATGAATTATAAAATGGCGAAGACAGTCCGTGTTTTTCTTTTTTTCGCTGCACTACGTTGGTACAATCAAAGAGATTGGGATTGGATTTTATATTGGATTGATTGGTATTTTGGCACACAAAATTCACCTTCACCAATGGGATTTGTTACGGTTAGCTGTACGGTTAGCTGTCCATTATGATTCATAATGTTATCCTTTTATGATTCTGCCAAAGTAGCCTTTTTAGGCCCCCTCCCTGATCTCAGTCTCAATCTGTCAAAAATACCTCTATTTTCTCTACATTTTTGACAAGTTTTTGACGTTGATTGTCGCTGAGATGAGATTGCGACTAGATTTTAAATGTTTTTTTCAGACATACAACATACATAATCAGCTTATATGTATAATGTTCCCCCCACTCCTGGGACACAGGATTCCTCTCTTTTGAGAGGGAGTGAGCCGTAATCCAGCCTGTGAATCCATTACTGGCTGGTAGATGTCACATGTCTTCCATTTTTTGCTTCTAGGACATGTCGCTTTTCTCATGATATTTTCCTTCACCGTTTTGAAAGCAGCGGTGACGAAATTACACTAAGTAAAGTATCCAGTCTGTGGGTTGGAATCAAAGAGTATAAATTAATAAGGTTGGAACCCATGACGTATATAACTCGAAGTCGGGCTACTGGCCCCACCGCTGCTCCCTGGTATCTAAACTATGATTCTAATAATTTATTAGCCCAAAATGACAATATACCTACTAAATAATGTCATGTAGACAAAAAAGTTCGATCGCGCCAAATGCCATTTAAAAAAAAAATTCACAACACAGTTAACTAAAAGCATAGACAAAAAAAAACACGCAAAACATTTTATTTAACACTTAAATGTGCCTTTATAATTAACAATTAGTGAGTTGTAGCTGAATGTGTTAATCGTACCAGTAGGCCAATGTGACGAGGCGTAAACACCTCGGTATTTATACTTAGAATTAAAGGATAACCATTAAAATTAAATGAGTAAAATAAAAACAGTTCTCTGTAATTAAAATAGTGAGTCATTTTTAAAGGAAAATCATTTATAGGTCGATTTAGCACATAATGCATAACCCTAGCCGTATAGGTAAAGTAAATACATTAGTGTGGCCATAATAAAAATATTTTTGCACCTCAAGCTATTAAAAAACTATGTTTATGGTTCTTGTCTTCTCAATCATAGATGTTGGCCATAACAGTTGGGGCCATTGGTGATTTAATTGATTTGATAAGCATAATGATCATTGGTCTTGTTACAAATATTTCAAATTATATACAGCTAGGTACTTACAGTCACTGCAAGGCCGCATTAGACAACTGTTGGTCGAAAGAACCTAGTCAAAAATCAAAACTTTCAAAAGCTCGCAATCTTTATTACTAGGGGCATAAAAAGGCCACTTTGGCAGAATCATAAAAGGATAACATTATGAATCATAATGGACAGTTAACTGTTAAGTTAATCGTGTCAAATCCCATTGGTGAAGCATTTTTCAGTTATTTTTTTTGTCTGTCCTAAAATACCAATCAATCCAATCCAAATCCAATCCCAATCTCTTTGATTGTTAGTGCAGTGACAAAAATATAACCCGAAATTCAAATTTTTTTTACCTATACTTAGGTTTTTTGCAATTTCCAGGTCAATATAGGGGGCTAAAAAGGCAACTTTGGCAAAAGCATAAGAGGATAACATTATGAATCATAATGGACAGTTAACTGTTAAGTTAATCGTATCAAATCCCATTGGTTAAGCATTTTTCAGTTATTTTTTTTTGTCTATGTGCTAAAATACCAATCAATCCAATCCAAATCAAATCCCAATCTCTTTTTTTTTTTCGGATGGGAAATCATCAAAATGACTCCTCTCTGGGTGGAGCGGAAGGGAGTGTCAGACTCTTACTGACTAAAATCCACCCGTGTTCCTTCCTTATCCCTTTATGTTCCGGGCCAGCGGTAACCCTTTCGGACAATCCCGCTGGCCCGGCAGGCTTCGGCCCTAAGGGAAATCCCAATCTCTTTGATTGTACCTACGTAGTGCAATGAAAAAAATAAAAACACGTCATATTATAATTCATAATGTTATCCTTTTATGATTCTTCAAAGTGGCCTTTTTAGGCCCACTGGTCTATCTTTTGAAAATGACCTGTACCTACCTACCTACCTACCCTTATTGTATAACACGCTGTCAATCACACTTCTAGGGTTTTGAAGGATATTACTAATCCGTTGCTTCACAAAATATGTTTGAAAGCCTTTGCTACTGTGAGTGTAGCTACCTTAGACAAAGAAAAGTATAGACGGCGGGTATCTCCATTTCATTTCCGCAAGAAAGGGATAAAGTATTGAGTTAATATAAGTAACAGAAAAGGATAAAGCTATATTATTTCCGTCTCTCAGTGCGTGCCAGTTTTTTCAAGGCAGCTACTCATGTAGCCTATGTTAGTTAAGTTAGTTGTTTGTCTCATGTGTGGCCACGCTACCCGATGCTCTATAGCTTTCTTACTCTAAGGTAGCTACCCTGTTACACAATTAGGTACCCCGCTGTAGGACCCTTATTGTGTAATACGCTTTCAATCATACTTCGAGGGTTTTGAAGGATATTCCTAATCTATTGCTTCATTTCTTCGAAAAATTTGTCTGCTCAACAACGCAAACAAACGTAATGAACATGGCTGAACTGTCAAAATGAAAGGCATTGCAATCACTACAATTTTATGTGTGTTACGCAATTACCCCACGGGCTTGCTTTAGGTACTTAAATCGTAGGTACAGACGCCACAGCACATCAAGCTACTACAATTTGTCAAATTTCTTTAATAGATTTTCAACTTTATCGCTGAAGCATAAGGTTCAAAGTTGATTGGGAAAATTTGACAGTTTTGACAGCGCGGGTAGCTTGATGTGCTGGCGTCTGTACGTAGTCATACAGTGCACAGGGAAGGTGCAAGTTCTACTGTATTGAACCTTCTTAAAATTCAGCATGATCTGGCAAATAAATGCGAAAATTAGCCTTTTTCTGTCTGTCTAAACCACTAAACCGATCGTTATGTATAGGCAGGTAGCCTGGGATCTGGAGGAGGACTGAAGAACATAGACTACTTTTCATCCTGTACCTTATACCTTTATGTATTAAAAGTTGATAGGTACAGACAGCAAATCAAGCTACCCGAAACTGTAAAATTTTCCCAATGAACTTTGAACCTTATGCTTTAACGATAAAGTTGAAAATCTATTAATATGAGTTGATGTGCTGGCTGGCGTCTGTGCGTAGACAAAGTCGCAAGCAAAAGCCCGTCTACTGCAGAACAAAATTAAACCTTTATTGTTCACAAAAGAAAGACACAGTAATTTTATCTCAACAAATCACGCCATGCAAAAATTGCATTGCACAAGCTCGAGATGAGATGACAAGGCGCCCGCAAAAATAACCTCACATTCAGAGAAAGTTTTTTTATCCAACATGAGATGGAAGCCGGATTAATAAGCCTAAAATCGTGTAGGTCGTCTCACACGTGCGGTTTGCAAGGTCACCTGACGTCACACATGCAGTAAAACGACATTTTTGTCAAGCTCTGTTGGCGGCGGGAAGCGTGGGACGCCGAAACGCGCTTTTGAGAAAATAAGGTTCGCAAAAATACTTTATTCAACGATACAATACACCCGTTTTGGTATATTTCGAGGCTTATAAATAATTTTGATTCTTTTCCTGGTGGTCATTTGAATCAGATTCTGCGTTTTGTTGAACTTTTAAGGTGAATACCTTGTTGGGGAGGTAGGGGCTTTGAAATCTCAAAGAAATACCTACATAAATTGGTACAGATTAGGTATGAACAGATTTAAAATAATGATGACGTTTTTGAAGTTTTTGGCAAGCCATCTTTTGGAGATCAAAAGATGGCTTGCCAAAAACTTCAAAAACTTGTATCCGATCACCTTTAAATATCTAGTGCTTTTCAGAAAGCGGTGCTTCCGCATTTGATTTAGACAGAAAACCACTGATTCATACGCAGCTTGTTTTAATAATGCTGTGCCCGCGACTTCGTACGTGGATGTCGGGGAAACAATAATATGTCTCTTTACTAATTCTTTTTTTTATGTATTTTTTAATAAAAGTAGCCTAAGTTACTCCATATGACATCAGCTATCTGCCAGTGAAAGACCGATTTTGACGGGACGGCTAATGCCGGAACAGACAAACAAAAATTGTTTTTTTGTTAAAAGTACCGTAAGTATACAATAATTCCATATATTATGCATTTAGCAAAAACACTATTATTTTGACATATAAAAACAGATAAGTTCATCAATTTTATTTATTTAGATAAATAAAACTATTATTATTAGCCGCCTGTTTTTAATACAAATACCCTCTCAAATTGGTGATCATCAAGCAAAACAAAATGCCATCATTACCCCGGCTGCGTGCAAAACAGTCGACATATCTCACGGTCTCTCGGCAATAAATAGTGTCGTAAAGGACGGGCGAAGCGCTGACGGCGCCTGCGCCCGTCGATCTAGGTGAGGGTTAGGACATTTTTCTCACACTGCAGCTAGTGCGTGCGCCCCGCTACGAACTACCGCCCGCTGGTTTATAAGGCCTAAAGCATAACGTATCTGGGTTTTGTTTTTTTTTTCTGTTTTTACGAATAAATTATGAAGTGATGCAAATCGAACGTTGATCCCTTCGTTTTCGATAGAAACTAAGGTTTCTCCTTTATTCTGACAGATGCTCTTTTGTTTCTAAACCTTTATAAAAAAATAAAAAACAATGCCACTCCAGGAGTGCCGCCAGAAGTGAAAACTTGAAAAAGCATAGACCAGTAATTCTTTATGTTTGAAGGTCATTCTTCCCAAAGAAAATGCACCGCGCGTTGATGTCTTTATAATGGCCAAAACTTAAAACAGAGGTGTCGGTTACGGTAACAGTGTCGCGAGTTCAATGGTTTTTTCCTATCTCAAAAAATGCCCAACACGCCTAAAGAAGTTTTCACTTATAAAAAACTAAATATAACTTTAGTTCTAGCCAAAATCTTTGAGCTAATATTTGAATTTCAAAAGGCAAAGTTCTTATTATTAAAACGACAACTTAACACTGAAACTGATCATCTAATACATAATAATACAAATCTTGTGTCACAGTGTTTGTTACCGAAATCCTCCGAAACGGCTTGACCGATTTTTATCAAATTTTTTGTGTATATTTGGTAGGTCTGAGAATCGGCTATTTTTTTCAAAACTACTTTTGCGGGGTCAGCTAGTTTTTTTATAAAGAACTGTATTTCTATACCTAATAGGTTCAGGTTCAACAGGTTAGCAATAATTGACTCGGTGGTTTAAACCCAATGTAAAGAAAAACCTTCTTTTGTAATAAGGGGGTAAGTACCCACTTTTTGAAAAATTTGAAAAAACATTAAGGCCAAAGCGCCAGGGTAGCCCGCGAAATTCAATTTATTTACGTTTTTTGCAATTTGCTGGTCAGTATTAAGTTGTACGTTGATTAACATATGATTCGCGACCGTAAAAAATACGTATTTACAGAATTATAATCATTAAAGTCATCAACACAACTCTCCAAGACTAAGTAATCCCACTATTCAGTGGGATTACTTAATTGGTCTTGGAGAGTTGACTATTTCATGAAATCTTGACATTTTACAATTATACTAACATATCAAGTTGTATTACTGATCCTAATGATTATAATTCTGTTGCGAATCAAATTTTAATCAACGTACAACTTAATACTGACCAGCAAATTGCAAAAAACGTAAGAAAATTAGAATTTCGCGGGCTACCTTAGCGCTTCCCCCTTAAAGTTTTCGACCAGAAATAAAATTAGGCAGTAACCGTTTATCGGTGAAGATTTCCACTATACAAAAACAACTTGGTGTGGCGGCTCTACCAAAATGTGCTTAATCAGGCCGTGAACAACATAAACATCCCTTTACAAATAAGCAAATATTTCGAAGGCTTAAGCGCAAACAGCGAAGCATTATAGCTAATAGTAATCGCTATACAAGATTCCAGCACACAAAAACTATGACTACCTTCCCAACGCCTGCTGAGTGACGAATACTTTATGCACTACCTAGAAGATATTTATCGACTCCCTAATAGCAGAAAACATTGCCTATAGCCATTTTATCTACTCCCTAATAGCAGAAAACATTGTCTATAGCCATTTTATGCGAGAAATTCTCACGCAAGAATCAATTAGATTCGTTTGAAGTGTGAGTTTTTGTGTGAACTTATAAATATGAATGAAATTAATTGGTTTTACTGCCAGACTCCGCGGAAGCGGATGGGCTGTCCTGTTTTTACCAATATTAAGTACCTAAGCCCACTACTAGAGGGACTTGTGGCTAAGTAATAACAGCCGCTCGTGTGGATCCATCAGGTTAAGCTACGCTTGCCGCGGTTGGTCCGTGGATGGGTGCCCATCTTTACATATCAAGACCCCTTCCTTCCCTTTGAAAACACGATAAGCCGTTGGTCCCGGCTGTCATTCGTGGACATTTTACAGTCGTAATGGGTCGTCAGAAGCCAGAAGCCCTAAGTCTGACAGCCAGTTTTACCAAGGGGTAACATATTACCCAGTAACTGGGTTGTGGAGCTCAGATAGACAGTCGCTTCATGTAAAATACTGGTATATAGCTGCATCTGGTGAGACTAGACCCGACCCCAACATAGTTGGGAAAAGACTAGGCAGATGATCATGATGACCTAAGCTTATTACTCACGTCACATTACTTTCTATTATCTACCTACTTACCACCTCCTCGGCTAATAAATTCGTCATTTGGAACACGTTACCCACGTAGTTCTAAATTAGGTGGACGAAAGGCGTTTATTTTAAATAGGTTATTACCACTTTGGGTAAATGGGTTATTGCCTTATTTAGATTTCCCGTCCGTAGTTTCATTAAAATATTCTTAAGTATTTGTGTAAAATTTTGATGAGTTTTCTGTTTTAATGATGCTATCATTGCCATCATCATCATCGAACAGATAGTGTTGTAACTTGTAATGTAACCAGCTGATTCAAAATTAGGTACAGGTCTAATTGCTTACGTAAGACAAGCATAGATTGGCAATAAGAATCCCAGGCATTTTCGCTTAAGAAGACTATATGGACCTATACCAGCTATCTACAGCTACGTTACAATATGAATAAGTAGTCCGTTCACAGTCGGGGCCAAAAGCCATTTGGCAGAATCATAAAAGGATAACATTATGAATTATAATATGGCGAAGACCTAGTCCGTGTCTTTCTTTTTTTCGCTTCACTATATGACGTAGGTATAATCAAAGAGATTGGATTTGGATTGGATTGATTGGTATTTTGACAAAAAAAATTACTGAAAAATACTTCACCAATGGGATTTGATTCAGTTAACTGTCCATTATGATTCATAATGTTATCTTTTTATGATTCTGCCAAAGTGGCCTTTTTAGGCCCCCTGATCTGTCTCAATATGTCAAAAATCCTCTTATTTCCCTAAATTGTTCACAAGTTTTTGACATTTGATTGTCACCGAGTTGAAACTGCGACTAGATTTTGAACAGTTTTAAATCACGAGAATTGGCCTTCAGAAGTTGAAGATGTAAATCATAAATACAGTACCTACCTACCTAGATACGTACCTATCTCCCTTAATCCTGTTTATCTTAGTTTAAGAGAGTGCAAACAGGTAATTAATCGCTTGTCAATCAACGTCCTGAATGATGAAACAGCGCACTGCGAATCCAAACTCTGAATACAGTTCGTTAGCTTAGCTTACGTAAAATTACAACCAAAGCAAAGGCAATAACGAAAAATAATGGTCTTCCCCTTTGCTAAGACACAGAAAAACCTACAAAAAAAAATTTGTTGAAATTAAAATAGATTTAGTTGTTGCTTTCCCCAGGGTAACATCCTGAGTCCTACTATTTCTCAGAAGTCAAATATTCAATTGTTCCAGTTCAATAGGCTACCAGCCACATATTTTTCAATCACAATCAAGTTCTACGAAACGACTCCATTTTAATTCTTGATACTTAAACAATAACTGGCTAATAAAACCTTAGTGACATTAATGTCTTTTTCTGTTGACAATGTTTTAGCGCGAATTTCCGAATATGGAGGGAAAAATGATCACGGTAGCAATTATCGAGTCAATATAGTGTTGTTATTTCTTGACAGCTTGACACCGATTATAAGCAACCAGTCGTTCATACTTGTATGGTGTCTGGCTGAGTATTTTAGTACCTTGGCTCTGTTTTTTTTTTTTAATTATATGATGAATATAATATTAGAACGCTTGTTCTGCACGACACACTGTGGTGATCATTGCCACTAATTCTACAATATCGAAGCGATTATAAAAAAGTGAAAACAATTGATTAATTAACGCTTTATATTGTTTCGTGCTGAAACCATTATGAGAAGTACTTAACCTGATTTCGAATTGGATAGGTGCAAAAGAAGGCAGTTTGTAAATAAATAAATAGCTCTATGTGCTGTTAAGGTAAGTAAATAGCGCAGTTACCTGGTATGGTAATCGCAAAATGAACTCGATCAAGTGATTTAAAAAATAACTGACATTTTAAAACGAATAATTGGCACTAATCATCATAAATGACGCCACTAATTATGGCGGTTTTCACGCGTCTGGCCGCGCTCGCCGCCTATCCGCGCGGATGGATTTCGAGTTTTCGACCAGTCATGCAGTCCGATCACAGACGTTAAAAAGAATGGATGCTGATGTGGTAGCAGCAATTTGATCCGCGCTATAATGTGGTGTCCCATGTGCCAACCGCCGCCCTACCGTGCGCCGGTGTTCCACGTGGAGGCATAGGCGGCGTGAGCTCCCCTCGTCCGTAGGATACTGTCGGATGCTGTACGTTTGTAATTCTATATTGTTAGGCATCAACCATGCATCAACGGATTACATATACACCAATGCGGCGTGAGATCCGCTTCGCCGCCGCGCATGCCGCGTCGGTGCGCGGCGTCGTGTGAAAATCATCAAAGCTTAGTAGCTTAGCTGAGTAGCTTTAGGAAAAAACAAGCTTTCGAAGATATGATTTCTCGCCCTCCATGTCTGTATTTGAGTGAATAAATTAAGGAGAGCACCCAACCAAAATGACTAAGTCTAAGGTCGAACAGGAGCCACTAATTGAAGGAGCTCTAATAAAGAAGCCCTCAAAGACTAGGACGATTCGATTAGACGACATCCTGTAAGTATCAGAATTCAGTCCCATGTCCCCATAAATTTGACATGGTGTATCTACAAATGCTTAAGGTATGGCAGGTATGGTCTGCAGTTCCATTATTCGTGAAAACTAAAAATGCTTGCGAAGCCTAAAGAAAGAAAGAAAAGCATAGAAAACCATAATATTCCCACGAAACCATCAAGGTTTACCAAACCTGTTTCAATACGTGTGCCATGTCACACTATTATGTTCTAGTAAAATTTTATATATGGTCATGCGCTCATTTTTGTTGACGTTTATAAAGAAATACAATATGAACTATTGATCGTGATCTTTTGCACACGACGTGTCTATGATGACAAATTGTTTTCGGCCCAAAATAGCTGCCCCTACCTTTACTACTTTAAAAATAAGGTTGATAATGCCTTGGCTATTATTTAGACGATGGTAAAGTTATCTCGGTCGTCATATAGGGTCGGTCCACCTGACATAGTCGTATTAGGAATGGTGAGCGTTTGTAGAGGCCTAGGCTCGCAGTCCATGGTACAATGCTAACGAACTCTATTTTTTGCTGAACTCTATGATTAAGATGGTTCTATTACCTACTTGAATTTGGAATGGCACTGATAGAAGCTATTGGATATTTTTCGAGTGAGCTTTATGGTGAGTCTGATACGGATCACCTACAGTCTTTTCTTTCACAGTTATTTTACCTCTGATAGGCTACCCAACTACAACCTTATGTTAAGGTGAATAAAGATCACTGTAATTTTGACAGACTACAGTCAGTGGCATCAACCCAACAGGCAACAGCAACCTTATTCTAACGAGATTAAAGATCACATTGATTTTAGCAGTGACGCAAATTCAGAGGTAATACCTCAGGATAAAACTAACTGTGAAAGGCCTGTACGAAAACCTTAACCATATACTTAGAAGATTTACTTTTATTTGTATCAAGTACGCCATTAGAAGGAAATTTGAACATCAAAATTTACAAGGTAGTTGCGAATGGGCAAAGAACTCCATAGACAGTAGATATCGAGTTTCATTTGTGATTCAAATGGCAGTTCCTTTTACAAATTTCAATTTAAAAAAAAAACCGGGCAAGAGCGAGTCGGACTCGCGCACCGAGGGTTCCGTAACATCCGAGTTTATGCATAAGGTTTATGTTTATGAAATTAAATGTTTTTTTTTTTAATTTTATATGTGAGTTGATTGAATAAATTGTAAATTGCGGTTTACGATTTATGACGTATTAAAAAAAAACTACTTACTAGATCTCGTTCAAACCAATTTTCGGTGGTAGTTTTCATGGTAATGTACATCATATATTTTTTTTAGTTTTATCATTCTCTTATTTTAGAAGTTACAGGGGGGGGGACACACATTTTACCACTTTGGAAGTCTCTCTCGCTCAAACTATTCAGTTTAGAAAAAAATGATATTAGAAACCTCAATATCATTTTTGAAGACCTACCCATAGATTTTGAAGACCTACCCCACACGTATGGGTTTGATGAAAAAAAAAAATTTGAGTTTCAGTTCAAAATTTATTGTTTTTTTTCTATTTTTGTGTGAAAATCTTAATGCGGTTCACAGAATACGTCTACTTACCAAGTTTCAACAGTATAGTTCTTATAGTTTCGGAGAAAAGTGGCTGTGACATACGGACGGACAGACAGACAGACAGACAGACGGACAGACAGACAGACAGACAGACATGACGAATCTATAAGGGTTCCGTTTTTGCCATTTGGCTACGGAACCCTAAAAATCTGTGGTTTCATAGAAAAATATATTTTAAAGGTATCTCGCGGTCAAAATGTATGGAACAGTTAATTTTCTTTTTAATAACCGACGAACAATTTTAACGCAGGGTGGTTCAGAATCATGCACTGAATCCATGGGTCAAGCAAGGCCAATCAGTATAAGCAACATAAATGTACCGTCGAAACGAAAAGATGAAGACCTAATTTCGTCAATGATGCAACAAATTATTTCAAGGCAAACAAAATCTAACAAAGCCTTTGACCAGAATTACCTAATCCAAAAAGTGACTCCACAAGGACAAACAAAACAGTTTATTTTTTTAACATTTTTGTTTCAAAACCCACAAGTTGACTCATCATACCGAATCATCCATCATAAATAGACATTTAAGTCTACTTTGTGAGTAACGGGTGTAAAATCGCAGGATAACTATAATAGTACTTAGACGAAGCCTAGACGAGTCACATGTTCTTCGCGTTATTATAATCTTCTCTATGGTTCAGTTTCAAAGGGTGCCCACAGAACCCTGTTACTAAGCCTCCGCGTCCGTCTGTCTGTCAGTGGGCTATATCTCATGAACCGTAATAGGTACACAGTCAGTTGTAATTTTCACAGAGTTTGTACTTATTCCCGCTATAACAGCAAATATTAAAAACAAAATAAAGTTAATAAAAATTAAAGGGGCTCTCCATAACAAGAAACATGTTTTTTTTTCGACTTTTTCTGCCTAGTGCACACCACAAGGCAGAAAACATGAAAAAAAAAAAAAAAAAAAAACAAAACACCCTTCGTATGCGACTTATGCGAGTCCGACTGGCCGATCTTGGCCGGTTTTATTTGTAGTGGACCATGCCTGGGAACCTTCTGGTTATGAAGATATAGGAGGTCAAAGTTCCGAAGTTTTTTTACGAAAACTAGAATTAAGTAAGTAACTTTAAAGTGTACCATAGCATGCACACATAAGCACAATGTCACAGATTACTAAATAGTTACTACGTAACAATGTTTTGCGTGTGTAACATTGTGCACGATGTAGTAAACAGCGGATTTTCACATCAAAAATATAGCCGTTTCCCAGAAATTATTTTTGTGCAAAGTTACCTATTGTCTTCGTGAAGGGTCTTTTTACATTCTGTCTAGGTTGGTTACAACAAAACACTTTCTTGGACTTGCCCACTCATATCCGAATAGTATGAGTGGGCAAGTACCTACAAGAATATATTTTTTAATAAATAGAAGTCTTAAAGTTTCTAAGTAAAACAAATGAAATCGAAAACTAAACAATATATGTTAAAACTATGACTCAACTAGAGTCGCGTCACGACCGTCGGGGGATCGCCGCTCCTTATATGGCAATACAACCATATTAATGTCCTCGTGGTGAAGATTTCGATGGTAATGATAAACTGGAAACTGAGATTGAATCATTAACAACAAAGATGGTAGATAGAGCTAATGATGGATTCATTAGATGTAAAGATATTAACACAGGTTACATACCAATTATCTTGTTTACAAATCTCGTATTTAATGAAGCTGTGTCGACAGCATAGCAAACAAGTTCATCATCTGCCTAGCCTTTTCCCAACTACGTTGGGGTCGAGTTCCAGTCAAACCAGATGCAGCTGAATACCAGTAGGTATGTTACATGGAGCGACTGTCTATATCTGACCTCCACAACCCAGTTACTCGGTAACACGATACTTTTTGGTAAGAAGAACTACGAAAGACTACGAGTCGTCAGAACTGTCGTCAATCGAGTACGAGTCGTCTAAGATTCAAAAAACCGGCCAAGTGCGTGTCGGGCCACGCACAGTGTAGGGTTCCGTAGTAGCCCGTTATCACAATGTAGTACGATTCTGTTGTTCTTTATTCTGAATAGGTAAAAAAAAACATATTTTGGTTTTCAATGCAAGTCTTTACCCATTATAAACAAGCAACTACTTCATCTTAGTCACTTTAAAGGATTAATGCTAAGGATTTTGTATTTGGTACAAAATTATCCAACACCCAAGTTCAACGACTATTACTGCTAAACTAGTAAAGTTATCTTAACCGCTATACTTTTCCTTTAAAGTTCATGAAATGCACTATCATCGAGAATTTTTCCAGATTTTTCAAGCTAGTAGTTTAGCTTTTAGAGGGGGGGGGGGGGAGGACCGCCCTACTGGAACAAAAATTTACACTTTAAACTTTAATATTTCGTAAATGGAGCATTAAATCGAAAAATAATTTTAGCAACCGCTAAAATTATTTTTCGATTAGCCATTTTAGAAGACCTATTCAACGATACCCCACACGATGGGGTAGATGATGTAAAAAATATTCATCCCCACTTCACATGTAGGGGAGCTACCCTAAAAAAAAATATTTTCCAAAATTTTATTTTACCACTTTGTTGGCGTAACTGATATACGTACTCCTACAAAATTTCAGCTTTCTAGTGCTAACGGTCACAGAGATTAAGCGAGGACGGACAGACAGACAGACGGACTGACAGACAGACATGGCGAAACTATAAGGGTTCCTAGTTGACTACGGAACCCTAAAAATGACAGCCTGGACCAAAGGCAACGTGCTTTTCGAGGCAGGGAGGGGTCTTGGTATGTAAAGATGATCACCCATACAGGGACCAACCGCGGAAACCAGCTAATCGATCGATCCGTAAGGCTGTTATTCCTTGGCCACAAGCCACACATAGCAAACAAACTAGTTTGGATTTAAAGAAGAAATGACTTCTTCAACCCAGATGTAAGTACAATCTGTCAAGCTACTACAATCTGTCAAATTTCTTTAATATCAACTTCATTGCTAAAAAAGCATAAGGTTCAAAGTTGATTGGGAAAATTTGACAGTTTCGGGTAGCTTGATGTGCTGGCGTCTCGTCTGTACAAATTAGTTTATATTCTGGTGGAGTGGTAGCGCAGTGGTAACGCCCGCTACTTACGAGTTGTAAGTCGTAGGTTCTAACCCAGAAATACATTTTACTTGTGTAAATTATTTCATCACCACTGCTCTCAAGTGGCATGTCCTAGAATTAAAACATTGAAGACATGCGACATCTACCAACCCGCACTGGGCTCGCGTGGTGGATTACGGCCCACTCCGTCTCACAGAGAGGAGGCCTGTGTACCAGCAGTAAGAACTAGGCTGATTATGCTACTGTGGTCTGCAGCAATTCATAGATCTTTCAGAAATCTGAAAGAGAAGAGAAATAGAAAAACCATCAAAAAGATTTTGTAACAGGTACCTACTTATTTTACTCACTACTTAACTCTACAAATTTTCAACTCAATAGGATCAAGATTTTTTGTACTCACTAACTCTACAAATCAACTCAATAGGATCAAGATGTTTTGTACTCACTAACTCTACCAATATACAGGATCAAGATTTTTTGACTCTACAAATTTTCACCTCAATAGGATCAAGATTTTTTGTACTCACTAACACTACAAATTTTCACCTCAATAGGATCAAAATTGGTTGTACTCACTAACTCTACAAATTTTCAACTCAATAGGATCAAGATTTGTAGTAGGTACTCACTAACTCTACAAATTTTCACCTCAAAAGGATCAAGATTTCCCAACCCAATCCCAACAGGCGATAGAGTAAAGACGAACGAGTAAGTAGGTAAAAGGATTCCTGCTGTGATCCTAAGATGCTGGATCCGTCAGAACTGATAAATGATATGCTGTTTATCTTAGATATTATTTTACTTGTTGTATTTTATAAGAATGTGACTTATTAGTGTCTTCCACTTTATGATGACGATTAACCGATTCAAAAAAGGAGGTTCTGAATTCGACCCGTATGTCAAAAACTAATAAAGTAATTTTGATAATTCTTTCATTAATGTGATCTACATACTTTCTGGAAGGTTAGTATATAATACATTAGGTAATTATTCTTATGTACGAAGTTCTATGCATAAATGTACTGCATCTCCGGCATTTCTATGCGAATTTTGATGATTCTTCTAGTCGGTGACTTCAATTCGTCCATGCACTAACGTGTTAATTGAATTTGTGTGGGGTAGGTACAACTAAAAAGTGAAAAATAAAAACTTTTTTACAAAAAAAAAACAACCGACTTCAAAAAAAAAAAACACTAGAAAGTGATAAATAAGTAACTTTAATTTCGGAAGTCGGTGTCACAAAACGAAAATGCGGACCGACACAGACTTCCGAAATTAAAGTGATTTATCACTATAGTGTTTTTTTTTTAAGTCGGTTGTTTTTTTTTTTTTTTTTAAAGATTTACTTTTTCTAAACTTTGGGATCATTCTATTTTCGTATACAACGGAAATGCTTTATTAATTTTGACCATAAAGTGATTATGACGTCATCACAGTTTAATGTCACATTGAGAATGGATTATATCGCGTCACTTATGCAAATGATGTAATTTTTCAGCGTTTGAAAATTCGACATTCTAATAAAAGGTATAGTTCTTCTTGACTAAACAATAACGACACAACTGCCCTCTCGCGGAAAGTATACGCACTATACAAATGGACAATCACTCACCAGGTAAAGGGGTACAAGCAGCTGCTTTTTCTCATACTCAGACCTATTTTGGCAAAAATTGCATAAGTGACGTTTTTGCACCGTAGGTACGATATATGTATATGCAAAAAGGCAATTCGTGTTTCGTAACATCCTGTGTTAGTGTTGGATAAAGCTTTTTCATCTCTCATACTCGGAAAGTAGTGTTTGTTTGATCCGAATAGCGGGTGGAAAACGCTGCTTCCCACCCTTGGGCGGGAAAGTCTAATAGTAATTGCTTCCCTCCCTAGGGCGGGAATGAAATTTAAAAATATACTAAATTTAGTTAGGTAGTCAGCTTAGTCAGATATACGACACCCTTAATTGATTATGTAAATATTTATTATGCTACCCATCAAATCTTATGAATATGCGTTAATTAGGAGAGTTGGATAAAAAGCTCATACGGTAACGCCATTAAATCTTTCAGATTTAGCGCACAAGTTAATAATTTACCTTGAATAAATTCATCTATACATATAAATCATATAATAAATCTGTAGAAGGGTCAATTCTGTACATTGAAAATATTGAAAAAATAAATAGCGGGGGGTGTTGCTGGATCGATACCAAACCCAAACATGTGATTTAAAAAATTTTTGTCTGTCTGTCTGTCTGTCTGTCTGTCTGTCTGTATATGCAGGCATCACGTGAAAACTAACGGTTCGATTTCGATGAAACTTGGTATAATTATACCTTATTATCCTGGGCATAAAATGGGATACTTTTTATCCTGGAAAAATACGTAGAAAAAAAATCTTATTTTTCAGTTTTATTCATAGACGTTGTTCTGTAGAACCGCGAACACACGTTGCATTACCCGCAGTGGATAATTTTCCATTTCAATTTAAGAGAATACAGTTTCCTGTAGCTTTGTGTTACGCCATGACAATAAATAAGGCTCAAGGTCAGACCCTAGGAGTTGCTGGCGTAGATCTTACCGCGAGTTGTTTTTCACACGGGCAACTTTACATAGCTCTTTCCCGTGTGAGCAGTCCAAGAAATCTTCATGTTCATATTCCGGACGAGCTCACTAACAATGTTGTGTATGCTGAAGCTTTCAATTAACTTTCTGTCGCATTGTCACGATCACTTTTTTATTATTGCAAACTTTTCGTCACTGTCAGTAATTTACTGCTACCTACATGCTACTTATCAAGGTCGGAATTACTATGAAAAAAATACTTACTACAGAACGCGAGCTCAACAGCAGTAGCTCAATAGAGGGATCTCCTTAATTATTATAGGCTTAGCCATATTTGGGTCCAATAGATATTTATAAGATGTCATTGTCAGAGTTACTCAAAATGGAGAAATAAACCATCCACGCGAAGACCGACATCCGCGCGGACGGAGTCGCGGGCAGAAGCTAGTAATACATAGGTACGATAATCACCATTTTGATGTCAGTTGTGGTCGAGGCTAAAAAACATAAAAATTGGGGATTTCGAACATCCTGACTTTACCATAATGGGGCTGTGAATATACATCATTTAATTATTTGACGAATTTATCTATAGTTTAAGGTAAATAAGTAGTGGTAATAAACTTTTTTTGATATCTAATGTCGAAGTTTCGCGCGAATCGTATGTGTTTACATTTTTACTTTTCACAAATTTCACACACACAGATGTAGATAAGATTTAAAATGTAACAAATGTTATTGATAATACATATTATAAACAACACGAAAATGCCCAGGTTTTAACGTAATATTCAAACACAGGTTCAATAATACGTATTAATCATTACCACTACTCAATTTGTGTTCAAAATCGCCGACCATTATTGTTTTTTTTTTATTGCAGTGATGTGTGAAAGCGATTATTCCAAACAATTTTTTTTTTAATTTCGATTGACTCGAGTAAATAATATGACGAATGTAATCGATATTTGAAAATAAAATATTTTAAGCTATAAATACAATAAGCATTGTTTATAATAATGATTTATGCTTTTCTAATATCATTTCAATCTCTTCTAATATCATGTCAATAACAGACAGGCCAATAGGTACCTCATTTACTGAATTTCGCGCCGAAATGCTTCTATAATTGAATTTATATTCGGAATGCGATCGCTGTTTAAAATTATTTTAATTTATTGGACAATTATTTATTGTTGATTTTATTTTTGATACTTTCTAATAGTTTACTACAGAATTCCCAGTAAACATTTTTTAGGTAGGCTTACCAGAAGTTTTTTTGAGAATGATGATAATTAATTAATTCTATAGATTGGTTATTCTGCAAACACTTTACATTTCAATACATTTTGTTAGTTTAAAGAGTTTTTATTCAGTTCCTACAATTTTTTTTTTCATTTTTTTTATTGCGAGTATCGATTAGGCTGTATGCAAGTTTTGAATCTAAATAAGAAAGTTGGGTCAGCACTAAAAAGTGTCACGTCGCAACACAATTTTTAGTAACTTTTATCAAGATTATCGTGTTTTCTAAGTAAATTATGAAAAATGGTAAAAGTAAGAATGCAGACAGAATGATAATAATACGGGCCCTAGTAAGCGGAACGGCCTGCGGTGGTGACACAGAATCTACTCATGTGGCGGTGACGTGGTGTGTTCCATACTTCAAATTTAAAAAAGACTAATGAATACGTACCTATTATTCATGTAATTATTATCACTAAATATTTTAGAAAAACTACTATTTTTTACTTTCCTTAAATTCGAAATGAAAAGTAGAGTGTTTAACGCGGGTGAAGTCATCAATTCCCACTCGGACTATAGCCGCCCTCGCTGCGCTCGGGCGTCTAAATGCCTCGTATGGGAATTGATTCCTTCCGACCCTTGTATAACAATCTACTATTTTTTATCAAATCGAAATAAATGCCAAGGTATTGAAGTAAAAGGTAAATTAAAGTGAGATTTGGCTGACGTCCGGTCCTTATATCTAATACCTACTTAGCTGTTGACCGTGTCTTCCTCTGCGTGTATTTTATGGGAAGTAGCCTTCCTTCTCCAGGTCCCTATATTTTCCTTCACCGATTTTGAGAGCACTGGTGATGAAATTAAATACACAAAGTAAAGTGCCTGGCTGCATCCGGTTAGACTGGAAGCCGACCTCAACATAGTTGGGAAAAGGCTAGGCAGATGTTGATGAGTCAGATGAGGTATTTTGCCACGTTGAAGCCGATAAAGCTTCCTTGGATATCGAAGTTGCCAAATAGGTGGTCCAAATTGCTGTGTAAGAGTCAGATAAACGTATCTACATTTTCTCAATTTTACACTTGTAAGCATTTTCTAATTTTTTCAAAGCTCTAAGAGTATGGCAATACATAGAATTTTTTTTCCATACTATTATTTTATCTGTAAGCATTAAAAAGTTGGTAAAGTTTAAAGAGCCGGATTTTCACAGTATTTTTGCTTTCCTATAAAATTGAGAAAATGTAGATACGTTTATCTGACTCTTACACCGCGAAATGAAGATTGCAAATAATAATAAGATGTATTCAAAAATATAAAGACCAACGTTAAATACAGTTTTTCTTAAATCTATGTCGAGTTCACCCATGATTTGAGCCTGAACTAGGTAACCCTGTGTTTCAGGCGATTGGAGGTAACTTTAATTGATTAAATAATCACATACTTATAATAATTATCTTATTGGTACATATATAAAAAGGTAATGAAATAGCCATGTTTTGTTTGCAGGTTTATCAAGGTACCTACTTATAGCTACCTCACAAGAGCCATTCTTAGTCATCTGCCTAGCCTTTTCTCGACTATGTTGGGGCGGCTTCCAGTCATTTAGCTATTTAGCCATTTTACTTGGAGCGACGGCCTGTCTGACCTCCACAACCTATAGAATACCCTTTGGTAAGACTGGTTGTCAGACTGACGGGGCTTCTGACGAGACGACCCGTAACGACTGCCAAAGTTCCACTTATTTCCACTTAGTTCCACAGCCGGAACCAACGGCTTTAACGTGCTTTCCGAGGCACGGAGGGGTCTTAGTATGTAAAGATGGTCACCCATCCACAGATCAACCGCAGCAAGCGTAGCTTTACCTGATCGATCGACCCGTGCGGCTGTTCTTACTTAAGTAGATACCTCACAAGAGCCATTGACATTAGTTATTAGAAATCGTAACTCGATCTTTTAAAACAATCGTGATCAACCCACGAATAACTAACTTAGCCTACATCATTGAATATAGGGTTTAGAGTCTATAAACATTTCAATTAGGCCATAACATTGATCATTACTCACCCAGGTGCCTAAGACTCGGATCCGAACTTCATCGAGTCGCATGCGCATAAGAATGATGCAGATTTCCCATATAAAGGATGGAACCGACCTATTATCTACAATCTTAGCTGGAAATTCAAGAACACAAAGTCAGGCAATCCTCAACCTTAATCCAAGAAGATAAGATTTGGCACAATGAAAAGCGACGGAAAATTTAATCTGGCTGATTCCACTGGACCCAGCCTTAGGTAAGCGACTGCTTACATTAAAATTAACGACCGAAGTGAGCTGTCAACACATATTGACTCTTATGATCAAAGCAAGAATAGTGTTAATAGTAAATCTGGACAGGTGTCGAAGTGTATAGTACACATTCATTCAAATGAATGGGATCCAATTACATATAAATGTTTCGAGAAGGCGATACTTTAATAATTGATTACTAATATCTTGTTGATTGTGTGATAGAGCAGTAATAACATGATAGTTATTCAATTACTACTCGCACCTTCCTACCTGAGGAAAAATGTAGTAAAATGGTCAACCTAATTTATTCTAGAACTCTGTTCTCTGTATGTAAACTTCTTAAAGTTGATGAAACCGTAAAACTTTGAGAAGATGATTTGAAATGGAAGAACGGGACCCGGGATGAACTCTCTCAACACGGAAATTCATTCCCTGGGAAACGCCTGAAAATAAACTTATTTTAGCAAAAGATCTCATAGGAACTCACAATAATCCTGCAAAATTATATGTATGTAAATAGGTTCTTGAGTGGAAACTTTTACATCTGCTATATGCAAGCAGGTAGCTAGGAACAACATAGCTTTGAGCAGGCAAAAAATTCAAGATGAATTTATTTAGGTACTTAATTCAAATGTATCGTTAGATTCTTGTATATTATTCTCCAAATTATGTAGCATGTATCGAAGCATATCGCGTTATAGAACATAAACTAGTAATAAAACAACTAGAACAAGTCTACGAAACGCGTTCCACGTCGCTTCATTCATGAGTTTGTTCACCGAACAAAAACACTGTAACAGAATCTCTCTTCATTGAAGATAAGTCCAGTGTTTGCACTAATTGGTCATTACTCGAAGGGCAGGGAAGGGACGTAGCTAATAATTACACCTAATAAAACCTATAACAACATCTAGCACTCAAGAAATAAAGTCCAACTTTCAATGGAAATTCTCAAAATGGCCGCGGCTAACGTAAGTGTTCTTTGCAGAAATAGATACAATTCAAAAAATCTCGGCAAAAACAGAGCCAGCTACCGATAGCATAGTTTACTGGCAATTTATCATATTTTCTCAAGTTTTAATGATATATTTGATTCATATAGTTTTTCAACAGATTCTTAGGCTGCATTCGTGATAACGTTTAGTTTTTCATTTCCTGAGTTGACATTGGCAGTTTCGAACGTGGTAGCACTAATTGATAGAGCCAGTAATAAGTTGGAAGCATGTAGATCGGTATTTGTCTAATATTATTCGTGTTGTAGGTGTTTTGGAATTCGAGTTTCGTAGATACTTGTAGGTAGGTACATAAGAGTATAAGCAGTAGGTACTTGTGTAACATTGTAATAACAGAATAAATCAAACAGCTTTTCTCATTCATGGATATGAATTCATTACCTACAAAACTTGAGGGAGGCACAAAATCGCTACTACTACTTTATATATATGTCACGGCTAATAGCCGAAGTGCAGCTACACCTAGTTTTAGCCGGCCTAAGTGCGGCTACACCTAGTTTTAGCCGGGTACAACTAGGTGCAGCCGGCCACATGCGGTTCGTGTGTACTTCGGGTAACATCGGTTGCATGGTTGCGGTCGGTCGACAGGCGATATATGTAGGATGCAAGAGCGAGCGAAGGGCATCCCGAGGTTAGGTTTGGTGAAGTTACTTTAAACCCTTTACACAGAAATAGGAGCCCCGCTAAGCGGGGCTCCGTCGACGTAGGATGCATCTAGTTGTACCGGGCTAAAACTAGGTGTAGCCGCGCTTCGGCTATTAGCTGTAACATATATACTACCCACTATTTCATTGAAATACGCATATATATAGGCTTCAAACTACCTAAAGGTCACAATTTTTATTGTTGATTTATCTGATATAATCCTTTGCCTTTGCCTTTTGTAATTCTTAACTAGATTACCTACCTACTTACAATTACCTTAATTAAAACATAATTTTCCTGACTTACGTAGGTTCCTACCAAACAAGTTTAAAGGGGATGATGACAGCTGTCATCTCCTTTATCTACTTCTTCCTTCGTTCATTCGTTCAGCAAAAGACAAGTTCCGTTAATCGACATTCACCTTGGCGCCTATAATTATACTTATTTAAAAGTTTAAAAACCGGACCGACTTTACCATGACCAATTACGTACCTATATAGTAGGTACGGCACATCCATAGACAAACATACATCTAAATGGTGTCACAGTCTATTAGTTCCATATCCCGTAATTCCTCATACTTCCGTCCTGATTCCCATGTATCGTCGGCTGCAGCAGTTGATCCCAATTAAATAATTATAGCTTTATTGATGAAAGTCCTGGGCGATTGATTGGCCCAATTAGCTGATCGGTAGAAGATGCTAATCTATAGTTTAAAATGAGACTTAGAAACTGCACTTTTTGGGCAAAAAGAGAAAAGGTAAGATATAGGTAGTCGTATATCTATGGTACTTACAACAATACAGTACCAAAGGAAAAGTGGATTCTTTCTTATTTAATTGTGGAGACAAATATCCCCTCCAAATCCATAATCCAGGATTTTATTTATCTTGCAGTTTATGGTAGGTACCTAGTATTTTTAGTGGGTAGATATAAACTACATACCTAGTGCCTGACTTTAACTCCAAGCAAAGCAAAAAATAAAAGTATCCGTGCCTAAAGAATCTGCCTGAAGGGGAAGTACAGGACCTAAACGCAAAAAACGTAAGTTTTATAATGCTTAAAAGTGATCGACTACAGTAAACAAAATCAGACAAATATATGATATTCTTCAGGATATATGCTAGTTAGATAGTGTGTTGATAACATAACCCACCAAAAACATTTTCAAGTAAAATGTTGCCAAGACGAGACCACATAATATATAGCTCGCACTAAAAGTTAAAAAGTTATCAGATCTCATGTAGAGCCAAGCTTCTAACTCTATACGCCTTAACTCTACAAGCCCTAACTTTACAAACACTACACCTTACTCAAAATATGAGGCTTGGACGTTTTTGCGAGCAATAGAGTAGGTAGATGATAGCGATTTCTTTTTACTAAAAATCCTGAAACATTTATTTTATTATTTATAACAAAGAGTCCCTACCTATATCAATTTTCAGACCTCTAGCATCAAAATTTGCGGAAGTCACATACAAAACTTCCATCCCCTAGTTTAAGGGGTTGGGGGTAAAAATTCCAAGTTTTAGAATTTTTTTGTTGTTTGTGTACTAATACATACCAGCTGGATATCTCAAGAACTACTAATGCTTACTTATGCTTAATGCTAAACATGAGATTTGGAATCGTTTTGGATGACGTTTGCCCAACTATTTTGCAAATAAGAAAGAAATAAAAATATATGTATATTTTTTGCAACGGACTGAAAGGGGGTCTGAAAAATTCGAAGCTACTAGGGAATGTAGGGTCTCATATGAAAGAGCGCAGTCTGCACATTCTCAAATATTTATTCTTTTTTTTTTTTAGGATGCATAGGTTTCGACTTTTGATGAAAAATTTAAAGAAACACTCCTCCTTCTCATTTTCGAAGTTTGCAAAGAGAAAAATCTGAAACAATTCTATGTGATAGAAGTTTATGTAAAGATTGCAGGAAAAATAAAACGAAGTCTCTAAATAGCACACTTTTTCAGAAATCGTCAATAAAAGTTACATTAGTTCCACTATCGGTCAAGAGATGGCGCTGACACAAAACTGCAATATTCTACACCGCAGTGCACAATGTTAAAATTCTTTGACGAATATAGGCATCGCCGATGAATATTTAAAAACATATGATAGTACGGTACCCTCGGTGCGCGAGTCCGACTCGCTCTTGCCCGGTTTTTTAGATATCAATAAAATCTAAGGCATAATGCTATGCAATTGAAACTTTATATGTTTAATAAGTCTACTATTTTCTCCATCAAATCGAAAGCGGTGGGATGTGACAATATCACACGTGGTATGATCATTACTATTCTGGATCATCTCCTACTCGCGATTACCCACATTATAAATTTTTCCTTGTACTCCGGAGTATTCCCTACCCTGTGGCGCAAAGCCTATGTTCGTCCACTACCTAAGGTTTCCAATCCTTCTCATCCTACAGATTTCCGTCCAATTTCTATCCTTCCCTTCCTATCCAAAGTGCTCGAGGCCTGTGTCCACAAACAATTCTCCAACTTTGTTCATTGTAATTCAATTATTAGTCCTCTCCAATCTGGGTTTTGGCCTGGGCACAGCACTGTTTCCGCACTCCTTAAAGTGACTGGTGATATAAGGGCAGGAATGGAAGACACCAAAGTTACTGTTCTAGTGTTGGTTGATTTCTCAAATGCCTTCAATACCGTCAGTCATGACATCCTGTTAGCCATTCTGTCCTACATTATGGTCTCTCCCGAAGCACTGGAATGGTTCTCCTCTTACCTTCAGGAACGTCAGCAGTCCGTTCATGCTGGGGATTCTTCTTCTAGCTGGTGTAATTTAGAAACTGGCGTTCCTCAAGGCGGTATACTTTCTCCTCTTCTGTTTTCAATTTTTATTAATCTTATAACTTCCGAACTTCAGTGTGCGTATCATCTGTATGCAGATGACTTGCAGTTGTACTATCAAGGGAAGGTTGATGAATTACCTGACGCTATCGATAAGTTAAATAAGGACTTGATAGCTATAAAAAATTGGTCTGATAGATTTGGCTTAGCTGTAAACCCTTCGAAGTGTCAGGCGATCATCATTGGCAGTTCTCGTAGTATTAGCAAGGTAGATATTACGACCTTGCCGCCAGTTCTATTCAATGGTACGATCGTTCCTTATGGTACCGACGTGAAGGACCTAGGCTTGCACGTTGATTGTACTCTGAACTGGCGGACTCAAGTCGCTAAGGTGAGTCAGAAGGTTACTGGAACGCTGCGGACTCTGTACCGTTTGAAAAATTTATTACCATCAAGTACGAAGACAATGCTTGTACAGTCCCTTATTTTCCCTATCATCGATTATGGTGATGTGTGCTACTATGACCTGAATGCAGATCTCCTCAACAAACTTGACCGCCTTCTCAATAACTGCATTCGATTCGTTTTCAATCTGCGTAAATATGATCATGTGTCTGCGCATCGGTCGCTTCTAAAGTGGTTGCCCATACGCCAGCGCAGAGAGCTAAGGGCGCTGACCACCTTGTTCTCATTTCTTGATTCTCCGTCTTCCCCTGGTTATCTAGCCCCCCACTTTCAGTACATTTGCGCCAACCACAATAGAAATCTACGTTCATCACACAATCGTCTTCTCCAATGTCCCACTCACCGCACAGACTTCATTCACTCTTCCTTCTTCGTTCAGTCTATCTCTCTGTGGAATGCGCTCCCCCAGGAAATCAGGATGGCAACCAACCGATTATCCTTTAAAGTTAAGGCTCGCGAACACATTCGCAAGAAGCTGGCAGTATCATCACAACGGTAATATTTTCCCATTGTTTGTCTTATTTCTTTTTCGTAAGTATATTCATGTATTTATGTATATTTATTTGTGTTTATATTTATATGTAATTAGGTATATATTGTATTCTTAGTTTTGATAGGTTTATGCGTATCAATAAATATTTAAAATATTTATTCCTCAATGTTTTGTCTTGATTGCACCTACCACTGTTTGTCTCTGCATCACCTAAAGGTTGACTGGTAGAAAATGCCTATGGCATTAAGTCCGCCTCTGTACATTTATGTGCTTGAAGTATTAAATAAATAAATACTATTGACATCATATCCCGAGAATTTTGTTTATCTGATATAAACCAAACCCAAGTTATGAGGGTTCAAAAAAACGACGAAGCGCTTCGAGAAAAGATAGGTAGTGCTCTTGCGCTTCGCTTGGCTCGTCTTGGCGGGGGCACTCTCATGCCCCCAGATACAACAAATTTGAAACGATAGAAAAAAATCATGAAGATAGATACCTCTAACAACAATAAAAACCATATTAATATACCTACATACAGTCATTCTGAATTTTAGTCAGATTATTCTACAAGCAACATAATAAAGCACTAGTGTTTTAATTAAATAGATAATTGCTTGACTCTTTCTTTTCTAGGTAAAATGAACTTATCTAAAAAAAATCAACATCATTTTAATTTAAAATAAAACACACACAGAGTGAACCGCTTTTAGGACACCGTGGGTATTATAAAAAAAACTGGCCAAGTGCGAGTCGGACTCGCACACGAAGGGTTCCGTACCACAAGGCAAAAACGCCGAAAAAAACATGTTTGTTGTATGGGAGCCACCCTTAAATATTTATTTTATTTTAATTTTATTATTTATTATTAAAGTTAAAATACATCTGAGTATTTTGTGAATATTTCAAGTGCCTACCTGTTGCCATTTTTGATATCGAGCAAAAAAGGCAAAAAAATCGCGTTTGTTGTATGGGAGCCCCCCTTAAATACTTATTTTATTTTGTTTTTAGTATTTGTTGTTATAGCGGCAACAAAAATACATAACTTGTGAAAATTTCAACTGTCTAGCTATCGCGGTTCTTGAGATACAGCCTGGTGACAGACAGACAGACAGACGGACAGACGGACAGACAGCGAAGTCTTAGTAATAGGGTTCCGTTTTTACCCTTTAGGTACGGAACCCTAATTAAGTTAACACATGCTTATAAAAATATACAAAAGAAATATTATAATTTTATGGAAAAAATATGGTTTATTCATCTTGTTATCGAGCATTTCTTCACGGTCTGCACTCACACTAAATTAGTTAATTATTTCTTGTTTTATTTTATCGCCGAGTTCTAAATCATTGCAAAAACATAATTGCGCTGTCGATTTGGAATAAGTGGTATATCTCCTTACATTGTCCTCTAGATCTATACATATACATACAAATAAATAAAATTAAAGTCACTGTTTGTAATGTTAAAATAACAGCTTTATAAAAAAAAACAATTTTTAAAATTTTTGACGGTCTGTCTGTTGGTTCCGGTTAATGTCCGAAATGGCTGGACCGATTTTGACGGGACTTTCACTGGCGGATAGCTGCAGCAGATGTTATAAGGAGTAGCCTAGAAACTACTACGTACGTTCGTACGTTCTTCTTCGTACTACTATGTATTGTTTCTGCATCACCCTAAGGTAGACTGGTAGAAAATGCCCAAGGCATTAAGTCCGCCTTTGTACAGTTTTTACTTGTGCATAAAGTTTTAATAAATAAATAAACTAAATTTTAATTTAGAAAAAGAATCAGCGTTTTGCGCAAAAAATTAAATCCCATGAAATCGAATTTGTATTCTAATATGATTGGTAGACACCAGCACATCAAGCTAACAAGCTGTCAACTTTTTCGCTAAAGCATAAGGTTCAAGGTTGATTGGGAAAATTTGACAGTTTCAGGTACCTTGATGTGCTGGCGTCGGTACCTATTAAATTAAAAAATTGAAGCCAAACTTTCTGAGGTCTCCGACTGAACGAGTTCAGGTTTGGTAGGTTTTAAAGCAAGTCATTCCAAATACTTACCTAAATATCTAACCTCATGCTTATTGGCCTTCATTTTTGTCGCGTTTTCACAGAAACGTCGCAGGCGCCAGTTCGTCGTCCGTCCCGCCAATTAGCCAAGTGTCCGCCGTTAAATTTGATCTAATTCACGTGGATATTGTAACTGGCAGCCATTGGCAGCGTACTATCTTACGATCATCTGCAGATTATCGACATTGCACGTTCATTAAATGGGTGCGGGCAGGCGTGATGAATGATACGAAGTGGAAACCAGATTTCACTGATGTTCAGGGGGCCTAAAAAGGCCACTTTGGCAGAATCATAAAAGGATACCATTATGAATCGTAATATGGCGAAGACAGTCCGTGTTTTTCTTTTTTTCTCTGCACTACGTAGGTATAATCAAAGAGATTGGGATTGTATTTGGATTGGATTGATTGGTATTTTAGCACAGAAAAAAACCTTCACCAATGGGATTTGATACGATTAACATAACAGTTAAGGTGAATGGGTAGTACCTATAGACCGCGAAATTCTAATTTTCTTAAGTTTTTTGCAATTTGCAGGTCAGTGTCAGGTTGTATCTTGATCAAAATATGATTCGCGACAATAACAGGTACATATTTACAGAATTATAATCATGATGATTGATGAATGATTCTAATAACCTACTGTTTCACAGAAAAGGGCAAACCTACGCGGTCTAAATGTGGTAAACTGTTTTTTTTTTAATCACTGACGAAAAATTTCAGCCCCCGCTAAAACTTTTCATCGATGATTAAAAAAAAATTGCTGTTCAGTCAGTACATTTGGAATCATGCAGGTAGTTACTGAATCCATGGTAGATAACAGAAGGCCAATTCTCGTAAAAATCTAGTTGCAATCCCATCTCAGCGACAATCAATGTCAAAAACTTGTCAAAAATGTGGGGAAACTAGACGTATTTGTGACAGATTGGGACCGAGATCAGTGGGCCTAAAAAGGCCACTTTGGCAGAATCATAAAAGGATACCTAACATAATGGACATAACTGTTAAGTTAATCGTATCAAATCCCATTGATGAAGCATTTTTCAGTTATTTTTAGGGTTCCGTAGCCAAATGGCAAAAACGGAACCCTTATAGATTTTTTTGTCTGTGCTAAAATACCAATCAATCCAATCCCAATCTCTTTGATTATACCTACGTAGAGCAGTGAATAAAAGAAAAACACGGACTGTCTTCGCCATATTATAATTTATAATGTTATCCTTTTATGATTCTCCAAAGTGGCCTTTTTAGGCCCCCAGTGTGAACGTTTTTAAAATTACGTGAATTGCCCCCCTGATTTTGCGTTGATGTAGGCGCCTTCTAACCTATAGGTACCTATACTTATTTTGTAATGATCTCTAAAACGTTGAAAGCTATTCTAAATTCTCTTGACTTTACATAGCATAAGATTATCTATTATTTGGATAGGTACTAAAATTAGCTTTTAGTTTTCTTTAATAAAAACACAGTATGGAGTCAGTGTGGTCTGAAACAAAAGTTTATTAATAAATCGTTATGCTGCCCTTGTAACTTCTAAGCTTCATACATAATTTTGATACAAAAATAGGTACCTAATGCCATCGTCGTAAGCTTATTTTAGAACTTTACCCCTAACTGAGAATAAAGTGCAGCATAGCATGACAGTTGTCAGCGGGATTGTCCGAAAGGGTTACCGCTGGCCCGGAACATAAAGGGCTAAGGAAGGAACACGGGTGGGTTTTAGTCAGTAAGAGTCTGACACTCCCTTCCGCTCCACCCAGAGCGGGAGGAGTCATTTGATGACTTCCCATCCTCAAAAAAAAAAAAAAAAAGCATAGCATGACAGCTGGCAAGTCTAGTACTATTTATTTTATCTATCAAGCTTCAATCAGAGTAGGTAATCTGTAATCATCATGACGCCAACAAAGCATTAATTAGATAATCTGCAATTTAAATAAGTGTAGGTAGGTAACATTAACAATAATAATACAAAAAACATAAAAGTTATGCTTCGCTCGATACAGACAAACATGGAACCATAAAGCTGAACCAATTATAGAATTTGAATAACGAACATAGACATACTCGGATTAAATATTTTCTAGTCAAATAACCTTGGCCAAAATGTCTTCGAAAACCATTTTGGCTGCCATACTCAAAGAAAAAAATAATAAAATTTTATTTCTCTGTTGACCTAATGGCATTTTGTTTATTTTTTGTGTTGATGGAGCCAGTAACCTACGCAATATTTTTTTCTTATTGGTTGATCCTTTTTAAAGTTCCGTACCCAAAGGGTAAAAATCAGCGGGATTGTCCGAAAGGGTTACCGCTGGCCCGGAACATAAAGGGCTAAGGAAGGAACACGGGTGGGTTTTAGTCAGTAAGAGTCTGACACTCCCTTCCGCTCCACCCAGAGAGCGGGAGGAGTCATTTGATGATTTCCCATCCAAAAAAAGTAAAAATGGGACCCTATTACTAAGACTCCACTATCCGTCTGTCTGTCCGTCTGTCACCAGGCTGTATCTGATGAACCGTGATAGCAAGACAGTTAAATTTCACAGATAATGTATTTCTATTGCCGCTATAACAAGAAATACCAATAACAGAATAAAATAAATATTTAAGGGGGCTCCTCCCATACAACAAACGTGTTTTTTTTGCCTTGTGGTACGGAACCCTTCGTGTGCGAGTCCAACTCGCACTTGGCCAGTTTTGTTTTAATTACTGAACAGCAGACGTTATAGTCTTCCCAAAGTCATTCCCAAAATCAGTCAATTTTTACGACTCTCGGAGTCGTAAAAATTGACCCTATCGAAGTCGTAAAAATCGGATCCTAGGCTGAGAAAGTGGTGGAACTTAGAAAGAAAGAAAGAAATCATTTATTTTGCAAATAATGTGGGTACAAAATAAGATGTGAACATTCTAAAAACACACTCTACCTTCAGTACAGGCGAAAATTAATATTTATTAGATACTATACTAATATAATAAAGCTGAAGAGTGTTTGAACGCACATAAATTATCTGTGGAACCACATAAAACTACGGATAAATTATTTTTGCATTTGATAGCACCATTCTTGAGGAATACTAAAGGGTATTTAACATCATGCTATGACCCTTAGGAGCTGAGCAAAAAGACAAAAGGTCAGAAAGAACACTGAGCGGAAACGAAGTAATAGCGCGTGCAGGCGATGCGATGCGATGCGACGGGGTTGGTGGGGGGAACCAGAAATTTCACGCAGACGAAGTCGCAGGCAGAAGCTTAATATAATAAACATAGATCGGAATAGGTAGAGCTGTTTTATGTACAGACGCCAGCACATCAAGCTACTACAATCTGTCAAATTTCTTTAATAGATTTTCGACTTTATCGGTAAAGCATAAGGTTCAAAGTTGTTTGGGAAAATGTGACAGTTTCGGGTAGCTAGATGTGCTGGCGTCTGTACTTGCCATAGGTTAGAATAATATGGATATTCCCTTTTAGTTACGTTAAGTTTAGTTTCGCAGTTACTGTTGGATTGAATTCTAGTGGCGCAGAAAGAGACAAAAACAGGTGCGACAATAAAATCCCGCAAAAATCCCGTAGTATCAGTCGGAATCCCGTGGAATATCCATATTAACATCAATGTTTGCGGTCAATGAACCTAAATAGCTCTACCTATTCCGATCACTGAAAATGTGAAGATTTTTTTGATTGAAATCTCTGGAACTAGGTATCTAAAAATACGGAAAAATATATTTTTGCATTTGATAGCGCCATTTTTGAGGAAGGTTTTAGGCTATTTAACATTACGCTGCGACCCTTAGGAGCCCAGCAAAAAGAAAAAAGTCAGAAAGTTCTTTCTCTCTTCGTTCTTTTTCGTTTTCGCTTAGCGTTCGCTAAGCGAAAACGAAGTAATCGTGCGGGCGAGAAATGTGGCTTAGTTTCGTATAATTGTGGTGTCTTTACGACTTCCACGCGTACGAAATCGCAGCCAGACCTAGTACTTTGTATAAAACGAAGGGATAGGGACACAAACAACTACTTTTTTTTTCGGATGGGACATCATCAAATAACTCCTCCCGCTCTGGGTGGAGCGGAAGGGAGTGTCAGACTATTACTGACTAAAACCCACCCATGTTCCTTCCTTAGCCCTTTATGTTCCGGGCCAACGGTTACCCTTTCGGACAATCCCGCTGAACAAACTACTGTACCTACTTAGGTGAAACATTAACTTTATGGCGCCTCATAACATTTACCTAATCAGCACCCTAATTGCGTATCACAGTAGGTATAAAATTCAATGTGAATCATTTTGAAGGATAGGTCGTCGTCGTCGTCGTTTCAGCCGATAGACGTCCACTGCTGGACATAGGCCTCCCCCAATTTTGGGAAGCCAATTTTGGGTGTGAAGGATAGGTATTGCTAATCTATTGCTTCATGTTCGAAAATTAATAAAAAAAAAAAAGAATGTTGTTGAACTGTCAAAATGAAAGCCATTGATACTGTTAGTGTGTTACGCAATTAACCTGCGGAAAGACTCGAGAGCGTGTTGCAATTGCACAAGAAGTATCAGCGTTATATCACAAAATACAGAGAGTACAGAAGGCAATCACATGTATTTACTTCACTTTTCATACCTACGCTCGGCGGTCGCGCTATGGTTGTCAACTTTAGCTTATGCACAAAAAACTATCGTGGTAGTGGCACTCGTATCTAGTTGTTGAGCTTATTCCACAATATTAAAACAAAACAATAAACATAGTATTACAATACAAAAAGTTTACAGAACAAAAACATATAAAATTTTACATTTGTCAATTTTCACTATCGAAAATCCCTAATAGCTTCAAAACGGATTACCCTATTTAAGTACACAATTTATTTTGCCCTATCCGTTTTAGACCTAAGTAAACCTATCAAATGACACTTAAAACAATACAACATCTACACAAAAAAAAATCATGTTTTCAACTTACGTAATAGTTGGTGGCGTGAATTATTTACCTTACAAAAAAGTTACTTCGTTTATACTGATTCAAAATAGGAAACTATTATATAAATCGAGCTCAGATAGCAATTTTTTTTGTTGCTCCATTTTTGCACTTCACAGACGCGCGTCTCAAGCGAATGGCACTCGCGCTCGCACTAGTCCCAACCAGTCCGAGATAACGTGTCCGTGAGCGGTGTCTATGTGTGCGTTGCTCGAGCGCACTTTGTGTGTAGATTGACTTCTGTACTCTCTGTATTTTGTGGATAGTGTGTAATGACACTAATCGTTCTTTACTTATGAATTATCCACTCAATAAATACACCCAGATACGTACTAACTTGATTAACATTCAGTTTTAAATGACTGGCTTGAAGTGGCTTGTCAACACTATAGCCACCTTATAAAGTAACGAAATTACTCCGCTTTAGTATCACACCTAGAAATCTTATACTATTTGCATTTAACTCGCGCTAAACTCACTTTAGATTAAATGATTTGGATCTTTGTTATATTCGAACCTCATTGGTGTGGGCTAATCGCCTCGATCTTATGACATAATTGTGTGGTAGTTAATATTATTATTATCTAGTTCCAGTATTCCTGCAGACCTTGGCAGTATTATCACTTTTGAGCATCACAAGCTTGCAAAATTACATAAGTAAACTCCGAAGTAGACATAATTATGTACAAAACTATGAATAGCATAAGCGTAGGTAGTACCTCTTCAGTACGTATAGCGCTATTCTTTACTGCCGTCAAATAGTCTCAATTTGACTAGGTACAGACGCCACCACATCAAGCTACCCGAAACTGACAAAATTTCCCAATCAACTTTATACCTTATGCTATAGTGATAAAGTTGAAAATCTATTATTAAAGAAATTCGACAGATTGTAGTACAATAGCTTGATGTGCTGGCGTCTGTACATAGCCTACGCTACGGGGCAATTGCCTAACACACGTAAAATGACAAATGATCGCAATTTTTTTCATAAAGTGGACCTTGATAAACTTAAAACATAATGTTTGCAATGCGCAGAATTAATGAAAGACGAAATACCAGAATTTCAATAATACTTTATTACTCACATTTGGAGCTCTGTATCTACTACTATAGGTATACTAACAATCAGAGAAGTCGTGATAAGAAATATTCTCCTTGATGAGATCTTGTCATTTGTACCTATACATATATATCTTAACGCTATTGGCCTTCAGGGCAGAGTGGTCCAACCTCCTTTATTAAACCTATGAAGCAATGGATTAATTCTAAACTCTCAATTAGGGTATTGATGAGAGTAACGGCATCAACCAATAACTTATTATCCTAAGAGTTAAATCTGGCACCAGTAGGACCAAGCATCGGCGAAGGGTTCTTTCTTTAGATAGGTAGACTCACACGGAACTGTATCTGCCTGTGTATGTTATTGATGCGGCAGCTGAAACACTTTTTGGAAACAGTGGCCAGCACTGGACTTTTATCAAGTCCTCCAGACCTTATCTCGTCCATGGCGATAAATCTCAGCGGAGACCAATCTTCGGCGCGGGAGATATTATAGTGCACAAGTGAGTGCCCAGACACAGGTGTTCTCTCTCTTCTCTCACTCTCATAGTCTGATGGGGCGACAATCTGACACGACAGGAGAGGGATCAGGCGCAGGACCAACGGGTTAACGTGCTGCTGCTGCTTCCCGAGGCACCGGGGGTATCACACCGCCAACTTCCAAGCTCCAGGATGTTATTAAAGGGATTACAGGACCTAAACGCAAAAAACGCAAGTTTTAGAAGCAATAAAAGTATATGATCGACTACAGTAAACAAAATCAGAAAAATATATGATATTCTTCAGGATATATGCTAGGTA
Source organism: Mesoligia furuncula (assembly GCA_916614155.1). Classification (NCBI taxonomy): domain Eukaryota; kingdom Metazoa; phylum Arthropoda; class Insecta; order Lepidoptera; family Noctuidae; genus Mesoligia; species Mesoligia furuncula. The sequence continues at coordinate 23,485,281 of OU744806.1, forward strand.
GACAGTGTGTTGAAAACATAATACAACTAATTTGATACGATAGAAAAAATCATGAAGATACCTCTAAAAACTTTCTTTTTACAATAAAAACCATACTAATATACATACAATCATTGCGATTTTTTGTCAGATTATTCTTCAAGCAACATACTAAAGCACTAGTGTATTCATTTTTAGTCCAAACAATAGATTTTTTGTAAATAGATAATTGCTTCATATTTTGCAATAATTTACCAGGGTTGTGTCATCGCGCTTCTCTTTCTTTTTCTATGCAGTCCGACAGTGACCGCGCTTTAGGCCATGCAATGTAAAATCCCAATAATAAATTGTGCCCCAAGCTCAGCAGTCAAGCTTGCGGTGCGACCACGAGACCTACGTGGCAGTTAACGGGGCTCCGCAGCTTATTACCAGAATCGCTAAATACCAGATTCGTAAATTACCAGACTCGCAAAATACCAGGGACTATAAATATGAAGATACTAAAGTCCTAAAAGCGGAAATAAAGATGTCACCAGTGTTAAACCAGTGAGATTACCGACGAAGTAATCCTGGTAAGACCGCCAGGTAAATACATAATATTATACCTAGGTATTTCTCCGAATACATTTGATTTAATAGCTGTTCTTTTAACTCCTAACGTAGCTCGAGAGATGGGTAACGACCCGGGTTAAAACCCATCTGTGGCTTAAAACCTGATTTTAACCCAGTTATCACTCGGTTTTAACCCATTAGCTTGGGTTAAAACTAAAACATGTTTTTCATAATATTTAAGCAAGCAAACATTTGTAAAACATGAATAAATTACTGTTACCTAAATAAATAATCTGTTACAGTACTGACTATAGTAAATAGAACAATACCAGGGGCCGGAGTCTGCTATTTTTATAAAATTGACATTCCAACACGATCCCATTGTCATTTTACTAAAATTTCGTAATCTGTCAGTGGTCTCGCAATAGAGTTGTGGTAAAATGACAATATCGAGCTTATTAAAAGCAATAACTGCTCAACGACATTGTAATGGTAGGCCACTAGTCAAAAGAACTGTAAAAACTTTAGCAAACTACCACGTAAGTCAGATATTCATTTGTTATTATTGGAAGATTACCATTCTATGCCGTTTCTTTCAATGGTGTGTCAGTGGTTGACCATTGGGAAGTCATAATGACGCCATTGTATTAGAAGATTATCGAAATTTGTAAAAATAAACAATTATGAAATCAATGATTGACCATTCTGACACTATTGTAATAGCAGACTTGAGGCCCAGATATGCCGAGAACCAGGAAGTGAGACAACTATTTGCTCCCAACAAATGCATTGTTTTACACGAAGTATCAAAAGGCAAGCGAGGTGGGTGGGCGGGGGGGTGGAAGGGGGGGAGTGCAGTGTGTGCGAGATTCCCTGCCCCGCGCGCACGCGTCCTTGCACTTGATTCTCTCATTGTTAAGAGTGGGCACGTTAATATTTTTTGAGTTTGTGATTTTGATAACGACCCGGCTTTGAATAGTGACCTGATCCTGCTTATCTGAACAACGTTGCCTACACCCTGAACACCGAATCGATTTGTGAACGGAATTTTGTCTTCGCAGAAGGACTTAATGTAAGTAAAATAATTTCATTCTTATTGGATTGTCACTTAAATATTTTGTACACGAAATGGTATTCATTATTTACTTTCTAGAATACATTTCATTTCTACACATTTTCGTTTCTTAATTCAAACAGAATAGATTAAGCTTTATCTCAGAATTAAAATGGCATTTGATTTTAGTGTAGGTACATAATATGCTCTTGATGAACAAAATTATTACGTAGAAAACAAAAAAAGACATCTCGTTTCTGACAGACTTGTGTGAGATATATTGGCAACATGTGTTGTTTTGAAAGGGCTTCATTTATTTTGTGAATAAATATTGTTGCGCGCCACAATTAATGCCTAGTACATGGCGACAGTAGTTACCACTAGCGCCATCTAGTATCGAGTAGCGGAACTAGTAGTCAAGACCTTTCTAGAAAGTTCGATACGAGAACTTTCTAGAACATTCCCGAACTTTCGACATCTGGTCGATCGGGGCCTGTATGTACTCGAACATTCTAGATGTTTCTACAATGGAAGGTTCTAGAACTATCTTCGGCGCTATATAAGGCCGAGACGCGCCACGACCGACACAGTTTGGATAAAGCGATCGAAGTGAAAGCATCGAAGCGATATTCAAGTGCGACTTAAAGCGATCAGTAGTGCAATTGTGTTTTGTAATTAGTGTTGATTATTAAAGTGTCATTTTTTTGGTTATTAATTCGGCAGTTTTTATTCTCACGAACCCGAAGCTCGTAACAATTGGTGTCAGAAGAGGGGATTAAAATGCCGGTTTTACCCAAAGACGACACGGAGGGTATCCGTACCCGGAGTCAACGCCAGCAGGAGACGGACCAAAGGCGATTCGGTGGAACAACGCCAATGGGGTCGGAAGGCCAGCCACCGACCGCGGAGGCCGGCCCGTCCACAGCTGCTCCAGCATCATCAGCGCCAGATTTTGCTGCTCTGATGATGATGCTGCAGGAACAGGCTCGCCGACAGGAGGAACAGGCTCGTCGGTTGGAGGAACAGCTCCAGCGGGACAAGGAGGAACATGCCCGTCGACAGGAGGAACAGGCCCATCGACAGGAGGAACAGGCTCGTCGGCTGGAAGAACAGCTCCAACGTGATAAGGAGGAGCAGGCGCGCCGTCAGGAAGAGCAGATGCTCCTTATGAAGGACCTTCACGCTACCTTCGGGAAAGACATGAAGGAGGTGAAGGATAAGGTTGCTCAACATGACAACCGCCTGTCGGAAGCTGAAACCCGAATCGACCAAGTAAATAATCGGGTTGACAACGTGATGGCTGACGTGAAGCTAACCGTGATGGCTGACGTTAAGAAAACGCTGGATTACCTCAAACTTGGGGATGGAATCGCAGCTCCCGTAGCTACAACACCTTCGCTACGTGGATTCAAAGTTCCGTTCGACGGAACTTCTTCATGGTCGGCCTACAAAATCCAGTTTGAGGCTGTCATGAAGGCGAACGGGTGGAATAAAAGCCAGGCCATGACTGCTCTCACCCTAGGCCTGCGCGACCAGGCCTTAACTGTCCTGGAAGCTCTCGGTAAGGAAGTGACTTACGAGCAGCTCCTCGAGGCATTGGAGGCTCGGTATGGCGACGCTCACCTGGAACACGTGTTTCGTGCGCAGCTCAAGGATCGCGTGCAACGCAGTAACGAAAACCTGCAGCAGTGGGCCCTTGAAGTGGAGAAGCTGGTTCGTAAAGCTTACCAGTCCGTACCTGCGCTTATTGATGGAAACCTGGTGCAGGCATTCATCGACGGCATCCGCGACCTTGAAGTGAGAGCTGCTGTGAGGCTCGGGCACCACGGGACGCTTAAGGACGCCTTGGCCCATGCACTGGAGGTGGAAGCTGTGCGACAGGATCATCGTTCCCATCGCGTCAGGGAGGTTGCAGCGGCTACAGTTCGCGACCGCAATAAAGGATACAGCCCTAGGTGCTACGGCTGTGGGGAAAAGGGCCACCTTCGATCCAGTTGCCCTAAGCGAACTGCAGAAAGAGAAGTCGACCGATCTCCAGAGGGCAGTGCGGCTAACAGCACCGCCCAGCACCAGCAGCAGGGAAACGAGTAATAGCCAGGACTGCGGGGCGGGTGCTGGCTGATGTTCAAAGAGCCCCAAGGGTTTCGATCACACAAACCCATGACGGGAACAGCCTAATCATCAAGGGCGAGGTCAACGGAACGCCGTGTAAGCTGACCATAGACACTGGAGCTTCTCGCACGGTTGTCAGTTCCCAACTTGCGAGTCGGTACATTGGGGACTCCGCATACAACCGGGAACGCATTAATTTGGTAACAGCCACCGGTCAGCGCATACCCGTCCATGGAGAGAAGAAAATGGAATTGACGCTAGGCAACAGAATCTACCTGCATAATGTCATCGTGGCTGATATAATGGACGATTGCATCCTGGGCCTTGACTTTATGAGGAAGAATTGTTGCGAGATTGACGTCAAGCAAGGTGTTTTGAAATGTGGAGAAGAGGAACTTTTCATGGAAGGGGCGTTACCTGGGAATGTGTACAGCCTTAAGAAGATTGTTCTTCCGCCGAGATCGGAAACGATTGTGCCGGTTAGTCTTCCTCGGAATCCTGGGCAAACTCATCGTTGTGTACTCGTGGAAACGGTAGACAATGACCTTCCATGGAAAGTGGCACGGACTTTGGTCAGAGCCACTGACATCTCAGGGGTACGTGTGCTGAACCTTTGTGATCAGGAACAGATAATAGAAAAAGGCACACTTGTTGGTACTTGCGAGGAAGTGGATTGGTTGCGTCGATGCCAACATCTATCGACTGGGACCCTCAGCAAGGATGCACAAACAAAAGTGACCACACTTTTAGAAGACTGCCGCAGCGCTTTGTCCCAAAATGAAATGGTCAAGGCGAAGAAGATGTTATTCAAGTTCGCCGATGTTTTCTCGTCAAACGAGGCTGACATCGGGAAGACTGGCTTAGTTCAACACAAAATAAACACAGGAGAAGAATTGCCTATCCGTCAGCGGCCAAGGAGATTGCCGGTAGCACGTGAAAAAGAAGTGGAAACCATGATTGAGGGAATGGTGAAGGATGGTGTTATTAAACCTTCATCTAGTCCATGGTGTTCACCTGTAGTGCTGGTAAGAAAGAAGGACGGCAGCATGCGGTTTTGTGTTGACTATCGTCGTCTGAACGACGTTACAAAGAAGGACAGCTATCCTTTGCCAAGAATTGATGACACGCTGGACATGCTTACTGGAGTAAAGTGGTTTAGCACACTAGACCTGAAAAGTGGCTACTGGCAAGTCGAAATTGATCCTAAGGACAAGGAGAAAACTGCATTTTCGACAGGAAAGGGTCTGTGGCAATTTAAAGTTATGCCGTTTGGATTGTGCAATGCTCCGGCAACATTTGAGAGGTTGATGGAACTTGTACTTATCGGACTAATTGGCGATGCCTGCCTGGTCTACTTGGATGACATCATCATCGTAGGCCGCACGTTTGAAGAACATCTTCAAAACCTGGAACGCGTACTTATGAAGATCCAGAGTGCCAACCTCAAGTTAAGTCCGAAGAAGTGTTCACTATTCAAACGACAAGTTAGCTTTTTGGGATATGTAGTGTCTGAAGAAGGTATCCGCACGGATCCAGAGAAAATCGCCGCTGTCAAGGATTGGCCGATTCCAAAAGACAAGACGCAGGTCAGAGCATTTCTGGGTTTGTGCTCCTATTATCGGCGATTTGTCAAGAACTTTGCAGATATAGCCAAACCCGCAGGGGTTTGAAAAGTCGCTTGAAAAATGTCGCTTCTCCTCCGTTAGCTTGTGCAGACAAGCTAACGGAGGAGAAGCGACATTTCTGCTGGGACGAAAGTTGCGACATCGCATTCCAGGAGCTAAAAGACCGTCTGTGCAAAACACCTATTTTGGGGTACCCTGATGCGAGCAAGGAATTTATAGTTGACACAGACGCGAGTGACATAGGACTTGGCGGTGTGTTGTCTCAACGTAATGGTGATCAAGAGGTTGTGATAGCGTACTTCAGCAAGTCATTGTCAAAACCTGAAAGGAACTATTGTGTTACGAGACGGGAATTGCTTGCTGTGGTAAAGTCATTGCAGCACTTTAGCAAATATCTTCTGGGGCGGAAATTCCACCTACGAACTGACCACGCTGCACTGAAATGGCTTTTGCAGTTCAAAAATCCAGAAGGACAAGTTGCGAGATGGATTGAACTACTGCAGGAATACGACTTCGAGGTCGAACATCGCAGCGGGAAATCTCATGGCAACGCAGATGCATTGTCAAGAAGACCTTGTCCTGAAGACTGCAAGCATTGTACTAGGCAAGAAAGTAAAGAAGTCGTACCTGTGAGGATGCTCAAGACAGACCTCAGCAACGAGTGGAAGGAAAGCCTACAACGTGCACAGCAGGAAGATTCGGACATCAAGCCGATTCTGGAGTGGATGAAGGCCAGAGCTCCTAAGCCCAGGTGGAGCGACGTCTCAGCAATGAGTTCGACCACAAAAAGTTATTGGGCCCAATGGGACAGCTTGGTGATTCAGGATGGAGTCCTGTGCCGTAAATGGGAAAACGCTCGAGGAGACAGCTGTCATTTGCAAATGGTTGTCCCTAAAGCTCAAGTACCGGATGTTCTACAGCTGTACCATAATGGTTGTTCAGGAGGTCATCTGGGAGTGAAACGGACTCTACTGAAGATACGAGAACGGTTTTACTGGGTCCACTGTCGGGACGATGTCGAGGACTGGTGTCGCAAATGTACAAGTTGTGCAGCTGTAAAGGGTCCTCAGACTCGTAGTAGAGGTGCATTGAAATTGTACAATGTTGGTGCACCATGGGAGAGGATAGCCCTTGACGTTGCGGGGCCGTTTCCGGTAAGTGAAAGCGGTAACAAGTATTTCATGGTTGTGATGGATTACTTCACTAAGTGGCCGGAAGTCTTCGCCATTCCAAACCAAGAAGCTTCAACAGTTGCAGATAAACTGGTTCATGAAGTCTTCTGCCGTTTTGGAGTACCCTTGGAGATTCAGAGCGATCAGGGAAGGAATTTCGAGTCCCAAATATTTCAGGAAACTTGCCGAGTAATGGGAACTCATAAAACGAGAACAACTTCTTACCACCCACAATCGGATGGAATGGTGGAACGATTTAATCAGACACTGGAGAGATACCTAGCCAAAGTTGTGGAAAATCGGCAACGAGATTGGGACAAGCACATTCAACCGTTTTTGTTGTCATATCGAAGCGCTGTTCACGAAAGTACATCGGTGACACCAGCTTTCGCAAACTTTGGAAGAGAATTACGGCTGCCTGCAGACCTGATCACCGGAATACCACCTGATGCCCCACGCAGTATAACCGAGTATGCGAATGACTTGCGGAACAAAATGAATGACATTTATGAGCACGTCAGACAATCGGGCCAGCAAATGTCTGAAAAGATGAAAACCCGTTATGACCGTAAAATGAACAATAAAGGGTTCGACGAAGGTTCACTAGTGTGGTTGCACAATCCAGTCCGCAGCAAAGGGAAATCTCCTAAGCTTCAAGCTAAATGGGACGGACCGTACCGGATTGTGACAAAGATCAATGACGTAACCTACCGGATACAGAAAGGTGCAAGAGGTACTCCTAAGATCGTCCACGTGGATCGACTGGCGCGTTATTATGGGGCCGATAATGCTCGGGACGAGCATGTCTTAGGAGGGGGCAGTGTTGCGCGCCACAATTAATGCCTAGTACATGGCGACAGTAGTTACCACTAGCGCCATCTAGTATCGAGTAGCGGAACTAGTAGTCAAGACCTTTCTAGAAAGTTCGATACGAGAACTTTCTAGAACATTCCCGAACTTTCGACATCTGGTCGATCGGGGCCTGTATGTACTCGAACATTCTAGATGTTTCTACAATGGAAGGTTCTAGAACTATCTTCGGCGCTATATAAGGCCGAGACGCGCCACGACCGACACAGTTTGGATAAAGCGATCGAAGTGAAAGCATCGAAGCGATATTCAAGTGCGACTTAAAGCGATCAGTAGTGCAATTGTGTTTTGTAATTAGTGTTGATTATTAAAGTGTCATTTTTTTGGTTATTAATTCGGCAGTTTTTATTCTCACGAACCCGAAGCTCGTAACAATATTATAGGTATAGGCATAAAAAATCCTTAGAATAGAGAACTTTGTTCAACCAAGGACGATTGTAAGGTGGATCTCAACTATCCTATTAAGATAATAGCCAATTGATTGTTTTTCTCGCCGTAAACTTTTAAAACTCATTTTAATAATATTGCGGCGGTCGCTAATTGGTACCTAATTATAAAAAAAAACAAAAGTAAAATACCATGATGTTAACTGCAGTTTTATCAGCGTATTTTTTAAACTTTCATTTAGAAATTACGAATTAATGGAAATATTATGCAAGACTTGTACACGACACAGTCTTAAATACACACATCAAAAGTGTCTAGGGATCAAGCATTTTTATGCGGATTTCTTGAGATTGAGATGTGGCTTTGTAATAAATTTATGATTTTATAAATTTATATGGATCCTTTTTGGTGCATTTCATAATTTGAATCAGGAACTGTGAATCAAATTCGAATAAAAGATGAAAATCAGCTGTCAATATTTTCCCTATAAAAACATACAACGCATTGAAGACATTATTAGTGCTACTGTTTCCCTACTACTGATTAAAACCAACGTTATTATGGAGCGGCGACGTCATTTAAGCAGGGAAGAAATGCTCAGAGCCGTGGGAATGATAGAAGCTGGTTCCCGGCAACGTACTGTGGCTTTAGCTCTGAATACAAGTCAGAGTGTTATCAGTCGACTTTGGACACGTTACCGAAGCACTGGTACCGTGGCTGAGCGCCATGGAGGACGGTATCGCTGCACCACACCGAGACAAGACCGATACATTCAAATCTTAACTCGAAGAGCTCCAACAATAACCGCCATGATGTTAGCCGTGAGGCTTCATCACTCTTCAGGGAACTTAATTAGCGACCAAACAGTCAGAAACCGCTTGCATGAAGTGAACCTTCATTCCCGAAGACCGCTACGGGTACCACCTATAGCAATGCACAATCGTAGGATTCGATATCAATGGGCTCTTGAACACAGAAATTGGGCAGAAGAACTATGGCGTTTCGTGTGCTTTTCTGATGAGTCTCGTTTTGGTATGAGACCGGATACAAGACGTATACGACACTGGAGAACCCCTGGACGCCAACAGCGATTAAAATCCTGCCAGGAAGTCCATCCTTATAGTGGTGGAACCATCATGGTATGGGCGGGTATTTGGATCGGCGGAAGAACTGAGTTGATTTGGATCAGAGGCAACCTCAACGCTCAAATTTATGCTGAGACGATTGTATCAGACGTCATCGTTCCTCTACAAGTGCAAATCGGTCCCTTATTTCAGTTAATGCATGATAATGCACGACCGCACACCGCAAGAGTTGTAAGACAGACTCTCGCCGCAGCTAACATCAATGTCCTGCCCTGGCCTGCTCAGTCGCCAGACTTGAACCCGATTGAGCATGCATGGGATATGCTACAGAGAAGAGCTCTGCCGAATATGGAGGGTATCCAGTCGCAAGAAGACCTTTTTTTGTTGTTGCAACGAACATGGGCGGCCATTCCACAGCGTGATTTGGATGAACTCATTTTGAGTATGCCAAACCGATGTTCTTGTGTTGTTAGTGTTCGCGGTAGAAACACGGATTATTAATTGTGTAAGTTACCCAATAAAATTTTAAAGAAAACTGTTATTTCAGTCTTTTTTTCGAACTTTTGTGTTAGTGGTTCAAATGTCAAAAATCCCTTTATTAGGAAAATGGCAAATTTCTTTATTAATGCAAAGGTGACTTGGTTTATCGTTACTATGACAAACGAAAACACTTTATTTGATGAATCCTTAAAGAAAATTTTAATTAATATCAATCAGGAGAAAAGTTATTGCAAAAATATATGTTGATCCCTAGACACTTTTGATGTGTGTATGTGGTATTTCTATTGCACCCGCGCTGTCATTCAAATTGACCCCATTTTACAAAAAAAATCTTGATTTTTAGGTCAACATGGGAAGACCGAAAAATAATCTTATATGGGCCCACTATCGAGAAACCGAGAACAAATCTGCTACGTGCAAATATTGTGAGAAAAAATACAAGATAGCAACGTTGCAAAAAATGGCAAGACACTTACTGAAGTGCATCAACACTCCCGAAGATTGCAAACGACAGCTGAGAACAAGTTCTACGCGATCTGAAGTTCGCGGTGTGTTACCACTTAGAAACCGAGAAAATGAGATACCAGCTGAAATAAATGTTTTGACTGAGAACATACCATCTTCTTCAAAAGCACACGTATCTGATAGGAATAAGGAAGATCTGCATAAAATGTTAGGTAAGGCCATTTACGTAACCGGAACTCCTCTGTCAATGGTTGAACATCCTCTCTGGATAGATTTTATTGAAAAACTTCAACCATTGCAAGCTTTAAAAGTTTAGAGAAAACAAAGATTGCTTTACAGACCTTAGCTGTTCACGAGAGGGCTACACTTTTACCAGCGGAAGAGAAATCAGCATTATTAGATGAAAATTTTTGGAAGATGTTGAAACAGTGTATTATTATTTTAGAACCAATTTCTGATGCAATATTAAAATTGGAATCTAACGAAGAAAACATTCACAAGGTGTTTCTAACACTTAAAAACATAAAATCCAAACTCTTGTTTACATTACCAGATGTAACAATTATTGAAGAAGACAGTAAAGACGAAATCCTAGAAATTGTTGACTCGAGAACCAATATGTTTTGAAACCAATACATTTTGCAGCATACATGCTAGATCCCGCAGCCCAAGGAGCAGAACTTGACGAAAATCAAGAAGCAGATGCCATGGAATTTATAAATGAAGTTGGGCAGAGTATTGGTGTAAGTGTTTTGCCAAATTTGGCCTCTTACAGAGCAAAATATGGTTTTTGGAACAGAAGATCTCTATGGGAAAAAGTCAGTGAAATACGGCCAACAACATGGTGGAATGGCTTTTGTAGCTGTACTGCATTGAGCAAAATCGCTGTTCGGATTCTCACCGCACCATGCACTTCTGCAGCTGTAGAGCGTTCCTTTAGTGCTCATAGTAACATTCATAGCAAAAGAAGAAATAGACTTACTACAGAAAGAGCAGCAAAAATTACACACATTTGCTATAATTTGTTACACAAGAATGTAAAAGACATTGATGACACCCCTGAAGAATGTATATGCAATTCACCACCTACAATCGACAGTACCCCGCCCCATGCGATTAACCCAGAACCATCTATGTCAAGCACTACCCCGCCAAATACGATTTCAGAACCATCTACATCAGGCACTCAAAATTTTGATTTTTTAGATTGCGACCGAATTTATCAATCAAGTGATGATGACGATTAACAAAATAATCATACAAATTTAAAATGATAATTACAAAATATTTTTCTTATTAATAAACGAGTATCTGATTTTGAATTTATTACTTTTTTTTTCCTCCCGAAATGCGTATAAAATATTACATTTAATAATATATTATCTTATTAGAGATACCTAATAAGATAATACTAATATATTATCTTATAGCAACAAAACCTTTATGGGAAAATACAAGTCAAGCCACAGAAGTTTTGCCAGTATAAAATATACATACTAAGTCGGTAGGTATACATCAATCATCTTAGATTGTTGTCGTTTTCAACATAGCGGTGTAGTTTTCCTGACCTAAACTGAGTTTCATTAAAATTGACTTATAGAATAGAAATCAAATTAACAAACAAAAAAGATAGCCTTCTCATATAGAATTTTAGATTTTTATAATTTATTACTTTGCGGTAGTGATTTCTCGTCAAAATAGTGTTTCAAAGCTAATTTTTTTTTCAATTTCGCAGCTTGCGTTCAGTTCTCAAGCGTGTAACAATCATATCGCATGTTCCTCTATATTCACCCACTAAAATAGTTGATAATGGGTTAAAACCGGGTGATTTGGGTTTTAACCCAGTTTTAACCCAAACAGATTGAATGGGTTTTAACCCACTGCCCATCTCGTAGGTGTCCAAATGTTATGGAATGGATAACGACAAACGTGCCTTCATTGACTTTTAAGATTATGCGTCCTAATTACTGGACACCTTAACGAGAGTTGCTATGTAATGGCATTAAAATATTTTGATCTTATCAAACGTCCAACCTAATTTTACAAAATACTTAGAGAGAGACAGAGCCGCCGTCGGTAGCCGTTGGTCCCGGCTATCATTCGTGAATCTTTGACTGTCGTTACGGGTAGTCAGAAGCCCGAAAGTCTGACAACCAGTCTTACCAAGGGGTATCGTATTACCCAGTAACTGGATTGTAGAGGACAGATAGGCAGTCGCTTCATGTAAAAATACGGATATCCAGCTGCATCCGGTTAGACTGGAAGCCGACCCCAAAATAGTTGGGAAAAGGCTAGGCAGATGATGATGAGAGAGATAGAAGATATGCACTATAGGCTATAGCACTAGTGACGTGAACCCTGCTGAGAAGAATTTTATTATTGTGATTATTTGAGGGCATGGAATAGATGAAACAAATCATAAATAAATTCACTGACAGACAACACAGCCTAAACCACTAAGTCTAGCATGAAATTTTGCAAAAGAGTTCCATTGGTAACAAAGGTGAGCAGAAAGAAAGACCCCTAAAGTGGTTAATTAGGTAGGGATGTAAGTTTGTCATTTTTGCCGATGAAAACTCTATTTATTATTTATTTAATACTTCAAGCACATAAATGTACAGAGGCGGACTTAGTGCCATAGGACAGAACAGAGAACAATTCATAAAAAACAACAGAGCCTATACTACCTCAGCTAAAATTCACTCTTTATCTCGCTCGCACGATACTGCTCGCGGACTGCGTGAGAGCGAGACAAAGTGCGGTGCTGGGAGCGCCAATAGTTTAGGTATTTGCTTTTTACGGTGAAAATAAAGGTAATTCAAAAAAACTAAAACATAAGACCTTAGTTCAGATAATATGCAAAGTTTCATGATCTAATTTGAAGTATTTTTTGAATACCAGCGGTTTATTGTTTGGTTTGGAGATAACTTTGGAATTTTTTTCTATCGAGAAAATTTTATGGAATCGTGTTTTCGTCTAACATAGTACTTAACATTAATCCTCAACTTTAGCATATATTTATTTCAAAATTAATGCTGCCGTATTTGCGACATAACGGAGGATCATGCTAAGTCATTTGAGGTAGTATAGGCTCTTAACAAAACAACACATTAACATTTTTTTTAACATTTCTTAGTAGAGAACATTTTCTAAAAATAGTGTCACAGCCAAATTACACCGATTTTAAACCATAGAAACAGAGATTTCCAGTTATCTTTTTTTAAATAAGACATTTCGAAAATGTTCTCTACTAACTTTTTAGACCTGTATCCTGCTTATGCGTATGAAGTTTCATTAAAATCGGTTTATTAATTTCGAAAATTAAGGACTTGCGTGTTTGTATGAAATGCCGTACGGCGTAAACGCTCTTAATATAGTTTTATTAACTTCAACGGAAAACCATGTAAAATATTATTCATAAAAATACTAGGAAAACATGAAATAAGTCGCTATCAGCTTAACACGAAATAAATATTTCGTGGTCGGGTCGCATTAGTCTACTTTATTGTCAGTTGCCTACACTGACCTCTATAAGTAATACAAGCTGTAATATAAGGGTCAATGGTTACCTACCAATTCTACAGCGCCACAAGGTTCTTTTGGTGCGTGGCCAAAATCGGAACTAATGCCGCCATCTTGAGTACCTCCGCTATGCGAATACAATTTCTGAATGTCTACAACAAATAATTTAAAAATATTATACCGACTTCAAAAAGAAATGGATGGAATGGAATGGATGGAATAACTTTAATTCCGAAATTAAAGTTATTTCATAATTTTGAGTCCATTTCTTTTTGAAGTCGGTATAATTTTTTTAAATTACTTTTTAGGGTTCCGTAGTTCCTACAAGGAACAGAAACAGTATTTATACCTAGAATTTGACCAAGGTTTTGAGATGTTTTCCCTTTGACACTACACCCGTAGCTCGTATCAATAAGCCAGGCCGTCACATTTACACGTATTAAGTAGTCCATATCTTGAAAATTACTGATTCGATTTTGATGAAACTTGCACTGTTCCCTAAGTTGAAGTAAATGTAAGCCAATAAAAAAATGGTCACGATCCGATTAATAGTGGCGGAGAAATGCGTGGACAAACATACATACATACATATACACACACAATACATACATACGTCTATAAAATTTTGTATATTTGTTTGGAAGCCCTAATAGAATGTCATATGTGAATATAATGCAATTCAAATAATATTACATGATACATACTTGTCGAATTGATAACCTCCTTTTTTTGAAGTCGGTAAAAAGGGGTTTATTTTTATAAACGATGATTAAGGCGGAAATTCCTTGAAAACGGTCAAAAAGTTGTTTTTTTAAAGCAGTGTATCTCTTAAACCGTAAATAATTATGACCAAAAAAAAATTATATATTTTTAAGTCTTATTTTAATACAGTGATGGAACTCAAATCATAATTGAACATACATTAATGCACCAAAAAAATCTTCAAATAAATCTCTTGATTGTCTTTATAAGCAGTTTATCCCTTCATTAACAATTTTTATTATAATTAAAAATATGCCATTAAATTTCTAATGCCAAACTGCATCCAGTGATGGATTATTTATTATTAAATAGTTTTTGTAAATAGATAATTTCTTCATATTTTACAAAAAATTTGCAGTTTTGTGTCATCGCGCTTCTCTTTCTTTTCTATGCAGTCCGACAGTGACCGCGCTTTAGGTCATGTAAGCCCCTTAAGGTTAAGTGACGTTCAAACGTCAAAAACGTATGGTTAAACCAAGAAGCTTATAGATAAAAGTGGAGGCAACACTCTAAATATCTGAGTGAAGACTACTGTGGTCGGTCACTCTCTTTCTAAATAAATACATATGACAAAGAAAACACATATCACTGTCTCGTTCTTAAGTGTGTATTTAGAAAGAGAGTGTCCGACCACAGTCGTCTTCACTTAGGCATTTGGAGTGTTGCCTCCACTTTTATCTATAAGCTTCTTGGGTTAAACGCTCCCTTTTTTTTTTTTTTGTTGATAGGAAATCATCAAATGACTCCTCCAGCTCTGGGTGGAGCGGAAGGGAGTGTCAGACTCTTACTGACTAAAACCCACTCGTGTTCCTTCCTTTGCCCTTTATGTTCCGGGCCAGCGGTAACCCTTTCGGACAATCCCGCTGACCCGGCAGGCTTCGGCCCTAAGGGGGCCCCTCCTCGATGCTGACATCTCTTTGAGGCGCGCGTCGTTTATGAATAAAAGGGATTTTTTTAACAACAACGCCCTCTGTCAATGTAATTCAGGTGCAAAAGATCCTTGTAGCACACTACATTTAACGATCAATCACATTCACTATACCTAATTATTTACTAAGTACTAAAAGTCGGCCAAAGTCGTGCTTTTAACTTTAACTTACTCACATTTTCTATAAAAAGATTACTTACATATAAAACATAAAATTGAAATAATATTGTTCTTAATAAACAGTGGGTCGTAATAGCTTGAAATACGACGGCGAGTCATTCATTTCTCTCGAACTGGTACTCCTGACCTCAGAGGCATGAATCATACGACCTGATACTACCGAGAGTGCCGAGCCTCCAACGTACACGTATGCTGAGAACATTACACATTTCAAGATTTATTCAAAAGTTGGAAAAACAGTTGATATCCATATCAAGTCCTTTTCCATGCGCCGATTAACCGATCAGTAAAAAAACGCATTTTCCGAAAAGCAGCATTTAGCATTTTTTTTTTTTATTTGAAATGTGTGTGCTCTTGACTCTGGTCTGGGTCAGAGGTGACAGAGACAAAGTCGACGATCGAGTGAACTTACCCAGAAGCTCAGACCAACAAAAAAAGATAGACAGCGCGCCACGAATATTAAAACTGAAGCCACCTTTTTATCTATGTGTGCATCGAAGGCTTGCCATTTGTTAAATGTTTTCCCTATAATTTGGGAATATTTGTGCGAGTAGGAACTAGTATAATATTGTACGAGTAAGATATTGTTGAGTATGGTATTAGTATTAATTGGAAACCCAAAATATTCAATACATAAAAAAGAAAATAGGAATATAACTCGAAGTAACAAATCATATTTATATGTATGTATTAATCGAATGGGGAAAATTTAAATCGTATTATGGCAACCCTCGCACCTTATGTCACTACTTTCGTTCGTTGAGGTTTTTTGTTGCAACTAATCTAAAATTTAATATTATAGAAACGATATTATTTCAAGGTACTTACAAGTGAAAAGTGATTCCGTGAGACTTTTTATGTGATTTGCTGTTGTTTTTGCAACTTTTCACTGCACAGGAAGGCATAATTATATTTTTTTAATCTACGTTAACTTGACGACGACTCGTGACGTACTAAGAGCGATGAGCATGGTTTTAGTGTAGGTGTGTGCGTGAGCGTGTATGTTTACTTGCAGGAGCACGGTTTTATGGCTTCACTTTTGATGTTCGCGGCGCGCCGTCTTTCTTTTTTTGTTGGTCTGAGCCCAGAAGAAGCCTGTTCACTCTTACTTTGAAGAGAAAGAAAGCATAAAGAAAGTGACAAGCTTAGCGATCTATGCTGCAGCTGAGAACTCTGAGAAGACCGTAATGGTTCTCGAGGCGCCAAAAACGTTTGGCTCAATCTTCTCGAGATGCAAGAACTCTATCTTTAAGAAAATGCCTTTATTTTTCCACATACGCAAGCCTACCTCTCCAGCACCCCAATTGCGTAACACACTAGGTATCAATCAATCTCAATCTGAATCATTTGTAATCCATAATTATGACCATATTGTTAATCAATCCATTGCTTCATATGTTCTAAAAATGTGTCTGCTCAACATGTAAATAACGCAACGAATGTTGTTGAACTGTCAAAATGAAAGGTTAATGGTAGTTTGTTACGCAATTATACCTACCCCGCAGCAAGGCAGCCGTCCTTTACCGTTACCGAAAAAAAAATTGCCAAAATTCAAACTTAGAATGGTCGCAGTGTACCACCACCGGCGCCAGACAGTTACACCATACATTTAATGTACCTACAGTCTAGTCTTATATCTTGGGCAGTCACCATACACAGATTTCATCTCCACGTTATTTTGGCGACAATACGTGACCGTGCCTTATTCGGACTCCTTTATACTTTTTCAGCTCGACTTGTGCCTTAAAAAAATATTTATCTCTCTTTATGGTAGCTGTAAAGTGTCTATTGTTGTTAAAAGATGTTAAAATTAAACGGAATGACGATAAAATCTTGTCTTTTTTAGGAATTATTTGTTTAAAAGGCGGTTGCAGTTGCAGGAGCTTTATTTTTTTGCTAGTCAACTTATTCAGTATATTAATATGACGAGACTCCTCGTGGTTGATATTTAGCATGAATAATAGAGTTTTACCTCTGATGAGAAGTTGGATCACTGATGATAGCTCTTATTGTTATAATTAGTCTGGAATATTTTTGAATCTGTTTGTTTCTATTTTCTATAAGGTCTATATGTACTCTATGTAGTGCATTTGTGCATGAGAAAAACTAAGATTACAGAATCAGATCCTATCATTAATCGATGATAGTAGATTTTGAGGTAACATTTCTACAAGGCGCTTTATTAGAACACATTATCTTAGGCATTTCACAGCTATTTTCGGATCCGTTTCGGCATTAATTCATTTTTATTCGTGTACGAGTCAATGTCATTAATTTCTCTCATCTCTGCAACCCCCACTATTAGGGACAAGCGTGATATAAACGTAAGCTTTGTAACTGGAATGAAGCAATGGTCACCAGAATAATTCTGCAATAGCATTGCGCGCAGGAGCCTTTAAATATTTATTCGAATTTTAATTTCACCCAGTTACAACTTACAACGACAAACTTGGAAAAGTAGGTAGGCCAAAAGGTCAAGTAGGTATACAGCAGATAAAAATAAATTGCAAGACTTGAACTTTGTTAAAATTAATTACGATACACCGTGACACAGACAATTTACGCCTAAAGCTCTTAACATCATACATGCTTCCATTTTAGGAGAGCGGACGACCGGTTGTGCCATATACGGCGCGTTTTTTGGCTTTCGAAAACATTTGCGAGATATCGGACTCCTTGGATCGCGTACTCCTTAATGAAGTAGGTACCTACTTACATACCGAGTGTAGATAGCCAAATGTTAAACCAATATTGATGTTACGGACGCTGGACGTGCGAACTTCTTCGGGAGTTACGCGCACCCTTATCGCGGTTTCCATCGCTGATTTGTTTGCAGAAAGTATTTTGCCGGTCTTCAATAATGCTTGCGTGAGCGCGAACAAGGTTTTCCAATTTACGCTGCCTGTCATCGCTTCTCGAAAACATTGGTGGTTAAGCGAAATTGGAGACTTCATTTACGCATCTCGCATCATTCTTTTCTCCATTTTCGTTTTATTTTTTTGCGTCTGATTTTAAGCACCTAATACAAATAGATGGATAGATAGATGTAGGTACCTATAATTAAATAGTCATTTACGGCTAACATTTAGGTATCGGTTCGCTCGCTCTTGCATCCTGGTTTTTCACACAAAGTTGGCAATTAGGTTATCAAAGCGGTTATTACAAGTTGTTCTCAGTCAGTTAAAATAATCAATTTTACGTAAAAAAATTTTTTTGTCAAACAAAATAAATACTTAGGTAAGTACTTAGGTACCTACCTAGCTTAAAAATTTGCAGGAAATAAACCACCCTTGATGATATTTTAAGGCACTAGACATGCGCGGGGCAATGCCAATGGTACCTATCAACAATTCTACACACATTATTTAAAATTATTTTCGAGCCCGCTTTGCTCGCTCTTGCATCCTACATTCTCCCTTCTTTGCCTATGGTCACATAGTACTTATACTTCTCTTTAAGAATTATTTATGATTTTTATACCAATTTTTACAATTACATATGCTAAAAATCGGTGGTTTATGCACTGTCCATATTTTAACTGTTCGAGTCAGACTTGCGCACCGAGGGTTCCGTACCATCATATGTTTTTACATTTTCATCGGCGAGGCCTATACAGAGTTATTGGTAAAGCATTAACAACATCTTAAGAGGTCATTGTACTCATCATTATGAATAACTTTTATTACGGGACCAAAACTGAAATCGCGAAAAAAAAAATCAGTTGTTCCCTACATTTTGACGAGTTAAACGAACATAAATGTAGGGAACAGCTGATTTTTTTTTCGCGATTTCTGGTTTGGTCCCATAGTAAAAGTTGTTCATAATGATGAGTACAATGACCTCTTAAGAGGTTGTTAATGTTTTACCAATAACCCTGTATACATTCATCAGACAATTTTAACACTGTGCACTGCGGTGTAGAATATTGCCTTTTTTTGTCAGCGCCATCTCTTGCCCGATAGTGGAACTAATGTAATTTTTGTTGATGATTTCTCAAAAAGTGTGCTATTTAGAGACTTCGTTTTATTTTGCCTGTAATCTTTACATAAACTTCTATCACAGAATAATTTCAGATTTTTTTTTCTTTGCAAACTTCGGAGATAAAGGGGGGAACGGTATTTTTTTTTTACATTTTTCATCAAAAGTCGAAAACTATGCTGCCTAAAAAAAAAAGAAAAAATGTTTGAGAATGTTGAAAGCTCTTTCATATGACATCTCACATGGCCTTGTAGCCCCACTTCGAATTTTTCAGACCCCCCCTTTCAGTCCCTGTCGCAAAAAATATAAGTACCTACTTAGATTTTTATTTCTTTCTTATTTGCAAAATAGTTGGGCAAACGTCATCTAAAACAATTCCAAATTTCAAGTTGTAGCATTGTTCTTGAGATATCCAGCTGTGACAGACAGATAGACAGACTGACAAACTTAGTCTCACCATAAGGGTTCCGTTTTACCATTTTGGTACGGAACCCTAAAAAAATACCTTACCCCATTTCCTGCTATAATAATAAGTCTCACTGACACTTGTCATTTTCTAGTGCATTTAGCTATGCACAATAGTTGATGGATCACTATGAATGGAAGCATGTTGACTGACACGGCGGCACTAGCATAATTATTATAGTGTATTAGCTGGTGTGTCGCCGTATTTGTCGTACCTACGGTGGTTTGGGTACACCTCTGCCTACCACTGGGAAAATAGTCGTGGTGTTATTTTACCGCGTTCCAGTACTTTACCACGCGTTTTATAGTGCATGAAGAGGCACGGTTTATTTATTTGTATTGTTGTATACCTACACCTTCTAAACATATTTGGTGATTTTATCGATATCTAGCTTAGATTTCTAGCTAGCTATTCAGTGTTAGTATAATATTGTAATTGAAACAAAAATGATAAAAATGTATGTGATTTAACAAACGACATTGCAACGCCATAATTTTTTCTCTCTGACTGCTTATCTGTCTGTCATTTCGGTCAAGTCATTAAACTGTCAATAAATGTCATTAGAGTCAGTTTCCCATTCCGTCTGTCATTCGACGTCACCTTTTTAGCCGAATGTACATCTATTATTTAATTTACAGGTAATAAATTAAAATACATAAATGCCTGTATTAGAACAATGAGGTGCCGTGAATCTACTATATCACTTATGCATTCCAATCAGTAAGTTACATACTTACATTTAAATAATATACCTATTAGAACGATGGCTGGCGTTCCGGTGAAGTTCGGTTCGATATTATCGTTCTGTTTCGTGTTATACGCTGTTTATTACCGCAAGAATGATATTGGAGACGTGAGACTGTCTCCTGTGAAGGAGCATTTGCTGTTTTTGGAGAGTGAGAACAAAGTTGGTGCGGGAAAACAACAGCCGAAAGTCGCACTTGGCTATGGCGCGTGTCATGATCTGTTCGTGAACGCAACTTCACTATTGGACTACAAAGACCTGAAAGGAAGCCCTGAACATTTCAATGAGATCTCGAGCAAGGAGGAGTTCCTCAAAAGTTTCGCGTATTTCTTCAAACATGGCGCTGCTGCCGAGTAAGTTAGCTGGAATTTTAATGTCCATTACATTATATGTTTAACATTTGGAATAGTTAACGCTGATAAGAATTACAAAGAAGTCCATTAATTTAATGATAATTTGGTTCTTATTGTAATCTACATTAGGTTAATTTTGTTCTAAAAAGGCATTTTTTGTTGATCTTCTAACCTTCTAACATTTTTATACAAAATTTTAACCACACACCATTACAATTCCAGACGCTTCGTGTCCAATGCCAAGCTGTATGACGATTTAATACAACAAGCCTTAAAACTGCCTGACTCAAGATGGGCTATCGGAGGCAATGCTCCGCTAATGGCCAAACGTTTCTTCATAGAAGGCTGGAAAGTGCTGTTTGCAGCAAAAATGAGCAAAAAACTGAAGAAGTACATTCCCAAAGATATCCAGATTGTTGGTGGAGAAGAAAATGAAGAAGTCAAAGACGATGTTCACATGATCCTTGAGTATAAGGCTGATGAGAAGTTTGGTGCCCTGAAGGCACCGCGAGCAAATAGATACATAGTACATAATGATGAGAACAATCCCCTGCTCAGTTCCCTGGAGAAGTTTGATGCACACTTGCCAGGTTTCAGTCCTCACTTACTAGTCATTAGTGGGCTGCAGATGATGGACAACTATCCTTTTAAAGTTGGAGATGGAAAAGGTAATGCTAACATTTTTTTTTTTCAAATAATATTTGGAGAACTTACAGCTAGGCATGTACATTAGTGATTTGTTAATAGCATGAAGGCCAGTTACAAGTCTACATGAAGAGGTAAAATATAAATAGAATGTAATATGAGATATTATATAATATAGGTAAATAGTAATTATGAGAAATAATAATATAATTATGAGTTAAATTAGTAGTAAGTAAGTATTCATTTATTTCAGTAAAAAAGTTCATTGCAGCATGTGAAACATTAGTCAAGATCATTTGTTGCTAACTCAACTACAACACAGCCACTTTCATTTCTAGATAATGATACTTGCTATCTAAATAAAACTTGTATTTGTAAGATAGCAGTTGGTTTACAAGCTGATAAAAGTAATCCTTTTATTGTTTACAGACTTAAGAGCTGAAAGACTGGACTTAGTTAAGAAGCAAATCTTATCACAACCACTGACTACATTGGTCCACTTTGAAATGGCAAGTTACGTCGACTTGGATCTCCTCAAACAGCTCACTACCAAAATACTGCCATTTGTCGACTCAGTTGGTATGAATGAACAAGAATTAACAAATCTTTACAGTGTCCTCGAATATGGTGAAGTCAGTATTGTTGCAGATTCCAACCCAAGAATAGCAACCGCCTTAGATCAAATGCGCAAAACATTTTTATTGATTAGACGCCAGAACGAACTCTATCAAAGCAAAAGAAAGTTGTCACGCGTCCATGTGCATACTTTAGCTTACCAAGCAATAATGACTGTCAAAAACTCAGACTGGAAGAGAACTGAAGCTGCCGCTGCTAAGGCATCATTGACAGCTCACAGATACGTGTGTAACAGCCAAGATATTGCCTTGGATAAATCTAAACTGCTACTTGATGATAGTTTCTCAACAACCACAGATAATGATAACACCAGTAGGGTGTTCTTCGAACCCACAAAACCTGTGTCTTGTTGGGAAGAAGAAGTAGACGGGGAGAATGTTGACATATGTGTGGCTCCCGTACTTATATGCACAGAAGCACAGCTGACTGCTGGTGCCGGAGATAATATCTCCGCAGCAGGACTAGTGCTGCAAGTCGAAAAATAAACATGCCACTAAAAATATTGTCTTATGAACTTAGTTCGTTGACAACACTTTATTCATTCCATTTGAATATTTACTGTATGGTGCCATTCTATCAGGATGATCTTTTAAAAATATAACATTTTTATCAATTAATAATTATGACTAGGAATAAATGAGTTATTTATTAATATTATGACATTTCACTAATTTATTCAATCAACAGAAGTACAAGACTGGAGGATAATTTATGTAATTAAAAAAACTCTGTAAATAGGTAAATTGTATTTGGTTTTGCAGTAATCTGAATTCATTTGTTATTTTATTATTTAAATTACTATTTTTTAAATCTGAAATGAGCGAAAGAACAAAATCTTAATTATTTTTCTATTTCATTCCATTGCAAAACTAGATTATGATATTTTTATACTTTGTGATTTTATATTTTGAATTAAAAGGCTATTAATTGTAATACTTACATAATAAAAATTTTAAAGTTGTTAGTAGGTATGATAAATATTGTAGAAACTTTTGCAACATTCCTAAAATTGTATTTGTGTAGTTTGAGGTAAAGATTGGGTGTTAATTGTTGTTCGAATAAAATTCTTTTTATATACAATGTTTTATTTTATAAAAACTTATGTACAGTTATTTATGATACATTGTAATTGTCTACAAACAATTTGATAAAGTAAAATACACAAGTTAGTTCAAAAAGAATTCATTAAAACTAAGAACAATAATATTTTAACAAACAATTTATATCCTAGTTTATGGCTAAAACCAAGTAATCTACGTGCTAATATTGGCAGATCTAATTCTAATATGTATGATAATATTATTTAAACTTTTGACTGCCCCACATCAAAAAATTAAAAACATACCCTCGCCGTAAAAGTCTGTCATGTAGTCGAACCGTGGCATTCTGGGCACATTTTAATTTGTTTGGTTTTTATACATAGCTGTGGTGGTCTAAATGTAAATAATATTACCAAAACAAATACAATACATAAAATGCAATGAAAGTCCTACCAGATTTAAAATACATAACATACAAAATACTTAACTGAAGAGTGCGCAACAGCAACCACCAGGTAGATTATTATTTCCTTGTAACTTATGAAAGGGTCAGGGTGACATATTTAAAACTAATTAAACTTGTTTTTTGTTTTTCGTCATTTACCTATTTTTTACTTAATTATGAAACAATAATATATTATGAGGGACCCATGGCTAAATAATAACAGCCGCTCAGGTTAATCGATCAGGTTAAGCTACGCTTGCTGCGGTTAGTCTGTCGATTGGTGACCATCTTTACATACCGTGACCCCTCCTTGTCTAGGAAAGCACGTTAAACCGTTAGTCCTGGCTGTAATTTGTGGATCTACGACAGTCATTATGGGTAGTCAGAAGCCCGAAAGTCTGACAACCAGTCTTACCAAGGGGTATCGTATTACCCAGTAACTGGGTTGTGGGGGTCAGATAGGCTGTTGTCCATGTAAAATACTGGTATTCAGCTGCATGCAGTTAGACTGGAAGCCGACCCCAACATAGTTGGGAAAAGACTAGGCAGAAGATGAATTATGAAACAATAATTATACCTTCTTGGTCACACAAATAAGATTTAATTCTCCCCACTTTTGTATTAGGACTTCGCTAATGGTGCTCACAAGCTCATGATGTGTAAAATGATTAAATTAAAAATAAATAACACACAGATTTGGTCAGTGTTAACTAATACACATGCTTAAAGTAGGACTAATGTAAATGGTCATTTTACTAAATCCTAAGTATATTAAAATTTATTATAGGTAGTAGATACATACATTAGTAAAAATTAAAATATAGAATACAGAGCTAAAATACTTAATTACTAAATAAAATATTGGAGTGGGAATTATGTATAACTACGCTGTAACGGATAGACATTTGTGTTTCAGAAATACAAAAAAAATCTCCCAAGAAATAGGAACTGCTTCATAATTATTATTGTTTATATGGGTCCTAATTTTGTAGTGTTTAGGAAAAAAATTAAAACAAATGGGTAATTAAAATCCAGAACAAGGAAGTTTGTTTAAAAACTGGGTTTAAGCTCAAGTGATATTTAAAACATTCTGGTTAACTGGTAAAACAGGACTGCAAGCACGATTAGGGACAAAACTAGGACAGAATTGCCACATAGGATTATAAAAAAGTAGTATATTTTTTGTACCATACTACGAACCCGCACTGGGCCGGGGTGGTGGATTACGGCCCACTCCCTGTCACAGAGGAGGCCTGTATCCTAGCAGTGGGAACATTTTGGGCTGATTATGCATGCAAGCATATATTTTGTAGTTATCAAAAACACTTATGAAATATGTAGTACTTACATACTAAGAGCCCGCGTTCACAACAAACTATAACAATTCAATACTACAAATTCTCATCCAGTTCTGTCCTTACTGCCTGCAACCCCAAAAATAATCAGTTTCTATGCAATTTCCAATTCTTGATAGGTGTGTATGTTTGTGTTGCATACAGATATTATTTTCAGTCTTAACATTTTTGAATTTTAGATAACATCCATACTTAGTATTTATTCATCTTTATCAGACAATTTGATCCTCTTGTTCGGTGGCCTTGCTGTAGCTTTGTAAGGATCATAGAGACCACTCTTGATGAACCTCTTTGCTACTTCTACATCCACCACTGGTCTCTTCTCTCGATCTTTTACTTCTTGCCACTTCAGCATCACAGCTTTTATTCTTTGAAGCTCATCTTTAATTGGGTGCTTTGTCGGATCGATGCCTTGTATCCTCAAATGGATCCAATGGAGGGAATTCAAGGAGAAGGCAAGGAATAAATCAAGTTCTATCTGTGCCGGCAGTGTCAAAGAATCATATTGCTCCTTGAGCGGTAACAATTGATCCAATACCTTTTGTACTTCCATTAAATTCTCCTTGAGACTCTCGCAGTTTTTAACGAAGTCTTTATCCTTGGCTAACTCGCCGTATTTCAAGTCCCAATTCATGTTTGCACTGCTTCTTTACTATCACACACCTATGATTGTCTTTCAGAGGTGAATGTAGTTTTTTGTAGCGGGATACACAAGTGTACGATCAGAAGGATACCACGTTTTTAAATTAATCCAATTTATAACCTGACCCTGAGTTCTGAAAATACAAATTGAAAAATGACTAGCGATGGGCGACTCGAGTTATCTAACTCGAGTAACTCGGGTCAGACCGTAAGCGAGTCAGCCCGAGTCAAAATATCTGCAAACCGAGTTGACCCGGAGAGCGCGCGCGGCTGGCCGGCTGGCGGTGCGGTGAGCTGGCGGCCCGTGGCTAGTCGCCTAGCCCGCGAGTTGCGAGGCCCGAACGACTCCGAGCGAGCCCGAATCACCCCGACGACCGAACGTCCGAGCCGCGAGTGAAAGAGATAGTTCTCGCTGTTGGTTTCTTATCAGACGGTTATTCAGACAGAACTGATGAGAGAGTTTTGACATAGAAAGCCTACTCGCTTATTTGTTTTGTTTACTTTTTTGTTATTGTTACTTTGTTCGTTGTTTATTCTTTTGTTGCAGTTTTATTAGTTTAAGTGTTGTTTGTTTTGTTAACTTTACTTAATAAGTTTAGAATGGCTCCTGGAAGTAAAAAAAGTGTTGCGTGGGAGTTTTTTTCGAAAACAGATAACGATACCAAAGTAGTTTGCAAGTTATGCTCCTGTCAGTATAAATATAGTGGAAATACCACTACTTTAGTGAACCACTTTAAAAATAAACATATTATTTTATTTTACTACCATTGACTCGACGCCACTCTTCCCGCCGGACCCGACCCGGCGACCCGTGAACGTAGCAAACTAGCAACCCGCGGAACGATGCACCGAGTTGAGCATTTACTGACTCGGGCGGACCTTAAGGCAGACTGAGTCGAGTCAACTCGAGTTGCAACCCGAGTTGATAAGCGAGTCAACTCGAGTTACCCGAGTTACCAAAAAGTCGACTCGGCCCATCGCTAAAAATGACCGACAAATTGACTTCAATTGACTTGACAATGTCATAATGATGATTGCTGGCCACCACAGACTACAATATAATGCGTAACTGTGTAAATAGTGTAACTGGCCACAGAACACTATTACTCCTAGCCTCAGACCAACAAAAAAAGATAGACAGCGCGTCACGAACATTAAAACTGAAGCCACCTTTTTATCTATGTGTGTATCGAAGGCTTGCCATTTGTTAAATGTTTTCCCTATAATTTGGGGATATTTGTGCGGGTAGGAACTAGTATAATATTGTACGAGTAAGATATTGTTGAGTATGGTATTGGTATTAATTGGAAACCCAAAATATTCAATACATAAAAAAGAAAATAGGAATATAACTCGAAGTAACAAATCATATTTATATGCATGTATTAATCGAATGGGGAAAATTTAAATCGTATTATGGCAACCCCCGCACCTTATGTCACTACTTTCGTTCGTTGAGGTTTTTTGTTCCAAGCAGGCCTGCGACAGCTTTAGTTCCAAAAAATGCGTTATGTCGCTACTATCGGTAGCCATGTTGTTGGCAGCCATTTTGGTCGTTGTGTCATGTGTGCAGTGTCAAACTGACAGATGGTTGTATATTATTTTCCGTCATTCGTGTTGAGTTTGTGTACAAAGTCGTTCTCCTCGCTTTATTGCTTGAGTTGAGTTTACTTCTAAGTTCCTTGCTCGATACGAATACTGCAGTGCTCTGGTGCTTTGGTACCTACGCGGCCATGGCTCCTATCAAGTGCTGTGTTGTCGGTTGTACATCAACCAACAAAACTCATCGCCTTTATAATTTACCAAAGGACGATAAACTTAGGGCTTTGTGGCTGTCGTTCTTGGTGTCAGTGAATTCCGAACTTCTTGGTCTATCAAAGGATCAGTTAGTGAATAAACGCGTGTGCCAAAAACACTTCGACAAATACCAACTGGATAACAAGGGTAATCGTCTCAAAGATGGTTATCCATGTCTATTTTCTTCTAAAGAAGTCGAGCATGGGGTGCCTTTATCTGGTAAGTTATCAATAATGTGATAGGGCAACGGCGCGTTTTAAAAGAAGATCTAGTGACAAAATTAAAAAGAGTATGCTTAGTGGTTTGGTCATGTAGAGAGGATGAATGAAAGGCGACTAACAAAAGATTAGGTAGATGAGGGATAAGGCAGATGTGAGTAAAAATGACGAGATTAGGCATGACCTAGGAGGACATATAGTGATGATCTTCAGAAAGGTCAGGTACGTATTCTTCGCAACTGGCGTGTGTGTATGACCAGATGTGTGAACGTAAACGAGGCAAAAGGAGTTTGTAAGGATTATAGCAGGTGTTGTTCTGTAGTTTCTGCCCACCCCCATGGAAAGAAGGCGTGGCGCGAAGGCATTTGTTATGTTAAAATTATTCAATTAAAGTTTATTTGGTTATTTTCAGGTGATCGTTTATATGAACATAACTACAGTAAAGAGGAAGACATAGAGGAAATTGAGGAAAATCCAGTTGTTGCCCAAGGTAATGATACTTATTTTTCAATCATATTTTACATATTGCTTTGGTATAACTTATGTTTTATTTTCTTATACACTTTTTTATTTTAGAACATCCAGTTGATCATTTATATTCAAGGCCAGCCACAAATCCTCCTGCATCTTCATTTCTTAATACTGGTAATAATTTTTAACAATTTTTTTTTTTATTATTCTTTATAATTTATTAACTAATGTGGAACCTCTGTTTACACAATACAATTCAAAGTTGCCAATAACAAACAAACAAATTAATGTAATTTTACTTACATGTTTTTCTGTTGCAAAAGGATCACATTGATATTATAGAATATTCTATTTGTCATATTTAAATATGATCAGTTAAAAACCATCCAGTTAATATCTGCATATACAACGCGGTCACATTAACTCGACGCTTGGCATTTATGTCTTCATTTTGGTGTTTTGGTAATATACCTAATAAAACAACGACCGAAAACTATCCAAATTATCGACGTGCATATTGGTAACAAAGTCAAAGACAAAGGCCTAACACTTGCTGGGCGAGCTAAGGAATGCGGGCCTCGTATACCAGAGATGCATCAAGTTAATGTAACCGCGTTGTATGTATGTTACAATATGTCTACTTGTAAAAGTAGGTATTGTTTCTGATCAGAGCCATTTGTCCAATTCTTTTGAAATAAGTGAAAAAAAAAATTACAAAATTAATACGTTTTATTGCAGATTTCCCTACCTTTCAATCAAGTGAAATACCATCAACAAGCAAGTGTGAGAAATCATCACTTATCATACAGACTGACTCTTTAGATCAAGGTTAGAATCATAAAAACAAACATCATTTTTAAAATATACAGGGATAATATGATTAATAATGTATTAGTAATTTTCTTAATAGATTACCTACTTTGTTTTGATTATGTCATCATCATCTGCCTAGCCATCTTCCCAACTTTGTTTTGTTAAACAGAAATGGTTTCTTTACACAACTGTATTCTATGGTTTAAGAAACGTGTGCTACTTCATTTCTTAAAGCAGCATATTTTGGTTATAATGTCCCTAATGTAATAAATTTTATTTTAGAGAAGTCAAAAACGAAACTTTATAAGAAATATGGGAAAAAAAAAATTGCTTTACGAAAAAGTGTGATGGCAAACTTTGCTCAAGGTCCCTAAATATTTATCTGATATTCCCGATTCGCCCTTACTTAGAATTGAATGTTTCTTCTATTTATTGCAGATGTGATGCGCAGTGTAACTCAAATGAAAAATAAAGCACCAAACAGATTTGCTATCAGGAGAGGAGGTAACATATATAATTTTAAACACACTTAAATAGTTTTTCACTTAACTCACAAGAATATCAATATCCTAGTTACAGAAAAATAAAGTACATAAAATATGTATTGTCAAAATAGTTTCTACACAAAAATATGTGTTAAAATTCTTTACACTTGTTTTGTTTCATGAATAGAATCTAAAAAAAATATTGTGGGAAAGCCTTTATTAGTAGGTATATAAATACTTATTAGTAACAGTTTATAAAGTAAATAATGTTATTATTCTTTTACAGCTAATCAATTGAACACAAACAGCAGGTGCATTATAAAAAAAATTAGAAAGATTGCCTTTGTGCAAAACAAAACTCAGAAGCCATTTTTGCAAAGATTGAATGCTGCTAAGACACTAAGCTGCAGCCAATTGTTTAATAAAAATTTTGATAAAATGTCACAAAAAGCCCAAGATTTTCTACTCATGCAGTTAAAAATGGCTAACAGAAAGAAGAAGGCAATGAGATATACTACCAGTGAAAAGCATCTGGCGTTGGCCCTAATGAAGGAAAGCCCAAAAGGGTATAGATTGTTACAAAAAATATTTAATTTGCCCAGTAAAAGAACATTAAACCGTCTTGCTGAAAATATAATGTTTAATGTGGGGCTAAATGATAATATTTTTAGAGTACTAAAGCACAAAACACAAAAATGGGACACAAAGAAGAAATTGTGCTCTATTTTGTTTGATGAGGTTGCTCTTACACCTCATCTCACTTATGTGGAGTCCCAAGATGAGATAAGAGGCTTTAAAGACTTTGGGTATGAACGAGAATTAAGGTTTTGCGATCATGCCTTAGTTTTTATGCTAAAAGGAGTGTGCTCAAACTGGAGACAGCCTATTTGCTTCTATTTTTGTGAGGGAACAACTGCAGCTGCTACAGTAGTAAGGATTTTAAAGGAAGTGGTCGCTAAAGTGTCAGAGTCAGACTTGATACCTTTAGCTATTGTATGTGACCAGGGCTCTACATTTAGAACAGCCATAAATATGATAAAATTGGAGACCAAACGCAAAAGGATTATAAATGAGGAACATAATGGTGAGTTGATTGATGATATTGACATTATTTGCGTAGCAGTTGTAAATTATCTGGATAAAAAGTGTCCATTATATCAAAATATCTATCTGTATGTTAGTCCAGGTTATGGTCTACATGATTGTGTACCGAATTTCATCCAAATGTGTTCAGCTGTTAAATGACAATTGCCTAACAAACATTTAAAGTGACAGTTGTTTTATAAATAAGTAGGGTTTGGAACAATCAAATTAACTTGTTTAACTCAATTTTTTTTTTGTTTGCAGATGGAACTATTGAGATATCAGGACAACAGTTAAGTGTAGTATATGATCCCCCGCACCTACTTAAGGGCCTAAGGAACAACCTTCTTACAAAAGATATGCTATTCAAAGGCAAAGTTGCCACTTGGAAGGACATAGAAACGGTATTTGATGCTGATTGCCAACTAGGTCATACTAGAATGCATAAAAAATTAACAGAGCACCATGTTTATGCAGCAAAAATGAAGAAGATGAAAGTTAGTGTAGCTGCCCAAACTCTGAGTGCAACAACCAGTGGAATGCTTAAATATACTGCATTGTTCAGTAAGTTTTTACTTTGTTATCAATATGCATTATCTAATAATACTAAAATCATCTTCTTGATCACTTACTCACTTTACTTTTATTATTTAGGGTCTCCAACAAAAGCAACACATGAATTTGAATTCATGTGTACTTTGTTGGAGACCCTCCAAATAAGTTAAAAATGATTAGCCTTTAAGACGTTTGGTTCAAACTAATGTAATAAGAATAATATCCTTTGCACTTTCTTAGTCTGATAGAACAGAAACACTTTGTTGTTAGTTTTGTTTGTTTGTTTAAGTGATATACTTATTTAACATTATGTAATATTTCAGAAACTACAGCCTCAGGTAAAAATGTCAGTGAGACAATGGCCACAACAGGCGAAGCTGTGGAATTCATCGATAAGCTCTTTGATAGCGTCAACGGATCTCGAGGGAGCACTGTCCGGGGCAAATTGCGTGGACCAGTAAAGCCGAACGCCCATCAAATTTTCAATTTTTGGACAGAAGCCAAACAAATATTGAAAAATATTCAATTCATCGATAGCAGTAGCAAGAAAGCCCTCAAAAATAATAAAACCTATAAGGTTCGCGTTCCTTCTCTTAATGGATGGGTTACAACTATAGAAAGTTTTGAAAGGTTGTCTAAACTGTTGTTCGAAAAATATGAGACACAATATTTTTATCCTAGAAATGTAAATCAGGATCCTCTGGAGAATTTTTTTGGTAGGATCAGAGCCATCAACTATAGGAACGTCAATCCTGATGCAAATACTTTCATGAATGCGTTTAAATCACTGTTAATGTCTAACGTTATGGGTCCACATTCAATATACGCAAACTGTGAGGATGATAAAGGAGACACAGTAGTCGATTTTTTAAAATTTGTATCTAATGTTGATGAGAGTTCCTCATCAACATTTGATGAGGATAAAGAAAATACCTTAAGGAGCATCATACGATCTGCTCTGGGACATTTTCCCGCTAGATGGCGCTGAAGTCAACATTTTTAGTTTATTTTGTTTTATGTGTAATTGGCACATTATTAAGTCGTAAAAGTAGTGGACGCGGTTATCGGACATTACACTTTATTGAATTTGGTCATAACATTGCCTCAAAATCCACCCAATTCGACACATAACTGTTAGATAAAATCTGCCATTGAATACAGGTCGTTTACACACACAGACGTAAGCGAGTACTTCCATACGTTTATAAGAATAGACCACTAGATGGCGTGTATTTAAAAAATGCGCCGCCTGCTACGATATTTATATGAAAAATGAAATGCGTTTCTTGAGAATACTGTACCTGTGCGTAGTACTCGCAACCAGCGTGCGTGTATGACAAGATTTATGAACGTAAACGAGACAAAGGGAGTATGTAAGGTATCGTAGCAGGTGGCGTTCTGTAGTTTCTACCTACCCCCATGGGGAAAACGCATGAGTATGATGATAGGATAATAAAAGTCAAGCATTTATATAAAATCATTTAATAATCAAACTAGGCTGAGAATCAGCACTTTTCGAATGTCAAAATTACAATAAGACAGTCCCCCAAAACGCCCGCTCTTCACCACTTCCTAGAGCTTTACCTGGAAAGAGGTGGCGCAACAAACTCCCAGCAGCACAGCTGTCTGTTCAGTTACAAAAACTTCAGTCTACACAGTTTATAAAGATAGTTTTATTAAAATACCTTACACCGTAATTAATTATCAAATAAAAGTATTTGAAGTGACACAAATGAAGCCTGATACATGATTAAATTTATAGCATAATCAATTATTACAATAATTACAGATATTACACATAACATACACAAGAAAAAAACAAAAGATAACAACAAATCAAAAAAATACAATTTAGTATGCGATTACATCTACCCAGGTAGGTGAAAAAATATTTTATAATGTCAAAGCCCTCTTATCAGTTTTTAGAAAAATAAAAATCTAAAGACCAGCTTATTGAGTTCACCAGGTGGTTATCTTACATAATAAAGTATTATTTCACCTTTTCATTTTATAGTAAATACAAATAAAAAGTAATATACAATGATAATGTTGATTATAAACAAACTACTACAAAAATAAGCCTCTTGATTTTATAGTAAAATACAAATAAAAAGTAATATATTATAGTGTCGATTCTAAACAAACTACTACAAAAATACAATATAACAAAAATCGTTTGACTTGATGATTTCACCATGTGCCGTGAGTCTTTTTGTCCACTGCTACAAGGCTGCTGCAAAGAAAAATAACTTTACTTAGTATATAATTATGTTACTTTGGACAAATATTATTTACTATTCATTTCAAAATGTCATTTACCATCAATCTCCAAAGCTGCTTTAAAATTAAAATTAAACTTTACTATTTGCTCGAATTTCCAACTGATGTTGATGGACGATTTTTCACTAGAATAACATAATAATATATTTTAGACATTGAAATTGATACAATTTATGAAGTTAAAAAAATTGCCTTGTGTGCCAGTATATACTGGTACACACGGCTACATAATTAACCAGCTATACATTTCCAGTATAAGCTGATCTCGCATTGTATAAGATTTCCATATAATGGGAGGTCAGCTTATACTGGAAATGTATAACTTGATATCTAGCCGTGTATACATACCATTCAAATCTACACATTTAGCATTTTTTTGACCATGTCTCAATATGATTTCTGGCAGAATACAACTTTGTTCCTTTCGATTTATGTATTTTTTTTAATGTGTCCCTGGGTGTGGTCTGCTTTTTCCATACAGTTCCATACCATTTGTGTCCAGTAGCAAGCGATCATCCTGAAAATAGAATATGTTTTTACTAGAAAATATCAATGAAATATAATAGATGGTTATGTAACATACAAAGAAACAATACTGTACCATGATAATCAAAGCATTTCTTACTGGTACTGACAATTTCTGACTTATTATATTTCCATTTGCAGCTGTTTTATTGACATTGCAGTAATAATGCTTGCAGTTTCCATGTATTCCGAATACAAAAGCGGGCTATTTCGCAAATCTGCTACTCTCACTGATACACATTATAATTTTCCATGCCACTAGTGTAACCTTCATCACGTTTGGCTTCAAAATATTTCGCCCGTAAAGTGGGAGCTTAGTGTTGGCTAACATCTAAAAAAAGTACAAATATGAATACAGAATATGCTTCACTGGTCTTGAGATGTCAATACAAATTTGATTTATTTATTTACCTTGTATAGTTCCCCCTCGCCCTCGACCCTCGACCTGTGCCCTCGTATAGTTTTTGATTACATGATTCTTGCGTTCATTTTTTTGATTATGTTTCCATCTCAGACCAAAGTTCCTATATGACACTTTCTCTTTCAAGTTTGCAAACAGAGGAGTCTCCGTATCCAATAAAACTCAAATAGGGAAGTTGATGCATTTCTTCACTCTTTTGAAAGCCTTCCACAATAATTAGTGACACCATTGCTGTAGGCGGTCCAGTAAAATTTTTGCAACAATTATGTGCTTTCATGTCCATGTCTCCTTTTTTCATAATATTGACACGTATAACAATATTTGTTTTGAACACCAAGAAATAGACATTTCTTAGTTTCTTTACCAACAATGCAGGCCTGAAAAGGAAAAGCAACACTTGTAAATATTGCACATAGTAAAAAGTTCATACAGAACCAAATATGTGTTTAGTAACGGAGTAGGTATGTAAGGTATCTTAGCAGGTGGCGTTCTGTAGTTTCTGCCTACCCCCATGAGAAGAAGGTATATGTTTATGTATGTGTGTTTGGTAATACATTAACTTACCATACAAGAACATGAATCAAAGTTGTAGCCATATGACCTTTTCAGCCATCATCCAACTACATACAGTAACATATGGAACACCGTCTGAAGATACATGACCTTTTTGAATAGCAACTGACCTTTCTTGTTCACCAGCAGTTTTAATTTCCTCTGACAAATGTTCAAACCACACACTGCCTAATTTTTTTTCAACACGACGAAATTTAGTCATTTATTTGGCGACATTATTGGAATATTCATGAGACTTGTAATGTGAGCTGATTGAGTGTAATAGCTACCAGCAGTCGCAGTTGCCCACAAAAATGCAGTATTTATTTTATTACTGCTCTCCGTAGTGCTTCCACGCAATTACCAGACATAGTGCACTTGAAAATTAACTCACTTCTCATCTCACTAACAAATTCAATTTGTGAAGATTCACACATATTTCGGTCTTTCCAATTGGAATTACATTCTTCAGGTCCACAATGCGATACCCAGATATCGCAGATAAACATTTCTTTGGAACAGTTTCCACAGTCAATTGAAATCACAGAACACATAATATACTCCTATCCATTGAAATTAATCAGTTTCAGGATTAGAGAAATCTGAAATAGAAAAACAAAAAAATAGTACAATACTTCTATAAACTCAGTATTTGAATAAAATTTAATACTATCGAATTTCACAACAGTACAATGAGATCTCAGAATTTCCTAGTCGTATTTTATACCTGTAACACCTTTTTCACGTGTATTATGCAAATAAATTATTTGATTTGATTTGTATTCAAGCTTTCTTTCTACTAGAAAAGAATTGCTACCTACTATTAGATTATTATTATTACAGGTACAGCGTACAGATGATATTGAATAAGATACGATTTATGACAAGGTTACGTTCCGAAATCATTAGGTACAGAAAATAGAAACTTAAGGTGGATGTTGCGATGGGCCGTCCATACATTTTTCTTGGGGATTGTACGCTAAACACAGACACACTTTGTTGAAAACGAATCATTTTATCACTTTTCTATAATGAAATGTTCCCGCGATCGACCTTTTTAGGAAATAACTTACATTATTTACTGAGGAAAACGATCGCGAAATCCAGACGAAATTTGACAGTTGCGCCACTAGTGTGCGTGAGTTTTGACAAGCAAACTCAATCGCTATGATTGCGATAGTTTAGAGATGAGAACTCTAGATGGCGTAAACGCGTTATTATAATTCTGTTAAATCAATATCATACGTAATAAGTGATTGATTTATTTCCTTTCCTACCTTTCATGAACAGATTCACAAAAAAAAAACGTTATAATCAATAACCTGACCTGACGAACTTACCAACGTAAACAACTTTATTACATAATATTGTTTTGTGGCAACATAAATATCATTATTCGTAGATAGGATTTATTAGAATGGGTAGTTGAGACCGCGAAATACAAATTTTCTTACGTTTTTTGCCACTAATTGGTGGTAGAAATCTAACTTAGAAAGATGTATTAATGATTCTAATGATTATAATTCTGTAAATATGTACCTGTTATTGTCGCGAATCATATTTTGATCAAGATACAACCTGACACTGACCTGCAAATTGCAAAAAACATAAGAAATTTTGTATTTCGCGGTCTATCATTATCCATTCATCTTATGCGACGCGCGACGTTGCCGTCCCACCCGAGCTGCGTTCGCAACCTTGAACAACATTGAAAGAATTCCGAAGAAAACGGTTGCCACCATGTTGCCACTCTTACTGTTCGCGACATGCATGATATAAATATAATTTTGGAGCTTGCTTGTATGCAGTATATTGGCACGCGGATTTTCTTGCGTGTTATTTTATTTTGTATGCATTGCATTTTCATTGATTCAAATTGCAATATTTCTAGTACTTATGTTATTGCAATTTATTGTAGGTATAGTAACTAATAATTAAGTATTCAATTTTAAAAGTAAGTAGGTAAGTACCTACCTTTAGGTGGTTTTAGAAACAGCAAGTTGGCCCGTGAGTTAGGTTTTTGACTCTGAAATCCCGTCACAATACTAATAACTTACCTATGTATCAATTACATAAGTACAAAGTCAGTGGTTATCATAACTTTAATGTGTTTGTACCTATATTTTTTGGACAACAATAAATGAAATAAATAAGTAAGTATATTATAATTTGGTAACCCAACGAATTTGCAAACATTTGCAAAATCGAAGTACCTACCTACAAAATAGAATACCTTTTACGAATATTGTAAACAGTTTCATTTCAGACAAACAAACATTATTTTAGTTTGGTAGATAAGTCGCTTGGGCGAGGCGCGGGCGGCCGGCGCGCGGCGCCCGCCGGGCGGCGCACAGTGGACCGAAAAACAAGCATCCCATTCATAGGATTTTTGAAAAATAAAATGTTTTTTTGATAGTTATTATTATACAGTTTGGATAGTATACAGTTTTGTCGAGTACATTAAAACATTGAATAAATTAGTAGGTACGGGTTTTTTTTTAATCTATACCCTAAAAAATTACTTTATACTGGATGATTTTTTTTACCGTCTCGAAATTTTTACGGGGTGTTCTAACCATGAATATGAACAACTTTCACTATGGGAGCAACTCCAAAATCGCGAAAAAAAAATCAGCTGTTTAATACACAAGTTCAATACCTACTTGACCAAAATGTATGAAACAGCAGATTTTTTTTTCGTGATTTCCGAGTTGGTCCCATAGTGAAAGTTGTTCATATTCATGGGTAGAACACCCCGTAAAAGTTTCGAGACGGTAAAAAAAATCATCCAGTATACCTATTTCAAATGTATGAAAATGAAATTTGTTTTCCTCATAATTTTGTTTGTCATGGATTGTAAAGCTGAAACTTTGAGGTATTGTTGCCGAGCCTCCAACCAACGCCACCTGATCATTGACTTTGACCCCCAACTTCCCTGTTCAAAATATATAAATGAATTAAAAATGCATATTTGGACGATGGCGTAATAGGCGGTAAAAATCAAAAAAATCAGTTTGTTATTATTATTTTACCCAGTGTGATACCTACCTGAAAGACAACAACCTAGGTAAGTATTTGACTACCGATCTTGACGAAAAGCGTGCTTATTCATTCATATAACGTATTGTTGCCGCCGCTACAAAATGTACCTTGTGTGAGCGGGACAGCGAGCGCCGCGCCAACGACTCGCCTGATCTACATCTTTGATAATACCGTTGAGACCAAAGAGTAAAGTAATATAGCGGCGAAATTGCGAATATTTTCTACTGCAAAATTTGTAAAGTAAGGAATACACCCATTTGTAATGTAACAGTACCAAACTTCGTTGTATTGAAGAAGCACCTCTAAGGAAACCCAACACGTTTGAATAAATTAATAATTAGTAGGTATAATAAATTTTTGTAAATCTTATGTAAGGGAAGCTTGTTTTTCTGTCCACTATGCGGCATAGGTACCCAGTTAGCTGCCTAGCCAGAATACCTACCCCGGCGCGCGGCTATGGACCTACGTTGTGAGTGCGTTCAGAACTTTGACTTTTATAATCATTGGTTTAGAAACAAACAAATGATTGAGTTACTTAGATCAAATTAATAAACGTGATTTATTGTTTGTATTTATACAACTTACTCTAATCTGTTTATTTTTTTCTTATTCGTCGACCAATATTTTACCAGGAATATAAAGATAAGTAAAATTTTACTTTTATTATTTTATTTTCTGTAATGATTTCAGAACGTAATCCTTTCAACCCGCCTTCCGAATTGCGTCAAAAGCGATTATATCACGAATCCGACCAACGCGCAACGTCACAAATAGTACTCAATAGTCCTTATATTTTGTGACTATTAAATTTGGTCGGATTCGCGATATAATCGCTTTTGACGCAATTCGGAACGCGGGGTTTCCCCGCGTTCCGGTTTCATCTGTAATAATAATCTCTACTAGCAATTCTAGCTAGACTGCTTGAATGCAACTACGCAATTCTGCAATCTCATTATATACGGTTGTGAAATTCGATACTATTCAATTTTATTCAAATACTGAGTGTCTAAGTAACATATTCTTTTGTTTTTCATTTGTTTTTCTATATTTCAGATTACATCTAGGTACAATGAATGCTCGAACAATCAAGAAGGCGTATCGACGACACGAATATTCGGGGCCGCGCAAATGTTTAAAACGTATTCGAGGTGGACTAAGACAATTTCACGATGATGAGAGGTAAGTAAACATGCATATTTTAATAATTCTTTGTCTGGCTTCTTCGTAAAACAGCCAAGTTTGGATGTAGGATTTCATAAAAAACGTTGTGTGTTCGACAAAAGTTTACATTCGTAAATCTTATTACACTTACAGCCGTTTGAAAGTTTGGCGTTCTGAAGATACCAAGATGCCAGTGAATGAAGAAATCCCCATAGATAATTTAGTGTATGTATCAAATAAGATTTATTGTACTTGCTGAATGCTGCTCGTAAAAGTGACATGTCATGTGGTGTAAGTATGGTCATTACATTTTGATTTGTTTCTTTCAGTACACAACCAAGAACATATGCCCGTGTAAAACCAAAATTCCACTTAGAGGCCACTTACAGTACTCCTAGCACTAGCACAGTGACGGCTGAACCTGTGCTTGAACCTTTAGAGATTAATTGGCCGGAAGCTGATCCTGAAACCGATTCATTTCAATTGACTGTGGAAACTGTTCCAAATAAATGTTTATCTGCGATATCTGGGTATCGCATTGTGGACCTAAAGCATGTAATTGAGTGGGCATTCCAATTGGAAAGACACCGAAATATGTGTGAATCTTCACAAATTGAATTTGTTAGTGAGAGACTTGATGGGTTTCGAAGTGAATTAATTTTCAAGTGCAGTATGTGTGGTAAAGCGTGGAAGCACTGTACGGAGAGCAGTAATAAAATAAATACTGCATTTGTTTGGGCAACTGTGACTGCTGGTAGCTACTACACTCAATCAGCACACATAACAAGTCTCATGGATATCCCAACTATGTCAGCTAATAAATTTCGTCGTGTTGAAAAAAAATTAGGCAATGTGTGGTTTGAACATTTGACAGAGGAAATTAAAACTGCTGGTGAACAAGAAAGGTCAATAGCTATTCAAAAAGGTCATGTGTCTTCAGATGGTGTTCCATTTGTTACTGTATATGTAGACGGAGGATGGCTGAAAAGGTCATATGGGCATAACTTTGATTCACCTTCTGGTATGGTAAGTTAATATATTACTAAACACATACATACATAAACTCACGCCTTCTTCCCATGGTGGTAGGCAGAAACTACAGAATGTCACCTGCTACGATACCTTACATACCTACTCCTTTACTAAACACATATTTGGTTCTGTATGAACTTTTTATTATGTGCAATATTTACAAGTGTTGCTTTTCATTTCCAGGCCTGCATTATTGGCAAAGAAACTAAGAAATGTCTATTTCTTGGTGTTCGAAACAAATATTGTTATACATGTCAATATTATGAAAAAAGAAACATGGACATGAAAGCACATAATTGCTGCAAAAATTTTACTGGACCGTCTACAGCCATGGAATCACAAATTATTGTGGAAGGCTTTCAAAAGAGTGAAGAAATGCATCAACTTCGCTATTTAAGTTTTATCGGAGACGGAGACTCCTCTGTATTTGCAAACTTGAAAGAGAAAGTGTCATATGGAAACATAATAAAAAAAATTGAATGCAAGAATCATGTAATCAAAAACTATACCAGTGCACTATACAAGGTAAATAAATAAATCAAATTTGTATAGATATCTCAAGATCTGTGAAGCATAATTATTCTGTATTCATATTTGTACCTTTTTTTAGATCTTGGCCAATACTAAGCTCCCACTTTATGGGCGTAATATTTTGAAGCCAAAGGTGATGAAGCTTACACTAGTGGCACGGAAAATTATAATGTGTAGCAGTGAGAGTGCTGCTATGGCAGCAGATTTGAGAAATGGCCCGCTTCATGTATTCGGATTACATGAAAACTGCAAGGATTATTACTGCAATGTCAATAAAACAGCTGCAAATGGAAGTGAAAACAAGGAAGAAAATCTTGTAGATAGTCTGAAAAATACTGCTCCAGAGGTGTGGGCTCTAATTTATGCAGCCAATGAAAAAATTGCTTTGAAAGCTGGTCGTTTGTCGAATGAGACAACAAATGTGGCAGAAAACTTTATGAGCATAATAAATAAATTCAACTGTGGAAAACGAATTAGTTTAGGAAGAGGGGGTTCTTACCAGCGACGTGTTCATGTGGCAGGTAAATATAAATAGTGGTGGTGGTCACATACAAACAATACTCTAGTATTGTTTGTTTGTATGTTACATAATCATCTATTTATATTTTATTGATATTTCCTAATAAAAAATATTCTATTTTCAGGATTATCACTTGCTACTGGACATAAATGGCATGAAACTGCATGGAAAAAGCAGACCACACAGAGCCCAGGGACACATTTAAAAAAATACATAAATCGGAAGGAACAAAGCAGAATACGACAGAAGTCGTTGATACGCAAACGATTGTTTGCTCCAAGAGAGAAAACCCAGCCGGACAAGCACTATGGACCTGAAGCCTATGACCCAATTGATATTGACGAAGCACAATTGAGAATACAGTGTGAAGAACGGTTCGCAGAATTCCAAAAGTCACCAGAAAACATAGCTTTGATTGAAATGACTACTGTAGGACAGCATGAAAATGATTTATATACTACTCATAGGAGTGACCGTTTGACTGCTAGTCAATTTGGAATGGTTATTATACACTTACATACATTTCTGGTAACATTGCGGTATTTTATTGAATACCTACATACAATGCTGAATTTAAAAAATATTTATTTTATCTGGACTTTTATGTTTACAGGTTTGCAAACGCCGTATTACCACTCCATGTCACAATCATGTAAAGGATATTCTATATAAAAAGAATATTTGCACAAAAGACATGTTATATGGGCAGCAAAATGAGAATGTGGCAAAAAGTATGTTCATGCAACAATATAATAAAATTGTGAGGCCTTCCGGTCTTTTTATTGATGAAGAATTTGGATGTTTAGCTGGCAGTCCAGATGGTAAGTTTTCATCATCTTTGTATTTCTCATCTATGTATTTATTTGCCAAATGTATAAAATTATAATGCTAGCTTATAATCGTGAGAGACCAAGGATTACGAGCACGAGAGGCGATTGAATTTCTTGTATCAAATCTTATAAAGAGCTCCATTGTTTTATATTTTGTGTCAATTTATTTCAGGTATAATTGAAAATGAGAGAGCTGTTATTGAGATCAAGTGCTTTCCATCATTGGCGAGGAAAAATCAAAGCCTAGAGGCAGCTGCACTAGAAAAGAAAAACTTTGCTCTAAAACTGGATAATAATGTTTTAGTTATGAATAAAAAGCATGATTATTACCATCAAGTAAATTGATAATTCTATTGCATGTCCACTTTATAATTTATTTCAGTTTCTTGTTTTTGCTTTATGTAATTAAAATCTACTATTTCAGGTTCAAGGACAAATGCGTGTTAGCAAAATGGATAAGTGCTACTTCATATGTTTTATTTCAGTCACTGAACCTTTGACTGTGATAGAAGTATGTCGAGATGATGAATTTATCAGCAATATGATACCGAAGCTATTAAACTTTTTTAAAAACTGTATTCTGCCAGAAATCATATTGAGACGTGTTCAAAAAAATGCTAAATGTATAGATTTGAATGGTACGTATACACGGCTAGGTATCAAGTTATACATTTCCAGTATAAGCTGACCTCTCATTGTACGGAAATTCTATAACATCCTATACAATGCGAGTTCAGCTTATACTGAAAATGTATAGCTGGATAATTATGTAGCCTTGTGTACCAGTGGATACTGGTGCACGCGGCAATTTTTTTTATTTCATAAATTGTATCAATTTCAATGTCTAAAATATATTATTATGTCATTCCAGTGAAAAATCGTCCATCTACATCAGTTGAAAATTCGAGCAACTAGTAAAGTTTCATTTTAGAGCAGCTTTGGAGATCGATGGTACGTTACATTTTGAAATGAATGGGAAATAATATTCGTCCAGTCACATTTAAACTAAGTAAAGTTATTTTTCTTTGCAGCAGCCTTGTAGCAGTGGACAAGAACACTCACGGCAGATGGTGAAATCAACAAGTCAAACGATTTTTGTTATAATTATTTTTTTCAGTAGTTTGTTTAGAATCAACACTATAATATATTACTTTTTATTTGCATTTTACTATAAAATCAAAAGGCTTATTTTTGAAGTAGTTTGTTTAGAATCAACATTATCATTGTTTATTACTTTTTATTTGTATTTACTATAAAATGAAAAGGTGAAATAATACTTTATTATGTAGCCACCTGGTGAACTCAATAAGCTGGTCTTTAGATTTTTATTTTTCTGAACTTTGATAAGAGTGCTTTGACATTATAAAATATTTTTTCACCTACCTGGGTAGATGTAATCGCATACCAACTAATTATTGTATTATTTTCATTTGTTGTTATGTTTTGTTTTTTTCTTGTGTCTGTTTTGTGTAATGTCTGTAATTATTGTAATAATTGGTTATCCTATAAATTTAATCATGTATCACGCATCATTTGTGTTACTTCAAACACTTTTATTGGTCTTTAGGTTTTTATTTTTCTAAAAACTTTGTTAGGAGTGCT
Organism: Mesoligia furuncula; assembly: GCA_916614155.1. NCBI lineage: Eukaryota > Metazoa > Arthropoda > Insecta > Lepidoptera > Noctuidae > Mesoligia > Mesoligia furuncula. Next base: position 23,528,698 of record OU744806.1, read on the forward strand.
TTGACATTATAAAATATTTTTTCACCTACCTGGGTAGATGTAATCACATACTAAATTGTATTTTTTTTATTTGTTGTTATCTTTTGTTTATTTCTTGTGTCTGTTTTGTGTAATGTCTGTAATTGATGTAATAATTGGTTGTGGTATAAATTTAATCATGTATCACGCATCATTTGTGTTACTTCAAATACTTTTATTTGATAATTAATTAGTCTAAGGTAATAAAGTAAAACGATCTTCATAAAATGTATAGACTCAAGTTTTTGTAACTGAACAGACAGCTGTGCTGCTGGGGAGTTTGTTGCACCACTTCTTCTTTCCAGCTAGAGCACTAGGAAGTGGTGAAGGGCGGGCGTTTTGGGGGACTGTCTTATTGTAATTGTGACATTCGAAATTGTGTGACATTCGAATAAAGTGCTGATTCTAAGCCTAGTTTGAATAATTACATGATTTTATATAAAAATGACTTTTATTATCCTATCATCATACTCATGCCTTCTTCTAATGGGGGAGGCAGAAACTACAGAACGCCATCTGCTATGATACCTTACATACTCCTTTGGTCTCGTTTACGTTCATAAATCTGGCCATACACGCACGCCGGTTGCGAGTACTACCTACAGGCACAGTATTCACAATATTCGCAAGAAACGCATTTCATTTTTTATATAAATATCGTAGCAGGTGGCGCATTTTTTAAATACACGCCACCTAGTGGTCTATTCCTGTAAACTTATGGAAATATTCGCTTACGTCTGTGTGTGTAAACGACCTATATTCAATGGCAGATTTTATTTAACAGTTATGTGTCGAATTGGGTGGATTTTGAGGCAATGTTATGACCAAATTCAATAAAGTGTAATGTCCGATAACCGCGTCCACTACTTTTACGACTTAATAATGTGCCAATTACTCATAAAACAAAATAAACTGAAAATGTTGACTTCAGCGCCATCTAGCGGGAAAACGTCCAAGAGCAGATCGTATGATGCCTTATCTTTATATAAATTCCTGGTAGAATATTAGTCGATGAATAAGAAAAAAAAACATATTAGATGTTTAAATACAATAATAAATCACGTTTGATGTAAGTAACTCAATCATTTGTTTGTTTCTGAACCAATGATTTCAAAAGTCAAAGTTCTGAACCAAAGATTACAATATAATGTGTTCTGAACGCACGTTCAGCTATTGTACGAGGCGCCGGCGCAAGTACTTAGACCGCCGCCCGCCCGCGCCGCCCCGCTAGATGCGACATAACTATCAAACTAAAAATAATGTTTGTTTGTCTGAAACTGACAATATGCGTAAAAGGTATTCTATTTTACAGGTACATTCGATTTTGCAAATGTTTGCAAACTCGTTGGGTTACCGAATTATAATATTATGTACTTACTTATTTAATGTATTGTTGACCAAAAAATATAAGTAGGTAAAAACACATAACCACTGACTTTGTACTTATGTAATTGAGACATGTAAGTACCTAATTAGTATTGTGACGGGATTTCAGCGTCTAAAATCACCGGCCAACTTGCTGTTTCTAAAACCGCCGAAAGATAGGTACTTACTTACCTACTTACTTTTAAAATTGAATAATTATTAGTTATTATACCTACAAATAATTGCAATACTAGAAATATTGCAATTTGAATCAATGAAAATGCAAAGCATACAAAATAAAATAACACGCAAGAAAATCCGTGTGCAATACTATTGCATACAAGCAAGCCCCAAAATTATATTTATATCATGCATGTCGCTACGGCGGCGTAAGAGTGGCAACATGGTGGCGCCCGTTTTCTTCGGAATTCTTTCAATGTTGTTCAAGGTTGCGAACACAACTCGGGTGGGACGGCAACGTCGCGCGTCGCATAAGATGAATGGATAGTCAAAGACCGCGAAATTCAAATTTCCTTACGTTTTTTGCAATTTGCAGGTCAGTGTCAGGTTGTATCTTGATCAAAATATGATTCGCGACAATAACAGGTACATATTTACAGAATTATAATCATTAGAATCATTAATACATCTTTCTAAGTTAGATTTCTACCACCAATTAGTGGCAAAAAACGTAAGAAAATTTGTATTTCGCGGTCTCAACTACCCATTCTAATAAATCCTATCTACGAATAATGATATTTATGTTGCCACAAAACAATATTATGTAATAAAGTTGTTTACGTTGGTAAGGTCGTCAGGTCAGGTTATTGATTATAACGTTTTTTTTTGTGAATCTGTTCATGAAAGGTAGGAAAGGAAATAAATCAATCACTTATTACGTATGATATTGATTTAACAGAATTATAATAACGCGTTTACGCCATCTAGAGTTCTCATCTCTAAAGTTTGCTTGTCAAAACTCACGCACACTAGTGGCGCAACTGTCAAATTTCGTCTGGATTTCGCGATCGTTTTCCTCAGTAAATAATGTAAGTTATTTCCTAAAAAGGTCGATCGCGGGGACATTTCATTATAGAAAAGTGATAAAATGATTCGTTTTCAACAAAGTGTGTCTGTGTTTAGCGTACAATCCCCAAGAAAAATGTATGGACGGCTCATCGCAACATCCACCTTAAGTAGTAGACCTATAACAATGACCCAAAACATTAACAGTAATTGCAACCAATCTCTAAATCCAGTGAACGAAAGATTGCGCGTGCACTCTTCTGCATATACAGCAGGGTATATGTGCAGGAGAGTGACAAAAAAATTTAATTGTAGGAGATGCTCTGAGACTTATACCCAAAAAGAAAGAGATGTGTTTCATAAATGGATCGAACAACGAGAATACACCCTTTTAAAACATCATAATTTAACATATCCATCAAAGAAGTTTTTAATGTTCTATAGGAATATCTCGGGCCTTATACACGATTACTTGAATAAGTATGCTTTCAAAGAATGTGTAAAAAAACGTTTAAAAAATGAAATAATTAAGAAATTTGATGTAAATTGGTTGGGGTGTACACATCATAAAACAGAAGTAAAGGAGTGGTTGCTTAATTTAATGATACGCACCCATGTGCATAATTGGTGCAACATAATAAATAAAATTTTAAAAGGTGGTGTACGAGAACAACTTGTGAAACAGATGTGGGCACCTCAACAAATTGCCTTTGAAAAATATAAAGCTCATAGGTTAAGAGGAAAAATAAATAAAAAGTAATAACTGGAAAGTTTTATTTTTACTTAGTGACAGAACCTTGCAAATAATAAAATTAATCCGATACGAATTTTCCATGGCACATCACTATGCTATCGATATTCAATGCCGGATGGTCATCGTCACTTTTTTTATCTGGGTCATCACTGACTTAGTATATAGTTATCTGTGGTCATCACGAGAATAGGTGACATTACGACACTAGCGCTTGGCGCATATTTTTGGAACTAATCGTCAACTATAGTACTGTCCTATCTGTCTCTGACTTAGTTTATAGTTATCTGTGGTTCCAAGTAATCTAAAATTTAATATTATAGAAACGATATTATTTCAAGTACTTACAAGTGAAAAGTAATTCCGTGAGACTTTTTATGTGATTTGCTGTTGTTTTTGCAACTTTTCACTGCACAGGAAGGCATAATTATATTTTTTTAATCTATGTTAACTTGACGACGACTCGTGACGTACTAAGAGCGATGAGCATGGTTTTAGTGTAGGTGTGTGCGTGAGCGTGTATGTTTACTTGCAGGAGCATGGTTTTATGGCTTCACTTTTGATGTTCGCGGCGCGCCGTCTTTCTTTTTTTGTTGGTCTGAGCTCCTAGCGGATGCTGGCCATGGACGTATTATATATACGTCCATATTGCTAGCTGTCTGCTTTGGAAATATTCCTATAATGAGCATGAGACTATCATAAGAACTCTTCTTTGGTATAAGTACGCTAAAGTAGAGCAGATATAAAAACAATGTTTAGGAACTCTGCCGCGCTAACGATAAGAGCAGTAATGTTTGCATAGTTTTGAGTATTGGTGCGCAAAGTTTTTGCTACAATTTTGAATTTTATAGAGTGAAAAATATAAATGCGCTTTATTTAGGCTACACGTTTCAACCATCACAATTAATTTAAAAACATAACAAAATTGGAACAAAAACTTTGCGCGCCAATACTCAAAACTATGCAAAACCTACTTACTGCTCATCGTTAGCGCGGCAGAACTAAGTGAGGAAGGGGGGGGGTGTGAGTGAGGGGTACTCTCGAGTTCTCGACACTATAATTGGACGTAGTTAAGCAGAAAGGACTCAACAAAAAAAATGACAAGCAGAAAAAAGCGTTAGTCTGTGTAATACAACTTGACTTATGAAAATGTTAGTATATTATCCCATAGGTGACAATATTTCAAATAATTCCAGATACAACATCATTGCAGCAATACACACCTAAACTTAAAATCTCGATAACTCAAAAATAAGTTTTTGTGGGTTGAGTCCTTTCTGCTTAACTACGTCCAATTATTATTATGATTATATCGCAGCGTTGCCAGACCTACGGATTTGTCCGTAGCTCTACGGATTTTTGAACTCTCATACGGCTATAATTATTATGGACATGAATGGATAATCTACGTATTATCGGTCTATCCAAACAAACAAAGGAATATTGTGTTAAATTAAATTAAATGTTGAATAAAACGACTCGCAACAGCGCATCACTAGAACTACTGCAAAAAACTTACATAACCTCATTTATTTGATTTTGATTTTCTTTATCAATTAGAAACTAGTTTTAAGGTCTAGCACCAAATAATAGGAAATATGTATAGCTTTAAAAAATAGTTCATAGATCTACGGACATACATTTCAGGTTCGATTTACGGATTTTAAAAATCGAATTTGGCAACTCTGATCTTAAGTGCTATGCTATGATCGTAGACCAAAGAGTAAAGTAACTATAGGACCGAGAATAGCACAGAGCATTTCAGAGCAAAGACTACAATATAATGCGGTGGCACAGAGCATGTTTGTAATACAGGGCCAGCAGCGGGCAGCCCTATACTCTATGGGGCAGCATAATTGCGTAACACATTATCAATCTCATCTGAATCATTGATAGTGTGTTACGCAATTAGGTACGCCGCAGTATATTTTTGCCCCTGCTTGTCAAGATCACTGACTTCGCAAAACATACTTGACTTTTGAGATATCTTGTAACCCGTATTCGGGAAACCGTTTTCATTACCATCTTAGACATCGATCTACATGGTCTTCAATGATATTTTAGTAAACAGATATGTTATGAGCGCGCAAATTGTGAAGACTAGAAAACGTCCTAATTAGGACGTATTGCCTTTAGTCTATGTCACGCACGTCTACGAGTGAGACGGTGCGCGCAGCTACGTAATTACCATCCGAAATGCCATTTTGTGTATTTAGAAAGTGTACCAATTATGATACCAAAGTTAATAAAACACAAGGAATCTCATACCACACGAAAGTACACATTATACTTCGATTTATTAATATATTTCAATTATTTTCTCTTATTCTGATATTTGGAGGTTAGGAAAAAGAAAGAGATGGAAAATACATTTTTTGTCCTAAGAACGACAAGGATGCGAGCACTCCGGACATAGAATAAAAGTACAGATGCGAATATTAGGCAGTAAAGTTATCTTTACACACAGCAGAGTTCTAGTTTCCCTTTTAATAACTTTTCTTTATAATTTTGTTTGATATATTTAATTATAAATTAAACATGTCATAATATGTAGGAAAAGAAAATATTAATAGCTTATCGTTACCATAGTACCGTAAAACGCTGCAACTTTGCCAACTATGCCCAAGTTTGCCTATTTCGTTTCAATTACGATATTTCGCGTTTGCTTAGTTTTTTCTTATTTTCTACCATTTGGTAGTGATTTTACATTATTAGGGCAACAGATTTTTCATTTTTTGTAATGGTAGCTTCATTGTTACTCTGTCAGTTGGCCAACAAACACCGGTGCGCGTAGGTGAAAATTTTTAGTGTCTTGACACGATTTCATTAAAATAACTTAGTAGGCAATGTTGTGCACTGTTTTGGAAACTTGAGTGACACAACTTTGCCTGGGTCTAGGGTTGTCACTAGTCGCATTTTAATATTGATATATTTTTACTATATAAATGTCATATTTGCATGAAATTTTCACAGCTTGGAACCCGGTTATATCGAAACTCAAGAGCTTGCATGCACTAAATTCCCTTCGTTTTACGATATTTTAATTTAATGTTCCGAAATCGGGTGAAACACAGGTATCACCTAGGAGTTAGAGCTTCTATTGAAAATGTTACATTTTTTATGTCAATGGCACATTCTTATTTTTATTTCGACAGTTATGTTTTCAATCGCCTGTAAGGGTAAGGCAGAGGTGTATCTCTGCCTGACCCTTCAGTGATTACAGGCATGATTTTGTATTTAAGTAAGTCTTAACTTTGTTGCAGAAAACCAGGAGCTCGTAGTTATGCCGATTACTCTGTAAAAATATTAGAAGTTGCTGCAGATCTCGTACGAAAAAAAATCATTTCGTCATACGAAGCGGAAAAGAAATTTGGGATCCCGCGTCAGAACATTTTTAATAAACCAAAAAACATGCATAGCAAACCATTTGGTCAACCTACAGAGTTGACAACTGAGGAAGAAGCCCACATCGTAAAAGCCTGCATTGCTAAAAAGCAAAACATTTGTGATTTTTACTCATAAGTAGCAATTTGTTTTTATTTTTTTACAAAGTGAATAATAATAAAAGTTTAAGAAAATAATCCGTATTTTTTTGAGACAACCCTAGAGTCAACGACATTTTTGTATGAAAAGTTTCTGGTACCTGCTACAACATTGCCTATTAGCTGTAAAAAAATATATATTACCGTCATGGCAATAATCTAACTGCTGGGGACAAGCACGGTGTCTCATGTACACGGAAAAAAAATACTAAAAAGATCAACAATATATTTATTGAGATATCCTTCTAGGCAAAGTTGTGTCTTTTACCTACAACTTTGCCTACGACTTTGAGTGCTTGTAATTCTGAATGACGGCATGATTTAAATAGATTTGGGTTCTACCTGGCAAGGCATAAGGTCTGTTTTCCATCTGCAAGTCTTTAGAAGCCGTAATAGTAAATAGGTTCAGAGATACGAACAAAAAACGTCAAAATCCAGGCAAAGTTACAGCATTTTACGGTATGTCACAGATAGTGTTAAAATAAACCTACCATTGAGATTAAAATTAAATCTTTTCGAAGGTGTATGATTATTTTTACAATTGTATTTCTTTCTTTTTAAAACGTGTTTTATTTTTCACCTACCTACCTTTTAAGTGTTTATTCGTTGCAAAGGCACAAATCCCGACTACAAATTCTGTACACGCGGTTTGTACTTTCTGCCTAGTTAATTTGTTAGTCTATGATGCCAACGTGCGGTGATTGGTAGCCCGAATAATGTTTGTTTACATTCACGCGCAATTGATAACATCTAGCTGTCACTTTTTTTCTTATTCGTTTTATCATGCTATCCTTTTTCTATCCTTTTTACTTGTAGTGAAATGTAAAATGAATGAAAAGTGTGTATGTGTGCTGCCTCTCGGCGCGGAACACTTTTTTCTGTTGTTTTGTAAGTGTATAACATATCTGTTTATTAGAATATCATTGATGGTCTTCATATAACCTGACCAAGATTATGTCTGGACTTTAAAAGAGACTGTGACCTCTGAGTTTGTTTCGGCCTTTCTTCTCAGAGTAGTCAGATAGGAAACGCCGACCTCATCTAGTTTTAAAAAAACATGATTGACGTGTAAAAGTGTTTGTACAAACCTACTTACAAAAATAAAATCATTTATCATTAGTCGAAAGTACTACCTACCTATGTGATTAGTCGATAGGGAACGATTGCTGACGGAGAACCTGCACCGCACGTTTGGCAGTTGCTTTGGAGGCTCATTTTTATCGACTCATTACCCTGCCTGGGAGGAGTCCTTAAATGCTGTATATCGCTCAATGAAAATTAGCCGTTAGAAGGAATTTCATATTAGCGACATTAAAAACATTTTCCAAAAAAAAAAACAACCGACTTCCAAAAAAAACTACAAATTGAAAAATAACTTTAATTTCGGAAGTCGGTGTTTGGTTCCGAATTTTCGTTTATCGACACCGACTTCCGAAATTAAAGTTATTTTTCAATTTGTATTTAGTGTTTTTTTTGGAAGTCGGTTGTTTTTTTTGTAAAAATGTTTTTATTTTTCACTTTTTAGTGGGTCAGTTTGTAATTTATCAAAGTTACATTAGCCTAATGCCAACTGTTCATCACCTTTTACAAAATATTGCTTTTCCCGATGCTGGGACGTTAATTGTTGAGGAGTTCTCCCGGTAAGAACCAGGAGAACTCCTCAACAATCACTCACTATACGCATTGTGACGAGCAAAAATTGCTTACGCTTAGCAACCATATTAAAGTAATCGAATCGCAACCCGTGAAATATTTGTCATTGAGTAGTTCCGATGGCCATCTGTGGTCTCCCATCATCAGCTTCACTTTACCAAATGATGATTTCCGAGAGCAAATGCTCAAGTTACTTTAAAAAATACCCATATCTCTATAGCTTTGCCTATAAAATTTGAAGGTTTCCCTCGATTTTCATGGGATCCTCTCATCAGATTCCAACTTGATGATAAGGGGACCACATCGAGAGTATACCCTTTCAAATAAAAAAATAACTTTTGGAATCGGTCCAGTCGTCTTCGAGTAATCGGTGAACATACACAAGGTAGGTACTGTAAACTGTTGAGGAGTTCCCTTAACTGTCCTTCGTCTTCATCATCAGACCCCTAATGACAGTCACAACCCATCTAGGTGTAAAGTTCACATTAAAACAAATGAATCAAGCCTAAACACAAGGTAACTGCTGTAAATCGTTGAGGAGTCCCCTCGACTGTCTTTCGGCTCCATCATCAGATCGACTCCAGGCCTTCATTAAATTGTAGTGCTTTAAAATACTTAAAGAAAAAATTAACAAACGCACTAGTCGCTCCTACGATTTTCAAATGTTCCCCTCGATTTCACTGGGATGCCATCATCAGATCCTGGTTTCCTTATCATGGGACCACCCTTGGCATATCTCCTTTCCAACAAAAAAAGAATAATCAAAATCGGTTCATAAACAACAAAGTTATCCGCGGACACACATAAAAAAAATATATATATACGGTCGAATTGAGAAACCTCCTCCTTTTTAGGGTTCCGTTGCCAAATGGCAAAAAACGGAACCCTTATAGATTCGTCATGTCTGTCTGTCTGTCCGTCCGTATGTCACAGCCACTTATCTCCGAAACTATAAGAACTATACTGTTGAAACTTGGTATGTAGATGTATTCTGTGAACCGCATTAAGATTTTCACACAAAAATAGAAAAAAAACAATAAATTTTGGGGTTCCCCATACTTAGAACTGAAACTAAAAAATTTTTTTTTCGTCAAACCCATACGTGTGGGGTATTTATGGATAGGTCTTCAAAAATGATATTGAGGTTTCTAAAATCATTTTTTTCTAAACTGAATAGTTTGCGCTAGAGACCCTTCCAAAGTGGTAAAATGTGTGTCCCCCCCCCCCCCCCCCCCCGTAACTTCTAAAATAAGAGAATGATAAAACTAAAAAAAATATATGATGTACAATACCATGTAAACTTCCACCGAAAATTGGTTTGAACGAGATGTAGTAAGTAGTTTTTTTTTAATACGTCATAAATCGTAATCCGCAATTTACATTTTATTCAATCAACTCAAATATAAAAATAATAAAAAAAAACATTTAATTTCATAAACATAAACCTTATTCATAAACCCGGATGTTACGGAACCCTCGGTGCGCGAGTCCGACTCGCTCTTGCCCGGTTTTTTTTTTAAGTCTATTATAAAAGAGCGATTATTACAATAAAAAATACATTCAATAAAAACGCTTTTTGCGCGGGGCATTTAGCAGTTTCTCGCGACCCGTCGCTCGCCGCGTTATAATGTGAAATCGGCCTTAGATGATTACGGAAAACTAAGCAAATCGGTTTTGTGTAAAATGTGTCTTGGGAAAGTAAACAAACAATTATTTAATTAGGTACATTTAATTATTTCTGAAACACAATAATAATTTCCTGTTAATAATCATGTACTTCAACATTAAAATCTAGATCATAACTTGCTCAATACATTGAAAATGATTAATTATCGTCCTATTACTAGACAGCATCATCAGCAGTTGACACTTAACTAAAGAGACAATATCAATCATCCAAGTACTCGAAAGGTTCTGGGGGCTCGGGTTCCTTTTCTTCTTCAGTCTTGGGACCGAAAGCGGCCACAGGCTCGACCAGCTGCTGTTCACCATCCCCAGAGTGGTTCAACATAACGATGCCGCCAATTGTAACGTCTTTCAATGGCGTGAACCCGGAGCCTTCTACAGCCGTCAAGTTCTTCAACTGTTGCCTCATAACCCTCGCGGGGTTATTCAAAATTTCAAAAGTAGGCTCAGGCTCTTTCTTCTCTTTAGTTTCTTTCTCTTCGCCCTCTTTTTCCTCCTTCTTAACTTCCTTGGACGAGCCGGCAGTGGCAGCGGTGGCGTCCTTATCAGATTTTCCATGAACTGTAATGTTAGGGTTTGGTGACTTTGAGGGTTTCTTTTCTTCTTCATCAACATCCATTTTAGAAGTAGAGGAAGAGGTCATGCTTCCTGAACCTTCAGTTCCGTGCGCCCGCCTGCGAGCCTTAGCTGCAGCAATACTCAATACAGCAGTAGTGACTCTCTCCCTTTCTTCACGTTTCTTTTCTTCCAATGGCGCAGGGTATGCGTAAAGAGAAGGTTTCGAGTTGGACTTGAAGTCCATCTGCGGCATCTTCAGGTCAGAGTTGAGAGCAATCAGGCAAGTAGGTGTGAAAGCTAGAGACAGGCAGTGAGCCAGAGGGAACCAGTACCAGTACTGTGTAAAGACTAGCATGCCTACAACAGCAAGCATGTTCATGTGGCCTGTCCTGTTTTGCAGAGACACAGTTACGTTGCGGCCACCGGCGTCAATGATACCCTGAGCCAAGATAGCTCCAAATTTAGCCATCACGTCTTCGTGTTTGTTTGAAATCACTTGTGCGTAAAGTTGACGGAAATATGTGACTTTGGGGCAAAGAACTTCAGTTTGTTGGATAAGAATCATGGCAGACGCAATCAAGGCGCCTTGCCTCACAAAGTTGACAGGGTCGAACTTGACCATAGGTTCCAAGAGGCCAATAGCCTCGCGATTGCCAGTTCCGGCGCAAGCGATACCCAAAGCCATAGCAGCGCCATAACGAACGTGAGGGTTGTACGATTCAGCTAACAGAGATACAACTGAAGGGCACTGTTCTGGTGTCCTGAAGAGAAGGAAGCCGAGAGCGGTGACGGCGGCACGACGTACGTCGTCGTTTACGTCAGAGACGGCGACGTGAAGCAGTGTGCGGATAGAGTCGTTGTTGCCAGTACCAGAGTAAGCAGTGGCGATGGTGTAGCAACCGGCACGACGCAGCAAAGGATCCTTGTCTCTCAACAATTGCTGCACAAGGGCGTCAGCCTCTTCGAGACGTCCATACATAGTGAAGGCTATACCTACAGCCAAACCTCTTAATATCTTTTCATGCTGAGTTTCTTGAGCATATGCAACCATGTCTTCAATGGCAGCTGCATGCCTGGAGCCCAACATGACCATTCCCATGGCTATACCAGCCGCCTCGCCGGTTACCGCATCATCTTGGTACAGGTTAAACTTGAGCTGTTCATAGACATCCTGTCTGTGGGTACCCATAGCAGCCAGGCCAAGTCCAAGACAGCCTCCATGGCGCACCATCTCATTCTGAGCATCTTTTAGCTGTGTTAGAAGATAGTCAATGATATTTGCACCATGATTAGCATGAATTAAACCTAGGGCATATAGGCCTCCTCCCTCAGAGTATCCTGATGAAGGGCCAGCCTCTTTTGGCAAGTAAGATTGCATGAGAGCTAGGGACTCACTTTCATGACCCCTATGGATAACTCCAAGGGATGCTGTTACTGTTAGCTTAGCCCAGTTTGTGGCCCTGGCAAGCCATTCTAAGTTGTCCCTCAAGAACTGATCACTAGTTGTTCCTGAGTGCATGAAGGCATTGGCTATGACAGTGGCTGTGTGACAAATAGACACCCTAATGGCATCTTTAGTGTTCTTCAAGATTAGTAAATCAGCATGATTAGATCTAATCAGAAACTGTAGTTGTAACCCTATGGAGACTTCACCTCCTAAGATTGAAATTAACTTTTCTACCCTCCTTTGATGTTCCTTTTCTTCATCATTCAGACTTTCAATATCTCTCTCTGGTTTCTTGGATTCTTCAGCAGCAGCAGGAGGAGCAGCAGCAGTAGCAGGTTGATCAACCTCCATGGAAGCCTCTGGGAATGGCCCACCTTGAGGTTGGGGTTTACCACCAAGAGCACTAGGGATGGGTGCTGTTGTCCTAAGAGCCTGTAATACTCTACCAAGGAACTGTTGTGTAGCCGAGTCATACAAGTCAAACGCTATTTGGTATGCCATGAGAACAGATTCTTGAGGTCCATGAGTCAGTTTGTCAAGGATTTCGGCTACAGAGAGAGGATCCTCAAGAAAGATAAGACACTGACACATATTGACGTAATCGGGGATGTTGAGACCTCTGTAGAGACCCACCAGGGACCGGAGTACTGTGCTGCGGAAGCCTCTGTTCTGCAGGAGGCTCATGGCTACAGTGAAGGCATACAGAAGCATACCTGGAAGTTTAAAAAGGTAACATTATACAACTATATTTACACTTAAAAGTAGGTAATTCACATTATTATGGGTAAATGCATAATATAAACATTAAAATATTGAAACTTCATCAAACTCAAAAAGGAAGAAAACAGTCTTTTAGTTCGTGTATTATGCTAGCAATATGTAGTATGATTGAATTGCAAAATAGGGGTGGTAGATGTGCCTGGTATTAATTTATGCTGATCAATAAATCCATATCCTTTTTTTCCTGTGGCAACACTACAGCTAACAGCTGTTAAAAACTTGTTCTCGTAATTTTAATCTTAAATATTAAATTTCGTTTGTTTTTTAGGCCTATTACCAATTACTCCTCAAGTAAATAGGATAATAATGTGTATTTTGTGTTAGATTCACATAACTAGTGCAAATAATTGTAAATATTTCAATGTGAATCAGTGACAGTTGCCGGCACAAGTGAATTTTGCATTGTCATCTCGATATCAGGTACAATACTCTATATTCTGCTTGGTATTAGTTTGTTTACGTACTACAATTTCAACAGCAATTAGTTTGTTCATTTTTAGTAAGGCTACTTATTGATGCCAATGACCTTTGAACGTAAACATAACCTTACTTTGGTTTGGTGACAGAACTCCTTAGAATTGCATCTAAATTTCATTTTTCCCTTAAAACTAATCATCTTCTCAACTGCTGCCACAACTACCTTCTCTCTTCTAATTTCTTGTCGCTTCCTTACTAGTTTTTATCATGATTATGACTCGCAGCGCCCGTGCTCGCCTCGGAGAGTCCAAACTCAATGAGGCTTTGAGCGCCTTAAAGGCGTCAAAGGAGTCCTGTGACCAACTAATTAAGGAAATAGAGGACAATGAAAGGGTGCTCTTTGATGCCCACGACAAGAATAGGAAGTTAAAACTTGAAATGGCTCAGATATATACTCAATACACTGATGCCATAGAAGAACGGGATAGACTTCAACTTATTGTGGACGGGTTCAGCCAGTGTAGCACAGAGTATGAACAAGCTCTTAGTCAAAAACATACATTACAACAGCAGCTACATGAGGCTCAAAGTCAAATAACACAACTTGAGACAACCAATCTTAACATCACCGCCTCGCTGAACCAAAGTCTGTTCAATGAATTGATGCCTATTGCCCCGTCAATGGTTTCTGCCATAAATCCCACATACACTATTGATTTGACAGCTGATGATGAATCAAAATCATATAATTCAGTGAGGGTAGTAACCAGTAAAAATAAACTTAAAAAATACATTAAAATTAATAAATACATTGTCAAAACACAAAAAATGGTAAAAAGACAAAAGTTCTTTATCAAAAACGTTAAATTGAATAGAGAAAGGTTGAATTTACTCAAACAATTAGACATGTATTCTTATAATTTGGAGCAGAGTACTAGGAAGTACAAAATTGACACAGAAACCTTGCAATCTGAACTTGACCATCTACAGGAGAAACTTAGTTCAATGACCAACAAATATAATACCTCTGAAGACCTAATGAGGGAATATGTGTTAGCAATGAATGAGCTAGTAAACTCACAAAAAAACAACTGTGAGCATTGTCAGACACCATCTAATGTGCTTACACCGGACCATTCATTGTCAACTTGCAATACCACCTTACTGCAGCCCTGTGTTGATTTGGTAATTCCTTCTATTAATAGTTCGTATAAACATTGTAAACAAACTTTAAATAATTTAAATAATGATATTGTATTATTTTGTGATGAGATTGGTAAGGACTTAGGTCACTTATTGACAGATGAATATCCAGGACACTCAATAGTAAATTACTGTATGCCTGGTTGTTCTTTGTTTCATATTATGAAAGAAATTATTAAATGTAACTTTACCCAGGATACAACTTTATTAATTTTTATGGGTAATAGGGGAAATCTAAACAAAGGAGAACTGCTCCAGTATCATAGAACTTTATGCAACCTTAGTTTAAGAAAAGTTGTGTTGTTTACATTTCCTTATAGTAACAGTTTGCCACAGGAAGAAAATAGCTTAAGATTTGAATTGAATATGACATTACATAACTTGACATTTAATAATAACATGTTCCATTTAGTTGATATTAACAATTATGTTAGTAATAATTTTTATTTGACAAAAGATAGATATAACAATGTTATGTACTATCTTTCTGACTATTATAAAAGACAGATAGCTGTGTCGCTATCTTATTTTTTTTCTATTACAGCCAAAAATTTGGCTAAACAACTTGCTTCTTTTGAGCAATGCAACAATATTATAAATACTTCTGCCAATAATTTGGTCACTATTAATGACATTGTTAATAATTTAAATTAGAAATTAAGACAATAGAGGCAACCTCTAGCTATAATAGTAAAAATAACTCAAAAAAAAAGTTAAACTCAGTAAATAGTATCAACCTAGTGCATCAAAATATTCAAGGATTTATGAACAAAGATTTAGAAGTAGAATTATTTATGAATTTTAATAGTATTGACATTCTTTGTATAACAGAACATTGGCTGAAAAGCCACCAGTTCTTGTTCAATTTTAATAATCACCAGGTTGGTAGTTCGTTTAGCAGAATAAATGCTATACACGGTGGCTCATTAATTTTAGTAAGTAACCAGCTCAAATTTAAAGATCGTAAAGATATTGTGAGCCTATCTGTTGAGCGTACAGTTGAAATTGCCTGTATAGAATTGGAGCACTCTATTGTATTAAGCGTGTATAGACCCCCTTCAGGATTGTATGACTGCTTTGAAAAAGTAATGGATGAAGTGTTACACAGGATTTGTAACTCAAACAAGTCCGTTATCATTTGTGGTGATTTTAATGTCAATTTATTAGAAAACTCAGGTTCTCGTAGTAAAATTTTAAGTCTGTTTCAGTCCTACAATCTTCTAAACCTATTTTTGGAGCCAACAAGAATAACCCCTACTAGTGCCACATGCCTAGATAATATTTATACAGACATTATACCAAGCCACAAAGAAATTATAACTTTACTAGATTCTGATCATTGCGGGCAAAGGATAACTATTCAAAACCTAAACAAAAAAGTGGCTAAAAAGGATATCACTGTTAACCCCAAAACTGCAAGTCGCTTGGAGGCTTTTAAAGGTAAACTCATTAATAAACTACCAGTTTTATCTAATCATGCTGATCCTAATCAACTTTATGATAATTTTTTTAATGTATACTGTAAACAATTTGATTCCACCTTTATTCCCAAGACTATCTCAGTTAATAGCAATGCATCGTTCAGTGATTGGGCTACCATTGGTATTCATAAAAGTAGAACACGGCTTTATGAATTGTACAATGAAAGGACTTATATTAACACTGATGAATTTAATTTGTATGTTAGAAATTATTCAAAATTATTTAAAAAAGTTTGTTATATGGCCAAGTCACGCTATTTGGGTTCAAAGATTAAAAACAGCAGTAATGTAATTAAAACGACTTGGAATATTATTAATAGTGAAACGGGAAGATCTAGTAACCGAAATACTGACTACAGCCTGTCTATTAATGACAACATAATAAAATCAGACTCACAAGTCGCCGAGGCATTTGAAAATTTCTTTTCAGATATTCCCGTTTCAACTACTAAATCACTAAACTCATCACCTTCTGTTGCTGAGTCTTTGCTTAAGGACAATGTTAATGGTTGCGATTCGGAATTTAATTTTGAATATATTACCTGTAGAGATATAATTAAAACCTTTCACACTTTAAATGTAAAAAAGACTGCAGATCTGTGGGGTAATTCTGTAGAAGTAGCTAAGTCTATTATTGACATTGTGGCACCTACTCTAGCTCTTATCTTTAATAGTTGTATTGACAATGGGGAGTTTCCTGACCTTATGAAAAATAGTAAAATAATACCTTTGTTTAAATCAGGTAGTACATCAGACCCCACAAATTATAGACCTATTTCTGTACTACCTACCTTTAGTAAAATTTTTGAGAAATTAATTTTAGACCAAATGCAAAGATTTTTTAATAAACATAAATTATTACATAGCAAACAGTTCGGTTTTACAAGGGGTCGTTCAACTACTGATGCCGGTGTTGAACTTTTAGGACATATTTATAATGCATGGGAAGATAAATGCGATGCCTTGGGCATCTTTTGTGATTTGTCCAAGGCATTCGATTGCGTTCTTCACGAAACGTTAATCAGGAAACTCCGCCACTACGGGATCCGAAACACTGCTCTGGATCTTCTTACTTCATACTTGAGTAAAAGGATTCAGAGCGTTGACGTTAATGGAAAAAGATCACCCGGATCTATAGTAACAATGGGAGTCCCACAGGGCTCAATTCTTGGTCCTTTCTTGTTTCTTATTTATATTAATGACTTGCCGTACCTCATAAAGGATAATCATGATATAGTGTTGTTTGCAGATGACACTTCTCTTTTGTTTAAACTTAAACGTCAGCAGTTGGTTACTGACGATGTAAATAGCGCGATCTCGAAAGTAGTCCACTGGTTCAATGTTAATAATTTGCTTTTAAACGAGAAAAAAACCAAATGCATTAAGTTTACGCTACCCCACGTTAGGCAGGTGAAAACTAATGTGTTGATAAAGGGCGAGGAATTGAATCCTGAAGACAACACAGTATTCTTGGGCATAACTTTGGATGCTAAGCTTCAGTGGGGTCCACATATAGATAAATTGTCAAAAAAGCTAAGTTCCGCAGCATATGCTGTTAGAAAAATTCGTAATTTAACTGATATAGAGACTGCCCGTTTAGTGTACTTTAGCTATTTTCATAGTGTAATGTCGTACGGTATTCTATTGTGGGGAAATGCCGCCGATATTCAGACTATCTTTGTTTTACAGAAGCGAGCTGTTCGATCAATTTATAAATTAAGTCCGAGACACTCTCTCAGAGACAAATTTAAAGAGATTAATGTAATGACTGTGCCTTCTCAGTATATTTATGAAAATCTTTTATATGCCCATAAAAACATAAAATTGTTTAAAAAATACAGTGATATCCATAATATAAATACTAGAAATAAACACAAATTTGTTGTACCTACAACAAGGCTCAAAAAAATAGGTGGCTCGTTCAGATGCCAATGTATACGCTTTTATAATAAGCTACCAAGCCACGTTCAAGATCTAAGCCTCAATAAATTCAAATCATTCATTAAACGTAAGTTGTGCCAGAAAGCCTTTTATACCGTTAAAGATTATATTGAGGACAAAAAGGCTTGGGATTGAGCTGCTTCAAATTTCTGCATTTTGAATGACTTTTTTTTTTTATATACTCATTGACATTAATGATTTTTTTTTATAAACAATGACATTTACTTACTTTGTAAAGTATTATATATATAAATTTTTTTTTTTTACATTGTGATTTGTGAATGTGAAGACGATGTGGGTCATTTTATTAATTTTTTATGTTTTATTTTTCTCTCTGTTCTATTACTTGTTTTTTTTTTTTTTTCTCTCATGGTCTGGCAGTTTGAGTAATTTATGTGGCCTACCCAAATGTCCTTTCTTTGGTATTGTTCGTCGAATCGTTGAGCTCCTTAAGTCTTGAGTTGAGCTGCACGATTTCTGACAAATGCGTGCACTGACTGGACAGGTCCTCTCAATCTGTGTGGTTCTTTCCTCAAAAGACCATCTCAGACATCGATCTACATGGTCTTCATATAACCTGACCAAGATTATGTCTGGACTTTAAAAGAGACTGTGACCTCTGAGTTTGTTTCGGCCTTTCTTCTCAGAGTAGTCAGATAGGAAACGCCGACCTCATCTAGTTTAAAAAAAACATGATTGACGTGTAAAAGTGTTTGTACAAACCTACTTACAAAAATAAAATCATTTATCATTTATCATTATCATTTATCATAGTTTATTGAATCCCTTTTGAAACAGCTCCTTGTGCTAGAAATTGATGATGTTTCTTATAATTTTTATTCTAGAATTTGCTATGCAAAATGTCTTATTTGTGTAATGTCATGACCGCTTAGCAGTTTATTGAAAGATCATTAGCATTTAAATTACTTATAGAAATGTTATTGATTTGTTGTTTTGTATGTAAAAAATACTTTGTAAACATTCAGCACCAACTTCCAGATTGTTAATGATTTTAATAAAATATTCAAATAGGTACCTAATAACAAAGACCATACAGGCATTGACCCTCCAATGACTCATGAATTTTCATCAATTGGATAAAAAAAATTATTAAACATGTCAAAAATATAATAAGTACTAGATTTGTACTGAAGACAAAGGTTTTTTTTAAGAGTTGTTTTGAACTTACCAGCTACATCATCAGATTTCATGATGGACTCCTCGAATATGTCCATGCGGCGGGTCTCCAGCGCCAAGCCCAGCGCCTGCCTGTATTGTCCATCTTCAAGACATCGCTGAAACATTCGATTCACGATGGCTTCCAAGCGAGGATCTATCGTCTCCGCCATGCTGTCCACGAACAGTGCCTTCCTCTTCTGGGTGTAGAAGTCGATCGCTTTTGCAATCGTAGTATCGACATACTCATTTCTTGCGTTCACGTCGAACAAGTCACCAGCGCCCAGCGCATACGTCAACGAATCTTCAAAGGCTCCTAAGTGGTAATATACCTTACTTGCCACCAAAGCAGCGAGCTGGTGCTGGGAGAAAACTTTGTCTTCATGCAAAATTTCGATCTTCTCAATAGATTCTGATATTTCTGGCCAAAACTCGTCAACTATGTTGTCCAACCTCTTCAACGCAAACTCTTTCACTTCGGACATCGGCTCATCCAGCAGGGATATAATCCCCGCCGCTGATGTTATATTCATCTTGTTGTTTTTTAACTTTAATCCAATTGCACAAACCTTTCGCAGACACTTTTTGCTTATTAATCGGCAATTTCTGAAATGAGTACAACAATATTACGATGATTCGGATGATTTGACAAATTTCTTTCATCCATGGACAATCTAAACTTGACGGGGTTGCCATTATTTCAACAAAACAATGACAATGAAAATATTATTAAATATTTTTATAATAATGAAATTGTTTATTGAATATGTGAACAAAATTGAACTAACGTTTGATTTTGATGATTAAATTAACTTTCAGACCTTTCCGCTTCCACTTCACAAATTCCTCGCTAATAACTTGACGGCTGAAGCATTGCATTTTATTTTTTGTAGTAAAAACACTCAATCATAGATCTCGTAGAATGAGATTATGAGACTCAGTGAGGTGCGTTTTTAATATGAACCAAGAACTGATTTTTATATAATTATTCAGTGTAGTATTAAAAATGAAATTTTGATATGTAGTTAGCTATTACTCGTACATTCATAAATTAAAAAAGTTTTGAATGGCTTGGTCATTTTTTAATTTCAAAATTTTGTCGCAAGTGTGTCTTGCTCTTCAATGGGTTTTATTTAGTTTGATATTCTGAACCCACCTCTATTGTGAGTTGTCAATTTTCTGTCAAACACATTCCTACGTAGTACGAAAGAAACATCTGTAGTAACTCTCTCTGTGAATATCGCAATAATTTTACAAAATGCTAGACCTATTCAGCATCTTTAGTAAAGGAGGCATAGTGCTATGGTGTTTCCAGAGCACGAGCGAAATTTTTTCGCCATCCGTGAACGCTCTGATACGTAGTGTGATATTACAAGTAAGTTAACATTTACAAGTTGGGAAGCCCCTAGTGTAAAGTGGTTTAATCTGATTAAGTATTCACAACGTGGATAATTTACATATGCTAAAATTTGGTATTTTGTATTATCGTGAACTTAGAATTTACATATTAATTGGATCTGCTTGCACTAATGTCCTTGTCTTATTTATATTGCGTACTGTGCATGTTATCGTAGTCTATAGGGCCTTATCTTCCGCAAATCTTATGAGTATACCATATGTGACAATATAAATACTGTTTACTGTATAATAAGGCATCAGTGCCTAGAGACATGTATCAATACTAAGTGTACTAAACATTAATTTTCACCCCTCCACTAACCATGAATTAATAAAGTTAGGTATTGCTACATTAACCTAATCGGATCACCTTACATAACTTATTTAGTTACTTGTACCTATTCTTTCTTCTACAACATTTACATAGCCTTTATTTTAATTTAACCTGTTTAAAATTTCATAGAAAACCTTTAATTTTTCAGGAGCGTTCAGGCAACAACACTTTCAACCATAATGCCTTATCGTTGCAATATAAACTCGACAACGAGTTTGAGCTGGTTTTTGTGGTGGCTTACCAGCGCATTCTGCAGTTATCGTATGTGGATAAGTTCCTCAACGATGTACACCTGGAGTTTAGGGACAAGTACAAGAATGAGCTGCAGGGAGGACGGCATATCATGGACTTTGATTTCAAGATGACATTTGATAAAGTGTTACAGAATTGTGAAAAATGGGGTGAGAGAACATAATATAACTGTATCTGCATTGATTTTTTATTTTGCATCATTTAACAACTCGTTACTTATTATTCAATGCATAGCCTACAAATCCAACTAAGGACCCAAGCATTATGTAGTTGGGAAAAGGCCAAGCTGATGATGATGATTCTCCAAATCCAGCAAGCATGATCACCATTCATAATGGTTATTGAAAAGAGTAGTTCATATACCTATTTTATTTTTACTACACACTTTGCCCCACTGCTGGGCAATGGCCACCCGACACTCCTTCCATCTCTGCCAGGGACCAATTCTAACTTAAAGAGTCTAGCTTATACAAATTTTCTAATATTGTATTACAGCTAAATCGCAAGCTAAGATTCCAAAACAAATGAGAACATTCGAAGACTCACAGAAGTCCAAAAAGACTGTTGCTTCAATGATTGAACACAGGGGAGAAGATAAGGGGAAGAAATCTGGTAAGATTTATTAGAAATAATAATGTTTGTTTTCACATAATTTTAAAGTAACAGGTTTCATCTTTAGATTTTTTTTAAAGTAATAAAATGTCTGAATGAAATGTTTTCACTGCATAATCAGTCTATAAAGTTCCCACTGCTGGGACACAGGCCTCTTCTCTTCTAAAAGAAGTGGGCTTTAATCTTCCACGTGGGCCCAGTGCCGGTTGTTAGACGTCACATGTCTTCTAATGTATGGTTCTAGGACATGTTGGTTTCCTCACAATGTTTTCTTCATATTACTTGTACTTCAGACTGACAAGCAACTTGGTACAAATTATCTCTTTCCACCTGTAATGCTGTTATTTTTAATTGGCTTATCTGTAAAGAATTATTATTATGTACCTACCTACATTCTATTCTATTCTGTATGTTTCTTTCTATTGTAACTGTTTTACACCTAATTTAAAACAATATTAATTAAGTAGTATGTTTAGAAGTATAGTATACTACCAAATAAGTGTACTGGCTGCTTGCACCTGCAAGCAGCCAGTACACTTATTTGGTGATTATGATGGTTTAATGTCATCATGAAACCAGAGTAAGAGAGGGACGGAGCTATAAATGACCAATAGCGCCATCCCTATTTTGGACTGGAATCAAGATGGCATTAATACTTCGTAATACGACCCCAAAAAGCGTCAATAGTTAATTGGTGATGATAGCCCACTGCCTAGAAAACGGCCTCAGTTTATAATGCTCTATCAGAAGAAAAAAAACAACTTTCCTAATAGAATAAAACTTGTTTTCAGTAAAAATAGTAGAGAATAAGAGCCTGACTAATGGCAAGGTGGAGGAATCGCCCGAACCTGAAGATGATGTGATTGCCTTGAACAGAGCCAAGCTGGCTCAGAAACTTGCCTCCAAAGGCAAGAAGGAGCTGCCTAAGTAAGTAGCATTGTTACAACTATTACCTAGACTAGAGTCAAGAGCAAACCCTATTCAAATAAAAAAAAACTTTATTATCATTTGCTGTAAAAGAATTCTACCACACTATAGACACCAGGTTCTTGCCAAAGGCTGGGTTTTGCCTTACCAATAGTAGCATTTTTTATTGGCATTCGGGGCATATAAATCCATTTGTAAGCTAGTCTACTATGCAAATCTATGAGGTCTTTGCTTCATTATTGGTAAAGGTACAGTCTTAATTTTAACCAATAATGGTTCGTAAATTATAGGAATCGTCCATTACTCAATTGACTTTATTTAGACCTAGTTTGATAGACAAATAGTAATTATTATTATATAGAGAACTACTACTATTTTCTTGGTGGATAATTGCAATATACCAAGAAAAGTAGTGAAGGAGGTGGGAGGAGGGAAGCTTTTCCAGTGGGACAACATAGGCTTTTAAAAATACCATGTTTTTATCACAACAGACTTAGCATAAAGTTATTGTATGCTGCATACAATTGAAATTGTTTATTCTATAAATAGGATATCAAAATCACTTTTACAAGTCATATTATAAAATAACAAGTGCGAGTCGGACTCGCACACGAAGGGTTTCGTGCCACAAAGCAAAAACGCCGAAAAAAACACGTTTGTTGTATGGGAGCCCCCTTAAATATTTATTTTATTCTGTTATTAGTATTTGTTGTTATAGCGGCAACAGAAATACATCATCTGTGAAAATTACAACTGTCTAACTATCACGGTTCATGAGATACAGCCAGGTGACAGACGGACAGTGGAGCCTTAGTAATAGGGTCCCGTTTTTACCCTTTGGGTACGGAACCCTAAAAAGCTAGATGAGGTCGGCGTTTCCTATTCTGACTACTCTGAGAAGAAAGGTCGAAACAAACTCGGAGGTCACAGTCTCTTTTAAAAGTCCAGACATAATCTTGGTCACATCATGTTTTATTGATTGATGTCTGAAATGGTCTTTTGAGAAAATTACCACACAGATATGAGTGGGCCAGTCCAGAAAGTGCAAGCATTTGTCAGTAATTGTGTAGCTCAACTCAGAACTTGAGGAGCTCAACAACAACACTTTCAAGTAATATTAGTGCTATGTCTTTTCTTACCTTGCTGAATGTACTTATGTGGCATACAAGCGTCTGTAAGACAAACAGGATAATATCAGTTTTCCTGTTTGAGTAACAGACTTGTTTTATTCATCACAATATTATGTTTTCCTTGTGAAACAAGTTTTGTTTAGGTACTCATCTTAAGTTCTTTTTTATGTAGAATTAAACGAAATTATATCATGGATTTAATTAATAGTTGAAATAGAAGTTATTAAACAATTTCTTTACACTTATCACATCACACAGGTTATGTAAGAGTGTTGGTACATTTGACAAAATGTAATTACTTATTCTTATCTGTAAACCTATGTACTAACTGTAACAGTAACTGCAAGAATAAATAATTATACGGTATACTCAAATGATATAGTTACCTACCTTATTTTCTTTCGCTTTAGCGCCAACATTTTACTTAATATTTTCTAGTAGGTACCTATTGATCTCAAATTATACAAATATTTTCAAAGCTAATTTTAATTGTGATAGCTACTTCCATATGGGAAAGCTACTTTACAAAGCTTTACTTCATTATTGGTAAAGATACAAGATTCTTAATTTTAACCAATAACATTCCTTAAATTATAGGAATCGTCCATTACTCAATTGACTTTATTTAGACCTAGTTTGATAGACAAATAGTAATTATTATTATACAGGGTTCTTGGTAAAACATTAACAACCTCTTAAGAGGTCATACTCATCATTATGAACAACTTTTATTAGGAGATCAAACATTTTGACGAGTTATACGAACATAAATGTAGGTAACAGCAGATTTTTTTTTTACAAATAACCCTGTATAGAGAACTAGTAATATTATTTTAAAATTACTTACAAAGATTCAAAATCGTATTGTTTTCTCAGTTTACATTGGTATGCCTTCTACTTATTTAGTGCATAGAGAATAAAACTTAAAATAAAAAAGAAAGCTTTTGTTTGATCTTAGATCACCGATTTGTGATGTCTCTCTATTATTCCTCATCTTATTTTCGTTTCGACGGTACATCTTTGTTACTTATACTGGAGACTGGACCCAGAAATAGTTTAGTCGTTGTTGTTTGTTATTACTCATAAGAATATTATTAAAATACTTCTTTCTCCGCAGGAAGTCTCCCAAGAGTCCTAAGGTGGAGCGTGTGAAACAGCCGCGCGTGTGGGAGCTGGGCGGCGGCACCCGCGACCTGCCCTCGCTAGACTTTAGTACTGACAAGCCCGAGGATGCCAACAACGAGATCACGCCCGACACACAGGTTGGTTTACTGTTGGAGAAATTTTTACAATACTAGCTTTTACCCTCGATCTCCCTCCGCGTGGAGTTCGAAATAAAATATACTTATATAACCTTCGCCATGAAAAACTACGTATAAACTAAAACATTTGCCAACTCGAAGAAATAATCGTATAACACAATCTTATACACAATCTTACTGAACAATTGGATTTTTCACATTTTTATTTTTCAATATAATATAGTTTAAAATCTAATAAATATTAAATTGCAGTTGATCGGTCAAATGACGGGCGCTATCCGCGACCTGGAAGTGGACTCGGACGAGAGCAGCAGCGACGAGGAAGTCGAGCACTCCGCGCATCCCAGTCCCAAGAAGACTGGCGGCATGTTCAGCATATTTAAGGGTGAGTGCTGTATGAAATATCTAAGTTAGGTTAATCTTACATTCTGGAAATAAAATTAATAAATACTATTTTTTATTATAATTTTTTATGTCTGTAAATAAAAAATTCAAAGTCCTGTCTGACTGATATATCAACGCACAGCCTAAACCGCTGGTCTTAGAGACATGAAATTTGGAGGCTGTGTTCTTTGTGAAGAGTAGGTATCCACTAAGAAAGGGTTTTTCGAAAGTCCACCCCTAAGAGGGTGAATGGAGGGTGAAATTTCACGCGTACGAAGTCGCGGGCCGAAGCTATAGTTAAGAAACATAAAGGTTTTGTAGTACAGTCAAAAGCAAAAGTAGATGATCAAAATCAGAAATTCAATACTAATGAACGGAGTTCGCGTCAGAACTGTGTGGCGTCAAGTGATTTCTGTGTGGCGTTGATGTGGCGTTGAGTGGTTTGAATCACTTCGACGCCACACAGCTCTGACGCGAACTCCGTTCATTAGTATTGAATTTCTGATTTTGATCATCTACTTTTGCTGTTGACTGTACATGAGGGACCTAGAAAGTATGCATTATTAATTACATGGTATAGGTACAACGAATTGTTGGGTGAATCGCTGCTCTCCTAGTTAGATTACTGAATAATCTGTATTTAGGAGAGACAAATTGCTGTTGAAAATGTTAAAATAAGCTGAAAACCAATGTGCTCATTCCAAAGGGGAAATAAGTTGGTGAAACTCATGCTTATAATTCGCGAAGGGTTAGGCAAGGTTATACCTACAGCGAAAAGTAGAGCATACCTAAGTATATGGGTTTATTAACAATTTTAATAAAAATAATTAACAAGAAATGAGCTCATTTCTTTTTTCTAGAATTTGATCCTCATTAGGGACACTTTCGAATGTACACTGTGTTTTTTTAAATCAAAGACAAAGACATTTATTCGTAGGATATGGTAGGTACAAAGTTGGTTGGTATAATGGATAAGTTCAACACATCCGGCATACGAATATTCACAATGTGAACCTAATGTACACGTGGGTAGGTATAAAACCTAACTTGTTTATTACATAAACTCTATTAGACACAAAACACTTATAAAATCAACATAATCAATAAAAATCAAAATCAACGGGTTCGATTCCTGG
Source organism: Mesoligia furuncula (assembly GCA_916614155.1). Taxonomy (NCBI): domain Eukaryota; kingdom Metazoa; phylum Arthropoda; class Insecta; order Lepidoptera; family Noctuidae; genus Mesoligia; species Mesoligia furuncula. Next base: position 23,555,177 of record OU744806.1, read on the forward strand.
CTAGAAATATTGATTTTTCAAAAATCCAATGATACAGTTTTAGTTTTCATGAAAAGCGAGCACGAGACTCCTTTGAGTACTTTTCGCTGTTCCTCATAGTTACGAATTTGGCCATCCACGCCCACTTGAAAAATTCACCCTGTATATGCGTTATCAATGTGTTCTCTCGCGCATATGACGAGATATATGGCAATAACTCATGTCTTGGTAAAAAGACTACCTAGTTATAGTCCGCGCGGAACTAGTTGGCCGCGCTTTGGGTGGGGACGGGGTTGAGGGCGGCGGGGCTGCCTATTGTTCGCAACGCACGTACTGAGTCATGACAAAGCGCCCCCGCCCCTCCGTCACACCGCTCACATATCTAAGGTGCGGCCAACTAGTTCCGCGCGGACTAAAACAATGTTGGTAGTAGGGTTGACTGTACAAAAAGTATTAAACGTAGGTACGTGTACGTGTAATACTCTGACTTTGACTTTTTATTGACTTTACTTATACTTTGACTTTTTATTTGGCCTGAATAAAAAGTCAAGACATAGTGCTGCGAACAATACAGTGAAGCATGCAAAAACTACACCTCCGCTCTGTGCATACATGCTCACACGCACACATTTACAACCATTTACAGTCACACTACACCTCACTATGTGCATACATGTTTACGAAACCGGCTTCACTATATGCTAAGGATACACATGCCAGTAACTGGCACAAAAGTATGCAAGTAGTTTGCATGTCATTATGGTATTCACCAATCAGCTTGCATGCCGTGTTCCATAACAACTTCTGATTGGTGAATACCAACTGGTATGCCAGCTACTTGCATACTTTTGTGCAAGTTACAGGCATGTGTATTCCGGGGTTTACTGTTGACAGCCTCTGTCTTGGTTTTTAATTTGGTCTAAGAAGTCCATCAACACTTCTACGGAAAACTACGCGTCAAAATTTTGCATCGATGGACTATAATTTTCTAGTTTAGTACTGTTTTCCTTTCTAGGTTAAATGATAAATTATTTATTTTCTGTAAGTAGGTTTGTATAAACACTTTTACACGTCACGGTTGCTCTGTGACACTCAATAACTTTATATTACTCTCTTCCAGGTTTGGTAGGCTCTAAAGCCCTGACAGAAGAATCCATGCGGCCTGTGCTAGACAAGCTACAAGACCATCTGATCGGCAAGAACGTCGCCGCAGACATCGCTAACAAGCTGTGCGACTCAGTCGCTACCAAGCTGGAAGGAAAGGTGAGGATATAATTATGTAGTTATTCGTCTAATTTTCTGGTTATTGTGACGAGCTGCACACACCAGGCACGGTGCGGTGCGGCTAGTTGTATGTGTTTCGTTATAATTATTGTGCTTCCCGACTAATATAATTAATTATATAAATAAAAATTAATTAATAAATTAATAAAATTAATAATTAGGTTAATTAATTACATAAATAATTAATTTTATAATTATTAATAAATAATTAATTATATAATAATTACAGCTGACAAGAATGACAGCTGGGACCAACGGCTTCATGTGCTTTTCGAGACACGAAGGGTTCTCGATATGTAATGGATGGTCACCCATCCACGAGCCGTAGCTTAACCTTCGATCAACCGGTGCGGCTGTTATTATTTAGCCACGAGACGAATCATAAATGTTTAATCGAGTTATTGTCACCTCGCGTGGCTCATGGAGTGGTGATCGTAATATTTTTATTAAAAGCTCCTTTTCTGCTTATATCGTCTTATCTTGAGCGCAATGGCCACAACCTAACTTCAAAATTTGTTATAAAAAAAAATCTATATAATTTTTTTTTAAATATAAAATAACTTTAAAAAATGGACTCTAACTTTATCCAAATAGGGTACATTTTAAACATTGCCATATCCATACTTAAATCTTGTGAGATAATGAGAAGCTTTAATTCATCACAATAATCTTGTCCACAGGTGCTGGGAACATTCGACAGCGTGGCCAAGACAGTGAAGTCGACGTTGACAGAGTCGCTGGTGCAAATCCTGTCCCCCAAGAGACGTGTGGACATCCTGCGTGATTGTATGCACGCCAAGCAGCAGGGCAGGCCTTATGTCACGGCTTTCTGTGGGGTATGTATAAATGGCAAAAAAATAAATCGGTTTACACTTTTGATGATTAAGTCGATCAATTTAAAATAACACAAACAGTTAAAAAGCATGCAGTGTGTCGAATAGTATGCCAAGGAAACCATTTGAGTAATCTCTGCGTTTACACTGCCACGAGGACCTTTGGGCGCTCGAATGACGTTGATACGGGGCGCTGTTGGTAAACATTTATGCAATTGTTTTGTGAAATGTCACTTGAAATGTATTTTATAGACAACTAGCTGACTCGGCGAACTTCGTACCGCCCCGCCAGCCGCTCTGTCTCCGCTTTTTAAATCTAATCTAATCTTCTAAGATATTCATTTTAATGATATGCCGTAAAGGGCAATTTTGATCTCAATGAAATGCACAACGTATTTAATGTATTTAATTGGATAAGGAATAATACTGTATTATTTAAAATAGCTTGGTAAATAACCCATAATTTTTTGGTAATATGCAAAAGATAAAAAAACCGGGCAAGAGCGAGTCGGACTCGCGCACCGAGGGTTCCGTAACATTCGGGTTTATGCATAAGGTTTATGTTTATGAAATTAAATGTTTATTTTTGAGTTGATTGAATGAATGGTAAATTGCGGTTTATGATTTATGACGTATTAAAAAAAATCTACTTACTAGATCTCGTTCAAACCAATTTTCGGTGGTAGTTTACATGGTAATGTACATCATATATTTTTTTTTGTTTTATCATTCTCATAGCTTAGAAGTCACAGGGGGGGGGGGGGGGGGGACACACATTTTACCACTTTGGAAGTGTCTCTCGCGCAAACAATTCAGTTTAGAAAAAAATGATATTAGAAACCTCAATATCATTTTTGAAGACCTACCCATAGATACCCCACACGTATGGGTATGATGAAAAAAAAAATTTTGTGTTTCGGTTCTAAGTATGGGGAACCCTAAAATTTATTGTTTTTTTTCTATTTTTGTGTGAAAATCTTAATGCGATTCACAGAATACATCTACTTACCAAGTTTCAACAGTATAGTTCTTATAGTTTCGGAGAAAAGTGGCTGTGACATACGGACGGACAGACAGACAGACAGACGGACAGACAGACAGACAGACATGACGAATCTATAAGGGTTCCATTTTTGCCATTTGGCTACAGAACCCTAAAAATGGTTACTGTGGGTTACCCTTAGGAGATAAACATATACCATCGCGGACTTTTTGATTGATATTTTTGAGATATGCAATTCCGTAGTACATTAATTTGATCTATCTCGTAAGGTTTAGCCAGCGTTTGCAATGTAAGCGCACGAAAATATGTTTGTTAAGAGCGTGTATTCGATTCGCGACGAAAACATCGCGTTTTCGAGCTTTTTCCAGGGCAATATCGTAATGATGTGAGTAGTTTATTTGAAGAACATTACGGTTTTAGAAAGACTAAGTCTTGATTTAGTGCACTACAGAGTAAAAGTGTAATTTTTAATGACGGTTTTTGAAAGCTAAGACAATCCCTGCATGTTGTTTTACGAAAATAGACGTCAGAATTATCTTTCAGGACGAATAGAACCATTATAATGTGTTATGTTTCTATAACTAATATATTTATTTTTTTATTTTATGAAAATAAAGGTAATGCTAAATATTTTGAATTTTTTTCAGACCATTATTTAAACTCATTTATTTTAGACGATTATTTAAAAAACACTATAAATCATCGCGCGCAATCCTTTACCGAGCAGTGCGTGCCAGCGACAGGACGTATCACTTTTTGTTTTAAGTTTTTAGTTTACGTCGTAGTAGTAAGTTTAAGTTACGTCGTTCTAGCAATCGTTTAGATTTTGTCTTGCGCTAAATCGAATACATTACAAATCTTTGAATTTCTCGGCTTTTCTATACTACAATATGCATGTATTATACATTAAAACCTTCTTAAATCACTCTATCTATTAAAAAAAAAACGCATCAAAATCTGTTGCGGAACTTTAAAGATCTAAGCATACATAGGGACAGACAGACAGCGGGAAGCGACTTTATTTTATACTATGTAGTGATATAGCGGCGTTAGTTCCGATTTTGGCCACGCGCTAAAATAACCTTGTAGCACCTACATTTGACGGGAATCACGGTTCCAGGCGTAAATAGCATTGTGGATTCGGACTTAATATCCGTACCATACTTTTGAAACCGAGCATAATGTATCGTCATGACGTACGGTGCTGAAACGTGGACACTGACGGTCGTGCTGGTCCACAGATTCAAGGTCACTCAGCGCCCTATGGAGCGAGCTATGCTCGGAGTCTCTTTGAAGGATCAAATCAGGAATGAAATTATCCGGAAAAGAACCGGAGTTACCAACATAGCTTGCAGAGTGAGCAAACTGAAGTGGCAGTGGGCTGGCCATGGCTGTCGAAGGACCGATGGCCGGTGGAGCAGACGAGTCCTAGAGTGGAAACCGTGTATCGGCAAGCGTAGTGTGGGACGCCCCCCAGCTAGATGGACGGACGACCTAAAGAAGGTGGCTGGGGTAGACTGGATGCGGAAGGCAGGGGACAGGGTGCTGTGGCGCAGTCTGGGAGAGGCCTATCCTACAGTCCAGCAGTGGACTGCGATAGGCTGAGTTGATAGTGTATCGCAATGCGCACCGTGGACTTATGGAGCTCCTTATATCAATACCTCTATAGCTATTTTGATAATAAAATCCATGTTTACAGGTAAACGGCGTAGGCAAGTCCACAAACCTGGCCAAGATCTGCTTTTGGCTGATAGAGAACGACATGTCGGTGCTCATAGCCGCGTGCGACACGTTCCGCGCAGGCGCAGTGGAGCAGCTGCGCACGCACACCAGACATCTCAACGCGCTGCATCCGGAGTCCAGGCATAATGGGAGGAAGATGGTGCATTTGTATGAGAAGGGATACGGTGAGTGTGTCTTCAGAAATCTTTATTTTATTGAGGGGTTTATTTTATTGAGGATGCAGCGCCTTAAGATGGCGGTTGCCTAATAGGGTTATTATGCACCCGCCATCTTAAGGCGCTGCTGACAACAGGCATGGTGGGAGGAAGGGCGCATTTTTATGAGAAAGGATATGGGGTGTTCATCTTTGGGATTCCTGTTTTTTTTATCAGATTTTTAGGTTTATAAAATGTAAAATCGGGACCGATAAATGGAATCAAAAACCCCTTTCCACTAATCGTTGGTCTTGTGATTTTATTGACAAAAGCTAAAATTTGGTATCGTGTTATTTTTTTTTAATATAAATGTCTGACGCAAAAGTTTTGCTGGTCCTATCAATTATCTGTATAATTAATATAATATGTCTGTGTGGTGCCGGACTTAAAGAATAGCACCACCCCCTACTTCCCGTGGGTGTCGTAAAAGGCGACTAAGGGGCGTACCGGAGAATGGGCAGCAGCGTTCTCTATGCATTCCACCACCATACCATACTGCGATCGCTACCCGCCTGCCAAGCGTGGCGATTATGGCAAACCCCCCCCCCCCTTTTGGGGGGGCCTGTGGTAAAAATATTCTCAGCGTTCACTCCATTTATTCCCACACACCACTAAACCCCACACTCTATCCACAGGCAAAGATGCAGCTGGCATAGCTATGGAAGCGATCCGATACGCAAACGACTCTAAAATCGACGTCGTACTGATCGACACAGCCGGACGCATGCAGGACAACGAACCCCTAATGAGAGCCCTCGCCAAACTCATCAAGGTCAACGAACCCGACATGGTACTCTTCGTAGGCGAAGCCTTAGTTGGTAACGAAGCCGTGGACCAACTGGTCAAGTTCAACCAAGCATTAGCTGACCACAGCTCCTCTACAAACCCACACGTTATCGATGGCATAGTGCTGACCAAGTTCGATACTATCGATGATAAGGTTGGGGCTGCGATATCGATGACTTACATCACGGGGCAGCCGATTGTTTTCGTCGGTACCGGTCAAACATATACAGATTTGAAAGCGTTGAACGCTAATGCTGTGGTCCATGCTCTTATGAAGTGAATGGTGATTAGAATGGTTGTGTGTGCTGTTAGTAAGTGTGGTCTGTTCCAAAAGTATTTGATGAAAATGTAAACAAATGGATGCCAATTTGTAATGCCACATACAAATAGAGTGTTTTGATTTGATGATTTGAATACTTGAACTCTAAATTCTAATTTCAAGTTACTATAAAGATTTTTTTCATTTGACAGTTGTGGTTATTTTTTTATAACCTTAATTATCGTCGATGATTTTTCATTTAAAATTTAATCGTGTTATTAAAACAATAATTGTTAGAAAAGGTTGTAAAATATGAAGTTGAAACCTTCTCTAAATAGATGAATATGTTACTAACTCCATTTAATAAGTGATTGCGTAAGAATTTAACCTGAACTTAATTTGTTTACACTTTCATCAGATCCTTTTGGTACAGAACATAGGTGTCTAGTTTGGGGCAATTGTATTAAATTTATGTTTTGTATTAGCTAATAGCATGTTTTAAAATTATAATTTTAGAAGTAACTATGTGAAAGGGTCGGCAGAAAAGTCATACTTCAAAGTAAGGGTAATTACATGCTGAAGATGCTTCACTGCGATACATCGCGGTTTCAAAATCAAAATATTTTATTTCACATAAACCTACTTGGACACTTATGAAACGTCAGAAGCTAAGTGCACGGTTCCAATTGGTCGTTTCCTATGGAGAAGAGCCGACAAGAAACTCCACGGTTACTCTTTTAAAAATAATTGGCTTTTACAATGTTTTAAATAGAGAATAATTTAAAAAATAAATAGTATCTGTGTCTAGTTTAATAGACAACAAAGAATACACTGTAAACTAACTCCGAAGAAAATACGAACTATTTAGTTATCAATAGCTAATAATGCAATATTTACAGTAGGCAGTATTAATGCTCACTACCTCGACGTCACCTCTATGTAAAACAAATGCGTGCTAGCAGACACTCACGCGCATGCCAGGCGTCGAGGTAAAGCCCCAAGCAGCCCGCGAAGTATCGCAATGAGGCATCTTCTCCATGTAGGTAATTACCCTAAGCAAGGATTGGACTTTTTGCTTGAATTGATTGGATATTTGTTTTATATTTTATTTTCAATTATTTGTTATGTGTTGTGAATAAAATTAGTATCTTCTGCGTTTACGCGGCAATTTTAAATGGTTTTATCTGCCACTTAGTTAACTAAGCTAGAATTTTGATTAAAATGTGATTTCCGAAGATTATAAACAGTACCTCCTTTTTTTAAGTCGGTTAAAAAGGTCTCGAAATATGAATGTTATATACTTCTTTTAATTTTAAACTCGCCAACAGCACACACAAGTTTCAAATGAAATATGTAGTACATTTTAACAATTGATAAAATAATGAAACCTGCGTTCAACCAATGTGGTGTAATGTTCACAAATAAATGTTTATTTTCTTATCCTTTTGTTTTTATTCGGGTTATGTTACAGGGTTGTTGGGCATACTGCTGGTTTATATTTATTTGTAATAATATTTAAAAATAATAATGGTTAGCAATGTATTTTTATAACTAATAATTTAGTTACGTATTAGTATTATTGATTATTAGCCAAATATATGTTTTTCTCTTGATAATATAATATGTTAGTGCAAGTATTGTAATCAATTTCATAAGGAATTTAACATTATTTAGTTTACAAGATATTAAGGCCAACAGTATGCACCTAAAAATGTTTATTTTGATATTCTTATAAGGTATGTCGTAAAGTAAAATAGCTTTATGTACTACGTCTAATAATTATATGTTATTAATTAGAATACATTGTTTTCGATACCTTGTATGTGAAAAGCAAACCTAATTGTTTGATAAATTTTATATCGATGATAATGAGGAACTTATAGCAAATTTCAAAATGAAATAGCGAGCGTAGCAAATTATATTTGGTACTGACTACACTACATTGAAAATCCTATCTCTAAAAGTATTTTCATCTCACGAAGCGACACGTGCTTTACTTGTATATCTACAACCTACACACATTCGCAGCGTGTTTGTACACGACAAACACGCTGCGAATGTGTGTGTAAACGCAGAAGTTCTCGGTACCGTCCGAGACAACGGCGAAGTCGGAAGTCAGTGAGTGCGTGTGTGTGTTATGTGCTGACGCTACTCGATTTTCACGCACACATTCACAGCGTGTTTGTACAGTTATTCAGCACAAGTAAAGCGCGCGTCGCCTCGTGAGACAAAAATACTATACTCATATGCGAAACTAGAAAGGGATAGAGGATATTTGTCAATTTCGTGTGTAGTTTAGTCCGTGCCCCAAAATCGAGATTAATATTTAAATCATCGAATAAATCTTCATAAATGGTTTGCAAGCTTACTTTTAAAGCTTGGCCACACTGAATACAACACTTTTGCTTAGCTACTAATGTTCTGCAACACGTAGCGAGTCCGACATCTATTAAAGTTACTTAGCATGAGTTTTGGCTTAGACATGTTCCCGTCTCTTTCTTGCAATTGTAGTTTGACAGTTGTGCGACAGTGACAGGAAAATCGCTTAACCTTTTAAGCGCTTAGATAAATATCAATTGCCGTGCCCCTAGCGCGCGGCTACAAATCGATAAAATAATTATTATCATCTGCCTAGCCTTTTCCCAACTATAATGGGGTCGGCTTCCAGTCAAACCGGATGCAGCTGAATACCTTAATCGATAAAATAATACCTACAATAAATAAGGAGGAGCAATCGTTGAATAGAACGAAAAATCAGGCACGTTCTCTGTCGCAGAAATACGACACGAGCGGTAGGGGCACGGAAATATGTGTCGCATAAATGCGACACAAGCGGTTAAAAGGTTAAATACGTGCTAAGGGCTTATGCGATAAGAATAACGATACGAATATCCTTTGGCCATATTTGACGCGGTTCGTATATATACTAGCTTTGTAAAGTCGCGTTCTGCGGGATGATTGCGTCACCCACTAACAGTAGGAATGGCTTTAATTTTGACAGTACAACAACATTCATTGCGTTATTAACGTTGTTGACCAGACAAATTTTTCTTACTTATGAAGCAATGCATTAGCAATATCCTTCAAAATTATTCAGAATGTGATTGATAGTGTGTTACGCGATTAGGTTGCAGGGGCCGTATTACGAAGTATTAATGCCATTATGAATCCAGTGCGAAAAAGGGATGGTGGTATCGGTCATGTATAGCTCCGTCTCTCTCTCTTACACTGGAATAATGATGGCATTAAGCCGTCATAATACGGCACCTGGGGCCATATTACGAAGTATTAATGCCATCATGATTTCATACCGAAAAAGGGATGGAGCTATCGCTCATGTATAGCTGCGTCTCTCTCCTACACTAGAATCATGATAGCATTAAACCGTCATAAAACGGCACCTGTTCTGTGTTGTTAACACAGGCAGAAGCATTTTGTCGGAGTTAAATTTGGTGTGGCCAAGTCCTAAACTATAATACTTCTGATATCTCTAGAATATTTTATTACTAAGAATGTATCAATAGATCTATTTAATGAGTATTCACGTTACTATATTCTCTATATTCTTTATTTAACAATACTCAGTGTTAATATCTCGAAGAAATAATTCAACTCAGCAGTATTTGCCAGTTTTCAAAGTCGTAATTTTTATTTATCACTCAAATAATTAAATTAGCTAGTCAAACTCCCCAGACTCGATCGACATCTAAAGATGTTAGAACAAAAAAAATAGTTTTGTTTTATCGATTATTTTGACTATCGACTATCTAAAAAAATAAATAAATATTGATACCCATGGAGTCTGTGAAGTTTACAGACATAAAACTGACATTTTAGAGAGACATTTTAGAGAGTTTCGCTAGCTAATTTAATGACCCTGTATTTCTCAGTGTTAAAGCGTATGACAAGTGCACGCCATATTACATTCTAAAGTCTTTATTATAAACTTCAAATTACTTTAATCTTGTCAGTAGAATACCTACATCGTAGATACAGATATACTCAATCTTTTCTTAAGACCAATCTCGAGCTAATATCACTAATATAGAGAAAAGCATTTCATAGACATTAGTGTCTCTCTCGAAAAACATCACAAAACAATCAGTATTTCAAAATGAAACGCAGTCGTACTGTTACAGTATTTTTATCTCACGAAGTGACGCGCACTTTACTTCTGGTTATAAAGTGTACAAACACGCTGTGAATGTGTGTGTAAGCCTAAGACTCAGGAGCTCGTACCGCCCGAGACAATGCCGAAGTCTTTTAATACTTCAAGCACATAAATGTACAGAGGCGGACTTAATGCCATAGGCATTTTCTACCAGTCAACCTTTGGGTGATGCAGAGACAAACAGAAAGTGCAGTGTAACAGTGTATGTATGTTATGTACTGACGCTACTCGTCGTCAGCCACGCATTCACAGCGTGTTTGTACACTTGGTTACCACAAGTAATGCGCGCGTCGCTTTGTGAGATAAAAATACTGTAGTCTCACCCCACTGCTGGGCAAAGGCCTTTCCCCATGACTTCCAGCAGTTATACGTAGTCGAACGCAGACCGGAAATAAAGTTTGAGTATCCCTGTCGTAGAATTTAAAAAAAAAGAGTAAAATAATAGCATTAATTTTGAGTGCCTTGTATTGCTTACATGAAAACGATGGTTTAGTTGTGACATGTTGTTAAATTTCGATGTCGTAAGCGAGCGTTTAGCTTTTCATGATAAACACTGCCCTTTACCTTATTGGGTAATAAGAAAACAATTTTTAAATATTTGTACCGCTGCTTTTGAACTTGAACAATAATATCCAGAAGTGATTATAATGTAGACTGCACATTGGTTCTCGTAACTAATTTAATAGAAAGAAAACCGCGGGATAATTGGGTAACACGCTAATAGTTGCAATCGTTTTCATTTTGACAGTTCAACGATATTCATTGCATTATTTACGTTGTTGAGCAGACAAATTTTTCGAACATATGAAGCAATGGATTAGTAATATATTTCAAAATGATGCAGATTGTGATTGAAAGTTTGTTACGCAATTAGGGTTCCCGAATGGCTATAGACGCTTCGCCATCCAAAATGAGACATTTTATATGAAGAAAATCGAAAGCTCGCAAAAAGAATAGGTCCTTATAAAGCTGAAAAGCTATGAAATCATTCAACGACAAAATAATCCTATTTTTAAAGATGGATACGCATCATACAATTGACCCTTAGTAGAATATACACCTTGCATAATTTTGGCAATAATGATTTGATATACTTACAATTTATTTAGATAATTAACAGGCTATTGCAAGTATGTTGAACTTAATTAAGGTCGTGAGAGGATTTTTCAAAGAAATTAACAATTCCTTTAAAATATTTTAAGTGCAGATACTGGTATCCAACATTGGTTTAAAAAGTAAATGCGGTGCCTCAAATCCCCACCTAGATAAATGTCAAAAAGCCATAATTATCAGGTAATGCATATATTTAGAAAAATCCTCTTGATTTGCCCAATTGAACTAAGTTGAAAGAACCACGAAGGCAGTACAGGCCTGTAAACAATTTTATTATAAATACAGAAGATTTAAATAAAAATATTATACTTGTCTATTATTATATTTATGATTTTTATTTATCTCTAAATGTGGTCCCCTGTTATAAATCTGAAGTCGGTAATAGAACAAAATATTCTCTGTACAGTTTTGTAAACTGTACATAGAATAATAATTTAATAAACCTACATAAATATAAATAAAAATATAAATATAAAATAGTTTATTTGATAACCTTAAACGTACAACAAAATTTGAGATTGGAGCCTCCTTTTAAGCAAAAGATGCCTGTATTAGGAGACTCCGCTCTTTCAACAACAAGAAGTGTAAGCTATATAATACGAGTATATAATCAAAAACATGGTGATCTGAGTGAATGAGGGTGGGTGTGTGTAAGAGAGGGTGTGTGTGTGTGTGTGTGTGGAGGTGTGTGTGTTTGTGTGGAGTATTGTGTTAGTATAGTGTTAGTGTATCTGTTGTAGAAGTGATTCAGTCTCACTATAGGTTAACTTTCTTATCCACTCCGTCAGTGTTTTTTTGCATTCATAACCATTCTTAGGGTAGATATAAATGTGTTTATTAATAGCATTGTAAAGCTGAGCAGATCGTTTACACAGTTGAATACTGGCAAACAGTGTTCTCGTTTGTGGTATTTTTAGTACAATGTCCTTTCTTCTTTTAGCCAATATTCTGGGATCATAGGTTAGTGTTTTATGTTTTGTGAGAACAACTTGAGTAATGTAAAGCTTCCGGACCGTTAAAAGGTTACTGATTTGGTAAAGTTTTTCAGTACAATATCTCCGTTTCTTAAAATACATGCACTTGATGAGAGCCCGTTGTGCTCGCTCTAATTCTAAAAATTTTGTTTTAGAAGCCCCCCCCCAAATAGGGATACAGTATAGCAATACTGATTGTGCAAGCGCCAAATATATCATATTTAGGAAGTTTTTTTTCCTGTCTGAAGGAGTACATACGTTTGTAGGTATTATATGTCTAAGTGTCCTGAAAATCCAGCTTAGTTTTCTGATTCTGTTAGCAACTTGATCAATGTGGGGATGCCAAGATAATCTCTGGTCGACGATGATACCCAAATATTTGATATGTGGTACTCTGTTTATAGTTGAGCAGCTGCAGTGTGAGTGATTTCCAGGATCGCATAGGTGAACTTTAAGATTAAAGTCAGTACTGGGTTGTGTACGATTGCACACACTGAAACATATGTAGTTAGTTTTAGATATGTTCAGTGTGAGCAAATTCTGTCCCAGCCATCCAGCAATCTCAGACAATCCCAATTCTGCGCTAAGCTGAACGTCTCGCCAAGAGTTACCCGTGAACACTACTGCAGTGTCGTCAGCATACGAAAAAATTCTTGTGTTTGCAATACGCATGTTACAGAGTTCGTTCACATAAATAAGGAACAAAGTGGGCCCCAATACGCTCCCTTGGGGGACCCCGTAAGACACTGCCGTATCCTCACTTATATACTGACCCACTCTAACCATTTGCTTACGATTGCTTAGATAATCTTTGAGGAGATTTAACGGCAGCCCACGAACTCCAATAGCTTCTAGCTTATTTGTTAAGAGTGGGACAGAGACGGTGTCGAAGGCCTTTTTTAAATCTAGGAATGCAGTTACACATTTCTTGCCACTATCAAGTTGTTCGGTAATTAACGCACTTAGAGCCGCAACTGCATTCTCGGTAGACATACCTTGCCGAAAGCCAAATTGAGAGTCCGATAATATATTAAAATCTTTTAGATATTTAAGTAACCTTATGTTAATGAGTTTTTCGATTATTTTAGAAATTGCAGGTAGGACAGATATAGGCCTATAATTGTCGACATCGTCTCTGTCTCCAGACTTATATACTGGCGTAATGATAGCCTGTTTTAATGCAGCTGGAAAGATTCCTTGACTAAAACAGAGGTTGGCGAGATGAGAAATAACGGGAACAACATCCTTGCGTATGTACTTTAAAAAACTAGTTGAAACGTTGTCCCATCCAGGCGCACTGCCGGTCTTAAGACTCATGAGGATAAGGTTAACTTCACTTATATCCGTGTCCAGCAGTACAAATGAGTTGGGTTGACCCGTTGGGGAGAGATGTCTATCCTGTTGATTACATCTTATACGTGGCTGTATTTTTAGTGCAAGGTTTTTACCAATGTTGGCAAAATAATTATTTATAAAGTACATACTTACTATATTTTTGAAAAAAGTAATAGAGATTTTAGATCTTTTGTCCGTTTGTCTAGATGCATGTTCTGGATTGGCGCAAAAACGGCTGAACAGATTTCGATGAAATTTGGCACACATAGTTTATAACCTGGATTAACACATAGGCTACGTTTAATCCCGTGGGATATTTTCCGACATCCACTCGGGCGAAGCTGCGGGAAAAATCTAGTTATATAGATAATAAAACAATTAAGGTGACGGCCTTACTTACCTACTTAATATTTTCTATTATACTCGAATTTTTTTTTGAGGTCGGGCCAGGCCGCCAGGTGCCTGCACTTATTAAAAAAGTTAAAAAAAAAATGAGTTTAGATAAAAATATTAATTAATTAATGCGTGGACGAACATACATACTTACCACATACATACCTATAAAATTTTGTAGGTACCTATATTTGTTTAGAAGCCCTAATTGATTATCATACTTAATATGTGAAAATTAGCAATAATATTATATAGGTACACATTCGTGTCGAATTGATATTCTACTTTTTGGAAACCGGTAAAAAGAGAAAAGATTTGATTCTTTGTATGTTTGTTTATTACGCTCAAACAGCTAAACGGGTTAAGATGAAATTTGACACATGGGTAGACGACCATAACTTGGATTTAGGACATAGGATTTGTGTCCCGATATTTCCACGGGATCGAGACTTGTGCGGGTAAAACCGCGGGGCGCATCTAGTCTGGAATATACAGGCATGATCTATGACATAGCATTATGAATGACGGTCTCTCCTAATAAATGTAAACTGCTCGCCAGCAAACTGACCACGACACCGTCCGTTACCGCATAGAATTAGCTCAATTACTAGCACATAATAATTTTGTGTGACCTTCTAATTAACCAGCATCCTAATTAAAACAAATAATTTCATTGTGACGGCATTTTCGGTACAATTCAGTTGAATGTCCACCGGTACAAACGTGCAACATGGGGAAAGGATTCGACTATGTGAAGGATCTAGTGGTTAATTTTAAGTTGGATTGGTGCTGCTGGGTGATTCCTGTCAGAATTGGCTTGATGCTAATTGGATATTTTAATATATTTTTAGCGGTAAGTAAGTGATTTTTATCATCATCAATTTTAGCAGCATAATCCTGTTCATATACTGTTCTGCTCTGGCACAGGCCTCCTCTCTGTGCGAGGGAGGGAGTGGGCCATAACTCACCAAAAGTGCGGGTTGGTGGATGTCACAGCAGGTCTTCGAATTTTTGGTTATGCCAGTTACCTTACGATGTTTTTTCTGCCCATCGTTGTGTAACTACTTATTATAAGTCCCCTCACTTATTTGCCTTTCTTCCCTGTTTCCGCCAATCTATAATTTTATTTTGTCTCTGTCAAATCGCGGGCGCAGCAGTCTTGGGTTCGATTCCCAGTCAGCAATCCTGTGTGCTTTACTTTTTGATATTAGAGATGTGGGACTGTAGGCTACGTGAGTAAAGTACAGTATCTTTCTGGTGCATTTTGAAAAATGAATTCATAATTAGAATTTTGAAAAATAAGATTTGGATAAAAATATCTATAAGTTGCAGAGGAACCGTGTAAATCCTTAAAAGATACCTCTTTTTGTAATGTTTATGTTTTATGTCTGTAATTTATATGGTGTACCTGTACCTACATATTAAAGAGTACCTACTTATTATATTCTATTCCTAAACTTTATGTGTCGGTATTTATGCTAAATTTTCGAAATCACAGTTATCAATAATAAAAAAAAGTTTGCAGCTTATCTACCTCCTTTTTCCAGGTCATCTCCCTAGTAGGTATAGCTGACGATAGTTTCGTGCCAATCCTTGTGCAAGTTCAGGCCACGATATTGGACGACAATGCCACTAAACCCGTCCCTATGATTGCGTACTCCGTCGAGCTGGCCTTCAACATCATTCTCCTATGCGGTTTGTATCGGGTAAGAATTTACTGTCCTAATCTTAGAGCATATAACCCCCCCCCCCCCACCCCCTCCAAACAGTAAACAAACATTTCTTAAAAAGTAATCATCACATACCTAATCTGCGTTCGGGATTTAAAATATGAATAATTGGAAAGGTAATTTTAATTCCTACATAATAAAGTTCAGTTTACGCTACATCTTCAAAAAAAATTATAACTTTTTCAATAGTGCTAGTCACTCTAAACTCAACCTAATTGGCATTGAAATAAAGTTGATATTTGTTTAACTTGAATGAACGTCAATTGCCAACAGAATAGACCTTACCTAACTGACATCTCGCCTGTATTCCGCGAAAAGTTAGGCAGAGATGTATAACTGATATACATCTCTGTCTAACTTTTCGCGGATTTCACCAGTTACTTTGAGGCCTATGGCACACATGTTGCCATGGATTCTGTACCTACATGATTTTGAGCCCCTCCTCTGCGTTGAGACTTTACGTCAGGTACCTACATATTAAAAAAAAATATTGCTGTTCCATACCTGTTGATCGCGTAAGGATTGCACTTTTCTATGAAACAGCAGATTTGATAACCGATAAAAAATTATACACTAGGGAGTCTAGAATCATGTGCTTAATCATGGGCCGGGCGTCGGCTCGGGATTGGTTGATACCAATCACAAATCCAGACTCCGTACTGCAGAATTTACGAATTCAAATCCCCAATTTAATCGCACACAGGACTCCACTCTCAGCGACCGCAATTTCCCTCAACTTATTCTTGTTTGTGTTAGGCAAGCGTATTTTCTTTGTTTTTTAATTTCAGCCACTAAGTGACTAAACCTCGACCGACGTAGATGGCATCTTTGTAATATTATTCTAAACTAGCTTCCGCCCGCGACTCCGTCCGCGCGGATGTCGGTCTTCGCGTGGATGGTTTATTTCTCCATTTTGAGTAACTCTGACAATGACATCTTATAAATATCTATTGGACCCAAATACGGCTAAGCCTATAATAATTAAGGAGATCCCTCTATTGAGCTACTGCTGTTGAGCTCGCGTTCTGTAGTAAGTATTTTTTTCATAGTAATTCCGACCTTGATAAGTAGCATGTAGCAGTAAATTACTGACAGTGACGAAAAGTTTGCAATAATAAAAAAGTGATCGTGACAATGCGACAGAAAGTTAATTGAGAGCTTCAGCATACACAACATTGTTAGTGATCTCGTCCGGAATATGACCATGAAGATTTCTTGGACTGCTCACACGGGAAAGAGCTCCGTAAAGTTGCCCGTGTGAAAAACAACTCGCGGTAAGATCTACGCCAGCAACTCCTAGGGTCTGACCTTGAGCCTTATTTATTGTCATGGTGTAACACAAAGCTACAGGAAACTGTATTCTCTTAAATTGAAATGGAAAATTATCCACTGCGGGTAATGCAACGTGTGTTCGCGGTTCTACAGAACAACGTCTATGAATAAAACTGAAAAATAAGATTTTTTTTCTACGTATTTTTCCAGGATAAAAAGTATCCTATTTTATGCCCAGGATAATAAGGTATAATTATACCAAGTTTCATCGAAATCGAACCGTTAGTTTTCACGTGATGCCTGCATATACAGACAGACAGACAGACAGACAGACAGACAGACAGACAAAAATTTTTTTAATCACATATTTGGGTTTGGTATCGATCCAGCAACACCCCCCGCTATTTATTTTTTCAATATTTTCAATGTACAGAATTGACCCTTCTACAGATTTATTATAAGTATAGATGTGTTATACAGAAAGACATACCGCTGATGCGAGTGTACATGAAGTACTGCATCGCGGCCATCATCACGTCGGTCATGTTCTACTCTATGGTGGTCGCAGCTATAGGCGTCATCGTCACCATTGCTATGGTGCTTAGCATATGTAAGTAGACATAGGACCTTCATTTCATACTTTTTAAGAATACTTACATTAAATTATTTAATAATATAGGTTTGCCGAACAGAATAAAATAACATAAGGCTCACGTCTATTTTCGTTGAAGGGTTAGATAGAGGTACAGCGTCCAAACACCTTTATGAATAATATTTGTGTCCGAATTTGGACACCTGTGATACCACGATTTGCAGATGCTTTCCCATCGCAAAGATAAAGCTAACAGCCATTGACTTGGTATACATCCGGAGTCCGTTCTACTACTGAAAATTTCTTTTTGGCAAAATCTAAAAACAATTTACCCCTGTATCGGGACCGAACTCTCTCGAACTCAATACAGATATGGTCGTCATTTCATTCAGCAGTTGTGCTATTAGTCCACTGGACCATCGTGGCGTAGTTAGAGCAATGTAGGTACCTAATATCGAAAATAATAATATAGGTACCATAACATTACTCCTGCTTCTTGCTTGAAGGGTTAAGCAGTCTCACCTATAACCAGCCTGTATTGTCTCGATCCTGAGCCAACACGGACTAATCCCTTAAACAAGCTTCAAGTTCGTCCAGTCATCTACGCCTGGGTCTTTCGCGATGCCGTTGGAAGTTTTCAGGAACCTTAAATCTTAGCTCACAATGCATCCGACATGCGGCAAACATGTCCATATTGTCCATCCCGTTCCCATTCGAGCCCGGCTGCTTTTTGGGTGACGTCTGCGATTTGTGTCTTAGAGCGCTTACACACCAGCGGCATGTTCCCAACGGCAGAGGTAACTGCAGCCGTCGACGCGCGTCGGCGGCAACCGTCGACATTTCAACTTCGAAGATCAGCGGCAGCCGTCGTGTACGTCAAGTGTCACTATAGGTCGACGGCTGCCGCTGATGCGTCGACGGTTGCCGCTGACGCGTCAACAGCTGCCGTGGAAGTGTTGACGGCTGCCGCCGCTCCGTGTTGTCAGCTGCAGTTACCTCTGCCGTTGGCAACATGCCGCTCGTGTGTATGAGCTCTTAGAGCGCAGTATCGTGTCCCGTACCCGGTCGGTTAGTCGAACTCCAAGGATACTGCGCTCGATCGCTCTGTGGTACACCCATATTCCGACAGTTATATTTTAGAATAATAATACTATGTTGTAACATTCAATTTCACATTACAGTGTTCCAAATATACGTACTCGTATTGGTGAGAAGCATCTTAGTAGAAATGAGACTTGAACAGAAAAACCTGGAGCTACCGACCTTAGTCATGAGTACCCTCATTCAGGATGAAAAGGAAAAGGCCGAAAAAGAAAAGGCCGAGAAAGAAAAAGTTGAAGTCGACGTGGAAGCCCCGGAAGTGGACGAAGCCGAAGCCGATGTTGAAAAGAAACCCGACGATAAACTCGAGACCGTTGACGAACACCCGAAGGAAGTGACTTTTCAGACAGTTCATGTGAGGGGGGAATAAGGGAGTTCGTTTATTAAATATTTTATGGTTTTTTTCTGTAGTTTTCTTTGGTTGGATTCCTGTACATTTGTTTCAAGAAGGCTACGCACGCTCTGACGAGTGGCTTGCTTAGTGGCTAGAGCCAGTCACTTCTTCGGTTACATAGGTACGCACTGATAGGTGGCTTGTTTAGTGGCTAGAGCCTAGTGACTTAACACTTCGGTTACGTACGCACTGACAGGTGGCTTGTTTAGCGGCTAGAGCCTAGTGACTTAACACTTCGGTTACGTACGCACTGACAGGTGGCTTGTTTAGCGGCTAGAGCCTAGTGACTTAACACTTCGGTTACGTACGCACTGACAGGTGGCTTGTTTAGCGGCTAGAGCCTAGTGACTTAACACTTCGGTTACGTACGCACTGACAGGTGGCTTGTTTAGCGGCTAGAGCCTAGTGACTTAACACTTCGGTTACGTACGCACTGACAGGTGGCTTGTTTAGCGGCTAGAGCCTAGTGACTTAACACTTCGGTTACGTACGCACTGGCAGGTGGCTTGTTTAGCGGCTAGAGCCTAGTGACTTAACACTTCGGTTACGTACGCACTGACAGGTGGCTTGTTTAGCGGCTAGAGCCTAGTGACTTAACACTTCGGTTACGTACGCACTGACAGGTGGCTTGTTTAGCGGCTAGAGCCTAGTGACTTAACACTTCGGTTACGTACGCACTGACAGGTGGCTTGTTTAGCGGCTAGAGCCTAGTGACTTAACACTTCGGTTACGTAAACACTGATAGGTGGCTTGTTTAGTGGCTAGAAGTGGCTAGAACCTAGTGACTTAACACTTCGGTTACGTACACACTGATAGGTGGGTTGTTTAGTGGCTAGAGCCTAGTGACTTAACACTTCGGTTACGTACACACTGACAGGTGGCTTGTTTAGTGGCTAGAGCCTAGTGACTTAACACTTCGGTTACGTATGCACTGACAGGTGGCTTGTTTAGCGGCTAGAGCCTAGTGACTTAACATCCTTGCATAGACGCTCGACTAGCGAAGGCGCCAAACGGACAGTGCGGCCGATGGTGAAAATAGAGCTTTCGTTTCACTTCGTCACTCGCAAGGTGACTCGCTACGCTAGGCTTTAGGCGCTAAGCAAGCCACCTGTCAGTGTGTAGCCTTACTAATTTGCTATGGTTATCCTGTATTATCATTAAAATTGCGTGTGTTGTGTTCAATCCTCTAAGTCTAATAATTAACTAACAATATTGTTTGCACAAGCCGCAGGAACCCGTTGGATGCGAGAAGCACAGAACAGGTCGAAATGGAGGTGCTTGGGGGAGGCCTATATCCAGCAGTGGACGTTTTCCGACTGAAATGATGATGATTGTTTGCACTGTCTGTCGCACACAAGTTGACAAAGAAAAGTTGGAGTTATCATAAAAAAGGGTGAAAATGGAAAGCCAAAATCAATTATAATTATTTAATTGTCAATATCAATTACAAATTAAGTAACTTTTTGTCTTATATCACATTGTGCAGGTTCAAAACCTGCAGTCAGATCAATAACTACTTACATTAAAATTTGTATGACACTAGAAAGACTTAGGTATGTACAGACGCCGGCACATCAAGCTACTCGAAACTGTCAAATTTTACCAATCAATTTTGAACCTTATACTTTAGCGATAAAGTTGAAAATCTATTAAAGAAATTTGACAGATTGTAGTAGTTTGATGTGCTGGTGTCTGTACTTATAAACAACCATGTATAAACATACATTTCGTTAATCAGGAATACTAACAAAAATATCGAATGAAAACAGAAATAAAATCACAAAAAAAAAGAATCTTACGAGGTGACTATTCAATATTTTAACATTTACATTAAACATGTTTCAATATTTATAATATCTTACACACTGAGCTTTGAGGTAAAGAACAACATAAAGTTTATTGACTGTTGTCGCGCCACTTGCCTTATAAATGGTAACTTTGAATTTTATTGTAGCATTTTCCTAATTTCTAGACTATACTAAAGCCAGCGTTGAAGTTCAGGAGTCACAGAGCAGGATGGTCAGTATTTAGTAAGGGATTACTAAAATATCTAAGACTTGTATCGTCACGCTTCCAAGTTCTATGACAGCGGCTGTTGCGATTTTTGCTGCTTTACAGTCCGGCCGTCGAGAGAATGCTTTTCTGACACTTGTCAGAGCGGCAATTCTAGTAGCTAATAAACATCAAATTCGCAAAAAACTTATTCGTAAACGTATACGGCCTTATTACAAAACAAGATTTATCTTTAGACCCAGGTTTAAACCATCCAGCCATTTTTAAATTTCGAACTATAATCCAACGAAGCTAAGGTTCTTATTACAAAAACTGACGTTAAACCTGAGTCTAAGTTGTCAATTTTGATTTAAGAACATTACGTTTGTCGGAATAAAGTTCAAAATGGAGTAACTGGCTCGAAGGTTTAGGCTAGGTCTAAAATTAGATCTCGTTTTGTAATAAGACGGATAAAGTTAGTATGAAATTGACAGGTGTCAAGAACGCATTGTCTTGTCGGCCGCACTGTAGTACAGAATAATCTGAAACTGTTATCCTTGGTGAACATCAACTCTGACGAGTGGCTTTTTGGCTTTTTCAAAGGCTTTCCAATATTTAGCAAATAACACTTACCTTCTATAAGACCAGCAATCGAAGCGGTTTTAGTAAACAATAATTGAGCATTCGATAATATTAAAACTATAGTGTTAAATCCTACAGTGTGTGAAATAGAGGTTACATGTCCAATCTGATATTAATATATATGATAATTTGTTATTTCCCGTAGGTAGTACAGATATACTGGATAAGATTGACTTGTGTCTGCATCGGAATGTGTATAGATCTATTGGTAAAGCATAAGCATGTCTTACCAATATGGACTCAAAAGGAACCTTATTTCTTTGGGTTATGGTTGAAACTGGAATATAAAATACACTAATGTCATATTCAGAATGTTACAAAATGGCTGGTAAATACAGCAAATATCTCAAAAAATACGATATAGATAAACGCTAGTCAGTACATTTATAATTGTCTTAGTATCAATTAACATATTTCTTATGAATATAACAGCAATGGGATTTTTTTAACACTGGGACCTAGGGAACATTCAGAATTACTTGAAATATTATAGAAACTATTTTCGACGTTGAGTTTATTTTTGTATCATTTACATGTATAGTGACAGACATCATCTACATTTGTTCGGAGCTTGTGCATCGTTCGATCTAGTTTATTGTGCTGCGGTATACAGGACATGATTCTAGAACCCCTAGCGCAGAAATTTTTTGTTTGGTTACCAAAAATAATAATCAGCTGTTCCATAAAAAAGTGTAGTACAGACGCCAGCACATCAAGCT
This sequence comes from Mesoligia furuncula, assembly GCA_916614155.1. Classification (NCBI taxonomy): domain Eukaryota; kingdom Metazoa; phylum Arthropoda; class Insecta; order Lepidoptera; family Noctuidae; genus Mesoligia; species Mesoligia furuncula. The sequence continues at coordinate 23,577,686 of OU744806.1, forward strand.
ACTACAATCTGTCAAATTTCTTTAATAGATTTTCAACTTTATCGCTAAAGACATAAGGCTCAAAGTTGATTGGGAAAATTTGAGTTTCGGGTAGCTTGATGTGCTGGCGCCTGTACCTAACGCGGTCAAAATGTATGGGACAGCAATTTTTTTTTTTAATAACCTACGTGAATAATTCAACTCATGGGGGTTCAGAAACGTACTGAATTCATGGTAACCGGCTGCGTGTCGATACCCTGCCACGCGGTATGTGAACAGCTCCATTTAAGAGCGTTTACGCCGTACTGCATTTCATACAAACTTTCAAGCCCTTGTTTTTCGAAATGAATGAACCGATTTTAATGAAACTTCATACGCTTAGGCAGGATACAAAGGTCTAAAAAGTTACTTAAGAACATTTTCGAAAAATAGTGTTACAGCCAAATTAGACCGATTTTAAATATTCCATAGAAACAGAGATTTTCAATTATCTTTTTTTAAATAAGACATTTCGAAAATGTTCTGTAGTAACTTTTTAGACCTTTTATGCGTATGAAGTTTCATTAAAATCGGTTAATTAATTTCGAAAAACAAGGGCTTGAAAATTTGTATGAAATGCAGTACGGCGTAAGCGCTCTTAAATAGCCCACCCAAACAGCTATCTGTTGCCACGGCACAAGGTAAGTTTGGGCATTACATACTCATTTCCAAGTTGAAACCTTAAATTATAATATCAGACGGTTTTAACAAATTATACTTAACACTAGTCTTTACGACCCTGTATCAAAATGTTGACTTTAACGATACGGACATTATAAAAATATAGTATCATGACATGTTTTTAAGATTCTTTTTTTACATGACATGTTTTTAAGATTCTTTTTTTAGTTTAATTAAATAATACTACTTATTTGTGAGAATTTTGAAAAGGAAACATGGTCTTTTTTGGACTATGTCTCATGAATAGACCATAAAATAATATAGATATAACGGAATATTGTGAACAGACGGACTGCAAGTTCAGTGCAATTAAAAACTAACCTCACTGTGGGAGCACCTAGGGTTGATTCATCCTAGACCGGCTCCAAACTATATGGTAATGGTAGAGACGTTTTATTTTTATTTTTTGGGGAAAGGCATCTCGCAGTTCAACCTATGAGGTTGTCGTCTGCTTAACCGGTTGTGCCTGTGGATGCCTCAATAAATTAAGGCCTCCAGCCAGGGCTTAAGCAAACTTAAAAACTAAGCGACTACACGCTAAGGGCACCCCCTGTGGGGTTCGGACCTCGGCTTAGAGCGGCGCTGGGAGAGGGGAGCAATTGACAGGCTGGATCGGAATTAAATGGTAAAGACTGGTAACATTATGTATTATATAAGGTCCCATTAAAATAGATGGACAAACTTTTAGAAATCATTCAGACCACCAAAATAAGGACGATGGTAAAAAATATATAAGAAAAAACGCATAGATACTTACAAGAAAAATAATCAGCTAACGAAAATACACTAATGTGCCGGAAATGTATTATTTTAGGTCAAAATAAAATCACTTTAATCACTTTTTTTTTTGCTTGGATATCTTTAGTTAGACGTACTGAACGCTGTGTTAAAATTTGTCCATCTATTTTAATGGGACCCTGTATACTAACGACTCGCCCCAACTTCGCACGGTTTTACGACAAGTTAAACATTCCGGAATAAACTTTCTAAATTAAAGAGATACTGCATTTATTACAATACAAAATAATCTATAACAATAATACTGTCAAATTATTGATTAATTGACGAATAAAGCAAGTTTATTCATTATTGATTTATAAACGAATAAAGCAAGTTTATTTATTATTGATTAATTAACGAATAAAGCAAGTTTATTTATCTATCCCGATTTATTGTAAGCGACGTTTTCTCAGTTCGTTGGCCGCATCCACATCAGTCTTGTCTAGGTAGAGCTGCTCGATCATCAAAGCCGAATAACTTGACTATTGGATTAAATTGATGCCTTGTGCCACGAATGCACGATGATGATTCTTGATCTTAGCTAACCCATCACCATCATCATCATCATCAGAGCGGCAGGAGTCTTTTGATGATTACCCACCCGCAAAAAAAAAAGCTAACCCATCACTACGCTAAAAGATCTATTCTAGCGGTTAGTAATTTTCAAAATTATGTTGAAAACGACTTTAAAATCCGTTGCGTAGTTTAGAAGTTTTTGCGATTTATAATATGTACAGACGCCAGCACATCAAGCTACTACAATCTGTCAAATCTCTGTAATAGATTTCAACTTTATCGCTAAGGCATAAGGTTCAAAGTTGATTGGGAAAATTTGACAGTTTCGGGTAGCTTGATGTGCTGGCGTCTGTACTAGCTGTCCCCGCGACTTCGTTCGCGTTCATGTCTGATAACAAATAGATTATTTCATGGGTTTTTATTTTTTTGCGCGGCTCTCTAATTCTTTTTCTAAAATAAAAGTAGCATAAGTTACTCCTTATAATATCAGCTATCTGCCAGTGAAAGTCCCGTCAAAATGGTCCAGCCGTTTCGGAGATTAGAAGGAACAAACAGAGTGACAAAAACAGGTTTTTTTTTTTTTATAAGTTCCGTTTATACTTTAATATGCAATAGGTAAAAGCTGTTATTTTGACGTTAGGAATAGACACTTTTATTCGTATAGACTGATGTAGAATTGTAGCTGACGGCCTAGGAAGTACATGTATGACAATAGGCCGACCGCTCGAACTGAGACGTTGCTTGAGGTAACAGCGCGGTGCGGGAGGGGTGTGGTGACGTGATGCGAGAGCTCAGTGATTCGTCAACTTGTGACAACTATCACCCCTCCCGCACCGCGCAGCCACCTCAGGCAACGTCTCAGTTAAGCGGTCGGCCTATAGCTGAACTTGTCGCCGCTGCAAGAAATAACATTTTCGCATAACACGAGCGAGCTGATCAAAACAAGGCCAGCAGCACCTTTCCAAATGTAATTGCTGAGTTTGTTTATTATTTATTTTTATAGACTGATAATGAAGGAAACTATAGTGGGAAAATCTGGACATATAACAGTCTGCAATGGTGAATACGCAGTCAGCAAGCGCGTGGATCCATACTAGGGGTGTGTAACTCTTTGCGGAACCGACTCACTGATGCGGATCATTGAAGTGATTCAAAAAATTGGTTCAGTAACAACGTTTCAAATGCATCATTTGGATCTGAAACATTACTTTGATCTGTGCTCATTCCGCGCGACGAGATAGGGAGACTGAAATACACTGAGTTACTTAACTACAGACTCGCGAGTCCCGAGTGAGCGAGCGACATAATTACAATCTATACAAGTCAGAAAAAGATACCAAATGAGATGTGTATCACTCATACTCTCACATATTTTGATTGTGTATTTTATATCCTTTGTACCGATAATCCAAATGAGCAAAATGAAACATATCAGTGTTTCGAATCATTTCAGTGATCGAGATGCAAATGTTCCAATCTCAAAAATTATTCCCTTTGCCCACCTCTAATCCACACCGACACTTTATGAGAAGCCATACAGTGGAACAATTACATAAACGCGCCTCGGCTGGAGCCAGCACGGTCTAACATAAATCATTAATTCACAGTGTGGTTAATAGTCGAAATGCAGCCCATCTGTCAACTCTGTAGCAATTTTAATAATGTCAGATTTTTTTAATAACAGTAAAAAAGAAATTGGCATTGAATGCTTCCTACTTTCTGATGTTCATTCTTCCAAAGCTGCCAGCTAAGCCGCGGCCTGGAAAGAAATAATGGGTCAAATTAAAGGACTACAGGATCGAAACGCAAAAAACGCAAGTTTTATAACGCCTAAAAGTATGTGATCGACTACAGTAAACAAAATCAGAAAGAGATAGATAGTGTGTTGAAAACATAATACAACTAATTTGATACGATAGAAAAAAATCATGAAGATACCTCTAAAAACTTTCTTTTCACAATAAAAACCATACTAATATACATACAATCATTCTGATTTTTGTCAGATTATTCTACAAGCAACACACTAAAGCACTAGTGTTTTAATTTTTTAGTCCAAACAATAGATTTATTGTAAATAGATCGTCGTTTCAGCCGATAGACGTCCACTGCTGGACACAGGCCTCCCCCAATTTTGGGAGGGTTTGCCATAATCGCCACGCTTGGCAGGCGGGTTGGCGATCGCAGTATGGTATGGTGGTGGAATACATAGAGAACGCTGCTGCCCATTCTCCGGTATGATCCTTAGTCGCCTTTTACGACACCCACGGGAAGTAAGGGGTGGTGGTATTCTTTAAGTCCGGCACCACACAGACCAGACCAGACCAGACAGGTAAATAGATAATTGATTCATATTTTGCAATAAATTACTAACGTTGGGTCATCGCGCTTCTCTTTCTTTTCTATGCGGGCCGACAGTGACCGCGCTTTAGGTCATGGAGTCCCCTTAAATTATTTAACATTATTCTTACAGTACTACGAGTGGCACGTATGACACGAATTCACGTTTTTTGCAATTTGCAGGTCAGTATCAGGTTGTACCTGTTGTCTGACAACCAGTCTTACCAAGGGGTATCGTATTACCCAGTAACTGGGTTGTGGAGACAGACGCTCCATGTAAAATACTGGTATTCAGCTGCCTCCGGTTAGACTGGAAGCCGACCCCAACATAGTTGGGAAAAGGCTAGGCAGATGATGATGACAATAATAATAGGTTGTACCAATGTCGATCTAAATATGATTCGTGGCCGTATAAAATATTTATATAGAGAATTAAAATCACAAAAATCATCAATACAACTCTCTTAGTTCATGTTACCCTATTGAATGAATATTTCATGAAATCATGACATTTGAGGCCAATTCTAACTCAAGGAGTTGTATTGTTGATTCTAAGTGTGCGGTTCTACTGAAGCGGAGCTGGGCGGAGCGGAGCGGAGACGTGCAGGAGTCGTCCAATTACAGACGAGACGAGTGACGCGATGAGGATTTCAACAATTGTGATTGGTTGATTCCTGCACGTCTCCGCTCCGCGACGCCCAGCTCCGCTTCAGTGGAACCGTACCCTTAGGGTCAGTGTGATCCGCGACGGGACGGACGCAGCGCGCAGTTTTCATGATAGAAATACAATTATAGATCTTATCTACGACACTAAAAGGTACACAATTCAGTGTCTACTACGTCGACCTATGCCGCGCGGCCCACCCTACAGAATTGTGTACCTTTTTGTGTAGTCGATAATGTCTATAACTGTATTGCTATCTTGAAAACCGCGCGGCGCGTCGCGCCGCGGTGTGATCTGACCGTAACGATTATAATAACTGTAATGCCATATTTGTTACGGTCGCGAATCATATTTTTATCAACATACAACAAAAGTATAGTTAATTAAAGGGGGATGCGCTAAGGCACATCCCCCATAATTGCTTGATCCCCGCTAATGAGACACAATTGATTTTCTATTGCAATGGGCCGCCAGAGGCCCGCGCCGGGACGTAGGTAGCGATTAAAGTATACTGTGTTGGGTACATACCTCGTCCTACTCCGACGGACAGCGAAGGGAAGTCTTCATCAGTCAACTCGGGAGCCGGACGGATGTTCTTCGAATCTGTCAAGAATATTTTGTTTTTGAATCCATAGTAATGTTATAAATGTACATGTACATACCTTATTTTAAGACTCTTAGCTTATACAGGGTTATTGGTAAAACATTAACAACCTCTTAAGAGGTCATTGTACTCATAAGAACAATTTTTACTATGGGACCAAACCTAAAATCGCGAAAAAAAATCAGTTGTTCCCTACATTTTATGTTTGTATAACTCGTCAAAATGTAGGGAACAGCCGATTTTTTTTTTCGCAATTTCAGGTTTAGTCCCATTGTAAAAGTTGTTCATAATGATGAGTATTGTGAATGTTTTACCAATAACCCTGTATATTATGTAAATATTATCTTGGTTGACATTAAAGTACAGTTACCACACTAATATTACAAACGCGAAAGTTTGTGAGTGTGTTTGTTACTTCTTCATGCAAAAACTACTGAACGGTTTTGGATGAAATTTGGCACACAGATAGCTTAAGGTCGGAAGCCCAGAGAGTTTTTGAGCAAGCATATTTAGGGCGAAAAGTTGATAGATGAGTAAGTGTGGCATGAGGAGAGAACACCGGAAATATATTTAAAAAGTTTCTGATAGAAGTCCCGTGTTCAGGAGTCCACTTTCAGATTTCAAAAAAGGGCCAAAAATAAAGTGATCTTCAGAGGCATTGATTTTGGCATGATAGGGTGTGGCCTAACCCATAATGATTTATATAGGCAAATCTGATGAAGAAATTGTAGGCTTTCCCTAAATCTGACGACATTGAAAACTCAGATTTGGACCATTTTTAAAAAGATATTCAGGCAATAGTTTTCAATTCAATTAAATTTCCTTATTTCAGACTAAATGTGTCCATATAGTGTTAGTAAATACATGTAAAAGAACTTAAACGTTAACGATTTACATGTCCTGATAGTGAATATATATATATCTGACGGATTGATGGAGCCTTTTGGCAAATATGAGGAAATTTGTAGGCGAAGCCGCGGACAGAAGCTAGTGAGAGTATAAAAAAGTATTATGGCATAATACTTACAGTCGGCTTGCGGCAAACGTAATGGCGCATGCGTCCGTTTTTCTTTTCGTACATCTAGAACAAAAAAAAAAACACATATAGAGGGGGTTTAGTATGAGTTTTAAGATCATTGACTATTAATTACATTGACGTCAATCAATGTAATTAAGGTTTAAATTACATTGATTGACGCTTGCTTGTGTACATATACTTTTCTTTTTCACAAATTGAGCATAGATTTAATGAGGAAAGATGTTTAGTATGGTATGACAGGTAGAAAGAGGGTGCAGGCGGCCTCTTAGCGGATGCAGGTGACCAAATCATAATGATAAGCCTGTAAATATGTATGGGATGAATATAATTAACCTCTCAGGGAAGGACTATTAATTCGCTCAATTATCTTCACCTCGTTGTTCATCTCATCTGCCTAGCCTTTCCCAATTACTATGTTGGGGTCGGCTTCCAGTCTAGCTGGATGCAGCTGAATACCAGTAATTTACATGGAGCGACTGCCTATCTGACCTCCACAACCCAGTAACTGTGAATATTACGATACCCCCTTTTTATTTCTTTGGATGGGAAATCATCAAATGACTCCTCCCGCTCTGGGTGGAGCGGAAGGGAGTGTCAGACTCTTACTGACTAAAACCCACCCGTGTTCCTTCCTTAGCCTTTTATGTTCCGGGCCAGCGGTAACCCTTTCGGAGAATCCCGCTGACCCGACAGGCTTCGGCCCTAAGGGGCCCCTCGTCGATGCTGACATCTCTTTGAGGCGCGCGGGGAACACGTACGCGCCGTCCGGCACGGGCCTTGTGCTCATCGGACGGTGAGCTACCCATTACTCTCCGCCCGCAGGCCCGCGCCTACGGTGGCCGGGAGTCGTCACGCGGCTCCCGACGCCGGGGGCGTCCCCCGCGGCGGCTGAGACGGGAGGCTCTCTCCCTGAACCGTCCCGCCACCTCCTTCGCTAGCATGACTGCTTCGCAGAAGGAGATGACTGCCTCCCACTCCCTCTCGCCCCGGACCATGGCTTGCACCAGGGCCGGACGCGAGAGGTCGCCGTCGCTGCCGATCGCCTCTACGAGGACACGGCGGTGCTCCGCCCAAGCGAGGCAGACCTCCACCGTGTCCTCTGGGCGATCCTGGCACCCGGGCGTTTCCTCCCGCCTGATGATGTGCAGGAACCTCCCGAAACTTCCGTGTCCGGTGAGGACCTGTGTCAGGCGGTAGGTGAGGGCGTCGTGGCGCCTCTCTAGCCACTCCTCAAAGATAAAACACTGACACCCACAGGTACAGATACACCTAGATAACGTAAGAGCAACTACTTGACGTGCCCAGCTTACGTACAAAAATCGTAAGCCGCCACTTTCGCGCTCAGTCCTGTGTACTGCTGGTTGGGTGATCGTGAGCGCTGGCGCTAGGCCCCCGGAGTGAGGCGAGACGGATGCCACACAAATAGCCACATAAATAGTGCTTGTGACGTCATAGTAGGTAGTCAGAAAATGGCACACTTGGTTTTCATACAGTTCGTGATACTTGCGTTACCTAGGTCTATCTATATCTGTGGTCCTACCCACATTCTTTAGCTGCCTAAGCCGCACTTTTAGAACCAAAGTTGTGTCTAATAAGCTTCCAAGTTCATTGGTATCTGTTTTTTTAGCCTATACTACCCACTGCTGGGCATAAGCCTCTCCCAAATCCTTCCAGGAAGTCTTTTTCCGCGCCACGTCGAACCATTCTGCATATTTGGGGATTTAATAAATAATTGCAATAATTAAGTAGACTTACGTTCAGATAAACTAGAGGCTGTTGAGTTGAGGCCCTGTTCGAGGAACGAGTCGTTGCCAGTCGTATTGCACGAAGATGATGGCCCCTGCAACCAAACATATTTAATAAAAAGAAAGAAAACATGAAAATATGAATGAGAGAATTTATTTATTAGAAAGAACAGACAACAGATTTTGGTAATAAATAAATCAACAGAAAGTGGAAAAAGGAAAAAAATTGATTTTTATGGTTCTGTGACGAAAATGAGGAAACAATGCCTCTAAATAGCACACTTTTTCAGAAATCATCAACAAAAATTATATTAGTTCCACTATCTGTCAAGAGATGGCGCTGACCTAAAACTGCAATATTCTACACCGCAGTGTTAAAATTCTCTGACAAACATAGGCCTCGCCGATGAAAATTTAAAAACATTTTACTTTTCACAATACGGAACTCTCGGTGCGCGAGGCCGACTTGCTCTTGTTTTAAGTTAGCCTGCGCTGTCCCAATGCTGAACAAAGGCCTTCCACAAATCCTTCCAGGCATCCTTTTCTAGAGCCCCCTGGTCTCGATTCAACCCGTCCAGTATTTTTTTCAATGTCCAAATATTTTTTTCAATATAAATTTGTGTGAGGGCCATGTAGAAAAAAGTCAAAAATAAACTTTTGAGTAAAGAGCCATACAGATTTGAGTAAATTATCTGTCGGTTAGCATGCATGATTCAATTATTGTTTCTGATAGTTACCCCAAATCCAGCAATAGTTGGTCCAGACCAGGCGTTCTTCGAGTCCTTGAACTTCACGATACCCTGAGATAAGGAATACATTACAATTAGCTAAAATTTATTGGCATGTCATGAGCGCGATGCATTATAATTTAAACTTTAAGCCCATATTCATAAGTCTCATATCACGAGCTCATTATTTACGTCCACTGGATGTTTACATAATCAACCTTTAAAGTTCCCACTGCTGGGACACAGGCCTCCTCTCTTCAAGAGGGAGTGGCATGTAATCCACCACGCAAGCCCAGTGCGGGTTGGTAGATGTCACATGTCTTCGAATTTTTGGTTCTAGGACAAGCCGGTTTCCTCACGATGCTTTCCTTCACCGTTTTGAGAGCAGTTGTGATGGAATAATTTACACAAAGTAAATCGCCTGCCTGGGTACGGACCCGCGACCTACACTACAAGTCGTAAGTCGGAGCCTTTAGCACTGGGCCACCACTGCTCAGGAAGGTACTGAATGTTTAATATTTTAGCCAGAGTTAAAGTAAAAGTAGTATTTTTATTTATAAATGTTGTGCAATTGTCATTGCACACTTGCATCAAAACTATTTACTAAAGTTATAAACTACTACTTACCTCAACATCATATTCGACGGGCACGTGCTGGCCAGGAATGATCGCGATGCCCACTACTGGGCAACAGCTGTCCAGGATCGTGAACGCCCAGCGTTTGGTGCGCGAAGTGGTGCATTCTACCGACTTGTCATTCGATTCGTGATGCTGTTGGACAATTAAGAGGGTATTAGTTCGTTGGTCCAGTGGCCGCAAGCGCTACTGTTAAGCTCGACGTCTAAGGTTTGATTCCCAGATCAAATCAAAAGTGAGAATCAGCACTTTTCGAACGCCAAAATTACAAAAGACAGTCCTCCGAAACGCCCGCCCTTCACCACTTCCTAATACTCAATACTCAATTCTTTATTTGCATTCCATATGTATGATATAGATGGTATTACAAGTAATGATCAATATGGACCCTGTCGGGCACAGCAAAATTAGGAGAGAGGAAGAGGGCTAAGTAGCAATTCAATATTATTATAAATTGCATAATAATGTAGATATTAATTTAGGTATTTTCAAACAATGTATCTACACAGTGCAAAGTGATATGTTTTTATGAAAAAATACTTTATTATTATTATTAATTATTAGATATGCATAATTAGGTAAAAAAAAATAAAAAAAAAATTTATGATTATATATTATTAAATATTTATGATTATATATTATTAGGTTTGTGTATATAGGTATAGTATATTAGTTATTTTATGTAAGTATTACGTAAAAGTAATTTAGGAAATTATTATGAAGTTTTTTTTTTTTCTTCCTAGTGCTTTCGCTGGGAAGATAAAGTGTCGCAACAAACTAACCAGCAGCCCAGCTGTCTGTTCAGTTAGCCAGCTTTTCTATCAGGGAGTCTGGATTAGAGGTGGATGTCAATAGGCTCGCCCCCTATTATATGGGACTAAGGCTGCCATCAGACGGACTGCATCGCAGCAATCGCGCGCAGTCGATATATTCAACTGCATGCAATTATCTGCAGTCGGATCTACTTTGCGCAGTTGACGCCACGCATCTAGCTCAGGAGCTCAGTGTAAGATTTGACATCGAAATGGAAGCACAGACGTTACACACACTAACTGTATGCGGTTAGCGATAGACAGCGTGCTTCGACACTACACGAATCTAGCCGACCGCGTAAGGTTGAAGTCACGACTGTATGCAATTAATATTGCCGTCACATGACTGCAGCTTGTCTGTGTGGTGCCGGACTTAAAGAATAGCACCACCCCGTACTTCCCGTGGGTGTCGTAAAAGGCGACTAAGGGTCGTACCGGAGAATGGGCAGCAGCGTTCTCTATGCATTCCACCACCACACTATACTGCGATCGCCAACCCGCCTGCCAAGCGTGGCGATTATGGCAAACCCCCCCTCTTGGGGGAGGCCTATGTCCAGCAGTGGACGTCTTCCGGCTGAAATGATGATGATGATGACGACTGCAGCTGACCGCATGAAGTTGATATCATGACTGAACGAAGTCGAACGTACAACTGCATGCAGTTGAATATATCGACTGCGTGCGGTTGCTGCGATGCAGTCCGTCTGATGGCAGCCTTAAACATAACTGGTGATGTGTGGGTGTACTATTGATGCACCTCTGCCTAATTCGGTAAACACCGGCGTGATGTTATAATAATAATATAATAATTTATCTTTTAATCACTCTTCACAAAGCTGACTTAAAGTTTATGTTACAAAAAATGTCTCAGCTGTATTCCACCTTTGTGAGAGACTGGTGAATGGATATAGGTTTTTGGGAAAAACCTGTGTTACAGGTCAACACGGCTAGAATTAGCTTTTACAGGGATACCGTGCAAGAGTCGAAGTTAAACAATATGCATAACACAAATAAAAGAAAGAGTAATAACAATAAAAAATATCTATCTATAATTCTGCAGTATGTGAGTAATTCAGATAGCAGTGTATGAGTGAAGGTGACTTTTGTGGAGTGAGTGAGTGTGACTTTTGTAAATGTTGTTTTTCAAAGAGGCGAGGAACCTATGTAAGTGTGGGGTTGGTCAAAATTAGTTTTATTTTAGAACGGTCAAAAGAATCTCAGTTTAATTATGGTCTAGGGTTTTTAACACATTGAAGGATACACACGAGACACAATAGAAGTTTTATTGTTATTACGTCGAGGGGCGTTAAGTGTCCCGGAAAGTGTTAAGTATTTTTTTATTTCTTTAATACAGCTTGATCGAGTTTTTGGATATAGGTTGTTGTAAAGAGCGTGACAGTGGATGTAAGAGGAGGTGGGAGTCTTCCACCTTTTTCATATCATTCCTCACACAATCCATTCATCTTTTCTTTGGCCTTCCTCTCCCCCTCCATCCATCAACATGTGTCATAGTCGTGTTATATCAATAATCCCACCCCATTGCCCCGTTGGTCTCGTGGTTGCAAGCGCGACTGCTGAGCGTGGGGTCCTGGGTTCGATTCCCGGGTCGGACAAAGTGTTATTGGGGTTTTCCATTAGGAATTTCTTAGTAACACTATGGAGTTAGGAAGTTGGCGCTTTAATACCCCCGTGCCTCGGAAAGCACGTAAAGCCGTTGGTCCTGCGCCTGAACTCTCCCCGGTCGTGGCGGATTGCCGTCCCATCGGACTATGGTCGGTGGCGGCCATTATATCAATAATCACAAATCGTACAGTATTCTTCAGAACTTACCTCACACCCCAGTCCCGGATTGTACTTGAAAGGGTCCTTCTTTAGCTGAACCAGCGCCAGCGACTCTTTGGGGAATCCTTCATTTGAACGACTTTTGATGCTATTGATTAGATGGTAGAAAAGCGTGTCAAGCTTATAGATGCGAAAGAGGCATTCATCCTCCCCTGAAAATAAAAATAGTAAGTCAATAAGGGTTGGATCGAGGTGGCTCTGGAAAAGGATGCCTGAAGGATTTAAGGCAGGGTTTTGCTCAGCAGTGGGATTTGGGAGGAAGGATCAAGGATGGGTAATGGGTTTTGCCTGTATGAATTTCTCAGTAGCAACCTGGAGTCTGGATTCGTTCCCGGTTAATAGAAATAGGCTCAACCCCTGGTTCACACCCGTGGCAAAATGTGGGTGTATTGAACGCCTTCTCAAAGTTGTAATTTTAATTTTACGAGAATGACGCTTGATTTTGGGTCTCCCTTGTTTCACCAAAAAGAAATTGCCAAATTATCACTTCCCAAACCATTTTTCGCATAATTTCATTTGCCAAATTATTACTTAGCAAAAAATCGCTTCACAAATAATTGTAACCCAAACCTAATGTTTGGCAAGTGAACGTTTAAACAATAACTTGTTTATCAACTAGTACTTCTACCAATTTTATTTAGACAAATATTTCAGTTGGAATAACTCATTTTACGCAAAATAACATTTGCCAAATATTCAGTTTTCGCAGTTTTAAGGCAGCCATTTCAAGCATAACTAACTTCAGCCTAACTTTGAAGACGTCTTATTACAAGGGTGTTTTTTCCACTTGGGACAAATTTTAAACAGGTAATAATGATATTAATATTAACTATTCTGGTAGTTTTTTTTTTAGTTAGTAGCATTTTTTTAAATAATTAATCTCGTCTAACTAGTTCAGTTTCGGGTAGCCTGTTATTTTTCCATATTTTTTTTCTATAAAACGTGGCGCTTCAATGGTGACATTAATTTAACACACATATACGTTTTCACATTTTCATTTCATGAAGCAATTATATTTCCATTAAACGTTATTATTAACGGATTTATTTAAAATTTTAGAAAATAGTATTTTAGAGCAACCTGTACTTAAAGAATTGTCGCGCAGCGCCGGGGTCACGGATCATAACATCGCATGAAATAAAACGGATAAGCAATACTATTAGGATGAAACAAATGCAAAGAGTAGGCGACTTGAAGGAAAGTCATATGTCCCTTTGGCGGCGCCGCCAAAGAGATATTTCTTTCCTTCCGCCGCCTAGCGGCTCCTTTGTCGCTTGCCGCCAAAGGACAGCGGTGCAGGTGACTGGCGCCCCCTCCTGCCCGCCGCGCCCCCGCAATGCACTCGAATTCTTTTTTTGCTTTTCTAGTAATCTAGTGCTAGCCGAACCCGAGTCCTTGACACACTTCGTCAAACTAGTGTGCATAATTACGTCGTGAATATTGTTGTGAATGTTTCCGCGAAAAAGACGCTTACCGATTGTTTTATTTATTTATTTTTGTGTAATTAGATTATGGTACTTTGATAAAGACGCTTTGCTTTGTTTTCTAATCTAGTAGGTACGTTTACATCTCTTGTGATACGGAGGACGCGAGACGGTTTTATTTGTGTTATGTGCTTGTGTAAACTTGTGATCGTGATGGCAAATACACATCCGAACTACACAGCAGCTGAATATGCGGACATGATCCTAATTTATGGAGAATGTCATCAAAGTGCCGCCCTTGTGATAAGGACATATCGCGAGAGATTTTGCGATTCAAAACAATGCCCTACTAATCCTCGCACTATTGTAGGACCTCTTCAGCGCATCCACGAAAACCAGCCAGTGGATCCTAGGCCAGCCCGACCGCCTACACGACAAAATGTGCTACAATATTTCGAAGACTAACCCAAAACTGAGACAAAATAAAAGCAGTGATTAGTGACGACTGTGATGAGTGATGTGATGATAGTTATAACTAATAGTACTTAACCAGAAAGGGTGACGTTAGACTAAGCACCTCCGCTGTAGGTACCTACCACTATGAACTATAAATAAATACGGTACCTACCACTATGAACTATAAATAAATACAAAATTCGAAGTAACCTAAGTAAGCTAGAGCTAGAAAACCTCGATTTTGCGGCAATTTATAAATTGGACGACCCTAACACAATGATGGATACTTTTATAACTATGTTAACACCGGTCATTGCTAAACACACCAAGTATGTCAAGATTCCAAGTAAAAAAAGGACCATCAAACCCTGGATAACTCCAGGCCTACTGAGGTGTATCCAAAATCGAGACAAAATGCATATTGGATCAAGTAAAGAACCGGATAATTTAATTCTTAAAAAAACTTATACACGCTACCGCAACTTTTGCAATGACCTGCTTCGAAAACTAAGAATTGCCCACGAAAGGAATGAACTTGAGAAAACAAAAAATAACCCCAAAGCCCTTTGGAACACTATTAAAACTATTACAAATACAGCTAAAATAAAAACCAGTCCTGTGGAACTACTGAAAATATGTGACAGTCCTAAAGCATCCATAAATGAAGTTGGTAAATTCTTCAGTAACGTAGGGAAAACCTTAGCGGATAAAATTCTATCACAGAGTCAGTGCCCCGCTGATAGCAGTCCATTTCTTAGTAATGATGATAACAACCCACTATCTCCCGCGAACTCCCTCGTGTTGCTTGATACAGACGAATCTGAGGTGGAGTCTCTGGTTTCGCAGCTACGTAATGACTGTGCACTGGGTTGGGATGGTATATCACCCCTAGTGCTTAAAATGGGCCGTCAGACACTAATAAAACCATTGACGTACATCTTTAATAGCTGTCTCCGCGAGGGTGTTTTTCCGGACGCACTTAAAAAAGCAATTGTGCACCCAATCCATAAGGGTGGGAGCAGAAGCTGTGTCAACAACTATAGACCCATTTCGGTTTTGACTGCTCTTTCCAAGGTTTTGGAAAGGATTCTTAGTAACCGGCTTAAGAAATTCTTGGAAAGATACAAGATCATAGCAGATAATCAGTATGGTTTCCGTTCTGGTGTCTCGACTGAAGATGCAGTACTTAAATTGACGCAGTTGGTTGCTACGAATCTCGACAGGAAAACCAAATGTCTAGGAATATTCCTAGATCTTTCGAAGGCATTCGACACAGTTTCTGTTCCCATACTTATTGCCAAATTGGAGCGACTCGGTGTTAGAGGTATAGCACTGCAAATATTTAAAGATTACCTGAACAACCGTACTCAAAGAACCAAAATTGATAATCACTTCAGTGATGATGATACCTTATCCTACGGAGTGCCCCAAGGTAGCATTTTAGGACCTATTTTATTTCAAATATACATAAATGACTTATGCAGAATGTCCCTCCCCAACTCGACGATCCTTGTATATGCCGATGACACCGTGGTTGTAGTTCACGGGTCAACATGGGATTGTGTTAAGAGTAACGCGGAATTGGCTCTACGTGAAATAATAAACAGGCTCAACCTAAACCTGCTTACCCTAAACTGTAACAAGACTACATATATTCCTTTCGCCATCCGTCAAAACACCGCACCGGACCATACCTTTTCAATAACAGCGCACACTTGCTTAGAGCAGTCATCTTCATGCCAATGTCCAACACTCACGCGCAACGATCACGTCAAATACCTGGGTGTCCAAATTGATGCCGGGTTACGCTGGAATAAACACATTGATGCCCTTACCTCGAGAACTCTGAGACTGATACACATCTTTAAGTCACTGAGAGCTTCTGCAAATCCTGATACTCTAAAAATGGTGTTCTATGCTCTGTGTCAGTCAGTTCTTGGGTATTGCATCAATGTATGGGGTGGTGCGGCTAAAACTACCTTTCTTAGAGTGGAGAGAGCTCAGAGAGCAATATTGAAAGTGATGCTTCGGAAACCTTATCGCTATCCAACAACTCAACTCTACTCAGATTGTAAGGTACTTACAGTTCGACAGCTCTTCGTGTTGCAATCCATTCTTAGAAGACACTCCAGTGTCCCACCGTCTGATCCCACCAAACGAACCAACATTCCCCCAGTTACACGACACAAAACTGCTTTTGCCAAAAACCAATACTTCACCTTAAGTTCACTGATATACAAGAAAATTCATAAAGAATTAAATATACTGGATTGCAATAAGTTTGAATTGAAAGCTAAGCTGATGGAATGGCTACTTAAACAGGACTATACACAAACTGAGTCTCTGCTAAAATGTATTGCCTAATATTGCCTTATTGTTGCTTTTACTCCCTCACATATAACACCCCACACTCACTACTCCCATACAAAAACTCACCAAACATAGATACATAAATCATACAGACATACTCACACACATTTCACCCACTCACATACATAAGTTTTAAATTGTTATTTCTTACATTATTTTTCCTTTTTCCTTAAATAAGTATAATATGTTTCTGTTTAAAGTAATAAGATTGTTAAGTTGTAAGCACGTACCTGTTAGTTGGCACAGTCCGCAGTTGTTTGATCCCTATTTTTAAGAAACCCTACAGCTGAACACTGTCTCTTAAGATACAGGTTATCCTAGTTTGAGAGGCAGGGCTCACAATATCTGTATACAAACTACTGCAGCGTTAATTAGCTTCATGTTAAACAGTGTATACTAATGTATATTTCTTTGTGACAATAAACTATTTTATTATTATTATTATTATTTTATTATTATAATTTAAAACTTATTGAATTGAATTGAATTAATCGAATTTTATGAATTGACCTATGAGTTATTGACATGATTTTTTATATTATTTTTATTATTATTCTCATTTTATTGTAATTTGGATAATTGTAATGATTTAGGAATGCATGCATGATGTTTCTTATATATTTAGTTATATAAATTCAGACACAATGTTAAAATTGTTATTGAATTGAACTTGCGCCGCGCCGCTCGGTTTCTTTGATAAATGCCGACAAAGAATCGGACCGATCACGACGAGTACGATCGCGCAATGCGTAGGTAAGTAAGAAGTTCATAAACGAATTTTTGCAAGGGTGATCCCAATTTTAGTTACTATTATAATTATTATTTAGTTTGTTTGAAAAAAAATTTTTTTCAATTTACGAATTATTTTAACCTATACTTATATATGTATATGATTAATGGGCACTAGCTCTACCCGGGTGTTAAATTAATGTCGCCATTGAAGGGGCACGTTGTATAATCTAGTCGTTTCTGGCACTTGCCGGCCGCTGCCGCGGCACCGCTCGCTTGACTCGTGCGTAGGAGGTAACCTAAGCATTTTTTTAAAAATAATTAACCTCGTCTAACTAATTCGGTTCTCGATAGCCTGCTAAAAATATATAGATAAGTCTATATAGTCTGAATTCTCCGAAATAAAATTGCTAATGTTCATTGCAAAAAAATTAAAATTGTAAGTTACAAATATTTTGTATTAAATAAATGATTATTTAAAAATAAAATTGCATTTTTTAATTATATAATTTCCAAAAAATCTTATTTTTGCCTTTATATTTTTTTTGTCATAACAAATCATTTGACCAAACGTTTATTGTCTAAAGATTGTTTGCTGTAATAAATCATTTGATTAAAGACCAAAATGCCTAAATGACATTATCCTTAATAATATTTTGCCAAGTAAAAATTTTACCAAATGAAAATGTGCGTACTAAAATCATTCCGAACATTGCATTGGTACAAAGAAAGGTTGTCAAAATTTGTTTGGGTAGTGAAATTTTGGCAAAATCTTTTTGGTAAAACGGCAGGATCCCCTTGATTTTACCTAACTGTAAGGTATTTATGCTCGTAACTGTGCTAATACATAACATGCATAATCAGAGTTTAATTATACTGTGTACAAAAACTTTAATCAGGATCAGATTCGGAATGACAGCTATTCAATCAAGAGACACAGGATATGAATGTTAAGGTCAAGTTTAAAGTTTCATGCTACTGATACTTTAACGGGTTTCTTCAACCTAACGTAGTTGGGAAAAGGCTAGGCAGATGATGATGAACTTTTTGTCCTGGTAGCACATTCCCGTGGGAACCTTATATTTTTAGCGTTTATCAGTGGAAACTTGTAAATGGCCCTGTTTAAGAACACTGTATAAATTAGCTGTAAGTTTCCCGAACAGACTAAAAAAAAAAAACTTTTCTTTTGTGTACAGTCATGAGCACTAATATGTCAACACTTGGCAACTTTAAATTGCGTTTTTTCACGAAATAACGTATTTGAAATACGACACTTTAAATAAACCTATGGGTTCGAAAATACTATGCTCCTAATAATATAAAATTTCATTAAAAAATAAAGGAGAAAATCGCCTTTGAATAAAGCCAAGTGTATACATACTTATGCTCGTGACTGTACATCTTTTGTTGAAGGTCCTCAATAAATAAATAAAAAACCCGACTGCGAAACTGAAAAGCTACAAACACGCCCATTTTAAATTAAATAAAAGTTGGAAGCAGGCGGGACCCATTTGAATTTGAAAATATAATAAAAATTGTATGGGTCCCGCCTGCTTCCAACTTTTCTACTGCTGCAAACGATTTAGTTCTTGGTACGTGTTTTTTACGATTTGTCACTTCGAATTACTTTTAACCATATAAGTTATATATATTTTTGTAATCACCTTTTAAAACCCTTTATTTTGATACCCCACTCGACAGGTTTCGAGAAAAAAATTTTTTTTAAAGACTTATTGCGCCAAAAATCGGCCATTTTAATTTTTTTTCAATTTTGATATATCCAGTGTCACTTTCACAATTAAGACGAATCTAACGGCACCTCTCAAGCTGAAATCAAGCCGTTTAGGCTACAGAGCGTGCCAAAGAAATATACATACATACATACATACAGACATACACTCGAAAAACCTAACCCTCCTTCTGACGCAGTCGGGTAAAAATAACCTTAATCTGCTCGATCAACTGCTTCTCCTTAACACAGGTTTCCATAACCTAGCTAGGAGAGCAGTGCTCACCCCCACCCTTGACAGCCACTCACACAAAGATAGTTTATAAGAGCCTATGTGTAGCGATATAGTTTAGTGTGAACAATGAATACCTTGTATGTCTAGAGTAGTTGGCAGTTGGTTCGAATATAGAGATTGGACGGTCCGGTCGTGGTTTATTTTCCCCCTTTAAGCTACCCACCCCTTCTGCTAACATCAGAAGTGGGATTGTTTTATTCGATATCGATAAAATACCTACGGCCTTACAATGAACAATAAAGTGCAAAATAACAGCAGTGGAAGAGTGATAGTACAATCAGTGACGAGTGACGGGACCTTAAACAACAATGAACTTAGTACAAGCAAAGCAATAGCTCTGCCTACCTTTGACCCAAGTGTTGGTGCGATTGAAGCAAAAGAATGGACAGCGGAAGTTGACGCATTAGCTTTAAAAAATGGATGGGATGATGTGGAAATTATTGCGAGATGTGTGCCATTTCTAGCTGGGCCGGCACGAGAGCTGTATGAGGAATGGACTCCTCAGCAAAGAACCTGGCCTGCTTTGAAGGAGGATCTTCATATCACATTTCCGAAATGTCGCGATTTACACCGTGATTTCCAAACGGCGGCAAACATGACAAATATTCGACGGTTTCTATTTACGCTGCAAAAAACTCAGAATTCTAAAGCAATAAATTAAGATTGTAGTTTCGCGAAAATGAGATATTAGAGTTGATTATTGGAGGGATAACTGATCCTCATGCAAAATCGATTGCCAGCAATGCAGAGTCTGTGAGTGGTTTATTTGAGAAATTATCACGTTATGTACACACGGCTACACATCAAGCTATACATAACCAGAATAAACTGGCTTCAGATTGTACGAAAAACCTATAAAATGCGAGGTCAGCTAAAACTGGAAATGTATAGCTTGATGTGTAGCCGTGTGTACCAACTACACCAAAATTACCAAAAGCCAATTTAGCTGGAAGTCATGGTAATGATTTGCCATCTTCATCAAAGATACCTAGAATGATGACAGATTCAAAGAGGTGTCATCGATGCCATAGATTTGGACATATGATGAGAGACTGCCGTACCGGCACACATAAATTACCTGTGAAGTTTCCGGCAATTTCTAAAGAAGAAAAAAAAGTGCCAATTGTCAAGAATAATTCTTGCACTTTTTGTTTTAAAAAAGGGCACACGGCGAATGACTGTTGGACGAAACAGAGGATTGACAAAGGGAAAGCAAAGCACTCAAAAGATGTCAACAGCAGTGGAAAGGTATGTACAACACCTGTTGTCATTAATGGAAAACTTGTACTTATGTTAATTGACAGTGGAGCATCATGTTCATTAATGAGAGATAATATAGCAAAATTGATCGGAGCTCATCGCCAATCTTCCGTTATTCATGTTTGTGGCCTTTCAAACGAAACAATAACTTCAATAGAAAAAATAGACGTTATCATTCAACTGGAAAACATAACTTTGGAAACAACTTTTCACACAGTTCAAGACAAAGAAATACGCTACGAAGCTATTCTTGGTAGAGACGCAATAAATATGAACAATAACATTACTTTTGTCACCACTTTAGACGGCACAATGATTAAAAGGAGAACACAAACAAAGCCCGAGATTGTTTGTAATATGGACGAACTCATTACAAACTCTTTGAATCTTATTTCAAACCCACATAAATCCGACATACGAGAACTTTTAAACAAATTAATATTCAAACTTGATAGCGTCAAACAATAATATTAGAGATTAAAACCGCCGTCATGACTATACGGACCACGACAAACGAACCCGTTGTTTATAACCCGTACCGGATGTCAATCTCTGAGAGGGAAAAAGTAATTGCCATTGTGACTGAGCTTTTGAATCATAATATAATACGAGAGTCAACTTCACCTTTTGCGTCACCGGTTATATTGGTTGCGAGAAAGGACTCCTCTAAAGACAGATTATGTGTTTATTATATAGCTTTGAATAAGATAACGACTAAAGACAGATATCCACTACCATTAATTGATGATCAGTTGGACCGATTAGGAAAAGCTCGTTATTTTACCACTTTGGATATGGCATCTGGATTTCATGGAATTCCTATAGAGCAGGAAAAAAATTCAGGAGATATGTTTAACTCTGTGGAGAAAACCGCTTTTATAACACCTGATGGCCATTACGAGTGGTTACGAGTACCCTTTGGTTTGAGTAACGGACCCAGTACGTTTCAAAGAGCGATAAATAAGGCACTTGGAGTTTTAAGGAATTCGGTGGCCTTAGTTTACATTGATGACATCATTATACCTTCAATTAGTGTCGAGGAAGGGTTAAATAGATTAGATTTGGTACTAAAAGCTCTGGATGATGCAGGATTCAGTTTAAACTTGAAGAAGTGTAAGTTTTTGCAAAATGAAATTGAATACTTAGGCAGAATTATCTCCGAGAAAGGAATTCGACCAGGTGAAACAAAAATAGAAGCACTGAAAAATTCCCCGACACCTCGCAACATAAAGCAAGTGAGAAAATTGATGGGACTAGCAAGTTATTTTCGCAAATACATACCTGAATTTGCAACTAAAACTTCTTGCATAACCGATCTGTTACGTAAGAATACGAAATTTGTTTGGTCAGCAGAGTGCGAAAATGCTCGAAAGTATATTATTGCAAAGCTTTCATCACGACCGCTATTGGTAATTTTTGATCCAGAATGTGAAACGGAATTGCATACTGACGCCAGTAGCCTGGGATTTGGCGGTATATTGTTTCAAAGACATAAACGAGATCTTCGCGTGGTATCATATTACAGCAAAAGAGCTTCACCAGAAGAATCCAAGTATCACAGCTATGAGTTAGAGACATTGGCTATAGTGAATGCACTGAAATATTTCCGAGTATATTTACTGGGAATAGAATTCAAATTGGTTACTGACTGTAACGCAGTGAAATCAACTTCAAATAAACGAGATTTATTACCACGAGTAGCCAGATGGTGGTCTTACATACAAGACTTCAACTTTAAAATCGAATATCGCAAAGGCAGCAATATAAGACATGTAGACTTTCTAAGCAGAAATCCACCACAAAACCAATTTGAAGAGGTACTTGTTAACGACCAGATAACATGGCTGGAAGCTACGCAGAAAGGAGACCGAGAGGTGACAGATATATTAAGAAGAATTCAGGAAAATCCCGATAGTCTAAAAGAATACATTGTACAAAACTGTATTTTAATGAGAGTCTTTGAAGAAAAGCAAGAAAGAAAATTATGATATTTTGTTCCAGCGGCTGCCCGATTTAATTTGACGAAGACATTCCATGACGAACAATGTCATATTGGCGTAGATAAAACACTGGAGTCAATGCGAATTAAATATTGGACTGTCATACTGAACTTCGAAGTTCAAAATACCGATGTACTGTATTCATAAAGTTTAAAATTACGAATTACGTGAGTTAGAAGGTACGCTATAACGAATTACTTGATTTAGAATGTTCATGATCGCGATGTACGGAACTTCGAAAGTTTGTTATGACGAATTACTTCATTGAGAATGTTCATCATCGCGATGTACGGAACTTCGTATGAATACAGTACATCGGTATTTTGAACTTCGAAGTTCAGTATGACAGTCGAAATATTGGTTTCCTGGAATGAGGCCATTTGTACGAAAATATGTCAGCCATTGCATTTTATGTTTGTAAGCAAAACGACCCAGTGGTCCAAAACAAGGTTTTTTGCATCCAATAGAAAAAATACCCATTCCTTTTCATACAGTTCATGCTGACTGTACTGGGCCTTTTGGAAACGCTAACGATCGCTATAGATACTTATTACTATTGGTAGATGCCTATACCAAATTCACAATATTAGTACCAATAGAAAACCTAAATAGCTCCGAACTAGTAAGAGCCCTGGAACCTCAGCTAAGTCTATTTGGAACTACAAAACGAATAATAACAGATAAAGGAACAAATTTTTCTAGTAAGCAAACAAAGGACCTGTTGAAACGAATGGATATTGAACTACACTTTATCGCAACGGGTGCCAGTAGAGCTAATGGGCAAGCAGAGCGATACGTAGCTACCGTGTTGAACTTATTAGCTTGTGAAGTGAGTAGTGGGTCAGAATGGTCGAGCGCTCTTTACAAAATACAACTTACTTTGAACACGACTACACAAAAAAGTATTGGATGCAGCCCCATTGAACTGCTTACTGGGCTACGATCTGAAGTACCGGCTTTACGGCGATTGAATAGCGAGCTTCCCGAAATTGTTTCTGACATTGATATGCAACAGTTACGAGAAACGGCAGAAGAACGGTTAAGAAATAACGCATTAAAAACAAAACTGAGGTTTGATAGAATGCGTCGAAATAACATGATACTGAAGGAAGGTGATGTTGTTTACATTCAGCGTCAGCGAACGCGTTTGGGAAAATTAGATTTGCGATATAATGGACCATATACGATTGAGAAATGTGTGCCGAAAGATCGATACAAAGTCAAAAATGTACAAAAGAAAACATTCCAAGTAGTACCGAAAGATAGAATAAGATTGTGGAATAGAGAGGCTGCTGAAAATGTCGTGACAGCCTATTCATGAAAGCAGCCTATTCATGAAAGAAAAAAGAAAATTAAAATTGGCGTAAGCTACAGTTATTGTGTGCTATGGCCGTAGAAAAAAAAAAATGGCGTAAGCTACTGCTATTGTGAGCTAAGGCCGTAAAAAGAATGGCGCTAGTTACTTGTATAGTGAACTACGGCCATAGAAAATTAATAAATGGTGTAAGCTACTTATGATCATAAATGTCATAATTTATAAGTGAGCTAAGGCCGTGGTAAAGAAAAAAAAAATATACAAAGGGTGAGCGACTCAGCGAGGCTGAGTACTCAAAACTTTTTGTGAACTAGTACCGCTACTAAGTGTTTAGTAATTGAGTGGTGATAAATGAGACACGGTAGTGAATTAACATTCACAGGCCCTGTTGAAGATATAAATGTAAAAAAAAAATGCTCGTTACGAGTAATACTTGTAAATAGCCAAATGGGGCAAAAAAAAAAATGCCAGTTTTGAGGCAATATATATATAATCCTTTTTGTGACTGTACTAAAATAGTTTTCTTTTCAGATGGAGTGATTGGCTGTTCCTGTGCCCTGCCCTCGTCAGAGTCATGGTTGTTGAACTGGACTTAGGGCTTCGAGAACGAAGCATAGGCAGGAAGGCCGTGACAGCCACTCACACAAAGATAGTTTATAAGAGCCTATGTGTAGCGATATAGTTTAGTGTGAACAATAAATACCTTGTATGTCAAGAGTAGTTGGCAGTTCGAATATAAGGTGTAAAAAAATTAACCTAACAAACTTTAAGAGGTGCTTTAGACCATTGGACTGAACAACTTTCACTATGAGACCAACTCTGAAATCACGAAAAAAAATCCACTGTTTAATACAAAAGTTCATTACCTGCTTGATCAAAATGTATGAAACAGCGGATTTTTTTTTCGTGATTTCAGAGTTGATCCCATAGTGAAAGTTGTTCAGTCCAATGGTCTAAAGCACCTCTTAAAGTTTGTAAGGTTAATTTTTTTACACCTTATATAGAGATTGGACGGTCCGGTCGTGGTTTATTTTCACCCTTAAGCTACCCCTTCTGCTAACATGCTTGTAGAAATAGTACTTATTTTGTTAAACTGTATTTTTAACGTGTTCTAGAATCCTTTGTTTTGAGTAAATAAATAAATCGATGGCTCCTAAGTATACTGAGTCAACCATACTTCTATAGAATTATAGTTGACTCAGTATACTTAGGAGCCATCGAAATAAATCTTGCAGAAACTGAAAAGTTTTTCTTACCGGACTTTTGACAGAGCTGTATTATAAAATCTTGCACGGGCAGAACCTTCTCTGGCATTGTGTATAATGGCGGGAGGGTCTTCACACTGGGGTCCTTTTGCTTCAGATAGTCGATGATGTTGGCAAGAATCTGCATGTAGTTGCTCTTGGCGCCAGTCTCGTCTGGCATCTCCAGGCCCAGTTCAATGCTGCCCTGTTTCACGTCCGATGCATAGCCGACGGGGATATGACCTGATTGAATAAAACAAATGAAAGAATTTGCTTAACCTTTTAACCGCTTATGTCGCATTTATGCGACACATATTTCCTTGCCCCTACCGCTCGTGTAGTATTTCTGCGACAGAGAACATGCATGAAGTTTACGTTCTATTCAACGATTGCTCCTCCTTATTTGTTGTAGGTATTATTTTATCGATTTATGTATTCAGCTGCATCCAGTTTGACTGGAAGCCGACCCCAACATGGTTGGGAAAAGGCTAGGCAGATGATGATGATTATTTAATCGCGCGCTAGGGGCACGGCAATTGATATTTAGCCAAGCGCTTAAAAGGTTAAATCGTTAAGACTTACCAGGCGGCACGGCGCGTCGCGCGTCGTTGTATGGAAAGGATTTCCGCAAGTGAAAATCATTTTGAAACTTATTTTCATACCCGTAATACTCAAATTTCGTCACAATGCTTTGCCGTGCCATGCCGCGTCGTGCGGCCTAGTGAGTGCTATTATAATTATGTAGTATATGAGTGATCTCTGAGTTTGTTTCAATGTTACTTCTCAGAGTAGATTGGATAGAAAACACAGACCTCGTCTTGTTTCTAAAATATTATTAACTAGTTTCTAGCCGCGACTTTTACGCGTGCAATTTCTTGCTCCCACGATCCACCACGCCGCATTGCCTGCCCGCGGTATTACTTCGTTTTCGCTTAGCATTCTTACTGACATTACTTCTTCTTGCTCAGCTCCTATAGGTCCTAGCGTGATGTTAAATAGCCTATAGCCTTCTTCGAGAATTGGGCTACCAAATGCCAAGAAATATACTTCAAATCCGACTGGTAGTTCCCGAGATTAGCGCGTTCAAACAAATTATTAATTAAAAACTGGCCAAGTGCGGGTTGGACTCGCACACGAAGGGTACAATAAGGCAAAAACGCCGAAAAAAACACGTCTGTTGTATGGGAGCCGCCTTAAAAAAGTTGTTTATAGTATTTGTTGTTATAGCGGCAACAGAAATACATAATTTGTCAAAATTTCAACTCTAGCTATCGCGGTTGTTGAGATACAGCCTGGTGACAGACAGACAGATGTACGGTCGGACGGACGGACGGACGGAGGGACGGACAGACGGACGGACGGACGGAGTGACGGACGGACAGACGGACGCCCAGACAGCGAAGTCTTAGTAATAGGGTCCCGTTTGTACCCAAAGGTGTACGGAACCCTAAAAACAATAATAATAGCCCCCCGGACCGTATTTTGGCTATGGCGACCAATCTCAATGGAGACTAGACTTCGGCTCGGGAGATATTATAGGTAATGCGACGGACGGACGGACGGACTGACGGGCGGAATGACGGACGGACTGACGGTCGGATGGTCGGACTGACGGACGGAGGGACGGAGGGACGGTCGGACGGTCGGACGGACGGACATACGGACCGAAAGATGGACGGACGGACGGTCGGACGGACGGACGGAGTGGCGAACGGACGGACGGACAGGCGGACGCGCGGACGGACAGTCGGACGCGCAGACGGACGGGCGGGCGGACGGACGTAAGGACGGACGGAGGGACGGACGGACGGACGGACGGACGGACGGACGGACGGACGGACGGACGGACGGACGGACCGACGGACGGACGGACGGACGGACGGACGGACGGACGGACAGACACCGAAGTCTTAGTATTAGGGTCCCGATTTTACCCTTTGGGTACGGACCCCTAAAAATTAACAACTACCACAAAGTGCAACGTTCTACGGCTCATCTTGCTGTCGTGCTGTCACTATATGCGCTGGCAGAATAGTCGACATTGGCTGTTGCCAAAAAAACAAAACAATTCAGCTCTCGCTGTATAGATGCTCATGTGTAAAAGTGTTTCTGTAAATCTGCTTACAGAAATAATTAATAAATATAATTTATGGATGTGTTTACCTGGGTTAACCATCTCATGGTAAAAGTCTATGAAGCCATTCCTCAAGTTGAACCTTAGCACAGTGCTCTCAGCGATCACATATTTAGTTGAAGCCTTGCAGTAGTAGTTGACATCTATTAGATAAATGTCCTCATCCAAAATGCCTGTTTAATAAAAAAATATAACATTATTATCAGGAAAAAATGTAACAACACAACGCCCATATGCCTAAAGGAAAGGGCAAAGGGTTTTCAAACCGTATCATAACATACCGCCTCAGAACCAATAAATGTTGAATGGGAAAATAAATTAGTTTCATTTTTCTTTCGGGACTTATTTCCCTTTTTTTTTATAGTTATTCTGCTATTTGGGGCGGGGCCAATTTCAACAAATCAATTATTATTATTATCACCCATTTCTGCCCCACTGCAGGGCAAAGGCCTCCCTTCCCTCCTTCCACTTAACCCGCGAACAAACCAACCAACCAAAGATCATTAAAATGGGCCCAGCCGTTCTTGAGTTATAAATGGTGTAACTAACCCGACTTTGTTATATTTATATAGAAGAAGATAAAAGATTAACTAATAACACTGCCTGAGCCAGTTCGAAGATCAAACCCAGGACCCACGCTCATTAGTTGCACTTGCAAACACTAGACCAACAAACCAGTCAGAGGCCAGAGTAAAAGTGAATGAATGAAGTAAAGGTTTCTGACAGTGAATGCAATGTTCAGTTTTTTTATATAATTGTGATAGGTAATGTAAATCTAGGTAAATCCAATCAAAATTTGTTACCCAGTCGTTGTTTGTTACTCATACCCTGTGTGTCTATAATTCGGGATTTCCCCAATATTATCCCATAGCACTTTAAAACAGTCTATGACCTCTGAGTTTTTTCCCTTCAGCCTTTTTCTTCTCAGAGTAGTCAGTTAGAGAACACCTCCACCATCATTTAATTTTGATGTGTAAAAGATTTTTTTGAACCAATTTTTTGATGCCCAATGAGTTCTTTTTTCTTTTTTCCTTTATATACTTGTACATACTTTATATATATATATATTAGTATTACATTGCATGCTGTATTTAAGATTGAATATTATGAGCAAAAAAAAATGTATATATGACAACGTAAACACACTAACATAATAATTATAACATTCACAGTAAGTCTTATCCTAGCAGTGGTAATATTTGGCAATATACTATTTTGTTTCACCATTCACTTTTAATTATAGTAAGTATATCCTTTACATAATATGGAATAAAAATAAATATAGACCACAAAAGATGAACTATATGACTATACCTTAGTCCTTAACAAAGCTCACATTGATTTTTAATCATTTATATTTATCCTTTAAGAATAAAATGTATTACTATACCTAGATTTCCACGCTCTAGATAAGCTCAATCAAACCTGTCTTATTCTAAAGGCCTGTTTGACATTGTGATTTCACTCTTATATCAAATGTGATGAAGATACAACTTATCAAGTACACTCTTGGCCCTGAGAAAGGAATACATTAAAAAACACCAACAGTGCACATTTCTTTAGGCATTCATGTAAGCTATATTCATTTCCAAACCTATAAACAAACATGAGTTTCTAGAAAAATAACTTTAACAAGTACTCATAAAGTTCAGTTTGCAAAATTTTGTATGCCTTTCGGCAGGATGAGCCGTTTTAAAATCAACTTAATTTAGATTATAGTAAAGTTGATATTTGCAATAACAACAATTGGATACACGGATTTGAATATGGAAATAGTGTTGCCCGTTAGCGCAAATGGGCATAAGGCCCATTGATCCATCCATTTCTATCTTTAATTCCTTACAAATAAAACTTACTTTTATTAAAAGCCTTCGTCTTGACCATGTTCTTAATGTCCTGTATTTCAAATTCAATCGCGTCCTGGATCTCTTTTTGTTGATTTTGGATGTCAGTCAACGGGATCCCAGTTGACGTGTACTTTGCAATGGGAATATTACGATTTTGTTTCTCATGTTTAGCTCTTGCTTCATAACGGGCCCTGACTTGAGCTGATGCATTCTGCATTAAAATGACATATTATTAATTGCAAGCACAAATATATGGGTTGGCATGGACATTGACACACAAACTGTAACCATTCATTCAGCTTATGATTCTAGACCCTCTAGCCAGTAGACATTTTCATTGGTTATAAAAAAAAAACTGCTGTTAGACATAAGCGGGTAAAATGTATGGAGGAGCAGCTGTTTTTTTTAATAACCTTCAAAACATTTCAATGTTAGGGGTTCCAGCATCATGTATTGAATCCATCCAGGTGAATGGTCCTGCTATACAGGGTAAAATTGAATACATGCGACAAACCGAGATAGGAGATTGTACTCATCATTATGAACAACTTTTACTAAGGGACCGAAGCTGCAATCGCGAAAAAAAAATCAGCTTTCCCTACATTTAGACGAGTTATGTGAACATAAATGTAGGGAACAGCTGATTTTGTTTTTGCGATTTCAGGTTAGGACCCATAGTAAAAGTTGTTCATAATGATGAGTACAATCTCCCATTTTGGTTTGTCGCATGTTTTCAATTTCATCCTGTATATTATGATATGGAATAGATTAAGTACTATTTTTTTCACATTAACATAATGCAACAGCATAACAATTTTATAAGTAAGGCAAATAGTACTTAGTCAAATAAAACCATTTTCAATAAAAGTGGCAGTCAGTATTGTTTTGCAGATAAATTCTGAATACATTTTAGAGGAGAAATCTGAATGACCTTTCCTAACAGATAATGAGGTGACAATTAAAATGTAGTAGCCCTGAAATAGAATAATGCTATAAACTAAAATTACCTATATCTTTGAATTATGGGTTGTCTATTATTTCAATGAAATAAAAGGTCCATTGTGAAGAGTTGAGTAAAAGTAAGAATAATAATAATTTGTCTGTCAATATTAACAAGAACAGCAGTTGTGCAGGGCTAATGGCTTTCATAAAATAACATTGTTACAGTGTAGGCAGGCACGGAACAATAGACAAACACAAACTTCTTATCTTTAAAAGCAATGCTCTAGAAGGAAGTACATGGGGCTTAGTTGTTCTTTGATCATTATTTGAATTGTTTACTTATTTTTATAATACCTACCTATTATTTTTTAACAAAACAAGCATAGCTTTAGTTATATCACAGCCTATTGTGGTTATATTTTGCAAGCAGAAGGCAATTGTACGTAAAAATATCGTTACCCGCCATTCAGGATCGGCTGCTTTTGAGACGTCGACCAAGTTACCATAGTTGATGCCTTTTTTCTGTTGTTCTTCTTTAAAATCTTGCATGAAGTAGAAGAAAGCGTTTTTCGGCGCTTTTTTGGGCATTTTGGGTGTGATTTGTTTGGATGTAAGTTCACACTGTGACTGCAACTGCACTCAAGCAATCGAATATATACTCGACAGCACAGCTCGACAGATCAAAATGAAAAGGAAACTCTGCCGCCGCCCCGCCGGAAAATAATTGTACTCTCGGCAAAATAAAAACTGTCGAATCGAATCGGAAGTTCGGAACCCGTTGTGTCGGCGCCGTCAAAAATGACAAACAAAATGTGTTGCTACTGTAAAAATTTGAGCTGCCGTATGTCACAGTTTAGTTTGCCGTATTTAATTTTTTTTAAATTCTATTATATTCCATATTTGTTTGTTGTTTGTATTACCTGAGATTCATGTTTATTTAGAGCATACTAAACTTGTCCTTGCTTCTCATTTTACTAATTTGTAGGTGGTACTCGTAGGTGAAACAGTTTTGTACGCGTAGTGGGTGTCATTTGTAACCTTTTAATTCATTATAAACCTAGGCGCAAGAGATGCCACTTTGGCATTACAATTACAACTTCATATTTGTTTTTTGTTCTAGTCGGGATTTTCCCGGGCGGCTGTGCTCATAAAATTACCTGTGTACGTTTCGTTTCATTCATTAAGCTAGTGAAAAATGCTTTCGTTTCACCTATAGTCAATTGCCGTATTTTGTGATACGGCAATGAGAGAGAATATTTTCTGAAAAAAAAATCGTGGATAGCCGTATAATACGGCAATTGCCGTATCAATAACAAGCATAGATAAAAATACTATTTATGTACAGACGCCAGCACATCAAGCTACCCGAAAATGTCAAATTTTCCCAATTAACCTAGAACCTTATGCTTTACCGATAAAGTTGAAAATCTATTTTAAAAATTGATTGTAGTGGCTTGATGTGCTGGCGTCTATACAAATAACAAGGCTTTGAGTATTAAACCAACTGGAGGCGCCATTGTCAGGCGATCCCCGCTGCCAAAGGTACGAGACCGCTGGTCATAGCGGTTATATACATGTGTGCGTATAGTTTATGCTTGTGTTTGTTTTTTGTTTTGTGTGCGTGCGTAACAACGCGATCGAATTGCATTAGTGTATTATTACGTTCCCTCGTCCCCCGCGATGAAAGTGACAGACTTATTTGCATAGATATTAGTACTTGTGGCGTCTCCGGTTGGTTTAATACTCAAAGTAACAAGGTTATAAGTTTATAATATCAGTTTGACGTGACTACGTGAATTTGACAGTTAAATGAGAGGTTTTCTTTTACAGTATTAAAAAAAAAACATAGTTTCCAAGAACTCTGTAGATGGCGTTGAACTGACTACGTTACTAGGTGCCAAAGCCAAAATGTTTGAAAAAAAAACATTGCGTCACGTCCACTGACCTCTATAATCTTAGAGTAAGAAAGCTATAGAGCATCGGGTAGCGTGGCCACACATGAGACAAAAAACTAACTTAACTAACATTGGCTACATAAGTAGCTGCCTTGAAAAAACTGGCACGCAGTGAGAGACGGAAATAGTATAGCTTTATCCTTTTCTGTTACTTATAATAACTCAATACTTTATCCCTTTCTTGTGGAAATGAAATGGAGCTACCCGCCGTCTATACTTTTCTTTGTCTAAGTCTATAATACATGTATTATAGAGGTCAGTGGCCACGTCACATATGCTCGTTGACTGACACTTTCGTTTGCTTTCGTTTTACGATCTCAAAATTCATCCAAGTGAAATAATCAAAAAATGGTGTGACGTTCCGTTCCTTACAGTAACATACCAAGTTCAGCGCTATCTATCCAGCGACTAGGGAAGAGTTAAAAAAGAAAATCTCTCATTGACAATGACTTACTAATTCCATGGTTGCCACTCGCCACACGCCAACGCAGATCTAAAGCCAGAACCACACGCTAGGTATTTGCCGCAAACTACAAAAATCTGCAAAATAAAAATCTGAGTGTGGTCGCAATCTAGTGGGGAGGCGCCTTTAAAGAGTCGCGTGTCCTAACTTGCACAGTTGCTTAAATTTGAGATGTACGAAGAGGAGGAGGTGCTCCATGCTTTTGCTGCTTATGTCACGAGGCTCGCCCTAGTTGGGACGCGCCTTCTGAGGACGCGTTGCAAAAAAAAAACATAAAAGCATCACGAGGCCGGCATCAAAAGGCTACGCGGCCCTAGTGGAAGCGCCCCTTTTAGTAGTTTCGTTGCGAAATGGACTCGTTTTTCTAATACATAAGTAAGTGAATTTTAACTTCATGGCAGGGTGAAATAGTGGGTAGTGAAAAGTGCTATTTTCCGACTTCAACGCGGAACGTCGTCACGGGCAGAAGCTAGTAAATAGTAATATATAAATTTCCTCTAGTGGAGAGGACTAGTGGACCGTAATAAGTGTTTTTAACACTGTTTTTTAAAACTGTTTTAAAAGAAAAATACTTCTAAATGTAACATACAATAATGTTCCAGAATGAATGTGTAACCTTTTATAATGTGTTAATCATGTGTAACAGAAATAAGCATTAAATTTGTAGGTATAATTGCATGGTACCGCAAAAACGCGCGGCGAACAGACAGACAGACGCGGCTTTGGCAAAATAGCTTCAATCCAGTTGAAATTGCGGCTATTTCGGCAACGCCGCGTTTACCGGTTACACATAATGAATGCTGTTAACACTTTTATATCGGTTACGGTGTTTTGGGTAACACATTTAAAAACACATATAAATGGGATAAAAATATTTGATTCTGATAGCAATTCAATAAGTAATACTTATAATAATTCTGTAACCTATAGGAAGGTGTCTTTAGGTCCCTGCTAGAACCCTTATGGCAAGTGCCAAGTGTGTAGGTCCGGCTTCAGTGTCGCATTTGTGCCAAGTAACTTCATGGCAAGCTACGAGTAAGGTACGTTTTGTTAGCATGTTAGCACTTTGAAATATTCTTCTGACGTAGCAAGTTTGATTGACGGAATCTTTTTTTTTATTTTCAGTCTGTGTCATGGGGATGGTGCTTGGGTGTTGAATTGAAGGTGTGAATTTAAAATAAATTTATCGTAATAAATCAAATACAAATTTAAAAACAATAAAGTGCTAAAGAAACTCTTATGTGATTATTGTTGTTCGTTGAATGAAATACCTTCTTCTGAACAGGTATGTTTATAAATTCATAATTTTGGGGATCGAAATGTTTCTCATGAGTTAATTTACCCTTGTTTTTATGCATTTGAGAAGTTACCTGCCTCTATGATATTTGGTTTATGTGTATATAATGGCAGTTATATTGTCGTCTGTTAGTACAATGGATAGATTTGATTTAAATCATCAATATCCGCCGAGCTAGGAAGTTGGTGCGCCGTCCGTTACCACTTGATGTGGTAAAGTAATAAATATTGAGGTGGCGTGTCGTTGACTAAAACCTACTAACGGCTATATAAATATTTGTGAATGCTTCATGTCAAGCATATTCCAATATATTTGAACTGCCCACGACCTACTGACCGAAATGTTTGAAGAGGCAAGGCTTCATCTTTAAAAACAACAGATGCAAGTTCATAGGTGCTTGTTTCATGAATACGTGATTTTTCATTTAGAAGTCTCATTAAATGCTTAATGTTATTGAAGTAGAATTTGCGAACCTGTTTTGGAACCAGACTTACTTTTATTTTGTTTTTGCTACTTGATGAAAAAGAATACTATACCAATGTTATTAATTTAAAACAAGATAATAAATGACAACATACGTACAGATACAGATTATAAAACAGTTCTTGTCATTATTATGAATAGTACTTAAATATACATAAACTAAAACTTCAAAAATAAACTTTGATTTATTACATCAGTAAAGTAGTTACATGGAACAGCAAAAGAAGTATAATTTTAACTACAGTAAAAGTATCAAGAGCAACAAAGAAATATAATTAGCTCTATATATGTATAAAAACGTAACACTTTCACGAAGCACACACAATAGTTGTCACCATGAATCACACACAATCACGGGATATGAAAATAGTTAGCAAAGTGGCCTAACTGAGCAGTGAGTACTGGCTGAATTGATATAACATTGAAAGTATAAATAATGAAAGTTCACAGGTATTAACTAACAAATCATTTACCTAATATACATAGAAAGAAAGAAAGTCAAATATGTTTATTTAGCACAGACTAAAAGGCACACAATAAAAATAAAAGAGTAAAAAAAAAAAAAGTGTGAAATTGCAATGTAAGAAATTTAGCAGGAAAGTGTGCCACAAGGCTGCACCAAAAAAGCCCAGCTCAGCAAAAATGCCAGACAACTATTGCCTGAAGCTGGTTTACAACTGGACATAAAGACTGCTGGTATATACTCATTTAATGTGATGTGTGTTTATATGTTTAATCTTTAATAACGATTACACAGGTCTGCTTTGCGATTACAATGGCTTTCCCCTTTCGATTTTGGGGCACTGATTACGGGAAAAATATTTAAAAAATTCCATCATGTCAGGTTTTTTAGTTATTTACCAAATTGCCAAAATTACCTAGAAGGCCTAGGTAATTTTGGTTTTTAATTAATATATTTTATTTAAATCGTTTCTTATTAAACAAATACGCACTGACTGGTTTTATTAGACACTAATGAATAAATAATTAATTAGGTAAAATATAACTTAATTAATTAAGTGACATATGCATATTATCAAAAAATGTGTATTTTTAAGTCATTTGCTAAATACCACATTTGTAGTAGACAGTAGCAGTGTTTCTTTTTTATAGAAATTAACTTAAATCGTTAGAAGCGTGTTAATGAAGGTAATTTTTTTTTTGTATAAATTTCATCACAGTTTTTTATAAAATCAGTACTTCCGTGCAATTTGTGACCCTCACTTGAACAATGTCATCTCCAAAAAGATTTAAGATAGGTACAATAATTTAACGTCTTTGGTCATTGCGAAAGTGTTTAAACTCTCTGGACTATTTTTGCTACATTTGTGGCAATTGATGCTGAGAAAACAGCATTTGTGGAGAAAATTATTGAAAATTTCGGAAAAATGGGATGTTTGATGAGCATTAAACTTCATTTCCTTAATTCCCATTTGGACTACTTTCCCGATAATTTGGGAGCTGTAAGTGTCTTCACTTACAGCTCCCAAATTATCGGCAAGGCGAAAGATTTCACCAGGATTTGAAAGAGATGAAACATCGCTATCAGGGAAAGTGGAATAAAAGAATGATGGCAGACTATTGTTGGCTGTTAAAGCGAGATGATCCAAGTCGGAATTTCAAGAGAAAATCTCACAATCGGAGCTTCGGTGACATAAAAACCAAGATAGGTACTTACCACAAATGTATTTAATATTTTTAATTTGTTTATTATTGTCCCTCAAATTTATTTTTAATGTTTCCACCAATACTGCCGAGCGAGCCCGCCTGCTGGCTGTGGGTGAATGGGAGTCGGGCCTCTGGCTTTTAGGCGCTACCGTCACCCAACATAGGCACTATGCTGGGTGACACGGCGACACCACTTTGCGGCTCGCTACATGTTTGCGTCTGGGCGCTCCTTGCGGAGCTCCACATCGCTGTCAATGCGGTGAAGCAGTTGACTGCCTCGGACACCATGGCTTATCCTGCAGCAAGAGCGCTGGTCGCATGGCACGGCACGCCAGCATTAACGACGTCATCCGTCGGGCTCTTGTCACCGCCGGTGTGCCAGCTGTTTTAGAACCCAATGGCTTGACACGCGACGATGGCAAGAGGCCAGATGGAATGACCATAATGCCTTGGAAGTTGGTTAGGCCTTTGGTGTGGGATGCTACCTGTGTCGACACCCTCGCGCCATCCCATCTTCTTAGCACGGTGGGCTGTGCTGGGGTGGCTGCTACAGGAGCAGAAAACCTCAAACGGCGCAAATATAACAACCTTATTGGGAGCTATATGTTTGAGCCGTTTGGGGTTGAAACACTAGGGCCTTGGGGTCCGAGTGCTCATCGAGTATTTCGGGACATCGCAAAGCGGTTGGTTGACTCTTCACGTGACCAGAGGGCTGGCCTATTTTTAGCCCAAAGAATAAGCATTGCCATCCAACGTGGTAATGCTGCCAGCCTTTTGGGCACTTGTGCCATTGACAGCGATGCGGACGAATTTTTTGATGCCCAATGAGCTCCTGTTTTTCTTTACCTTTTTTTATACTTGTATATATACTATATATAATATGTATATTTTAGTGTTAAGTTGTAAAATAGTAACATTGTAATTGAAATTTTAAAAATAAATACCTTTTTAATGTTTTAAAGTCATGTTATTGCTTCTTATATTGTTATAAAAAATTACTTAAGTAAAGTTACCTTTTTTTCGAATTGACACAAAGGGATTTTTCAAAAAAACTGAGTGTGATAGGAAAATTCCGAGTGCATATTCGTAGTCTACGCACCAAAATACCCCAAGATCAGCATTCTCAAATCCAAAAGGGGAA
The DNA here is from genome assembly GCA_916614155.1 of Mesoligia furuncula. Classification (NCBI taxonomy): domain Eukaryota; kingdom Metazoa; phylum Arthropoda; class Insecta; order Lepidoptera; family Noctuidae; genus Mesoligia; species Mesoligia furuncula. The sequence goes on from OU744806.1 coordinate 23,614,843, forward strand.
AATAAGAGTTAAAATTTGCAGACCTGTGTTATGGATTTTCCAAAATAAAATGATTATTATAATTAATATTTTTCCTGCTCAGCATAAGCTATGTAATATTATCAAAATGATATTGTACTAGCAGCGGCCCGCGGTTTCACCTGCATAAGTAACGACCTCGTGGGAATATCGGGATAAAAGTATCCTATGTGTTATTCTGATGTATAAGTTATAGTAGGTACTGTAAAGTTTCATCAAAATCAGTTCAGTAGTTTTTGCGTGAAAGAGTAACAAACATCCATCCATCGTCACAAACTTTCGCGTTTATAATATAAGTAGGAAGCAGGATTAGTAGGGTATTAGTAGGATTACGTAAGAAGTAGCACAGCTGATCCTTTCTATTCTCTTCTTTCTTTCTGTTCATCAAAATTCTTATCATTCTCCTGCCCAATTTATTTGGGGTTGGCACAATTTATTTGCTTCTTCTTCCAAACTTCTCTATTCATTGTCATCTCCATAGTTACCCTCCTGGGTAACTATGGAGATGACAATGAATAGAGAAGTGTACATTGTAAGTAGCTGTGCAAAGGATAATATGGCTAAGAAGCCATATTATCCTTTGCACAGCTTAAGTAAAGCACCTTTTTTTTTTTTTGTCGCTGAGAAATGACATTACGCATCTCCGCTCGTCGGGAGACGAGACGGAGTATGTGGGACTCCTTGCCAGAATGGCAGTATACCCACTAAAACTCAGCGGTGTTCCCTCATCGCCTTGATGGGGGGGTCATGGGAATCCGGCTCAGCCTTTGCGTCCACAACCCCCCGGCTGGGGGGAACAGTGATAATTCCATCAGATTTGAACCTGCGCCACACTGCGTATCAGTAGCAGCGTATTTCGTGTACAACCTTACACTAGAATATATGTATACATAATGCACAAATACACATATATTAATCATGTGAGAGGTTTGTGTACGCCTATGTCTAGCAGTTGACTGCGAAAGGCTGAGTTGATTGTTTAATAACTAGCTGCGCCCCGCGTTTTCACCCGCGTAAATGTCGATCCCGTGGGAATATCTGGATAAAAAGTAGCCTATATGTTAATCCAGGGTGTCAGCTACCTCCATACAAATTTTTTATCAAAATTGGTCCAGCCGTTTGAGCGTGAAGAAGTAACAAACATATAAACACACCCCTACACACACACACACACTCACAAACTTTTGTCTTTAAAATATTAGTGTGGTAAAAAAGGGAAGAGCTCACTGGGCATAAAAAAAATTCATCTGCATTGCTGTCAATGAGAAAAGTGCCCATAAAAATTAAAATTAAAATTGCATTATTTTGCCTTTATTTACCTTCTTTATAGATAATGCCTACGTATAATAAACGTAAAAAGGTATAAGTAATAATGACAATAATAACTATATTCACATTCAAGGTCTACAATAATATTAAATAGCACTCAACATAATTATGCCCTGAATCTCATATCGTGGAAATGTTATTAGTTATCAGTAAATCAAACAATATTATGTGTGGCATTGGTTCACTAATAAATTATATCAGCAATTACTTAACTGAACATGCAAACTAATTATGTACAATTATACATGAATAATAGAGTATTGTTCAGATCATGTTCTGGTATTTTTTTGTCATTACTTGAATATTTTGTTCTAGTAGGTAGCTATCTTTACAGGTAAATATTATTATTGATAGCAGAGCCTTCATATTGTGTTTTTTCTTTGTGTACTCAAAAGTATTCTGTCCACTCCTGCCACGAAGCTATAGCTCTGCCAAATATCGTCAAATTGGTAATTTAGCCATAAAATAAAGTCCTCCAGACCGTATTTCGGCCACGGCGGTCAATCCCAACAGAGATGCCTTCGGCGCGGGAGATAGTATAATGCACAAGTGTGCACGCAGACACAGGTGCACTCCCTCTTCCCTCACTCTCATAGTCCGATGGGACGGCAATCCGACACGACCGGAGAGAGATCAGGCGCAGGACCAACGGCTTAACGTGCTTTCCGAGGCACGGGGTATCACACAGCCAACTTCCAAACTCCGGGCTGTTACTAAGGAAAGACTCGATAACACTTTGCCCGACCCGGGAATCGAACCCCGGACCCCACGCTCAGCAGCCAATCAATTTAGCCATAACAAGCTACTGAACAAACATACAGACATAGTTACCTATTTATAAAATTACAGGAATAATAAGGTAAATCTATTGATCAAATCCTTTTGTTTGCCTTGGCATTTCACGTCAACTGTATTATGATGAATGGTGCTATGATTATTGATTGTTTCCTCATCCATGACAATGTCCTGTTAGGTCATGTTTTTGTTGAATATAATGACACAATTATTGTTTTTCTTTGCGGTCCCAGCTCTCATCCAGCTGTGGACACTGGCCTTAATCCTTTTGTTTATTGCTAAACAAAATGATTAAGGAGTCCACTTGTTCAATGAGTAAACGGTATAAAGCTCACGATGCTTTAACGATAACAGTCTTCAGACGCACCTGTGTACCCACGTCTTTGGTGTGGGATTCCCTTGAAATGTTTAGGAATTGGAACATAACCCTTATCGCATTAAACTCGTGTCGTACATGCAGATAAACCTCCAATTGTTTAGCCTTCGTTTGGTCCGAAACTATAGTCGGACAAACCTGCTAGTAACATCAATGAAGATGGTACATTCTTCCATTAAACCCTACGTGTATCATGGAAGAATTAATAGTGTATGTTGGCTTCGTTCTCCTTCATCGTGCAAGCAATAACGGTGTCTGTGAATCTCGTATTACCTGAATTTTTGCTCGCTGTAATTACACATAATTGCATATCTACAATCAAAAGCATTCTCGTAACCAGCTGCAAGTTGAAATGTTTACATTTTTCGTCAAGCTTTTCGTGGAATGATAACAGTATTTAGCAAGCTTAGGAATGTTCCGCTGTCTCCTAAAAGGCACCGTCTTCTCTGCTTTTTAGGGTTCCGTACCCAAAGGGTAAAAACGGGACCCTATTACTAAGACTTCGCTGTCTGTCCGTCTGTCCGTCTGTCCGTCTGGCCGTCTGTCCGTCTGTCCGTCTGTCCGTCTGTCCGTCTGTCCGTCTGTCCGTCTGTCCGTCTGTCCGTCTGTCTGTCTGTCTGTCACCAGGCTGTATCTCAAGAACCGCGATAGCTAGACAGTTGAAATTTTCACAAGTTATGTATATCTGTTGCCGCTATAACAACAAATACTAAAAACATAATAAAATAAATATTTAAGGGGGGCTCCCATACAACAAATGCGACTTTTTGGCCCTTTTTTGCTCGATATCAAAAATGGCAACAGGTAGGCACTTGAAATATTCACAAAATACTCAGTTCTATTTTAACTTTAATAATAAATAATAAAATTAAAATAAAATAAATATTTAAGGGGGGCTCCCATACAACAAACCTGTTTTTTCGGCGTTTTTGCCTTGTGGTACGGAACCCTTCGTGTGCGAGTCCGACTCGCACTTGGCCAGTTTTTGAAAATTGTTGAACCTCCTCCTGCCTGGCTGCCCCTATTTCAATTTATGTGAGGTCGACATAACTCACGTAATCTCTACCAGTCCTCATCTCGATATTCAAGAAAACGACTGCGTGGACTTTCTTAGAAATATCAGCTCAAAAATATAGATCCGTTCTCCTGACAAAACCTCTTTGTCGCTATTTTCAACACCACAGAGCTGCAGTTCCAATAATAGCTGATGTATATGCAAATCAAAGCTGTCCAGATGATTTACGAAGTCCCCTCAGAATGCTAATAGAATCGCGGTAGTTCTATTATTAACCCAATAATAATACCGCCTACTCTTTGTTTACTCTATGATGTAGGCGTCAAATCATCAGTTGACTGGACTTGCTACGATATGAGATTAACTCGTAATTCATTTGTGATGGCACCCACTGTAGTAGCATTGCTAGAGATCGTGTGCATCTGTCTTAAAATAGTATAAAACCAAGTCGTTGGTGTATTATGTATTCGCAGACCTGAAAAAGAGGCTACTCTCTTAGACCGTCAACGAAGATTCGGGCCCGTCCAAAAGTAGTTCAAAACTTCGGAGTGAACACAACACTCCATTAATTATCTTTTCGGACGGACAGCATCACATTGGGAGCAGGGACAACTGTCAAATCCTGTTGTCATTAATTCTTAGTTCGGGCCCCAAATAAATCTTATGTCCGTAGGTGATACGGAGTAAGAAACGAATTTCGGCCGAAACCACGGATTTCGTGCTTAGGAAGTGGACCTCCAGAATGACATGTTGGATTTTAATGTGATTTTCGACATTATTTAGATATATTCTCGAGAAAGCTTTACAAATACGATTAATTCAATGAGCGAATCCTAGGTGCGCCGTAATATAACAGAGACTGGGCCGGATTGACTGTTGCTCTGTAGCTCAAAGAGACCTTGACCGTGTTAACTTTTTGTTGCGTGTAAGAGAGCAGATGGTCTTATGACTGATCCTTGAATACTTACCAACCGGTATCTGTTAAAGGTATACAAACTATTAACTAAACTTTTGTAACTTCGCCGAAATAGAAGCGAAGTTTTCAAAGCTATAGGAGAACCTCTATTCTTTGAGGAGGTCCAGAATCTGTTCAAAATACCGTTTTTTAACCAAAACAATCCTGTTTAGACGGCGGACATTAATCGAATGCCAGTCGTACGTAGCCGTAATAGCCTGTCGTGCGACATATCCGATCTGCACCTGCAGCAACTAAACTACACGTATGTTATGCCCTGCGTGATAATTAGGCCACGTTCCCATTAGCCTGGAACGGCTGTTTAGGCGGGAAATAGCGTTCGTATATATCATTATATAGCGGGTGTTTTACCGGAACGCTTTAACGGCCGGAAGCTGCTTGCAAATGGTCATAAAGTTTACTATTCACTTGGTTTTGGACGTTTTGCTGGTCCAGTTTTAGCGTTATGGCCGTTTTTCGCGTACTATCTCTGAATTCTAAGTAATTACATTCTGGTTTTTATCACGCTCAATGGGAATGATTTCTGACTCTGAAATTAGTCAATCTGCTGTAACATCTCGTGGTATGTGATGTTATTGGTCATTGCTTGACCAAAGCCACAAAAAATGAAACGAGTTGCATTAAAAATCGTTTTCAAAAAACGGTTGTTAAATGGACACAGCATCCAAACAATTTCAGCATTTAATTTAATCGTTGTGATCAATTCACTATAATCAAGGTGACATGAATAACGAGATAATCTTTTAACTCCGTGGTTTGTGCATAAATACATACGAGGTTAGCAGGGTTGAAGACTCATGTCACTTTACGTGGCCAGATTAGAGGATTTAGGTGAAGGAAATTCTATACACGTATGAATAAGGAGAATAAAACAAAAGTGTACTTTATGGGAGAACATGTTTCTTGGAAAGTACATTTCTTACCCAAACACGTAAAGGTTTGTTATACGATTTATTAGCTGTATGGTGTTGGATATCAATAGGACATTCGGACATTCCTTGTGCGTGTCGTACCATTCGTACGAGGTGACTAAGGGATTATAAAGGATATGCAGTAGCATCTGACTATGCATATAGTGTCGTACTGCATTGAAAGGATCCCTAATAAACCTCCCCCTAGCAACGATTGCCAGAGTGCCAGACGAAAAATGGCGCCACCAGATGGGGTGGTTCCCATTGTTCTGTACAGCTTTGTTTTTAATTAACGGTAGGTACGTGTTACTGTGGTATTATTACCCAATATCAAGGCTCTTGGAAAGGTATTAAAACCCTTAATAATGTTCTTTATGGCTTTCCATTCCAATTTCTGATAATGTGTCAGATAAGACCATAAAATATTTGCTTTCAACATGTTTGCTGGTACCTGTGTCACCAAGCATGACATGTTCCACTCTCATGACTGATGGGCATAATTACAATTTTCACCAAGTTCCATGAACCATTCCAATAAGTCTTTATCGTGCGGTGATAAAGTTGAAATTTGATTAATCTGTTGTAAACGAGATATTTGTGTATTCAGTAATGCGTATGATAATTTAAAATGGCTCGGGTTTATCATAGAAGTAATTGTTTCCACTCCGCACTCAAGGATGCTATGAAGTTGGTATAAATATATTGTGTTTACATAGACTAGTGTTAGGTATATAGTTTTAGCGCCGGTAAAAGAGAACATTTATATTCAGTGAAAAGTCTTGCACTGTTTGTTTTATGCCCCGTCTGGGACTGAAAGAAAAACGCCACAAACCGGTGTATACAATGCGTGCCATTCCGCGGGAGTTTTATGAAAATGAGATGCTTGAAAGTAATATTTTAGCAGTCTGCTGCTTTTTATGAATGTCTTGACTTCTACATATATGTACTTTTCGTGTTCAATACTTTCGTACATGAGTGGTTTTCAAAAGCCATACCATTATAATATTGTATTGTTCTGTGAATTAATCGTGTTGGCGCTTTCTTCTTCTTCGAGTCGACGGCACCACATTTTTAACCGACTTCTAAAAAAGGAGGAGGTTTTTAACCGACTTCTAAAAAAGGAGGAGGTTTTTAACCGACTTCTAAAAAAGGAGGAGGTTTCTCAATTCGACCGTATATATGTTTTTTTTTTTTTTTTTTTTTTTTTTTTTTATGTGTGTTCGCGGATAACTTCGTTGTTTATGAACCGATTTTGATTATTCTTTTTTTGTTGGAAAGGAGATATGCCAAGGGTGGTCCCATGATAAGGAAACCAGGATCTGATGATGGCATCCCAGTGAAATCGAGGGGAACATTCGAAAATCGTAGGAGCGACTAGTGCGTTTGTTATGTTTTTCATTAAGTATTTTAAAGCACTACAATTTAATGAAGGTCTGGAGTCGATCTGATGATGGAGCCGAAAGACAGTCGAGGGGACTCCTCAACGATTTACAGCAGTTACCTTGTGTTTGGGCTTGATTAATTTGTAATGATGTGAACTTTACACCTAGATAGGTTGTGACTGTCATTAAGGGTCTGATGATGAAGACGAAGGACAGTTAAGGGAACTACTCAACAGTTTACAGTAGCTACCTTGTGTATGTTCACCGATTACTCGAAGACGGCTGGACCGATTCCAAAAGTTCTTTTTTTATTTGAAAGGGTATACTCTCGAGGTGGTCTCATCATCATCAAGTTGGAATCTCATGAGAGGATCCCATGGAAATCGAGGGAAACCCTCAAATTTTATAGGCAAACCTAAAGCGATTTGGGTATTTTTTAAAGTAACTTGAGCATTTGCTCTCGGAAATCATCATTTGGTAAAGTGGAGTTGATAATGAAGACCACAGATGGCCATCGGAACAACTCAATGACAAATATTTCACGGGTTGCGATTCGATTACTTTAATATGGTTGCTAAGCAATTTATGCTCGTCACAATGCGTATGATGAGTGATTGTTGAGGAGTTCTCCTGGTTCTTCCCGGGAGAACTCCTCGACAATTAACGTCCCAGGATCGGGAAAAGCAATATTTTGTAAAAGGTAATGAACAGTTGGCATTAGGCTATTGTAACTTAGATAAATTACAAAGTGACCCACTAAAAAGTGACATTTTTACAAAAAAAAAAACAACCGACTTCCAAAAAAAACACTACAAATTGAAAAATAACTTTAATTTCGGAAGTCGGTGTCAATAAACGAAAATGCGGAACCAAAGACACCGACTTCCGAAATTAAAGTTATTTTTCAATTTGTAGTGTTTTTTTTGGAAGTCGGTTGTTTTTTTTTTTGTAAAAATGTTTTTATATTAAATTTTGTTGGTTCGAAACTTCACCACTTTCACGTGAAACTATATAGGTACTATGGTACCTACTTGACGAGTTCAGTGTGCTGATCAGTTATCGAAAAGGTCATACAAGTAATATTTTCATGATAATAATCGTAACTAAACAGATGTGTTATTTGAGTTCAAAATGGGTTATCGATTTGTTACGAAACTTTTGTGATCAGATATTATGAGCTTTTAGTATTCCAATCGTGATAAGACTATCTATGACGCATGAAAGGTGTGATTATGATAACTTATTCAGTACTTTGACAGAAAATTTATTAGTAAATATCCTAATGATAGTGTCAAATCTATAGGCTGAACTTTATTTCAGTACAAACTGTGTGCGATGTGATTTCCCATCGGCAAAATGTCGACCTTTCATACAAACTTTTAGTGCTGATTTTTCAATAGTCAAATAACTTTTATCTGAATAATAATTTTGACAGTTAGACAAACGCTGCCAAACCGCAATATTTATTACTCAGATAAAAGTTATCTGTCTATTGAAAAATAAACATATTATAAGGGATGATTTAAAAAAAAAAATCGTTATAAAAGGATTTATGTCCAGCGGTTTAGGCTCTACGACGTGCGTGGAAGATCAGAAGCACTCTATTCATTGGATGTGAGCCTTTAGCTGAGGTAGTGATCATATAACTACTTAGGCTTTCCACCAGTCTGTAGAAAGAAATGTCTGTGAATTGGTGGTTACCACTTCACTAGCCCAGAGGGTGTGGTCTGCCTATTGCCAATTTGCCATTGAGCCTATTAACCGATTGTGAAATAGTTGGCTTTGTGTATTTAACCATATTATCTTCTTGTAATGCGCCAGCAGGTTGGATAGTAGGTAGCTATGTTTTGTCTATCTTTTTCAGAATATTTGACAGTCGGAATGACTTGAAGACTTCTTTTATATTTTGTCAATTTGAGAACGTTGTAGGCATTGTAGACTGTAGATTTGTAACCGTTTTCTATTTTGTTAGTACTTTTTGACAGGCCTACACTGTCCTCGCATTAACACTGTAATTTTAAAATTTAATTATTTAATCAAAGTAACAGTGGAGTTTTGTGATAGTTTTTCTTCATAGGAAAGGACCAATTGGAACCGTGCACCCTTTTCTGACGTTTCATAAGTGCCCATGTAGGTTTATGTGAAATAAAATATTTTGATTTTTGAAGGATCGTTATTTGCCATTTTTTTTTGCATTAAAAACTCTTATTATTGTGATGGCTGAGCATATAGGTGGATATTACCAATTATGAAGTAAAAAGTATATTAATTTGAGCTTTTAATAGTTTTTGCAAATGTTAAAATTATAATATTTTAATTTAATAATTCTGCTTAGACCTAAATGTCCTTGACGTGTCTGTGTGCAGTCGTATATAAAATAAACCCGTTTTTATTTCAAAACTAGCTTTTGCCCGCGTGAATTTTCTTGTTTCCCGATCCACCCCGTCGCATCGCATTTTTTCTCGGCTTCTAAGGGTCATAGCGTGATGTTAAATAGCCTATAGCCTTCTTCAAGAGTTGGGCTATCAAATGTAAAAATAATTTTTCAAATCCGACCGTTAGCACCAGGGATTAGCGCGTTCAAATAAACAAAAAACTTAGACCTAGTCTAAACCTTCAAGCCAGTTACTCTATTTTGAACTTAACTCCGACAAACGTTCTTAATGCAAAATTGACAACTTAGACTCTGGTCGTCAGTTTTTGTAATAAGAACTTTAGCTTCGTCGGATTATAGTTCGAAATTTAAAAATGGCTGGATGGTTTAAACCTGGGTCTAAAGATAAATCCTGTTTTGTAATAAGGCCGTTTAGGTTCCTTATTAGCATTATGTATTTTATTAATAAACCTTATTACTCCTAAATCTTCTGAAAATTTAAATCCAAACAAAGATCGTCGTGGACATTTCTATAATGCAGAGCTTGAATTGAAAAATCTGGTCCGGATAGATTCTTTATAAATTGCGAATGGCAAATGGCATTCAGTAGCTCGGACGTGCAGACGGCTTGCCCGGCTGAGAATGCAATAGTGAAGACGGAATCTGCCTTCAAGCTGCATTTTACGAGAAGGCTTTGGAGTCGCATATTTACGAGCCGACAAATAAGGAGCCATGATTTGGTTGAAGAAACTAACTACGAATGTTTTTGAGAAATATATTTTGAAGTCATTCGTTATGATCAGCGATTGTATCTACTTAATGTCCCCGTTTTTATTACAGAAGATAATTTCTACCACATCCTTTCCTTATTGATAATGAAAACAAACAAAGATATGGCAAATTAAAAAAAAAAAAATATTGTAAATTTGAAGTCATTTTTTTAAACACTAAACCCCATATTAATAAACGCGGAGTAAAGCTAACCAGTCGCTAACTTTACGCTTTTTAATAAGGGGCGTTTAAAGCGCGGTAAGTAAGAAGCAAATTCATCGCGGCAACAAATGAGTTTCAAAACATCGCCGATGTGTTTGATGTTAGTTGAATCGAATGACCACCAAAATAAAAGTAATTTAGTAGTTTTAAGTAAATAAATAAATAAATTAAGGATGGATGGAAGTTAGCCGCAAGCTATTTGCATCTGCTGCATCTTCGAAAAGATTGCGTAATTTTCTACCAACTGCCACCAAGATTGCGCTTGCACAATCACTTCTTCTACCCATTCTTGATTATGCTGATGCCAGCTATCTTGACCTTACCCAAGACCAACTCGATAAACTTGAGCGGCTTCAAAATGTCTGTATAAGGTTCATATTCGGTTTGCGCAAATATGACCATGTTTCCGAATTTCGTGTGAAGCTCAAGTGGTTACCAATTCGCCTTCGCCGGAATGCTCATATTCTTTCCCTACTGTATAATGGTCGTCTCGCTCGTCTGTGTGGTGCCGGACTTAAAGAATAGCACCACCCCTTACTTCCCGTGGGTGTCGTAAAAGGCGACTAAGGATCGTACCGGAGAATGGGCAGCAGCGTTCTCTATGTATTCCACCATCATACCATACTGCGATCGCCAACCCGCCTGCCAAGCGTGGCGATTATGGCAAACCCTCCCAAAATTGGGGGAGGCCTATGTCCAGCAGTGGACGTCTATCGGCTGAAACGACGACTGTATAATGTGCTCTATTCCCCTTTCACCCCTCTCTATCTTAAAAAACGTTTTCAGTATCTTTGCGACTCCCACACGAAGTTTTTGAGATCATCGGATAATTTAAAGCTTACTCATACGGGACTCATATGGAAGTCGGGGGACCGTTCTGTGGAACACCTTCTAAGCTAAGAGGTCCCCCGACTGCCATATGAGTTTATCTGTTTTAGTCTCGTTACCTAGATTCTTTAAGTTGGGGGTTTTTAAATTATTTGATCCTTTTCCAATTACTTACATTTAATTTTATTATTTTTTGTGTCGCGGGTTTTTTAAATTTTTCATTTAATTTTTATGAAAAGTTTTTGAACAAGTCTTTTTTTTGTACATTTGACAATACACTCAATTTTTTCTGGCTTGTAATATGTACAGACAACATAAGAGAAAAGTATACAGGATCGTCGGATATAGTTGAAGTTTAGTAAGGAACCAATGGATGTTCTCGAATAACATTGATTTTTTTTAATAGAAAACAAAGAGCTCATTTATCAAATTAAATTTCAGTCGACAACATCCATCGGTTTCTTACTAAACTACAACTATATCTGACGGTCCTGCATACTTACTGTACATACAAATAAGCCTTACCCTATTACACTACACGATATTTAGGTTATGTGTTTTTTTAATAGGGACTCTTCCTCCCTTTATCTTATTACACCATCCCGATTTAGGGAAAGGGTCCCTGAATATCGCGTAGTGTAATGAGGCTTTTACTGTGCGATAAAAAGCTGAGCGTTTTACGGTGTTATTGTATAGTTTGTTTTATCTATGGTTTTTATATGTGATTTTATATTTTTATATGTCACTGGTAAAATAAACGTCAGTGTGCTACACAGACTACATACAATATCAGTCTATCAAAAAGTACTCTGTGAATATAATGCAGGGTAATTCCCATCCGTCAGTTAATTTCCTTTCGAAGTCCTAGTCCTTCGCCCTCCACAATATCCGCAATATCCGCATACGTATCAGGTGTCCTACGTTTGAGTAGCTCCTTAAGCTGGGTAGAGGTAGCGCAACAATCTCTCAGCATAATGTATAAAAAATTTAACGTACGTCTTTACTGGTCTTCTCTTTAGTACCTTCATAAAGAAGCAAAGGCCCCGCTCTCAAGAGGTCGAAGATTAATTTAGGATCTTAGATTGCTACGCTTCACTGCACCGACCTAATTTTCTCAGCCGATTCAATTTGCGTGAGAATTTTATCTCCCCTCTTGCTATTTTTCTAGTCTAGACTCATCCGGCTTAGAAAAAAAAGATAATGTTTATATTAATTGTGTATGAGTCATCTTTTTCGTCACCAGCCATTCATTCAAGGTATGTTTTTCAAGTAGTCTAAACTTCATAATTGATTTCTTACTTCACTTACTTGTGATGTGGGCACAGTCGTCAGTAGTGGCAGAGTGAAAGTGGTTGTGCAGCGTTCAGAGGTGTAACACTGATTCCTATTAGGAAATTAATTAAAATTGAAATGATTAGGATGTCTAATAAATTCTTCAATGTAGATAAGTTCGTACATCGACACATACAGCGTAATATATACTCGTACGACCGTATAAACTTTGCATGCAGTTCTAAACAGGAAACTTGGTGTATAAAATAACTCTGTTCGCAGTAAAGCTAATTTCGTTTGAATAATCAACGATCAAACGTTAATATCTCTCCTATGTGGCAATTCTTGGGAACACAGCGTGCGCAAAAACGTGGGTTATGTTTACGTATTGTTTAATATTTCGACCTGCGGGGTAGTTGCGAAATGGTTTTCACTTTGACATTTGAACAACATTCATTACGTTATTGAGCAGACAAATTTTTCGAACATATGAAGCAATACAATACCCTTAAAATTAATCAGATTATGATTCATGGTGTGTTACGCAATTAGGGTGCAGGCTGAGTGAAATACTTGTAAAAAGATATCGGAACACAGGAACACTGATTATGCAATCAGCAATAACCACTTCACTGTGCGCAGTCCACCAAAGTTTAAGTATCAAGCAGCACTTCCAACCAGATCAGTAATCCATCAATGGATATTAAAATGTTCCATAAATATTTTTCGCCTATCGTGAACGTAGGTAAATGTATATAATAACTTCTATGTCGTCGACCCCTTCTACCATCAGTCTTCCTCCGTTCCGTATCTGTGTTATCACTCAATTCCGGCAGTCTATGACGACATTAGCCGTCAGCGCGAGGTGCCAAGCTTTAAGCCAGCGAAGCAGAACAATCGCTATGCTAACTTTTTGTGTTTTGTTCTAAAATAGGCACTATCCTCATCAGACATTTGAGTTACTTAATCCGTTGCTTCAGTGACTTTGAATGTGTCTTGTCCTCCAATATGGCGATACGATAGAACTCCGTCCGATCTTTGACTAACATTGGTATAAGAAAAACAAATTAGTACTATATTATGAACTGCTTTGTTTACGCCATGGTTGCAAGTCCGCCTGCTGACCACGGGGTCTAAGATTATGATGCCCTGGTCGGTTAAAGTTCTACTGGGGTTTTTCTATCAGAGAGTTCTTCTCATAGAAAACAACATCATAGGAATAGCTCAAAGCCTGCATTTGTGCCCAGAAAATGGCAATATTCTCTCCATATCACATGGGCAATGCAAGCGTCAATTTAAGTTTACTTTTGGACTAGAGTAAAATGTTTGTCTCCTTTGTTCCAGATTCCCATGATGCACCAGCACTGACGGCCTGCCGCAAGGATGCCACCGCGACAATGAAGCACTACCCGAGTGGGCCCGTGACAGTCAATGACTATTTTATGATGTACCTAGCGAGATGGAAGCGCGCCGCTGTTGTGTTGCTGTTCATTTGGGTCGTCGTCACTTACCTCGTTATATCGCCACTCAGGTACAGAATCTACCACAAGATTTCTGAGCGCACACGACGAGATATCAAGCTAAACATTTCCAGTATAAGCTAACTTCTCACCCGTACGAAAAGCCTATGCAATGCGAAGTCAGCTAAAACTGGAATTGTATAGGTTGATATGTTGTCGTGTGTAAATTCTGCCTTATGATGGAGATCATGTCTTCAGATAAATGGACTATCATCTATAATCTGGGGTGGGCTTCAGACTAGGGGAAAGTCGTAGCTGCAGGAGGGCTATCTATGTATCTATCGCTGTACCAACTGATTGATGATTGGCATTAAAGGTAGTGCTTGTGACCCCATGGGCATAGACCGTTCCTGAATTTGCCATTGTTCGTTTTGGACAGCTCTTGACGGGAAACTGCCAGCGTCTTTGTTCCCTTCCACATTTAACCCGTCTGCCTTCAAAGCAAATTGAACAGGCATCTTCTGGGCACGCTCGTTCCATCATAGACCTCATCCATCGGTTTCCATCAGGCTTGATTAAGGTCAAGAGCAGGCCCATGCAGCATTTTTTTAAGTCTTCAATAGATGAAACTGCCTGTGAATTAGCAACAACGAAACGAGTCATTGGCTGGCCAATATTGGATCCACTAACCGACAAGGCAAATGCATGTTTTTGCCCTTGGAGAAAACGAGATCAAAGTTGGTGTAGCTTATAGAAACTGTTTTGGCTCCATGAAGTTTTAGCCACTGTACGTTCATTTGCCCGTAAGGCGTAGTGTAATTAATTCGTGGTGTCTTCGGCCATAGTTTGTAGTCTTATTTTGTTATTAATTTACCGATACTTTTCAATTTGCTTAAATTCATTTTTCTGTATTACAGCGTCAAGGATGGGTAAGCTAATGTCAAGTAAAACTTGTGTGACACTTGCTGTTTTTTTTTGTATAATTTTCTCGCTTCGTTTATTCTTGTGTTGTCGGTTTGTGTGCAACTAAATATTTTTTCACCTTCTCGTTAATGTTAAGGAAAAGAAAGAAAGAAAAATGTGGCATTGCTTTTGTTATCGATATAGGTCAGTGGGTGCAACACACTTGTTCGGGTCGAAACATACTTAGTGTTGTTGAAAGCCGACCCAAAGCACCACACATAATTATTTGGCTTTCATTCGGCAAACTTCATTCTGCATCTCCCCCCGCTTAATCATGTTCGGGTCGGCTCGGCAAAATTTAAGCTAAGTCGATTAGATGTTTCCCGATCTACATGTATTCGATTTTACCGCCCGGCTGTGCCGAACCATGCCTACCCGAACTCCCGACCATCTGTGTAACACCTCTTACTAAATAGTAAACACCAAAGCATGTAGTGAGCATCGAAGTGTTCCTAAATAGGAAAGAAGAAGAAAGAAAGAAAAGGAACACTTCGATGCTCAAAAGTCTTTTGTTTTTCAGATGCAATGGGAGCCAAGATGAGGCATCAGAATTCCAGGAGAGGCTAAAAAGAGTGTCAGCTCAGTTGGACACTTTGAGGCAGCAGCACAGTAATCTTATATCACAGATTAAAAAGTCATCGAGGTAAGTGAACGTGGTGCGGTGCTGCATCTACATAATGGGCCATGTATGGTACATTTAGAAAGAGGACCGTACTTTAATTGTAAAATGTAGTACAGGTAAACCAGAAAAGGTTTGCGCTTCGGTAATCTTCGGTAGCTTCCGAATTAGCACGAACGTCGCGTCGTGCCAAAGAGTAGTCCCCCACAGAGGCAATGTTCTCAAGTTTTTTTAATACCGCGCTTTGTAGTGTAGTAATGCAGCTGTCATTGCACGTTTGTATGAAGGTTACCTACTCCGTTCTTAGATCGACATCTGTCACTCAAAATTCTTATAAAGTTTTTTGAATTTGCATAGAGTCGTTAATGTATATTTTTTTTGTAACCATGATCATATAAAACAACAGACTTCCAGAAAAAAAACACTACAAAGTGAAAAATAACTTTAATTTCAGAAGTCGGTGTCTTTGGTTCTGCATTTTCCTTTTTTGACACCGACTTCCGAAATTAAAGTTATTTTTCACTTTGTAGTGTTTTTTTTGGAAGTCGGTTGTTTTTTTTTTCGTAAAAAAGTTTTTATTTTTCACTTTTTAGTTGTACCCACCTACCCCACACAAATTCATATAACACTACTTGCTATGTGAATATCAGTGACGGGAAGTTATTGAACACATCTGCGTACCTCTTTAGAGGGTACAGGCGTGATGTTATGTTGTGTGATTGCCTAAAAAATGCATTCGTATGCGATAGCAGCAATCGCGGTTGATTTGCTGACATTTATTGAAGAGTTCCGTTGTCTGTCTCCGAAACTCGTCGTCAGATCTTTACGAAATTTAAATGGGACCATTTCGGAATAAACCTCTTTCGAACAAAAACAGTAGAAAGTGTAATTCATAAGCCCATTATCATTCATTAGGACTATTGTATTTTAATTTTACCTTTATCATTAAGACGATAGTAATCGAGAGAATTTTATCACAAAAGTTCATCTATCACTATCAATATATAATTTATTTCAATTTGTAGCGTGTCGTCTGTATGGCTATTCATGAGCCCCCCGACTGCTAGAAGGTTAATGAAAACATTTTAATCTCAATTTAACAAATTAATTACTAAAATAATTAGTGTTGCGGCCTGTTTCAATCACACCAGATAAATTGGTACAAATGGGGATACAAACTACCTCATACTCACTTCAGATGTCGCTACTATCAGAAGTCTAAGAATTTGATGGCTATCTGTCACTATTCATTATTTTTTTTTGTAAACAAGCTACATCATTTACAAATCAATATTAAATACGTCCCTTCGCGCAACTTCCATTCATTTATTTCACGAAAACTATGGGAGAAAGCTCTGGTAAGAGAAAATTGGAAAGCCAGTAATTTTCCACTAAATCTAGTCATTCTCCAATGGACATTTCTATTCCATAACTCATCATTTAATGGGTCACTCTTCTCTATCTTCGTCATCTTTTAATGGGTCTCTATAACAGAAACACAAAAATGACAGCTAAATGACAGTACAAACATAACAACAGTGCTGCCATCGCACGGACGAGCGTTTAGTTTTTAAACCCATTCTGTTCTATTTCTTAATTTGTCTGCAGGGCTAGCATGGGCTGGGGATAAAACTTTTCTCCACCGGTTATTTCCACTGACAAGGGATAAAATTATTTTATCCACCTGCCAAAGCACGGCAACAGGGGGAAAGAGAATTATATCACTTTTTGACATTAGACGTGGATACTCACCCCCCGTCTATAGCATGGCGACTAGTGGAAGAGAAAAATTACAGATATTTTGACATAACAAAGGGAGAAATTTGTCCTCGTCTTTAGATGGTGGGTTTAAGTATATCTCTTGGAGAAAATATAATTAATTGTACTATAAAAATGTCTCGTGCTTACTGCCACCGTGAATAGTTTATCCACCCATGTCGCCATGCTCGGAGGGTGGACAAAATTGACAGAGGGGAATAGTATTTTTTCCACTCCCCGTGGATAAAATGTCTCCGGCCATGCTAGCCCTGCTGGTTTGTCCACCGTGAATAGTTTATCCACCCATGTCGCCGTGCTCGGAGGGTGAACAAAATTGACAGAGGGGAATAGTATTTTCTCCTCTCCCCGTGGATAAAATGTCTCCGGCCATGCTAGCCCTGCTGGTGGATAGTAGATACCACTATTTGAATACCGAAACAGACCCTCAAAGTTGTGAGCGTTGTTTGAATGTAACTGTTAACCATTCGTACACTGTAGGTACTATGTAGTTTAGCTAGTCGGGGTGTTCGTTTTTAACTGCTATCCGAAATACACGTATTTATCAATTTGGGGAAGTTGTTAGTAACAAGTTATCGGTGTATCTATAAAACAGTTAGTTAAGGAAGTACGTCTATCTATTATTTTGTTAACGTAACTAAAAATGTTAAAATTGAATGTTGTTCGTTGTTTCCTCCTCGTTACCGTTTACTAGTAATAGTAGGATTATAAAATAACTCATTTAAAATTTGTGTTAATTTGGTTTTATTCATCAATTTAATACTAATAGTTTGAAAAAAATAATTTTCATCCCATTTTTATCAAATGCCTTGACTAAAAGACGCTAAGTTTGGCTTAGTTTTCTAGCTAGCTTTTTTTCCGAAAACGTATGGGCTGAGCTGGCTTCCTTTTATTAATATTATTTTGAAATACTAAGTCTTCATTACTTTCCAGCCTCAATGGTAACCTGAAGGACATAGACACTGGGTCCCTGTTCCTGGACGGGGGACAGGGGCCAACGGAAGACTATGAGAATCTCAGAAGGAGGATATACTCCAACACTAAGGAGCTTTGGTACTACGTGCACCACGAACTGACTAAGGTGATACAGGAAGATAATAAGGCGGAGAAGGTACAGACGATTTTGGACCAAATTGGGGAGAGGAAAAGGTTGGTTTTTGCTTTTTCCTTATCTTATTATGTAGGCTTGTATTGTAAACCAAGTTTGACAATATTACGCTTTCAAACAAACAATGTTATCATACAAAATCAATGAAAATATATGTCAAACGCGGTTGTTAATCTATATAGGAGAACTGGCACGTGTTACGATTAATGTAACAATATATAACACATATTTGATATGGTTGTTGCCGGGATAAACTTTTAACTGTGTGTATGTGAGAACCGGTTGCAGTTCGCGGATTTTATGTGTGGACGGATCTCGGAAGGAGGTTATTAGGTCTAAATTTTTGCGGATTTATTATAACGGAATTGTGAATTAATTTTGTGTTTGCGCTTGGTTTTTGTTGTGGTAGTAGCTGATATAATTGGGGCCTTTGCCTTTTGGTATCAGTTACTTTAAGGGATTGAACGGAATTCAAGTTAACGTTTTTTGCAATTTTTGAGGAGTAGTAGGTAGGGAGGAGTATTTGTCAGTGGCAGGTGTATTTTGATTAAAATATGATTCGCGACAGTAACATATATGACTTTACAGAATCATTTAGAATCTGAAATACGACTCTTTGAGTTGGAGGAATTGGCCTTATAGAGGTATGAGGAACAGGGTGAAGTTCACCCATCCTCCATAGAAATGGGAGGATCCTCCGACCAGACGGGTGTCATGTCTGGTGGGCAACTGCCCGATGATTCATGTCGGGCCGTTGCATATGCTAGTTGTGCGATAAACTCTGCTTGCGAGATGCAGGATTTTGCGTGACGTCAGTATGACGCGTTGTTCGCATGTGGCGTTGTAGATACAGTTACCGGCACGTAACTTAGCAAGAGATTTTCGTAGTGGGGGAAGTTCGCGCATATAAAAATGTATGAAATTGTGCGTGCGCAAACTTCCCCCACTACAAAAACTCTTGCCAAGTTACGTGCCGGCAACTATACCGCTGCAACCTCAAATGTCATGTCATGATTTTATGAAATAGTCATTCATTATTGAATGGATTAGCAATATGATTCAAAATGATTTAGATTCCAATTGATAGTGTGTTACGCAATTAGGGTGCTGATCGCCCTTTTACCATTTTGACAGCTCAACAACATTCATTGCGTTATTTACGTTGTTGAGCAGACAATTTTTTCGAACATATGAAGCAATGGATTAGAAATATCCTTCAAACTTATTCAGATTGAGATTTTTAGTGTGTTACGCAATTGGGGTGCTGGATTGACTGGAAGCCGACCCCAACATGGGAAAAGGCTAAAAAAAAAAATAGGTAGATGATGAGTAGTTGAAAAAGAGAGTCAAATGTGGTGACCACAGGTGGTGATCAAACCTCTTTTATTCTCTATATGGAATGACGCCTTTACCCTGCTTTCAAGTCGAGTTATTATTTTAGAGTTTCTTTAACAGACTACTACTACGTTATTAAACTTTCATCATATTTTTTATTATGTTTTATATCAGTACAAAAATAAAGTACCTAAGTAATTTCGTCGCATGTTTTCCTTTTCTTTTTATCGATAACAGTAATTTAAAATAATTACCCTATCGATTGCTCTGGGGTTGGGCCGTACTTAGCTCCCGTTGGTACCAATATATTTTGGACTGAAGTCATAAGTTCCTATGTTTTGTGGCTCCGTGGCATTATTTTATGGAATAAACACAACTTATTTAGTAGTTTAAATGTAAGCCGACATTGGCGCCGATTCCCTTGTTCACAAACTAAATTAAATTTAAGTTCAGTGCATCTTTTTTTTTCTATTTCATGAAAAAAAGGAGGGAAGATAAATATTAGTTTAGTCCTGTCAAATTAGTCAGCGCCTGACGTAAATTGACGTATTTATAGTAGCCAATTTTTTAACCTCGTCTAAAATTGTCTATGGAGTATCTTAATTTGACAGGACTAAACTAATATTTATCTTCGTCCGTGAAAAAAAGTTGGAAAATTGACCAACAATATTTCCACAAGCAGAAGGTTTCCAGCGCAAAAAAAAATATCACAATTGCGAGGAGACAAAGTCTTAGTGACTATCGGCAGATTAATCGGCTACATCCGTTATTCTGCAGTCCGAATCTGTCGATAGCATCGAACTTTATATTTCTTACTTTCTTCAAAATCAAAATATTTTATTTCAGATAAACTCACAACGGTACAAATAGACAATTCTTCAGCAAATACAAACTTACTTGATTAACGCTTGAAGTTCTGACATTATAACATCGTTTCAGACTGATTCACAACCTGTCCAATAATCATAGGCGTATATAGGGGGGTGCCGGGTGGGCCCGGCCCACCCTAGAATGTCTGGTGCCCACCCTAGGATGTTTGGGGATCTATTCGAAATTCTAAACTGCATACTTACAATTATAAGTTCACACAAAAGCATTCAATTAAATAATCTACCACCAAGACCTACACAAACTTATTATTACCTACATAATACATTCTAATTAATTAATTTTGAAAAAAAAATCATCTACTAATACGCAACGTAGAATAATAATAATACTTAGCTAGAGTACGTACCTACATTTGATTTTTTTAATTTAGATTTCGAAAGTGGAAAGCATTTTGTGGGGTATATGGGTATTCTCCAAATTGACGAAACTCTTTTAGGAGCAGAATGTTTAATAATGAAAAAAGTGCTAAAAGAAAAGAATCGGTCGTGGGATCGCCCGCACATGGGGATGGGGCCCGTTAGGCATGGCGGGCTGACATCAGTCGAGGGTGCGGTGAATATACAAGTCTTGTATCTCTCGGGGCTCTCGGGCCCCCGACTTATGGTAATAGAAGGAACAGTGGGGTTTTAGTCGGTAGGAGTCCGATATAACCCAGACTGAGGGTTTCCACGAGGAAATCCCAAAAAAAAAAGGTTAGGGGCCAGGCCCCCCTGGATAAAACCCCAGATACGCCAATGCCAATAACAAAGCAGTCTTGCAAAATTAATATCCTGTCGACCATTGAAATAAGCCTTATCTGTCAGGGTATTGCACATTTGACGTATCCAGATTATAATCAGCACTTACTCATTACGTTCACGAAGTACATACTTAACCGCTTGTACCTTGACGCACAGCGTTGTACCTATGAAGCCGTGTGAATTTCCCAAAATTTTTGAAATTTCCGTCAGTTTTGCCGTATGGGGTTTCCCATCGGCAAAAATGACGAACTTCCACACAAACTTTAATCCCATATTTAAATTTGGCGAATTTTCAAAAATCCTTCCTTATTGCTCACCTTCGTTGCAAAAGGAGATCTGGTGAAAAAAATGATGGTTCTAAACCCAGTGGTTTATGCTGTGCGTTGTCTGTTAGTAAATTATTTTAGGATTTTTATTAATTTCCAGTATAAGCTGACCTCTCATTATACAGAAAGTCTTGTACAAAAATTATTGAAAGATTCAACAAACATGCAAGGTCATCTTATAATGGATAAGTGTAGCTTGATATCATGTCGTGCAATATTGGAAGCGTCGTCGGCAACTAAAACGTCATTTTGATTCGATCGTAACTGCCACTGGACATAATCGTATAATTAGTATAAACAAATCGATGAGTCATACATCGTCAAGGTTATTTTAAACAAGCACTCATACGCGTGTGTTTTGTATTGTTTGTGTAGCGAAGCTGTGATGACATTATGACTGGTTAATCTTTCGTTTAATGTGTGTCGTTCTTTTGACACTTTAAAGCATCTTTAAAACTTTTGAGTTATGATTCTGGCCTTAAGTAACGCAAATCTATCTACAGGTACGAATTATATTATAAGAACTAAATGATGAGGACCTAGCAAGAAGAACGTCTTGAGATTTTAGTCTGCAAGGGTTTGAAATAACTCGTCATTCTCCTGACGAAGATTTCCGCGAGGATTGCCCACAACAGACAAAAACAGGTGTCTTGCCTCCTGACGAAGATAATCCGCGAGACTTGTCCTTCAACAGAAAAAAAGTGGTGTCTTGCCTCTGGCTCCTGGCTGTTAGATGATTTACAGTTCTTTCCATAATCAATCAGAGTTTTATTGGGTTCTTGGTTAGTCGCAGTCACAGGTTGTCACTTGTTGCTTTCATGAAGGTGGATATTTGGCTTCCTCCATAAATCCTACCCATCCTTACCACTTCAGTTGTAGCCGGTGCAGCACTTTCAACTTCCTTCTATTGTATTCTAATGCTTGGACTTCCGTATACCTTGCGACCTTCGCTTTCTCTTTTACATAAGAGATGTTACTGAACCACGATAAGTACCTACCATCTTTTGTTTTTTATAACGGCATAAGTTATATACACAGTAGTTGATAAAAGTCCGTTATTATTTTCGAGTTAAGATTATCTAATGTCAAAGAATCTAAGTAATTATTGTTTGAAACTCATATATCTAGCCTGCAAAAAAAAACAACAGTAATTTCATGTTAAAGTAGGTACAGTCAACCGTACACAGTACCTACACTACAAAATCGTCCTTAGTGCTACCACTTAAATGCGCTGTGAATGTCAATTAGTTGATAGAAACCATTGATGTGTTGTTTCTACCAACAAGAACAATGTTCAGATTTTCCTGTCCAACTCTTTAATCTATTAATTAAATCCAATGAGCTGTGTTTTCGACTACAACTCATATGGTTGGTTGCTCTCGAAATAGGGTTATCATGTCACGACCCCAGTTGGTTGTATAAATGCCCGTGATTGCAACGTGTCAACCCGGAATTTATAGTAGTGTGTTTTTCCCGAAGATTACAACTTAAGTAATATACATAGTTACATACCAGTGTTACGTACTTTACTAGTTTTCCTGTTAGTTTGTTCCTAATATTTAGCTAAATAGGCATATAAGTAGTCAACGTCCGATAATACCTTACGGGAACGTATTGACTACCCAGAGCTCCACCACCTTTTCTGCCGATTACTTGTCGATCTCCGATCTCCGATGTATTTCTGCCAAATACATCGGAGACCACCAGAGTTTGCGCAACCTGTTTGCGCAACTGTCATCCAAAACTGTTGCCAGAGCCGAATCCCCACTCTGTCGTACTTTAAAAATACTATACGGCCCTTCTGACTGCCAACCCTGAATGTGATGAGTTTACGGACAACCGCAACGATGGAAAGAAATAAAGAACACTAGCTGCGCCCCGCGGTTTCACCCGCATAAATGTCGATCCCGTAGGAATATCAGGATAAAAAGTAGCCTATATGTTAATCCAGGGTGTCGGCTGCCTCCATACCAAATTTAATCGAAATTGGTCGACCCGTTTGAGCGTGAAGAAGTAACAAACATATAAACACACACACCCCCACCCCCTCACACACTCACAAACTTTCGCCTTTATAATATTAGTGTGATAATTATTGTCAAGTAATAATGGTTTCTATGTTAATGAATGTAATTTCTACTGTAGGTACCCTGTTAATTAATTTAAATAAATAAAAACGTTGATAGTGCAAAAATGCGCTTGTAAACGAATTACAAAATAGATATTCTAACAAACAAGACGTTATTCAGAGGAATACAAGATACCCCTTCAACATTTCTCTGCGCGGCAATTGCGTAACACGTTATCAATCGGAATCGGTTTCACTTTGACAGTTCAAAAACATTCATTGCGTTAGTTACGTGTTGAGCAGACAAATTTTTCGAACTTATGAAGCAAATAGCTTCTGCCCGCGACTTTGTCCGCGTGAAATTTCACCCTCCCCCCATTCACGCTCTTAGGGGTGGAATTTCGAAAAACCCTTTCTTAGTGGATACCTACACTTCACAAAGAACACACACTCCAAATTTCATGTCTCTAGGACCAGTGGTTTAGGCTGTACGTTGATATATCAGTCAGTCAGTCAGGACTTTGAATTTTATATGTATAGATGGATTAGCAATTTGCTTCAAAATAATTCTGATTCCGATTGATAGTGTGTTACGCAATTCGGGTGCTAGTCTAACATACCTTACTGTTCTTGATTTGTTACTATAGAACTCCACTCATGTGAAATAGCTTTCAGCTGCTGATCTTTCTCGCTATCCAAATTATATTTTCTTTACTCCCAATCGAAATGCTTTATTCTTCCACCCGTACCCACCCAATGCTGAGTGTAAATGCTCCTTCATCACATAAAGGCACCGCTCGTTGCGCGACTTGCGGTGCCTTTGTGTCGCGCGCGATTTTATCGCGTGTCGCGCCTGTTTGTCGGAGCCTTGAAGCTCCTTCATCTTCTATTTATCCCGGTCTTGGGCCTCCTTTCATTGCTACATTTTCTTACCTCTTACTTCATGTTTTTTTCTCTTATAGAGTTACTTATACATACCTTTAACTCATGGCCTTTTTTCCCTGATCCCTGCCTTTTTTCCATGGGAATAGGCAGAAACTATAGAACGCAGCCTGTACGATCCTGTATAGAGAAAATGAAATAAAACCCGCCCTTTATTCCAGATCGCTGCTATCCGACCAGCAACTGTTTGAAGAGCTGGATGGCTACCACGATTGGCGGCAGACGGAAGCAGCTAACGTTAGCGACCTGGTTCAAAGACGACTACATTATCTACAGAACCCGCCTGACTGCAAGGATGCTAGGAAACTCATATGTAATCTTAATAAGGTAGGTAAAATTGGTTTGGTTTGGAACCCTGTCCAACACTCAGTGGGACTGCGGTGTTCCTGACCAGAACGTAGCACGTGGCCACCCAATACAATTTCAAATGTATTTATTAATAATCATATTGTATATGAATAGATTGGACGGTGATCCACAAACAAGGCAATTGCCTGTATCTTGGGGCTCGGAATTGCGACATTTTCAGAGTGAGGTACATACCTCTTTATTCATAAATGTTGCTTAAAGTTTAAGTAGTGATTCGCAATTGTTTAACCATAAATTTGTGACGTTTAAACGTCACAAAACGTTGCTTAAGCAACGTTTATAAATAATTCCCAAGGTGATTATTGCATAACAGTAAAACATAAACTAATATCAATTAAAATAAAACACTTGAAATATACATTCAATTGTAAAAGTACTGTCGATAAGTAAAGAAGAACATGTCATATTTTAAAAAACTATGGTGAACCTACCTGTTTGGCTCTCTGGCACATCGAGTCACAAGAGGGAGTATAATCAATATTATTACGAAAATAATTTCCTCAAAAAGCTACAATGTCGCACCTTAAAACAAAATTCAACAGGAAAAGAGTTGCTTATTAAGAAAGTGGCTAGCACAAAACATCGGTGAAGAAAAACATCGTGAGGAAACCGGCATGTCCTAGAGCCAAAAATTCGAAGGCATGTGACATTTACCATCCCGCACTGGGGCCGCGTGGTGTATTACCGCCCTCTCCCTCTCACAGAGGAGGCCTGTGTCCCAGCTGTGGGAACACAGGCCAATAGTTATCTTCCTCTCAGGATCAGGGACTTAAAAACGAAATGAATTTTGTTCCGTTACCACTAATGTTATCGTATAACGTTCCAAAATTTGTAACGATACTAAAACCAGAAAATATCAATAACGTTACAAAGAAAAACGTTATAGAATATCATTTTCGTAGAACAATATTATAAGTAACGTTATAGGTATCAGTAACATTAAGATTATCTGCTTGTAATAACGTTACAGATTCATTTGTAACGTTATTCTTCATACTTTTTCGTCTTTTTCGTCATCTTTTATGTCATGAAGCTGGCAAAGTTGAGTATCAACACGAATAATATTATTATATCGTTATACTAATAACGATATATTGATCATATTGTTAGTGAAAGTTTAAGATTTCGTTCCGTTTGTCAGTATTGTTATAGCCAAGGAATTAATTTTGTTACGATCCTGGTGGAACGGTACAAGTTATCGGTATTGGAACTATGCGTATAACATTATTTTGAGTAAAGTTTCAAGTCCCTGCTCAGATCAATGTACAAACTATTTCATTCTAGGTATTGCCTCTATACCAAGTTTAATGTGCAAGATCTAGACATTTAGTAGCTGTTCTATACTTCTACTACTGCAATATCCGTCTTTTTCCTTTCCTTGTATGAATTTAAAACAGCTACGATAACGCAAACATGTTTTTGCATTTCTTAGCATACGAACAATTTTAATAATTATGAATGTCGATAACTGGTAGTTAATTTTATCCTTAACCTACAATGACACTTATCTTGATTTCCTCGTTAGTGTTTTATTTATTTATTTAAAGGAGAACCAACAGCTATAACAAAAGCATAACAATAGTAAAAGAGACATAAAGCCAATTACAGGTTCTCACGGGTAAAAACAGAAAATGTAGTAGAAATCTTAGGATCACTAACAAGCACTATAAAAAGGAATACAAATATAAGGTATATAAGCACTAAGCACTTTTATATCTGCCCTGTTGGTTTTGTGGTCGCAAGTGCGACTACTGAGCGGTCCTGATGGGTCCTTATGACCCCTCCCGCTCTGGGTGGAGCGGAATGGAGTGTCTGACTCTTACTGACTAAAACCCACCCGTGTTCCTTCCTTAGCCCTTTATTTTCCGTGGGGTCCTGGGTTCGATTCCCTGGTCGGGCGAAGCGATATTGGGTTCTTCCATTAGGAATTTCAAGCCGTTGATCCTGCGCTTGATCTCTCTCCGGTCGTGTCGGATTGCCGTCCCGTTAGACTATGAGAGTGAGGGAAGAGAAAGTGCACCTGTGTCTGCGCAGACACTTGTGCATTATAATATCTCTCGCGCCGAAGTCTAGTCTCCATTGAGTTTGGTCGCCATAGTCGAAATATGGTCCGGAGGACTATTATTATTGTTTTTAGGGTTCCGTACCCAAAGGGTAAAAACGGGACCCTCCGTCGGCCGTCCGTCTGTCACCAGACTGTATCTCAAGAACCGCGATAGCTATACAGTTGAAATTTTCACAAATTATGTATTTCTGTTGCCGCTATAACAACAAATACTAAAAACAAAATCAAATGATTATTTAAGGGGGGCTCCCATACAACAAACGTGTTTTCTTCGGCGTTTTTGCCTTGTGGCACGGAACCCTTCGTGTTGTGCGAGTCCGACTCGCACTTGTTATACATTTAAATCGGTACTAAGACATAGACATTGAGTTGACTTTCTTTTATTTCGGCAACAGAACAAAAAATGTCTTGTTTGTTCTAAATGCTTCGCCAACTGTTGCCATCGATCTCGATTAGCCCATTTAGCCCTGCAATCCTTTCTATATTTAGAGTTACTGGAACTGGGTATTAGTACGTGAATTCGCGATCACGACACAAAAACGAAAGAAACAGTTGTAGTAGAAACTCTGTGTGAAGGACTTCTTCGGAGGAAGTAGGCAAGACAAGTCAAGTCAAAGCATTTATTTGTCAAAGCACTTTTGAACATGCATCAAAATCTACATTAAAATCGAGTTGATTCTAGTCGCCCTTTACGTATGGAGAAGACTGGGCAAGAAACTCCGTTACTCTTTTATAATGTTTGACATTATCTTGTATACATGAATTATGTAATTAATTATTATGTGAAGACGATGCATCTAGAATAAAATTAATTAGAATTTTAGACGTTTTTGCCTTGTGGTACGGAATCATTCGTGTGAGAGTCCGACTCGCACTTGGCTAGTTTTTTGTACACCAAACATACATAATTACTATATTATTGTTACTCCTCTTCGTATCAGCACGAGCTATACCAGAGACAACCGGAACCAACGGGTTAACGTGCTTTCTGAGGCACGGAGGGGTCGTGGTATGTAAAGATCGTCACCTATCCACGGACCAACCGCGGCAAGCGTAGCTTAACCTGATCGAGCGACCCGTGCTGTTATTACTTATCTACAAGTCCCGCTCCCGTCCTACATCTTAAATAAATGTTTTAGCTGAACGCCGGCAACCTATTCTTTGCATAAAAGAATAAGAAATATAGAAAACACAATCGCCATGTTTATTCTAATCGCCCACCTGTTCCCATGTGTTTGGGGAGCCCTACAATCCCTGCGCTATAATTAGATCGCAAGCAAAAAGCACCGGTGGCCATCCGTCACTTCGGGGCTCGCGTTGACGCGCGCGTACGCAATGTACGCATCCGTCATTAGGTCATTGACACCGTGACGTTGTTTACGTTACCTTGTACTATGTAGTAAGATCGTAGTATAGGAAATTAAGATATGTTTTAGTATGTCATCTAATATATTTTTAATGCACTGCGACTGGAATTCTGAACCGACAATACCTACCACATCTCGTGCAGGTTTCTTTATTAACTGCAGTTGTACAAAACACTTATCTAAACACAGCGTTACAACTAAAGAGATAGAGTGATTTCGATGAACTCTGGCACCCAAAGTAAGATTTAACTTTTTTTTTATCACCCAATAAGTCTACATATTGTGTATTTAGTAGGGGCAGACGCAGAATACTACCTTCTCAACCATCTCGTGTTCCGTCAACCATCTCGTGTTCCCTGGTTCGAGAATACTAAATTAGACAGAAATTATGTTAAATTAATATTAAGACTCCGTTCAAAAATAAAAAAAAAACTTGTGTTTAGGGTGCCAGCGTCCTCGCCTATAACTTGAACATAGTATAACAGTAGTTGTAGGACGAGCACAGTATATTATTATTATGATAACTACTTACTAGTAAATGCATAGGTGTGGCTGTGGCCTAATAAAGTATTTTTCCGTAATTGTGTTTACTCGTCGTACGAAATTGGTAGCATACTTTTAAGAGGCCTTTGCTAAGCTGATGAGGTTTATCACTTAAAGAAAGACACTGGAACTTACTGGAACATTGGAGTAATCGCGAAACACACTATCATTAGCAATTTTGACAGTTGGCTTTAATTTTGACAGTTCAACAACATTCATTGCGTTATTTACGTTGTCAAGCAGACATTTTTTTTAAACATAGAATAGAATACTCTTTATTATGTACACCATATAAATTACAGACATAAATATAGAAACTATAAGTCAAAGTCAAAGTCAAATCATTTATTTCAAATAGGCACATTAAGCGCCTGCGCCCACTGTCGGCACGGCACTGCAAGGGATTTTTGTGCGACGAATAAACATGTAACTTATTTGTATGAACATAAAAGGCAAAAAATAAAATAAAGGCACTTTTGAACGTCAAAAATTACAACAAAATAGAATTGATTCTAGTCGCCCATTCCAAAAGGTAGTTTTCGTATGGAGAAGAATGGGCAACTCCACCGTTACTCTTTTAAAATGTTTTACAAGGTTTTGTTCAAAGGGTGACACAATGGGCGGTCTTATCGCTAAGAACGATCTTACACAATTATGAAGTATTGGGTTAGCAATATTAGGGTTGATATGATTTAAATCGGCCAAGCCTGAAAAAGCGAAAAAAAAAAATAAGCTGTTCCCTACATTTTGCCGAGTTATACGAACATAAATATATGAAACAGCTGATATTTTTTTTGCGATTTCAGGTTTTCCCATAGTAAAAGTTGTTCATAATGATGAGTACAATGACCTCTTAAGAGGTTGTTAATGTTTTACCAATAACCCTGTCTAAGTTGTGTTTTTATTTAATTAATAACTGACTTCCAAATTAAGAAAGATCAGAATGAAAAAAAAAAATCAATAAAATCCGATTTAAATCAAATACGTCCGATTTTTTTTTCAACCATGATTTTTATCAACCCTGAGCAATATCCTTCTAAATGATTCAGATCGTAATTGAAAGTGTGCTACACAATTTTATTAGGGAGCTGGTTCCAATGGCCGGTCAAAGAGGCTCATGAGAGTTTTCAACTACGTGTCTAAGTTCAATAATTTTCCCCCGGGTGTTGTAGATAAATACCCATTATCATTTACCCATTTTCTATCAGGCTGTTCTGAAAACCGAAAGAATTGATTTTAAAAAGAAGTTCCAAATACTCCAGCGTCAAGTTTAACAATAGTCATTTATAGAAATTGCTAGAACGAGATATACCTACTAAGAAATATCGATAAAATTAGTACCTACGTAATTCTTCAATCGATTCGCACGTCGAGGTTGTTAGTAAAAGCCATTAAATAACAAACTAGTAACACGTGGTTGAAAGATTTTAGTAATAGTGTATTTTTTAATCTGCCTGAAGTACAGGGTTATTTTAAATTGGCTAGCTAAACTCCGCAGACGCAAAGAGTATCTATCGACATGTAAACATGAAAAAAAAAAAAATTTTTTTGTTTGGTCTTCGACCGCAATACTTACTTAGTCATTAGAATCGGATTAAACAATAATTTTTTTTTGGTGTAAACTTCACAGACGTGAATGGCTGTCTAAATGCGATAAAACATAAGAAAACAGTTTTTCTCAATCCATACTTCAATGTATTTAATCCATTCTTTTATAACCTTAACAGCACGTTTAATGGGCATTAAAATATTATCGAAAAAGGAAAAAATTGCAACAGCTTCTGCTGGTTTTGGAAGAAAGTATTATTTTTTTGAAATGAAGTTCGTTTTTCCGGTTAAAACTACATAACTAAGAAATGTAACATAAGATACTTCTGCGGAACAGTATAGCTGGCTCGTAAAATTTCTAAATATAAACGCAAAGAACCGAAAGAAACATAAAAAAAATACACGAAAGCAGCGAAAAAGTCGTTCCCGAAATATACTTTTTCTTCCGGACAAAATAAACTAAGAAAAAGTCAACGCCTTTTACGCCATTGTGTGGGTGCTAAACAAAATCATTTTGAACTCTGTTATCGTACGCGCAAGGTCAATAGTTTAATTATCTAATATTGTGATTTGACCTCACGACCGCGACCCCAAGAGGAACGAGCCTTAGAATT
Organism: Mesoligia furuncula; assembly: GCA_916614155.1. Classification (NCBI taxonomy): domain Eukaryota; kingdom Metazoa; phylum Arthropoda; class Insecta; order Lepidoptera; family Noctuidae; genus Mesoligia; species Mesoligia furuncula. Next base: position 23,645,846 of record OU744806.1, read on the forward strand.
GAGTAATCATCACTTATCAGCAACATCGTAATAAACTGAGCGCGGATGATTGATGATAGCGCTACTTTTTGGCACATTTTTATGCCAATAAAGCACAAATTGATACGTTAATTTGGCTCGAAAGTTTTGTGCCAATTCATTAGTAGTGGTTGCGTGAATGTTACACGTTAAAACGAATATGAATTCTCGATATGCTTTCGATTTGACCGCGTTTTGAGTTTGAGTAATGTATCACTATTTCTATCTGATCTGTAGAATTCGGACGTCAGAACAGTTAAGGCTGGGATTACACTTAAAGGTCATAGCACACGTATCAAATCGGAAAGGGATCGGCACCGTATCCCCTTTCGCCTCGCCGTCCAACAGGCGTCAACCTTACGTAAGCACGTAACCAACCCTCTTTGAGGAGTGGCTAGAGAGGCGCCACGGCGCCCTCACCTACCACCTGGCGCAGGTCCTCACCGGACACGGAAGTTTCGGGAGGTTCCTGCACATCGTCAGGCGGGAGGAAACGCCCGGGTGTCACCATTGCCAGGTTCGCCCAGAGGACACGGTGGAGGTCTGCCCCGCTTGGCCGCTCGTAGAGGCGATCGGCAGCGGCGGCGATCTCTCGCGTCCGGCCCTGGTGCAAGCCATGGTCCGGGGCGAGAGGGGCGAGTGGAAGGCAGTCACCTCCTTCTGCGAAGCAGTCATGTTAGCGATGGAGGTGGCGGGACGGTTCAGGGCGAGAGCCTCCCGTCTCAGCCGCCGCGGGGGACGCCCCCGGCGTCGGGAGCCGCGTGACGACTCCCGGCCACCGTAGGCGCGGGCCTGCGGGCGGAGAGTAATGGGTAGCTCACCGTCCGATCAGGACCAGGCCCGTGCCGGACGGCGCGTACGTGTTCCACGCGCGCCTCAAAGATATGTCAGCATCGAGGAGGCCCTAAGGGGCCCCCTTAGGGCCGAAGCCTGCCGGGCCAGCGGGATTGTCCGAAAGTTACCGCTGGCCCGGAACATAAAGGGCTAAGGAAGGAACACTGGTGGGTTTTAGTCAGTAAGAGTCTGACACTCGCTTCCGCTCCACCCAGAGCGGGAGGAGTCATTTGATGATTTCCCATCCTCAAAAAAAAAAAAGCACGTAACCAAAGCGGATCAGAAGCTCCGATACGTCTATTCGGCTACGGCTAGGCGACGCCGCACTTACGGCTCGCCGATCGCTGGTGCAGCAGGCACGCTGGAGGGATGAGAGGAGCAAGGGTGGACGAACAGACGTAAGCTCGGGTGCGGAGAGACGTGAGCGCGGGGACGACGAGCCGTAAGCGTGGGGACGACGAGCCGTAAGCGTGGGTACGACGAGCCGTAACGCACCGTACCGCGGTTCGTGAGCTTGTCCTGAGGCGAGGCGATTCCGTTACGATTCCGATTAGTGTGCGTTGCAGCTCGAGTTGATACGGTGCCGATCCCTTTCCGGTTTGATACGTGTGCTATGACCTTTACACGCTTCGGGTCGGAATCATGACCGGTCTGAAAACTTATTTGACATGTTGTGTTATTTGAATCAGACGGCATAAAAACTTTACCTATTCTGGTAACCAGCTTGCGCGCTGATGTCCCTGCCACCCTGTAGACATTTTAGACAGTAAATGTTTATCTTTTTTCCTGTACATGGTTTTGTTTAATTAAGTATATTGTTACTAGTAACGGAATTTCGAAAGTTGCACTTCACACATATACGTGACCGTCAAAAGGTCAACGCAGGAAGCTCGCATACCATGCAAACATGCACTTAAGTGGGCGGCTTTGTATGACAGGTGGGAATTGTGAGTGGATTTAATATAAAACCTCCACAAATGACGAAACTTATATCGAATGTGCGTTCATTGCACTCTAGATAGAGAGCTCCGCTACCATCCCAGCTTACTAGCCAGTTTCTGCCTCAAATTCTCATATATCATGTCGCATGTCGCCATGAGAGAGAATATGAATAACGTGAAAGAGAGCCTTCCGCACCGTCTCTTTTATAATTTGATACAAAACCATAACATTTATAGTTCTAAAATATTTATATCGAGCAGAATTTGACAGCTCCAAAAGAGGACCAATAATTTATACATAGACCCCTTTTTTTTGAGGTTGGGAAATCATCAAATGACTCCTTCCGCTCTGGGTGGAGCGGAAGCGAGTGTCAGACTCTTACTGACTGAGTAAGGGGGTCTATAGCGGGATTGTCCGAAAGTGTTACCGCTGGCCCGAAACATAAAGAGCTAAAGTTCATTTCAAATAAACTTGCGATAAAGTGTTCACCTCCGTCTACTAATGTATCCCAATATTTCCAAACCATACGAAAAAAATGTATGGGCAGTGTCGGTAACACGATCAAAACATTGACTTACTCCGTGTTTGGTATTATGAAACTCAACCGATGCAATGTTAGCGACAGTTTTGTATGACGAACGATATCTATCGTAAGTTATTTGGACTTTTTGGTACAGGGTGGTTGAATGACATTTATCGCAAGTTTATTTGAAAAACACTTTAAGGAAGGAACACGGTTGGGTTTTAGTCAGTAAGAGTTTGACTCTCGCTTCCGCTCCACACAGAGCGGGAGTGGACATTTGATGATTTCCCATCCTCAAAAAAAAAGGGGGTTTAGGTAATAAACGTATTATATCAGATGAATAGTTACACACCGATTTCTCTCTTTCAGCCGTCAGTGATTTGACTTTAAGAAGAAGACAAAGCGTTGTGTATCTATACAGACGATAAACAACGTGCATTACTAAGGGGAGAATTTTACATAATATTTATAAACGAGGAGAACGAAATGGGAAATCGAGCATTACGTCATGTGACAAAAATAATCGCACATAATATAGCCATCTCTTCCGGACAACTTTTGGACGGATATTATCCGTGATTATAATGTATGGCACGGCGCCTATAATGGGCTTTGGACACGAGGCCAGTTTGCGAGTTAGTTCAGTCACTGGCCTTTGACTGGCCTCGTTTACGCACCTGTCCCACCCTCCGACGAGGAAGCGACTCGCTATAGAGTTTTCTCGCTCAAGAAACATCGAATAGACAGAGTTCTCGCTGGTAGAGTGAACTTTCAGCGATCAACTATTATTATACGGTGTGGCAGGGAGGGACACCGTCGCACAAACTGTAACCGTGAATTCTAAAACCCCATGCGTAGGAATTTTTCGTAGGGTTATAAAAGGAAAAACAGCTGTTTCATAGAAAAATGCAATACCTACGCGGTAGTGTATGAACTCTATTTTCTAAATTATTTTTAATAACCGACGAAAAATTTCAACGTTGGGTGTTCAGTATGATGTACTGGATCCACGGTAACAGGTTGCATTTCGGTGTCCCTGCCACACTGTATGTATCTTTACATTTATTGTGCGATTCTTGAGCGAGAAAATAGCCCATAGCTAATCGCTTCCTCGTCGACGGTAGGACAGGTGCCGTAGGAAGGAATAGATGTGAAGACAGTCCAGTGCCGACTGGCTTTGTATACGCGGTAGTCAGTGGCATAAGCCGCTGATCTTACTCACAGACTGGTGAAGTGTCGTGGTAAATGAAAGACATCCGCTCTGGATAACGACTCGATTTATTGTGTCTTCACATAGATTGAGAGTACAATGACATGATCTTAATATATTGCTTACTTGGCTAATCCTAAATAAGGTGTGGTTACACACATACATAAGAATACTAATGATACTTACTTACATACACTACACTGGCCTCGTGTCCAAAGCCCATTATAGACGCCGAACCGACCATTATTACCACGAATAACGCTCATCCAAAAGTTTTCCGGAAGAGATCACTATCAATGTGCGATAACTTTTGTCCCATGCCCATAAACGCTAGGGGATTACGTGCAACATGCATGTCCGTTATGCTAAACGCTTCTGAATGTCAATAGACGAGCTGAAATTAACACTGGTCTGTTAGAACTGTTTAGTAGACTGTAGTGACGCCCGCGCCGCCCCGGTTCACAGCACATCGCTAAATGATGACGTTACAGTATTTTTTATACGGAAGGTGAAAAACCTCTGGAAGGTCGATGTAGTTTTAAAACTATGGTTAATATTGATAAGAGATCAAGAGCTGGTCCATTTCGCAATAAAAAAAGTAAAATAAGTAAATAAAAGATAACAGGACTTTGAGGTTGTGGGGATTTTTTGATTTATGTCTCCCCAATATGGTAAATGAATCCGGATAGTGCAGGTTAAAAATCTTTGGATGGGGTCGTGTTACATTGTTAATATGTCGAAAATCTGTGAAGACCTGGGTCAGACAGGCACTAAAGAGGAAATAATGGGTTAAAAGGCTGATGATTTACCTGCATAAGTGTCGATCCCGTGGGAATATCGGGATAAAAACTATCCTACGTCCTTTCCCGGGACTCAAACTATCTCTATACCAAATTTCATCTAAATCGGTTCAGCGATTTAAGCGTGAAGTGGTAGAGACAGACACACTTTCGCATGTATAATATTAGTATGGATATGGATTTATGATGATGACAGCAAGGCAGATTATGATGATAATCGCAAAAGTTCATGTGGTTGGTTTACTTCTTATTTCTCAGAAAGTCACATGCGTTTGTGTATAAATGAGATTCAGATAAAGATGATATTAAAATAAACAATCTATTCAAAACGCAATACTAAATCGAAATAGCCCATTGTCTACGCACGTCATTTATTTATTTAATTTTTTTTGTCACCAGGGTTGCGGCTTCGGTTGCCAGCTGCACCACATAGTGTACTGCCTGATATTCGCATACGCCACAGAACGAACCCTTATCCTCAACTCCAAGGGATGGCGGTACAATAATAAGGGTTGGGACTATGTGTTCATGCCCATCTCTGATAGCTGTACCACCGCCTATGATGATAAGGTTGTGCAGTGGCCAGGTAATTATTGTTTTGTTATTGTTTTGCTAGGCGAAAGTTTTTCAAACAATTTCTATGATATCATTGCGCTCGCGGCGTTCAGTGGGTCGAGTCGAGTCGTCTGGTGGTGGTCACGGGCAGCCAAAATGGTATAGTACGACCACGGTCAAAGGTTCCATCGGTTATCTTTGGAAAAGTCGAAATAAATAGGCTAAAATTGAACATTTTTTATCTTAGAAAAAGCTGAAATAAATTGGCGAAAATTGAATATTTTAAGTTTCTTTTTTAAACGTGCGTTGATTGACTGTCGTCAGATAAAATAACACATTCGTACATTCTTCTCACAATAGTCTATTGTAATGTATCGACATTTTCGTCTTAAACAGCCACGTATAGGTGTCAAGTTACATGTTGAATGTCGGAGATTGTGATAATGCAATTATGTCAGGAGAGCGCACCAACGACTGGACCACAGATAACATTTCTTTTTTTTTATGATGAGGGCTTTCATCTTTAAATAATAATTACGATTAGCGAGTTGTGCACGAGTACTACTACTACGAACGAATTTTTTGATACCCTCTGATTATTTTCCCTCCTTTTTAGGGTTCCGTAGCCAAATGGCAAAAACGGAACCCTTATAGATTCGTCATGTCTGTCTGTCTGTCTGTCTGTCTGTCTGTCTGTCCGTCTGTCTGTCTGTCTGTCTGTCTGTCCGTCCGTATGTCACAGCCACTTTTCTCCGAAACTATAAGAACTATACTGTTGAAACTTGGTAAATAGATGTATTCTGTGAACCGCATTAAGATTTTCACACAAAAATAAAAAAAAAACAATAAATTTTAGGGTTCCCCATACTTAGAACCGAAACTCAATTTTTTTTTTCATCAAACCCATACGTGTGGGGTATCTATGGATAGGTCTTCAAAAATGATATTGAGGTTTCTAATATCATTTTTTTCTAAACTGAACAGTTTGCGCGAGAGACCCAATATACAAAGTGGTAAAATGTGTGTCCCCCCCCTGTAACTTCTAAAATAAGAGAATGATAAAACTAAAAAAAATATATGATGTACAATACCATGTAAACTTCCACCGAAAATTGGTTTGACCGAGATCTAGTAAGTAGTTTTTTTTTAATACGTCATAAAAGTTGAACCGCAATTTACCTTTTATTCAACCAACTCAAATATAAAAAAAACATTTAATTTCATAAACATAAACCTTATGCATAAACCCGGATGTTACGGAACCCTCGGTGAGCGAGTCCGACTCGCTCTTGCCCGGTTTTTTTTATACTTGTACCTATTATTATTTTAAGACTTTTAAGTTAGATTTTTGAATTAATTATAAATAGATAGTTAATAATTACTTCTTTAGATTAATGGAACTATATGTATATATATTTTTTTAGATTAATTACTTTCAATATTAGTGCGATTGGCATAATATGTTTCAATTATTTGTATCGGTACCTGCAAGTTGTAAAGAGTAAACTATGCGGACAATATTATTCGTAAAACACGACTGACGGACAACGCTGAATCATGTAATTTTTTTTATTATTCTTTTATCGAAATCTATCTAATTTAGTAGTACATTATGGCCGTGACTGTGAGGCCCTGTTCACATTGTGCTGATTACAGGCGTGTTACAAACTTTGGTTATAATGCCTACATTCCCTGAATGTATACTGGTTTTTTACTTTCATAATTATGTTGCTGGTAAAATCGTCGTTGTTGTTGTCGTTACGGGTAGTCAGAAACCCGAAAGTCTGACAACCAGTCTTACCAAGGGGTATTGTATTACCCAGTAACTGGGTTGTAGAGGTCAGATAGGCAGTCGCTCCATGTAAAATACTGGTATTCAGCTGCATACGGTTAGACTGGAAGCCGACCCCAACATAGTTGGGAAAAGGCTAGGCAGATGATGATGATGATGATGTTGCTGGTAAAATACATTGTGAAAACATACATACATACACTCGAAAAACATAACTCTCCTTCTGGCGCAGTCGGGTAAAAATAGAGGACTTTTAAGTACTTAGCCTACCTAAGCAAAATATACAGGGTCAGATTAAATTAGCTAGCGAAACGCCGCAGACGTGATGGTTTCGATACCTAATTTATAAGATTATAAAAAATTGGAGTCAACGACCTCATATAGTATTTACTAGAATTGAGAACATCTTTTTTTTTGTTTTTGTTTAATCGTGTTTAGATATCAATCGATTACTCACGACCATGAAATTTACACAAAAAACTGATTTTTTAAACTGTAATACATTATGTACGGTGCTTCAGCCAAAAATAAATGGATCATAATTTATGATTTATTTTTTGTCGATCCCATAGGAATATCGGGATAAAATCTATCCTATGTATTATTCTGATATATAAGTTATATTACTATAAAGTTTCGTCAAAATCCGTTCAGTAGTTTTTGCGTGAAAGAGTAACAAACATCCATCCTCACAAACTTTCGCATTTATAATATTAGTAGGATAGTGGGATTAGTAGGGTTCTATATCATCACGTCTGCGGAGTTTCGCTAGCAAATTTAATTTGACCCTGTAGTTATACTGGGTTTTTAGACGCATAACGACGCCGAGAGTGACTTGTATGCCCCGTCAATGTGATATTTCTTTTTGTACTGGACCGTACTGGAAACCTGGTTACGGAGATATTGAAGGTCAAAGTTCCAACTTATTTTTACTTTTTTCATGAAAACAAATTTTGGATGTTATAACTTACTGGCTGTGCCCCGCGGTTTCACCCGCGTAAATGTCGATCCCGTGGGAATTTCGGGATGAAAAGTAGCCTATATGTTAATCCAGGGTGTCAGCTACCTCCATAATTTTTTTTATCAAAAACGGTCCAGCCGTTTGAGTGTGAAGAAGTAACAAACATATAAACACCACACACACTCACAAACTTTCGCCTTTATAGTATTAGTGTGATTTTTAAATACCCCCACAACTCCTGTACTGTACAGTTGCATTCACTCATAAGAAGACATCGACACGCAAACTGTAACCGTGAATTGAAAGACATGAAAAAAATCAGCTGTTCTGTACATTTTAACCGCGTAGGTATTGCACTTTTCTATCATCATCATCATCATCATTTCAGCCGAAAGACGTCCACTGCTGGACATAGGCCTCCCCCAAGAGGGGGGTTTTGCCATAATCGCCACGCTTGGCAGGAGGGTTGGCGATCGCAGTATAGTATGGTGGTGGAATGCATAGAGAACGCTGCTGCCCATTCTCCGGTACGACCCTTAGTCGCCTTTTACGACACCCACGGGAAGTATGGGGTGGTGCTATTCTTTAAGTCCGGCACCACACAGACTATGGATCAGCAGCACTTTTCTATGGATCAGCAGTATTTTTTTAGGATAACTGACGAAATTTTCTACGCTAGGAGGTCTAGAATCATGTACAGAATCCATGGTAAGCGGTTGCGAGTTATTGTCCCTCCCACCCTGTATGCAATTTTTATCTTTGTCATGTTATAATTTTAACTTAAGCAATGATAACCTAGATACCGCAAGTATCACGATCTGTATGAAAACCAAGCGTGCCATTTTTTGACTGCCTACTATGACGTCACAAGCACTATTTAGTGATGGGAAAATCAAATCGATTCAAAGGTGCTGCGTGCGGCACCCGTCTCGCCCCACCCCCGGGGCTAGCGCCAGCGCTCACGCTCACCCAGCCAGCAGTACACAGGACTGAGCGCGAAAGTGGCGGCTTACGATTTTTGCACGTAAGCTGGTGCGATTTTTGGCACGCGAACACACATAGTTGCTCTTGCGTTATCTAGGTGTATCTATATCTGTGCAATGCTCTTAATGGTTCAGAACTTCAGACTCAGCGTTATCTTGGCTACGCGAAAGTAACAAAGTAATTGTTATTTTATTTTTCGGCATTACTAGAAACGGTGCAGTCGCTAGAGTGCATTATGGAAAATATAACAAGCTTGGAAGAATGTCCCGAAGATATGCTACGGGTCCCACCAAGGCTAAACCCGACATGTAATTTTTTTTATACTGTGGGTTACTCTTTTTCGGCCTGATGCGTAAACGCTCCTGCAGATAGGCGCGAAGCGACAGCGAAACGCGACTCTAGTAGAACAATTTCTATGAAAACTTCGTCGAAATTGTTCTACCAGAATCGCGTCGCGCCTATCTGCTCAGCCTTTAAGCTAGGTTGCCTTGTTATTATACCACAGACTATTTAGTTTAAAAGAAGTTGTATTTTATCCAAGTTTAAATTTTTACTTGCTAAAAATAAATAAGACTATATTATGGTTTTCTTGTAGCTGGTAATCTTTTGCCACCTATGTGTTTAAAAGACTCGAACTACAATTCGTTCACAATTATTTTTCCTCTGACAGCAGCAACCCAACAGCAGCCTTATTGTAACGAGAATAAAGATCACAATGACTTTGACAGACTTGTCAGTGGCAGCAACCCAAAAGCAACCTTATAACAATGATAATAAAGATCACTTTGATTTTGACAGACTTGTCAGTGGCAGCAACCTTATTACATTGAGAATAAAGATCACTATGATTTTGACAGACTTGTCAGTGGCAGCAACCCAAAAGGAACCTTATTACAATGAGAATAAAGATCACTTTGATTTTGACAGACTTGTCAGTGGCAGCAACCCAAAAGAAACCCTATTACAATGAAAATAAAGATCACTGTGATTTTGACAGACTTGTCAGTGGCAGCAACCCAAAGGCAACCCAATAGCAACCTTATTAGAATGAGAATAAAGATCAATGTGATTTGGACGGTGATGCAAAATCAGAGGTAAATAACTGTGAAAGGACTGCACAGTACACTCATCAAAATGGAACGAGATAAAAAACACAAAAAATTCTGTTGCAAAAAAGTAAATGTCCTTTCAAATAGCATCCAGAGGGGATTGAAGATTTTATTATGCATCCTGGCATTCCTACCTGCCCGCCATATTATTTTTTTTTTCAAAATGATGGCCACGTATGAAACCTATACAGGGTTATTGGTAAAACATTAACTCAAACTCAAACTCAAACTCAAACTCAAAGCATTTATTTCAATTAAACCTTTAACAGGCACTTTTGAATTGTCAAGAAGTCGGTCAGTCAGAAAAAGACAACCTCGTAAGGGGTCATTGTACTCATCATTTTGAACAACTTTTACTATGGGAACAAACCTGAAATCGTGAAAAAAATATCAATTGTTCCATACATTTATGTTCGTATATCTCGTCAAAACTGCCAGATCATGATTAAAACTAAGAAGGAAAACAGAAAAATAGATCCACATAGTCCTCACATTCACAATAAATAAATGAAAAAAAAAAAAAAACTTTACAAAGTAAATAAGTATTCATGTCATTGTCTAAATAAAATTCAATAATGTCAATGTGTGTATAAAAAATCCGAACATAATCTTTGAGGACCATGTAGATTAGTGTCTGAAATGATCTTTTGAACAGCTGATTTTTGGTCCCATAGTAAAAGTTGTTCATAATGATGAGTATAATGACCCCTTCTAAGGATTAAAACGATCAAAATGTAAGGGTGTATAGTCATCTAGCGCGAAGAGGTTGTTTAAGAGGTTGTTTATGTTTTACCAATAACCCTGTATAAAACAACCCTGTATTAAATAACCCTGTATGCCACAGACCTTCAAAGCCCTTTGTAATGCAGTTGGCATAATGGGAGCAATGTTTTTCTATCAACTTTTAACTGTTTTGTATATAATCGATCGTATTTTCTCATATTATTGGTCTGTCTTGTTAATATTGATGTGATATTCTAAGGCCCCCCCCCCCCCCCACATTAGGCGTGCGCCTGGCACGAGCGTTCCTCGAGCGTGTGTCCGACGTGCGTGCCGCGTAGTCACGCCTAATGTGGGGGGGGGGGGGCTAAGCCCACGTTCGCTCGCGGACGTAAAAATATCGCGGCGGGATTTTATCGCGCACTGGATTTTCAACTGTTGGTGTTGAGCCGAGCGTCGAGAATCCAACAGAACGCACTGTTGGATTCTCAACTCTTAGCCCTGAGTAGTGAAAATACAGTGCGCGGAAAAATATCGCTGCGGGCGAAATGCGCCCGTGCGCAACTGGGCTTACTGAACGACGCTACTCAACTTATGTATATCCATTTGTTCGTGCTAAGGTTTACTGTAGGTATATGTTAATGTTAACAATTTTGAAACGTGTTATAATAATAAATATTTAAATGTTCTTTCGTACTCTCGTGGAATGAAAAAATGAATAAGTATTTAACCTTTTGACCGCCACAGTCATGTATAGATGACAAACCAAAATGTGCCCAGCACGCCACGGTTCGACTACAAGACAGACTTTGACGCCGAGGGCACGTTTTTGATTTTTTGACGAGTCGTGTCATGGCAAGTTTTAGTAATAATTTTAGAAGAAAAAATACTCGAAAAAATAAAAGTATCATCCACGGAGCTAGTATAAGTTGACCAAAAGATGCTTGAACTTTTCATTCTTTGACTGTACATCGAGTTCGAGTAGTTTTTTAATAGTCTTGTTGTTTTCTTTCAGTATCGCACGATGCCAAGGTGTTGTCTCTAACGTTCATAGACTCAATATCTCAGAAGCCGAAGTTTTTACCACTCGCCATACCCAAAGACTTGGCTCATAGGTAAGTCATTGGACATACGATAATTTTTATGCCGGAAGTGCGATCCCGTGGGGTAATTTCCAACCTCCACGCGGGCGAGGACGCGGGGAAGAGCTAGTTAAAGTCAGTGCGGACTCGCAACTTTTGTCCACAATACATAACATAACATTTTAAGGTGAATAGTGGTTTATGGTTAGTGGTTTGTGTGTTTGTTTGTTTGTTTAGTGGGTTTTAGTGGTAGACTGCGAAATTCAAATTTTCTTACGTTTTTTACTATTTGCAGGTCAGTGTCAGATTGTATCTTGATCAAAATATGATTGGCGACAATAACAGGTACATATTTAGAGAATTATAGTCATTAGAATCATTAATACTTCTTTCTAAGTTAGATTTCTACCGCTAACACTTTTCCATAATAGATTGGTGGTTCTCTAAATATGTACCTGTTATTGTCGCGAATCATAATATTTTGATTAAGATACCACCTGACACTGACCTGCAAATTGCAAAAAACGTAAGAAAATTTGATTTTTGCGGTCTCAACTACCCATTCACCTTAATATTAAATTCTCATATTTTATAATGAACCATAAAGCTATATCATCGGCAAATATTAATTCGAGTATTTTTCGCTTCTACAAATAACACCTTAATTTTTCCTGTTACATGTTTTTTAGTATTGCCAAGTCATCATTTATATTGTTCAATGTCCTTTATTTGATCGACGCGCAAACGTAACGATGATTTTTAGGGTTCCGTACCCAGAGGGTAAAAACGGGACCCTATTACTAAGACTCCATTGTCCGTCTGTCACCAGGCTGAATCTCATGAACCGTGATAGCTAGACAGTTGAAATTTTTACAGATGATGTATTTCTGTTGCCGCTATAACAAAAATACTAAAATCAGAATAAAATAAATATTTAAGCGGGGCTCCCAACCAACAAAAGTGTTTTGTTGGTGTTTTTGCCTTGTGGTATGGAACCCTTCGAGTGCGAGTCCGACTCGCACTTGGCCAGTTTTTTTTCCCCTAGCGTAGAATCTTGGTTATAAAAAGAAAAATCTGCTGTTTTATAGAAAAGTGCAATAGGTATAGACGCCAGCACATCAAGCTACCCGAAACTGTCAAGTTTTCCCAATCGACTTTGAACCTTATGCTTTGATAAAGTTGAAAATCTATTAAAGAAATTTGACAGATTGTAGTAGCTTGACGTGCTGGCCTCTGTACTTACTACGCGGGCAAAATGTATGGCACAGCAATTTTTGGTAACAGGTTGCGCCCAGATCTCTGCTTCCCAGTATTTGTTTAATTATTCAATTATTGTTTTTAATAAGGACCTCTACGAATATAGCCCTCCTCCATCTATTTATATAAAAGAAGGTCGGGTTAGTTACACGATTTGTAACTCAAGAACTGTTGGACCGATTTTTATGGTTTGTTGGATTTGTCTCCGCCTCGAACAGCAGAATAACTATTAAAACATAGGGAAAATTCACAAAGAAAAATAATCTAATTTTGTATGGATCGGCTTTTTTTGATTCTTAGGCGCTACGAAGTTCGCCGGGCCAGCTAGTTTTTAATAAATAATTGTATTACAGGATAACTCGGTTTAACGGAGACCCCTCATCGTGGTGGATCGGTCAGATGCTAAAGTACGTGCTGAAACCTCGGCAAGCGATGCAGAAAGCGATCAACGAGACCATCGCTAAGATGAACTTCAAGACGCCTATTGTTGGGTAAGATATACTAAGACTTATGATTTAACACACACAATATATTGGTGGAGTTTCTGGCCTGTTCTTCTCCATACGAAACTTTTGACGTTCATCATCATCTGCCTAGCCTTTTCCCAACTATGTTGGGGTCGGCTTCCAGTCTAACCGGATGCAGCTGAATACCAGTATTTTAAATGGAGCGACTGGCTATCTTGCCTCCACAACCCAGTTACTGGGTAATACGACACGATTACTGGGTTGCGGGTTGTTGTTGGTCTATTTACTGTGTAAATTTTGAACACTAAAACACGTTATAGTGAGTCGACCTTAAAACATAAACATAATATGCTGTCGCGGACTTTTTTTTTTGAACTTTTAAAGGGGAACAATCTCGTCAAACAAGATTTTTGCGTAACTTTAAGCTTTTACGCAGCGTACGCAACGGAAACTCTCAAAAGGAACAATTTTTCCCGTTTTTGCAACATTTTTCATTGATGCTCCGCTCCTATTGGTCGTAGACTAATGTTATATAGCCTTATAGCCTTCCTCAATAAATGGACTATATCACAAAAATATTTTTTAAATTCGAACCAGTACTTCCTGAGACTAGCGCGTTCAACCAAACAAACAAACTCTTCTGGCCTTATTACAAAACAAGATTTATCTTTAGACCCAGGTTTAAACCATCCAGCCATTTTTAAATTTCGAACTATAATCCAACGAAGCTAAAGTTCTTATTACAAAAACTGACGTTAAACCCGAGTCTAAGTTGTCAATTTTGCATTAAGAACTTTACAGTTGTCGGAATAAAGTTCAAATTTTAAAAATGGCTTGATGGTTTAAACCTGGTTCTAAAGATAAACCTTGTTTTATAATAAGGCCGATTAGGTTTATTATTAATAATATAGATATCGTTTATGTTTTCAATTTGTTTATTCATGAAATGATAAATAAAAAATAAAATGTCTCTGAAGAAAAATATTATAAATATTTCTGTTTCGAACTGCGGCAACTCACGCCTTGTACAGGTTACCGCATGTCCTTAGCAACTTTATATTGACAGAGCCTTTCGTTCCTAACAGCAAGGGCGATTTTTACATTTTTATCTCACAAAGCGACGCGTGCTTTACGTGAGGCATTTCGTTCGTCTGGTGATCTTTTAGGGAGGTATCTCCCTGTTGATTATCTTGACGGGGCGGGGTGTCTCAGTACAGGGGCATTTGTGATTTGTGATGTTTATGTGAGTGTTGTCCTTTGTTATTGTATTTAAGTAGGTGCTAACAATAGTTTCTAAGTTTTTGTACACTAACCGGTTGATTTAGTTGTCCCAAAATAAATAATGTTGAATTTTAATTTACTTGTGGTTACCAAGTGTACAAATATGATGTGAATGTGTCAGCCCAGGAGCTGCTCTCGGTACCTTACGAGGAAATGGCGAAGACCGAAGTGTGTGTGTTATGTGACACTACTCGTCTTCACGCACACTATCACAGCGTGTTTGCACACTTGTTTGCCAGAAGTAAAGCGCGCGTCGCTTTGTGAGATAAAAATACTGTAGGGACACGTGTCTCGACTGACGTGAGTATAACCGAACCAATAAACGGCATTGATTGGAACAATTTTACAGTGCGATAAGTTTCATTTTATTCTCAATGTTCCATAAAATTAATTACTGTTGCATCGTTTTGTTTCCATAATAGTGCTTAGCTATTTTTACGACCTAGCTCGTATTGTTGCAAGTTTATTTACCGGATAATGTGCAGTTACTAAACACGATAATGGTTTCCATTTTGTTAATTTATTGCATATTATTCATATTTTTTTGTCTATACTTCGTTGTAAAAAATATGGTGTTATTTTAAATTCATAGTCAATAAATAAAGAATTTAAATGATGACGATTATTGATTAAATCATTTATCAGGTTGCAAGCCAAACGCGTTTTTCAATGTACAGGTAGGCATTATCATAATTGATAAGAAGCTTCCTAAATAAAATGTGTAAAGTTTTTTGTTATTTGAGATATTTGTTCAACCTGTTTATTGTTTATATAGAAAATAACAGCAAGTTATTTTCAAACTATTCTTTCTTTACACTCGGCATAAAAAAATACATACAGTGTAGGGCACATTTAACAAAAGGGACAAGATGATTTTTTATCGAATTTGTAGTAAACTGCTTGGTTACTTGAACGTTGTCGTCTGTGCATAAACTTTTAAAATTTCGATGCTTTAATAAAATTTTTTGTTACTTTTATGTTTTACTTTTCATGAGGGGTTCGTGGCTAAATGATAACAGCCGCACGGGTCGGTCCAAGGTTAAGGTATGCTTGCCGAGGTCGCTTCGTGGATAGGTGAGCATCCATTACATATCGAAGCTCTTCCGTGCTTCGGAAAGCACGTTATCCTTTGATCCCTGCTGTCATCACTAGATCTTTCTAACAGAAATCTTTCTCCTCCTTTCCTTCTTTGGAATCCTTGACCGTCGTCCTTGCGGCTAGTCAGAACCCCAAGTCTGACAACCAGTCTTACCAAGGGGTAACTAGGTTGTGGAGGTCAGATAGGCAGTCATTCCATGTAAAATATTGGTATTCAGCTGCTTCCAGTTTAGACTGGAAGCCGAATTGATTGATCGATGTTTTACTTTGTCCTATAACTTTTGTAACATATTGGATTCCAGTGTCCACATAAGAAGAACAGACAAAGTAGGCACGGAGGCAGCATTCCACCACATCCACGAGTACATGGCGCACGTGAAGGACTACTACGACCAACTGGAGCTGACGCGCACAGTCGACGTGCGGAGGGTGTACCTAGCAACTGACGACGCTAACGTGAGTACACATGTATACATGCCCCTCCCCTCACACACCCAAGCAAGACCGTGAAGAAAATTCGTCCACAAAAAGGTATGTTGTATGATTCAATCAACTCAGCCTATCGCAGTCCACTGCTGACTCTGCCGCTGTCTGCTGGTGGTGTTGAGTACCCCATCCTCCGCCTTCCGTGTCCAGTCTATCCCGGCCACCTTCTTATGGTCGTATCTCCATCTAGATAGGGGGCGTCCCACACATATATGATTGCTACAATGGAAAAAAAAAATCGGAAAATCCGGCCACCTCATTAACATTATCGGCCTTTAGCAGTTATCTCCTGGATATGGCTAACGGTTCAACCGAGCTTCCCGAATTGCTGAACAAAATCGGACTGCGGGCTCCTTCTGCTTTTCTGCGCAATCTAAGGATTGTAATTCGTTCCTACCATAGGAGTATGCAACAGATAGCTGTTGCATAATCTATGGTAGGAATGTGGTGGTGTTTTCAATACCAGCATTTCAAAATTAAAAACTCGTGATTTCTTTTTTGATCACGTAAATAATAGATAACAATTTACTCTGTTTGGAACACATTTTTACCTTATGATAATGTTTTTACTCAAAAAACTGTCTACCTTCTCAAATATTTTTTTTGTTGTTTATATGTTCTCTTCTATCTGTGAAAACTTGTAATTGACCTTATTTCTGTTATTCTCAGTCGTGCAAAAGTGTTTAGCTGTAAGTTTTCCAAAAACTGTGAAATAAAATAAAATATAGACCTCTCCAATCGCACGCCACATAACTGGACCTTCGACTACTCTCATCCAATTTTTATGCTCGTATCGTTGCTTCATGGCGTCCTACCTTCTGTTTGCTGATTCCGATTTACACTCAAGAACACGTTGCACTCTACAGTCATCGGTTGTGTCATAGACGGCGTACTACTGCTTCAGCATGCTTATTTTGTTGGCTATGTCGACTTGTTCGGTCAGGTCAAATCACCTTATTTATATCGACATCAACCCGTGACTAAATAATAACAGGCGCACAGGTCGATCGATCCAGTCGCGTCTACGCTTGCCGCGGTTGGTCTGTGGATGGGTGACCAACTTTACATACCGAGACCCCTCCGTGCCTCGGAAAGCACGTTAAGCCGTTGGTCCCGGCTGTCATTCGTGGATCTTTGACAGTCGTTACGGGTAGTCAGATGCCCGAAAGTCTGACAACCAGTCTTACCAAGGGGTATCGTATTACCCAGTAACTGGGTTGTGGAGGTCAGATAGGCAGTCGCTCCATGTAAACTGGTATTCAGCTGCATCCGGTTAGACTGGAAGCCGACACCAACATACTTGGGAAAAGGCTAGGCAGATGATGATCTATGTTTTAACTACAACAATGTTATTTTACAGGTGCTAGAAGACGCACGCAAGAAATACCCGGAGTACACATTCCTAGGCGACCCGTCCATCGCTAAGACCGCGGCCACACACCGGCGCTACACGCCGCTGTCGCTCACCGGACTGCTCGTGGACCTGCACATGCTGGCCATGTGTGACTACCTCGTCTGCACCTTTAGTAGTCAGGTACTTACTTACCGCTTACTTACTTGCTAGTTCTGCTCTTAGATTCTACTCTCTGGAACGAGCAAGTACCTTCTTTACTTCGCGGTTAATTATTTATTTATTTATTTAAACCACAATTATAACACCTTTACAGAATTATCCAAGGCGATGTTATAAGTCACTATGTCTATTCGTTTACAAAAATAAAATGAAATCACCTGCTATGTAACCAAAATTGCAACAACGATATAACGCTGCTGGAGCCCCGCCCACATGACTTGAATCAATCATTGAAAAATCTGTTAGTCTGTAGTCTGATAGGTTAACTAATAAGACTTCTGAACTGTTCAAAAGCTTCTCCAACTTCAATAACTGGCAATAGTAGTTATAATTTGGAGTTTCTTTTTTACGGAGGGTGTATGTTTTAAAGTTGTAGCATTTGTCGGCCGTTCTCAGGCATCTTTGAACTGTACAGATCTCACAAAGTTTATCGTCATATGTAAACTTATTTAAATGTCGCAACAGTTTTATTGTCTTCGGTACGTTTCATCATAATTCTCAACAAACGGTTTTTGAGTTAAGCTGCACGATTTCTGACAAATACGTGCACTGATTGGACAGGTCCTCTCAATCTGTGTGGTTCTTTCCTCAAAAGACCATTGCAGACATCGATCTACATGGTCCTCATATAACCTGACCAAGATTATGTCTGGACTTTAAAAAGACTGTGACCTCTGAGTTTGTTTCGGCCTTTCTTCTCAGAGTAGTCAAATGCCGACCTCATCTAGTTTAAAAAAAAATATGATTGACGTGTAAAACTGTTTGTGCAAACTTACTTACAAAAATAAAATCATCTATCAACCTTATTTTGGCCACCGCACACAGAATATTCTTTTTCTAGAGCCTCCCCCCAAATTTTTTTTTACTTAGCATCTTTCGCGAATCTGAAACAGCTATTGCTACAATTATATTTGAACATGTAATATTATTATAGTCGTAAGATAGAACATATCATTTTCTCTGAGTCTTCCTTGCCAAGAACTGCCGTCTAGAATTGTCTAGTCTTTGTCTATGCGTTAGGCAGAAAGAAATAAAAATTAAAGTCGATTGAAATTAAAGTCTTTTATTAAAATAACATTTTGTAAATCCTGCAGGTCGGCCGCGTAGCATACGAGATGATGCAGACAAACCGCGTGGACGCGTCCAACAGTTTCTTCTCGCTGGACGACATCTACTACTTCGGCGGACAGAACTCGCACGACCGCGTCGCCGTCATGCCGAATGATGGAGCTTATCAGGATATATCGTTCCAGGTACACTAGTTTGTAACAACATGCCTGTTTCTCCCAATAGGTCAGGCAGAAGTGTACGCATAGTTGACTAGAGAGGTATGAGGAAAAGGGAGAATCCTCCAAAAAGGGAGAATCCTCCAAAAAGGGAGAATCCTCCAAAAAGGGAGAATCCTCCAAATAGGAAGAAGCCTCCAAAATGGGAGAATCGGCCAAAAAGGGTAAATCCTCCAAAAAAGGAGAATCCTTCTAAAAGGGAGAATCCTCCAAAAAGGCAGAATCCTCCAAAAAGGGAGAATCCTCCAAATAGGGTGAATCCTCCAAAAAGGGAGAATCCTCCTAAAAGGGAGAATCGGCCAAAAAGGGTGAATCCTCCAAAAATGGGAGAATCCTCCAAAAAGGGAGAATCCTCCAAAAAGGGAGGATCCTCTGTCCAGACAGGTGAATTGTCTGGTGGGCTACTGCCCGATGGTTGATATTGGGATACACTTTGCTTGCGTGCTGGAGGATTTGGCGTGACGTCAATGTGATGCGTAGTTCACATGTGGCGTTGTAGATGGCGCCACAATAGTACATCCACATTTCGCCAGTTACGGTATGTGTATGTACTGTGTTATAGGGTGTGAGCCTATTGGCACATTGGTTTATAAAAAGACAGCTAGACCGTTTCAGTTTTTTTTCCAGTGACTTGCTTATTCTGCCGTCATAAAGAAAACGGGCACAACTAAAATTTTTTTCAAAATTGAGTTATATACATATTTGGAATCAGAAAAAAAGGCGCATGTGCCAGTTTTTTTACTCAATTTTGTAAAAAAATGTTGGTTGTGTCATTTTTCTTTATGACGGCAGTATTAATACAAGTCGATTTCGTAGAGCGAAAAGTAAGGCCTTTGCCACACTTGACGGAAATTCCGACGAAGAATCGGTCGGTGCGCGGAGGACGGAACAGACGCAGAGGGCGAGCGGTCCTCGACGGAGCGACCGATCTTCCGCGTAGTGTGCCCGTTATTAGTGATTTTTAAGCAATAAAATGTATTGGCGTTCCGACGCGGAGGATCCGCGACGGAATTTCGATCAAGTGTGGCGTAGGCCTAAGTCAGTCGTAGTTTAGCCATTTTAAGATACTTACTCAAGGTTAGATTACGGCCCACACCCTCCCACAGAGTGGAGGCCTGATCCCCAGCAGTGAATATTACAGGCTGATTATGCTGAAGGTTACTTACATGATCCTGATGATTTTTTGAAACGTATTATTATGAGAGGCCCGAAATATCTATGAAAAAAAAAAAACGCTGATCTCCTTGACTAGCTGATAATCGATTGATCGTCAAGGGTATCGCGTAAAAGACAAGAATATTACGTAGAAAATCATCATCATCATCATTTCAGCCGAAAGACTTCCACTGCTGGACATAGGCCTCCCCCAAGTTGGGGGGGGGGGGGGGGGTGCCATAATCGCCACGCTTGGCAGGCAGGTTTGCGATCGCAGTATAGTATCGTGGTGGAATGCATAGAGAACGCTGCTGCCCATTCTCCGGTACGACCCTTAGTCGCCTTTTACGACACCCACGGGAAGTATGGGGTGGTGCTATTCTTTAAGTCCTGCACCACACAATAATTAATTTAATTTATATTGTAGATAATAATTAATTTAAGTAATTTATTTTTTGCAGGTTGGCGATTTAATCGGCATCGCGGGTAACCATTGGAACGGTTACGGTCGGGGAACCAATAAGAGAACAAACATGGTGAGTTAATTAATACAAAACGATTAAAAACGATGAAATAATTAAGTTATACTTATTTCTGTTAATAACTTTATGCGGGATTCAACTAAGGCTCATAGAAAAATTCGGTGTTTTAATTTCTAATTGCCAACTGAAGATTTAAATAAGATCTATATCGATGGCTACAAGTGGCTGTGATGAGCAAGTCACTTGTTGTTGTTAACGTCGATATAGTTTCTTAAAATTCTTATTTGTTTATTTATAATAAGCACACCAAAAGCACAGTCACAATTCAAATAAAATATCATCATAAATTAGCATTTTAGTAACCACGCAAATAATATGTATGCATGACATCTAACTTAAAAATATCAGAGACAAAGGGAAACAATAAAAAGTGTGTATAGTAGATCTTCTAGAACACTACCGACCTCATCTAGTTTTAAAAAACCATGATTGACGTGTAAAAGTGTTTGTACAAACCTACTTACAAAAATAAAATCATTTATCATTTACTAAACAAACTAATTTGAGCTACATTAATTTTTACGCCGTTGAGGCAAAACTTGACTGATTTAATTAAATGTATCATCTTGGATGCCATATGTGTGTATACTCATGTTTTGGACAAATATAAATAAATTATCTTATCCATCCACAGAAGTAAGCAACTATAATTGTATGACCATATGCGTTAAAACATAGTTTCCCTCGGCTAACATTTCACAATCTTTTCCAGAACGGGCTCATCCCCTGGTACAAGACTGCGGACCATCTGGTCCTCTACCCATTCCCGGAGTACAAACCGGTGCCGATGTACTCCGACACACGACAGAAAGACTTATAAGGATCGTCCTTCTAATAAGTTTACATCAAAAATGGACTAATTAACGCGTGAACAGCGTTACAAATCGTTTGTTTTTAGTTAAATCGAGGAGTTTTGTTCTACTGGTCGTCTCTCGTCAGTGGAGGTAACTACAGTCGGCAAAAGAGATATGTGTGCAGGTGGGATTTGTGAAAGTCTGAATATTATGCAGACAGTTCAAATTGATATGCATATACAGTCAGTGGCAGGTACACCGACATACAACTTGTTACCATGGATACAGTACATTATCCTAGACATTAACCGCTTGTGTGCCGTAATTACAGACACAGTTAAAAAGCCATTGTGTCTCGCGTAGATCTACGTTCCGGCAGACTAAGGGTTGAAGCATTGATACTTTTTGTCAGTTATTTATTTACTTATTTGGTTCACCAACAATTGTATACACTATTTTAAGCAATTTAAACAAAAGCAACGAATCGGAGTAAAGTGTAACAATCACTTATAGGTAAACTTTGCATGCACACAAATAGTTGTCGAAACTAAAAAAAAAAAAGTGACTATGTGAATGTGTATGTGTTGTGTGTGTATGTATGTATGTGTAAGTTACACTGATTAGAACTTAATAAATTAGTTAAACTAAATTAAAACAAACAAATAAAAAAAAAAATCAAAACAGACTTATTATTATATTTATAAAATAAAAATGAGCTATTTCATAGAAAAGTCCAATACCTACACGGTCAAAATTTGCCATACATTTTAACGCAGGGGGTGTTAAAATGTATAGCACATTTTGACTATAGAGTCTAAACACTAGTAAGGTCTAGAATAATGTGCTGAATTCATGGATCCAGTTTGCTCGTCGCTGTTCCTGACACCCTGTATAAGGTCACATGCTCATATTTCTAAGTTTTTTTTTCTAATGGTGCAACTAGACCACGGTCGATCAACGAGCTTGTGTTGTATTTTGAATCTTTTAATAAATATGTTTGAGGCGACCGCGGTCTGAGTATAGAAATAGCACATAATTGATATCAAAATCTCAAGTGTTTTTTTTTATCTCACATTGTCACCACCATCACCCAACTGGCATTCTTTGTCCTGCTCTGGCCTGTATACCCATCTCTTTTGCTCATAGTAATAATATTTATGTCGTGTACGATCGTTGAAGTTTTCGTAAGCGTCTTTTACGGGCTTGTTAATTGTTAATGATTGTCAAGAAATACTATGTGAGCGTGATATACTTCTCTGGATTTCTGTTGAATTTCTGATAATGTGATCTTTAAATCATTGTTTAGGATAGAATGTTCACGTTTGCGAAATGATCTTACCTAATTGAAGTTTTTGAAACGGGTTCCAAAATTACCAGTTTAATAAATTCGAAATAAGATCTGGTCCTTATCGTCAAAATAAAGGTCTCAAATGTCACAATATAAACGTTTGCCATTAAAAATAAAAGAATATAATACTCAAAATTATAGTATGAAAAAATTATCGGCTGTGAAATCTTATATTGACTGAGATTTGACAGTCGACATACTAATAAGCGTTTCACAAACCGGAGTTTAAGCTAGTTGCCTATTAAAGTATTAATTCACGTTTTGACTTCCTTTTATTGTTAGAATTTATTCTCTATTTGCCGTAAACATTGGCGCTGGCGTCTTTGTATAAATAACAGTACAAGGATCTTTTGGCGAGTGGCAAAATATTGAACTAATGCGGCCATCTTATTTTTTTAAATAAAATTTCCACAATGTTTACCGACAACCCTACCAATGTCATTCAAATTCCAAAAGATCTTTTTAGCACTCTATAGTCCTTTCATAGTAATTATACTCTTGACAGGAGTTAAAATACCTCTTAGGACCAGTGGTGGCCCAGTGATTACGGCCGCGACATTCGAGTTGTAGGTCGTAGGTTCGAACCCAGACTAGGCGCTTTTCTTTGTGTAAATTATTTCATCACCATTGCTCTCATAACGGTGAAGGGAAACATCGTGAGAAAACCGGCATGTCCAAGAACCAAAAATTCGAAGACACGTGACAACTACCAACCCGCACTGGGCCCGCGTGGTGGATTAGGGCCCACTCCCTCTCACCGACTGGAGGCCGGTGTGCCCAAGTGAGAATATTATAGGCTGATTTATGCTTATGCTTACAACAACTATAAAGATCATTCATAGTAGTCATAGTTACCGGCACGGATCTTGAGCGCTCGGCGGTAGAGTGGGGATCGCTTTGCGCATCGTATACTTATGGCAAAATAAAACATAATATTAAATAATATTATTATTATGAATTTACGAGATATATAAATTCATAATAATAATATTATTTAATAATATGTTTTATTTTGCCATAAGTATATGATGCACAAAGCGATCCCCACCCTACCGCCGAGCGCCCAAGATCCGTGCCGGTAACTATACCCAACATCAACCATACTGACAGTGGTGCAAAATTAGAGGTAAAATAACTGTGACCGGACTAGAGTGCTACAAGCTTAGAGTAAGAAAGCTATAGAGCATCGGGTAGCGTGGCCACACATGAGACAAAAAACTAACTTAACTAACATTGGCTACATAAGTAGCTGCCTTAAAAAAACTGGCACGCAGTGAGAGACGGAAATAGTATAGCTTTATCCTTTTCTGTTACTTATAATAACTCAATACTTTATCCCTTTCTTGTGGAAATGAAATGGAGCTACCCGCTGTCTATACTTTTCTTTGTCTAAAGCTACAAGGGTCTTTTGACATTTGAGTGACACTGACAGGTGGACCGTATAATTTATTTCTGAATAGAAAGTTTCGCGTTCATTTAATTATGCAGGTTTTGTGCATAATGTCTTTAACATGACACCCTGCACAGTAACGTCTACTTTAAGGGGGAGCGCTAAGGTAGCCTGCGAAATTCAAATTTTCTTACGTTTTTTGCAATTAGCTGGTCAGTATTAAGTTGTACGTTGATTAAAATATGATTCGCGACCATAACAAATATGTGTGAATTATAATCATTAGACTCAATAGTATAACTTGTTAAGTTAGTATAATCCTCAAATGTCAAGATTTCATGAAATACCGTCATTCAGTAGGATTACTTGGTCTTAGAGAGATGTGTTGATAACTTTAATGATTATAAATCTGTAAATACATATTTGTTACGGTTGCGAATCATATTTGAATCAACGTACAACTTAATACTGACTAGCAAATTGCAAAAAAAGTAAAAAAAAAATAATTTCGCGGGCTACGCTGGCGTTTTCGCCTTAAAATTGCATACCCCTCCACTGCTTGTTTGCACACATTTTAAATGTTTGTACGGGAATTTTAGTGAAGGGGCGTGCAGTTTTAAATGAAAAAATCATGTGCGTGTGGTGTGAGGGCCACTTTGTTAAAACTCTTTGAAAATGTGCTTAGGATTTAGTGAACATTCCCAAAGAATTGTGAAAGTTGGTATCAGATTTTGTGAAAGTCTAATAACCGAGTTATAGACTGTAAAGTTGGGCCCTCAGTTCTCACATAAAGGATTGAGGGCCCACCTGAAACTGATAAACTATGGACACTACAGAAAAAGTCTTTATGCCAAAATCTAAGCAAATGCCAAACAAAATTTGTGAAAACAAGATATTATCGCAAAACACTGTCCTACTTTGTATATCTTCGTACAAAATGGGCCCTCAATTCTCATACACGTAAAAGTTTATTACGCAATTATAATGAAATCATTAACTTACAGCTACTGTTTGAAATCCTATATGCTACTAAATAAATTGTGAAAATTTATGAAAGCAAGAACAGGTCACCACTTTTTGTTGTTTGAAAGTTATCCCTCAGTTCTCCATTTCTTTTGTTTTCGATTTATTATGCTTATCGTATGAAAGATAAGACAAATACAAAATTGTATCTTTTTGTGTCAAAATTGTGCAACAAATTCGATACCAGAAAGAAATTAAAAGACCCTTTATTATATAAGAAAATCGAGTTTCATTTTTATTATCTGAATTTGCAAATAGGGTGACCACAATGTCTTTTAGATTGCAGTAGAGATTAGTAAATGTAAAGTATAAGTTTTAATAAACTTTCTTCGATTTCGCTTTTACTCAGCCATGGGACAATGTAGGCTAAATATAATCCTAACTAATATTATAAATAAAACTAATAACTAGCTAATATTATATTTAAAATATTATTACATGTATTATATAATTATTGTTTACATATATGCACAATAGTTGTAATATTTAGTGTAGTTACTAAACAATAGTTTATGATAGTGCAGCGGAAGTTGTAGGTAATAAAGCATTAAGGCGAGTTTTATGAAACAGTTGCAGTGAAGAATAAACATAATAATAATTTTTTAATACGCAAACACATCTTCGGTAAAGACACTCAATCATCTTCGGTCAAGATATCAAACATTCAAGGTAAGTTTGTTTTGATACCTAGGTACTCATAATTTTATAAGTTCGTAATATTTTACTAAATAGTACTTAGATAGTCACTCTAAGAATTGTTTAGGTAATTCAATTTCACCTATTTATAAATTGTAAATTTTTTAAAATAAAATATAATTATTTCATACTCCAGAAAACATCTTTGTTATTGTGCAAGTACCTACCTAGGAATAAAAAAAATATCCAGGAACGCACTGTTTTATTAGGTACTAGCTTCTGCCCGCGACTTCGTCCGCGTGAAATTCGAAAGTCATATGGCTCCATCTATTATCATAATAACGTTATTATTGTTTTCCTCGGGAACAGCACTTTTTTCGGGATGAAAGGTACAGTGGTTTAGGCGTGAAAAGCTAACAAACAAACTTACTTTCGCATTTATAATATTAGTTAGGATTATATTTAGCCCACATTGTCCCATTGCTGGGCAAAAGCCTTTATAAAAATAATAAATAAATTATTTAATTATTGTCATCAGTTTTTTCGGAACGAACGATTTTTCAAGCAAAAATGATTTGAGGAACAGTATTTTTCTATGTGATCGTTCAATTTCCGAAATTATTTTTTGTATCACGAAACTTGAGTACAAATGCTATGACGATAATAACCAAAAATCGAAGAAAGTTTATTAAAACCTATGACTCTACATTTACTAATCTTTACTGCAATCTAAAAGAAATTGTGGTCACCCTATTTCCTAATACAGAGAATAAAAATAAAACTCGATTTACTTATACAATTAAGGGTCTTTTAATTTCTTTCTGGTATGGCATTTGTTGCACAATTTTTTTCACAAAAAGAGACAATTTTGTATTTGTCTTATCTTTCATACGATAAGCGTAATAAATCGAAAACAAAATAAAATGGAGGATTGAGGGCCCGAATTTTATCAAGGTCATAACTTTTAAACAACAAAAGGTGGTGACCTGTTCTTGCTTTCATAAATTTTCACAATTTATTTAGTAGCATATAGGATTTCAAACAGTAGCTGTAAGTTAATGATTTCATTATAATTGCGTAATAAACTTTTACGTGTATGAGAATTGAGGGCCCATTTTGTACGAAGATATACAAAGTAGGACAGTGTTTTGCGATAATATCTTGTTTTCACAAATTTTGTTTGGCATTACCTTAGATTTTGGCATTAAGACTTTTTCTATAGGGTCCATAGTTTATCAGTTTTAGGTGGGCCCTCAATCCTCTATGTGAGAACTGAGGGCCCAACTTTACAGTCTATAACTCGGTTATTAGACTTTCACAAAATCTGATACCAACTTTCACAATTCTTTGGGAATGTTCACTAAATCCTAAGCACATTTTCAAAGAGTTTTAACAAAGTGGCCCTCACACCACACGCACATAAAAAATCTCTACCATTCTCTTTTTTAATTACTCTGTGGTGTGAAAATAAATCAAATTCTTTGTCGATAGGCTTAAAGTTTAAACGGATATTTTACCTGGTTTATCGTTTTCTATCTTATTCCAAACTCATTTTTCTATCTGAGAGATGTAAAAATAAAAGCACAGAAAACGATTTACCGTTTTATGAGTTAACCCTAAAATTGCTTTTTGCATTTAGTTTTTCTATAAAATGTCCATGTTTACTTGAAAAATACCAAAACTGTGAATACTTTCTTTTTTACATTGAATGGTGCAAGTACACTAAAATACCCAGTGTATAGCAGCGCCATTTTGAATTAGTTTATTCTAACCGTTAGTAAATACATTCCATTCTAACTTGTTCCTTAATATTTTATGAACTAAACATGAATAACAGTTTATACATTTTGAGGATGATTTTATTACAGTATTTTATCACAAAGCGACGCGCGATTTACTTGTGGTATCCAAGTGTACAAACAAGCTGTGAATGTGTGTGTGAAGACGGGTAGCGTCAGCACATAACACACACACGACCGACTTCGCCGTTGTCTCGGACGGCACCGAGAACTCCTGCGCTTACATATCATCACAGCGTGTTTATAAACTTGGTAACCACAAGTAAAGTGCGTGTCGCTTCGTGAGATAAAAATACTATATCACTAGGCAGAAGAAGGGAGCTAAAAGTAACAGTCACAAATTAGTTTTAAAGGATTTGGAGATTGTAAAGTTTAACAATGGAATAAGTCGGTTCCACTATTCGTTTCTCATATTTATTATGTGCGAGCGAAATTGAAACATTCGCAATAATGATTCCTTTAATTGCACATTCATACATTCTAATTTTTATCTAAACTGCAGTCTCGCCAACTTTTCTGAAACATTGGAACTCGAGTTGCTACGAACCCAACGTCCACAAGTGTTTTCATAGAGTGTAATAAAATACATATTGTGTTCCAAAATGCCGTTGCAAAAATGGATGGTGCCATTAGTTCTGTATAGCTCCGTCTCATTCTTGCATAGCTACACACGCTGTTATTCTCTCCCTCTTGCAGCGATTCAGAAAAGTTGGTAGCACTGTAAAGTAACCATAGTTCATCTAAGAATATAGTACTGATATAAAATTCACGTTTCTAACGCGGCCTATACGTGTTGATAACTGTGTGTTATTCTGTGTATAAATGTGTTTGTTTATAATGTGCATTTGTGTTTCGTTGGCGCTGCTGTGATTTCAGCTGCATATGTTAAGTTTATGTTTAAGTTTTTCCGCCTTAAGAGGTCTTTTCTCCATAGAAACGCTATCGCCTTTTTTCTTTTAATGATCATAAAGCAATGATTGTTTACAGAATAAAAAATAAAAAAACTACTTGTATGTCCCTATGTCTTCCTTTTTGATGATACATTATTTTTATAAGCACTAGAACCCTCAAAAAATGCTCAAAATTACCGCTCTCAACAGAGGCCTAGTGTACAAATTTGACAATTATTAATGAAAAAAGAAAAACATAGAGACACAGTATATATCCTTCTTATTCAGTTTATGAAATATCTTTTAAATTGGTCCAATATTGGAGGAAGAAATAGGCGAGAGCCAAATCTCGAATTATGACTTTTTACTTAGGCTTTTCAAAAGTCTCTCTGACCGCATTTCTTCTAAACGATTCTATACAAGCCGTGTCAAAGCAATATTGGCTCAAATGTTGGTTCGGCTAGTAAATCTGTTTTGTTGATCCACATACTAGGTTTAATCTGTTTGGGCCCAATATAATAATTGGATCAAATTGTGTTGCCAATTTCCGCATTTCTTTATTTGTGTAGGTACGTGACGTTATTGACCGCCAACATTCAATGGTTGGATCCAATAGGCTAGCAGCGCCAAACAGAAACTTTTGTGACGTCATCTTAAAATAATTGCAGTGATAGAGTATATTTCTGAGTCTCCGTGATTACCTCACGTGTTTTATGCCAGCAAAATTAGTGAAAACATAGGTACAATACTAAAAACTTTTTTAATTAGGTGAAAACTGAACTAACTTTATATAAATCTAGTATGTTTATTTTTTCTCTAAAATAAGCGCGGATTCTAAAATAAGATCTGAAATTAAACACGGCCCATGATGAAACCCCATGACCTGACTTGATTAGGCAATTTATCGAATTTTAGTTAATTTATGCAAAGGATTTAGTTCTCTTTTATTTATATTTTGGCCGTTGTATTTTTAAATTCAATGAATCATATAACATTTTTTATTTAAAAAAAGATTTGCTCATATAAGTTAAATTATTTGTTGTTTTTGTTTATTTATGAATGTACCTTTGTTAATATTATAGGTATTACTATCTACAATCTACATAATATGTAGCCGTGTATGCAAATATGTCTGAAAAGCATTTATGTATGTGTTACGTAATTACCCAGAATGTGTATCCGAGTGCTATTATACGTACATGCCTTATATCTGTTAATAATCGGTCATATATAGAAAATATGTTACAAATATAAAAAAAATATAAAGTAAAAAAAACTAAACAAAAAAAAAAATTAATGAAAAATATTCTCGAATGCATTCAAAATTATTTTTCGGTAATATTTTCGTGTGTTACTTTATTAGAATCAAAGAAAATGTTTTAAATATTTTACAGTCTAGAGTGCATGATCACAGGTATACTTCCAAGTTTTAATATTCCCATTTTTACAAACTATAGCAGATACTTATATATAAAAGCACTTCAACATATTTTCGTGTTATTCCATAATTATTTATTTTTCCATAGTAAGTAATATTAATAGATTTTACTAGAAAGTGATATCTGGTGTATTTTTTAACTTTGTATCTGTCGGAGCTTCTGTAAGATGTATGATAAAGTAAAATGGACCTAAAATGTGTGTATATAGCTTATAATATTATAGTGTATATAGAAAGGAAAAATAATATAAATAAATGGTAACATGTGAAGGTATTCTGAATTTTATTTCACGCGAAACTTTATTCTATACCGTTTTACATAGAAGTCACGGTGTTGATGCTCGCCCCGTATGAGCTGTGCCGCTCAGTTGACGCTGATCGAAATACTGTAAACCGTTTGTTTGACGAGTGGCGTCAAATGGAACGTTTTTTTTCGTTTTCTTCGCAAAAAGTTATACAGTAACGTACAGTCACGAGCATAAGTATGTACACACTTGGTATTATTCAAAGACGATTTTCTCCTTTAGTTTTGAACGAAATTTTATGTTATTACGAACAAAGTATTTTCGAACCCATAGGTTTGTGTAAAGTGTCGTATTTCAAAGTTGCATTGGTTATTTCACGAAAAAATTGACATTGAAAGTTGCCAAGTGTTGACATATTAGTGCTCGTGACTGTACAAGTTGTGCATACGAGCGACACGCGTCAAGGGCAGAGGCAACTGCAGCCGTCACCAAAGCGTGTCGCTCGTGTGTGTGCACAATTAGGGCCGACGCTCACTGCCGGCGTGGCACGGCATGGCATGGCAAAGGATTTTTTTTTTATTACTAATCAAGCTATTTTGAATCTTATTTCAATAAGTTCAGAGTTCATGTTACTTTATTACGATACCACGATGCCGCGACGTGCCGCGGGATGCTGCGGCATGACGCGACGCGCCGCGGGATGCTGCGGCATTACGTGTCATGCCGTTTCATTCCACGGGTTGCCGCGGCGCACCATTGCATACAGC
Organism: Mesoligia furuncula; assembly: GCA_916614155.1. Lineage (NCBI taxonomy): Eukaryota > Metazoa > Arthropoda > Insecta > Lepidoptera > Noctuidae > Mesoligia > Mesoligia furuncula. The sequence goes on from OU744806.1 coordinate 23,676,851, forward strand.
GAGACGTATAGGTCACTTTGTGTCGAGGAATTGTGGTTGCTAAGCTAGTTGAAATAATGTTGAGTTTCAGGAGGATGCCACGGCATGCCACGGTACGGCGCGGGATGCCGAAGCACAACCTGCTATGCCACGGAACGCCGCGGGATGCCGCGGCACAACCTGCCGTGCCGTGCCGGCAGTCAGCGCCGGCCCTTAAGAGCAAACTAGTCGCGAGCTCGAACTCACTGGTGGTCATGGCCAAAAATCACGTTGTCTTATCTGGCTTCGTGCCCGACTGAGCTAGTATCAGTGATGAGCAGTTAGACGCTAGTCTACATGAAAAAAGTCTAGTTCTCACCCACAGAAATACCATTCCGAACTGATAGGCGCGGAAAAAAAATATTAAAAGTGTTTTATGAAAAAAATAATGCGTAAATCAATTAAAAATAAAGTTTATTGAACTCTTCGATAACTGAGCTTTGTCGGTACGGACTTGGTTTTGAAGATTTTACAGTTCTTATATTACTTATTTACACCCAAAGTTACGTTAAAAATAGCAAGAAAAACGAATCTTTGTTGGCTCATAACTTTTTAATGGCTTTTTATTTTACTATTCTGTTTCCGTACAGACAACATTAATAATAAGACAAAACGATATCATGCTTAACTTTGGATGCACAATGTCAAACAGTATGTGCGTGTGGTGTGAGGGCCACTTTGTTAAAACTCTTTGAAAATGTGCTTAGGATTTAGTGTTCATTCCCAAAGAATTGTGAAAGTTGGTATCAGATTTTGTGAAAGCCTAATAACCAAGTTATAGACTGTAAAGTTGGGCCCTCAGTTCTCACATATAGGATTGAGGGCCCACCTGAAACTGATAAACTATGGACACTACAGAAAAAGTCTTTATGCCAAAATCTAAGCAAATGCCAAACAAAATTTGTGAAAACAAGATATTATCTCAAAACACTGTCCTACTTTGTATATCTTCGTACAAAATGGGCCCTCAATTCTCATACACGTAAAAGTTTATTACGCAATTATAATGAAATCATTAACTTACAGCTACTGTTTGAAATCCTATATGCTACTAAATAAATTGTGAAAATTTATAAAAGCAAGAACAGGTCACCACTTTTTGTTGTTTGAAAGTTATCCCTCAGTCCTCCATTTCTTTTGTTTTCGATTTATTACGCTTATCGTATGAAAGATAAGACAAATACAAAATTGTCTCTTTATGTGAAAAAAATTGTGCAACAAATGCGATACCAGAAAGAAATTAAAAGACCCTTTATTGTATAAGTAAATCGAGTTTTATTTTTATTAGGAAATAGGAGTTTTAATTGTATTAGGAAATAGGGTGACCACAATTTCTTTTAGATTGCAGTAAAGATTAGTAAATGTAGAGTATAAGTTTTAATAAACTTTCTTCGACTTTTCGCTTATTATCGTCATAGCATTTGTACTCAAGTTTCGTGATAAAAAAAAATATTTCGGAATTCGAATGATCACAAAAAAAAAAATACTGTTACCCAAATCATTTTTGCTTGAAATATCGTTCGTTCTGATGACAATAATCTAATAATTTATTTATTATTTTTATAAAGGCTTTTGCCCAGCCATGGGACAATGTAGGCTAAATATAATCCTAACTAATATTATAAATAAAACTGACATAATCAATTTTATTAAGAATTTCAATTACAATGTTACTATTTTACAATTTAACACTAAAATATACATATTATACAGTATTTACAAGTATATAAAAAAAAGGTAAAGAAAAAGACAGGAGCTCATTGGGCATCAAAAAATTCGTCTGCATCGCTGTCAATGGCACAAGTGCCCAAAAGGCTGGCAGCATTACCACGCTGGACGGCAATGCTTATTCTTTGGGCTAAAAATAGGCCAGCCCTCTGGTCACGTGAAGATAAATAAAACTAATAACTAGCTAATATTATATTAAAAATATTATTACAAGTATTATATAATTATTGTTTACATATATGCACAATAGTTGTAATATTCAGTGTAGTTACTAAACAATAGTTTATGATAGTGCAGCGGAAGTTGTAGGTAATAAAGCATTAAGGTGAGTTTTATGAAACAGTTGTAGTGAAGAATAAAAATAATAACAATTTTTTAATACGCAAACACATCTTCGGTCAAGACACTCAATCATCTTCAGTCAAGATATCAAACATTCAAGGTAAGTTTGTTTTGATACCTAGGTACTCATAATTTTATAAGTTCGTAATATTTTACTAAATAGTACTTAGATAGTCACTCTAAGAATTGTTTAGGTAATTCAATTTCACCTATTTATAAATTGTAAATTTTTTAAAATAAAATATAATTATTTCATACTCCAGAAAACATCTTTGTTATTGTGCAAGTACCTACCTAGGATTAAAAAAAAAATCTAGGAACGCACTGCTTTATTAGCCCGCGACTTCGTCCGCGTGAAATTCGAAAGTCATATGGCTCCATCTATTATCATAATAACGTTATTATTGTTTTCCTCGGGAACAGCACTTTTTTCGGGATGAAAGGTACAGTGGTTTAGGCGTGAAAAGCTAACAAAGAAACTTACTTTCGCATTTATAATATTAGTTAGGATTATATTTAGCCTACATTGTCCCATTGCTGGGCAAAAGCCTTTATAAAAATAATAAATAAATTATTTCATTATAGTCATTAGTTTTTTCGGAACGAACGATTTTTCAAGCAAAAATGATTTGGGGAACAGTATTTTTCTATGTGATCGTTCAATTTCCGAAATTATTTTTTTTTTATCACGAAACTTGAGTACAAAAGCTATGACGATAATAAGCGAAAAATCGAAGAAAGTTTATTAAAACCTATGACTCTACATTTACTAATCTAGTTACTGCAATCTAAAAGAAATTGTGGTCACCCTATTTCCTAATACAGAGAATAAAAATAAAACTCGATTTACTTATACAATAAAGGGTCTTTTAATTTCTTTCTGGTATCGCATTTGTTGCACAATTTTTTTCACATAAAGAGACAATTTTGTATTTGTCTTATCTTTCATACGATAAGCGTAATAAATCGAAAACAAAAGAAATGGAGGACTGAGGGATAACTTTCAAACAACAAAAAGTGGTGACCTGTTCTTGCTTTTATAAATTTTCACAATTTGTTTAGTAGCATATAGGATTTCAAACAGTAGCTGTAAGTTAATGATTTCATTATAATTGCGTAATAAACTTTTACGTGTATGAGAATTGAGGGCCCATTTTGTACGAAGATATACAAAGTAGGACAGTGTTTTGCGATAATATCTTGTTTTCACAAATTTTGTTTGGCATTAGCTTAGATTTTGGCATTAAGACTTTTTCTGTAGTGTCCATAGTTTATCAGTTTTAGGTGGGCCCTCAATCCTCTATGTGAGAACTGAGGGCCCAACTTTACAGTCTATAACTCGGTTATTAGACTTTCACAAAATCTGATACCAACTTTCACAATTCTTTGGGAATGTTCACTAAATCCTAAGCACATTTTCAAAGAGTTTTAACAAAGTGGCCCTCACACCACACGCACATCAAACAGTGGAGTAATACACTCCCGAAATTTGTATGGAAAAAATATCGACTAGAGTCACCTTAAGATAAATGCTTCCTACCTTGATATAATCCTGTAACCCACACCCAGATTTGGAACAAGTAGATGCCTGGCCTATCGTTAAGCCATACAAAGCGTCTGAGCAGGATTTGAACCTACACCGCAGAACTCGGCCATTATGTCATAGCACCAATTGAGCCACCGAAATAATACTATACCTACTGCCGTCATAAAGAAAAAGGGCACAACTACCATTTTTTTCCAAAATTGAGTAAAAATATTCCAAGCAAATCATTTCACTTTATAGTCTGCCTTACATCGAATAACCGCGGACGGCCGCCATGGCCCACGCACAATGGTCCACCTGAAGGACTAAGTGCGGAATAAAAAAATAAAAAATCTACATGGATGACCTCATCATCATCATCATTTCAGCCGAAAGACGTCCACTGCTGGGCATAGGCCTCCCCCAATTTTGGGGGGGGTTTGCCATAATCGCCACGCTTGGAAGGCGGGTCGGCGATCGCAGTATAGTATGATGGTGTAATGCATATAGAGAACGCTGCTGCCCATTCTCCGATCTCTCTTAGTCGCTTTTTACGACACCCACGGGAAGTAGGGGGTGGTGCTATTCTTTAAGTCCGGCACCACACAGACAATGGATGGCCTACCGCGGTGCTATTCTGTACAAATCTCACCGTGAAAACTTAGGTGAAGTGAGCTGTCAATTTGTAGCAAAAACAAACTCACATCAACTATGTTTTCACAGTGAGATTTTACAGAATCGTCCGGCTGTATACTCGCTTTTCTGCCCATACCTCCATGAACAACACCGCGAAGATACACCGAGTTTTTCCTCCTTCATTTCTTGGAATCGTGCGCGTGCGCGATCTCCACTTACCCTCTTTATAAGGAGTCCCGCTACTTTTAATTAGTTTTCCTGTTACAATACGGAAGGGTAAGTAGCAGTAATGTATCTCGACTGCTCGCCAACCGGGACTTCCATAATTGTAACCCGACCTTTACAGGATGAAAGAGCTTTTGCTCTACCTACTGCGCTGGCCACGCTTCAGTAAATTTATAAGGTATATAATCGGTTAGGGAAAGATTCAATTAAACAAGTACCTAATTACACAATACAAAGTTTATTGTAACAACACACAAATGAAGGTACATAAATAAAGTATGTGGCGAGCCACCAAAGTAATAACTATCTTTCCCCAAACACCTGGGCATTCACTTCCATACAACCAGTCTCCGTACCTGGTCGTACCGGAGTGTACGCCTGCATGAGACAATGACAAATTCTCAGGATCGCTATATCGAGTCCGTGAGATGAACCACTTAATAACTTTAGCTCAACCGTACAAGTATCAACCTATTGGATTGTGCTCATATAGGGAAAATAAAGATTAAGCAAAGCAAACCCGAGACACAATACTTTATAACAACTGGTCTTATCACCTAGTTCCTACAAAAGGCCTAACTCTCTCATAGATTAAATTATGACACTATAGATCAACTAAATGTTCTCTCGGTATAAATAAAACCGTCAGTTAACGTTCTCAGACCTTATCAGTTGACGGCTTTCCGGCCCTTAGCGTCGCTCGCAGGATAAACCTGCGAACACACGTAGAACGTGGCCTACGGGCATAAATGGTGACGCTTGCGTTACCTGGAGCGGCGAACTTCCCTCTTCGCCTGGATTCGGCTAGGTAAGGCCTTCCTCGTCAACAGAGGACCACACCACAAGGGACACCCTTAAAGTTGCCGGCGCCCGGATCAATTTCCAATCGCCTGATCTCAGGGCTGCTCCAAGGCTTCACGACTTAGTCGCGCATAGCCCCGACCGGAAAATTAAAAGGCTAGCTTATCAGCCAGACCTGTAACAACGTCCTAGTGTCAGAACACAACATGTAAAACCTAGGCTACAGGCTATCCAGCAAGAACAAAGAAAATGGTTGAATACTCACAGGATTCAGCTTCAAGCACTCCTAACAAAACCCCATCGGGTTATTTGGGAACGTTCAGGTTCCACCAGGAATAAGTCCCGCTCAATTGGCTCAATCAGCCTTTTCGCTCGAGTAAAGAGTCGCAAATAACGGAAACCTCCTTTTGCTTTTCAAACCTATCTGTCAGTTCGAACTCCAGAATATTCCTCCACAGACTAAATAAATCTTATCGATTTGTGACTTTACTATAAATGTTCATGATACACCACGACCCTAACGCCATCTAGTGACGCGGAGACTACGCTCCACGAGCCTGCACAGAACGACAACAAACGTATCTATTTTGCAACGTCACAATGCCCCTCTTCCCACAAAAAGGTTTTTGTGTACGCAAAAACCAACACCGCCCTCGGTGTTAGAACTGGAGTGGGTATACAAATTTACAAAGAAAACTAGTGGATGAGTTCATATCTATTTGAAAACTGATGGTTCTAACAAAAGGGTGAAGTTTAAAATAGTAAAAAAAAAAATTTCATTATTATGTCCTACTGAAAGCAAATAACCAACCATAAATAATCCAACTGCCAGGAAACCTATTCTACTAACAAAACTTCCTACTGTCCGGGCATGACCCCCCCAATCTTTCATACATCCCTAAATTTCCCTCTCTTTCATTCTGTAGCAACCTGCATTCAAATCGCAGGAGGCCACCTCTTGCATACTCCCGAATTCCGTCTGTATACCAGTGGAACTCTGCATTGTTCTTTATAAATCAAAACGATCCTCCTGGTGAATATGTTCAGCGAGCTGATACATATATTGAGCAAACAATGTGCATAACTCACCAGGCTGGACGTATAGAGCGTTCCCAGAAATAAAAATTCTGAAAACGAAATGGTGGCTTGGCTTATTTTAAGAGTCACCGGCCGCTCTTAACTAGATAAGCACTAGTGCTATCTAAAGTCTCACCGAAGCAACGATGCCATCTCGGCAAAACACAACATTAGTGAAGGCATATTTTAGAAGTCACAATCCGCTTCATATGAACAACCAAGCGAGCTTGGCTACAAACAACGTGAAGGCTTATTTTAGAAGTCACTATCCGCTTCATAAAAACGTCCAAGCGTGCTTGGCTACAAACAACGTGAAGGCTTATTTTAGAAGTCACTATCCGCTTCATAAAAACGTCCAAGCGAGCTTGGCTACAAACAACGTGAAGGCTTATTTTAGAAGTCACTATCCGCTTCAGTAAAGGCCTATTTTTGGAGTTACCACCCGCTCCATTTCAGAATATGGATACAGCCATACTGAAAACAACAACCAAGCGAGCTTGGCTACCCTTAAAAAATAAATGATGGACCGAGCCTTAAAAAGCATGTAAGTAATTAAACGCAAGACATGCATAAAATCCAGTTTTAAATTTTGAACGATAGGTACCTATCCAAAACTCACGTTTAATAATCAATTTACAAAAGAATGTAATAACAAGTGCAGCATTATAGTTACGTTACGCCTCGTCATCGTTGATGAAATAAACCTCAAAACAACACGTGAAAACACGGACTACGGCTAATAAACTGTATATTTTGGATGTGAAAAAAGAAACGAATAGTGAAAACTGATATTTTTCCAATTATCCATCTATAAGTACCAAAGAAAACTGATGATTACACATCCCTACGTATAATGCTACATCATATACATTAACATGGCAACCAGGCCATAAAGTTTATTAAATATATAAATATATATAAACATATACGTATATATACTATGGCTGAATATATTTATCCCTGTCTGGCTGAAATAGTGTTGACTCTGATGTGTTGAGTATGTTAATCAGAGACACTTTCTTAAAATAAATCTATATACCTGTATCGACCGGTTCAAGTGGTTAGTGACAGAGTGTCGTAACTTGTTTTTTTTTTTTTTTATGTTTGGTACAATTTTATTATCTGGACAAGTTTTTACTGTGAACCCTAACTTTCCACCATGTTAGTGTGTGGTGCGCCCATAATATACTTGAGATACGTTAAACTTCTATAATAGCCTATGGAAATCTGACCCCGTGAATTTAACCTCATTAACGGTAATTACGGTCTCAGGAATCCCGTGAGCAAGAAGAACATAATTCTCAAATTTTTAGGCTACCAAAGCACTAGTTGCACGGCGTTGTGTAAACATTAATGTGTGATTATTTTGAATAACAGCACGAAACGATACGATAGGTACGCTTGTAATAAAAATTAATTTATAGTTAAATGTAAGTATTATAATTAATCGAAATCTCATCTGACAATACGTAACGAAGTAGGGAAATGCATAAAACTGTCTGTATTTAGCATAACTATTATCAAAAAACTAAACGCAAATCGTATATCGATCACTAGTCTTAATCTCGTTTCCGAACGCACAATATGTCAAAACTACAAACGTCAAATGTCACTAATGTCAAATTGTCAATGTGTTTTATAGGTTAAATACTAATGTATGAAAACGAATGTCGAACAATCCTAACAAATGCTATTTTATGGAATGCTGCGTTTGTATTTGCAATCTGGGTTCAATTATGAGTGTTAAATCGTTAAACGTCTAAGTGACCAACCAGTTGTCATAAAGATTCCAAGTGTTCCGTTTCGATGAAAGTTGACTATTATTGTTCAATTATTAAACCAAAATGTTGCTACCTGTATTGCTGAAACCAATTAATCTAAGTGAAACTTGCCTGGAGTGTTATTATCTTACCTCTAAATCAATAAGAGACCGCTAAAACACCTCTGAGAACTTTTCATTTGAACGGTTTACAATAATCAAGTTTACCCCCAATTGTTTTATAACAATTTTTATAACAATTTTACAGAAGTCTGTTGGGTTTATTGTAATATAATACACTGTTTCACTAAATAAATGCAATACAGCTTATTAGATCATGAACTTAAACAACTACAAAGATAACATGAACTGTTATGTTATTCTTCTTTACCAATAATTGTCCAGTTGAAATAATTATTTCTTACTTGAACCTGTGTGTTGCAATAATTAAACTACCAAGAATGCAACTTAATGTGTACATAAACTTCCAAAATATAGAATATATTAAGTCACCAACCTTCAAACAAACATTGAGTACCTACATATAATAATCTCAAAACAGTTACCACAATGCAAATTCTCCAACTTGTGTAGTAAATTCAAATAGGTTAATGACCTTTATCAACACTCTGCACCTTACCGGTCCAACAAAAGAAATGGTCAGATTGTGGTTCGTTGACCACTTTATATTTAAAACTTAAAACTAGCCTTAAACTAAAACGAAATTCCGCCAACTGATAGGACTGAGAACCGAGAGAGAGAGAGAGAGAGAGATACTGGTTATTAATTTGTTCACCTTATACAATTAAATAATTATAAACATTAGGGCGAGAACTGTACACCATAAACAATTAAATAATTATGCCCCACGTTGGGCGCCAACTGTAACCCGACCTTTACAGGATGAAAGAGCTTTTGCTCTACCTACTGCGCTGGCCACGCTTCAGTAAATTTATAAGGTATATAATCGGTTAGGGAAAGATTCAATTAAACAAGTACCTAATTACACAATACAAAGTTTATTGTAACAACACACAAATGAAGGTACATAAATAAAGTATGTGGCGAGCCACCAAAGTAATAACTATCTTTCCCCAAACACCTGGGCATTCACTTCCATACAACCAGTCTCCGTACCTGGTCGTACCGGAGTGTACGCCTGCATGAGACAATGACAAATTCTCAGGATCGCTATATCGAGTCCGTGAGATGAACCACTTAATAACTTTAGCTCAACCGTACAAGTATCAACCTATTGGATTGTGCTCATATAGGGAAAATAAAGATTAAGCAAAGCAAACCCGAGACACAATACTTTATAACAACTGGTCTTATCACCTAGTTCCTACAAAAGGCCTAACTCTCTCATAGATTAAATTATGACACTATAGATCAACTAAATGTTCTCTCGGTATAAATAAAACCGTCAGTTAACGTTCTCAGACCTTATCAGTTGACGGCTTTCCGGCCCTTAGCGTCGCTCGCAGGATAAACCTGCGAACACACGTAGAACGTGGCCTACGGGCATAAATGGTGACGCTTGCGTTACCTGGAGCGGCGAACTTCCCTCTTCGCCTGGATTCGGCTAGGTAAGGCCTTCCTCGTCAACAGAGGACCACACCACAAGGGACACCCTTAAAGTTGCCGGCGCCCGGATCAATTTCCAATCGCCTGATCTCAGGGCTGCTCCAAGGCTTCACGACTTAGTCGCGCATAGCCCCGACCGGAAAATTAAAAGGCTAGCTTATCAGCCAGACCTGTAACAACGTCCTAGTGTCAGAACACAACATGTAAAACCTAGGCTACAGGCTATCCAGCAAGAACAAAGAAAATGGTTGAATACTCACAGGATTCAGCTTCAAGCACTCCTAACAAAACCCCATCGGGTTATTTGGGAACGTTCAGGTTCCACCAGGAATAAGTCCCGCTCAATTGGCTCAATCAGCCTTTTCGCTCGAGTAAAGAGTCGCAAATAACGGAAACCTCCTTTTGCTTTTCAAACCTATCTGTCAGTTCGAACTCCAGAATATTCCTCCCACAGAACACTATACTCCTAGCGGAGAAGAACGACATGTACATACAAAAATGTTGGACTAAAAGTAAGACAACTAGCGTCGCTTGTGGGCCCCTTTGGCAACTTAGACATGGCGCGAAATTTGAAAGTGTGCATGTGTGTATGCATGTGTGTGTATGCATGCGTGTGTATGGTTGTTGTGTTTGTGTGAGTGTTCTTTGGTGATTTGAATTTGTAGTTTATCAGGAAGAGCTCGCTCTAAAACAAATTACTAATTCATATTATTAACGAGTTTTTGATAATAATAGGAATCAGTAATTTATTTAGAACGTGCTCATCATGTTACTTGAAGTTCTAAAACAGAATTAAATAAAAGCACAGTTTAACGTATACAACTTTATTTATGAAGGAAACCATAATCAATAAGACACAATCATACATTACACGCCAATTGTTTGTAAATGGTACACAAGGCTACATAATTATGAAGCTATAATTTCCAGTATAAGGTGATCTCGAATTGTATAGAATTTTCGTACAATGAGGTGTCAGTTTATACTGGAAATGTTTATCAGTGTATGTGCAGTACCTAAGTGTAAATTAAACGATCTCTACATCCTGTGATTCTTCCTGTTTTTGGTCTTTTAAAATTAAATTAAGATTATTATTTAGAACTATAGAGAACTTTTCTGGCCGATTGATTATTTTCTAGTAAAATATGTACCTATGAATGAGAATAAACATTTATTATAAATTAAGTATTCATAATAAATATTTCATCGTAGGAATAACTTAATTTTAAGGTTCAAGAATTATAATTGTTTTTTTAGACAGAAATAGTTAGGCTAACATAGTTTATAGATGAAGTACCAATTAACGTAAGAGAACATTTTGTATAATTTTGAGTTATATTATAACATTGGAATTCAGAATTCTCCGCTGTATCGAATGGTATTATTAAAAACTTTCTATGGTTAAAAAAACTGCGACAAACGATTTATAACAAAAAAAAAAAATTATTTAACATTTATCTTCACAGAAAAATAAAGTAAGTCATCGTATTAAATTATTTAGTCCATTAACTTAAACCTCAAATCAGACAATTAATTAAATAACATGTTCCTTACTTTAATTTATGATAAACTATCTTTATTTACGCTCCTTACTGTAATATGCATAAAACGTAACAAGTAGAAATCAAATTCGTATTTGCTTTATTTTATTTTGTTTTTTAAAAAGTTCGTTGCTAAAATACTGAATATTTACATTAATTTGATTCTCATTTGATACCAGAAGTATCAATTAATATAAGGGACAAACCACGGTTTTTCAGGAGAACCTAAAAACGATTATATTTGAGTGGATTAAAATATAGCATGTCCCTTACATTAAAAAAACATGTTTAGTTGTGGTTTACGTTACTAATATTTTATGTGTAAACCGTCGAGCGTAGTGTAAGCAGCAAGAGAAATAGAAAGTTATACGTAATTCTATGGTAAAGGACTTTTAGTGTTGTAATTATGTAACTATAAGATTATACCTACTAAAATTTATGGCATTTTAACACCATGGAAATAAGTTCTTATCATGACTAATGTTGGTATGAACCAATATTAATCATTCAAAGCAAATATATACGTTAGTTTCAGGTTTTACAGCTTAGCCATCACAGATTTAAATGAAATTTAGGAATACAAAAATAAAGCAATTGTTAATATTACTAAACAGTCTATAAAACTTGAGTTTAAAACTTCTGAAAAGTAATAGTATTCTAATAAACAGTCTTACAAAATCTATACTTAGTAATTGAATGAATGTACTGGAAACGAACCATCCCATTTCAACTTTCACTGCCATCATGCTAGTCATCTTTCACACAATTCATGCACCTCTTATTCGATCTTCTTCCCTGACATCCGTCCGTCCCTTCTATTCGTCATTTTAACTTTCACTGCCATCTTCTAATCATCTTTCACAAAATTCATGCACCTCTTATTCGATCTTCTTCCCTTACATCCGTCCGTCCCTTCTATTCGTCATTTTAACTTTCACTGCCATCTTCTAATCATCTTTCACAAAATTCATGCACCTCTTATTCGATCTTCTTCCCTGACATCCGTCCGTCCCTTCTATTCGTCATTTTAACTTTCACTGCCATCTTCTAATCATCTTTCACAAAATTCATGCACCTCTTATTCGATCTTCTTCCCTTACATCCGTCCGTCCCTTCTATTCGTCATTTCAACTTTCATTGCCATCATACTAATCATCTTTCACAATCGATCTTTCGTTTCTAGTACATTCATTCAATTACTAAGTACAGAGTTTGTAAGACTGTTTATTTAGAAGTTTTAAACTTAAGTTTTATAGACTGTTAATGTGTTGAATTTATCATAATTACGCAGACATAAAAGTCGAAAATATAAAAATAATATTAACAATTGTTTTATTTTTGTATTTCTAAATTACATTTAAATCTGTGATAGCTAAGCTGTAAAACCTGAAACTAACGTATAGATTTCCTTTGAATGATTAATGTCAAAATGTGAACGTGTCCCTTACATTAATTGATACTTCTGTGGCCTTAGTGTGAGTTTTTTTCACTCACGTTCGATTGCGAGCGCGTTAGAATTTTATATGGAAAAAGTTATAGCGCCGCCTGGTGGTCACTAATTTCCCATACAAAATTCTAACGCGCTCGCAATCGAACGTGAGTCGAAAAAACTCACACTAAAGCCACTGGTATCGATATGTCAAAAAAATATTATTTGTGTTTTAATATATTTATTTTCTTTTGTAGGCTCGCCTACAAAAGAAAATAAATTACAGAATCTGTTAATGCTTATGTAAAATATAGAATATATTTTAATTGTTACATTTTGCCCTATAAGTTCACTACATGTATCTAGAAAATCAAAATTAATATTTTTTTGCAACTATTCTTTAATGCAATCTTTAACATCCCTCATGTGTGCATTTTTATTTAAATAATCACACATGATTGATGCACTTTTGTTTACACATTCAATCATATTCTTTAAATATAGTAAACAAATGGCACACAGTATCCGTAGAGGATGTTAAAGATTGGACACGATTCACAATTTGATTCCATTCTCCTAACTATGTAACCACAAACATAGGCACATGCTTGCATCTCCCCAGTATTTTCATCCATTTGATCCATGGACAAACTGAGGGCTCCAGTCTGAAATATTTCTCAAATCATTTTTGCCTTTTTTTAAATTGGAGAGTCCGCATTTAGGCTATCAAGCAATCGGTCGATTTTGTTTAGCAGGTTGACTGTAGCAAGTGCTTCTGTTGGCAGCTCTCCTGTAAAAATAAATACTATTTTAGTTATTTAAAAATAACGTAAAACAGTTTTTAAGAACAATGAACATTTTAATTGCAATAAAAGATTGACTTTTGAAAAAAGAAAATGGGTCCAGATGGTAGTACAGTACCGACCGAAAGGTCATAGGCTTGACGTTTAGTTTGACTTACGACCTTCTTTCAATGAGTAATTAGACACATACTCGCATAATCACGCTGATTCTTAAGTTCATGGATGTTTTTTTAACATCATTATTATGATATCAACACACCTTCGATAATTTTTGCATACATTCCAGCAGACACTGGAATGGCTCAAAACTTGCGCGGCTAATATTGTACTTTCATTTCTTGTCTATTATTCGGATTTAAGTGGCTCTTCGTTAGGGGCAGGCAAACACGAAAAATGGGTTGTTGTTATCCAATCAAAAAAATCTGCAATGTGATTCCACGTCGCGATATCTGAAAAAGACGTATATATTGATCATCATAATACAGCAGATACGATAATTAGCAGTGGGTCAAAATCGATTTACAATTTTTCTTTTACATTGTTACAAGTCAAAATAATGCCATTAAAACCATAACTTGTAAAAAAAACAAGTCTCGCAACTCAGTTCTTCTACCGTAAAAAGTTGTGAGACCCATGTAATACCAAGTCGTTTAATTTATTCAGTCCCTACTTAATGGTCCATCTGTCTTAAGTTATTACGTAATTAGCTATCCTAACAACATCTTATAGTGACCATATCAAGATTAAAAATATTTTATGTTTTAAATAAATAGATTGCTTGGCCATCGCATGAAAACACAATGTATCTCACAAGTAATACATATTATATTAAATTAGGTTTTTTAGTGCGATTGTCAAGTCAATAAATAATTATATCTAGGTACCTATCTACACCTATTATTCCATTATATTATACATATACAGGTACACTGATTCATTCACTGCAAATGTAACTTTGTAATCCTATATATTTATATGGGATTACAGTCATTTATAAAGTTGGTGTATCTAGAAAAGTGGACCGAAATTGCAAAATATTTGTTTTTCCTTGATTTATACACTAAACACTAATCTACACAAATAAATAAAATTGGAGTGTCTGTTTGTAATATTAAAATAACCGCTTTTTACTCAATGTATAAATGAAACGGCTGGACCGATTTTGACGGGACTTTCACTGGCAGATAGCTGATGTAATAAGGAGTAACTTAGGCTACTTTTATTTTAGAAAAAATATGAGATATGATATGTTATATATGAGAAATTACTGCTGGTACTACTCCCCGTAAAAGTATAAAATTGAAAGATATTATTACCTGCAATTTGTTTTTCATTGCACTCAATATTAGTGTTGCATTTTAAGTTGTATTTTAGAAATAAATTTCTAAAACATTTGAGAAGATGGGACGTATCGTGTAGAGCAACAATTTCATGTTCCTGAAATCTAAAATGTGGTTGTTCAACAGATGCCCCTAGTTGTGAAAGTGTTCTTCTATTTACCCCATCCATATCGCAAATAGTTGCAGCAATTATGATACATGCCTCAAAACAAGCATGGAGAACCTGTAATTAGAAAATTAAGTTAATTAATAATGTTTAGTAAGAAAATAAAATAAAAATAACATACTATAGGGTCACAAATAGAAAATGATTTTCAGTTAACTAAACAGTAAATAAGTGTAAATAATTCCAATACAATAATGTACCTTTTTGATCAAAATCATTAATCTGTCTGCAGTGACATGATCTCCTGACAAATAATATGCCACAGGCTGTTTAATTCTTTTCCTTATACATAAAATCATGAACACCAGAGCATAACTTGCTATTTGTGGATCTCGTCCATACTCTCCTCCATGGTCTTGAAATCCGTCTATCTGATCAGATTTTGAATTGTAATTCAAATTTTTTCTTCAAATTACCAGCGTTGTGTCATTGCGCTTCTCTTTCTTTTCTATGAAGTTCGACAGTGACCGCACTTTAGGTCAAGTAAGCCCCTTAATTAGTCGCTTTCCTTTATCAGTTTTTTCAGTGGATTTAGCCTAAAACCAAAAATAGAGGAATGTAAATTAAGTGTGAACATAAATTTATTATTCACAATTTTAGGAACAGTAGAACCTGCCACTCATTTCACAATTTCATTGGTCTACTTTCAGTCGGTATACCTATGTATAAAACATGTTTGTTGTATGGGAGCCCCCCTTAAATATTTATTTTATTTTGTTTTATTATTTATTATTAAAGTTAAAATACAACTGAGTATTTTCTGAATATTTCAAGTGCCTACCTGTTGCCATTTTTGATATCGAGCAAAAAGGGCAAAAAAATCGCGTTTGTTGTATGGGAGCTCCCATTAAATATTTATTTTATTTTTAGTATTTGATGTTATAGCGGCAACAGAAATACATAATTTGTGAAAATTTCAACTGTCTAGCTATCGCGGTTCTTGAGATACAGCCTGGTGACAGACAGAGGGATGGACAGAGGGATGGACAGACGGACAGACAGCGAAGTCTTAGTAATAGGGTTCCGTTTTTACCCTTTGGGTACGGAACCCAAAAAAACCAACTGTGACGACAGACAGATGCAAGAGTGATAAAGTACACGTAAAGTAGTAGTAGTCCAGCGGGATTGTTCGAAAGGGTTACCGCTGGCCCGGAACATAAAGGGCTAAGGTAGGAACACGGGTGGGTTTTAGTCAGTAAGAGTCTGACACTCCCTTCCGCTCCACTCAGAGCGGAAGGAGTCATTTGATGATTTTCCATCCAAAAAAAAAAAAAAAAAGTAGTAGTAAGTAGTATAAAGTAAGTGTGAGTGGTATAAAGTGAAGGTTGGCGATTTTAGTATGGAACATTTAAAAAAACCATGAATAAAAAACATTTTACTTACACCAGATGAGTTTGGAGTCTGCATAATATCAGTAGTTGAAATTGTTGCTTTTGAAGTTCCAGGATGTTCCAAATGTGAAGACTAAAACAGATACAAAATACCATTATTTAGAAAATTAAAAATTTTACCACTCCCAGCACTATATTTTTTTGAAATTTGTATTTTTGTGTGCCCAAATAAGCATGAATTTAATCTGCATAATGATCTTGTATCTAGACCTAGCCGCAAAGTCCACATGCTTCGTGAACGTAGACAAAATACTAAACTATTTTCTAATAATGTATTTTGTATGGCGACCAAAGTTTATAATAAACTACCAGACTGTTTTAAAACTCTTTAACTTTAGGACATTTAAATCTAAATTATTCAATTATCTCATGTAAATGCTATTACTCAACTAATGATTTTATGAATGAAATGAAATTTGACTTAAATATTAGAATAATTCTATTCTTATTATCTCTTTGACTTAATTTTAATCTTTTTGACATTTCCATTCCTAATATTTGACTAATTTGCAATTTGAATGTTATTCTAATTTATTTAATTCAATGTTATATCTAACAAGATAACCAAAACCCTGAAAATGTATTTTTACACCGGAAACGGCAGAATTGTATGAACTTTTAAAAGTATGTAACAACTTTGTAACAATTTTCTGACAAATAAATAGTACAGAAATAGATTAAACCTTAGAGAAGGGCATAGGATAGGAATTTTATCATCATACCATGCGGGCGAAGCCAGTTCCAGGCTGTTGATTGGATCCAATGTCAGCAATGGACATCTCAACTTGAGAGCTGTGATGTGGTGGAGAGTTCAGATGGAATGGAATATCTATGCAGCTTTTTCCTTTGCAAACGGTCTTGGACAATTGTACTTTCGGGAAAATGGTCAGTGGGTCGTCTTAGGGGCGGATGTTTAGAACAAAGCATTTTATGGCTTACAAAGAGGCGTTTCTGAAATTTCACAGAATTCCAGTTCTCCTCTGGGTAACAAAACTTTGCCCATGCTACCGACCTGAAAACATGATTTTAGGGTTGAATTTTTTTATCAACAACAGAATGTTATTACTGATTGAAATTGAAATTGGTACTATACTTTGGATTATTTAATATACATACCGCTGTAAGTTGGAAGGTCCTGGTTTCGGAAAACGATGTAAGATCAGTTCCGAATCTTAAGTTGTGGATGCATTGTATTTTGCACATTTTCGGTTATTGTCCCTCATAATTTTTCACCGATTCACTGACCAAAGAATACAAATAAACACAAAATAAGAGTCACTAAGCTAAAAAGTCACTAGGCTTCTAAAACAACAAAATGCTGCGGTATGGTATCCCGTATTCGGAGTCTCGAGCAGAATACTCAACTCGACAATTTGAACGGAAAATAACACGAAATACAGGAAAAACGACAACAAAAACCAATCACACACGCAATTAATTAAAGATTTTTTGTTTTGAACCGTAGAAAAACCATTTTGAATTTTTTAAACTTTGACGTTTGACTGAAAACCACAGAACACATCCCCGCGTTCCGAATTGCGTCAAAAGCGATTAAATCGCGAATCCGACCAAATTTAATAGTCACAAAATATAAGGACTATTGGGTACTATTTGTGACGTTGCACGTTGGTCGGATTCGCGAAATAATCGCTTTTGACGCAATTCGGAACCGACGTACTCCTTGCTGAAAACGTTGATGTTGCCATTTAAAATCGAATTTTTAACATTTGTTTTTTGGTACTGGAATCCCTATATCAAACCCACCTACTGAGCCATCCAATCCTAACAGAGTTGACTCCCCCTGATTCCTCCACAGACTAAATAAATCTTATCGATTTGTGACTTTACTATAAATGTTCATGATACACCACGACCCTAACGCCATCTAGTGACGCGGAGACTACGCTCCACGAGCCTGCACAGAACGACAACAAACGTATCTATTTTGCAACGTCACATAATGCAATTATATAGAAATTTTACTGATTGGAAAGGCCACGAGAGAAGCGGCTACGGAGAGAGCTGGTAAAGAAACAAGTATTAAAAATGGGAAATACGGATTCGTGTTTGATATGATCTACTTACATATCCCACCTCCTATAAAATAGGGTTACAACTCGAAAAAGTTATTTATAGGAATTTTCTGTTATTTTTCAGGAAAATTAAAAAACAGCGTAGGTCAGCGTAAGCATGTATAATATTGATCACATAATAATAATAGTGTATGAATCAAATCAAATCAAATCATCTTTATTAATAAAGACTGATTAACAAATCCGTGAGTTTATTTTCGCTTTTCTAAAAATCCAGTTGAGACCCTAATTTATCGGAGGTGCGATAATGTTTGCTGCCGTTCGTTGTCTGGGTTTACCATTGATCTCAACCTCTTTATTGTTGGGCCATACCCCAAATTATACCACTGGAAAGAGCGTCAAAAATGCATTAAGATGTACTAATAAAACGATTTTTAATTTTTCGGCACTTATTCGGTTTTAACACTATACCCTCGATATACCTGATTTTCTTAACAGGTTCTAGGCAGGGCTTGAAATACCGGTACTTTTGGGAACCAGTACCTAATATTTGCCTCGGTGTGATTCCGCTAGCAGACGTAGTAGGTACGGGTTCCCTACGTGTATTCGAAAGTTGTTGATTCGATTTTTATTATATCGAACACGGTATGTCGATAATTCAGTTGTACGAAGTTTTATTACATCGATGCTTTATTAGTGCGAAACACCCTACAGCGATTGCTCATTAGTTCGACAGAATGTTGGTTTGAAACGCCTAACTTTTAAATAATTAAGTAGATTTCAACATACTCATTCATAATACATATAAACGTAAATATTTTTACTAAACATGAAACAAAAAATTTAATTTAATATGGTATTTTTAGTTTTTTAATATTGTCAGTTAAGGAAATGTTCAAAAAGATGCAAAATATTTTTTTACAGTAGAATTTCCACTTTATTTTCTGATTTTGTTTTTTAGAATAAAATTTACCGTGGGTACAGTTACCGGCACGTAACTTGGCAAGAGAAGAAGAGAAAATGTATGAAATTGTGCGTGCGCAAACTTCCCCCACTACAAAAACTCTTGCCAACTTACGTGTCCGTAACTGTAACATAGCTTTTTTTCTTGTAAATATTATTTATAATAATAATAATAATAATAATAATAATAATAATCATTTTATTTCGGACAACTATAAGATCCATAACTTGTTAGTAACAGTTTTGTACTTAAAATACTATTGTTAGTAACTTAAACTAAAGACGAAAAAGTACGAAGACCATCCAACACTCGACACCCAGAAACTATGGAACAAGTCTTCGCACAAATTGCCTTATTATGGCGGAGGAAGTATCTGTCGCCACAGCCTTCAGGATGCTATTGCGACTGCCTCTTATTCTGCTCAGGAGTGAGGCCGTTTTTTTGCGGATGATGGCATGAAATCCGTCGGTATGGGCTACCGCAAACATTTCTGAGGCACTGCAAAAACGGGGCAGTCGCAACAGCATTCTAAAAACATTATTATATTGGACGCGCAGGACATCCAGCGACCTTTTCGAATAGTTGACCCAAAGACTACCGGTGTAAAAACTCTGACAATAGGCTTTAAAAAGCGTAATCTTTACTTGGTCTGTACACCGAGCAAATCTTCGTGCCAACATATTACCCCTGACCGCTAGAGCCCTGCGCTCCCTCTCAATGTCACTATGATCACTGAGGTCGTCGGTAAGAAAATGCCCAAGATATTTAAACTTTGTGACTCTACGTATTGGCGTACCGTTTATGACAAGTTCGAGGGCATTCTCCCGGCGCTTACCAGCGACCCCAAAGACCATGTATTCACATTTTCTGGCATTATAGACCAGTCCATGTGCGGCAGCGTAGGTCTCACATACTTTGAGCAGCTCCACGATCGCCCCCGGCGACGGGCCCAGCAGCACCATGTCGTCCGCATAACTGATGTTGTTACAATTAACACCATTTACCCTGCATCCGACACGCATGCTGCTGAGCTCGGCAATGAGGTCATTGACATATAGATTGAAGAGCCGGGGAGACGACAAACCACCCTGCCTCACCCCGCACTCCAACCCATATGATTCCGAAAGCGCATTAGACCATCTAACATGGTTCGTCTGGTTACGATACCAAAACTGCAATACACTGAGCAGTTCCGCCGGTATACCCCTACTCCTCAACTTACTCCAAAGCACATCGTAAGAAACGAGATCGAAAGCCTTGGAGAGATCAAGGAAGCAGGCGTACACCGGCGTCTTACGGTCAGTGTAGTATTTGACAGTATGCTTGACACCCATGATAGCACTTTCGGTAGAGAGTCCAGGACAAAACCCAAACTGTGCATCGTGCAACTTTATATATTTTGCCAAATAAGAGTCAAGCACACTGTCCAACACCTTAGCCGCGACAGTGGCAAGAGAGATCGGGCGATAATTACCTATGTCCGAGATGTCTCCTGTCCTATTCTTCACGATGGGTACAACAATGGTCTTTGTTAAGTCTGCCGGTAAATACGAATGGCTGAGACACATCGTATAGAACAAGGACAGGACCCTCGGCATATGCATACCCGCATATTTAAGATGTTCTATGCTAAGCCCATCATGCCCAGGGGATTTGCCCCTACTCATACTATTTATCACCGACCTTACTTGCTTCGTGGTGAAGCGCAGTAGCGGCTCCCCCCGTTCATGAGACACAAAGCCGATTCCCGACACAGAGGGACCAAGTGGAGACTTTACGGTGAAATGTTTCCTAAACAGATTAGCAATGTCCCCATGATCAGTAACCCCTCCAACATCCGCCGCGAGACCAGGCTTAGTCTCCAACTTACCTGTAGACTTCCAAAACGCACAGAAATTGTTATTAGCTCGTTGTTCTGCTAATACGTCCATCTTAATTTGATCTTGTCTATTTTGACAGTACTTTAGCCGACTTTTGAAAATTTTACGTGTCTCATACATTTGATCGTAAGCAGTACCAGAGGTTGGTCGATCAGCCAAAACCCAGGCTTGGAATCTAAACCTGGCCTCTCGGTGAGCGTCTCGAACATGTTTGTTCCACCCACATAACGGACTACCCCGCTTTGGTCTCTGGTGTACTTCACTAGATTCTCTCGCTGCTTCACAAAGGACGTCTATAATATTCTTGTACAGCTTATCAAGGACAAATTTGTGATCATCCAAGTTGCATGACCCATGACTGCACACCGCAAACTCCCGTGGGAAGTCTATCTCTCGCAGTTTATCAGAACACATACGATGATAACTCTCGACCTCTTTTTTATTTCTGACGCCCCAGACAACAGTACTGCGGGGTGCAGCCCCGGTCGTCAACTTTGGCCTAACTACATCTAAGTTACATACAACATATATAGGTAAGTGATCAGACACATAAACATCTTCATCAATACCTACACTAACAATTGTCTGCCAGGCTGACGAAGAGACCACACAATGGTCTAACCACCTCCTACAGCCATGAGCCTCACTAATGAAGGTGTAGTAGCTTAGATCATGTCCTAACTTCTTTGTATCGGCACAGACCCAGGATTGATCGTTACAAAAACTTAATAGCTCGACATAAAATAATTCTTGCGGATGCGCATTAAAATCGCCCATTATATATATGTTTTCAACATCATGTGTCGCAATGACTGCACTTACCTCACTTAAGACCTCGGTAAACAAAGGCAGGTTTTCCGGTGAGTTTGTAGGCATGTATAAAGAAAATACAACAATAGTGCGACCACCAGAGACAGCTTTAATGGCCACTAACCGAGAGCTATTACATGTTATTACCGAGACAGACTCAAAAACACCCTTTCTCCAGAGAATAGCCACTCCTCCGTACGGCCGACCTCTTAGGAGCCCTTCTGATGTGTCTACAGCAGACCTACCAGTGTATTCAAAATCAGGACTTATCGTTCCTAACATTGAGATATCATGAGGTAATAGCCAAGTCTCCTGCAGGCAGACCAAATCGGACCAATCACATATTTTTCTAATATTATCAACTGATCCTTTCGCAGATTTACAATTAAAACTTGTTAATTTTACATGACAGTTATTTTGACTTTCCATACTGAATTTTAATCTAACTAACTAACTTTATGGGCCTCTCTATTTGTCCGGTACATGAAATGAACAAAACGTCTAAAAGTAATACCATCAGGCCATATCTCATCATTCAAAAACATGTCTACTAGGGAATGCAGAACCGGTTCTGTTTTAAAGAACCGGGATTTTCGGGACCTTCTGTCTAAAGAACCGGGATTCCCGGTACTTTCGATACTTTCGATACTTTTATGTAAGCCTTTAAAAGATGAAAAGTTGAAACGGAGAAAGTAAAAGAAAGACGAAATGACAGAGCAAAATGAAGTCGGTAATAAAAACATTTAAATCAAATCAAATAAAACGTTTTATTTCTTGTTTTATTGGTAACTACGCATATTCTACCAGCAACATCTTTATTAACATTAAAACAGTTTTGTACCTCATCATCATCATCATCATTTCAGCCGAAAGACGTCCACTGCTGGACATAGGCCTCCCCTAAAACGGGGGGTTTGCCATAATCGCCACGTTTGGCAGGCGGGTTGGCGATCGCAGTACCAGCAGTTGCAGTTGTTGTCGCAGTTGTTTTGTACCTAATCCTAGATAATATTTATCAGAAACATTTATTAAACATCTTCTGCAAACAAATGATTTAAATCAACATGACTCCTATTGCAATTATGCATAACCAAATTATAATTTAAAACTTGCTGAATATCTATAAAAAAAAGAAAAGGAACAGTGAAGTTTTTGCGTAGCATTAATCAGTCTCAATATTATTGATTAGATAATCTTAAGCGACATTTTTTAAATTGTTATTTATTAACATAATTCATCATCATCATTTCAGCCGAAAGACGTCCACTGCTGGACATAGGCCTCCCCCAAGCACCTCCACTTCGACCGGTTCTGTGCTTCTCGCATCCATCGGGTTCCAGCGGCCTTCACAAGGTCGTCGGACCACCTTGTGGGAGGCCTTCCAAAGCTACGTCTACCGGTACGCGGTCGCCACTCCAAAACATTTCGCCCCCATCGATCATCTGTTCTGCGAGCAATGTGCCCTGCCCACTACCACTTAAGTTTGGCAATTCTTCGGGCTATGTCGGTTACCTTGGTCCTCCTGCGGATCTACTCATTCCTGATTCGATCACGCAGGGAAACTCCATAGCTCTCTCCATTGCCCTTTGGGTGACTTTCAGCCTTCTTATAAGGACCATTGTGAGTGACCACGTTACAGTGCCATAAGTCATCACTGGCAACACGCACTGGTCAAAGACTTTCGTCTTGAGAGATTGAGGTATGCGGGACGAGAAGATATTGCGTAGCTTCCCGAAAGCTGCCCAGCCGAGTACTGAGGTCCTCCATAGTCTTAGCCCTGTCTCACACCTCGCTGCAAAAGGATAGGTTTCGAGGTCTGATCCTGGAGTCGGACTGCCATAGTGGCGTTTTCGTACCGACACTTCAGAACCTCGATGTACCGATAGTCGATCTGGCACCGTTGAAGAGACTGCAGCACAGCCCATGTCTCCATCGAATCAAAGGCTTTCTCGTAATCCACAAACGCTAAGCAGAGAGGCAGGTTATATTCTTCGGTCTTCTGTATAACCTGTCGCAGCGTATGTATGTGGTCTACGGTGCTAAAGCCTTTACGGAATCCGGCTTGTTCGGGAGGCGTCAAACATGCGCGCGAGACGGTTCGCGATGACTCTCGAAAACAGCTTGAAGACATGGCTCAGAAGTGAGATGGGCCTATAATTCTTAAATGATAAATGATTTATTTTCTGTAAGTAGGTTTTTACAAACACTTTTACACGTCATCATATTTTTTAAACTAGATGTGGTCGGCGTTTCCTATCAGACTACTCTGAGAAGAAAGGCCGAAACAAACTCAGAGGTCACAGTCTCTTTTAAAGTCCAGACAAAATCTTGGTCAGATCGTGTGAAGACCATGTAGATTGATGTCTGAAATGGTCTTTTGAGGAAAGAACCACACAGATTGAGCGGACCTGTCCAATCAGTGCACGCATTTGTCAAAAATCGTGCAGCTCAACTCAGAAAGGCATTGTCGCCTTTCTTAAAGAAAAGTATCACCACACCTCTGTTCCATGCCTGTGGTGTTTTGTCCTCGAGTATGACGGAATCAAAAAGCTTCTGAAGGCCTTAAGAACGGGTTTTCCGCCGGCCTTCAGGAGCTCGGCCGTAATTCCGTCATCACCCGGCACCTTATTATTTTTGAGCTGCTTCAGAGCCATCCTAATCTCGTACAGGCTGACGTCCGGGATGTCTTCGGTATAGTGTCGGGTCACTCTAGCTCTTGGGTCGTTTGCCAGATCCATAACGGGGTTACTTGTTGACGTGTATAACTGTCCATAGAACCTCTCGATCTCTCTCAACAGCTCAGGTTTGGCGGATACGATCCTGCCATCATCGGTCTTTAGTTTCGTAAGCTGGCTCTGCCCAAAAGAAGCAGTCTGAGTCTGTTTGAGTCTTTTTTGCGAAGCACTGTCCACCAAAATCACAAACACAACGCAAAGCACAACATTCCGAAGACGCGATGGCCGCCACCAGCCCCTCCCGCACCCTCGTGCAGCATGCTCTTGTACCATGCATGCTTCTTGTGCATGCTAGGTAGCAAGTATATTCCACGCTTTAAGCGGTCGGGCTTTATGCTATAAAATTAGAAATATTCGAAACGCGAAGTATCTTTTCCCGAAAGTACCGAAAGAACCGGGATTGGGTTTTTAAAATCCCGGTTCCAAAAACGACGCAAACTTCCGGGATTTCCCGGTACTTTCGGTTCCGGGATTTCCCGGGACTATTCACTAATGTCTACCTTATGTTTAGATACAAATAGTTTGTAAGCATTATACTTTTTATACGACTTGATATTTAGCTTTTTTAAAGATACACTTTCATTAGTCTTACTTTTTATGTAGTTAATAATGTCATCGTCAGAGGCCTCCTTATTCACGTTCGATATTAATAACGGTACTTTAATATCTGCCGCACGGAATTTACTTCGGAACCTCAGTCGCTGTTTGGGCCTCCACATGCCCGCAATGCTCTGTCGCTGTGTTATGTCCTTGCAAGACAGAGAGGTAATTATTACAACCGCTGACTAGTGTTGATGACGCGCCTTTAGCCGAGAGGTCGTTCACCTTGCAATCAGCTGGGTATTTTATAGGTAAATATTGTAATCCTATAGGTCCACTGTCTAGTGTAAAGCTGTTTTGTAAACATGCCCCTCTTCTCGCATTAATATTACCGTTCTTAACAGTAGGAGTACCGTGTATCAAAGATGCCTGCTTAAGACTAGTCACCTCTAGTTGAAGTGATAGAAACTGCTCCTTAGACACTGTATTGTCTTCTAAAACGCTGATCTGGTTTTTCAGTTTTAAAATATCTTTTAGGAGACACGTTACATCCACATGATCAAAAGTGACCGGAGGGAGTTTATTCAGCTCCTTCGCCACAAATATGGGGAATAATTCAGTACTCGTACCCTTCATGAGACAAATAATATCGTCTAGATCCCCAGACATTTTCTTCTTTCCCTCCTTTCGTCGCACTGGCATCTTCTTTCCGCTAGGGATAGATTCAAACAGCAGAGACTTTGCCCGCACAATGTCCTCAGCAGAGAAAGACGAACAACACACTTGATGAACACTCTCTTCATCCATCACATCCAATACATTTCGTAGAAATGCTAACAGTTCGTTGATGACAACATTGCAGTTAGCACACTTCACAGTATGAGACGCCATTATTTTCGATTAGTCACCGCACCGGTTACAGCGGCATCGCAAACTCGTCCGCTACGTGTCGCGTACGATGCGAGACTGATTTATGCTTATATCCAAAAAAAACTGGAGTTTTGTTTAAATAAGTTTTCTTCTTTTCCATTTTATTTTATTTTTTTATGTATAAATAGTTGTAGGTATAATTTAGGTTAGCAATGTATATGTCTTATAATTCCCAGCAAATAAATGAATATGTAAATCATATTCATTTATTAAATTTAAGTTATTTAGGTATAGGTAGAATAAGATTATTTTAATATAATTCATTAATGTATCTTGATGTAAATAATGAACGAGGAATTTTAACATTCATTGCCATTGCCCCGCCCATTGTAACAACAAAATGTAATTTGTTGTAGTGTCTATTAAAGAGTTCATATAAACTACACATTTATTTTTTTAATAATTATAAGGAATGTATTTTATTATCGTCTTGCAAAATAAGATTATTAATAAAATGTCACGGAAAATAGTAGGCGTTTCGAACCGACATTCTGTCGAACTAATGAGCAATCGCTGTAGGGTGTTTCGCACAAACGTTACATCGCACTAATAAAGCATCGATGTAATAAAACTTCGTACAACTGAATTATCGACATACCGTGTTCGATATAATAAAAATCGAATTAACAACTTTCGAATACACGTAGGGAACACGTAGGTACCTGTACTGTTGGTATTTCTAACCAGTATAGGTACCTACTAAACCGGTACCAAACAAATATTTCCGTACGTTACAGTGAGAAAACCATAGAAATGTAAGAGGAAACAGATGTAGTACCTACCTACCTAAGTAAAAAGAATAGTTATTAGGCATTAGAAAACCAACTTCAAGGTTGCCAATAGTACCTACGACGTTCCTCGTACAAATATAAGATTTGTGGTAAGCGCCGGCTACCCCTGGCTAGGTAGTCACGACCTCTCAAGGTCAACTACGAGACGTCGTAAAGGAAAAAAAAGAAGCGCCGGGTACCAGAAATTGGTACCGGTACGGGCTAGATGGAGTACCCTGTACTTTTGGTACCGGTTCCAAGCCCTGCAGGTTACAGGCTGATGGGTAATGTCAATAATCATGATAATCTTAGCTGGTCTCACTCCTCAATAAGTACCTAGTAGGTCTGCTGAAATCACAATTCTTAATTGGGAGCCACCCAGCACTGATTTGCTTTAGGGATTTGAGATTTGCAGTTAACAGCTAGAGCCTAGCCCTATTACTAAGACTCAACTGTCTGTCTGTGTGTCACCAGGCTCTATCTCATGAACCGTGATAGCTAGACAGTTGAAATTTTTTAACAGATGATGTATTTCTGTTGCCGCTATAACAACAAATACTAAAATAAAAACAGAATAGAATAAATATTTAAGGGGGCTCCCATACAACAAACGTGTTTTTTTTCGGCGTGTTTGCCTTTTGGTACGGAACCCTTCGCGTGCGAGTCCGACTCGCACTTGGCCAATTTTGCGAGGTTTTATGCTTTCGGGAACTAATTTGATGCTAGCTAGGTATCTATATGTTCTCTAAACAAATGAACTCACAAAAACAAACACAAACAACTCCACTAACCACTTTCTTAAACCACACTTTTAATGGCCTCGTAAAAAGCGACGGCGGCGAAAGTAGCCCCTCTCGCCAAGTTCAATGGCACGGCATAACAGTACCGTGCCGACTCTTGCGCCAGCTGCATCTCGCCTGCAGTAGTACATGGAGCCAGGATGTGGAGAGTGCTAGTAATTTTCGTTTGTTGTGTCAGCGCCGTGCTGCCGGCTAAACATCTGCCTAAATGGAAGAAGCAGGTTGGTTTTGTGTTAATGTACATGTGTGTGTATTCCGCCTTATAAATTGAAAAAAAAATAGGTAAAACTTTAGACAAATATTATTAGGGAGTAACGGTATCAATTCAAAATACTGAATAGTTAGGTAGGTAATGTCATAAATTAATGACAATAATACTGATTAAGAAATGATTACCTACCCAATTAAGAAGTACTATTATGATATTTTTTTTTCCGGGAGTAGGTAAATACTGTCACTAGTCAAGTAGGCGAGCCCGTTTATTGAACACTTAATTACTTTAAAAAGCGATTCGAATGTTGCACATTGTGATTCTACACGATTCATAAAAAAATAAAATAAACTTGAAAAATGCTGTCATAATAAATCTTCAATTTAGAAGAAATATTAAGTTTTAAATGAAAATAAATAATAAACAAGACATGAGCAAATGTTTTCACCTGCGTTTTCCCGCGGCCTACTTTCTCGTTGCTTTCTCGCGCCTCATATTAGAAAGTTCCTTTGTGAGTCAGCGAGATGCGTGCGATCCTGTGGTTAGGATGGAAGGAGAGCCCATCGCTTTCTACACCTCTTGCATGTAGCACTTTACCTTGAACTTGATTATGTAAATAACAATCCTTTTTCTGGACAGTCGTGCATGTAATTAGAAAAGACCTGTGCAACATCTGAGCAAGATTAGATTGACTTAAGACCGGATTTGTCTCTGGGTCAGTATAATATAAAAGCTTTCTAAAGCACAAATCCTATCTTACCAATCAGTATAGCAGTAGTAGCTGGCTGGCTCGCTATGGATATCTCTATATCTACTGCAGTCACTTTAAGTATAAGTATAGGGGGGCAGGACCATAGACGGGCAAACTGTAATCGTGAATTCAGCATAGGATTCTAGACTAGGCCCCTAGCGTAGAAATTTATCGTCGGTTATTAAAAAAGAATAAGCTGTTCCATACATGTTGACCGCTCCATGTTCTATGTTATGGGTTTGGCTTCCGCATTGTGCGTGGGCCATGGCGGCCGTCGGTGGTTATTCGAACCAGCCCACCTCCCTCTAGAAGCTGATTAAGTCTTCTGGTCTGTTGAGAACATATGTGTACGATTTGGGTGTCCCGAGGGTTCCTGACCTTATCTGGGCGACGCCTGTGCACTCAAAGAGCACATGCGCAATGGTTTCATCAGCCTCCATTCAAGCCCTGCACAAGGGACTGTCCGTTATGCCTATTGTGTGAAAGTGTTTATTTAGCGAAGGTCCCCGTCACCAGGCACAGGCCTTTCCTATCCAGTCGTAGTAAGCGCCTGGTTAGCCTGCCATCCTATGACGGCATAGCTTCTTTTTGGACTGCCTGCAGCCTGGTGACGAGGTCCACCAGCTTTCTGCGTGTGTGTGAGCGTGCTCCTCTAACCTCCTGGGTAGTTGGTTGAAGGGGATGGGCACGATAGGTTCCGGTCCACAAACTGACATACTGGATGCCCTTCTGCATTTTGACCGCTTATGTACATAGGTGGCTTAGTACTCTGTGAAACGGCTGCATATTTTTTTATAACTGACGAAAAATTTCTGCGCAGGGGGTTTAAAATCAGGTGTCCCTGCCACACTGTATAGATCGACCAAAACAAGAATGATGCTCCTCACTTCGTCGTTCAATAACATACATAAGACTCATAACATGTTCAAAAGTCATAACAATATTTATGTTATACTAAAAGGGGAGGGGTTCGTGGCTAAATGGTCCGTGGCTAAATAATAACAGCCGCACAGGTCGATCGATCAGGTTAAGCTACGCTTGCCGAAGTTGGTCTATGGCGGGGTGACCATCTTTACATACCGAGACCCCTCCGTGCCTCGGAAAGCACATTAAGACGTTGCTTCCGGCTGCGAATGACAGCCAAGAGCAACAGCTTAACGTGGTTTCCGTTTAACGTGGATCTTTGACAGTCGTTACGTGTAGTCAGAAGCCCGAAAGTCTGACAACCAGTCTTACCAAGGGGTGTCGTATTAACCAGTAAGTGGGTTGTGGAGGTCAGATAGGCAGTCGCTCCATGTAAAATACTGGTATTCAGCTGCATCCGGTTAGACTGGAAGCCGACTCCAACATAGTTGGGAAAAGGCTAGGCAGATGACTAATAGGGGAGATCTTATGTCCGGAAAATCTCTTTATCTATGTTCCATGCATGGAGAACAAAAAAAAAAAGCAGGCATGCCTATTGTGACCAAGATGTTTTGTATTCTAGTATATTATACTGAGCTCCTGAGTTACTATTTCTGACAATACTTTCTTTAGAACCTCTATAAATATCTACTGAATGTTTTTGTGTTTATAACAAACTATCTCTACGCACATTTCAACCCTCGTTCACGACTACCTTCTCACTCACTAACCTGATCTTCTTACCATGTGTGTAAGAACGTACACCGTATCCGACAGGCGTGTGAACTGCCAGCGGTGCAGAGTGAGCACAGCCACTACATCTGCGATGACAAGGGGGAACCCAAGTGCTTGCCGGGATGGCAGGGTGATCTCTGCGATGTGCCTATCTGCAAGAAGGGGTGTGATCCTTTGCAAGGTAAGCTTTTAATAATAATCATTTATTTATCCAGATCACAGAATCCAATTTGTTAGTAACTACATACACATCTTAAACACTAATGTTAGTACTTTCATTTGGAAAATTTTGGTAATAATTACTAAATGTCAAAACAATCAATAATAATGTCAAAATCACTTATATTAATGTCAAAATCACCATTGATAACGTCAAAGTCACCATTAATTATGTCAAAATTATTACTAATACAATAAACAAATACAATACAACATCTATAATCAAAAACGCAATAGGTACAAGAACCACATTACAATGTTATTTCAAGGCACGATTTGAAGACAATACTTGTGTCCTGGTCCAGTGCCTGGGTATTAGCCCTTCCGCCCTATCGGCAACAGTGACCATAATACTGTTTCATTCTGTAGAAAGTATCGTTTATTAAGACGCGATTAGAAATTAACGCCATTTTAATGAGATTTATGTAGGCAGTGCCGGATTAAGTCAGCGCGGGGACTGAAGCAAATTTTACCTTGCGGATAATATTTTAGAACTTTGTTTGTTTATGGTTCTAAGGTTTACAAGATAAAACATAACTTTTTCATAGTAGTTTTAGTTTTGTAGTGACTTTTCACTAGTCAAATCAATGTTTCTCAAATACGTTCTTTTCCGTTTCATGTCAGTTGAAATACTTGAGCCCAATTACTTTCTTCAAACAATGCTCAGTATAGGCACTTTTGTAAAAATCTACGTACTTGCAAGTTCTGTGAGAACCTTGTATCTATGCAAGAGCGAGCGAAGTGAGTTCGTTAGTTTTTATCATCCCATCTCGGAGAGCTTAGGTTTCTTTTGACCATTCTTCCCTAATATTTCAATAAACCTAATGGTGTAGGGCACCATGACTTCTTTTTGTACGTCCAAGCGCGGGGCCTCCACAGCGCAGGGCCTGTAGCATTTGCTACACCTGCTACGTGGCTAATCCGGCACTGTATGTAGGTGCAGCCCGATTCAAACTTTATGACGGCTCTGAAGTGCGCTACTCAATGCGCAGTACCCCACCCCTCACCCCCGCTGACACGTGAATTTGTTACTGCGCAGCGACTCGTTTCATGTTCCGAACCGCCATAAAGTTTGAATCGAGCTGTTCCTATACCATAATAAATCAGCCGATTGGCTACATTAATTGAGTAATCAGGATGCGTAGAGATATAGAGGTACCTATGAGGAACAGTGTGTAAAGTTCACTCATACTCTATATAAAAGGGAGGATCCTCCGACCAGACGGGTGTTGTGTCTGGCGGGTAACTGCCCGATGATTCATGTCGGGTCGTTGTATCTATGCTAGTTGTGCGGTAAACTCTGCTTGCGAGATGCAGGATTTTGCGTGACGTCAGTATGACGCGTTGCTCTCATATGGCGCTGTAGATACCGCTACAGAGATATGATGCCAGATTATTGGTGGTCTAAAGAGCAACCTATGTTATGGTCGCGTAACTTTATAGAGGCTAAATAACAGTAGTTCAGTAAGTCATTCTAGGTCATTTACAGCTGCTACTAGTGATTCTGCAGCGTTCTGACTGAATTAAGGTAGATACAGACGTCAGCACATCAAGCTACCCGAAACTGCCAAATTTTCCCAATCAACATTGAACCTTATATTTTAGCGGTATAAAGTTGAAAATCTATTAAATAAATTTGACAGATTGTAGTAGCTTGATGTGCTGGCGACTGTACATCTAGTAAGCCAGAACTTTCGCGGAGAAAGTTTAGCTTTTCAATCTTAATTTATTAGTCACGATTTTAGTGATTAATAACCATTCATAAGAATCACACGACCTTTCATCTTAGGAACTGTTAACCTGTAAAAAGCGACTCTCGGATCTGTAAGCGAAAAAGCAGAGAACAGATTCCAAAGTACAGTTCGTGACATAAAAATATAGGTACCGCAATTGTAACACCTTCAATTGACATTACTTTAACAAAAGCTCTCATTGAATCTAGCACAATGTGTATAAACGTAGATCACTTTACTAACACAGAGATAACGGCTCGTTCCGATTTATTTAGCACGAACGATCAACGATCCGCTATGGCTGTACCGGAAAAGTTTTTGTGCAGCATTGATCTTGATAACAGTTTTGATGTAAATGCTTGAAAGCTTAATGTTATTGAAATCAATTATAAAAGTTAAATAATCTTTAGAACTCGTGGACCCTAATCTTGGTGAACTATTCCTGCCAGGGGCCCACAAAATTCAATTTTTCTTTACATTTTTTCTCATTTGCAAATTCATCAGATTGTATGTTGATCCAAATATGATTCGCGGCCGTAGCAAATATTTATTTATAGAATCTTAGAAAATAAAAATCACATCACCGTATTGAATGACTACTTATTTAACGAAATCACATTTGAGGCCAATTCTAACTTATGGACTTGTAAGTATTGCAAATTGTAATGATTATTTATGAAAAGCCATATTTATTACGGTCGCGAATAATATTTTAATCAACATAGGCACGACCTGGGGGCCTAAAAATGCCACTTATGCAGAATCCTAAAAGGATAACATTATGAATCATAATATGGCGAAGACAGTCCGTGTTTTTCTTTTTTCGCTGCATTACGTAGGTATAATCAAAGAGATTGGATTTGGATTGCATTGGTTGGTATTTTAGCCCGGACAAAAATAAATAACTGAAAAATCTTTCACCAATGGTATTTGATACCTGTACATTATGATTCTTAATGAATTATCTTTTTATGATTCTGCGAAAGTGGCCTTTTTAGGCCCCCTGACACTAAACTGCTAGTTGCAAAAAATTGCATCCCCATTAAATATGACTATATCCAGCAAAAAACCATTGTGGGTTTGCAAAGGTGTGACTATTTGAGAAGCGGTGCGTTTGAAGTTGTTTGGTATAGCAAGATCTACTGTAGGTAGCAATTTTCATTATGATCATTTAAAAATTGGGACAAAAAATAACTGACTGACCACGTCAAGTGCATTAGAAGTTGAAGTGTTTTATGATTTGCAGTTGTTACTATAACATGTTTTCTGATATACTGTTCCGATTGCTAGGATACTGCAAGCGCCCCGGCGAGTGCCGCTGCAAGCTAGGCTTCTACGGCGAGCGCTGCAACAAGTGCATCCCATTACCAGGCTGCCAACACGGTTACTGCAACGAGTCCTTCGAGTGCATCTGCAGGGACGGCTGGGACGGCCTTTTCTGTTCTGAACGTGAGCATAACTACTCTGTTTCATATCCCTGCCAATGTGGACATCATTATCAGCTTAAGGAATCCACTCCTCCAAGACGATTAGTAATAGACCCCCAATTGCACGTCATTTAACTCGATCCTAGGCTAGTCACATCCAGCTGCTACCAGTGCGAAGATCCTCGCTCTATATAGCCTGAACGAATCCTACTTGTATTTTGGTCAGTGATTGTGTGCAAGAATAAGTAAATTAAGTACCTAAGCGATAAGCTAGATTAGCGGTGTCTTCAAGTCTTCAAAGCATACCTACTATAATGAATTTATTCGCAACTTCCTACTTATTATCTCATCAATAGCAAGATATTAAATAAGATTGTTTTATCCTGCAGCTATTTGCCGTTCCGACTGCCACGCGACCAGAGGCTTCTGCGAGACGCCAGGAGAATGTCGCTGCAAGTTGGGCTGGGCTGGTCAAACCTGTCGGTCCTGCCAGCAGTTGCCGGGCTGTCAGCACGGATACTGTGACAAACCGCTGGAGTGCAAGTGTCTACCGGGGTATACTGGACTGCTTTGCCAGACTCGTAAGTATTGAAGTGGTTTTTAGTGAGTCTTTGTAATTAATTGAAATTATATTGCAGAACAACCATGTCAGACAATCATATTGTACTGCAGGCACGGTAATGTTATCTAAACATTACCAACAGGCCTACATTGGTAAAAAACGTAGGTCCTGCAACTGAATAATTATATTATGAATATGCCTTTAATGGCGCTGTGCTAAAACGATCACTTTTTCTTTTGTCGTAACTTGTGTGGTTTCCTTGTGTTACTGTTTTGATATATAAAAAAAACTAACGTGGCTTACTTTGACTAATTAAAATATCTCGACTGTTATTTTGAAGACACTATTAATTGTCATTTTGATAAAGTTAAGTTTCAAATAGCCTTTATTAGCAATCTTAAAACTAGTTTTACAATTTATTTAAATTTAAGGTTTACACATCTGAAATCTCCAGATTGCTATGCCTTCTCCGGGGATTTCCATAGCTCACGGCCGTAGTTAAGTTTTTTCCTCCGTGTACCTCCCGCAGTAGCTTTCAAGTCGTCTTCCCAATGGTCTTTCTATTTTCCTCTTTCTTTCTTTGGGAGACCATTTTGTTACGTTTCAGCCCCTTCTTCCGTTTTTAGAAACGGAAGATATTAATTTTAGGGGCTCATAATTTGACCATGATCATCTTTTTGCCAGCAATCTGCGCGTCCGGATGTCATAATGAACGCGGCTACTGCCGTCGCCCCGGCGAATGTCGCTGCAAGGTGGGCTGGACCGGTCAGTTCTGTGGCGAGTGCCACAGGTATCCTGGCTGCGTGCACGGCACCTGCAACAAGCCCTGGGAGTGCAAGTGTGAGCCCGGATGGGGAGGCATGCTTTGTGATGAAGGTAAGATCGGAGACAGGTTTTTAGCGCCTAAACTGTTGTATAAGTTAGACAACGAGGTTTGGTCCAGTTAGCCAAAAAATGCAAGTGTCTTCTGCCCTGATCTCCATTTATTTCGCGCTGCGCAACACATCTTTTTCTATGCATCTCTGTTAGTTGTCATAAATCTGAATTTAGGTACTTACTTCTTTTTTTCAGTTAGGTTAGGTTCCCGGAGGAATTCTTCTCTCGTCTCTAACAACTCCACATTTAGTCCTACCTACCAGAAGATGAGAACCAGAATATTTATTTATATTTTCTATTTTTAGAACTCAACTACTGCGACAAGAACCCAGACACATGCGAGAACGACGGAAAATGTGTTTCCTTAGAATCCGGCGATGGACACTTCAAGTGTTACTGTCAGCCGGGCATTTCAGGCAAGCGATGCGAGATCGTGCCCGACATCCCGACACCCACCAACGCTACGGCTACTGAAGAATCGAGCTCCGAGCTGACGAGCACCTCGTCAGAGACGTCGTCAGAACACGGGAGCACTACGGAACCCAATAACGGGGATAATGAGACTGAGTGATGTACTATTCTACTATTAGTTTGCAGTCATATCCTAGAGAATAAGTTAAAAGTGTGTATGATAACACTGAAAAAAGTTGATTATCAATCGGGCAATAATGCCATATATATTGGAAAAATATTGACATACCTAAATTTCGGAGAGACTGTTTTGGAAATAGTTCTGTCTAGATCAGCTAAACTTTCAAAATATATTTTAACTTCTGCCAAACTTAAAAAATCGGCCCTGCTCATTATGAACGGTTTACAACTCCACACACTAAATACCTAAATAATGGCACGACTATAGTGGGTGGTAAATTGATGACTGTTTTATGTAATTAAATGATGTTACATTGATAATGCAAATGTAAAGTTAAGTGGAAGATTGCTCGGTTCGGGTGATGCTATTTAGTTGCTTTGACTAGGTATGTTCGTGTTTAGTAAATACTTAATTGTACATACATTGTTATTTGTAATAACTTGAATGTTATGATGTAGAAACTAGTATCTACAGACTTGAATGCAATCTACTCAAGCCTGCCTAATTGTGGCCTGTCGATTTTTGCATTGGGTATTTTAATTTAAAACTTTAATTACTCATTCAGAACAATTAGAAAAATTTAACAGTTCATATACATTTTGGAGGCAATTTGATACCTTTATAGCTCAACAAAGAACCGGAGTTTTTGTTCAAGGAAGTTTTCTGAGAGCTTTTCATATTACTTATATTAGGTTCCAACATGATATTGTTAAACAGAAATATTAGCAATAATTTGGTTAACTTAATAATGAGTAACCTGAATAAACGTAATTAGTCGGCTGGTTGTATTTAGTCATGATCATAGATATCCGATGATATCTTTTTTCTAGATGCGAATGTATTTTTGAGAACTGTAAGGTATGTCTTATTTTACCTATCTGTGGTGCAGTTTGTGAAAGTGAATGTTTTATTTATTAATTGTGAATTGATGTATGATTGTTTTATATTTGACATTTAGGATTTAAGTTATTTATTTTAAAATATAATGAATGATGAATTGACTGTTGTTTGTGTTTTCCTTTACTTGCGCTGTGAGACCTTGCTTCTTGTCAAAATTCAACGGGCAGCATCCTATACAATGATATTCTAATAAACAGATATGTTATACACTTACAAAACGACAGAAAAAAGTGTTCCGCGCCGAGAGGCAGCACACATACACACTTTTCATTCATTTTACATTTCACTACAAGTAAAAAGGATAGAAAAAGGATAGCTTGATAAAACCAATAAGAAAAAAAGTGACAGCTAGCTGTTGTCAATTGCGCGTGAATATAAACAAACATTATTCGGGCTACCAATCACCGCACGTTGGCATCATAGACTTACAAATTAACTAGGCAGAAAGTACAAACCGCGTGTAC
This sequence comes from Mesoligia furuncula, assembly GCA_916614155.1. Classification (NCBI taxonomy): domain Eukaryota; kingdom Metazoa; phylum Arthropoda; class Insecta; order Lepidoptera; family Noctuidae; genus Mesoligia; species Mesoligia furuncula. The sequence continues at coordinate 23,714,054 of OU744806.1, forward strand.
AGAATTTGTAGTCGGGATTTGTGCCTATGCAACGAATAAACACTATTAAAAGGTAGGTAGGTGAAAAATAAAACACGTTTTAAAAAGAAAGAAATACAATTGTAAAAATAATCATACACCTTCGAAAAGATTTAATTTTAATCTCAATGGTAGGTTTATTTTAACACTATCTGTGACATACTATGGTGACTATAAGCTATTAATATTTTCTTTTCCTACATATTATGACATGTTTAATTTATAATTAAATATATCAAACAAAATTATAAAGAAAAGTTATTAAAAGGGAAACTAGAACTCTGCTGTAAAGATGACTTTACTGCCTAATATTCGCATCTGTACTTTTATTCTATGTCCGGAGTGCTCGCATCCTTGTCGTTCTTACGACAAAAAATGTATTTTCCATCTCTTTCTTTTTCCTAACCTCCAAATATCAGAATATTAGGAAAATAATTGAAATATATTAATAAATCGAAGTATAATGTGTACTTTCGTGTGGTATGAGATTCCTTGTGTTTTATTAACTTTGGTATCATAATTGGTACACTTTCTAAATACACAAAATGGCATTTTGGATGGTAATTACGTAGCTGCGCGCACCGTCTCACTCGTAGACGTGCGTGACACAGACTAAAGGCAATACGTCCCAATTAGGACGTTTTCTAGTCTTCACGATTTGCGCGCTCATAACATATCTGTTTACTAAAATATCATTGATCCTATATGTTTTGACTTATTTGCGAGTGTAAGGCAAAATATGCCGTATTTATTGCGTTGACTTAGAAACTTGATCAATTTAGATCTCCAAGGGACTGTAGATTTATTTAAGTATTTGAATAATTACAGCTTGATACCTCCATGCTTTCCTGAGAAAAAGGGTCTTGACAAACAGACGGACAACGAAGTGATCATATAAGGGTTCCATTTTTCCTTTAGAGGCGTGGAACCCTAAAACAGCGAATATAGCAAGGTATATAGCAGAGCATGAGTAGGAACCTATTGGCATTCACAGCAGGTGAAGGATTTGTTTTTTAGACAGTGACTATATGGTACGCTATTAATGTGGTTCACAAACTATCTCTACGCAGTAAAACTAGTGACATATAAAGTTGTGAAATCTGACATATGTAGAGCAAAATATAGAGCACTAAATTCACTCACAAATCACTCCAACTGTCTAAACTCTACATACAAAGTCTTGTAACTTTATTGACATATCCCGGATCGTTAACTGCGCCTATAGTAATTGACGGAAACACATTTATGATTTGATTACCAATTTCAATAATTTACATCGAGAAGCAATTCATATTTAAAATAAAATATTCATTGCTGAGAAATATCGGGAACTGGAAATGGAATATGTTTGATAAACCAGACGTGATCAATTAAATAAAACTAGTTGCGTCATTCACCGTGCACCGATATGAAACGGTGGTCAATTTTAATCTGATCCCCTTGCTTAGGTACATTAGATTGCAGTGCCGAATTAATACTACTTAATGCCCTAAGCAATCCACGCCTGTAGGCCCTCCTATCCACTAGTCGCCTCGTATTTTTCCAAAACATCGACGAGCTATTTGTAAAGACTGGCGCACATCTCTAGCTAGAGTGATTTTTGAGTCTTGTAATATTTTGCTGGTAAACAGCCTTGCCTTTCATGTGCTAGCGAATACTGTATCGGTGCTGTTTCTGCCTTATGGTGCCCCCGAGCAATTGTTTAATTTGCTTATGGGCTAATTCGGCACTGGATATACGTACGTACATAGATAGGTATTTTGTCAAACTCGCCTCTGAGATCATTTGCAGCGAAATTGCAACATTCGGTTGAGATACAAACCTATAAATGGGTGTATCTGTGAATATAGATTGCGATCTAATTTAACAGCTTTTAACACGTACACAAATGGAGTTGGGCAGGACATCTGGCAAGGTGCAGTGATGATAGGTGGAGTGAGGCTGTGACAGGGTGGCGTCCAAGGACTGGGAGAGAGATGTCGGTAGACCAGCGGCGAGATGGGCAGACGACATTGTTGCCATCGCGGGCTAAACCTGGATGAGGCTGGCACAGGAGCGCGGGGATTAGCACAAGACTAGAGAGGTCTATGGCCAGCAGTGGGTAAGATTAGGCTGTGGATGATGCCGAATACGTACATAATACCTTAACCATCATATTATTATTATTAGCCTGTGTTGTCCCACTGCAGGATAAAGGCCTCCCTTCCCTCTTCCACTTTTCCCGGTCTACTGCGACTGTGGGCCAATCCTTTAAGAAGGAGTTCGGCTCATCCCGCCATCTCTTTCTGGGCCTGCCGCGCAGTCGTTTCCTGCCATTGGGGATCCACTGAGTGGTGGGCTTTTGCATATTGCTGCTCCGACATGCGACAGATATGGCCAGCCCAATTCCACTTTAGTCCAGCAGGTGTGCGGCCAGCGACGGCTATTTGTGTTTTGGAACGAATAGAGTTCTTAATGCGGTCTGTGAGTTTGACACCTAGTATACTTCATTCCATAGACCGGCAGACTCCAAGTGCAGACTTTTGATGCTTTGTAAGTGACTGGAGGTGAGGGTGGGAAGAATGCACATGTCCATGAGCTTTCGTTTTAGTGAAAGCGGGAGAGGTCCTTTCATGACTAACATAACCATATAAATATATAACACTAGCTGTGCCCCGCGGTTTCACCCGCATAAGTGTCGACCCAGTGGGAATATTGTGATAAAAAGTAGCCTACATTTTAATCCAGGGTGTCAGCTACCTCCATACAAAACTTTATCAAAATTGACCCAGCCGTTTGAGCGTGAAGAAGTAACAAACATATAAACACACATACACACTCACAAACTTTCGCCTTTATAATATTAGTGTGATAACCATCATAACTAAGAAGTAAATCTTTAAGCTTCTACAGAAATGAATCACCCTTCGCTTATTATAGTGGCGGTCGTTCATTTGAAGCCACTAATGCTGTCCAATCTGTAGAGTTCAACATTCTCCGAAATTCAGTCTCGAGAGGTGCCATGGTTAACTATTAGGCACAACACACACAAAAAGTATATACAGGTTAAAATAGAAAACATTCGACAAACCGAAATGCGAGATTGTATCTATTTATAACTTTTACTAAGGGAACAAAGCTACAACCGCGAAAAAAAAATCAGCTGTTCCCTACATTTTGACGAAGTAGTTATGCGAACAGAAATGTAGGGAACGGCTGATTTTGTTTTCTCAATTTCAGGTTTGGTCCATTCCTTCCGTCTATTCCTTTTACATTGGAAACCTACATGGATAAACCAGACTCTATGAAAACGGGACGTTATAAAACTCACAAAAAACTTTAAACATATCCTATAAAACATAACCGCCGATTAATAATAATATTAATTACTTATTGATGAATTATTCACATAATCAAACACATGTTAAGCAACGAACGTATAAGTAAATTGATTAACTTATGACCACTGAATTACAAATTCAAATTGATCTCGGTCACTCTAAAAGGAAGGCCCCGCCCGTCTTGAAAACTGGAAAATGTCCGTTTGGGACATTCTTCCAACGTGGCGGGACTAGTTTTTTTTGTACTTCATGTATGTTAGCGCATAAACTCTCAGCTGTTTGATTTAGTAGGATGACAGCAAATCTCCGGACTTGTCTGGTGTTGTCAGGAGCTGTATAAGAAAATCTTTGCATCTATCATGTTGCACCTATTTTTTGTCTCTGCATCCCCATAAGAAATGCTTAAGGCATTAAGTCCGCCTTTGTACGGTTATTTTTTTACATACCATTTGTTTTACTTGTGAATAATGTTTGAATATAGGTACAGGATATTTTTTTAAGCAGTGCGCACATTTTTACAGGGTTTTCTACCCACGAATATAAGCAACTTTCACTATGGGAAGAACTCTGAAATCATGAAAAAAAAATCAGCTGTTTCATACAAAAGTTCAATACCTAGACCTACTCGACAAAAATGTATGAAGCAGCCGTTTTTTTCTCGTTTTTTCAGAGATGAACCCATAGTAAAAATTGTTCATATTCATGAGTAGACTCCTGTGAAAATTTGCGCAATGCATAAAAAATATCCTGTGTAAGTAACTTACCTATGTAAGTAAAAAGCCTCAAACAAAGGAAAAAAATAGTCAGCACATTGTTTTCAGAACTGACTTGGCGTCAACAACCACAACAACAACTAATTGCGTAACACACTATCAATCACAATCTCAATCATTTTGAAGAATATTGCTAGTCCATTGCTTCATATGTTCGAAAAATTCATCTGCTCAACAACGTAAACAACGTAATGAATGTTGCTGAACTCTCAAAATGAAAACCATTCCTACCTACCCCGCAGGTCTTCCCTGGCGTGGCCAGGAGCTGTATCAGAAAAGCTATGACGAGAAATAAAATCCCAGTCAGCTAGTTTTTTGCAGAACTTACCTGTCTACTCTGGGTAGTAGGTAAGTTGCGTAGACCAGTCTTTTTTTTTTCAGGATGGATTTTTTAAGTGGCAGTGGGCAGGGCACATTGCTCGCAGAACAGATGGCCGATGGTGCCGAAAGGTTCTGGAGTGGCGACCGCGTACCGGAAGACGTAGCGTTGGAAGGCCTCCCACAAGGTGGACCGATGACCTTGTGAAGGCCGCAGGAACACGTTGGATGCGGGAAGCACAGGACCGGTCGAAGTGGAGGTGCTTTGGGGAGGCCTATGTCCAGCAGTGGACGTCTTTCGCCTGAAATGATGATGATGATGATGATGGGAAATCATCAAATGACCCCCTCCCGCTCTGAGTGGAGCGGAAGGGAGTGTCAGACTCTTACTGACTAAAACCCACCCGTGTTCCTTCCTTAGCCCTTTATGTTCTTTTAATGCTCAATTGTTTATTTTTTTTGAAGGTGCATGCACAACATTTTGACAAAAACGTATCTTCATGTTCAATCAGCAACAAGTCTTTCGCACCAAGGGCGAATTTCGGTATAGGTATTTACTGTAAATAGTCGGAGGGCTACCTAACCATTTCTTAAGCGGCTTAAGCGAAAGGAAAAATAAAAAATAGGTTTGTAAATCTTTCTTCATACGATTACAAAAAAAAAGACCTTATTTGTAGCCAACCTTAGACACTTTACTAATGTCCGGCAGTTGGAATCCGAGCGCGAATTGATTAATTTTTGTCTAAAAACGTGTGCACCTACTGCGGATGCCTGAGCACCACCGGCTGCTGCGGCGCGCCTGTAGGTCACCTAGAACATGTGTCCATACGCCTCTGTCGTACGAGAAGGTACGAAAATGTAAAAATTTCGACAAAGAAAATCTTCACGAGGTGCATCGTCATTTTCATTTTATTCTTTTTTTTTTCTTTCAAAGCAAAAGTGGCCAGTGCAGTTTATAATTAGGTCACGACCTTTTTTGTATAATGATCTCATTTTATCCATCGAAGAAATAGTTACTAATACAGGATTACTGACCTCTATAATACAATAGTCTCTATACAGAACTCAATTGTTTAGGACTGTACTTTTGGTATTTTGCGTTTCTGGTATTTTGCATATCTGGTATATGGCGAATCCGGTGTTTTGCGAGTCTGGTAATTTGCGAATCTGGTATTTAGCGATTCTGGTATTAAGCTTCGGAGCCATTGTGTTTTCCCTTCCGTATCAAAAAGGTCCTATAAAAGTGTGAGGAGCAGGGTGTAAACTTCACTCATCTTCCATAGAAAAAGGAGGAACCTCCGATGGGTGTCTGGTGGGCTACTACTGCCCAACAATTGTTATCGGGACGTTGTATAGCCACGTGCTAGTCACGCGGTAAATTTCACTTGCGCGATGCAGGATTTGCGTGACGTGAGTGTGATGCGTAGTTCATATGTGCCGATGTAGATGCTGCCACAGCCCTAACATCACCTTCAATTCATAATCACAATTATTATTGTCTCACTACAGGGGAAAGGCCGCCTTTTTGTTTTCACTAATTCCACAACTTTCTATTTAAAGGCGCTAAGGACTAAACTAGTTCTCGTTGAAAGAGTCCAACGCAGGCTCAGACGGGTATGGCGGGATAAAGAATCATTTTCGCCTAGTCATCCTGAAGACTGAAACTTCGAGGCAGAGACAGTTGACGCAACAGTTCACTGGTGTGTTAGGCTCCATTAGGAGCCTTGTTCAACACTCCGATAGCATTGGGCATCCAATCGTCTCATAACAAAACGTTGCGGTCTTAACCTTTCCATTGATTCAATCTTCAAGTTCTGCAACATTAACTGCACTAACAACACGGCAAGACGCATTAGGTGTTCAATTAATCATCCAATACTTCCGATTGCCACAAAAACCTAAACAAACTGTTACTTTAACAAATGTTCTTCTTCCTAGTCCATCTAATATTTTAGAAGTGAGCCTTAATATTTAGTCTTATGCACCACTAAACCCAATAAATATAGTTAATACCTTGTAATGGAGCTGTCTTGGCATAGAGGAGTAGTGCCTTCGTCTATATAAGCGCGGGGCCGACTGCCTGTGCGCAGAACGTTGGCACACTCGAATAGTTGCTGAAAGTAATGTGATACAGTGATCTCGGATTTTTATTTTTATTTTATATACTTACATATATAAACTTTGAGATGACGCTGATCTTTGGTTTGATGGTAAGATGTTCTTTTTTATGTTTTTAATTAATAATGTTCAGGTGTCAAAATCAGACGAAAAAATATGACCCTCCCTCCATGTGGGGCAGTGAAAATCCCTTCAGATACACTGATTAGATTGGTGTATGATTAATTATCAATTAGGTAACGAAAAAATGACGCAACAAGTTGTTTAGTTTACTCGTACGCAAATAGGACCATACTTTAATCAAATTGGGGAAGGTAGGTAAACACGATTAATGATATTTTCCTCTAATCAAAATTGATAGCTGACATAAAATTAACTAGGCTAAGTTGTCTGGAAGCTAACAATTTACTGATTGATTTTGATAATCTGGTAATCATGAATACTTATCAAGTTATTACAGACGTCATCTTTTTTTTCTTAACTAACGTAAATGCTCCTATTACCGCCAGTTTTAGCTGTCTTCGGATTCACTTTAAAAAAATAGATATAAGCTGTTATGTTAGGAAAGATGTTATAATTTATAATTAATCTCAACGAAGTATTCTTTGCAATTCAGTACTTAAATTCAATATTCAATAACACAATAGTTACTAAATAATTATTTAATCCAAAAGAGTAGTCGATTCTATTACCGACCCAAAGAATGCGGCAAGATTCTATTACCGATTTTTCTACTTCTTTTACCGACCGCTACGAAGTTGTCACTTCTTCTATACTATTAAATAAAATAAAAAATCGTTTTTAAGGTATTTATTATATATAATAACAATAGTTATGAGATCAACATTATTACAATATGAATATAATTATTTATTGCAACTCTTAGAGCACTTATTTTTTGTTATTTTAATTAATAAAAAATATAATCAGTCTCAGAAAACAGTCTTCAAATAATTATATGCTTACTTTTTAATTACCTACATACCAATTAGATATTATAAATCAGCAACAAAAATATTTTTATCTGTAATACAGTCGCAAAATACCTTTATAATACCTTAATAATACCCGAATGTCTGTGTGGTGCCGGATGTCTGTGTGGTGCCGGACTTAAAGAATACCACCACCCCTTACTTCCCGTGGGTGTCGTAAAAGGCGACTAAGGATCGTACCGGAGAATGGGCAGCAGCGTTCTCTATGTATTCCACCATCATACCATACTGCGATCGCCAACCCGCCTGCCAAGCGTGGCGATTATGGCAAACCCTCCCAAAATTGGGGGAGGCCTATGTCCAGCAGTGGACGTCTATCAGCTGAAACGACGAATACCCGAGATAGAAAATCCAGTCTACCAGTCTTTTTTCTTGTTCCTTCGTTAAAACAGTTTGTTTTCCACAATGTTCATTTATATATTTATTATTTCTCTTGTCACGCAGAGTTGTCCTCGGTATGCCATAGGTTTTTGAAGCTTCGTGTATGCTGGTCCCTTCATTTAGGTATAGCTAGAAGCGCAGCTTCTATAGTTGAGCAGAGGCGTACTGCTTGCGCTTCTGCGGCTCCATGATTCTATAAAAGAACACAATCTTTAAAGAGATATTATAGAATTTAATTCTTCGAAAGAAGCTTTAAAAAGTTACATGGCCCCCATTCCGTCCCGCCATTTTTATTTGATTTGAAAACATATGAAATATAGCCAATACCATGGAGCCATGAATGAAACTGGATAGCAAATATTATTTGACATTAATAATATGTCCTGTGACAAAATCTCTCAAAACGTCACGTATGCAAGAATAAAAAAAAAGCCAATTTGTTCAAAAATATACATTTTATTTTTGTGTACTGTAATATTACCAAAAATATCGTCACAGCTGTGAGTCGGTAATAGAATCAAGTATGAAGGTTACAATATTCTATTAGCGACCAATAAAATTAATAATAAACAGATAAAATATCCGCTTTATGGAATACTGTTAAATTTGATCTCATTGCTATATTATTTCTTTTAAAGTCAGTTAGTCTTTAATTCAGACAATAAAGGTTATTTACAGTATAATATCATTATAATAATAGGGATATTGTCTAACGTTGAATCGAGTTTTACACAAACACTTTAAGAAATAGCTTTGTCGTTAATAGATCTAACGAAGTAAAATAATTTTAAGAATTGAACAAAAAAAAAATAAAAATCAAATGAGGTAATTTATAATAGATATTATTTTAAAATACTAAATGTTCTCAAAATTTAACAACGCCATGGGTCGTTATTAGAATCAAGTTTTGAAATTTGGATTCTATTACCGCCTTAAATTAAAACATGATTTTATAACACAAAAACCAATAAAAAGTATTATATTAAGAGTTAGTTTAGATAACGATTATATACGTTATAGTTGTAATGTGATAGCAAGAAGTCAAATCCATTTTTAGTGTGTCATTTTCCTTAAGTAATATTTAGGTGTACTTACGTGGCTGGAGACGCGACACTATGAAAAGTGCGTCCGCTTCGGGCGCGTCCCACTCACCGTCAAATTATTTCTTTCACTGGCTATTTAAACACACAAACTTTACTCTTTTTGCTGTCCAACAAAAATACGTAACTAATTTTTAAGGTATGACTTTTCTGGAACCCTATGTTATGTCTAATATGAGTGATTTAAAAATTAGATCGTTAATAGAGTACACATTTTAGGGGGTCGTTAATAGGAGCTTTTACGTTACTAAAGACTTTTTTTTTTATTGAATTTCATATTTTCGAGGCCTTGCCTCCAAAAGGACTGTTTTCCCTTACATTTTCCCTGCTTCCTATCAAACTATTTTGATACAAACTCATAAGTCCTTTACGGCTTAACTAGGCTTTGGTTCCATCAACTAGGTTAGTCATCAGTTGCCTAGCCTTTTCCTAACTATGTTGGGGTCGGCTTCCAGTCTAACCGGATGCAGCTGAATACCAGTATTGTACATGGAGCGACTACCTATCTGTCCTCCACAACCCAGTTACTGGGTAATACGATACCCCTTGGTAAGACTGGTTGTCAGACTTTCGGGCTACTACCCGTAACGACTGTCAAAGATCCACGAATGACAGCCGGGACCAACGGCTGAACGTGCCTTCCGAGGCACGGAAGGGTCTCGGTTTGTAAAGATGTTCACCCACCCACATACCATCCGCGGCAAGCGTAGCTTAACCTGATCGACCGACCTGTGCGGCTGTTATTATTTAGCCACGGACCCCTACGCGGCAGGGCCTTCGCGGCCGTAACAAATATTTATTTATAGAAGTATAATCATAAAAATGATCAATACAACTCTCTTAGTTGATGACTATTTCATGAAATCATGACATTTGAGGCCAATTCTAACTTAAGGAGTTTTATTGCTGATTCTATTGATTATAATTATGTAAAGCCATATTTGTAACGGTCGGGAATATTTAAATCAACACACAACCTGACACGGACCTGCAAATTGCAAAAAACTTAAGAAAATTTGAATTTAACGGACTACCTTAGCGCATTCCAGGCATACACGTGAAGCATGTTATCTACTCTATTTCGCGTCAACACTTTAGAAGAAAATTATACGTAACTCACCAACACTTAGATCGCCAAGTAATCTACTTATATGGTGCATGCATAATTAGGTATGCATATTAACAAGTGTAAGTTACTTTAGTGCCCATATGGGTCCATTACTTACACAGATAACCTCCATTACTTAACATCCCGTCATGATGAGACGTATCGCCTTTACATACATAGACATGTGACATTAATTGAAGCAGGCGTTTCCGTCATCTTCTAATGTGGTCGGGGATTTAGGAGAGATAGGTGGTTAGGTTGACCACAAATTGAATAGTCCCGTCATATCTTGAGGATGTTGCATCAGATTTAGAGGGGAATTGATAACGACATAATGTTAGCAAACCTGTTATGATTTAGGAGGGATATCTACATATTATTTTATCATTAGGTATATACTCCTATAAAGATAGCGATTTCAGTTTTTTTTTGTAATTTGATATAGATATATTTGTAGGGAACTTAGGAATGGTAGGTACTGTAAAGGGTGTCCACTAAATTCAACCTTATGTAGTGCACGCTGGCTATAATTTAGCGCTGGTTCCATTCGAACATTCAAGCAAGAAGTTTAGGACCCCGTGTCAAATATTTTATTAGGTTTTTTTTTGGAAAAACTGCAAGTTTAGTCGGTAATATGTAAATACGTTCAGTCAATTAAACGTGAAGAGATCGTAACGTTGTTTGATTTCTTTGAAGGGCTCATTAGTCCTTTCACACGGTTAGCGGTCTTAACCACTAGGTATTGATAGTATGTTGGGTCTTGCATTAGATTTATTGGTAAGAATTCAGGGATATCAGACTGCTTTTAAGCAGGATAATTTTTATTCTAAAATTTTCGTTTAGAATCTGGAATTAGTTTATTGGTACAGGACTCAATTATGACTATGTGGCTCAGATAATTTACTGTTTCCTGAGTCACACTTTGTGTCATTAAGTTTTGAATTGTTTTTAAATCATTTTGATATTTTCATTTCATTCTAAGATTTAAGATGAATTCAAAACTTGATGTCAGCATCAGATTTGGGTTTTTGATATGGGTTTTTGGTTTAATTTTTTTTTGTATCTTTGACAGTAGTTACGGTTCGTCAGAAGCCCGAAAGTCTGACAATCAGTCTTACCAAGACGTATCGTGTTATCCAGTAACTAGGTTGTGGAGGTCAGATAGGCAGTCGTTTTACGTAAAATACTGGTATTCAGCTGCTTCCGGTTAGACTGGAAGCCAACTCTAACTAAAAGTAGTTGATAAATGGCTAGGTAGATGATGAAGTTTTTGGTTTATAGTAGATTCTTAACAATCACTCCGAAGAATTCTTTCTCTCAGGCTCTGACTTTAAACATACCGATCTTGGCCTTATTCCGTAGCGACTATGGACTTAATTTGGATTATGTCAATGCTACTCAACCTGCTATGGGTCTATGCATATCTTACAGCACCCTCAGGAAACGAAAAGGATCTATTACTGACACGGCAACACAAGTTACATACTATTACTAATTACATCCAATGATTGATGAAGCACTTACATCGCTAATACTCGCTGCACGGTAGATCAGGCGCGTATTTTTACACTTTTTATAAAGAAAAGTGGACGTAACCCTCTTCAGTGTTACTTACGTTAAGTAAGGATTGTTAATCATATTCGTCATATGCAAGTAAGTACGTAACTTTGGGTAGTGTTAAATGTTCGTGCTTAGTTCGCTATAAATTCAGAATGGTACGGTAATTGAATATGAAAATGATTGAATTTATCAATGTTATTAGCTTACTTTGTAAAGTATTATATTATTTTAATTATTGTGAATGTGAAGACAATGTGGGTCATTTTATTCAATTTTTTAAATTTTTATTATTTAATTTTCGACATGGTCTGGCAGTTTCAGTAATTTATGTGGCCTACCCAAATGTCCTTTCTTTGGCATTGTTCGTCGAATTGTTGAGCTCCTTAAGTTTTGAGTTGAGATGCACGATTTCTGACGAATGCGTGCACTGACTGGACAGGTCCTCTCAATCTGTGTGGTTCTTTCCTCGAAAGACCACCTCAGACATCGATCTACATGGTCTTCATATAACCTGACCAGGATTATGTCTGGAATTTAAAAGAGACTGTGATGTGACCTCTGAGTTTGTTTCGGCCTTTCTTCTCAGAGTAGTCAGATAGGAAACGCCGACCTCATCTAGTTAAAAAAAAATATGATTGACGTGTAAAAGTGTTTTTGCAAACCTACCTACTTACAAAAAATAAAATCTTTTATCATGACTGTATCGGTCTTCTTCATGTTGCGTTGTGGTGAAAAGATTAGAAAATGGGACACACACAACAGATTTTTGAGTAGTAACTCAAAAATGTGTCTTATTAGAAGTTCTTTAACAGCAGAAAAATAAGTAGTTTTATTCAATTCGGTGTAAAAGATGATATTGCTAGAAAGGGGGTGACTACCGAGATGGCTATTAGAGAAGTATCGAAAATAAATTGGGATATAGGCAGGTGAATGGTGATGATGATGGTGATATATACGTAAGTACTCGAAATTTTTCTCGTGATTTGGATGAAACTGCAAAACAATGCAAAATGATGTTCTAGAGCAAGTGTATTTCAAAATCTTCTAGCCCGTCAAATCTAGTTTAATTAGTGCAATCAACCAGGGCATGAAAACTAGAGTAATTCCTATTGCAAAATCTAAACCAATCCCAAATTATATCTAGTAAATCTAGCAAGTAAAGTCCTCCAATCCGGTATTAGGCAAAGCCAAATGCAAATGAAGTAGATCTGAACATGAGCACCGGAAAATAGGTATTAGAACATAATATATCAAGCACTAAACTGATTCTAGAGCAGTATGTCCTATGTCGGGTATTGAACGGTATTTCGACATGGGTTCAAATGAGCTTATTCGGTGTGAGGCGTGTAATTGATACCAACTGTGTTTCAAATATTATGTACTTGTTTGGGCACGTGTTGTGTGTTTCAATGGACATGCAGTAGATTGGAAGGTAATTTTTGTTTCAGTTTTTTTAACAGTGTTCTGTTCATTAGCTTGTTTTTTTTGTCGACATTATTATTCAACCCACAGAGTTTACTAAGGACATGATTTATGTTAAAATATTGATTGCGCCGTTCTTAGCTGATTACTTTTTTTAACCGACTCGAATCATTATGGCGATCCATGGCTACAATGATAGATATCTACTTACGATATATATTTAAGTACATGAAGAAGAATTTATCGAAGCCTTTTTACAGCATTCGAATTTGATTGAGGCTGTTATGTTACCCTGAAAAGCTTTCGATTTTGTATATTAGTATTTTTCTTCATATAAATACTTACCTATAAAGTCGTGAATGTGATAATTCATCCATATATCATATTAAAATCATCCAGGAACTTCAGGCGAGGTGTGTCAACTGCCAGGTGTGACCCGCACAAACAGCTGACTCACCGACTCATATTCGCTATAATAAATCCCACCCCTTACGTAGCTAAGCATGTGCTATCACCGACCTTGTGTGCTCACCTTGACCTCAGCTGGGCGAGTGACTAGGCAATGGACACTGACGTATGCCACTGCAGTCTTTCAGGTAGATATTAAAGGAAATTAGAGTGGAGAGCTTTTGCTTTCTTTCTGCAGTTGTTTGCGTAATGGTTGTTTTCCCACGCCGCACCCGCCACCGCTTTTCAGCGCGGTCTTTTGTTTTATTTTCTTTCCATGCTTTAGTTATTGTAAGGATTAAGCAGTTTCATTTCGTCTTTATGAAGACAAAATCGTTGGATATACTCGTAGGTCTACCTACATTGTTAATGGGTATTCATTTCTTTCATAGTCTTGCTCAAACTGAATTTGAATTTGACAGACTTTATGATATTGTATTTCGGTAATAATGTAACTACTTATGTTAGATACGAAAAAGCTTTGCAAATTTTTTATTTTGACAAAGCTTCAACAAGTTCCTTATTCTGTTATTGCAACACAAATAAATTATCTTGAATTTAACCAAATAAATTTCGGTCTATCTAGGACCTACTTACTGTATGATTGCTACGTAGATTGTAGTTAGGCTAACGCTGAATGAAATGTCCATGTTTAAAATTAAGTTGTCAAGCGTATGCAATTACAGTTCTGTACTAGACTAGGTTTAACAGCGGCGTTACTTGGATGAATTTACATTTATGTTACTTACGTTAAATTGAGGACTGCTTAACTTTTTTAAAGTTTTAAATTCTAATTTTGGTACGTAGCTAATCTCATTAGTTATGTCTTATTACTAGTTATAGGTATTCATAAACGTGGTAGTTTATTATTGGCATCATATAGTTTATGGACACTTTCGATGCATTTCTGGATTTGTTCTACCATAAGTTTAATTTAATAACTATTTCAGGCCAAAGGGCCTACCCTACGATACCTTACCTAGTGTTGAAGCTGTTTCTAGATTCGTCTGATTATTTGTTTTCTAATGATGTAGCAATATTGATATAGATGTCTTTACATCTGATCTTTATTCTGTGATACTCGACATCAATATTGCAACATCATTATAAAACAAATAAACAGACGAATCTAGAAACAGCTTCAACACTAGGTAAGGTATCGTAGGGTCAGAGCAATCGACTCCGGCGCAAAGTTCCGTGAGTTGTAGCCGGCTCGCCTCGCCCCCGTTCATATCGCAAGCGCAGGCGAACTGGGACAAAACTGACATATTATTTCTATTTAGGCATATTTTATTTATTTCTCAGATTTTATAGTAAACGAATCTTACAATCGAAATCGAAACTATTACCTACTTTTCCTATTTCGGTATTACGCATTGATGGTTTATTGGCTTTTTAGCAAAAGCACCTTGTACTTTTCTTGCCCTCATTCATACTAGAAATATTCATAAAACGTAAGGTAACAACTTAATAGGAATCTTATACAAAGTTTGTCTAGTTATTCAATACTATTTCATTACCCCATATTTTTTCCCATCCGGGCATATTTTCCCGTGGTATTCTTGGAAAACCTTAAAAATAGACGTCGTACCACAGACCTTCGTACCCACGTAGGCCGCAGCAAGGACAACCTCCACAAGTGGGCATTCATGGACGGCTCAGATCTCTGGTGTGTATGCGGCGTCTCTCCACACAGTGGACTCAGTGGAGAAAGTGGCTCACCCTTCGTGCCGGACGGCGCGTACGTGTTCCACGCGCACCTCAAAGAGATGTCAGCAATAGTGAAGGGGCCCGTTAGGGCCGAAGCCTGCCGTGTCATTACCGCTAACCCGGAACATAAAGGGCTAAGGAAGGAACACGGATGGGTTTTAGTCATTAAGAGTCTGACCTTTCCGCTCCACCCAGAGCGGGAGCGGTCTTTTTGATGATATCTCATACTAAAAAAAAAAAGGATCTAGTGGCTGCGTCAGCGAACGGTGTTTGCGTTGCAGAACTATGGGCCAAACAAATAAACATATCTCCAAAATTATTTATATAGTACTAGCAGTGCCCCGCTGTTTCACCCGCATAAGTTTCGATACCGTGGGAATAACGGCATAAAATGTATCCTGTGTTAATCCTGGTTATAAACTATCTGTGTGTCAAATTTCATCCAAATCCGTGCAGTAGTTTTTGCGTGAAAGAGTAACAAACATCCATCCATCCATCCTCACAAACTTTCACCTTTATAATATTACGAGTAGTGTGAAGTGTGATTTAATCAATTTATTTTTCCTTCCCTAACAAAGAAACTCAACTTATTTCGTATATAAAATAATTTATCTCTTAGTAATATTTCTTATCTCTTTAATTCCAGGTGCTGCTTTCAGCAAGCAGTCTATCAACATCAAAAGAAATAGCAGACAAATCTAAAGTATCCAAACTCCTTATCGGTGAGGGGATCAAAAATGAGGCGGTTTCAGACAAGGGAGTGAAAAGACACATTCCAGCATATGGCATCGGAGGTCACTCTATTGGGTTGTCTTCACCAGCTATTGGACTGGGCCACTCGATCGGAATAGGCCACTCAGTTGGCCTTGGCCACTCTATTGGATTATCCGGACACGGTATTGGAATATCTTCGGGTGGTATCGGAATAGGTGGACCCGGTATTGGAATAGGTGGCGGCAGTATTGGGATAGGTGGTGGCAGTATTGGAATAGGTGGCGGCGGTATCGGTCTTGGAGGAGGAATCGCGGCTGGACCTGCAGTCGCAGTTGGTGTTCCAGCTATCGCCGCAGGAGGTCCAGTTGCAGTAGCCGCTGCTCCCGTGGCAGTAGCCCCAGCAGTACAAACATCCGTAAACATAGAACCTAACCCAGTAATCTTACGTCAGGAAGTACCTCGCTACATTACAAGAACCATCACGCGAGATGTGCAAGTACCAGTTCAAGTACCCGTCCCGGTCCCCGTCGACCGTCAAGTGCCGTACCCAGTAAGGGTCCCAGTACCCGTGCAAGTAGACAGACCAGTACCTTACCCCGTCGTACAAAAAGTCCCCGTGGAAGTCACAAGGCAAGTGCCTGTGTACTATGAGAGGAAAGTGCCATATCCCGTCAGGGTTCCTGTAAACGTGCCTGTTCCGTACCCCGTGACTGTTGAGAGGCACGTGCCTGTTGACAGGCCCGTGTACGTTGACCGTCAAGTACCGGTGCCACAGCCTGTCTACGTGGACCGCCCCGTCCCCGTTCAGGTACCCGTTCAAGTTGATAGGCCCGTCCCTGTGCCGCAACCCGTTGTGGTTGACAGGCCTGTACCTGTGCCCCAACCTGTTGTCGTTGAGAGGAGAGTCCCTGTGCCTGCAGTAGCTGCTGTGCAAGCTGTTTCAGCGGTCCCCGTTGCTATCGGCGGCGGAATAGGAGGCGGTGGAATTGCTATTGGAAGCAGTGGAATCGGCATTGGAGGCGGTGGAATCGGTATTGGAGGCGGCGGAATTGGTATTGGAGGAATTGGAAGCGTATCGAGCGGTATAGGAAGTATTGGCATTTCGAGCGGAATCCCGATTTCTGCTGGTTACGGCGGCCATTACGGAGGCGGCTATGGTGTCTCGTCTGGCGCCTATGGAGGAGGCTTCTCCAAGACCATCTCGTACAACTCTATTGGTCACCATTAATATGTTATAACCAGTTGTATCAAGTTGCATTATATCTTTGTAATTAAAGCTATTTTACCAGTGCGTGTTTCTTTAAAAGTACTCCTTTATGAACCCAGACAATATCTATTAAAAGTATATACAGGGTAGAATTAAATTAGCTAGAGAAACTCCGAAGATGTGTTGGGTATCGATAACTAAACACGATAAAATGAAAATAATTGATGTATTTTTTTACCGCTCGTAGTGTTGTTACTTGAAGTATGAGTAGAGAAAATCTGTTTTCATTTGTTTTAAATCGTGATTAGATATCGATATTTCTGTGAAGCATACACAAGAAATACTGCGGTCGATGACCCCACAAAAAGTCATCAAATTAATTTCTTTTTTGTTTCATCGTTACCCATCTTGTCTGCGGAGTTTCGCTAGCTAATTTAAATTTGACCCTGTATTGTTTTCCCTAATCACTAAAAATGACAAGAGTACTAGATCAATAATTCGCCTTTACCTTTTTGGTGACTAGTTTGCAGAAGATTTTTACGGACTTACCTAAATGAAGATTCAGAACGCGATGTATTAAAAGTCGATATCAGTTTTAAGACATTTATTGTCATGAATACCCATTATGCATGGAAACTTCCAAAGATAGGAAAACACACGAAATATTAAAAAACATACTAAATAGGAGTGCTGTAGCGTATAAAAAGACTATATTTTAGTCTATCATTAAAATCTATGGCACACACATTTACATTTTTTTTCATATCAGGACGTCTAATGTTAGAAAATACTGCTTCAATTATTGCTATGTAATTTTACACTTATTTTTACGCCTCTTTTATTATTGTACTAAGTTGCTACCCGTAGACAATCTAGAAAAAAAAAGAACAGTTTATTGAATTACCGAATCGCTATTGCAGGTTTATTTTCATAATCTCAAATTAAAAGACTAACTGACTATACAGGGTTATTGGTAAAACATTAACAACCTCCTAAGAGGTCTTTGTACTCATCATTATGAACAACTTTTACTATGGGACCAAACCTGAAATCGCGAAAAAAAATCAGCTGTTCCCCACATTTATGTTCATACAACTCGTCATAATGTAGGGAACAGCTGATTATTTTTTCGCGATTTCAGGTTTGGTCCCATAGTAAAAGTTGTTCATAATGATGAGTACAATGACCTCTTAAGAGGATTTTGATGTTTTACCAATAACCCTGTATAAATAAAAACATAAACAAAAGGATATTTAGGCGTCGAAGTACTCGTCCACATCGCGGTCATCCGGAAACGTGCCCAGAAGACTGGCAGAATTGCCACGTTGAATGGCAATGCTAATTCTTTGGCTAAAGAACAACCCAGCCCTCTGGTCACTTCCTTAAAAAGGGGACCCAATGACCTGAGCGTTTCGACCCCAAACGGCTCAAAGCTCTAGTTACCCATAAGTTATTATTTGCGTAGATTGAGGGTCTCAGCAGCCGCTATTAATTTATTTCAAAAGAATCACCTCCACAATTTCGACTAAAATTGGCAAAAAATCAACAACTTGTATTGCTTTTATACTTATTGTGATCTTGATCAGCCGGTGTATTCTGTAAAAATCTGACTGTGACAACTAAAGTGAAGTGAGCTTGAGGTGAGCTGTCATTCCACCTAAACCCTTTGTACAGACGCCAGCACAACAAGCTATCCGAAACTGTTAAATTTTCCCAATCAACCTTAATCCTTATGCTTTAGCAATAAAGTTGAATATGTATTAAAGATATTTGACAGGTTGTAGTAGCTTGAGTGCTGGTGTCTGTACATGGCACGGTTTTTTTACGGTACGGTGTATAAATCACGCGGCAGAAAAAACGTGTCCGTCAACAAGCTTCCATAGTGTTGTTACATGTATATGTCACGGCTAATATCCGAAGTGCGGCTACACCTAGTTTTAGCCGGCCGAAGTGCGGCTAAACCTAGTTTTAGCCGGGTACAACTAAGTGTAGCCGGCCACATGCGGTTCGTGTATACTTCGGGAGGCGACGTAGGATCCAAGAGCGAGCGAAGGGAACCACGAGGTTCGGTTTTGTTAGGTTACTTTAAACCCTTTTCACAGAAATAGGGGCCACGCGAAGCGGGGCTCCGTCGACGTAGGATGCAAGAGCGAGCGAAGGGCACCCCGAGGTTAGGTTCGGTTAAAACTAGGTTTAGCCGCACTTTGGCCATTAGCCGTAACATATACACTGACGACAGTGCCTACACACGGCAAATAAACCGTAGTTTCTCACGGCATAAAAAACGTGTCCCTACAAAAGATCAGGGTTGACACTTTTGACAGCTCACTTCAGACTTCAGCTAAGTAAGCGTGACAATCGCACTATAAAAACTTCACGCTGCGATTTTTACAGAATATATCGGGAGATCATTGTCATTGACAGGTATTTTTGTCTCACTACAGGTTTTTCTATGAGCCCTTCTATGAACTAAGACTGGGATTTAAGAATCGGTTTTAATTTACCTTCAAAATATGACACATCGTTTGCTCGGGTTCATGGCGGAGCCGGGCGCACAGCGCCAGGCGCGCGCGAACTCCTCGCAGTTCTGCAGCGCGCCGCGCGCGCGGAACTGCTGCGGCGAGTGCTCGTCCTCCAGTTCCGACTTCATGGAGTCTTTGGTTGATATTCCACACCACAACTGTGGGACAGGTGAAACAGTTGATAAAATAGGAAAAAGTTAAGTAAAAATGGATCACCTAATTCAGATATTTCCTTTTTGTTGTCTGGTTGACAATGTCTGATGGAATGAATCCCGCCTTATGGTGGTGGCTATTGTGAATCAAAATGTAAATGATTAAATCAATGATAGAACTTGAAATCAAAGTACAAAGCACATCTGCTTTACACTTTACTTCTACTGTCATAAACGCTAACTGATCGGGTGATGGACCGTTCAACAGTAATTACACTGGCAAATATCATTATCCGCCTAGCCTTTTCCTAACTATGTTGGGGTCGGCTTCCAGTCTAACTAGATGTAGCTGAATACCAGTGTTTTAGATGGGGCAACTGCCTACCTGACCTCCAATACCCAATTACTGGGTAATGCGATACTACTTGGTAAGACTGGTTGTCAGACTTTCGGGCTTCTGACGATCCGTAACGACTGTCGAAGATCCAAGAATGAGAGCCTGGACCGAAGGCTTAACGTGCTTTTCGAGACACGGAGGGGTCTCGGAAAGATAATTATACTGGCAAATATAATGTCATCAGAAAAAGATCCAGAAGGCGATACGAAATTTTCCATCATTTTATTAAATTAACATTACATTATGTGAATTAACGCGGTTCAGTACAGGAATAGTTTGTGTAGTAAATATTCTACACTTACAGTGAAACTCTTAAATATTTGAAAAAAAAACAAGCTACTTACATTCCCATAGGACAAGAAGAACAGTTGCTCAGACGTCATGTGCTCGAAGCCCGGTAGCTTTGGTTCTGGTCCTCGTCTCTTCAGGTGATGCTTCAGAGCCGCTAGAGCTTCTCTTAAGCCTCCGTTGTCGGCTATATTCTCTCCTAATGTCTTCTTGCCGTCTACCTGTAGATTAAGACAAGGAGTCTGTATCCTATATTCAACAGTTGAATATAGGATACAGACTCCTTTATTTGACACCTAAAAGAAGAACGCAACGGTAAAATTATAAGTTCATCCCGCAAGTGTATGTCGTTGACAAAAACTTCACATGATTCAGAAAGGGTCTGAAATGCTGCCTTACGGAACCCCCGAACAAACGGTAGTCCTGTCCATTTTCACATAATAGATCAAGCAAAAGTAAGGGCCTAAAATGCTGCCTTACGGAACTCCCATGGGAGGTACCGTTGACAATATTGGTAGTCAGCAGTAAGCTCACGTGTTCATCCAACTCGGGGACGTAATACCCGGAGTACTGTTCGATGAAGCAGTGGGTCATATTGACGAACGAGTCGATCGTGTTGCTGGACCACCACGGCAGCATGTTGCCGTTCTTGTCGAATTGACGACCTGTAATGTGGGAAATGTTAGTATTACAACTATGGCTAAACTAGGACAATCGCGCCTGAATTTGGGAAAGCTTAAAATGACGTACATTTTTCTGTATTTGTCAATAAACTGGTTCTGAATTTATCAATTTAAAAAAGCAAATTGTATTTTGTCATTCATTAATTTTATTTCTTTTGTTCCCAAATTACAATTAACAAATCTATTTCAATCGACAAGCAACAAACAGAGATACAAAATACTTAAAGAAATAAAAGTTTTTACCAAAGTTATCGAAGCCATGCGTTATTTCATGTCCAAGAACCGTTCCCAAAGAACCGTAGTTAAGTGAGCTGGACAAAATGAAGATATTAAAGAAACTTTAGATAATCTACATAGGTAAATATAAAAGTCAAGAACATACTTACTCGAGTCCTAAATCAAAGAAGGGATGTTGTAACATCACCATAGGAACAGCTATAGGAAATATTCAAGATTAAATAGAGTTACTCTACTTTAACTAAAGCTAGAAAGAAAAACTCGGATAAGGTGTAATCTAATATCCCTAATATTAGATTACACCTTATCCGAGTTTTTCTTTCTATCATAAAGACTAAACAGCTCTAACAATATATTCAAACCTAAATTACTATACTTATATCAATAGCTACGCCAAGAAAACTATATTAACATTTACTAATACACTGATATTACCAATTCTCTTCATCTTATTTATGAATACTCACTTATAGTATTCTCTTGGAAAGTATGATACGCGTTGACTTCAGTAGGATCGGTCGCCCAAGTAAAATTATTCCCTTCTCGAAATCTATTGAGAACTTTCTTAGTCTTCACTTGATTGATATTTATCATGTTCTCCAAATGTTTCTCAGGATCGACCTCTATGCCTTCATAATATTCTTCTAGTTTCCCTTCCTCTAGCAGCCAGTCTGGGAATCCTATGAGAGTTTTCATTTCGATAATTTTCAGATATGTGGCTAGCTTTGTGTCGTCGTCCATCCATCTTGCTTGTCCGACTAGGTGGGCTAAGGAGTTCTTTAGTTCGTCGATCATTGTTATTATCTGAAAATGTAATGTCGGTTTATGTTTTTATATTGGGTAGCAAACAAACGGGGACTCACTTTATTATAGTAAGTGGTTATTATATTTGCAATTGCAGTAACATCACAGGTGTGTTGACATCCCAGAGACCAAGCTAAAATACGTCATGCTTCTCTAATTACACCAACACAATAACCCTTCAAACCTGATCATCAACACTGCTTGGAGTTAGCTGTATTGACCTTGATAAGCTTGTTCGCAAAAAAGGTTATTACTACAAATAAACTATTATACCTATCATCTTTGTTACCTTAGGCTTAGTGACATTGAAGAAGTGTGGATCAGCAATGCCGTAAGACACAGCCATGCCTAACATGTCATTGACTGCGTTGGCGCACTGCAGGCTGCGCGGCGGGATGCTCTCGTGCGCGTGACTCTTTTCGTACGCGCGTTGGAACAAGTCGCGAAGCTCGGTCGTCGTGTGAATTGACATTACTTCTACCACCTGAAATAAAGATATCGATATGTTAATCATCATCTGCCTAGCCTTTTCCCAACTATGATGGGGTCGGCTTCCAGTCTAACCGGATGCAGCTGAATACCAGTATTTTACATGGAGCGACTGCCTATATATCGATATGTTAATATCAGGTTTAATATCCACGTATCTATATCTAACAAAAGAAAAAATACAGTATAAAATTATACAATAATTTGTGTTTTGAATGTAGAGAAAAAAATCTTATAAATCAGAGTTTTGCACTCTGATTTATAAGATTTGCCTTAACTATGAAATCATAGAAAAGGCAACACACAGGGTCGAATAAAAGGGTATGGAAGACACTTCCAGCAGTCAGACAACACGGGTAACAAACATGAACTCATAGGAATCGATAAAAATACTCACTTACACAATAATATTTGATTTGTATACCCACCTTAACCCAAATATAAAGCTCCAGTATCACAGGCGGTGTCTTCGCCACATAAGCTGCCATCAACGACATATACTTCAAATCAGGGTCAGAGACCAGTATCTTATCCTTTTCGAAGTCCAGCACAGTATTGCTGACGTTAAACAAACCCTCTAAGTACTTCTTCCATATAGGTGAAGCTGTACCGTTATTGCTTTCGACAATGGCGTCAGTGACAGTTTGTATTTCGACTATTGTATATTCTGGTATATGTATATAGTCATCGTCATCTATATCTGTTGAATTGTCTGATTCTAGCTGAAAATATTCAGAAAATTGGCGAATAATAACCTCACTTTTACTTATTATTATCGAAAAGTTATCAAGGACCCTCTGATAAAATGGGTATAGCAACTCAGTTGTAGAAAAAATACACTTTTTGTTTTGTACGTAAATACAATCCTGATTTTAATTAACTACCACATGAAACGTATTTAATTTTCTTGTTATCGATGGTTCTATAGCACGTATCACATGTCACACGCGAATATTGGATATTATAAAAAGCTGGTTTTAGTTCCATAATTATATATATGGAATACTGTACCATGTCAATAACTGCTCTATAAAATTTATGATTAATATATAACGCTATATCGTTGATGCCACTATTGATAAGTCAGAACTAGGTCCGTACCAGGAATTAGTTTAAAAGCCTACATAAACATGTATTAACTACCATTATTTATTGTATGCAACAAAATAAAGTTATATATACAGTATAGCTACAATATATAAGTCTCAAGAACTGGTGCTGTTCAAACAAAGTCAAATATTTAATTTGTGAACTATTGCAATATGCAATATGCCCGATGGGATGTCCCGTCGGCAAAAATAACGAACTTCAATAGATTTTTAACCCCTGTTGGGAAGGGAAGCATTAAGGCAGAATGCCTTCGCTTGCCTTGCTTCGTTGTACCTAGTTAAGGAACTCTTATTCATAACTAAGGACACAGCGGTTAAGGCAAGTGGATTTACGATTTATATTAAGCAGATTATTAGAAATTTTCTTATTTCTCGTCAAGACTTCCTCTCGAAGGATCATTGTTATACCGAAATTCCTGAGTGATGGACAAGTTTTCGCAAAGATAAGAAGCGAATAAGAATATTACACTTACCTCGTACATATCACTATTCGTCGCATAATATTCATTCGCAGTCAGAATTATATTCTGATCTAGTTCTATTTCCGTTAATTTGGAACTGTTGACGGCATCTTCTTCCAAAACAAACAGTTTCATCAGCTCTGCGTAGAATATCTTATGTACTTGAGCTATCTTCTCTTCATCGATGTCGGCTTTGTCACTGCGACGTTCGATCTTATATAGAAAATCGGTTGTTTTACTTATAAAGCTTATTAGATTGTTTAACGTTCTTCTGCCGTTGTGTCGTTTTCGTTCAGTATGCGTGCTGTAAATAAAGCATAATTTCAAAGTTGCAGCTGAAAATCAGCGTCATGTGGTACACCTTGTGTTGTCCACTGAGCTGAGGCCCTTTTGGCCCCATTTGGCATTCAAACATTGTTTTTTTTTTTATTGTTTTAAGGTGATTATTTTTTGCTGTGATGCCAATAAACGCATATTTCTTTGTTTGTTTCTAAAACAGTAATCAGTATTCAGTCATTTATTATTAGCCTGTAAGTTAAAATTCCATATATTTTGCTTTTCTTGGCCGTAGTAGTAGAGTGATTTTTTTGATTTTAAGAGTCACCAAAATTAGCTTATTTATCCACGAATTCTTGCAAAACATCACCACTTATAAGAAATCATAGGAGATTACAGTCTTCTTACCTTGGAAAAGGATTAGTAGTTTCAGGCGAACCCATAATTAGTCTGTACACAGAAGAATTCGTTGGATCCGTATAGATATCAAAACCAATGAGCACATCCATGCCAATCTGCGTCTTTACCTTGATGACTGTGTCCAGCCAGTCAAAGTTGTAAGCAGAATAGTTGAAATCTTCTGTCGCGTTAATAAATGTTGGGTATGCAGGGAGACCAAGTGTTTCTAGGATAGCTATCACTGGTTTTAATCCTCGTTTGTCTAGTGTCTCTGTAAGTAAATGATTGATTACAAATAGTTTTACATAACGAATAGCATTAAGTACTCCTCAGGTAAATGTCCATTGTTATTTTAGGAGTAGATTGGGTATAACTCCTAAATACTGCATAATAAATGAAGATTGATCGACGTTCAAGTCAAACTACAAACGTTTTTTGACGTGTTTCAAACAGAAAAGGTCAACATTCGACCAGAGAAAATAGTAAAACTATTTTCGGCACTCATTTTAATTTTTAATGTTTCAATCGTTAACTGACATACTTCTAAAACATTTAGATTTGAATTTCCTAAATGATTCATGACTATTAAAGCACGAATGGTTACGCTCGAATAATATGGAGTTCGTTGACATTCCATTCGCAATAAAATATGTAGGTACCTACTGGTACAGTCGACCGCATATATGTGGTGATACTTTGACTTTGAGATGCCATACGGAGTTTCAATGGGCAGATTATACTGGTTTGTGGCGAGCAGTGGTGGTCCAGGCCTGTGGTATCGGCCCCGACTTGACTTAGGAGTTGTAAGGTCGTGTGTGGAACTCAAGCAGGCGCTTTACGTTGTGTATTTTTTTCATCATCACCGCTCTCAACGTGGCGAAGGAAAACATCGTGACCAAACCGGTATGTCTTAGAACCAAAAATGTTACATCTACCAACCCGCACTGGGCCCGCGTGGTTGCTGACAGGCCACTCTTTCTCACAGCGAGAAGGCCCGTGTCCTAGCAGGTGGTTATATTATTGTTATATTGTGGTTATATTATAGTATAACCTGCTTTCGCGATTTATTTGCCAAAAATGTAAACAAATATGAATTAATGGAAAAATAACTTTAATTCCTACACAATAAAGTTCAGTTTACGCTACAACTTCAAACATTATTATAACTTTTTCAATAGTGCTAGTCACTCTGTAATCAACTTAATTTTCATGGAAATAAAGTCGATTTTTGTTTGACTTGAAATAGGGTGGGGGTGTCCAACACTGCGCAATTTTACTATAGGTTGATTATTGCTTAAATATTGGTTTTGTTACTACCTACTGACGTGCGGTCTGAAAATTTAACAATACTATACTAATATTTTATATGCGAAAGTAAGTTTGTTTGTTACCTTTTCACGCCTAAACCACTGAACCGATCATCCTGAAATTTTGCATATACGTTGTCAGGTGTGCAGAAACGGACATATGGTACCATTCATCCCGAAAAAAAGTGCTGACCCCGAGGAAAACAACAAAAACGTTATTATGATAATAGATGGGGCCACGAGTCTTTCGAATCAAAAACAGGACATCGTCTGTCGGGTCAGCTAGTACATAATATACTGATAGTGCGAAAGGTCCAGGGACTCTCACCCGTATTCATACACCCATTATACATATCCTTGGCTTGTTGCACTGGCTTAGGCTGATGAGAGATGTTCCTGTTGAGGAAGTCCCTCACGATGGAGTACACCTTGGTCTGCTTGTCTCGGAACCAGTCGTATGATCTGTAGGCATCAGGTCGCGGATGGTCCGAGCCCCAGTTGCCGCATATGTACTGGGAGGTAAGAAGGAAATAATTTCAAAGATAGAAAAAACATATACAAAGAAAAAAAAAGAAAGAATTGGAAAAGCAAAGCATAGCCCTCTTTGGAAATGCTAAATCAGGAAGGTTCTGCCATTGTAAACAAAAAACAAACCACATGTTTGAGGAACTTACAGGTTTTAGTCCTCGAGACATCTTGTCAGAGTTTAAAAAATTAACGAAATATTTTTTACTACAAGATACAAGCATATTTTGCTTGTTCCTCCTCAGTATGGAATCTTACTTTTAGAGGGGTAACAGATGACTTTTTACATGATACAACCAAATAATTATTTCAATCAAAGCATTGTTTTAGGTGATACCTTCAAAATTTCTCAAATTTTTTGCAAATTGCAGCGCTGCTTTACATTGTTTGTTGACCAAAATATATTTAGCTGCCATTTTTATCAATTTAGCTCTCGAAAATCGTCACATTTCCATAAAATAAAAAACCGGGCAAGAGCGAGTCCGACTCGCACACCGCATATTAAATGTTTTTTTCATATTTGAGTTGATTGAATGAAAGGTAAATTGCGGTTTACGATTTATGACGTATTAAAAAAAAACTACTTACTAGATCTCGTTCAAACCAATTTTCGGTGGAACTTTACATGATCATATACTTTTTTTAGTTTTATCATTCTCTTATTTTAGAAGTTACAGGGGGGGGGGGACACATTTTACCACTTTGGATGTGCCTCTCGCGCAAACTATTCAGTTTAGAAAAAAAATGATATTAGAAACCTCAATATCATTTTCGAAGACCTATCCATAGATACCCCGTATGGGTTTGATGAAAAAAAATTTTTTTTTAGTTTCAGTTCTAATTAAGGGGAACCTCCAAAATTTATTGTTTTTTCTATTTTTGTGTGAAAATCTTAATGCGGTTCACAGAATACATCTACTTACCAAGTTTCAACAGTATAGTTGTTATAGTTTCGAAAAAAAAGTGGCTGTGACATACGGACGGACAGACAGACATGACGAATCTATAAGGGTTCCGTTTTTTGCCATTTGGCTACGGAACCCTAAAAATAAAAAATCGAATTTCTCGCTGTAAAAAACTTTACCTGATAGAAGTTTTCGCAAGGGTTTGCACTCATGTCCATCGAGAGGGCGAGATTTGCCGCTGAGCGCAGACATTCTGTGCTTCTGCATATCTTCACTGGTTTCTTATGTATTGCTAATGCGTCTAAAACAATCGTTGCAGATATTAGGTGTAACGGTGTAATACCAAATAAAGATAAAGAAGGACTAACTTCAAACTAAGCATATATCGCACCTCCGATAAAATATGGTTACAAGTGGTACAACTCGAAAAAGTAAAAAACAGCGTATGCCATTAAAACATATTTTATCTATGCTCTTCAAGTATGTATAATTTTGATCACTTAACAATAATAGTATAAGAATAAAGACTGATTAACAAATCCGTGAGTTTCTTTTTGCTTTTGTAAAAATTCAGGTTTTCGAGTCGTAACCCTATTTTATCGGAGGTGCGATATGGTATTTTTTGGAGTTAGCCTGTTTATATCTATTTTAAGGCCTTTTCTACTATATAGAATTGCATTATTAGACTGAGTCTCATTCTGTGTTTAATGTTTCTTAGAAAGATACTAAAATGTTAAGATCAATAAATTGCTACCACTACATTCGATATTTTGAGGTCAAATAATATTTGTATAAAAATACACAAGTGTGTGACTTGCAGGCGAAGCCATAAAGGCTTTTAATTCAACTTCGGAGCAGAATATTATTTTTCACGTCGATATTACGAATATACTATGATTTCATGTTCCCATCAATAGAATACACAATAACGTAAGCGAAGCCGCGGGCAGTTAGTATTCTTATAAAAAACAAAACTACTAAACGAATAGAAGAAAATACGAGTCTGGATTTAACAAACTACCTACATACAGCATGAATGTTGCCTATGTTTCTTCATAACTCAACAAAACGAAGCGCTTTTAGCTTAAAAGCAACATGGACGAAGTACAAAATAACTAATGTACAGTCAGTACAGAAAACTTGTTAACCAAATTGACACCCTACGCTAATTTGCTGTGTTATATCCATTTCAAATAACGAGGGTCCGTGGCTAAATAATAACAGCCGCACAGGTCGATAGATTAGGTTAAGCTACGCTTGCCGCGGTTGGTCTGTGGATGGGTGACCATCTTTACATACCGTGACTCCTCCGTGCCTCGGAAAGCACGTTAAGCTGCTGGTCCCGGCTGTCATTCATGGATCTTTGACAGTCGTTACGGGTAGTCAGAAGCCCGAAAGTCTGACAACCAGTCTTATCAAGGGG
This sequence comes from Mesoligia furuncula, assembly GCA_916614155.1. Classification (NCBI taxonomy): domain Eukaryota; kingdom Metazoa; phylum Arthropoda; class Insecta; order Lepidoptera; family Noctuidae; genus Mesoligia; species Mesoligia furuncula. The sequence goes on from OU744806.1 coordinate 23,743,219, forward strand.
TTTCGTATTACCCAGTAATTTGGTTGTGGAGGTCAGATAGGCAGTTGCTCCATATAAAATACTGGTATTCAGCTGCCTCCGGTTAGACTGGAAGCCGACCCCAACATTGTTGCCGACCCCAACATTGTTGGGAAAGGCTAGGCAGATGATGATATCCATTTCATACAAAGTCAAGAATGACAGTTGTGATTTGAATTTACGAAAAATTGAACTTGGTAATCAATTTGCTTAGCAATTAATTTCCCTGAATGTACAGGCCATTTAATATTTTAGAAAGATTTTCTTTAACAAGGCCGGAATTTTAGCGTTAGTATATTATCTAGAGTAGAAATTCTAGTACTTAGCCATTTCTAGGCATTATCCACCGTAGGTATGCTTGCACTTTTTGCGCTCTTAATTTACATATAAAGGCAGTTTGAATGATTTACAAATTGCACCAAATGCTTGCTTATTATGTTATATAAGACTAGATGCTTTAGCCTGCTTTTGTAATATTATGAATGACAGAAAGGTATAATAACCTTTCTGCAAAGTTTTGTATTCCCTGAAGAGAATTTGACCTTTATATTAATAACACAGATATTACTGAATGTCAATTTGGTACTCTAAAACAGAAGACGTACTAGCAGAGGATCGAGGAGGGGGGGGGGGGTGGATTGGGGGGTCAGGGGGTCAGACCGGAATAAATCAATTTTAGACATGATACTTGACTGTTACTTCGTCTTTGCTTAGCGGTCTTTCTGACTTTTTTTCTTTTTGCCCGACACCTAAGAGTCGTAGTGTGATGTTAAATAGCTTTTAACCTTTCCCAAGAATTGGGCTATCGAAAGCAAAAAAAAAAAATTAATCCGACAGGTACTTCCAGAGATTAGCGCCTTCAACCCCGGTTGTTTTATATTATGGGGTGCCCAAATTGCAGTTTCAGTCTACCTGTCTCGCTAAACGGTTAGTTAGTTAGTTTCTTTTTACTAGGAATTGACACTATTGACAGTTGACTCCACGCTCACTTCACCTAAGTTTTCACGGTGAGATTTTTACAGAATAGCACCGCTGCATGTCGATTCTGTAAAAAACTCACCGTGAAAACTTGCGTGGATTGAGCTGTCAGTGTCATTCCACCCGATATTAGGGATTGACCAAGCATAAATTTACAATCATAATCGAGATTTTAATAATATTTTTATGCTTATTCTATTGATCATTTTATATACATTTCAAAGCTAGTAAGTATTTTAGTCTTCACGCTCGCGCCTAAGGCTATACAAGGACAAGTCTAGGAAAAAAGCAAAAAAAAAACAACAGAGAGATTCTAACTAAAACCCTACAAAATAGTAATGTTTTGACAACGGAAATATATATAAAATGATCAATAGAATTGACTTATAAAATATTATTGAAATCTCGATTATAATTGCAAATGTTTGCTTAGTCAATCCCTAGCATCAGTGGCATGACACTGACAGCTCACTCCACGCAAATTTTCTCGGTGAGATTTTTACAGAATCGACATGCTGATCCGGGAATGGGCTTAGAATCCAACTTACTATTTATTATTTTATCTTGTTTAGCTTCCAGAGAAAATAAGAAACATTATCAGCTTATAATGTCCCCGCTGCTGGGGCTCCTTTGTGAGAGCACTATATGCTTGGAAATTACGTTGGGTAGCTTTCAGACAGTTTCTTGGCACATAACTTGAAACTGGTGTCATAAATAAGTGTCTAAGTGCACTGTAAAGGTTGTCCGCTAAAGTCAACCTTATGTAGTGCAGGCTCGCAGTAATTTAGCGCGGGTTCCATTCGAACAGACAAGCAAAAGAACGAGGTGTCAAATATTTTATTAGGTTTTTTCTTTTAGGAAAAAAAAATGCTAGTTTAAGGTAGCACACGCATTAAATCGGAAAGGGATCGGCACCGTATCGCCTTTCGCCTCGCCGTCAACCAGGCGTCAACCTAACGTAAGCACGTAACCAAAGCGGATCAGAACCTCCGATGCGTCCACTGGGCTACGGCTAGGCGACGCCGCGCTTACGGCTCGCTGACCGCTGGTTGATGGTGTAGCAGGCAGGCCGGAGGGGTGAGACGGGCAAGGGTGGACGAAGAGACGTAAGCTCTGGTACGGAGAGACGTAAGCGCGGGGACAACGAGCCGTAACGCACTGCACCGCGGTTCGTGAGCTTGTCCCGAGGCCATGCGATTACGTTACGATTCCGATTAGTGTGCGTTGCAGTAGGGAGTTTCATACAAAGAATACTGAACGGCTCCAGTAGATACGGTGCCGATCCCTTTCCGGTTGATACGTGTGCTATGACCTTTAGTCGGCAAAATGTAAAGACGTTCAGTCAAAATAAACGTAAAGAAATCGTAACGTTGTTTGATTTCATGGAAGGGCTCTTCACAGTACAGAGCCTTCAGTCTAATGCTGTTAGATAGCAAGTTCTTTTATTTTCAGCACCTTCGCATCTGTTATTATTGTTTACGGTCTAAACGATGATTAATCTTCGCATCGCGTTTCATCTACTAAATGGAAGCATCCGTTTTGTGGTTGATGAATGAAACTTGTATAGCCACGAACACTAATATGTCAACACTTGGCAACTTGAAATTGCGATTTTTTCACGAAATAACGAATGCAACGTTGAAATACGACACTTTACATAAACCTCGTCATTTCAGCCGATAGACGTCCACTGCTGGACATAAGCCTCCCCCAATTTTGGGAGGGTTTGCCATAATCGCCACGCTTGGCAGGCGGGTTGGCGATCGCAGTATGGTATGATGGTGGAATACATAGAGAACGCTGCTGCCCATTCTCCGGTACGATCCTTAGTCGCCTTTTACGACACCCACGGGAAGTAAGGGGTGGTGGTATTCTTTAAGTCCGGCACCACACAGACATAAACCTATGGGTTCGAAAATACTATGTTCGTAATAATATAAAATTTCATTCAAAAATAAAGAAGAAAATCGCCTTTGAATAAAGCCAAGTGTATACATACTTATGCTTGTGACTGTACACAATTACAGTGACTTTGTCCTGTGCTATTAATAGTAGTGGACACGACTTATAATTCATAGCTCAGAGTTGGGCAGTTGTCTTTAGGATTTTTTAATGACTGAAAATACTGATTTTGTTAGTGGTAAAGAGGGCAGAGATTAGTGGGTGGCCCTGACTTACCTACGGAATACATGCATTGACTTAAATATTATTGGTTGTATGTCGTGGTTTTGAACCCAGCCAGGCTCTTTACTTTGCGTAATTCATTTCATCTCCACTGCTCCCAAAACGATGAAGGAGAACATCGTGAGGAAACCGGCATGTCCCAGAACCAAAAGACATGTGACATCATGTACCAACCCGTACTGGGCCCGCGTGGTGGATTACGGCCCATTCCGTCTCGCTAAGAGGAGGCCTGTGTCCCAACAGTGGGAATGTAATAGGCTGATTATTTATAGGTAGTGGTAATGGTTTGTAGATACTTACATAAAACAGTAATGATTATAAAAGCTATCAGTAACAGGATTAATATTATTATAATGACTAGGAACGGTAATCTCTTCTTATATTTTCTCCTGAACCTGAAAAGAAACAATAAAGTACTGAACAAACATTGTTTTGTCTCAAAGGTTTATGTGACTTAATTTTTAAACTAATACTTCGCAGATGTGTAGACATGACGATGCGAGGATAGCTTGTCAAGTCGTGGTAAGGAGTGCAAATATCAGATGCTTCAAGTTTTGTTAATTTTTGGCATCTTCCACTTGAAAAGTCTGAACACAAGACGAATAAAAAAAAAATTCACTAGTGAACCGGTCCAACGATGTTGGATTTTGGCACTCAACAACCACTCGCCTACGGGTCCTTGCATTAAGAAGTAGGTTCCTACGAATCGGTGAGGGTCAAATAATCCCGTGTCAACTTAAACACTCGCACATAAATAAACTCATGGTAAAACCTGTTATCGTTTTTTTTTAACCGACTTCAAAAAAAGGAGGAGGTTTCTCAATTCGACCGTATATATATATTTTTTATTTTTTATGTGTGTTCGCGGATAACTTCGTCGTTTATGAACCGATTTTGATTATTCTTTTTTTGTTGGAAAGCATATATGCCAAGGGTGGTCCCATGATAAGGAAACCAGGATCTGATGATGGCATCCTAGTGAAATCGAGGGGAACTTTCGAAAATCGTAGGAGCGACTAGTGCGTTTGTAATTTTTTTCATTAAGTATTTTAAAGCACTACAATTTGATGAAGGCTTGGAGTCGATCTGATGATGGAGCCGAAAGACAGTCGAGGGGACTCCTCAACGATTTACAGCAGTTACCTTGTGTTTGGGCTTGATTAATTTGTATTGATGTGAACTTTACACCTAGATGGGTTGCGACTGTCATTAGGGGTCTGATGATGAAGACGAAGGACAGTTAAGGGAATTCCTCAACAGTTTACAGTAGCTACCTTGTGTATGTTCACCGATTACTCGAAGAAGGCTTGACCGATTCCAAAAGTTCTTTTTTTATTTGAAAGGGTATACTCTCGAGGTGGTCCCATTATCATCAAGTTGGAATCTGATGAGAGGATTCCATGGAAATCGAGGGAAACCCTCAAATTTTATAGGCAAAGCTACAGCGATTTGGATATTTTTTAAAGTAACTTGAGCATTTGCTCTCGGAAATCATCACTTGGTAAAGTGGAGCTGATGATGAAGATCACAGATGGCCATCGGAACTACTCACTGACAAATATTTCACGGGTTGCGATTCAATTACTTTAATATGGTTGCTAAGCAATTTATGCTCGTCACAATGCGTATTGCGAGTGATTGTTGAGGATCTCCTGGTTCTTACCGGGAGAACTCCTCAACAATTAACGTCCCAGCATCGGGAAAAGCAAAATTTTGTAAAAGGTGATGAACAGTTGGCATTAGGCTATTGTAACTTAGATAAATTACAAACTGACCCACTAAAAAGTGAAAAATAAAAACATTTTTACAAAAAAAACAACCGACTTCCAAAAAAAACACTACAAATTGAAAAATAACTTTAATTTCGGAAGTCGGTGTCAATAAACGAAAACGCGGAACCGAAGACACCGACTTCCGAAATTAAAGTTATTTTTCAATTTGTAGTGTTTTTTTTGGAAGTCGGTTGTTTTTTTTGTAAAAATGTTTTTTTTGAAGTTCAACCTGCAGCGGTCTGTACCGGGGGTCGGGTCCAAGAACCCGCTTCTTTATGCAATCACACTACCGAATGGTCGAGAAATGAAATGAATCGAGCAGATGAACGTTCATGCCTATGTAATTTTTGTCGATGTCGCGTGAACGTGAAATTAAACAAAAATGAACATTCATAAGTTGAGACAGTAAACAACGCATGGCTGACCAGTGAGAATAGAATATTCTTTATTATGTATACCATAAATATTACAGAATTTAAATGTAGAAATTTTACAAGGCGTGACACTATGGACGTTCTCATCGCTAAAAGTGATCTTTTAAAGACAACCTTTGAATGGATTCTTTGAAGGCTATCTAGTTGATCATCATCATCATAATTTCAGACGAAAGACGTCCACTGCTGGACATAGGCCTCCCCCAAGCATCTCCACTATGACTGGTTATTTGATTGCCGTCCTATAATTCAACGCTATATTTTACTCCAAAATGGCGATGGTAAGTGTTGACTTACCTGGATGTTCTGGAGCCGACAGCTATAAGATACCCTGACTCTCTCAGGTCATTGCCGTTCTTCAATGGAGGAGAGTTAGGCTTAGCGCTGCTGGCTGCACCTGATGGAAAAAACATCATAGAAAAATTTGTGTAAATAATTAGACAACTTTATCACTGGGTTGGTCTCGGCTGTCATTCATGGATTTTTGGCAGTCGTTCCGGGTCGTCAGAAGCCCGAAAGTCTGACAGCCAGTCTTACCAAGGGTATCGTATTGCCCAGTAACTGGGTTGTGGAGGTCAAATAGGCAGTCGCTTCATGTATAATACTGGCATTCAGGTGCATTTGGTTAGACTGGAAGACGACCCCAACATAGTTAGGAAAAGGCTTTTTCGGGCTTTTGAGGTTCTTATTTATTTATAGAAGTGTTATTCATTTAAATCTATTTTCAAACAAGTAACAATAATTTTAATCAACTGTCTCAGAATCTGTTGTAATTTGACTGTCTGTTGATGCCATCATTTACGTGACCCGCGATCAGGCTAACAGAAATCAAATGTTCTATTAAGAGGACCTCTTAAATAGAGTAAGTACTCTATTTAAGATGTCTACTAAAATTATTGTACTTTTCTTTTATACACATGAAAATCGTCAACTTTTATAAATAAGGGAGCTAATACCTACATACAATATCTGTAGTCCACACCAATATTTGTTCCGATTTACTGTCCAGAAATAAGGAAATTATCATCTTTGTTAAATGCACAAGGTTACGTGAACTATACATAATAGGTCTATGAGATTATTTAACACAACGAGTGATGTCAGCGCGCCATAATAACAGACTAGTCTAGTTAAACCAATATTGTTACGAACCTAGATCATAATATTATATCTAGAGGACAACTGTTAAAGCGTAAAGCGTAGCGCACATCAGAGGGTCTACTCTCGTATGTGAAGTAAGAAAATACGAGCAAAATTAAATCAACATATTTTATTTCACATAGGTAAACCTACATTGCATGGGCAGTTAGGTATGGAACGTCAGAAGCTAGGTGCACGGTTCCTTTGGGTCCTTTCCTATGGAGAAGAGCCGGCAAGAAACTCCACGATTAGGTACTCTTTTAAAAATAATTGGCTTTTACAATGTTTTCAAATTACAGTAGGTATGGAAAGGAAGACCCGTCCGAAAGTACTTCAAAACTTGTTAGTGAATAAATAACTATATTAACTATACCAATAGGCAATAGATGTCACATCGTATTGTCCCAAACTAATCTTACGTCCGTAAATGTTACGGAGCAGGACACGGCCGTAACTTCGAGCGAAACTAAGGATTTCATGATTAGGGATGCAGCAGGGCGGGTCGCACCGAATTGTAATAATCCTTCTTTCGTATTATGAACTATCGCACGTTACAGACAGGCAGGCCACAACGCGTTTTTATGTATAGGAATACGATGCGCTGCGGCTCGATGCGGCTGTAATATGCGCCAGCCTTAACCCTTCGTAAGCAGAAACGTGGATCCACGCGAGACACATTGGCTTTTAATTGTTTCTGCAAAATTACTGCATTCAACCGGTTAAAGCTTGTTACGACATATTTATTTGCAGCTACGTGTTAGATAATCTCATATTTGCCTTTTACGAAATAGAAATTATACTTTGCTGAAATTAAAGTAGAGTTTACGAAAAGTAGGTAACTCACCTGTAAGGGTACCTCCCGTACTCCATTAAACTCCACTTATCCTAATAATATTAATTCAAATTAATTCAAACAATTAAATTAACGAGAAGACAAGAAAAAAACTGGCCAAGTGCGAGTCGGACTCGCACACGAAGGGTTCCGTACCACAAGGCAAAAACGCCGAAAAAAACATGTTTGTTGTATGGGAGCCCCCCTTAAATATTTATTTTATTTTAATTTTATTATTTATTATTAAAGTTGAAGTACAACTGAGTGTTTTGTGAATATTTCAAGTGCCTACCTGTTGCCATTTTTGATATCGAGCAAAATAGGGCAAAAAAATTGCGTTTGTTGTATGGGAGCCCCCCTTAAATATTTATTTTATTCAGTTTTTAGTATTTGTTGTTATAGCGGCAACAGAAATACATCATCTGTGAAAATTTCAACTGTCTAGCTATCACGGTTCATGAGATACAGCCTGGTGACAGACAGACGGACAGACGGACAGACGGACAGACGGACAGACGGACAGACGGACAGACGGACAGACGGACAGACGGACAGACAGCGAAGTCTTAGTAATAGGGTCCCGTTTTTACCCTTTGGGTACGGAACCCTAAAAACAAAGTCCACTAAGACGTCATATTATTCGCATATTAGACAATTCTAAATTCAAAAAGTTTCCCGCCTCTTTTTTTTTCAGACGCGATTTCACGTGATCAGGGTCTATTGTCAATAGCTGCGAAAAGAAATTAATTACGTTCTCTACTGATAAGCAACTTTCTGAAATCAATATTTAATGAACCTAAGTTAATTTAATAGTTAATAAGTGCCTTCATATTTTCGTAGAATTAGTTTGTGAATAAAATCGATATTTCATTTTATTCGTACATCTTGATCGCTAATATAAATGAACACTGGTTTTAATTGCTCAAAGTAAGAACTCAACGACGTAAAAGTAAAAGAAACAAACGTTTACTTTTTTATTTACGTAATGGCTTTAGAACAATTTTCTTGGAATGAAGTGGTCAGTGTTTTATTAACGATCCTAATCTCTGATCATTAGTGGGCAATATTTTAATTAATTTACCGTTACATTAGTAACGGTTTATTTATAATTTTATTTTAGGTTATTGTTTTGTTTACATTATGTTTATATTTTTGAACTCATCACGTCTCCTTAAAGAGAACGCGGTGTTTTTTACAATAAAAAAATAGAAGTATCTTTTTGCATTTGGCATAAATAACGTGGTAAGTTGTTAGTGGTTTAGTAGGTACACCTCGTGTACAAATCTTACCTTGAAAACTTGTGATGTTTCAGTTTATAAAATATATTTTAAGTTATTCAGCTGGTCAAGCAGGTACGTTAGACGTAGGAACTAGATATAATCTTTCTGGCTCGGCTATTTAAATGATTTACGATAACTAAAACGAAAGCTAAGTATGTAAATCAAGAATGTCTCTAGCTGCCAGAATTCTACAAAGCGTTTACATATTACACTATTTTTTATTATATTACAGTACACCATGTTCAAACAAATAAAAATTTACTTACTTACTTACTTACTTATTTTAGTGGACGACGTACGACGTTCTAATAACAAATTAAATACCTACTAAGTTATTTTACAAATGTATTTTTTGATTACTTTATCGGTCTAGTGTTGGCAGGCGCTAAGCTGCTGAGCACTTGTCCTGGGTTGGGTTAAGTGGATTAAAATGCTCGGTTCCTCAAAAAAAAACGAATCGTTTTTGTTACCTAGGGCAACATTTTTTATTGCCCACTTGGGTATATAAAAATAGATTCGTAAGCTAATTTTACCTGTGACTTCTACATTCATATGGGAGAGTCTACTATGCATAGGTCTTTGCTTCATCTATACTAATATTATAAAGAGGTAAAGTTTGTAAGTTTGTATGTAGGGGGTTATCTCTGGAACTACCAGTCGGATTTGAAAAAATCTTTTTGTATTTGATAGCCCAATTCTTGGGGAAGGCTATAGGCTATTTAACATCACGCTATGACCCTTAGGAGCCGAGCAAAAAGAAAAAAAGTAAGAAAGAATGCTAAGCAAAAACGAAGTGATGGCACGGCCAGGCGATGCGATGCGACGGGGTGGGAGGGGGGACGAGAAATTTAACGCGGACGAAGTCGCGGGTAGAAGCTAGTATTGATAAAGAAGCAAGTCTTAATTTTAACCAATATCGTTCCGTAAATTATAGGAATTAAGAATTTGCCCATTGTGTCACCCTTTGTACAGTTTCTATACCTTAACTCTGTAATTAATATGGTGTACATAATAAAGAGTATTCTATTCTAATTTCTCAGCAGCAGTCAGGAGTTTTAGTTTTTGCCTGGTAAATAGCAATAGTAAAAAGACCAAGATACCAAGAATTATTAGGTATTATTATTTTGTCTCTGACATATCTCGGGACCCTGGGGTCCCGGACCTTTGGAAGGTGTACGAGAGGCTGAAGCCAACTCGCAGAGGCGATTATTATTATTTTATTTTTTATTTTTTTTTTGCTGGAGAGTGATGAAATAGTAATAGACTGACCTCCTATTTCATGGGATTTGAATTTAAAGGGCTTACATGACCTAAAGCGGGGTCACTGTCAGACTGCATAGAAAAGAAAGAGAAGCGCGATGACACAACGCTGGTAATTTATTGCATAATATGAAGCAATTATTTAATTACAAAAAATCTATTGTTTGGACTAAAAAATTAAAACACTAATCATTCTGATTTTTTGTCAGATTATTCTACAAGCAACAAACTAAAACACTAGTGTTTTAATTTTTTTGTATATTGGTATGGTTTTTATTGTAAAAAGAAAGTTTGTAGAGGCATCTTCATGATTTTTCTATCGTATCAAATTAGATGTATTATATTTTCAACACACTATCTACCTAGCATATATCCTGAATAATATCATATATTTTCTGATTTTGATTACTGTAGTCGAACATAATTATACTTTTATTGTTTCTAAAACTTACGTTTTTTGCATTTAGGTCCTGTAAGCCCCTTAGCTATCGGAATATGGTCGCTGTTCTATAAGAGCAAGCTACCTCTTAGGTAAAGGTGACATATAGAATAGTGACATATAGAATGACAAGTTTTTAAGTCGTAGTTTTATTATCATCAGAGTAATATTTTCTGACATCGTGATGGGTTAATTCAGCCATGCAGGGAGTAAATAGGACTCCTATAAAGTACCACACTTACTGTATGTCACTTCTAAAATGTACTACACTTCATCCAGGAAGAAGACATAGGTGTAACCCGTAGCCATGTCTCGCCTGTTATTTATTTTATTCCATGTTATACAATTCCTGCAGTGTTGGCCGTTTGTCTACTCATGTGGGTCGTGCCAACGCGGCTACCCATAATTGTTTATTGATGTTCTGCATGTGTCTATGGCCTGTTACCAACAAGTTTTGCCAACAGCATTTGTATTGCAGACGAAGAGTTTGACTGCCTCATCTTAATTCTTTATAAAGATAATTAACAAATTACTGCACCTAGTCTAGAGTGTGGCCGGTTAGACTGGAAACCGACCTCAACAAAGTAGGGGAAAGACTAGGCATATGATGATGACCTAGTTGAGAGAGTACACATGTAGATATAAAGGCGAGCTTAACTCAAAGTTGAATATTCTCCCCGCAAACCTTTGACCCAGATCTTAGTTCTAATTTCCATGTTTTTAACGCTAAAACTCAAACTCAAAGCATTTCGTTCAAATAAACCGTTAATCAGAAAGTTGAAGCTAGTTGCCCATTGCAAAACGTAGATCTATGCAGAAGAACGGACAAGAAACTCCAAGGACACTCTTTTAAATCAAGATATTACACAATCCTGTGTTGGTACATATGTAATAGTCCTCCAGCCGGTCGATTCTGTAAAAATCTCACCGTGAAAACTTAGGTGAAGTGAGTTTGTTTTTGCTAGAAATTGACACTATTGACAGCTCACTCCACGCTCACTTCACCTAAGTTTTCACGGCGAGATTTTTACAGAATAGCACCGCAGGTCGTATTTCAACCACGGCAGCCAATATCAACGGAGACTAACCTTCGGCGCGGGACATATTATAGTGCACAAGTGTGCGCGCAGACACAGGTGCACTCTCTCATTCCTTACTCTCATATCCGATGGGACGGCAATCGGACACGGCCGGAGACAGATCAAGCAGGAGTTTCTTAGTAACAGCGTGTTTTATAAGGTGGACGTGTGTGGTACGTGCCTCGGAAAGCACGTTAAGCCGTCATTCCTGGATACATTATAACGCAGGGGTAAAACTAAAAGTAGTATTTTATTCAACTGCTAGATAAAGTAAGTAGGTATACTCACGGGTAACCGAAGGACCCATGACATCGCCCTCTTCTCCCGACCACGCGTTCATTTTTTAATCTTCTACACCATTGATTCAATACACAAACTTACAAGTTTCATTGTCAACTTTAAAACTTTTTATTATTCTCAAATTCACATTACAAACTTTTCGTTTCTAAAACTAACAACCTCATAAATATGAAAACACTGTTTAATAAATATGTATTTGAGGAATTTTCTTTCATTCGTCATGCATAGTTATTTTAAACGTTCAAATTATTTTTCAATTTAACCGACACCAAACACAGACATTCCTCTAAACTTTTATTCGTTTTGATTTAAATGCATTGCTCGTCAGACGGCTACAGTTCAAAAAACATTTTAATAAAGCCGGTAATGTACGACGACCTATGTTATAGCGATCGTCATTTGTTATAAGTTCGGCTACATCGCCTTGTGGTGGCGTTGAGCTTACTGAAAGCGCGCTATGCTACTGAAACTTGTCTGTAGATTCACTGAGGTGACCATGATTTGGGTTATTTGTTGGATTTTAGAGAAGTGCTTGTTTTGTTTATGTCTGCGTTTGTAGAAGTAAACAGGTTGCAGCTTGGGGCTTAGGGTGACTATACCATAATCAGCCCTATAGTGTTCCACTGCTTAATGTCATTTCTCAGCGACAAAAAAAAAAAAAATTTTTGCCTTCCGGGTTTTAGAACCTGAATGGAGTTGTGTGATAACAGCTATAAAAGGAAGATATTCAACACCTCGCAAAGTGTCGCAAGTGTTCTGTATGCAGAAGGACAGATTTGGATAGATCAATTACAAAAGATTGATAGATAACATTTCTGTCTGATGGAAGATTTTAATATTTATCACCGAAAAAGTGTGAATAATTTATGTGTTTATTTCAAGCTACACACTATAATAGGCTACAGGCTATCATGCCGCTCCTTATTATAGTTTTGGCGATCATCTTTTATAGTTTTGGTAAACAGGTAGCAAAGAACGTCTATAAAATATATAAAATTATATATTAATTTATTAATCAGACATTTATTAAGACTCTCCTCTCTCTAACTCACTCCGCCAACATATCCTAACTTTCCTACAAAGCATGGCCCCCCTTTCTACCCAGTTCACAGGACAGTGGTGATGTGCAAGCCAGCACGCGATCGCTAGTGATGTGCCACTCCGGTATCGATTCAACGACAATAAACCGTAACCGTCTCACATTCAATTCACGAAAGATTGCGTCGTACCTCTGTTTATTCACAGCATGCTTCTATTTATTCTTTATGTTTATGCTTTCCTGGTATCAAGGTCGACGGGTGCTTAAGTGCGGGGGTTACGGTTCTAAAAGATGGTCGTAAATATGAATGACATTTGTAGGTCAAAGTGAGTTTTTCTGCTTTTGATTTTCACTCTTACCTGTGTAGCACCTTCTAGAAATCTTGATCTTTCTTAACCTCCCTATCTTTTTAGTGTGTCCATGGCAAAAATAACATGAATATAAAGGGTTATTGGTAAAACATTAACAACCTCTTAAGAGGTCATTGTACTCATCATTATGAACAACTTTTATTACAGGACCAAACCTGAAATCGCGAAAAAAAAAATCAGCTGTTCCCTATATTTTGACAAACGAATATAAATGTAGGGAACAGCTGATTTTTTTTTCGCGATTTCAGGTTTGGTCCCATAGTAAAATTCAGCAACGCGAATACTGTACGCTGACGCAGCCATTACGGTCCTCACGTGTGCAGGTGACAGAGCATGCCGTGCAAGATGGGAGGTGAGCCATTGTCTCCGGAGAGACGCCGCGTAGGTACACGCCGGAGGCCTGAGCCGTCCATGAACCCTCACTTGTGGACGTATCCCTGCTTAAATGGACATCAGTGAATGAACCTGACACAGCCGCACAGTCACTCAGGTGCCATTTAAGCTATTAGAGTTTAGAGAGAACATAATATTTAAGTTTCTGAATAGTTAACACTGATATGATTGGTTGAACGAAATAAAAACAGTTAATCACATAGGACGACATGAGATTTGACTGGAATATTTTATAGTTCTAAAGTTAAGTGGTTATTATCGATAAGTTAACCTACACTACCAAAAGTAGGGTTAATCGATTAACAAATTTTTAACTTTATTATTAACTTATTCTTATAAAAACATCATTTAGGTATCCTAGGGAAACTAGAACATCACTATTTCAGGTCGATAGTTTCACATGAATATTGCATAGTTATTTAATGATTAGAGTCTTTTAAGTCAACCGCGTATTCAAGTAGGCCACATGAATCAGACGACACACAAATGGGACCCACTTAGATTCTAACTAGCTTCTGCCCGCGACTTCGCCCGCGTGAAATTTCATCCTCCCCCATTCACCCTCTTAGGGGTGGAATTTCAAAAAACCCTTTATTACTGGATACCTAATCTTCACTAAGAACACACCCTCCAAATTTCATGTCTCTTGCACCAGCAGTTTAGGCTGTGCGTTGATATATCAGTCAGGTTTGTTCGCATAGTATAAGTTGTTCATAATGATGAGTACAATGACCTCTTAAGAGGTTGTTAAGGTTTCACCAATATTTATAGATTCATGCAACTTGATAACTGAAGCTTTGTTGTATGACGTATTTAAGGCGTCAGGGTAGCTCGCTAAATTCTAATTTTTATATGTTTTTTTGCAATTTGCAGGTTAGTATAATGTTGTATGTTGATCTAAATATGATTCGCGGCCGTAACAAATATTAATTTTAAGAATTATAATCATAAAAATCATCAATACAAGTCTCTAAGTTCATATTAACCTATTGAATGACTTTTTCATGAAATCCTGACATCTGAGCTCAATTCTAATGTGAGGGGTTGTTTTGCTGATTCTAATGATCACAATTCTGTGAAGTTATATTTGTTATGGCCGCGAATCATATTTTAATCAAAATACAACCTGACACTGACCTGCAAATTGCAAAAAACGTAAGAAATTTGAATTTCGCGGGCTACCATAATTAAAAGTCCATAACATTCCCACCTCCAGTATTGCAAGGGTTATACAATATGATAGGGTTCTTTGTGTCATACTCTGCGTCGGCTGAGTCGATACGACCACGTGCATGGATATCTCCTTTAACCACACGCCGTGTGCCCGATGGGATTTCCTGTCGGCCAAACGACGAACTTTTATGCAGGGTCCAGTAATTAATGGATTTATCCTCTTAAGGGAGCATTGTACTTATTATTATGAACAACTATTTCTATGGGACTAAGCCTGAAATCGCGAAAGAAGAATCAGCTGTTTTTTACATTTTGACGAGCTATGCGAACATAAATGTAGGGAACAGCTGATTTTGACAGTCGTGACGGGTCGTCAGGAGCCCGAAAGTCTGACAACCAGTCTTACCAAGGGGTATCGGTATTACCTAATAATTGGGTTGTGGAGGTCGGATAGGCAGTCGCTCCATGTAAAATACTGCTGCATCCGGTTAGACTGGTAGCCGACCCCAACATAGTGTCAAAAGGCTAGGCAGATGATGATGATGTTTGATCCCGTAGTTGTTCATAATGATAAGTACAATGACCCCCTTAAGAGGTTATGCCGTAATTACGGGACACCCTGTATAAACTTTAATGCCCTCTTCAATTCCATTATGGGATGATTTTTTTTAAAATCCTTTGTAAGTGCTCACTTTTGTTAAAAAAAGTAACTCTTGTGCAATATTTCATGATTCTAACGCAGCGGTTTAGGTTGTGCGTTTGTATGTCACTGAATGGATTATGCTCGCAACAAATGACTACTCCAAAAAACTTTCGTACTGAAAGATTTATTGACCGATAAAACTGAACATTATGCGTATTACAAGAATAAAGTTGTAAAGAGAAAAACTTTCGAATGTTATATCGTTACTGCCAGCTACCAACTCCAGCCATATAAAATCCATTACATATTTATGTTATTCAGGTCCGTAGGAACTAACGACTTCTCAGTGACCTAGGTTTTAGGTGAGCCCTCTACGTTTGTACTGGGTTGCTTGATTAACGACCAGACCTCTATACCGACCTGTCAATTAACTACTAAAGCATGACGAGTGAGAACGATGGTCGATAGATAGCAAGTAGAGCTTTCCAAGTAATTTTGGTCATTAGGTTAAAACGGGGCTATCAATACAATTAGCGTAAAAGCACTTGTGTGTGTGGTGTAATGTCCGTTTTCTGTAGCACTAAGCTCACGCTCAAATGGCTACCAATTTTGAAAAAAAATTGGATGGAGGTAGCTGACACTCTGGATTAACATATGGCTACTTTTTATCCCGATATTCCCACGGGATCGACACTTATGCGGGTAAAACCGCGGGGCACAGCTAGTGTCTAAATAAAAGCACGCTATTAAATTTGCAACGCTCGACTTAGCGTCGAAAGCTGAAAATCCGATAGCGCGCTTTTATTTACACATTCATTTAGGTGTCGCTTATTGATATAGAAAATGGGCATTTAACAATCAATCTATTATTATAACTAGCCATAAGTGTTAAATAGGTAAGTAAGTTAAGTTAACTATAAGTGTTGACGCATATAACCTGGTTTTACGCAGAATGTAAAATCTATATTCTACAACGTGCCGCTACAATGGCGACATTAATTTAACACACGGGTAGGGCTAGTGCCCATTAACCATATATATAAGTATAGGTTAAAATAATTCGTAAATTGAAAAAAACATTTTTTCAAACAAACTAAATAATATAATAGTAACTAAAATTGGGATCATCCTTGCAAAAATTCATTCATGAAATTACTTACCTACGCTTCGCGCGATCGTACTCGTGGTGATGGGTCCGATTCTTTGTCGGCATTTATCAAAGAAACCGAGCTGCGCGGCGCGGCGCAAGTGGTAGGTACTAGAGCGGAGGTACTACAGCGGAGGTGCTTAGTCTTATAACTATCATCACTCATCACAGTCATCACTAATCACTGCTTTTATTTTGTCTGTTTTGGGTTAGTCTTCGAAATATTGTAGCAATATTCACGACGTAATTATGCGCACTAGTTTGACGAAGTGTGTCAAGGACACGGGTTCGGCTGAGACTAGATTACTAGAAAAGCAAAAAAAGAATTCGAGTGCAGTGCGGGGCCGCGGCGGGCGGGAGGGGGCGCGAGCCACCTGCGGCGGCGACTTTTGGCGGCGAGCGACAAAGGCAGCAGCGGCGGCGAAAGGAAAGAAATATCCCTTTACGGCGCGCCGACAAAGGGAATGTCTTTCTTTCAATTCGCCTACTCTTTGCATTTGTTTCATACTAATAGTATTGCTTATTCGTTTTATTTCATTGATGCGATGTTATGATCCGTGACCCCGGCAAATGACCGCTGCGCGACAGTTCTTTAAGTACAGGTTGCTCTAAAATACTATTTTCTAAAATTTAGAATAAATCGGTAAATAATAACGTCTAATGGAAATATAATTGCTTCATGAAACGAAAATGTGAAAACGCATATGTGTGTTAAATTAATGTCACCATTGAAGCGCCACGTTGTATATCTTATATATATATATATAAAATGGTAAACTGACTGATTGTTGATATATCAACACACAGCCCAAACCGCTGATCCTAGAGACATGAAACTTGGAGGGTGTGTTCTTTGTGAAGAGTAAGTATCCACTAAGAAAGGATTTTTGGGAATTCTACCTCTAAAGGGGTGAAATAGGGGATGGAAGTTTGTATGAAAGTCCGTCAGTTTTGAAGTTAGGATCTTCAAATTTTGTGTTTAGGCTGAGAATTAAAAATTAATTTATACGTGTCTCAGCGTTTTTGACAATTCCACCCCTGAAGGGTTAAAAAGGGGGATGAAGTTGTGTATGGAAAGTCCTTAATTTTCGAAGTAATTATCACTAAATTTACTATCTAGGCTTATGGTTGGAAGGTAACGCAACGATGTTGTTAGAATTTAAACCCTTAAGGGGGTGAAAAGAGGGGTTAAATTGTGTTTCTAATTATATAATCAATCAACACACAGCCTAAACCGCTGGTCCTAGAGACATGAGACGTGGAGGGTGTGTTCTTTGTGAAGAGTAAGTATCAACTAAGAAAGATTTTTTGCAAATTCTACCCGTAAAGGGGTGAAATAGGGGATGGAAGTTGATATGAAAGTCCGTCAGTTTTGAAGTTAAGATCTTCAAATTTTGTGTTTAGGCAGAGGATTGAAAATTAATTTACACATGTCTCAGCGTTTTTGACAATTCTACCCCCGAAGGGTTAAAAAGGGGGATGAAGTTGTGCATGGAATGTCCTTAATTTTAGAAGTAAAAATCACTAAGTTTATTATCTAGGCTTATGGTTGGAAGGTAACGCAACGGTGTTGTTAGAATTTCAACCCTTAAGGGGGTGAAAAGGGGGATAACATTTTGTTTTTAATTATATAATCTATCAACGCACAGCCTAAACCGCTGGTCCTAAAGACATGAATTTTGGAGGGTGTGTTCTTTGTGAAGAGTAGGTATCCACTAAGAAGGAGTTTTTGGAAATACAAACTTTAAGGAGGTGAAAATGGGGGATTTTATTTGTATGAAAAATCTTATTCCTTTTGTTAATTACCTTAAAACTTGGCAGGAATACTTATCTAAGTAAATTATGAAAATTGGCATTTTTTGCTTTTCTAAACTACCCTCTAAAGAGGGATTGGGGAGTGTCAAAATTTTTATGGAAGAATTTTAACGCGCAGTTAAATTAACTCGAAACTGCAGTACCTTTTTATACTTATGACCAAAAATAAAGAATAAGGTATCAGGGTTTTTCAATAATCTACCCCTAACGGGGTGAAGAGAGGTAGTCAATTTAACAGGGGAGTATTTTATTACGTGGCTTGATTAACTGGAAAATTGGTATAAATAATCCTTAAGTCAAGTCATAGAAACATCCCAGACGATTGTTCAAAATTCCATCCCTATGGGGATAAAAAGAGGGGACACAGTTTATATGAAATATCTTATTTATTTGGTTTATAAACTTTATCCAAAAAAAACATTACAAAGTGAAAAATAACTTTAATTTCGGAAGTCGGTGTCTTTGGGTTTGTATTTTAGTTTTTTGCCATCGACTTCTGAAATTAAAGCTATTTTTCACTTTGTAGTGTTTTTTTGGAAGTCGTTTTTTTTTTTTTGTTAAAACGTTTTTATTTCTCGCTTTTTAGTGGGTCTGTTTATAATTTATCTAAATTACGATAGCCTAATGTCAACTTGCTCATCGGCTTTACCAAAATATTGCGTTTCCCGATGCAGGGACATTAATTGTTGAGGAATTCTCCTGGTATTTCACCATCAGCTCCTATAATATGTATGCTCGTCACAATGGAAATGGTGATTTCACCATTTCCATTGTGATATACATTGCTTAACAATCATGTTAAAGTAATCGAATCGCAACCCGTGAAATACTTATTATTGAGTAGTTCTGGTGGCCATCTGTAGTCTTCATCATCAGTTCCACTTCACCAAATAGTGCTTTTCGAGAGCAAATGCACGAGTTACTATAAAAAAAAATACCAAAATTTCTATAGGTGTGCCTATAATATTTGAAGAGTTCCTTCGATTTCTCCAGGATCCCATCATCAGATCCTGACCTGATGACAATTGGACCACCTGGAAAGTATATATACACTTTCAAACAAAAAAAAATTCAAATCGGTGTAGCCGTCTTCGAGTAATCGGGAACGTACTTAAAAAAAAAGATTCCGACGAACTGAGAACTTCCTCCTTTTTTTGACGTCGGTAAAAATAAAAAAGGGGGTTTTAGGGTTTTTCAAAAATCGCCTCCTACCAAGTTGGAAAAGGGTTATAAAGTTCAAGGGTTGGATTTTACTGCTTGCTTCCATTGACTCGAAAATGAGTATGGGTCTTTGAGTCAAGTTATGAACACATCCCAAACGATTTTTCAAAATTCCATCCCTGTTGGAGTGAATATCGGGGATACAGTTTATTTGCAAAATACAGAAACCCTTTGATCTATAAACTTAAAAATTGGCCCAAATACTTATTTATCTAAATAAATGATACGATCATAAACATACATTTTCGAAATTTTAATAGTACGAATTTCACGCGGACGAAGTCGCGGGCAGAAGCTAGTAAGTAATAAACTATTTTTCCTAGAACATATCAAAGTGATTACATGACTCAACTCTCAACAGAGTCTCTTTCCCACCCTTCAATAAAACAACTCCATTCAGTACTGATGAAAAAACTTTATTTTGCACCACAACAACAATACGGACACGATCTCAACGCTTAAAGAAAAATATTTACACAACAAACGACGTTCGACAGAGATTACCACCCATGACCATATCCACCACCGTATCCTCCTCCGTATGAGCCCCCGTACGATCCAACCGACACGTACTTCTGTACCACGGGCTGCGCGTAAGTCTGTACCACAGGCTGGGCCACCACGTGTTGGGCCACAGTTTGTACCACTGGGGCAGCGTGGACCACAGGCTGCGAGATCACTGGGGCAGCGTGTACCACAGGCTGCGAGATCACTGGGGCCGCGTGGACCACTTGCTGTGCTACTTGTACTGGGTGCACGATCTGGGGGAAAAGAGGTTGGGTCAATTATTGGTGTGCAATGGTGTGCAAACTTTTTTCGTGCGGATGTGACTGGAAACAGTGTTATGTCTTCTGAATTACGATGTCGATGAGGGCATTGACTTGACCGCTTTTTTTACTTGATGTCAATGGTCTACCAATAAAATCAACTACATTGTACTGACATCACGTATTTTTGAACATAAATTAACTGATTGGGTATCATTAATGTGTTCCTGTGCTTTACTGTAAGAAGGATAATGGAAAGCCCAGTACCTACACATACAAAAAAAAACAAAGTACCAAAGTTTGCGGTTCACACGGAAACTAGCAATTATGTTGATTAGCGGTAAACGAGGCAACCGCAACAATGATTAAACGGAATATTTACGTTTGAAATTCACAATTCATTTTAGTTTCGTAGCACTTGCTACGAGACGCGTAGCACAAGGGAAAATTGTAACTGAAACTAGAATTCGAGCTTTTTGAGTACGAGAATTGGCTTTTATAAAGTCGTATTGATAACTGCTACTTGCTGCATGCTTTTCAAGTTGAGCTTTCGCGTGCAAAGCATGAATTTTATATCGGGCTGGTTGGTGTCTTCAACTCCACGTCCAAGCTTGCTTTCATAAGCGCATCATTTGAGAACGGCTCGATTCGGTCGATTCCGATTCGGTTAATTTATTGATTAAATGTTCATTATAGTCAGAATAAGATTTTTAAGGAAACAAAAAATGAAAAAGTTGCCCGGAAAATTGGAAAATTCAGGAAAAAATTTATACTGTGTTTTATATTTCCTAGGACAACGTCTTTCGGGTCAGCTAGTTATAATTAAAGCCCTACATATAAATCAGAATGCCTAATCAGCTTATAATGTTCCTCTGCGAGAAGGAGTGGGCCATAATCCACCACGCGGGCCCAGTGCGGGTTGGTAGATGTCACGATGTCTTTGAATTTTTGGTTGTAGGACATGCCGTGTTCCGCACGATGTTATCCTTCACCGTTTTGAGAGCAGTGGTGATGAAATTATATACACAAAGTAATGGGTTCAAAAACTCACAAGTTCACGACCTAAAAATCTTAAGTCGGGGCCGTTATCACTTAGCCACAACTGCTCTTTCTGTGCCACCACTGCTCTTGCTGAGATAGGAGCCTTTTGGTCTCGTATAGGACTTTCTGTTTCATTTTCCTTTTGTTACTTTTTTTTTATACAGGGTTAGTGGTAAAACATTAACAACCTCTTAAGAGGTAATTTGTACTCATCATTATGAACAACGTTTACTATGGGACCAAACCTGAAATTGCGAAGAAAAAATCAGCTGTTCCCTACATTGTGACGAGTTATACGAACATAAATGTAGGGAACAGCTGGTTTTTTTTTTGCGATTTCAGGTTTGGTGCCATAGTAAAACCCTCAAGAACCTCTGAAAACCTCGTAAGAGGTTGTTAATGTTTTACCAATAACCCCGTATAACTTGGATTTTTATTTTACTAGTTTAGTTTGTGATCTTCCTGTACGACTCGCAATAAATACTTTTTCTTTCTTTATTGGCCATCACTGCTCTTTAAACAGAGAATAGATAAAGTTAAAGAGTTACGAGACGCGTAACAGACAGACATTATTGATATTACTCACCTGCTGGAATGAAGCATAGCTCGTGGCTGGCTTAGCGACTGCTATAGGGGCCGCATGTACCACCGGCTGAGCCACTGCCACCGTTGGCTGGTGCACGTAGCTTACTGATGATAATTGCTGCAATAAACGAAACATGCCTATTATTTAAGCATTATGCACAAGTAAAAAAATAACTGTACCTACATATACGGACTTAATGCCTGAGACATTTTATACCAGTCAAGCTTAGGGTGATGCAGACAAAAGTATGGCAGCATATAATTTATTTAAAAAAATATTTAAATGTTTTATTTAAAAAAAGATAACTGGTAATCTCTGTTTCTATGGAACATTTAAAAACGGTCTAATTTGGCTGAAACACAATTTTTCGAAAATGTTCTCTACTAACTTTTTAGACCTTTGTATCCTGCATATGCGTATGAAGTTTCATTCATTTCGAAAATTAAGGGCTTGAAAGTTTGTATGAAATGCCGTACGGTGTAAACGCTCTTAAAGAAATAAACTTTGTCACGGGAAATAACGCTCAGTTGAGAGAGAAAACGAATCCAGCAAATCAGCGCCGGGATGTTTCTGTCAACTTCTTACGAATTTAATGGTTGCTGTTATTACGTTTTCTGTTCACCTTTAGATAACTAGAAAGGAGAAGGGCCTAAGGTGGACTTTAATATAATGCGTTATAATGCGTTTCTGCGTATCCACTTCAGGGTGGATTTTTTGGGGTGGATAAACGAAAAAAATCGAACCAGACTAGCTACTTAGAATGCTTTCGGTCTCTGATTGCAAGTTACCGTTAACCTAGCTTATTCGTATTAGAACTCGGTTTGCATTAATTGCTTTCGTAGAAAAAGTCTAATTAAGAACTCAAGTGGTATCCGATATCTCTTAGATTTAGTAACTTGTGCTCGTTCAAACGGTATTGCATCATATTAAAGTTAGAATTATCATTATCTTAAGAGATTTCTAACGCCATCAAAGCGCTGATTCCATCTTTTCAGTTACTGTTACTGTGCATCATCCCACTGCTGGTCAAAGACCTCTCCCCATGACCTCCAGCTCTTTCGATCCGGGGCTAAAGTGGACCACTGGTCGTTTGATCTTTTCAGTACTCAATATATTTATTGCATTCTACAATGTGAAGTTAGGTGGTAGGTTTTACAATGACATTGCGGACCCTGTCGGGCACAGCAAAGTAAGAGAGAGAGAGAGAGAGATATTCCTAAAGTTTACCGTAAAACAAACAGTGGCACTCCGGGAGTGCCGATAGAAGTGAAAACAAAACACAAACAGAATACTTTGCCATCACTCACTGATATAATATATGTACATTCAAACCGAGTACATCCCGAGGACAACCGAACACATCCGAAGCGGGTATTTTTTTAATCATCTTATAAACAAAACACGCGAGGTGTCGCTTACGGTAACAGTGGCGCGAGTTCAATGGTTTTTTCCCATCTCAAAAAGTGCCCAACGTGCTTAAAGAAGTTTTCACTTCAAAAATAGGAAACAATAATATCTCTCAAATATTCTTCCTACTTATAAACATAGAAAGCTCTACAAAATCTGTACTTACAGCAGGTGCGTGCCAATCGTCAATGATGCCGCCGGGCCTGGCTGACACCACCGACAGGATCGCGAAGAGGATCTGTAACCAACATGGCGGTACTGTGATAAGTTGGTACGACTGGTACTATATGACCCAGTTCTAAACGCCTGGTGAGAAACGAAAGGTTGATGTATCCTTTTTCTGTGTCGTTTGTAAGATATTTGTGTTGGTATTCTACAGACGCCAGCACATCAAGCTGTCTGTCACTACAATCTGTCAAATTTCTTTAATAGATTTTCAACTTTATCGCTAAAGCATATGGTTCAAAGCTGATTGGGAAAATTTGACAGTTTCGAGTACCTTGATGTGCTGCTATCTGTACCAATGGCGAAGTTTCCACACAACTCGATTCCTACCGGCTTCCCTTTGAAAAATGGCACAGTCAGTATTCTATAGACAAATAATATACTTAATCATATTAAAGATATCTACTCCGGCTTACGTCTTATAAAAATTTTCCTTTCGCTACTACCGTTACCGTTCCGAGTTAAGAGCTTTAGCACATAAGGAATTAAAGCCTAAATTCCTGTAATTATGAACGTACAAAATCTAGTTGCAATCTCATCTCATCGACAATTAATATCAAACACTTGTCAAAAATGTAGGGAAATTAGAAGTATTTTGGACTGATTGACACAGACCAGACTGTCAATGTTTTTTAAATTTCGAGAATTGCCCCTCTGATGGATATGTGTATCTTTTGTTGGAGATCTACATGACCTAAAGCGCGGTCACTGTCGGACTGCATAGAAAAGAAAAAAAAACGCGATGACACAACACTGGTAATTTATTGCAAAATATAAAGCAACTAAAACACTGGTATTTTAGCATGTTGCTTGTAGAATAATCTTACAAAAAATCAGAATGGTTGTATGTATATTAGTGTGGTTTTTATTGTGAAAATAAAGTTTTTAGAGGTATCTTCATGAATTTTTTCTATCGTATCAAATTACCTAGTTGTATATGTTTTCAACACACTATCTACCTAGCATATTTCGTGAAGAATATTTTTTTTTTTTTTTTTTATCCTTTATTAAAAAGAACCAGGTTCTTAATAATTAATTACAATCTAGCCTATAAGACTAATAAGCAATTTTAATCTAACTTAATTTTTAACGTGATAATTATTTTAAAACTTAGAATAGTGTTTATTGTACTTTACACAAGTCCGTTCCACTTTCTTAGAGTCTGATATGATGATATAAACACTTTGTTCATGTGTTATTATGTGTGTCATTAGCACTATTATTTCTACACTTTTTACACTACACTAACTCAAAAGGTTTTGTCCGTTTTAGTCTTCGCACTATATTTGTTTGGTCTAACAGCTGAATTGCCTCGATGTTCACATGTCGGTGGAGTCGGTGTTCATGGGCCTCAGCAAATTTTTGGATGATCTTGGTGACGGGTTCCATTTTTAGGTCACGATGGAGGTCGTCATTTCTTATATACCAGGGCGCATTAACAATACTCCTGAGTACCTTATTCTGGAATGTTTGTATTATTTTGATGTTGGTCGGCTTAGTACATCCCCATAATTGGATGCCATATGTCCATATTGGCATAAGGATATGCTTATATAACAGAATTTTGTTGTGTATCGATAGGCAGGAATCCCGTCCAATCAACCAATACATGTTTTTAAATCGCATTTCTAGTTCCTGTCTTTTCTTTTTGACGTGCTCTTTCCAGCGCAGTTTCGCGTCAAGCGTTATGCCAAGGTATTTGGCTGTATTTGCGTATGGCACTTGTTGGCCATTTATGAAGATTGGGTGGTAATCACAATTCCTGTTGGTGAAGTCAATGTGAAGTGACTTCGATTCATTTAATTTAATTCTCCATTTTTGTGCCCAGTCATGAACTTTATTTACAGCGATTTGTACCTTTTTGATTGCTTCCGTATGGCATGACCCTGTTGCCATAATGGCAGTGTCATCCGCAAAGGTTGCAATAGTATTATTTTCCAGCTCTGGTATATCATGCGTGTACAGCAGGTAGAGGACTGGACCCAGCACACTACCTTGAGGCACGCCAGCTTTAATAACTTTTAATTCGGAAAAGGCATCTTCGTGCCTTACTCGAAACATTCTATCTGTAATGTATGATTGCAGGATATCGGCAAAATCATTGGGCAGCATTAGTCTCAGCTTATATATCAAACCCCTATGCCAAACTCTATCAAAAGCTTGTGCCACATCTAAAAATACAGTGGAGCAGACTTTTTTATCTTCAAGCGTTCTCTCAATGATGTTAGTAATTCTATGTACTTGGTCTATTGTTGAGTGTTTCTCTCTGAAACCAAACTGATGGTCTGGGATCAGGTTTTTCTCGTCTATTATAGGTTTTAGGCGTTTTAAAAACAATTTTTCAAACAGCTTTGATATTATAGGCAACAGGGAAATGGGCCTGTAAGATGATGCTTCGTGAGGTGGTTTACCTGGCTTTGCAATCATAATCACCTCAGCAACTTTCCATGGCTCAGGAACATGCTATAGCACAAATGCGGCATTGATGAGCCTAGTAAGCTTAACGATGGCTTTACGCGGGAGATGTTTTAATATTTCTCCCGTAATAAGGTCATACCCTGGTGACTTTTTTAGGCTAATGTTTTGAATTTCCCTTGCAACTTCTTTTGGGGTCACAAGCTTAATTCTTTGATCTTGCAGAATATTGGCGAACTGCAGGTTGTCTGTAGACCTGTCATTTGGCTGAAAGGTATCTTCTAAGTGATGAGCAAATCTTAGAGCTTTTTGCTCATTGCTTATTGCCCACTTTCCATTACCATCTCTGATAGGGGGAATTGGTGTAACTGGTCTTTTGAGTGTCTTTGTAGCTTTCCAAAGAGAGTATTCCGTTGTATGGTCGCTGCTTAACTGCCGTAGGTTAGTATTGAAAGCCTCATCTTGAAAAGCTTGTATTTTTCTCTTCAGTCTTTTCGTAAGGTTATTCAATAGAGTTTTATCTTGCGGGAATCTAGTTTGTTGCCATCTTTTTCTTTGAGTTCTTTTTTCATATAATAGGTCTATTATTTCCTTTGGGTAGGAATTTCCTTTAAATTTCTTTATAACCTGCGGCGTGTTGTTCCATGCACATTGTTGGATATTGTTGCTAAACTTGTTTACTTCAAAATCGAGCTGATCTTTGCTTTTTAATGAAGTTTTTAGGTCAATAATATTTTGCAGATCTATGCTAAAACTTTCCCAATCTGTGAACATATTGACTAATGTCAGGTGGTTTTCTCTTAGTAATATTTTGTGACTCAACTGTAGTAATATCGGAGAGTGATCGGAGTTCATGTGGTACCCCTCTTTCACACTCAGATAATTTGTTGATATGTTTTTGACGATGAAAAAGTCGATAAGGTCTGGTAGTTTCTGGGTGTCAGTCGGCCAGTATGTAGGTTTTCCAGTACTTATGACCTCACAACGCATGTCTTTCACTGCACTTAGAAGCTGTCTTCCCTTAGTTGAAGTTAATCTCGATCCCCAATGAGTGTTCTTAGCGTTAAAGTCACCGCCTAATATAAATCTCTGTCCAAGGAGGCTGAAGAAGTGTACATATTGTTCTTTGTTTATCGTGTGTCTTGGAGGACAGTATACAGCCGCTACTGTAACATTAAATTTATTTGTTTTCACTGATATCGCCACAGCTTGCGTGTCTGGCTCCTCGTATTTACACTGTTCATAATGGCAGATATTTTCTCTAATAATAACCGCGCTACCTCCTCGGGCCGTGTTGTTAGGGTGCAGCGAGTGATAAACCTTATAGCCTCTAAACTTTACAAAAGACTGTTTAGTGAAGTGCGTTTCAGAGATCAAACACACATCAATATTTTCTGTGTCTAGAACTACTTGCAACTCATGTTGGTGTTGCAGCAGTCCGTTGGAATTCCATGCCATTATTTTGAGTGTGTTATTCATGATTGATTCTTATGGTACTTGATTCTAATTTTTCTAGTCTCTTGTCAAATGATGATAAGCACTTCAAGATCTGGTTGAGCTTGTCCTCAAGACTTGGTGGTTGCGTGCTTGGTTTTACCGCTTGTGCATAAGAGACACTTTTAGATGTGTGTGCAGTTTTCGCGGTTGTCTGTGCAAACTGTGCACTTTGTTTTGTTGTCTGTTTGTCGGTATTTCTAACAGCTTGCTTAACGGCAAGGTTGTTAGGTGAGTTATTTTTTGATGTTTTGTTCTTCATCATTTGCATCTCCTTGGCAACTAAACACCCTCTGTAGTTGGCTGGGTGCGGTAAGCCACAGTGGACACACTTAGGTTTTTCTTCTGCAGGTTTATTGCATTCAGCTGTGAGGTGTTTACCTGTACATTTAACACACCTTGGCTCTTTTGAACAATACCTTTGGGTATGACCATAAGCCTGGCATCTCTTACACTGCGGTATTATTTTTGATGTCTTAAGCGGGGTTATTTCAACTTTACACCCTAGGATATGTTTAATGCCGTATATTTTACTGACATCTTCGTCATTCTTAAAGGATAATATGAACATGTTCAGCGGTTCTTTGGTTCTCCAGCTTAGCTTGTTAATTGCATTTTCTATCTGGAATCCTTGCGACGTTAAGTCATCTTTAATCCGATCCGGTAGGCAAGAAAAATGCAATTTTTTCGCCACTACTCTTATTGGCCTGGTCTGCTTATCCTCGTATGAGTGCCACAGACAGTTTTTTTCTGTTAAGCGACGAGAGATCGCTCTGTAGGATTCTTCGGTTTTCGCATTTATTTTCACACTATTACCGCTTAACATTTTGGCGGTAAAAGTTTCTACTGACTGAGATTCAGTCAAAAAGTCGTAAAATGATTGGTAATTCATAATACCGTCCACTACGATTGGAGGCGGTGCTAGAATTTTTTTAAAGGTGACCTCTTTTTTGTTGAGTTGCTGCTGTTGAGCGCTAGTGCTAGCTTGTTGAGGTGGCGGAGTAAGGGAGGTGTTCAACTTCCTTTTCTTCCTATTTTTAGCCCTAATCCACCCAGTCTCTTTGGCGAGTTCATCCTCGTCGGTGCAGTACTCAACGTCACTTTTAGTAGGCTGAGCAGATGTTATGGTCTCACTGACCTGTTTATCTGTGGGTTCTTCTAATTCTTGTGCCTTTAAGCATTTTAGTTGACCTTGAAGGTCTTGTACCTGTTCCTGTAAGCTTTGTATGTGGCCGTTCAGTTGACTTACCATTTGTTGCAGGTTACATCCAGGAGAAAACGGACCGAGAAAACCCTTGGATAGATGAAGGGAGAAAGGAGAGACAATACTGCAGGTAGTCCGTGGTGTATCTTATTATTTCCATATACACAATAGATAAATATTTATATATTATAAATACAATATGTATGTACCTACAATAATAATCATAAAACAAGTGCAAAGAACTTAAAAATGACGTTCAGATTCATTATATAGACATCTACCCTAATAAGTAGCTATCAAATTCAATGGCAATTTCGTGGCCAAGATGAGGATAATGATGGTGAAATGGAAACATAAGATTACTAAGAATTGAGTCTGCTATGGTGAGCAGTGCTGGCCCAGTGGAAAAAGCCACGACTTACGACTTGGAGGTCGTAGGTTCGAACTCTTGAGTGCTTGGCCAGACTGGCAGCACGGGGCGGGTGCGGGAACGCGCGCGTTCTGCATTTACGCAGTCGAGCGCGGCTGCGTTCTGCGTGTTGTCGTGTCCAGTGTTTGTCAAAATATAATATGGATGAAGCAGACTTATTTTTACTAGAAAAAAGCTCTAACTAGTTTGAGACTTCCGGACCCCGCGCGGGCCGCGCGCGCACCCACTGCGGCCGTTTGTATGAACGAGCTATGGCGTGAGTTCCCCGCGCACTCCCAGCGCGCTCCCCGCACCGAGCAGCACGCGCCGCTCACCGCGCCCGCGTGCCCACTGTGGACACTCAAATGAAGTTCTTATGTTTGAATACGCCGCGCCGCGCCCGCTCGGCTCTCGCGCTGCCAGTCTGGCCAAGCACTGACTACCGCTTTACTTTGTGTTGGTACATTATTTCATCACCACTGCTCTCAAAACAGTGAAGGGAAACATTGAGATGAAACCGGCATGTCCTAGAACCAAAAATTCGAAGACATGACGTCTACCAACATGCACTGGGCCCGCGTGGTGGATTACTGTCCACTCCCTTCCACAGAGAGGAGGCCTGTGTCCCAGTAGTGGGAACGTTATAGGCTGATTTTGAGACTCTTATTAACCATACTTAGGTGAACTTACGTACTTACATTAGATTTTGCCATGATTACCAATTTGTGGTTCAATTTGAGTGAAGATAATATTTGCAGCTTAAAAATAGCTTTTTTTTCTATTTTGTAATCACTTCTATCATTCATGCTTCTCTTCTTAGTCTGTGGTGCATTCATTGATTCATGACAGTCTGAGCCAAAAGCCACCAAAAGCCAACGGGAGTTAGTTTTTTGTCTTTGGAAAGATTTCACAGTTAGGTATTTATGGTACGACTGTATAACCTCATTTGATGGAGATGAGACTCGAGGACTCGAGCAACACTGAAATAGGATGTTTTTATAACCGGCTTGGTGTTTCGTGACATGCCTAGGTTTTTGTTTACACAATAATGTTAGTTCAGCAAACAGGTCATCAGCTGACTTGTTGGTATGGCTATTGCCGCGGTTACCATCATTTATAACTAGAGTAGGTAGGTATGACTTACCATATGGATTATAGATATGAATGTAGATATTTTACATAGGGTGACTTGGATGGATTAAAGGGAAACAATACTGCTGGTAGTCTGTTGTGTCCCATTTACATTCATTTAATATTATAAATTCGAAAATAACTCTGTCTCGGTATTGTTACCTTTACACGCCTTACCTACTGAACGGATTTCGATACAATTGACACGGGGATAGATGGCATCCTAAGGATCCTGCACGTGGGATAATTTCGGCGATCTACACGGGTCACAGCCGCGGTCAGAAGCTAGTCTACAATAAATACGCTAACCTAAGTATGGTACCCGTGCTTTCCCGATGATCTATTTAGGGAATCCGTACCTCAAAAGAAAAAAGAAAGAGAAAAAGTTTAAACACGGAACCCTTATACGAGCACTTTGTTGTCCGTCTGTCTGTCAAGACCCTTTATCTCAAGAACGCGTGGAGGTATCGAGTTGAAATTAAAATTATGTACTCAGGTCTACGGTCCCTTAAAGCTGTGAAAAAATCAAACTTCTAAGTTAACGAAAAAAAAAGATACGGCCGCTTTTGCCGCAAAAAACGTATATTTCGACACTCAAGAGAATCAAAATGTATAAGGGTACTTCCCGTTGACCTAGAATCGTGAAATTTGGCAAGAAGCAAGGTCATGTAGCACAGGTAAAGGAAAAAGTTCGTAAACCGTAAATTTGTAGTTAAGTAAAGAAAAAACGGTAAAACTATTTACGTACCTACAAATTTGTACGGAACCCTCAGTGCGCGAGTCCTACTCTCACTTGTCCGGTTTTTTTTTATGATTTATCTCTTAAAATAAGACTCATACGTAGAAAAAAGATAAATAAAAAATGGTTTACTTACAAGGGCCCGCATGGTAGACTGTTACTTCTGAACTAAGAATGTAGAGTGTGCAATTATGATCGCATGCGCACCTTATATACTGAGACGGAATTTTCAGCCCATTCCGAATAGGGCTGACATCTTTAGTACCTAGGTACGTGACTAGGCTCAGACCTAGATTATGCATTATTGATAATTACCATAAATTGGTCTAATTTTTATTAATAACTTCGAGTGAAGTCGGCGTTCTTCGCATTATTGAGATGTTTTGGTATATTTATGAGATAATTTTTCAATGCGATTACTTTGATCAGTTAGTGAGAGGCCCGTGGCTAAATTATAACAGCCGCACAGGCCGATCGATAAGGTTAAGCTACGCTTGCCGCGGTTGGTCTGTGGATGAGTGACCATTTTTACATACCGTGACCTCTCCGGCCTCGCAAAGTACGTTAAGCCGTTGGTCCCAGCTGTCATTCGTGGATCTTCGACAGTTGTTACGGGTAGTCAGAAGCCCGAAAGTCTGGCAACCAGTCTTGTCTTACCAAGGGGTATCGTCGTATTACTCAGTAACTGGGTTGTGGAGGTCAGATAGGCAGTCGCTCCCTGTAAAATACTGGTATTTAGCTGCAACCGGTTAGACTGGGAGCCGACCCCAACATAGTTGGGAAAAGGCTAGGCAGATGATGATGACTTTGATCAGTTAGTTCATAAATGGTGTTTTAGCTGCCTATAAATTTACAGATTTATTAGGATTCAGCGTAGTAAGGAGTAAATCAGAATCCAGGCCTGATCGAGGTCAAGTGCAGGCCTATATTCAGCAAAAAAAAATTCATCAGTTCATCATCAATTTTGAAATAATTAATGTTTTGGTCAAGTACGAGTTATCCATAAAAATGAGTAAATACAACTTTTTTTTAATGCGTTTCATCTGTTTCGCATAAGGATCATTTCATTATATGGGATAAACGGCCTTATCCTGACCTATTTTAGGTTTTGTAGTGTTAAAAGTACCTATTTTTTGGTGTACAATAAAGTATATAATAAATAAATAAAGAATCTGTACAGCAGAAGTTGTTCGTTAAAATATTTTTGCAAACAATTTGAGATTTGTATAATAAATTTGATAATACGAGGAAGTTGCATCAAAGTCCTCCTTAAGTGGAGTAGAGGGTTCCTGTATCAAAATGTTTCAGTATGATAGACGACTTTATTTCTGAAAAGGCTGCTTTATGTTATGTTGAACTTTGTATGAAAATAGCCGTCGTTTTTACGTAGGTAGGCCACGGATCGATGTTATATTCTTGTGTAACATTATTTTATTTATGTTCAATGTTATAGGCTGAAATATATTTTTTCCAAGATGCCCTTTATTAGTCTGAGTGGCGTGGAATCCTACTACTACTACTAATAATACTACTACTACTAATATTATAAATGTGAAAGTGTGTCTGTCTGTCTGTTACCTCTTCAGTTAAACCGCTGAACTGATTCGGATGACATTTGGTATAGAGATAGTTTGAGTCCCGGGAAAGGACATAGGATAGTTTTTATCCCGATATCACGGGATCGAAACTTACGCAGGTGAAATCGCGGGGCGCAGCTAGTTAATAATAAAACTTTTTTTATGAGCAAGTAGGTCAGATCGATTCCCAGGTTGGGGAAAGTGTTATTGGGTTTTTCCATTAGGAATTTTTCAGCAATAGCCCGGAGTTTGGACTTGCGCCCGTTTGATGGCAATGAACTTTCACTTACATAAAGTTATTGTTTTTATAGTTCTTGAAAAATGATGCATTTTTTTATCAATAATATAATAACTCACTAAACCTTATTTCTACCTACCTCTTTTATGTTAATCTATGTATATCACTGACCTCTATAATACGCGTACTTGTATTATAGAGGTCAGTGATGTATATACTGAAAACACTGACTTAGGGGCCTAAAAAGGCCACTTTGGCAGAATCATAAAAGGAAAGGTATCATAATGGACAGTTAACCGTTAAGTTAATCGTATCAAATCCCATTGGTGAAGCATTTTTCAGTTATTTTTTTTTTATCTGTGCCATACCAATCAATCCGATCCAAATCCAATCCCAATCTCTTTGATTATATCTACGTAGTGCAGCGAAAAAAAGAAAAACACGGACTGTCATCGCCATATTACGATTCATAATGGTATCCTTTTATGATTCTGCCAAAGTGGCCTTTTAGGCCCCCTGTATTTATACAAGTATGTATGATAGAGGTCAGTAACTGAAAAGGATGAAACGAGAAAATACCTTCCCATGGTCCCGTAACCTTCCTTTTTGCTTCGCGCCGTAGTTGGGTAAAAATGAAATGCTGTTCCTTGGAAAGCGCATCACTTAAGAGAGCGGCTGGAGCGATTTGGCTATATTTTATTTTAAAATGTTCGTAATTGTCCGAGTTAGGGGCTTATGGAGAGAAAAAATTCAAAAATTGCTCGGAAAATTGGAAAATTCTCGAAAAATTTAAAGAACTTTTGTTTTTACAATGCAATAAGTATTTGTATCTACGAATTATTGTTTGGACTGATAACATATGATTTTTATTAGTATAATAGCTTTAATTACTTGACTTGTAATACTTGATAGTTCAAGGTTCAAGTAATAAATCAATAAAATTGATGGCGTGTCAAATGTAACAACATAGTTGGAAATCCCAATTGATTTCCTTTCAATAAAAATATTTGTACAAGTTAATATTTAATTTAATGCGTTATCATCGTATATTGATAAAGCCATATTATATTCATGGCCCTTATAAAGTGATGAATGGGGATTTACTATGTGATTAATTAATAAATTATCACTAAATGGGAATTCAAATAATTAATAATGTATGATTGAAACTGATCTAAGGTATTGCCTAGCCTAGTTGAGAAGCTATGCATCATTAGAAAAGAATTCGGACTAGTTACAGAACATTTGCTAAAAAAACGTTAAGGCAATCCTTACCGTATCAGTCATTACTATTACGCCATTAGGTGACTAGAGCTCTAAACGTAAGTCTCCTTAGTACCGGTCAGCGGGATTGTCCGAAAGGGTTACCGCTGGCCCGGAACATAAAGGGCTAAGGAAGGAACCCGGGTGGGTTTTAGTCAGTAAGATTCTGACACTCCCTTTCGCTCCACCCAGAGCTAGGAGTCATTTGATGATTCATCCGAAAAAAAAAATAGTCTCCTTAGTACTCTGATCCTAAGCTCTTTTTATGTTAGCTTATATTGTGTCCCACTGCTGGGCGAAGGCCTCCCCTTCTTTATACCAAACCTTTTCTTGTGCGATCTCTGGCCATGTGTTCCTTGCAAACGTTATCAGAGGCCCTAAAAAGGCCACTTTGGCGAATCATAAAAGGATAACATTATGAATCATAATGGACAGTTGACCTTTTGACCGCCACAGTCGTGTATAGATGACAAACCAAAATGTGCCCAGCACGCCACGGTTCGACTACATGACAGACTTTGACGCCGAGGCGCGAGGGCACGTTTTTGATTTTTTCACGTCTGGCGGTCAAAAGGTTAACTGTTATGTTAATTGTATCAAATCCCATTGGAGCAGGATTTTTCAGTTATTTTTTTTGTCTGTGCTAAAATACCAAATAACCCAATCCAAATCCAATCTCTTTGATTATACCTACGTAGTGCAGCGAAAAAAAGAAAAACACGGACTGTCTTCGCCATATGTAAACGCAGCTATCAACGACCCATCGAAAATCTGCAGTTATTACCGACCTATAAAAGTAATTCGAAATCTTTACGTTTCCAGAACTGTTCTA
Organism: Mesoligia furuncula; assembly: GCA_916614155.1. Taxonomy (NCBI): domain Eukaryota; kingdom Metazoa; phylum Arthropoda; class Insecta; order Lepidoptera; family Noctuidae; genus Mesoligia; species Mesoligia furuncula. The sequence goes on from OU744806.1 coordinate 23,778,065, forward strand.
GCTATAGTAGGCAAAGATACACACGCGTTTATTCCTTGAGCATCGTATACTTTTACTTTAGTGTGAGTAGCTGTGCAAAAAAGTGATAAAATACGTCAGTTACTGCGGGGCAGCGTGGACGCAGGACTTGTCGTACTGTTCCCTTGTTCCTTCAAGTAAGTACGTGACTTTTCTATTTAAGACATTTATACAAACAAATGAAGTCTATACTTTATCTTATATTACTAAATGTGTTCATTTAAGTGTCAACTCTTGATTTCTTACAACATTTTATTAATAAAAAGTAATTTGAAACGATAAAACTTTAAATTAAAATGGGGTGGTGTTAGCTTCATCAGTTTTAGTCGTGGCAGCTATCAACGACCCATAAGTCGGCAATGGCAGCAACGTAACTTTTCGTTTTATTTTTCTTTTATGTTATTATATCACACTAACACAAGTATTTTTATGGACCAGTTTAAATCTAAGCTATCAGTCTTTATAAAAATCTATTAGCGACTAAACTTTTTTGTCTAGTTTTTACCTTTTAGCGTTGTCAATTTAACCAAAGTTATGATATTTTTCGAGGATCGATATTGAATAGTTACAGTAATAAATCATTGTTTTTGTGTTTAAAACAGTGTGCATTTGTTCATATTTTTGTGACATTGATCAATTATAATCTATTTTACAGTCCGAAGGTCAATTGAATTAAAATAACCATTTTTTTATGAGTCGGTAATACAATTTATGTTTATACTTACATTCTTCATTACCGACTCTATTGCTATTGCCGACCCTCATGGCAATAGCAACTATAAGAAGCTATTACCGATCGTATATAAGGTCTATCTATTCATACACGAAATCTCTTAAGGGGTCATTGTACTCATCATTAAGAACAACATTTACTATGAGACAAAACCTGAAATTGCGAAAAAAAATGAGCTGTTCCCTACATTTTTACAAGTTATGCGAACATAAATGTGTGGAACAGCTGATTATTTTTTCGCGATTTCGAGTTTGGTCCCAAGTAAAAGTTGTTCATAATAATGAGTACAATGACCTCTTAAGATGTTTTACCAATAACCTTGTATATGTCTATTAATAGTATTATGTTGATTAATTTAAAAGTTTATAATTATTTAGTTCATAGGTATTACTAAGAAGTACCTACTACTAATTTGTTTTTATTAAAAATAACGATAATAAAAAAATACGAATAAGTATTTGCATTTTTATTTTGTTTTATTTTATTAAGATCGGTAATCATCATCATCACTAGCTTATATTCATACCATTGCTGGAAAAAGGCCTCCTCTCATACACGATCGGGAATAGCTGCATAAAAATCGTTAATAGCTTCACAGCCGTTTTTATGGATCGGTAATTGCAACAATCGACTAAGTCACTTTATAAATTATTTTTTACAAGATAATCTTTTATTTAAATGTATTTGATTCAGTAAATACATTTTTTATACATAACACTAGCATATAAAATTAAACTATTAATCTTTAGAGGAACCAGTATACTAAAAAAATATGGTTGATTTTAAAATTGCCTTAGGGGGGTCGTTAATACCTGCGTTTACCTTATGGTTCATAATGTTATCCTTTTATGATTCTGCCAAAGTGGCCTTTTTAGGATCCTTGATAGTCACACCACCTTCGCCGTGGTCTACCGCGACGGCGATGTCCTCAGGCGTCCAGTGAGTGACGATCTTTGCCCATCTCTCCCAAGCTCTTAACGAAAGAAAATATCTACGTATTGTAATAATTAACCTATAGACCGCCACAGTCATGTATAGATGACAAACCAAAATGTGCCCAGCACGCCACGGTTCGACTACATGACAGACTTTGACGCCGAGGGCACATATTTGATTTTTTGACGTCAAAGTCAAAGTCAAAACATTTATTTCAAGTAGGCACTTAAAAGGCACTTTTGAACGTCAAAAATTACGAAAAATAGAATTGATTCTAGTCGCCCATTCCAAAAGGTAGTTTTCGTATGGAGAAGAATGGGCAAGAAACTCCACCGTTACTCTTTTAAAATGTTTTACAATATTTTGTATACATTAATTATACAGGGTGTTTGGTGCATCGTTTGCCAAATGGAATTGGCCGAAAGGAGAGGTCATTTGCTATCTCTTAAGGCCCAGTAACTCATTCCTTGTTACACCGGTTTTTTTATTATGACTTTTTAATTTTTATTTAGAAAAATACAAGAACTCTGCATTTAAGCTTAAATTAAAAAAAAAGTTATGAGTATAGCCTTCAAATTTCATTTTAATTCTTATGTTTACTCTTGTATGGTTCTATGAAATTCAAAATTACTTGATAATAACATCTAGTTCCTTTTTAATAACTCAAAAAGTTTTTGAAAAAAGGAAAAATACACTTATCTCTCAACTTTACATTGCTGTAAAAAAAAAAACCAATAGCGATCGGGATCTTCGAATTCTTTCAAAAAGTTCTCTAGTTTGTCCCCTTTCCAACGGTGTGCAATATACCAAAAAAAAACTTTTAATAACTTCAGTAATTCGCTAAATGTGTACACGAGACACATCAGGCTGATATTCGATATTTCGCTAAGAACACTAGTTTTCACCTAAATAACATTTTTTATGTAGGTGGATAGTGTTATCTCCCTCTTGCGTAGTCTCTTATCTCTTTCTAGGGATCTAACTTTCCTCGATCTTGAAATAAAAAATAAACTTTTATTTAATAAGTACCTCATTTAAAAAAAACAAAGCAGAAATACGTTTATACACCACTATAGTCGAGATAAGACGAAAATGTCCTAGAAAGAGATAAGAGACTGCGTAAGAGGGAGATAACACTATCTACCTACTTAAAGTATGTTATTTTTGTGAAAACTAGTGTTCTTACCATAATATCGAATATCAGCCTGATGTGTCTCGATTACACATTTAGCGAATTACTGAAGTTATTAAAAGTTTTTTTTGGTATATTGCACACCGTTGGAAAGGGGACATACTAGAGAACTTTTTAAAAGAATTCGAAGAACCCGATCGCTTTTAGTTTTTTTTTTTTACAGCAATTTAAAATTGAGTGTTAAGTATATTTTACCTTTTTTCAAAACCTTTTTAAGTTATTAAAAAGGAACTAGATGTTATTATCAAGTAATTTTGAATTTCGTAGAACCATACAAGAGTAAACATAAGAATTAAAATGAAATTTGAAAGCTATACTCATAACATTTTTTTTAATTTAAGCTTAAATGCAGAGTTCTTGTATTTTTCTAAATAAAAATTAAAAAGTCATAATAAAAAAACCGGTGTAACAAGGAATGAGTTACTGGGCCTTAAGAGATAGCAAATGACCTCTCCTTTCGGCCAATTCCATTTGGCAAACGATGCACCAAACACCCTGTATAATATGTGAAGACGATGCACCTAAAATAAAATAAAATTACTATACCAAAATAGGTACAAGAATTAAAAATGAAAACATGACATAAATTAATTATCTAATAGATACATGGTGCTCACATATTTACAAACATGGTAAAAATAAACGATTTTCATTTAAATAAAAAATTACAAGTAATAAGTCAGTGTGTGAGTTTAAGTAGTTACAGAATATAAATCAACTTCAAAAAAAAGAAGAAAGAATCAATTTTACAATTAAATTAGCAACCAGTTTGATTTTGTCTAGACTCTAGATTGTCCTATGGAGCAGGACCAGCATGTTTCCAAGCGTTCTTATCTTGGATATAATCTTCTAATTTATAGTATGCTTGTTTACAAAGTGTACGTTTAATGTGAGTTTTAAATTTTCTTTCATTTAATTGCAATATATCACAAGGTATTTTATTGTAACATTTAACACAGTACCCCATAAAAGATGTATTTACTTTGGCTAATCTAAAAAATGGTTGATGTATTTTATCTTTATTTCTAGTATTAAAATTATGTCTATCGCTTATTTTATTAAAAAGATGTAGATTTTTTCTTACATACATAATATTTTCATAAATGAATTGGCAAGGTACCGTCATAATATTAATCTTTTTAAAAAGTTCCCTGAGAGATTCGCGGCGACGTAGATTATAAATGGCTCTGACAGCTCTCTTTTGCAAAATAAAGATGGATTCAATGTCAGCAGCTCGACCCCATAGTAAAATGCCGTACGACATTAAGCTGTGAAAGTAGCTAAAATAGACTAAACGCGCGGTTTCTACATCAGTTAATTGTCTAATCTTTCTAACAGCATACGCGGCCGAGCTAAGCCGCCCCGCAAGAGATGTTATGTGAGGTCCCCATTGTAATTTCTCGTCTAGCGTGATTCCCAGAAAAACAGTTCGATCAACAAATTCCAGTTTTTCTCCATTAAGTATGATGTCACATTCGCTACTTCTAACATTAGGTAATTTAAATCTAATACATTTGGTTTTCTTTTCATTCAGTACCAAATTATTTACCGTGAACCAATCTTGGACCTGAAGAATAGAGTTATTCACATCGTCAAGATTTTGTGCCCGTCTGTCTATCTTAAAGATCAATGATGTATCATCTGCAAATAACACCATCTTCGGTTGATTTTGAAGTAATTGGGGTAAATCATTAATGTAAACTAAAAAGAGGAATGGACCCAATATCGAACCTTGAGGAACACCCATTGTCATTTCAGACCCTAATGAGTTTACGCCGTTTACTTGAACTTTAACCTTTCTATCTTTCAGGTATGATCTTAGCAAATCAAGTGCTGTTTTTCTAATTCCATAGTGCTCCAGTTTCATCAGAAGTGTTTCATGGTTTACGCAATCGAACGCCTTAGAGAGGTCGCAAAAGATTCCAATGGCATCTTTTGCTTCTTCCCAGGCATTAAAAATGTTCTTTATTAGGGTAACACCGGCGTCAGTAGTGCAACGCCCTTTGGTGAAACCGTACTGGTGTTCATGAAAGATGGAATTTTTATTAAAGTGACGTAACATTTGATTGAGCATCAACTTTTCAAACACCTTACTGAGAACTGGCAGAATTGAGACAGGTCTATAATTGTTAGGTTCTTTACTATCACCGGATTTGAACAATGGGACAACTTTACTATGTTTCATAAGATCCGGAAAGACTCCTTGATCAACACTGGTGTTAAGTATGAAAGCTAAATAAGGCGCAATGGTTTCGATGAAAGATCTACATACTTTTACAGACATTCCCCAGAGATCTTCTGTTGATTTAATGTTAAGATCTTTAAAAGCTTTTATAACAGCCTGAGGGTCTGTGTGCTGAAACCTAAACTCCAAAGGGCATGCCTTTACATTCTTTTTAAGTAAGGCAGCAGAAAGCGTGGGGGATGAATTTAAAGCTTCAGTAGTTTTAAGGGGAATATTAGAAAAAAAGTTTTCAAATTCCTGAGCTATTTCTACATCTGAATTGATGGGGCCATGTGCAGTATCTAAATTAAATTCAGTATTACGCTGTTTTTTCCTACCTGTTTCGTTATTTATTGTTACGTGTGACGTGTGGCGGTAAAAAGGTTAAGGCATCTGTGATCTGGCAATTAATTAAACTTGTGGTAATAGTTATCTGTGTGGTGCCGGACTTAAAGAATAGCACCACTCCATACTTCCCGTGGGTGTTGTAAAAGGCGACTAAGGGGCGTACCGGAGAATGGGCAGCAGCGTTCTCTATGCATTCCACCACCATACCATATTGCGATCGCCAACCCGCCTGCCAAGCGTGGCGATTATGGCAAACCCCCCCCCCCTTTTGGGGGAGGCCTATGTCCAGCAGTGGACGTTTTTCGGCTGAAATGATGATGATGATGATGAATAGTTTTACCGCATAAGAGGATGTAGCTGATCAAAACTTTAACATGATCCTATAAATACACTATCAAACCCAGACAAAGAAACATCCGGCGCGGTAAATGTGTATCACACTATCAGTAGCAATGGCTTTCATTCTGACAGTATAACAACATTCATTGCGTTATTCACGTTGTTGAGCAGACAAATTTTTCGAACATATGAAGCAATGGATTAGCGATATCCTTTAAAATGATTCAGATTGTTATTGATAGTACCTATGTTACGCAATTTGGGTACTGGTATGTTTTGTTGTAAGCTAGTGTATCGAATGACCTCATTAAACATTCATAACTCCTATGTTTCTGAAACCTACACAGAGTTTCTTGTACGCTATAAATCAATATATTCTGACTCAGACTTCCATATGTAAAAGCTCTGATAATTGATAACAAACGTCGCTATGTCTACTAGAGTTGACGGCAACCCGTCTGCGACAAGACCTACATACTGGCAGGTCAGTAACCGGATAATAAAATACATTATGGACAATACTTCGATCAATATTGTTAAAGAGGTCGGCGCTGTCACAACTTCACTTAGGTACTAAGTAATAGGACTGTTCGTTGTGACGACTTCATGCCCCCTTGTATGGGTGACTAAGAGATAACCTCAAGAGATGCTGCAGCGTCCTCTTGTCTATTAACAACAATAAAATGCTATCACTGATCCGTCTGCATTGCATGATGTAAACGGTCAAAGAAAAATAAGCATACCTAATCCTGAATTATGCATATTTTTCTTTGATCGTTCATAAATGTTATTAAAGGCTGATTTTTTAATGTTTAGATAACGTGTAAGATAACTTTTATCTGAAGAATAAATATGATTTTTTACAGAAAAGTTGTTAAGCCGCTATACAGAGTGGCAGGCATTGACGCGCAAACTGTAACCATACCAACCAGAACTGTAGCAACCAGAGTAGTTTTTTTTGTTGGTTATCAAAATAAAAATCAGCGGTTTCATACAAAAGTGCAATACCTGCGCGGTCAAAATATATGAAACAGCGATTTTTTTTAAATAACTGGTGAAATATTTCAGTGCAGGAGGGTCCAGATTCATGTATTGAACTCATGCAATGGGAACAGGTTGTGCGTCGATGATAATCCTGTATTTATTCCTCAAATAAAAGTTATCTGGCTATTGAAACATCGGCCCTTGGAAGCTAACTTGCATTTTTTTGCTATACAATTTTTCAAAACCCATGTCCTTTTTAACCGGACTTCAAAAAGCAGGAGGTTCTTTTTTGTATGTTTGTTACGCGATATCTCCGGCAATTGTAAATCGATTTCAAAAATTATTTTTTTAGTAGATTGGGTATGCCTCAGGGGTGATTCCATATGAATTTTACTAACTTTGCTTGGGTAGTTTTTGAGTTAGCTTCTATTATACGTATTTTTGCCACTTAGTTTATATTGATGATGTTATAATGACTTCCTGTCACTGATATTGACATAGCAAGTAGTGTTATATAAATTTGTGTGGGATAAGGTACAACTTAAAAGTGAAAATAAAAACTGTTTTTCAAAAAAAAAAACCGACTTCCAAAAAAGATACTACAAAGTGAAAAATATTTTTTTAATTTCAGAAGTCGGTGGCGAACAAGAAAAATGCGAACCCAACGACACCGACTTCCGAAATTAAAGTTATTTTTCACTTTGTAATGTTTTTTGTGTATTAAGAATTTAAAGGGTGAGCCTTTTGTCATTTATTGGGCACAATTCCAATGTTCGGGCTAAGTTTGGCCCCTTTTATCTGGCAAAGCCTACAAATACATTCATTGCATACATTCTTCTTGGCCTGCTTCTGAAAAAAAAGTTTATTTGGATCAGCTTCTGAATTTTACAACGTCACCGACCCATCCGGAATTCAAACTCGATCATCAGCATTCGTTCGACCAGTACACAAATAAGGCGGTCGATGCGATTTCAAGTTTATTCAATACTGACGTAGTTGAACCTTAACTAGACGGAGATGACCCGAGTGACTCATCCTTCATTACACTTTAATGGTAAATTATACCTACTGCTATGTAGGGCGAGCTTCCGTCGTGCATTCATGGAGACAGGTGGTCTCCAAACTAAGGACACAACTATCGAACTTATGCATGATGTGCCAAATATTAGCAATGCAACGGAAAAGAAGTTGCGTGGAGTGGATTTAAGCAACTTTTGTTTTACGGTCCGCATATGCAATTCCTTGCGGGTAGACTGGAAGCCGACCCCAACATAGTTGGGAAAAGGCTAGGCAGATGATGATGATATGCAATTCCTTGCTTTTTATTCCATTTTTAATAAAAATTAACAATTATGATTTTCAAAGTTTTATCAAAGTTGCCTGGAAGAGGTCACAGAGAATATTTAATAAGGCCGCCCATTGTATATTTTTAGTATTTGATTTATTTTTTTTTACGTAATTTGTAGTGTACAATACAGTATATATAAATGAATAATTATTTATTTATTATTAATAATAATTATTATTTTTATTATTTATTTACTTAATAGAACTTTATTTTTTATTTACTTGCTAGATGAAATTGTCCTTTGAAAAGTTAAGAGCCCAAATTTTAGCTTCTTATTATTAGTATAGTAGGTGACATGGGCGCATTCAACTAAACTCGAACGAATGAAACCCCAATTAGTTTAGAAAAGCAAGAAACGATGGCGAAATGGTGATAGATTAATTTAAGCAATATCGCACTGGATCCTGACGTTTCTATCCCTTGATAAATTACCTTGTATGTGGGACAGGCTTCCGGTCCTGTCGAGTCTATACAACAGCTGATCTCACTGAGCTACCGAAGTTAGGACATCGCAGACCTATCGATCTTGTACTGAGCAATGGGTGGAGAAGGGAATATGAAATACGTGGAGTCGAATTTGTGTTGAAGATTTTGAAGGGCGAGGATGAGTGTTGTAGTGCATATTTTGCGAATGGTCAGCAAAGTATTGTTTTAGAATACTTCGTTGATTGTTAGATGTGATATTATGAGTCCTTGGTTATATTGAAGTGTCTGTATCAATATACAACATGGAAAATTCTCTCCTCATGACTTTCTAGAGCTTATTTGATTCGCACGAAGGACATCCGGCAGATTTTATTCATTTATTTTTTGCTGTTACTAGATACTGCTCCACATATTTCCTAGTCTTCATCTACGAACTCACAGTGCTATGTATCAAACTATCAACGGTAATTGGTCCAAGTTTTGAAGTCGTCTGCGCAAGAGTGGACGGAACGTATTCCAGTCAGGCGTCCTATCAGAATCACAAATTGCTTGTTTTATGTAGTTGCTCTGATTCTTAGTAAATGTATAACTTTTGTGTTACTGTGAGAAATATTAAAGACGGTTCAGATACTTCGCTACGGTTCGGCGAAGTATAGATGTATGTGAGAATTCTCCACTTTTTCCCCGAGTTTTTGTAATGTAACAGATATTATTGGATTTATTATCAGTTAAATAAAAAACAGTATGTCGCTATTAAAGAGATTTAGAAATAATTTTATAAATATTTGTACGTGTGGCTTATAGAAATTGTAGTTGATATTGTGGAAGCTATTTGTGTCATTCGATATAGTTGATGATGTGAAAATATTTGTACTGAGTTTATCAGTCGCGCGATCTGTTGCTTCATGTGTGGTATTAAATGACGAATGAAAGAAATAACTTAATAAAAGCGAGTCTTTTAACTTATTGTATGGCATCAAAACATTTCTTTCAAGTTATTGTCTCTAGCCTTTTGTCGACAATAAATTTTTATTGGCCCGTAAAAGTGTTTGTACAAACCTACTTGGAGCTGATTTTTCAATCAACAGATAATTTTTATTCGAGGAATAAAATTGACGTTGACAGATTTTGTATGGAAGAACTGTCAAAATTCAAATTTATTCCTCCGATAAAATTATCTGGCGTTGGAAAAATCAGCCATTACAGAAATAAAATTGTTTTACGTTTATTTATAAGTTTCAGAGTTACAGCAAAAGTCATATCATACAGAAGATATTAATAAATTTTATGCATATAACAAACATTTTACCAGTATAAGTTCTAAGAGCATAACTTCAGTTTAAACGCGGATAAAGGCTTTGCGGAAAAAAGTCTCACGACATTTTTTCGCACTGCCTAGCATACCGAGACATTAACAGTAGCGATATTATTTCTCTAATTTTATCTATGTTTGATTGCCACATTAGGCGTTTACACACTATTCATTTTAGACGAATTACAACACATTCCAGAATGACGTTAAGTCGACCGTCCACTGCTGCGTAGGATGTGCAGGAGGATTTATTCCGGCCTGATCCCCTGAACTAGCCCCTCCACCCCCCCCCCCCCCCCCCCCTCCTCAATCGTCTACTAGTTCTCTTCTGTTTTAATCTCTGTCTTATTCACTTTATCTAGGTTACTCTTTGAGAGGTGTGTCACGTTAGCTGTGTGGTTCATTTGTTTCATCATCCATAGCCCGACTTCACCTCTTATAGGCTTCTCGTTTCTTGTGCCGGTCCCCACGCTCCTATGCCAGCCTCTTCCAGGTTTTGCGCGCGATGGTAACTACATATGTCATCTGCCCATATCGTCGCTGGACGACCGACATCTCGTCTTCCAGTCGTTCGACGCCACTTTGTAACAGCCCCACTCCACCTGTCATCATTGCAACTTTCCAGGTGCCCTGCCCTACACCATTTGAGTTCCACAATACGCTTTCCGATATCAAAGACCTCCGTACGTCACCGCGTCCGTAAGTTCGTTGTCGTGGTTCATTTGTTTACCAGCCAGCATTCGTACGTAGCGTGGCTGTAGGTCACAGTGCTCGATCCCGTCTACATTTTCATAGAAAGCGAAGCTAAGGAAAGCCCTCTTACCGAGAGGAGGCCAGAGTCCCAGCAGTGGGAACATTATAGGCTGATTGTGATGATAAAGCTAAGTAAACGTGCGTAGCTTAGCCGCGGGCCTCTGTGGAGCGGTGCCGCAATTTGGCCGACCGACAGATATTGTCGGTGCTGACGGCTCTCCGAATACGGTCACCGATTACAATTTCCGACCGCGTCTTAAACTGACATAGATTAAATTAGGTAGGTACTCACATATTGCGGGGGATATTTGAATTTTAAATGTTTTACCTAAATGCTGGGTATCCTACAGTTTTTTATTATTTTGCGGTGGGTATGAGTTAAAATTTTGTGGGATTGGTTTTTGAGCTTAAAATGCAGAAAGAAAAACTACTGTGTGGATACACTTTGTCCTTTTGCAATTTTGCTTATAAGAAACTTTTTGAAGTGAAAACTTTTAGCCGCGTTGAGTATTTTTTGAGATGGGAAAGAACCATTGAACTCGCGACACTGTTACCGTAACCGACACCGCGCGTGTTTTGTTTAATAAGACGATTAAAAAAATACACGCGTAAGTAAGTGTTCAACATTTCACTTCTGTTGGCACTCTCGAAGTGCCACTCTATTTTTAATTTGTACTTTTGGAAACACAAAGGAGTAAAATAGAAAATTTAATAAACAGAAAATTAACCCCGTAATCTATTTACGCCGTACGGCATTTCATACAAACTTTCAAGCCCTATTTTTTCGAAATGATTGAAACTTCATACGCATAAGCAGGATACAAAGGTCTAAAAAGTTAGTAGAGAACATTTTCGAAACGTCTTATTTAAAAAAAGATAATCGGAAATCTCTGTTTCTATGGAAAATTTAAAATCGGTCTAATTTGGCTGTAACACAATTTTTCCGAAATGTTCTCTACTAACTTTTTAGACCTTTGTATCCCGCTTATGCATATGAAGTTTCATTAAAATCGGTTCATTCATTTCGCAAAATAAGGGCTTGAAAGTTTGTATGAAATGACGTACGGCGTTAACGCTCTTAAAGCATGAAGAAATACTTAATCTTCGTCTATTTTTCAAACAGAAATTCTTGAAGGACTCACTCCTTATGAACAGTAAGTAGGTACCTAAAAAATGAAACACGCATGGAATATCTACGTCTACCCCACCCAATAAGTTTGGTGCGGACCGCATAATGAATTGCCCTCATTAATACGTATGTGTGCTGCTCTTTATGGGCAAACTTGGAAGGCGGAGTGTACGCATTAGGTACATTTTGAATAATCTTAGTCGCCTAGTGCTTCGATTCCTAATGTATAAATAGTATTTGGTCTAATAGGTGGCGTGTGCTAAAAGTATGCTGAGGTTTTTTGTACCTACATTCATTTAAGAGATTTTTTAGCTGTGGTAGAACGACGTGTTGTTGGCTTTATTTGAATAGAATTGAATCCATAAGGTTAGATAATATCATCATCTGCCTAGCCTTTTCCCAACTATTTTTGGGTCGGCTTCCAGCTGTGGAAAGACTGCCTAACTGACCTTCACAACCCAGTTACCGGGTAAAACTGGTGGTCAGGTTTTCATGACATAATATCATGGATATAATGAGGAATGAATAAAATAAATGGGAGGGCCCCGTGGCTAAATAATAACAGCCGCACAGGTCGATTGATCAGGTTAAGCTACGCTTGCCGCGGTTGGTCTGTGGTTGGGTGACCGTCTTTACATACCGAGACCCGTCCGAGCCTTGGAAAGCACGTTAAGCCGTTGATCCCGGCTGTTATTCCTGCATCTTTGACAGTCGTTAAGGGTAGTCAGAAGCCCGAAAGTCTGACCACCATTCTTACCAAGGGGTATCGTATTAACCCCAGTAACTGGATTGTGGAGGTCTGATAGGAAGTCGCTCCATGTAAAATACTGGTATTCAGATGCATCCGGTTAGACTGGAAGCCGACCCCAACTAGTTGAGAAAAGGCTAGGCAGATGATGATGTGTCGTATACCAGGCAGAAATTCGTACACTACGGTGCTACTATGATAATGATAAATGATAAATAAATGATAAATGATTTTATTTTGTAAGTAGGTTTGTACAAACACTTTTACACGTCAAACATGTTTTTTTTTAAAACTAGATGAAGCCGGCGTTTCCTATCTGACTACTCTGAGAAGAAAGGCCGAAACAAACTCAGAGGTCACAGTCTCTTTTAAAGTCCAGACATAATCTTGGTCAGGTTATATGAAGACCATGTAGATCGATGTCTGAGATGGTCTTTTGAGGAAAGAACCACACAGATTGAGAGGACCTGTCCAGTCAGTGCACGCATTTGTCAGAAATCGTGCAGCTCAACTCAAAACTTAAGGAGCTCAACGATTCGACGAACAATACCAAAGAAAGGACATTTGGGTAGGCCACATAAGTTACTCAAACTGCCAGACAAAGATCAAGAAATAAAACTAACAGAACAGAGATAAAATTAATAAAATGACCCACATCGTCTTCACATTCACAATAAATAAAATAAATAATACTTTACAAAGTAAGCAAATGTCAATGTTTATAAATAAAAATTTAAAATAATAATAATAATAATGTCACTGTGTATATAAAAAAAAAAAAAAAAAACATTCAAAATGCAGAAATTGGAAGCAGCTCAATCCCAAGCCTTTTTGTCCTCAATATATTCTTTAACGGTATAAAAGGCTTTCTGGCACAACTTACGTTTAATGAATGATTTGAATTTATTAAGGCTTAGATCTTGAACTTGGCTTGGTAGTTTATTATAAAAACGTATACATTGGCATCTGAACGACCCACCTATTTTCTTGAGCCTTGTTGTAGGTACAACAAATTTGTGTTTATTTCTAGTATTTATATTATGGATATCACTGTATTTTTTAAACAATTTTATGTTTTTATGGGCATATAAAAGATTTTCATAAATATACTGAGAAGGCACAGTCATTACATTAATCTCTTTAAATTTGTCTCTGAGAGAGTGTCTCGGACTTAATTTATAAATTGATCGAACAGCTCGCTTCTGCAAAACAAAGATAGTCTGAATATCGGCGGCATTTCCCCACAATAGAATACCGTACGACATTACACTATGAAAATAGCTAAAGTACACTAAACGGGCAGTCTCTATATCAGTTAAATTACGAATTTTTCTAACAGCGTATGCTGCGGAACTAAGCTTTTTGGATAATTTATCTATATTTATTTATCCCACTGAAGCTTAGCATCCAAAGTAATGCCCAAGAATACTGTATTGTCTTCAGGATTCAATTCCTCGCCCTTTATCAACACATTAGTTTTCACCTGCCTAACGTGGGGTAGCGTAAACTTAATGCATTTGGTTTTTTTCTCGTTTAGAAGCAAATTATTAACATTGAACCAGTGGACTACTTTCGAAATCGCGCTATTTACATCGTCAGTAACCAACTGCTGACGTTTAAGTTTAAACAAAAGAGAAGTGTCATCTGCAAACAACACTATATCATGATTATCCTTTATGAGGTACGGCAAGTCATTAATATAAATTAGAAACAAGAAAGGACCAAGAATTGAGCCCTGTGGGACTCCCATTGTTACTGTAGATCCGGATGATCTTTTTCCATTAACGTCAACGCTCTGAATCCTTTTACTCAAGTATGAAGTAAGAAGATCCAGAGCGGTGTTCCGGATCCCGTAGTGGCGGAGTTTCCTGATTAAGGTTTCGTGAAGAACGCAATCGAATGCCTTGGACAAATCACAAAAGATGCCCAAGGCATCGCATTTATCTTCCCATGCATTATAAATATGTCCTAAAAGTTCAACACCAGCATCAGTAGTTGAACGACCCCTTGTGAAACCGAACTGTTTGCTATGTAATAATTTATGTTTATTAAAAAATCTTTGTAGTTGGTCTAAAATTAATTTCTCAAAAATTTTACTAAAGGTAGGTAGTACAGAAATAGGTCTATAATTTGTAGGGTCTGATGTACTACCTGATTTAAACAAAAGTATTATTTTACTATGTTTCATAAGGTCAGGAAACTCCCCATTGTCAATACAACTATTAAAGATAAGAGCTAGAGTAGGTGCTGCAATGTCAATAATAGACTTAGCTACCTCTACAGAATTACCCCACAGATCTGCAGTCTTTTTTACATTTAAAGTGTGAAAGGTTTTAATTATATCTCTACAGGTAATGTATTCAAAATGAAATTCCGATTCGCAACGATTAACATTTTCCTTAAGCAAAGACTCAGCAACAGAAGGTGATGAGTTTAGTGATTTAGTAGTTGAAACGGGAATATCTGAAAAGAAATTTTCAAATGCCTCAGCGACTTGTGAGTCCGATTTTATTATGTTGTCATTAATAGACAGGCTGTAGTCAGTATTTCGGTTACTAGATCTTCCCGTTTCACTATTAATAATATTCCAAGTCGTTTTAATTACATTACTGCTGTTTTTAATCTTTGAACCCAAATAACGTGACTTGGCCATATAACAAACTTTTTTAAATAATTTTGAATAATTTCTAACATACAAATTAAATTCATCAGTGTTAATATAAGTCCTTTCATTGTAAAGTTCATAAAGCCGTGTTCTACTTTTATGAATACCAATGGTAGCCCAATCACTAAACGATGCATTACTATTAACCGAGATAGTCTTGGGAATAAAAGTGGAATCAAATTGTTTACAGTATACTTTAAAAAAATTATCATAAAGATGATTGGGATCAGCATGAATAGACAAAACTGGTAATTTATTAATGAGTTTAACTTTAAAAGCCTCCAAGCGACTTGCAGTTTTGGGGTTAACAGTGATATCCTTTTTAGCCACCTTTTTGTTTTGGTTTTGAATAGTAATCCTTTGCCCGCAATGATCAGAATCTAGTAAAGTTATAATTTCTTTGTGGCTTGGTATAATATCTGTATAAATATTATCTAGGCATGTGGCACTAGTAGGGGTTATTCTTGTGGGCTCCAAAAATAGGTTCAGAAGATTGTAGGACTGAAACAGACTTAAAATTTTACTACAAGAACCTGAGTTTTCTAATAAATTAACATTAAAATCACCGCAAACGATAACGGACTTGTTTGAGTTACAAATCCTGTGTAACACTTCATCCATTACCTTTTCAAAGCAGTCATACAATCCTGAAGGGGGTCTATACACACTTAATACAATAGAGTGCTCCAATTCTATACAGGCAATTTCAACCAAACGCTCAACAGAAAGGCTCACAATATCTTTACGTTCTTTAAATTTGAGCTGGTTACTTACTAAAATTAATGAGCCACCATGTATAGCATTTATTCTGCTAAACGAACTACCAACCTGGTGATTATTAAAATTGAACAAGAACTGGTGGCTTTTTAGCCAATGTTCGGTTATACAAAGAATGTCAATACTATTAAAATTCATAAATAATTCTACTTCTAAATCTTTGTTCATAAATCCTTGAATATTTTGATGCACCAGGTTGATACTATTTACTGATTTTAAACTTTTGTTTGAGCTGTTTTTGAAATTCTGTACATTATAGCTAGAGGTTGCCTCTATTGTCTTAATTTCTAATTTAAATTATCAGCAATGTCATTAATAGTGACCAAATTATTGGCAGAATTATTTATAAAGTTGTTGCATTGCTCAAAAGAAGCAAGTTGTTTAGCCAAATTTTTGGCTGTAATAGAAAAAAATAAGATAGCGACACAGCTATTTGTCTTTTATAATAGTCAGAAAGATAGTACATAACAATGTTATATCTATCTTTTGTCAAATAGAAATTATTACTAACATAATTGTTAATATCAACTAAATGGAACATGTTATTATTAAATGTCAAGTTATGCAATGTCATATTCAATTCAAATCTTAGGCTATTTTCTTCCTGTGGCAAACTGTTACTATAAGGAAATGTAAATAACACAACTTTTCTTAAACTAAGGTTGCATAATGTTCTATGATACTGGAGCAGTTCTCCTTTGTTTACATTTCCCCTATTACCCATAAAAATTAATAAAGTTGTATCCTGGGTAAAGTTACATTTAATAATTTCTTTCATAATATGATACAAAGAACAACCAGGCATACAGTAATTTATTATAGAGTGTCCCGGATATTCATCTGTCAACAAGTGACCTAAGTCCTTACCAATCTCATCACAAAATAATACAATATCATTATTTAAAGTTTGTTTACAATGTTTATACGAACTATTAGTAGAAGGAATTATCAAATCGACACAGGGCTGCAGTAAGGTGGTATTGCAAGTTGTCAATGAATGGTCTGGTGTAAGCACGTTGGTTGGTGTTTGACAATGCTCACAGTTGTTTTTTTTGTGAGTTGACCAGCTCATTCATTGCCAACACATATTCCCTCATTAGGTCTTCAGAGGTATTATATTTGTTGGTCATTGAACTAAGTTTCTCCTGTAGATGGTCAAGTTCAGATTTCAAGGTCTCTGTGTCAATGTGGTACTTCCTAGTACTTTGCTCCAAATTATAAGAATACCTGTCTAATTGTTTGAGCAAATTCAACCTTTCTCTATTCAATTTAACGTTTTTGATAAAGAACTTTTGTCTTTTTACCATTTTTTGTGTTTAAACAATGTATTTATTAATTTTAATGTATTTTTTTAGTTTATTTTTACTGGTAACTACCCTCACTGAATTATATGATTTTGATTCATCATCAGCTGTCAAATCAATAGTGTATGTGGGATTTAAGGCAGAAACCATTGACGGGGCAATAGGCATCAATTCATCGAACAGACTTTGGTTCAGCGAGGCGGTGATGTTAAGATTGGTCGTCTCAAGTTGTGTTATTTGACTTTGAGCCTCATGTAGCTGCTGTTGTAATATATGTTTTTGACTAAGAGCTTGTTCATACTCTGTGCTACACTGGCTGAACCCGTCCACAACAAGTTGAAGTCTATCCCGTTCTTCTATGGCATCAGTGTATTGATTATATATCTGAGCCATTTCAATTTTTAACTTCCTATTCTTTTCATGTGCATCAAAGAGCACCCTTTCGTTGTCATCTATTTCCTTAATTAGTTGGTCACAGGACTCCTTTGACGCCTTTAAGGCGCTCAAAGCCTCATTGAGTTTGGACTCTCCGAGACGAGCACGGGCGCTGCGAGTCATAATCATGATTAAAACAAGGAAGGAAGCGACAAGAAACTAGAAGAGAAAAGGTAGTTGTGGCAGCAGTTGAGATGATTAGTTTAAAAGGAAAAATGAAATTTAGATGTAATTCTAAGGAGTTCTGTACTGAGAAATAACAATAACACTCTAACCCACTTTGGAGTCGAACCCAGGACCGCTGAGCTATGGAACTCGTACGCGCAACCACTAGACCAGCACCGAGGTTCCTAACATAGTAACACAGTCGCTTCACTTTGTGTAAATTCTATCATCGCCACTGTTCTCAAAACGGTATCGCACGAAAACAGGCATGCCTGGAACCAAAAATTCGAAGACATGTGTCATTTGATCTGTCAATCCGCACTGAGTCCGCGTGGTGGGTTACGGCCCACACCCTCTCACAGAGAGGAGGTCTGGTATCCCAGCATTGCGAACATTATAGGCTGATTATGTTATGCTTATGCTTTTAAACTAATTGTTGACCTTGACAAAGGAAATTCTATTTCATTAAGTAGATAGGAACTATATTAGTAGATAATCAAGTAGGTGAGCGCTGCAGACACTACTTAGACTCAAACTCAAAACGCAAACTACAAAGCATTTATTTCAAACTAACTTTTGCCCGCGACTTCGTCCACGTGAAATTTCTTGTTTCTCCGACCTACTCTGTCGAATCGCATCAGCTGAAGTGCTGTCACTTTGTTTTCGCTTAGCGATCCTTCTACCTTTTCTTCTTTTAGCTCGGCACCCAACGAATCTCAAATCCGACTGTTAGTTTCAGAGATTAGCGCATTCAAACAAACAAATAAACTCTTCAGCTTTATAATTAGTTTATATTCGCATAGATAAACCAATTACAGGCACTTTTGAATTGTCAAGAGGTCGGTCAGTCAGAAAGATGAAGCTAGTTGTAGAGTCGGATGCATTTCAGTAAAGTCGCTTGTGCAAGCTCCTATAATGCACTCTCAACTCAAACTCAAACTCAAAGCATTTATTTCAATTAAACCTTGTACAGGCACTTTTGAATTGTCAAAATTTAATAGTCTGTCAGTTAGTCAGAAAGTTGAAGCTAGTTGCCCATTCCAAACTATGATCTCTATGGAGAAGAACGGGCAAGAAACTCCATGGACACTCTTTTAAATCAAGTTATTACAAAATCCTGGGTACATTATTCTTGTTGCTTCTATATGTGAGAACAATGTAAAAAAAAGACAAATGAAGAAACAATTCAAAATATAAGATTAAATTCTTTATTTAAATTGACAAGCAATTGTCAACATCAAACATAACGACGTGCCCTGCACCGCATTATAGTATATGGGTCACTGGTGGTCGATACCACATAAATGATGCATGGCATCGATCAGACATCGATGGCGGCATGGTGGCCGATGGTCGGGTGACACGCGATGCCCCCATGCCGGTGTCAACTTGTTTATGGAGTTATTAAGGCGAAAGCGTGCGCCCCTAACGTGGCGAATCCTATCCTTGCACATTTTATGTAGCAGTGGATGGTCGACTTTATTGTGAAGAAAACCGACAATCCTTATTATGTTTTTGAAGTGAAAACTTCTTTAGGCGCGTTGGGCATTTTTTGAGACGGGAAAAAACCATTGAACTCGCGCCACTGTTACCGTAACCGACACCTCCGTTTTATTTTCTTTGGGAAGAATGACCATCAAACATAATTATATTATAAAATTACTATGCTTTTTCAAGTTTTCATTTCTGTCGGCACTCCTGGAGTGCCACTGTTTTTAGGGTTCCGTAGTCAACTAGGAACCCTTATAGTTTCGCCATGTCTGTCTGTCCGTCTGTCCGTCCTCGCTTAATCTCTGTGACCGTTAGCACTAGAAAGCTGAAATTTGGTACCAATATGTATATCAATCACGCCGACAAAGTGGTAAAATAAAATTTTGTAAATATTTTTTTTAGGGTAGGTCCCCTACATGTGAAGTGGGGATGAATATTATTTTCGTCGTCTACCCCATCGTGTGGGGTATCGTTGAATAGGTCTTCTAAAATGACTTGGGGGTTGCTCAAAATATTTTTCGATTTAATGCTCCATTTACGAAATATTAAACTTGAAAGTGCAAATTTTTGTTCCAGTAGAGCGTCCCCCTCCTCTAAAACCTAAAACCTGCTGGCTTGAAAAATCTGGAAAAATTCACGATAATAGTGCATTTCATGAACTTTAAAGGAAAATTATAGCCATTAAGATAACTTTATTAGTTTAGCAGTAATAGTCATCGAACTTGGGTGTTGGATAATTTTGTACCAAATACAAAATCCTTAGCATTAATCCTTTAAAGTGACTAAGATGAAGTAGTTGCTTGTTTATAACGGGTAAAGACTTGCATTGAAAAGCAAAATACGTTTTTTTTTACCTATTCAGAATAAAGAGAGACAGAATCGTACTACATTGTGATAACGGGCTACTACGGAACCCTATACTGTGCGTGGCCCGACACGCACTTGGCCGGTTTTTTTCTTTATCTTTTCAGTGTACTGCCTGTACGACGATGATCAACAGCCTCTACCGGTTGATGCAAGATAGAAAGAAAGAAAACACACTTATTCAGCACAGACTAAGGGCTGATTTTTCAATAGTCAGATATCTCTTAACTGAAGAGTAAATATTGCCGTTTGACAGCTTTTGTATAGAAAATATATGTCAACCTGTCATATTTATTCTTCAGATAAAAGTTATATGACTGTTGAAAAATCAGCTCTAAAAGACACACCAGATACATAAAATACACAGGCAGATACAAACAAATAAAAAATCAAATGAAATGTGTAAAGTCCGATGTAAGAAATTAGCAGGAAATTTTGCCTCTCGGTTGCGCCAAAATCGCCCAGTTCAAGCAAAAATGCCAGACAACTAGTGCCTGACGCTGGTTTTCAACTGAACCTGATGAAGATGGTGTATTTAGAGACTGCTATACCTATCTGAGCCAGCGCGCTAGAATCTTGCCAGTATTTAATGTAAATCTACATACTTTGTTGGTGTGGACACGACTTTAAAATATAGTATAAGTCCCTCCAAGACAGCGTGAATTAGTTAAGAGTAAACTAGTCGCGAGCTCGAAATCACTGGTGGTCATGGCCAAAAAGCATGCTGTCTCCTGGCTTCGTGTCTAGCTAGTATCAGTGATGAGCAGCTAGACGCTAGTCTACTACACGAACAACGTCTAGTTCTCACGCACAGAAACACTGTTACAAACTGATAGGCGCGTAAAAAATCGAAAAGTGCTTCGGAAAATCAACTTTATGAAAAATCCACTACACAAATCAATTACAAATAAAGTTTATTTAACTCTTCTAAAACTGAGCTTTGTCGGTACGTACTTGGTTTTGAAAAATTTACAGTTCTTTTATTACTTATTTACACCCAAAATTACGTTAAAAATAGCAAGAAAAACTAATCTTTGTTGGCTCATGACTTTTTAATGGCTTTTTATTTTACTATTCTGTTTCCGTACAGGTAAAATTAATAATAAGTCAAAACGATATCATGTTTAACTTTAGATGCACACTGTCAAATAGTGGAGTAATACTCTCCCGAAAGGAAATTGCTCATTTCTCTACTGACCGCCGTTGCGCATCAAACAATTTTGTATGCTACCATAAATCTATATATATAAAATTCAAAGTCCTGACTGACTGATTGACTGACTGACTGATATATCAACGCACAGCCCAAACCGCTGGACCTAGAGACTTGAAACTTAGAAGGTGTGTTCTTTGTGAAGAGTAAGTATCCACTAAGAAAGGATTTTTGGGAATTCAACCCCTCAAGGGTTAAAATAGGGGATGGAAGTTTATATGAAAGTCCGACAGTTTTGAAGTTAGGATCTTCTAATTTTGTATTTAGGCTGACAATTGAAAATTAATTTATACGTGTCTCAGCGTTTTTGATAATTCCACCCCTGAAGGGTTAAAAAGTGGGATGAAGTTGTGTATAGAAAGTCATTAATTTTCGACGTAAAAATCACAAAATTTTCTATCTAGGCTTATGATTGGAAGCTAACACAACGGTGCTGTTAGAATTTCATCCATTAAGGGGGGGAAAAGGGGGATGAAATTTTGTCCTGACTGATATATCAACGCACAGCCTAAAACGCTGGTCGGTACCGCTGGGTAGAGAAATTAATTTTGGAGGGTGTGTTCTTTGTGAAGAGTAGATATCCACTAAGAAGGGTTTTTTGGAAATTTAACCTTTAAGGGGTGAAAAGAGGGGATTTTGTTTGTATGAAAAATCTTATTCCTTGAGTTAATAACCATTAAACTTGGCACGAATAATTATCTAAATAAATTATGAAGTTTGGCTTTTTTTTTAAACTACCCCCTGAAGGGGGATTGGGAGGTGTCAAAGTTTGTATTTATAAAGTTCGAATTTTTTTAATAATTGTAAAGTTCGAATATTTTTGGAATTCTAAACTAACCCAAAGGGGAGATTGGGGGTGTCAAATTTAGTATGGAAAAATTTTAATGCGCGGTCCCATTAACTCGAAACTCAGTACCTATCTAAGACCAAAATAAATAATAAAGTGGTTCAGGGTTTTTCGAAAATCTACCGCTAATGGGGTGAAGAGGGGTAGTCAATTTCACAGGGCAGAATTTTATTACGAGGCTTGATTAACTCGAAATTGGTATAAATGATCTAGATTATGTTTCAAAATTCCACCCCTATGGGGATAGAAAGAGGGGATACAGTTTATTCATTTGGTTAATAAATTAGAAACTTGGCAATATTTGGGTCAGTAAATAATAAAGATTGTCACTTTTAGTTTAAAAAGGAGGCAAAAAGCTGGGATACAGTTTATTTGAAAAATCTGATCCCTTTGAGCTATAAACTAAAAAATTGGCCCGAATACTTATTTATATCTAAATAAATGATAAAAATCATAAACATACATTTTCGAAATTATAAGAGGAAAGTACGAATTTCATGCGGACGAAGTCGCGGGCAGAAGCTAGTTGGATATAAAAGCGGGGTAATGTCGTACTTTCATAGGAAATTAAAATTATCCATTTATTTTGTGGGGCTTTTGTTGTACTTTGATTTTCTGCTCAGTTTTGAGGTTAGTTTTGTAACAAATCTTCCACCAAAAAAACAGTATTTTACAACAATATGATTTGATTCACATAAAACAACAGAAAATAGTTTCAATAAATCAACGAATGATCCCAATTAAATAATATTACAAAGGTAGGTCATGCTAAATGTAGGTTTTGATAGGAAATAGAAAATAAAAATGCTTGAATATAGGAATGCAATAGTTTCATTGGTCCATATTATCATCATATTCATAAAATATGTCGTCTAAAAGCGGAGCCGGTGGCTCCACAGACCTACATCGAGCCCAACTAAGATACCACAAAATGGTCATAATGAGAGCACATCATCCCATTGTCTGATTACCCACCAAACAATTGCAATAATAGCTATTAATATCACCTACTGAGTTACTTATTAATTAAAATGTAAGCCTAACCTTTGTCCCATTGCCATTGCCATTGTAACCATTGCCAGGATCGCCCAGAGGACACGGTGGAGCACACGGTGGAGGTGTGCCCCGCTTGGGCGGAGCACCGCCGTGTCCTCGTAGAGGCGATCGGCAACGACGGCGACCTCTCGCGTCCGGCCCTGGTGCAAGCCATGGTCCGGGGCGAGAGGGAGTGGGAGGCAGTCACCTCCTTCTGCGAAGCAGTCATGCTAGCGAAGGAGGTGGCGGATCAGGGAGAGAGCCTCCCGTCTCAGCCGCCGCGGGGGACGCCCCAGGAGCCGGGAGCCGCGTGACGACTCCCGGCCACCGTAGGCGCGGGCCTGCGGGCGGTGAGGTAGCTCACCGTCCGATCAGGACCAGGCCCGTGCCGGACGGCGCGTACGTGTTCCACGCGCGCCTCAAAGAGATGTCAGCATCGAGGAGGGGCCCCTTAGGGCCGAAGCCTGCCGGGTCAACGGGATTGTCCGAAAGGGTTACCGCTGGCCCAGAACATAAAGGGCTAAGGAAGGAACACGGGTGGGTTTTAGTCAGTAAGAGTCTGACACTCCCTTCCGCTCCACCCAGAGCGGGAGGAGTCATTTGATGATTTCCAATCCGCAAAAAAAAAAAAAAAAGCCTAACCTTTGTGCTGACATGTCGTGATTTAATTCTTCCCCTTACTAAATACGTGTCCGTTCCCAGTACCAACGGCAGTATCAATGTCTTTTGCTAGTTCAATTTCGCATATTTCGTTCCTACTTACATGCTGCCAATAATACGACTAACATCTAAAAATAAATATAATAGATATATCTTAATCAGTAAAGAAATTGATCTCAGCATTAGTTTAATAGAAAATATACATATTGTATTAGTTTAATAGAAAATACACATATTGTCACAGAGGCAAAAGTCACAAACAAAATCAAATCAAACTAAGAAAAGTATAACTGGTGGTTCTTAATTCTCATCTCATCATCTTCCTCTTAGCGTGTCGATAGCAATCTAAATGGACTCGGCCCAGAATTCAGCTACTTGTTTGCCGCCATCACCAGCGTCCTTCAGTTCCAGTAACGTGCAGCAGACGGGACACGATATTAAGTGTCCCATCGTTTGTGGAACAGCACAACATTTACACTCCAAGGCGGAGTCGTCTATGAATCTTCTCCTGAACAGGTTTTCCTTACTTCGGCCAACCGTGGTCCCAAGGTTACCCAAGGTACCTAACCCATGTCCTGGTAGGAGCTCTTCAGCCGGTGGAACGAATGGTTTGGGTAAGGAGCACTGTGTCGCCACAGCTTCAGTCTTTATTGTGATCGTTCGCAAGTGAGTGGTACAACACACTTTCCCACTTTCTCATCATGATGCATTTAAATGTATATTTTGAATATAGTTAAACAGCTTCTAGTATTAGCTGTAAACAACAAAATACAAATGTGCTGAAAGACTTCCATTATATCCGTTGCCTCTCCGACTTGATGACGGGGTAGACACAACTCCCACAGCGTGACATTTTTAACGAAATCATTGGTGATTTACTGCACTGAGAACACAAGCCGTAGTCGTAAAAACGTTCTACACAATCCACATCACAGAAACAGTATAATGGTCTCTATAAGAATTCTTGACCGTGCAGAAATCTGAAGACTCAACTGGACACGATGTTAACGCAATGATAAGTTATTTTTTAGCACAACAAACTCAACAACTATCAATACACAAGTAAAAACAATGTTCGCTGCGGAGTGCTGGTCGGCAGGTCGGCCGACATGAGATGTTTTGTTTGACAAATAATTATTGACAGTGAGTGACACTTTTGACACTTTTGGCAGTTCACCTTTCACATTACCCGTGATAGTGTTACCAGCAGTTAATCTTAATCACCCTGACCATGTGATTTGTCAATAATAGAAATAGTTTTAATTAGTAAAGTAATGTAATTACACTAACAAGTATGGACAAATAATTAGTCGGAAATAAATGGATTTAATTTATTATTATTTTAAAGATGTTAAAAATATATAATTATATTAAGTTGATTATGTTAATTAAAAAATAATAAGGAGGACAAATGATAAAAAAACACTTTTACACGTCAAACATATTTTTTTAAACTAGATGAGAAGGGCGTTTCCTATCTGACAACTCTGAGAAGAAAGGCCGAAAGAAACTCAGAGGTCACAATCTCTTTTAAAGCCCAGACATAATCTTGGTCAGATCATGTGCAGACCATGTATAAAGGTGTCTGAAATGTTCTTTTGGGAAAAGAACCACACAGATTGAGTGGACCTGTCCAGTCAGTGCTCCCATTTGTCAGTAAACGTGCAGCTCAACGCAGAACTTAAGGAGCTCAACGATTCGACGAACAATACCAAAGAAGGGACATTTGGGTAGGCCGTATAAATTAGGTACTCCAACTGCCAGATCATGACTAAAACGGAATCAATGACCCAGGAAGAATGTCATAGTTGAAATTATTTTTAAAACTCAGCGTCTGTCTTTATACTAAGCGTTAAGACCGATTATGGGGAGGTTCTTAAAATTGGCAACACTGCTTTTACAAAAATACTCCATTTCAAAAAGTATGCAATAAAATCGAATTAATAACTAATTAAATACAAAATATTAACCTCACATACGATTTCAATCAACTGAACTCAGAAAAGATAAAAAAATATTTTATAATTTATAAGTATATTTTTATGGCCATACTCTATTGCTTTAAAGCGGTACTGGTTATGGGCAATTTCCTTTAAATATCGACTAGTGGCACCTTAAGGCGAAAGCGTCAGGGTAGCTTGCGAAATTCAAATTTTCTCACGTTATTTGCAATTTGCAGGTCAGAATCAGGTTCTATGTTAATCAAAATATGATTCGTGGCCGTAACAAATATTTATTTATAGAATTATAATGATAAAAATCATCAATACATCAGTCTCTCTAAGTTCATATTATCCTATTCATGAAATCATGACATTTGAGGCCAAGTATTGCAGATTCTGATGGTTATAATTCTGTAAAGTCATATTTGTCGCGGTCGCAAATCATATTTTAATCAACATAGAACATGACACTGACCTGCAAATTGCAAAAAACGTAAGAAAATTTGAATATCGCGGGATACCTTAGCACATCTCCTTTAACATATATTTTTTTAATATTATTAATTAGTGCGTTCGTTCTCCAGATGTATCAAATCTTTTCGTATGAAAGATTATATTTTAATTGAAATCGTTTGTTCGGAATGCTGAAGGTTGAATTCAGCAGCTTTGAGGGCAATTTTTGTATTTGATCTATTTAGGGTTACGGACACAATAAAGACGTTGTGTTTATATTTTGAAACGGACTAAAAACTGTTTGTGCTATTTTCAGAACTCCGAACTTTTGGAGGTCTATTTGGAATACAAGACGTGTGACAAATGAGATTTCCCATCGTCAAAAGTGACGAAATGCCATACAAACTTTCACCCTACTTATTTAGCAACTACTTTAGAGATATATTTTTAAAAATCCTTCCTTAGTGCTACTTTCGTTAAATAAGGAGCACATGAGAATAACTTGCTTCTAGACTTTTTAAGGCTTGCCGGTCAGTGAGTGAATTTAAAATTTTTATTAAGTAGATTATCGAAACACAAGATTTCATTTGATAAACACAAGAACGGTATGAAGTAGGCAGGCCCTGTCTTCCAAAAAAGTCAATTTGATACTAATTGATTCCGTTTCGTGTGTGTTGTCGTGATTTCAGTCCGTCAGATAGATAAGTGCGATTCGCAACATTAGCAGACAGTGTTACCTTTTTTGGAGCTCGATCATTTAAAGATTTTAGACGTAACCTAGATGTTACTGCGCCAAAATGCTGGGAACCTAGGTCGTTTTGAGTTAATAGGATTTGGGTGTGTATGGCTTTACTGGCACTAATTATAGTTTTTGGTTATCCTACAACTTTGGACTGATATTTGGACTTGCGTTGGAGTTGAATGAATTATAAAGAGAAAGAAAAGAAAACTTGCGCTCAGTTTAGTTAGTTCTTATTTAAATGACAGACAACAGCAAGTTCAAATAAATGGTGTCAATTCACATGGTTTAACAGTAAAAATGGGTGTGCCACAAGGCTCGATATTGGGTCCTTTCCTCTTTTTAGTGTATGTTAATGATCTACTCCATTTATTAAAAAATCAACCACAAATGGTGTTATTTGCTGATGACACTTCCTTAATTTTTAAGGTAAATAGACGTGCTACAAATTATGACGACGTAAATAACGCCTTACTGCAGGTCCAAAGTTGGTTCACTGCTAATAATTTAGTATTAAATGGGAAAAAAACTAAGTGCATAAGATTTTCTCTACCAAATGTAAAGAGTAGTGATTGTGAGATAGTATTGAATCAAGAGAAACTAGAATTCGTCGATGAAACGGTTTTCCTGGGGATCACGCTCGACTCAAGTCTACAATGGGGTCCTCATTTAACATCTCTTGCAGGACGGCTAAGTTCAGCAGCTTATGCTGTCAGAAAAATCCGCCAATTTACTGATATAGATACCGCGAGACTGGTCTATTTTAGTTACTTTCATAGTATCATGTCTTACGGTATTTTGCTTTGGGGACGGGCTGCAGACATTGATTCTATTTTTATTCTGCAGAAAAGAGCCATCAGAGCCATATATAACCTCTGCAGGCGTGATTCTCTAAGGGAACTGTTTAAGGAAATTAACATCATGACGGTACCTTGTCAATATATCTACGAAAACATCATGTATGTAAGAAAAAACTTACATCTTTTCGGTAAAAGAGGTGAAAGACATAATTATAGTACTAGGAATAGGGACCTATTAGTTCAACCAGGTTTCAGACTGGCTAAAGTAGACTCATCTTTTATGGGGTACTGTTTAAAATGTTATAATAAAATACCTCCCCACATTCTTCAACTGAATGAGACAAAATTCAAGTCTTGTATAAAACGCACACTATGCAGTCAGGCATATTATAAGTTAGGGGATTACATCGCTGATAAAAATGCCTGGCTCAATGCTGGTCCTGCTCCACAACCACAACTAATTGATTAACACTTGAAAATACTGTTGGAGCTGCTGAAGATTGTAAGATTATCTTTGCATTGTATAAACTCAATTTCCTTTGCATTGTATAACTGCATAGCACAGATGTGAGTTCTATGTAAGTATACCTTCTTTACCATTTACCGGGTAATATGTCTTACATTGACTTGAATGTGCCATGGCGGCTGATAGTATGTCATGCTCACACAAATGTCTCGCTGACGGTGGCGTGTGTATTGGATCATTTAGCTCCCTTCAAAATGGTTGAGCTGAATGGTGCTGATCCATGCGTCATGTTCGTGAACGGGCGCCGTCAGTTGGGGCTGGTCATCACTCAGCTGCCTAGGCTTATTTTTAATTATTTTATTTTTGGATTGTTGTCTTCTTACTATTTGCTGTAATCTGGACGCTCTTAACGCGTACGTATTTTTTTTACATCGTTCTCACATATAATTGTAAATTCAACATTAATGATGTAACTAATATTTTTGTAAAAATACAATTTAAAAGAGTGTCCATGGAGTTTCTTGCCCGTTCTTCTCCATAGGTACCTACGCTTTGGAATGGGCAACTAGCTTCATATTTTCTGACTGACCGACTTCTTGACAATTCAAAAGTGCCTGTAAATGGTTTAATTGAAATAAATGGTTTGAGTTTGAGTTTGAGTTTGAGTTTATACGTATAGAAAGAAAGAAATGAAAAATATTTTGTTTGGGACGCGGGACATGCATAGGAAATACAAACAGTAAACAAGAACATTAAATCTAACAAAATCATGAAAACAATAAAAATAAAATAAAAAAGGACATAAAAATTAACAAAATATTGAAAATAACAGAAATAAGGAAGACCTGAGGGGCCTAAAAAGCACACTGTGGCAGAATCACAAAATGATAACATTATGAATCGTAATATGGCGAAGATAGTCCGTGTTTTTCTTTTATTCGCTGCACTACGAAGGTATAATCAAAGAGATTGGGATTGGATTTCGATTGGATTGATTGGTATTTTAGCACAGACAAAAAAAAAATAATTGAAAAATCCTTCACCAATGGGATTTGATACGATTAACTTAACAGTTAACTGTCCATTATTATTCATAATGTTATGCTTTTATGATTCTGAAAAAGTGGCCTTTTTAGGCCCCCTGTACGAGGTCAAAAATCTTAGAATGACGCTGCGATATTTGAAAAAAAAAAACAAAAATCACAGCGCTGGTAGGGATGGGATGGGGGATGGGGAAGTTAATTTATAATTCTGTTTAAGATTGGTTTGCCAAGTCGTTTTGCTGCGCTGGACCCCTCTCTATCTATAATGTATACTATACTACAAACAAATAAAATTAAAGTGACTATAATGTTAAAATAACAGCTTTTTTTGTCTGTTTGTTCCGGCTAATTTCCCGGGTAATTTGGTGGGCCGAATTTGTTGGGACTTTCACTGGCTAAAGGCTTCTGTTAAAAGGAGTAACTTAGGCTACTTTTATTTTAGTAAAATAATTAGGGTTCTAGGTAGGAAATAAGAAGTTTTATTTAACTAGTATGAAGTTTAGCCAAGAGTGCCGTTTCTCTTGTCCACTAACTAAACTAAATTTAAGTTCAGTGCATCTTTTTCTTTCCATAACATTGAGAAAAGGACAGAAGTTAAATTTTAGTTTAGTCCTGTCAAATTAGCAGCGCCTGACGTAATTTGAGTAGGCAAGTTTTTAACCACGTCTAAACTTGTATGGAGTGTGGGGCGCCTCTTTGATAAATAAACATAATAATAGAATAGTAATACGATATAGAATAAGGTAACATTACCTTTGATTAAATGTTTAGTATTGACAATATTTGTGTCTTGTACTTACGACAAGTTTCCTGGACTTTATGAGCACCTAATTCATGAGTAATTCATGAGTGTGGTCTATGGCATAGTTATGTGTCATTTGCATTGGAAAATTTCTTAGTATAACCTGAGTTGTTTGTTGTCTGGAGGTCGGGCAGGTCGTTTGAAGGGTCTATTATTCCAAAGCCTGTAGTTAGTTAGTTAGCTTCCTTTCTTTATGCTCTAGAGATTGGTTCTACAAGAACATTTCGGAGAGTATTAGATAGGTCTCTAAGAATTACTAGACTTAGATTTATGCCATACGCTCCCTTATTGCGTAACACACTTTCAAACACTGACCTGCATGTGACTGGTGCAGGTGGAATGTGCGGGATCTGCGCGATAGCGCGCAGGTGTGCAGGTAGTCGCGCGATTACGCCGCGTCTACGCCGCGTCTGATTAAAAAGACGATATCTCTAAAGTTGCGGCGATAGCTAGCTCTCTATGAGTTATGTCATTGGAATCGTTATTAAATTAGGGATTTTTTATATTTATTATTATTAATAATTACAAAAATACAATTACAAAAATTCAAAAAGATATTTGTTTAATTGCCATAAATACGCATTATTTCATATAAATCAATAAAAAAATCAAAAGAACATACCCCGTCATACATTTTTTCATCCCACACACAGACTAAGAAGAGATGATCCCACAAGCAAAACAATAACATGAGCATGACGTCATTTGCAGGGGGCGCGGGGGCCAGTTTAGTACGGTTATTGAGGCGTCATTCTTCAATTTTTAATACTTGACACAGATAAAATATCTTTCTCGTTTTGTCTCCTATACTCTATGCTAAGCTTATCCAAGATACACACACTTTATATTAGGTACTTTACGTAATAATCTGAGGAGGTGAGGTGAGGAGGCGCAGACCAGTATGGTAGGTGACACAAAATTTTGCCATTCAATTTGGCGTGCGACACAAACGGATATTGAAGATTTATATTGTTTCCAATTTGATTCCCAGTGTTATTTAAATTGTACTAACATAGTGTAAAAGATTTATGTTACTAACCTCTTGTATGGACTGTAGTTGTCTGAGAATCGACGATTTATTTTTTATTTCTAGTCCATTGCTTCACATGTTCGAAAAATTTGTCTGCTCAACAATGTAAATAACGCAATGAATGTTGTTGAACTGTCAGAATGAAAGCCATTGCTACTGTTAGTGGGTTACGCGATTACCCCGCAGCTTCTGGCGCTAGGGAGACACTGCCGAAGCACAAAATCCGTAGAGCCGCCGAGCATTGAAAATCCAATTGCGTGCTCTTATTTAGAAAGAAAGAAAGAAAAAGTATTTATTGGACTCGAACAGGAGGATCACAAACTAAACTAAATGAAATGAAATGAAATTTATTTGCTAGAATTGTAGTACATTACAGATGGTCGTTTGTTTTAAGTTTCTAAAACAATTCGCTAAAACTAGCATGCAAAATTATTGATAACATGAGTTAATAAATGAAGCTAATAAAATTGGTACATATATCATTGTTATTAATTAGATTTAAATGTCAAGTATTTGTCAAATTGTAATAGTTACATGTCAGTATGAATCTTTAAAGTCTAAATACTCCTTCACAGAATAGAATGATTTTTCTATAAGCCATTTGAATAACGATGTTTTAAATCGATTGATCGGAAGTTCCCTATACGATTTTGGTAGTTTATTAAATATCCTTATGACCATTGGAAAGCAACTTCTATGGTATAAGTGGCTTTTCATCGGAGGAATAATTAATCTGTCAGGATATCTTGTCTTAAACGTAACAGTGTCTCCAAGACGTTGAAATAAGTCGGAGTGCATTTTAACAAATTTACAGCATTCAAATATATATGTCGCATCACCGGGTGGCCGAGATGCGATACATCGGGTCTTTTTCACGATCCGACATAGTTTAGATAGGTGTGGGCACTACAGTGGGTACTCGAACGAAAAGATTATTTGAATTTACAGTAACTTTAATAAACTAGCTATTAACAACCGAAACGCACACGTGCGTCGGAAACAAACACGTGCGTTGGTATTGAGCGTTTGCCGAGACTGTCCGAGCTCGACGACTGTCCATTGTAGACTGTCGCAACACTCGGTCTCGCCACCAGTCCTCGCGGCATCCCCTCCACCGACGATCGTGTCCAAGCGGTAGGGCTCGCTTGCGTTTCCGATCACATGATTCTTCGTTTACCAAACAAATTGTTAGATGGCGCTGTTCACTATACTGTGTTGCCATCTATCCACGACACGGCCATCCCTGACTAGCACCCGTCCTCGGGTGTAGTGCCTGCGGACCAAAAATACTCACAGAGTAAACAAGCTCGGCTATCCTGCCAATACCTAATAGCTAAGGTAACTCGGCCTATCCTGCCAATACCTAATTACTAAGGTAACTGTATCTCATTGTTACTTTAATTTCTCTAGTTTTATTTACAATGCCTTGTTGTCAAGGTTTCACACACCATACAACATTATTCATTAGAAAAGGTTCGATCATTAAGTTGAACCAAAGAAAATCAAAATTGTAACGAATCAGTCAATCAGTCGAATCAGAATTTACCACAAACTGTGCAAAAACACAGTCCAGAATCACACCAATGATTCTTACCAGATCAGTTGTCACATTTGCTACTGCACATAAGGTGCGGTTGAGACTAGTCACGACATGTGCTTCCTACACATGAGGTGCTCTGTGCATCAACACAGACTAGAATCGACCCATTGATTCTCAGAAAAAGAATACTAGCGCAATATGTGCTACAACACACGAAGCGCTCTGTGCACCAACACAGACAGGACTCGACCGATCAACAAGTAAACCATCAAAATAATTGTAACAAATCAGTTTGAATTTACCAAAATAAAATTCATAGGCAACGTATACTCAACTCATGAAACTTTTATTGTAAACTGTGCACCAACACAGGTCAGAATCGCACCAACGACTCTTTACATATCTACCGCCACATATGCTACAACACATGAGGGGCTCTGTGCACCGACACAGAAAAGAATCGCACCAACGACTCTTTAGACATCTGCCGCCACATATGCTACAACACATGAGGGGCTCTGTGCACCAACACAGAAAAGAATCGCACCAACGACTCCTTAGATATCTGCCGCCACACGTGCTACAATACATGAGGGGCTCTGTGCACCAACAAAGAAAAGAATCGCACCAACGACTCTTTAGACATCTGCCGCCACATATGCTACAACACATGAGGGGCTCTGTGCACCAACACAAAAAAGAATCGCACCAACGACTCTTTAGATATCTGCCACCACATATGCTACAACACATGAGGGGCTCTGTGCACCAACACAGAAAAGAATCGCACCAACGACTCTTTAGACATCTGCCGCCACATGTGCTACAACACATGAGGGGCTCTGTGCACCAACACAGAAAAGAATCGCACCAACGACTCCTTAGATATCTAGCGCAATATGTGCTACAACACATGAAGCGCTCTGTGCACCAACACAGACAGAAATCGCACCAACGATTTCTTATAGACCCATCGCCACATGTTACTCATGAGGTGCGGTCTTAAGTTTTGAGTTTGAGTGTACAAGCCATTCTTAATCAGAGGTGGTTTCACTACCACTGTCCTTAACTGATGTAACTTGGTGATCGGGTACCCTCCTCACAAAATCATGAGGGCATTCTTAGGTTCGCTCAGTCAAGCGCCTTTAAAACAATCATTTAAAGCAAACTTAGAGACTAACTTTACTTTAGTCAAATCGAATGTTATCGTAATTGCATTTTTTTTAAGACCCCGTGTCACGTGGTCTACTATCTCATCTAAGTGAATATCAGTCAACTCATCATCAGTTGTCACTAAGCTAAGCCGACTTTGACGCAACACAATCTTTGATGATAGAGCGACAGAGTCGTAATAAAATGGATGTGACTCACCCAGTATTCATCTGCTCGGATTGCTGACATAGCAAACTTGAACCGTATCACTCGCTACTAGCCGCTGCTGCAGGCGCTGGCCCGAAACCGCCTGGGCACCTCGCCATACTGGCGCCTTCATCATTGCTTCGTGGACTTCTCGAAGCAAAATGTCTGGTGTTGCCGCATCGAAAACAGATGCGGTCTGAAACTGCCATCCTACTTGCACTCGTTCTCGTGTGTTAATCTGTCAACAAACATACCCGCAAAGTATCACATAGCTCGGTCACTCCTGACCAAATATGGTACAGGCAAAAAAACACAATTAAAATTTGAACAAAGTAAAAAAATTGCAGAGTTCAGAGCATTACTCATTATTTGATTCCCAAATCTCAAGATCACAAAGTAAACAATCAACTAAGCCAATAAGACATCCTTGGATCATTACAAAACACAAAGCAGGAATCTTATTCGTGGCCTGTGGCTTTTCATCAAACCCAACAAACCTCACGTTTGTTTCTATGAATTCCTCTGAATTCCAAGTCCCACGGACTATGGTTTCTACAAGACCCGACCTCCGCCAGAGCCACCCGCGCACCGCGTATCTACGGACTACTAAAAGCAGATACCGACTTCTAACAGACTACGGCTACGAAATGGTTACTGGTACAGTCCCGACCAGCCGACCTAAGATTCACCACTATCACTCGACTTAATCTCTACTCTGTTTCATCAACAAGACTTTTACTTGGCTTTCCTTAAATTCGTTAATAAAACTCTGATTTTCTGGCATTTTTCGCAACCTCCCATATGAAGACTGATGAGATCATTAAAAGGGACTCGACTCTTTAAAATCTGTTTTATCAATTTGCAATAAGCATTCAAATAAGAAATCAAAAATGAGGCTAATCTAAGAATTTTAACTATCTAGTTTCGAGATTACCGAGACCAAGTACAACGATTCCACACTACGTTAGTCAAAGAAAACAAAACCTCAGGTATCCCATTCACGGTCCCACACATTTGTCACATACGCACTTCCCGCAGGAATGCAGAGTCATCCTTGACTCTACGTTCTTGGCTTCAACGCTCGACCCGACCATACTACCCAGAGCTACCGCGTATACCACGTACCCACGATACTCTGGTACGGTCTCCGACCCAATGAACCGAGGACCTGAGTACACAAACTAAAGTGATGCCAACTCATCATCCATTTCGTCTACAATCTCAATTGGTACTTGGCGCTCGGGCAACTTCCGAACACGGTCATAGAGCGTATTTGTAAGTACGCCCCTAAGACGACCCACTGACCCAAAAAACATCAACCAGAGTCATGTACCATCGTTATCCACATTACAACAATAATCCTTTTCACTAAGAGCCTTAGACACCTGGAAACCCACACACGAGTAAACCACTCTAACGCCACGGCTCTCCGGCCGACTAGCAATCGCATTGCTCTCACACATCCAGCGCATGGATCCGTGTGCATCACCCCGTGACTACACACTTTTTACTACGGCCGATAGAGAACCCCTACTCGTGTGGTTCCCACTACTTAGGCTTGCTCATCACCACTGTGATCACCATCTACTCCGATTGGTACATGACCTACTGGCATCATTCGTAATCTATAGTGAGCGTCTTTAAAAATTGCATTTTAAACTAGACTGGGCTTTACTTCTCAATGTAACTGTTTTTGCTGTTGTTTACAAGGGAAGCACTCAGTACCCGAGTCATAACAAAATGAAAACGACTCACCAGATTCGGTAGACAATAGATCTGTAGCTGGCTTAATGGTACAGACATTCACTCGCTGTCACTGCCTCCTTGGCAGAAATCGCGAAGCTTCTTGCACGGAAAACACCGTCCTTGATCAGCGATTATTCATACAGGAGATCCACAGAGTGCAGCGCTCTCCGACACTACCATTCTGCTTGTACACGTCCGTGTGTGTTAACCTGTAACCACAAAAACAAACCAACAGCAGTGCATGTTCCACTTGGCCAATTCTGTTTACCAATTCTGTTTACACATTGTTATCGAAACGCATTACTTAATTTTGTAAAAACGATAGCAATCATCGACAACAAAAGATTCCTCTAAGCCTTAGTAATAACAGGGACAGGTCAGGAACTATATCAATTTAGATCACATACAACGCTCATGGCCCTGCTGTCGCGGCAGCTAGTGACACTCATGCCACCCATATCGTCATCACCTCAAGTGATACGATCAACAAGTTCACTTTACATAGAGTCCACAACACCCAGGTCACTACAAGACCAACACAACAATAGTCTCCATTGAGACCCTGGTCCCCGCTGCACCACCAGCTGCCCATCGCTCCCTGAACAACTCACAAGCGAGTTCCTGTTTCGACTACAGACAAGTGCGTACAGTGCGACCTAACCATGGTATGTGCTCTAACCACTCGGTGGAAGAACTCTCATCACAGTCTTCTACGTTTAAATCGTTAGGAACACTACTTAGAGGCATCTTTCGTATGCGACCGTGAGCATACTTGTAAGTACGGTTAGAATTTAAAGCTTTTAACGTATGGGGTCACCGTCCAAAACATCAACTACCGTAAGCGGACCTCTGAACTTCCGATCTAATTCTGATGATCTGAACTTAGTATCTGATTTTGCTACTCAATAACACTAAATCGCCAATGTTGTTATAGCTGCCATTGTTCTATCATAATGTTACTTTGCAAGTAAATGTCGGGTAGAAAAATAAAACCTCAAGCCGCCGCTAGCCAATCGCAACGCCACACATGACTCGTTCTGTGCTGAATACACGCGTTTGACCAATGCCCGTCAACACAACAACGGTATTAACTCGTTTGCCACTTAATTTGGCTGCACAACTCGCTTTTACTAACGAGCATTCAGCACCAGAATCGTAAACAAAACAATACAGCTCACCTTTATTTTGTAACGTGCCTGAGGGCAGATAAACGTCATCCACTCGCCCTTCACTACTTCCAGCACGTTGTCTACCATCAGCTTGGCTGCCACTGCTCGTGTTTCTCACTTGCAGCACACGAAGGGTTTCACTGACGGCTGCGAGGCTGCTTGGCTCGATTCTCAAAGTCACTCCATGTCCTTATCCAGGTGAAATCCAGTCAAAGAAATATCGCACCGTGACGTCAACGGTCAATTCTCCATAATTTTTCAGCTCGAGTGTATCCCAGTTCTGATGTCGCATCACCGGGTGGCCGAGATGCGATACATCGGGTCTTTTTCACGATCCGACATAGTTTAGATAGGTGTGGGCACTACAGTGGGTACTCGAACGAAAAGATTATTTGAATTTACAGTAACTTTAATAAACTAGCTATTAACAACCGAAACGCACACGTGCGTCGGAAACAAACACGTGCGTTGGTATTGAGCGTTTGCCGAGACTGTCCGAGCTCGACGACTGTCCATTGTAGACTGTCGCAACACTCGGTCTCGCCACCAGTCCTCGCGGCATCCCCTCCACCGACGATCGTGTCCAAGCGGTAGGGCTCGCTTGCGTTTCCGATCACATGATTCTTCGTTTACCAAACAAATTGTTAGATGGCGCTGTTCACTATACTGTGTTGCCATCTATCCACGACATATACATACCGGGAACAGTTAATATTTTCAGCTCTTTAAACAAAGGTTTACATGAAGTCAATGGTGGCACATCACAAAGAGCACGGATACATTGTTTTTGGGCTATAAATACCCTATTAATTAGAACAGAATTTCCCCACAGCACAATTCCGTACCTAATGTTTGAAGCTACATAACCATGATACGCTAGGAGGGCTGTTTTGAGGTTAGCTATTTTACAAAGTCTCCACAAGGCAAAAGCGAATCGATTTATCTTATTTGTGACCCTTAGGCAGTGAGGTTTCCATGTGCAGCCACTGTCCACTGTTATACCAAGAAAAATGGCCTCGTTTGCTTCTTTAATTCTTTGATCGGAATAAGTGATCTGAAGGTCAGAAACAGATTTTCTATTGTAGAATTGAACGATGGAGGTTTTATCAATGTTAACTTTTAGGTTGTTATTATTCAGCCATTCTATAATAGCCTTAACGGTTTCGTTAATTTCAGTATTATAATTAAGCATTTTATTCTCCGTGATAACCACCGCAATATCATCCGCAAACAGAGAGTAGAAATGATTAGTAACGTTTGGTAGATCGTTAATATATAACAGAAAGAATAAGGACCCTGTAATGCTACCTTGCGGAACTCCTGTATTGTTGCTCCTAATGTTTGACTTACATAATATTTCTTCTTTATTTGGATTTATTTTGGTAATGGCTGTATATTGAGTCCTGTTTGAGAGATAACTTTGCAGCCACTTCAATGCCAGACCGCGAAAACCGTACATTTCACATTTAGTTAGCAGAATACTGTGATCAACAAAGCTCAAAAAACAACTGCCGCTGCTGCTGCTGCTGCTGTGTTTTTTGCTCATATCAAAAAACACAGTACAGGTTCGTGTATGTTTATCAACATTTTCTGTAATTTTTGACAGCAGTTTAAAAGCTGCTAAAGTTGTTGATTTGCCTTTTTGGAATCCATTTTGTTCGGCTTTCAATATTTTATGCTTAGTCAAGAATTGAGTCATACGAGAATGCATAATCTTCTCAAATACCTTAGACAAAACTGGTATTAAGGCAATTGGCCTATAATTGTTTAAATCCGTGACGTCACCTTTTTTAAAAATCGGTTTAATTACGGAGGTTTTTAATTTATCCGGGAATGTGCCCTGAGAGAATGACATATTAATAAGGTACGTTATTATTGGAGTGGTCAAAGTTGCAGTGTCTTTTAAGATATGTGTCGGGATCTCATCATATCCGACAGAAGACGTATTGTTTAATGAGTGTATAGTTCTAAATGTTTCACCATTATTAACTGGATAAATGAAAAAGCTTGCGTTGAGTGGTGAAATTAAATGACGATGTCCCCTTGTAGATTTTGTCCCTTTTTGTTTGTCGGTCATCTCGATAAAATAATTATTAAACGCGTCTGCAATGTCATTAGCATCCGTCAAAATATTATTATTAAGTTTTATTTTTGTAATACATTTTTTATCATTATTTGAATTTGTCATTGTATTTTTTTTAATTAATGTCCAAGATGCTTTACAAATATTCTTTGATTTTTTAATATATTTTACATTGAATAGTTTTTGCGCTGAAAAGATAATTTTTTTAAATAGTTTATTGTATTTTCTGTAATTAGTTTTATAACCTGATGTTTTGAATTTATAATACCTAAATCGCAAATTTCGCTTTGTTGCGCAAGATATTTTTATTCCTCTAGTAATCCAACCAGAGTTTTTATTTGGTTTGTTTGTACATTTCCGTTTACATACTGGAAAACATAAATTGAAGAAGAGTATAAAAGCATCATAGAAGGTGTTAAATGCAGTGTTAAAATCCTTTTCCGCATATACATCCGACCAGGACATATTAGAGAGACAGTCACAAAACTTTTTTAAATTTTCGGAACAATAGTCACGTTTGAATACGTACCATACCGTAAGAGGTTTTATCTTTTTGGAAGTAGGGATGTATAAGATTTGTGCAGTTTCATGATCCGATAAACCAAGTTTGAGAACCTCACTCGAAGCTTCCGAGATGTTACTAATAAATTGATCAAGGCATGCATTCGCGCGAGTAGGTTCATTAATATGTATGTTGTAGTTATAATTATGAACTATTTTCTGAAATTCTGTCAACACTTTACTCTCTTTAAGTGAATCGATATTGAAATCTCCCGTTATTATTATTTTCATTTTTAGTCTGCGTCTTAGTGTTGTAATTAAGTACTCCAAGTTACGAAGAAAAGTTACGAAGAAAAATTTCAGGATTTGATTTTGGGATTCGATAAATACATACAATTATACATTTATAAAGTGGAATTTCAATTCCACAGCATTCAAATGACCGTTCAATGCACAATTCAGTCAGTAATGGAACTTTTTTAGTTTCTATATACTTTTTACACAGTATAACAACCCCACCACGTCTTTGGTTTGGTCTGGAATAGAAATCGGCTAGCTTAAAACCTTTCAGAGATAAGTTAGATTCCTCTCCTGATCTGAGAAAACTTTCTGATAGGCATATTATGTCTACGTATACGTTTTTGTTTAAAAGTTCGTAAAGAGAAATTTGAAGAATGTCAACTTTACTAAGTGCTCCCGCTATAGTTTGATGCAATATAGTTAGGTAGGAGGTTTCAGATTCGCCTTGACTACCAAAAAATTATCCTGTTTATCTGAATTAGTTGATTTAATTGAGTTGAGAGGCGACTGATACATAAGCGCATCCTGAGATAATAATGCTTTTGGTTTATTTATCCGAGAAAAATAGTTAAGAATCGATTGCTGGGTGCATTTTTTTGAAGAAGTACCGTTTTTTCCGCTGTTGTGCTGTGCCACCTTATTAATAGTGTTATATTTTTTAGATCGGGGATTAGCATGTAAATTATTATAACTAAGGAATTTTTCATTATAGTCCATACAGTCAATTAGATAATTCAATGTATCGCAGGTCTCCTGTAATAAATCCTCTGTAGAACCGGTAACATTAATGAAGTGGCAGTTCGGAAACCTGTTACATATTAATTTAAATGGTTGGTTTAACATACGTTCATTCAGGTAACGATTCTTCATTACATTGACCAGAAAAACAGTATTTTTTTGTAGTTTCTTTAAGACATAATACAAATCGCATATGCTGTTTATCGGATTTGTGTCGTTTTCACCGACACATAGTATTATTTTGTCTTTTTCAGACACTATGCTACTATCACAACCTTTTAATACCTCATCCGATTTGGCGTAATGTTTCGTGATGCTTGACACAGAGTATTTTTCATGCTTGGTGCCATCTCTTGAGTTTATGAGTTTAGAAGCCAGTCCACTACATTGTTGAGTACCATATATCAGAATTTGCCTCTTAGAATAGTCCTCATTATTTATACTGTTCATGGTCAACGAATTTTTGTCAGAAGTTGACACAGGTATAGGGGTAGTTGGTTCAGTGAGTTTTACTACTCGAGTTCCCCCTACTTCCGTGTTTTTGTAAGGATAATCCACTACGCTTTCCGAGGTGACTTGATGATTGCATCGCAAAATGGAAGGACTTGATGTCGAGATCTTGTCTTCTACTAAATTATTAGGTGGAAAGGAAGGGGATTGATAGGTGGTGTTATTTAAAGATAATGAATTATCTAGACCATTTGTGGTGAAATTAATTCTTCTTTTCATTAACTTTTTTTTGCTACTTTTCGCCGAGTTTGTTTTAGAAGTAGATGAACATATTTTGATTAACTCTTTAATTTTCAAATCTTGTTCGATAGTAGTTTGCTTTAATGATTTATTTTCTAATATCAATCTATCAATCTCATTATCTGCACATTCCATTTTCAAGTTCAGATTGTCAATAGTGTTCCTTAATTCGGTTATGATTTCATCATTTTGTACTGTGGATAAATCCGGTAAACTTCTCATTATATTCGAATCCACAGATAGCAGTGAGCTGTTGTTTTCGCATGGTAGTGATTCCCATGAAGTTTCTTTACGGATGGTTTTTTTACGTAAAGTTATGTTAGAGTCCATCATGTTACAAGTTTGTATTAGGTAACGCCCTCTATGTTAAAGAGTATAAAACAACTTCTGTTTATTCGAAAATAGATGTCGCTGTATTCAAGAAATGACTCAATGGTATGTAGCAACACTGATAAGATTTGGCAACACAGTGTGATCAGTAACACGAATTTGAATATTGCATGTCATCTGTCATCTGTGATCTTTTATGAGTGCAATGTTAACAAATCATTAGTTTCGCTCAGACCAAACATAAGTAGATTCCTTCGTTATATTTTACATTACAATGTATATTAGGGTCCGTTTCATGTTTGATACGTTATATTTACGGTCATATCCAAGTTCTGTCTGTGTGTTGTTGACTAAAGTTGATTTAAGATATTGTGTTTCTAAGAATGAGTTTGCACTTTAGTGTCTTTTTTTTTTTCACTGAAAGTTTATTGCACTATATTTCAAAATTGGCTTCTTAACAGTTATCACAAACATTTGCCTACCTTAGTTGAACTATTCACTATACTTTTAATAACTTATTTACACTAAATGTCACTGTTTATATTTTTATTATAGATAAATACGCGGAACTATGTGTTTGAGCGTGAAGAAGTAACAAACATATATGTAAAACACAGTAAAATAAAAATCCAAGTTATATATATATAAAAAAAAGGATCAAAGGTAACAAATGAAACAAAGTCCTATACGAGGCTCCTATCTCAGCATGATGCTGCGATATTTAAAAAATAAATATACTTTGTATTCTGATAGGGCCCGCTGTGATGTCGACGATTGCCTATCTGACCTCTACAACCCAGTTACTGGGTAATACGATACCCCTTCGTAAGACTGGTTGTCAGATTTTCGGGCTTCTGTCTACCCGTAACGACTGTCAAAGATTCACAAATGACAGCCGGGACCAACGGCGTAACGTGCTTTCCGAGGCACAGAGGGGTTACGGTATGTAAAGATGGTCACTGGTCACCAATCCACAGACCAACCGCCGCAAGCGTAGCTTAAGTTTTTTCCAGCAACCCTAAGCAATATTGTAGCGACATCTATGCTACGTTCAAATCATCAGCGTACTAGCCGCCAAACAGTAACCTTACGAATGTATGTAATGCTAGTAACTATCTAAGTACTGGAAATTATGTAACGCAACTAACCCTAGTATCGA
The DNA here is from genome assembly GCA_916614155.1 of Mesoligia furuncula. Taxonomy (NCBI): domain Eukaryota; kingdom Metazoa; phylum Arthropoda; class Insecta; order Lepidoptera; family Noctuidae; genus Mesoligia; species Mesoligia furuncula. The sequence goes on from OU744806.1 coordinate 23,820,962, forward strand.
AATAGTACCAAGAGCGTAGTATAGATGGCCATTCTATCAAAGTGTTTCAATGAAACGTCTGTTCCTGAAATAACTTTTGTGTTAGAGGGAACAGGGCGTGCAATTCTCCATATAAATGTATTCCCCTTTTTTTTCTTCCCGAATAAAGCCTCTAGAGCAAAATTTATTTTTCATAAAATCAAGGTCTGCTGTAAACACGTCCCTGTCATTTTCTTTTTTTCAGTAACTAATTGGTAAAGAAAATATGAGCCTCTATAAATTACAAAAAAATCGCTATTTTTACCGCCGTGACTAGAGGACTACCAGACAAATTAGAAAAGTTATTAACATTAAAAAACCGGCCAAGTGCGTGTCGGGCCACGCACAGTGTAGGGTTCCGTAGTAGCCCGTTATCACAATGTAGTACGATTCTGTTGTTCTTTATTCTGAATAGGTAAAAAATATTTTAGTTTTCAATGCAAGTCTTTACCCATTATAAACAAGCAACTACTTCATCTTAGTCACTTTAAAGGATTAATGCTAAGGATTTTGTATTTGGTACAAAATTATCCAACACCCAAGTTCAACGACTATTACTGCTAAACTAATAAAGTTATCTTAACCGCTATACTTTTCCTTTAAAGTTCATGAAATGCACTTTCATCTAGAATTTTTCCACATTTTTCAAGCTAGTAGTTTAGCTTTTAGAGGGGGGGGGGGGGACGCCCTACTGGAACAAAAATTTGCACTTTAAACTTTAATATTTCGTAAATGGAGCATTAAATCGAAAAATAATTTTAGCAACCTCTAAGCCATTTTAGAAGACCTATTCAACGATACCCCACACGATGGGGTAGATGATGAAAAAAATATTCATCCCCACTTCACATGTAGGGGAGCTACCCTAAAAAAAATATTTTCCAAAATTTTATTTTACCACTTTGTTGGCGTAACTGATATACGTACTCCTACAAAATTTCAGATTTCTAGTGCTAACGGTCACAGAGATTAAGCGAGGACGGACGGACAGACAGACGGACGGACAGACAGACATGGCGAAACTATAAGGGTTCCTAGTTGACTACGGAACCCTAAAAATGATAGGAACCTAAACATACTCTTTCTTAAAATGTTCATGTAAAAAGTTATTGAATCGGCTCAGTTTTCGAGGAGAAAAAAGAGTAATACGAAACGTCGATCTCGTCAAAATTTTTGTGATAATTTCGGTCCGAGCTGCAGCTGTCCCTGTCACACAGATTCACGAATGACAGCCAGGACCAACGGCGTGACGTGCTTTCCGAGGCACAGAGCGGTTACGGTATGTAAAGATGGTCACTGGTCACCCATCCATAGACCAACCGCCACATACTCTACTACTACTTTACCAAATTTTCAGTTGGTAACCCTACAGCGCTACATAACGTGTCAACCATCATTACGAAATCTGTCACACGGACAACGCTAAATTGCACTAACTATAGTTGTCAAAATCGATCACTATGTTTAGCTTACTGTTCCTGGTGACCCACAGACAAGTGACCTCTTTCCCCCATTGCGCAACGGTAGTTAGTCGGTAAGTATAGCGGGGTGTTCCGCGTTCGATGCCGGTCACGGTATGTTGTGCAAGGTTGTCCTTTGTTGTTGTTTCATGGGTGGTTTGTGGATTAGGTTATAATGTTCTGTGATTAGATTGTTGTTTTGTTTGTGTGTATATGGGTGAAAGCCTGTGATCGATTTGTCGACCGTAATGGTGAAAGATCGATTTTAAGTCATAAATCTCCATAATTTATTAAGGATGATATTCTCATAGCATTTTTCCTTTTATATTTCTGTTTTTATCACAGTTTCAATTATACTATTAATTTTCTTTCTGTTTAAATTTTTTGTTATTTAATTTTTTGTCTGTGTGGTGCCGGACTTAAAGAATAGCACCACCCCATACTTCCCGTGGGTGTCGTAAAAGGCGACTAAGGGGCGTACCGGAGAATGGGCAGCAGCGTTCTCTATGCATTCCACCACCATACCATACTTACCAAGGGGTATCGTATTACCCAGTGACTGGGTTGTGGAGGTCAGATAGGCAGTCGCTCCATGTAAAATACTGGTATTCAGCTGCATCCGGTTAGACTGGAAGCCGACCCCAACATAGTTGGGAAAGGCTAGGCAGATGATGATGATGATGATGACCATACTGCGATCGCCAACCCGCCTGCCAAGCGTGGCGATTATGGCAAACCCCCCCTTTTGGGGGAGGCCTAAGTGCAGCAGTGGACGTCTTTCGGCTGAAATGATGATGATGATGATGATTAATTTTCTTTGTGTATGCTGTACAAGTACCTACAGTGTCCTAATATTTGTTTGCTGCACCGGATGACGTCAATACGTCGGCGCCGGCTGTCGCTGAAAACCAGCGCTGGGGCTCTGTCTTGCCACAGATTACTAAATAGTTACTTCGTAACAGATACATCACTCCCATACAAAAGCGAAAATACCTACGCTATAATAGCCTACAAAATCTTATTAATAATACCAGCTGTTTGCAGCGAGAAGAAATGTACCTTAAGCTCGCACACAGAGAGTTGAGATTGTTTTGCCCGCCGCGTAACCCACGTGCGAGCGCGTCATCGAGCGAATGTGCTAGGGTCGTACCTATGATGATATTGGTAATAAAACGAATGTTGTAGAAAAACAATATTTTTTTTATTTGTTGATCAAATATGTTCTATTTTAATAAAATGATAGATGCATTTTTTTCCTTCCCTGAATTCCCGATTATTAAATTTTATTGTCGAAAATATCCGAAACCGCGTAAATAATTTTAATAAATAATCAAAAGGGAAACAGGAGCAAAGCGGAGGAAAATGAATTGTTTTTAAAATTTCCAAGACGGTACTGCCAGGCCGATCCATTATGACGTTGTCCAAATTATTTAAAAAAGCTTTTTCTAATTCTTCAATATAATTATTAAAAGTTTCTGGTGGGACTTTAAGCCCGCCATAAAAAGACGAATCCTTATTATAGGCTTTGAAATGAGTAAACAGTGCTGTTTCGTCAAAATTAGGTTTCTCATGTAACAAAGCATTGAAGCTAGTGCAGTTATGTTTTTTGCTACACTTACATAATAAATACCCTGATACATAAGTCAACGCTCTTTACTTTGACACCCATCCACTGCACAATAATTACGTGGTTTCGGCATTTTGATACTCAGCGCGGTAACCGTGACGTGCGAGCGAGCGCTCAGTCGGCGTGCGGCAACCCGCTGTCGGTTGTACCGACGGCGGTACGCGAAGCGGTAGGCATATAACGCGTGGCCTTGAGCGAGTGACGGACGCCTGGTCTTGCACAGTGTCGCAGCATAATGCTGAGCCATAGCCGTTTTGCGTGGATGTGACGCATGTTTCCCCCAACCCTTTCTTATCTTTTGTTTGTTTATGTTCTTTATTGCGTCATGTTTACAGCAAATAAACGTATTTTCTTTTCTTTCTTTCTTTCTATAATACTAGATTTTTGTTTAAATCTGTCACAAATTCGTGATCCAGCATAATTTGTAAAGGGCAACACTAACGAGTGCTGAGTAATAACGGATACAAGAAACTCAGAATAGGTATGAGTTTCATATCCATACTCAAACTCTTATAGAGGTATGAGGAACACGGTGTAAAGTTCAGTCATTCTCCATAGAAAAGGGAGGATCCTCCGAACAGACGGGTGTTGTGTCTGGCGGGCAACTGCCCGATGATTCATGTCGGGCCGTTGTATCTATGCTAGTTGCGCGGTAAACTCTGCTTGCGCGATGCAGGATTTGTGTGACGTCAGTATGACGCGTTGTTCGCATGTGGCGTTGTAGACACCGCTACACTCTTATGGGTATGTGTTACTTTTCTGAGTTGGGTGACCTACTAATCTCTATCTCTACTAATCTTGTTTTTTTTTTTCTCAAACTTATTTTAAACTCTATAGACTTCTATCTCCTGTTTGTGATATATGGAAAATCTCTTGGATAATTGGCCCTTACTTTTGATCTTATTGGTGGACGTAGGTATGGATGCACTCTAGCGCATCAATACAAATAGCCTTTAGTCGCCATGCAGTCTGCAAGTTGCATCCTCACATGAATAGGTACACAACATATACAGAACAGAAGGTTCTCTGTTATTAACAATCTCCCAAAGAGTTCTCAGACCAAAGTAAGCTAATTCAAAGTCAAAGTCAAAGCATTTATTTCAAATAGGCACATTTAAGTCACTTTTGAACGTCAAAAATTACAATAAAATAGAATTGATTCTAGTCGCCCATTCGAAAAGGTAGTTTTCGTATGGAGATGAATTATAATTGCAATAGATCCAGTTCCAGACTATTTCTGCAAGTTACAAAACGAAACGTATTTATAACTGTAGGTGTGTCAGGAAGTGCGCTTATAACTCGAAAACAAACTATCTGAATTACTTTAACTTTTTTTTGATTAAACTACTAAAGTAGACATATCCTTCGGGAACGTTTAAGTATATCTGGATTCTTTAGCGTTACTTAACGAACTCACAGAGTTACTTCTATTTTATTATTGTTTGAGTATTTTGTATATGGCCCACTTTGTCCTGCAGATCTGGTAGCGTCATGTGACGGGTCGGTGAGCTCCCTAAAATAGGGTTGAGCAGTGAGCACCCTATTTCCCTATTTACCTGCTCAACCCTATTTTAGGGAGCTCTACACGATGACAAACAAAATATTGACGTGTAAAAGTGTCTTATAAGATCTACTTACAGAAATTAACATTTCATTTCATACAAGTACAGACGCCAGCAGCTGCATATCAATCTACCCGAAACTGTCAAAGTTTCCCAATCAAATTTGAACCTTATGCTTTAGCGATAAAGTTGAAAATCTATTAAAGATATTTGACAGATTGTAGTACCTGGATGTGCTGGCGTCTGTACCTTCAAAATTTGCATGCTTCCTTAGAAAGCATCTGCTATAACATATCCTTCTACGATTTCCTGTGGGGCAACCAACTCCATTTTTTCACTGTCCAACCATGGTTTATTACATAAGGCGACATAATCAGCTCCATTTCCATCGATGACATCACCTGCCACCCGCCATGATTCAGGTATTCGCGCCACGTCCTTTTTCCTATAGAAAGTGGTCGCTCCACTCATGGTAAGGGACGGTGATGTAAGAACATGTTGTAGGTGTTTATGATAGTGTTTTTATATGTATTATGAAGGGTTTTGAATGATCTAGTTATCTGCTGAGCTGCGGGGTAATTATGTAACACACTATTCATTGCGTTATTTACGTTGTTGCAGACACATTTTTCGATCATAAGAAGCAATGCATTAGCAACATCCTTCAAAATAGGTTTTATAGTAAGTTACGCAATTAGGGTGACGATCTAGCTATGTTGATTGATTTGTTGAAGGATTTTCAGGCAGTTTCTGTTTGCATGTGTGTTTCCAACTACATAGGTAGGTAGCTCAAATACAAGCTACGTAGGTAGGTAGGTCGATAGAGTTCTAACCGATTTTCTAGAGCGAATAAAAAAAAAAAAACAATGTTATTCAGGCAGGCTTATATTTTTCCCAAACGATGACAAGCCTTCTGTTTGGCCACAATATTGGTTATGATCCAAAACTTATTTAGCCTATAGTGTTCCTTTTTCTGGGATTGCCGGCCTCATCTCATTTTTTTACTTGAAATGGGTTTGCTCTTGACTCTAGTCTAGTTCAGAGGTGACAGAGACAAAGTCGACGATGGAGTGAGCTTACGAAGATGAAGCCTGTTCTCTCCTACTTTGAAGAGATTCGGGTTGTATGCGTTCGGAAATACAGACGCCGGTAGAGAGTTCTTGGTGAGGAGTGGGCCACCATGGATGCCGTGTACGGGCAGGCTGCTTATGCAATCCTTTTCTTTTTTTCTTTATGGCTTCGCACGGTTTGTGCATTTAGCCAATGTCATGTTATGTTTTTTATTACAAAGGAACAAGTCCGAAGTTTCCCGCGCTTTTCGATGCAATATTTATAAAGATGTATTGAACACAAGTGTATAGTATTAATGATTGAATACAGTTGTTCTGATTAGGTAAAATGTTATGTAGGTGAAAAACAAACGTCAGAGAATACTTGATATACATTTTATTACAAAAAAGGCCGTACATTAAATAGTTTTTAGTCGACTGCGGTCGAAATAAACTCTTGTTCTTCATCATTAAAGCTAGTAAATAGAAAAAAGACGTCTATATACAACAGTGCACTACCAGGTACTTGCTTTCGAAGCCATTTCAACCAAAAACGTTCAAAAGAGATCATGTGAAAACATGAACCAACATTGGTTTGCCAAAAGGCGTAAAAAAACATAAAAAAATACATTTAACTACATACAAAATGTTAGGTACTGAAATAACGTTAACATACACTTTTTACATACATATATAAGTTGTTTTCTTTGGATAAAACTATGAAAAATGTGGTATTATAACTACTTGTCATGGTCGTCTCTCTATGTTTCAAGTAAAATATAAATAAATACATACAAATTATGGCAATTTTAACACGTTTTTTTTAATACATTTAAAATGCTTAGAATATTTGAAGTAGGTTATACTAAGTTTAGAGCTGCTCCTTCGCCAAAAGTTAAAAAATACAAACTACAAAGTTTTTTCGTTTTAAATATGGCGGTATCACGGATAACCTACTTCGAATATAATTTAATTTAAAATGGCGACAGGCTTCGTTTGTGATTGCACTTTATCCCTAACATCTCTCACAAAACCTGAACTTATATCCTTAAAGAATGTGACGTCATTTGTCATGACGAGCCGCTATTGGTTGAGTTTAATTTTCGCGGCTTTTCATTGGCCCATTTTTCGCAAACTTACTGAAAGCTGACCTTGGCCTCGATCCTTACAATGCTAGCATTATTTCGAGGCCATTTTTGGCGAATATTCTCTCACAGTTCCATACAACAGATATAAGTCATTTTTATCATACACGCACACCTAAGTCTATACTTATCTACATCACAAAATATCATTCTGACTACGCTCAAGAATCCTATGAAAATAAACATTTTATTTTGTTGGATTTTGTCACTCGTTTGATGACAGATTATAAAGAAAATCCCATATCTACAATATCGAGGGCTAGACGACTCACAATCATTTAAGAACATGGTGTCAACTCCCCCGAAGTTTATCCAAAACGATTCCTAGAAAAATCCCCACAAAAAAAAACACATTCAAAATTCAAATCTGTCATCGAGCCAGTGACGTCACAAAACAGTTTACCATCCGTATTTGGAGTGCAGCGAGTGTCCGTGGGCTAATCCATGTCCTAAGCCATGACCGTGGAAGTCGTGGATGAGGGGTGCACTGGCGTAGGATTTGAAGATAGGCACGGCGACGGGGGCAGGCACGGGAACAGCTACTGGCTTGGGTACGGCAACTGGGTAGGGTTGGGGCACGGGGACTCCGACCTGGAAAGACAGGATTCGTTATTGATTTGTATGAAAACACAGTTTGGATGAAAAGGTGGTTTGCTACTTTTTAACCGCAACGTAAAGTAGGTTTTAAGGATCATAACCTGCCCTACTTACAAGAAGATTAACGATTGACTATGCTTAATTACTTTATTGCCAAGTAACAGTCGGACTAAGTGACCACTCTCTATAGTTATGTCAAGAGTCTAGTGTTCTATATTATTGAAACTTTTAAAGCAGCAGCAAGTTGGACTAAATGCAACTGTTACGCGTCTTAGGATAAACACATGGCGAAGATGCCTCACTGCGATGCCTCGCGAGCTTCTTGGGGTTTACCTCGATGTCTGGCATTGCGTGCGTGTCTATTAGCATGCTTTTGTTTTATACGGAGGTGACGTCGAGGTAGCGAGCTAAACCGTGACCTCGAGGTATCAGGTATCTTCGTCATGTAATTATTAACCTCGTCTCACGTCTCGTCTTAGTTCATGAGCTGTCACTCAAAATCAAAATCAAAATGTTTTATTTCACATAAACCTACATGGGCACTTATGAAACGTCAGAAGCTAGGTGCATGGTTCCAATTGGTCGTTTCCTATGGAGAAGAACCGGCAAGAAACTCCACGGTTACTCTTTTTAAAAATAATTGGCTTTTACAATGTTTCCAGATTACAGTAGGTATGGGAGGACAGCGCAGGCCTGTCAACAAGTACCTGGTACTTGATAGAATAGAAAATGGTCTACAGATCAAAAGTCTATAAGGCCTACAAAGTCCTCACATTTACAAAATAAGAATCTATCAAAAGGATAAATTAAAAAAAATATATTAATAAAAACCTACTAAAACCAAGTGTTATAGAGGTGAAAAATTTGAATTGTCTGTATAATGTCAAATAGTAAAGAAATTATGTCAAAAAGTATATAATGTCAAATAATAAAGAAATTATGTCAAAAAGTATGTAAAATAATAAAATAAAAATTAAACATCGTAATTTGAGAGCAGTTAATAGACATTTACATAGTTATGCCGTTAATGAGAAGCCAGGGAAGCCACATGTGCAGAAGGAATTATTGCCAGACTACCTTGTCTTCAACGTAGTCTTTAATCTTATATTATGCTTTTTTGATAAGGACACGTTTTATGAGAGTTTTGAACTTTCCATCGCTAAGTTCTGTAACCGGCTTTGGCAACTTATTATAAAAACGGATGCTGTTTACAAGAAATGACTTGCTAGTTTTAGTTAATCTAAATTTAGGCACTGTCATCATTGTTGTAAAACATTGACACTTACAGCTCTTGAACGCGGTTTAGATGTGCTGATCGCGATCAATTAAATTGGTGGACTTTAAAAAATAAAATAAAATCCTTTTATTTACAGACTATATAGGCCCACATTGTGTTAGTGGCTAAAATTATCTTATAAACTATGTTAATTTAGACATAGGAAACAAAAAAAGATGATAATAATAACGATCACAGATAGTTTCATCACGCCCCATGTAATACATGAAGCTTGATAAGCTTACCCATGGTAGGCCCATCCAGCCTTTCAGCAAACATCATCAAGATACTGTTGGTGCTTCCTCCCACTCTGCACTTTGCCCTTAATCGGATGTTATTATTGGAACCTACACATCGTTATAACGTATACGATTATTGTTCTTTAAGCTTCCTATGTACATTGCAAACTTAATAGTACCACCATAATAAACAACTCAAGTATACTGGCCAACTAGATAAGTATCTTGTCTGTAGACCGGACTAGTATTAAGTTCAATTGAGCGGCGCAGGCGACGCTGGCGTGACGGAAGCGTCGCTAATGTCGACCATTATCTGTTTTACGCTCTGAGAAGCCTTTATTGATTTACTTGAACGGTGAGGTTTCAAGCGGGTCTGTTTTATCGCCGTGGTAAAGTTTTTGTTTTGTCTTTTCGAAGTGAAACGCGTTGGAGTTTTTTACAGGAGCAGTTTTCAAAAGGTTTTTTTTTTTCGAAATTACGTTGTTTAAATATTTCGAAGCTTGTTTAGTGTGCCAAATACTACTGTGCCAATATTAACTATACTAATCGTCTATTAAATTTTATTAAATATCATCATCATCTGCCTAGGCTTTTCCCAACTATGTTGGGGTCGGCTTCCAGTCTAACCGGATGCAGCTGAATACCAGTATTTTACATGGAGTGACAGCCTATCTGACCTCCACAACCCAGTTACTGGGTAATACGACCCCTTAGTAATAGTGGTTGTCAGATTTTCGAGCTTCTGAAGCCCTTAACGACTGTCAAAGATCCACGAATGACAGCCGGGACCAAATAAAAAAACTTTGACTTTGTCTTTGACCAACGGCTTAACGTGCTTTCCGAGGCACGGATGAGTCTTGGTATTTAAAGGTGGTCACCCATCCACGGACCAACCGCGGCAAGCGTAGCTTAACCTGATCGATCGACCTGTGCAGCTGTTATTACTTAACCCTTGATTGAATTGATGTAAAAAAATATGCCTATTATTCCTTCCTCTGGGCCCTAAGAGACCATTATTGAAGCACGATTTTACCCCTATACACTCATTGCTTACTTTTGAGACAATTATGCCAAACTGTGATCTAATAAAACAAAGCAAGGTGCCAAGGCCATATTATGGCACACAATCGGGAAAGTTATACAATGCACACCATATAGTAATCGTAATCGCTTCATTAACCCACTAGCAGCAATACATAGGTGATTCGGCTCCTTAGGAATGACTTAATGTGGCCACACGGTGATAGAATCTTAAGTTATTCTAAGTGGTTCATATAGAAATGTTCTGATTTAGGTTTCTGAAGTGTTTAACAAGTTTCGACGTTGTTATATTTTAGTTTCAGCCCTTTCATAGACATTTCTGAAACCAAACTTGGTATTTATTTTTAGGAGCTATGTAAATCAATGCTTGGTCACATCTTGTTCTTGGACATCCTGGTGGAAATTTGCTTTCGGATTAGGAGGGTGTAATCTACCGAATATAACCTCATTATGACTAACCTCAACATTCAACAATGAGTAAGGCTCTTCAATTGTCTTTGGAACGCACAATCTCCCTTCTACTGCACATCTCGGGCAAAACGAAGAGTTCCCACATCTCTTGCTGTGCACTTGTATTATTATACACACAGGACGGTAATCATGTCTTGAGACTTACGACTGGATTATCATCAGGTGAGTGGACTCTCGGGTCTTATTTTCAAGTCGATAATAAATCTATATATATAAAATTCAAAGTCCTGACTGACTGATATATCAACGCACAGCCTAAACCGCTGGTCCTAGAGACATGAAATTTGGAGGGTGTGTTCTTTGTGAAGAGTAGGTATCCAATAAGAAAGGGTTTTTTGTAATTCCACCCCTAAGAGGGAGAATGGGGGGGCATAAGCTAGTGTCAATATGTTATTTTAGTATAAGTATCTTAGATGAATTGGGCCCAGCAGGTGGCCTCGCCAATCTTGGCATCAGTGGCATTTTTTAGTTTCTCAGAAGTGCAGGTGTATGGACACTTTGGATACCAACGGACCACTTTGAAACGTTGGAGTATTCCAACGGGACGTGGTTTGGAGTGCAAATGCGGTGCTCCTGACCAAAGCATGTCCAATATCTTCTCTATGAATACTTACTTGTTTGATGACGGGGTAGGGCACAGCATGGGGTACGGGCACGGGCACGGGACGGTCCACGGGGACGGCGACGTGCCTCTCCACGGTCACGGGGTACGGCTTGGGGACCGGCACGGCGTAGGGACGGTCTACAGGCACGGGGACGGCGACCTGGAATAGAGATGATGACGAGGTTTTATTCGTTTGTTGCAGAAGTGTACACGGTCTTTTGAACTGGGTTCTAGCTGAAAATCAGCGTCAGGTGGTACACCTGTGTTGTCATCTGACATTATGCTGAGCTGAGGCCCTTTTGGCATTATAATCTTTGTTTTCCGTTTTTATAGTTTTAAGGTGTATTTATTTTGCTGTAATGCCATTATACGCATTTTTCTTTCTTTCTTTCTTTAACTATGTCTGAGAGGAGAGGAGAAATCTCATCATCTCATACAGAAAATACATGATTCCAGTATTTAATCGTTATTCTACTTAGAAATGCTGGATGTATTTAATCGTTATTCTACTTAGAAATGATGGATTATACAGCAGATAAAACTTAAACGGTATCCAAAGGTTTTTAAACCTTTTATTTAATTTAGCGTGACAATCACACTAATATTATAAATTCGAAAGTTTGTGAGTGTGTGTGTGTTTAGGTATATGTTTGTTACTTCTTCACGCTCAAACGGCTAGATCAATTTTGATAAAATTTTGTATGGAGGTAGCTGATACCCTGGATTAACATATAGGCTATATACTTTATATCCCGATATTCCCACGGGATTGACACTTATGCGGGTGAAACCGCGGGGCGCACCTAGTTTTTCAATAAAATAAGTACATTACAAGAACACCCACCTTGACAGCTACGGGATAAGGCCTATCTACAGGCACAGGGTAAGGAGCAGGCACTGGCACTCCAACATGTTTCGTCACAGTCGTGTGAACATCAGCACCAACTATAGTCCCGCCAATATGTCCCCCGACCAATGCGCCACCATAACCAGAAATAGGTCCAGCGATGTGCCCTCCGCCAATGTGCCCCCCTAATGGACCAGCCGCGTAACCGTGGCCCAAAGACAGGCCGTGGCCTATCAATGGAGAACTAAGGCCATAATGACCTACGAGGCCACTTCGCTTCTGGACAACTTTGCTCGGTTCCGGTTCCGCCAGAATCGAGGCTGCCAAGAAAAGTACTGCGATCTGGAAATAAGAAGAATTTTTTTAATAAGGTGTTCACTTACAATTATGCAGAATTTTGTTAGATAACCTCTTTAATGCCTTAAACTTTGCTAAGGACTTTTAATCATTTCATACTGGTACAGGCGGCTACACTTTATCTCTATTTATAGAGATCCACAGCGGCGGTCCTAGAATTTTCTTTAGGTGGTGCAAAATCTTAACATGGCGCCCCTCTATGTACCATGTACCTACGATATATGTATATGCAGTGCAGTTGCTTGCTTGCGGACGATCGGCTTTATAGTAAGTCACTATCATCAATGACTATACCAGGCGCTGAAATCAACCGAAATGCGACCACCAGTGGTGGTCGCATTTCACCGCCTCTTTCATGACGACGCCCGGTGCCGTCGCACCGCTCGCACCGTCCTAGGGCCGCTACTGGTGATCCATTTTCTGAATATTTAGCTATAGACTAAAGACATTACCCTAATCAGATGATAGCAAAATAAAACACTTCCCTTTTATTCATACACGTTGCTTAAAGTTAAGTAGTCGTCGTTTCAGCCGATAGACGTCCACTGCTGGACATAGGCCTCCCCCAATTTTGGGGGAGTTTGCCATAATCGCCACGCTTGGCAGGCGGGTTGGCGATCGCAGTATGGTATGATGGTGGAATAAAGAGAGAACGCTGCTGCCCATTCTCCGGTAAGACCCTTAGTCGCCTTTTACGACACCCACGGGAAGTAAGGGGTAAGGGTAAGGGGAGTAAGTTAAGTAGTGGTTATCCTTATATCATCAGTAATACTATAACCACACTAAAACGTAATCAAAGGTCACTACCCCATCAAAAAGCTATGCAAATGAAGAGAAAAGTGTCAACAACGCATCCATCACCAAAATCGAAGGCTCGGATGCATTTCCGCATACATTAAGCAGGACAATGCATCCGATATTACTTTTACTTGTTACGTGATATGACTCCATCACCCGTCACCACGCCTACTTGATATGCCAAGACATACAGTCTGAAACGAAATTCGTATCGCAATTGGAATTACAATAAAGGGATTCCTTGCTATCGTTGTTTGCTATGGATATTGTAACATGATTTAAGCGTGTCGTCGGTTACGTGTACGGTCGGTGACAGAATACGGTCGGTTGATTAGTTAACGGTACGTGTGGGGACTGTTCTTGCTGGCGCTGCTTGCAGTAAAGGCAATAAAGTGTCAAATTCAGTATATTTTGAAACCTTACAGTAAGAAAGCATCGGGTAGCGTGGCCACACATCATCTGCCTAGCCTTTTCCCAACTATGTTGGGGTCGGCTTCCAGTCTAACCGGATGCAGCTGAATACCAGTATTTTACATGGAGCGACTGCCTATCTGACCTCCACAACCCAATTACTGGGTAATACGATACCCCTTGATAAGACTGGTTGTCAGACTTTCAGGCTTCTGACTACCCGTAACGACTGTCAAAGATCCACGAATGACAGCCGGGACCAACGGTAGCGTGGCCACACATGAGACAAAAAACTAACCTAACTAACATGAGCTACATAAGTAGCTGCCTTGAAAAAACTGGCACGCACTGAGAGACGGAAATAATATAGCTTTACTTTATTTTTTTTTTCTTTAGCTGTTACGTCTAATAACTTAATAATTTATCCCTTTCTTGTGGAAATGAAATGGAGCTACCCGCCGTCTATACTTTTCTTTGTCTAAGTTTAAAACACATTTTGCCGTTGTCAAGATTTGGCGTTTGGTAGTGACAGCTTAGCGTTTAGACTAGAAACAATGTAGACAAGATATTTAGTACGTGGGGATATTATGTTACTGTTTCTTTACTTAATTGGGTTGAAGTGTTTGCTAGTTTTTGCGAGACACTACCTATATCACGACAGCAGCCCGTATTACCTATAAATAACATTCATAGACCTGACTGACTGATATATATCAACGCACAGCCTAAACCGCTGGTCCTAGAGACATGAGGGTGTGTTTTTTATGATAAGAAAGGTTTTTCGAAATGAGAGGGTGAGTGGGGGGAGGTTAAAATTTCACGCGGACGAAGTCTCGGGCAGAAGCTAGTTATATTATAATCTGTGGGAGCTTTAGTTCCCACTGCTGGAACACAGGCCTCCCTATGAAAGGGAAGGACTATGAAGGGCGTATAATCTACCATGCGGGCTTAGTGTGGATTGGCAGATGTCGGATGTCTCCATTTTTTTGTTCTAGGACATGCCGATTTCCTCACGATGCAGATGGTTTCCTTCATCGTTGGTTTCGAACCCACTACCTACAAGACTGAATATCAACTACCAATATCACGCCTGTATTCTCCGAAAGGGGAAGCCAGAGGTCTACGATACCCCTATCTCTCTAGTAATGTCTAAGTCCCCATGTTATAAGGGGTAAGCCCTATTGTCCTCAACCGGCCACAAGGAGAGGTATTTAGGTAAACAAACCTGTAGGTAACGTGCACAGTTAGATCATACCTCCAATAAAATGTGGATCAATTAAGGAGACCTGATCAACCTATACGGATGTTGCTCGAATTGAGTTGGGGAAAGCTACATACAGAGCAAAAGAACCCGTGTGTTATCTAACTACCCGCAACTTGATAACTATGCGTGGTTATGTGCGTGTAGCAAGTTTTTAATGAAGCTGCTTTTTTATCATTTATTTATTATTAAAACATTATAATCATGCCTGTGATGTTTTTCTTGAAGGGTAAGACAGAGTTGCCTGATATAATATGTACCTATTTACATTCCGCCAGTCATGGTGTGAGTCTCGGGTAAAAGAGGCCAAGTATATTATCGTCGTTTCAGCCGATAGACGTCCACTGTTGGACATAGGCCTCCCCCAATTTTGGGGGGGTTTGCCATAATCGCCACGCTTGGCAGGCGGGTTGGCGATCGCAGTATAGTATGATAGTGGAATAAATAGAGAACGCTGCTGCCCATTCTCCGGTAAGACCCTTAGTCGCCTTTTACGACACCCACGAGAAGTAAGGGGTGGTGCAATTCTTTAAGTCCGGCACCACACAGACAAGTATATTATAGTGAAACATAATAGTATAATCCATACTATCCATACTAATATTATAAATGCGAAAGTGTGACTGTCTGTCTGTTACCTCTTCACGCTTAAACCGCTGAACCGATTTAGATGAAATTTGGTATAGAGATAGTTTGAGTCCCGGGAAAGGACATAGGATAGTTTTTATCCCGATATTCCCACGGGATCGACACAAGCGGGTGAAACCGCGGAGCGCTTCAAGTAGTTTAACCAGTGCAGGGAAATTAATTGTTTTCTTTTTAGGAAAATTTGAAATGACTACTTAAATTGCCCATATATTCAAATTAAAATATTCTAGTGTTTAACGGGCTTGTATCCGCAACTCCACGTTCAAGTGGTCATTTAACGTACAGTACCATGGTATGGCTAAAACACGGTTAAATACAATTATTTCCCTGACCGTATATATTTCAATCCGGCCGTCGAGAGAATGTGTTCCTGAACCAATTTTATTCTAGTAGCTAATAATGATCAAATTCGCAATACACTTATTCGTTTATCTACGAAACTGAGAGGTGTCAATAAGAACGCATTCTCTCGTCGCAATATTATAAGTAGCTTGGTTTAGAAGTTGGCTGGGGTAGACTGAATTCAAAAGTCTGAAAACTAACCACGGTTTTTGAAAGTCCGGCCATTAAAATTTATTGTCAAATGACATCAATTTGACGGCACGGTTGGCGCAGTGTTTAAGCGATTGACTGCTGCGCTGCGTGTCGCGGGTTCTATTACCGCACGGAACAAATATTTGTATGAACTACAAGTAGTTGTTCCGGGTCTGGCGTTTGTGTATGTGAGTTTTAAATGTTTTTAAACGCACCCACAATACAGGAGAAATTTCTACTGTGGGGCAACGTTAAAAAAAAGTAAAAACAAAATCGAATGCCAATTACTGATTATATAGTTTTAGTTAGTCGATTACAAAAGGTAACTTAAGATTTACTAAGCTTTCAGACACAGAGTATTTTGCCCTGACGTAATTTTATTTAATTTATTTTTTATAAATTATTTTATTTTAATTAGGTGAAGCCTATGAATTGCAACAAGCGATACTGTCTGATTAATTGATTGTTTGTTTGTTTGATTAATTAATAACAAAACGGGACTTCGCTTTTGGAGCTTTTCGCTTCGCTGAAAAAGTATTGCCGTTTCAGGTGTAAAATAGGTAGGTTTATTTTAGGATATTTTACTTTTTTTTTACTTGTAATTTTACTGTTTAACTTTTACTTTTTTATCGACTTCGTAAAAGTCAAAGGTTACAATTAATTAAATAAAGGAACAAAGTTCTAGGCTGTTTAAAAGAATTTAATCTAATAGAATATAGACGGTCCAACCTGGAAATTGGAGAGGTTATCGACTATATTACATATTAAAAATAACTGAAAACTTAGATTGATAATCAAACAAATATTTGTCTAGATATTATACAATTTCTGCGGTTATTAATATGGTGATACTCTTCTTTATTTTTATTACCTTTTCCCACTTAAACTATTCGTACAAAGGTTGACTTATTTTTCGTCATAATTTAAGGGCAGTTGCACATACCTTTTAATTAAGATTTTAACACTGAATGGACTAATCAATTTAAGGAAATGAATGGTTAGATTACCGATAGTTGTTATATACTGTCGGTGCACTAGTGTGATCATTTAGATTGCATTCTGCATTAATTAGTCTGTGGGAAAAGCGCGCGAAAACCATATAATTAATTATTATTCTGTTAGACGTACTTGCTAACTGACTTTTTGTACATTGCAACATTGTACAAGACTATTGTTTTTAGTCGATATTGTATTTGAGCGACATGCTTGAATTATTTTCATTACGGCGTAATTAATGTGAATATTTTTCATTTATTTTTATTTCAGTGTACTCATTGTGAACTAAATTTTATATCTATACTAAAAAAATAAATTATTTTTTAGCAGCACACCACAGGACCACACGAACTATAAAATTAAACTATTGCAACTAAATCCTAGTTGACCTAATTTTAAACTTACGTAAGCCTTCATATTGAAACAAAACACTGCACTTAAACTGTTTAACACTGTAAGGATCGAGCCACACTGTGCATATGTGCTCTAAGGCCCACCATCCACTTATATAAGGCTGGCAGTACACCACCCCACTATCAAACCCATTGGTTTTAACTCCAAACGCCACTATTTGCGACACTTAGTACTCGTGTTGCAGGTATGCCGACAATTTGGACGTTATTCAAATTAGCTAAGATTGCCTAGGCTTTGTTTTTGTAATGATCTCTGCGTTTATAGGTTGCCTATGAGTGTTACGGGTTGTGATTTGATTACGAGGATGTAATTCAGTAGAGTTGATTGAGATTGACCATTTAAGGGTCCACCTCTGATATTTTGATTAACCCTCAGTCTGCCGGAACGTAGATCCACGCGAGACACAATTGCTTTTTAATTGCCTGTCTGTAATTACGGCACACAAGCGGTTAAAACCATTGAAAAGTTATTATAGAGTAAAAAAAAAATTAAATACCTTTCGCCCTTCAATAATACCAACTTCTATGAATTAGTGGTGGATTTAGGCTCTCCATGAAATGTCTATCAGATTTTGAAGAAATTAGTAGGCAAGCGTTTATTTTAGTGAACTTTCACGTTCATTGATGTTCAAAAAACAGCTGGTATTTGAGGCACTCAGCTATGTATGTGTTTCGGAAATATTTGCTGTATTACCCTGTTTTAACTAAGGTCTGAGACCAGGGGGATACATTTTTGGAATTTGTTGGTAGTTACTTTCCCTATTTGGCGAATAATTTATGAGAAAATGGATTTGTTTCTATACTTCCAAATTCAATGTATTGTTTAAATGATTCCACTATTGCAGCACTTTCATTTTGAAACATGTCCTATAATCAGTCAGCCACCAAAACGCTCCTATTCCAACTTTCACAGCGGCACATTTTAACAGCTTCCCTAACCAACTTACCAAGACCCGTGTCCACAGCTCGTCCACGCAATCTATATCTTAAACCAACTCCTTTTCCTGTACCCTATATACCACGGCAGGTCATCTTAACTGGTCGTCTCTTAAAGTAATAGTACCTATCCGATGCATTTTGACCAACTTATCTGTGAGACGGCCATTTTTGGAACTAACATTTTGAATGAGACATAAAGTCGTTTTTTGTTTAATTTTTGTTTGCAAACAGCGATTTGGTTTTCGAATAGTATTTGTCTAATGTCTATTGCTTTAATAATGACGGAAATTATGGCAAAGGTAGTTTAGTGGAAAGGATACTTTGACGTGTTCGTAATGATACCTAGCTGTTAGATAGTATCCTTTTTGATTGGTATCTAATTTGTTTACGGTAGCTGCTATTTGCTTATGAAACTGTGAGGAGGTTTTGTCATATCCTGCTTTATGATACCTATGTTTTTATGGGATTTGTTGGCTATCATGCTGACTACTAATGATCAGTGATCGGAATAGGTAGAGCTATTTAGGTTCATTGACCGCAAACATTGATGTTAATATGGATATTCCACGGGATTCCGACTGATACTACAGGATTTTTACGGAATTTTATTGTCGCTAATTGAGTGACGCACCGGTTTTTGTCTTTTTCTGCGCCACTAGAATTCAATTCTTTACCAACAGTAACTTCGAAACTAAACTTAACTTTGTAACTAAAAGGGAATATCCACATTATTCTAACTTATGGCAAGTACATAAAACAGCTCTACCTATTCCGATCTATGCTAATGATGGATACCGCCGTTTATACACAGCGTGTAATTGACATAACTAAAACCCTGAAAAGTACATTGTAATCATAATTATTAACAACTTTTAATATGAGGCCAACCCTGAAATCGCGAAAACAAAAATTAGCTGCTCAGATGTTCGCTTAATGCAAGAAAAAAGAAGCACAGAACCGGTCGAAGTGGCAGTGCTCGGGGAGGCCTTTGTCCAGCAGTAAAAATCAAAGCATATACACACATCAAAAGTGTCTAGGGATCAAGCATTTTTATGCGGATTTCTTGAGATTGAGATGTGGCTTTGTAATAAATTTATGATTTTATAAATTTATATGGATCCTTTTTGGTGCATTTCATAATTTGAATCAGGAACTGTGAATCAAATTCGAGTAAAAGATGAAAATCAGCTGTCAATATTTTCCCTATAAAAACATACAACGCATTGAAGACATTATTAGTGCTACTGTTTCCCTACTACTGATTAAAACCAACGTTATTATGGAGCGGCGACGTCATTTAAGCAGGGAAGAAATGCTCAGAGCCGTGGGAATGATAGAAGCTGGTTCCCGGCAACGTACTGTGGCTTTAGCTCTGAATACAAGTCAGAGTGTTATCAGTCGACTTTGGACACGTTACCGAAGCACTGGTACCGTGGCTGAGCGCCATGGAGGACGGTATCGCTGCACCACACGGAGACAAGACCGATACATTCAAATCTTAACTCGAAGAGCTCCAACAATAACCGCCATGATGTTAGCCGTGAGGCTTCATCACTCTTCAGGGAACTTAATTAGCGACCAAACAGTCAGAAACCGCTTGCATGAAGTGAACCTTCATTCCCGAAGACCGCTACGGGTACCACCTATAGCAATGCACAATCGTAGGATTCGATATCAATGGGCTCTTGAACACAGAAATTGGGCAGAAGAACAATGGCGTTTCGTGTGCTTTTCTGATGAGTCTCGTTTTGGTATGAGACCGGATACAAGACGTATACGACACTGGAGAACCCCTGGACGCCAACAGCGATTAAAATCCTGCCAGGAAGTCCATCCTTATAGTGGTGGAACCATCATGGTATGGGCGGGTATTTGGATCGGCGGAAGAACTGAGTTGATTTGGATCAGAGGCAACCTCAACGCTCAAATTTATGCTGAGACGATTGTATCAGACGTCATCGTTCCTCTACAAGTGCAAATCGGTCCCTTATTTCAGTTAATGCATGATAATGCACGACCGCACACCGCAAGAGTTGTAAGACAGACTCTCGCCGCAGCTAACATCAATGTCCTGCCCTGGCCTGCTCAGTCGCCAGACTTGAACCCGATTGAGCATGCATGGGATATGCTACACAGAAGAGCTCTGCCGAATATGGAGGGTATCCAGTCGCAAGAAGACCTTTTTTTGTTGTTGCAACGAACATGGGCGGCCATTCCACAGCGTGATTTGGATGAACTCATTTTGAGTATGCCAAACCGATGTTCTTGTGTTGTTAGTGTTCGCGGTAGAAACACGGATTATTAATTGTTTAAGTTACCCAATAAAATTTTAAAGAAAACTGTTATTTGAGTCTTTTTTTCGAACTTTTGTGTTAGTGGTTCAAATGTCAAAAATCCCTTTATTAGGAAAATGGCAAATTTCTTTATTAATGCAAAGGTGACTTGGTTTATCGTTACTGTGACAAACGAAAACACTTTATTTGATGAATCCTTAAAGAAAATTTTAATTAATATCAATCAGGAGAAAAGTTATTGCAAAAATATATGTTGATCCCTAGACACTTTTGATGTGTGTATTCCAAATAGCACTTAAAAGGCACTTTTGAACGTCAAAAATTACAATAACATAGAATTGATTCTAGTCGCTGCTTCCAAAAGGTTGTTTTCGTGTGGAGAAGAATGGGCAAGAAACTCCACCGTTACTCTTTTAAAAATAAGTATGTTTTACTATATTTTGCTTGCATTAATTTTATTATATGTGAAGACGATGCACCTAGAATAAAATGACATTGAGTGAAAAATGACATGACAGATAAATTAATTATGTGATAGATACATGATGCTCACATATTTACAAACATTATAAAAGTAGATTTTCATAAAAAAAAGTAATTATTATTATTTATTTATTTATTTATAATTAATTAAAACGGCACAAGTCCAATTACATTAATTTAAATTATAAAAATTAAAATAAAATAAACATTCAAACAACACACAATACAAAAATTAAATTCAAACATATACAATTCGTGGAAAAAGTGGTAATAAGTCAGTGTGTGCAGCAATGGACGTCTTTTGCTGAAATGATGATGACGATCATAATTTGGGAAAAATTGGGAACAGTTGATTTTGTTCCCGCCCTTTTACAATTATTTCAATTACACCTTGTAGACAACAAGATGTGTGTCGGAGCATCGCTAACTATCGAGCATCATCTCCTCTCTTCTCTCTCTCTTATCTCTTCTTCATGTTAAAGTTTCATTAATCCTACAAGGTAGTGCTTCTAAAAATATTCTATTTTACGAGGAGCTCTAAAAACAACATTGATCCTATCAAAGATTTATTCCCGATAGAATAATTCGAGACATCTCCAAGCGGTTGGTCGACTCTTCACGTGACCAGAGGGCTGGCCTGTTTTTTGTCCAAAGAATCAGCATCGCCATACAACGTGGCAATGTTGCCAGCCTTTTAGGCACTTTTCCTGTTGACAGCGATACGGACGAATTTTTTGATGCCCTATGATTATTTCCCCTTTTTTATATAAATGTACTTACATATTATTATAATTATTTTAAATCTGTTAGCTTATTTATGGAAATATTATCTTGTTTTTTAGTTTTATGAACATTAATGGTCTTACTTTGTACTTTTCAAGTTTCGTGTCTTAGCAAAATGCTAAAACAATAAACGATCAGTTTCATCGATTTATAGTACTTAGTTTAATTACTATCATGACATTTCCCACGGTAACGAATTAGTCATAGTTAGGCCAAAGCAAGCGTAGGACGCAACCTAGGACTCCGTGGTGACGACATAAGAGGACACTGAAACACTGGATGTCTTCCAATAGACATGACACATGCCAGCAGGTCAGTAGTATGGTGCCGTAATTAAAAAAAACCGGTCAAGAGCGAGTCGGATTCGCGCACCGAGGGTTCCGTACCATCATGTTTTTATTTTTTCATCGGCGAGGCCTATATTCGTCAGAGAATTTTAACCCTGTGCACTGCGGTGTCGAATATTGCAGTTTTATGTCAGCGCCATCTCTTGACCGATAGTGGAACTAATATAACGTTTGTTGATTATTTCTGAAAAG
The DNA here is from genome assembly GCA_916614155.1 of Mesoligia furuncula. Taxonomy (NCBI): domain Eukaryota; kingdom Metazoa; phylum Arthropoda; class Insecta; order Lepidoptera; family Noctuidae; genus Mesoligia; species Mesoligia furuncula. Next base: position 23,843,354 of record OU744806.1, read on the forward strand.
TGTGCTATTTAGAGACATCGTTTTATTTTTCCTGTAATCTTTACATAAACTTCTATCATAGAATATTTTCAGATTTTACTCTTTGCAAACTTCGGAGATAAGAGGGAACGGTATTTTTTTACATTTGTCATCAAAAGTCAAAAACTATGCGGCCTAAAAAAAAATAAAAAATGTGTGAGAATGTGCAAACTGCGCTCTTTCATATGACACCCCACTTGCCCTAGTATCCCCATTTCGAATTTTTCAGACCCTCTTTCAGTCTCTGTTGCAAAAAATATACATATATTTTTATTTCTTTCTTATTTGCAAAATGGTTGGGCAAACGTCATCTAAAACTATTCCAAATTTCAAGATGATAGCATTAGCATAGCATAGCATAAAAACGACATCTAAAACTATTCCAAATTTCAAGATGATAGCATTAGCATAGCATTAGCATTAGTAGCCTGAAAATAAAGGTATTATTATTATTATTAGAAGTTCTTGGGATATCCAGCTGTGACAGATAGACAGACAGACTGAGTCTTACCATAAGAGTTCCGTTTTACCATTTTGGTACGGAACCGTAATGAAGGAAAAATTCGCGAGGAAATTGTTGAGTATGAATGTGGATAAGAGTAGGGTAAGACCAAAGAAACGATGGATGGACTGCGTGGGAGATAATGTGGCTAGAAAGCGGGTGACTACCGAGATGACGACTAATAGAGAGGTATGGAAGAAAAAGACATGTTGCGCGGACCCTAAATAATTAGGTTAAGGACAGGAGAAAGATGATGTATTTACTAGTAATCTATACTAATATTATAAATGCGAAAGTGTGTCTGTTACCTCTTCACGCGTATACCGCTGATCCGATTGAGATGAAATTTGGTATAGAGATAGTTTGAGTCCCGGGAAAGGACATAGGATAGTTTTTATCCCGATATTCCCACGGGATCGACGCTTATGCGGGTGAAACCGCGAGGTGCTGCTAGTAGTATAATAAGCCACGGGCAGAGCAGTGGCGCGGTGCCAGCTGAAGAGCAGTGGTGGCCCAGAGGTATCGGCCCCGACTTACGAGTTGTAGGTCGTGGGTTCGAACCCAGACAGGCGCTTTACTTTGTGTAAATAATTTCATCACCACTGCTCTCAAAACGGTGAAGGAAAACATCTTGAGGAAACCGGCGTGTCCTAGAACCAAAAATTCGAAGACATGTGACATCTGCCAATCCGCACTGGGCCCGCGTGGTGGATTACGGCCCACTCCCTCTCACAGAGAGGAGGCCTGTGTCCCAGCAGTGGGAACATTATAGGCTGATTATGGACCCGCACTAGACTGGTGGATGCGATTTTTGGTTCTAGTCACATGTCTTCGAATTTTTGTACTAGGACACAGGACTAGGAAAATTTCTAGAGGAAACCGACATGGTTTCCTCTAGAAATTTTCTTCAAACCTGCAAGGCTACGATCCGGTTTCCTCTCCAATTTTTCTTCAAAGAATGATAGATTCTGTCCAAGGCTGTAACTTCTCTGTGTTGTTCCTGAGCCAGGCGAAGTGTAAACTAATCCGTCATTTCTCAATGATTTCGAGATTTTTCGAATTACAACAAATCAGGTTAAGCTACGCTTGCCGTGGTTGGTCCGTGGATGGGCGACCATTTTTAGATATCAAAACCCTTCCATTGCTCGGAAAGCATGTTAAGCAGTTGGTCCCGGCTGTCATTCGTGGATCTTTGGCAGTCGTTACGGGTTGTCAGAAGCCCGAAAGTCATGACAACCAGTCTTACCAAGGGTATCGTATTATAACCTAACTGGGTTGTAGAGGACAGATAGGTAGTCGCTTCATGTAAAATACTGGTGTTCAGCTGCATCCGGTTAGACTGGAAGCCGACCACAACATAGTTGGGAAAGGGCTAGGCAGATGATGAAATGTAAAAAAAATAGTAGTCATTTTTCTCATCATATCATCACCGCACTGAATGGCAGGAACTTTCGTCTTTTACCATTTTAGCTTTTCTCCGATTTGAATTCTGTTTTACGGTTTTTTATCGTATTATAACATAATTGGGTTGTGGAGGACAGATAGGTAGTCGCTTCATGTAAAATAATGGTATTCAGCTGCACCCGGTTAGACTGGAAGCTGACCTCAACATAGTTGTTGTAGATGCAATAATACTATAGGTCTTATGACTCACTATCGATGATCGTGCTCCTTGTTTGGTCAAGTGGCGTGCTTTGTTTTACTTTCATTTTCTTTGAAACGTGAATAGGTTTGCTGAAGCTGTTGGTGAACTTATTCGGTTTCGACACAAAATACAGAGAGTATTCGATGACAATCAGATAATATTTGTGTTTTCTCGCTCAGTATGCTTACCCTCTTACTAGTAAAGGAATTATATCAGATGAATAGTTACACACCGATTTCTCTCTTTCAGTCTTCAGTAATTTGACTTTCGAAAGAAGAAGACAAAACGTTGTGAAACTATACAGATGCTATACAACGTTTATTAGTACAGGAGTTATACTATAAGACCTAAGAAGACCTTAAGATCTAACCAGTCTTACCAAGGGGTATCGTATTACCCAGTAACTGGGTTGTGGAGGTCAGATAGGCAGTCGCTCCATGTAAAATACTGGTATACAGCTGCATCCGGTTGGACTGGAAGCCGACCCCGACATAGTTGGGAAAAGGTTAGGCAGATGATGGGAACAAGAACATCATAATTCATGAAATCAAAAATCTAAATATTTTATTTCACATAAACCTAGATGGGCACTTATGAAACGTCAGAAGCTCCACGGTTACTCTTTTTAAAACTAATTGTCTTTTACAATGTTTTCAAATTACAGTAGGTACGGGAGGACAGCGTAGGCCTGTCAACAAGTACCTGGTACTTGATAAAATAAAAAATGGACTACAGATCTAAAGTCTACAAGGCCTACAAAGTCCTCACATTTACAAAATAAGGTTCTATCAAAAGGATAAATAAAAACTAAAATATAAAAACCTACCAAAACCAGTACAATCAGTAATACAACTTGTTAAGTTAGTATAATCCCCGATTTCATGAAATAGTCATTCTTGGGGATTACTTGGTCTTAGAGAGTTGTGTTGATGACTATAAAGGTCACAGCTCATTAGAGCCACCCGGCACCCACTCCGCACCGCCTCGCCTCCTGCGGCTAGTATTCTTTATATGGATTTGTATGGGTATGCGCTCACTACATCAACTCCGTAGCGTCACCGGATCGCCGGATCGGTCGTAAGCCCCCCACGTGCGGACGGCGGGTGGACCACTCGGTGACAACTCGCTGCTCGCATGCTTGCCTTGCGTTGACTGCGCATTGCCAACGCGCGGGTCCCGAGTGGACCGCGCGCTGCCCGCAAATGATGTTGAAATTGGCGATGCGCCGCTCCCCACCCTCCCTTCGTCGTCCACTGGTTGACGACGCGAGGTCCACTGGTTGACCGTGCAACGTTTATTGGTGACAAAGCGGCGTCCACCCGTGGACCACCTGTCGACAACGAGTGGACGCCGTGCAACGAGGCGGTGCGGAGTGGGTGCCGGGTGGCTTTAAGGTCACAGCTCATTAAAGCCACCCGGCACCCACCCCGCACCGCCTCGTCGCACGGCGTCTACTCGTTGTCGACAGGTGGTCCACGGGTGGACGCCGCGTTATCACCAATAAACGTCGTGCGGTCAACTAGTGGGCCTCGCGTTGTCAACCAGTGGACGACGAAGGGAGGGTGGGGAGCGGCGCATCGCTAACGTGTCGTCCTCGCGTGAATCATTCGCGGGCAGCGCGATCCACTCGGGACCCATGCGTTGGCAATGCGCAGTCAACTCAAGGCACGCATGCGAAACAGCGAGTTGTCACCGAGTTGTCCACCTGCCGTCCGCGCGTGGAGGGCTTACGACAGAGGCGATCCGGTGACGCTACGGAGTTGATGTAGTGAGCGCATACCCATGCAAGTCCATATAAAGAATACTAGCCGCAGGAGGCGAGGCGGTGCGGAGTGGATGACGGGTGGCTCTAATGAGCTGTGACCTTTAATGAGCTGTGACCTTTATGATTATAATTCTGTAAATATATATTTGTTACGGCCGCGAAACATATTTTAATCAACGTACAACTTAATACTGACCAGCAAATTGCAAAAAACGTAAAAAAAATGATTTTCGCCGGCTAGCCTTTGCCTTAATTTAATTTGACCCTTTATGAGTAATACTTATAAGTAATCAACGGTAATGTAAAGTAAAGTAATCAAAGACTTAGGGGCTGATTTTTCCATCGCTAGGTAACTTTTATTCGAGGAATAAAATTGACGTTCGACAGTTTTTGTATGTTATAACTGTGAAAATTTCATAATTATTCCTCGAATAAAGTTATCAGATGATTGAAAAACCAGCCCTAAGTCTTGTAATCAACGGAAAGAAGGGAATAGACAATTAAAAAAAAATTTACTAAAGAAGGCCGGTTAAATTATGGTTCAAACCTGAAACTGAAAATTTTCCGAAAAGAAAAATCGACCTTTCCAGTAATCGGTCAAAATTTTGTTAAACTAATCCATGTTTACTCGCACTCACATTATAATACGAGTTATTTCCCATAACATGGTAATATAACATTGTCTACCACCAGCACCATATACGGAATATCTTACATAAAGGCCCTTCGCCTTTGACACGGATGAAATGTCACGAGGCGACATTGTAGGTCACGATGCTAGTATTCCTAGCCTAGAGCCTACTGACCTTTCACTACTAGTTTCAACCACAACTCTAGCTTCCAACGGTTATTATTATATTTTGTTTTCTTTCTTCTTTATACATGACTAGCTGCGTCCCGTGGTTTCACCCGCGTAAATGTCGATCACGTCATCATCATCATCTGCCTAGCCTTTTCCCAACTATGTTGGCGACGGCTTCCAGTCTAACCGAATGCAGCTGAATACCATTATTTTACATGGAGCGACTGCCTATCTGACCTCCGCAACCCAGTTACTGGGTAATACGATACCCCTTAGAATATCGGGATAAAAAGTAGCCTAAATGTTAATCCAGGGTGTCAGCTAACTCCATACAAAACGTTTTCAAAATTGGTCCAGCCGTTTGAGCGTGAAGGAGTAACAAACATATAAACACACACCCTCACAAACTTTCGCCTTTATAATATTAGTGTGATTTTATATATCTCCTACGATTATCGGTGTCATCTCTTGATTCATTATAGGTTGGATTATGCTAGGTACCTATTGTGGTACCTAGCATAATCCAGCCTATAGTGTTCCCACTGCTGGGACTCAGGCCTTCTCTTCCTGAAAGTGAGTAGGCCGAAATCCACCACGCGGGCAATGCGGGTTGGTAGATGTCATATGTCTTAGAATTTTTGGTTCCAGGACATGCCGGTTTCCTCACGATGTTTTCCTTCAACGTTTTGACAGCAGTGGTGATGAAATAATTTACACAAAGTAAATGCGTCTGTCTGGGTTTGAACCTTCGACCTACAACATTACTACGAGGGCCGCCACTGCTCCAGCAGCAGCTAAACAGCTGAAACATGCATATGTAATGAATTCTTTGGCGTTTATTGGTGCAGTAGTTGAGCGATTCACATGCATTGTGGGAAAGAATTGCGTGCCTTGATTTTTTTAGAGAGTGGGGAAAGCCTTATGAATTCCGTCTGATGAGAATGGAGGGTTATAATAATAATAATCATTTTATTATCAGGCAACTAAAGCCCGTAGATAAAATACACAAAATAATCTTATAAAATAATAAACTAATACCATTAAAAAACCTTAAAACTATGAACTATAGATGTAACATTGTCGGCGTCGTGTTTCGCTGCGTGGTGACGCGTAACCGTCCTCGTAAACGTCGATATACGACACCTTTCGGCCAAAAGTCCTCTTTCAGACAGGTCTGTAGATGTTGACCATGAATGACTTAAAGTTGATGTTGTGGCGCGATTCCAACCTTTCGACGCTCAGAGTCCAGTTGGTCTTCACCTTCAAATACTGCACGACTTCCTTAGTTGTCGTGGAGTGATGCAGACGCGAAAGGTACAGCTGCGTCGTAGGCACAGCAGGGAGCAGCAGCATGTTGGGTCCACTCGGTGCGGTGCCATACAGGTTACGAGAACAGGGCTTCTTCTTCTTCCTTTCTACTTTCGTGAAACCCTCTTCATCAACTTGGCTTGCTTGGTTTGCTTGTTATGTAAGACTCCTACTGACAAAGATCCTGCGGTATTCTTCCTGCTATCAAGAATCGGGATTGGTATCGGCCCGGCAATGAGTTAAAGCGGCCCATTTCTAAGACCTACAAATTAGTGGTATTTGAGAACGGCATTGTCCTTGGCGAAGTGAGACTGACAAATCTACGTTTCGCCGACGACATTGTTCTCTTTTCATCCTCAGCCATTGAACTTGAACGGATGCTCCAAGAACTTAGCAATGCAAGCCTTGAGGTTGGACTGAAGATGAATATGTCGAAGAGCAAAGTTATGTGCAACGAAACTCGTAGAAGCATTCCTATTAACATACTAAAAATACATTGAAGAATGCTTCCACACTTGAAGGCTGTTGGTAATACCAGCAATTGTACCTTTGATCACAAACAGGTAAAGCATGGTATTACACCTTTTCCAATCAAGTGAATGTCTTTAAGGACAAATACAAGTATGTCCCTATTTGTCATGAACAGCCGACAACCTCTACTTAGTAGAGCAATCGACGAAGTTAATTACAATTTTGTAACAGAGCTAAATATTTAAACTTCAGGATGTATATCAAAACGGCATTAGTAGTGTTGCACAATAGTGAATAAATTATCCATTAGGACCAAGGAAGGCTGTATCGATTGAGAGATTAGAATAATGATGGAGATACGAATCGTTTTTGTTTTTTACCGACTTCAAAAACAAGGAGGTTATCAATTCGACACGTATGTATGTAATATTATTGGAACTGCATTATATTCACATATATGACAATCTATTAGGGCTTCCAAACAAATATACAAAATTTTATAGATGTATGTATGTAGGTATGTATGTATGTTTGTCCACATTTTATTGGCTTACATTTACTTCCACTTAGGGAACAGTGCAAGTTTCATCAAAATTGATTCAGTAATTTTCAAGATAAAGACTAATACGTGTAAGGTGACGGCCTGGCTTATTGATACGAGCTACGGGTGTAGTGTCAAAGGGAAAACTTCTCAAAACCTTGGTCAAATTCTAGTGCAATATTTACAACAAAATCAAATATCAGGTACCTAATTATTACAGTTTTTACTTAAAACTAAAATTACGAAAAAAAATAGTAATTTAAATAAAAAAATTAAATGGACCTCAAAAAGGAATTAACTCAAAATTATAAAATAACTTTAATTTCGGAAGTCGGTGGCGTATTCCGTTCTGATCCACTGAACCCCCCCTCCACTCCCCCCGCCTCGATCCCCTCCTGGATCGTCTTCTGTTTTAATCTTTGTCTTATCCACTATAAACTTTCTCATACCGGTTTGAACCGCTTTTTCTTTTGTTTTTGATCCTGAAGGATCGTCAGCAACAAAAATAAGTACAGGGTGACACCGACTTCCGAAATTAAAGTTATTTTATAATTTTGAGTTAATTTCTTTTTAACCCCCGACGCAAAAACGACGGGGTGTTATAAGTTTGACGTGTCTGTGTGTGTGTGTGTGTGTGTGTGTGTGTGTGTGTGTGTGTCTGTCTGTGGCATCGTAGCTCCCGAACGGATGAACCGATTTTGATTTTGTTTTTTTTGTTTGAAAGGTGAATTAGTCGGGAGTGTTCTTAGCTATGTTTGATGAAAATCGGTCGAAGATGGCCGCCGCCACAAAATGGCGGAATACATATTTTTTCACAAATCCCATAATATGGGTATCAAATGAAAGGGCTTGAATAGTAGAATACTATACACTATAATAAATTTCAAATCCAATATGGCCGCCACCACAAAGTGGCGATTTACATTTTTTTTTTCACAATTCCCTCAATATGGGTATCAAATGAAAGGGCTTGACTAGTAGAATACTATACGCTATTACAAATTTCAAATCCAAGATGGCCGCCACCACAAAATGGCGAATTACATTCTTTTTTACCCGACTGCGTCAGAAGGAGGGTTATTCACAATTCGTTCAATATAGGTATCAAATGCAAGGGCTTGACAAGTAGAATAATGTAAACTATATTGAAAGGGAATGAGCAATATTAACTAACGAAATGAAAACTAAAAACTTCAAAATATTTTTTTGTCTGATCAATGCTCTAGAATGATGAGGAAAGTGGAGTGTTGACTGGTACCTACGACCACTGAGTTTGACTATTTTTATTACGAATGGAACAATCCCACTTAAAAAGCGTAGGTATTTCTACATCAGATAGTGTCGCAGTCCCATTTTATAAACTAGATGTGAAATACCTAAGATATCTAACGCTATGAAATACTTGTACGAAAGTTGAATAACTAAAGGAAGAACTAGGAAAAGGATATAATGAAACAAAAAAATCTGTTTAGTCTTAAACATTATTCTTCAACTATAAATAAATAATTATTTTTTGACGGATAAAAAACCTGATTAAACACCAAATTACCTGAATCTTAAAACGCAAGAAAATAAAAGAAATGAAATACAAATATTAAGGACTCCCTACAAAAAGCATGAAATAAAAAATTAAATTAAAAATTTAAAAAACCCCCGACACAAAAAAATAATAAAATTAAATGTAAGTAATTGGAAAAGGATCAAATAATTTAAAAACCCCCAACTTAAAGAATTTAGGTAACGAGACTAAAACAGATAAATTCATATGGAAGTCGGGGGACCTCTTAGCATAGAAGGTGTTCCACAGAAGTCGGGGGACCTTTCTGTGGAACACCTTCTATGCTAAGAGGTCCCCCGACTTCCATATGAATTTATCTGTTTTAGTCTCGTTACCTAGATTCTTTAAGTTGGGGGTTTTTAAATTATTTGATCCTTTTCCAATTACTTACATTTAATTTTATTATTTTTTTGTGTCGGGGGTTTTTTAAATTTTTAATTTAATTTTTTTGAAGTCAGTTTAATTTTTTTATTTAAATTACTTTTTTTTAGCTTGCTTATTATAGTTCAGCTGGTAGCAGTGCTGCTGGGGAGTTTGTCGCGCCAGTTCTTCGTCCCAGCTAAAACACTTGGAAGTGGTGAAGGACGGGCGTTTTTATAATTAATTTTGATGTTTGAAAAGTGCTGATGGATGCTTAGCCTAATTTGAATAAATGACTTTTTATTTTGATTTCAGGGGACGAAATATTGTGGTCAATTTGCCATTGTTAAGATAATTTTGATCACAGCATACTATCATTTGGAGTAAGTTTGTTACCTACCGGATATAGTATTAATAAATAATAATATTTTATTTCAGACAGCGATATTACACTACCGTGTATAATTTTGGTTATGTGCGTTTTATTTAAATAAAATATTTTTCTTTCCTTTTTCTTACGTAAATCTAGTGAAAGTAGACTAAAAAGGCTCCTTCAAACAGGCGCGACACGCGACGCGTATCGCGAGCGGTGCCTTTGCATCCCGTGCGATTTGCGTTTGCATCCCGTGCGATTTGCGTCGCGCGTCGCGCCTGTTTGCAGGAGCGTTAGATAATAATTTTCATAAATACTTTTCATATTAATTTGGCCATTTTGTTTATTTTCTAAGCACATGATTTGCACACAGGCGGACCCACAGGTATTCCATTTTCCATTCTTCATTTTCGTAGACTACAGGGTCAAATTACAATCGCCCAGAGGACACGGTGGAGCACACGGTGGAGGTCTGCCCCGCTTGGGCGGAGCACCGCCGTGTCCTCGTAGAGGCGATTGGCAGCGACGGCGACCTCTCGCGTCCGGCCCTGGTGCAAGCCATGGTCCGGAGCGAGAGGGAGTGGGAGGCAGTCACCTCCTTCTGCGAAGCAGTCATGCTAGCGAAGGAGGTGGCGGAACGGCTCAGGGAGAGAGCCTCCCGTCCCAGCCGCCGCGGGAGACGCTCCGGGCGTCGGGAGCCGCGTGACGACTCCCGGCCACCGTAGGCCCGCGCCTGCGGGCGGAGAGTAATGGGTAGCTCACCGCCCGATCAGGACCAGGCCCGTGCCGGACGGCGCGTACGTGTTCCACGCGCGCCTCAAAGAGATGTCAGCATCGAGGAGGGGCTCCTTAGGGCCGAAGCCTGCCGGGTCAGCGGGATTGTCCGAAAGGGTTACCGCTGGCCCGGAACATAAAGGGCTAAGGAAGGAACACGGGTGGGTTTTAGTCAGTAAGAGTCTGACACTCCCTTCCGCTCCACCCAGAGTGGCAGGAGTCATTTGATGATTTCCCATACTCAAAAAAAAAAAAAAAAAAAAAAAGGGTCAAATTACAATAATAATGGCGGTCGTTAACCCTAAATAAAAAAATATCATGATTTATTTTTATGTTTAGCGTTCCGTACCCAAAGGGTAAAAACGAGACCCTAAGTTAGGAATAAATGGTGTGGAAAAATCAGTGGTGTGACAAACGAGAAAAAAATCCTGTTTGTCATACTGGTTTGATAATGTGGTGTGACTACGAGTTGGCAAGGATTACTAAGACTTCACAGTCCGTCTGTCACCAGGCTGTATCTCATGAACCGTGATAGCTAGACAGTTGAAATTTTCACAGATGACGTAGTTCTGTTGCCGCTTCAACAAATACTAAAATTAGTATAAAATAAATATTTAAGGGGCTCCCATACAACAAACGTGTTTTTTTCGGTGTTTTTGCCTTGTGGTACCCTTCGTGTGCGAGTCTTTTTTGTCATGTTAGTTATCGATAACCCATCACGTTTGAGGAGTTGCGCTAGCTAATTTAACTTGACTCTAATATATACGAGTAGGTACCTAATTAGTACAACAATTAAATCAGCTCCCCATTAAGACACAAGTCCATTGTCACATCTCCGTTATTTCTGTAATCCTTGTCGCGAGCTAAGCGCGGGAAGGCATGATGCAACCCCGGACGCGAACGAACTGGTTCCAATTTATCTGCCCATTATTCAGGTGCTATATTAAATTCTGCCCAGTCTATTACCTCGAGGATGTCGTTAAGTAATAGTATTCAATCCTATGTATATTATTAGAATTGGGCCAAAGGAAGCGAATACACATGTCGTCGGCGTCTTTACATAAATATGTCTCGAGGAAAGATATATCTTTTATATGAATATGAATTTTATGTAGATGAAGTGTCGATTGTAGCTTCCATACCGCGTTGTAGATACTTGTTTTTATAATATCCTGGGGTTTAGACCTATACCAGGTTTAATTGAAATACTTGATAACCTGAAAACGGGCATTGTACTCATCATTGCGAACAGCTTTTACTGTAGGAACACCCAACCCTGAAAAAACAAAAAAAAAAAACTGTTCCCTACATTTTGACGAGTTATATAAATGTATAGAGCTACTGATTTTATTTTTGCGATTTCGGGGTTGGTCCCATGGTAAAAATTGTTCAGAATGATGAGTACAATTACCCCTTTACAAGTTTTCAGTGGTGTGATTTATCATTTGAAACCTTCGATTGACATCACAATTAGAACACAGCCAAATCTATACATCTATATCTATACATATAATAAAATTGTAGAAAAGTGGTGTCTGTACAATGGAAATATATTAAAAAAAAGTAGCAGGGGTTGTTATTATATCGATGCCGAACCCGAAAATGTAATTAAATTTTTTTTTGTCTGTTTGTCTGCTGTGTTTGTGCACGCTAATATCAGAAACGGCTTATTCGATTTAGATGCGGTTTTCACTAATATATTGTAGTAAGCTTCACTTAACATTTAGTGTTCATTTCATGTCAATCGGTTCATAAATAAAAAAGTTATGTCAATTTAAAGAATCACGGCGAACATTTGTTAAGGTATTCTATCAGAGTACGTAAACGCCTCGCGCCTGCGCGTCCGTGGCTATATATACAAGGTGTAACGGAAAGGGGGTATCAACCCTGAAGGAGGTGAATGAAGATGAAAAAAAAAACATTGGACCGCCCATAGTAATAGCACATCAATGATTTACTATTACTATGGGAGGTCCAAATTTTTTTTCATATTTCGACCTATGTTCTTTGGGGAAATTTGTTCAGTTTCATGAGCACATTCACCTCCTTCAGGGTTGATACCCCCTTTCCGTTACACCTTGTATAAAGCGCGCTGAGAGCCGCGCCGCTGCCATAATTCCGATCCAGCCTGTCCCTTGCTGCCCTCTCCCAGCGACGCCCTAAGCCGAGGTCCGTACCCCACAGGGGGTGCCCTTAGCGTGTAGTCGCTTAGTTTTTAAGTTTATATTGTGTAGTTAAGTTGTGTATTATGCCCTGGCTGGAGGCCTTAATTTATTGAGGCATCCACAGGAAAGCCAGGTTAAGCAGTCGACAACCCCTCAGGTTGAACTGCGACATGACCATTTCAAAAGAAAACGCGCCGCTGCCATAAGGATTCAGTTATTCGTAGCGAACGCACGTATCCTGGAGAGTAGGTATAGGCGAATAGTTGGATTCGATTATTGCGATTCACTTGAATACTGACTGTTTGCATATTTCATTTATTTATATTTTAGGGTTTGTAGGTTAGGTTCTTTTTCTTAATTTTCTTTAAAATTTTGTAAGTATTTGGTATAGGTTAGGCGGTTCTTTCCTTGATTATTGGGTATTTACTTATCTTAATTTTTATTTAGGGTTTTGTAAATAAATATTGTAAGCATTTATTATTGGTTATTCATTTCTTTCCCTGATTTTCGGTATACTTATCTTAATTTGTATTTATTTAGGGTTTGTATATAAATATTATAAGTATTTGGTATAGGTTAGGCATTTATTTTCTTGATTTTCTTTATTAAGTATAAGTTCATTAGCTTAGGTTAGTAATTATTTTTTCTAGCAATTCTTTTGTTTTATAAAGTTAGTACGTTTGTCTGTGTAGAAGAATAGCACCACCCCTTACTTCCCGTGGGTTTCGTAAAAGGCGACTAAGGGTCTCACCGGAGAATGGGCAGCAGCGTTCTCTATGCATTCCACCACCATACCATACTGCGATCGCCAACCCGCCTGCCAAGCGTGGCGATTATGGCAAACCCCCCCAAAATTGGGGAAGGCCTATGTCCAGCAGTGGACGTCTATCGGCTGAAATGATGATGATAATGACGTTTGGTTTACACGTCTTAACACTTATTACTTAAACTGTGATAATTTTAGACTGTATAATAATCTGTAAGTATTTATAATTTAATTGTTTACGATAGTACGTGTTTACTAAATAACTGTGTGTTAAGTAGTAAGTACTATTTTATTGTAAGAATGCCTCGAAGAAGATCCAACCTCTCCCAATGTAGCAGAAATGCTAAAAGGATGAGATTAGTTCGATCACAGGAATCTGAGGAAGGTCGTGAGGCAAAAGGCTCTCTGCACCAGGCTAGGTTTCGTGCTGCAGAAACTTCGACTCAGCGAGAATCTCGACTGAGTTCAAATCGTTCTCGAATGATGACAACTCGAAATAGGGAAAACGGGGAACAACGAAAGGCACGTTTATCTGTCGATCGCGAAGCTCACGCGCTATCGCGTGAGTCTGAGACTTTTGCTGTCAGGGAAATCCGCCTGAGCTCCCAGAGAGTACGGACAACAAATGCTCGATTCCAGGAGACACAGGACGAACGGGAAATACGTCTCACTGCCGATCGTGAAGCTCATACACTATCGCGTGAGTCTGAGACTTTCACTGATAGGGAAATTCGTCTGAGTTCTCAGAGGGTTCGGACAGTAAATGTTCGGTCTCAGGAAACACAGGAAGAACGAGAAATACGTCTCACTGCCGATCGTGAAGCTCAAGCACTAGAGTCTGAGACTTTCACTGAAATTCGCCTGAGTTCTCAGAGGGTTCGGACAGCAAATGCCCGGTCTGTAGAAGGTATATGTAATTCAAAATATGCTGCCCGAAAAGTCACTATTCCACGCGGACGAAGTCGCGGGCACAGCTAGTCTATACTTATAATTGAGTTGTAGCGGTATCTACAACGCCACATGCGAACAACGCGTCACACTGACGTCACGCAAAATCCTACATCTCGCAAGCAGAGTTCACCGCGCAACTAGCCTAAATACAACGGCCCGACATGAATCATCGGGCAGTTGCCCGCCAGACACAACACCCGTATGGTCGGAGGATCCTCCCTTTTCTATAGAGTATGAGTGAACTTTACCCTCCCTCATACCTTTATAGAGTTATAAATCAATCAGCCAAAAAGGACCACAGCATCGTGCTCCACCTCTACAGACAACCTGCGTTATCTTTGTTTATTATCTCGTACAACAATAGAAGTTGAGGCATATTGTTCTAGTTGGCCAATTGTAGCAGCTCTCCTTAGACGGAGACAGTCCGATAGGTTTGTGCAATCAAACGTGCGCTGTGGCGGAATGGCCCTTTGTAATCGATGTGCGCGGAAACTGTGTGCGTGTTTTGACATTAAGGTTTTAACTTAGTTTGGCAGGAGATACAGAATGCTTCTTTTATGTATGTTATTTTTATTTTGGTTCTAAGAATTTTCCAATATTTGTTGATGCTTCATCACTTATTATGCAGGGTTATTTGAAAAACACCAAAAACCTCTTAAGAGGTCATTGTACTCATCATTATGAACAATTTTTACTATGGGACCAAATCATAATCGCGAAAAAAAAAATCAGCTGTTCCCTACATTTATTTATTTCCATATAACTCGTCAAAATGTAGGGAACAGCTGATTTTTTTTCGCGATTTCAGATTTGGTCCCATAGTAAAAGTTGTTCATAATGATGAGTACAATGACCTCCTAAGAGGTTTTTGGTGTTTTTCCAATAACCCTGTATAGTCTGACTGATCAAAAATAACTTTTGTGACTTATGTATATTTGAATTTACTGAATGCCTTAGATAAGATAAGAGAAATTAGATGCACCTGTATGAGCTGCCTGCATCAATTTGCAGAGTGCCTTTGTTAAAAAAAAATCTACAGAGTTTTACAGCAATCAATCATAATTCAGTCATTTAATTTAAAATAGTCCTGATGCAACTTACAGGTAGCGTATCTCCCTTTATAAGCTTTTATAGGTTACTTAATTATTTCTAGTTTATCCTCATTAGACCAGTGCCGGATAAAGCTAGCGTGGGCCCTGAAGCAAATTTTACCTAGGCGGCCCTTATGGTAGAACTTAGTTTGTTGTTCTAAAATTCTAAAGATAAAACAGAACTTTTTCATAATAGTTTTAGTAGTCTTATGATTTTTCACTAGTCAAATCAATTCTTTTCCGTTCCATTTGAGTTGAAGTACTTGAGCCCAATGACTTTCTTCAAACAATGCTCAGTACCTACCTATAGTAGGTACTTTTGTAAAAACCGACATGATTAATTTTTCGCATATTATCGCGTGATTTAACAGTGAATGCAAGTTCTGAGAGCACCTTGTATGCAAGAGCAAGCGAAGCGAGCTCGAAAATTTTTAGCATCCCATCTCGGAGATCTTAGGTTTCTTTTGACCATTCTTACCTAATATTTCAATGAGCCTAATGGTTTTAGGTATGACTTGACCATGACTTGTTTTTTGTACGTCCATGCTATGGGCCCCCCATAGCATTTGCTACACCTGCTACGTGGCTAATCCGGCACTGCTTTACATATGAAAGGTTAAGCACACACACACACGAAATGATTTTCTTTACTAATCAAGTATCGCACCTCCATGCTCCGTATACAGATGTAGATCTTTGCATCAACAAACATAGCTCAAGTCAGACAAATCTGATAATTCTCATGGCGTCGGTCGTTTCACGTAACTTCATTGCTTACTTTAAGTACTTCTAAAGTGTTACATTTCAAGTAAAGTAGGTAGTTGTTTAGTTAACCACGAGATTTCTAGTAAGGAAAAGGCTTCTTGAACATTTCCTTAAGTGTTCAGGGACGAGTAGGTATATAATTGTGTCATTAAGAAGAGGGTAGCAGTATCATAATAAGATCGCCAATCAAAATTAACAGGTCGATCGATCAGGTTACGCTACGCCTGCCGCGGTTGATCTGTGGATGGGTGACCATCTCTACATACCGAGACCCCTCCGAGCCTCGGACAGCACGATAAGCCGTTGGTCCCGGCTCTCGTTCGTGGATTTTTGACAGTCGTTACGGGTCATCAGAAGCCCGAGAAAATCTGGCAACCAGTCTTACCAAGGGGTACTAACACACATTGTACTTTATAATATATATGTTAGTCTGTAAGGTATTTATCTATGGGCCAAAGTAGCCTGAAAATAAAGGTTTTATTATTATTATTATTAACCAGTTACTGGGTTGTGGAGGTCAGATAGGCTGTCACTCCAAGTAAAATAATGGTATTCAGTTGCATCCGGTTAGACTGGAAGCCGACCG
The DNA here is from genome assembly GCA_916614155.1 of Mesoligia furuncula. Classification (NCBI taxonomy): domain Eukaryota; kingdom Metazoa; phylum Arthropoda; class Insecta; order Lepidoptera; family Noctuidae; genus Mesoligia; species Mesoligia furuncula. The sequence continues at coordinate 23,859,795 of OU744806.1, forward strand.
CAACATAGTGGGGAAAAGGCTAGGCAGATGATAGAAGGTACAGGCATTGGCCATCACACTGGCTTTTTGGGATTACAATGAAGGCTAGAGTCAGTAGCAGTCCGGAGTCTGGATTTGTGCTCGGTTGAGGGCAATGGCACGTCACCATTACACCAACACAAGGATATGGGACTTAAAAATAACTGGCGAAATGTAGTCCAAGGTTGCCTGGAACAGATCGCAGAAAGCGATAAGACCGCCTGTTGTATATTTGGAGTGTTCGATTTATTTTTTGTTAAGTATTTATTTTTGTGCTGTACAATAAAATATATATAAATAAATGTGAGGTACAGGTATATAGGTGTATAGGTCACCTCTGCCTAACCCTTATGTTATGTTTAGATATTAAAGTCAACTTAAGAGCGTTTACGACGTACGGCATATATCACACAAACTTTCATTCAAGCCCTTGTTTTTCGAAATGAATGAACCGATTTTAATGAAACTGCATACACTTGCAGGATACAACAAACAAAACAACAAAAAAGAACGTTTTCGAAATGACTTATTTAAAAAAGATAACTGGAAATCTCTTTAAGTATTAAGAAAATTTAAAATCGGTCTAATTTGGCTGTAACACAATTTTTCGAAAATATTCTTAACACACTTTTTAGATCCTATCATCCTGCTTATGCGTATGAAGTTTCAATAAAATAAATTCATTCATATCGAGAAACAAGGGCTTAAAAAGTTTGTATGACATGTCGTACGACGTAAACGCTCTTAATACTTGTGACAACCTGCGATGTCGATCGTTACATCAGTAGGCATCGCTCGCACAGATCTCGCAGAGATAACATCGCCTGGCTACACGACCACCACTCTAATAGATTCCTACGTTTGTTTGTTATACAATAGGAAACGATTCATTGAGGCTGTGCACTTAATCTCTGAAGTTATTGTGTAGGAGTGGTTTATATTATTATTATTATTATGAGCCTGATATGACCCACTGCAGGGCAAAGGCCTCCCTTCCATCTTTCCATTTTTACCTGTCTCTTCCTTATATGTAACTTCAAAAATTATCTTGGTAAGAAAGGAATTATAATTAGACAGGTCGATCGAGAAAGCAGCTTTGAGCTATGGCTGCATATTTTAGGGAAATATTTAATTGAGGAAGAGGTGGCGAGACGACCTCTATACGCGTACTGCAAGGGTTGGGTCATTCGAGGTGGCTTTAGAAAAGGATGCTTAGAAGGATTTGGACAGCGTGGGTTAACATAAAAAATCCCCTCCTCTACAAATTTATTCATCTTTTAATGATAATCATAATAATCTTTAAACAGACTTCGGACCCAGGTTGGCCGAAGCAAAGAAAACCTGTTCAAGTGGAGATTCATAGACGACTCCGCCTTGGAGTATAAATGTGGTGACAACAAACGATGGGACACTTCCACTTGGGATGTCCTGCGTGTCCTGTCAGCTGCACGTTACAAGAACTGATGGACGCTGGTGAAGGCGTCAAACAAGTAGCCGAATTCTGGGCCAAGTCCATTTAGATCGCTATCGACACGCTAAGAAGAAGAAGAAAAATGATAATCGCCTTTTTTGATCCTCTACAAATTTTTTGGTCTTCTAATGATGACCGTTTTTTTGCAATGAGCGTCTTTTTATCTTTCTGGCCTTTTTCCAAAGTTGGTCAGAGTAACGTGGTAATTTTTCAGTTTTAGTCGCTGCCATTTTTGATTAGGTTGGTCCTGTATGCATTGTGAAATTGCGAAATATCTAATTACATTGAAATAATTAAACTGAACTTGTAACAAATAGGCAATGTTGAAATCCTCGATCGATCATTAGTTTCTGCTGAAATTTCACATAATAATTTTTTGCTTTAAGGTATATTGTTACTTCAACCAACTCAATCACACGACAAATCACTCGCTAATTACTAAACTGAACACGGTTAATTAGCATTCATTCATATAGTCTAACAATGGCAGGTTGGTTGGTCGCCAAGTGTCCCGGATTTCATAAGTTTTGTAACTGCCCCAAAGGACCAGCCTATTGAGGGCAAACCTTTATGTAATGGAGGCGGTAGTCTGAGTTTCTGGGTCACGATAATGCTTTATGAGACTCGGTTCTAGGATTTGATACCTACAATTCCTTTTCAATTTAAACTTTAATAGTCACGTAAATATTAAAGTTAGATTAAAATTGCTTATGAGTCTTATATCATCTGCCTAGCCTTTTCCCAAGGTCGGGTCGGCTTCCAGTCTAACCATGCCTATCTGACCTCCACAACCCAGTTATTGGGTAATACGATACCCCTTGGTAAGTCGGTGGCAGACTTTCGGGCTTCTGACGACTGTCAAAGATCCCTGAATGACAGCCGGGACCAACGACTTAACGAGCCTTCCGAGGCACTGAGGGGTCTTGATACGTAAAGGTCACCCATCCAGGGACCAAGCGCGGCAAGCATAGCTTAACCTGATCGATTGAACCGTGCGGCTGTTATTTCTTAGCCACAAACTTGTAAGTAATTATTAAGAACCTGGTTCTTTTTAATGAAAGATTTAAAAAAAATACTTCAACTGCAGCTCAATTTTCTAACTGAAATTGTGGGTCTATTCATCATCATCATTTCAGCCGGAATACCTCCTGCTGAAGTACGTACTGCTGAACTTAGGCCTTCTTTAAGGGGAATGTGTTTTTGGAACATTTATAGACTGATTTCGGACGTGAGATACAAAACCGTATACCGGGAATATCATCGAAACAGGTATTTCCTATCCTGAACTAAAATATGCCGTTCTTTATAAAGACTTTAGTTCAATTAGATATTGATTTGCGATTAAGTCTTTAGATCCGCAGCCATGCTTGTTGAATGCATGTCACGTTCAACACGTCGATTAATCATGACAATATCAGGCTCACCGAATCTCTCAACTCACTCCCACATAGTTCAACATTCCAACAATTTCTACATCCTATGGTTTTGCATACTGCCACCAACACTGCACTAATACTATAAATAACACTGCATTTGAAAGGGACGCAGGCGCAGTTCCCACAGCACCTTACAATATAGATCTAGACCGATCGTTTATTGTTAGAACGACTTATGTAACTAATTATTTTTAATGAATTTTGAACTTTGTAATGATCGCAGTAGGGTTGGTTTTGGGGTTGTGGAGATACTATCAATTGACACGCGAAGAATGCATCGATGCTCTACTTTCCATAGCGTGTCTCAAGGATTTTATTGCTTTTAGTTAGTGTTTGTTTACATTTCCTTGGGCTTCTGGAAAATAAGACCAATATTATACCAACTTTTATGATTATTGCATTTAAGGTGAATGCACAGTTGTAGCCCGCGAAGTTTAATTTTTCTTACGTTTTTTGCAATTTTCAGGTGCGAATATAACAGGTACGTATTTACAGAATTATAATCATTAGAATCATTAATACATCTTTCTATGTTAGATTTGTACCATAAGAACAAATCTCTTATGGAAAACGCAAGTTTTATAATGCCTAAAAGTATATGATAGACTACAGTAACCAAAATCAGAAAAAATACATGATATTCTTCAGGATATATGCTAGGTAGATAGTGTGTTGAAAACATAATACAACTAATTTGATACGATAGAAAAAATCATGAAGATACCTCTAAAAACTTTCTTTTTATAATAAAAACCTTCTTCAAAAGTAACTCTGTCTGTCTGTATGTTACCTTTTCACGCCTAAACCACTGAACGGATTTCGATAAAATTTGGTAGAGAGATAGATTGCATCCCGGGGAAGGACATAGGTAGTTTTTATCGACATACCTCGCGGGCAGAAGCTAGTACCAATATACACGGTGTTATTGAATTAACCCAAAACCTCTTAAGAGGTCAATACTCATCATTATGAACAACTTTTACTATGCGAACAAACCTGAAATCGCAAAAAAAAATCAGCTGTTCCCTACATTTATGTTCGCATAACTCGTCAAAATGTTGGGAACAGCTGATTTTTTTTTTCGCGATTTCAGGTTTGGCCCCATAGTAAAATTTGTTCATAATGATGAGTACAATGACCTCTTAAGAGCGTTTACGCCGTATGGCATTTCATACAAACTTTCAAGCCCTTATTTTTCGAAATGAATGAACCGATTTTAATGAAAATTCATATGCATAAGCAGGATACAAATGTCTAAAAAGTTAGTAGAGAACATTTTATCAATATCACACTATTTATACGTACCCATTCGTTACTGTTTTTATTTGACACAAATTTATTTTTATTTATTTATGCTTACACACATCACGATGAAGTATAAAACTGAATTACATCCGTCACCTCACACATCAGGTCCAGTTGAAAACCAGCGTCAGGCACTAGTTGTCTGGCATTTTTGCTGAACTGGGCCTTTTTGGTGCAGCCGTGAGGCACACTTTCCTGCTAATTTCTTACATCGGACTTTGCACTTTTTATTTTTGTTTTTATCTGATGTACGACTATTATCTGACTATCTGGTGTATTGTGTGTCTTTTAGTCTGTGCTTAATAAATGTATTTTCTTTCTTCTTTCTTTCAGACGTGGTGTTATGTTATGTTGTGAATAAACATGAACGTGTGAGAGTTAGGTTGATTCTGTCTGGACAGACTGGAGGTGAGTGGTAGAGAATCGGGCGTAGTACCGCTGGAGAGGGCTATGTGAAGCCTGGACTGCCATAGGCTGAGTTAGTTAGTTGGCTATAACGGATGTTTTAGGAAGATAACAATCACACTAATATTCTAAAGGCGAAAGTTTGTGAGTGTGTGTGTGTTTATATGTTTGTTACTTCTTCACGCTCAAACGGCTGGAGCAATTTTGATAAAATTTTGTATGGAGGTAGCTGACGCCCTTTTATCCCGATATTCCCACGGGATCGACACGTACGCGGGTGAAACCGCGGGGCACAACTAGTTTATTCATAAAGGTGGCGCTAAACACTTTGTTTGAATAAGGCTTTATTTAAGGCTACCGTAGACAGGAGCGACGCGAAGGTTCGACGCGTTTTTGGTAGAACAATTTCCATGAAGTTTTCATAGAAATTGTTCTACTGGAGTCGCGTCGTGCTACGCGCCTTTCCGCGGGAGCCTTTAGTTTGTAAAGGTACGCCTTCAAGTGATACAATAACGTATTTTCCTTTTAGTTACGACTTTACAAGTAACTCACAAAGCTGGCACGGAATGGCAAGTGGTGATAGGATCAGTAGGTGTTAAACTATCTCATTAGTGGCTATTAACGCGAGAGAAGAATTCTTTAGTATTTGAGGAACAGGATTTGTAGCCGAACAGGCAGCTGACGCATTTGTTGTGGTATAGACGCCAGCACATCAAGCTACTACAATCTGTCAAATTTCTTTAACAGATTTTCAACTTTATCTCTAAAGCATAAGGTTCAAAGTTGATTGGGAAAATTTGACAGTTTCGGATAGCTTGATGTGCTAGCGTCTGTACAAGGGGAAGGCAGGGTAGGTGCTGAATATCGTGCCGAAACAGGAGGACTTACTTTAAGCTAATAGTCCTTAATTAATTAATTAAATACTAAACGCAACTTTAATCAATCGCCGAGAAACAATGTGCCTAAAGTGTTCTGAAATGCCTTACACGTCTGAGAGATATATGTTTAGGCACTAAAATATTCAGCCATTAAGCTTTTGAGACCGCCACACGTCAAAAAATTAAAAACGTGCCCTCGGCGTCAAAGTCTGTCATTGTAGACGAACCGTGGTGTGCTGGACACATTTTGGTTTGTGGTCTATATATGAATGTAACGGGGGCCTAAAAAGGCCACTTTGGCAGAATCATAAAAGGATAACATTATGAATCATAATGGACAGTTAACTGTTAAGTTAATCGTATCAAATCCCATTGGTGAAGGATTTTTCAGTTATTTTTTTTTTGTCTGTGCTAAAATACCAATCAATCCAATCCAAATTCAGTCCCAATCTCTTTGATTATACCCACGTAGTGCAGCGAAAAAAAGAAATACACGGACTGTCTTCGTCTTATTATGATTCATAATGTTATCCTTTTATGATTCTGCCAAAGTGGTTTTTTTAGGCCAAAAGGTTAAAGTCGTCCTTCGATACTAAAACACTGTCATATTCTTATTTCCTTAAAATTCAGTTGCATAGCTAGCATGCTTAGCATAAAGTCGAGTGCGTCTTTCATAACACTACAATTTATATTTTTATGATATCACAGCTAGAAGCTCTTTGTATCCCATGGAATTCTACTGATCCTGAAATATGCAGTATCAAGCTTGAACATAACTAAATGAGCAATCTAACTAACAAGCAATACCGATGTCTATTTACGACTTCCCATAAATACGAACAACTTAAACCAATCTGTAACGTTGCGAAATTTTCATTAAAATGCTGATGGCGTTCTTATAAATTAGACGAGATATATATACTTGGAAAGGCTTCATTGGATGAAATATGTGATTGGCTTTTTGTATGGCTTAATTTAATTGGATCATCGTAAAGTTTTTCCCAGCGGTCACACGAGAACGTTCGACCACGAACGTGCGAAGTAGGTAAACGTAACGTAAATTTGACAGATTTTTAAATTGAAAATTCAACTATCCCATAGCATTTTGGTTTACATTCTTACGACTAGAGCAAGTAGTATCACCCATAGATATGAGTGAAGTCTTTAAGTTAAGTAAATGTTATGGGCAAAAGGAATATTTTCAATGTTAAAATCGTGCGAATTTAAGTTATGTTTACTCCGTGCATTCGTGGTAAGCCCACTGCTTCTTAATGTGAATTAGTAAAGAACAGTCTCGAATCGTAAATAGACCAAACTATTTATAATATTGTACTATTGCAGCCACAAGGTACTAGGCAAACTTATCATAATAATAATTATTATAATGATTAGTCTAAATAGCGGTGGAGTGTGACTTAAATTACCAGTCATAGACGTAACGGCACCATTACCTACTTAAAATAATAACAAGTTTTCTATTAAGCTTCCAATAAAGGTGATGGTTATTTTTGCTTACTTACTTCGCTTCTTGGCACATAATGCAATTCTACCACAAGAGGTGTCCTTTGTATAATAAGCCTATAATGTTCCTAATGCTGTGACACTCGCCTCCTTTCTGCGAGAGGTAGTTGGCCATAATCCATGCGGGCTCAGTGCGGGTAGCTGGATGTCCCGTCTATTCGAATTTTTGGTTCTAGAATGTTTTGCTTCACTGGTGTCAGTGATTTCCGAGATAAACTTAGAAATTACATATGAATTGGAAAAGTCACATTCATTAGAATTGAATCCACTACCTCGAGTTGTGGCATCACGATATTGGGCACATTCCATTACTTCTTATTAATATTAGTTATTCCACATATCCCTCCCCTCATAAGTCAAAGGAACGCAGGCCCGCGCTAGATCGTATCAACTTTATTGCATTTTCACTCGTCAATGACATAATCTTCACGCCGCTTCGTATAAGGCGCCTGCCAGTCAGCCAGCTATAAAAAATTAAATAATTTCTAACTACATGATGTCATGTTACGGCCGTCCCTGTGATTACGACATGAGACATGTGATTTAATACTGTATACTGTTTGTTTAATAGACTGTTCTGAGTTTTCCTATACACCCAGATACAGACATACAATAATGCATGAACACAAAAGATCAGACACAATTATCATAATAGTATCGTGTGCCCATGCTTGTCAAATATCCCGTCGGCCTTCAAAGCAAGAGTGAACAGGCACCTTCTGGGCATGCTCGTTCCATCATAGACCTCATCCATCGCTTTGCATCAAGCGTGATCGAAGTCGAGACCAAGCCCATTCAGCAATAAAAAAATACGCGAAGAAGAGCGTAAACGGTACTACGTAGACCGTACAATATCTGAGACAGGAGAGCCGAACTATTCTGTAAAAATCTCACCGTGAAAACTTAGGTGAAGTGAGCTTTAAATGAGCTATTTTATTCCACTCTCTAGAGGATTGACACTATCACTTCACTCAAGTTTTGACGGTGAGGTACTTACAGAATACCACAGCAGATCCACCACTATCTCTACGAATCAAAATCAAAATGTTTTATTTCACATAAACCTACATTGGCACTTATGAAACGTCAGAAGCTAAGTGCACGGTTCCAATGATCAAGATGAGTCAATAGCACTTTCCTATATTAATAGAAATGTGTGGAGAAGGGAGATTGTGACCTTTGCTCGGTATTAGGACTGGCTAGAAATATTCTAAAAGTTTTAGCTTATAGGAAAATGACGTTAGCTTGATTATTGGGGTATTCCACTAAGAGCACTGATTTCAACGGCACTTGTGAACCGCACCAGAGCACTTCCACTGACCGCACTGAACTGAAACAAAATTTTGATAAGTGCGTTTCGGTGGAGCAGTTTATCAATATTATTTTCGGCCCCCGAAACCTACGTAAAATATTTTTTTAGAGATGGGATGTATTTTTTTGTTCAAACAAAACATATCGATACAAATCAGTAGAAGATGCACTTTACACCACTTTCCACTTTTTTTTTGGGTGGGAAATCATCAAATGACCCCCCGCTTTCGGCGGAGCGGAAGGGAGTGTCAGACTCTTACTGACTAAAACCCACCCGTGTTCTTTCCTTAGCCCTTTATGTTCCGAGCCAGCGGTAACCCTTTCGGACAATCCCGCTGGAAAGTCAACGTCACCAGTCCCAGGCGGTCACCCATCCAAGTAATGATGTTGCTTAACTTTGGTGATCGGACGAGAACAGGTGTTTTCAACGTTGACGATTATTCCACCTTGTTTCAGCTTGAGCAAGGCAATTTAGATTTATTTGAAACAATATCAGCACCTAAACAAAAACTGACAGCCTTTCATTGGTACAATGTAATGAATAGGTCCGATAAGTATAAAGCCTACATTTACTAGAATCAACAAAAAGCCTTCCAGAGTACATTATAATAATAGTGCAAGAGTTCGTACTAAACACAATTGGCATCCGAAACAAAGTTATGTGCGCGTAACACTACATACGTGGGAGTTTTTTGCGTAAATCTATTGTTAATTGTGCTAAGTCTTTGTCTTCTATTCTTGTTGAAATGAATTTGATTAACAATGCCATAAACGAGTATACCTGCTAATGTTTATGTGTGACAGCTTTTTATTAATCTAGCAACTACGAGTATGAAGTATCAAGGGATTTGCACAATACAATTGAGCAACCAACACCTTATCTCATTGATATCTTTCTATTTAGGTTTTTGTACGCGCATCACTACAAAACCCAAGTATGCATAATTAGCCAATATATGCCCACTGCTGGGGTACAAGCCTCCCCTCTGTGAAAGGGAGTGGGCCATAAGCCACCACGCGGTCCCAGTGCGGGTTGGATGGATGTCTTCCAATTATTGTTTCCGGGACATGCCGGTTTCCTCACGATGTTTTCCTTAACCGTTTTGAAAGCATTGGTGATGAAATTAAATACACTTAGAGCTAATTTTTCTAACGCCAGTTAATTTTAACCGAGGAATAATTTTGAATTTTTGACAGTTCTTCCATACAAAATCTGTCAGACGTCAATTTTACTCCACGAATAAAAATTATCAGTCCATTGAAAAATCAGCCCTAAGTAAAGTGCCTGCCTTGGTTCGAACTCACGATCTACAAGTCGGGGCCGATATTACTTGGTCACCACTGTGCTACCGTAAAGTGCCTGGGTTCGAACTCGCGACCTTAGATAACCTTAGTATTTTCAGACAAAACTGAAATGTCATATGTGTGCCTGTAATTTTGATTTATTCCGGTCTGATCCCCTGAACCCCCCTCCACCCCCTCTCGATCCCCTGCTAGTTCGTCTTCTGTTTTATTTACCTAAGCTGCCAGTCTTTTGTGAAAATCCTCATACAAGTCCTTCCCCCTAGGGTGGACGGAGGGTCTGTCATGCTCTTACTGACTAAAACTACACGATGTTCGGTTCACTAATTCTGGCTTTGGCACTGGATCACTTGCGCAATCACAATAGTTTTTTGGGTAGGTACTTATACATTTCTGTCATATGGACACGGATGGAATGTGTTTGTCGCACCAAAATCGGTTCACGAAGCGGTAATCAAACCCACGACCCTGAAATGCGGATGATCGACTATTGCAGCATTTGTGTTGTTATGTAACGAATGGCTCAAAACAAATTAAAGCATCGTTATGTCACTAGGCTTAAACAGGCTGTATTGCTGAATGTTCCTATTGTGAGACCAGGGGGTGTAATAAGGTCACTTTGACAGAATCATAAAAGGATAACATTATGAATTATAATATGGCGGAGACAGTCCTTTTTTTTCTTTTTTTCGCTGCACTACGTCGGTATAATCAAAGAGATTGGGATTGGATTTGGATTGGATTAAAATGGTATTTTAGCACAGACAAAAAAAATAACTAAAAAATCCTTCACCAATACGATTTAATACGATTAACTTAACAGTTAACTGTCCATTATGATTCATAATGTTATCGTTTTATGATTCTGCCAAAGTGGCCTTTTTAGGCCCCCTGAGATTAAGGTAATGCAATGCAGCTTTGTATAGGTAAAAGGAATCTAGAAAGCCTTCCCTTTTAGGCAAGATTCGGGTATAATAGTCCGTAGTACAACCTGAAGCAATTACCACATTTCATAATTATCGTAGCGTTTTTATAGTCATCATCATTTCAGCCGAAAGACGTTCACTTTCGCAAAATGTGAATAAAGTAGCTGCGCCTTGAGGTTATACGCGCATAAGTCTCGATCCCTTGAGAATATCGGGGTTAAAAGTATCCTATGTCCTAATCCTGGTCATGGTCTACCCATGTGCCAAATATCATCCAAATCCATTCAGCCGTTTTAGAGTGAAAGCGTAACAAGCAAACATACTAATAAAACCTTCCTGAAAGATGTAGATCACAATAAATAAAAGAATTATCCATATTTTCAGGTTCATTACTTTTTGAGAAAATCGCGGACATACAAACATACATATGTACTGGTCGAATACAGAACCTCCTTTTTTGAAGTCGGTTAAAATCAAATCATCAATATCTTAATAATATTATAGTTTATATCAGAAAGCAGCTGAGATCACCAAAGTCAAAGTCAAATACTTTTTTTTAAGCAGACCCTGTTTAACGCCCTGTTTAACGTCAAAATCTCAGCAAATGGGTTAAAATCAGAACGAAGAGTCCATGCAAATGTAATCAATGTTGTTGGGTATAAAATGAGAACAAACGACGCATATTGCGCCCTAGTATTGTATCTATTAGAATCTGATTCACAAATCGCAACGCATCAACATCACTACGTCATAGATGCGTATACGTCGTGTGAGCGTGTCAGTCGGTATGCATCGCACGCGCACGGATTAACTGCGCGAGTGTCAACACCGCACACCCGGTGTGTTTGTGAGTTAGGAGGAGGCTTCAACATCGGATTAGATTAGTTTTTTTTTAAGTGAAAACTTCTTTAAGTGCGCCGGGCATTTTTTGAGATGGGAAAAAACAATTGAACTCGCGACACTGTTACCTTAACTGACACCTCTGTTTTAAGTTTTGGCCATTATAAAGACATCAACGCGCGGTACATTTTGTTTGGGAAGAATGACCTTCAAATATATTTATAAAATTACTATGCTTTTTCAAGTTTTCACTCATGTCCCCGACTCTTGAAGTGCCACTGTTTTTGTTTTTGTTGTTTCATATCTATTTCTCATTTATTATAATAACATTAAAATTCTTATTATGCAATTATTTATGTTTCTATATATTATACTAGCTTTTGCCCGCGGCTTCGCTCGCGTTAAGTATTATTAAAAAAAACTAATACATTTACATCCTCCATCATCCCTTATTTTATCCCCATGGGGGTTGAATTTATAAAAATCCTTTCTTTAGGGGATGCCTACGTCATAGTAGCTATATACATGCGAAGTCTCAGCCCGATCGGTTTAAAATTGACAAAGTTTCATACAAACTTTCATCCCCTATTTTATCCCCTTGGGGGTAGAATTTATCAAAATCCTTTCTTAGCGGATGCCTACGTCATAACATCTACCTGCATGCCAAATTTCAGCCCGATCCCTCCAGTGGTTTGGGCTGTGCGTTGATAGATCACTATGTCAGTCAGTCACCTTTGAGTTTTATATACACACATCAAAAGTGTCTAGTGATCAAGCATTTTTATGCGGATTTCTTGAGATTGAGATGTGGCTTTGTAATAAATTTATGATTTTATAAATTTATATGGATCCTTTTTGGTGCATTTCATAATTTGAATCAGGAACTGTGAATCAAATTCGAGTAAAAGATGAAAATCAGCTGTCAATATTTTCCCTATAAAAACATACAACGCATTGAAGACATTATTAGTGCTACTGTTTCCCTACTACTGATTAAAACCAACGTTATTATGGAGCGGCGACGTCATTTAAGCAGGGAAGAAACGCTCAGAGCCGTGGGAATGATAGAAGCTGGTTCCCGGCAACGTACTGTGGCTTTAGCTCTGAATACAAGTCAGAGTGTTATCAGTCGACTTTGGACACGTTACCGAAGCACTGGTACCGTGGCTGAGCGCCATGGAGGACGGTATCGCTGCAACACACGGAGACAAGACCGATACATTCAAATCTTAACTCGAAGAGCTCCAACAATAACCGCCATGATGTTAGCCGTGAGGCTTCATCACTCTTCAGGGAACTTAATTAGCGACCAAACAGTCAGAAACCGCTTGCATGAAGTGAACCTTCATTCCCGAAGACCGCTACGGGTACCACCTATAGCAATGCACAATCGTAGGATTCGATATCAATGGGCTCTTGAACACAGAAATTGGGCAGAAGAACAATGGCGTTTCGTGTGCTTTTCTGATGAGTCTCGTTTTGGTATGAGACCGGATACAAGACGTATACGACACTGGAGAACCCCTGGACGCCAACAGCGATTAAAATCCTGCCAGGAAGTCCATCCTTATAGTGGTGGAACCATCATGGTATGGGCGGGTATTTGGATCGGCGGAAGAACTGAGTTGATTTGGATCAGAGGCAACCTCAACGCTCAAATTTATGCTGAGACGATTGTATCAGACGTCATCGTTCCTCTACAAGTGCAAATCGGTCCCTTATTTCAGTTAATGCATGATAATGCACGACCGCACACCGCAAGAGTTGTAAGACAGACTCTCGCCGCAGCTAACATCAATGTCCTGCCCTGGCCTGCTCAGTCGCCAGACTTGAACCCGATTGAGCATGCATGGGATATGCTACAGAGAAGAGCTCTGCCGAATATGGAGGGTATCCAGTCGCAAGAAGACCTTTTTTTGTTGTTGCAACGAACATGGGCGGCCATTCCACAGCGTGATTTGGATGAACTCATTTTGAGTATGCCAAACCGATGTTCTTGTGTTGTTAGTGTTCGCGGTAGAAACACGGATTATTAATTGTTTAAGTTACCCAATAAAATTTTAAAGAAAACTGTTATTTCAGTCTTTTTTTCGAACTTTTGTGTTAGTGGTTCAAATGTCAAAAATCCCTTTATTAGGAAAATGGCAAATTTCTTTATTAATGCAAAGGTGACTTGGTTTATCGTTACTGTGACAAACGAAAACACTTTATTTGATGAATCCTTAAAGAAAATTTTAATTAATATCAATCAGGAGAAAAGTTATTGCAAAAATATATGTTGATCCCTAGACACTTTTGATGTGTGTATTTAGATTATATGGGATTTTATATCACGCGGGCACCATATCGTTTTGGGCTAGGAGCCTGGCATCTGGGGTGGACTGGATGTGGAAGGAGGGGCACTAAAGTAGATTAACTTGAGAACCGCATGTCCAGCAAACTGTTATTTTTTTCTTTTTCTGTACTTAACAAAAATATGACCGACAATGATTACCAATGATCTTTTCTTGACCATTCACCCCAAACACGTTGGTATGGATGGAGCGTGCATCAATGTCACGCACAATAGAATTAAAAATCTCTCACTGACTCTGCTATGTATGAAGTCACAGAAATAATAAAATTCTTGATCTAGAAATTGGGTTGACCTTGCCGTATGTGAAATTTTTATAATAGTATTATTGTTAAATTACATCACACTATTATACTAAACACACTAATATTATAAAGGCGAACGTTTTTGAGTGTGTGTGCGTGTGTTTAAATGTTTGTTACTTCTTCACGCTCAAACGGCTGGACCAATTTTGATAAAATTTTGTAAGGAGGTAGCTGACAGCCTGGATTACTATATAGGCTACTTTTTATCCCTATATTCCCACGAGATCGACACTTACGCGGATGAAACCCCGGGGCGCAGCTAGTCCTATAACGTGAAAGTTTGTGAGGATGGAGGCTGGATGTTTGTTACTCTTTCACGCAAAAACGGCTGAACGGATTTGGATGAAATTTGGCACACAGATAGTTTATAACCAGGATTAACATATAGGCTACTTTTTATCCCAATATTCTCACGGGATCGACACTTATGCGAGTGAAACCGCAGGGTGCTGCTAGTCCATACTAATATTAAAAATGCAAGTGTCCGTCAGTCTGTCTGTTTGTCTGTTACTTCTTCACGCTTAAACTGCTGAACCGATTTAGATGAAATTTGGTATAGAGATAGTTTGAGTCCCGGGAATGGATAAAGCATACATTTTATCCCGATATTCTCGCGGGGCACAATTAGCGGGATTATAAATTGCATTTGCCCATGTGTTCTAACCCCAGTAAATTTGCAATGGTAATGCGACGCGCACCGAGTGCCGTTGTAGACACTCGATTAATTACTCAATGTTTACTGACCCCGTATTCTAATAAAATTAACTATCGCGATATCTAGAGGAATAAAATTTATGGAAGTTGTACCTATATTTCACTTTTGGAAAGTCGATTGGGAGTTGCGCTATCGCAGTCAAATTAAATACCTATAGGTAACAGATAACTGGCTCTAACAACCGGTGTAATATGGGTAAACTTTATACACATCTGCCTCATCCTTCGGGTAAACAGGCAGGTATCATCATCATCATCATTTCAGCCGAAAGACGTCCACTGCTGGACATAGGCCTCCCCCAATAGGGGGGGGGGGTATGCCATAATCGCCACGCTTGGCAGGCGGGTTGGCGATCGCAGTATAGTATGGTGGTGGAATGCACAGAGAACGCTGCTGCCCATTCTCCGGTACCACCCTTAGTCGCCTTTTACGACACCCACGGGAAGTATCGGGGTATATTATGGTAGGTATGTTATGTTAGAATAGAATAGAATTTTATTTTGCAAATATGGGTAACACATAATAGTTCTTAAGATTACATTTAGCTCAGCCACATTTTACCAATCGGCATGCAAACATTTGAAATTATTTATATCACTATTATTAATTACACTTATTTAGATCAATTTGAGGGGCCCGTGGCTAAATAGTAACAGCCGCACAGGTCGATCGATCAGGTTAAGCTACGCTTGCCGCGGTCGGTCTGTGGATGGGTGACCATCTTTACATACCGAGACCCCTCCGTGCCTCGGAAAGCACGTTAAGCTGTTGGTCCCGGCTGTCATTCGTGGATCTTTGGCAGTCGTTACGGGTAGTCAGTAGCCCGAAAGTCTGACAACCAATCTTACTAAGGGGTATCGTATTACCCAGTAACTGGGTTGTGGAGGTCAGATAGGCAGCCGCTCCATGTAAAATACTGGTATTCAGCTGCATCTGGTTAGACTGGAAGCCGACCCCAACATAGTTGGGAAAAGGCTAGACAGATGATGATGACTTATTTAGATCAATTTATAAATTACTATTAAACATTTTTAAACATCAACTTAATTAAAAATATATGATATAAATTAGTATCATTAGATTATAGGTATATCATGTCATTACTATTACAAATATCATACCATTATCATTACATCATTTAACATGTCATTACTATTACAAATATCATTATCAAAATGTCAGAAATCAAAATGTCAAAGATCAAAATGTCAAAAATCAAAAATGTTATACGTCAAAATTTCAAAAATCAAGATGTCACTAATTAACAAATATTTTTCTCCGATAGGAACTCAGTTACACTGTAGTGCGTTTTATCTACCAAAAAAAAACCGTAATCTACTCTTAAATTGTTATAACTGGTAACTACGGAGCTGGCATGGAAACCAAAGAGCGCATTGAAGCTACGAGAGGAAAAATAGAAAAATATATTTAAAATATCGCAGCGTCATAAGCAGATTGAAGGTTTTAAGGCAGTTGGCTTCTTCAACAAGCAAGTTTTCTTGACAAACTAATAAATTAAAATAAACGATTAAGCAGATGACCTAACATTTATTTAATCAAGAGACTTTACAAACCAAGGAATAGTTTTTTTTATGAATTAAGGAATAGTTTTGGCACCTCACCTGAGGAAATCAATAGCCAACGTGCATATGTGATGTGTTGTCAAAACTGACAAAGGCGCCACACAATCTAGAATGCCAAAATGATGCATGTCTCGTCCAGCCAAGGTCGAGCTTTCATCCAAAACTCAGCTCCATCATACGCAAGTACCACAAGAATGAGCTGTTTACCTCCGTAACCATGGTTACGTAAGAAGTACGTGTCGCGACAAAAACGCAGTGTGTTGAGATCACTAACAGTGTTTTAGTAGTGCAACGATTACGTTACGATGTCATGCGCACGGAATTTTGTGGATATGTCCCACATTCTGTAGGGTTTTACGACTCGGTTTTGTATTCGTGGTAGTTTGTTAGTACGATGAATTTATGGAAGCGGTGTTGATTGATGTTGTTGACGAAGAGCCAAGTTTCCTTGTTTACTGCATGGGAGCTCTAATTCAGCAAAATTTTGTTTGTCGTATGCTCTGGATGTGGCAGTACCTTCAGTGAATGTATTACTTAAAGGGTGCTCAACCTGCCCTGACTGCCGTCCGTTGCTTTTTGCCGAGAGCCAGCCAATTTGATGAGGAGGGTTTCACGAAAGTAGGAAGAAGAAGAAGCCCTGTTATTGTCACCTGTGTGGCACCGCACCGAGTGGACCCATGCTGCTGCGCTCTGCTGTGCCTACAACGCAGCTGTACCTTTCGCGTCTGCATCACTCCAAGACAACTGAGGAAGTCGTGCAGTATTTGAAGGTGAAGACCAACTGGACTCTGAGGGTCGAAAGGTTGGAATCGGGCCACAACATCAACTTTAAGTCATTCTTGGTACGAGTTCCAACCCAACATATACAGACCAGTCTGAAAGAGGACTTTTGGCCGAAAGGTGTCGAATATCGACGTTTCCGAGAACAGTTACGCGACAAATAACAAACAGTAAGTCTATCAGTTGCGGAGATTAATAATACTTACCGGCAGATGCCTGATCATAGGGGAAAAAGCTAATGGTCATCTCTGGCACCATACAACACCAATAAGAAAAGTAGCCTAGTTATTTATTTTTAGCATAAGTCCCTACCTCACCCTGATCAGAATTAACAATACCTTCAAACGACCTTAACGTCTGCTATGGTAAATAGTTGATTGTCATGCGGGTGCAGTGTTGTGGTGATGAATCAATTGGGGCAACTGGGCCAACGTCGGCTGGCGCCGGCGTCGCGGTGCTACGCGGAAGATTCAAAGGCGCCGACGAGATGTTGATTGTTTTAGTCACAAGCTTTTCATTTACAATAGAATAGTATTTATTATTTTTTCAAAATCAAAATATTTTATTTTACATAACCTTACATGGGCACTTATGAAATGTCAGAAGCTAGGTGCACGGTTCCAAATGGTCGTTTTCTAGAAGAACCGGCAAGAAACTCCACGGTTACTCTTTTTAAAAATAATTGGCTTTTACAATGTTTTCAAATTACAGTAGGTATGGGAGGACTGCGTAGGCCTGTCAACAAGTACCAGGTACTTGATAAAATAAAAAATGGTCTACAGATCTAAAGTCTACAAGGCCTACAAAGTTCTCACATTTACAAAATAAGAATCTATCAAAAGGATAATTAAAATATAAAAAAACTGGCCCAGTGCGAGTCGGACTCGCACATGATGGGTTCCGTACCACAAGGCGAAAACGCCGAAAAAAACACGTTTGTTGTATGGGAGCCCCCCTTAAATATTCATTTTATTTTGTTTTTAGTATTTGTTGTTATAGCGGCAACAGAAATACATAATTTGTGAATACTTCAACTGACTAGCTATCGCGGTTCTTGAGATACAGCCTGGTGACAGACAGACGGATAGACAGCGAAGTCTTAGTAATAGGGTCCCGTTTTTACCCTTTGGGTACGGAACCCTAAAAACTACTAAAACAAAGTGGTATGATTGCCATTACCACCACTTATAAAGAGGTAAAAAATTAGAATTATCTAGAAAAGATGATTATGTCAAAGAGGTATGTAAAAAATAAATATCGTAATTTGAGAGCAGTTAATAGAAATTTAGATAGTAATTCTATTATGCCGTTAATGAGGCATTAATCTAACTTCTAATGAAGAGGTTCTGCAATGTTTTTGGACACTAAAACAATGCACCTAATGTGTTGTGTTGTGTGCTTTTTAGTCATTTTATTTTCTTTTATATTTTCTTTCTATCAATGTCTAATGTGGTTTACCTAGTTAAATAACTCATTAAATATCTGTGGAATGTAGGTGGGCTGGGCTTAAGTTATCTAAAAAAAACCCACCCGTCCACTCTCGGGATCTGAATCTCCACTCTCACCTTTATATAATTTTCAGATAAAAAAGACATAATAAACGAAAATAATAACCATCATACTTTATTAAATACGTTCAGAACACATAGCCAAAAAAAATCATTTCAGTTGCATGTTGCAGTACCTATGCCATCAATGGATGAATCCAACTTCGCTCGCTATTCTGTAATAAAAATACATTGTGATAGCATGTAAATGAGTTGATTACAATGCATCTGAGACATCCAGGTTACTGTACCAACGCGGAAGATGTCCAGGTGTTGATTAATTTTGGTCACAAACGGTCGTCGGCAATTGTTACATTTTCGCAAGAATTTGAATTGAATCAGAAGCGCGCGCGCAGGGAGTACCGACGTGTGCTATTTGCATACCTTCTAGTCATTTGTGTAGTTAATTTATGCTTGGTAATAAAATGTGTAGCGGGTTACTAAGAGGTAATCAAGTGATCTGGGTTGCTACATATTTTGTTCTTCTTATAGGTGTATCTAAGTGGTTACATAGTGGCTATTTTAATTGCTTTATTAATAAGTGCCAGGCCTGCATTTCTCCACATAAAATACATAGTTAGCTAGATTGTAAAGAAGTTACTAATAAACTGTAGATCTTGTGAAGTGGTCGTCCAGAGTTTTGTAAGTACGTATAATCCTACTTATTTTTTGTCGCTAAAGACAATACTGCTTGTATTGTCTTTCAGTTTGGAGATGACATGCTTATAGCAATTATTACATAACAGGAACATGACATTTTATTAAGTTTCTTATACGTACCTGTTTCGAATCCAGACAGGCGCTTTACTTTGTGTAAATTATTTCATCACCATTGTTCTCAAAATAGCGAAGGAAAACATCGTGAGGAAACCGGAATGTCCTAGAACCAAGTATTCGAAGACATGTGATATCTACCAACCCGCACTGGGCCCACGTGGTGGATTACGGCCCACTCCCACTCATAGAGAGGAAGACTGAGGCCAAGCGGTGGGAAGACCATAGGCTGATTATGCTACTGCCTGGATAACTCCTCACATTTATGATTGGTAGACTGAATACAATTTAGTTAGCTATAGACCGTGAGAAGAGGCCATCCAGAGATTTGCAAGTACCATATTCCTACTGAATTGTCACCAAGCAGCAGTGTGTTTCAGTTCGGAGGTGACGGATACCAATTCAAAATCAAAATATTTTATTTCACATAAACCTACATCGGCACTTATGAAACTTCAGATGCTAGCTGCACGGTTCCAATCGGCCGTTTCCTATGGAGAAGAGCCGGCAAGAAACTCAACGGTTACTCTTAAAAATAATTGGCTTTTACAATGTTTTCAAATTACAGTTTTAAACAGGTATGGGAGGTCAGTGTAGTATTTATTTATTTATTTATTTATTTATTTATTTATTAAGGTACACCAACAGCTTCTATGTATAATTTATCTTAAGTACTATAATCACAAAAGTCTCGGTCTTACACAGTCGCCAATTATAGGTTTACCAGCAATCTCAGAAATAAGTGATCACACATAATAATAACAAAACTAAACTAAAGGAAAAATACTTCTTAAACTTAAGATTAGTAACAAAAATAAAATATAGAGACACAACATTGCAATTTTGCCCACTTACTTAATACTAAGACTAAGTAAACAATATAATAGAAATGAGATCGTAATGAAAATATAGTATATATAATATAGTAGTAACTAGTATAATAATAACTAGTATAAAAACTAGTATAATATCCTGTCTACAACTACACGCACATGAGACATAAAAGCCCCTTAAGGTCCCCTTGTTGTAACGGCTGCCTATAGACGGTGTAAATCCACTTTCCACCTGGCAGGCCACCAGCCAGTTTGCCAACCTATTACATAAAAAACGTTACACTGCAGTCCATACCTCGCCGATCCTCAAAACTGGCTGTATCATGGCACCTTACTAATGTATTCTTGTTGCCGGCGATCCCGTATCTTGTCGTGTAACAAAAACTCGTTGGCTATCCGTCATGTTAATTAAGTAGGAAGCTGTAACAGTTAGATCGTCTGGTTCAACTGGATACTGTATCATAAAGCTGACTTTACAGGAATATTTGTTCAGTGTTTTTTTTTAAGATTGGTAAATAAATCATTCATTCAGAGCACACAAAAGACATAGCATAACACACAAAATCACAATTAAATGATAACAAATTACATGAATATATAAAAACAAGGTGGTGAAATTAAGTGACACTATGACATACTAAAATCAATATATCGAATATACAAAGTGCGGTGTGCAAAAACGCCTTTTCGAAAGGAAATGTTAAAGGATGGCCTTTTTTGGGACTCTCTATTTTAATCAGAAGTTTCAGAAGACACTTCTGAATAATAGCAATGAACAAGCCATAAAAATTAAAATTATTTTTGATTTTAACTGTGCTCATCAGTAGGACCTTGATGAACTCCTTATATTTTTGACTCTGATTTTGACATTATACCTACTATTTTTTTTGACATTATATTTATTTGTTGACATATTTTATATGAAATGACTCTTGAACTAATATATAATATATATAATAATAATAATAATATTAAAACATTGATCAGGCAGGGGTCGTAGTTATTCCATAGTTCTTGGTAACCAGTCCACTTTAGCCACCCAAACCCATAGTCCAACTTTTTATTTTTCCATATCCTGCAATAGTCCTACACCAACCGGGGGTTATCCTTGGGTGCACTTGCATAGCGCATACAGGGATAATCGTCGGTTGGTGCCGCATTTCATTAAAATTTCCTAAGGGGCCTCTGCGAGTTGGCTTCGGCCCCTCGTACACCTTCCAAAGGACCGAGAAAAAAGAAAAAATATTAATATTACTAATATATGATATTATACATCTCACATCAACAACATTTTATTTGGTATTGTTTCTGCATGTGATAATTTTATTTAATATGTAATGTTCAACACAATGTAAATTGTTTATGAATAAATGAATGAAATGAAATGAATAAAAATAGAAAAAAAATAATAATAAAAGGTGAGGTGTCTGCCTAAAGAAGTGTTCAGTTGTGAAATAATACAACCCGTTACTGACAATACAATCTTTGGCATTCGATACGGGTCGTCAGTAGCCCGAAAGTCTGACAACCAATCTTACCAAGGGTATCTAATGACATAATCCAGTAACTGGGTTGTGGAGGTCAGTTATGCAGTCCCTTCATGTAACTGATAACTGGAACTGGAAGTCGACCCCAACGTAGTTGGGAAAAGGCTAGGCAGATGATGACTGACAGTACAATGTAACCTGTGAAAAGTCTATCCGCTGTGAAAAATTCGATGTTTGAAAATGACATGGCGCTTTTAACAGATTTATCAGATTTTAAGAATCGGACGAAAAAAGAATTTAAAGATATAAATACGTCTTATATTTTACCCAGCTGCATTCAGGGGTCTAGACAAAATTAAGTGTAAGTATTACAGCTTTCACTGGAACGTAGACACTAATCGGTCAGTCAGTCCATGAAAAAAACAGAGGAGGGAAATGTATGAGCCGTATAAGTATAGTGACAGAACCGCATTCTACTGCTTATATGGTGCACATACATTCAGTTGTCGGCTACGTAACTCTTCTTAGAGGTCACAACATAGTGGGGAAGCTAGCGGCGCTTAACAGGAAAACGCTTGACGCCTTTGGCTTGGGGAGGTCTTTAAATATGTTCGTGCAAATGTTATTTTCAGAATGTCGAATTTTAGTACCTAATCAAAAGTGATTAGTAGGTATTCGTGCTTTTAACCTGATCACTCATGGGAAGTTATATTTTAAAGTAGTCATAAAGCCAATTTTATGTTTGGTATCCATTGACGAGAGCGTCGACGAATACCAAAAGAAAGAAAAGACAGAAAAAAGTTTATTACCAAACGTAAAACTGGTTAAAAAAAAAACAATAAAAAAAACAAACAATGGATGAAAGTGGAGACTACAATAATATTATACACCGGTGTCAGATAGAAGAAGAAGAATCAAAAGAAGTGAAGAAGAAGAAAAGTAGAGTAGAGAAAAGAGGAAGAAAAAGAAGGGAGAGAGGGGAGGATTGCGGGGAAGTGTTTACAACTTGACAATATTATTTATATTCAGCTCTCCTCCAGTTATAGAGGAGTGAACGAAGAAAGCTTTAGTAGATTTACGCTCTTCGCGACACAGCATGTCCTCTACCCAACCTCACCACCTGAGATAATAAGGAATCCTATGTTTTTACGAGCTATTCGTTTTGAATGGACGCTCAGTGTACAAATATCCTGCGCACATAATGTACTGAGCATTACACCGCTTGATTTATGTACATAGTTATGTTAATGCTTTACTTTAGTAAGTTCCAGCCTACAATTTACGTTCTTGCATTACTGAAATACATTTTCTAAGGAACGAGCTGATTGACGATTGGGATTTTGTTTGTATTAGTTAATGGAAATATCTTACAACTGTCTATTCCTCGTTTAGAGAACACTTTTCATTCTTCTTCCATCTCTTTCGGAAGTTGCCAAAAACTATAAACTATTGCAGAAATAGATCATCCAATTTTTTTTTAATATGAAGTAGCAAGCTTGTGATCTAGATCTCTCTCTCTCTCTCTCTGTCTTGAGTACTGATGCCGTTGATATACATTTTTACTTGGTCTTTTGGGCTTAAGTATGGCCTAACAGTGTTGCATATATTTAATACTTTAATGCCATAGGCATTTTCTACCAGTACACCTTTGGGTGATGATTGAGCAATAAATATTTTGGAGCATTTATTTACATAATCTATGGTAATAATTAAAATAATAATAATAATATGTACATTTATATGAAAAAATAAGTAAAATAATCATAGGGCATCAAAAAATTCGTCCGCATCGCTGTTAACAGGAATAGTGCCCAAAAGGCTGGCAGCATTACCACGTTGAATGGCAATGCTAATTCTTTGGCCAAGAAATAGGTCAGCCCTCTGGTCATGTGAAGAGTCGAAAATAAATAAATATAAATATTTAAAAGATAAATATTTTTAAATTTAAGGGGACGCAAAAACCTATTAAATTTATAAATATAGTATATATACCTAATTATATTTTAAGGTAAATATAAGCACAAATAAATGTAGATATCTATCTCATCGGTAGAACGGTAAAGAGTCAACTAAGGCACAGGAATATGAATGCTTTGGAGAGGCTAAGGGTCTATTAGAAGGTATGCCTAGGATAGCATAGGAACAAACAACAGCAATAAATAGAGTCAGTTCAAAGACTTAGACGTACTCAAAATTAAACATTCAACACTGCTGGTGAAAGCCCGCGAAATTCAGCCGCGGGAGGCGCTCCGGGCGTCGGGAGCCGCGTGACGACTCCCGGCCATCGTAGGTGCGAGCCTGCGGGCGGAGAGTAATGGGTAGCTCAGCGTCCGACCAGGACCAGGCCCGTGCCAGACGGCGCGTACGTGTTCCACGCGCGCCTCAAAGAGATGTCAGCATCGAGGAGGGCCCCCTTAGGGCCGAAGCCTGACGGGCCAGCGGGATTGTCTGAAGGTTACTGCTGGCCCGGAACATAAAGGGCTAAGGAAGGAACACGGGTGGGTTTTAGTCAGTAAGAGTCTGACACTCCCTTCCGCTCCACCCAGAGCGGGAGGAGTCATTTGATGATTTTCCATCCACAAAAAAAAAAACGACAGGTTGCACTCCGGGAGTGCCGGCAGAAGTGGAAACTTGAATATTAACGTTGTTTACTGTAACTGTAATCGTAACCGTAACCGTAACAGTAACCGTAACTGTAACTGTCTGTCTCTGTCTGTCTGTCTGTAATTTGATCCTGTATACTTTTTCAATTTTTGATATTTTGAAATCTTACGAATTTTCGATCAGGGTCACGTGTCATCTTACGATCAGGGTCACGTCTATAGATGGGCAATCCACCCGGGTTTAAACCCGGTGCTTTGGTAAACACCCAATTTTGTGGGTGTTTATGGGTGTTTACGGGTGTTTATCAAAAGCACCGGGCTTAAACCCGGTGGATTGCCCATCTATAGCACGTGTCATCTTACGAATCTTACGATCAGGGTCACGTGTCCTGACGCGAGTTTAACATTTTTTACCCATCACAAAAAAAAGTGTACAACGCCGCTAAAGAAGTTTTCACTTCAAAAAAGCCCGCGAAATTCAAAAGGAAGGAGGAAGAAAAAAAGGGGATTGAAGCTGGGGAGAAAAAAAAAAACATAATGGCGCGACAGTAGATAGGTATACTACTGTCGCGCCATTTTGTTTTTTTTTTCAAAATGGCGGCCACACATGAACCCTTCATAAATCGATAGCTAACATAATTGGACCAAACCCTCGATATTTTCGTTCAAAGTTGATCACGTGACATCCATATTTTTGTTAAACTTGCGTACATATTGTTGCATAGCTCTTTGAAATAATCATTCTGAACGTTTAAAGGCTCCTTCAAACAGGCGCGACACGCGATAAAATCGCGCGCGACATAAAGGCACCGCAAGTCGCGCAACATTCCAGTCAATTTAGAAACCACCGTGTTTGTTTAACAACCGTTTTCTTAGTATTTGATTGAAAATAGAAATCGACTCGTAGTCCAGTTCAAGTTTTAGTTCATAAATTAATGTCTTAATTATACGAGTTTGGAGCATAAACAATTCCCATATTACATAAGAGATAGCGGTCAGATAGGCTATTACGTGGCCCCTACCGGTGTAGTGGTGTAGTGGAATAGCCTAACTAGTAGCTAGTCTAGTATAGTGACTAGTTGACTATAGATAGTCTACATTAACTAGATCTAGAGTGATAGGTGACGCCCGTATGTGTCACCCATATGGATTTGTATAGAGACGTTTGTTGGTGTGTTTTGTAGTGAATTTGGATGGAATTATTAAAATAAAAGCTCCTCGTTAACTTTTAGATCTGGCTATGAGAGAAAGACAATTTCTCCAAGTGCTGTTGTTAAAGAATGAAATGTCGTGATTTACTTTCTTAGTGTTAATTTCATTATCTGCCTAGCCTTTTCCCAACTATGTTGGGGTCGGCTTCCAGTCTAACCGGATGCAGCTGAATACCAGTATTTTACATGGAGCGACTGCCTATCTGACCTCCACAACCCAGTTACTGGGTAATACGATACCCCTTGGTAAGACTGGTTGTCAGACTTTCAGGCTTCTGACTACACGTAATATATATGGGTCCTGTTCGATGGTCGATTACAGTAGGAAACTCCAAATTCATGCGTTTTTTATTGCAATTGCAATATATATTTCAAAATATAAGACCTTACTACGATCAATAACTCGATTATTCTTGTGAAATATTGAAATTGCACTACCAATTAAACCACTTAACTCCATCAATACAGAATCAATTACTAGTTTGCATATAACCGCAATTTTTCCCCCAGTATCATACCATCAAGTTTACAACTTATTTACATAAACACTTCTTCAAGATCACATTCCCTTGCCAATCTAACTTACATTCGTAGATATCACCGTCACTTGCTCTAATTATCATCTCCATATAAATCCTTGGCAGCTTTCCTATACAGGGTGCATATAAGCCGTGTTTCCGCTAAACACATGATGTTATAAATACCTTTACTTTCCTTCATTGGAGCACTTTCATTCCTCACCTGGACTAGAGTAGTTGAAGGAAATGTTTCGTGTGTTTTATGTAAGTTTGTTTTTGTTTCCTGATTTGGTTTTGGGTTAATAATAATTATAATTTTGGTTTTTCATTTAATTAATTAATATATTATTTTGTTTGGCGCATTTTCAGTAATAATAACACCCTAGACGGATAAAATTATACAAAAAGAAAGTTTATTACTGAATTTCGTACAACTTTTACAGTAAATCTTACATCAATAAACACTCCGTGTTAGGAGACCCCGCTCTTCAATGACAATGGTTCGGACGTAATTTGGCGGGTATTTTGGTGAATTAATAGAAAAGTCTATTTGGCTAAGTAATATGGTTGATCATCTTTACATCCAAGACTCCTCCGTGCCTCCAGTCTTACTAAGGGGTATCGTATTACCCAGTAACTGGTTTTGGAGGTCAGATAGGCATTCGTTCGTTACACTAAAAGCCGACCCCAACATAGTTGAGAAAAGGCTAGGCAGACGATATAAGAATAGTCTACGAATATGTCTAAGAACTACTGTATCTAGATATGAAAGGGACTTTGCGAGTAAGACACCAGATAAGTTAAAAAAACGGAACAGAATCTGTCTAATCTTACCTACCAGACAAGAGAACCGGAATTTCTCCGGAGGTAAAATTTGCCATGACAGTAATAAGAATTTTACTGTGAAATATATCGCTTTGATTATGGGGACTGTCAAAAAATTATACTCCTGAATTGGTGGCCCAGTAGTAACGGCTCCAACTTACGAGTTGCAGGTCGTGGCATCAAACCCAAACAGGCGCATTACTTTATGTAAATTACTTCATCACCACTGCTCTTAAACTCATTTGCCTAGCCTTTTCCCAACTATGTTGGAATCGGCTTCCAGTCTAACGGGATGCAGCTGAATATCAGTATTTTACATAGAGCGACTGCCTATCTGACCTCCACTACCCAATTACTGGGTAATACGATACCCCTTGGTAAGCCTCGTTGTCAGACTTTCGAGCTTCTGACTACCCGTAACGACTGTCAAAGATCCACGAATGAAAGCTTAACGTGCTTTCCGAGGCACGGAGGGGTCACGGTATGTATAGATGGTCACCCATCCACAGACCAACCGCGGCAATCGATCGACCTATGCGGCTGTTATTATTTAGCCACGGGCCTCTCCACCACTGCTCTGAAAACGGTGAAAGAAAACATCGTTAGAAAATCGGCATGTCCTAAAAAATAGAAGAACTCGCACGGGGCCCGCGTGGTAAATTATAGCCAATTATCTCTCAAAGAGAGGAGGCCATTTTTTTTTTGTTGGATGTGAAATCCTCAAATGACTCCTCCTGCTCTGGGTGTTCCTTCCTTTGTCCTTTATGTTCCGGGCCAGCGGTAACCCTTTCGGACAATCCCGCTGACCCGGCAGGCTTCGACTTAAGGGGGCCCCTCCTCGATCCTGACATCTCTGAGGCGCGCGTGGAACACGTACGCGCCGTCCGGCACGGGCCTGGTCCTGATCGGACGGTGAGCTACCCATTACTCTCCGCCCGCAGGCCCGCTCTTACGGTGGCCGGGAGTCGTCACGCGGCTCCCGACGCCCGGAGCGTCTCCCGCGGCGGCTGGGACGGAAGACTCTCCCTGAGCCGTCCCGCCACCTCCTTCGCTAGCATGACTGCTTCGCAGAAGGAGGTGACTGCCTCCCACTCCCTCTCGCCCCGGACCATGGCTTGCACCAGGGCCGGACGCGAGAGGTCGCCGCCGCTGCCGATCGCCTCTACGATGAGAGGAGGCCTGTGTTGCATTGACCAGCAATGGGAACATTAAAGGCTGATTATGTACTCCTGAATTTCCGTTACAATCCTGTGCTTTTATAGACTTGGTAAACTAAGAAAAGCGTTCAACTTTGCACTATACAACATTATTTTTAGTATATGCGAAACCCGAAGCACGTGTCTAGAAGTTTTTTGTAAAGAAACTATGTACAAAATTTCAAAACTGTGTCATGAAAAATCACAAAGTTATAAGCTTGTTAAGTTACCTGTTTGTCCGTACAAAAACATGCTCACCCGCGCCGCCTGCGTCGCGCCGTCTTGCGCTCATTGATAATAGTACCTAGGTACCTAACCGTTCGGTGCGGAGATTGGATAACCTACTTAGTGTCGCTCGGTGTTCAACTTTTAACCTTTTTTAATTATTTTTGGGACAAAATATAACATGGGGTAAAAATTACTGGAATCGATTCAGTTACTTATTCTGAACAAACTATATTCAGGTTTCGCCTAAACTAGAAATAACTTTGTAGAGTTAAATTAGCTTAATCATCATAGTTGTATCAATAATTAAAAGTTGACATATTTTAAGTACCTGGTAATGGTCACTTTCACAACCAACACCATTCATAATTAAGTGATAATTAGTTAGGAATGTACAATAACCTCTACTTATCTCTCAGTGGAAGTTAATTAATGGTATTTATATTTACGCAGTTCACTACAAACTATGTGCGATAAGTCTTGGAAGCCGGGTAGTGGTTAGTGCTGCCGGAAGTTAGCTGATAGGTAATGGGGGCATAGATCACAGTTTTGTTGTGTAGGTCCTAAATATGAGATGAATCT
This sequence comes from Mesoligia furuncula, assembly GCA_916614155.1. Taxonomy (NCBI): domain Eukaryota; kingdom Metazoa; phylum Arthropoda; class Insecta; order Lepidoptera; family Noctuidae; genus Mesoligia; species Mesoligia furuncula. The sequence continues at coordinate 23,888,745 of OU744806.1, forward strand.
ACTTCACTTTTGCCACGTTCAGACATCCTTATTTCGATACGGTTCAACAGAGGCAACCCTGGGACACGCATTTAGAAAAAAAGTCAATAACATCCATGTAATTAGTAGATACTTTTTTTAGGTTGGAAATTATCAAATAATTTCTACCGCTTTGGGCGGTGCTGAGGGCGTGTCAGACTTTTACTGACTAAAACCCACCCGTGTTCCTTCAATTGCCTGTGCCAGGGGCCACACGGTATCTCTTTCATACAACCCGCGACCCTGTCAGGCATCGGCCCCAGCGGACCCCGTCAGTTAGTGCTGAAATTTCTTTGAGGCACGCGTGGAACACAACCCGGGCCTGGTCTTTACCGGATGGCGAGCTGCCCATTGTTCGTCGTCCGCCTACGGTGGCCGGGAATGGACTGTCGATTATCAACGCCCAGGGCGTCTCCTGCGGCAACTAGGGGCGTGAGGGCGCAAAGATTGTCTCTCCCTCACGCGCTTCACCTTCTCCTTCGTGAGCATTACTGCTTCGCAGAAGGAGGCGACGGTCACCCATGCACTCTCGCTCCTTACCATGGCCTGGACTAATGCCTGTAGTTAGCACGAGCGGCATGTGTCAACGGCAGAGGCATAGCAGAGCCGTCGACGATAGTCAACGGCTGCCGTCAATGCGTGTCGGTGGCTGCCGTCAACGCGTTTCGGCGGCGGCGCGGCGGCGTCAGCCCTCAACCAGTTTCGCGCTCGTGTATTTCAGCACCGTACTCGTTTGAGTACGGAGTACACGAGCGGCATATTTTCTCTCTAATATAAGCTCTCTGTCCATGCACAATATTTCTCTCTCCGATCATCCGTTTTTGAATTTTCCGGCTGGAAAAACGTTACTGGAGTAACGTTCCCTGCTGGAGCAGGAATAGTTTTTTCCGTTTTTTTGGAAAACGACGAGGTGCACAATTTTTTTATTTGGCGCACATTTACAGCAGATTACGCACTAATTATACGGTTCACTCATATCACTCTTAGAGCTACTTTCTTGCTGGGGTAACGTACACCGTTGTCTCGGCACCTGCCGTGACGCGTCACACGAACATACAAGAAACTGATTCTCTAGCAAGATTCGTGTTCAAATTTTTTAATAAATATTCTTAATACTGACTTCTCTATTATAATAGAGACCTAACGTCCTAGTAAAAAATGTAGGTCGGTGTGACGTTCTGGGATTAAAGTTTATCTAAGCGGGGACGGTTGAGATATAAAGAGTAACAGACGTCGTATATTATTGACCTTAAATCATTATTTTCACAACATGCATGTGACCTGTTTTGATTATTAATTTTATTTTGTTGGAACGGCGAAAGTGGCGTGATGCTTAGGGTTCCGTACCAATATGGTAAAATGGAATTCTTGGTTTTCCTACTCTTCCAATGTTATTTTCTTCGTTTTATTACGTTGCGGGTTCCAAGGCAGTTGAATCATTTCTAGACTTACCGAGCATATTAGTCTCCATATCGTTATACTGTGTTCTTACTTTAGTCGAAATTTTGCTGGTAGTCGCTACGTCAGTGAAGGTTCTTCTTGCTAGAGTTTGCAATGGTTTGTGGAATCTATGTAATAAAAAAACCGGTCAAGAGCGAGTGGGACTCCCTCACCGAGGGTTCCGTATTGTGAAAATCCAGAGGCCTTTATTCGTCAGAGAATTTTAACACTGCGGTATAGAATATTGCAGTTTTAGGTCCGCGCTATCTCTTGTCGGTCAAGAGATGAGATGATGAGAGGTAGTGCAGCTATAAAAAAAATACCGTCCCCACCCCGGACGGTATTTTTTTAATTTTTCATCAAAAGTCGAAAACTATACGGACTAAAAAAAATGTTTTGAGAATGTGCAAACAGTGCCCTTTTTATATGATACCCCACATGCCCTAGTAGCCTCACTTCGAATTTTTAAGACCACTTTTCAGTCCCATGGTTGCAAAAAATATACATTTTTATTCCTTTCTTATTTGCAAAATAGTTGGGCAAACGTCTTCTAAGACAATTCAAAATTTCAAATTAATAGAATTAGTAAGTCTTGAGATATCCAGCTGTGACAGACGGACAGACAGACTGAGTCTTGGTACGGGACCCCAAAAATAAAATTATGTTTGTTGGAAACTATTTCATTTTAATATTTTTTTCTTCAGAACTTCTGGACTGCTGGTATTTTTGTTTGGAATTTTTTACCGACTTCAAAAAAAGGAGGTTATTTGTTTTAAATGTTCGTAAATAATCCAAATCAGGGTCTGGGTTACGGAAAGAAAAAAATGAAAAGTATCCGAGAAAATGTGAAAAAATGTAAAACTGAATTGTTGAAATTTGGCCCGGACAACATCTGTCAACTAGCTTAACATTAAAAAAACCGGTCAAGTGCGAGTCAGACTCGCGCATCGAGGGTTCCGTACAAATTTGTAATTTACTTGTGCTACATGATATTGCTTCTTGTCAAATTTCATTATTCTAGTTCAACGGGATAACTCCATCACGCGTTGCTGAGAAAAATGGTCTTGACAGACGGACAGACAGACGGACAACGAAGTAATCGTATAAGGGTTCCGTTTTTTATTTTGATGTACGGAACCCTAATGATCCTGAAAAGTGATCGTTGATAATAACGCTAGGCATTAACATAGGATATTTACACAGACGTATCTAAGTCATACATTTTAGATAACGCTAATTTCCACTCAAATGGTTTTAAAACGAGTTTGATGTATTCATCAAACTCGTTTTAAAACCATACCTCCTATTGGAGGTCATTCTAGAATACTGGACTTAGTGCACCTAGTATCTAATCTTTATACCTACGTTAGTAGCAAGTACGTAGTACGCAAGTAGGTCCGTTCATAGAACTGATAAGATTACCATAATTATCGATGTTAAATAACGATACAATGAAATTTTAGGCGCAGAAAACCGTAATACACGCAGAACAATTTATAAACAAGAGGCTTCTTCTTTTCCAAAAATTATTCCTGCCGATATTTTTACCTCATATTTCGATGAGTAATCACTACATCGAGCGTGGGTAACAACAAAATTCTTAAGTATTTTCTTTTTTTTTCAGTTCTTGCTGTTTCTCAGCGTGCACTACGCCCAAAGTGCTGACCAGTCAAAACGATCTATAGGTGGTGGCCACGTCATCGGAGGCATAGGTGGTGGTGGCGCTGTCATAAGTGGCATAAGTAGTGGAAGTAGTGGCGCTGTCATCAGTGGGGGCGTTGGAATTGGGGGCATAGGGGGCGGCGTTGGCATCGGTGGCATCGGAGGTGGAGGTAGCTTCCCGATCCGCCACACATACTCCGAGTATCAGAACCGAGTCGCCATCCCTGTGCCCCAACCTGTCCCCTACGGCGTACCCCGGGCGATCCCCTACCCCGTCCATGTGGGGGTACCCGTCGACCAACCGCGTCCGGTTGCCGTCCCAGTACCCCACCCTGTGGCCCAAGTTATATCCCGGCCTGTGGCTGTCCCTGTGGACCGCCCCTTCGCGTACCCATATGCTCAACCAGTACCTGTGAGTGTGACGCAAGCAGTGGGGATTCCTGTGCCTCAGCCGTATGCAGTAGCGGTGCCTGCTCCGGTCCCTGTAGGAGTTCCCCAACCTGTAGCCGTGCCTGTGTCTGTGGGTGGGGGCGGCGGTGGGTTAGGACTTGGGGGAATTGGCGTAATTAGTGGCGTTGGGATCGGAGGAATTAGTGGCGTTGGAATCAGCGGTATTGGGGGAATTGGTGGCATAAGCAGTAGTTACGGTGGTCTGGGTGGCCATATTGGTGGTCATACTTCAGTAATCTCCTCACCAGTTGTTGGCCACGGCTTGAGCGGCGGTGGTTCAATCGTGGCCTCCCATGGACATGGGTACGGGCATCATTAGATTCTGACTCTTTAACTTGGTTGTTTTGTAACAAATCAATTATTTCTACTTGTATTTATTGTAATTTACCAAATCATCATCATCATCGTCTGCCTAGCCTTTTCCCAACTTTCTTGTAATTTACCAAATATTGTATGTAATTATGTAGTTTAAGTTGCTTTAAGTTATGATAACCAGTTTGAGTTTATTTTTTGTCAAGACAGCAAATTTACTGACTTAATATATTTGTTATGTTTTATCTAATGTATTTGTTAATTGTGTCCGTATACTTCATTTTGTACTGTAATAGTTCAATAACCAGCTTTCATAAGACAGTCGTTTCAGAAATTTACAGTTCCGAGTTAGTCTTCTTCTTAGCGTGTCGATAGCAGTCTAAATAGACTCGGCCCAGGATTCGGCTACTTGTTTGGCGCCATCACCAGCGTCCACCAGTTCCTGGAACGTGCAACTGACAGGACACGCAGGACACCATATTAAGTGTCCCATCGTTTGTGGAACAGCACCACATTTACACTCCAAGGCGGAGTCGTCTATGAATCTCCTCCTGAACTGGTTTTCCTTGCCTCAGCCAACCTGGGTCCGGAGTCTGTTTAAAGACTTCCAGGTTACCCAAGGTAACTCATGTCCAGGTGGGAGGTCAGCGGGTGGGACGAACGGTTTGGGTAAGGAAGCACTGTCTCGCCACAACTTCAGTCTCTCATGTGATGGTTCGCCAGTGAGTGGGACGACACACTTTAAAAAACTATTCCAGCTTTTTAGCCTTTGCGACACAAGGATGTTGTTGTGCAAAGGGTGTCGAGTGTCGGAGACCATTTTGGCTCTTTTGCTGGAGCTTGCCACCGTTCTGCGACCCTCTGGTGGCGCTATTTCTGCTAGTGGATACAGCATTTGTACTAGGGTTGGTTTTAGGCAGCCAGTGATGATCCGGCAGCACGTTTCATTCAAAGCTGTATCCACCAGCTTAGCATGGGCTGAACGGCTCCACACGGGGCACGCGAATTCTCCCGCAGAAAAAGATAGCGCCAGTTTAGTAGTCCGCATAACGTCAGGCGAAGCACCCCATTTCGATGAGACCAGTCGACGAAGAAGACTGTTGCGAGTGTGCACCTTCTGCTTGATATTCTTGTAGTTTTTGCTGAATGTTAAAGACCTGTCCAGGGTAACACCAAGATATTTAGGGGAGTTGCTGTGCTCGATGGACACTCCACCCCAAACGATGTTAAGTTTGCAGCCAGCCCTATTGCGGAGATGAAATATGCAAGACTGGGTTTTGCTGGGATTGGGCTTGAGTGAGTTAGCGAAGTAATATGCGGCTAAGTCACCAAGAGCGTATGTCAAGTGGGCCTCAACGTCCTCAAAGGTGGTGGCTTGCGACGTTAGGGCAAGGTCGTCTGTATAAAGGAAGCGGGACGTGTTGGGGCTGGACGGTTAGTCGTTGGTGTAGATATTAAAAAGAAGCGGTGCCAGGACACTACCTTGAGGTAGGCCGTTTTTCTGCGCACTCCAACGACTTCTTTCCGAGAAAAGGTGGACCCGAAACCGACGATTGTGGAGGATTTCTCGGAGTATTCGGACAAAGTTCTGATCGCTTATCAATGTCTCCACCTTCCATAGCAACTGTATGAGGTTTATTGTATCATAGGCAGCTGACAGATCCGAGTTAGTTAAATATAGTTATGTTTCATCAGAAACGGACTTTGAATATTTGTTTACTTACTTAATCGTTTATGTGGATTGCTCAAAAATGTATCTTCCTGTGTTTGATATTGTAAAATATATTTTAGTTTTTCACCTATGTATTTTAATGTGAGATAATTGTGTATCTTTGTATTAATGTAAGTACATAAATGTGTAAGTATGCCTATTTACTGTACATAAAATATATTGCTGTTTTATATTGACTGATGTACATAGTCATAACAATAATGTAGGTAATGAATTAGAGCTTTAATAACTGTTATTAAGAGTGTTTATGATGAATTAAAGAATATTTCATCAGAGTTCCAGTTTTATTTTTTATAACCTCAAAGGTTAATATTTTAATAAATCATTTCGTTTATATTCATAATCTCTGAACTAACTATTTACACTAGATACTAAATTAAAAGACTAATTATAGAACTTTATTATTAATATACAAAATATTTTAATTGTGTTCGTAAAGCCTTTGAATTATTTATGTCGCCTTAGATTAAAATATCACAACAAAAGCACTACGTCATAATGCATTTTCTGTTACTAATTGCTAAACTCGCTATTCAGAATTAAAGCTGAATAATTAATATTTTATGCAAGGTTCACGGCAAAGAATTGAACTGAAGCAGTTACCTACTTGTGTCTAACTAAAGACGTAGCATTTTTGTTGATAAATCACGATCATATAAAATTTAATTAGATCGAAATCAAGTGTGTACATAAGTAATAAGAAAAAAAAAGAAAAAATACAAAAAAAAAAATATACGTGTGGATATTTCCAGTTTAATATTCAGCATTATTTAGGCATGATTTTTGCATTCATAAAGGGCTAAGGAAGGAACACGGGTGGGTTTTAGTCAGTACTTATATAAAAAAAACTTTTAAATTTTTGTCTATTATTTGTTTTCGTGCTTTTATTAAACATAGCTGTTGCCCGTGATTTCGTCTGCGATCCAGAATGAAAAGTATCCTTTGTCCTTCTCCAGGTCTTGGGTAGACCTGAAGAAGGACAAAGGATAGTTTTCCAAATTTCATCCAAATCCGTTTAGCCGTTTTAGCGTGAGAACGTAACAAAAACACATAAAAAAAAAACAAATATTTTCTTTTTAATGTATTAGTTTAGAAAATAAATATTCTAAAAAAAACAATACTTATCCATTCATCAAAAACAACGATTGTTTTTGCCAAAATATTGTTCACGATTGCATAATTTTTGATAATTTTAATTTTTTATATAATTTATAATTTTTTATTGTAATTTCTAATCTGGTTAAATTTTATATGGGTGTATACCTGAAATAAATAATTTGACTTGATGATCATTGTATTCACTATTCCGTGAACAAATTACTTTTTTCAATTCTTAAATTATGTTGTTTTTAAGTATTCAAATCACTAGATAAACAGGGATAAATAGAGGAATTATCTATCATTATCGTTAGTGCCTTCTTAAACCGATATTTTACTGATAAAGCAGCCGTTATCGCGTACCTACTGATAGCATAGTATCAGTCTATAATATTTAGGCGGACGGATTGGACTTCTTGTGTGATAAAATTTAATATTTAAAGCATTCAAATACTTTCAAACTAGTGTAGAAAGTGATCAGTGCTTGTGTTATTGTGTCTGTGATAAAGAAATGAGAATGTATTCCAGTAAGTATTGTTTTTACTCATTTGTGTTGTTTTTTTATGTTGTGTTGTTTGGCAAAAGTTATGATGGCCGATACATATAGTTTGCGGACCGTAATTCGTTATTCACGAGACTCTTGTATCTTTATCAATAATGAAGCAAATGCCTCATAGCTTTGCAAAGTAGACCCTCCTATACGGAAGTGGGAATCACAGGAAAAAATCACAGGTAAACGAATCTATTTATATGCCCAGTTAGTTCGACGATAAAACTAGTGAGAACAAACGAAAAATCCTACCATTGGTAAGCAAAACGATTCGTTTTCGCTTATAGGAACCGAGCATAAGTAAAGTAGTTGCCTGCCATTGAAAACTTAATAATGATCATCAGGTTTGCTGAAAAAAAAATCAATGAAAACAATAAAGTTCAGTTGTTAAGTCTATTTTACAAACACCAGCAAGCTATCAAGGCTAACCTTCCATCAAAGCTAATGCATTATTTTGTACTAAATACCGTAACAATTCAAGAATTCCATTGAATAAAAAGCATTTAAAATCAAATGAATTAGACGGGCCTAAACGTTTATACTTCACCGGATTAGAACGTAGTAACGCAAAATTATTGAAATAGCTAGTCATCGATATATTTAGATAAACAAGTAAAATTATCATTGGTTATTTGTTAGCGCCTAGAGAAACAACAATTTCAATTTTCGCTTGAGTAACTTACTGCTTGAATATAATCAAGCTGAAGAGTCTGTTTGTTTGAACGCGCTAATCTCTGAAACTGCTTGTCGGATGAGAAAAATTATTTTTGCATTTGAGAGCCCAATTTTTGAGGAAGCTTATAATATATATTATATTATATAATACCACGCTACAACCCTTAGGAGACGAGCAAAAGAAAAAAGTCAGAACGATCGCTAAGCGAAAACGAAGTAACAAAAGGCCCCCCCCTTTTGTTAGGGGAGCTATCTATATGATAGATTTTATCAAGATATTTTATGAGGATAGTCGCGGGCAGAAGATAGTTAGTTATTTTGGGATGCACGTTCTTCGTGCATCCCAAAATCCTCCTCGTGTAGCCCAGTTTATTACGCCAGTTACTCAGCCGAACCGAGCGCTCGGCGCATCCTGGACAGTCACACCCAACACCTTATTTGCCTGGCCAATTCTTCCCTTGCGGTGGATGGGCTAACGGCCGCCTGGTTTGCGACCACCACCGGAGTATGGCGTCAAGCAGCCTGCTGTGTTTTGTCGATGCGTGCCCGTTCCAATGGCTTAGGCAACTTCTAGGCACGCTTGTTCCATCATAGACCTCATCCATCGCTTTCCATGAGGCGTGATCGAGGTCATGAGCGGGCTCATTCAGCAATAAAAAAATAATAAAAGTCGTCACCAGAAAGCAAAGTTAATTCTAATTGATACTTAATGAAAAGAAACTCTAATTGTTTACCTGTTCCTTTATCATCATCAACATTCTCCTGCCCTTATTCCATTTTTTTTGTTTTCGGTGCAGCATATCTTCTTCTTCTATTCTTCTCTATTCTACTTATTAGTCGTCATCACAGCAGTCAGCCTATTTCTAGCCATATCATCTTTCAAACAGTCCTTCAATCGTTTCTTTGGTCTTGCCCTTCTCTAATAGCTATCACATCATACTTATTATCAGCAACCTATTTGCTTAACACTAATCATTTCAAAGTAATGTAAAGGTCAATGCGTAACACATTATCAATCACGATTAGTCATTTTGAAGGATATTGCTAATCCATTGCTTGTTATGTTTGAAAAATTTGTCTGCTCAACAACGTAAATAACGCAATGAATGTCGTTGAACTGTCAAAATTAAAGTGTTATGCAATTACCCCGCTGTTCCTCTAGTTAATATACAGGGTTATTGGTAAAACAGTAACAACCTCTTAAGAGGTCATTGTACTCATCATTATGAACAACTTTTACTATGAGACCAAACCCGAAATCGCGAAAAAAAAATCAACTGTTCCCTACATTTTGACGAGTTATACGAACATAAATGTAGGGAACAGCTGATTTTTTTTTCGCGATTTCAGGTTTGTTCCCATAATAAAAGTTATTCATAATGATGAGTACAACGACCTCTTAAGAGGTAGTTAATGTTTTACCAATAACCCTGTATTAAAGATAAAAATATACTACTACTTTGGTAGTTATTAGATAAAGATACATAAGTACCGTCTAACCGTGAACTAGTTTTTCTGATCCCATGTGACCTCGTCGATTATATTGTTCCTACCACGTTCCCACACTATATTTTCTTGTACCGAAGAAACGTTGACAGATGAGACACATGTACAAACACCAAAACCAAAATTGGGTAACTGTAGACTACGAAAAAAAAAGTGCGGTCGGGGAAGCCCCATCAGGAACGAGGTTGCTTACGCAATATTTGCACGCACACACACTCGTATAATAGAATGAGAAAAAAAAAATGAAAATAAAGAAATGTTATACCTTCAGTTGTACAAAAACACTATGCAGCATCACAACTAAGGGAAAGAGTATTTTCGATGAACTCTTGCACCCAAAGAACATGAGTGTCGACGGCCCAAACTAAGATTTATCTTGTGTTTAGGGTGCCAGCGTCCTCGTCTAAAGACAGAGAGAAAGTCGCATGGAGGCCCCTTAATGCTTTTTCATATGCTAAGAATACAGATGCCAGTAGCTGGCACAAAAGTATGCAAGTAGCCTGCACGTCATCATGGCATTCACCCATCCCAGCCGCCGCGGGAGACGCTCCGGGCGTCGGGAGCCGCGTGACGACTCCCGGCCACCGTAGGCGCGGGCCTGCGGGCGGAGAGTAATGGGTAGCTCACCGCCCGATCAGGACCAGGCCCGTGCCGGACGGCGCGTACGTGTTCCACGCGCGCCTCAAAGAGATGTCAGCATCGGGGAGGGGCCCCTTAGGGCCGAAGCCTGCCGGGTCAGCGGGATTGTCCGAAAGGGTTACCGCTGGCCCGGAACATAAAGGGCTAAGGAAGGAACACGGGTGGGTTTTAGTCAGTAAGAGTCTGACACTCCCTTCCGCTCCACCCAGAGCGGGAGGAGTCATTTGATGATTTGCCATCCGCAAAAAAAAAAAAAAAAAAAAGGATACAGATGCCAGTAGCTGGCACAAAAGTATGCAAGTAGCCTGCACGTCATCATGGCATTCACCAATCAGCTTGCATGCCGTGTGCCATAACAACTTCTGATTGGTGAATACCATACTGGCATGCCAGCTACTGGCATATTTTTATGCAAGCTACAGGCATGTGTGTGCGAGCCCTTACGTGACGACTTCTACCAGCCAACTTCTACCACAAGCCGCGTTAAGGAACTTCGTGTGAAAAATGTTCCATGGCGCAAACACTCACATTGTCATTTTAAGGTGCACCAAAAAAAGAGTCTTCATGATTACTAAGTACATTATGTTTGAGAGATAGCCTTTCTGTCTTCTTTTGTTTTTGGCTGAATAATAACGTAACTGACAATGGAAAATTGAGGGCCCTATACGAGGTGAACTATTTCTTCGTATAGGGCAATTATTTCACCTAAATTATCACTAATTATTATTTATTATTATTAATTATTATTATTGCTTTTTTTTGTAATAATTTATGATTAATTAATAATTTGTAATCTGGTTAAATTTTGAATTTTATATGGGTGTATATCTGAAATAAAAATATTTTGATTTGATAACACAACATCACGCCTTATGTTCACCAAAGGGTTGCGTTGGGCAGATACATAATTATTAATTACATATACTACACCCACATTTAGTCAGATATGTTTAAGGTCCATGTAATACGGCGAGCCTATTGCAATCATCCGGGCACCGATCCTGGCTCCGGACTGCTACTGAGACTAAAGTGTATGAAGCAATAAGAGTAACATTCATTACCCATTTCAAACATCAAGGGCGAAAGAGACCTTAATAATGATCATAAATATATTTCGTTCTATTTGTCTCTTTTTGTTTTCCAAAATTTGATTACAGTTACAGGTAATGTCATAATGCAGATATCCTTAGGTGGTTGTCTGCCTTTGCGCCGAAAATTGTTTGCCAGATTTTCACTCGCCGAATAATCATTTGCCAACTTATCATATGATTTTGTTTTATTTCCCAACCACACAGTTACCAACTGTACGTTTGGTCTGCTTTTCATAATGACACTTTTTAAAATGCCAACTTTCAAGTAGCAGAATGTTTTAGTTTGCTCAGAATGATTAAGTTATTTATTGTTTACCAAATCTAGTAGGGTTTCTTTAATAATTATGTAATATGAGAACATGAAAAGAGAACCGTGTAAAGGGTTTAGAGTTCGGCGAAACGTTGGTTTGCAAATGATAATCTGCCAAACAATTTTCGGCGAAAAGTCAGGACACCATCCTTAGGTACTTACAATTAAAACATGTTCAGAGATAAGAACATGATATTGTTGCTTGGATACATACATGATTTTCACAAAATTAATCAAATCTATATCCACTGATAGACTGATAGTGTTGAAACCGCGATCTTGTTGCGATATGGCAGGCAGATATCTGCGTAGTTTCCTACAATTTATGCAAAAATGATATTAGAACTATCCTAGAATCCGTCCCATTCAAAGATCACTCGATCCTTGGGTTTCAATGTGAATGGATGGATTACAGGATAATCCAAACTTCATTTAACTCTTCGTGGATCCACACATTTCTTTTTAATTGTTTCTGTAATTACGGCATTCAATCGGTTAAACAAAGTAGGTAGGCGAGACCATAGAGGCATGTTGTATTTTCAGAAGCACAATGCTTTATTTGTAAACTACTAATACGTACGTAGATTTCCCCTTGGTCTTGAATGGCAGGGCGTGCGGTCATACGTTCATCAGTGGTAACACTTACACTAAGAAAATCGCCCTAACTGCTACGACATAAAGATATTGTCGATGTCAAATTGTTACCACTGAAATTTTGTTGACTGTACAAAGAATGGCCTCTCAAGTTCCGCTCATTAGCTCTAATTATGTCTATGTCTCATTAATTATGTCTAATGAGACAATTCTCATTAGACATAATTGATTTTCTTTTGTAACGTGGCACAATGTAGTACGCGCGGGGCTTACATCATCATCTGCCTAGCCTTTTCCCTTTTCCTTTTCTAGGCTTACATCGTCCTAAAAACTGCAGCACAGCACTATGTACTTACGTAATTGTTTTTCGTAGATACTTCCCCAAAGCCAAAGTATATCAATAAGGTGCTGCAAGAGCTACCTACCTTGTCAGCGGATTGTCCGAAAGGGTTACCGCTGGCCCGGAACATAAAAGGCTAAGGAAAGGACACGGGGTGGGTTTTAGTCAGTAAGAGTCTGACACTCTCTTCCGCTCCACCCAGAGCGGGACCCCTTATTTGATGATTTCCCATCCTCAAAAAAAAAGGGGCTACCTACCTAGATTTTTCTTTATAACTCCTTTGAGAGAGGATAAAGGAAGTAGGTAGGTACCGCTTAGAAAACATAAATTTTTATCTAAATTCTTAACAAAGGTTTTATATTTTTCCAGAGATCCTGTTAGTCTTGGAGAACATCCCGAGGCAAAAGAGTTTTGGCTGCCTCTCACTGCGATTCGGATGTATATTCTCTGGTTTAGTTATTATAGTAAGTATCATAAAACTTATGCCACGAAAGAAATGGCGTAAAAGCTAAGAAGTAATAGATTATGAGATCATAAGAGGGGCATTCACAATCTCCAAACAATGTACTAAAGATGGACGGCGCTGTTGAGGTCGACCCAGAAAGCGGTAGCGAGTTGACCTGGACGCGTACCGCGAGGGCTGGTTCGCAGGCGAAAGTTTAAAAAAAAAAACTGTGACGCGGGAAAACAGTTCCTCGAAGAATTTGGGGGAGGCCTTTGCCCAGCAGTGGGCCAGCATAGCCTAAACAAAAAAAAGAGATCTCAAATACTGTTTTTTTTTTAGGTGGTTAGGTGTTTGGGTTATTAGTAATCATTAAGTTAAACTTCCGGAAGAACCCCAGCCTACCCTGCACTTATTCGATCCCTTTTAACTATACATTACCGTACTATTATAACAAGCCTACCTTATGGGGTAACCAAGTACCCAATCCTAAATTCTATTTCTCAACTCCTCTTAAAAGTTCTTAACGTTCATTACTCATTCTTCAACTCCAGTTATACACAGTCCTGGCCGTCGCACAATGTCTAGCGACCCTGGACAAACAGATCCCTGGCCCTGTGGACACGGACCACTGGGGGAACGTCTTCGTGTCCTGCTTCGAGGTGATCGTCATTATCTGCCACTGCATCACTCTGGTACTAACTACTATAATGCTGGTTGGAGTGCTAAGGGTACGTATGTTTTTTCTTAAAATTGATTACAATATTGCCGACAGTTCGATGATGACATGACGTCAGCTTTTGAGGGCACTTTGGCAGAATCATAAAAGGATAACATTATGAATTATAATATGGCGAAGACAGTTCGTGTTTTTCTTTTTTTCGCTGCACTACGTAGGTACGAGTATAATCAAAGAGATTGGGATTGGATTGATTGGTATTTTAGCATGGACAAAAAAAAAACCGGGCAAGAGCGAGTCGGACTCGCGCACCGAGAGTTCCGTAACATCCGGGTTTATGCATAAGGTGTATGTTTATGAAATTAAATGTTTTTTTTTATTTTTGAGTTGATTGAATGAATGGTAAATTGCGGTTTACGATTTATGACGTATTAAAAAAAAACTACTTACTAGATCTCGTTCAAATCAATTTTCGGTGGTAGTTTACATGGTAATGTACATCATATATTTTTTTTAGTTTTATCATTCTCTTATTTTAGAAGTTACAGGGGGGGGGCACACATTTTACCACTTTGGAAGTGTCTCTCGCGCAAACTATTCAGCTTAGAAAAAAATTATATTAGAAACCTTAATATCATTTTTGAAGACCTATCAATAGATACCCCACACATATGGGTTTGATGAAAAAAAAATTTTGAGTTTCGGTTCTAAGTATGGGGAACCCTAAAATTTACTGTTTTTTTTCTATTTTTGTGTGAAAATCTTAATGCGGTTCACAGAATACATCTACTTACCAAGTTTCAACAGTATAGTTCTTATAGTTTCGGAGAAAACTGCCTGTGACATACGGACGGACAGACAGACAGACAGACGGACAGACAGACAGACATGACGAATCTATAAGGGCCATCGCACACTAGAGACACGACAGTTTTTAGACAATCTTGTTTCACATAGACAAGTCAGCTTTAAGATTAAAGAGAAACAGTTGTGTCTACCACACGGCGCATACCAAGACGAAACTGTTTTGTCTACGACGACGCAACGCATACAAATGTGTGCATAAATTCATCAGTAGCAGAATGGACTTCACCGAAGCTGCTGTGATAAGCATCCTTGTTACACGAGCGCAAAACGGCGCAGAAGACGTAAATATTGGGTACACCCCATATATAGTGAAAGACTGATAAAAGGCTCGCATACACTTCAAAGGAAAGCCGACAGTCGTTAGTCAGACTTGTCGCCGTGCAGTTGTTGTATGCATTAGACAGCTTTGACTATGAGACGTTTTGTTTCAGATGTGCGCGTTTAGTACTTTTTATTATTATCATAGTCTGTCTTGAGACTGTCGTGACTATAGTCTGCTCTCAGCCTAAGGGTTCCGTTTTTGCCATTTGGCTACGGAACCCTAAAAATACTGAAAAATCCTTTACCAATGAGAATTCATACGATTAACTTAACAGTTAACTGTCCATTATAATTCATAATGTTGTCCTTTTTGATTCTGCCAAAGTAGCCTTTTTAGGCCCCAGGGATGATGATAGAATCATCTCTGTAAGAGGTTACGGTTTAAAAACAAACAGATAGCTCTATCCAAATGCGTAAGGTTGGTGATAGAATTGGTGAAATCTGCAGTTTCAGCCGATTGCCTTGATGTTTGTTAATAATTCAGAAATTCAGATCAAAAGACCCATAGAAAAAAGGTCGTTCAGTTTTACCCGAATTAATTTTTTTTACGGGAAATTTTCAAGTTTTTCTTTCCCTAAACTTGAAAATCCAGTTCTTTTTTTTTTCTTGACTGTTTATATAAGGTGTAAAAAAATCGGTACTTGCCCGTGGTCCCCCTGTCTAGTCCCCCTTGGGGTACCACGAACAAATATTTTTGCCCGTGGTACCCCCGCTAATCGCTAGATTAATAAAATGCAAGTACCAACAATTTCTTTTTATCTTAAAAATTAATTGAATGAACTATAAAAATAAGGTTTCTATAAGCGTTCTCGGGACTTGGGGCACCCCGACTTAGGTTAGGTTAGGTTCCTTTAAACCTTGTAGACAGAAATAGGGGCCCCGCGAAGCGGGGCTCCGTCGACTACGTCTTAATAATATTGCTCGTAAACCAACTTAGACCCGCCACGTGATCTTCTCCACGGGGTGGGGTCTAGTGAGAGAGCTTAGCAAGTGAACAGACCCCGTGCAAACAACAGCGTCTACATTGTTTTTTATTGAAAAATCTCATATGAAGTGGGAAAACAATTTATTTGTACTTATTTCTTTATTTGTCAAGCAACAGTTCGTTTATTAATTTTTTTTAAATGTTAAATTGAAATGTTTGAGATGGGGTACCACGGGCAATAAAAATATATTTAATAAGAAGATTGTTATTCGGGGGGTTCCACGGGCAAAAATATTTGTTCCTGGTACCCCAAGGGGGACTAGACAGGGGGACCACGGGCAAGTACCGAAAAAAATTAACCTTACAAACTTTAAGAGGTGCTTTAGACCATTGGACTGAACAACTTTCACTATGAGACCAACTCTGAAATCATGAAAAAAAATCCACTGTTTAATACAAAAGTTCATTACCTACTTGATCAAAATGTATGAAACAGCGGATTTTTTTTTTTCGTGATTTCAGAGTTGGTCCCATAGTGAAAGTTGTTCAGTCCAATGGTCTAAAGCACCTCTTAAAGTTTGTAAGGTTAATTTTTTTACACCTTATACATATAATATGTACATAAATATATGTGTGTACATAAATGGTGAAATAAATAATAATAATAATAAATAAAATCCTAATTCGGACTATTACGAATATTTTAAAACAGAAAACAGCCAAATCGCTCCAGCCGTTCTCAATTGATGCGCTTACCAACGAACACTTGACTAAAACAGACGGGGTGTCAAATGTTTAACGTGTATAGCTGTGTATATATGTGTGTCTGCGCCATCGTAACTCCCAAACGGCTGAAGCGATTTTGATTATTTTTTTATATAGATTTATTATGTCAGTTCACGTTTCTCCTCAGAATGAGATATGGCGTAGTTATGTGACTGCCAGTGATGACATTACACCATATAATTGCAATCTTCAGAGATATGAAATACATACCTAGATATTAATTTAAATTTAAATAATAAATAAATAATAACATGTATGTTCACAACTATCGCTCGAGCTTAATGTTAATGCGAAGCCGCTGCCTCCTAAGATGCAGGATTTTCTTAGTTTGGGGGGCCATATTTCATATTATATAGGACTTTTGATCCCACTACCTTCCTTTTGTATCCAACCTCTGTAAAATCTAGTTATGTTTGCATTACTCTCCGTTAACTCATTATTGTCAAAGTTTATGTTTTTGTGAATAAATTATTATATTATATTAAATTATTATATTATATATATTATTATATTAATAAATTATTATTATTATTAATCTATTCTGCTTATGCTCACTTCCAGGAAACGGCGCACCTGTTGAAACCGTGGATAATCTGGACATCCTGCATAGTGATGGGCAACCTGCTACTGATCGTCTTCTGCACCGTTCTCACGATGGTGTTCAACCGCTTAGACTTTCAACCTTCATTGATGTTGTATTATATGCTAGCTTTTATAGCATTAAGTGAGTATTAATTTTGGCTTTAAACGTACTTGATTCATGTTACACTGTGGGTTTCTAAGAATAAATGATTATCACCAGCACTTTTTGAACGTTAAAATGACATAAGAGTCAGTACCCCAAAACGTTCTAAAAAAACTGGCCAAGTGCGAGTCGGACTCGCACACGAAGGGTTCCGTACCACAAGGCAAAAACGCCGGAAAAAACATGTTTGTTGTATGGGAGCCCCCCTTAAATATTTATTTTATTTTAATTTTATTATTTATTATTAAAGTTAAAATACATCTGAGTATTTTGTGAATATTTCAAGTGCCTACCTGTTGCCATTTTTGATATCGAGCAAAAAAAGGCAAAAAAATCGCGTTTGTTGAACCTATACTAAAAACAAAATAAAATAAATATTTAAGGGGGGCTCCCTTAAATATTTATTTTATTTTGGTTTTAGTATTTGTTGTTATAGCGGCAACAGAAATACATAACTTGTGAAAATTTCAACTGTCTAGCTATCGCGGTTCTTGAGATACAGCCTGGTGACAGACAGACAGACAGACGGACAGACGGACAGACGGACAGACAGCGAAGTCTTAGTAATAGGGTTCCGTTTTTACCCTTTAGGTACGGAACCCTAAAAAACGAAATTCTAAAGAAAAAATTGATTCTAAAAAAAAACGAAATTCTATTATGGCAGTGACTCCAATTTTCGGCCTCTGTCGGATGTCATAAAACTGTCAGATAGTACCTTTAACTTTTATAGCATACCTATAGGTATTTAAGAGTTTCTTAACTTAATGTTATTTAAAAAATGTACATAATTTTATTACACCAATCATAATTTAACCGGTTGAATGCTGTAATTAGAGAAACAATTAAAAAGTAATTGTGTCTCGCGTGGATCCATGTTCCGGACATACGAAGGGTTAAGCATGGAATTAATATGCACTTTATAGTGGGAAAATGAACAGTTTGTTTGGAATAATCATGGAATTAATATGTACAGTCACGAGCAACAACATGTCAACACTTGGCAATTTTAAATTGCGATTTTTTCACGAAATAACGAATGCAACGTTGAAATACGACACTATACATATACCTATGGGGTTAAATACTATGTTCCTCAAAAAAATTCAATCAAAAATAAAGGAGAAAATCGCCTTTGAATAATGCCAAGTTTATAGATAGGTACTTTTGCTTGTGACTGTACGTACTATTTGGGAATGATTTAATTGTACCTACACTCTGTCTACTAGGTTAACCGTTTTTTGACAGCTGCCTTAGAGCGTAACTATTCCAGATTACGTAAAGTTAACTATAAAATGCGTAATAAAATAAATATATTAACTGTCTTATCTTATTGAATTATCTTATGTATGACTTCTTACAGACATTATAATATAATACCGTACCTACGTGTATCAGTCTTGAGAAAAAATATATAATTGTTGTGCTTACTAAATTACTTTCTATCGTACTAAGTGATGGGATCGAATGAATTCGCTTCAAATGAATAAATCGAAAATAATCATTTTATACTATAAGTAAATCAGTACTTATAGAAAAACCTTGCATCCACTCAAATATTAATAAAATATATAAATTATTTGCCAGGATACGGATTTGCTAGCTTATACAAGATGTTAATGTTTTATTTCGATTTTTTTTTTTATATTTCATAAAATGTTATGAATAAAAAACGTCACGTTTTAAAATGTAGTAAACGCCATTTATTTTTGTGTATACATGACACTAAAACACAATTGATACGGCAAAATAATAATAAAAATAAGTATACAAATACTTATTTTTAAGCCGATTTCCGCTGTAAAATCTGCAAAATTGAAATTAAAATAAACAAAGCGGCTTATTTATATTGTTTTGTATTTATTAATAAGTATAAACATAGGCATAGAAACCGCACCATTTATTATTCGACAGCAAAAAATCGATAATTGTTACTGTATACAAATTAAAGTGAAATTATCGTAATGTGAGTTCAATAACTAGTTCCATCTGTCAAAAAACGGTTAACCCAGTGAACAGAGTGTATCTCTAAAAGTAGGGAAGGCTTATTATACTGAAAAGCGCCTGATTAAAAAATACTCTTGATTCTGTGCCTAAAACAAATTTTGATGTTTTTCCTGCAGTTTTCCGAATCTACATGCTGACTCTGGTGTCAAGTCACTACCAGGAGCTCATTGAAGAGAGAGTGGAACGCCTACGCACATTGATAAGCACCGACACGTGGCACAGCGCTGCGTAACATTGCTTTAAATTATTCCTTAGGCGCTTAGTATTTAATGACGTTGAGTAGAACTAGAAATAGCGGGACCACTATTTAGAACGAGAGAGATGAAAATAGACAAACAAGTCTCAGAAGACTTTCATCATCATCATTCTCCTGCCCTTATCCCAATTTATTTGGGGTCGGCGCAACAATACAAAGAAGACAAGAAGACTCAGAAGACTTTATCGGCCTTATTACAAAACAAGATTTATCTTTAGACTCAGGTTTAAAACACCAAGCCATTTTTAAATTTCGAACTATAATCCAACGAAGCTAAAGTTCTTATTACAAAAACTGACGTTAAACCCGAGTCTAAGTTGTCAATTTTGCATTAAGAACTTTACGTTTGTCGGAATAAAGTTCAAAATAGAGAAACTGGCTCGAAGGTTTAGGCTAGGTCTAAAATTAGATCTCGTTTTGTAATAAGACGATTCAAGTTTAGAAAAAGTGGAATCACCATTTCTATTCGTAATTATGTAGGAACCTCTTTTTACATGCTGGCTGACCAAATATTTTTACTGGCTGAAAATAATACCTTTGGTCAATCAACCTGTAACAGGGTACAATGTGGTTAGGTACTTGTATTTATTGTAAATAAAACTTTGTATTTGTAGGATACCGTTGTGTGTGTTCATTGTCACTTTGTAAATATTTTCATTATCATATAACTATTAGCATTAAATTTTTATGAATAAAACATTTGATAATTTTAATTATTAATTTTTATTTGGCATAACATTTCATAGAACCTTATCTTAAGAGTCGTTTTACAGTCCACTAGCGCCGCCAATCGAAAAAATGTCATAACTCGTAAATAGAATCAAAAATACAAAATGTGGTCTATTATTACTGTAGAAAAGGCAATAACGTAATTTTATAACACATTGTCAACACTTGAAATATAGCTGTTTAGCTAAATCGTGCATTTGTAACAAAAACGGCCGTTTATGTTTTGAATGCACGATTTAGCTAAACAGCTATATTTCAAGTGTTGATAAGGTGTTATACAATTACGATATTGCCTTTTCCACAGTAATAATAGAACATATTTTGTATTTTTGATTCTATTTACGAGTTATGACATTTTTTCGATTGGCGGCGCTAGTGGACTGTAAGAGGCCTCTTAATTAAATAAAAAATCTACATTAAACTTAATATTTACAATTCCTTTTTAATGTAACGTGGTTTTTCAATATATTTTTACTTAAAATTGTTTACATACAAAATTCCTACATTAAAAAAAAAAATATTTATCCTCACATTCAAATATCGAGAAAAATGAATAATAAGTAGTCAAATAATCAAGAATCAAGTTTTTTGTCTGAAATTGTTGGTCATGAGCAAAACCGTTCATCTTTGACCTTTTCATAAAATAGAATATTATTATATTTATAGAAGGGAATAACATCAGAACTCTATGGTTTAGATGATTTTCTGTTGTTTTTACGTCATTATGAATACCTGCTTAAGTTAAAAATTAAGATAGAATGTTTATGTAAAATCCTTAAACTAACAATAGCTTAGGCAGACATTGATGATGAGGTAAATACCCTGAAAATGAATAGGCAATTTGAATTACTTACTCTAAATAAACAATTTATATTTATGAATCAGTATTTAATGAAATTCACCAGAAAACTATTCTAGGAAACAAAATGTCTATGAAAATATATCAAAAATAATCTAGCGCTTGTTAACTATAATCTAAATAAAGGTAACTATAATGACACCGATTCAAGAAATGCAATACTTATTTTATTTTTAGTATCACTTTGTAATTTCAGATTCGGTTCGATTTCAATGAAAAGAACAATAAGGTTTTAAAAATTGGTACTTAATAGTTTTATGAAAATTAAAAGTATTATCTGTCACGTTAATATCATAATTATATTTTAGTAGTCATCATTTAGAGAATTTATTCCGGAAGCTTTATTGTGTACCAAATTCATAGTAGCTACACTAAAATATAATAGCAATCTTGAAGAATCGACTCTGAATTTTGTATTTTGCTTAACTACAGACGCCATTTAAATTGGTCCTGCCGCACAAATGTTGCCGCATACAAAAATATCACTATTATTTACACACTTAAAAAAAACATACAGTGCCTTTATGAACACTCCCTAATTTTGCCCTTATTCGTAAATTAACTAATTATGTAATCTAATCAATACTATTTTAGGCGGCGCCCGTTTCTCTTGAATACTTTACTGAACCGTCTCGCTCCATCTTCACTATCGAACTCCAGATGAGGATCACCAGGTACATTTGAAGCACTGGAATTAAACAAATAAATGTTAAAATAGAGAGGAGGGGCCCGTGGCTAAATAATAACAGCCGCACCGGTCGATCGATCAGGTTAAGCTACGCTTGCCGCGGTTGGTCTGTAGATGGGTGACCATCTTTACATACCATGACCCCTCCGTGCCTCGGAAAGCATGTTAAGCCGTTGGTCCGGGCTGTCATTCGTGGATCTTTGACAGTCGTTACGGGTAGTCAGAAGCCCGAAGGTCTGACAACCAGTCTTACCAAGGGGTATCGTATTACCCAATAACTGGGTTGTGGAGGTCAGATAGGCAGTTGCTCCTTGTAAAATACTGGTATTCAGTTGCATCCGGTTAGACTTGAAGCCAACCCCAACATAGTTGGGAAAAGGCTAGGCAGATGATGATGAAATGTTAAAAGAGAATGGTAGTAATTTTTCTTATCATATCGTCAACGCACTGAAAGGCAGGACCTTTCGTCTTTTACCATTTTAGCTTTTCTCCGATTTGAATTCTGTTTTACGGTTTTAACTTCAATTCGACTAACAAAATTGCTAGTAAAGACGCTATGAATCAAATTACATTGATAATTTATCAATATACATGGTGGGCAAAAAATCGTGGATCAAACAAAACATGGCGATAGTTGGGGTTATTTTCAGTAAAAAATATCTTTGTGGCAGAGCCCTAACTTGATCCTCCTTAAAAGTTATGACCATTTGTGTGTTTACAGTAAGGTTCTAAAGTTACAAATAATTTTTCGTGAGACTTAACAGATATTGAAAAAAGTGCCAATACTGATAAATCATGGTACCCACTATCATAAAAGCACTGTTGTAGTGATGGTACTTTTTAGGGTTCCGTACCTAAAGGGTAAAAACGGAACCCTATTACTAAGACTTCGCTGTCTGTCCGTCTGTCCGTCTGTCTGTCTGTCTGTCACCAGGCTGTATCTCAAGAACCGCGATAGCTAGACAGTTGAAATTTTCACAAGTTATGTATTTCTGTTGCCGCTATAACAACAAATACTAAAAACAAAATAAAATAAATATTTAAGGGGGGCTCCCGTACAACAAGCGCGATTTTTTTGCCTTTTTTTGCTCGATATCAAAAATGGCAACAGGTAGGCACTTGAAATTTTCACAAAATACTCAGTTGTATTTTAACTTTAATAATAAATAATAAAATTAAAATAAAATAAATATTCAAGGGGGGCTCCCATACAACAAACATGTTTTTTTCGGCGTTTTTGCCTTGTGGTACGGAACCCTTCGTGTGCGAATCCGACTCGCACTTGGCCAGTTTTTATTATTGCTTTTTTTTATTTAATAAAAAATAATACTGCATATAACCCCAACTATCGCCCTATTTCGTTTGATCCACGAGTTTTTGCCCAGCCTGTATATATCATCACCCTCTCTTCAAATGTATTTAGTACTTCATCATCATCATCCACATTCCGACTTCAGCTACTGCTGGGACATAGGCCTCTCCTTTCTTGTGCCAATCCCCAGGTTTCTGTGCCAGCCTCATTCAGCTTTTACCCGTGTATAGTAGTTAGCTTGAATATATTCATAAGAATACTTACTAAGTTGGAACAGCACCAAGAACAGCTCACTAGCAGTCTCCTTGGTGAGGAACGCGAGGCTGTACACGAAGCCGAACACCGAGTACACGATCTCGAAGTACAGGTACACCTTCATTAGCAGCACGTGTTTCTGGAACATTAAGGAATGGAAGTGTGAAATACAAAACTGTGGGAAAGTTAGGAACAATCGTATATTACTCGCTGAAGAGGGCAATAAATGAGCCATACATTTAATTAATTCCGATTTAATATCACAAAAGCATTAATTCAACACAAGATTTTGATCTTTATAAATGTCTAGTTTCGAATGATAAAATTAATGTCTAAAGAAATTACAATAATAACAGGAATAACAGGAATCGGCGACGCGGTAGGCCCAGAAAGAAACAAGAGAGATACAGAAATCCGCAGGGCAGCATGTGGCGAACTGTTGGGCAGTAGCGACCCCACGGACCCTATCTTCAGGGAGAAGTCTTGTTCCTCACCTCTGGCTTGCCTTTATTGGCCGGCTGGAGTGAACAATGACGATGAACAGAGCTCCCACCTCATTCTTGCCTTTATTGGCCGGCTTGAGTGGACATTCGCAAGAGCAAACGTGCTCGGAGGAAGGAAGTATTCCAGTAAGATGCTGGTAGGGATCTTGACCGTACTTCCGGGATTGTCCTGATAGCCGTGGAATACCTCTCCACTCCTCATAAGCACCTCAGGACATGTTGCCCCCTTGTTGCTACGTCACTATGTGCTAGCGACCGTTTCCGGGGGCCCATTGTTGAGTGTGCAAGTCACCCCCTGCCATTTTATCCGTGTATATATAAAACATTGATCAGGCAGGGGTCGTAGTTATTCCATAGTTCTTGGTAACCAGTCCACTTTAGCCACCCAAACCCATAGTCCAACTTTTTATTTTTCCATATCCTGCAATAGTCCTACACCAACCGGGGGTTATCCTTGGGTGCACTTGCATAGCGCATACAGGGATAATCGTCGGTTGGTGCCGCATTTCATTAAAATTTCCTAAGGGGCCTCTGCAAGTTGGCTTCGGCCCCTCGTACGCCTTCCAAAGGACCGGGACCCAATGGTTCCGAGAAAAAAGAAGAAACCATAATAATAAAAGAAATTACCACTCTTGCGTTTCTAGAAAGTATAATATTGCATATGTACGATTGTGCATATTTCTAAGTTTTTTGGCAAAGTCAAATAGCTACCTCTGGATTAAGCCCTCTGGAATAGGCATCGTTTTGTTCCTCAACTAGCCAAGCAACCATAAAAACATACAAGTGAGAAAATCCATTACCATGCAAGTTATAATATCAAAATATCCACTCACCCTATGCAACGCCACAATGAAGGTGACAGTCATGATGACCTCAACCAGCAAGGCGATCACATCGGTGATCAGCCTCGCGAACTCCGAAGCCAAGGCGGCCTGGTCCGACTCCGAAGAGTTTCGGATGTAGGATATGTACAGCGACAGGAAGCATGTCACTATTACTGTTAGCATCTGGAAACGAGTAGAACTTGGATTAATTTGTGGTAGTTCAGTGGAGCAAGGCTATTAGGTATACAGGCAGCTAACTTTAGGTAATAAAAAAAAATCTTTAAATCTTAAAGCACAAAAATTTATTAGGCAGTAGGCACACAATAAAACGAAAATTGGCGGTGTAATGGAGAGATGTAGGATATGTTTTAGGATGTAGGATGTAGGTGTATATGTGTATATATGTCCCTCCACATAGGAGGAACTGGGTGTAAAGTTCATCATCCACCATAAAAAAGGGAGGATCCTCCGACTAGACGGGTGTTGCGTCTGGTGGGTAACTGCCCCACGATGGATATCGGGACGTTGTATATAATTATGCTATTTGCGCCGTAAACTTTGCTTGCGCGAAGCAGGATTTTACGTGAAGTCCGTGTGATTCATAGTTCGCATGTGCCGATGTAGATGCCGCCACATGTATAACAAACAGTTTAATAATAATAATAAAATAATTTATTTGCGTAAAACATGGTATACAATTGGTGTTAAGCATAGGTCAGAGTGGCAAAAACATGTTTAGCTAAGATAAAACATAGCATGCAAAAATTTTATGTGACAGGGTAATTATCAATTTCATGTGAATAATTATAATGTCAATATTTATTATCCATAAATTCTTTCAAACTTATAAGCTACATTCATTTAGCCATTTGTACAAACAATTGTTTGGTATTTTATTATAAGTGCGCACACACATTTTTAGTAAATCATTTAACACTAGTCCATAAGGATCACGTCTGCTCCGAGGATATACATCGTTTGCTGTCTTGAATAATTGTTTATTCTTGGTCACAAACACTTATTCTAAGAAGTTTACCAAGTTTTTATCAAGTTTGCTTGACTATACATAAGGCAAAGAACCGTCGTGGTGTAACTTGAGAGTTCTGACGTCAGATATGTAGGTATTTGATTGATGGAATAATTGATTCGCGGAGTCACGATCAAAGTCCAAAACTCTGCTTATTTAGTCTTAGTATTTAACAACAACTATAATTTGTGTTCTATGAGAAGAAACAGGTTTGTCTATTTCGTAGGCTTCTAACGTTGTAACTTTTACAGGATAAACTGTAAATTGTGTCTTCTTACAGCAAGTCGTCCTCCTGTATGGCTGCAAAGATTCTGCTACGTAGGGCGGAAATTATTCCACGGGAGCATAGTAGGTACCGGGATTAAAATTATTATATTTCCTATCTCAGGTCATGGTCTACCCGTGTGCCAAATTTCATCCAAATCTATTCAGCCGTTAAGGCGTGAAAAGGTAACAGACAGACGGAAAGAGAAGAATTTTAATTTTACTTTCGCATTTATAATATTAGCATGGATTTTTATCGGTGTCATTCAGTGTCATTCTTTAAAAAAACATTCAAACAACAAAGGCGTCGACCGGGAGTGTCACAGTTTGTCGCTATAGGAAGTACATTTCCTTAGACAAGTTTCAATAGGCATACTAACTGTTCACTATTTTTAAAGAAACTGAAAAGAAATGGCCTTTGCCCTTCAATGGGCCAATACGGGCTGATTATTATATTATTAGTGATATATTTACCAAGTTTATATACGCGAAGGCAATGAGGCCCTTCCGTAGCGGGAAGCAGAAGCAACATCTTGTCAGCAGGGGGATCTCCACAGCATCCTTTATCTTGTTTCTGGAAAAGCACAAACATGTTTGATGTTAAAACATGAATTTCTTCTTCTTCTTAGCTCTTCGATGGCAAAATGGTTTTGGTGGTTTTTAAATTTATTTGGCCCAAAATTCAGTAACGCGAATACCGTTCGCTGACGCAGCCATTAGGTCCTCACGTGTGTAGATGACAGGGCATGCAGCGCAAAATGGGAGGTGATCCATATCATGATTACTAATATGATAAAAATTTCTTAAGTTTCTCTAGTGGAGAAAAGATATTGTAGAATTTTCATAATCTGTTACGTATGTATGGATATTAAATAAAATTTCTCTTTTCTTTTTTTACTTTCCGCTCAACCTCAGCAGTCAGGTTTCAAATGACTGTTGCATTTGAAACCTGACTGCCTCTGTTTATCACGAGCACAACATGAGTCCTCGTAAGTCGCGTCGAGACGAGAATATAAAACGTACAGCAGTGCTATTCTGTAAAAATATCACTGTGACAACTTAGGTGAAGTGAGCTTAAAGTGACCTGTCATTCCACCTGATGCAAGTGATTGACACTATTCAGTGACAGCTTACTTTAAGCTCACTTCACCTATGTTTTCACGGTGAGATTTTTACAGAATAGCAATACAGCAATGCCGCTGAAGACTAAAAATAATACGGTG
Source organism: Mesoligia furuncula (assembly GCA_916614155.1). Classification (NCBI taxonomy): domain Eukaryota; kingdom Metazoa; phylum Arthropoda; class Insecta; order Lepidoptera; family Noctuidae; genus Mesoligia; species Mesoligia furuncula. The sequence continues at coordinate 23,915,871 of OU744806.1, forward strand.
GTAAAAATTCCGTGGACAAAGAAAAACTTTTACAACAAAGAGGCTCTGACTATAAAGCTTTCTATGTACAGGACTGGCTGATAAGGAACATTTAAGTACAAAGGTTGGTGGCGTAGGAGGTCTGATAGCTATTATCAGCCCCTTATCGCCGGACGTCCATGTGAGTCACAATCTATTGATGTAGTTAGGGACTTTTGTACATCCACCATTTGTTTTAGATAAAACGTTCACTGAAATGCTTCCTATAATATTTGCATGCTATGATAAAAGCAGGACTGTTGCGCCGATCGCAAATAAATTAGGATTGGGGCACGATAATCATGATGATGATACACATATCACAGAGTTCATACTTACAGTTGATAGAAGCTGAAATAAAGAGGTTAAACAAAATTTACAAACTAGCAATGTTAGTTACCATCAGCAGGTTGTGTGTTTTGGTGACAATCTTCTTCTTGAATGTATAATTTTGCATAATACCTAAGGTCGATAAAGCAAGGCCCGCATAATGTGACGGTCAATCATACATGTTTTCCTCAAAGACTTCTGCGACATAAATCTACCCTGACCTGTGAGCCAGATTTATAAACTTGTTTTATATAATTCGGAAAGATATAACCGTTTCCCTCAGATGATGGTGTTTCTAGAGTTCATTGGCCTTATTGATCAAGTTCAAGTGTATAACTGGCAATGGCACCACTGTGACTAGACAATATGTCACAGAGTTTTTTATTTCGTTGGAAAATAAAAGAGCACTGTGACTCCTCGACTGTGGCGATTACCTCTGTGGTCTGTAGCAGACGGTCATCTTTGCCTATGGACAATCCGTCTGCGCTATCAGGCATCGCAGGTAGCTTAAATGTTTCGTGTGATTTATTGTGTACTATCTAAGTCCGTCGACGACGATACGGGCCCGTTCTAACGTTGTCCAAAACTTCGGAGTCTAAGCTGCACCCGATTAATCAACTTTTTCGAACGAAAGCTGTCAATCATATTATTTATTTATTTAAACTTTTCGCACATAAAGGTACAAAGGCGGACTTAATGCCTTAGGCATTCTCTACCAGTCAACCAGGGGTGGCGCTCGTTAATATGAATATAATACATATATTAGGCGGTCGGATCTATCATGTTATTCAGCTAAACTATCGCATATACGCGCGACGGTTTCTTTACGCAGGGATATCTTTGCTTTGTCGACATTCTACATAATTTGTCATCGTCACATGTCACTGCACTATGAACTAGTTATTATTGCAGAGTATCATTTAAATAGTAGGTATTACTGGCTAGTGGCTACTGCTGATACCGAGGCGGGTGTAGCATGCTAATGGCACTTAGTCGTCGTCCCATATTCCGGACAATTAGCTGACAATACTAGATAATGATCGCAGGCGACTGTCGGCTGTTATTTTACAGAGGAACTGCTCTACTGGGAGCGAGGTTATACGGGCGACTCGTTGCCACAAAATATATTTACCTACCTAAATCTTCATAGTAGGTACTTTTATGAGAAACAATTGAAATCAATATTTTGAAATCATCAAACTGTAATCATAAAATGATACCCTCGTTAACGAATGTAAGCCTGTTTTATGCATAATCAGCATAGATATCCGTGATATTCAGCCTACAATGTTCCCACTGCTGGGATACAGGCCTTTCGGTGAGAGGGAGTGGGCCGAATAATCCACCACGCAAGCCCAGTGCCGGTTGGTAGATGCCACATATCTTCGAATTTTGGTTCTGGGACATGCCGGTTTCCGCACAATGTTTTCTTTCACCGTTTTTGAGAGCTGTGGTGATGAAATAATTTACACAAAGTACCTAAAACGCTTGTTTGGGTTCGAAACTAATACCTACAACTCGTAAGTCACGGCAGTTACCACTGGGCCACCACTGCTCTGGCTGTATGCCAATCTTCCAAAAAACTGCCACCTCAAAGGAAATCTTAACTCACCCTAGCTTCATGCTAGCTTCGCTTACACTGGAACTGCAAAGCAGGTGACAGCCACTTCGTAATCGCAGTGACAACACGTAAGGCATAAAACAATTTGTATGCAGTCACATTATTGAGACGTAAGCGACGGGCGAGCATTCATCAGTTAAAGCACAAAACACGGAATTTTAGCGAAAGGTGCCCATAATTGTTTAAATATTCTTAAGCCTGTAGACTTGAACAATGGAACCTTTAATATCTTGGCATTTACGCTTTTGAAGTAAGTTACGTCACAAAATATGGGCATACAGCACCCTAATATTTCAATTTGGACCATTTTGAAAGATATCGCTAAACCATTGCTTCATATTATGTTCGAAAAATGTGTGCTCAACAACGTGAATAATGCAATGTATGTTGTTGAACTGTCAAAATGGAACCCATTGCTACTGATAGTGTGTTACGCAATTACTCCACTGCAGCTGGTTGAAATTGATAAGGATTATATATAATCTTACCAGCCAATGGATCAAGCAAATATATTAATGAAACTAGAAGGAAAATAAAAAGATCAAGCATCCACATTCAAGTTGATAAAAACTACGTGCATTTGGAGGATCCTATACAGCAACCAACCTATCGTAACTAGTGAAACTGTTTACTAAGTATAGTTCGTTTTTATTTTATCCCAGATACTAATCTCACATTTAAGTCTTTTGTGTTTGCGTTTTTTTAGTATAGAAGTTTGACATTACACCTGTCAGATTTAATCTGAGATTAAAAAAAGAAACTATACAGACAAGCTATTTGCGTTTAGTTGAGAAAAGGCTAGGCAGATGTGATGACAGAAATGCACGAAGACGAAACGTCAACGAAATAGAGGGACATAAGATACACAATTTCTATGGGCTGAATATATACCTCTTTTATCTAAGAGCGTTTACGTTTACGCCGTATGGCATTTCATACAAACTTTCAAGCCCTTGTTTTTCGAAATGAATGAAACTTCATACGCTTAATAAGCATGGTACAGAGGTCTAAAGAGTTACTTAAGAACATTTTCGAAATGTCTTATTTAAAAAAAGATAACCAGAAATCTCTCGTTTCTATGGAAAATTTAAAATCGGTCTATAAGTAACTTTTTAGACCTTTGTATCCTGCTTATGCGTATGAAGTTTCATTAAAATGGGTTCATTCATTTCGAAAAACAAGAGCTTGAAAGTTTGTATGAAATGCCGAACGGCGTAAACGCTCTTAAATAATAAGAATTTAGTTCTGCGGTTGAATGACCTTTAAGATTGGTCACAAAGACGACACTCGAAAACTGCATCCGAGTAAATCCGAAAATATATTTGATTCACTGCCAAGTATTTTATACAATAAGTTTGCGTAAATCTGTCAGTTTTACAAACAAAAAACACTGTCATCGTAAACTCTGTTGATATTTGTGAAGAAAAAAAAAGGATTGTTGTTGAGGATAAAAAATAATAATCTTACCGTATGGTTTTTTCCATAAAGAAGTTATTATTTAGGTTCTTCAGGAAATTAAGGTAAATCTTAATCGCGCTAAGTTACTTACTAATGAAGAATATAATAAAGAGTACCAAATAAAATATTGCAGATCATAGAACATTGATTATACAGGGTTATTGGTAAAACATTAACAACCTCTTAAGAGGTCATTGTACTCATCATTATGAACAACTTTTACTATGGAAACAAATCTGAAATCGCGAACAAAAATCAGCTGTTCCCCACATTTTGACGAGATAAACGAACATAAATGTAGGGAACAGCTGATTATTTTTCGCGATTTCAGGTTTGGTACCGTAGTAAAAGTTGTTCATAATGATGAGTACAATGACCTCTTAAGAGGTTGTTAATGTTTTACCAATAACCCTGTATACAGGGTCAAATTAAATTAACTAGCAAAACTCTACGTACGTGATGGATATCGATATTTAAACACGATAAAATATAAAAGAATCAATGTTTCTTTTTCAGGGTCAACGACCGCTGGTGGTGTTACTTGAAGTATTAACTCTTCGTATGTCCGGAACGTGGATCCACGCGAGACACAATTACTTTTTAATTGTTTCTGTAATCACGGCATTCAACCAGGTAATTGAGAAAATATGTTTATCGTGTTTCGATATCGATACCCATCACGGCCGCGGAGTTTCGCTAGCTAATTTAATTTTAAAAGAAATAAAAATGCGTTTATTGGCATTACAGCAAAATAAAAACATTATATATATTATTATATATTTATTATTAATATATATTTGGCCCTGTATATCCAGGTAACAGGACCATGATTTGCACGAGACTAAACCACAAAACGAAAAATACAACGATCTAAGATCCTCAATGGAGCAACCTGCAATAAAAACTGAGATGGATTCATTATACATTACCCTTTACCGAAATTATTGCGAACATTATCCGCAGATCAAAAGTAGATACACATCAAATGAATTTATCCATCCGGTCTACATACAATAAAGCAATTAAGTTGTTTTGTCAATGGTGGATTGTAAACCTACTTACAGAAAATAACAAACCAATAAAATAGAATTGTCTAAGCGAAACCTTAGGAAAATCAATATGAAGAATTACAGTGAGGAAACCGGCATCTCCTAGAAAATTATAAGACATATGACATCTACCAACCCGCACTGGGCCTGCGTGATGGATTACGGCCCACGCCCATTTTTTTTTCAGTATGGGTAATCATCAAATGACTCCTCCCGCTCTGGGTGGAGCGGAAGGGAGTGTCAGACTCTTACTGACTAAAACCCACCCGTGTTCCTTCCTTAGCCCTTTATGTTCCGGGGTAGCGGTAACCCTTTCGGACAATCCCCTCCTACTCACCGAGAGGAGCCTTGAGTCCCAGAAGTGGGAACAGCATAGAAAGATTATGCAAACTATCTCACAAAAAGATAAAAAATACACAGAAGGTATTATAAGAAATAGTGCATAACGAGGAAAAAAACACAAGATAACATAAATGTTTAACTGCAATCTTGTAAGACCTACGTATGTAAATAATGACATCATAATGAAACACAGTACTATACGCAGAACTCGACTAGATTAAAACTCCACCAACAGCAATAATTATTTAATTAGCATCGCCATACAATGTGGCAATGCTGCCAGCCTTTTGGGCACTGTTCCTGTTGACAGCGATGCGGACGAATTTTTTGTTGCCCTATGATTATTTTGCTTATTTTTTCATATAAATGTACATATTATTATTATTTTGAATATTAGTATAGATTATGTAAATATTATCGTGCTATGGTTTAATTGAAATAAATGTTTTAAATATTATATTATATAAATTAAAGTTTATATTATATTTTTTTTATCGAGGAATTCCTACTTTTGGTGCGTTTCGATAAATACCCCAATAATGGTGCCGAATTTAAAAAACCCACAGTGGCATTGTCAAATCTGCTGATGTTCAAGGTTTTTATCATTTCCGAATTTCAAATCACAAGCACATGACTTGTACCACAACATTGCAACATAATTTTTCTCGACAGAGGTTAATCCCACCATCCTCATTAGATGTCGCTTATGTAATGACTACGTCACATTTCATGGTACCTGGTTACGTGCTGTGTACGCCATAAACTATTACTATTAACGTCTCTATTTTGCACGTAATAATGTTCATAATCAAAGGAAATGCGGTCGGTTTAGCGAATAATTTGGGTTATTATTTTCGTACTGGGTTTTGCAAGTGACGTTTATGAGTGATTGATAATAATCGCCTAATTTAAAAATGTTATTAAAAATGGTATAATTAAATGAAAAAAAAAAAGGAAAATTGTTATCGCTGACGTCTGAGTAAGGGGAAAACAATATTTAACAATGGTATGGACTTTATATGGACTTTTATTGAAAACTTTTTTGGATGTTTTAATATTAAAGTAATAATTGTACCTCATTTAACAACAATAATAACATGACGAAGTAACACGTGAGATTTAATAAAAGCATTTTTTTAATGTCGATCCCAAATTATACTTTTTTAATGTCTCATCTTTACTGCTCATAACCGTGACGAAGCAATGTGCGTATGTTTGTGTACACATAACTGCAGAAACGTGACCGCCCGAGAACTGAATGATGACAGCTCATTAATGAACGAAGGCCGGCCGATTAGCTGTAATTCAACCGACGATAATTTCCGACAGTTTGCGGTCTCGGACCGAAAGGCATTGTTATCAAATTGTCATATTTACATAGTACTTACACAGGATACACGTGGATACACTGAAGTCTACCGCCATTGTCTAGGAAAATGTGGAGTTGAATTACTATGATAGACGAAAACAAGTCGCAGTAACGTTGGTAGTTAGGTAATATATCTCAAATAGGTAGTAAGGCACAATTTAAAGATTATGGACAAGCTAATTAGATTTCCGTGCCTAGAGTGAGCGAGGAATTGAAAAATAGGTACCTATTTTAAGAAACTATTGCCGTCGCCTTACCTCAAGTCTGCCCCCGTAGTGTGTGATAGGAACAGCTGCAGCTCAGACCGAAATTATCACAAAAAATTTGACGAGATCGACGTTTTGTATTCGCCTTTTTTCTCCTTGAAAACTGAGCCGATTCAATAATTTTTTACATTAACATTTTAGGTAAGAGTCTGTTTAGGTTCCTATATTTTTTTTTATGTTAGAAGCTTTCTAATTTGTCTAGTAGTCCTCGAATCACGGCGGTATAAAAATAGGGCATTTTTTGTAATTTTTAGAGGGCCATATTTTCTTTACTAATTAGTTGCTGAAAAAAAGAAAATGACAGGGACGTGTTTACAGCAAACTCGATTTTATGAAAAAAAAAATTACTATAGAGGCATTATTCAGGAAGAAAAAGGGGAATACATTTGTATGGAGAATCGCACGCCCTGTTCCCTCTTAAGCCACTGGTCCCAGCTGTCATTCGTGGATCTTTTCGTCAGAAACCCGTGTCTTTTCGTCAGAAACCCGAAAGTTTGACAAGTCTAACCAAGAGGTATTATTATTATTACCTTATTTCTATTATATTATCGCATTACCTGGGTTATGGAGGTCAGATAGGCAGTCGCTCCCTGTAAAATACCGGTATTTAGCTGCATCCGGCTTGGGCTGGAAGCCAACCCCAACATAGTTGGGAGAAGGCTAGGCAGATGATGATGATGGAAAAGTTAATTACGGTTGAAATAGACAGATGCTCAGTGACCGCGTGATCGGAAAACAAAGTGCGTGTTGATTTATTTTTAATCAAGTCTGTAAACAGACATACGAGTATGTCGTTGTATAAGATACATTATAAAAACCTGAGAAGATAACATTGTAAGGTAAAAAAGGTACACACGCCAGCACATCAAGGTACTACAATCTGTCAAATGTATTTAATAGATTTTCAACTTTATCGCTAAAGTATAAGGTTCAAAGTTGATTGGGAAAATTTTACAGTTTCGGGTAGCTTGATAATTATGCTGGCGTCCACTACCTACACAGTATTTCTCTCTATCCATAATAATATTATAAATTTGAAAGTAACTGTCTGTCTGTCTGTATGTTACCTTTTCACGCCTAAACCACTGAACGGATTTCGATAAAATTTGGCAGAGATATAGATTGCATCCCGGGGAAGGACATACCTAGGATAGTTTTTTATAGACATACCTCGTTTACCTATGTAAATGATGAATAATTTGTTTTTAACCCCCGACGCAAAAACGACGGGGTGTTATAAGTTTGACGTGTCTGTGTGTGTGTGTGTGTCTGTCTGTGGCATCGTAGCTCCCGAACGGATGAACCGATTTTGATTTTGATTTTTTTGTTTGAAAGGTGAATTAGTCGGGAGTGTTCTTAGCTGTGTTTGATGAAAATCGGTCCAAGATGGCCGCCGCCACAAAATGGCGGATTACATATTTTTTCACAACTCCCTTAATATGGGTATCAAATGAAAGGGCTTGACTAGTAGAATACTATACGATATTACAAATTTCAAATCCAAGATGGTCGCCACCACAAAATGGCGAATTATATATTTTTTTCACAACTCCTTCAATATAGGTATCAAATGCAAGGGCTTGACAAGTAGAATAATGTACACTATATTGAAAGGGAATGAGGAATATTAACTAACGAAAGGAAAACTAAAAACTTGAAAATATTTTTTTGTCTGATCAATGCTCTAGAATGATGAGGAAAGTGGAGTAATGACTGGTAACTACGACCACTGAGTTTCACTATTTTTATTACGAATGGAATTATCCTACTTAAAAAGCGTTGGTATTTCTACATCAGATAGTGTCGCAGTCCCATTTTATAAACTAGATCTGAAATACCTAAGATATCTAATAGCTATGAAATACTTGTACGAAATTTGAATAACTAAAGGAAGAACTAGAAAAAGGATATAATAAAACAACAAAAATCTGTGTAGTCTTAAAAATTATTCTACAACTATAAATTAATAATTCTTTTTTGACGGATAAAAAACCTGATTAAACACCAAATTACCTGAATCTTAAAACGCAAGAAAATAAAAGAAATGAAATACAAAAATTAAGGAGTCCCTACAAAAAGCATGAAATAAAAAATTAAATTAAAAATTTAAAAAACCCCCGACACAAAAAAATAATAAAATTAATTGTAAGTAATTGGAAAAGTATCAAATAATTTAAAAACCCCCAACTTAAAGAATCTAGGTAACGGGACTAAAACAGATAAATTCATATGAAAGTCGGGGGACCGTTCTGTGGAACACCTTCTATGCTAAGAGGTCCCCCGACTGCCATATGAATTTATCTGTTTTAGTCCCGTTACCTAGATTCTTTAAGTTGGGGGTTTTTAAATTATTTGATACTTTTCCAATTACTTACAATTAATTTTATTATTTTTTTGTGTCGGGGGTTTTTTAAATTTTTAATTTAATTTTTTTTATGTTCAGGCTTAGAGATATTGAAGGTGGTTGACTAATTTAGTTTAGTTGACGATGCAAAACCATTCTGAAGGTTCAACTGCGTTGATGATTCGATCGTGTATGTTGTCTTCAACACTCCTTGCCTTTTATTCATTTTTGTTTCCACGGTTATTGTTGACGCACTTTTTCATTTATATTTTGCGCAACCTTAATGATGATGACGCTTGCCATGGTTTACGTATTTTACAAAAGAGTCCAATTCCCACAATTAAATGTTACAAAGTGCGATGACAGACAGTTTACACGCTATGGTTCCCAACGGAAAGAATATTAAATAGACGTTTCACACTCATTGAATTCCATACTCATACTAGGATTTCCTTACAAGTTGACAACAAGGGGATTATAATGAACGCAAATGAAGTGCACAAGAATAAGGTGAATCAACTTAATATCTAAATATCTGTAGGTCATACAAAAATTTGGCTTAATGTAATGCAAAACTTGACACAGATTTAATTTTATAGCTAAAACGGAAAAGATAGACTAGAAACATGAGATCACTGCGAGATAAGGACGGTGTACACTAAAGATTGGAGGTTTAAAACCAGCGAACAGAAACAGATAATGATGATTTAATAACCAAAATACGTTTTACTCTATCAGTTGATACTGTAGAGAGTAAAATCATGATAGATGAAAATGAAGAGGAGCCAGACGATCTAGTAGCAATATTTAACCGAACGGTAAACAAACGATCGGACATTAAAATATTCACGGCGTCGGCTTTCTACTGACCCTTATTTCAATTCGTCCATTAACTGGGCCAATGACTGCCATTGTTGGAGACAGAGAAAATAGTCTTCGATCAAATTTGTTTGTATTCAAAATGGTCATGGATTCGCCAAGATTAAAACGTGTGAACGAATGTTCTTGATTTTTTTGCATTGGTTGTACAGGGTTATTGGTAAAATATTAACAACCTAGAGGTCATTGTTCTCATCATTATGAACAACTTGTACTATGGGACCAAACCTGTAATCGCGTAAAAAATCAGATGTTCCCCACATTTATGATCGTATAACTCGTCAAAATGTAGGGAACAGCAGATTTTTTTTTCGCGATTGTGGTGTATATTATTTACTTGGTCAGCTGATTGTTTAGTTTTAGTTACCGCATTATGTAAATGTTGCTCGATATTATTGCATTTATATAGTCACTTTTCCACTACCTATTCTGTAATTTCGCGAACCGCGTTTTGTATGTGTCGCGGTCTCGTAATCGCAAGCGCGACTGCTGAGAGTGGCCCCCTGGGTTCGATTCCCGGGTAGGGCAAAGTGTTATTGGGTTTTTCCATTGGGAATTTCTTAGTAACAGCCTGGGGTTTGGAAGTCGGCGGTGTGATTCCCGCGTGTCTCGGAAAGCACGTTAACCCGTTGGTCCTGCGCCTGATCTCTCTGCAGTCGTGTCGGATTGCCGTGCCATCGGACAATGAGACTGACGGAAGAGAGCGTGCACCTGTGTCTGCGCACACACTTGTTCACTATAATATCCCCCGTGCCGATGGCTGGTCTCTGCTGAAATTGGTCGCCATGGCCGAAATTCGGTTTGGAGGACTTTTTTTCTATTTAGCTCTTCATAATTGAAACTATCATGAATTAGTAATTTAAAAATTAATCGTTTGAAGGACACTGAACGAGACACATTACAAATTTTATTGTTAATATCTGTAGGTATATCGTCTGCGGGTGTTTAGTGTCCCGCAGCATGTTAAGTTAAACGAACTGATCAATTCCTCGATTTCCCAAGCAAACCATATAAGGACAGGTGCCAATATCATGTATAATTTGATTTAAACACACGTTCGTGCATGCAAATTGTTAAGATTTCACATTCAAACAGATATGTAAATGTCTTGTATATCGTATGTGAATCAAACATTTGCTTTAGTCGGTTTTGTTAGCAAGTTCGTGGTGAAAACATGTGACAAGATGGGAATGGAACAGAAAGTCAATGAGTCGAGGGAAAGTCCTTGTCTTGAATTTGGTCCTATTGTCGATCAGACGACCACGGCTAAAAAGCCTTTACAACTTTTGTGTCTCGTAAGTGCGATGTCTTTCTTTCTTCTGCTATTCCATAAACGAAAGACCACAGCTGAAATATTGCTGCCACCAAAATCAATTGCTTTTACCATTCGGCCCAGCACGAGTAGCATGAGTTATGACAACCATAGAAACGGGGTTTGTTAACGGAAGAATAGACAAAATGACAGATTTCAGAAAGATTTCTACCGTCTTAAGTATGGCGATGAAGAGAAGAAATGTTTCTATTCTTCAGTCGACAAAAGTCTACAATGTCAAGCATGACGACCAATTCTTCTCTACATTTGACAATTGAGGGTAGAAACATTTCTTCAAACTCAAACTCAAAGCATTTATTTCAATTAAACCATTTACAGGCACTTTTGAATTGTCAAGAAGTCGGTCAGTCAGAAAATATGAAGCTAGTTGCCCATTCCAAAGCGTAGGTACCTATGGAGAAGAACGGGCAAGAACATGGACACTCTTTTAAATTATATTTTTACAAAAATATTAGTTACATCATTAATGTTGAATGTATATGTTGTGAGAACGATGTAAAAAAGACGTACGCATTAAAAGCGTCCAGAGTACAGCAAATAGTAAGAAAACAACAATCCAAAAACAAAATAATTAAAAATAAGCCGAGGCAGCTAAGTGATCAGCAAGTGTCTAATAGTCTACATCACATTGGACTTAGACAAGAATCTATATTGATTTTAAAATTTGCTCCCCGTTGCCATGGAAAGAATAAATATGTCTACTACCTAAGTAGAGAGTAGTACGTTATTACGGTTCGCCCCGTGCTCGGACAGAAGAGATGTCGAGTTGGATAGAAAGAACTTTGCCTATTCTTGGTAGAATAGAGATAGAATTGGTCGTGCTACCCGAGCAGGCTATTATTTTCAAAATCTGCCTCAAAGAACAAGTTAACGTATTATTATTATTCAAATTAAGACAATTAAGGGGGTCTAGGTACTCGTAATAGGAGCATCGCGAGGGCTGCTTTGGCCAAAGAAATTGCAGAGTCATCAACCACGACTATTCTATCAAAAGCGAATGACTAAGGAGGAGGAGCGGGGGAGGTAATAGGTTAACTTCGTTTTGAATTCTTCGATTCCCATAAAAAAGGCCCAGACACTGATGCGTCTACGTATGCGGAAAGACCAAGATACGTTTTTATACAAATTAAATCGCGAACTTTGTTGCAAGCTAACCTTGAATTTGAATCAAATACAAACAAATAAAATTTAATATTCCGTTAGTTCTAACTAACAAAGAAGTACTTTGTCCCAGTTGAATACCTGAGTGCCTTCCCGTGTCATTGTCCTCATTGAATATTTTGATACTTACTAAAGGTGACAAATATACATACGTGTGTCAAAAAAGATTATGTGAGGATTTGTGTTGAAATAGTATCTATAGCTGCAAAATAACTCAGCCTAGACTTTGCCCCTGGGGTCAACTTCCAGTCTAACTGGATGCACAACTATCTTTAAATACATTGTAATAAAGTTTATTATACTGTGCTTTAATCTAGTGGCCAGAAAACAGTCAATTGTTTACTCAGACGGTGTCTTTTTATTGTCATTTGTTTTTCCAGTTCTATTATTAATTTCAAATGGGACTACGTCACAACTTGTCAAAAGATTACATGACATCTAGTTGCGACGTTGAATAAAAAACTGATCTTAAGTAATGTTCGTCTCAGCTCAGCTAAAATGTTTTTTGCCCCCAAATAAAACTTCTTGATTCTAATAGGTTTTTTACAAGAGATTTAAAATGCCAATTAAGAACGGTTCCAAATAATTATTGGTTAGGTCACTAGCGAAGAAAATGACAACCCAGAGATATATAGGGTCATATTAAATTAGCTAGGGCAACTTCGCTGATGATCGATATCCAAACATGATAAAACAAAAAAGAATTATTAAAAAAAATATATAAAAATAAATTATTTATATTAGGTATTTAAAAATAAATTATTTTTTTAGAAATTGTTTTAAATAAATTATTATGATATTTTTGTGGAGTTATTGCAGTCACTTGAATGAAACATCAGTTTAAAAATCAGTTCTTTTCTGTTTAAGCTTCAATAAAAGAAAACAGATTTTCTCAACTCATACGTCAAGAAACAACACTGCCAGCGGTCGTTGACCCTCCAAAAAATTTTCAAATTATTTTTATTTTATCGTGTTTACAACGCGGGCACATTAACTAGACGCTTGGCGTTGATGACGTCATTTTGGTTTTTTGGTAATATACTTAAAAAATCACAGACGTGATGGGTTATTATAATGATTAAAATTACGATAAACAAAAAAAAATTTAAACTAACAAATAAAAATAACAGTTTATTCCTTAATTCAAAATTACAATATGGAGGTATCGCTGGTCCCAAACTAGGCACGGCCTGAGTCTCGGGTATTTACAAGAATTACAAGGCAGATGTGAGTGGAAACGCTGGGAGGGACGCCTTAAGGCCTACGCAGATCGGGACGGCATGGCAAGGGATTTTGCCGTCAGTCAGCGCACACTAGCCGCTTCGATACCGCGGCATTCCAGCGGCTTCCCCGCTTCTCTACCCCCGCCGCCTCACCCCGCGGTATGTCACCTCGGAGCGCCGGGGTCCTTGGCATGCCGTTGCCTACCGCAGGACGCCACGATGACATCCCGCCGCGGGAGCCTGTGGCGCGTCTTTCAATGCCTTGCAATGAAATCCCTTTCGATGCCACGGCATCATTTTTTCTATATCGATACGTATGAATGTCTATTGGTAAAAATTTAAATCCCTTGCCATGCCGTCCCGATCTGCGTAGGCCTTTAGAAGGACATACGAGTACTATAATAGAATAGAATAGAATAGAATAGAATAGAATACTCTTCATTATGTACCTACACCATATAAATTACAGACATATAAATCTAGAAACTGTACAAAGGGTGACACAATGGGCGGTCTTATCGCTAAAAGCGATATTTTAAAGACAACCTTTGGATGGATTAAAAAGGGAAAGGACAGACAAATACCATTACATACATAAAGTATATTATACTAATATATATAAATATATACATATAATAATAAACATGAAACATGAGCAAAGAAAATATACCTAATGATGATGTTTAAGGAGAGAGGAAGTGCTTTTTAACCATAATTTTAAAAGTGGACAAAGATTGAGCACGCCTTACCGACACGGGCAAGTCATTCCAATATAATACTATAATATACTTCTAAGGCGTCCCTTATTGTTGATGTCTTCAGAAAAGTCAGGTGCGTAGTACTAGCAACCGGCGTGCGTGTATGATCAGATGGACAGAGTATGAACGTAAACGAGGCAAAAGGAGTATGTAGCGTGATGTGTAATACCTTCCAAAAATTGGGCTATCAAATACAAAAAGGTTTTTTCAAATCTGCCTGGTAGTTCAGGAGATTAGCGCGTTATTATATTAGTACCGACAGACTACCGTCTAATCAAAAGGTTTGGTCGATTCCAGTTTCCGCAACCATCAAGGCTGATGGTCAGACGAGATGCAAAACCAGAAATTCAACATACCTTACCAGTTTTGAAACAATGCATCCTTATGACTGCGAAATCTCTGAGAGGCAAAAACAAAAGAGTAAATGACCTTACTCTTTTGTTTATGCTAATAAACTTCAAATTCATCACTAGATTCTTATTTATTATGCAATTAGTGTCCGGTACTTTAAAACTGACCTCGATAATGACCTATTAGAATGTCAAGTCGTTTAAAATTTTAATTAAAACTCAAGGCGTTTGGCGAAGAACTGTATAATCAGCCTATAATGTTCACAATGCCTTCTCTATGATAGAGGGAAAAAGAACTGAGCAGCAAATTTGAGTGGAACTTAGATATCGTTGTCAAAAAGAAGAAACAGAGGATTTTATGAAATTTTATCTAACTTAGTAAAAAATAGAAATATGCTGTAGTTTGATCTTCATGGTAAAACGTTATCACCAGTTCCTGCTTGACAGTAATAATGGTAGTACCACTTAACCAGATGATCCTATTAATAAATTTTAGGAATGCATGAAGGAAGAAGCCTCCTCGTGTAGCGCAGATTGTTCCGCCAGTTACTCAACTGAACCGAGCGCTCGGCGCATCTTGGACAGTCACACCCTACACTTTATTTGACTGGCCAATTCTCCCTTGCGGTGGTAGCGCTAACAACCGCTTGGTTTGCGACCACTCCCCACCGGAGTCGAGCGTCAAGCAGCCTGCTGTGTTTCGTCGATGCGTGGGTGTTCCAGTGCCTTAGGTAACTTCTGGGCACGCTCGTTCCATCATAGAGCTCACCATCGCTTTCCATCAGGCGTGATTGAGGTCAAGAGCGGCTGCGGGCTCATTCAGCAATATAAAAAAAAATATATTGGCCCTGCTTGCAACTAACTACCGTCAAAATTGGCCTGGGTTTATATTAACCAATTTTGTAAGGATAGCCCTTTCCCTCTATACAGGACAGCCTGTTATTTCGAACGCGGTTGTGCTCTTTAACCCAACACATGTAGGTATATTGCATGTTGCAGCCAGGAATGCCGATGCATGCACCTAAGGCTTGCAACGCCGATTGGCTCATGCTCAATCCATTTAATACGGATTCCTCCGCTCGCATTTCACATAAATGTCAGTTCCCACTTAAGTATAATGTATGGAAAAATTTGAATGTATCAATATCAACTGATAAATTACAATTTTATTACTGTTGAAAAATAAAATTTAGATTTATAACAATAGAAATTCAATTGTGTCTCATTAGCCACAGTTGAGCTACTAAAAATGTAATGTGCGTACGGATAGCCATTATAGTAATCACTCAAATTCGAAGACATGTGAGGTCGACCAACTTGACTGGGCCAGTGTGGTAGATTATGGCCCAGTCCCTGTCTTAGACTAACCCCTAGCAGTATACAGGGTGGCGATTTAATCACCTGCCTCCGTCTCGGGGGGGTGATTCTACCCATCATTTTAGACAACTTTCGCTACAATGTTATCCGATTCGTGAAAAACAAACAAATTCCTATACAATAGTGAAAAGACTAGGTAGGTATTTTAATGCACGTATGAATTTTATTTTTTTTAATTTGTTACTGTGTGTTGAATTACCCCTTTGGCGAATGCAGGTGACTAATTCACCCCCTCTATAACAAAATTATTATTGTATGGCTGATTATGAAGCTAGGACAAGTTTTTTACTGACGTCATAAGTACATATTATAAAACATAATAAAGTAAACTGTCATAATTTGTAAAACAAAGTTTCTTGTTATCTATAAACGGTATAAAGAAACCCGTGCGTGTAACTTTATAAGGTTTGTAGCAAGAAAGACTGAGAACGTCATAAATTATTATGAATTCCAATGATTTCTATAAACCGTTAATATAAACATTCCTCAATTAAATAAAATAGGGGTCACCCAGACAAACCAGCTGCATCTACATAACAGTTTGTTTGCAAAGTATGGCCCACTCTAATATTAACACAGTTAGCATACCATCTGATGCTCCAGATGATTTATATGTTCTCGATGACGTAAAGCTACAGAGTTAGAACATGAATATATAACGGACAGAGATCAAGCTGCATCAAATTTAAAATTCCGTGAGGTAGGTATATTATTACCCTGGAAAGGTGTACAGAACAGGTCCAATGCTACCGGCAGCTACGACGGTGGTGAGGGTAAAATTTTGTTCTCTTTAAGACGAGCCATCGGTGTAACACTGGCAGGACAAGTGTGCGTTCTATCTACAGTTGCTCCCGAAACCTCCACAATTGCTGAGGATGGCTAATTCATTGTTTTAGTAGGTGAAAGTGCGACATTGAAAGAAAGCATGAATATTTTTAGCTTTCATTGTTTATCAAAGATGGATTGTGTAAAGAATGATAAGGCTAGAAAGGGAGTAACTTCGGAGATGACGGCTAATAGAGATGTATGGAAGAAGAAGACAAGAAGAAATGCTGTGCTGGTCCCAAATAAATTGGGATATAAGCAGGAGGATGGAGATGTCTTTAAAAGACGAAGGGTATTGGTGAGGATCTACGTGACGTATAGGAGGATCCACATGATGACGTAATATACTTTGTCGGTGTGGAAGTGCTGAGGCACGGCTTGATTGCCTTGAATCAAGTATAATCTCCGTTTGCTATCTACTCTTGTCCTGGTATATCGTTGAAGTATCTATTACAATCTTAAGTACAGATAACATTGTGACATTGAATATATTTATAGACATATCGGCTGTTAAGTAAGAAGTGTTATGACGAGAACTTGTTTTAGTAAAAGTGTGTCATCTTTTACTCGTGTGGTAGTTGTCTATAATTATTTGACACAATTTCTTTATGCGGGAGTCATTCTTTTCATACGATCTGTCCTTAATCGCGTAGTAATTAACTAACTTTGTGGTGGTCTGAAGATATTTATAGCATATATCCATTACAAGCAATAAATGTAATAAATTTCGCTCCCAAATCAATGTCGAATTGCGATACATAAAATTAAAATGCCCAATGCCTATGCCCATTTGCCCATCACAAATCGTTTTGATAGCCGCGGTGAATTGCTTATTGCCAAACTGAGTCTTTTCACTTACAGGCAAAAAGTTACCAGTGAGGGTATGGGAATGTGTTTCATGTCAAACTAAGGAGTCTTTAGTTCATTATTGCCAAAGATTGTCAAGTCAAATCAGGCCATGCCAATCACAGGTTTGGGACCACTAGTTGCTAGCGTGCTACTGGAAACCCGATATTATACATCAACCCCTAGATAATCTTTAAATATTGCTTTTAGCGGTAAGGCCGCCCATTGTGTCACTTTACAATCCGGGTGGTACACACAAACAGCTCAATTTTTTTTTATATCTGAAGAAAAATTTCGGAATCATATTATTATGCTTGTCTGTGTGGTGCCGGACTTAAAGAATAGCACCACCCCATACTTCCCGCGGGTGTCGTAAAAGGCGACTAAGGGGCGTACCGGAGAATGGGCAGCAGCGTTCTCTATGCATTCCACCACCATACCATACTGCGATCGCCAACCCGCCTGCCAAGCGTGGCGATTATGGCAAACCCCCCCCCTTTTTGGGGGAGGCCTATGTCCAGCAGTGGACGTCTTTTGGCTGAAATGATGATGATGATGATTATTATGCTGAATCAATGGTGTGAGGTTGCGCATCGACACACTGTATAGTATAGCACGTAAAATTTATACATTATTTTTTGTAATTTATATGGTGTAACTTGTAAGTACATACATAATAGTCTTCTATTCTCTCGTTCTCGTCCCGAGATAAATTTAGCATGGTCTTTCGAATCAGACAAGGCAAGAGCGTTATCAGTATTTGTGAAATACCGAAGACGATTAGATTATTATCAACAATAACATTCGAAATTCAAGCAGCGAATTGACTCACAGGTGATAAAAACTTTCACTGATGAATGCACGAAAGACACGATAACACTGACCTCTATAATACAAGTACGCTGGACTAACGATACTCTACGAAATGACAGTTGTTTTTTGTGCCGATTCAAAGCGCCCCGCTCGAAGCCCCAAGGAACTAAAATTGACACGTTCTTTCAAATGGACGTTGATTTGTTTACTTCGTCTCTGATGATTTAGGTCTAAATCGTGAAAAACTAGTTTATTTGTGTATTTTGTGTTTACTACGTGATATTTGGAACATTTTTATTATGAAAGCATGCGGATTTTGTAAAACTCGCTGCCAAAAAGACAGCGGATTAACCTTTCACAAGTAAGTGAATTTTACGACTATAAATGTTTCGATTGCTTATGTGAGCATTTTTATTACTATCTTATATTTAGAATAAATGTTTTCATTAATATCCCATCATATTTAAGTGTAATTAGGGCTCAGTTTTCACATTTAGTGAATACAATAATTTTAATAGGGTTGTAAATGTTCCATGTCGATAATGTGTCGATAGTTTTCTTCAGACAGTTAATAATTTTAAATTTACGTCTTTCAAATAGAAATTTACTGTCGCCAGAAATTTCTGCAATTTGATTACATACCTAAAACAAATTAGCAAATACTAGTTTTTAATTTCAACAGATAAATCCATACTAATATTATAGGTAAATTCGAAAGTAACTCTGTCTGTCTGTCTGTCTGTATGTTACATTTTCACGCCTAAACCACTGAACGGATTTCAATATTTGGCAGAGTATAGTTTTTATCGACATATCTCGCGGGCGAAGCCTCGAGCGGAAGCATAGAATTATATGTAATGTGTACTTGTTTCCGAAGTAAAGACCTAACATCAAAATAAAACTTGTCATCTACAATGTACTGTATACTTTAGTCAGTTTTACTTTAATTAAATACTTAATTTCAGATTTCCCACCAAATCAACTAAGCTGGGCTCAAAAACATGAAAATGGAAACTTGGAGTCTTAAATCGAATTATCATCTTTGTAGCAATTTCACTGCGACTGTTTCGTTAAACACTCTACACTTACGCTCTTCTCCATACGAACACGGCCTTTTGGAAGACTAGAATCAATTCTATTTTATTGTATGTTTGACGTTCAAAAGCCTATGTACCGATTTTAAATAAAATAATGACGTTCAAAAGTGTCTATTTCATTTGAAATAAATTATTTGACTTAGACTTTGTTATTTCTTGTGTTTTTTTCCATTAGTACGCACGCAATAATGAAAATGGAATCCCTCTCCTTTCCGCTAGTAATGACTACATGATAATGTTACAAGGTTCACTTTAGGCATTCAATTTGAGTGAATTTGATTGAATTTGTATGGACGCTGTTTGTTGCTTTTTGTTTCCTACATGGTTCAATTCTTCCAAATTGAACACCAAAAGTGACAACACAAACAACACAAAGTCACGAAGAATACAGCTGCCATTTGATTTACTAGGTTAGAGCGAAATGGCAACATAGTTTTTAGTTCATATTGCGAACTAATGTGACCCCAGTTCAGATTGTAAAACTAGTGTAGTTGAGCCAGGAGATATTAACTCAACCATAGTAGTTTTTAGGCTAAATTCTAAGCATATCCTCATATTTAAAGCTCACTGATCTGACCGTCATGCGCTATAACCTTACTAGGACACTATCCACTAGTTTATAGCGTGCGATCTGACCTCGCCCTAAAGAATTTTCAGGTAGGGGGCCGGCGAACTATTTTTAACTACGCATGATAATCCTTAGTTCATACAAACGTAATACCAAAATAATTTGTAATCCAAACATATTCTTAAGGTAGTGTGTATTTATTCCGATTAGATTACAGAATATCTAGGTTCCCAAATATATATTTTGAAAGGACTCTGATATAAAGACGAGAGTGAATTTCAAATTTCTATAGAAAACTTATTTTTCTCATAACTCGTCTTTAAATCAGTGTCCATTCAAAATATATATTTGGAAACCTAGATATTCTGTAATCCAATCGGAATAAATGCACACTACATTAAAAATATGTTTGATTTACAAATTATTTTGGTATTACGTTTGTATGAACTACGCATGCTCCGCCGGCCCCTTAACTTTTGCAGAGCAATTACACTATTACTTAAAAATGAAGCATAAAAATAACTGGGAGTGATCCGATATTACTCTCAGTGGGTATAACGGTCGATAAAATTCATAAAAGTATTTTTTTATCGTAGGATATATCCCATCTCTAATATTAGTTCTATGGTCCCTTCACATTGCTATCAGCGCCAAAATGGCGAAAATCAAATGGCTTCAATCTGTCATCCATAGTCTGCAGTCCAGCGTACTTGTATTATAGAGGTCAGTGCACGATAACCTTGACCTCGAAGGTATACGTCATCGGCATCGGTTCCAAACAACGCTCTTCTTTTGTTTGTTTTATAAACAGCCAGTGCTCAAGCTGTGGTTTTGTGCAGTGCGTAAATATAATAATAACAAACTTTTTGTTGTTTTTCTAACGTGTAAAACTGGCCACTACGCTTTGATATAAAAAGTTATGACGCCAATGAAGATTTGAATGATAGTTGAACACTGACCTGTGTTATACACTTGTATGATGTAGTTGAAGCTGTGTTTTCCTGCTTGTTATTTTGACTGGAAGCTTTCGGGGATTTTCTTCTTATTTTACTTTTATAATTTATGGATTTTTCAAGGGCAACGGTATTGAACGATTTTTGCTTAAAATATATTGAGGTATGTGCTCTTGAGATTTGGGGCCGGGACTTTTTTTTATGTGGATGTTTTTATGTTTGACTGAATTCTTGTGCTAAGCTCGCCAGTGTTTAGAAAAAGATATTCTCTTCTCTTATATGAATGAAGTAGTTTACAAAATAAGAAGTTTTTAAGTGCTGCAAATTTACGATGGCTTTGATTGCCCAGACTGGCAAGGTCTCCTACAGGGCCCAATGCTAATGGTGGATTACGGTCTTCACCCTTTCACAGAGATGAGGCCTAAGTCCCAGAAGTTAGGACATACAACTAATGCCTTTTCTTACTTTTGATGTGCAATAAAAGTTTCTCAATACCTGAGTCATCACCATCTTCATAAGAATATAGTATTAAAACATCATTTCCATGTCGCGGTATATAAGCACATCTGTAGTAGTTACTCTAAGGTTGTGTCCTCTTTGCTCAGTGAATCCAATACAACGGGGTTTTCGTCAAGTGTCTTGTGATTATCATGTTTTACAATAACGGAATATTATGAGGTTGATAATGAAGCGTTGAGAGGTAGAGAATCTTTTGGATAGTTTTTTCGCTTTTTGGACATAGTTTTTTTTTTACTTTTGGGAAAAGTTGGCTTTTCCCCAAGATGACTAAGTTAAACAATCATTTATTTGTTTAATACCTTTAAAAGAAATTACAGTTAAACAAAACAAAAAATATAATATTAAATGTGACTGGTGTTATGGTCTTCATTTTGTTTTGCCAGATTTTATGATGTAGGAATCCTTACTTTTGAGTTTTGATGTAGGGTTTCAACAAAAGAGATAAGTATGTAGGATCGTCTGATATAGTAGAAGTTTAGTAAGAAACCGATGGATGTTCTCAAATAAAATTTTATTTTATTAATTGAAAACAAACAGCTCGTTTATCATAGGTACCTATGCAAACCGGTCCAGACTTTTTGGTCCCTAAGATGTATTTTCTCTATATTAGATTTTGTATTTTGTTTGTATGTCGTGAGGAGAGTTTTGAGTATGGATGTCGATGGCTATAAGAGTAGGGGAAAACCAAAGAAACGATGGATGGAATGTGTGAATGATGATATGGTTAGAAAGGGGGTGACTATCGAGATGACGACTAATAGAGAAGTATGGAAGAAAAAGACATGTTGCGCCGACCCCGAATAAATCGGGATAAGGGCAGGAGAATGATGATGATGATGATGATTAGATTTTGTATGGGCTTGGCTTGACTTAGGCGTTATGGGAACTTTGACGTGTGTTTTAAGCATTTATTCTATCTAAATATAACATATGAAAGCATGTTTTATACAAAGCTTATCTCGAAGGCTATCCTTTATGTAAAGCGAATCATATGTATGAATAAGTTCAGGTTTTTTCTAACTGGTTCTAGTGCGTGCCAGTCTCCGTTTTCCTGTTCATGATAATTTATTAATATAATAGGTTCTTTCTTGAGCACACACGATATAAAAAATGCATGCAATGTAATTACGTAAGAATACGATATTTGTATGAATATAAAGAAGATTCATTAAGTAGTAGTATCAAAGGCGAGATTATTACAAGTTATTTCAAGATTAGATTCGCAAGGCTTTCCCGTTTTTGAGATGGAAATATGTACCTACATTTATTTGAACAATACCTATCTACTAGGGGTTTAGTTATTTATTTGCTGCAGTGTTGTTAATATTAGAAAAAGTAAAAAAAAGCATCGTTCATCATCGTTTTTAATTAATCAGTTGTTTTTGCATAGTCCCTTGTTTTATTGATAAACGTGACAATTTATCTTGATTATTACTAACGGAATAAAAAGGTGCTACCTAAGCCATTTTTTCTGGCCGCTTGCTGTTCGTAGGTTCTCAGTAATTTGCTTTTTTATGTTTACATATAGAGTTATGAGTAAGTAAAAATCATTAAATATTACAATTTTAAACGTGCAGTCGTTTACTAATTAGACGATACATTATAATATCACAGTTAATTGTTATGAAATTCTGTAAGTATGTAGGTATTTGTATCTCAGTGGCAAAGGATGTAGTAAATTATATTTACTACATACTTTATATTATTATGTACAGACGTCAGCACATCAAGCTACCCGAAACTGTCAAATTTTCCCAATCAACCTTGAACCTAATGCTTTAACGATAAAGTTGATAATCTATTAAAGAAATTTGACAGATTGTAGTAGCTTGATTTGCTGGCTGGCGTCTGTACCAAAATCCGACGATTAACTAAAAACAACTGTATACTTATACAAGTATTGTATAAGTCAGTGCCTAAACGAAATTGCAACTGTACCGGAATACAGAAAGACCTGTAGCCAGCAGAACAATGAACAGTTGAACAAACATTACCGTCAGCAAAAACAATTTTCGGAAGACGTTGAAAAATATGGATGTTACATTAACCTGTGGTAACCTTGACTGGCTGGGCTGCGTGTTTGGAAACACTTGTGTTGTCTAATTGTGTGCAATCGCTAGGATGAGATTTGAAGTGTATTTTGCGTATCAGCCGGTCCGGTTTCTGTAAAAATCTCAACGTGAAGTCACCTGTCATTTCACCTCATGCTGGGAATTGACATGGCACTAATGACAGCTCACTTCACCATAATTTCGCGGTGAGACTTTTTATAGAATAGATCGACTGCACCAGTAACTGTTGCGAAGTGAAAAAAGTAAACCCAGACACGATCGGACCAAGGTTCTGGAGTGGCGACCGCGTACCGGAAGACGTAGCGTTGGAAGGCCTCCCACAAGGTGGTCCAGCGACCTTGTGAAGCTGAAGGAATCCGTTGGATGCGGGAAGCACAGAACCGGTCGAAGTGGAGGTGCTTGGGGGAGGCCTATGTCCAGCAGTGGACGTCTTCCGCGTGAAATGATGATGATGATGAGACACCATGGGAAGGGTCCCAGGTTGTAGCTGCAGGCTGTCAGACGCGACACTATTGAATCAGGGGCCGTCAGCAAGATTGTCGTCGTACGGCGAATGACCAATGAAACTGAACGGGATCAGCACATCTGAACCGTGTTGTCAAGATCTGTCAGTGTTAATATTCCATAACAATGATGATGATACAACCCTTTTATTTTGTTCAGGATTTTAAATCATCAAATGACCCCTCCTGCTGTAAGTGGAGCGGAAGGGAGTGTCAGACTCTACTGACTAAAACCCACCCGTGTTCCTTCCTTAGCCCTTTATGTTCCGGGGCAGCAGTAACCCTTTATTGTCCCTTTTTTCGGACAATCCCGCTGATCGGGCAGGCTTCGGCCCTAACGGGTCCCTTCAATTTGATGCTGACATCTCACGTACGCGCTGTCCGGCACGGGCCTGGTCCTGAGCGGACGGTGAGCGGCTGGGACGGGAGGCTCTCTCCCTTAGCCATCCCGCCACCTCCTTCGCTAGCATGACTGCTTCCCAGAGGTGACTACCCACTCCCTCTCGCTCCGGACTATGGCTTGCACCAGGGCCGGGCGCGAAAGCTCGCCGCCGCTGCCGATCGCCTCTACGAGGACAGGCGGTGCTCCGCCCAATCGAGGCAGACCTCCACAGTATGCTTCACCGTTTCCTCTGGCCGATCCTCGCATGATACAACCCTTGAACGCAGTTTAGAAGTGCTATTTGCTTTCAATTATAATTGCGCCCTCATAGGTACCGATAGTTTGCATGTGTTAGGTTAGATATAATATTACTGGCGAGATACACCACCAGTTTAATACAATTACTCCCCGGGCCGCGGCACGAATTGATCTTTATGTGACAGTTATCCGTGCATGACTGACAGTGACACTAATCGCAGCTCAACGAATTCAACAATCGTGCATCATAAGTCATAACCTCATAACATTGATTTTATGTAACATCAATACACGTAATAGATGTCATGTCTGGCTTATCTACATATTTTTATTGACTAAGAATAACTTCAGTACATATTACGTCACATGTCGCCTATGACGTCATCTAACGAGTATTTCAACCCATTGACCTTTGACTTTGGTTACAATGTACAGAATGTACTCTTTGTGGTGTTTACATTGTACAAACAATGTAGATGTTGTCTGTCTAGACAGTTTTCAGGTATGGTGGGCCTGACCCTGAGTCAATAATAAAATTGGCTTTTCTTTTTTTTTTCGGGTGGGAAATCATCAAATGACCCCCTCCCGCTCTGGGTGGAGCGGAAGGGAGTGTCAGACTCTTACTGACTGAAACCCACCCATGTTCCTTCCTTAGCCCTTTATGTTCCGGGCCAGCGGTAACCCTTTGGGACAATCCCGCTGACCCGGCCGGCTTCGGCCCTGACGGGCCCCTTCCTCGATGCTGGTGGATTGTCTTGAAACCTAAACAGATCGACGCAGAAAAAAGTTGTTCTTAATGATGAGTACAATGACAACTTAAGATATTTTCAGTTATTTCAATTATACTTTGTAAAATAGTAAACATTACTTACATTTTCTTCAAATTCGGCCAGGGAATAGAACTTTTTGTGGGTCAAAGGTTACAAAACCACCATGAAAACAGTGGGCGTTCCGTAATCACTTCACCACTTCCCAGAAATCGGAAATACCACATCATAATCAACGGGTTCGTAGAAAAATCCAACAACCTATGTGTCACAGATAATTCAAAATATCCTGTTTACAGTACCTACCCAACAAACCCGTTTAAGGCTGGTTTTAGAGTCGCGCTGACCGCACGCTGACCGTCGCCGCTGACAGCCGAAACGTATGAAACGCACGCGCTGATAGCTACGCGTTATTCTAAAACGCTTCCTAGAAGTTCATACGTTTCAAGCTGTCAGCGCCGACGGTCGGCGCGACTCTAATGCGGGTTGCAGACCAAGAGCTAAGCTAAGTTAGTTCAGCTTAGCTCGCATAGCTGATGTAGTTTTTCATACTTCTGTTCATAGTTTACGGTCATTTTGATATCACATGATAATTATCATCCTACAAGAAGATGAATAAGGTAAACTAAATAAATAGAAAAGGCCGAAAAACTACAGCAGCTATGCGAGCTAAGCTAGACTAACTTAGCTTAGTTCTTGGTCTGCAACCCGCATAAAACCAGCCTAACATGCCTAAATCATGTTTCTATTTCAAATTATCAATGTAAAATGTAGGTACAATAAAAATATGTATATAGTAACGTAGCTACCTACTGAATTGTTACGGTTGAGATGATTAATTGGTACTTAATCATTTTTAATTACTTGCTCGTTTATGCACTAAGTACTCATAAGAGCATTAGAGCATGCATTTACAATCATGAATTTGTATTGAACAGTGCCTGTAATTAAGGGTAGGGCAGAGGACACCCACATTTGTCTCGTCCCGATCCTTGGTCGAACCAGCCCGCGCCACTGAGCCTGTAGCTTTAAATTCGTCCCTAATCCATCTTGATCTGATTCTGCCTGTCCCTTGTTGCCCTCCCCTAGCGACAGCCGTGATCTGTATCCCACACACAGGTGCTGGTACCCTTAGCGTCCAGTCACTTACCCATCTTTACATAGTATACAGGGTTATTGGTAAAGCATTAAAAACCTCTTAAGAGATAATTGTAGGTACTCATCATTATGAACAACTTTTACTACGGGAGCAAACCTGACATCGCGAAAAAAAAAAAAGGTGTTCCCTACATTTTGACGAGTTATACGAACATAAATGTAGGGAATAGCAGATTTTTTTTTCCCCATTTCACGTTTGGTCCCATAGTAAAAGTTGTTCATAATGATGAGTAAAATGACCTCTTAAGAATGTTTTACCAATAACCCTGTATAACAAAGTCGCTCCCCTTAAATCTTTTAAACTGCGCAACGGATTTTAATTCAGTTTTCAGCAATAGATAGAGTGATTCAAGAGGAAGGTTTATATGTATAATACATGCATATTGTAGTAGAGAAAAGCTGAGAAATTCAAAGATTTGTAATGTGATGTCGTAACAAAGATATTTTTGTGCGGTTACATTGCAAACGCTGCTGGCTAAACCTTACGATAGATCAAATTATGTACTACGGAATTGTATATCTTAAAGATATCGATAAAAAAGTCCGAGATGGTATGTTTATCTCCTAAGGATAACCCACAGTAACCATTTTTATTTTTTACATATTACAAAAAAAAAAATGGGTTATTTACCAAGCTATTTTAAACATACAGTATTATTCCTTATCCAATTAAATACCTACATAAAATACGTTGTGCATTTCATGGAGATCAAAATTACCCTTTACAGCATATCATTAAAATGAATATCTTAGAAGATATCAAAGATATAAAAAGCGGGGGTAGAGCGGCTGGCGGGGCGGTACGAAGTTCGCCGGGTCAGCTGTTTATTCATACATAAACGTTGCTTATAGTTAAGTAATGATTAGTGACTGTTTAACCATAGATTTTTGACGTTTATACGTCACTTAACGATGATGATGTTTATAAGTGTTATGCCCCGGAGGCCTTAATTTATTAAGGCTAGGATAGCTCGATTAAGCAGCCGACAACCTCCTAGATTGACCTGCGAGATGTCATTCACAGAGAAAAAACACTCACAGTTGTAGCGCAACCACAGGCACAGTAATACAAACGAACCATCGTATGACATCCACATTATTTTAAAGGTTTAATGTAGTGTGTAGGAGAGGAAGACCCTAGTGGCGACCTTAGTCTGATGTTAATTTTGTTATAATTAGGTCAAAATCTATAATGTGAACCTGGTCTTAAACTTATTGTGATTGTTACCTGTTGTATTTGCCTTTGTGAATAAATAAAAAAAAACCTACTAATATTATGATAAATGTAAAAAAAAACGTGTCGATAAAGCGTTCAGGAAGGTAAATAGCTAGAAACATTCAATCTGTGTGGTTCTTTCCTCAAAAGACCATTTCAGACACCAATCTACATGGTCATCACAGGATCTGACCAAGATTTTGTCTGGACTTTAAAAGAGACTGTGACCTGTGAGTTTGTTTCGGCCTTTCTTCTCAGAGTAGTCAGATAGGAAACGCCGACCTCATCTAGTTTAAAAAATAAGATTGACGTGTAAAAGTGTTTTTAAAAAACTACTTAAAGAAAATAAATGATTTATCAATTATTTGAGTAAGTAAAAATAAGTATGCAAGGTGTGTGTGGTTTGTATAAGTATGTCATGTATCAATTAGTTGAGTAGTCATCCTCATTGCTTTATGACGTTAGACGGAGAGGGAATTGTTCCCTCTAAATTGAAACTTTGTTAAGGTTCAAACTATCTAACTGTCTTGGACAAATACACCTCAGGGTGGTAAAGTTATTATGAGGTCGACTATACATGCGCGTTTGAGCAAAGGGTACGTTCAAGTAAAACCATTAATGCGAAGGGACTTTCACTGTTGCCTTGTTGCGTTATAAACCAGCAAATGCCAGATTTACCCAACCTGAGCATCGAACAGGCGACCCCTAGGTCACCGCGGTGTAGCAAGAAACGCAATTATTTATATTGAAAACAAACTTTATTGACTAAACCGAATTCACCGAAACGAAACAATTTGAAACAAAAGAACAAATCATAAAAAGTGATGATACGCAAAAAATCTGGGGGCACGGTAGTGCCCCCGCCAAGTCGAGCAAAAAGCGGCACGGCCATACCATCCTTTTCAGTTCAGTTCAGGCCATTTTCGACCCCCTATAACTTCGTTGTGGATAAAACTAGAGACCTGAATTTTCAGTAATCTTACTTTTTACAGTGATGGTTTGGGAATTTCCTTTAATTCTTTCAAATTACTCGTTTAAATTCTCAGACAAAGACGTGAAAGTCGCGAATTTTAAAACATGATTGTTCCAAACAACTGATTCAAATTACCAATTATGGTAAATTGGATCAATTTAAATGTATCAATCTTTAACGGTTTTCCTTCTTTCTTTAACTTTATTTAAGTGACGAATTCATAGTACCTAAAATTGTATGTCCCTAATCGTAAGTGCTATATCAGTCAATTTTACATCTATGGCCCACCGTCCGTGGCTACCGTCTATGGGTTTAAAAACAAAAAAAATATTTGTGGTCAATTTAATCATAAATTACGTTGTTAGAATGTTTTCATATTATGTACCTACAAATGGTAATTTAAATAAGCACGTTATGAATGTGTACCATCGACAACGATGGAAAATAGCTTGGTTTGTTGAAAATATAATAATGTTGATATGCAACAATAATCTAGATTACTAATTTTATTTATATTGAGCAGTGTTATTTAAGATGCCACTATACTCAGTTATCGAAGAATTCAATAAACTTTATTGGTAATTGATTTATACAGTGGTTTTTCATAAAACTCGATTTCCCGAAGCACTTTTCGAATTTTTTTACTCGCCTTTCAATTCGGAACGGTGTTTCTGTGCGTGAGAACTAGACGTTGTTCGTGTAGACTAGCGTCTAACTGCTCATCACTGATACTAGCTAAAAACATCAAAGCGTTTTTATTTTTTCTTATTTGATTTGATGGTGTTTAGATACCAATACCATCACTTCTGCAGAGTTCCGTTAGCTAATTTCATTTGACCCTACGTGATTAGCACATTTAAACCTCATTCAAGAGCTGTCAGTGTCATTATTGTTGTGGAATATCGACACTGACAGCACAAAATACAGACAGTACAGAAGGCAATCTACATACAAAGTGCGCTCGAGCAACGCACACATAGACACCGCTCACGGACACGTTATCTCGGAGTGGTTGGGAGTAGTGCGAATGCGGATGCCATACGCTTGAGACACGCGTCTGTGAAGTGCAAAAATGGAGCAACGAAAAAAATGCCTATCTAAGCTCGATTTATATAATAGTTTCCTATTTTGAATCAGTATAAACGAAGTAACTTTTTTGTAAGGTAAATTCACGCCACCAACTATTACGTAAGTTGGAAATGTGATTTTTTGTTTGTGTAGATATTGTGTCGTTTTTAGTGTCATCTGATAGGGTTAGGTCTAAAACGGATAGGGCAAAATAAATTGTGTAAATAGGGCAATCCGTTTTGAAGTTATCAGGGATTTTCGATAGTGAAAATTGACAAATGTAAAATTTTGTATATTATTGTTCTGTAAACTTTTTGTACTTTTTTTCTATGTTTATTGTTTTGTTTTAATATTGTAGAATAAGCTCAACAATAAATCAAACAACTAGACACGAGTGCCACTACCACGATAGTTTTTTTGTGCATAAACCAAAGTTGACAACCCTAACGCGACCGCCGAGCGTAGGTATGAAAAGTGAAGTACATACATGTGATTGCCTTCTGTACTATCTGTATTTTGTGCTGACAGCTCTTGAACGCGGTTTAGATTGCTGATCGCGTTCAGTTTAATTGGAGAAATTCGCCCTTAGTGCGTATGAGTATGTTAGACTGTCAGAAATGCAGACGATTTCTATTGTTTTACAATAAAAATAAAACAGGTTAACCAATCGTATGGGTCATTTAAAAATGTAAATATTTATCTTTAAAAATATGTTGGTAGATAATAGGTAGGTCTAGGTATGGAATTAAATAGAAAAAAAAACCAGCCAAGTGCGTGTCGGACCACGCACAGTGTAGGGTTCCGTAGTAGCCCGTTATCACAATATAGTACGTTGTTCTTTATTGTTGTTGTTGTATAATGTTGTGTATTGTTGTGTAATGTTGTTCTTTATTCTGAATACCTATAAAAAAACATATTTTGTTTTTCAATGCAAGTCTTTACCCGTTATATACAAGCAACTACTTCATCTTAGTCACTTTAAAGGATTAATGCTAAGGATTTTGTATTTGGTACAAAATTATCCAAAACTTAACGACGAAAAAATTCAACGATTATTACTGCTAAACTGATAAAGTTATCTTAACCGCTATAATTTTCCTTTAAAGTTCATGAAATGCACTATCATTGTGAATTTTTCCAGATTTTTCAAGCCAGCAGTTTAGGTTTTAGAGGGGGGGGGGGGACGCCCAACTGGAACAAAAAGGGCATTGTCTAGACTTGGCCATTTTTAAACACGATGCTATGCAAAAAAGTATTTTACCATTATTTTAAATTCTATTTTAGTAATTATCTGATGCAAATAACTTTGTATCAATTCGCACTGTAAAAAATCTTTATTATTTTAGTATCTGATTTGATGCTAAACATGGTTCCGACATTGGATTTGGTTTCGATGTTGCCAAACCAAACCTCCTTAAAACAACAAATTCAAATCGATTAAAAAAAGCCCAGTATACAGTTCAATCTCTCCATTGTATTTAACATAGTTTTCGTCAAATCACATAATTAAAAATGCTAATAAATGATTTAGGACATAAAAAAGATACACTGACGTTTTATACATTATTTCTGGGGAACTTATAACATATTGATCGATTTCGAATGAATCGATATATAATTTTTTTTTTATGGCAACACGAGGCTTAAAATATATTGTGTCAATTTGTCAAAATGACAGTTATCATATCCACTTTGTTTCTTTATATCGTGAGTGTTGTTTTTGTGAGTTTTATGGCGACTACTTTGGTTTTTTGTTAAAATGGATTCCGATTCTTCTCTTCTTGACGACCCCGCCACTTCTATGAACCCCGAACCTTGTATTTACGTTGAACCTGGCACACTTACGAACACCGAACCTCGCCCTATCGTTAACCCCGGCTTGAATGTGGACATGGATTCCGTGTTGCCTCACCGTGATACAACTTAAAGCAAGCAATTTATTTCAAAGGAGGAGACACAGTCTCATTCTAATGGATGTGAGGTTAATTGTATAACGTTGGATTGCTCCTCGTTTGGTAAGTTTTTGTTATCGTTAAATCTATTATGATTTCAAAATCATTAGATTTTGAATAAATATCAAACGCTTATAACACTAACAATATCTATTTTTTGGTTTGTTTAGATTGAAGACGATAGTTTAGTTTGTCATCCTTGCTGGACTATGGCTCTTCATCATTCGAAGACACAAATAATAAATGAACTGACAACTAGCAGTGGTCATCGTCGAAGTATCTGTGTCTGCTGTGGATGCTCTTTGTTACGGACAAGATCTCATAGGCTGCATACTGAGACGGAAAGAGAATCTCGTATTAGGAATATGGTGATGGAACAGATTGCTCCTCGTCAAGTATGTAACATTTTAATTAGAAGTATCAAATCTAAACACATCATTTTAATTCGTTTTGTGAAACGAATACCCGTGTATGTCCCGTGTATATCCGTGAATGTCCCGTGGGAATATCGGGATAAAAAGTATCCTATGCGTTAATCCTGGTTATGAACTATTTGTGTGCCAATCTTCATCCAAATCCGTTCAGTAGTTTTTGTGTGGTTTTTTTTTATTACTTCTGATATTTATTTATTTTGTTATAGTTACATGGATCCGATCAAGTCTGTCATACCTGCTGGCAACGAGTTGATCGAGCTGCTGTCCGTTCCACTGAGGCTGAAAGACATATAAACTTGCCTTTGTATACCAGAGCATCAGGCACTCAAAGATACTGTTTTTATCCAGATTGTCATTGGACCCAAAGGCTAGCTGTCCCTAAATGGCTAAGGGTGAAGTTATTTGTTGATTATAAATTCTATGTGCCACAACTGTAGGATTTGCTCAGTACATTTATACAGTAATGATTGGGAAGTTCTAGCTGATATCCAGTCACCCATTCATAGTTTTAATGCAGAACACATCCAAGATTTTGCAACATTTGTAAATGAGCGATAGTTAATCCTGGATTTTTCTAATATAGAAACTATATCAGATGAAGTTTTGCATTATTGGGTTGGGTTGAGCAAAGAGCAATTTGGACAACTCTATTTAGCCAGAAATGCAAAACATTTGCCAAAATAAAATAGCGCTTGCTGCCTATCTAATTAAATTGCGAACGGGTGATAGTGATCAAAGGATCTCAACACTTTTAAATATACTTCGCACTACACTAATGAGATTAATGGGTCAAGCTCGAGAGATAATAGAGCAAGTATTTGTCCCAAATAACTTAGGCAAACAGATTTCCTTTCTATTAATGTAAACATACATAATGTATCCTTTCCGAGGCTGGAATATAGTGATTTAATTCTAATTACATGTGGAACGTATCAATTAAAACAAGCATGTTCTTACTATGGAGAACACATAAGAGGCGATGGTTCCTATACCATTGAGCTGTGCAGAAATACTGGCAGCAGCCAACTAGAAGGTTTCCCGCTCCCTTCAGTCAACTGCAGTTTATTGTGTGGGAAAATACAAAGTAGACACATAGTAGGAAAACATATTTTGTTTATATTATTATATGAAAATAACACTGAAGGGAGGGCAGCAAAAAAACAATATTGCTGCAACTGTATGGTGGGCTGTAGAACAGTAGGTTGCCGTGCACATATTATGACCATTATTTGGTTTTTAAGTTGGGCAAGGTATCAGGAACATGTTAATCCACCTGCCCAGTTCCTTGACTATGTACTTATAACATATGAATCTGATTAATAAATATAATTTAAAAAAAACATGTTTTATTTCATACATAACCTGTGTCAATTAAATGTAAAAAAAATGTCTAAATATACATCTTGATACAAAACTAGGTTTATAGACTCATTCTTACTGATATGAGCTAGTAAATCAATTACATACTATTAGCTGAACTGTTTGTTTACGAGTGGCCAAAGTCCTATAGAAATTGGACAATCCCCTTTGCACTTTAAAGTTTAATATTTCGTAAATGGAGCATTAAATCGAAAAATATTTTGAGCAACCCCAAAGTCATTTTAGAAGACCTGTTCATCGATACCCCACACGATGGGGTAGATAACGAAAAACATATTCATCCCCACTTCACATGTAGGGGAGCTACCCTAAAAAAATATTTTCCAAAATTTTATTTTACATATTGATACCAAATTTCAGCTTTCTAGTGCTAACGGTCACAGAGATTAAGCGAGGACGGACAGACGGACAGAGCATGACATGGCGAAACTATAAGGGTTCCTAGTTGACTACGGAAACCTAAAAACGAGATAATTCTACGAAAAACAAAAATACCCCATACAATTCCGAATATAGGCATGGCCCTTGTGGCATTTCTTACATGGTTTTGAATGTTTTTTGGATTGTGGATAACATCATCAGTCTATAAAAACAGAAATCCTCTCTACACCTACATAATAGGTATGCTTTATACTTTCATCTTCGTTTAATAGTTATTACACTTACTTAATACATCCTAATTCGAAATTCGCGAAAAAACTTGGGAGGCCTCGCATTTAGAAATGATTAGTAATGCAATGCTATCAGCCAATGACCTCAAAGCAACTATCAAAAGAAAGATGAAATTGACTAGGTACAGTTTTTTATTTCAATATTCAAAAAAGATAGTTAGCACAGTTTATCAGAACAAAGTCTCCTAGATAAGCTATGTACATAATCAACAGACTGAAATTAATAACATTGTATCTTACATAGGATAAAAAAGAATAATAAGCCTTGTACCCGTGTTATTAAGGTTTGATATAACAATGGCATTATGCATGTAATTAGAGGAACCTGCCTGACGTATTGTCTAATTTGTTCTATATTTAAATTGCAATTCTTGCCAAGGCGAGATGCGGAATTCGCAGGATTCCATCGCGCTGTTCATTTCGTTTAGTATTTGCAATATTGTGGCACATTTTTAAACAACTCAATCAACTACAGGTGTTGAAGGAAGATAATCATAATCGTTAATTCTATAAGTAAAACGTTTTCTAAGAACAGAGGGGCAATTCTCGTAATTTTAAGAACATTCACAGTCAGGGGGCCTAAAAAGGTCACTTTGGAGAATCATAAAAAGATGACATTATGAATTATAAAATGGCGAAGACAGTCAGTGTTTTTCTTTTTTTTCGCTGCACTACGTAGGTACAACCAAAGAGATTGAGATTGGATTTGGATTGGATTGATTGGTATTTTAGCCGAGACAAAAAAAAATAACCGAAAAATGCTTCACCAATGGGATTTGGTACGATTAACTAAACAGTTAACTGTCCATTCTGTTATCCTTTTATGATTCTGCCAAAGTGGCCTTTTTAGGCCCCCTGATCTAACTATATAAGTCTCAATCTGTCAAAAATACCTGTAATTTCACTACATTTTTGACAAGAGTTTAACATTGATTGTCGCTGAGATGAGATGGCAAAAAGATTTTGAACGTCTTAAATTACGAGAATTATCCTTTTGGTCGCTGACAAGAAGAGTACAACCAAACTCATTACAAAAATAAAAAAAAGAAGCCATGGTTTTCTATTATGTCTTCTCTACTATTAAAAAAAAAAAGAAAAAACAACGCATGAAACAAAGAAACGTACGTCTGTCTCCATTAAATCATGAAATATGTAAGTACCAACTTTGTAGTTTGTATTAACATTAAGGATGTGCTTAACATTAAGAGCGAGTCGTAAAAGTTCAAGAAGTCATTGTTATTTGTTGTTCTAATGATAATTGGGCTGGCAGCTTGTAACTACATCGTTATTAGAACAACTCCTAACGAAGTTTTAGACGAGTTATGGCGCCCTGTTTACTTAAATGAAACTCGATCCAGTCATAACAGATGTGTATTTGTATCACAACATAGTATACAAGCGACAGCAGAGGAATACACGTTTACGCAACACAAAGTAACATCGTGTTGATATTAAATCACATGGAGTGGAGTAATAATGGTTTTCATTCCCATTCAAATTCAGACTAACTAGCTAACTACTGTGTACCATAGATATAATGCTCTAGATCACTGAGTGTCGTCTTTATAATATTTAATAGTGGGAACCATAGACAATTAGTTTGGTTCGTTAGTCATCGTTTATAAATAAACCCCTAGAATGGCCAACTAGCTTCATCTTTCTGACTGACCGACCCCTTGACAATTCAAAAGTGCCTGTAGTTGGTTTAATTGAAATAAATGCTTTGGCTTTGAGTTATGTGGCACTTCTCCATTATTTAACTTTTGACACTTTTAGTTTGGGACCCTCCCGGTTTTCGAGATACAAACATGTTCGTTCGCTAGTCCGATGACTGTTGGGTTATTGCTGTTAATTTAATCTTTCAATCATCATCATGGCATCATCCTCCCAATATTTTTCAGACACATTAACCGGTTGAATACAGTAATTACAGAAACCATTAAAAAGTCAATTGTGTCTATTCACTTAAGTGATAAGATAACTCATCTCATTCACAGAACATGTAACACTTATGTCATTGATTTTGTTAAATATTCTATCATATTTCAAGGTCCGTTTTTTGTACACTTTAACCGGTTTATGAACATCAACACGAAAACAACATTGATATAATAAAGAAACTTTTTGTTTACTGGACTGTGTTGATTCTGAGGAGATTAGGTACTGTATATAAAGAAGAGAAGAAGAAGAAGAAAGTGAAGGAGATGGAAGAGAAAATACGTAATAGGAAAGAAGTAAGCACTGAGAAAATGGCTTATCTGATCTACAAAGTGTTATTGAAATTACTGTAAACCTCTTAATTGTACTCATCATTAGAAACAACTTTCATTATGGAACAAATATAGAAATTGCAAAAAATTTAGTTGCCCCATACATTTATGGGAACGCTAGCGAAAATTTTCGAAACCTTACTGCGGAAAGTTCTTTTCCAGAATGAGAAATAAAAATGGATGTAGAAAAAATATCTAAGTACTTCTATAACCAGAAGCAAAAGCAGGTTCAACCCAGCGATGGTGACTGAAAAAAATATTTCAGGGAACTCCATTGAGATAATGATAACAGGATCTCCACTTCAGAGCCTGTGCTTGCGCGAAGCGGTTAGCGTGCCTATAAATCATCATAATAAAGTAGATACATCAAACAAATATTGGTTAAAACTAAGTAAATCTCATTACGTAGAAGACGCAAAGACTGGATGTAGTCGATTATAAACTTGTAGTCAAAGTATTTTTTGAGGGCAAAGGTCCTATACAGGACACGAGGACAGTAATATTCTGATGCCAAATCTAGTACCTAGTTACAGCCAACAAAAGAGATAAGTGTCCAGGATCTTCGGATATACTTAAAGTTTAGTAAGAAACCGACGGATGTTCCCGAATAAAGTTTAATTTTATTATTAGAAATCAAACCGCCCATTTATTAAATTAAATTTCAGTCGACAACATCCATCAGTTTCTTACTAAACTTCAACTATATCCGACGATCCTGCATACTTATGTCTTTTGTTGACTACACAGGGACTGGAGACCATACTCCTTGTCAATCGCCATTAAAATTTCGATCACAAAAATTCTGTTGGTCCCCAATCCAGGCTTTAATATTTATTACTGCTTAATGGAATATTTAACGACACCAAAAGGAACCCGTTCGTTCGTTATCCATAGAATTACAATTAATTTATGGTAAGTTCGTGTTCTATCGGGTTTATGTTAATACCGGAGAATTAATATCGGTTTCCTCAAAACGTGATGACGATGATTGCTGCACCTGTTAAACATTTTTACTACATACTCACAGCGTATAAGCAAATGCCCTCACAAGATCCAAATTACTATTACAGTAGCATACAATTTCTAAACGCGCAAAATCTCAAGAAAACTGGAATAATTTCTAAACATTTCCGGTGCAAAAAATACGATACTTTACGTTTGACGCAGCTCTAAAACTTCAAGCAAAAAAAAGGTTGGCAATGTCACCAAAACACACACGGCCCAAATTGCGTAGATTCGTAAAACTTTCGCTCACAACACTTACTTCAAACTAGTTTCGATAGAGGTGGACATGACGCGACGGCGCGTGCGCGAACTACAACGGCTGGTGCAACACTGGCCTGCCGCCTGCGCAAGAGTAGACGCTCCGCGATGCTCGGGTTGCTGTTTTCATAGTGTTATAACCCGTATTTATTTTTGTATAAAGAAAATGTTGGATAAGATTGTTATCTATTGAAGGCAGAAACACAGACGCCTTGTTCATGTTCTTGAAAAACTTATCTACTTTGTATAGGTACTTTATTTGATTACCCGGAAAAAGCCTAAAACAAAAGTCTTAAAAATCTAAAAAAAATATCCTATCATATAAACGTTCTAGGTAGACTAGGGGTGTCAAACCTTACTATAGACAAATTCTCAGACCTTAAAATAAACAAACACACTAAACTGTCAACTCCATATTATACCTTTTCCTGCAGATAGGCTTCTGAAGGCTTCACAGACGCGTGAGAAGGGCAGTGTTATGTATTATTGTACGTTTCTTTCCACAATTTATCTTGTTTTATTCTTCAGTGACTTTCTGAGATCATAAATATTATGGTTTAATTTTCTTACTGTTACAGAATAATGTATTGTGTTGTAATCGAGGAAGGCATCTTTAGTCCTATACCATTTGTTGGTTTATAGTAAGTCGTAGAACTGAATTTTTGCAATCATACTAACAGATTATCTACACTAAACAATCAAGCACGATATACACGGTTTGAAACCAGTCTACAAACCAAGGTGACCTTGAGGTTGTAGTTGTTGCGAGATGCCTGCTACACGGTTTAAAACCAACAACTTCTTCTGCCACTGGTTTGCAACGCAGGCTGTTTCTACCAAGGACGTTTAAAGGTCATACGAAATTTGGTTTCAAACCACTGTCTGCACTGTTTTAAACTTAGATTTGAAACCACCCGTGAACCACCCGTGTATATCGTGCTTCAGGCCATACATGAGAAAGAGCTTGATGAGGGAAACATTTCCTATTAGTAGTAATATTCATATTATTTGTTTTAATATTAATTATACAGGATGAAATTGAATGGAGCGCTAAATTAAAATATTTAATTCAACGTGCTATAAAGTAAATTTACGGCCAAAATTGGGTAAATACCGCTAGTTCACCGTGTGGCCAACTTGCTTCATGTTGTGAACTCTGCGATGAATGGATTTCTTACCGGGCGCGCGCCAAAATTGATACTTTAATTTTATTATTTGTTTCGAAAATTTAGTTCCTTTATTTACTAGAACGACGATAATTCGTATCTACTTGAAGGCAATAACTTAGTTTGCACTATTTAAGAAAATAATTACACGACTTTTTTAAGGAATTTAGATTTGGCAAATGACAATTTAATAATGATTATGTAACAGTTACTGCACCTTCCCTTACTTCCCTTACTTCCCGTGGGTGTCGTAAAAGGCGACTAAGGGTCTTACCGGAGAATGGGCAGCAGCGTTCTCTATTTATTCCACCATCATACCATACTGCGATCGCCAACCCGCCTGCCAAGCGTGGCGATTATGGCAAACCCCCCCAAAATTGGGGGAGGCCTATGTCCAGCAGTGGACGTCTATCGGCTGAAACGACGACGACTGCACCTTCTATTTCGATTTGGCGCAAGTATTCAATTTCTTCCTGTATATCTTCAATAGCTGAAGATTGTGCCAGATGTTCAGAAACACGTGTAAGAAATGTCGGTTTGAAGTTGTTGAATTTTATAACTAGAAACAATGAGGTTAGTCTAACTGTGTGACGTCACGCACCTTAATCAGTCTAATACATTGTTGTAGTTCTAGCAATCACTGCATAGCTACGAAGTTCATTTTAGCATTCTTAGCAACTAGATCTATACTTTGATTTACTTCATTACTTAGTCTAAGAGCCATTTGGGGTCGAAACGCTCGGGTCATGGGGCCATGTGCGCGTCTACTTCTAAGGAAATTTCTCGCCGACTTCGTCGATCACTTCACGTGTCCCGAGGGCTGGGTGGGTCGTTCTTTGGCAAAAGATTTAGCATTGCCATTCAACGTGGCTATGCTGCCAGTCTTCTGGGCACGTTCGTTTCCGGATGACAGCGATGCGGACGAGTTTTTCGATGCCTAAGTGTCCCTTTGTTTTTGTATTTATTTGTAAATAGTTAGTTGGATATTTAATTTAGTAACTAATGTTTATAAATAGTTTTAAATCTAAGCAGTACCTATCTAAATAAATACCATTTACTTCATTATGAACTTTATTTTATATCTAACTTACTAAGGCTTATGAAGCGTATCCAAGTATTCATTTTGTGATGTGAAATTCTCTATTGTTACATTTTTTGAGTTCATAAAGTTTTTGTATTTAACTGATTATGAAACACATATATTTTTATCCCGACATCATAAATCATCAAATGGTACTTTAAATAATTTCCTAGTTTGCTCTTTCTTTGACTAGGAGTTTCTTGTTAGTTTCTCATAATACCATGTAAGTAGGTATGTTCTTGTTATCTTTCTCATCTTGCTTCTCAGCAACTAAAACATTGTAAAGTATTTAAAATTTTATTAAAATGTTTATCATATTTACAATGCTCACATCCTCACGGTCAAGTGCTTTTCTGATGATGGTGGTACTTCGTTTACACTCTGGTCCGATGCTGCTCGTATGCTATGTACTGGATCTCTCTGCTTTCCTCTCTCACGTAGACCACATTATGTACCAGGAATAGGAGGTAGATGTTCAGGGCTGTGGAATAGAAATACAATTGGGTTAATATTTGGTTTCTGTTTCTAAATGTATTGGCAACTCTCTGTATACTGGTGTCAATCTCTCTATCTAATAGTGTCAACCGCTCTGTATATTGGTGTCAATCTCACAATAAGTCATCTTTTCGCATGATGATTTGTAGAGACCGGATCATATGAAAATTAAGTGCCAAAATAAGCTACATAATACATTAAAACGATGTCTTTTTTGTTTGTTTAATACGTAATAAATACATGCTCGGTAGTAAGATTGTGCCTTCTATCCCTTATTTTGTTTTATAATGACTATGTATTACATTTTGTATTTTTCTAGTTAGAGTTAATATAAAACATGCACACTCAGCAGATTTTAGGTAAAACAAGCAAAAACCTAAAAGAATGCCAAATGCATATATGTACATATGTATGCATAATCATGCGTTTGCATAAAATCCGGTCTCTAATAATTTTATTTTGCTGGGGCTGACACAAGTGTATTCACTTATATTCCAAAGCTAGATTGTTGTCAGACTTTTTGATATTTTAATAGGTACCCATTGCAATTACTGTTTCATTCAGAAACAGTAATTGCAATGGGTGAGTCTGCTATACGACTGGTGCATTGAAGCTAGGCTACCTACTCAAAGATGTTTTCATTAATAAATGTATTGCATAACCAACATAAATAATGTTCCCACTACTGGGACACTGGCCTCCTCTCTCTGAGAGGAGTGAGCCGTTATCCAGCACGCGAGCCCAGTGCGAATTGGTAGATGTCACCTGTTTACCTCACGATGTTTTCCTTCACCGTTTTGAGAGCATTGGTGATGAAATAATTTACACAAAGTATAGAGCCTGTCTGGGTTCGAACCTCAGGCCTACAACTCGTAAGTCGTCCGTCCCCACTGGGCCACCACTGCTTTCATATAAATGTATGTAGGCAAGTTTAATTTAAAAAAAACATTATATTGTAGTGTAACATTACACATATCGTATCGAATTGTGTTTTGAAATCCAAATATTGTGTGTGCTATCATTGTGTTGAAATGCGTCCATGAAAGTGCACAATCGGCATTGATGCAATTCGAACACCGACTTTATTGCATAAAAGTATTGAAAACACGTAAACTAAAGTATTTAATCGTCCTGACCTTCGAGAATTTTAAATGTCTGGCCTGTTAGCTAGAGAAAAAGTGTACCATGGAACTAACATCTAGAATTTTTAGCAAATAAGGATACCTACCATCGATATATGTTAAGCTATGTACCAAAACCCCCTATGTACCTATGCTTATTGAGGTAACATGCATGTTTAAACAATGATCTGTCAAGCCTATAACATTTTACAAGACCCAAAAAAAAAAACAGAATTTATATCAAACCGAATTTCTTACGATGCGCGACGGCCACGTTATGGTCCACCGGAAAGGTCTACCTATGCAGTAGTATCTGCGCAGGTAGGCCGGACCGTGTATTGGAATAGACCTGTGCACTGTGCAGTTCTTAGATCGAATACGACTTGTGGTCCATCTGCACAGCCACACCTGCACAATTAGACGTCTCCGGTAGACCTAGCGTGTTTGGCTTATATTATACTCGTATTATGTGATAATTAGTAGCCTTGGTTATGACAAGTGAAACGACAGACAAAGAGATATCAATAATTAATTAAGTACTAACCTACAAAGAAGATATAAATGGCGTTTTTCTTGTACTCCGTGTAGTCGAAGAAGGGCAGGTCAGCGAGTAGCGTCATCAGTTGGGAGACGGTCGCAAAGTAGAAGTAAATCTTCAACATTAATGTGTTTTTCTGCAATTATAGTAAGCACATCATTTAGTTAGGTAAGCTGTTTATCCATTGGAACATTAATTATTTATCATTATACAATATCAGAGTCAAGGTTCCACGACTTTTATTTCTCACGCCTGATATAAAAGTATTAGCAAAATGCATGAGAGTATGTTAGTGTTAAACTACGTGGTAAGCTTTCAGGTAAAAAGCTGGAAATAAAAGGATGAAAACATATTACGTAGGTAATCTGTTTATCCATAAGTCGTTTTATACTACCCTCTAAAGCTTAATGATAACAGAAGCCACTGATCCTGAACTGCAATGGAAAATTTTGCAGGCGTAACGTTATAACTACGCTTCAAAATGGTTTAGGCGCATTAGGGCTAATTCTCATTTTGGCAACCGACTCGCTATTGGACTACTTCTCATTATGGCCACTTCTCATTTTGGCTACTTCTGATTAGGGCTACTTCTCACTTGGGCTACTTCTCATTAGGGCTAATACTCATTAGTTGACCCGTAGGTGTCCCGCAGGGTCTATTACTATTCAACAAAGGCGTTTGATTAACTCTATGTATGAGCATCGATCAGTAGCAGTACAGTCCACACAATAACTGCTAATGCCGCAGTCGCTATTATAACTGAGTAATGTGCCGCGTTCTCACTAT
The DNA here is from genome assembly GCA_916614155.1 of Mesoligia furuncula. NCBI lineage: Eukaryota > Metazoa > Arthropoda > Insecta > Lepidoptera > Noctuidae > Mesoligia > Mesoligia furuncula. The sequence continues at coordinate 23,958,924 of OU744806.1, forward strand.
AGTAGATGTTTCCATAAGGTTTGTCGATCGTGAGCTCGGCTACCATCTCGACCTGTTCTCATATTACAGTTCCTGTCCACTCGAGAAAACTTGAGCACTGATCAGTGAACTACAGTCAGCATAGTCTGCCAATTCCGCAGTCACTATGAGCGGGAGGTGTACCGCAGGGTCCATTACGGTTCAAAAAGTGTCTTTCACTTACCCTATGTGCACCGATTAGTAGAACTACAGTCAGCACAATCTCTGCCAATGCCGCAGTCACTAAGCCGGGAGGTGTACCGCAGGGTCCATTACGATGCGCGGGCCTGCGGGCGGAGAGTAATGGGTAGCTCACCGCCCGATCAGGACCAGGCCCGTGCCGGACGGCGCGTACGTGTTCCACGCGCGCCTCAAAGAGATGTCAGCATCGAGGAGGGGCCCCTTAGGGCCGAAGCCTGCCGGGTCAGCGGGATTGTCCGAAAGGGTTACCGCTGGCCCGGAACATAAAGGGCTAAGGAAGGAACACGGGTGGGTTTTAGTCAGTAAGAGTCTGACACTCCCTTCCGCTCCACCCAGAGCGGGAGGAGTCATTTGATGATTTCCCATCCTCAAAAAAAAAAAAAAAAAAAAGGGTCCATTACGATTCAAAATGCGTCTTTGACTTACCCTATGTGCACCGATTAGTAGAACTACAGTCAGCATAATATCTGCTAAGGCCGCGGTCACTATGACCGGGAGGTGTACCGCAGGGTCCATTACGATTCAAAAAGCGTCTCTTACCCTATGTGCACCGATCAGTAGAACTACAGTCAGCACAATGTCTGCTAATGCCGCAGTCACTATGACCGGCAGGTGTACCGCAGGGTCCATTACGATTCAAAAAGCATCCTTGACTTACCCTATGTGCACCGATTAGTAGAACTACAGTCAGCACAATATCTGCTAAGGCCGCGGTCACTATGACCGGGAGGTGTACCGCAGGGTCACTGTAGTGCATGTCTCCGTGAGGCTTGTCACTCGTCAGCTCATCCACCATCTCGTACATTAGCATCGGGAACGCTACTAGGGCCAGTGTCTGTAATACACATTGGAGAAACTTTATCTTTAGTCTTTAACATGGGAAGAAGTAACAATAATGCTAAACGTATATTTCAACTGGAACACGCTGCTTCGCAACGCATTTTTATACCAATATGCAATGCAGCCCGTACATAATGTGGGTTGGTTCATAGAAATATACAAAAATGTTGAACTTGGATATCTGTAATGCATTGTGTTGCAGCGCGACCCGCCCCAATCTGCGTTAGCCTTTGCAGTATTCATATTTTGGATCCATTATTATGGTGCATATTACAGTGCATCACTGGGTGATATATTATGATAAGTCATTAAGTGCTAAAGAGGGCGAATATTGTTCAGAATTGAGTAAAACACACACATTTTATTTTCTCGCCCACATCATTTTATTTACATGACAATTACTCCTAAATTTTCTTTGCAAACCTGTACTAAATGACAAACATATTAAAATGTAGCTATTATATTTTGGAACATAGGTACGTTACTTTAGTTGTTGTTTTGTCAAAACTCGTTGGAATTTAGTGCGAGGTAGGCAAGCTCAACCTTGTGATTCTCAGAAGGATTGGTCAAAAATAACTTCTAATATTGACTCCGCGAATTATGAGGCAGTGGTAGATACCTGTATTAATTATTATACGTCATGAGCAAACACAGATCATACAGAGTTGAAGACTGTTATCATAGTTGAGTAATCTGATGAGCTAAAGTATACAAAAAAAAAACTAAGTAGGTACTATTGATATTGATACTATCTGAAACTTATTAAGTATCTGGTTATTGTTGAGACCTTGATTGACACAAAAGTAAAATAAATGAGTTTAGTCGAGGATTGAGTTAAATGGCGATTGGAGAGGCCTATGTTGTACAGCAATTTACTGCTAAACACAGATGAAGATAATGATAGAAGGCGTTTGTAAATCAGAGTACCCCGGGCCTAAAAAGGCCAGTTTTGCAGAATCATAAAAGGATAACATATTCACAGACAGTTAACCGTTAAATTAATCGTATCAAATCCCATTGGTGAAGCATTTTTCAGTAATATTTTTTTGGCTGTGCTAAAATACCAATCAATCCGATCCAAATCCAATCCCAATCTCTTTGATAATACCTACGTAGTGCAGCGAAAAAAAAAAACACGGACTGTCTTCGCCATGTTACGATTCATAATGTCATCCTTTTATGATTCCCCAAAGTGGCCTTTTTAGGCCCCCCATTCACTAAATCCAAGCACTCCAAGTTATTTAGATTGTTTTTAATACAAAAGTCTTTTGATTCCCATTTTTAGTACTGGACTTGTTCTCTATGTCTATATAAATAAAATATAATAAATAATCAAAGTTTTTATATGGTACACAATAGTGAAAGGCTACCAGGCCAGCCCACGTTCTGTAGTCTGTAGCTACCAACCCGGTTGCACCAACAACTGTAAGTGTAACTTTAACGGGACCTGGTGCCCTTTTACTTACCAAACTTTGCGTCTACCTTAAAATTATCATTTCAAAATAATGGTAAACTTTACATACCAGGCCCCTCCGTGCCTCGTCGTGGTCATTCGAGATCTTTGACGGTCGTTACGGGTCATCAGTAGCCCGAAACTCTGACAACCACTCTTACCAAGGGGTATCGTATTACCCAGTAAATGGAGGTCTGATAGGCAGTCGCACCATGTAAAAATACTGGTATTTAACTGCATCCGGTTAGACTGGAAGCCGACCCCAACATAGTTGGAAAAACGCTAGGCCGATGATTTGTTATGATTTTCTGAATAACTTTGTTTTGTATCGTCTTCTAAATCAATTGTAAATAATATGATAATTTCATCCTTACTAATATTATAAATTCAAAAGTAACTCTGTCTTACTGTCTATATGTTACCTTTGCACGCCTAAAACACTGAACGGATTTCGATAAAATTTGGCAGAGAGATAGATTGCGATATTCCCGATATTGCCAAGGGATCGACACTTATGCGGGTAAAACCACGGAGCGATGCTAGTAATTTATAAGAAATATACAGAAATTGTAAAAGATGAAGATGTGAACTTACTAATAAGAATTTTCCAGAATTACTTGCATTATCTCCTGTTTACAAGCTTAATGAGAATTACTCATTAATTTATTTACCATGGTACAGTTTATCTAACTTTAAAGTGACGTTCAAGAAAACTGTGTTTCCCTAGCTGTTATCACTAAACACAAACACATCATTAAACATCTCAATGTTAATGCTGCTCTTTTAGACCGGTCGGCTACCAGTCTAATCGGATGCAGCTGAATGCCAGTATTTTACAAGGAGCGACTCCTTACCTGACCTCCACAACCCAGTTACTGGGTAATACGATACCCCTAGGTAAGACCGGTTGTTAGACTTTCGGGTTTCTGACGACCCGTAACGACTGTCAATGATCCACGAATGACAGCCGGGAACAACGTAATATGCTCCAGTGCTCCTAGAAAATATCGTGAAAAGTCCGACGTCACACGATACCTACGCGTCAGAATCCACCTAGGAGCAAAACACCTAATTATTGCACTTACTAAGTCAGCGTATCCAAACACAGTAATCCCAACATAAGTAGGTATACAGAAACAGCACTTCCTGACTACTGGTATCTTAGGACATTTTAATTTACACAGATTCTTCATATTTCTTACACTTTACATACATTTCACATCAAATCTCATCACTGACTGTGTCTGAGCGTCTCTTATCCAAAATTGCATCCTCTTATACCGTCTTTTATAAGATACTTCCGCTACTTAAAGACACATTCATTCTAATATGTGTTGTACTTCTTTGCTGATCCATTGCTGTGTTTATAAGGATACGGTAATCTACCTACCTTGGGGTAATGATCAATGGATGATGCGTTACTGAGCTGTGTCAGCAATGTTCTTCTTTGCGTTAGTCGCTTGGTACAATGCTTTGAATGAATTCCTTGGTTTTCATTAATTTATAAACTAACATTGCATTGCACGCATTCGTAAGGCCGTGTTTTATGAATAGTAAAACTGGCTGAGGTTTTACAGGATGGACAATAACATCATTTAATGGACATACCTAGTTTAGTTAACTTTATTAATATTTAAAATTAATCACTCATATTTTTCTTCACAATATTAATCAATGCATAAAACACAAAAGTAAAGTTTTCCAGTTCTTCCGTCAAGAAGCGACAAGTGGCGCCATCTGGTTTGCCGACTGCGAACTAACCCACCTACATAGTCTATTTTTAGATTTCTAAGTAACTGTCCACGTTGATAAGCAAGTCCTTTGTCCACTAGTGGACGTCTTCCGACTGATTCGATGATGGGGGTATATTTAATGACCACGTATTCATGACCTGTTTCTGTTGCTGAGCCCGACAGGGTCCATATTGATCTTTAACTTTGTTATACCATCTATGTAATACATATAGATTGCAATAAAGGATTGAGTATTGAGTATAGGTAGTTAAGTTGGTCATAGGTGTCTCGGGTTCCGCTCTGAGCACGTATTTTTAAAATTAGTACAGACGACAGCACATCAAGCTACTACAATCTGTCAAATTTCTTTAATAGATTTTCAACTTTATAGCTATGAACAAAAGGTTCAAGGTTGATTGGAAAAACTGACCAGTGATACGCGGACTCGTACAATATAGAGGTGAAGTATCAGGCAAGCAGGAATCTGAAACTCCATTTTTTATAGGTCTATGGTAAGATCTAGGGTGGCCACAGGCAATAGTCACCATAGAGACAGAGAAAAACCCGTAAAATAACCTAATAATGGTGTATTGAAAATGTTCTCTTGGATTTGGACGTCTATTTAAAAATGGTGTATACAATTTGCCATCCTAAAACACAGCGTAACCTGAGGAAAATTTCCGTAGAAGAATATCACGAGGTCCTTAGGAGGAAGACGTCATCAAGACCAGAGAAGTGTAGCACGGCTCACGTCCTCCAACGCGAAGAGTCAATGAGATAATGATGCCTTAGGGCTGCCAACTAACCGAGTCTCTTTTCTGCCTAACAATATCTGGGGCCTCAAAAAGACCACTATGACAGATTCATAAAAGGTTAACATTATGAATCATAATGGACCGTTAACTGTTTAGTTAATCGTATCAAATCCCATTGGTGAAGGATTTTTCAGTTATTTTATTTTGTCTGTGCTAAAATACCAATCAATCCAATCCAAATCCAATCCCAATCTCTTTGATTATACCTGCGTAGTACAGCGAAAAAAAGAAAAACACGGACTGTCTTCGCCATATTATGATTCATAATGTTATGCTTTTATGATTCTGCCAAAGTGGCCTTTTTAGGCCCCCAGAAAAGTGAAACTAAGTGCACTATAGTTACTGCGAAGATTTGATGAGATCTTCAAACAACGTTACGATTTCTTCACTTTTATTTTGATTGAAAGTCCTTACATAAATGTAATTTAGACGTTCTGATTCTGTAAAAATCTCACCGTGAAAACTTAGGTGATGTGAGTTTGTTTCTGCTAGGAATTGACACTATTGACAGCTCACTCCACGCTCACGTCACCTAAGTTTTCACGGTGAGATTTTTACAGAATAGCTCCGCAGTTCCCGACTAAGGCCTGATTTTACCAAAGTCAGATATCTTTTATCCGCGGTATAAAATTGTCATCAGACAGTTCTAGTATGGAAAAACTGTCAAAAATTCAAAATTTATTCTCAGTACTTATTCTTTAAAATTATAAGAGTTTGGTGAAATGCGCCCTTCATCTCACTGTTTTTTTTTCTAAACAAAACAGCCTAATCAAATATCTGACACCCCGCTCTTTGCTTGCTTGACTGTTCGAATGGAACCAGAGCTAAATTATTGCAAGCCTGCACTACATAAGCTTGACTTGACCTTGACCTTGTCAGGGTTTACAGGCGGGATGTTATATTATGAATGAAAGAAAGAAATAAAGAAAGAAAAATGCTTTTATTGGCATTACAGCAAAATAAATACACCTTAAAACTATAAAAACAGAAAACAAAGATTATGGTAATGCCAAAAGGGCCTCAGCTCAGCATAATGTCAGATGGCAAAATGGATGGATTGTTTCATAAAAATCAAATCTCAAAATCATTCTAATATTTATCATATTTTACTGCCTAGAGAATCCTTTTCATTATTTATTGCTTTCAGCACCCTTATTGCAAGGCACACTTTTAATGACAATCCCAAAGGTTTTGCAAGAAATTGCTAATCCATTGCTTCATATGTTCGAAAAATTTGTCTGCTCAGCATCGTAAATAACGCAATGAATGTTGTTGAACTGTCAAAATGAAAGAGTGTGTTACGCAATTATCCCGTTGGATCTGTGCCCGATCGGCGGCAATAGGTTCTCCTCCTTTTACCTGGGACTTAGGGCTGATTTTACCAAAGTCAGATATCTTTTATTCGTGGAATAAAATTGGCGTCTGACAGTTCTACGAGTAGTATGGAAAAACTGTCATCATAATCATCCTTTAATGTTCCCACTGCTGGGACACGGGCCTCCTCTCGGTGAGAGGGAGTTGGCCGTAATCCACCACGCGGGCCCAGTGCGGATTGGCAGATGTCACATGTCTTCGAATTTTTGGTTCTAGGACATGCCGGTTTCCTCACGATGTTTTACTACACCGTTTTGAGAGCAGTGGTGATGAAATAATTTACACAAAGTAAAGCGCCTCTCTGGGTTCGAACCTACTCATACTATAACTCATAAGTCGCGGCTATTACCACTTGGCCACCACTGCTCAAAAAAAAAGGAAAAACTGTCAAAAATTCAAAATTTATTCCCAGGGACTTATTGTAGGTATAAAAGTTTGGTGGAATGCGCCCTTAAACATACCAACTACGTAACTGGCAAATTGTGGGTAGGTTATCATTAGGTACACCAATGTCTAACCCTTTGGGGATTACAGGTGTGATGTTATGTTGTATTACGTACTAGCTTCTGCCCGCGACTTTGTCCGCGTGAAATTTCACCCTCCCCCCATTCACCCTCTTAGGGGCGAAATTTCGGAAAACCCATTCTTACTGGATAGGTACCTAATCTTCAGAACGAACACACCCTTCGAATTTCTTGTCTCTAGGACCAGCGTTTTAGGCTGTGCGTTGATATATCAGTCAGTCAGTTAGGACTTTGAATTTTATATACACACATCAAAAGTGTCTAGGGATCAAGCATTTTTATGCGGATTTCTTGAGATTGAGATGTGGCTTTGTAATAAATTTATGATTTTATAAATTTATATGGATCCTTTTTGGTGCATTTCATAATTTGAATCAGGAACTGTGAATCAAATTCGAGTAAAAGATGAAAATCAGCTGTCAATATTTTCCCTATAAAAACATACAACGCATTGAAGACATTATTAGTGCTACTGTTTCCCTACTACTGATTAAAACCAACGTTATTATGGAGCGGCGACGTCATTTAAGCAGGGAAGAAATGCTCAGAGCCGTGGGAATGATAGAAGCTGGTTCCCGGCAACGTACTGTGGCTTTAGCTCTGAATACAAGTCAGAGTGTTATCAGTCGACTTTGGACACGTTACCGAAGCACTGGTACCGTGGCTGAGCGCCATGGAGGACGGTATCGCTGCACCACACGGAGACAAGACCGATACATTCAAATCTTAACTCGAAGAGCTCCAACAATAACCGCCATGATGTTAGCCGTGAGGCTTCATCACTCTTCAGGGAACTTAATTAGCGACCAAACAGTCAGAAACCGCTTGCATGAAGTGAACCTTCATTCCCGAAGACCGCTACGGGTACCACCTATAGCAATGCACAATCGTAGGATTCGATATCAATGGGCTCTTGAACACAGAAATTGGGCAGAAGAACAATGGCGTTTCGTGTGCTTTTCTGATGAGTCTCGTTTTGGTATGAGACCGGATACAAGACGTATACGACACTGGAGAACCCCTGGACGCCAACAGCGATTAAAATCCTGCCAGGAAGTCCATCCTTATAGTGGTGGAACCATCATGGTATGGGCGGGTATTTGGATCTCAACGCTCAAATTTATGCTGAGACGATTGTATCAGACGTCATCGTTCCTCTACAAGTGCAAATCGGTCCCTTATTTCAGTTAATGCATGATAATGCACGACCGCACACCGCAAGAGTTGTAAGACAGACTCTCGCCGCAGCTAACATCAATGTCCTGCCCTGGCCTGCTCAGTCGCCAGACTTGAACCCGATTGAGCATGCATGGGATATGCTACAGAGAAGAGCTCTGCCGAATATGGAGGGTATCCAGTCGCAAGAAGACCTTTTTTTGTTGTTGCAACGAACATGGGCGGCCATTCCACAGCGTGATTTGGATGAACTCATTTTGAGTATGCCAAACCGATGTTCTTGTGTTGTTAGTGTTCGCGGTAGAAACACGGATTATTAATTGTTTAAGTTACCCAATAAAATTTTAAAGAAAACTGTTATTTCAGTCTTTTTTTCGAACTTTTGTGTTAGTGGTTCAAATGTCAAAAATCCCTTTATTAGGAAAATGGCAAATTTCTTTATTAATGCAAAGGTGACTTGGTTTATCGTTACTGTGACAAACGAAAACACTTTATTTGATGAATCCTTAAAGAAAATTTTAATTAATATCAATCAGGAGAAAAGTTATTGCAAAAATATATGTTGATCCCTAGACACTTTTGATGTGTGTATATAGATAGATATAGATTAAAATAAATAAGCCAGTATAGCTTGAAATAGTTCAAACTTCGTAAACTTCGTGCTGATACGAAAGAAGAAGCATTTCTTTACGACAAACTTTCTTAAAACGGCGATAAAATACGTATTCCTTCGGGACTCATCTACCGTGACAATTCTAAATAGACAAGAGTCGCCAACCCTAGCACTTGTCCAACTAATTCAGTCACTTTTCCCCGCGCTATATTCCAAACGTTGCATTTAGAAGCACGTCCCACAGTCACACCAATAATAAAAGTACCATGTGTATTTCTTTGAGTTGGTGATCAACAGCCGTTACAATGTTGATTGAAATACCTGAGTTGAAGCGGTGTTGCTTCTGCTTGCCATTGCGACGGGGAATCCTTGTGTTCGCGTACCTGAGCTTGGTAAGTGTTATCTTTTATACCTCGATTAGCTTCTAGTTTATTGATAGGAAGAAAAAGGAAGATAAATTATGTTAGGATGCTTCTGCAATATGCATGAGCGGAGGTTCCGATCATGTTGATAAATCTTTTTTTTTATTGTAATTGTCATTATATCCTCAGATTGTTCGATTGATCTATCAGTCTATTTGTGTTGCTGGTTGTTGTTCATTAGTATTTTAGTAGTAATACTTAAATCAAGTAATAAGCAAATTATATGATATTATAAGCAATTGCTTATCACACCCAAGTGAAACCGTCCGATAAAGTTAAAGTCATTGTTTATCAATCATTAGGGTAAAACTATTTATTTTGTCAAATTAAGAAAGTATTGATAATAAATTAAGTACGAGCTGGATAGGAAAGTAAAACAGGAAGAAGAACGCGCGGGCTCGCGAATGGTGGAAGGAGTGGAGGGAGACCTTTGCCCAGGAGTGGGACAGTTTAGGCTAGTAAAAAAAAGTAAGTATTCCCTTTGATTAAGTAGTTGATATTCACGATTGAAAATATCGATATTTTGAAAAACTGAGCATTGGACTCATAAATTCCTTAGTTTATACATAGCTATGATATGCATAGATAAGTTATATCTAGTGTTCATAGAAAGAGGAAATGGACAGGACGCTCTACTTACAAGACACACACATAACAACACAACTTGACCTTAAGCTTCGTTTGTCTTATTATTTAACCAATTATGTTGGTAGACTAGAATGCCTTAATGCTGGCTGATCGTAGCCGCGATCCGAGTTGACTCTTATAAAGAAAAAGCCCGAAAATAAACACAAGGACACACTACAAGGATTGTATGGCGCTCTTCGAGCAGAGGACGTTGTTGGTAAACAGTTGTGCAACTGTTTTATGAAATGTAAAAGATGGCGGAGATAGTTTTAATTTTGGATAAACGCCAAAAGTTCCTTCTACAGCTTGGTATATATATTCTATATCTTGATTGTTAAGAAACATAGTCCTTTTATCTCATGGACCTAACTTGAGCTCTAGACCTTCAGAAATATTTATGGGCTAAAATCTAAAAGGTCAAGTTGATGAGATTTACAATGAAAACTGTCAATTTATTTTCTTTATTTGTAAATGTCGGGAAAGAAACATGGTAAATCGGTTTCTCGGTTTGCCAAACGTTAAAAAGTCCAAACTCAAGGTTTACCAACGTGCAATCGAGCGCAGTATTCTAGACGTCAAATTGAGAGACCTAATTCGCAACACCACACTGCATGCGCTCCAAAACACAGATTACTGACGTTGCTCAAAATGTCTGACGGCCCAATGAGCTGTGGGCCTAAAATACCCACCACGTAGAGTCCTAACACAGCTATAAGTTGTCGCGTTAGACCCCGTAGAAGTGGACTAAACAAACGATCAGTGGTCCAGTTTAGCCCCCGGATCGAAAGAGCTGGAAGTCATGGGGAGAGGCCTTTGCCCAGCAGTGGGATGATGCAGGCTAACAGTAACAGTTTGTGCTGAGAATATATTTAATACAATATCTGTTCGTTTACGAACTTTCCAAGTCACTTTTCTGAATTTAAAGAATTATCAATAGTGTCCAATTCTCACATAATAATTACACGTTGGTTGGTTATCAACTTAGCTTACGAAAACAATGTCTTACATTGAAATGAGATATGTAAACAACAGGTCTTTGTGCGTACTAATCACTGATATCGAGTACTAATGATAATGAATAAGTGGAAATCGAACAAAAAAAAACTGTTAGATAAAGAAATTATACCAACCCGCACTTGGCCCGCGTGGTCTCTGTGAGAGGGAGTAGGCCGTAATCCATACGGCCTACTGATCTCCCTCTCTCAGCCTGTGTGCCAACAGTGGGAACATTATAGGCTGATTATGATTTTATGCTATGCTCATCATCTGCCTAGCCTTTTCCCAACTATGGTGGGGTCGGCTTCCAGTCTGACCGGATGCAGCTGAATATGGAGCGACTGTCTTTATGACCTCCACAACCCAGTGACTGGGTAATACGATCACCCTTGGTAAGACTGGTTGTCAGACTTACGGGCTTCTGACAACCCGAAAAGTCTGTCAAAGATTCACGAATGACAGAACTTACGGCGAGTCACGGAGGGTATGTATAAATGGTCACCCATCTAAGGACCAACCGCGGCAAGCATAGCTTTACCTGATTGACGGATTCGTGGGGCCGGCTATAATGACTTAACCACAAACCCCTAATAAAAAAAAAACATGAAATCGCGAAAAATATTCAGCGGTTCCCTACATTTTGACGAGTTATACAAACATAAATGTAGGGAATAGACAGCTGATTTTTTTCGCGATTTCAATTTTGGCCCCATAGTAAAAGTTGTTCATAATGATGAGTACAATGACCTCTTAAGAGGTTGTTAATGTTTTACCAATAACCCTGTATATTCTATTCCAGTTGGTGACATGCCTGTTCGGGATCCTGCAGGCGGTACTATGGCTGTTCTTTCGCGACATCGAGAGCACCTTCACGACCACGGCTGCCCTGTACCGAGGTGTGATCATGGAAGCTCAGCTGTGCATCATATTCGTACTATATGCGCTGGATGTCGTGTTCCATGTTGTTTTGATCATTGGAGCTCATTTGGTAAGTGTGTTTGCCAAACCTTTTGATTAATATGACTTTGGTATTTTTGGAAAGGATAGGCAGATATAGTTATACTGAAAATACAGATGAAGAGTTTGTTTGTCTGATCGCGCTAATCTCTGAAACTTCCAGTCGGATTTAAAAAATCTTTTTGTATTTGATAGCCCAATTCCTGAGGAAGGCTATTTTGTACACTTAATATCACCCTTAGGGCCGGGCAAAAAGAAAAAAAGTCCAAAAGAACGCCAAGCGAAAACAAAGTACTAACGCGGGCAGGCAAATGCGCGATGCGATGCGACGAGATATGTCGGGGAACAATAAGTTTCATGCGATCAAAGTCGCGTGCAGAAGCTAGTGTATTATAGAAATGATATTCCTAATGGAATATGGCTAGAAGATCGAACGCAAGACCCCACGCACAGCATTTGCCACTTAACCAATGAGGCAGTAGCTTGACTCCCTGTATTTGCCCTCAAAGCCCGATACAGTAGACAGTATAATATACGAAGTATGACAGAAATTGTCGGATTGTAGCCTGTCTTCGGTCACTATCACTCTGCCTAGTCGGCTTCCAGTCCAACCGGATGCAGCTGAATACCAGTATTTTACATGGAGCGACTGCCTATCTGACCTCCACAACCCAGTTACTGGGTAACACGATACCCCTTGGTAAGATTGGTTGATTGGCTCCGGTAACCTGCTGGTTTTATTAAATAGGCCCTGATCTTAAGCTAATTTAACCTACCTTAATGATAGGTTCCTTTCTGAGTTTATTTGATGACATTACTGACTTGCTGTGAAGAAAGATCTGGTGAGGAAACCTGGACTTTAATCAACCTAGCCTATTGCTGTCCACTGGAAATAGGCCTCCCCCAGGCTGCGCCAGACCACCCTGTCCTCCGCCTTCCGCATAGAGTCCGTCTCAGACACCTTCTTTAGGTCGTCCGTCCATCTAGCTGGGGGGCGTCCCACGTCACTACGCTTGCCGATACGCGGTCTCCACTCCAGGACTCGTCTGCTCCACCGGCCGTCGGTCCTTCGATCGTCGGCCAGCCCACTGCTACTTCAGTTCGCTTACTCTGCAAGCTATGTCGGTAACTCCGGTTCTTTTCCGGACTTATGAGTCTAAAAACGCCAACCCGTCTTGAGCAAGTGTGGTGAACAATGCTCGTGCCTTCTCTGTATGACGATAAGCCTCGGGAAAATAATAGGCTGGAATTATTAAAATCAAATCATTTTCTTTCCAGAAATATATATAGAATTTATACCAGATTACAAATTATTCAATTATAATATGGATATGTTTAAATCTTTCAGAAAAGACGACGTCTCCTGCGCATATACTACTACTACGAGCTGACGACGATGGTGGCCACCTTCGTAGTGGTGCTGATCACCTATCTCGACATAGACAGGTTCCCTCGGTGGAACTTCGTCGTCACTGAGTTCTCTCTCGCATTCACAGGATTTGGTAATGTATCAATTTGCTATATATTATTATACTAAAGTGTTCTACACACTTGTTCCACTCGGCGTTCATTGGCACAGCCGGGTAGCAACATCGAATATATGTAGTAATAATAGCTAGCTTCCGCCTGCGGTTTCGTTCACGTGGTTTGTCGATAAAAGGCCTTATGTCCTTTCCCAGGGGTCAAAGTATCCCCATACAAAATTTCTTCAAAATCGATCCAGCCGTTTTATCGTATATACCTACTATTATAATATGCATTTAGTTAAAAGCTGTTATTTTGATATTACAAACAGTCACTTCAATTTTATTTGTTTGTATGAATGTAGTAATTGCTTTGTATCGACTTTGTCGTATCGAAAACACCAAAATTGTGTATTTAATTATGGAATGAGCTTTATGTAATTAATCGAGCAAAAATCCGCACCCTAATAAAATAACGCAACATAGATTCTATCACAATGGAAAGGATTTTGAAAAAAAAATCTGTTAAACAGGGTGGCAGGGGTAGCAGGACACTTGCGCGAAAGACATTTTGGTGAAAGACCCTTGCACGAAATACGTTTCGGTGAAAGACCCTTGTGCGAAAGACATTTCGGTGAAAGACCTTTGCGCGAAATACATTTCGGTGAAAAACCCTTGCGCGAAATACATTTCAATTAAAGACCCTTGCTTCGCGCAAGAAAATATGAAGAATGATGTACTTATGAGGAAAATATGAAAATTGTGTAAAGTGCAATGAAAATTGTCGAATTGTCAAAATGAAAGGCATTGCAATTGCAACTGTAAGTGTCGTTCGTTTCAGCCGATAGACGTCCACTGCTGGACATAGGCCTCCCCCAATTTTGGGAGGGTTTGCCATAATCGCCACGCTTGGCAGGCGGGTTGGCGATCGCAGTATGGTATGATGGTGGAATACATAGAGAACGCTGCTGCCCATTCTCCAGTACGACCCTTAGTCGCCTTTTACGACACCCACGGGAAGTAAGGGGTGGTGCCATTCTTTAAGTCCGGCACCACACAGACTACTGTAAGTGTAACTGTAAGTGTGTTACGCAGAATTTCTAAGAGCTGATTTTTCCAACGCCAGATAACTTTATCATCGATGTAACAATTTTCGCGGAATAGTATTTCGAACTCGTATAGGGAACCCTTTTCGAAGGAATAATTTTGAATTTTTGACAGTTCTTCCATACAAAAACTGTCAAACGTCAATTTTATTCCACGAATAATAAATATCTGACGATTGAAAAATCAGCACTTAATAGAACAAAATCAATGACACTACCTGCTTCCGGAGCTCGAACCCAGGACATCGACACTCGGCTACGACCAAAAATGCAGTCTTCAATTTATATATTTGGCTATCTATGTATAGTCTTGACTGCCGTTAGTCTAGTGATTGCAGGCCCGTGGTCCTGGGTTCGATTGCCGGGTCGGACAAAGTGTTATTGGGTTTTCCATTAGGAATTTCTTAGTAGCAGTCCGGAGTTTGGAAGTTGGCGAATGTTCCGTGCCTCGGAAAGCACGTAAAGCCGTTGGTCCTGCGCATGATCTCTCTGCGGTCGTGTCGGATTGCCGTCCCATCGGACTATGAGAGTAAATGAACAGAGAGTGCACCTGTGTTTGCGCAGACACTTGTGCACTATAATATCCCCTGCCTACCTGGCGAATCTCCGTTGAGATTGACCAGCGTCACCGAAATCGGTCGGGAGGCTATTTATAGTCTTGTATTGGTTGTAGGTATGGTACCCTGATGGTTTGATGTGGATATCAAAACCTTCCATTTTGTTTTGCTGCAGACAGTAATACAAAATGGCTCCGGTGTATATCCGGGTTAAGATTAAAGTTTGCATGCTAGCCTACAAAACACAAATGGTATTGGGCGGGTCACATCAACCGCAAGCACGATGATCACAGGGTAAATGTCTCCACACAATGGATGCCTAAAGATAGACGACGCTACCGATTCCGGCCCAGAAAGAGATGCCGAGATGACCTGGGGGCCTAAAAAGGCCACTTTGGAGAATATAAAAGGATAACATTATGAATCGTAATATGTCGAAGACAATCCGTGTTTTTCTTTTTTTCGCTACACTACGTAGGTATAATCAAAGAGATTGGGATTGGATTTGGATCGTATTGATTGGTAATTTAGCACAGACAAAAAAAACTGAAAAATGCTTCACCACTGGGATTTGATACGATTAACTTAACGGTTAACTGTCCATTATGTTATCCTTTCGCGATTCTGCCAAAGTGGCCTTTTTAAGCCTCCTGGACGCGTACTGCGATGACTGGATTGAGGTGGCGCGGGAAAAAAGTTCCTGGAAGGTTTTGGGTGAGGCCTTTGCCCAGCAGTCGGATAGTAGACGCTATAAAGAAAAAATGCTTATGTCAAGCTAGCATGCAAACTCATCTCTATGAATCTAAACCTTTTGTGTAAATGATTTTCAACACACTACGATCAAAACGCTGAAGGACTTATTACAGCCCACTCCCTCTCGCATGATCAGGCCTATGTCCAGCAGTGGGAACATTATACCCAACTAGCAAAAAGTGGTTTTTATACTATCCTAGAACCATCATTTATCGAGGACTATATGAGACTTATATCCACATATAAGTCGGGAAAAGGGCCCACTTTATAAGTCTACTTTTACTTATAACGTATTTATATTAGACTGCTGAAATGCCACATACGCCTATATTGCTCCTGTAATTGAATTACGTCAATGCAAATACTCCTGTTAATCTCAATATAAGTAAGTTATAGTAAAAAATTAGATTAATAAGCGCCTAGAAATTGCTTACTTAAGCTCATATATTGTGAACAGTCGAAGTGAGTTTATCGGACATTGTTGTGCTCTATAAAAAATATATTTTTAACATCTTGAGGATAAGTATTTATATGAATCAGAATTTATTAATGTCAACCATAGTAGAAAAACAAAATGTTATTGTTGTCAAATTGTTAGTCTAATAGCTTATTCGTAGGGGAACATGAATTTTCTGTGAAATCTATCATGGTTTTGATTACAATTTTAAAGCGCCTCTTGAAATTTGCTTATTTACATTTTAGTATTAATTAATATCAAATTAATATTATGAAGGCAGCTGACATTTTCTTAGTAAGCATTTCCAAGTGTGACATAGTGCTAAAATAAGTATTTTTAGCATTTCCAAGTGTGACATAGTACCAATATAAGTATATTGGTTCTATATTGGGTTATCTCAAAACCGAAGAAGATTCGCCATTGTTACCGATTACTGTACTGGTCGTTACAAGCAAAAGTGGATTCTTAAGGGTTTTAACCAGGATTGTTTGAGATTACTTAGACAATAACACTACTGTGGAATGCCTATATAAGTATGTCTAGGTTTAAAACGGCATACGATAAATCTAAAAAAAAATATATAGAGAACATTTTATCCTACCGACTGCTGTTATAATCTTGGTGATTAATTATTTTTAAAACGTGGATATGAAATCCATTTAACAGTTACTTCTAAGCTTATGTTAAACCAAACAAGATACATAAATGACTTACAGTAATTTAACTTTAATTTACTTATATTGGCCACAAAATATTAGCTTATATGAGGCTATAAGTACAAATAACAAGAGCAATTGCTCCTCAGTGCATGTCTTCCTGGTACATGCTCCTACAGGAGTATTAAGATTTAAATGGCCCGCAGATGTTATCTTATAGGCGCATTTAAGTCTGACTTACCGGAGTAATTATTCTTGAGTGTAATTACTCTTATTTCATGCTTTTATAGGAGTCTTGATCCTATATTTGTCAGGAAATATGATCCTATATATGAATATAAGTAAAAATTATAGGATACAACGTACTTGAGTAAAAACAGCATGTATTTATGCTGTTAAAAGCGTAGTAGCAACCACCAAAACCTTCATCGGAGCTTTATAAGTCCATGTAGCATTATAAAATCGCATTCCAGGATTATTTTGCTAGTTGGGTAGGCAGATTATGGTAACGGTAATGCATAATATATATCCAGCCAAACCTGGGCAGCCAGACTCGCTAACACTTTTTTGGAAAAGGACCACAGAACCTCTCTGACATGATATTCGTGTACAGTGTTACAGATATATCTGCTGCTCCTAATCCGCAGTGAGTTACGCAAGGAGCGGTACCAGGAGGGCAGGTCCAGCTACACCAACCACATAGCTGAGGTCTTCGTAGAACCACCGCTGAGGCGGCAATGGAGGACCTTTATTCTGTAGAGCTAATAAAAACATAGTCATTGTTTGTTATTCTTTTATTGATAAACTTATTTTAAATATAATTACGGACTTAATTTATAAAGCTACAGAATAATGTTGCTTACAAAATAGATAAACAAACATTTGCATTTTAGTTTCATGTCAGTTCGTGGATGGGTGACCATATTTACATATCAAGACTCCTTTGTGCTTCGGAAAGCACGTTAAGCCGTTGGTCCTGGCTGTCATTCTTGGATCTTGGACAGTCGTTACGTGTCAGAAGCCCGAATGTCTATCAACCAGTCTTACCAAGGGGTGTCGCGTATTACCCAGTTACTGGGTTGTGGAGGTCAGACAGGCAGTCGGTCCATGTAAAATAATAGTATTCAGCTGCATCCGGTTAGACTGGAAGCAGGGGTCAACATAGTTGGAAAACGACACCAATGTCGTTGGGAAAAGGCTAGGCAGATTAATAGACAGTCTAACGACATTATCTCATATGCTCTGTAGGTACCTAAAATTAGCTAACATTAATAATAAAATATAATGACTAGACATTTTCGCAACTCGAAATATCCTCATCATGACTGTATTTGTTGATCAACCTCTTTATTAAACGTATCAGTAATATTTCCAGACCTGTAAAAAAAGAAAGAAAAATCATGATATTATATACCAACCAAACACATATGATATATTATAGTCCTTTCACAGGTATTTTCACTGGCCTATATTATACAAGTACGCTGGACATCATACTATCGAATATCGATGACAAAACGAAGACATTTTAGTTTCGCCATTTTGGCGCTGATAGCTACGTGAGCGTTCGCGGAACTAATATTTTTGATAGCGAGTTTTACAAAATGCGCATACTACTCTCATGACAAAAAAATCCTAAACCTCTCGTAGTAAACACAACAAATACTTATTCCACGATTTAGACCTAAATCATCAGAAATGTACTAAAAAACACGACGACCATTTGCAACAATGTGACAATTTTAGTTCCTGAGACGCCCGAGCAAGGCGCTTTGAATCGGCACAAAAAAAAACTGTCATTTTGTTTAATATATTTAGTCCAGCGTACTTATCTATTAGAGGTCAGTGGTCATTTTACACCTGATTACGCATCACTGGCTAAATCACAGTGATCTTTATTCTCATTCCAATAAGGTTGCTGTTGAGTTGCTGCCACTGACAATTCTGTCAAAATCACAATGATCTCTATTTTCGTTAAGATAAGGTTGCTATTGGATTGCTGCTGTGAGAGTTAAAATAACTGTGAATAGACTTGTAGGTCATTGTTTTAGACACCCTTTTCTAAGGAGTTGTATTAAGTATGTAAAGAATGAACAATGTAGTTTAAAACAAACTACGTTCACAATACCCAAAAAAACAACAAGCTTTGACTAAGCATTTCTCGATTGTCACAAGCGCATGTATTTTCAGAGAAAACTTAAAACGTTATACCTAGCCAAATGTTTGCAACAACTTTTGGCTACATCGTTTCAAGTTTTATGTGTGTGATGATTTCAGTGATGTTTTCTATAAAAAAAACCTTTTTTGTATTGAGGTAAAAATAGGGTAGGTAGGTACTTACAAATATCCAAAATGGCTATAGCGCTAAATACAAGAGCGTCATTTTTAACAGCCGCAAACTCATTGAGATTGTAAGTTATGTAGATCTCCCCGAAGAAGTGTCCATCATCGTAGTCCAATACAAGACACAGTGTCACCGCTATGATGTAGATAATAAGGGTCAGAATGCAGTAGCGGTAGTAAACTCGGTAGAGACTGGCACTTTTCTGTAAAAATTATGATTATTTATAAAAAAAAAAAAACGCCGAAAAACACGTTTGTTGTATGGGAGCCCCCCCTTTATATTTATTTTATTCTGTTTTTAGTATTTGTTGTTATAGCATCAACAGAAATACATAATTTGTGAAAATTTCAACTGTCTAGCTATCGCGGTTCTTGAGTTACAGCCTGGTGACAGACAGACAGACGGACGGACAGACAGCGAAGTCTTAGTAATAGGGTCTTAGTAATGTTTTTACCCTTTGGGTACGGAACCCTAAAAATGTTCTATGGGTAGATACCTACCCCTCTGCCTAACCCTTCTGGAGTTTCAGGCGTCATGTGTTAGATGGTTGTATGGTGTCATAAAATAGTATTCCAAAGGTAGAGGACTCAAATCTACAGTTAATGTTATGCGGTAGTTGCAAGACCTGAGAAGTCTTGTGTCAATTAACTTTTTCATTAACAATAAGCCTTAATTTCTAAGTTAATCTTTGACGCCTATACAATACGCGCCACGAAAGATGGAGACTTGACGAGCTCAGTAGCAGCTTGCGGAGTTAAATCGTGTACGAAAACCCATGATGTGTGTATCTATTCAGGGATTTATCGATGACATTTAGATTAAAATTCTTAACAATATTATAATATTTATTACGAAATAATATAGTTTAATTAACTATTTAAGATAAAAGTCGTTTTATCTTTCGTGGCGCGTATTGGCACAATTATTTTATTGTCATCTCATTAATTGTAACGCTGTCAGATTATAATATAATAAACACTCAATCGGCCAAGCATTTTCACTACCGTCAATATTACGATCTGTCAGTTGCCTAGGCAGTTAACCTTTTGACCGCCACACGCCAAAAAAACTTGCCATGACACGGCACGTCAAAAAATCAAAAACGTGCCCCGGCTTCAAAGTCTGCCATTTATGTAGTCGGACCGTAGCGTGCTGGCCACATTTTGGTTTGTCATAATCTATATGACTGTGTGGACTGGTTGGGACTATTATATACGCACATTAGCACGTGTGTTACAGGAAGTTCAGAATAAAAGCGTCAATTAATGTGATGTCTCATTATCTCTAATTATTCGAGCAAAACAATAACGCAGTGTAATTCAATGCGTTATGTCCTTCAATCAAGGTTATTTTAAGTTTTGGATATATATGTCGCAGACAGATTGATTTATTTATTTAATAATTTATGTACACAAATACAGGGTTATTGGTAAAATATTAACAACCTCTTAAGAGGTCATTGTACTCATCATTATGAACAACTTTTACTATGGGGCCAAACCTGAAATCGCGAAAAAAAAATCAGCTGTTCCCTACATTTATGTTCGTAGGTATAACTCGTCAAAATGTAGGGAAGAACTGTTTTTTTTTAATAACCCTGTACCTATAAGCAGACATGAAAAAAAAGAACAGACAAATAGGAAAAAAATATAGGGAAAATAGTTGCGTCAATTTGCATTAGGTATATACGGACGCCAGCACATCAAGCTACCCCAAACTGTCAAATATTCCCAATCAACTTTGAACCTTATGCTTTAGCGATAAAGTTGAAAATCTATTGAAGAAATTTGACAGATTGTAGTAGCTTGTTGCGTTGGCGTCTGTACCTATACGGCGATCGAATCAGCAATAGGGTTTCAATGACTTTTACATAATGCCTAGGCGCTATACAATTTGCTTTAGGCATTTTACATAACGGCGACAGTATTCAAACAGCGCCGTATGTATAATGACAAATTATAGAATAGCCTTCGGTATATAAACTGGGTCCTGTTGGGTGCTTTAAAACATGTAAAGTGTTTTCTTTTTCTAATTAACATAACGTCCATCATCTCCAAAGAAATAGGCTAAGGTGTATGCCCACATTTCCAGCATTGTTTAAGCCCCATATAATAACAATAATAATAGTTTTACTTCGAGCAACAACACTCATAATGTTAGTAACAGTATACTGAGAACCTATGTTAGTAATACACTTACAAATACAAAAACAAAACCAAAAACAAGCAAGCAAGCCTTTTTGAAGTTGCCCGCTCTGGGTGAAGCGGAAGGGAGTGTCAGACTCTTACTGACTAAAACCGACCCGTGTTCCTTCCTTAGCCCTTTATGTTCTGGTAACCTCTTGCATCATAGGTGCCCGCGTGACAGGGTCAGCAGAAACCTTGCAGCAGTTGTTCACAAACGCACAATCAAGCCTGCTTGCTATCATAGACAGGATGCTGTTGACGCTGCCCCGCACCCTACGAACCAAGGATGCGCACCGCTTCCGCATCACCGTGTAGAAACAGTCCACGTGAGCTTCAGCGAACATCCCTGAAGCGCTGCAGTATCGAAGCACCCCAACAACACCCTGTAGGCGTTATGATGGAGGCACCTAAGCTAAGTGCCTGTTGAGTTGCCACTAACCATGTTGGCAGAAATCCAGATTCCGTGCTGGTACTGCTACATTCATAACGGAAAACATAACATTTGGCTCGACCCGAGGATCGAACCCTGTCTTTGATAATTTTATTTACCTTAACGCCAGCGCAGATGAACGTGACAATCATTCCAAATTCCACCAGTTGTACAATTAAAGCAACTACTGCAAATGTCAGAACAGTGGGAGTGTCTGAGAAGTACTTTGTTTCGTGCTCGCGCCTGAGATAATATTGCCAAGTCGTTATCTCTAATACACCGGTCCATAGTACTGACACAGCCTGCAAACAAAATAAAGCATTATAATTTCTGGACGGAGAAGGAGATGGAGTGACGAGCTAGACTAGCCGAAACGAAAAATGGAAAAACAGAGGGGAGACCTTTTCCCTGCGGTGGGAAACAACAGGGGGTGTTCTCTCTAAGTCCGTCAACGAAGATACGGGCCTATCCGATAGTTTTCCGTCAAAACAAATGACAATTTTTATTTCGAACCACCGTTTTGAGAGCTGAGGTGATTAAATAATTTAGACAAAGTAAAGCGCCTGTCTAGGTACACACCTCTTATTCCTAGTCCTATTTATTTAAGCCTAAGTGCAATTATATAATGTAATTTGAATGATTAATAGCACATATTTTAATTTCAATAATAATTTTAATAATACAATGCATGAAAAATTATAAATTGGTAAATTCTCTTAATTATTTTGAAATTATATTCTGACATAATTCTATAATATTGTTTACTTCTTAATTTGAATTTATATCATTGTACAAGGTATTGTTTTTTGAATTTATGACATTATGTAACGGATTAATTGGATTTTTTGAAATTGTATAACTATAACTATGAATTTTGTATACCTGAATTGGTACAATACAGTGGACTGCGCCTCCTGTATTATTATTATACTCTTTAGACTACGCATTCACTTAACATCTGGAAATGTATAAAATGTACTGCGTTGGGCAATAAATATTTGAATTTGAACCTACGACCTACAATTCGTAAGTCACGGCCATTACCACTGGGCCACCACTGCTCAAAAACGAAGTACAATCACACAAATGTGTACCTTCTATGCTTAATTTCAACCTCTGCGTTTGTTAGGAAAAACTGAACTTGTAGCGGTATCTACAACGCCACATGCGAACAACGCGTCATACTGACGTCACGTAAAATCCTGCATCTCGCAAGCAGAGTTTACCGCGCAACTACTTTTATGCGCGCATAGAGACAACGGCCCGACATGAATCATCGGGCAGTTGCCCGCCAGACACAACACCCGTCTGGTCGGAGGATCCTCCCTTTTCTATAGAGTATGAGTGAACTTTACACCGTCCTCATACTCCTCATACTTCCTCATACTTCTATAAACTCATCCTCATAAAGTTAAAAAAAAATTACGTTTGATTGTACTCTTACAGAAATAAAAGTAATTTATCAGATAACTTACCAATCGCAGAGATGCCCAAAATAATAACCAGCGCCTTACAGATTCATCTCTGCTGTCCTGGATGCCCTTATCACTGGGTTTGGTTTTTTCACAGGTAGCCATCAGAGACCCCAATTTTGGAGTATACATGGTCCAAGTTAAATCTTTCAAAACACCGTTTTAGATCGAAACCACTAATATTTTATTGATAATGCCTGAAAAAGTCCTTAAATACAATACATATTTATATAGATACATTTATTTTTAACACTTGGGCTGTCAACAACTGTCTTCTAGCTGAGCAGATGTTGTTAACCAGTTAACTTACGTACCTGAAGAAAATCTGGAACTTCGGCTTCTCACTCGAAAACACTAGTCACTTTATATTCTGTAGTTTATCTACGTCTGCTCCTCTCACAATACTTATCAAGACTCTTTAATTAATCTGTTTGTACTCTTCATTTATATAATTGTGAACTTGATAATAATAACTGATAGTTTCAAAGTGTGTGCGTGTGAATGAGTTTGTTTGTAAACATCGAAACCCACTTATCTAGTATGCGTTAAAATGTTGGGTTTTTATCGCCATTTTGACCCCATTGAGGTTGTTTATTTGTTATTTCTTACTTTTGTAAAGTAACTCCATTTCATGGAAAAGCCACCGGTTAAGGCGACTACATGCGCGGTCTTTGTCGAACAGCACAGAAAAGAAAGAGAAGCGCGATGACACACAGCTGGTAATTTATTGCAAAATATGAAGCAATTATCTGTTTACAAAAAATCTATTGTTTGGACTAAAAAATTAAAACACTTTTACTTTAGTATGTTGCTTGTAAAATAATCTGACAAAAAATCATAATTATTGTTTGTATATTATATTAGTATGGGTTTTCTTGTAAAAAGAAAGTTTTTAGAGGTATCTTCATGATTTTTTTCTATCGTATCAAATTAGTTGTATTATGTTTTCAACATACTATTTACCTAGATTAAATCCTGAAGAATATCACATATTTTTCTGATTTTGTTTACAGTAGTCGATCATATACTTTTATTGTTTCTAAAACTTGCGTTTTTTGCGTTTAGGTCCTGTAAGCCCCTTAAGGAGTCGCGATGACACTTACGGGGCTTCGGTATATGCGTGGAGTTTTTCAGAAAAATTGCGTACAGAATGAGCTAAACAGCAGAGGGGCTGATGGCGAAATGATAACAGCAGCCGCACGGGTCGATCGGGTCCGGTCGTTTAGAAAGAAAGAAAGAAAATACGTTTGTTTGCGGTAAACATGACGTATAAAAAGAACTCAAACAAAAACAAGTGCGAGTCGGACTCGCACACGAAGGGTTCCGTACCACAAGGCAAAAACGCCGAAAAAAACATGTTTGTTGTATGGGAGCCCCCTTAAATATTCATTTTATTTTGTTTTTAGTATTTGTTGTTATAGCGGCAACAGAAATACATCATCTGTGAAAATTTCAACTGTCCAGCTATCACGGTTCATGAGATACACAGCCTGGTGACCGACAGACAGACAGTCGGACATGCGGGTCTTAGTCCCGTTTTTACCCTTTGGGTACGGAACCTTAAAAACAGCTTTTTCTTAGAAAAGTGCAATAATTACGCGGTCAAAATGTAAGGAACAGCTATTTTTTTACAGCAACGGGGTTCGGAATCATCTCACCGTAAAAACTTAGGTGAAGTGAGCTTAAAGTGAGCTGTCAATAGTGTCAATCACTAGCATCAGGTGGAATGACAGCTCAGTTTAAACTCACTTCACCTAAGTAATCACGGTGATCCTTTTACAGACTAGCACCGCTAAATCCATGATAACAGGTGACACGTCGATGTCCAGGGGGCCTACAAAGGCCACTTTGGCAAAATCATAAAAGGATAACATTATGAATTATAATATGGCGAAGACAGTCCGTGTTTTACTATATTTCGCTGCACTACGTAGGCATAATCAAAGAGATTAGGATTGGATTTGGATTGGATTGATTGGTATTTTAGCACAGACAAAAAAAAAACCCTTCACCAATGGGATTTGATACGATTAACTTATCAGTTAACTGTCCATTATGATTCATAATGTTATACTTTTATGATTCTGCCAAAGCGGCCTTTTTAGGCCCCCTGGTCTCCCTGTACAGCTCGAGAAAGGGATCCCTTCTTTTCGCATAATGTTCTTTGTCCTAATATACTTCGGCATAACGATTTTGACACAATTTTTTTTGGCATAACAATACTTCGGCATAATTTTTTTAGGCATACATTTTATGTTGGCATAATCATCTTAAAGACTAATTTGTTTTGGCATAAATTTGATTCGCATAACGTTAGTAGGCCTAATGACTATTAGCATAATAATATTTAGGCATACAATTAATTAAATTTAATATGCTGTGCAACAAAAGTTAGTGACAGAACCGAATTGCTGCAAAACCGACTCCACGTAGTCTTGTTTGTCCTACCCCTAGAGTGTAATTTAAAATCGCGTAGGCGCGTAGGGGCGAGGCGGCCCGCGGGCTGAGGAGCAGGCGGCTGCGAGCGAGCCGCCGCGGCTGAGGCTGGCCGGCGAAGCCGGCCAACAAGCCGAAGCTGCGGTGGTGAGCGAAAGCCGTCTGCGACGTTTAGCACGCGTGGGGCCGCCGGAGGCCCGCAGCGCCGGAGCCGTGACAGAAACCCTGCCTGCTGCATGTTGCATGCTCGCTTGAATGCTGCATGCTTGCTTGCATGCTGCATGCTTGCTTGCATGCTGCATGCTTGCTTGTTTGCTGCATGCTTGCTTGCATGCTGAATGCTTGCTTGCATGCTGTATGCTTGCTTGCTTCATGCTTCCTACAGCGAACAAAAAACCCACAAAATTGTTCAATACGTTATATTATATTAATATGTTATACATATATTACCTAATTCAGGAGATAT
Organism: Mesoligia furuncula; assembly: GCA_916614155.1. Taxonomy (NCBI): domain Eukaryota; kingdom Metazoa; phylum Arthropoda; class Insecta; order Lepidoptera; family Noctuidae; genus Mesoligia; species Mesoligia furuncula. The sequence goes on from OU744806.1 coordinate 23,984,999, forward strand.
GGCTTTTTTCCAATCGTCGATATAAATTGCTATATCCTCTTCGGGCAAATTTATGCTTTAGGATATTATGATTAAAAAAGTTATGCTTTAGAATTTTATGCTTTAGAATATTATGTTTAATCATTATTATGGTTAGAGAAATTATGCTTAAAAAAATTATGCGTAAGCTGTTATGCGTAATTATATTATGCGAAAATATAATTATGCCAAACAAAATTATGCTAAGTTATATTAGGTCTTAAAATTTTATGCAAATGGATAGGGAACCCTCGAGAAAGCGTCAAAGAACTAGCAAGCTAAAGTGGCAATGGCCCACAGAGCACGGAGAAGTCTCGGCGACCGCTGCTTCATGCCAGTTGATGGAGATTTATGTAAATGCTATTATGTAAATACTAGCTTTTGCCCGCGGCTTCGCTCGCGTTAAGTATTATTAAAAAAAACTAATAAGATTTACATCCTCCATCATCCCTTATTTTATCCCCATGGGGGTTGAATTTATCAAAATCCTTTCTTAGGGTATGCCTACGTCATAGTAGCTATATGTATGTGAAGTCTCAGCCCGATCGGTTTAAAATTGTTAAAGTCTCATACAAACTTTCATCCCCTATTTTATCCCCTTGGGGGTAGAATTTATCAAAATCCTTTCTTAGCGGATGCCTACGTCATAACATCTACCTGCATGCCAAATTTCAGCCCGATCCCTCCAGTGGTTTGGGCTGTGCGTTGATAGATCACTATGTCAGTCAGTCACCTTTGAGTTTTATATATTTAGACTAGCAGCGCTCTCGATCCCGTGGGGATATCGGGATAAAAACTATCGTATGTCCTTTCCCGGGACTCAAACTATCTCTATACCAAATTTCATCTTAATCGGTTCAGCGGTTTAAGCGTGAAGAGGTAACAGACAGACACTCTTTCACATTTATAATATTAGTATGGGTTGCAGGAAAAGTAAATAATGCCAGTTAGAGATAACTTGCAGAGTTTTGGAGAAATCTGCAAAAACCCTGTACCAACAAAGTAACGGGATCCTCCGTGCGTAAATTCAACTCGCTCTTGGCCGGGTTTTTTAATTACTTCTGCCTAGATGTTGATGCTCATAATTAATTTCAAAGGACGTGTTAAATACAATAGTATTAATAAAAATAAAAGAATTGTCCAACTAACTTTTTGAAGGCCAAACTAATGAATAGGGTTCTCCCATGAACTGAACAATTTTTACTATGGGACGTAGCCTTTTTAGGATTCCGTACCAAAATGGTAAAACGGAACCCTTATGGCTCACCATAAGGGTTCCGTTTGACAGGCTGAGTCCCAACTCAGTCTGTCTGTCTGTCTGTCTGTGACGGCTGGATATCTCAAGAACTACTAATGCTATCAACTTGAAATTTGGAATAGTTTTAGTTGACGTTTGCCCAACTAAAAATATATGTATATGTTTTGCAACGGGGACTGAAATGTGGTCTAAAAAAGTCGAAGTGGGGCTACTAGGGCATGTGGGATATCATATGAAAGAGCGTAGTTTTTTTTTAAGCCGCATAGTTTTCAACATTTGATCAAAAATGTAAAAAAAAATACCGTTCCCAGGGAGGGAACGGTATTTTTTTTTACATTCTCCAAAGTTTGCAAAGAGAAAAATCTGAAATTATTCTATGTGATAGAAGTCTATGTAAAGATTACAGGAAAAATAAAACGAAGTCTCTAATTAGCATACTTTTTCAGAAATCATCAACAAAGCTTACGTTAGTTCCACTATCGGTCAAGAGATGACGCTGACATAAAACTGCAATATTCTACACCCCAGTTCACAGTGTTAAAACTCCCAGACGAATATAGGCCTCACCGTTGAAAAATTAAAAACATGATGGTACGGAACCCTCGGTGCTCGAGTCCGACTCGCTCTTGACCGGTTTTTTTTCCTTGTGAAAATCCTCAGGGATACCTACCGTCCGACTGGGGTGAACGGAGAGTTATGTCGGACTCCTACCGACTAAAATCCCATTGTTTCTTCTACTACCATAAGAAGAAGAAGGCCCGGGAGATATATGTTATAAGTTTACTTTAATTTGCCTGTTTTTTAGACCTGTCAAAGGCATTCGATCTGGTTGTGTATACAAGCTGTGGCAGAAGTTATCGAGTGAGACTGATCTTCCTCACGAATTCACATCGCTCCTTAAATATTGGTATGGCAATCAGCGTAACAATGTCAGGTGGGCGGGATCACTGTCGGATCCGTACAGGCTGGAGTGTGGCGTGTCGCCCAAGCTCTTTAACCTGTACGTGGATCGGCTGGTCCGTGAGCTCAGCAGCACTCAGGTAGGTTGCTCGATTGATGGAGTTTTTGTTAACAATATAAGCTACGCCGACGATATGGTGCTTCTGAGCCCATCGATCAGTGCCCTCAGGCGTTTAATAAAGGTGTGCGAGTGCTTTGCTTTGCCCATGGGCTCAGGTATAACATGACCAAAAGTGAGGTGATGGTGTTCAAGTCCGGTACGAAGAATTATGACAACGTACCTCAGGTCACATTGGACGGCAGTGCTCTCAAAAGAGTAGCACAGTTTAAGTACCTGGGCCACTAGGTCACCGAGGACCTCGCAGATGATGTAGATATTGAAAGGGAACGCAGGGCATTGTCAGTAAGAGCTAATATGCTGGTCCGTAGGTTTGCGTGCTGTACTGCACAGGTAAAAATAACTTTATTCAAGTCCTACTGTCAGTCATTCTATACGTGCAGCCTGTGGGTGAAGCATACGCAGAAGGCTTACAATGCCCTGCGTGTCCAATACAATAATGCGTTCAGGATGTTGATGGGGTTGTATGTTTGCAGGCGCTTAAGTGGATGGCTTTCAAGCGATATATCGCAAAAGAATTGCGTCTCTGATGCGCCGCATACGGGGCAGCCCCAACAGCTTCCTGCAGCTTATTGCAGGGTGAATGGATGTGGATTGCTCGTTCATGGAGCATTGGACAAGGCTACATGTGCGAGTAGTGCGGTCCTGATCCATTATTTATTTTATTATTTATTTTGTTAATTTATTGTTTTAGTTATAGTATAAGTACTAACATAGGCTAAATAAAATTGTTACTAACACAGTGGACCATCGTTGTCTGATAAATAAATAAATTATTATAATAATTATTATAATAATTTATTTATTATAATAATTATTATAATAACTGCTCAAAATAAAAACTCAAGTAATGAAAACAAAGTTTAATTCATCGTCTCCGCAAACATTTAAAACTTACAATTATTAAATGTGCAATTATTAAAAGTGAAATTTCACTTTTACTTTGAACATTTATTCTAGTATTTGCTTGGTTTATTTGCGAATAATAATTATTCTGGAGTTTAATTCTCTATCGCTATCTAATTCCATTTTTTTAAACTTTTCTTGCTGAATATGGAGTATCAAAGTTTTACAATGGTACAAAATGCGTGCTATTTGTTTTTTTTTTTTTTCACCAAGTCGGTTTTAATCAGCCAATTTTACTTTCAGCCAGTATCTTTTTGATCTAATTATTATTATTATTATTATTTATTGATTACTACTACTACTAATGCATACATTTTATATTAAACTTAGTGGGAGACATTAAAGCTCTGTGGTAAATTTATATCTAAATAAAAAATAAGAAACAGTGCATTAATGAAAAACTGTGCAACCATGAGATTTCATATAACATTTCTGCACTATTTTGGCCCTAAGCAAATAATACGTCCTTTCTGATCGGTTTTGTAGTGATTAATGATAATATATAATATTGTCTGTGTGGTGCCGGACTTAAAGAATTGCACCACCCCTTACTTCCCGTGGGTGTCGTAAAAGGTGACTAAGGGTCTTACCGGAGAATGGGCAGCAGCGTTCTCTATTTATTCCACCATCATACCATACTGCGATCGCCAACCCGCCTGCCAAGCGTGGCGATTATGGCAAACCCCCCCCAAAATTGGGGGAGGCCTATGTCCAGCAGTGGACGTCTATCGGCTGAAACGAACGAATGATAATATTAGGTAAGTACTGCTTAGTTGAAAAAAAAAAAAAGTTTTTTTTTTGGTTATTTTTTATTGATAAACCTACGGTATTATTATAGACTTACAATATTTATAAAACTAACACGACACAGTAACGTCTAATTTTGCTAACAAATTACATATACTTATTCGATTTTCGTTACATATTGAGGTGGTTGACCAAATATTCTGGAAGCTCTGTACCTTTTTACTCTTCTTCTCTCTTCTTCTTCTCTTTTTTCATTCTTTATTGTCTTTATTTATTTACAATATCAATATACAGTTACATAATTGAAACTAAGTGCCTAGATAGGATTTTTTTTATTAAAAAAAATGTTTAAACAAATGTGCATTTTCATAACAAAAAGGTTTGTTTTGCTCTGAAAGGCGCTGTGAATACTTGGTCCTCTATCTATATCTATAACTATTTATATAAATAACGGTGACTAGACATTTTCAGCTGCTGCATAATTTTGATTAGAACTGTATTTGTTTATTAAAAACTTTATTGACAGTATCAGTAATACCTCCAGGCCTGTAAAGAAAAAAAATATTTTTAATACAAACACAAACGTTATTGTAAAACGCCCTGATCTAAGATGTTTGTATGATCCCTATAAATTAATGTGAATATCATCTACCTAGCCTTTTCCCAACTACGAGTATATTTTACATGGAGCGACTGCCTATCTGACCTTCACAACCCAGTTATTGGGTTGGTTGGGTTGGGTTGGGTTGGGTTGGGGTACTTGGTAAGACTGGTTGTCAGACTTTCGGGCTTCTGACGACCCGTGACGACTGTCAAAGATCCACGAATGACAGCCGGGACCGACAGCTTAACGTGACACGTAGGTGTGGTGTGTAAAGATGGTCACCCATCCGCGGACCAACCGCGGCAAGCGTAGCTTAACCTGATCGATCGAACCGTGCACCTCTTATTTCTTAAAATAGAAAAAAAGAATTTCCAAGAGAATTGACAATACACAATAAACTATTTGAATCTAAAGGATATATATACATTACTCCGCGCAAAATTACTTTCATAAAAATCGTGATTAACAAATGTTTCTACAAGTATCAGGTAATGTCATAATGTCTAGGTACTTACCAATATCCACAATGGCAGCACCGACAAATATAAGATCGTCATTAGCAACAACCGGAAAATCTGAAATATGATATGTTAAGTAGATCTCTCCGAAGTAGTGTCCCCTATCGTAGTCCAGTGCTAAACACAGCATAACCGCTATTATGTAGATAATAAGGGTCAGTATGCAGTACCGGTAGTAAGCTCGGTAGAGAGTGGCACTTTTCTGAAAAAAGATTTCGATCAATCAATCAAACCTTTGGTTATTTGTGAACATAGAAACAGATGTAGGTATAGGTGCCAAAAATTGGTGGGTAAAGAATAAAAAGTCAGAGGTAGTACTAGAATAGGATAAAGGCTCCTTCAAACAGGCACGACACGCAATAGAATCGCGCGCGACACAAAGGCACCGCAAGTCGCGCAACCGTTGTGTCGTGCGCGATTATGTCGCGTGTTTGTTTCTCCAGTATTACAGCTAGCCGTAGTAAAGTTTTACTACATTTTTCTTGACCTGCCAATATAAATTGTATATACTAGGTACTGCAGAAAAGCCGGGCCTTAGTTTAAAATCGACAGCATGCTTGTGAGCAAGCCTGAATCTTGGTGACGCAGTGGGACATAACAGGCTGGTATGAATCGAAACTTGAAAAGCACAATACAAGTGCCATTGGCGTCGATTCTGTTGTTCACAAACTAAACTAAATTTAAGATGAGGCATCTTTTTCTTTCTATTTCATTAAGACAAGGACAGAAGATAAATATTAGTTTAGTCTTGTCAAATTAGTCAGCGCCTGGCGTAAATTGACGTATTTTTAGTAGCCAATTTTTTTTAATCTCGTCTAAAGTTCTCTATGGAGTATCTTAATTTGACAGGACTAACCTAATATTTATCTTCTGTCCTTTTCTTAATGAAGTAGAAAGAAAAAGATGCATGAACTGTTAGTTTGTGAACAACAGAATCGGCGCCATTGTCTTTTTTGCACTTCTATGTTTCAGTGTTTCAGCTGTACCTAATTTGTAATCTATATCATCATCATCATTTCAGCCGAAAGGCATCCACTGCTGGACATAGGCCTCCCCCAAAAGGGGGGGGGGGTTTGCCATAATCGCCACGCTTTGCAGGCGGGTTGGCGATCGCAGTATGGTATGGTGGTGGAATGCATAGAGAACGCTGCTGCCCATTCTCCGGTACGCCCCTTTGTCGCCTTTTACGACACCCACGGGAAGTATGGGGTGATGCTATTCTTTAAGTCCCGGCACCACAAAGAAAAATCTATATCGCTAAATAATAAATACACTGCTATGAAGATGTTTTGGCGCTGTAAATATTGTTGTATAGATTATACAAGCTGAGGTCTTCATTTTACTCTGCCAAACGTTATTAAACTATGTCGATAACTGTAAATGAGTATGCCCATAGTTAGTAGTCTATAGAGTTAGGCGCGTAGCACGCGTTAACGCTTGACAGGAAGCTAGAATAATACGCGTTAATGAATGTGATGTTTGTAAATTATTGTTAGTTTAGATATGCACATCGCAAACACTACAATAGCATATAATGTGGCAGTGGGAACTGCTGGGACACAGGCCTCCTCTCGGTGAGAGTGGGGGCCGTAATCCACCACGCGGGCCCAGGGCGGGTTGGTAAATGTCTTCGAAGTTTTGGTTCTAGAACATGCCAGTTTCTTCACGATGTTTTCCTTCACCATTTTGAGAGCAGTGATGAAATAATTTACACAAAGTAAAGTGCCTGATTCGATCACGCAGGAGGAGGAGATCCGCAGGAGAACCAAGGTAACCGACATAGCCCGACGAATTGCCAAACTTAAGTGGCAGTGGGCAGGGCACATTGCTCGCAGAACAGATGGCCGATGGCAGGTATTGGAGTGGCGACCGCGTACCGGAAGTCGTAGCGTTGGAAGGCCTACAACTCGTTTTTCGGCAACTCTCTCCAGCTACTACCAGCCATCTTGCGAAGATCGCCACTCGACCTAGCCTGAGCGTCCTACCTTACGTTTGCCGATTCGCGATGTCCACAGAAGAACACATCGTCATCAGTTATATGGCTGGCTCTTTGCCACTTCAGCTTGCTTATTCTGTTCTCTGCCGGATCACCTCGTTGCGAATTTGATCCTTCAGAGAGACTCCAAGCATAGCCCGTTCCATAACTCGCTGAGTGACCTCGACCTTGACCTTGAATTTATAGACCAGCCGAACCGTGAGTATCCACGTTTCGGCTCCGTAAGTCATAACCGGTAGGACGCACTGATTGAAGACCTGAGTCTTTAGGCTCCGTGGAATACGCGACGATAAGACTTAACGAAGCTCGGGAAGCGTTAGGGAAGCTTCGTCGAGTCTCCAGCCAGCTGAATTCTTCTCAAAGTTGTTAGCCTCCCTCTCAAAGTTGTTCTTACCAACTGGAGAGTTTGCCTGAGGTAAACGCAACGTAACGTTGTAAACACTACAATCATACAATCTAATTCAGTAATGTGCAATTTCATGATTCGGATTTGCTTAGCAATACAAAAGTATGACAATCGGTGTCCCCGAAGGAGAAAGCCGAAGCTTGTACATCTTCTGCCAGCACATCATCTTGAATCAATCAACTTTGAACCTTATGCTTTAGCGATAAAGTTGAAAATCTATTAAAGAAATTTGACAGATGGTAGTAGCTTGATGTGCTGGCGTCTGTACTTAAAATTGTTGTTTAAGACTTTTGTCACAAGAGGCAAGCCTATCTCCAGCGGGGTAAATGCGTAACACACTAACAGTAGCAATGGTTTTCATTTTGACAGTTCAACGACATTCTTCGCGTTATTTACTTTGTTGAGCAGATACATTTTTCGAACATATGAAGCAATGGATTAGCGAAATCCTTCAAAATGATTCATTGAGGTTGATTATGGCGCCGATTCTGTTGTTCACAAACTAAACTAAATTTAAGTTCAGTCATCTTTTTCTTTCTATTTCATTAAGAAAAGGACAGAAGATAAATATTAGTTTAGTCCTGTCAAATTAGTCAGCGCCGGACGTAAATTGACTTATTTTTAGTAGCCAATTTTTTTATCTCGTCTAAATTGTCTATGGAGTATCTTAATTCGACAGGACTAAACTAATATTAATTATCTTCTGTCCTTTTCCTAATGAAATAGAAAGAAAAAGATGCATGAACTTAAATTTAGTTTAGTTTGTGAACAACAGAATCGGCGCCAGTGTGTCACGCAATTGAGAGTGCAGACAATCACTCACATGTGGGTACAAACTAAATGAACCCAATGACACTTTGTCCAGCATCTAACCCTCCTGGGTTAGATGCTGGGCAAAGTGTCGACGCTCTGAAGTCGCCCTTGTGACCATTGGACGAACAAAACAGTATTTTAATAGTTTACCTTGACCCCAGCTGTGATGAAAGTGATAATCATTCCAAATTCCACTAGTTGTAAAATTATAGCCACTGCTCCAAACGCCAATCGACTAGGCTGTTCTCTATGTCCAGCTGACAAAAATGGCGCAATAGTTGCTATTATTATGACACCAGTCCATAGTACTGACACTACCTGTAAATTAAAACAAAACATTTTCATTATACTAATAAATAATTGTAGTTCTTTTCTTAGCGAGGGGCCCGTGGCTAAATAATAACAGCCGATCGATCAGGCTTGCCGCGGTTGGTCTGTGGATGGGTGACCATCTTTACATACCGAGACCCCTCCGTGGATCTTTGACAGTCGTTACGGGTAGTCATAAGCCCGAAAGTCTGACAACCAGTCTTACCAAGGGGTATCGTATTACCTAGTAACTGGATTGAGGAGGTCAGATAGGCAGTCGCTCCATGTAAAATACTGGTATTGAGCTGCATCCGGTTAGACTGGAAGCCGACCCGGACATAGTTAGAAAAAGGCTAGGCAGATGATGAGTTCTTTTTCCTAGTGTGTTATCGTTTTTTAGACCAAGGAAATAGTTTATCTAAGTACCATATTTTATGGGCCAAAAATTCAAAATTGTGTTCCTAGCAGTGCTTAAAATACTGATTTTGTAGACACAAGTTTGACAAAGTATAACGATTACTTGGACCCAATAAAATTATAAAGGTGAGTATAGACTAGAACATTTACTTGTAATAGAACATCGAGCATTCGACGGTTTTAAATTTTATTGAACCGACTTTCGAACACGACGCCCGATGTTTTGTTACACCCTAATTTTAAAAACCAACGAGCGTAATGGTGTAACATTTTATCGAGCAAAGGCTCGAGCGGTAGCTGTAGGTCCGACATTGCAACAATCAATGCAACGTAGAAATAAATGTTACAGCTCACTCGCCGTGAGCATTATATCGAACGCAGCGTCAAACAATCGCACAAACGTTACATTACATAGAAATGCTTTTAGAAACTGAGCTTTTGCCTGTATTGTACCATTCGTAAGAACGTTACATTACATGGAAATACTCGAGAAAATGCTCTAGTGTACCTTTAATCAAAGTATATTACTAAAGCTTCTGCCCGCGACTTTGTTATTAATTAAGTTATTATTAAGTTTTCGCTTATCGTCCTTTCTTACTTTTTGTTCGGCTCCTAAGAATCCTAGCGTGATGTTGAGTAACTGTTACTCTATAGCCTTCCCCAGGAATTGGGCTATCAAATTCAAAAATAATTTTTCAAATCCGACTTGTAGTTCCTGAGATTAGCGCGTTCAAACAAACAAACTCAGCTTTAATATTAGTATAGATATAGAAATAATGTGACAAAGATGCTAAAACTTTATGAAGGAGTTCATAAAGTTTTAGCATCTTTGTCAAACCGAGTACCAAACCAATTCTTCTTGGAAATGATCTTGGTAACATGGGTGGGTCGAGAAGTTGGAGTCGCGTCACAACACGAACTTCAAGTCGTTTGTGGTGCGTATTCCGACACATTATCTCGAGGAAGAGTTGTGGCCGAAGGGTGTTGTGTACCGCCGGTTTCGTGGCCGGATACATGACACCAGTCAGCGAAACACGACGCAGACACTTCGTGTGTTAGTTTTTAGTTGTTAGTGTAATTATAATGTATGTAGGTATTTATAGTATTTTTAAGTCATAATAATATTGTATTGTATGTGTTTTTTATGGGCCTTGATGCCTGAAATAAACGGATAAATAAAATAAATAAATAACAAGCATCCCACTGTCTGAAGAAGAAGCAAATTAAGCTTATTCTACTTAAGGGGCTTGCATGACCTAAAGCGCGGTCACTGTCGGACTGCATAGAAAAGAAAGAGAAGCGCGATGACACAACGCTGGTAATTTATTGCAAAATATGAAGAAATTACTTAATTACAAAAAATCTATTGTTTGGCCTAAAAAATTAAAACAATAATATTTCAGTATGTTGCTTGTAGAATAATCTGACAAAAAATCAGAATGATTGTATGTATATTAGTAGTTTTTAGAGGTATCTTCATGATTTTTTTCTATCGTATCTTATTTATCGTATAATTAGTTCTTTTATTTTTTCAACACACTATCTACCTAGCTTAAATCCTGAAGAATATCATATATTTTTCTGATTTTATTTACTGTGGGCGATCATATAGGTACTTTTATTGTTTCTAAAACTTGCGTTTTTTGTGTTAAGGTCCTGTAAGCCCTTTAACTACATTCACTGACAGACAACGCACAACCACTGGATCCAGAAGCTTGAAATTCTTTATAGAACGAAAGGGCGCACTAAGGAAGGATTTCGTAAAATTTATCCCGTAAAAGGTAAATAAGGAATTAAAGTTTATAAGAAATGTTTTAATTTTTGCTCATAGGAAATCCCATTGGGCACACAGCTTTCTATAAGCTTACGAGTAATAAAATCAGTTGCCGTACGTTAATCTCGCAAAAATTTGAAAATGGCGCGACCGATTGTGATAAAACTTTGGTTGTGTGCGCGCCCGCCGGAGACAATTCCAATAAAAAAAAAAAAAAAAAAAAAAAAAAGGTATTCCAATGCATGCCGAGCATTTGCTAGTTATTAATAATTTTAACGATTATAAGCACTTACCAATCGTAGGAATGCCCATGCTAATAATAATCCGCTTAGAATGGAACAACGGGAGGTACGCTGAACATGAGGTGCACATATATCATGTTTTTTGGTTTCTTCACCGGTAGCCATTGGCCGCCCTAAGCTTGGAGAGTACATTGTCAAAAATATGGTAGCTTTGAGCCCAAAACCTCCAATAATTATTATTTGGTTAAGCCTGAAAAAAAACAATGTGATTAGCTTAAAAGTATAATAAATGCTGTGAAAATGCGTTCCCTGTGACGCATGTGTAATGAATAGTAGGCAGAGGACTAATGTGAGAAGTTAGCGGTAAGGTTTCAAAGATGTAGTGACAAAAATTGAAAAGAGTAGGTATGCTTAAAAGTCTATTAAAATGTGTTTCAAATTAATGTTATTTCAAGTCAAACAAATATCAACTTTATTTTTTCAGAGTGACTAGCACTATTGAAAAAGTTATAAAACTGTTTGAAGTTGAAGCGTTTTTTTTTTTTTTTTTGGATGGAAAATCATCAAATGATCCTTCCGCTCTGGGTGAAGCGGAAGGGAGTGTCAGACTCTTATTGATTAAAACTCACCCGTGTTCCTTCCTTAGCCCTTTATGTTCCGGGCCAGCGGCAACCCTTTCGGACAATCCCGCTGACCCGGCAGGCTTCGGCCCTAAGGGGGCCCCTCCTCGATGCTGACATCTCTTTGAGGCGCGCGTGAAACACGTACGCGCCGTCCGGCACGGGAATGGTCCTGATCGGACGGTGAGCTACCCATTACTCTCTGCCCGCAGGCCCGCGCCTACGGTGGCCGGGAGTCGTCACGCGGCTCCCGACGCCTGGAGCGTCTCCCGCGGCGGCTCGGGCGGGAGGAGAGTATATGAATGGGCGGCGGGGCGGAGGGCGAGAGGAGAACGCCCAGCTCCGGAAGAGCGGGAGGCCGTCCGGCGGGAGGCGAAGGAAGCCATAGTCGTCCTCAGGACGCGGGACTTCGCCGCCGCCGTCTTCGGCCGCCGAACCCTCGACGCGATTGGGCCGGTCCTGCGAGACTGGCTCGAGCGTTCGCACGGGTTCCTCTCCTTCCGTCTGGTGCAGGTACTGTCCGGACACGGTTGCTTCGGATCGTACCTGCACCGTATCGGGCGGGAGGAGACGCCGTCATGTCACGACTGTGGCACGGCGTAGGACACGGCGAAGCACACTCTCGAGATGTGCCCGTCGTGGTCCGAGCCGCGCCGCAGTCTCACCGCGGCAATCGGAACGGACCTCTCGCTCCCCGTCCCCCAGCATGGCGTTGACCAAGCCGGTCAACGCCATGCTGGGGGATGAGGGGTCCTGGGCGGCAGTCGCCTCCTTCTGCGAACACGTCACGTCCCAGAAGGAGACGGCGGAGCGCGCGCGGGAGGAAGACCCTCCCGCGGTGCCGCTCCGAAGGCGGAGGAGGGGTCGAAGAAGACGTCAGTATGACAGTCATCTCCAACTCCTTTCAGGTGGAAGCCAGTAGGCGACGGGTGCGGGGGCATGCGCCGGGGGGGTTGTGGACGCAAAGGCTGAGCCGGATTCCCATGACCATTCGCCCATCAAGGCGATGAGGGAACACCGCTGAGTTTTAGTGGGTATACCGCCACTACTGGCAGGGAGTCCCACATACTCCGTCTCGTCCCCCGACGAGCGGAGATGCGTAATGTCAATTCATCGAGCGAAAAAAAAAAGGCAGTCGCTCCATGTAAAATACTGGTCATCATTCATCAACATTTCAGCAGAAAGACGTCCACTGCTGGACATAGGCCATCCCCAAAGGGGGGGTTTGCCATAATCGCCACGCTTGGCAGGCGGGTTGGCGATCGCAGTATAGTATGGTGGTGGAATGCATAGAGAACGCTGCTGCCCATTCTCCGGTACGACCCTTAGTCGCCTTTTACGACACCCACGGGAAGTAGGGGGTGGTGCTATTCTTTAAGCCCGGCACCACATAGATTGGAAGCCAACCCCAACATAGTTGGGAAAAGGCTAGGCAGATGATGATGATGCTACGGTTTGACACTACTGACAGCTCACTTCAAGCTCACCTCACCCAAGTTTTTATGGTGAGATTTTTATAGAATAGGCCCGCAGTACTGATGCATGAACGTAACCGAATCAAGAGGAGTATGTAAGAAACCTACCCGCATGGGAAGAAGGCGTCAGTTTAATGTGTGTATGCATGTGTTATTTGCACCTGACAACGGCCTTAGTACCTACACAATAAGCAACTTTAGAGTAAGTAGGTACTTAATAGAATACAAGAAAAACTGCCTCACCAGGGAGCTAAAAATATGAGATAAGGTTACCAAATTTAAATATTTGGGGCATAAGGTTACGTAGATAATAATCCATACTAATATTATAAATTCGAAAGTAACTCTGTCTGTCTGTATAGTAGATAAAATGATCACAATTATAAAATGATCACAATTATATTATGACACATAAGTGTCGATCACGTGCGAATATCGGGATAAAAACTATCCTATGTCCATCCCCGGGATGCAATAATAGATTGCATGCATCTCTGCCAAATTTTATCGAAATCCGTTTAGTGGTTTAGGCGTGAAAACGTAACATACAGAAAGACAGACAGAGTTACTTTCGAATTTATAATATTAATATCGATTGTTTTACCAACACTAGTTTTATAAAGGTACCACTATGCATAGTATACGACAGTTTTTATCCGACTTCTAAAAAAGGAGGAGGGTCTCAATTCGGTTGTTTTTTTTTATATTTGCTACCCTAGAACTCCGTTATTTATAAGCCGATTTGCAAAATTATTTTTTTAATGGATAATATATGCCTTATGAGTAGTCCCATATAAATTTTACTAACTTAGCTTGGGTAGTTTTTGAGTTAGCTTCAATAATACGATTTTTTCCCACTTAAAATATTGATGATGTTTTAATAACTTCCTGTCACTGGTATTTACATAGCAGGTAGTGTTATGTGAATTTGTGTGGGGTAGGTACAAATAAAAAGTAAAAAAAAATTACAAAAAAAAACAAACCGACTTCAAAAAAAAAACACTAAGTACAAAAAAAAAACACTACAAATAACTTTAATTTCGGAAGTCAGTGTCAAAAAACGAAAATGCGGATTCAATGATACCGGCTTCCGAAATTATAGTTATTTTTCACTTTATAAGTTGTGTTTTTTTTTGAAGTCGTTTGATTTTTTTGTAAAAAAAAATTTTAACAGCAGTTATTATCAGAGCAAGTTAACGTACCTGAAGCAATGCTGAAAGCGGTTTTCACTTAAATCTCACCATAGAGATCAGTGAATCTCACTAAATAGCAAGTGTCACTCAGATAATAATATGTACCTATATTGTGTCTGCTCCTCTCACAGTAATAATCTACACTGGAAAATTCTGTTTAGCACTCTTAATTTATATAATTATTGTGAACTACATAACAATAATAGTTGCAATGTATGTGTGTGTGGGGGTTAAGTTTGTTTGTAAACAACAAAAACCCGTTTATGTAACATGGATCAAATGTGGGGTTTTTGAGTCCATTAATGTTGTTCATTTGTTATTTCCTACAATTAAAAACCATATAACATAATATCACGACAGTAATCCTCAAAGGGTTCGGCAGATGTGTAAGTACCTACCTGTAGTAGGCACAAACCTTTCGCCAGTTATGTTCAGCAAGTTGAATGCCGTAATTACAGAAACAATTAAAAAGCCATTGTGTCTCGCGTGGATCCACGTTCCGACATACGAAGGGTTAAGTCCCATGTATTAGCGGGCGAGTCTATTGCCATCAACCGGGCATAAATCCAGACTCCAGGCTGCTTCTGAGAAATTCCTGGTGAAAAAACCTAATAACACTTTGCCCGACCTGGTAATCGAAGCCAGGAACTCATGTTAAGCAGTAGCGCTTGTGACAAATAGACCAATGAGACAGTCATTAAAAAAAACTCATTCTTTTCCAGGAGCTTGACTCCGTAACCGTAACTTGGCCAATCATGGTACAGTTGACCCTACATTGAAAAATACTCGGCGAACTATGTGCAAGGCTATGCTGGTAGACTCTTAGGAATCGAATTCGAAATAATCAACCTTAATCTGACAAAGAACCAAAATGAAAAAGCTTGTAGACGTGGTTAGCCGTAGATCCGAGGAGAGTGGTCTAATACGTGCTCTTACCGACCGTTGGCGGAGTGTGGAAAGTTCTCAGGATAGATGGAGCAGCTATAGAAGTATAAGATTCAGGGAGTCAAGTTCATCATCACCGGATAAAAAGGGAGGATATACCGAACAGAGGGGAGTTGTGTCTTGTAGGCCCGACGGGTGATTGTCAGGACACATTTTGACATCAAATGTCAAGCCAAGGGTCGAGATTACGGCGTACTATTGCATATGGCTGGATCTTCGGAAGGTGTTTTGTTGGCGTTGTATCTTCGCAAGGTGTATATTGTTATGGCGTTGTATCTTCGCAAGATGGTTGGTATTCGCTGGATAAGAGTAGCCAAGGGTCGAGATTACGGTGTGTTATTGCATATGGCGTTGTATCTTCGCAAAGTGTATTATTGGCGTTGTATCTTTGCAAGGTGTACCTATATTGCATATGGTGTTGTATCTTCGCAAGGTGGTTTGTATTCGCTGGATAAGAGTAGCCAAGGGTCGAGATTACGGCGTGTTATTGCATATGGCGTTGTATCTTCGCAAGGTGTATTGTTGGCGTTGTATCTTCGCAAGGTTTATATTGCATATTATGGCGTTGTATCTTCGCAAGGTGGTTGGTGTTCGCTGGATAAGAGTAGCCAAGGGTCGAGATTACAGCGTGCTATTGCATATGGCGTTGGATCTTCGGAAGGTGTATTGTTGGCGTTGTATCTTCGCAAGGTGTATATTGCTTATTATGGCGTTGTATCTTTGCAATGTGGTTGGTATTCGCTGGATAAGAGTAGCCAAGGGTCGAGATTACGGCATGCTATTGCCTAAGATGTTGTATCTTCGCAAGGTGTGTTGTTGGCGTTGTATCTTTGCAGGGTGTATAATGCTTAAAGCGTTGTATCTTCGCAAGGTGGTTGGTATTCGCTGGATAAGAGTAGCCAAGGGTCGAGATTACGGCATGCTATTGCCTAAGATGTTGTATCTTCGCAAGGTGTGTTGTTGGCGTTGTATCTTTGCAGGGTGTATAATGCTTAAAGCGTTGTATCTTCGCAAGGTGGTTGGTATTCGCTGGATAAGAGTAGCCAAGGGTCGAGATTACGGCGTACTATTGCATATAGCGTTGATATTCGCGAGGTGTATTGTTGGCGTTGTATCTTCGCTAGGTGTTTATTGCATATGGCGTTTTATCTTCGCAAGGTGGTTGGGTTATTTGCTGGATAAGAGTTAGCCAAGGCGGAAACGAATCCGGGAACATTACTAAAAGTCTGTAAACTAAACATTACTAAACCACCTAACTGAGCTATCAAGGTCATCAGATATACATATGATTATGAATAGTGTGTCTTCATGTCGCACTAGCGTGATGTCGAGCTTCAGTGTGTCGCACAAGTGTGCATTCGAATGATGTGAATTTTCGAATTATGGTGAGTCGCAGTACAGTTTTGTCGCACAAGTGTTATTCACAATTCCATTTGTCGAGCTCAAGTATTACACTCAGATTACGGCGTGTTATTGGTTGCGCTTGTGTCCCGCAGTATACTTTATTAGGCTGATAATGATGAAAGCCACTAACTATTACAGTACAGTTTTGTTTAATTAGGTACTCCTACCTCTGTATTAATGCTCGTAATTAATTAAAAAGGTCGTGTAAAATGCGATTACTGAAACACTGATGTTTCCTAATTATATACCTACATAGTTAGATGTGGACAGGAAAAGAAGACAATTTGAAATTGAAAACAATTCGATGGTCCGCATGCGTACATCATACGGTTTACATAGTGTCTAAACACACTATGCCGAAGGTTCAGCTTGATTACGCCTACAATACTATTTGAATTAATGACGACACATTATGCTGAAATTACGTTGCGTTAAAATAGCGTACAGCCGAACTTCGGTCGTTCGTAAGTTCAGCGGCAATTCCGTGGCAACGTATTCTGTAGAGCACACATTATACGCGACCGAATTTCGGTTCGATTGCCGAATAAGATCCAGGGCGGGGGGAGCACGGGAGGCAGACATGCCCGCGCCCCGCGTGTGCGCAACTGAATTTCCGTCGCGTAAGTTCGGCACATAATGTGTGGCATATCAGCCGAATACGTAAGAACGTAAAATCAGCCGGTCTTCGGCCGTGTACCTACGGCATAGTGTGTTTGGACACTTAATATTATTCAGCGCTGAACCGAGCGTTAAAAATACATACAACAATGCGATTTTGTATAGGCATTACATTCAGGTGTCACCTAGTGTTAGCAGTGCCGGATTAGCCCCTCCTAAGCAAATTAAGCAATTGCTTAGGGCATCACGTCTCGGGGGGGCACCATAAGGCAAAAACAGCACCGATACAGTATTTGCTAGGACATGAAAGGCAAGGCTGTTTATCGGCAAGATATTAAAAGACCCAAAAGTCACTCTAGCTAGAGATGTGCGCCAATCTTTACTTGCAAATCGCTCGTCGATGTTATGGAAAAATACGAGGCGACTAGTGGATCGGAGGGCCTACAGGCGTGGCTTGCTTAGGGCATCAAGTAGTCTTAATCCAGCACTGAGTCTTAGTGAAAACAGGCATGAGTGTCTTCATCCACCAAGTATACATCCACACGAGCGGCACGCAACGACAGAGGCTACTGCAGCCGTCGACACACGTCAGCGGCTGCCGTCGACGTCTCTACCGCTGACGCCTGCCACGCTTGTGAACGCACACTAAATAGGTATGTCCATGAACAGTGTCAGTTTTATTCACAGTACTTACACAATCAACGTAAGTACTCGTTTCTATCCAAACCTTTAAATAGGCGTTTCCTTCTTTCAATCCCACACACTACATACCAGCGGCTATTCATAGCCATGTGGTGTCCTGTTAACAGATAGGAGTGCTTACTACTTGACACTCATTGCTATTGGTGTTAATACTGGGATGAGGAATACAGACGAAAGTAGGTGCAGGTAGGGTTAGTGATAGATTTACCATAGAAATGGCGAAATTAAATATTTGTTCTAACACTAACGTAGTTATATTTATATACAGAGTTACTGGTAAAACATTAACAACCTCTTAAGACCTCTTAAGAGGTTGTTTGAGTACAATGACCTCATTGTACTCATCATTTTGAACAATTTTTACTATGGGACCAAACCTGAAATCGCGATTTCGTGAACAACTTTTACTATGAGACCAAACCTGAAATCGCGATTTCGGTCCCATAGTAAAAGTTGTTCATAATGATGAGTACAATATGACCTCTGAAGAAGTTGTTAATGTTTTACCGATAACCCTGTATAATTAATATTACGTAGGTATTCTTCCCACTCACTTATGAAATAAAGTGTTTAGCTGCTAGAAATAGTCTTCATCGAATATTACCGTGGTCACCAGGTTTGGCGAACCAGGCTGTAAACAGTGCAATTTATGGAGTATGCTACTACCCAATAGCCGGGGTTTGTACGATAAGTACCCGAAAAAAGGAGTTAAGGGCTTACATGACATAAAGCGCGGTCACTGTCAGATTGCATAGAAAAGAAAGAGAAGCGCGATGACACAACGCTGGTAATTTATTGTAAAATATGAAGCTATTATTTAATTACAAAAAATCTATTGTTTGGATGAAAAAATTAAAACACTAGTATTTTCGAATGTTGCTTGTAGAATAATCTGACAGAAAATCAGAATGATTGTGTATTAGTATGGTTTTTATTGTGAAAAGAAAGTTCTTAGAGGTATATTCATGCTATTTTCTATCGTATCAAATTAGTTGTATTATGTTTGTAACACGCTAACTATCTAGCATATATCCTGAAGAATATCATATATTTTTCGGATTTTGTTTACTGTAGTTGATCATATAGGTACTTTTATAGTTTCTAAAACTTGCGTTTTTTGTGTTTAGGTCCTGTAAGCCCCTTAAATGGAACCAGTAGCACTGACATCGGGAATTCTGAAATATAAACCTGCCACAGTTTCTTCCGAATCTGAAACTGCGAGGTGGTTGGTGACACATCACCCGCCCGCGCGATGTTAGCTCGCTTCTCAAAAACACGGATATGACCATCATCCATTAACTGAGTTAAAAGACGCGTCATCTTGCAGTTTAGCTGTCTGTTTTAGTTAGAAACGAAGCAGATGCACGTGCTTCAGAATATGATCAACTTTTCCAGGAAGACCACGTTTAGGTAAATGAAGAAATGGAGAATGAAATGAAAATATCAAGATTTCTAAATCACTTGTAACTTACAATGCAATTTTCCAGAATTGGAAAAGCTGATGACGTTTGCCTGCCAAACTTGTTGTTTACTTTGTCTGACCCGCTTCCGCTGGTTTTCTAGGTTTATGACAGGACGAGCTAGTGTAGCCCTATATTGGCCGCTTTAAAATGCGCGGGCGCGTGATTCCACCGACCCACCACTTAGCCACCGTCTTGTGCCGCTCCGCGAGCGCGATAACAAGTCTTTCTGCTTCTTCTATTTTAAATAATATACCATTACACAGTTACTTAACGAAAAAAGATACAGCTTTTACCGTTGTTGTGTCAAAAACTAGTGAGTGTATTTGCTAATTTTTTTTATGGCCCAAGTGTCATCTGAGGAACTGAGTTTCCAATATTTCAAAACTGTTAGTGAAATAGTTTGAGGGATATTAGAAAAGTGAGTGCTCCAGCAAGATGCGGTTAGAGCTACCGGTGTGCACAAGATGCTGTCTATGTCTACCGTTACGATATGGTTTGATCGCGTGGGGATATCTGCGATTGGTGAGTACATAAATAGATAAGACGACCCATGCGTAGGAACATAGTAATTGATCATTCCGTCCTTTTTCCAAAAGGGAGTCTATTTGAATCTCTCAAATTGGTGCTGTCTCAGACAGAAGTCTAATAAACATTGTTACTAATTAAATGTTTATTCATAAAAAAATAAACAAGCCATGTTTCCATTGCTGGGATACAGGCCTCATCACGATGAGAGGGAGTGGGCCGTAATCCACCACGCAGGCCTGTTGCGATTCCAGCAGAATATTACGGATTAAGTAACTTTTTACGCTTTACAAGTGAAGGTATGTTACAATCCAACAATGTTTCAATGTTCTCAGGTAATATCCGCCCTAGTGATGGTTGGTGCCGAAAAATCTTTCTCAACGATGTTGGAGTTGACCAAAACTGAACCAGATACAAGCTATAAGATCTATGCAGCACTGTTGGCTTTTTTAATGCTCTTTACATTGGGGGATATTGTAATGAACATTGCGTTTGTTATTGGTGGACATAGGGTGAGTTTAAAAAGAGAATGTAAAGGTTTCTTTTGTAGAAGCCTCTAATCTAGGAAAAATATACAGGGTGGCAGGGAAATCGAGGAACGGAAATCATGAATTCAGGACTTGATAGAACAGAAATTTGTCGATGGTATTCAAAATCAATCTACTGTTTCATAGAAAAGTGCAATACGTGCGCGGTAAAAAATTATGGAACAGCAATTTTTTTTTATAAACTTCGAATACATTTAACGCAAGGAGGTTCCGAATCGTGTACTGAATCCATTGTAACAGCTTGCGCGTCGACATCCTTGTCACCTTGTATATTCATTGATTTAGGGCTGATTTTTCCATCAACAGATAACTTTTATTCGAGGAATAAAATTGACGTTTGACAGTTTTTGTATGAAATAACTGTCAAAATTTCAAAATTATTCCTCGAATAAAGTTATCAGATGATTGAAAAATTAGCCCTTAGTTAGAAGAAAAACTCTGATCTTTATTAAGTACTTCTTCAAAAAAAATACATTTCCTTTTTTGAAAATTTTCTTTTTCCAGCACTTTTATGACTTGCACATCTGTGGCCTTAGTGTGAGTTTTTTTACTCACGTTCGATTGCGAGCGCGTTAGAATTTTGTAGGGAAAAAAGTTATAGCGCCACCTGGTGGTAACTAAGAGAAACTTAATTTCCCATAGAAAATTCTAACGCGCTCGCAATCGATCGTGAGTTTACGTGAGTCGAAAAAACTCACACTAAGGCCACAGATGAAACAACAACAAAGGCAAGTGTCAACTTATACTGATCTTTCACCGATTACCATACAACTTTTCAGTTACCGGTGCCACTTTCAGATTAATACGTTATGTTTTTCAGAAAATCCTGAAGCTGCTGAGAGCATACTACGTGTACAGCTTCGTCCTCTGGATAACGACGGCAGTGATTGGCTTCGGCTTGTCTTCGTACACTGTTTACTGGTTCAACCTGCAAGAGATCGATGAGTTCCGCACTTGGGTGCTTCTAGTTGACTTGGCTACTTATCTAGCTCAAATCTGTAAGTTGTGTTGTGTGTTTCTCTTCTATCTTAATATCAAATTACTTGAGTCCTAGGCTCCAGCCATTGGCCTGTTGTACTTTGAATAGCTTAACTTATATGTCTTTGTACGGCTTATATAGCTTAGGTCTCATCGAATTCTATATTTATATCGGTAATTTATATGGTGTACGTAATTTTGAGTATATTAAATATATATATATATCTAACTAAATCCGGGATACAAACAATCCTACAATGTAATCCAGATACACTAACTATTCCAAAAACTAGCATATTTTTTACTTTTAAAGTAGCATATTAGATAAAGATACAAAAGTTTGTGCTGATGTTGTTTTTGTTTCAGTGATTCAAGCATGTATTTTACTATTAATAAGAAGTCAAATGATTAAAATTAAGAAAAACTACGAGTTCAGGTTTATAAACAATGCAGCTGAATGTGAATGTACGATGCATTCGGAAGAAGAGATAGCTGCTGAAGTGAAACATGGAAGTTGTGAAGAAGGAGAGGGTGAGACACACAGAACCAAGGCAACAATTAATAAAAATAAAAATACCGACTGATGTTGTGACAATAAATGTTGGAAGAACCTTATTTTGTATATTAATATTAAAACTATTAAAATAGCTAGTTTTCTTTCTTTTGTGGAGTTAACGATAGGTATACCTATATTATGCCTTTTCCCTGTTACCATTGTTTTCTTCGAATCTTTAGAATTTAATCGAAACCAGGAAACCTTGTAGCAGAAACTTGAACTGCGATGAAACTTAAGCATAGTGTTGAGTACTGCAGGATCTAGCTACGTTATATGTAACGTCCTTAAAAAATAAGAATAGGTCATGATGATATAAAAAAAGGCAACAAAACAGAACGGTTGATAAAATAACCTCTTCCTAGAATTAAAAATGCACAGTTCCAAGACGTAAATCATTTCAAACAGATTCCTGAAATGGTTCAGAGTAAAGACGATTACGTTTGTCGCGGCGGCGGTAGCCAGAGGCCGCAGGATTACGGTGCGCGGGCTTTGTGGTCACTTAACCACCGGCTTGTGTCGCTATCATTAATACGTAACGCGTGGCATACGACTCTGCCGACTTCCTACTTTGTACTTATAGTTGGTTGAAGGAGGATGAATATCTCTGTCGTCTGCTAATTGACTGTACATCTGTTTCGGTCGTCTGTGGCATTGAAGTTTCAAAACAAGTGCAAATAGTGGCGTTTTTCTTTTGGTTTTGTGTCGGGTTTTGATAGTGGTTCTGTCCTACTAGACCTACATGTGAAGTTATAGACTCCGCCTTACACCATACATGGTTTTCCCATATTTACCAACAACGTATTTTAGTTTCGTTATGATTATGACATAAAGTTAAATAATCATGTTTATTATAGCTTTGAAGTCCAAAATATTATTTATTTACCGTGATTTCTGCTAACTTACTATCGCTTGTTTTTGTTATTGAATATAAATGCGGGGAAGATACTTAGGTATACACACAGTTAGTAGCGTATGCTCCGAGTTTAATTAAAGTAACATCTTGACCTGAGTTATTGTGTTTGTAGAACTTGTTTATTTTATTTTTGTGTGATTTTACGATTTCAAAACTGATAGTGTTATAATTTGTGGAAGTTGACAAAATGTTCAGAATTCGTGGCGAGATACCACAGTTTAAAAGATGCTGTATGTGTCTACCACTAAGGCATGGGCTGATCGTGTGGGGTTATATCAGATTGGTGAGTATCTGCTTCTTATAGGATAATATGTAAAAGCCCCTTAGGATTTATAACATAACTAGGCATAAACTGCCCTATATTATAGGTATTCTAATGGTTATTTTTCTCCCTTTTTTGCAGAACTCATAAGTTTCGATATGCTTTAGTTTCTTGTACTATCTTATTTGTTTGTCAGAAATGGCGTGCAACACCATATAGCATTTGAGTAATGTTATGTAGCTATGTTAATTGAGGATAGCAAGTAACAAACTACTAAAAGTGAAAACAATATGCGTGTGGTTGTTTACACAATAAAACACTACACTGTAAATTTTCTAAATACCCCTTTTTCAGGTTATAGGTGTCATACTATTAGTTGGGTTCACAAACGGTTTCTTCCAAGCGCTAGGAATATCCAAGAATGAAGCAGGTTACGAAGTATATGTAGTCCTGTTTGGATTCTTTGTAATAGTAGGAGGAGCGGATATTGTACTAAATGTATTGTTCGTTTATGCAGGACATACGGTGAGTTAAAAATAACACTTTTGCACGCCAATATATAAATTAACATTATTAACTGTCAAATAGTTGAAATTGTTTATTTTTCATTAAAACACTTTATTTCTCTAAACTAATACAAACTATTTACACTAGATACTAAATTAAGTGACTAACTAACTTACTATACAAATAAATTTTGGTGACGTTAAAAACCAGCTAACTATAGTTAACCAAAATATCCGGAGTATAATGAAAAACTTTGATAACTTCTCGATTTTTCTGTCCCGTCTAAATTTTTTACCTGATATTATCATACTGACCGAATGTAGACTACATGAACACACCCCAAATGTTCAATTAAATGGCTACGAATGCCATTATTCTCAACTTTATTTAAATCAGAACGATGGTTTAGCAATCTTATATAAATCGGAACTTAATGTCACCATACTCGAGCCGCCTTTTAATGACGCAAACTGCTTAGTTATTAAGGTGGGTACAGAATTTACCATTTTTGCTATCTACCGATCGCCCTCAGTGTACAACATTAGTAGTTTTTGCGAATCTTTAGAAACCCTCCTCAGCTCCAACAATACATCAACGATGGCAATCATAGGGGACATAAACATCGATATTAAAATCGGTACAGAAGACAAACGAGCCAGCGAATACCTTGATATTACCGGCTACTACGGTTTCTATCCCGGGCACCAATATCTGATACGCGAAAATTCTTGCCTTGACCATGCATTAATAAAGACAAGAAAAACCACAAAAATTGTAGTATGTCAATCTTCTCTCACCGATCATGATACAGTGCTGATAGGAATAAGTAAAGAACCATCGAGTCAAATAGCGTTCTCTGGGCAAACAAAATACAAGCTTAAGCTGGACTACCATAACATTATTAACGAAATCGAAAATACAAATTGGATACCTATTTTAAACTCCGATGACTTGAATGCAGCAGTGAATATGTTTACTGAAAAATTACGGTACATCATAAATCGACACACCAAAAAAGAGATTTTGCGCAATTCTAAAACCATTAGAAGACCCTGGTTGACAAAAAATCTGTTGAAATGTATACGTAAAAGAGACACACTTCACTCTGAAACAAAAAAAGACGAAAACAAAGACAATTACGCTCTGCAACAAAAATATAAAACATACAGAAACCACTGTAATAATATTATAAAAAATTTAAAAAATGCCTATGATAAAAGCCTCCTAGACAGTTCTAAAACAGATAGCAAAAAAACCTGGGCAGCAATAAAAACAATATGTAACCTTAAGAACAAAAAATCTAATAGTTTAACTTTACTCAACGCAAATCCTGATCCGGTAGTCTCACTGAATATGGCCAATACTTTTTTTGCTGATGTGGGAATACAACTTGCTGAGCAGTCCTTGATTAAACTCAAAACAACAGAGATAGAACTAGCAAATTTAGCACTTACGCTGGATGACACTGACCCTTCTCTGTCACACTCCTTCTTCATGACTCCAACTGACGAAACTGAAGTTATTTCTATCATAGGCAGCCTCAAAAACGATTCCGCTCCTGGCTGGGATGGTATTCCGAATCGTGTTTTTAAACTGGCTCATCATTTTCTAGCCGCTCCCATCTCACACATATGCAATTTGAGCATGTCGACAGGAGTAGTTCCAGTCCAGTTGAAAACAGCAAATATCTGCCCGATCTACAAAGCTGGAGACGCATCAGTTCCATCCAATTACAGGCCTATATCTCTTCTTACGTCTCTGTCCAAAATTCTGGAGAAGCTGGTGAACAAGAGACTATTGGCGTACTTAGAAAAGAAGCAACTGTTATCGGCCAACCAGTACGGTTTTCGAAATGGCAAATCAACGGAGGACGCAGTCTCGAAGTTGGTGGATCATGTCATTGATAACCTTGACAAAGGCAAAAAATGTGCCGGCGTCTTCCTTGATCTTGCCAAGGCCTTTGATACCGTGTCAAGGCCCATACTGATCAAGAAGATGGAACGCTTAGGTATCAGGGGCATTGCATTGGAATGGTTTACCTCCTATCTTTCCGAACGTGAACAGAAGGTTTGCCTAGGTGATTTTCAGAGTACCTTTGCGAGAGTGGAATATGGAGTGCCCCAGGGTAGTGTCCTTGGCCCCACCCTGTTTCTCTTGTACGTTAATGGTCTTTGCACACTCAATTTAGACAACGCGCAAATATCTGCGTACGCTGATGATACAGCTATTATTTTCCATGGCGACACTTGGGAGGAAACCTACAGTGCTGCAGAGGCTGGAATGCAGAAGGTTACCAGTTGGCTACAACACAATCTGCTTACCCTTAATGTCCAAAAAACAAAGGTAGTTAATTTTTCTGTAAGCATAAAAACAGCTGCTCCTAAACAATTTGCACTCAAAGCCCACCAATGCAATTGTAGTCTAGGGGGTAGCTGCAGTTGCCTTGTTTTTGAAAATGTTAATAGCATCAAGTATCTTGGTATTAACATAGACCAACACCTGACATGGGGAAAGCAAATCCAAACAGTTACTTCGCGCGTAAGGAAACTTTTATACATATTTAAAAGACAAATCTATAGCTGACAAGGATACTCTCAAGATGACTTATCTGGCTTTATGTCAGTCTGTGCTTGGTTACTGCATAATATCTTGGGGTTGCGCTGGCAAAAGTTATCTGATTACTGCTGAACGTGCACAGAGGGCTATCCTTAAGGTCGCTCATGGATTAGGAATCCGATACCCCACTGATATGTTATATCGAGAGACGAGAGTGCTTACGGTGCGCCAACTGTACATTTTATCAGTTCTACTTAGATTTCACAAAACAGCGGCTGCCACAGAGGTAACGGACCAGCGCACACGTAGAAAACCTAAGTGGAACAGAGCTTTCTGCAAACTTAAATTTGGCAATAAGGCTTTCTCTCGTATTGGACCATACCTGTATGAAAAAGTCAACAAAAAGCTTGATATCTACCCCCTGACAAAATTTGGGTGCAAAAAACAAGTCCAGGTTTGGCTGCTTGGGCTTAACTATGCTGAAACGGAAAATCTTTTATCATTCAACTAATAAAGTTTTCATCACCATACACACGCTAACACTCATCACGTGCATACTTACACTCTTACGTACACACTCACACTCATCACATACATACTTACACTCATCACACACACGCATACATTTGGTTACCTTTTAGTTATATGTTTATATTAATTATACCTACTGAAACCGTTGCATTTGTTAACATATCTTAAATAATACCTACATATTATCTGTCGAAAGAGACTGGATCCTGCGACACAGGGTATCCTAGTGCGGGATCCAGTGTCATACCTAAATATTGTAACTTGTTTATGAATCAATAAACTTATTACTATTAAACTTATTATTATTAAATACAAAAACAAAGGACACTTAGGCGTCCAAGTACTCGTCCGCATCGCTGTCCCCAAAAGACTGGCAGCATTGCCACGGTGAATGGCAATGCTAATTCTTTGGTCAAAGAACGACCCAGCCCTCTGGTCACGTGAAGTCTCGACCAGCCGGCGAGAAATTTCCTTAAAAATTAGACGCGCACTCGGGCCCCATTAGTGGAAATAATATTCACTACATTGATTGTCTGACTAAAAACAACAATAGCGTTCAATCAAATCACTAACACCACCACCACCACCACAGCTGCTCTCAAAACGGTGGAGGAAATTATCGTGAGGAAACCGGCATCTCCTTGAACCAAAAATTTGGAGACATGACGTCCACCAACCTGCACTGGGCCTGCGTGATGGATTACGGCCCACTCCCTCTCACCGAGAGGAGGCCTGTGTCCCAGCAGTGGGAACATTGCAGACTTATTGTGCTTATGCATAATCACTGACATAAGGTTGACGATCTGTTTAAATACAATTTTTCTGTTGATTGTAATTATAGCCTTTCAGAAAACGGGTGCTACTCCGAAACCCGATCCATTTCGCTTATCCTGTTTTTTTTTTTACAGAAAGATCAGAAGATGTTGAAAGCATACTATATCTACAGCTTCGTCCTCTGGATCCTGATGATAATCTTGGGTGTCTCTCTATCTGTGTACGCTGTGTATGTGATGAATCTGTACTCGATGACCTTCATTCGCGTCTGGATCATTCCAATTGATGTAGTCACTTTTCTGGCTCAAATCGGTAAATAATCTTTATAGCACTTTTCTGTGACTTAGATAGTCCATTTTTACACAGAAAAGCGTGACTTTGTACGGTTTTAGGTCATGTGAGCTTTATAATAGATAGTGTAGTCCATTATTGGCGTGCATTAGTAGACCACTAATGTAGTAATATACTATCATTTTAGTGACTAGGTGGCCGCTCGGATAGGCTTAGATATACGCAAACAAACGAGCAAGGAAAATAAAAACCACTGTGCTTCGATTTGAAAGGAGATAACTCAAAATGTTAGCTATTGTACAACGTTATTTTAAGTATATGCGAAATCTGAATGTAGTTGGTTCAGAATAAGTAACTGAATCGATTCCAATAATTTTTACCCCATGTTATATTTTTTCCCAAAAATATTTAAAAAATGTTAAAAGTTGGACACCGAGCGACACTAAGTAGGTTATCCAATGTGCGAGACGGCGCGGCGCGAACGGCGCGGGTGAGTATGTTTTTGTACGGACAAACAGGCAACTTATCAAGCTTACTTTGTGATTTTTCATGATACCTACAGTTTTGAAAGGAGATGGCATTTTTTGGCATTACTAATTTTGGAAAGCTACAGAATTCAAAGCTATTTAAAAAAAAAACGCGCTTATTTTTATGTACTGATAGCCAGATTAACTTTATTATTGACAATGGGGATAAAATCTCGATAAAAATATGAGTAGATAACTTTATTTGATCGAACACAGAGCGGCCGGATACAAGGTTTTTTTAATTTTTTTACTGACTTCAAAATAAGGAGGTTTTACACCGCATTATATTGTAGTCTTTTTTTCAACCTCCTTACCCTAAACATGAACACCCACTAAAACCCATAAACATGACTCTTTAGAAGATGACATTTCACGTCATGTTATTTATTTTATTTCGACAACTTCACAAGTCACATTCATAGATAAAAATACTAAATACTAAACTAGTCACATCAGCTCGCTCGCTACTGTTTTGTGCTAGTGTAAATGTTTTGTGCTCCCAAAGTTTTACGTGGATCTTTTCAACGACCTGGCTTGCTTAATTGGATTTCGAAGACTCCTACCTTTCTGAACAACCGTTGCGAGACTTGGATCTCTATGTGTTTGTGTGTATAACATTACGAGTCATCGTGATGTCAACCACGGACCAATGCCTAAACTATAACTATACTATCTACCTTCTTGTACCATTGGGCACCGACAGGTGTGTGTCAATTGTGGATCTTCTACAGCACGTTCCAGAAATCACCAATTACGGACTGATTCGGACAGAGAACGAGGCATATATAAAGTGATTCGAGAATGGAATGGTACTTGGCATGGGCACGGCATCAAGATAGCCTGTCTCCCCGTGCACCTTTCTTAGATAATATATTGCTAATATATGATGAATAAAATATTATGATTAAATACCTACTGGTTTTTTATTGTACTACAATAATCCTGTCATCCTTAAGTAATTACCATTAACAATATTATATGCTTAGATTCCGATAAGTGAGTCTTTAAAGTCTCCTGAGTTTCTGTGACTACCTACTATGTTTAATTAAAACTAACAGAGTACACTTAGGCTGCGTTTCCACCAGAGATGAGCGAGGATGCGTAGGTTAAAACTAACCAATAACATCGCTAACTTAGTTCAAGCTATGAAAACACATTATATTGTCGTCTTTGTATGAAAATGAAGCGATGTTATTGGTTTGTTTCACACACATCCCTCGCTACGCATCCTCGCACATTTCTGGTGGAAACGCAGCCTTAGACTGCCATTAGGTCTATAAATGATCAGTGAGTAAATCTTTGAATTAAACGAACTTCAACAACTAGTTATCATTTTTCAAGTCATTACAAAGCATAATTAGCAATATGTTATGCATACAATAAACATGTATGCGTTAAAATAGTAATAGAGGTAAAATAACCTAAAATGAATGCACTTAACCTCACTTTTACAAAAATTATGATTTCTCTTGAACCCAATTGTTATAATTTATTATTTATTTTTTTAACAAAAGCTCTTATTCCCTTTCAAACCATGCCACTTTTATTTTTGTAGTAACTAAAAAAGTTTAATGCCAGCGTTCTATGAACTTCTGCCATTCTCCTTTGTACATAAATTCTTTACAATCATAAAAACACTAGACACGTGTTTCGGATTTCGCATATACTAAAAATAATGTTGTATAGGTACTCAAAACCTCCCAAAGTATGTAGATTACGTTATTGAAATTATCATCAATATTGATTCATTAGTTTTTAGAAAATCTTGAACATTTTGCACGCAACTGGTGTCGATTCGACTGTTCTTGTCATTCTTCATAATTTATAACCTAAATATAATTCAACATTTATTGGAAAAATATATTTATGATTATTTTACTAATTATCCAATTATATGAATGATCAAAGCTAAAACACCCGTACGATTCTGAAAAGAAGGAATTAAGCCCTATAATTAATAATAAAATTATTTTCAGTGATTCAAGCATATGTTCTTCTACTAGTAAGAAGTGAGTTTATGAAACTAACAAGAGACTGCGAGTTTAGGTTCGTAAACAACGCAGCAGAATTAGCTTGTAAGATGAATTGTGAAGAAGATAATATAGCCAATGGAGATATTATAGCCCATACACATATTATAGCCGATGGGAATAAAAGAGTCAATAGAGATGTTATAGCCGATACAGATTATACTATAACCGATGGAGATACGACCGCCAATAGAAATGTTATAGCCAATGGAGTTAACAAAAATGGGACAAGTAAATATATAGACACGATGACATATTGAAAGAACTTAAGGCATGAATCAGAAAGAATGGCATAATGTAATTATTGTGTTGAGATTGCGACTAAGAGGTTGATGGAGAATAAAATTGTTATTTAGTCAAATTAATTTTAAAGATTTTAAAATATATTTAAACAATTTTTAGGATATTTGTTTTTTTTTATATTTATTGAGAACAAAGGCACATAAAACTGTTCTCTCTCTTGCAGCAGTAGTTTACGTAATCGTCCCTGTCATTATGTATTTTAAAACGCATCGTCTCCGTCTTAACTCTTACCGTTAGTGCGTTATGACTCAAGAACCACTTATTCAATTTGTGCATTTTTTTCAATTCCTAGATATGATCTGTTGCTTCGTTTTAGTATGTCCACGTGAGTGGCTTTGGACACAGCTATTCTTGTTTATTTATGTAGTTTTATGGCAGTTTTACTTTTTAAACGTTTACGCTATTCAATTCTTTAATATTGTTTTCAACCCTGAGGCTTGATATTCTAATAATTAATTGAGAATTAGTATTTACTAATTCTGTGTAATTTACTAATTTAACCTGGAAACCCGTTTGCTTTTGTTAATGTAAACAAAAGAAGATACCTATTTATAAATCCTAGGCGCGTATCTTCTAAACGTATATAACTATTAACAATATATAAAATTAATGTTAAAACAATAAATTAATATCCATGCCAATTGTTCACACATCTTAATTAATCAGTTCCAAAAGTGATAGAGAAATAATTTGTAGTATTTGTGAAGGGATTGAACAATAGTTTGAACACAAAGGAAACAAAATGCGTACGGAGCTGCCAGTGTGTAAGAGATCTTGTTTCTGTTTGCCGCTACGATATGGTTTAATAACATGGGGATTTATCAGATTGGTAAGTACCAGTTAATCCTAAATTTATTACAAACAAACGGACATGGTCTATAGTCAAAATATATGAACATTAGCGCCCGTAAAGCAAATAAAATCACGCTTATACAACTTTGCCATTTGACCTCGCTACCCAATTACTGATACCAATACGACGGAATGTAAGATTATCGGACGAATGAAAATTGAGGTCAAAATTGGAGCATATTATCCGAGTCACAGGAAGGGAAGTGCAAACATTAAATGGTGACAAATCCAGAACGAGTCTTCTACTACTATACTACTTGTCGTATTAGTCATAAACTTGACACCAACAATATAAATCATTAAGTAACTCAGCACCTAGAGGCCTACTATTACCTACTACATCCTATTAACATATTTTAGAAGGGTTTCAATAGGGGGCCTCCACTATTAAAATTCTCTGAAATATTGTGTATTATCTTTTCAGGCATCATCCATGTTATTCTTGACCAGACTTGTCTTAACCCTTAACAGGATATTCGTAATGGCTCCAGCAAAAGGGAGACGTCCAGTAAATATGGTATATACAGCAACACTAAGTTTTCTGATTCTATTGACAGTGACAGATCTTGTATTAAATACAATTTTCATCGTTGGTGGTCATAAGGTGAGTTTTGTTCAAGAGATTGAGCCATCTATTAATCAAACAATTAATGAAGCATTAGAAGTTAAACACAACGGGCGAGAGAATCGCAAAGATAGTCCCGCCATGCTAACAAATGCTCAGAATTAATAAAATTAGAAAATAGACACTCTATGAATCAATCACCACATGGTGGTATTATCGCAGCGACAATTTGATGGCACGGCGTGAATATCGCCGCTATTCTCTCATTCGTGGAAATGCCGCTTGTGAATCATAGTAAATACACATAATATCAACATGTGTGCGGGTGAAAATTTTATTCTACTTTAAAAATTTCAACTGTTTATTCAATTTCTCCAATTACTTATATCTACATACTTACTTAGCATAATAGCCTCTACAATAGGTTGCCGAGTCCGTATTGACATTTTCCGACAAATTATAATTTGGTTTCCTCATGATTCCTTACTGCGTCAGTCCACGATTAACTTAGAAAATATTTATATTTTTTTTTAGTATGAAAGGACAAGACATACATTGGTAGGAGGTCGCTAGAACTAAACCTGCAATTTCCGAATCATCCCGACATTATTGATAATCAAAATCAAAAGCCATTTATTCAAACTAGGCTGAGAATCAGCATTTTTTTAAAGTCAAAATTACATGCCCCAAAACGGCCACCACTTCCTAGTCCGACAGCTCGGAAGAAGAAGTGGCGCAACCGATTCCCCAGTAGAATATATATATTATTATTTTTTCAGAAATACCTGAAGTTGTTACGAGTGTACTACGTCTACAGTTTCATCCTCTTTATCCTGACAGCGCTCATAGCCATTGACTCGGCCATATCCATCTTGCACATGTTCAAGATCGGGGAGATCGACTTTAAATTCCACATCTGGATCATTGTCGTCGACATATCTACTTTGTTGGCTCAAAGCTGTAAGTAAACATAGAATTTTTACCGGGTAATCCCAACATTATACTGCGATGTATTGCGATCAGGATCAATATTGTTGTAGAGTTTGTAGCAGAGATTCACATAAACGCTCATTTCATTGTAAACCTCATTCATCGTTTTCATCAAGCGAGATCGAGGTCAAGAGCAGCACCCTAACTGCGTAATAGTTTCAAACACTCCGAGAGTTTTGAAGGATATTTGTAATTCATTGCTTCATATGTTTAATAAAGTCTGCTCAACAACGTTAATAACACAATGAACTTAGCTTAACTTTCAAAATGAAAGAAAATGCGATCAAATGTCATATAATGTGACAAAAACCCACGAGCAACTTTTGTCTCCGCAATTTTGTCTCTCACATCAAAAGTATGAAAGTATTGACTCTGTCGCGTCGCTACATGCACGCAGTTACATACAAACCCGTAGACCCAGTTGTAATAATTATCATTTTAAAGGGCCTATCTTTTTTAATCGTCGGATAACTTTTGTCAAAGCAGTCGTCGCTTTCGTTTGTACGAGGCAGGTATCGTACATGGCACGCGCGCATTGCTGAGATCAGCACTTTTCCGTAGCCTTGCACAAATTATAGTGTAACGCGACAGGTACACGATTAGCGTTCATGATCAGCTGTACTCATTCACATAGCATTCATATAGCATTAGTTACGTGGTAGTTAAATATATTCAATAAACCATCATCTTTGGTTATCTGTGACTTATCATTCAAATTAACATCCAAGGTGTGTACGACCGGACGGCGCGTACGTGTTCCACGCGCGCCTCAAAGAGATGTCAGCATCGAGGAGGGGCCCCTTAGGGCCGAAGCCTGCCGGGTCAGCGGGATTGTCCGAAAGGGTTACCGCTGGCCCGGAACATAAAGGGCTAAGGAAGGAACACGGGTGGGCTTTAGTCAGTAAGAGTCTGACACTCCCTTCCGCTCCACCCAGAGCGGGAGGAGTCATTTGATGATTTCCCATCCGAAAAAAAAAAAAAAAAAAAAAAAAAGTTGTGTGCGACCCATTCAGTATACATACATACATAAATACACGGTTTAACATATATTCAGTTCGAAAGCTATGACACCGTAATTTTTATTCATCAGATAAAAGTTATCTGCAAAGTAGTTAAACCAAAGTACGGCAGCTCCTATCACTTTCTTGTTTTTATTTTCAGTGGTTCAAATCTACGCTTTGCTTCTCGTGAGGAGCGAGATCATCAAGCTAAGGAGCCACTATGAATTCAGGTTTGTGAACAATGCGGGTGAAGCGGAATGTACCATCGCGAACACTGGCGGTTGACAACTTTTTAACCTTATTACT
The DNA here is from genome assembly GCA_916614155.1 of Mesoligia furuncula. Taxonomy (NCBI): domain Eukaryota; kingdom Metazoa; phylum Arthropoda; class Insecta; order Lepidoptera; family Noctuidae; genus Mesoligia; species Mesoligia furuncula. The sequence goes on from OU744806.1 coordinate 24,019,520, forward strand.
AAAGGCATATAGGTGAAAGGTGGTCGACCGCCAATGTCCGCGGTTGTAACTTGAAATGTGAAGACAGTAAAGGAGAGAAAGAATAAGAACATACGGATGGAAGATATGTGCCTGAATTGTATAAATTACAAGAGTTGATAAGTATAGCGAAGGGACAATTCAACACTGTGATATTAAGTTGAGATGGTATAATTATTTTTGTGGATGGATGTATAATAAACTACATTCAATGATTGTATTGTTAAATATAAAAGAATAAAACTTAAGAATAATATGTATTTTTATTGTTTAAAAATATCTATACTAAATTCCTAATGGAAAACCCAATATCACTTTGTCCAACCCGGGAATCGAACCCAGGACCCCATGCTCACAGTCGCACTTGTAACCACGGGATCAGCGAGGCATGACTTATACCTAGTAGGAATATAACAAGCCTTTTAGCTAGACAGAGGTGTAAATGCGTAGTGTACCTACAAGTCACGCTTGTGATCAGTAGACCAACGGGGCAGATTAAAATCCAAATTTATTGGCATACCTTTTTAAGGGATCCGTTGTACGGCTAACCAGCTTTTAATGTTTCCACTGATGGAACATTGGACTCATCTGTGAGATGGAGCGTAATCCACCTCTTAGGCCTTATGGTATTTGTCGGCCTATACGCGTCAAAAAGCCAAATCCAAATACAGAGATCGTAAACGGTTGGAAAGGGCTTCTCAAGAGCAATCGAATGATACCAATAAAACACCATAATATGACGAGTCAAGCAGTGCCGGGAACGTAAAAGAATTAATGCGGCCCGGCGGATCAACCCCGTTACGTAAACGTATTCACAACATGGCTGTGTCCATGATACAGCCACACCCCATTTTTCATCTTTGATTTTTCTTATTTTTCTTTCCCTTATTTCTGTGAAGTATTTCCCCAGACAAGCATAATCAGCCTAGAATGTTCCCAATGGTGGGCCACAGGCCTTCTCTCGGTGAGAGGGAGTGGGTCGTAATGTAATCCATCATGCGGGCCCAGTGCGGGTTGGTAGACGTCACGACTTCGAATTTTTGGTCCTAGGACATGCCGGTTTCGTCACGGTGTTTTCCTTCACCGCTTTGAGAGCAGTGGTGATGAAATAATTTACACAAAGTAAATCATAGGTCTGGGTTTGAACTTACGACCAACAACCTGTAAGTCGTGGCCGTTAATACCACTGGGCCACCACTTTACAACCCCGGATAAACTCCTTTACATAATAAGGTGCTTCTCCGGGCTAGTACTTCCTCCGTGGCAATTTTTGCCGCCAAGCAGCGTTAATTAGTTTAAAAGGTATGGGTGACCGTGTGACAATGCACTCGATGCCTTTTACATTACAAATATTCATAGGCAGCGGTGTCCACTTAAGAGCCTATACTACCTCAGCTAAAGTTCACTCTTTATCTCGCTCGCACGATACTGCTCGCGGACTGTGTGAGAGCGAGACAGAGTGCGGTGCTGGGCGGAAGGCAGCGCCAATAGTTTAGGTATTTGCTTTTTACGGTGAAAATAAAGGTAATTTAAAAAAACGAAATAACATAAGACCTGCTTTATAGTTAGTTCAGTTAGTATGCAAAGTTTCATGATCTAATTTGAAGTATTTTTCGAATACCAGCGGTTTATTGTTCAATTTGGAGGTAACTTTGGAATTTTTTTCTATCGAGAAAATTTTATGGAATCGTGTTTTCGGCTAACATAGTACCTAGCATTAATCCTCAACTTTACGATATATTTATTTCAAAATTAATGCTGCGGTATTTTCGACATAACGGAGGATCATGCTAAGCCATTTGAGGTAGTATAGGCTCTTAACATGAATTGGACTATTTTGGATACAAGCACCTGCCCGCGACTTCGTCTGCATGGAGGTTATGAAACATATCCTATACTACTCGGCATAATAGCGTAGCTTTCTATCAGTAAAAGATTTTTGAAATCGGATTAGTAGTTTCGAAGATTACCGCCTACGTAGGACCTCACAAATACCTTTTAATTACCAAACTAAGGCCATGGTATAACACTATCTTCTGATCTAATATAATGGTCAGGATCAACTCTAAGCAGCGTTAAGTCATGTATGCGTCTACCTGATCGAAGCATTGGTATAGTTGCAGTATGGCGTGATATTTGAAAGGGATTGTCTATTTCCAGCTATTTCTACATTGCAATTGCTTAGAAAGCTAATTAATTTACTAAGTTCCTTAATTAGTGGCTTAGAAGACTTAGAATTTTCTAGAGCATATGATTTTATTATATGTTTTAATTGACTTGATCTTTCAACATTACACAAAGTGGACACGACAAATTTATAATTGATCATAGGTAGTGCAAAGCAAATGAATGAGTTTGTATATTTGGGGAGTCTGTTTACAAGAGATGGAAATATTGATGAAGATGCGGAAAGGATAGTGAATGCGGGAAATAAAGTGAATGATACGATTGTGAGAGTGAGATCAGATAGGCAGTCGCTCCATGTAAAATACTGGTATTTAGGTGCATCCGGTTAGACTGGAAGCCGACCCCAACATAGATGGGAAAAGGCTAGGCAGATGATGAGTGACAAAATATTAAATAAACATCTTATTCTTAATTTTTATTATTATAAATATATATTTAACAATACAACTATCAAAAGTAGTTTATTATACATCCATCCACAAAAATCATAACACTATCCCAACTTAATATCACAGTGTTGAATTGTCCCTTCGTTAAACTGATCAACTCTTGTCATTTATATAATTCAGGCGCACATCTTTCATACGTATATTCTAGTCCTTCCTCTCCATTCATTTCTTCACACTTCAAGGTACATTCAGCTTCAGCTGCATTGTTCACGAATCTGAACTCGCAGTGGCTCCTTAGCTTGATGATCTCGCTCCTCACGAGAAGTAGAACGTATACTTGACCGACTGAAAATATAAAATTAAGAAATTGTTAGGAACTGTCCTACTTTTCTTGATAATGTTAAGAACTGGGGTTGTCTCCATGATAGTGCCTGTAGTCATTAGTTCTACAAACAAATGTGGACATGTCGTTAGTACAACAAGCAATGTCTTTGTTTTTTCTCCGTTACGAAATTTTCAAATTTAAGAAGCAAAGGAATCGATTAAGAATTTCTTTTAAGGCGAAAGCGCCGGCGGATAGCCCGCGAAATTCATTTTTTTTACGTTTTTTGCAATTTGCTGGTTAGTATTGAGTTGTGTTAAAATACGATTCGCGGTCTTAACAAATATGTATTTACAGAATTATAATCATTAAAGTCATCAACACAACTCTGCAAGACCAAGTAATCCCCAAGAATGACTATTTTATGAAATCTTGACATTTGGGGATTATACTAACTTAACAAGTTGTATTACTGATTGTTATTATTATAATTCTGTTAATACATATTTGTTACGACCGCGAATCATATTTTAATCAACGTACAACTTAATACTGATCAGCAAATTGCAAAAAACGTAAGAAAATTTGAATTTCGCGGGCTACCTTAGCGCTTCTTCCTTAATATCTTAAGAATTGTAATAGATTGTTACGCAATTGGGGTGGAGGTCTCATATCTGCGAGAAAGAGTGGGAGTACCTACACCGCCTTCTTCCAGTATGGTTAGTACAACTCCACCAAATATCTTATCGTATTGTTATTAAATTAAACCTAGCTCTGCAATAATCTGTGAATCCCTGAGCTCAGCATGAAAGTTGAAAGTTTGCAGCAGCGGTTTAGACTCAAGCTGTCCAGTGTGATCGCGATACACCGCAGTATAATGTTGGGGCTGACCCGTACCCAGTTAGAAATTCTACTTAAATAGATAAAATTAACATTTTTACTTACAGACTTGAGCCAACAAAGAAGCTGTGTCCACGAGAACGATCCAGATGTGGAACGTGAGGTCTATCTCCCCGATATTGAACAGTAACAGGGTATATGTGGCCGAAGCAATGCCCATAATACAAGTCAGGATACAGATGATAAAGCTGTAGATGTAGTACGCTCGCAACAACTTCAGGTTTTTCTGAAAATTACATAAGTTAAACATTACAATGTCGGGATAATTTGGAAATTGCAGGTTTAGTCCTAGCAAGGTACCACTGTGTCTATATCTTTTCTAAATAAAAATCGTCGTATAATTGCTGGCTGATGCAATAAGAAAACATGAGGAAACTGTGATACAATTTTTCGGAAAATGTCACCACACACCCATTGAAACCTATTGCAGAGGTCAAATATTATTTTGATAAAGCTAAGTAGAAACCTATACCTAATTGTAGTAATTAAATAAACATTTGAGACTTTTAAGGACGACTTTAATAAAATAAACAACATAAGGACACAACAATATACATAAATTCGATGTTTGAAAGCCACTAGATCTTCGCTTTTAAATATTAATCGCTTGTATCTGTTTCTGCATAGGAATAATAATAAATATAGACATTATTAAGTAATTATTCCCACTGATTGTGAACATTTATTGATCATTATTATGTGTTCTCATTAATTAGTTGTATCCGTGTTTTTTTACAGTGCTTGCGTACTTATCGTATCTGTATCTACTATGACATCACTACGAAAGAGAGAATTACGTCGGGTCAAAAAATTATCACTGCGATGAGGTCGCCGTGTGGAGATTGATGCACAGTTTCTATTGAAACTGATGGCACAGCAAGACTATCGTCGCGTGTAACTTAAGTTATATCATTCACTAACTTGTTTGACTCTTAGATTCCTCAATCTTTTGATGAAAAACTCACCGTATGACCACCAACGATGAAAATAGTGTTTAATACAAGATCTGTCACTGTCAATAGAATCAGGAAGCCTAATATTACTGTATATACTATATTTATAGGATCATTCCCTTCTGCTGCACCCATTTCTAAAATCCCGTAGAAGGTTATAACCATTCCGGTGAAGACTAACATGGACGATGCCTGAAAACATAAAACACATTTTGCTATGTATTTTCTGGTGTGCATGATAGTATATATTAAAAACACTATACACACATTAAGAAGATCAAAATAAGATATACTGCTTCAAGGTTTTTAGCTCTCGAATGACGTTGACCAACAGGCAGTGTTGATAAACATTTATGCAATTGTTTAGTATATCGTATTGAAAAAGAGGATGGTAGCGTTAGTTCCAAATTTAGTCACGTGCCAAAATATCCTTGTAGCGTTATATTTTGATTACCTACTTATAATGCACTAACAATGATACGGAAAACCAAAAGAGATTAGTAACGATTAGTCGAATATAGTTGAAATTTAGTAAGAGACCGAAGAAGTTTTCGATTGAAATTTAATTTGATAAATGAACTGTTTGTTTTCTATTAATTTTGAAATCATCCGACAGTTCCTTATTAAACTTTAACTATATGCAACGACCCTGGTAGTAACCAGGGTCGTTGCATATAGTTAAAGTTTAGTTTAGTTAGTGTGTTGAAGTTTATAGTTGAAGTTTTGTTATAGATCTCCTTTGGTGACCGTATTGCACCTCCTAGCAAGCGCATACAACCGTTACTTTTTCCTAAAACTACTCGTATAACATCTGCAGCATGTGACTTTCAATTTAATTCAAATAGCCTTTATTAGCAATCTTACAAACTAGTTTAACAATATGTTTAAATTAAGAGTTTAGACATCCGAAATCTCCAGATTGCTTTGCTCTTTAGCATAGGCCTCCCACAGGCTTTTCCATAGCTCACGATCGTGAGTTTTTCTTCTCCATGTCTCTCCCGCAGTAGTTTTCAGGTCGACTTCCCATCTTTTAAATGGTCTTCCTCTTTTCCTCTTTTCTTCTCTGGGATACCGTTCTATCACTTCTCTGGCCCATCTTTCGTTTTTACCTATGATGACATGACCTGCCCACTTCCACTTTAGTTTTTTAATTGTGTAAGTCACGTCTGCTACGTTTGTTTTCCTTCTTATACTTCTTACACTTAGATTTACTTTGTCTTTTTTCTTTGTATTTAGCATGCTCCTTTCCATGTTGTGTTGACATGTTTCCAATTTTTTTTTTCTTTTGCATGTTACTTAGGTATCTATTAAATTATTTACTGACCGTTTAATGACGTCATATATATTATATCGACAAGAATACAATGTCTGACTTTAGATTTCTCTGGAGTTTATATATTGGGTGTCCAGATTATGATTATTACGACAGGGGCCTGAACTACCCTCATATTGGACGCGTGTCGTGCACGCGTGGTGCACTTAGTGTTTGCAGTTTTGCACTTCTTCCGTGTCGCGGAATATATTCTACATTTCTGGCTATAGTTTATTTATCTATCATTCAGTCTGAGAATGTTACATGCCGTCGTAATGGTATCAGTAATTGGGTAATGAGGTCAAATGGCAAAGTTTGTATAAGCGTGATTTTGTTTAGGTACTGTGCGTGCGCATATGTCCGTATTTGACTTCAATAAATTCAGGATGAACTGGTACTTACCAATCTGATATATCCCCATGTTATCAAACCATATCGTAGCGGCAAACAGAAACAACATCTCTTACACACTGGCAGCTCCGTACGCATTTTGTTTCCTTTGTATTCCAGATATTGTTCCTTTTCTTTAAAAATTACTACGAATTATTTCTTTACCACTTTTGGATCTGATTAATTAAGGTTCGTATACTACTTGGCATGTATTAATTTATTTGAAAACACAGCTTCTGAGGTCAACCGTTGACTTTGAACTGATGTTGTTATCATAATAATTGTACATATATAGTCATGTACGTTTAGGAGATACACGCCCGGGAAATATAAATAAGTATCTTCATTCGTTTACAATAACAAAAACAAGCGGTTTTCCAGGTTTTTTTTATGATTTCTGGACCTTGTTACAAATTCCCAATTAATTATAGGAATAACAGGCCTAAGCGTTGAAAACAACATTAAATAATAATTTATAAACTTTATTATGTTAGCTTAAAAGTTTAAAGTAAAACAAAACTGTTCAATTCACTTTTCTTTTCCTTTAAATTAGCACGTCTTCTCCCTCTAATGTCGTCCATAGATTCACATCATGTTCCTCTTTTCAAACGTCTTCCGTTTCAGTCTCCTCTCCCAACTACCGCTTGTTCACATATCATGGTACATTCTGCTTCAGCCGCATCGTTCTCAAATCTAAACGCGCGGTTGCTCCTAAGTTTGATGATCTCACTTCTCACTAATAGGAGGAAGTAAGTTTGCAAAGCTGGAAAAAACAGCGGTGGATTAAAAATAATATTCAAAATATTCAAGAATGCTCTTCACATCTATATAGTAATTAATATTTTTTGTTTGCTCTGCCTTTCTCTCTTTCTCCTACTGTATTGTTCCGTGTGTTGATCTAATCGGCCGTGACAAAACACTCGACCACTGTGACAATGGAGGTCTTATGGACTGCTGCAAAGAATGATGCGTTATAATATAACTCCTCTTGCTCTTAAATAACAGTACAAAGAAACACTCTCAGGTTATATAGGTAATCTGCCACTATAGGCTCTCTTCGGCGAGAGATCCTGCAGGACACGTAAAACCAGATGGACAGTTGTAGTACACAGAAGTAAGTGAGAGATTATTAAACGAGAATGCTCTAATACTAGAAGAAGAAAGACAGTCACCGGGGCTCGTGCCTAAATAATGACAGCCGCACGAGTTGATCGAAGGTCAAGCTACGCTAGCCGCGGTCGGTTCGCAGATAGGTCCATTACATATCGAGACCCCTCCGTGCCTCAGAAAGTACGTTTAGGCGTTAGTCCCGTCTGTCGTTCCTCTCCTATCTTTGACAGTCATTACGGGAAGTCAGAAGCCCAAAAGTCTGAATACCAGTCTTACCAAGGCGTATCGTTTACGTAGTAACTATTTAGTAATCTGTGGTATCGTGTTACACAGTAACTGGATTGCGGAGGTCAGATAGGCAGTCGCTCCATGTAAAATACTGGTATTCAGCTGCATCCGTTTAGTCTGGAAGCCGACCCCGACATAGTTGGGAAATGGCTACGCAGATTGATTGAAAAGGAACAGTCAGAGAGAGGGAAATAAAGATATACTATTAGCGCTCAAGTAGAAAATGATTTTGATTTTCTGGACATAAATCAAAAATTTACTAAATATTAGCAGCGTCCCGCGGTTTCACCCACATAAGTTTCGATCCCGTGGGAACATCGGGATAAAAACTATCTTAAGTCCTTCCCCGGGATGGAATCTATCTCTCTGCCAAATTTTATCGAAATCCGTTCAGTGGTTTAGGCGTGAGAAGGTAACATACAGACAGAAAGACAGAGTTACTTTCGAATTTATAATATTAGTATGGATAACAATAAAAAATGTAATACCACAATGCTTACCTAAAATCACGAAATATACTGAGCAGGTAATAAAAAGAATATCCCATGAGCAATATCCCAGCAGAGCCATGTCGTGATCGGTAGCAGCATTGCAATTTGTTATTGCTAAACAGACTGACGAAGTAGTCAATATTGCCGTCACTATCAACATGGCTATGCTGTAACAATAGTATCTTCTTAGCAGCTTAGCATTTTTCTGCAACATTAAACGTTTTGCATTAATAATTGTTTTATACCAATTTAACCAGAAACCGATTATAGTTGCTCTGAAAAAAATTATTTCCTACTACAACACATTAAAGCGATTTCATTAAGACTTACTTACTGACTTTATACAGTAAGAGGAAATGTTTGTAAAACAGTAAAAGACAAAACAGTAACTTTTAATGATTGAACATACTTTTAATGATTTACTGAAAAAAAACAACAAAAAACCATTACTGTAACGTAAGTAAACAGTTGAATGTATCACCAGATGAATAAAACTGTTAATTTTTTGACGTCTTAGCTACTTAAAACGTTAAAGTTTACAACCTTTTGCCACAAGCTTTAATTGTTTTCGAATTTTTTTTATTTTTTTTTTTTATTATTAAATGGGCCCGCTCTTGACCCCTATCACGCCTGATGGTAAGCGATAGATGAGGTCTATGATGGAACGAGCGTGCCCAGAAGATGCCTGTTCACTCTTGCTTTGAAGGCAGACGGGCTAAATGTGGGAGGGAACACAGAAGGGAGTTCCACACTTTGACTGTGCGCATAATAAAAGTGGAGGAGAAGCGAATTTTTTTCATTTTCATTTTTCATTTCAAAAGTTTCGAATCAGTAAAATATAGTGATTTGAAGGTTAGGAACTGTTTAAAGCGGTTCAGCTCAATGTTTTTTTACTGCTTATTTCTTTCAGTGTGAACTAGCAGCGGCCCTCGCTTTCTCCCGCGTAAGTGATCGATCCCGTGGGAATATCGGGATAAAAACTATCCTATGTCCTTTAGTTTCCCGGGGCTCAAACTATCTCTAAACCAAATTTCATCTAAATCCGTTTAGCGGTTTAAGTGTGAAGAGGTAACAGACAGATAGACAGACAGACACACTTTCACATTTATAATATTAGTATGGATAGCACAAAATACAGAGAGTACAGAAGGCAATCAACATCCAACGCACACATAGACACCCGCCCTCGGACACGTTATCTCGGACTGGTTGGGACGAACGCGAGTGCCATCCGCTTGAGACACGCGTCTGTGAAGTGCAAAAATGGAGCAACAAAAAATGGCTATCTAAGCTCGATTTATATAATAGTTTCCTATTTTGAATCAGTATAAACGCTTGTAACTTTTTTGTAAGGTAAATTCACGCCACCAACTATTACGTAAGTTGAAAACATGATTTTTTATTTGTGTAGATATTGTGTTGTTTTTAGTGTCATTTGATAGGTTTAGGTCTAAAACCGATAGGGGAAAATAAATTGTATAAATAGGGTAATCTGTTTTGAAGTTATTAGGGATTTTCGATAGGTAGTTAAAATTGACAAATGTAAAATTTTTATGTTTTTATTTCTGTAAACTTTTTGTATTGTAATACTATGTTTATTGTTTTGTTTTAATATTGTAGAATAAGCTCAATAATAAAACAAACAACTAGATACGAGTGCCCACTACCACGATAGTTTTTTGTGCATAAGCCAAAATTGACAACCCTAGCGCGACCGCCGAGCGTAGGTATGAAAAGTCAAGTACATACATACATGTGATTGCCTTCTGTACTCTTTGTATTTTGTGGTAGGACGTCTTATCAGTTATCGTATGATATGACAAAAATCATCATCTCATTAAATGAACAGAGAAGTAAATAAACATAAGGTTGAAAGTTTTATAAGAAGACTGAAACTTCTGCCCGCGACTTCGTCAGCGTGAAATTTCTACTTTCCCCGACCCAACCCGTCGCATCGCATCGCGTGCGCTATTACTTCGTTTTAGCGTTATTTCTGACTTTTTGAAGTGAAACTTCTTTACGCACGCTTGACTTCGGGAGTAAGCTGGCGAACGCGTGACGTAAGCGTTACGAAAAGTGTGATCGGGCAAGGCGAACGGAAGTTAAGTGGGGGATATAAGCAAGAGACAGCAGTGCGCGCGCACATTTTCTTTCTCTCTTTAAGTTTCACTTCAGTCGTGTGGTCATAAGCACACTCGTTTTTTTTTTACTTTTTGTTTGGCTCCTAAGGGTCCCATCCCAGCGTTCCTCAAGATGGCTATCAAATGCGATGTAACTTTTTGTTTTTTAATCTGACTTGTAGTTCCAGAGATAAGCGCGTTCAAACAAACAAACAAACTTTTCAGCTTTATTACTAGCAATGATATACAGGGTGTCCTTGGAAGTATGGATCAAATTGAATGGGGGCGTGGACAAGGTCATTTTCAAACCAACTGTTTAACCCTGAGAATGTCGGTGAATTTGTTTACGGTTCAAAAGCTATGAGCAATTTTTGTTTTTTTTTTCAATCAATTCGCATAGTACTCAAAGAAAAAAAACCTAAAAAAAAACAATCAAGGCTGTCAATTTTTTTTTTTTTTAGATAGCCGTGATAGTTTTTAGGGTTCCGTAGCCAAATGGCAAAAACGGAACCCTTATAGATTCGTCATGTCTGTCTGTCTGTCTGTCTGTCTGTCTGTCCGTCTGTCTGTCTGTCTGTCTGTCCGTCCATATGTCACAGCCACTTTTCTCCGAAACTATAAGAACTATACTGTTGAAACTTGGTAAGTAGATGTATTCTGTGAACCGCATTAAGATTTTCACACATAAATAGAAAAAAAACAATAAATTTTAGGGTTCCCCATCCCCATACTTAGAACCGAAACTCTAATTTTTTTTTTTTCTTCAAACCCATACATGTGGGGTACCTATGGGTAGGTCTTCAAAAATGATATTGAGGTTTCTAATATCAATTTTTTCTAAACTGAATAGTTTGCGAGAGAGACACTTCCAAAGTGGTAAAATGTGTGTCCCCCCCCCTGTAACTTCTAAAATAAGAGAATGATAAAACTAAAAAAAATATATGATGTACATTACCACGTAAACTACCACCGAAAATTGGTTTGAACGAGATCTAGTAAGTAGTTTTTTTTTAATACGTCATAAATCGTAAACCGCAATTTACCTTTCATTCGATCAACTCAAATATAAAATAAACATTTAATTTCATAAACATAAACCTTATGCATAAACCTGGATGTTACGGAACCCTCGGTGAGCGAGTCCGACTCGCTCTTGCCCGGTTTTTTTTATGATTGTTTTCTTTGAAGTAGAAAAAGCGAAGTGATTGAAAAAAGCAAAAATTGGTCATAACTTTTGAACCGTAAAAATATTCACCGACAATCTCAGGGTTAAAAAGTTTGGAAATGACCTTGCCCACGCCCCTATTCGATTTGATCCATACTTTCAGGGACAACCTGTACCTATAAAAGGTGTTATTGAATTAACCCAAAACTTCATAAGAGGTCATTGTACTCATCATTATGAACAACTTTTACTATGGGGCCAAACCTGAAATCGCGAAAAAAAAAATCCGCTGTTCCCTACATTTTGACGAGTTATGCGAACATAAATGTAGGGAACAGCTGATTTTTTTTTTGCGATTTCAGGTTTGTTCCCATAGTAAAAGTTGTTCATAATGATGAGTACAATGACCTCTTAAGAGGTTTTGGGTTAATTCAATAACACCCTGTATAGATGGCAGCACAACTTGGATTGCTTGCTTAAGAATTGGCAAGAAGTAGTGCAGAACCGGGACCCATGGAATGGAAAGATGAGGCCTTGGTCCAACAGTGGAACAGTATAGGCTAGCTAAAATAATAATAAGGTTTCAAGTCTCACCGTATGACCTCCGACGATAGACACTATAGTGAACACGATATCCGTCAAGAAAGCAATAAGTGCTAAGATTGATATTATACCAAAATTCAATAAAGCCATCATGTTAAAATGTCTTGACTGTCCATACAAACTGATCATTATTATATACTACAAAAAGAATGGAAAAGGCGTCAGCGATCTGAAAAAGAAAACACACGAGCTAATGTGCAAACGCGATTTATTTTCAAAAATGTAAACAAAAATGAGTTTATGGAAAAATAACTTTAAATCCTACACAATAAAGTTCAGTTCACGCTACAACTGCCAACGTTTTTATATATTTTTCAATAAAGCTAGTCACTCTGAAATCAACTTAATTCCCATTAAAATAAGGTTGATATTTGTATAACTTGAAATAATATTAATTTGAAACATAAGTCTGAATAGACTTTATATTATGTGTGGTTACACTAAATACTTACAATCTTGAAATAACCCCACGCGAGCAAGCCATATCGTAGCGGCAAACAACAGCAACATCTCTTACACACCGGAATTTCTGCTTTCATTTTGGTACTGTCATAGAAGTATTCCCGACAGCTATTTCCCGATTTCCAAGAAAAAATTAAACTTTTTTAATAAAAAATGAACCCTTTTGATTAAACCCAAAAGTTATTTTACACGCAATTAAATGACAACAGAATAAATGATTGACCTCCAGACACAAGTACTGTTGTTAACGATTTCTTTGGTACTGTTAATAACAACAATGTTTAAAACTAACCTAACCTTTACATATTATATCAAATTCCGAGATACTAATGCACAGAGCACGACTTGCATAGACGATAAAAGCTGGAATTTTGCCAAATATATTTTTGTTTTTCGGTTGCCGATGTCCGTTCGTTTTCTAAAACAGCGGTTTTCATTGGCAATGAGAGGTAATTCCAATGATTTCAAAAGTAAGGATACGCCCATCTGAACATTTTCCATAGACGTAATACGATAGCAAAAGTAACGCCATCTGTCATAACTCATACGAACTACGTGAGTGCAGCGTTGCAGAGGTCGACGAGCGACGTAACCTTGTACGTGCGTACTTACCTACATGTTTTTTTATCACATTTTATCGTGAGTCAGTATAAGTCAGTTGCATGCCGATATCCTTTCAACTCAGAATACCAGATTCTCAAAATAGCAGATTCTTAAAATACCAGATTCTCAATAAATATCAGATTTCAGACAGTCGAAATCAAAATATAATAAATTATAATAAAAAACCTAGCTGGTTTTTGCAGCAAATAGATTGCATATTGCACATTTTGCAATAAAATACTGTTTGGTTTTCCTATATTACCAATTTTTTTCATTGACATTGTCATGACTTCGAAAAGCCTTCTCCTTAGTTTACCACATTTTATGTGTTGTATTATTAAACAATCAAATTGATATGATAAATCAGAAAGGCAAACCAGAGTTACTGCACGCAGGCTTCAGATACAATTTCTGTTTAAAGAACAAGTCTGGGACAACGAATTGGCGTTATTTCAGACAAAAGGAATATAATACCTCGCGATGCTTTTGGATGCGAAGAATAAAATAATAAGCAGTGAGAGACATACACGTAAACCCACTAACATGACCCACGCAGCAAAAAAGCATGGTCTACAGTACAAAAACTCACTGGTGACCCATCGGAACCTGTTAACCAAGGGTTCGCCACAGCTAATCAAATAGCCCATCAGCTGCTACTTAACGGCAAACCCCCCCAAAGACTGCCAAAAGGAAAAAAAGTTGTTAATGTTTCAGCTGATTCCACCGAAATCTGTAAGTCTTTCACACTCACTGATATCATCCTGGCCATTAAGGCACTAAAAAATGGGTGGGCTGCCGGTGTTGATGACATAGCGGTGGAACAAATCAAACACCCAGTGGGGTTTGCAGCTGTGGCTGCTGGAATTTTACAACACAGGTCTGGCCACCGCGAAAATTCCCAAACTTTTTAGAAAAACCAAAATCGTATCCTCCCATATTTGTCAATTCTATCAGCTAATGAATATAATAAAGCTTATAAATAAATAATATAAAAATAATGTCGATATCAATGTCGCAAAAATGAGCAGAGCCTACTCTTGTATATTTATGAGGTTCGAAATAGGTAAGGCTCCTTTGTTGTTCCCTAATAATGCGACTCCAAATCTCTACGCATGGAATTATTTGGAAATCTGTCATTTAAAAATTATTTTTATCGTAATTCGCTATCGCATAATGTATAAACATCGTTTATACATATATATTGTCTTCTCCTAATTTGGTAGCAAAATTCAAAATTACTTACACTACGTTCCTAAGACAAAAATAAAAGAAATGACGTCCGTACAAGGTTAAATACGCGAGAGCCTCAATTAAATTCAAATAAAAACAAGTTGTGTATCAGTTATCATTGAATTGTTTTTTTAATTTTATCGAGTAGGTACTTAATTAGATCATGTCTTGTATGGAGTAGAATAATATAACAATAATAATTAACATTAAGTCTTCGTAAAAAAAAACCCACACACGCTACATTGACTTGGCTTGGGCCCGTTAATGTAGCTTAAACTAGCCAATTTTATAATTCTGCCAAAGTGGCCTTTTTAGGCCCCCAGGTCCAAGATTTATAACATTAATTCCAACAATGCAATTTTGAATTACATTGCTCAGTGATTTTAAACATTCATTTCCCAAAAAATATTATACATAATTATATCCAGATTCAAAATTGTTTATTATTAACACATTCACTAACACATGAAAAATATGTATGATCTCCCTTCATCTACTATATTCATAAGCGTTACGTATCCATTAGGTACACAGACCTATTTCAAGTTCAAACATTCGGGTTCTTACGTCGTGATTGGAGAATTTACAATTCTCCTTTTTTAGTTTCATGGTCCATTAGTCTAGTTATTCTTTTCAAACGGTCTCTGTTTCTGCTTCATTCTGTTTTTTCGTCATCATACATTGTGCTTCGGCTTCAGCTGAATTGTTCACGAATCTGAACTCGCCAGTGCTCTTCAGTTTGATGATCTCGCTCCTCAGTAGCAGAATGAAGTAAGCTTGCACAACTGGGAAAAAATTGCGTTTGGTTTTAGATAGATGTGTTTGTTATAAAGCTTCCACTAAACGTTGCCATACAATAGTAACTGTTTGAATATCTTCGGGTGCGTTAACAAGTATAAATGTTTCTTATACATTTCACATACAATTTGATATAATAGGCCATGCATATATGTGTTCTGTGAGGGATTCTAACCACCAGTAGCTGCTACGAATAGTGAATTATCACCCAAGCAAGCTGGCACTACAACTATCTCGGGATAGGATATCCTGCCGGTGTAGAGGGCAGGGTCTCAAGTCTGCTATTACAATAGTGTCAGAATGGTCTATCAATGATTTCATAATTGTTGATTTTGACAAGTTTGGTAATGACTTTCCAATGGTCAACCACTGACACTCCATTGAAAGAAATGGCTTAGATTGGTAATCTCGTAGTTAATGACAAATGAATGACTGACTTAGGCGTTAATCTGCTAAAATTTTGACAGTTCCTTTGATCAGTGACCTACCATTACAACGTCATCGTGCAATCGTTGCTTTTAATTAGTTACGACTATCGTATATATTCTGTGCCATTGACCGACCAATGATCGACCATTATGAATTTAGCAGATTACGAACTTTTAGCAAAATGACAATAGGATCCTGTTGGAATGACGAATTTATAAAAATAGCAGACTTGGGCCCCAGGTACGGTGGTCATGCTCACAAATTGGTGTTATGTTATCATCCGTTTCGAAGCAGGAATCAAAGACAGATCAGTTTGACAGTCTGGATTTAACAGAGAGAAATCACAGTGTGATGATAAGATGATGTGATGATGATGTAAAGCTTTAGATAGAAATTGATGAACATCCTTTCCGTAAGGAATTGGTTATGTAGCCTTTTCTTACTTAATATAATTTTACAAAAATAATGCTCACCTAAAGTCACGAGATTAGCTGCGTAGATGACCAAATACTTCGTCGTGTTCCTTGAATCCCAATGTGATAATGATAAACCAGCTGCAACCAGAATCAATAGTATCGTCACTATCAGCTCCCCGATGCAGAATATATAGAATCCTCTTATCAGGTTCACGTTTTTCTGTTCAATAGAAAGGGTCATTAGATATTTTGAGGTTGTCATTAACAGGTATACTTTTGCCCGTGGCTTCACTCGCATGTGTTCAGCCGTCCATGCGTGCTAACAAACATTTTTACAAACTTTAGCTCAATTATGTAAAGAGTAAGAATAAGTAGATTGTCGTTGAACGTTCCCCCGCTGGACATGGAACTACCAAAAATGGCATAGAAATTATAAAAAATTATGTGATCGCATATTATGAACAAAAATCAGTAAAATTTATAGTAACAACAATTTGATTTTAAACGGTGTCCATGGGGCTTCTTGCCCGTTCCTCGCATGGTACCATTGCTACTCTTTGGAATGTGGGCAACTGCAAACTTCATCTTTCTAACTCCTTGACAATTCAAAAGTGCCTGTAATTGTTTTAATTCAAATAAATGCTTTGAGTTTGAGTTTGATAAGTGAATATTTGGTTAGACATCTCACCTTATGACCTCCGACGATAAACACAATAGTCGCCACGAAATCCGTTATGAACAGAATAAGAACGATTAGTGCTATAGCAGTATATAACATAATCAAGATCAAATATTTGTTGTTTCCACCCATAAAACTCATCACTATCGTACATAGCATAAAATACGCCAGTATTGGTATGATCAATGCGCCTGCTACCTGTAACAGAAAAACACGTGATAAATGTTTAGAAGTTCGGTATGTAGAACCTGAATTAGGCTGGCACAGGAGCATGGGGGTAGAAAAGAAAGGTCTATACACAGCAATGGATGAAGTCGGGCTGTGGATTATGGTAGATATAATCACCAAATTGGTATTGGGATAGTAACGGCCTCTTGAATCTCATTGATTTGAGATGCTTTATACCGTCATTTCGGTTCAGGTTTACTTAACAAAACATAGAAGTTCTGGGTGGAGTCAGATCAAAATTTACCTAGTGCATTATTTTTATGATTTTTTTTTAGCATCGTAATTTCTTTTTGCTTTCTGCAATCTCTTACACGTCACGATTTCCTCTTTAAATTTAATCAAAGAAATTTAAAGAGGCAAAATATAGCAGCAATGCTGAACAATTCGGCTGTAGCATAAACATTGCTATTGTAATAATATAAGGCCATACTATGAAGATGGCGATGACTGAAAACTGAAAATCGGTTGTCGTGCTATGAGCATGTTATGATAAAGAATGAGAAACAGGCAGTGAGAAAAGTTTTGATTATGAAAATGTATGTCTTCATGAGAAGAACGAAAAAATGTATGGATTGTGTGAAAGATTATTATTACTAGAAAGTGAGTGAATTCTGAGATATCGGGTAATAGAAGGAATGGAATAAGAAAATATGCGACCACCACAAATTGGGACATGGGCAAGAAGATGAACACCAGCCCTGACAGTGATGGTATCCCATCAAAATCCAACAATAAAAGACAACAAAAGATACAACACGAGTTGTAACTGAAAATAAAAGTTAGATAGTGTAGATCATTAATTTCAAGTCAGATATAGATACGCCCTCTCTCAGCTGTTAGGCTTCTGTTATAGCTGCCATAATAACAAATACTCACAACTTTGAAATAGCCCCAAGCTAGCAAGCCGGGACGTAACGGCAAACAGAAACAACATCTGTTAAACTCTGGTATTTCCATTGTAATTTTGATCTTCGATACTTAATTTTCTAGATAACACTGAAATCACTAGGTAGTTAAAAAGTCTTTAGAGCCTTCTATTTCCAAAAAGGCAAACACTCATGAAGAAAGTCTAAATTAAGTCATCAACCAAATTAATCAACCGACACAACAGCTAATGTTTATGATTGCACTGGCTCTATTTAAATGTCAATTTTATTGATGATAATTGCAACAATATTTATAATACATCGCAAAACTACTGAAAACCCACTATGGAAATTCCCAAAGATTTCTTGTAATTTGATGATAATAACAACAATGTTTACAATAACCCCAAACCTAATCTGACATGTGCCGAGATACTACCAACTGTCTACACGCTACAGGCACGACTAGCAAAAATAAATGTTGAAATAAATAAACGACGAACGCTTACGATATATGTATATAAAATTTATTCATTGCTGTTATAGAATTAACAGATAAGATAAAGATGTTTCGAGGAGTAGAACGATGGTCAATAGAGGAATAAAGAAAAGCGAATCACTGTTACTAACTCTAGACATATACGCGAATACTTAAGAACTATAATAGTTATACGAAACAAAGTATCGAATGTAAACGTCACAGCCGCGACGGACGTGCACTCTGTGTAGTGCTAGTTTCCTACTGGCCGACTGGCGCCCGGCGCCCACATGGCGGCATGGGGAGCCAGTAAGGCAACCCATATTTACAAGAGATGTTTTATTTGGAGGCGCTCCTGTAAATACTTTGTCTATGAAAACCTGAAGAACTGGTTTTCGACTGTCCACTGGTATATTTACTTCGTGGTCCACTATTAGGTGGAAAAACGAACGAAAGACGAGCAGTACACTCTAGGAGTACCTCTAGACATCGGGAAACGAAGTTGCATTTTCTCTCCTTTGTGCAATTATATTCTTAGTTGTTTTTTGAAAACGTCCTTGGCTTGATGCATTCCCCTTTCATTCTTATTAAAACATGTTAGAACCATTTGGTTCAAATGAGGTTGGTCAAGGTCGCTCGCGAAAACAACTGCGAATATAAATAGAATCGTGCTGCTCAATGAATGGGCGTGTCTCGCAAGAGTTTGTGGTGTTTACAACTACGAGCTCCATCAGATATTATAGTCCTATAGTTCTACAACGGAATATTGCTAGTGCATCTATTCTATCAATGCTGTAAAGGGCAATTTTGAACTCCATGAAATGCAAAACGTATTTAATGTATTTAATTGGATAAGGAATAATAGTGTATTGTTTAAAATAGCTTGGTAAATAACCAATCTATTCTATCGTTTTCCCATTTCTCTACCTACCTATATCACTCTCTTTCGTTTTAGTTCTGTTATTGAAATTTTCGAGGGATTTTATGAAAAGCATATACATATATTTTATCTATGTTTTTAAATAGATAGAACTAAAAAAACCTACAAACTCTGTTTTTATGGCATCACGGCTTTTTTCACGCTAACCTATGTTTTCCCACTGCTGGGCAAAGGTCTCTCCCATATTTATACACTTTTCTTTGTGCTGTGCCTTCTCCGCTCCGAAAGACTTTGACAATGATTAATAAAAAGTACCGTAGGTATACAATCGTTGTTTTATGGGAAACGTTAAGGAACAGAAAAATACAAACTATTTTATCTCCGATGAGTCAATTATCAAGGTCTAATGATATCACTATGATAAATATATGAAAGGGCTCGTAGTTTTAGTTAAAACTTTCATTAAAACTGTTTGGAACATTAAACGATGTCGACTAACAGTTAAGAGGCAATAGATTATTATTTTAACTATGTAGGCAGGTAGGTATACGTGTTACTTTTACTTAAATGTATACACTATTTGCTGTTGGCGTATCAAATTGTATATCATGGCGAACTTCGTACCGCCCCGCCAGCCGCTCTGCCCCCGCTTTTTAAATCTCTGATATCTTCTAAGATATTCATTTTAATGATATTATGCTGTAAAGGGCAATTTTGAACTCCATGAAATTCAAAACGTGTTTAATGTATTTAATTAGTTAAGGAATAATACTGTATAATATGTAAAAGATAAAAATAGTTACTGAGGGTTATCCTAAGGAAATAAACATATACCATAGCGGACTTTTTTATCGATATTTTTAACATATGCAATTCCGTAGTACATTAATTTTATCTATCTCCGAATAGGTTTAGCCAGCGTTTGCAATGTAAGCGCACAAAAATATGTTTGTTACGACACCACATTACAAATCTTTGAATTTCTCGGCTTTTCTCCACTATAATATGCATGTATTATACATATAAACCTTCCTCTTGAATCACTCTATCTATTGCTGAAAACTGAATTTATTTTTATTCTTTAGAATTACTTAATCAAAAAGGGAAAACCTTGTTTTGACGTTTTGTTATTGTCAGCAGTTTAGATCACCGGACATGTTTACCGCTTATCTTTTTAGCAATTCGTCAACGATAAAATAATATTGGAAACTAAATTAATGTAAATATTTTGAGAGCTAAGATAAAGGTCACTGGTTGAGAAAAGCAAGATCATTGCTGAATGTATTGAATAGAAGGGGACCCAGATCGGGGCTTCAGAACCCTGTGGTATCCCAGATTCAGCATAATACTGACCAGATCTATGATGTCTGATTGGTAGCAATTGCATACAGAGATGTAAATGGAAAAAAAAAACAAATCTTTTTTTTCACAATCTTGAAAAAAACTTGGCACCGTCGTTTTTTTTTTCTACATTTGGTTTTATTTCAGAAAAACTGAAATACATGAAATAAAAGGTAATAAAACTAAATATGATTGTTTTATTTTTAATTAAAGTCAAATTATGTTTAAATAAGGTAGATAATAATATGAACTTAAAAATACTTAAACGTTCATCAGTGCTATCACCTGTATCAGTATCGGCACAGATTACTAAATAGTTACTAGCATCGATAGCTACGCTTTTTTTTTTTTTTGCGGTTGGGAAATCATCAAATGACTCCTCCCGCTCTGGGTGGAGCGGAAGGGAGTGTCAGACTCTTACTGACTAAAACCCACCCGTGTTCCTTCCTTAGCCCTTTATGTTCCGGGCCAGCGGTAACCCTTTCGGACAATCCCCTTGTGTTATCGACAACGGAATAATTGACATGTTCTGTGTCTTCACTTGTTTCATCTGATTCTGAATCAACTGTTATATTACCAGGAACTTTGATTATCTCTGCTTGTGTCGATATTGTTGCTGATTGTACTGATTGCAATCTTAAATTGTGCGCAATGTACACTATTATCCTAGCCCTAAATAAATGGTATTTCTTTATTAACCAAAGTTAATCTAATATCAGCTCATTTTTAGGGTTCCGTAGCCAAATGGCAAAAACGGAACCCTTATAGATTCGTCATGTCTGTCTGTCTGTCCGTCTGTCTGTCTGTCTGTCTGTCCGTCCGTATGTCACAGCCACTTTTCTCCGAAACTATAAGAACTATACTGTTGAAACTTGGTAAGTAGATGTATTCTGTGAACCGCATTAAGATTTTCACACAAAAATAGAAAAAAAACAATAAATTTTAGGGTTCCCCATACTTAGAACCGAAACTCAAAATTTTTTTTTTCATCAAACTCATACGTGTGGGGTATCTATGGGTAGGTCTTCAAAAATGATATTAAGGTTTCTAATATAATTTTTTTCTAAACTGAATAGTTTGCGCGAGAGACACTTCCAAAGTGGTAAAATGTGTGTCCCCCCCCCTGTAACTTCTAAAATAAGAGAATGATAAAACTAAAAAAAATATATGATGTACATTACCATGTAAACTACCACCGAAAATTGGTTTGAACAAGATCTAGTAAGTAGTTTTTTTTAATACGTCATAAATCGTAAACCACAATTTACCATTCATTTAATCAACACAAAAAACATTTAATTTCATAAACATAAACTTTTGCATAAACCCGGATGTTACGGAACCCTCGGTGCGCGAGTCCGACTCGCTCTTGCCCGGTTTTTACAACTCTATGCATACCTACTTCAGTCATTCTCTCCGTCAAATATAACTTAAACAAAGCGGAAAAAAGGACCATGATTAGCATAAAATTCCAGCTGTTGATGGCTCACTTAATCCAAAGCCGGAAAAGTCACTGCATCAACTTGATTGCAGCTCACATAATGCCGGAAAATAGTACTGTCTAGTCTAGGAAGGCCAAAAAATAATCAAAATACTTAGTTCCATAGAGTAAATAAAATTACTCTTTGAATTAACATGATATAGCATTTATTGATAGCTAACTGTTGGCCACGGCTTCGTCTGCGTGTATTTATTTATATATACTTTATTGTACACCATAAAAATACATAACATGAAAAATATACATCAAACACTACAAAATATACAATGAGCAATCTTATCGCTTTCTGCGATCTCTTCCAGGCAACCTTGGAATGGACAGTGATTTTCCTGGACATAAAATGGGGCTGTCGTTGGTGCAAATATTATGTATACAATACACTAACATAGATACACAGATATATACATATCCAAAATTATAGATATATAAATACATACATACTAAATTATATAAGCAACGAAAATAAAAGAAGATAGTAGTCCATTGCAGTTAGGACAACATGATCACAACGACAAGTAGTGTTCCTTCACGAGTCTTTTGAACACATGTAACGACTGCGCGCGTTTAATTTCAACTGGCAATGCATTCCACAAACAGCAGCAGCCTGGACATTTTGGTGGTGGTGGCTGGTGTATTTTGTTTTCATCAATTTTCAACCTGTCTGTCCTATTTTACAACGACGATCTGACAACCCACCATCTGATCAATCTGATCTGTCCTACTCCAGGCCCCGGGCTTAGCCATCTGTCAATATCATACCGTTCGGTTTACTTGTTTGTGCGTGAAAAGGTAACATACAGACAGACATAGTTACTTTTGTATTTATAATATTAGTATGAATGTAAGAATTGATTTAACATGCATGGTGTCTGGACCATGTTATATCGAAAATAGTTAGAGTAACTGTAGTTATTATAATACGTAACCAGCTGGTTTTATCAAAAGACCAGGGCCTCAAGTCTGATATTACAATAGTGTCAGAATAGTCTAACATTGATTTCATAATTGTTGATTTTGACAAGTTTGGTACTCTACTAATTTATTGGCGTCATTATGACTTTCCAGTGGTCAACCATTGACACTCCATTGAAACAAATGGCATAGAATGGTAATCTCGTACATAGGTAATGAAATAGTAGATTATGCACCGAGGGGCTAAAGTTGTGTCTTATGTCACGGGCGTCATATTGAATCTCGAGCGCAATGAAGGATTCGGGACAACTCCCGAGCGCAGCGAGGGAGTTCAGAGTTTAACTCACGAGCGAAGCGAGGGAGTTAATACAAGAATCCTGAATGCAGCGAGGGATTCAAGCTAGCCCAAGGCAAAGACACCTTTAGCCCAGAGGAGGATACTCTACTTTTTACACCTACTGTGAGAAAATAATAGCCATAGTACGAAAATTCGCGTCTTTATTGCGTCTACCAATAAGTAGCCAAGACACGATCAATTCGAATTAAAAAAAAAAAGTCTCTTCTACGGTTTTGTCGTGTGTGTCTATTGATATCACTCTCATGGAAGTGGCGTTTGTGTAAACTAAGCTTTATACAGGGCTGGTAGAATGGTTTTGGATGATTGGCTGTATGCATTTTGAATTTAGAACGTCATTGGATACGCTCGTGAAAATAGAGTATTTTTGATAAAATGTGATAAATCGACTGTAGTATAGATAGGTTTTATTATTTATTTATTTATTCACTAAATCCACAGCAATCTTAGCGCAGTTTACTTAAAATAAATTAACTAATGTTACAGCCAATTACTATTACGGTATTACGGCGCGGTACGGTATTTGTTATTATTAATGCCAGTTTTAATGTTATTCCATTCCTTTTAAAAAATGGTTCGTAGTTATCTAATTATTCTTGCAATATTATGTCTTCGAAAACATGGCAACGATATGAAGAAGCAGTCGTTATGATTTTGTAGGAAATCGAGAATATCATCAACGCGTAGTAAGGGTTTCGAGAATAGCTTTCCTCTTTCTGGCACCAAAGGGTGTTTGTTAGTACTATACTGCCAATTTAGCTGAGCATGTGAGATTCCAAATTAAAATCACATTATTGACCAGCGGGTCATAATGAAATCCAGTACAACATTATTGACCGGCTGTGCCCCCGCCACTAATGACTCACTTTAGGTTAAGGTTGCTTGACATATAATTTGACATTTTCGAGCAGGTGGTGTGAAAAATGAATTACTGACTTAGGCGGTAATCTGCTAAAATTTTGAAAGTTCCTTTGATCAGTCACCTACCATTAGAACTTCATTGTGCAGTCATTGCTGTTAATTCGTTACGAGTATCGTATAATTTCTGTGCCATTGACCGACCATTGATCAACCATTATGAATTTAGCAGATTACGAACTTTTAGCAAAATGACAATGGATGGTGGTGGGATCGTGTTGGAATGACGAATTTATAAAAATAGCAGACTTGGGCCCCAGAGAGTGAAGCGTTCATCATCATCATCATTTCAGCCGAAAAACGTGCACTGCTGGACACAGGCCTCCCCCAAAAGGGGGTTTGCCATAATCGCCACGCTTGGCAGGCGGATTGGCGATCGCGGTATGGTATGGTGGTGGAATGCATAGAGAAGAGAACGCTGCTGCCCATTCTCCGGTACGCCCCTTAGTCGCCTTTTACGACACCCACGGGAAGTATGGGAAGCGTTATCGACGATTATTTATATGGCAAAGCTGGGGAATTGCTAAGCCTTGGCAGACCAAGGCTAAGCCTTGATCTGCCACTTACACTTACTGGTCTGTCACTTACCACTCACTGGTATTTTGATAAAACCACGTACGCTGGTTAGGTAATATAATAACTGCCGATTCCCGATATAACTACGGTTGATTCACATAATTATGTTCATAACACATATTGGTCGACTGAACTATTGGTTTACTTAATTAATTTTGATTAAACTAAAATTAATTGCACTAACGAACGATTAATCTAATTGTTTTTTAAGATATTGGATATTTCAACATATATGAAATATCTAATGGACGACTCGCCTACAGCTTATTAATACTGCTCGCTCGTTTCATTTCTAACGACGTTGCGCGGGGCTCCTATTTCTGTCTGCAGGGTATAAAGGAACCTAACCAAACCAAACTTCGGGGTACCCCTGACGTCGGCCGTCTTCTTCTGGTTCAAAAGCACAAAAACAGACAAAATCAGGTTTTTCTTCAAAAACCAATAGTAGGTGAATCGTCCTTTAGTGAACTAAAGGACTTTAAGGTTGATTGAAATCAACCTTAGGTTTATTAATTGTAGCTGAATAAACCGTAGGTGAGTTGTCCGTAGATGAATTCTCCTGTATGTACTTCGTTCATTAGTTATTACAAAAACCGGGCAAGAGCGAGTCGGACTCGCTCACCGAGGGTTCCGTAACATGCGGCTTTATACATAAGAAAAATGAAATTAAATGTTTTTTATTATTTTTGAGTTGATTGAATGAATTGTGGTTTACGATTTATGACGTATTAAAAAAAAAAACTACTTACTAGATCTCGTTCAAATTTATCATTCTCTTATTTTAGAAGTTACAGGGGGGGACACACATTTTACCACTTTGGAAGTGTCTGTTGCAGAAACTATTCAGTTTAGAAAAAAATGATATTAGAAACCTCAATATCATTTTTGAAGACCTACCCATAGATACCCCACAAGTATGGGTTTGATGAAAAAAAAAATTTGAGTTTCGGTTCTAAGTATGGGGAACCCTAAAATTTATTGTTTTTTTCTATTTTTGTGTAAAAATCTTAATGCGGTTCACAGAATACATCTACTTACCAAGTTTCAACAGTCTAGTTCTTATAGTTTCGGAGAAAAGTGGCTGTGACATACGGACGGACAGACAGACAGACAGACAGACGGACAGACAGACAGACAGACATGACGAATCTATAAGGGTTCCGTTTTTGCCATTTGGCTACGGAACCCTAAAAATCGGTGAAACGATCTTTAGGTATTTTAAACAGTAGGTCTTTTGACCGTAATTGTCTCGAAAATAGTTAAAATAACTTTAGTTATAATAATACGTATCCAACCAGCCGGGTGGTAGTAAAAACGGGATGTCTTTAGAAGACGATAAAAAATATCTCCCCAAAAATTAAATAAAAAATTTAAAAAACCCCCGACACAACATAATAATAAAATTAAATGTAATTGGAAAAGGAAAAAAATAATTTTAAAACCCCCGACTTAAAGAATTTATGTAACGAGACTAAAGAAGGGGGTTTTTTAAATTTTTTATTTCATGCTTTTTGTAGGGACTCCTTAATTTTTGTATTTCATTTCTTTTATTTTCTTGCAGTTTAAGATTCAGGTAATTTGGTGTTTAATCAGGTTTTTTATTCGTCAAAAAATAATTAAAATTTTTAGCTGAAGAATAATGTTTAAGACTAAACTAGTTCTTCCTTTAGTTATTCAACTTTCGTACAACTAGTTCATAGCTATAAGATATCTTAGATATTTCAGATCTAGTTTATAAAATGAGACTGCGTCACTATCTGATGTAGAAATACGTTTGTTAAGTAGGATAATTCCATTCGTAAAAATGGTCAAACTCAGTGGTCGTAGGTACCAGTCATCACTCCACTTTCCTCATCAGTCTAGGGCATTGATCAGACAAAAAAATAATTTTCAACTTCTTAGTTTTCATTTCGTTATTTAATATCATTCCCTTTCAATATAGTGTACATTATTCTACTTGTCAAGCCCTTGCATTTGATACCTATAGGTATTGAAAGAGTTGTGAAAAAAAAAATATAATTCGCCATTTTGTGGCGGCGGCCATCTTGGATTTAAAATTTGTAATAGTGTATAGTATTCTACTAGTCAAGCCCTTTCATTTGATACCCATATTGAGGGCGTTGTGAAAAAAAAATGTAATTAGCCACTTTGTGGTGGCGGCCATCTTGGATTTGAAATTTATCATAGTGTATAGTATTCTACTATTCAAGCCCTTTCATTTGATACCCATATTGAGGGAGTTGTGAAAAAATATGTAATCCGACATTTTGTGGCGGCCGGCCATCTTAGACCGATTTTCATCAAACACAGCTAAGAACACTCCCGACTAATTTTCCTTTCAAACAAAAAACAAAATCAAAATCGGTTCATCCGTTCGAGAGCTACGATGCCTCAGACAGACACACACACACACACTTTCCAATTATCAAGGATTTGGACAGTCAGAAAGTTGGAGCTAGTTCTCCATATTTCCCTAAATAGAGAACAACAAGCAAGAAACTCCATGGACACTCTTTTAAATGAAATAAAAAAGTAACGGATTTTACAACAAAATACCCAGTGATCGTGTTTACAAGTAATGTGCAGTCAGTAGTAGGTATCTAGGGAAACGTTAGTATACTAGTCAAAACGAAATAATTGTATTTATTACACATACATACACACATTATTATTTATTATTTTTATTATTTATACACCATGTATTTTCTGTATTTTAATAAATGTATTGGGTATGGGTTTAAGGGTAAATAAATAGTTAAATTGAATTAGCTAGCTAATTTTGAATGCAAAAACCTTAAAATTAAATTTATTGATAGATAAAAGAACATTTCATTAGGTTTTGTAAAAAATGCAATTTCAGCAAAAAATACACTTAATGAAAAAAGATTTTTATCTTTTTTGCACTTCGTTAGAATCGTCTATCTGCCGTCCTTTAACTAGAAGGCCGTTAAGCCTAAAAAGTTGTTTCGGAGAAAATGGCAAAAAACGCGGGAATCGCTGTTTCTTAAAAACTATGATACTTAGGTTAATGATTGTTGGACATATCAATTGATATTTCTTTCTGTTTATCCTAAATAACACTTTCTGTCCAATAACTATTATTAATTACTTTTAAAATTCATTTTTCCTATTTTGTTAAGCATATATCCTAGTTATCGCATCTTATTACTGTACTATAAGGCCGTTAACCATACCTTAGCGGCTTTTTAGTAAAGTAATTTATTTAAAATGTTAATTTTCATAATGTTTGTTATATTTTGTTTAGAAATACTTAACTAAAAAGTAGTTAAGTAACATAACTGCTTTATAGTCATGATATTCGCTTCGATTTCAATTTCAATAACTTTCCTAATGAGCGGTTACGGGGCTTTACATTCTTTTTAGCTAATTGTTGCCAATGTTTTAGGGAACTTCAGTTAACTCTTAACTACTTTACTTAACTAAAAGGTGGCTAAAAATATTTCGCTTGTGGTTAACTTCTTTGTAGTTAAGCATTCATATGGAAATATGTGAGTAATTAATTATTGAATTTTAATAAGCAATAAAGAACTAATAACTAATTATGATCTAACAGATCATGAGTTCATTATTTGGCATGAACAATATACTTAAGTAATCCATGTTCTTTATAATTCCATTGATTCAACCATTGATTTAATAGAAAACTTCTAACCCAATTATTTAAATAAACTTAGACATCTATGACATTATATCAGCCATGAGGCAACTTCAGTCTTAATTTATTTAAATAAGTCACAAATAAAAGTAATAAAATATGTACCTAGTAAAATTGCACACTGAGTAAATAATAAAACATAAACAGCACTTTCAAGTGTACAAATTAAATCTATCATATCTTAATCCTACTAATATATATATCTATATCCTCCTAACTAGCTTTTGCTTGTGGCTTCGCTCGCGTTGAGTTTGGAAATTATCCTACGGGAAAGTACTACCGTGGTCAAAAGCATCATACATCCTAACCCTGATCATGATCTACATATGTGCCAAATTTCATCTAAATCTGTACAGCCCTTAGGGCGTGAAAGATAACATACCTACTCAATTTTGCATTATAGTATTTCTTAGATACATAATAAACTAAGTACCTATGGATATCAAAGTCTGTAAGTTTGATGTTTGTTCGCCTCAACGGCTGATTGGATTTGATTGAAATTTGGCATACTGGTAAACCACGACCTGGAATAAGACATAGAATACTTTTTATCCCGGTCGTTCATTCCCGTGGATTAATTATTCGAAATGATATCGTTTACAAACCACCACGCGGATGGATCCATAAGCAAAAGCTTGTAGTTTTATGTATTTAGGAACATAACAGTATCTAAATTAAACACAGTCATCAACCAACTTAGCTTATTGCAGTCCACTGCCGGACAAAGGCCTCTCCTAACCCACTGCCACTTTAGTTTGCCTACTCTGCAAGCTATGTCTGTAGTTCCGATTCTTTTCCGGATGATTTTATTCCTGATTTTATCAATTCAAAGAGACTCTGAACGAAGCTAGCTCCATAGAGCGCTGAGCGGCCTTGAATTTGTGGACCAGCCCGACCGTCAGTGTCCTCGTTTCGGCACTGGTTGAAGACTTCAGTGTTCAAAAACTCCGTCAAATAATTCTCGTCGCCTGTCCCGGCGACGAGAAGACTTGACCAAAACGTTGTTTGAAGTTTTCCAAATGCTGTCCAGCCCAACTGGATCCGTCTGTCGGCTTCTTTTTCAAAGTTGTGTCTACTGAGCTGGATGACTTTTTATAGACATAATCCTTCAAAACTTTAAGAAGCGGCCCTTCGATGTGGATTGGAATCGTTAAGATGTGCGAATTGTATATGAATTTTGTCTTGTCCAAATAAATGCCGAAGCCAACCCGCCGAGAGGCTCCATTTCGGCTGAAGAGACTCAGCCAATATGACAATGTCATCGCCAAATCGAAAAAGACGAACAGACGCTGAAATAGATAGACCAGATGTTGCACGCCAAGCTATGCAGCATCTGGTCTAACTGTTCCAGCGTCTCTGCCACTATGACGATGTCATAGCCAAATTGAAGATGTGAAATGTACTCGCCGTTCACGTTGATACCCAATCCAGTCCAGTCCAGTCCAGCGGACAGCGTCTTGAACACGTCCTCTAACGCATGTGTGAACAATTTTGGGGATATTACATCCCCCTGTTTCACCCCTCTGAGCAGTTAGATGGGGTGATTTTCTGATCCTGGATCTCTCGTCTCTCATCGATGTAGCACCAGTTAATTCGACATCGTTGCAGAAAGGCCAGAACTGCCCATAGTTTGATGGAATCGAAGGCTTTCTCGTAGTCCGCAAATGCACAGTGACTGGTTCTACTCCGCGGTATTCTGTACAATTTGCCGAACATAGATGTGGTCTAATGGTACTGAAGCCTTTTCGAAAACTGCCTCGATCTGGCGGCTGGATCTCGACAAGTCTTTTGGCGAGACGATTCTTAACAACCCTCGACAGCAGCTTGTACCTATACGTAGTTCAGAAGTGAGATGGGTCTATAGTTCTTCAGCGAGGATTTGTCACCTTTTAGATGACGGAATTAAAGAGACTAGCTAAAAAATAAATACAATAAAATCAAAGATCTATCTTTGATTTTATTGTACTTATTTATTTTTTTGGATCGTTTTCTGTAGTTTTCGGTTTTTCTGTTTCAATATCCTCATGTGTATTATCACTTCTTCGATCTTAGTTAGATCTCGTAGTTCTTATTTTTGACATAGTCAGTGTCAGTGGTAGACGGTCCTCCGGGAGGAAAGATTAAGTCCGACGGGACGGCGGATGGCTTACCGCACCTCGCTCACCCCCGGAGTGAACGCAGCGCGAGAGTCGGCTAACTGCCTTTTAGCTAAGTAATGAAGCTTAGCTGCTTTGTAGCTAAGCAAAATTATATTTTTTTTTTACCGTATTCATCAAACAGGCAAGCATTATTTTCAAAAAAAGTATTGTGGGAATAAAATGCTTATCTAAAATAGCGTTAAGGGCGGGTAACTGCCAACAAGTTAAGTTTTTCACTTAAACTGTTCTTTAAATGCTTAACTATAAAGTAGTTATAGTCCTATAGTGTCATTATAGTCAAGAAAAATCAGATAACGTACTTGTAGCTAAGCAGAAGGCTAGAAAATAATCATCACATCGGGCAGTTAAGGTATTTTAAAGTACATTAAGCGAAGAAATGTGGGTTAGACGCTTTCAAGTGATGGAATCATCAAAAATTATGTTAGTTAACGGCCCAAAAGATCTTCATATCTTTGGAACTATTAATATTATAATAATGTTTCTTAGACAGAAAGATAGAGAATTTTGAACTCTGTCACAATCTATTAAAAAGTGAAAATTGACCGTTTGAGGGTTAACGGCTTTCTAGTTAAAGGACGGCAGCTATGTCCTCCTCTTTTTAGAACACATTCTTGAAGCCTGGATGGCACACTCTTCACCAGATGTCGCACTGTCTCTTCTAAAATTTGTTCCCAGCTTGCCTTGAGCACGTTAATGAGCTGTCGTTCGTTATGTACGGGTTGATTTGTGTCCCGGACACTTCTATTTAACAAATCCCACATGTGTTCGATGGGGTTAAGGTTCGGACTGTTGGCAGGCCACGGCAAGACACGTATAGCCCTAGACGACGCTGAGTCTAGGGCTTCTCTAGTGGCTCTAGCTGTATGAGCGCGGGCATTGTCGTGCATTAATGTGAATCTTGCACCAATTTTTTGTGCAAATGGCGCCACATGAGGTCTTATAATCTCCTCAATGTATCGCACAGCCGTTACCGTGCCTCCACTGAGTATTGCGAGTTCAGTTTGACCTGATAGAGAGATTCCTCCCCATACCATGATATTGGGACCCCCAAATATGTCACTTTCATGAATCCGAAAATCACTCACCTTCTCGTCTCCATCCTCTAATGCGACGATCATCACTAAAAAAATTCACTTTCCACTCATCAGTGAACAATACTGTGCTCCATTCACTTAAGTCCCAGTCCAGGTGCAGCCTTGCGAATGATAATCGGTTTGTACGGTGTACACTAGTCAATGGAATCCACACTACGCATCTCCTGGACAACTGGCGTCTTCATGTAACCGATTTCTAATCGTTTGGTCACCCACGCGGGTACCGATCGCCTGGCGCAAGCGATTTTGTAAGGCGCGGGCGATGTCGACGCGCTCTCTTCGCGCAGTCAACCGTATTTAGCGGTCATCCTGTGAGGTGGTTGCTCGATTCTTGCCAGATGCCCGTCTTCAGGTTACCCTCCCAGTCTCTTGACATCGATTCCAAGCATTCTGGATCGCTCGCCTTGAAAAGCCAAGCTGTAAAGCTACAGAGCGCTGCGAATGTCCCTATTGGACCAATATGATGGCTCTAGTTGCAGTTTACAGGTCTATTTGTCTCCGCTGCGCCGCGATTTCTCGCGGCAGCGGAGTTACGCCCCGGCGTTTTACCTCCTCGCGCCACTCCCATATGTGGGCGAGGACTTTTGCCTCCAGATCCCATGGCGGCTAGGAGGCTCGCTGCCTCCCCGGAGACCGTGTGGTATCCCCGAACTAGCCGGACGGCCATGACTCTCTGGGACGCGTTCAATCGCTGGGCTGGTCATCGCCTCAATGAACGCGCCTACACCGGTGTCCCATAAAGGGCTATGGACCGCACGACCACCGCTTAGAACCTCCGGCAGGAGGCGTTTGGACCCCCTAGATTGGGCAGGAGCCGCTTCAAGACAGCCTCGGCCCGCTCCAGTCTGGGAACCAAACGTCTGAGATGCTCCACGAAATTCCACCGACTGTCGAGGACAAGTCCCAGGTACTTCATCGTCGACTCGACGCTGATGTGAACCTCTCCTATCATTATTTGGGAACCCGACGGTGGCGCGTTCCGAAGTCAGGCAAACACATGGCCTCGGACTTGTGCAGGGCCACCTCGAGTCCCAGTTGCCGGATCTTTTCAACGACTGTCGCAACCCCGCGTGTCGCTAGTTCCGCCGCCGCCTGGTGCGACCTCCCCTGCCCTAGGACTGTGGGACACCGCACGACATCTCTCGCTGGTACCGGCGAGAGATGTGACCCATCCGAGAGATAACGACCCGATCCGTCAGATAGGCCTCGACCACGCGACAGAGGTAGGTCGGCATCCGGTGGTGACCGGAGTGCCTCCCTGATGCTACTCCAGGGCAGGGCATTGAAAGCATTGGCGATGTCTACAGACACCGCCAAGATGACCCCACCCTGGGCAACAGCATCCCCCGTCGTGAGGGTGCAAGTGGTATCCTCACATTATGTTTTTTAACACTTCAGGAAATTCCACACAAAAGATTATGCCGTTAGAGAACGCTTTAACACAAGTGGCCCTTATTTTGTTTTGACTAGTATAGATAAGTACATACATAATCAGCCTATAATGTTCCCACTGCTGGATAAGTATAGAGGTTAAATCATTATAAATATTTGTGTTAATTTCAACAGTTGTCAGTTTATCTAAACCAACGCAACCATTAACACGTTTACTATCCGCGAAGTAGACACAATAGTTAAACAATCAGACAGACAATAATATGCGTGGTCTGTGGGTCTGAGAGTGTATACTTTATATTTTGTTATTATTTGAATTGAGTGCAATAATCAGCTGTACACTTGCATCATAAGCGTTTGCCTTCTCGTAAATTGAAAGGTGTAAAGTGTTCATAAAAATTGATTTAAGTGAGATCTAGAAAATATATCCTGACCAAACGAAGATCTAACGAAGATCAAAATGAAAGGAGAAATTCCAGTGTTCAAAAGATGTTGTTTCTGTCTGCCTCTACGATATGGCTTGCTCGCGTGGGGATATTTCAAAATGGTGAGTATATCAGTTGATTTATCAATGTAGGCTTAAGAAACCAACTTTACGAAGTGTATACTAGCTATCGTTCTTATATTTCAGACAGCAGATGCGATTCTCGTCTCAATATTGACATGTCAAATGATAAATACTTTCATGTTCATCAGGATGTATGAAAAGGCGGGCGGCATCAGCGGGCTACACACAGAACTGATTTTAACAATTATTGCAATTGTTATTTTCTTTACGGATTTCGTAGTGACTATAGTTTTCATCGTTGGAGGACATAAGGTGAGATTTGAATTCTAATGTTAACTTATTTCTATAAAGTTGAGAGCTTGAGGAAATGAAGAATTATTGAGTGAAGGACCCTAATCGGCAAATCCACTTGGGATGGGATGCCAGCTATATGAACCGACGACCTAAGCAATGTGGCTCACAAAAGCTCAGAAAGGCTGTTGAGGTGCACTTGAAAGAGGCCTTTGTCCTGTCCAGTTTATGGTATGAAGTAAAGTGGATGCGTTCATCGCTCCTATGTCATTATTGGAAGGCTGTTATTAAGCGTTTATTGTTTTATTCCAATATAAAAACTAGTCATGGCAGACGTAACTCATCCTTGGAACAAAAGCTAATAAATATTTTTCTTTTGCAGAAAAACGTAAAGCTGATAAGAGTATTCTATTTCCTCAGCATAGGGATGTGGGTCATAACTTGTCTGGTGACTGCCTTAAACGTCGTTCTAGCAATAAAGTCTTTAATACCATACAACTGGCGTAATATTTGGGCGAGAGTTGTGCTGCCATTGTTATTTTTTTTCGTCGTTTTAGGTGAGCATATTTTTGTTTTTAATCTTTATTTTCCACTTTAACAATTTACATTTACCACTTGATGTATCATACCCTTATAAAGTCTTGTAGGTTTATATAGAGTTATAAACCTCTGACACCCAAGCTAAGATTGAACTTGTGTTATGGGTGTCAGCAGGCCTAGCCAAGTTACAAATGTTTCGTATCGAATCTCTTTCTACAATCGTTAACGCTTTGGCGTAAGTGATTATAGAAAACGAGTGCTCTCAAGTTAATACCAGGTTGACAAATATAAGTTCGGAATTTCATAGAGTGGGATCTACAGACTTCATTAAATGATATTTTGTATAAACGTGATTTTTCCAAAAAAATTTAGAGATTTTTTTGGAAAAATCACGTTTATACAAAATATCATTTATTAAGTGAAAAATGTTTAAATGATTAAATCATCATCATCATTCTCCTGCCCTTATCCCAATTTATTTGGGGTCGGCGCAACATGTTTAAATGATTAAATATCATCGGAAATATTTGTACCTAAAGATTTGCGAAATAAATGTTTGTAAAGCGAGTATTTATAAAATAAAACATTCGCGGAATAAGTTGTTTCTGAAATAAATAGTATATATACGAAACGTTGGTTGTAAACCAAAAAATTGTCAATGGAGTTTTGGTGAAACATTAGTGAACCGACGTGCTATTATAATGAACTTACCAACCTCTTTGTTTTTCTAGCTGTGCAGAGTTACTTCCTTATCCTACTGAGGAGTGAGATCATTAAACTGAGAAACAACGACGAGTTCAGATTTGTGAACAATGCGGCTGAAGCAGAATGTACCATGACATGTGAAGAAAAGGTAGTTGGGGAGGAGCCGGTGCAGGAAGTCGTAATTAACTAAAGAGGAACAAGAAGCTCGACGCGCGAAAATTAAAACTTCAAAAACTTCTCTGGATGTACCAATAAAAAAACAAAAACTCTTAAAATTAAAACTTTCGCTTAGAAAATAACGTGTTGTCTTATCGAAAAGTTTAAATGTTTGTAGATACTATTGAGTTAGATAAACGTAGGGAAAAGTATGACACTGATATCCAGCTCCTCTATATGACACAAGGAACATTTGCTGAAGGATATTTTTTGAAAAATATGAAAGTTCACAGCGACAAGTAAGTGACCGCTTGTTTGAGGCTGGAGAACTAATGGATTTGGTGAAGTACAATGCTGAGAGGTATGAGTCTCTGACTTCTTGAATCTTTCTTGCAGCTGTGCCAACCAACAACCACCTCTTCAGCCTCAGCCTTGACTTGCCCCTTCCGGTGTTAGCTCTTCCAGCAGAGACCACACATAAACAAATCAATATTTTTTTTGTGACGATTTAGGTTCTGGCTTTGGAAAAACTTTACTTAATTACCTTAGCCATAATTTTACCAATCATAGTTACCATAAGATATTTTTTATTTTTTAGAAACAATTGCAGAAACAGTTGCAAAATCCCCGGCACATCATTGTGCCAACAGTCTAGAAAGCAATTATCCTCTATTCAGTTTTAATAAAATCAACTAATCCGGCTTTAGTATTTCACTATGAGACATATCGAATCATTTTGTAACCATATTAATTTAGTCAAGATTTCACTACTGCTTATATCATAAAATATATGACGGGGAAGGTATAGCGTGTATCGTTATTATCAGCCATATTTAAACTAGTGTGGGCTACAGTGGGTTATGTGTTGGATAAGACGCAATAGAAAAACGGTTTTCAGTTCGAATGAGATTATAATTTCACAAACAATTTAATCACGCTTGCAAATTACACACTAGGTACACGACACAACCAGATACGGAACGCGGGACAGTTTCTAAGCACATGTTGTTCGTGCGATGTCCAATGTCCAAAAGAGCTCCACATCGTTCTTGTCGCGCTGTCCTCCAGCGCCGACCCCCCCCCGAACTCAGGCTAGACTCTGTCAAGCGCCACCAAATGGCGCTGGCGTCCTTTTTCGCCCGTGGTCCCAGTCTCTTAGTCCCTGGAAGGGACCACGAGTATTTTTTTGCCCGTGGTTCCATCAAGAAATATATACTGCCAAATTAAATAGTACAATAGTACTTACTGCATTTCAAATATCTTTTTGAAATGCAGTCATTGACATTTTTGAGTACATTTTTTTAAGTAGGTACTGAGTTAGGTACAGTGGGCTGCATCAATTGTTTACCCCAGTTGTACGAAAATTTTAATACAACTGGGGTACCCAATTGATGCAGCCCACCGTACATATTTTTTTGTTCTTTTTACTCTCTATCTATACCTACATAGTATAATAAAATCGTAGGAAAGTCAAAACTGTAAATTGAATATTTTTTTAAAAGAATACTTGGGGCGTGATCTATAATCGATACCGAAGCCAAAAATATAGTTTTTAGAATTTTTGTCTGTTTGTCTGTTTATCTTATCTGTTTGTCTGTATGTATGTCCGGGATAAACTCAAAAAGTACTGCATGGATTTACTTCAAATTTTGCATGAATATTACTAAGAGGTCGGGTCAACATATAGGCTACATATTATCACGCTATCACCTACGGGGGAGGAGCTGTGAATCTTTATTTTTCTTACGCATTCTGTGACAGCGTGTAATCTAACGACGCATATTTAAATGTTGTTTTTGATTAAGCCATGCTATTATCTGGCTTTACACTATAAAAACTACGCCATTTAAGTAAGATGTCACGGTTCTGTTCAGTGGCGATTTCCGGCAAACGCTTCCCCTGGTGACGCGGGGATCGAGGGCTGACGAGGTGAATGCTTCGTTGAAACGATCTTCGTTGTGGTCACGAGTACGTACGCTGCGCTTGACCATTAATATGAGAGCTCGGCTCGGCGGCAATGCACGTGCTCAAGAATTCTCCGACGTCCTTCTAAGTCTTGGCGAAGGCACTCTACCAGAAGAGAGAGGTGGACAGGTGGTGCTTCCAGATTCTCTCGGTAGAGTGGTATCCAGCCTAGAAGAACTCATTCGCTGTGTGTACGGGGACATCAGTCGTATACCGCACCAGCAGAATTCTTGGGTATGTGAGCGGGCCATTTTGACGCCCAAAAATAATCAGGCTGCAGCAATTAACGAATGCATTCTCTCGGAAATTGAGGGGAATGAAGTGGTCTACACCTCGATAAACACTGTTGTCGAGCAAGATGACGCCACACATTATCCCGTGGAATTTCTGAACTCGGGATGTCAGCAAGTGGACTTCCAGCGCATACTATCAAGCTGAAGTCGGTGTCCCGATTATGCTTCTTCGGAACCTATCTCCTCCGAAGTTGTGTAACGGGACCCGCCTTAAAGTCATCTCGCTCCAGACTCGCTCCAGACTGTCAGACACACCATTGAGGCGGAAATTCTTACGGGTTGTGGCGTCGGCGAGGCAGTATTTATACCACGCATTCCCCTCATATCTCATAACTTCCCGTTCCAGTTCAAGCGCGTACAGTTCCCGTGAGTGTGTGCTTCGCGATGACCATCAATAAGTCGCAGGGGCAGACACTGAGGGCAGCGGGTGTCTACCTCAGGACGAGTTGCTACTCACACGGGCAACTGTACGTCACTTGCTGCCGCGTCACCAGTCCTGACTCTCTTTACATTTTGGCTCCTGGCAGCATAACTACCAACGTAGTTTATAGGGAAGTGTTGTAAGGTATGATACCTTTGTACATATTTTTACTCTTTTGCGCCCTGGAATGTATTCCTGCATTATTTTCTCTATTTCCTTCAGTCACATCTTATGACTGAATTCAGCAGGATTCCCATATAACTCTCTTCACTTGCTTCGCTTGCAAAAAAATATATATTTTAATGCTATTTTAAAAGTTGTTAACTTATAATGCTATAGCGACACTGGCATCTTAGGTATTTTTGGTGCTTTAGAGCCTTCACGCAGACGACGTCGCTGGCAGCAGCTAGTAGAAACATAAATTAAGTTGTAATCTTCTTACAGATACTTTGTTTTATTTTGTTTATTAAACTGTAAGAAGATTTCTGTAATCTTTATTTTTACACTCCAAAGAAAAAAAACGATTAATTACTTAATTAATTTAAATTTTTTATCAAGTATATTTGACAAATTTCTTTAATAGATTTTTAACTTTATCGGGTAAAGCATAAGGTTCAAAGTTGATTGGGAAAATTTGACAGTTTCGGGTAGCTTGATGTGCTGGCGTCTGTACCAACAAAATGCCTACCAAAGAGTTTTTATCTGACTTACCTAGGTATAAATTGAATACAGCAGTATTATGTACCTAGATATCTTTTAGGGAACACGAAGAAAAAAGCTCCGTGGACTCCAGGGAATACAAGAAGGGACCACGGAATTTTCCAGTATTATAGGGGACCACGAAGAAAAAAAGCTCCGTGGTCCCTCCAGGGACTACGAGAAGGGACCACGGGCGAAAAACGGCTGGCGTTCCGATTCCGGTCAAACGAATGACTCCGTCGAAGCTGGTCGTCACAGCGGTTCCGCCTCGGTGTCAAGTCAGCTCCCGTACTAATGACGTTTCCGACATATATAATTATGTTTCCTTAGGCGGCACATCATTGTGCACGTCATGCCCACAATAAGCGGTACAAATCAAGATCACTAGGACTACTTATTGCTTCTCCTTGTGCGGCACTCATGTGCACGTCATGCCCACAATAAGCAGTGCCGAACATCACTTCAGGTTATCCATAGATTTATCCTTATGCGGCACATCATTGCGCAAATCATGCCCACAATACATAGCCTGTCAATCATGCCATGCCATACCTTGAACATGAATAATTTCCTGGTCACGGTATAAGCATGGACTTTTCACTAATATTTTAATAACTTATAGTCTAAGCGTTGGGTATCAAGTGAGGAGGTTTCGACCGCGTTCTTATCATGGTCAGTAAAATCGTCATTACCACAATCGCTGTTTGAACTAGGGCTATCATCGTTATCGCTTTCTGGGATGGATTTAAGGCGAAAGCGCCAGGGTAGCCCGCGAAATTATTTTTTTTTTACGTTTTTTGCAATTTGCTGGTCGGGTAGAATTTTACTAGTCACAACTAGTGTGGGCTGGCTGGGCTTAGTGTCAGGTAGAATTTTACTAGTCACAACTAGTGTTAGGCTAGTATTTTACTAGTCACGAGTGTCACGAATAGTGTCGGGCTAGTATTTTACTAGTCACGACTAGTGTCGGGCTAGCATTTTACTTTCATAAGACATTTAATTTATCAGTGTTGAATAATGTTGAACGTCTTTAAAAAACGCAAAAACAAAAACCATTTTTGCGCTGGATTTGAACTTAGCTGCCATAGAATGAAATAAAGTACACTCCAAGAGCTGTCGTACGACATAGGTTTCATCACTGTTGCACAACTTTGAAAAGTGGGCCCAGTGTTCATTCAAAAGTGCCCATGGTCCTTTAACCGATACTTTGAGTTTGTGACGTTACTTTGACTGTTACTATTGATGAAGAAATTGACCGTAAGTCGATTTATCACAAAATAAAAATCAGCCACCTTGAAT
This sequence comes from Mesoligia furuncula, assembly GCA_916614155.1. NCBI lineage: Eukaryota > Metazoa > Arthropoda > Insecta > Lepidoptera > Noctuidae > Mesoligia > Mesoligia furuncula. The sequence goes on from OU744806.1 coordinate 24,059,638, forward strand.
ACAAAATTGGATGGTACATTTGTAAAGACCACCCTAAACACCTCCACAATCGATATCAATGTCGATTTTTATTCAAAAAACTTTTTTACCAAGAAAAACAACCGACTTCCGAAGTCGGTGTCGTTGGTCCCGCATTTTTGTTTTTTGACACCGACTTCCGAAATTAAAGTTATTTTTCACGTTGTAGTTTTTTTTTTGGAAGTCCTTTTTTTTTGTAAAAGTTTTTTTTTTCACCTGTTAGTTGTACCTACCACACAACATCATATATCACTACTTGCTATGTGAATATCAATGACAGGATGCTATTGAATATCCCTTTAGAGGGCACAGGCGTTATGTTATGATGGGTGATAGCGAAAACAATGCATAGATATGCGACAGCAGCAATCGCGGTTGATTTGCTGGCATTTATTGAAGAGTTTCGTTGTCTGTCTCCGAAACTCATCATCAGATCTTTACGAAATTTAAATGGGACCATTTCGGAATAAACCTCTTTCGAACAAAAAAAGAATTATGCAAATCCGTCTCGGAGTTATGCCCGAACACACCACCTCCTCCTTTTTAGAAGTCGGTTAAAAATAAACTTGCCATCTTGAATAAAAAATGTCATATTCGTAATCACAACCCCAAAATCGACTATAGTATCGACATCTAAAAAAAAAAATTGTTTCCGTCATTTTTATTTAATTACCTATAATTTGATAACATAGATATACAATACAATCTTTATCCGTCATCTACATCCATTATACAAAAAATTACAACTAAGTCATCATCATCATCATTTTAGCCGAAAGTCGTCCACTGCTGGACATAGGTCTCCCCCAATTTTGGGTTTGCCATAATCGCCACGCTTGGCAGGCGGGTTGGCGATCGCAGTATGGTATGATGGTGTAATGCATAGAGAACGCTGCTGCCCATTCTCCGGTCTCCCTTAGTCGCCTTTTACGACACCCACGGGAAGTATGGGGTTGTGCTATTCTTTAAGTCCGGCACCACACAGACCAACAAAGACAACCACCACACAGACAACTAAGTATTTATTTCTAAAACAAATTCCAAAAATCGTACATAATTCTATTTCGGTTAAAAAACTATCAACTTCATACTGTGGAGTACACAAAACGGAACTCACTTTTAATAGTTACATAAAAAAGATGACAAATCTTCCATCGGTAACTACAGGCCAATTACTTTAATAACCATTTTCTCTAAAATTTTTGAAAAAAAAACATATATAATTGCCTGTACCCATTCTTTGGAAGTAATAACATATTTACCCCATGTCAATATGGTTTTAGGAAAAATAAATCTGTTATTATGGCAATATATAACTTTTTACACAAAGTCCTCCCAAATATGGAAACTAGGTCGCCAGCTATAGCACTGTACATGGACATGTCAAAAGCATTTGACCGAGTCAGCCATAAAATACTCTTGAATAAATTATATGAATTTGGTGTAAGAGGTAACGTATACAAACTAATTGAAACATATCTCAGTGGCAGAAAACAGATGGTAGAACTAAAGAAATGGTTATTTCTGAGGTTAGAAATATCCTTTCGGGTGTCCTTTTTTTTTTGCGGATGGGAAATCATCAAATGACTCCTCCCGCCCTGGGTAGAGCAGAAGGGAGTGTCAGAATCTTACTGACTAAAACCCACCTGTGTTCCTTCCTTAGCCCTTTATGTTCTGGGCCAGCGGTAACCCTTTCGGACAATCCCGCTGACCCGGAAGACTTCGGCCCTTCTCGATGCTGACATCTCTTTGAGGCGCGCGCGGAACACGTACGCGCCGTCCGGCACGGGCCTGGTCCTGATCGGACGGTGAGCTACCCATTACTCTCCGCCCGCAGGCCCGCGCCTACGGTGGCCGGGAGTCGTCACGCGGCTCCCGACGCCGGGGGCGTCCCCCGCGGCGGCTGAGACGGGAGGCTCTCTCCCTGAACCGTCCTGCCACCTCCTTCGCTAGCATAACTGCTTCGCAGAAGGAGGTGACTGCCTCCAACTCCCTCTCGCTTCGGACCATTGCTTGCACCAGGGCCGGACGCAAGAGGTCGCCGCCACTGCCGATCGCCTCTACGAGGACACGGCGGTGCTCCGCCCAAGTGGGGCAGACCTCCACCGTGTGCTCCACCGTGTCCTCTGGGCGATCCTGGCAATGGTGACACCCAGGCGTTTCCTCCCGCCTGATGATGTGCAGGAACCTCCCGAAACTTCCGTGTCCGGTGAGGAACTGCGTCAGGCGGCAGGTGAGGGCGCCGTGGCGCCTCTCTAGCCACTCCTCAAAGAGGGGTCTTATCGCCGCTCTCGCGGCGTGCCCTGCGCTGGGTTGCGACAGTCGCTCTTTCCATGCCGCCATGAGAACGCACCGGAGATCCGTCCGCTCCGCAGCGATTTGCCGCGCAAGCGGATCCTGCCCCCGGCGTAGTGCCCCCACGCGCCACTCATACAACCACGCGAGGACTCTTTCCTCCAGATCCCATGGCGGCAGTCCGGCAAGGAGGCTTGCCGCCTCGCCCGAGATCGTGCGGTAGCCCCGGATAAGCCTTACGGCTACCACCTTCTGGGGCGCGTTCAGGTAGTGAGCGGCTCGCCGCCGCAGTGAACGCGCCCACACCGGGGTCCCGTATAGGGCCTTGGACCGCACGACCCCCGCGTAAAGCCTCCGGCAGGAGGCGTTTGGCCCCCTCAGGTTGGGCAAGAGCCGCTTGAAGGCCCGGTAGGAAATGCTCGACGAAGTTCCACCGGCTGTCGAGGACGAGACCCAGGTATTTCATCGTCATCTCGACCCCGATGTGAACCCCTCCTACCGTTAGTTGGGATCCCGATGGCGGCGCGTTCCGGGGCCCATGAAACGACATGGCCTCAGACTTGTGCAATGCCACCTCGAGACCCAGCTGCTGGATCCTCTCCACGACTATCGCAACCCCGCGTGTCATCGCGTCGGCCGCCGCCTGATGCGACCTCCCCAGCGCCAGGACCAGCGTGTCGTCAGCGTAGCAAACCACGCTGACGCCATCAGGGAGGTCGGCCCGCAGCACCCAGTCGTAGCCAATGTCCCACAGGAGCGGCCCTACAACCGATCCCTGCGGGACACCGCACGGCATCTCTCGCCGGTTCCACTCCCCATCGGGACCGGAGTGCCTCCACAATGCAGCTCCAGAGCAGGGTGTTGAACGCGTTGGCGATGTCGAGCGACACGGCCACGACGACCCCACCCCGGGACACCGCGTCCCGTCGTGAAGGCTCTCACGCGCATGATGGCGTCCACCGTCGAGCGCCCCTTGCGGAAGCCAAACTGGCTGTCCGCAAGATCCGGCCCCGTCCTCACCAGGTGCCCGACGACGCGGCCCGCAATCACTCTCTCAAAGAGCTTGCCGGTATGCGGACGGAGAGTCCGCAGGGCGCCCTGGCTTCCGAATGAGGACCAGCTTCCCCGTCTTCCAACGGAGTGGAAACTGGCCTCTCTCCAAACATGCGCTTAAGAACGCCTCCAGTCGAAGCCCGAGAGCCCTCGAGGCCAGGACCCAGGCTTTACCTGGCAAGCCGTCGGGTCCTGGGGCGGTATTATTGGCCTTCAGCCTTCCTACCGCCGCTCTCAGTTCTACCCCGGTCACTGCAGGGATGTCGTCGTCGTCCGCGTGGTCCGCTTCGGGCACCGCAATTGGCGGAGCCATGGGCGGGGGAGTGTGCTCCCCCCGTGAAGGGAACAGAGCGCCTCACCACCTCCTCCACCAGCTGGGGGCGGTTTCCGGTGTCCCTCAGCAGCATTCTAGGCCCACCATTTTTTCTAATTTATATAAATGACATGTCGACAGTTACAATGCACCAAATGACCTTATTTGCTGACGATAGTACTCTATTGTATACCGGTAATGATAGAAGTAAGTTAAAACTTGACTTAAATAGCACCCTAACAACAATTATAAAATGGCTTGATGAAAATGACCTAAAAATAAAACTAGAAAAAACAAAAATCATGAATTTTAAACAGCGAACACAACCTAATACCAATTTAAATATATAAAAAAAAAAAATGTTTTCTACTAACTTTTTAGACCCTTGTATCCTGCTTATGCGTATGAAGTTTCATTAAAATCGGTTTATTCATTTCGAAAAATAAGGGCTTGAAAGTTTGTATGAAATGCCGTTCGGCGTAAACGCTCTTAATATTGTACCTAGGGATTTGATGCAATCTCAGATTACAGTAAGTAAGTAATCTGAGATTGCAATAATACACTTCTGGACACATCTATTGGCCCACCTTAGAGTTTAGGTTTCGATGGCCCCTACCGAAATATGATTGCTAGATTGAACAAAAACTGTTGATGCAGTTTTAAACCTGATACATTTTACCATCTTTTTCGATCGTATTGTTTTAAATTTGAATTCAGAATACCATACGACATGGAGCTACGCCTAACAAGTCGGATATGCGCCTTGGTAAAGGCAATTGATTTTTGAATAAAAAACATGTTTTATCAAATAAAGGTTTAATTTAATAACGTGTGTTGCCTCCATGGGCATCTACCACAGCTCTCATACGATTAGGCATAGAGTTTATCAACCGCTCTATGAACTTTTGAGGGATCATCTCCCATTCCTCTTCTATGGCAGTTTTCAACTCCTGCATCGTCTGGGCAACTGGCTGACGAGCCCTAACACGTCTTTTTAGCTCGTCCCACATGTGCTCAATGGGGTTCATGTCTGGGCTTCTGGCTGGCCAGTCCATAACTGTGATGTTCACATCCCGAAGATATTCCCTGACGATGCCGGCCGCATGGGCTCTTGCATTATCATGCATAAAAAGGAAATTTGAGCCCACATAGTCCGCGTATGGTATCACGTGAGGTTCTAAGCACTCACGAATGTACCTTTCAGCATTTAATGTTGGCAGCCGTGGTCCTGTAACAACCTCAAGTTGAGTTTTGCCGCTCGCGGATATACCGCCCCAGGCAGTCCATGAGCCACCGCCATAAGCAACCCTCTCTTCAAAGCAGCATTGTGCGAAACGCTCTCCCTTACGTCGGTAGACCTTCTTCCTTCCATCATTGCCATGTAACACAATTTTAGACTCATCAGAAAAGAGTACACGGCTCCAATCTTGCTGTGTCCAATTTAAATGACTGCGTGCGAAATGAAGGCGCGCTGTTCGGTGGGCTCGCGTTAGTTTGGGCCCATTAGCTGGCTTGTGTGGTACCATATCGCGTTCTTTTAACCTTCTCCGAACAGTTCGAGCGCTCACAAATACTCCGTGGAAGTCGCGAAGTTGGTTTTGTATCTCAATGGAGGTAAGGTGACGATTTCTCAAGCTGGTCGTCACGATGAATCGATCCTGCCATTCAGTTGTGACCCGAGATCGTGGCCTTCCTTGGCGACGAACAAAGCCGCCAGTCTCTAGGTACCTCCGATAAACATTTCGGACCGCAGATCGACTTAAATTAAGTTGAGCACACACGTTTCTTTGGCTGTGTCCGGCCTGAATAAGTGCCACAGCTTGGGCGGCGACTTCAGGTGAAGTATCCATAGATTATTGATAGAACCTCACCTTAATGTTAAGAATAAGTAATGTTTGTTGCAAAACCAAAGATATCAATCACTTTTTCAAGAATTAAATCCAAGTAAACCAATAAAACCAAGTTTTCTTAGTATTCGATTGTTTGATATCAACAAACAGGCTCCAAATTGTCTTTTGTTTCTTTAAATTCTGTGTTTGAAATTCAAAAAAAGACTATTGAATGAAATTGTGAATGTGCCAGGTTCAAAACTGCATAAAAACTTTTTGCTCGACCTAATATAAAATTTTAGCTAGGACCAAACGAAACTGAAAATACAGGTGGGCCAATAGATGTGTCCAGAAGTGTATATTAAAATAAAAAAAACACAGGTAATTGTGATGGTTTTATTAATTACTTTCTTCATTAGGATTATCATAATACATATAATAACACAGTAGGTATCCAGAAATTGTGCAGGAGGCAGTTGACTACCCTGGTGCCGTGCCTAACCAAGATACCATATTATGCTCATGGTGTAAGTACAGCATCCAACCGTTCTTTTGCTAACGATACAGGTTCGGTTATAGCATCCCTTCCACTTAGAGAGCTGTCGACTAATATATAAACGAAATACATCCTATTACTAATATGCCTCGACTTTATTCTTCCTCTTAAGTTTGAGTCCGATGTTGACAGCTCTTGCTGTTGATCATGGAAATGCCGGGATGCCCTATTTGCTTGTACCCAACAAGAGTGACAGACAACACTTGAAGCACCCACCTGAAAATAATATATCTACATTAAAGGGTGCCTTTACAACAGAGATGTGTGGTGTGTTATTGCCCACTTTGAAAAAGAATTATCTAAAGAAATCCTGATGTAGGTTAGTCAGCCTGAGTTAGCTTAACCATTATCACACTGTTCTAATTCACTTAAATGTATTAGCATACCAAATAAAACTTTTGAATGCCCTCGTTATCAAAACTAAACTAAAAAAAAAATGTTATTAAAAAAGCATGAAAAAAACTATTATATTAACCGTGCGTGGTAGGATCCATCCTCTTATAACTTCGTGTATTCTGTGTTCTTGCACTGTACCAGTAGTCGTAAGTTGATGGCAACGAACTCTTCTCAGAAGAGAACGTCCACAGTGAATACACACTCGTTGGTGTCCTGTAGGTGTCTGTTCACTCCCTTCTGGTATATTTCCATCAAGAGATACAGCATTGGCATGATTCCAGCAAGCTTGGCAGATTAAAGTCATTTTCATTTACCTGAAGCAAACTACACTATTTAGTTCAGTTCAGTACATTAAATTATTACATATTACAAAAATGTTACAATATAGAAATATCGGATACTAACCGTTTGAGGCGCGCGCGACCCATTCCTGTACAATTGAAAGAATCATTTTCATCTTCCAATCTTCGCCTTCCTATTGTATTGCAGTGGGCCGTTGCTATTCCGCAATTAATGCACAGGTTCATGATGTCGTGCCAGTCGTCAAAAAGAGCAATAATCAGATCCGGTTTTCCAGCAAAAGTCAGCACAGGTGGCAGGTTATGTAACGGTGTCCATTGTTCAAGCGAGGGTCAGTCAGAATGCAATCAATTTCGGAGTCCAGTATTCGATTAGAGGTCTTATCAAAAAAATAAATCCCCAGAAATACAGAAAAACAACACATTGACTTGCGCAATAATCCGAAAAGCATGAATGACATTAATGACATGACAATTGACAGACGTTGACATTGACATTTGCCGTTTACCAGTGCAATCCATGGTGCAGTCGATTTTAGCGATTATTTATTTCTTTTAATGTTTTTTAATGGCGATTACGTTAAATATCAATTAGTTTCCAGATTTAATTGTTTTACATTGATTTTAATACCTAAAAAGTCATTTATACTAAAACAATGGTGTGTTATTTAATTATTTGTATCAGCATCGATTTCCACTAAATCGATCATATTCTTAGGGTACGCTCTATTGATAGAATACCAGCATTTGTGAAGTTAGTGACGTATAACAAAATAAGTGTTGTAACGGTTTACAAAGGTCGTTTAAAACAAAAAAATAGAAATCTAATTATTTTCTACACTTGGCCATTGTAAATGAGGCTAAGATTTAAATGGGTTAATTTAGCAAAATAGACGATTTTTTTTTGGTACATATCTTATTCGTGTAACGGTTAGGTTCAGAAACGGGTTTCTCCTTTCTGGGTCTCTATATTGATAACAAAGTAAATCCGAAGCCATATATAGAGCAAGTTTGCAAAAGACTTAGTCAGAGCTCTTATGCTCTTTACAGATTAAGAAACACTGTCAGTCAGCCTGCACTACTAACTGCCTATCATGGATATGTTGCTTCAATCATACTCTATGGTATCATATTTTGGGGCAACTCTGTAGAAAAAGAGCGTGCTTTTAGATCTCAAAAACGCTGCGTGAGATCGATGTGCAATATACACCAAGTGGATTCATGCAGACCACATTTTACAAATTTAAAAATATTAACTCTCCCTAGTGTATACATATATGAAACTGTAATGTTCATAAAATCAAATCCAAACTCATTTGAATTTTGCACTAGGGCCAGACAGAAAGACAAGCAGCGCACCGTAGACAGTAAAACAAAGCTTTTGCGCCAGAGCATCTTTGGTATGGGCCCACGTGTCTTTAATAAACTTCCACCTTTTCTTAGAAATATGAGCGATATAAATGCCTTTAAAAAACAACACGAATTATTGATAATTAAATGTTATTACCCTATAAGAGAATTTCTAAATGACAATACATTGAATGATACTATTTTTGTAACATGACTAATTTGTAATTTGACATAAATATTACTCAGGACTAATTTGTAATTTGACATAAATATTATTCATGACTAATTTGTAATTTGACATAAATATTATACTAATTTAATCTTAATGTATTGCATGACAATTTGATGTATTGTATTTTAACTATGAACCAAACTTATAATGTGAATTTCGTATCCCTCAATGGCGGGACATAGCAGACTTACGTACCTGTAACTAACACACCATCTTATGAACCTATGATCCACAAATAAATTATTTTGAATTTGAATTTGAACTGTAAAAATAATCTGATGCAAATCTATCAGGAAATCGAAGATATGATGATTCTATGGTTTTCAATTTTTCTCTGATAATAGGATTGTCACTCTCAGAACACAAAAAATTCAATAAATAATTTCTGTTGAGACTATAAACTGACGAGGACGGACCCCTTCCCTACCCTACATTTACCCCATCAAAAAGATATAAATTATGTAAATGTATAAAAAATATTTTTATATCAAACGGTTTTATATAATAATACATTAAACGAACAAATATACACGTGAAACAAAATAAACTTTACAAAGTATACCTACAAACAGCCACTAAGGGCAATTTTTGAACTTCACAATATGATTTTATGCGAAAAAAACTTTACAAGCCATTCAATTTCCTATGGGTACCTTTATACCTACTGTTTATAAAGTGAGTAATACTTACTTCATTTTGAGAATTAAAAAATTAAAATGTTTTTGCTTTCAGATTTTTGATTTGTGAAAACCCTAAAAACTAAAAAAAAATTCAAAAAATTCAAAAAATCGAAAATCGAAAAGTCCGAATCCCTTCGTGTTAAACATCTGATATTTTACAGGCAGGTTATCATAACACTAAACAATAATGTATGTGAAAATAAAATGCTTACTACCTTATAGAACCTGCGCAAAAAAATAATTTCAAAATTACAGAAAAAATTACGTAGCTTGCTTTAAATAACATCTAAAATTTTTTTTTTCTAAAAATAGCAGATAATTGGCTTTATCACATACTATAATTAAAACATAAAAACGTTGCATACATAATAAGATAATACAATTCTTTTGATTTCTATGGATAACCAGAATAAAATATTGAAAAAAATATAGCTCTGGTTCTAAGCTGAATTGGTTTCTGGGAGTTCTACTCTAGCATTCAAAACAGTGTATACTATCGATTAGAAGTATAAATCAAACACATAACCCTCCTTTTGGGCTTCGCCGCAGTCGGGTAAAAAGCGATGTCCGTTTTTCGAGGCATTTATCCTACTGTGCGGTGCTATACTATGATAAAACACGGGTCTATGCAAATAAACCGCAGACGATAAAATTAAATGATTTAAAATTGAAAATGTTAATGTTCTATATTATACAGTTTATTTAAATATAATATACTTAAATGATGAGATCATAGGACGGGAGGGGCGGGGGGGGGGGGGCATGAGGGAGGGGGGACTCTCTATTTGAACTGGATCATAGCTATGTTAATGCAGAAATATGTAGGGGCAGTATTTTTTTTCTTTTCTCGTTCCAACTATGTCGGAGTCGGCTTCCAGGCGAACCGGATGCAGCTGAATACAAGTATTTCACATGGAGCGACTGCCTATCTGATCTCCACAACCCAGTGTGAGTGTGCGTACAACTCCAACAACTGATCCAAATTTCGTGATTTTGTTACAATTCTTCTGTTCATTGCATTACATTACATATTAAATTGCATTTAACCAATGCAAAGCCATCAATGGTATCGAGCTCGATTTACGGCTCCTACAAACAGGCGCGACTCTACCAAATGGTCGCCGCGGATTCGATGGGCAATAAATTTTCGATGACTCAACATTGATATTCCATACATAATGTAGTTAAGTAAATATAATCATAAAATATTATAACAAGTTGAATTAAAATAATAAGTAAGTACGTAAATAATAACATAAAAAATCAATAATAAAAATAACAAAATATTCAACCGAATTGAGAACCTCCTCCTATTTTTGATGTCAGTTAAAAATTAGATTCAGATTCAGATTCAGATTCAGATTCAGATTCAGATTCAGATTCAGATGATTTATTTGTAAACATAGGTTACAGATACACAGGTGTGTGAGATGTTACATTTTTTAAAGTGCTCTATGCTTTGCCATTAGGCGTACAAATGTAAGTAGGTAAGTTTATTTTAATTATTTCATTATTAATTTTACAATATTAAATAGAATTATAGTGAGCGATAGTTAAAATACACAATTCATAAAATTTAAAATTTCAACAATAGACAGCAATGTCAAATCAGGTACAAAATTAATAAATGTTTCTATAATGTCAACAATAAAAGTTAAAGATAAATCAGAAATGTCAGTAAATTACAAAAGAAAAATGTCAATTAATTAAGTTAATACAAGAATTAGTCAAGTTAGTACTAGATTGTCAAAATAATCCATAAATAAATTAAAAACTTTCCAACTGCCATTAATAAAATGTTAGATGGTGGATACAAAAATAAATTTAAAAATAGTAAAGTCGAGAAGCTATTGGCTAACTATAATTAATAAGCAAGTATACATTTTATGATTGACCCAACGTTAACTATCTGGAGGAGGAAGTATAGAACTGTCATCGAAATAGTCCTTTATTGAGTAGTAGCATTTATCTATTAGAATTTTCATAAGTACTCTCTTGAATTTGTCCAGTTTTAGTGACTTCATCGTTTCAGGCAGCTTGTTATATATTTTTGTGGCCATACAGAACGTACTTTTATTCATTAGGGCTGTTCTGCCATGTGTTATTTCGAGCTCTAACTTATTTTTGTCCCGTAACTGTCTATAATAGCTTTTGGAAGCTACTTTGTATTGCGAGATGTGTGTTTTCACAAATATGTTAGTTTCGTAGATATACAATGATGGTAAAGTAAGAATATTTAGGCTTTTAAAGTACGGTTGGCAACTGTCGGTGCTATTTAGGCCACACATAGATCGGATACACTTTTTTTGAGCTCTAAATACAAATTCTCTGTCGACTGAGTTACCCCAATACATTATGCCATACCTAAGTGTTGAGGCAACATAGCCGTGATATGCCATTAATACAGATTCATGGCTGACAGTCTTTGATAGTTTGTAAATTACATAAGCGAATTTACAAATTTTTTTACAAATTTCGTCTGTCTGGGATCGCCAGGTCAAATTTTTATCTATTATGATTCCAAGGAATTTGGTGACAGCAGTTGAGTCAATTTGAGTCCCTAAATAATTAATGTCAGGGATTTTATTCGGAACTCTCTGGTGGAAATGCATAATTTTAGTTTTTTCTAAATTTATAATGAGATTATTTTTGTCAAACCATGATATAATTGTATTTAATGTCGTATTTATTTCATTTTCATATGTCATAGGATCGTCGCATTTAATTACTACTGTGCTGTCGTCAGCAAAAAGTACCATAGGATATTTTATGTGTCGGGGAAGGTCATTAATGTACAGCAAGAAGAGTGGAGCTCCTAGCACGCTGCCCTGAGGTACGCCGTACTTTACTGTCCTACATTTGGATCGATATTTTTTCTCGCATATATTATACAATTACATTCAAATTTACAAAAACTAAAACATGGCGTCGAAAAAAAAAAAGTAATTTAAAAAATAAAAAAACCCGACTGCGAAACTGAAAAGCTACAAACAAGCCCATTTTAAATTAAATAAAAGTTGTAAGCAGGCGGGACCCATACCATTTTTATTATATTTTCAAATTCAAATGGGTCCCGCCTGCTTCCAACTTTTATTTAATTGATATGTCTAGTGATATGTCTGTGTGGTGCCGGACTTAAAGAATTGCACCACCCCTTACTTCCCGTGGGTGTCGTAAAAGGCGACTAAGGGTCTTACCGGAGAATGGGCAGCAGCGTTCTCTATTTATTCCACCATCATACCATACTGCGATCGCCAACCCGCCTGCCAAGCGTGGCGATTATGGCAAACCCCCCCAAAATTGGAGGAGGCCTATGTCCAGCAGTGGACGTCTATCGGCTGAAACGACGACGACGACGACGACGACGACGACGACCCAGTGTCACTCTCACGATTAAGACGAATCTAACATACATACTTACATACATACATACATACACTCGAAAAACATAACCCTCCTTCTGACGCAGTCGGGTAAAAATGTTGCGCCACGGCAACGCTGCTAATGTACAGACGCCAGCACACCAAGCTACCCGAAACTGTCAAAATTTCCCAATCAACTTAGAACCTTATGCTTTAGCGATAAAGTTGAAAATCTATTAAAAATATTTGACAGATTGTAGTAGCTTGATGTGCTGGCGTCTGTACCCAAGAGACTAGCGGCATTACCACATTGTATGGCATTGCTTAGCCTCTGGCCAAGGTAAGACCCAGCCCTTGGTTCACCGGAAGTGTCAACTAGCTGTTTCGAGAACATCCTTACAGAGACTATGAGCACTCAGACCCCATCATCATCATCATCATTTCAGCCGAAAGACGTCCACTGCTGGACATAGGCCTCCCCCAAAAGGGGGGGGGGGGGTTGCCATAATCGCCACGCTTGGCAGGCGGGTTGGCGATCGCAGTATGGTGTGGTGGTGGAATGCATAGAGAACGCTGCTGCCCATTCTCCGGTACGCCCCTTAGTCGCCTTTTACGACACCCACGGGAAGTATGGGGTAGTGCTATTCTTTAACTCCGGCACCACACAGACTCAGACCCCACAGCCCGATGGTTTCAACCCCCAAGGGCACGTAAATATAATTACCAATAAGGTTTACTTACTTAGAACTCTAATAATTTAAAAAATATATAAAGTTCGAGCGTCCTTAATGGAAAGCCCTGTATAAGTATATAGTATTAGCTGTTTATGCATTTTATTGTTTCACCAGGGGGCCTGAAAAGGCCACTTTGGCAGAATCATAAAAGGATAACATTATGAATCAGGCGAATATGGCGAAAACAGTCCGTGTTTTTATTTTTTCGCTGCACTACGTAGGTAAAGAGATTGGGATTGGATTGGATTGATTGGTATTTTAGTACAGACAAAAAAAAACAACTGAAAAATCTTTCACCAATGGGATTTGATATGATTAACTTAACAGTTAACTGTCCATTATGGTTCATAATGTTATCCTTTTATGATTCTGCCAAAGTGGTCTTTTTAGGCCCCAAGTCCAAGCTTTATCTGGGGCACGGGAGTGACCCAAGCGAGCGAGCCAAGCGAAGCGCAAGGGCATTACCTACCTTTTCTCGAAGCTCTTCGTCCTATTTTTGAACCTTCTTAACTTGGGTTTGCATTATACCAGATAAACAAAATTTTCGGGATATGATTTCAGTGGTTGAGTTATTACACTTATAAAGTTTTAATTGCATAGCTCTTATACTTTAGATTTATTGATATCTAAAATGCCCCGATTTCGTCACTGATTCAATGACTCACTGATTCACTGACTCATTGATGATCATCCATATTCTTAAGGTTCTTCCTGAAGTCCTAGAAAGCTGAAATTTGGTAAGTGTTTTTGTGGGATACCCTTAATTCCAAAATTGCAATTTTGCATTACTTTGCTCAGTGATTTAAAACAATTCATTTTCAAAAAAATATTATACATAATTATATCCAGATTCAAAATTGTTTATTATTAACATATTCACTAACACATGAGAAATACGCAAAAAATATGTATGATCTCCCTTCATCTACTATATTCATAAACGTTACGTATCCATTAGGTACACAGACCTACTTCAAGTTCAAACATTCGGGTTCTTACGTCGTGAGTGGAGAAATTACAATTCTCCTTCTTTAGTTTCATGGTCCATTGGTCTAGTTATTCTTTTCAAACGGTCTCTATTTCTGTTACATTTAGGTTACTCATCATCATACATTGTGGTTCAGCTTCAGCTGAATTGTTCACGAATCTGAACTCGCCACTGCTCTTCAGTTTGATGATCTCACTCCTCAGTAGCAGAATGAAGTAAGCTTGCACAACTGGAAAAAAATTGCGTTTGGTTTTAGATAGTTGGATAGAATTGCTATTTTTGCGTACGTTGCCATACAATAGTAACTGTTTGAATATCTTCGGGTGCGTTAACAAGTATGTACTATGTTTCTTATACATTTCAATAAAATCTGATCTGATATAATGGGCCTTACATATATGTGTTTTGTGAGGGATTCTAACCACCAGTAGCTGCTACGAATAGTGAATTATCACATAAGCAAGCTGGCACTACAACTATCTCGGGATAAGATATCCTGCCGGTGTAGAGGGCAGCTGTGGTCATGCTCACAAATTGGTGTTATGTTATTATCCGTTTCGAAGCAGGAATCAAAGAAAGGCCAGTTTGACAGTCTGAATTTAACAGAGAGAAATCACAGTGTGATGATAAGATGATGTGATGATGATGTAAAGCTTTAGATAGAAATTGATGAACATCCTTTCCGTAAGAAATTGGTTATGTAGCCTTTTATAATTTTACAAAAATAATGCTCACCTAAAGTCACGAGATTAGCTGCGTAGATTACCAAATACTTCGTCGTGTTCCTTGAATCCCAATGTGATAATGATAAACCAGCTGCAACCAGAATCAATAGTATCGTCACTATCAGCTCCCCGATGCAGAATATATAGAATCCTCTTATCAGGTTCACGTTTTTCTGTTCAATAGAAAGATTCATTAGATATTTTGAGGTTGTCATTAACAGGTATACTTTTGCCCGTGGCTTCACTCGCATGTGTTCAGCCATCCATGCGTGCTAACAAACATTTTTACAAACTTTAGCTCAATTATGTAAGGAGTAAGAATAAGTAGATTGTCGATCCCATATTATGAACAAAAATCAGTAAAATTTATAGTAACAATAATTTGATTTTAAACGGTGTCCATGGGGCTTCTTGCCCGTTCCTCGCATGGTACCATTGCTACTCTTTGGAATGTGGGCAACTGCAAACTTCATCTTTCTAACCGACGGACTCCTTGACAATTCAAAAGTGCCTGTAATTGTTTTAATTCAAATAAATGCTTTGAGTTTGAGTTTGATAAGCGAACATTTGGTTAGACATCTCACCTTATGACCTCCAACGATAAATACAATAGTCGCCACGAAATCCGTTATGAACAGAAGAAGAACGATTAGTGCTATAGCAGTATATAACATAATCAAGATCAAATATTTGTTATTTCCACCCATGAAACTCATCACTATCGTACACAGCATAAAATACGCCAGTATTGGTATGATCAATGCGCCTGCTACCTGTAACAGAAAAACACGTGATAAATGTTTAGAAGTTCGGTATGTAGAACCTGAATTAGGCTGGCACAGGAGCTTGGGGGATGAAAAGAAAGGTCTATACACAGCAATGGATGAAGTCGAGCTGTGGATTATGGTAGATTTAATCACCAAATTGGTATTGGGATAGTAACGGCCTCTTGAATCTCATTGATTTGAGAAGCTTTATACCGCCATTTCGGTTCAGGTCTACTTAACAAAACATAAAAGTTCTGGGTGGAATCAGATCAAAATTTACCTAGTGCATTATTTTTATGTTTTTTTTTGGCTTCGTAATTTCTTTTTGCTTTCTGCAATCTCTTACACGTCACGATTTCCTCTTTAAATTTAATCAAAGAAATTTAAAGAGGCAAAATATAGCAGCAATGCTGAACAATTCGGCTGTAGCATAAACATTGCTATTGTAATAATATAAGGCCATACTATGAAGATGGCGATGACTGAAAACTGAAAATCGGTTGTCGTGCTATGAGCATGTTATGATAAAGAATGAGAAACAGGCAGTGAGAAAAGTTTTGATTATAAAAATGTATGTCTTCATGAGAAGAACGAAAAAATGTATGGATTGTGTGAAAGATCATTATTACTAGAAAGTGAGTGAATTCTGAGATATCGGGTAATAGAAGGAATGAAATAAGAAAATATGCGACCACCACAAATTGGGACATGGGCAAGAAGATAAACACCAGCCCTGACAGTGATGGTATCCCATCAAAACCCAACAATAAAAGACACAACAAGAGTTGTAACTGAAAATAAAAGTTAGATAGTGTAGATCATTAATTTCAAGTCAGATATAGATACGCGTTCAGCGGGATTGTCCGAAAGGGTTACCGCTGGCCCGGAACATAAAGGGCTAAGGAAGGAACACGGGTGGGTTTTAGTCAGTAAGAGTCTGACACTCCCTTCCGCTCCACCCAGAGCGGGAGGAGTCATTTGATGATTTCCCATCCACAAAAAAAAAAAAAAAAAAAAAAAAAAAAAAAAAAAAAAAAAAAAAATATATAGATACGCCCTCTCTCAGCCGTTAGGCTTCTGTTATAGCTGCCATAATAACAAATACTCACAACTTTGAAATAGCCCCAAGCTAGCAAGCCGGGACGTAGCGGCAAACAGAAACAACATCTGTTAAACTCTGGTATTTCCACTGTCATTTTGATCTTCGATACTGTCTTAATTTTCTAGATAACGCTGAAATCACTAGTTAAAAAGTCTTGAGAGCCTTCTATTTCCAAAAAGGCAAACACTTAAGAAGAAAGTCTAAATTAATCAACCGACACAACAGCTAATGTTTATGATTGCACTGGTTCTATCTATGATTGCACTGGTTCTATCGTTTTGCGTCGCGCACTCGTCGCATGCGCACGATGTTTCATTCGCCGCCAAATAAGTCTGCGGGTCGTGATAATGATAGTCCGGAGTGCAGTGGCTGTAATGTGGTGATCAGTGAATTGCTTGCTTTTGTGAGTAGCAAAGTTGATACACTTGCAGAAACAGCAATTGTGCAAATATGTACCAGTGCATACTCTGATAATGAAATTGAGTCTGCAAGGCTACTTGCGTTAAAGTTGTTGGCTCCAACCAAGAAAGTCATGAGAAGGAAGGAAGGTAATCAACGAAAAAGCATTCAAGAAATTATAAAAATTATTAAAGAATCGGATCCTGACAGCCTACCTACGTTTGTGGCGAAAGATCTAAACAAGCTGCCGCCGGTTACGTTCGACCACATCGATGTAACTACGTTTTTGAAGGAAATGAGTGTCTTGAAGAAAGAAATAGCCAGTATTCAGCATGATTATTCAAGGAATGAATCACCATCGCCGTCGTCAGTTTTGGTCGAATTCGAGTCGCTGAAGGTTGAAATTCAACAATTGAAACAGCTGGTACATGATATACGTGCTGAGAATTGTCTTACAAGTCAACAAAATCAGAAACAAGATTCACAATCTTTTCCTTTGTCTCTTCCTACATCTAATTGTTGCGCCGATAACAATACAAGTTTGCGGGTGGAACAAAATATTGAGACGGTTGCGAAAGCGGTGACCGTTGAATTCGATTCGCGGCGGCCTGAGTGCGGCAGGCCCGTGGAGGTGGATCCTGAGGGGCAAGGGGTGCAATCAACATCCAGCCGTGCTACGGGCGCGCGCGAGTCGATAACAGCAGAGGTTATGACGCAACCTACAATAACAGCTGATGACAAGTTGTATGTTAATAAAAGAAACACAGTGTTCACGATGGCTGACGTTGTCAGAAACGGTGCTAAGTCGCAGAATACTACTCATTCTAATAATGGGGAGGGGTGGACGAAGGTCCAGTATGGGCGCAACAGAATGAAAAACAGGCGTGGTGTGGCCCAACCACTGAATGAGTTTAACTTTAGGGCTGCGGATAGAACTGTATCCCTATACGTGTCGAGAGTGCATAAGGAAACAACACCTACAGATATTGAAGGGTTCATTAAACATAAAACGAACCTTGATGTCAAAGTCTACAAGATAAATACAGTGGATAACCAATTCAATGCATTTAAAGTAGTTGTACCCCTGAAAAAGGTAGATTTATTCTTGAATGATAACGGGGACCAATTTTGGCCTGCAGATATAGTGTTCAGACGGTACTGGGAACGTAGCCATACCCGGAAAAAGATAACAGGTCCGAGCAAGATTTCACAAAATAAAAGCTGATGGACTGTGAACTTAAACTTCTATCATACAACTGTCGATCACTTAAAAGATCTTTTCAGGAAATAGTACAATTTTGTGATGAACATCAAATAATAGCCCTGCAGGAAACATGGTTGTTTCCTCATGATTTGGACATGTTGAGCACTATAAATAAGCAATTCGGCTGCCACGGTGTATCTGCAATTGACACGGAGCATGGAGTGGTGAGAGGGAGGCCGTACGGAGGTGTTGCGCTCCTGTGGGATAAGCGTGTGTTTACAAACGCGGAGATTGTGCAGTGCAATAACGACCGTATGGTCGCAGTGAAACTTAGGCGCGGGGACCGTAGTATGTTAATATTCTGTGTGTACATGCCTACCGATAATGAAGACAACTTCCCAGTGTTCTCCCAGTGTCTTGCGAATATTAGTGCTATAATCGAAAGTCTAGATATTGAAACTGTTTTTGTGATGGGGGACTTTAATGCACACCCCGGGGCCAGGTTTGGAAACGAGTTGATGGACTACTGTGCGGAAGAGGCTTTATCCTGTATTGACTGTAAGTGGCTAGATGTAAACACGCATACTTATATTAGTGATGCTAACGGCTCGCGCAGGTGGCTCGATCACTGTGTTGTCTCCGCGGCGGCCGAAGCGACAGTGAGTCATGTATGCGTGCTGTATGACGCGTACCTGTCTGATCACTTTCCGCTTGTGGTGCGGTTATTGTTTAATAATATTATTTGTAAAACAATAACTGTAAATACTACTGCGGAACGTATTAAATGTGTTTGGGGTAACAGGAATACTAACCAGATAGATAGTTTTTGTAAATTATGTAATGAGAAATTTAATGTAATGCGTAACAATACTTATTTTAAGCTCTGTTGTGATAGTGAACTATGTACGAATCCGGAGCATACTAAATTAATTGATTTATTTTACTCGGATATTGTTCAGACGTTGCAAACAGCAGCGGAACGTACATATTACTGTCAAAAACATTCTAAGCGTACGGTGGTAGGTTGGAACTATCACGTAAGACAGTATCATGTTCTGGCTAGGCAGACTTTTTTACAGTGGGTTCAATGTGGTAGGCCTTGCTCGGGATATTACCATGAACAAATGTCTATCGCGCGAAGGGAGTTTAAAGCAGCCCTGAAATACGTTCAGAAAAACCAAGACACAATTAAAATGGATATTCTGGCACGACATGAATCGTCTAAAAATTTTGTAAAATTTTGGAAGGAAGTCAAGAAGCTCAATCCGAAAAGTGGAACTCCAGTTAGTGTGGAGGGGGAGTCTGACGGTTCTGCTATTGCAAATAAGTTCCGAAAGCATTTTGATGTTTCCCCACCCGTCAAGCAGGCGCACGTTGTGACAGCCGAGAATCTGCAGTGTGGCAATGCTAAGGGGGCCTTCCATGTCACATCCGATGATGTACTGGACGTGCTCAGAGGTATGAGGCGTGGGAAGTCTCCAGGCCATGACGGCCTTAGTTTGGAGCATTTGATGAATGCGGGCCAGCATATCTGTTGTGTATTGGCACAATTTTTTAACCTCTGTGCTAATCATTGCTATTTGCCTGTGGAGCTCATTCGCACAGTGGTTGTTCCTATTCCTAAAAATAGGACTGGTGATGTCTCGAGCATGGCCAATTACAGACCTATCTCTCTCGCAACTATAGTGGCCAAGGTGCTTGAGCGTCTGTTGCATAAACAGTTGAGTCCGTCAATTAATATTGACGACGGTCAGTTTGGTTTTCGGCCGGGATTGTCAACGGACATGGCTATATTTTCTCTCAAACAGGTTGTCAAGTGTTATGTCGATCAGGAAACTAGTGTCTATGCCTGTTTCCTCGACCTTAGTCGCGCCTTTGACACTATAAATCATGACCTGTTGTGGGAGAAACTTGAGCGTAGTAATGTACCAGCTGGGGTCACGGGGCTTATTAGGTATTGGTACTGTAATCAGTTCAACAATGTTAGATGGGATTGTGCTATGTCTGAGGACTATAGGCTAACTTGTGGTGTTAGGCAGGGGGGTTTGACCTCTCCCGACCTGTTTAATCTCTATGTCAACGACCTGATTGAGGAGCTGAGCAGGACACCAGTGGGGCTCAAATTGGGCGATCGTTATGTAAACAACTTGAGTTATGCAGACGATATGGTTCTGCTCAGCCCCTCAATTAAAGGTTTAAGAAAGCTGCTGGTTATCTGTGATCGGTTTGCGAAGAGTCATGACTTAGTTTATAACGCTAAGAAAACAGAAATGATGATATTCAGGTCGGGAAAGGGACCTCAAAGTGTTCCACCAGTATGCATTGGGGGACAGACAATTAAGGTGGTGGAGAGGTTCAAGTACCTTGGTCACATACTGACATCGAACATGAGGGACGATGCGGACATCGATCGTCAGCGTCGTGCCCTGTCGGTTGTCGGGAACATGCTTGCTAGGCGATTTTTTAAAGCCAAAGTGCAGACTAAAGTGCACCTATTCAGAACGTACTGTCAAAGTTTCTATACGTGCCAGCTCTGGACTGACTATACGAGAAAGTCCTGGGATGGCATTCGCGTTCAGTATAACAACATCTACAGACACCTCATGGGGTTGAAGCGAAATTGTAGTGCCTCTGGCATGTTCGTGGAGGCGAGGCTGAACGCGTTCAATGCCATCCAAAGGAACAGAATCGCGTCATTCATGTTCAGGGTTGGTACGTGTAGTAATAGTATAGTGAAAGAACTTGCTGATAGAGTGTGCGCTACCAGAACTTTTAAACGATGGCTGGAAATAGCGGCTTAAGTATTTGTTGTCCTGTATATTTTGTCTTATTTTTTTTTTTTGTAATTTTTTGTATGTACTTAATTTATTATTTCAATTTAATTTTTTAATTTTTTTTAACTTTTTTGACATTTTATTTTTATTTTGTTTGACATTTTATTATTATTATTTTTTTGTGTAATCAGGACGATATGTCTATAATGTAATGTAATGGATCTAAGTGGTCTGAAATAAAGATTTATTATTATTATTATTATTATTATTATTATTATTAAATGACAATTTTATTGATGATAATTGCAACAATATTTATAATACATCGCAAAACTACTGAAAATCCATTATGGAATTTCCCAAAGATTTCTTGTAAGTAATTTGATGATAATAACAACAATGTTTATAATAACCTCACCTCACCCAAACCTAATCTGACATGTGCCGAGATACTACCAACTGTCTACACGTTATAGGCACGACTAGCAAAAATAAATGTTGAAATAAATAAACGACGAACGCTTACGATATATGTATATAAAATTTATTCATTGCTGTTATAGAATTAACAGATAAGATAAAGATGTTTCGAGGAGTAGAACGATGGTCAATAGAGGAATAAAGAAAAGCGAATCACTGTTACTAACTCTAGACATATACGCGAATACTTAAGAACTATAATAGTTATACGAAACAAAGTATCGAATGTAAACGTCACAGCCGCGACGGACGTGCACTCTGTGTAGTGCTAGTTTCCTACTGGCCGACTGGCGCCCGGCGCCCACATGGCGGCATGGGGAGCCAGTAAGGCAACCCATATTTACAAGAGATGTTTTATTTGGAGGCGCTCCTGTAAATACTTTGTCTATGAAAACCTGAAGAACTGGTTTTCGACTGTCCACTGGTATATTTACTTCGTGGTCCACTATTAGGTGGAAAAACGAACGAAAGACGAGCAGTTCACTCTAGGAGTACCTCTAGACATCGGGAAACGAAGTTGCATTTTCTCTCCATTGTGCCATATATTCTTAGTTGTTTTTGAAAACGTCCTTGGCTCGATGCATTCCTCTTTCATTCTTATTCAAACATGTTAGAACCATTTAGTTCAAATGGGGTTCGTCAAGGTCGCTCGCCAAAACAACTGCGAATATAAATAGAACTGTGCTGCTCAATGAATGGGCGTGTCTCGCAAGAGCTTGTGGTGTTTACAACGACGAACTCCCTCAGATATAGTCCTATAGTTCTACAACGGAATATTGCTAGTCTATTCTATCAATCTATTTTATCGTTTTCCTATTTCTCTACCTACCTATATCACTCTCTTTCGTTTTAGTTCTGTTATTGAAATTTTCGAGGGATTTTATGAAAAGCATATACATATATTTTATCAATGTTTTTAAATAGATAGAACTAAAAAAACCTACAAACTCTGTTTTTATGGCATAACGGCTTTTTTCACGCTAACCTATGTTTTCCCACTGCTGGGCAAAGGTCTCTCCCATATTTATACACTTTTCTTTGTGCTGTGCCTTCTCCGAAAGACTTTATTAATTATTGAATTATTAATAAAAAGTACTGTAGGTATACAATTGTTTGGTTGTTTTATGGGAAACGTTAAGGAACAGAAGAATACAAACTATTTTATCTCCGATGAGTCAACTATCAAGGTCTAATGATATCACTATTATAATTATATGAAAGGGCTTCGGAGTTTGAGTTACAACTTTCATTAAAACTGTTTGGAACATTAAACGATGTCGACTAACAGTTAAGAGGCAATAGATTGTTATTTTAAGTATGTAGGCAGGTAGGTATACGTGTTACTTTTAATTAATAATGTATACACTATTTGCTGTTGGCATATCATATTGTATATCATACTAGCTGACCCGGCGAACTACGTACCGCCTCGCCAGCCGCTCTGCACCCGCTTTTTAAATCTCTGATATCTTCTAAGATTTTAATGACTCATTTTAATGACATTATGCTGTGAAGGGCAATTTTGAACTCCATGAAATGCAAAACGTATTTAATGTATTTAATTGGTTAAAGAATAATAGTGTATTGTTTCAAATAGCTTGGAAAATAACCAATTTTATTTTGTAATATGTAAAAGATAAAAATAGTTACTGTGGGTTATTAGGACCTTAGGAGATAAACATATACCATAGCGGACTTTTTTATCGATATTTTTAACATACCTATACAATTCCGTAGTACATTAATTTGATCTATTTCCTAATAGGTTTAGCCAACGTTTGCAATGTAAGCGCACAAAAATATGTTTGTTACGACACCACATTACAAATCTTTGAATTTCTCGGGTTTTCTCTACTATAATATGCATGTATTATACATATAAACCTTCCTCTTGAATCACTCTATCTATTGCTGAAAACTGCATTCAAATCAGTTGCGCAGTTTAAAAGCTCTAAGTTAACAGGGAGCGGGAACGACTTTGTTTTATACTCTGTAAAGAAAATTGCACAATTTATAATGCAAAGCATTAGAGAGTGCTTTACTATCGAAAAAAAATTTTTGCCACCTTTCTGCAACTGTTTCTATTGTTATATCTACTCCTGCTAGTACACAGAACCCATTTCATTTATAAACCATTGTATAGATAATTTAATGGAGATTAATTCTGTACTTTTCAAAAATTGATTTAATGCAGTAGAAACGAAAATAAACATCAAAATATTTAAAAAAAAAATCCCATCAATCAAGCGTGAAACCTGAAAACATTGTAGCTTGCGAAAAAATCAATTAATTGAGTCCATTTTTAGGGTTTCGAAGTCAACTAGGAACCCTTAAAGTTTCGTCATGTCTGTCTGTCCGTCCTCGCTTAATCTCTGTAACCGTTAGCACTAGAAAGCTGAAATTTGGTATCAATATGTATATCAATCACGCCGACAAAGTGGTAAAATAAAATTTTGGAAAATATTTTTTTTTAGTGTAGCTCCCCTACATGTGAAGTGGGGATGAATATTATTTTCGTCGTCAACCCCATCGTGTGGGGTATCGTTGAATAGGTCTTCTAAAATGACTTGGGGGTTGCTCAAAATATTTTTCGATTTAATGCTCCATTTACGAAATATTAAACTTTAAAGTGCAAATTTTTGTTCCAGTAGAGCGTCCCCCCCCCCCCCCCTCTAAAACCTAAACTGCTGGCTTCAAAAATCGGGAAAAATTCACGATGATAGTGCATTTCATGAACTTTAAAGGAAAATTATAGCGATTAAGATAACTTTATTAGTTTAGCAGTAATAGTCGTTGAACTTGGGTGTTGGATAATTTTGTACCAAATACAAAATCCTTAGCATTAATCCTTTAAAGTGACTAAGATGAAGTAGTTGCTTGCACCCACGGGAAGTATGGGGTGGTGCTACTTATTCTTTAAGTCCGGCACCACACAGGACAAGGAACTTAGTTTAATTATAATTAATATCTATGGTTTTATGTACGATCAAATGAGCATTAAGAGTCGTGCACTTTTGGATTTCACATTTCTTTTTTTGTATTTAGAAAGATATTTTTCTACGTACCTAGAGCATAAAAAATAGCATCATCTCGAAGTTAAATTGTATAACTCTAATTGACAATAACAATGGCAAATTATAACATACGAGTATATTGTCAAAAAAAAAAAATTAGAATTGTAAACAAACAATTATTCTTTAGAATTACTAAATCAAAAAGGGAAAACCTTGTTTTGACGTTTTGTTATTGTCAGCAGTTTAGATCACCGGACATGTTTACCGCTTATCTTTTTAGCAATTCGTCAACGATATAATAATATTGGAAACTTAATTAATGTAAATATTTTCAGAGCAAAGATAAAGGTCACTGGTTGACAAAAGCAAGATCATTGCTGAATGTATTGAATAGAAAGGGACCCAGATCGGGGCTTCAGAACCCTGTGGTATCCCAGATTCAGCATAATACTGACCAGATCTATGATGTCTGATTGGTAGCAATTGCATACCTAGAGATGTAAATTGAAAAAAAAAAACAAATCTTTTTTTTCACAATCTTGAAAAAAAACTGGGCACCGTCGTTTTTTTTTCTACATTTGGTTTTATTTCTGAAAAACTGAAATACATGAAATAAAATGGAATAAAACTAAATATGATTGTTTTATTTTTAATTCAAGTCAAATTATGTTTAAATAAGGTAGAAAATAATATGAACTTAAAAAATACTTAAACGTTCATCAGTGCTATCACCTGTATCAGTATCGGCACAGATTACTAAATAGTTACTAGTATCGGTAGCTACGCTTGTGTTATCGACAACGGAATAATTGACATGTTGTGTGTCTTTACTTGTTTCATCTGATTCTGAATCAACTGTTATATTACCAGGAACTTTGATTATCTCTGCTTGTGTCGATATTGTTGCTGATTGTACTGATTGCAATCTTAAATTGTGCGCAATGTACTCTATTATCCTAGCCCTAAATAAATGGTATTTCTTTATTAACCAAAGTAAATCTAATATCAGCTCATTTTTAATCCTAATCCAGAAAAATACTGTTTGTTTTCATGTCTTTTTTCAACGTTTTTTTTCATCTCAGAAAAAAAAACTGTTTTTTTACAACTCTATGCATACCTACTTCAGTCATTCTCTCCGTCAAATATAACTTAACAAAGCGAAAAAAGGACCATGATTAGCATAAAATTCCAGCTGTTGATGGCTCAGTTAATCCAAAGGCGGAAAAGTCACTGCATCAACTTGATTGCAGCTCAAATAATGCCGGAAAATAGTACTGTCTAGTCTAGGAAGGCCAAAAAATAATCAAAATAGTTCCATAGAGTAAATAAAATTACTCTTTGAATTAACATGATATAGCATTTATTGATAGCTAACTGTTGGCCACGGCTTCGTCTGCGTGTATTTATTTATTTATTTATATATACTTTATTGTACACCATAAAAATACATAACATGAAAAATATACATCAAACACTACAAAATATACAATGGGCAATCTTATCGCTTTCTGCAATCTCTTCCAGGCAACCTTGGAATGGACAGTGATTTTCCTGGACATAAAATGGGGCTGTCGTTGGTGCAAATATTATGTATACAATACACTAAAATAGATACACAGATATATACATATCCAAAATTATAGATATATAAATACATACATACTAAATTATATAAGCAACGAAAATAAAAGAAGATAGTAGTCCATTGCAGTTAGGACAACATGATCACAACGACAAGTAGTGTTCCTTCACGAGTCTTTTGAACACATGTAACGACTGCGCGCGTTTAATTTCAACTGGCAATGCATTCCACAAACAGCAGCAGCCTGGACATTTTGGTGGTGGTGGCTGGTGTATTTTGTTTTCATCAATTTTCAACCTGTCTGTCCTATTTTACAACGGCGATCTGACAACCCACCATCTGATCAATCTGATCTGTCCTACTCCAGGCCCCGGGCTTAGCCATCTGTCAATATCATACCGTTCGGTTTACTTGTTTGTGCGTGAAAAGGTAACATACAGACAGACATAGTTACTTTTGCATTTATAATATTAGTATGAATGTAAGAATTGATTTAACATGCATGGTGTCTGCACCATGTTATATCGAAAATAGTTAGAATAACTGTAGTTATTATAATACGTAACCGGCTGGTTTTATCAAAAGACCAGGGCCTCAAGTCTGCTATTACAATAGTGTCAGAATAGTCCATCATTGATTTCATAATTGTTGATTTTGACAAGTTTGGTACTCTACTAATTTATTGGCGTCATTATGACTTTCCAGTGGTCAACCATTGACACTCCATTGAAACAAATGGCATAGAATGGTAATCTCGTACATAGGTAATGAAAAATGAATTACTAACTTAGGCGGTAATCTGCTAAAATTTTGACAGTTCTTTTGATCAGTCACCTACCATTAGAACGTCATTGTGCAGTCATTGCTGTTAATTCAATACGAGTATCATATAATTTCTGTGCCATTGACCGACCATTGATCAACCATTATGAATTTAGCAGATTACGAACTTTTAGCAAAATGACAATGGGATGGTGGTGGGATCGTGTTGGAATGACGAATTTATAAAAATAGCAGACTTGGGCCCCAGAGAGTGAAGCGTTCATCATCATCATCATTTCAGCCGAAAAACGTGCACTGCTGGACACAGGCCTCCCCCAAAAGGGGGGGGTTTGCCATAATCGCCACGCTTGGCAGGCGGATTGGCGATCGCAGTATGGTATGGTGGTGGAATGCATAGAGAAGAGAACGCTGCTGCCCATTCTCCGGTACGCCCCTTAGTCGCCTTTTACGACACCCACGGGAAATATGGGACGCGTTATCGACGATTATTTATATGGCAAAGCTGGGGAATTGCTAAGCCTTGGCAGACCAAGGCTAAGCCTTGATCTGCCACTTACACTTACTGGTCTGTCACTTACCACTCACTGGTATTTTGATAAAACCACGTACGCTGGTTAAGTAATATAATAACTGCCGATTCCCGATATAACTACGGTTGATTCACATATGTTCATAACACATATTGGTCGACTGAACTATTGGTTTACTTACTTAATTTTGATCAAACTAAAATTAATTGCACTAACGAACGATTAATCTAATGGTTTTTTAAGATATTGGATATTTCAACATATCGATACTGGAAATATGAAATAACGTAAGGGACAAAACTAAGGTTTTCAGGAGAGCAAAAATAAGATATTTTTCTTACAAAACTGGCTATAATTTTTTAACTATATGTTTTATGTAAAAAGTGTCTAGGACAAAGTTTCTTAGATTTCTTCATTCTTTGCAGCTAAACTAGTTAAAAATCAATAAAGCCTACAGTTTCAAAGATAGCATGTCCCTTACGTTAAATAATAATGAATACGAGTGATATACGTTTACAAAATTTTACATGTAAATAAACGGCATTGATGTATGGGACACTTAAGGAAATAAACATTTAGAGTTTTTCAAAGTAAAGGTCTCTTAATGGTACAATCTACATTGTTAATGCTGTTAACAAATATAAAAAATAGAATTTTATACATTCGTGACCTACTATGCCTATGTAATACAGTTTAAAACTACTTGCTGACTCATAGGGATACAAAATAAACGAATAAAATAAATCAAAACTTTTATTTGTGCTCACTCATCATCATCTGCCTAGCCTTTTCCCAACTATGTTGGGGTCGGCTTCTAACCGGATGCAGCTGAATACCAGTATTTTACATGGAGCGACTGCCTATCTGACCTCCACAACCCAGTTACTGGGTAATACGATATCCCTTGGTAAGACTGGTTGTCAGACTTTCGGGCTTCTGACTACCCGTAACGACTGTCAAAGATCCACAAATGACAGCCGGGACCAACGGCTTAACGTGCTTTCCGAGGCACGGAAAGCACGCTAAAGCACGCTTGCGTTATTTGTGCTCACTAATCCTCTTTTATAAACGCAATTTAGGTACTCTCAAAAATTAGTGTTAAGTATAACATTATTAAATTCTGTTTTAAATCACAATAAAAAAATAGCTATTTTGGCAGCTTACTAAAATTAGACTCATTGTCCCAAAAGAAAAATAAATTTTACTTAAAAATAAAACAAAATCAACAAATCAGTCTTCTTATGTAAATAGTAATCATTAAACATAAAAGAAATAACTTCTTCCTCAATAGAAAGCCTACAGTTAAATTGAAAAAGTCTCAAAAATTTGTCATTATATTTATCAGTCTCATCATCGTCGGTGTCATTGAGCCTATCTTTAATTATACTCTTATTAGGAAGATTCAAATATTCATTGTGAAACCTTTTTGGAATTATGCCATTGTCACATATTTTTTTGAGATCTTTAAACTTTGGAACTTAAATTAGCAGTCTTTCCTTATACAGAAATGGTAAGCTGTCTGTACTACTGGGCACGGCTAGATTTCTGGTACTTTCTAATTCGGATTGATCATTCTTTGCAAGGCCCTTGCCCTTTCCTTTACCCTTCACTGTCCTTCGAAATCGAATCGTTTGTATATTCGCAGAACGTTCCAAAAAATATGTTAACATTGAGAAAATTTAAAAGGAACTTGATTCCAGGGGGGTTACAACTGTGCTATTCTATTGTGATACTGTACGGGGCAGAATAAAACCAAAGTGATTTTCTCAATGTTAATATATTTTTTGGAACGTTTTGCGAATATACAAACGATTCAAATAAATTACTTATTAGCTGGACATACATACATGCCAGTAGATAGCATGCATGCTATCATTGAAAGGGAGGTTAAAAAACTGATTGTTTGGGGACCTTCCCAGTGGCCATCATTGATGGAATCAGCCAGAAAAATACCTCATGCTTATCGAGTGAATGTGTTAGGACATCAGGATTTCTTTGATTTCAATGATTTTGCTGAATCAGTTTTTACTCCTGCTACTCTCAAAAACAAACCTGCATTTCAAGAAAATTCGAATATATACATTTCAAAAATCGAACTTAAAGATAGTGGAAGTAAAATATACGATGTTAGAGGATGGCACTACTCACAAAATAGAACTCTGCAAAGAAATGCAAACTGGAAGAAGGACAGTGAAGGGTAAAGGAAAGGGCAAGGGCCTTGCAAAGAATAATCAATCTGAATTAGAAAGTACCAGAAATCTAGCTGTAGCCAGTAGCATAGACAGCTTACCATTTCTGTATAAGGAAAGACTGCCAATTTCAGTTCCAAAGTTTAAGGATCTCAAAAAAATATGTGACAATGGTATAATTCCAAATAGGTTTCACAATGAATATTTGAATCTTCTTAGATAGGCTCAATGACACCGACGATGATGAGACTGATAAAGATAATGACTAATTTTTGAGACTTTTTCAATTTAACTGTAGGCTTTCTATTAAGGAAGAAGTTAATTTGATTTTTTTATGTTTAATGATTACTATTTACATAAGAAGACTGATTTGTTGATTTTGTTTAATTTTTAAGTAAAATTTATTTTTCTTTTGGGACAATGAGTCTAATTTTAGTAAGCTGCCAAAATAGCTATTTTTTTATTGTGATTTAAAACAGAATTTAATAATGTTATACTTAACACTAATTTTTGAGAGTACCTAAATTGCGTTTATAAAAGAGGATTAGTGAGCACAAATAATAGTTTTGATCTATTTTATTCGTTTATTTTGTATCCCTATGAGTCAGCAAGTAGTTTTAAACTGTATTACATAGGCATAGTAGGTCACGAATGTATAAAATTCTATTTTTTATATTTGTTAACAGCATTAACAATATAGAGTGTACCATTAAGAGACCTTTACTTTGAAAAACTCTAAATGTTTATTTCCTTAAGTGTCCCATACATCAATGCCGTTTATTTACATGTAAAATTTTGTAAACGTATATCACTCGTATTCATTATTATTTAACGTAAGGGACATGCTATCTTTGAAACTGTAGGCTTTATTGATTTTTAACTAGTTTAGCTGCAAAG
This sequence comes from Mesoligia furuncula, assembly GCA_916614155.1. NCBI lineage: Eukaryota > Metazoa > Arthropoda > Insecta > Lepidoptera > Noctuidae > Mesoligia > Mesoligia furuncula. The sequence continues at coordinate 24,090,189 of OU744806.1, forward strand.
AATGAAGAAATCTAAGAAACTTTGTCCTAGACACTTTTTACATAAAACATATAGTTAAAAAATTATAGCCAGTTTTGTAAGAAAAATATCTTATTTTTGCTCTCCTGAAAACCTTAGTTTTGTCCCTTACGTTATTTCATATTTCCAGTATCGATGTGTTAAAATAGCTGTTTTAACACATCGATAAAAGACATGTGCGTTCAAACCTTCTCTGGGAACACTAATGTATAAGACAATAATAAAACATCTCAAATTATGGAATAACGTAAGTGACCTGTTGTAAAATGTACTCGATTTTGATTTAATGTAAATACTAAATACTGTGAGTAAAGAGACTTACATTAGTTTTTATAAAAATATTAATTTAAATGTCATATACAGCCAGTTTCTAGAAAAGAAATGGTCTAGGCCTACGGAAAATATGTGATGTAAAGGACATTTTTTTTAAGATATCGAGATTTTAAATATACCAATCGATAGAGCAAAAAATTCCGAATCCAACGATATATATAACTCATTTTCGACAAAATGTCCCTTACGTTATTTCATATTTCCAGTATCGATATATGAAATATCTAATGGACGACTCGCCTACAGCTTATTAATACTGCGCGCTCGTTTCATTTCTAACGACGTTGCGCGGGGCTCCTATTTCTGTCTGCAGGGTATAAAGGAACCTAACCAAACCAAACTTCGGGGTACCCCTGACGTCGGCAGTCTTCTTCTGGTTCAAAAGCACAAAAACAGACAAAATCAGGTTTTTCTTCAAAAACCAATAGTAGGTGAATCGTCCTTTAGTTCAATCAACCTTAGGTTTATTAATTGTAGCTGAATAAACCGTAGGTGAGTTGTCCGTAGATGAATTCTCCTGTATGTACTTCGTTCATTAGTTATTACAAAAATCGGTGAAACGATCTTTAAGTATTTTAAACAGTAGGTCTTTTGACCGTTGTTATCTTAAAAATAGTTAAAGTAACTTTAGTTATTATAATACGTATCCAACCAGCCGGGTGGTAGTCAAAACTGGATGTCTTTAGAAGACTATAAAAAAAATCTCCCCAAAAAGATATGAATGTGGTTTTGACCAAAGTGCGATCAATTGCCAACAAAATCTCGTGAAACTCAAAACATTTACTAGACTTAAAGCATACGAGCACTTTCCAACTATCAAGGATTCGGACAGTCAGAAAGATGGAACTAGTTCCCCATTCCAAAGGGCAGTATACTGCCCTTTGGAATGGGGAACTATCTCCATCCATCCATCTAGGTATATATACCTGAATAGAGAAGAACAAGCAAGAAACTCCATGGACACTCTTTTAAATTAAATAAAAAAAGTAACGGGTTATACAACAAAATTTACAAGTAATGTGCAGTAACATGTATTTTCTGTATTCTAATAAATGTATTGGGTTTGAGGGTAGATAAATAATGAAATTGAATTAGCTAGCTAATTTTGAATGCAAAACACTTAAAATTAAATTTATTGTCGGTGTACACTAGTCAATGGAATCCACACTACGCATCTCCTGGACAACTGCTGGTCTTCATGTAACCGATTTCTAATCGTTTGGTCACCCACGCGGGTACCGGTCGCCTGGCGCAAGCGATTTTGTAAGGCGCGGGCAGTGACGACGCACTCTCTTCGCGCAGTCAACCGTATGTAGCGGTCTTCCTGTGATGCTCGATTCCTGTCAGATCCCCGTCTTCTGGTTACACTCCCAGTCTCTTGAAATCGATTCCAAGCATTCTGGATCGCTCGCCTTGAAAAGCCAGCTGTAAAGCTACAGAACGCTGCGAATGTCCCTTTTGGATCAATGTGATGGCTCTAGTTGCAGTTTACAGGTCCATATGTCTTCGAATCCTCGGCATTGCGCTTTCAAAATGTTTATCCACGTTCTAACTTAGCAAATGTAAAACTGTTCACAAAATAATAAATGACTTAAGAATTCGTCCTAGAATAGGATCATTTATTCAAATGGTTACATAAAAAAGTATCAAAGTACCTACCCACTTCAAAAATTATGCAAGCGGTTTCCCTTTTTTTTGGTTGGGAAATCATCAAATGACCCTTTCCGCTCTGGGCGGAGCGGAAGGTGTCAGACTCTTACTGACTAAAACCCACCCGTGTTCCTTCAGTGGCCTGCGCCAGGGGCAACGGTATCTCTTTCGAACAACCCGCAGCCCTGGCAGGCATCGGCCCTAGTGGACCCCGTCAGTTAGTGCTGACATCTCTTTGAGGCGCGCGTGGATTACAACGCGCCGTCAACGGCCTGGTCCTTACCGGACGGCGAGCTGCCCATTGTTCGCCGTCCGCAAGCCCGCGCCCACGGTGGCCGGGAATTTGATATCGATTCCCGACGCCCAGAGCGTCTCCTGCGGCGCCTAGGGGCGTGAGGCCGCAAAGATTGTCTTTCCCTCACGCGCTCCGACTCCTTCGCGAACATTACTGCTTCGCAGAAGGAGGCGACAGCCTCCCATGCACTCTCGTACCATGGCCTGGACTAGGGCCGGACGCTAGAGATCGCCGCCGTGAGGACACGGCGGTGCTCTGCCTAAGCTGGGCAGATCTCTACCGTATGCTCCATCGTGTCCTCCGGGCAATCCACTCAAAGGTGACACCCGGGCGTTTCCTCCCCCCTTATTCTGAACAGGAACCTCCCGAAGCAGCCGTGCCCGGTGAGGACCTGCATTAGGCGCAGGGTGAGGACGCCGTGGCGCCTCTCTAGCAACTCCTCAAAGAGGGGTCTTATCGCCGCAATTGTGGCGTGCCCAGTACTGGGTTGCGACAGTCACACTCTCCATGTCGCCACGTGATCTTGCAGGAACTCTGTCCGCTGCGCCGCGATTTCTCGCAGCAGCGGAGTTACGCCCTGGTATTTTACCTCCTCGCCCCACTCCCATATGTGGGCGAGGACTTTTGCCTCCAGATCCCATGGCGACAAGGAGGCTCGCTGCCTCCCCGGAGACCGTGCGGTATCCCCGGACTAGCCGGACGGCCATGACCCTCTGGGACGCGTTCAACCGCTGGGCTGGTCGCCGCCTCAATGAACGCGTCTACACCGGTGTCCCGTAAAGGGCTATGGACCTCACAACCCCCGCTTATAACCTCCGGCAGTAGGCGTTTGGACCCCCTAGATTGGGCAGGAGCCGCTTCAAGGCAGCCCCGGCCCGCTCCAGCCTGGGAGCCAAACGTCTGAAATGCTTCACGAAATTCCACCGACTGTCGAGGACAAGTCCCAGGTACTTCATCGTCGACTCGACGCCGATGTGAACCCCTCCTACCGTTATTTGCGAACCCTACGGTGCAGGTGGCGCGTTCCGAGGGCCATGAAAACACATGGCTTCGGTCTTGTGCAGGGCCACCTCGAGTCCCAGTTGCCGTATCTTTTCAACGACTGTCGCAACCCCGCGTGTCGCTAGTTCCGCCGCCGCCTAGTGCGACCTCCCCTGCGCCAGGACCAGCTGACGACACGCTGCCCGCCAGGAGGTCAGCGGGCAGCACCCAGTCGTACCCGATGTCCCACAGATGCGGCCCCAGGACAAATCCCTGTGGGACACCGCACGACATCTCTCGCCGGTTCTACACTCCCTGATGACCGGGGTAGATAACGGCCCGATCCGTCAGATAGTCCTCGACCACGCAACAGAGGTAGGTCGGCATCCGGTGATACCGGAGTGCCTCCCTGATGCAACTCAAACTCAAACTCAAACCATTTATTTCAATTAAACCATTTACAGGCACTTTTGAATTGTCAAGAACTCAACAACTCGCAACTCCAGGGCAGGGTATTGAAAGCATTGGCGCTGTCTACAGACACCGCAAAGACGACCCTACCCTGGGCAACAGCATCCCCCTCGTGAGGGTGCAAGTGGTATCCTCACATTAGGTTTGTTAACACTTCAGGAAATACCACACAAAAGATTATGTCGTTTAAGAACGCTTTAAAATAATTAAATCAGTCCGGATCTTAAAATTCACAAGTGGCCCTTATTTTGTTTTGACTAGTATAGATAAGTAACTACATACATACATAATCAGCCTATAATGTTCCCACTGCTGGATAAGTATAGAGGTTAAATCATTATAAATATTTGTGTTAATTTCAACAGTTGTCAGTTTATCTAAACCAACGCAACCAGTTACACGTTCACTATTTGCAAAGTAGACACAATAGTTAAACAATCAGACAGACAATAATATGTGTGGTCTGTGGGTTTGAGGGTGTATACTTCATATTTTGTTATTATTTTTTTTTTTTTTTATTTAAGTTTTATTAATTGAGTGCAATAATCAGCTGTACACTTGCATCATAAGCGTTTGCCTTCTCGTAAATTGAAAGGTGTAAAGAGTTCATAAAAATTGATTTAAGTGAGATCTAGAAAATATATCCTGACCAAACGAAGATCTAACGAAGATCAAAATGAAAGGAGAAATTCCAGTGTTCAAAAGATGTTGTTTCTGTCTGCCTCTACGATATGGCTTGCTCGCGTGGGGATATTTCAAAATGGTGAGTATATCAGTTGATTTATCAATGTAGGCTTAAGAAACCAACTTTACGAAGTGTATACTAGCTATCGTTCTTATGTTTCAGACAGCAGATGCGATTCTCGTCTCAATATTGACATGTCAAATGATAAATACTTTCATGTTCATCAGGATGTATGAAAAGGCGGGCGGCATCAGCGGGCTACATACAGAACTGATTTTAACAATTATTGCAATTGTTATTTTCTTTACGGATTTCGTAGTGACTATAGTTTTCATCGTTGGAGGACATAAGGTGAGATTTGAATTCTAATGTTAACTTATTTCTATAAAGTTGAGAGCTTGAGGAAATGAAGAATTATTGAGTGAAGGACCCTAATCGGCAAATCCACTTGGGATGGGATGCCAGCTATATGAACCGACGACCTAAGCAATGTGGCTCAGAAAAGCTCAGAAAGGCTGTTGAGGTGCACTTGAAAGAGGCCTTTGTCCTGTCCAGTTTATGGGATGAAGTAAAGTGGATGCGTTGATAGCTGCTATGTCATTATTGAAAGGCTGTTATTAAGCGTTTATTGTTTTATTCCAATATAAAAACTAGTCATGGCAGTCGTAACTCATCCTTGGAACAAAAGCTAATAAATATTTTTCTTTTGCAGAAAAACGTGAAGCTGATAAGAGTTTTCTATTTCCTCAGCATAGGGATGTGGGTCATAACTTGTCTGGTGACTGCCTTAAACGTCGTTCTAGCAATACAGTCTTTAATACCATACAACTTGCGTAATATTTGGGCGAGAGTTGTGCTGCCATTGTTATTTTTTTTCGTCGTTTTAGGTGAGCATATTTTGGTTTCTAATCTTTATTTTCCACTTTAACAATTTACATTTACCACTTGATGTATCATACCCTTACAAAGTCTTATAAATTATAGGTTTATATAGAGTTATAAACCTCTGACACCCAAGCTAAGATTGAACTTGTGTTATGGGTGTCAGCAGGCCTAGCCAAGTTACAAATGTTTCGTATCGAATCTCTTTCTACAATCGTTAACGCTTTGGCGTAAGTGATTATAGAAAACGAGGGCTCTCAAGTTAATACCAGGTTGACAAATATAAGTTCGGAATTTCATAGAGTGGGATCTACAGACTTCATTAAATGATATTTTGTATAAACGTGATTTTTCCAAAAAAATCTCTAACTATTAAGTGAAAAATGTTTAAATGATTAAATATCATCGGAAATATTTGTACCTAAAGATTTGCGAAATAAATGTTTGTAAAGCGAGTATTTATAAAATAAAACATTCGCGGAATAAGTTGTTTCTGAAATAAATGGTATATATACGAAACGTTGGTTGTAAACCAAAAAATTGTCAATGGAGTTTTGGTGAAACATTAGTGAACCGACGTGCTATTATAATGAACTTACCAACCTCTTTGTTTTTCTAGCTGTGCAGAGTTACTTCCTTATCCTACTGAGGAGTGAGATCATTAAACTGAGAAACAACGGCGAGTTCACATTTGTGAACAATGCGGCTGAAGCAGAATGTACCATGACATGTGAAGAAAAGGTAGTTGGAGAGGAGCCGGTGCAGGAAGTTGTAATTAACTAAAGAGGAACAAGAAGCTCGACGCGTGAAAATTAAAACTTCAAAAACTTCTCTGGATGTACCAATAAAAAAACAAAAACTCTTAAAATTAAAACTTTCGCTTAGAAAGTGCTTTCGCTTCGCGTGTTGTCTTATCGAAAAGTTTAAATGTTTGTACTATTGAGTTAGATAAATGTAGGGAAAAGTATGACACTGATATCCAGCTCCTCTATATGACACAAGGAGCATTTGCTGAAGGATATTTTTTGAAAAATATGAAAGTTCACAGCGACAACTAAGTGACCGCTTGTTTGAGACTGGAGAACTACTGGATTTGGTGAAGTACAATGCTGAGAGGTATGAGTCTCTGACTTCTTGAATCTTTCATGCAGCTGTGCCAACCAACAACCACCTTGCCTTGCCCCTTCCGGTGTTAGCTCTTCCAGCAGCAGAGCTCTTCCACACAGATAAACAAATCAATATTTTTTTGTGACGAGTTAGGTTCTGGTTTTGGATAAATTTTACTCAATTACCTTAGCCATTGTTTTACCAATCATAGTTACCATAACATAATTTTTATTTTTTAGAAACAGTTGCAGAAACAGTTGCAAAATCCCCGGCACATCATTGTGCCTGGAAAAACAGTCTAGAAAGCAATTATCCTCTATTCAGTTTTAATAAAATCAACTAATCCGGCTTTAGTATTTCACTATGAGACATATCGAATCATTTTGTAACCATATTAATTTAGTCAAGATTTCACTACTGCTTACATCATAAAATATATGACGGGGAAGGTATAGCGTGTATCGTTATTATCAGCCATATTTAAACTAGTGTGGGCTACAGTGGGTTATGTGTTGGATAATGCGCAATAGAAAAACGGTTTTCAGTTCGAATGAGATTATAATTTCACAAACAATTTAATCACGCTTGCAAATTACACACTAGGTACACGACACAACCAGATACGGAACGCGGGACAGTTTCTAAGCACATGTTGTTCGTACGATGTCCAATGTCCAAGAGAGCTCCACATCGTTCTTGTCGCGCTGTCCTCCAGCGCCGACCCCCCCCCGAACTCAGGCTAGACTCTGTCAAGCGCCACCAAATGGCGCTGGCGTCCTTTTTCGCCCGTGGTCCCGGTCTCTTAGTCCCTGGAAGGGACCACGAGTATTTTTTTGCCCGTGGTTCCATCAAGAAATATATACTGCCAAATTAAATAGTACAATAGTACTTACTGCATTTCAAATATCTTTTTGAAATGCAGTCATTGACATTTTTGAGTACATTTTTTTAAGTAGGTACTGAGTTAGGTACAGTCGTCGTCGTCGTCGTTTCAGCCGATAGACGTCCACTGCTGGACATAGGCCTCCCCCAATTTGGGGGGGGGTTTGCAGGTACAGGTAGGTACAGTGGGCTGCATCAATTGTTTACCCCAGTTGTACGAAAATTTTAATACAACTGGGGTACCCAATTGATGCAGCCCACCGTACATATTTTTTTGTTTTATTTTTACTCTCTATCTATACCTACATTTAATAAAATCGTAGGAAAGTCAAAACTGTACATTGAATATTTTTTTTAAAGAATACTTGGGGCGTGATCTATAATCGATTCCGAAGCCAAAAATATAGTTTTTAGAATTTTTGTCTGTTTGTCTGTTTATCTTATCTGTTTGTCTGTATGTATGTCCGGGATAAACTCAAAAAGTACTGCATGGATTTACTTCAAATTTTGCATGAATATTACAAAAATAATCAGGCTGCAGCAATTAACGAATGCATTCTCTCGGAAATTGAGGGGAATGAAGTGGTCTACACCTCGATAAACACTGTTGTCGAGCAAGATGACGCCACACATTATCCCGTGGAATTTCTGAACTCGGGATGTCAGCAAGTGGACTTCCAGCGCATACTATCAAGCTGAAGTCGGTGTCCCGATTATGCTTCTTCGGAACCTATCTCCTCCGAAGTTGTGTAACGGGACCCGCCTTAAAGTCATCTCGCTCCACAGACACACCATTGAGGCGGAAATTCTTACGGGTTGTGGCGTCGGCGAGGCAGTATTTATACCACGCATTCCCCTCATATCTCATAACTTCCCGTTCCAGTTCAAGCGCGTACAGTTCCCCGTGAGTGTGTGCTTCGCGATGACCATCAATAAGTCGCAGGGGCAGACACTGAGGGCAGCGGGTGTCTACCTCAGGACGAGTTGCTACTCACACGGGCAACTGTACGTCGCTTGCTCCCGCGTCACCAGTCCTGACTCTCTTTACATTTTGGCTCCTGGCAGCATAACTACCAACGTAGTTTATAGGGAAGTGTTGTAAGGTATGATACCTTTGTACATATTTTTACTCTTTTGCGCCCTGGAATGTATTCCTGCATTATTTTCTCTATTTCCTTCAGTCACATCTTATGACTGAATTCAGCAGGATTCCCATATAACTCTCTTCACTTGCTTCGCTTGCAAAAAAATATATATTTTAATGCTATTTTAAAAGTTGTTAACTTATAATGCTATAGCGACACTGGCATCTTAGGTATTTTTGGTGTTTTAGAGCCTTCACGCAGACGACGTCGCTGGCAGCAGCTAGTAGAAACATAAATTAAGTTGTAATCTTTATTTTTACACTCCAAAGAAAAAAAAAAAGATTAATTACTTAATTAATTTTAATTTTTTATCAAGTATATTTGACAAATTTCTTTAATAGATTTTTAACTTTATCGGGTAAAGCATAAGATTCAAAGTTGATTGGGAAAATTTGACAGTTTCGGGTAGCTTGATGTGCTGGCGTCTGTACCAACAAAATGCCTACCAAAGAGTTTTTATCTGACTTACCTAGGTATAAATTGAATACAGCAGTATTATGTACCTAGATATCTATTAGGGAACACGAAGAAAAAAGCTCCGTGGACTCCAGGGAATACAAGAAGGGACTACGGAATTTTCCAGTATTATAGGGGACCACGAAGAAAAAAAGCTCCGTGGTCCCTCCAGGGACTACGAGAAGGGACCACGGGCGAAAAACGGCTGGCGTTCCGATTCCGGTCAAACGAATGACTCCGTCGAAGCTTGTCGTCACAGCGGTTCCGCCTCGTTGTCAAGTCAGCTCCCGTACTAATGACGTTTCCGACATATATAATTATGTTTCCTTAGGCGGCACATCATTGTGCACGTCATGCCCACAATAAGCGGTACAAATCAAGATCACTAGGACTACTTATTGCTTCTCCATGGGCGGCACATCATGTGCACGTCATGCCCACAATAAGCAGTGCCGAACATCACTTCAGGTTATCCATTGATTTATCCTTATGCGGCACATCATTGCGCCAATCATGCCCACAATACATAGCCTGTCAATCATGCCATGCCATACCTTGAACATGAATCATTTCCTGGTCACGGTATAAGCATGGACTTTTCACTAATATTTTAATAACTTATAGTCTAAGCGTTGGGTATCAAGTGAGGAGGTTTCGACCGCGTTCTTATCATGGTCAGTAAAATCGTCATTATCACAATCGCTGTTTGAACTAGGGCTATCATCGTTATCGCTTTCTGGGATGGATTTACGGCGAAAGCGCCAGGGTAGCCCGCGAAATTCAATTTTTTTTAGGTTTTTTGCAATTTGCTGGTCGGGTAGAATTTTACTAGTCACAACGAGTGTGGGCTGGCTGGGCTTAGTGTCGGGTAGAATTTTACTAGTCACAACTAGTGTCGGGCTAGTATTTTACTAGTCACGAGTGTCACGAATAGTGTCGGGCTAGTATTTTACTAGTCACGAGTGTCACGACTAGTGTCGGGCTATTATTTTACTAGTCACGACTAGTACGTGTCGGGCTAGTATTTTACTAGTCACGAACGTCACGATTAGTGTCAACTAGTATTTTACTACTCACGAGTGTCACGATTAGTGTCGGCTAGTATTTTACTAGTCACGACTAGTGTCGGGCTAGCATTTTACTTTCATATAAGACATTTAATTTATCACTGTTGAATAATGTTGAACGTCTTTAAAAACGCAAAAACAAAAACCATTTTTGCGCTGGATTTGAACTAATTAGCTTGCCATGCCCCTTACTTCCCGTGGGTGTCGTAAAAGGCGACTAAGGGTCTTACCGGAGAATGGGCAGCAGCGTTCTCTGTTTGTTCCACCGTCGTACCATACTGCGATCGCCAACCCGCCTGCCAGGCGAGGCGATTATGGCAAACCCCCCCCCCCAAAATTGGGGGAGGCCTATGTCCAGCAGTGGACGTCTATCGGCTGAAACGACGACGACGAGCTGCCATAGAATGAAATAAAGTACACTCCAAGAGCTGTCATATGACATAGGTTTCATCACTGTTGCACAACTTTGAAAAGTGGGCCCAGTGTTCATTCAAAAGTGCCCATGGTCCTTTAACCGTTACTTTGAGTTTGTGACGTTACTTTGGCTGTTACTATTGATGAAGAAATTGACCGTAAGTCGATTTATCACAAAATAAAAATCAGCCACCTTGAATACAAAATTGGATGGTATATTCGTAAAGACCACCCTGAACACCTCCACAATCGATACCAGTGTCGATTTTTATTAAAAAAACTTTTTTACAAAGAAAAACAACCGACTTCCAAAGTCGGTGTCGTTGGTTCCGCATTTTCGTTTTTTGATACCGACTTCCGAAATCAAAGTTATTTTTCACGTTGTAGTTTTTTTTTTTTTTTGAAGTCATTTGTTTTTTTTTTTGTAAAAATTTTTTTTTTTTCAGTTGTGTGACTACCCCACACAACATCATATATCACTACTTGCTATGTGAATATCAATGACAGGATGCTATTGAACACCCCTTAAGAGGGCACAGGCGTGATGTTATGATGTGTGATAGCGAAAACAATGACAGCAGCAATCGCGGTTGATTTGCTGGCATTTATTGAAGAGTTTCGTTGTCTGTCTCCGAAACTCATCATCAGATCTTTACGAAATTTAAATGGGACCATTTCGGAATAAACCTCTTTCGAACAAAAAAAGAATTATGCAAATCCGTCTCGGAGTTATGCCCGAACATACCGCCTCCTCCTTTATAGAAGTCGGTTAAAAATAAACTTGCCATCTTGAATAAAAAATGTCATATTCGTAATCACAACCCCAAAATCGACTATAGTAACGATATCTAAAAAAAAAAATTGTTTCCGTCATTTTTATTTAATTACCTATAATTTGATAACATAGATATACCTACAATACAATCTTTATCCGTCATCTACATCCATTATACAAAAAATTACAACTAAGTCATCATCATCATCATTTTAGCCGAAAGACGTCCACTGCTGGACATAGGCCTCCCCCAATTTTGGGTTTGCCATAATCGCCACGCTTGGCAGGCGGGTTGGCGATCGCAGTATGGTATGATGGTGTAATGCATAGAGAACGCTGCTGCCCATTCTCCGGTCTCCCTTAGTCGCCTTTTACGACACCCACGGGAAGTATGGGGTGGTGCTATTATTTAAGTCCGGCACCACACAGACCAACAAAGACAACCACCACGCAGACAACTAAGTATTTATTTCTAAAACAAATTCCAAAAATCGTACATAATTCTATTTCGGTTAAAAAACTATCAACTTCGTACTGTGGAGTACACAAAACGGAACTCACTTTTAATAGTTACATAAAAAAAATGACAAATCTTCCATCGGTAACTACAGGCCAATTACTTTAATATCCATTTTCTCTAAACTATTTGAAAAAAAAAACATATATAATTGCCTGTACCCATTCTTTGGAAGTAATAACATATTTACCCCATGTCAATATGGTTTTAGGAAAAATAAATATGGCAATATTTTCTCTTTTATTTTTGAATGAAATTTTATATTAGTAGGAACAGTATTTTCGAACCCATAGGTATATGTAAAGTGTCGTATTTCAACGTTGCATTCGTTGGTTCGTGAAAAAATAGCAATTTAAAGTTGCCAAGTGTTGACATATTGGTGCTCGTGACTGTACATGGACATGTCAAAAGCATTTGACCGAGTCAGCCATAAAATACTCTTGAATAAATTCAGAGATGCGATTTAATTGAAATACTTCAATTAAAATGCAAATACAAAATGCAAAATACCTATTTTGTATTTTGCATTTAAATGTCTTTTAGTAAAAACATTTTGTATTTTATTTGAAATACCTGTCGAGATGTATTTTGCATTTTTAATATTCATTTCAAAATGCAAAATACTTTGTGATTAAGTTGTTATTAATAAAATAAAAGTGTAATTAATAATAATAAAATAAGAACTAGTTACACAATCCACCGAAATAAATGGCCACACAATTCACAAAATGGAGCCATGGCTCTCTTTTCGTTACTTAGTCTAGTTTTTTACATTATTTTAAGTGAGTATTATTGTTATTTTTTTATGAATTTATATATCTCGGAACCATGGGGTCCCGGTCGTTTGGAAGGCGTACGAGGGGCCGAAGCCAACTCGTATAGGCCCCTTAGGAAATTTTAATGAAATGCGGCACCAACCGACAATTATCCCTGTATGCGCTATGCAAGTGCACCCAAGGATAACCCCCGGTTGGTGTAGGACTATTGCAGGATATGGAAAAATAAAAAGTGGGACTACTTATGGGTTTGGGTGGCTAAAGTGGACTGGTTACCAAGAACTATGGAATAACTATGACCCCTGCCTGATCAATGTTATATATACATATACACGGATAAAATGGCTGGGGGTGACTTGCACACTCAATAATGGGCCCCCGAAAACGGTCGCTAGCACATAGTGACGTAGCAACAAGGGGGCAACATGTCCTGAGGTGCTTATGAGGAGTGGAGAGGTATTCCACGGCTATCAGGACAATCCCGGAAGTACGGTCAAGATCCCTACCAGCATCTTACTGGAATACTTCCTTCCTCCGAGCACGTTTGCTCTTGCGAATCTCCACTCAAGCCGGCCAATAAAGCCAAGAATGAGGTGGGAGCTCTGTTCCTCGTCATTGTTCACTCCAGCCGGCCAATAAAGGCAAGCCAGAGGTGAGGAACAAGACTTCTCCCTGAAGATTGGGTCCGTGGGGTCGCTACTGCCCAACAGCTCGCCACATGTTGCCCTGCGGATTTATTATTATTAATAACAGAACAGAATTTATTGATACACGTACTAATAAATATCACCAAAGTGTCATGCATAAGGTGCCATGTTATTAGACGTTTTAGTTCGGCTCGGCATTGTGTCTCTATTTCTCAAGATATATAAGTACCTAAAATAAATAAAAATATCTGTGGTAAAAAGGTATTTTATTTTGAAAATACCTATTTTGCATTTAGCATTTGAAATACAAAACGCAAAACTATTTGGTATTTTGCATTTGAAATCGTAAATCTGAAAAGTATTTTGCATTTTGTATTTAAATGCTTTTTTAAAACCATTTTGTACATCTCTGAATAAATTATATGAATTTGGTGTGAGGTAATATATACAAACTAATTGAAACATATCTCAGTGGCAGAAAACAGATGGTAGAACTGAAGAAATGGTTATTTCTGAGGTTAGAAATATCCTTTCGGGTGTCCCTTTTTTTTTTCCGGATGGGAAATCATCAAATGACTCCTCCCGCCCTGGGAGGAGCAGAAGGGAGTGTCAGACTCTTACTGACTAAAACCCACCCGTGTTCCTTCCTTTTATGTTCCGGGCCAGCGGTAACCCTTTCGGACAATCCCGCTGGCCCGGCAGGCTTCGGCCCTAAGGGGCCCCTCCTCGATGCTGACATCTCTTTGAGTCGCGCGTGGAACACGTACGCGCCGTCCGGCACGGGCCTGGTCCTGATCGGACGGTGAGCTCCGCCCGCAGGCCCGCGCCTACGGTGGCCGGGAGTCGTCACGCGGCTCCCGACGCCGGGGGCGTCCCCCGCGGCGGCTGAGACGGGAGGCTCTCTCCCTGAACCGTCCCGCCACCTCCTTCGCTAGCATGACTGCTTCGCAGAAGGAGGTGACTGCCTCCCATCCCTCTCGCCTCGGACCATTGCTTGCACCAGGGCCGGACGCGAGAGGTCGCCGCCACTGCCGATCGCCTCTACGAGGACACGGCGGTGTTCCGCCCAAGTGGGGCAGACCTCCACCGTGTGCTTCACCGTGTCCTCTGGGCGATCCTGGCAATGGTGACACCCGGGCGTTTCCTCCCGCCTGATGATGTGCAAGAACCTCCCGAAACTTCCGTGTCCGGTGAGGACCTGCGCCAGGCGGTAGGTGAGGGCGCCGTGGCGCCTCTCTAGCCACTCCTCAAAGAGCAGTCTTATCGCCGCTATCGCGGCGTGCCCTGCGCTGGATTGCGACAGTCGCTCTTTCCATGCCGCCATGAGAACGCACCGGAGATCCGTCCGCTCCGCAGCGATTTGCCGCGGAAACGGATCCTGCCTCCGGCGTAGTGCCCCCGCGCGCCACTCATACAAGCGCGCGAGGACTCTTGCCTCCAGATCCCATGGCGGCTGTCCGGCAAGGAGGCTTGCCGCCTCGCCCGAGATCGTGCGGTAGCCCCGGATAAGCCCTACGGCTACCACCTTCTGGGGCGCGTTCAGGTAGTGGGCGGCTCGCCGCCGCAGTGAACGCGCCCACACCGGGGCCCCGTATAGGGCCTTGGACCGCACGACCCCCGCGTAAAGCCTCCGGCAGGAGGCGTTTGGCCCCCTCAGGTTGGGCAAGAGCCGCTTGTAGCCCCGGTCGGAAATGCTCGACAAAGTTCCACCGGCTGTCGAGGACGAGACCCAGGTATTTCACCGTCTTCTCGACCCCGATGTGAACCCCTCCTACCGTTAGTTGGGATCCCGATGGCGGCGCGTTCCGGGGCCCATGAAACGACATGGCCTCGGACTTGTGCAATGCCACCTCGAGACCCAGCTGCTGGATCCTCTTCACGACTATCGCAACCCCGCGTGTCATTGCGTCGGCCGCCGCCTGATGCGACCTCCCCAGCGCCAGGACCAACGTGTCGTCAGCGTAGCAAACCACGCTGACGCCATCAGGGAGGTCGGCCCGCAGCACCCAGTCGTAGCCGATGTCCCACAGGAGCGGCCCTACAACTGATCCCTGCGGGACACCGCACGGCATCTCTCGCCGTTTCCACTCCCCATCGCGACCGGAGTGCCTCCACAATGCAGCTCCAGAGCAGGGTGTTGAACGCGACACGGCCACGACGACCCCACCCCGGGACACCGCGTCCCCCGTCGTGAGGGCTCTCACGCGCATGATGGCGTCCACCGTCGAGCGCCCCTTGCGGAAGCCAAACTGGCTGTCCGCAAGATCCGGCCCCGTACTCACCAGGTGCCCGACGAGGCGGCCCGCAATCACTCTCTCAAAGAGTTTGCCGGTATGCGGACGGAGAGTCCGCAGGGCACCCTGGCTTCCGAATGAGGACCAGCTTCCCCGTCTTCCAACGGAGTGGAAACTGGCCTCTCTCCAAACATGCGCTTAAGAACGCCTCCAGTCGAGGCCCGAGAGCCCTCGAGGCCAGGACCCAGGCTTTACCTGGCAAGCCGTCGGGTCCTTGGGCGGTATTTTTGGCCTTCAGCCTTCCTACCGCCGCTCTCAGTTCTACCCCGGTCACTGCAGGGATGTCGTCGTCGTCCGCGTGGTCCGCTTCGGGCACCGCAATTGGCGGAGCCATGGGCAGGGGAGTGTGCTCCCCCTGTGAAGGGAACAGAGCGCTCACCACCTCCTCCACCAGCTGGGGGCGGTTTCCGGTGTCCCTCAGCAGCATTCTAGGCCCACCATTTTTTCTAATTTATATAAATGACATGTCGACAGTTACAATGCACCATATGACCTTATTTGCTGACGATAGTACTATATTGTATACCGGTAATGATAGAAGTAAGTTAAAACTTGACTTAAATAGCACCCTAACAACAATTATAAAATGGCTTGATGAAAATGACCTAAAAATAAAACTAGAAAAAACAAAAATCATGAATTTTAAACAGCGAACACAACCTAAAAAACACAAACTAAAACCAACATAGAAGAAATCGATATAACCAAATTTCTGGGTCTCTATATTGATAACAAAGTAAATTCGAAGCCACATATAGAGCAAGTTTGCAAAAGACTTAGTCAGAGCTCTTATGCTCTTTACAGATTAAGAAACACTGTCAGTCAGCCTGCACTACTAACTGCCTATCATGGATATGTTGCTTCAATCATACTCTATGGTATCATATTTTGGGGCAACTCTGTAGAAAAAGAGCGTGTTTTTAGATCTCTAAAACGCTGCGTGAGATCGATGTGCAATATACACCAAGTGGATTCATGCAGACCACATTTTACAAATTTAAAAATATTAACTCTCCCTAGTGTATACATATATGAAACTGTAATGTTCATAAAATCAAATCCAAACTCATTTGAATTTTGCACTAGGGCCAGACAGAAAGACAAGCAGCGCACCGTAGACAGTAAAACAAAGCTTTTGCACCAGAGCATCTTTTGTATGGGCCCACGTGTCTTTAATAAACTTCCACCTTTTCTTAGAAATCATCATCATTCTCCTTCCCTTATCCCAATTTATTTGGGGTCGGCGCAACATGTCTTTTTCTTCCATACTTCTCTATTAGTCGTCATCTCGGTAGTCACCCCCTTTCTAACCATATCATCATTCACACATTCCATCCATCGTTTCTTTGGTCTTCCCCTACTCTTATAGCCATCGACATCCATACTCAAAACTCTCCTCACGACATTTTCCTCATTTCTACGTAATGATACTATTTTTGTAACATGACTAATTTGTAATTTGACATAAATATTACTCAGGACTAATTTGTAATTTGACATAAATATTATTCATGACTAATTTGTAATTTAACATAAATATTATACTAATTAAATCTTAATGTATATTGCATGACAATTTGATGTATTGTATTTTAATTATGAACCAAACTTATAATGTGAATTTCGTATGCCTCAATGGCGGGACATAGCAGACTTACGCACCTGTAACTAACACACCATCTTATGAACCTATGACCCACAATAAATTATTTTGAATTTGAATTTGAACTGTAAAAATAATCTGATGCAAATCTATCAGGAAATCGAAGATATGATGATTCTATGGTTTTAAATTTTTTAATAGGGTCGTCACTCTCAGAACACAAAAAAATCAATAAATAATTTCTGTTGAGACTATAAACTGACGAGGACGGACCCCTTCCCTATACCGCATTTACCCCTTCATAAAAAAATATAAATTATGTAAATGTATAAAAAATATTTTTATATCAAACGGTTTTATATAACAATACATTAAACGAACAAATATACACGTGAAACAAAATAAACTTTACAAAGTATACCTACAAACAGCCACTAACGGCAATTTTTGAACTTCACATGATTTTATGCCAAGCAAACTTTACAAGCCATTCAATTTCCTATGGGTACCTTTATACCTACTGTTTATAAAGTGAGTAATACTTACTTCATTTTAAGAATTAAAAATTAAAATGTTTTTGCTTTCAGATTTTTGATTTGTGAAAACCCTAACAACAAAAAATCGAAACTCGAAAAATCCGAATTCCTTCTTGTTAAACATCTGACATTTTACAGGCAGGCTATCATAACACTAAACTATTGTTTAGTGTGTGTTTGTTTAAATTATTTTTTTGCGCAGGTTCTACAAGGTAGTAGCATTTTATTTTCACACACATAATAATGACTCGACCGCATAAAGGCGCGACACGCGATAAAATCGCGCACGACATAAAGGCACCGCTCGTTGAGCGACTTGCGGTGCCTTTGTGTCGCGCGCGATTTTATCGGGTGTCGCGCCTGTTTGTAGGGGCCTTTATGCGGTCGAGTCATCGAAAATTTATCGCCCATCAAATCCGCGGCGACCATTTGGTAGATATCATAGATATCCTAGTAGATATTATATTCCATACATAATGTAGTTAAATAAATATAATCATAAAATATTATAACAGGTTGAATTAAAATAATAAGTAAGTAAATAAAAACATATAAAAAATCAATAATAAAAATAACAAAATATTCAATCGAATTGGTAACCTCCTCCTATTTTTGATGTCAGTTATTACATTCAAATTTACACAAACTAAAATATGGCGTCAAAAAATGTTGCGCAATGGCAACGCTGCCGACTGCTAATGTACAGACACCAGCACATCAAGCTACCCGAAACTGTCAAAATTTCCCAATCAACTTTGATCCTTATGCTTTAGCGATAAAGTTGAAAATCTATTAAAGATATTTGACAGATTGTAGTAGCTTGATGTGCTGGAGTCTGTACCCAAGAGACTAGCGGCATTACCACATTGTATGGCATTGCTTAGTCTCTGGCCAAGGTAAGACCCAGCCCTTGGGTCACCGGAAGTGTCAACTAGCTGTTTCGAGATTTCCTTACAGAGACCATGAGCACCCCCCCCACAGCCCGATGGTTTAACCCCCAAGGGCACGTAAATATAATTAGGTAGCAATAAGGTTTACTTACTTAGAACTCTAATAATTTAAAAATATATATATAAAGTTCGAGCGTCCTTAATGGAAAGCCCTGTATAAGTATAT
Organism: Mesoligia furuncula; assembly: GCA_916614155.1. Taxonomy (NCBI): domain Eukaryota; kingdom Metazoa; phylum Arthropoda; class Insecta; order Lepidoptera; family Noctuidae; genus Mesoligia; species Mesoligia furuncula. The sequence goes on from OU744806.1 coordinate 24,108,839, forward strand.
AGTTTTAGCTGTTTATGCATTTTATTGTTTCACCAGGGGGCCTGAAAAGGCCACTTTGGCAGAATCATAAAAGGATAACATTATGAATCAGGCCAATATGGCGAAAACAGACCGTGTTTTTATTTTTTCGCTGCACTACGTAGGTAAAGAGATTGGGATTGGATTGGATTGATTGGTATTTTAGTACAGACAAAAAAACAACTAAAAATCTTTCACCAATGGGATTTGATATGATTAACTTAACAGTTAACTGTCCATTATGGTTCATAATGTTATCCTTTTATGATTCTGCCAAAGTGGTCTTTTTAGGCCCCAAGTCCAAGCTTTATCTGGGGCACGGGAGTGACCCTGCTAAGACGAGCCAAGCGAAGCGCAAGGGCATTACCTACCTTTTCTCGAAGCTCTTCGTCCTATTTTTGAACCGTCTTAACTTGGGTTTGCATTGTACCAGATAAACAAAATTTTCGGGATATGATGTCAGTGGTTGAGTTATTACACTTATAAAGTTTTAATTGCATAGCTCTTATACTTTAGATTTATTGATATCTAAAATGCCCCGATTTCGTCACTGATTCAATGACTCACTGATTCACTGACTCATTGATGATCATCCATATTCTTAAGGTTCTTCCTGAAGTCCTAGAAAGCTGAAATTTGGTATGTTAAGTGTTTTTGTGGGATACCCTTAATTCCAAAATTGAAATTTTGCATTACTTTGCTCAGTGATTTAAAACAATTCATTTTCAAAAAAATATTATACATAATTATATCCAGATTCAAAATTGTTTATTATTAACATATTCAGTAACACATGAGAAATACGCAAAAAATATGTATGATCTCCCTTCATCTACTTTATTCATAAACGTTACGTATCCATTAGGTATACAGACCTATTTCAAGTTCAAACATTCGGGTTCTTACGTCGTGAGTGAAGAAATTACAATTCTCCTTCTTTAGTTTCATGGTCCATTGGTCTAGTTATTCTTTTCAAACGGTCTCTATTTCTGCTACATTTAGGTTACTCATCATCATACATTGTGGTTCAGCTTCATCTGAATTGTTCACGAATCTGAACTCGCCACTGCACTTCAGTTTGATGATCTCACTCCTCATTAGCAGAATGAAGTAAGCTTGCACAACTGGAAAAAATTGCGTTTGATTTTAGATAGGTGGATAGAATTGCTATTTTTTCGTATTTGTTATACTCGTAAAGCTTCCACTAAACGTTGTCATACAATAGTAACTGTTTGAATATCTTCGGGTGCTTTAACAAGTATGAATGTTTCATATACATTTCACACACAATCTGATATAATAGGCCATACATATAATATGTGTTCTGTGAGGGATTCTAACCACCAGTAGTCGCTACGAATAGTAAATTATCACTTCGCTTCATTAATGCAAGCTGGCACTACAAGCATTCCTTCTCGGAATAAGATATCCTGCCGGGCATCAAGAACCGTCTGGTCCTAGAGAGCAGGTATGGAGGTCATGCTCACAGATCGGTGTTATGTTGTCATCCGTTTCGAAGTAGGAATCAAAGTCAAAGTCAAAGCATTTATTTCAAATAGGCACTTAACAGGCACTTTTGAACGTCAAAAATTACTAAAATAAAATTTGATTCTAGTCGCCCATTCCAAAAGGTAGATTTCGTATGGAGAAGAATGGGCAAGAAACTCCACCGTTACTCTTTTAAAATGTTTTACAATATTTTGCATGTACATTAATTATATAATATATATGTGAAGACGATGCACCTAAAATAAAATTACTGTACCACAATAGGTAAAAGAATTAAAAATGAAACCCAGAGAAAGGCCAGTTTTACAGTCTGGATTTAAGAGAGAGAAATCACAGTGTGATGATAAGATGGTTGATTATGATGTAAAGCTTTATATAGAAATTGATGAACATCCTTTTCGTAAAGAATTGGTTATGTAGCCATTTCTTACTTAATATAATTTTACAAAAATAATGCTCACCTAAAGTCACGAGATTAGCTGCGTAGATTACCAAATACTTCGTCGTGTTGCTTGAATCCCAAAGTGATAATGATAAACCAGCTGCAACCAGAATCAATAGTATCGTCACTATAAACTCCCCGATGCAGAATATATAGAATCCTCTTATCAGGTTCACGTTTTTCTGTTCAATAGAAAGATTCATTAGATATTTCGAGGTTGTCATTAACAGGTATGCTTTTGCCCGTGGCTTCACTCGCATGAGGAACTTAATCTAAAACTGTTCAGCCGTACATGCGTGCTAACAAACATTTTTACAAACTTTAACTAACTCAATTATGTAAGGAGTAAGAATAAATAGATTGTTGTTGAGCGTTTCCCCGCTGGACATGGAACTCACAAAAACGGCATAGAAATTATCAAAATTTACGTGATCCCATAATATGAACAAAAATAAGTAAAATGTATAGTAACAATATTTTGATATAAAGGTTGTCTATGGAGCTTCTTGCCCGTTCTTCGCATGATACCTATGCTACTCTTTGGAATGGGCAACTGCAAACTTCATCTTTCTAACCGACAGACTCCTTGACAATTCAAAAGTGCCTGTAATTGTTTTAATTCAAATAAGTTAAATTTGAGTTTGAGTTTAATAAGTGAACATTTGGTTAGACATCTCACCTTATGACCTCCAACGATAAACACAATAGTCGCTACGAAATCCGTTATGAACAGAAGAAGAACGATGAGTGCTATACCAGTATATAACATAATGAAGATCACATATTTGTTGTTTGCATCCATGAAACTCATCACTATCGTACATAGCATAACATACGCCAATGTTGTACGCGGCATTATCAATGCGCCTGCTACCTGTAACAGAAAAACACGTGATAAATGTTTAGAAGTTCGGTATGTAGAACCTGAATTAGGCTGGCACAGGAGCACGGGGGAAGAAAAGAAAGATCTTTACACAGCAATGAATGAAATCGCACTGTGGATTATGGTAGATATAATCACCAAATTGGTATTGGGATAGTAACGGCCTCTTGAATCTCACTGATTTGAGAAGCTTTATACCATCATTTAGGTTCAGGTCTACCCAACAAAACATAGAAGTTCTGGGTGGAGTCAGATCAAAATTTAGCTAGTGCATTTTTATTTTTTTTGCTTTTTCCAAAAATATAGCAGAAAAGCTAAGCAATTCGGCTGTAGCATAAACATTGCTGTTGTAATAATATAAGGCCTACGAAACCTTAAAGCGGCGCCGATGACTGAAAACTGGAAATCGGTTATCATGCTATGAGCATGTCATGTAAAGGAATGAGAAATATGCAGTGAGAAAGGTTTTGTTTATGAAAATGTATGCTTCATAAGAAGAAGACGAAAAAAAGTATGGATTGTGTGAAAGATGATTAATTATTACTAGAAAGTGAGTGAATTCTGAGATATCGGATAATAGAGATGTATGGAAGAAGAAGACATTGGGATATGGGATATGGGCAAGAAGATGAACACCAGCCCTGACAGTGATGGTATCCCATCAAAACCCAACAACAAAAGACAACAAAAGATACAACAAGAGTTGTAACTGAAAATAAAAGTTAGACAGTGTGATAGTGATCATTAATTCCAAGTCAGATATAGAGACGCCCTCTGTCAGCCTGGCTTCTGTTATAGCCGCCATAATAACAAATACTCACAACTTTGTAATAGCCCCACGCCAACAAGCCGGGACGTAACGGCAAACAGAAACAACATCTGTTAAATTTTGGTATTTCCACTGACATTTTGATCTTCGATACTGTCTTAATTTTCTAGATAAAACTGAAATCACTAGTTATAAAGTCTTTAGAGCCTCCTATTTCCAAGAAGGCATACACTTATGAAGAAAGTCTAAATTAAGTCATCAACCAAATTAATTAACCTCCAGACACAACAGCTAAATATGTTTATGATTGCACTGGTTCAATTTAAATGGCAATTTTATTGATGATAATTGCAACAATATTTATAATATATAAGTAGCAATATATAAAACTACTGACAATGCACGACTATGGAATTTCCCAAAGATTTCTTGCAATTTGATGATAATAACAACAATGTTTATATTAACCTCACTTCAGCCAAACCTAATCTGACATGTGCCGAGATACTACCAACTGTCTACACGTTATAGGCACGACTAACAAAAATAAATGTTGAAATAAATAAACGAACGCTTACGATATAAATGTATATAAAATGTATTCATTGCTGTTATAGAATGAACTGATAAGATAAATATGTTTCGAGGAGTAAACGATGGTCATTAGAAAAATAAAGCAAAGCGAATCACTGTTACTAACTCTACAACGGAATATTGCTAGTGCTACTATCTATTCTATTGTTTTCCAATTTCTCTACTTACATATTCTCTCTCTCTCTTTCGTTTTAGTTCTGTTACTAAAATTTTCGAGGGATTTTATGAAAAGCATATATTATTTTATATATTATTATTATTAATATATATATATATATATAATATCAACCTTTTACGGTAAATGTTGGTCCAGTGAGAAGTTAGAACAACTGTTGATCCGCCTATTTTACGTGTTTACTCAGCTCCGCGTCGCGCAAACTGATATACTTTGATCCGTCCTTGATGCGCGTGTGACGTCGGTGGATCTGCACTTACAGGTTTTCAATAAACTCGTCAGCGATTTGACCAACATTTGTTGATCCATCAACGGTCGAAAAAATCATACTGAATATGATTGTCTATTACGACATAAAGGATGAAATTCTCGTGTATGGTTTCTTCAATAATAACAACAAACTTTTGCAGATTGATTTACTTTAAATTAAATTCCAAATTACAGAAACATATTTCGACCGCTCGTGCGGTTAGCAAGTTACGAAGTAATTTTTGTTGAGAAGTTTTTCACACACACCGCCACGAAACCGCGCCTGACCGAAGGCTGCAGGCAATACATTTACGCGGCACACGCTGCTAATTGATATTTATAAGTCGAGCCTAAACATCCTCCCACCCGTTGAAAGGCTTCTCTTTCAACAGTAAATCTTCGGCAGTAGGTAGCGGACACAGCTTGATTATAGGCCGACGTAGAACGCCTCTAGTGGTTTTCAAATCAGCCACTCTTGAAACTCCATCCGGACCAGGGAATAATCTAGTAACTCGTCCAAGGCGCCAACACAATGGAGGTACATGTTCTTCATGGATGAGCACGAGGTCTCCAATACTTAGGGATTTTGAGTTCGTCTTCCACTTCAGTCGTTGTTGTAGCTCGTGTATATATTCACGCTGCCAGCGTGACCAGAAATGCTGATGAATTTGTTGCAGTCGAGTGTATCGTTGCAGGTGACTTTCTTTCAAGTTTTCCAAGCTAGGTTCAGGCAGCGCCTTCAGCGGTCTTCCAATAAGGAAGTGCCCTGGGGACAAAGGGAGGTAGTCATCAGGAGATGAGGACAAAGGACACAAGGGGCGACTGTTCAAAACGGCCTCCACTTGTGCGAAAAGTGTAGATATTTCTTCAAAGGTAAGATGGGTATTTCCCATGACTCTTTTTATATGAAATTTTGCAGATTTGACTCCGGCTTCCCAGATGCCGCCAAAGTGAGGAGCGTGAGAAGGTGAGAACACGAATTTTATATGTTCATGAGTTGCAAATTCAGCTAAGTCCCTATTATGTAATTTTAGAAAAGCCCCTATATCTTTAGCAGCAGCTACAAAATTACCCCCGTTATCACAAAATATTTCATTAGGTTTGCCTCGACGAGCAATAAATCTGCGCAATGTCATCACAAATGCGTCCTTGGTAAGATCACAGACTGCTTCCAAATGAACGTACTTATAACGCAAGCACACAAATATGCAAAGATAACATTTGCTTACCCTTGCACCTTTACCCTTACGATTAATTATGTAGAAGGGTCCAGCGAAATCTATACCCACAGAATTGAATGGGAAATCTGCACTCACACGTTGTGATGGTAAGTCACCCATTTTAGGACAAAGAGTTTTGCCTCGGACACGACAACATCGCACGCAAGTGTGAACTGTGCGCCGAGCTAACCTTCTGCCATTTATCGGCCATACGGATTCCCTTATCATTGATAACAACAACTGCGGGCCAGCATGCATGTGCCGTAAATGTTCTCTTTCAAATAAAAGTTTTGTCAAATGATGGGACGAATCAAGTAGTATTGGATGTTTTTTATCAAAACTATAATGTGAAGAACTTATTCGTCCTCCAACTCTAATTAAATTGTTGTCGTCTAAAAAAGGTGACAAAGATAGTAATTTAGATTTAACATTTAAAGGTAAGTTCTTAGATAACGCTTTGTATTCACTAGAAAAACATTTATACTGAGCAACACGACATAGATAATGAAATGAGTCATCTAACTCATTAGCACTGAGAGCTAAAACCTGTTTGTTATGAACATTACGAACGTTAAAACAAAATCTTTTTACCCATGCGATTATTCTTATAATTTTGTTTAATTTACTATATTTTTCAACATCGATTAGCGGTTGCAGTGTGTCAGTGTTAAGGTAAGTATTCATTTCATTTTGATCAGATATGGTTTTATTATGTGTAACTAATGAATTTTGTGTTTTGTGAGTTTTTGTTTCAGATGCTGATTGCTCTGCTTGCTTCGTCGGGAGTAAGGGAGCAGGTAGAACGTTCTTAGGTGAGTATTTGGTTTTAATTGTAATCTTAGGTGTAGTTTTAGATTTAGATGTATTTTTAGTTTCAGGTACATTATTGATATCAATGGAATTTAGAATTGGCCAATCGTTTTCATTACTCATTAGATAATTTGGACCTGACCACCACAGTCTATTATTTATTATCTGATTGGCATTTATACCTCTAGAAATGAGATCGGCTGGATTCATGTCCGTGGGAACATATCGCCAGGAGGATGCGTCGGTGAGCTCGGTTATTTCAACCACCCTATTCGCGACAAATGTTTTGAGTTTAGTAGGATCACCTCTGAGCCATGCTAGCACTACGCTTGAATCGCACCAATGAACGATTCGTGACGGCTTGTAACGAATAGACTCAAGGACACCTTTGCATAGTTTAGCAGCCAACAACGCAGCACAAAGTTCCAATCGCGGTATTGTCATAGGGTTAATACGAGCTACCTTAGATTTAGCAGTTAATAATCGTACTGTGAAATCATGGGTGTTTTCCGTGCTTCTCATGTACACACATGCTCCGTATGCCTTCTCTGAAGCGTCACTGAATGAATGAAGTTCTATTAATTTCGGTGAATCGCATAACACTCTTCTAGGTATTTGTAAATTCAATAAACAGTTTAAATTACTCGCAAATTCTAACCACCTTTCCTGTATTTCCTTAGGGATAACTTGGTCCCAGTCTATTTTTTGCTGCCATAAATTTTGTAGTATCATTTTTGCTGTAATTATACATGGACTTAACAACCCTAAAGGATCGAATATCTTAAATGTATTTGATAATATGTATCTTTTTGTTATGATACCATGGTTGTGATAGGGTTGTATAGGAAAGTTTAAATTATCAGTTTTTGGCTCCCACCCTAAACCCAGCGTGCTTGACGCTTGACTTATAGTTAATTTATCTTGAGTATTTAGAGATGAATGTTTGAATAGATTTTTAGAATTAGTTTTGTATTTGCGTAAATTAAAACAAGCTGACTTTAGAGCGGAGGATATGGAATTTTGAATATTAATTAATTGTTTTTCATCATCACAACCAGTAATTAGGTCGTCGACATAAAAATCGTGTTGTATTATGTTTTTTATAGTTTCGTCCCCACACTCCTCGCCCACCTGCCACAGACAGCGAGTACTTAAATAGCTCGCACTTGTGGTACCATAAGTAAGAGTATTCATTTGCATCGTTCTGATGGGCAAAGACTCATCTTCTCTCCATAGAATTAATTGCAAGTTTCTACAAGATTCATCGACTCTCACTTGTCTGTACATTTTTTCAATGTCACCAGTAATTAAATATTTATATTGACGTGCTCTTATGAGTATGGAGAAAAGAGAATCCTGTATATTTGGGCCCACCATAAGAATGTCGTTGACAGATATTCCCGAGGAGGTGGGGACGGATCCATCAAATACGACACGGACCTTGGTTGATTCACTATTGTCCTTAAATACAGCATGGTGGCATAAGAAGTATGAGGGTAACGGCTTAATTTTAGGTGCTACAGACATGTGTCCTAGCTTTTCATATTCTTTCATAAAATCCACGTATTGAACCTTAAGTGTAGGATTCTTTCTAAAACGTGATTCTAGATTAAACAATCTTTTTTTTGCAGTATTATAGGATTCACCCAAGTTGCTTGGAGAACTATTTAGAGGTAATTTAACGTTAAATCGTCCGTCACTTAAACGGACCGTATTTTGTAAAAAATGCTTTTCACAAGCCCTTTCCCTTTCGCTGAGAATAGGTTTGCTTGGGAGTTCTTCAATCTCCCAGAATTTGGAAAGTAATTTATCAATGCAAGACTCTTGAATCTTGTTATTTTTTGTGATTATGCTATTGTTGCAATGTATGCTATTCAAATTATTTTTGTTTATCGGACCGGCTATTAACCAGCCAAACTTGGAATTTCGTAACTTTAGATTATCTGGGCCTATAGAAATTTGTTCATTTCCTAGGATATCCCAGAAAAGATCACACCCAATCAAGATATCAACTTGAGAAGGTTCATTAAAATTAGGATCGGCTAATTTTATGTGTTTAGGTATTTTCAATTTAATATTAACGCGGTCTTTAGGTAAATAACCAGTTAATTCATTCATGACAAGCATATTAAAAGTAACATCAAACTGTTTATAAATAGATTGCAATTTAACAATGCAGCTCTCCTCTACCCTATTAGATAAATGGTTTCCAATACCTATAATATTAATACTAGTTATTGGAATGGAATCAAGTGACAGTTTATCTCTTAAAGATTTTGTAATAAAACTGCCTTGGCTACCACAATCGAGCAGTGCACGCACTGTTTCATATTGATTATTATTAGGATTATGAACTTCAATTAAAGCAGTAGATAAGAGTACATTATTAAATTGATATTCCGATGAGTTAACGTTAATAGAATCCGATTCTGAATGTGCATGATTACTATTAATTGCCTGGCTAGGGTTATGTAGGAGACGATTATGTCTTTGTTTACAATCAGGACATGGTCCAAATCCACAAGCCTTTGCTGGATGACCCTGTTTAAGACAATTTGAACAAAGTTTATATTTATTTACATCTGCCCATTTTTCTTGTATAGTTTTGCCTTTGAAACTAGGGCATTCATATATTTTATGATTTTGACTGCAGATTATGCATACAAATGAGCTTGAATTGTCTATATTAGTAGCTGTTGAAGTCTTTATAAAACATTTTTGATATTTATCCTGTTTGTTATTCTGATTATTTTGATATTGTGAACCCTTTTGGTGGCTGTTATTTGTTTTATTCCTATCCAAAGCTTCAAGCACATCAGCACGATTTATCAAAACTTGTTTAAAGTTTTCTAAGGTTGGAACCTCATTACCAAGCTGGTTTCTAAATTCCTCCCATTTTAGAAGTGTATTATTGTCTAATTTTGAAGTTAAATTAAATATGACACACATATCCCAATTATCAGTCGGCATTCCTAAACTAGATAATGCTCTTAAGTTTTTTGTAACATGGTCAACTAAAAATCGCAATGACTTTACAGTTTCGCTGCTAAATGGACGTATGTTAAATAATGAATTCATGTGATGATCGATCAGCAGTCGTTTATTATCGTAACGATTACACAACAATTTCCAAGCTTCCTTGTAGTTTTCAGATGATACTTCAAGATTGGAAATTATGAGTGCCGCGTCCCCTTCAAGGTAAGATATCAAATAATGAAATTTATGTACCGGCGAGAGTTGCTTATTACGATCTACTAAGTTCAAAAAAGAGTCTCTGAACTCGAGCCACCTAAAATATGCACCGTCAAACTTTGCAATTTGTATACGTGGTAACCTGATACCAAAGTCGTGAGATTCAGATCGGGATTCATGACAGTCATGATTACACGATTGCATACAGCTGTCTAACAAACCCTTTGCAGCGGCAAGCACACTCACCAGCTCGACTTCAATTTTGTCCCTCTCCTCAAGCTCCAATAACAGGTTCTCACTATTTAAGACTTCAATCTGACCTTGCAACTCATCAAATCTAGCCGATAATTGTTCAAATCTACCAAGTTTAATTTTTAATTCAGCTATTTCCACATTTGTTAATGAGTCCGAAGACGATAATTTATCCAAAACGTTTTTAAACTTGGTGATTTGACCCTTAATTGAGCTACGCTTGACAGTCAATTCGCGTAATTTCTTTGAATCGGTTTCTTGCGACATTTTGTTTACAATATAATTTAGTTAAAGCAAAATATGCTAAGTAAACTATCAAGCAGAGTAACTCAACTACGTTTCAGCATAAAACAATAAGTTTATTAAGTTAAATAAATGAATCTCACGCCCCTCAATTCGACGTCACCGTCGACCAGGAAACCGGATCCACGCTGCCCAGCACAGAATGCAAGCTCTGCTCGTACCAATGGTGCTAGCGTGATGAACCGAGGTATCTGGAAAGTTCGGCGAATAATGTTAATAACTGATTGGGAACGTTACTTTATCGTTTCCTAGAATGGCATGAGAAGTACACGATGTCGGTAGATGAAAAAACGAATGAAAATTATTTTAAAATTACTAATTTAGGACGATTATTTAGATAAGTTTTATGCCAACTTGCTGATATGGAATAGTAATGATGGGCTTTAATGAAATACGCTAATATTATAGTGAATTAAGTAGATTACGCTTATGTTTGAACGAGTAAACTTTGACCTTGAATGCTTATTGCACAAGTGGAAGGCACGTCTTTCACACCTTTCAATAGGACTAAGGCTGATGATATGATTTAGGCAAGGCAATAGGCAAGTGGGTAAGAATGAGGAAGGAAGGGCACTTAACTTATGATGATCCGGTTCACATGAATGTTCTGCAATTGCTTTTTCTTCCGTACACCTGTGTCGATACTTTAGCTGCACCGATGCTTAGGTTTCAGGATATTCGTTGGTTTCAGCTTCACGACGGGAACTCGGCCTTTTGTGGTCTCGATGGATCACGCCACGCGCCGACTCAACGAACAATTTGTAGTAATTTAGTTTTTCGTGTCCTGTCACGGTCGCCAATTTTTATGTCTATTACGACATAAAGGATGAAATTCTCGTGTATGGTTTCTTCAATAATAACAACAAACTTTTGCAGATTGATTTACTTTAAATTAAATTCCAAATTACAGAAACATATTTCGACCGCTCGTGCGGTTAGCAAGTTACGAAGTAATTTTTGTTGAGAAGTTTTTCACACACACCGCCACGAAACCGCGCCTGACCGAAGGCTGCAGGCAATACATTTACGCGGCACACGCTGCTAATTGATATTTATAAGTCGAGCCTAAACAATGATTTCTTAGATCCAGAGTATATTTAACTTATATGCGACATTTACTTGGACTAAGTTGATCCGGAGCCAAAATTGACGAATAGGTACTCGAACACAAAGGGGCAACGTCGCGTTCTGCGAGTGACAGAGAACCCAGTTGACTATGTCGTCGTATTTTTACCGACTTCACAAGAAGGAGGAGGTACTATGTTCGGATGTGTGTTTTTTTTTTGTATGTTTGTTCATCGAATACTCCGCCAATTCTCGACGGATTTTCAAAATTATTTTTTGTTCGAAAGTAGATAGTTCTGAGGTGGTCCCACTGTCACCAAGTTAGGATCTGATGATGGGATCTTAGAGAAATCGAGGGAAACCCTCAAATTTTATAAGCTCACTTATTGTTTTTCGCATATTTTATGAAGGATCTTGTGTATTTGCGTATGGTTGTCACCATCTCAGGTAGCTGGGCTGATGATGGAAGGTACAACTCCTTAACAGTAAGAAGTTACTCGAACAGGCAAGGACTGTTTTAGTAAATTGTTTTGATGTTTGATAGGGCATTTGCCACATTTGGTCTTATGATCATCAAGTTATGACCTGATGCTGCAGTCAGGATAGTCTGCTGAGTACCTAACTCCTCGACAACTAACAGCAGATATATCGTGTTTAGGCTTATTGAAAAGGGCTCGATGTGTGGATAAACGTTCTGTTAATGAGGAACACCGAAGTACAAAGAGACCTGATGCTGAAGCCAGGAGCATCAGAAAAAGTACAAACCTTGAAATTACAGCACCGTAGTCGTGTTTGGGCTCATTTTAAACAGGACTAAATTTTAAGTTCAATGCAATGTTGACATAAGTCTGGCCTGATGCTGCAGCCAGGATTATCAGCATCTAGTCTAAAACTAATAAATACTTCTTAAAGTGAAATACTTTTGCGAGTTTTTCTTCTGCATAATTATCCTAACAAAGGTTGTCGGTAGTGGCTGGATGAGAGAAGCGGAGGACGGTGAACGTTGGCGCAAACTTGGGGAGGTCTACGTCCAGCAGTGAACTGCAATAAGCTGATGATGATTTATATAAACCTCAATCGTTGCATTTCACGCAAAGCCTTTTCGTCATGTGGTCTATTTAGCAATTTGGTAGGTTCCAAGTCGCATAATACAATGCCATCCAGCGTCTTTCCACGACTAAGTGTAACATAAACTTGGCCCTTAGCAAAATTTTTCTTGCCTAAGTCTATTATTAAAGTAACTTGAGCATTAATTGCTCTCGGAAATTATGATTTTGTAAAGTGGAGCTGATGATGAAGACCACAAAAGGCCATCGGAACTACTCAATGACAAATATTTCACGGGTTGCGATTCGATTACTTTAATATAGCTGCTAAGTAATTTATGCTCATTACAATGCGTATGGTGAAGTGGAGCTGATGGTGACTTCTCAATCAGCTCCAGTTCTCCTGGTTCTTACTAGGAGAACTCCTCAACTATTAACGTCCCTGCATCGGGAAAATCAATATTTTGTAAAAGGTGATATTAGGCTATTATAACTTAGATAAATTACAAACTGACCCGCTAAAAAGTGAAAAATAAAAACTTTTTTACAAAAAAAAAACAACCGACTTCCAAAACACTATTAAGTGAAAAATAACTATAAATTCGGAAGTCGGTGGCAAAAAACTAAAATACAAATCCAAAAACACCGACTTCCGAAATTAAAGTTATTTTTCACTTTATAGTGTTTTTGGAAGTCGTTTGTTTTTTTTTTCTAAAAAATATTTATTCGTTTAAGTAGTATTTCCTTAGTCAAAATATGTGGCTTGGCCATTTCGCTACATTCACATGAGCGTAAGATGAAAAACTCTCATACTGTTATGGACTTTTACTCCTGAAATTTAAACAACTCTACACCTTAGTCAAAATATATGGCTTGGCCGTTTCGTTACTACAAGAACTATTGTATTGGGTGGAGTGGAAAGGAGTGTCAGACTCTTACTGACTAAAACCCACCCGTGTTCCTTCCTTAGCCCTTTATGGTAACCCTTTCGGACAATCCCGCTGACACGGCAGGCTTCGGCCCTAAGGGGGCCCCTCCTCGATGCTGACCGCCCGCAGGCCCGCGCCTACGGTGGCCGGGAGTCGTCACGCGGCTCCCGACGCCCGGAGCGCCTCCCGCGGCAGCTGGGACGGGAGGCTCTCTCCCTGAGCCGTCCCGCCACCTCTTTCGCCAGCATAACTGCTTCGCAGAAGGAGGTGACTGCCTCCCACTCCCTCTCGACCCGGACCATGGCTTGCACCAGGGCCGGACGCGAGAGGTCGCCGCCGCTGCCGATCGCCTCTACGAGGACACGACGGTGCTCCGCCCAAGCGGGGCAGACCTCCACCGTGTCCTCTGGGCGATCCTGGCAATGGTGACGCCCGGGCGTTTTTTCCCGCCTGATGATGTGCAGGAACATCCCGAAACTTCCGTGTCCGGTGAGGACCTGCGTCAGGCGGTAGGTGAGGGCGCCGTGGCGCCTCTCTAGCCACTTCTCAAAGAGGGGTCTTATCGCCGCTGTCGCGGTGTGCCCTGCGCTGGGTTGCGACAGTCGCTCTTTCCATGCCGCCATGAGATCGCGCCGGAGATCCGTCCGCTCCGCAGCGATTTGCCGGGGAAGCGGAGTTTCCCCCCGGCGTAGTGTCTCCGCGCGCCACTCATGCAGGCGCGCGAGGACTATTGCCTCCAGATCCCATGGCGGCAGTCCGGCAAGGAGGCTTACCACCTCGTCCGAGATCGTGCGGCAGCCCCGGATAAGCCTTACGGCTACCACCTTTTGGAGCGCGTTCAGGTAGGCACCGCTACGACGACCCCACCCCGGAAAACCGCGTCCCCCGTCGTAAGGGCTTTCACGCGCATGATGGCGTCTACCGTCGAGCGCCCCTTGCGGAAGCCAAACTGGCTGTCCGCAAGATCCGGCCCCGTCCTCACCAGGTGCCCGACGAGGTGGCCCGCAATCACTCTCTCAAAGAGCTTGCCGACCTCGTCGAGCAGCACGATGGGCTAGTATGCGGACGGAGAGTCCGCAGGGCGCCCGGTCACTGCAGGGATGTCGTCGTCATCCGCGTGGTCCTCTTCGGGCACCGCAATTGGCGTAGCCATGGGCGGGGGAGTGTGCTCCCCCCGTGAAGGGAACAGAGCGCTCACCACCTACTCCACCAGCTGGGGGCGGAGACTGCGTCAGCGGGGGGGCCCAGGTGCGGCGTTTATTCCGCACCAGGATCTCTGTTCAGAGTCTCCACCATCTCCTCGCGGGCCACATCCTTGGCCCGCTGGATGGCCTCTTGGAGGTCGGTCTTCGCCGCTCTGTACCCCTCGTACAGCTCCGCCTCCATGGCTTCTGCATCCGGAGGGCGAATGCGGAGCCGCACAAGGGCTTCAAGGGCACTTTCAAGGGGGCGGCAAACATAGAAATCTCCTTATTGAACACATTGTTCTATATGGAACATTAACGCAAACGTTTGCAGGTTCAAACCACTTAGGGCTGGCTTTTCAATCGCCAGTTAACTTTTATCCGACGAATAAGTTTTTCATTGTGACAGTTTTTGTTTGGACAATCTGTTAAAACGTCACATTTAATCTTCAGGTAAAGTTATCTAATTATTGAAAAATTGGCCCTTAGATAGGTAATCTCTAAGAGGGTATTCCCCTGTTATGAATATAACCCTTCATTGTGCGTGGTCCGACACGCACATGGCCGTTTCTTTTTATGCACTTTCATAACAACTTAACCAACATCAAATTCCTCTCTAAAAGCCTAGTATAGTAGGCTAAAGACGGGGCGGCATTGTCAGTTTTGCACGCGGGCGGTGAAGCACCCAGGGGTGGGCCTGTACGGCCAAAGATACGAAACGGCAACGTCGCGGCTGCTTTCAGCCAATCCGATCGTTTGCTGTGCTCTGATTGGCTCATTTAAATCGGATCAACATTAATAAGGTGGATTTGTATATTGGATCAACTTTGGCGAACGCTAGTAAGCAGTACCGTGAGTGTTGATGTTGATCCGGTCGGAGCCACATTAGTTACCAGAAATGCATATTGGATCTACAAAGGGCGCCGGATCAACATGCATTTTTGGATCAACAAAGTACTCGCGTAAAGTCGCGTCAGATCAACATTTACCGTAAAGGGATATCTATTTATAGATAGAACTAAACAAACCTACAAACTCTGTTTTTATGGCATAACGGCTTTTTTCCGTTAATCTATGTCCCACTGCTGGGCAAAGGTCTCTCCCATATTTTTCCACTTTTCTTTGTGCTGTGCCTTCTCCTAAAGACTTTGACAATGATTAATAAAAAGTACCGTAGGTATGCAATAATTGTTTCGTTGTTTTATGGGAAACGTTAAGGAACAGACGAATAAAAGCTAATTTATCTCTGATGAGTCAACTATCAAGGTCTAATGATATCACTATTATAATTATATGAGAGGGCTCGTAGTTTAGTTTAATTAATAATTTAATATATTTTTTTTTTTTTACCTTCAACTTTAATTAAAACTGTTTGGAGCATTAAACGATGTCGACTAACAGTTAGAGGCAATAGATTGTTATTTTAAGTATGTAGGCAGGTAGGTAGGTATACCTGTTACTTTTAATTAATAATGTATATGTTACCGGAAATGTATGAAACCTAGGAACTTTACACAATTCCTAGGAAATATATGCAATTCCGAGCCTAGTTAGGAAACGTGTAAAATAATCTTTCAAAGATTCTTTAATACACACATTTCCTGTGAAATGTATATATTTCCTAGGAATTGTATGCAATTCCAAGATGATACTAGGAAATATATAAAAAGTAATGCTTTCTGTGACTTAAAGAAATAAAACACGTTTGTAAATTTCTCTAATCATAATAATGATTAAGCATAACATTCTAAAGCATAAATTTAGCACGCTGCATGTTTTATTTTCAACGACGTCGTCGACGACGTCGACGTCAGGTCGACGGAGCCCCGCTGCGCGGGGCTCCTATTTCTGTCTGTAGGGTTTAAAGGAACCTAACAAAACCGAACCTCGGGGTGCCCTTCGCTCGCTCTTGCATCCACGTCGTCTTACGTCGCACAACATATTGAATTTTTAAGGTTTCCGATTGCGATTTAGGAAATGTATAGATTTCCTAGGAAAAGTGCATATTAAAAAATATATCATAGATTTCCTATCTATTTTAGGAATTGTACACATTTCCTAGGAATTGTATAGAATGACGGATTGCACACTTTTCCGTTAACATATACACTATTTGCTGTTGGCGTGTCTACATATTGTATAATATTATACTAGCTGACCCGGCGAACTTCGTGCCGCCCCGGCAGCCGCTCTGCCCCCGCTTTTTAAATCTCTGATATCTTCTAAGATATTAATTTTAATGATATTATGCTGTAAAGCGCAAGCTTGATCGCCATGAAATGCACAACGTATTTAATGTATTTAATTGGATAAGGAATAATACTGTATTGTTTAAAATAGCTTGGTAAATAACCCATATTTGTTTCTTTTACACAGTAAAAGATTAAAATAATATCCACAGTAACGGGTTATCCAATATGAGATAAACATATAGGTACTATCCACGCCAAAAGTCCATAGGCAATTTTAAAACTAATTGCTTAACGTTTAGTTTGACTTACGACCTTCTTTTAATGAGTAATTTGACACACACATCCGCATATTACTCGAATAATCAAGCTTTTGAATATAGTTCCGTGTCATGTTCGTCTTGTTCACATAATTCGTAAAACTTTATGAGTATACCCACAGAAATCTAAATAAATAAATTAGGTATGGTAGACAGCTGATGCAGGTAACTTACGGCTCATTCACCGCGTCTAATAGAATGTTGTTCGTTCTTGGTTGGTTTTTGATATTGTGGGTTAGTGACGTGTGTTTAATCTATTATAATAGCTGTGTAATATTTCTTTTTGAAATGTAAGCTTTGAGATGAAAGCGGATATTATCGCGCAGCGTAAAAGTGGACTTAATATTATATCACAAATAATTGATGAAACCGGACTGACTGTGAGTATTATGATTTAATTATTTTATCTAACATTTAGCTAATTAAAGTTTAACTGCTGATCCTTGTAGTTATTTTATTAAACGTTTTATATTTACCATAGGGTCTAAATAGAAGAAAAAAAAAATATTTCCAAGAGTTTATTTATTTACTTTTGGAATGATGAATATAGCATTATGTATAAATTATAATATAATCATTTTGTAACATTTGAACTATTTTCAAAATAATTTTGTTTAAAAAAGTAATAAGTATCTACTTAATATTTTATAATTTTGCTAGTAGCCTTACAATATTCCTTTTTTGTTTTAGAGAAATTACCTACTGTGAGTCGGAGGGTCAAAAGATATAAGGAAGAGTTTAGTCAGTGAATAAGAAACAAGTGGTTTTAACCAACCAGTTACCTACCAGATGAAGTTGCATTGCAAGGAAATATGAAGATATATGTTTAAACATTACAGGATCCATACGCCAGCGTTTACTTGATAGCATGGATAATAATGGGGGTTATACAACGTATTAAGATATAAATTACAAATTGATTTTAGTAATATTAAAATATTATTGTGTCATATCCGTAATAAGGATTATTTTGAGGTTTATAGTTTCAATCTTCTTTTCAAAATGAATTTTGAAAATGAATACTTAAGCTATATCCGCAATCAAAGCACAATATTATTTTATTACTAAGATAGTTACAATATTTTAAGTCTAATGGTCGTAGCTCACTGATTACCTGCTTTACTTCAATAAATTGTTCTTTATGAGAAAATAAACTGTTTTAAAAGTTTATTTATCAAATTATAACGAATAAAATTTTTGAAATCACTTAAATTTTTTTTTATTTTTACCCCGCATATTTCAATAACAATATAATAACACAAATAAAACAAATATTACATTATTATTCTCGTGTATTAATTTATCGAATAATAAAAAAACCGGGCAAGAGCGAGTCGGACTCGCGCACCGAGGGTTCCGTAACATCCGAGTTTATGCATAAGGTTTATGTTTATGAAATTAAATGTTTTTTTTTTTATTTTTGAGTTGATTAAATGAATGGTAAATTGTGGTTTACGGTTTATGACGTATTAAAAAAAAACTACTTACTAGATCTCATTCAAACCAATTTTCGGTGGTAGTTTACATGGTAATGTACATCATATATTTTTTTTAGTTTTATCATTCTCTTATTTTAGAAGTTACAGGGGGGGGGGTCACATTTTACCACTTTGGAAATGTCTCTCGCGCAAACTATTCAGTTTAGAAAAAAATGATATTAGAAACCTCAATATCATTTTTGAAGACCTACCCATAGATACCCCACACGTATGGGTTTGATGAAAAAAAAAATTTTGAGTTTCGATTCTAAGTATGGGGAACCCTAAAATTTATTGTTTTTTTTTTTAATGAATTTTTGTGTGAAAATCTTAATGCGGTTCACAGAATACATCTACTTACCAAGTTTCAACAGTATAGTTCTTATAGTTTCGGAGAAAAGTGGCTGTGACATACGGACGGACAGACAGACAGACAGACAGACGGACAGACAGACAGACAGACAGACATGACGAATCTATAAGGGTTCCGTTTTTGCCATTTGGCTACGGAACCCTAAAAAAGATAAGATTATTGTTGTAAAGATAAATCAAAGTTCCATCTCGAGATTCGAACCCAGGCCTGCGTGTTTACTAATCCTATACGCTACTTTATCCGCTAGCAGTACTTGTTATGAAGTTGTGAATTTTAGCAGTGGTTTGAACCAACCAAGGTCATACGTAATTACGCCGCGCGTGTAAAAAAGCGATGACGCTATGTTTTGTTTCGTTTGACGTTAGCAAGTGTACACACACAGATGTAAATACGGGCCTGCGGCGCGGGCGCGGGGACGGCGCGAAGCATGTTCACAGAAAGGGAATTGCTCACTTTGTTAGGGTGATCTGGCTAAGCGTGGACAAGATCTTTATTAATAAATAACTTGCATTTCAAAAATTACTTATCTATAGGAAAGCAAATATTATAATAAAGTTGTAGCAAGATGCAAGAATATGCTTCAACTGGCATGTGAAAAATTGGAACCTTGCCGGGTAAAATCTTTGTAATAAGCTTATTCTTTTCTAAGCTGCCAGTAGTATTTTGATATAATCTGATTATTTACACATTATAGGGTTGTATTAGGGTGGTTAAAATAAAACTTATTGCAGTCCATTGCCGGATAACACTTCAATAAGCTGCAAAGTGTGTCTTCTGCGACGCATTACATCAAAGCCACAATTAACACATCGCATTGGTTCCTCATTGTCATTCGAATTACGTGTAGCAGAGGAGTCCAAGTTCGTGCCGTGGTTGTCATTTAAAGCCGGTTCGAAGTCCATAATAGCGCCAGGTTCAACGTGAGGTGCAGATTCAGTGTCCAAGGGCAGGGCCGGGTCATCGTGAGGAGCGGTATCGGAGTCCATGATAAGAAAAACAAACGTTCGAAGCAGCGAGAAAACAAAACAACATCCACAATCCACAGTGCACGAAAACAAAGCGAATGGTTTTTTCATTGTTTTGTTACAGTTGTCAGATGTCATTTCACTTGACGTTAGAGATGTTCGATATGTATCGATACTCAAGTGGGTCGGTAAAACAGGACTCGATTGATTTTCACATCGATTCAACTATATATACGATCCACTACAGTAAATTGATAAAGGTTGTTGTATGTGAAAGTTAAATGAGAATAAATGAAAATCTCTGGAAAAATACTATTAAGGCAGGCCGTTATTTTCCAAAAACACACTTCTCAATCACAACTGACATTGGTAAAATAGTTCGGGCAAAATCGGGACTCTGCTTTGTTTGTCTGTCTGTCTGTTTGTAAGAAATTGAATGGAATTAAAGGCGAACATATTAAAAAATATTAATGCGCTTTTATATCGATACTCGGATCGAAATGAGCCAATGCGAAGCAGAATATCGATACAAAGGCAACAGGATCGATCATCTCTATAAGCGATACAGTAGGAGTTGCCAGGAAAAAAATCTGACAATAATCGGTTCTATAAATAACCGATCTAATCTAAAAAAAATATATTACAATACTAATAACGTTTTCGATTGTTTTATTTTAAAACAATGTAAATGAGTATAATCTTCTCATACAATATTGACCGGTACTCATTTTGCATACAAACACTTTTTTTGCCATAATTGATTATTTAATCGATTACAGACTGAAATTGATGTTTTATTTCCGTGCTGGTAACACTGCGTCAAACATGGCTATGCTTTTTTTAACTATAGGATA
Organism: Mesoligia furuncula; assembly: GCA_916614155.1. NCBI lineage: Eukaryota > Metazoa > Arthropoda > Insecta > Lepidoptera > Noctuidae > Mesoligia > Mesoligia furuncula. The sequence continues at coordinate 24,129,658 of OU744806.1, forward strand.
CAATTTAAATACTCTTTATTTCGACTTTTTGTTCGTATACCTGGCTACTATGTGATGTGCAAAAATATTTTATTTAGAATAAAGAATATTGTTTAGTAAAAATAATTTTTACCGGGCATCTTGTCCACGCTTAGCCGAAACTGGTGATTCCCTTTCAACCATAGCATGCCTAAGCAGTATTGGAGCATACTGTACCATCGCGGACTTTTTATCGATATTTTTAACATATTATTATACAATTCCGTATTACATTATTTTGATCTATCTCGTAATAGGTTTAATCAGCGTTTGCAATGTAAGCGCACAAAAATATGTTTGTTACTACATCACATTACAAATCTTTGAATTTCTCGGCTTTTCTCTACTATAATATGCATGTATTATACATATAATCCTTCCTCTTGATTCACTCTATCTATTGCTGACAACTGCATTCAAATCAGTTGCGCAGTTTAAAAGATCTTAGTTAACAGGGAGCGGGAACGTCTTTGTTTTATACTCTGTAAAGAAAATTGCACGATTTATGATGCAAAGCATTAGAGAGTGCTTTACTATCGAAAAAAAAAATTTGCCACCTTTCTGCAACTGTTTCTATTGTTATATGTACTCCTGCTAGTACACAGAACCCATTTCATTTATAAACCATTGTATATATAATTTAATGGAGATTAATTCTGTACAAAAATTGATTTAATGCAGTAGAAACGAAAAAAAAACATCAAAATATTTCTTAAAAAAATTCCCATCTATCAAGTGTGACACCTGAAAACATTGTAGCTTGCGAAAAAATCAATTAATGGAGTCAATTTTTTTTTATAGATTCTATTCACTTTACTTAACATACTAACTTAGGAACTTAGTTTAATTATAATTAATCAAATTAGTTTAATTATAATTAATATTTATGGTTTTATGTACGATCAAATGAGCATTAAGAGTCGTGCACTTTTGAATTTTCCAATTATTAATTTTTTTATATTTAGAAAGATATTTTTCTATGTAGAGCATAAAAAATAACATCATCTCGAAGTTAAATTGCATAACTCTAATTGACAATAACAATGGCAAATTATAACATATATTGTCAACAAAAACATAATTAAAATTGTAAACAAACAATTACTCTTTAGAATTACTTAATCAAAAAGGGAAAACCTTGTTTTGACGTTTTGTTATTGTCAGCAGTTTAGATCACCGGACATGTTAACCGCTTATCTTTTTAGCAATTCGTCAACGATATAATAATATTGGAAACTTAATTTTAATAGTGTACACATTTTGAGAGCTAAGTAAAAGGTCACTGGTAGGTATTGAGAAAAGCAAGATCATTGCTGAATGTATTGAATAGAAGGGGACCCAGATTGGAGCGTCAGAACCCTGGAGTATCCCAGATTCGGCATAATACTGACCAGACCAGTCTGATTGGTAGCAATTACATACCTATTTCAGTCTTTCTCTTCGACAAATATATCTTAAACAAAGCGAAAAAAGGACCATGATTAGCATACAATTCTAGCTTTTGATGGCTCACTTAATCAAAAGCCGGAAAAGTCACAGCATCAACATAATACTGGAAAATAGTACTGTCTAGTCTAGGAAGGCCAAAAAATAATCAAAATAGTTCCATAAAGTAAATAAAATTACTCTTTGAATTAACATGATATAGCATGTTTTTATAGCTAACTGTTGGTGGCCAACAGTTAACTAGCGGCTTTGTCTGCGTGTATTTTATTTTCATAAATTTTCAACCTAACTGTCTAATTTTACAACGAGGATCTGACAACCCACCACCTGATCCATCTGATGTCCTACTCCAGGCCCCGGGCTAGCCATCTGTCAATATCATAACATTCGGTTTACTGGTTTGGGCGTGAAAAGGTAACATACCTACAGACAGACATAGTTTAGTTCTTTTGCATTTATAATATTAGTATGGATGTAAGAATTGATTTAACATGCATGGTGCAGACCAACATTTAACAGTTCCCCAGCTTTGCCATACATGGTTAACAGTCGATAACGCTTCACTCACTGGTCTTTTGATAAAACCAGCCAATGGTAGTAAAAACTGGATGGCTTTATAAGACGATAAAAAATATATCTCAGTTCAGAATGTGGTTTTGGCCAAAATGCTATCAGTTACCAACAAAATCTCGTAAAAAAATCTCAAACACAAAACATTTACTAGAATGAACGCATACGAGCACTTTCCGACTATCAAGGATTCGGACAGTCAGAAAGATGGAGCTAGTTCCCCATTTCAAAGCGTAGTATATCCCTAAATAGAGAAGAACAAGCAAGAAACTCCATGGACACTCTTTTAAATTAAATAAAAACAGTAACGGGTTTTACAACAAAATTCCCAATTATCGTGTTTACAAGTAATGTGCAGTCAGTAGTAGGTATCTAGGGAAACGTTACAGATAAGTATAGAGGTTAAATCATTTTAAATATTAATGTTAATTTCAACAAAGGTCAGTTCATCTAAACCAACGCAACCATTAACACGTTAACTTTCCGCGAAGTAGACACAATAGTTAAACAATCAGACAGACTATATTATGTGTGGTCCGTGGGTCTGAGGCTGTATATTTTATATTTTGTTATTATCTAAATTGAGTGCAATAATCAGCTGTACACCTGCATCATAAGCGTATGCTTTCTCGTAAATTGAAAGGTGTAAAGAGTTCATAAAAAGTGTTTTAAGTGTGATCTAGAAAATATATCTGACCGACTAACTAACGAAGATCAAAATGAAAGGAGAAATTCCAGTTTTTAAAAGATGTTGTTGCTGTCTGCCTATACGATATGGCTTGCTCGCGTGGGGATATTTCAAATTGGTGAGTATATTAGCTGATTATCAATGTAGGCATAAGAAACCAACTTTACGACGTATATACTAACTATCGTTCTTATGTTTCAGACAGCAAATGCAATTCTCGTCTCAATATTGACATGTTCAATAATACAAACAGCCGATTTCAGCGAGATATATGTAGAACTGATTGTAACAATTATTGCAATTGTTATTTTCATTACGGATTTCGTAGTGACTATAGTTTTCATCGTTGGAGGACATAAGGTGAGATTTGAATTCTAATGTAAACGTATCTATATAAAGTTGAGGGCTTGAGGAAATGAAGAATCATTGAGTGAAGGTCCCTAATCGGCAAATCCAAAATCTTGAAATGAGATGCCAGCTATATGAACCGACGACCTAAGAAAAGTGGCTCAGAAAAGCTGAATGTGGAAAGTGGAGAATGGGCTGTTGAGGTGCACTTGAAAGAGGCCTTTGTCCTGTCCAGTTCATGGGATGACGTAAAGTGGATGCGTTGATCGCTCCTATGTCATTATTGGAAGGCTAATGTTAAGCGATTATTTGTTTTATGAAAATACTAGCTTCTACCCGCGACTTCGTCGGCGTGAAATTTCACCCTCTTACGAGGTGGAATTTCGAAAAACCCTTTCTTAGTGGATACCTATTCTTCACAAAGAACACACCCTCAAAATTCCATGTCTCTATTTAGGCTGTGCGTTGGAATATCAGTCAGTCAGGACTTTGAATTTTATACATGAGATAAAAACTAGTCATGGCAGTCTTATCTCATCCTTGTAACAAAAGCTAATAAATATTTTTGTTTTGCAGAAAAACGTGAACCTGATAAGAGTATTCCATTTCTTCAGCATAGGGATGTGGGTCATAACTTGTGTGTTGACTGCCTTAAGCCTCGTTACAGCAATACAGTTTTTAATGGCATACAACTTGCGTTATTGGGTGAGAGTTATGATGCCATTGTCAATTTCTTTCGTCATATTAGGTGAGCATATATTTTTGTTTTTAAAATACTATAATTTCTTCAAAAAATAAAGAAAACCTATTGTTAACTACTATGAGAGTATAACATAACACCTGAAATACCTGGAGGGTTAGACAGAGGTGTAGAGGTGTAACTATAGAACACACATATTTCGCCAGTTACGTTTAAATCCCACGTAATAGGGGGCGAGCCTACAACAACAACAACAACATTGTTCACTCAATCATTGTTCATTGGTCAACATTGTTCACTTGGCAACTATTAACAGAAGCTAGGATACAATTATAAAAACTACAAAACGAGAGGTGTCATTAGGACAGGTTGGAACGAAGTTCCTTTCGCTGTTTGACCATCTTTGTCAACATGTTACACTTTTTTTCGTCTAGCTCTCATTCGCGTGTGTGTAGAGTATAACGTGCTATAATGAACTTCCCAACGTCTTTGTTTTCTAGCTGTGCAGAGTTATTTCCTTATCCTACTGAGGAGTGAGATCATTAAACTGAGGAACAACTTTTTTTTTTTTTTTTTTTTTTTTTTTTTTTTTTTTTTTTTTTTTTTTTTTTTTTTTTTTCGCGTGGGTAGTTGTAACAGTTAAACAAAGAAAAAATTGCTCCTAATTATTATTCAATATTATTTATTAGAAACACTATTTATAATTATTTATGCCATATTTTAAAAGTTCATAGTTAGTACCTGCTGGTGTAGCGTTATCTTCTCACAATTCCTCTCTTACCAACTACTATCATATCACTATTCACTTCATTTATTTTCTTCACAATGGATTCTCTAACAAGCACTCTGATTGACTTGAAGGAGTTGTTTCACACGAAGATGTCCGCCTTTGAAGAAGAACTACAGAAGGCCCCTCCGTCACCTGTCACAACCTCTAGCCTGGCTGCAGAGTTTAAGATCTTCCGGTCATTCATAACGCAGGCGCTCAACAGTGTTCAGCAGCAGGTGGAGCTACTAGCTCGTAGTGTCGACCAAATGGAGATGCGGGGCCGAAGAAGGATCTTGCTGTTGCATGGTGTTGATGAGGAGCAGAAGGAGGACACTGCCAAGGTAATCACAGAGGTGATTACTAGTAAGTTACAACTGAGTGACTTCACAGTTGCGGACATTAGCCGATGCCATAGGATGGGACGAGCTGTTGCTAATAAAACCAGGCCTATTTTGTTCAAGGTTGGTACTCTTGCACTCAGGGATAAGATATGGTTTTCGAAAGCCAAACTAAAGGCAACTGGCGTGACCATGTCCGAATTCTTAACCAAAGGTCGGCATGATGTGTTTTTGGCTGCGAGGGAGAGATGCGGTGTCTCCAAGAGCTGGACTAAGGCAGGCTGTGTGTATGTCCTTGGTCCCAACGATACGCGCCATCGGATTGAGACCCTCGCTGAATTGGACAGGATCGCACCGAATCCCAGTGAGCCCGAGCATCGTGAACCTGAATCGGCTGCATCAGTATCAGCTGTGCCGGCTGTCCCGGTTGTTGCTGCTGCGAAAACGGCTAGGTTGAAGCGTTCTGCTGCTTTGAGGAAGTGATGTCATAGTGTATGTTTTCTTCAAAGTCCGGGTAACATAGTGTTTATGTTTATACCTTCCGTTTATTTTTAATGTGGTTCAAAAATTACACTGATGTAGTTCAACAATTTGTTCAGTCCTGATTTGTTTGACAATTGACATAACTGACAAACTAATGTCACATTATTCTTGTTACTGACAGCCTCCGCGTTCCGAATTGCGTCGGGGGCGATTGTATCGCGTATCCGACCAACGCGCAACATCACAAATAGTACTTAATAGTCCTTATATTTTATGAATATTAAATTTGGTCGGATTAGCGGTATAGTCGCTTTTGGCGTAGTTCGGAGCTAAGGGAGTGTCAGTCAACAGACATGTCAGTTCCCATCGGTGCGTTCCGTTTCACAAAATTGTGCAATAACAGACTGGAGACTAGCAAAGTTTTATTATTTTTGTTGAATGTTCTACTTATAATTTCTTTTTTTTTCTTAATGTTTCCCTCTCAAATGTTTTACATTTTGTTTTGCCTATATATATATATATAATATTCTTCTTCCTTTACTCAATGTTGCCCGGACTACTACGTAAGTCATTAGTTTTTTGTTTTTAATTTTTAGATTAACAACGCAACCGGCAGGTGGACTAGATATTTGGTTAACGTTTATATTAGTTAGGATTTTGTTTTTGTATTTATTATAATATATATTATTTTTATTATATTAGTTATATATTTATGTCTATCGATGAAAGCAATGATAGTAATAGTTTTTTCTCTTTAACAAGCAACGACGACAGTTTCGTAAGTGTTCCTTCTCTTGCAGACAGTCTTACAGCGCAGTTTTCCGATGTTCCCAAGAATTTTAACGTTATACATATTAACGCTCAGAGCATTCCGGCTCATTTCCATGATATGCTGGCAAGCTTTGACTGTAAAAACATACATGCTATCCTTATTTCCGAGTCATGGCTTAAACCTTGTCTCCCTTCAACTAGTTACTCCCTTCCCGGTTTCCAGCTTATAAGGAACGACCGGTCGGTTGGTGCTGGTGGTGGTGTTGCCATATATCTTCGCACACATATTCCCTTCTCAGTTGTCAATGTGTCGGCGCAGCCACCGCCATCAGGTGCTGGTGAACATCTGTTTCTTGAAGTGGAACTACACCATTCAAAACTACTTCTTGGCGTCTACTACTGTCCCTCTTTACGTGTTAATTTCTTTTCATCTTTTGAAAATCTATTAGAAATGTTGATCCCTTCTTACAGTCATAGTATAATCATGGGTGACTTTAATACTTGTCTTCTGAAAAAAGACCATCGCTCTTCTTCTCTGACTAATATTTCGGCTTCCAGTAATCTTTCTATTCTTCCACTGAGTGCCACTCACCATTTTCCTAACTCTACTCCTTCGCTTCTTGACTTGATTCTTGTTTCCTCTCCTGATCGCGTCGCTAAGCATGGTCAATGCTCAGCCGATGCCTTTTCCTATCATGACCTGATCTATCTCTCATATAAAATTCGACCGCCTAAGGCGAAAGCAAAGATACTTATGCAACGCAATTTCGGTGGTATGAATGTTGACGATCTTTGCAAGGATGCCAACAATATAGATTGGTCTGCTTTATTTGCGTCTGAATCTGTCGACGAGCAAGTTAACATTTTTGCGGCTAAACTTATAGAGCTTTATGATCATCACGCACCTGTTCGAGCTGTTAAGGTTAGACATTTGCCGGCGCCGTGGCTCACAGATGACATTAAAGCAATAATGCACAAAAAAGTGACGGCAAAGTCTAAGTTTAAACGTAGGCCTAATGACGCTAACAGGGAAAGATATGTCTCAATCCGTACTCATTGCAATAAGGTGTGTAGGAATGCTAATCGCCATCACATTCATACTTCTGTCCAAAATGGGGACGCATCCAAAGTTTGGAAATTTCTTAGATCATTGGGGGTCGGTAAAACCCGACAAGAGGCAATCCCAAAAGATTTAGACATTGATGCAATGAACAATCATTTTACTGCTTCGTCCGATTTTGATAGGACAATAAAATTTAATACATTGCGTTATCTTTCATCTCTTCCGACTCCCAGTTATTCTCCATTTGTTTTTGGTCAATTCTCCGCATGTGATGTTAAGAAGAGCATACTATCGATTACTTCCAATGCAGTAGGAAGTGACTGTATCAGCCGTAATATGTTAGTCCCTGTGCTGGATATAATCCTTCCCGTCATTTGTCATATCCTCAATTTTTCTGCATCAAGTGGTGTCTTTCCATGTTCATGGAAAGATGCTCAAGTAATTCCATTACCTAAAAAAGCTAATCCGTCATCCTTTTCTGAATATCGTCCAATATCCGTCTTACCCTTTCTATCCAAAGTCCTTGAACGGTTAATCCACGATCAAATAAACACTTTCCTCTCCAAAAATAATCTCCTTAACCCATTCCAGTCTGGCTTCCGTCCTGGTCATAGTACCACCACAGCGCTTCTGAATATTACGGATGATATAAGGTCAGCCATGGAAAACGGTAATCTAACGGTCTTAGCTTTACTAGATTTCAGTAATGCTTTTAATACTGTTGATTTCGATGTTTTGCTTGGTATTCTATGCTCTCTTAATATATCTCCATCGGTAATTGACTGGTTTCGTAGTTACCTGTTCGGTCGCCGGCAACGTATTTGCATCGGAGAGACATTGTCTTCCTGGAGTAATACTTCTGCCGGTGTACCACAGGGTGGCGTTCTTTCCCCTTTACTTTTCGCAGTTTTTATTAACTCAATCTCCGACGAACTAATTTCTTCCTACCACCTTTATGCAGATGACTTACAAATCTACGCGCGAGCTCCTCTAGGAAATCTGTCCGAGGCTATCTTAGTGATTAATCGCGATCTGGCCCGTATATGCGACTGGAGCAAGAGGTATGGACTTATGGTCAACCCCATAAAGACGCAGGTTGTGGTGGTTGGCAGTTCTAGGACGGTCTCGAGGATTGATTGGACGACTCTTCCCCAAGTTTCTTTTGATAATTCGATTATTCCCTTCAGCGATAAAGTTAAAAACTTGGGGATATTCATTGACAAGAACTTTTCTTGGACTGCCCAACTACAGGAAGTTAGCCGCAAGCTATTTGCATCCGCTGCATCTTTGAAGAGACTGCGTAATTTTCTACCAATTGCCACCAAGATTGCGCTTGCACAATCACTTCTTCTACCCATTCTTGATTATGCTGATGCCAGCTATCTTGACCTTACCCAAGACCAACTCGATAAACTTGAGCGGCTTCAAAATGTCTGTATAAGGTTCATATTCGGTTTGCGCAAATATGACCATGTTTCCGAATTTCGTGTGAAGCTCAAGTGGTTACCAATTCGCCTTCGCCGGAATGCTCATATACTTTCCCTACTGTATAATGTGCTCTTTTCCCCTTTCACCCCTCTCTATCTTAAAAAACGTTTTCAGTATCTTTGCGACTCCCACACGAAGTTTTTGAGATCATCGGATAATTTAAAGCTTAAAATGCCAATGCATTCTACAACTTTTTTCGACAAATCCTTCTCTGTTCAGGCCGCTCGTTTATGGAATGCATTGCCAGTTCAAATAAAACGCGCGCAATCGTTAGCTGTATTTAAGAGACTTGTGAAGGAACATTACTTGTTGTTGTGAACTTGTTTTCGTAGCTGCAATAATCTATAGTCATCATTTATTTTCGTTGTTTATATGTATATTTAGTACTTATGTATTTATTTATATATCTATTATACAGCATTATACAACATGTCCCAAAATTCAACGATAAGCCAGCACCGGAGGATAGACCTGCCCATGACTACTCGGGGAAAAAAAGAAAAAAAATATATATCTCTTTTTTTTTGAAGTTATAAAAAAAAAGAAGAAATTCTTAAAAAAGTGAGACCTTTTATGATATTTTTCACTACCATGACCACACTTTTTTAAATATTTCTGTTATTTTTTTTTATAGGCAACCTGAATAGCACTGCTATCTACCACAATTCTTAAAAAATCCAGAATACCTCTAGTTTTTTCACGTAAATTAATGAAACTTAATTTATTCCCTAAATTTTTTGAAGATTTTTACTTTTAATCAACTTTAACTCATCGTGGTGTAAAAAAAAAGTATGAACACTACTATGGCAAGTTTTTTTATAAATTGACGCAACTAATCAAGATTCCAAAATGGTATAATACTCTAGGAAAATCAACCACAAAAAAATTATATCCATACTAGTTCAAAACAAGAACCAAATTCCTTAAATTATAGTTGACAGTAATCACTTTCACTGCGTGCCCAAAATGGGTTCTTGTTACAATTTCTAGGAATTTGAGTGGGGCATACATACCTTAGAAGTTAGAGAGAGATAGATAGATAGAGATATTTACGTTAAAAAGAGACAACAACAGGGCAGGTAGTGGGTTCTTGTTACAATTTCTAGGAATTTGAATGGGGCATACATACCTTAGAAGTTAGAGAGAGATAGATAGACAGAGATATTTACGTTAAAAAGAGACAACAACAGGGCAGGTAGAGAAGCTGTTATTATTCTCAGAGCAAGTCAGTTCAGTACGCTCTGCTCCTTTGTTTACTGCGCACCGTTCCGTATTCAACTGACGTGGCTCTCGTACGTACTAACGACTTTTGGCTTGGCTTTTTGGACTGGAATCGATCTGCAAACTGAACTGACCTGGCATTATCTTGGACTACGATTGTGTGTTTTGTGACTACGATTGTGAGTTTTGTGATTTGGAGTTCTGGCGCATTTTGGACTGTTTAACGATCAACATGCCGCAACCATACACACCACAGGAATACGCAAATATGCACCTCATCTATGGAGAAACCCGATGCAATGCTAACGCTGCTAGCAGACTGTATCGAGAAAGGTACCCAAATGCTCAAAGATATCCTGATTATCGAGTGTTTATTAATGTGCATCAAGCGTTTTCGGAGGGTCGTATGCCATCCAGTAGGAGAAACGCTGGAAGACCTAGTTCGGATCGTGATGAAGAAGTTCTCAATGAGATAGAAAATGATTCGACTACTTCGGTACGCGCCATAGAAGAAGCTACAGGAATCCCGAAAAGTTCTGCACATCGAATTTTACAACGTCACAAGCTTCACCCATATCATTACAGGCGTGTGCAGACGTTGTTACCGCGGGACTATCCATTAAGAGTCACATTTTGCCGTGTGATGCTGCAAAGGCACAGGGAAGATCCCCAATTCCTGGACAAAATTCTATGGTCGGATGAAACAACATGCAAGAAAGATGGATATTTAAATCTACACAACCTACATAGTTGGAGCAATGAAAATCCGCACTTGATGAGACAAGACAGATCCCAATATCAATTCAAGGTTAACTTATGGACCGGCATATTAAATGGAAAAGTAATTGGGCCCTTTGAGTTACAAGGAAACTTAGATGGCAATAGTTATTTAAACTTTTTACAAAATGACTTGCAAGAATTGCTAGACGACGTGCCCTTAAATGATCTCCAAAACATGTGGCTCCAAAATGATGGTTGCCCAGCACACTATGCCCGCCCTGTGCGAGAATATTTAAATCAAGAGTATCCAGGGCGTTGGATCGGGCGACTTGGTCCTATCTTATGGCCACCTCGTTCACCCGATTTGAACCCCCTGGACTTCTTCTATTGGGGTTGTCTTAAAGACAGGGTCTACTCAAAACCCATTGCGTCATTGGACGAGCTTCGTCGAAATATCAGTCAGGCTGCGGATCATATTAATCGCAGAAGATATGCAAGACAAATAAAACGGTCATTTTTAAGGCGATGTCGTGCATGTATTATTGCTGGTGGCAAACAATTTGAACATTGGTTATAATGTTAATAAATTACATGAGAAATTGTTTGACCATTTATTTAAATATTAAACATTTTCCAAGAACTAATACTTTTTATTACCAGACCGTCATTTGGCCCCTGTTTAGAAATAATAGGAACATTTTTTTTTTTAACTTGTTTGCCTAGAGTATTATACCATTTTGGAATCTTGATTAGTTGCGTCAATTTATAAAAAAACTTGCCATAGTAGTGTTCATACTTTTTTTTTACACCACGATGAGTTAAAGTTGATTAAAAGTAAAAATCTTCAAAAAATTTAGGGAATAAATTAAGTTTCATTAATTTACGTGAAAAAACTAGAGGTATTCTGGATTTTTTAAGAATTGTGGTAGATAGCAGTGCTATTCAGGTTGCCTATAAAAAAAAATAACAGAAATATTTAAAAAAGTGTGGTCATGGTAGTGAAAAATATCATAAAAGGTCTCACTTTTTTAAGAATTTCTTCTTTTTTTTTATAACTTCAAAAAAAAAGAGATATATATTTTTTTTCTTTTTTTCCCCGAGTAGTCATGGGCAGGTCTATCCTCCGGTGCTGGCTTATCGTTGAATTTTGGGACATGTTGTATATGTATATATATATATCTATGTATATATTATAGTATATTATTTTGCACCACTGACAACCCCATTTTTTATATCCACGCAATCACTGTCCATTCCAAGGTTGCCTGGAAGAGATCGCAGAAAGCGATAAGGCCGCCCATTGTATGTTTTGTATTAATAATTGTATTTTTTTGTTATGTATTTTCTGGTGTACAATAAAGTATATATAAATAAATAAATAAACAACGGCGAGATAAGATTTGTGAACAATGCGGTTGAAGCAGAATGTACCACGACATGTGAAGAAAAGGTAGTTGGGGAGGAGACGGTGCAGGAAGTCGTAATTAACTAAAGAGGAAACAGAAGCTCGACGCGCGAAAATGAAAACTTTTTCTCTGAATCTACTTATTATTATTTTGATATTTCCTTCAAAGTGGCTACAAACCCAATAATTGTAATAATAACATACGCACACAATGCATCACATCTCGCCTGCATCGCAATAATATTAGAATATTATACAGTTCGATATACCGTCAACATAAAGGCCACGTTTACGCCAAACGTATAGTCAAATTGCCGATTGTGAGCCGGCTCACTGTAAGCCCCCGTGTGGACACTGAACGTCAAGCCATAAGCGACGATGAGGACTTGGACAGGGAGTGTAGAGCGCTGTCGGTCAGAGCGAACATAATAGCCCATCACTTCATCACTATAAACGTGCTGCTATTAGGCTCAATATACGCAAAGATCATTCAACGCCCTGCGCGTCCAATATAACAATGCGTTCAGGGCATTTTGTTGGGGCTGCCGCGCTGGTGCAGTGCGTCGGGCATGTTTGCGGACGGACACATTGACGGGTTCCACGCCGTACTCCGCAAGCGATGCGCCCGCCGGTGTGGGCGGGCGCTCGGCAGGTTGCGCGCCAGCACCAACGGCATCCTGGCTGTTATTGCGGATAGGCTGGACACGCGTTACGTCCAGCACTGGGTTAGTACTCACATTAGGTACTTAATAAGTACCTAATTATCTAATCTAATCTATCTAAAAAGCCTGTATTGTCCCACTGGCCTCCCTCGCTCTTTTCCACACAATTCTGTCTCATGTGAGTGCCGGCCAGTCCCTACGGTAGGAGTCAAGCTCGTCCCGCCATCTTCGTCTTGGCCTGCCGCGATGTAGGCGTCGTGCGTTTAGTGGGAATTATAATATTTTTTTTTACTCCTAACTAGTTTCATAAGTTTTACTCAAATAACATTCTATGGATTTATAAGTCTGAACTAAAAGTTTATATATATTTTTTTTTATACGAAAATGTATGGAGAAGTAGTAAACTGCATAACATGCGCTTGCGCTCACAGTTGTCGGCTTTTTTTTTTCGGATGGGAAATATCAAATGACTCCTCCCGCTCTGGGTGGAGCGGAAGGGAGTGTCAGACTCTTACTGACTAAAACCTACCCGTGTTCCTTCCTTAGCCCTTTATGTTCCGGGCCAGCGGTAACCCTTTCGGACAATCCCGCTGACCTGGCAAGCTTCGACCCTAAGGAAGAGGGGACCCCTCTTCGATGCTGACATCTCTTTGAGGCGCGCGTGGAACACGTACCTACCCGCAGTCCGGCAACGTACGCGCCGTCCGGGAGCGTACGCGCCATCCGGCACACTGTCGTTGGTTGACAATATGTTTGGTGTGATCGCGGCGTATAATTATGTGCTGTCTTCGTTCAGCTAGGAATACCTACCTAATGTGGTTTTGCCAAAATGAAGGTGACAAGTAGCGGGCTTTACAACGAAATTCCCGCCCGTAATTATCTTTGCAATTAATGTGTAGCTGGATAAATGATTAAAAAGATTAAGTTAATAAAAATATTTGTGTTATTACCTGTAATCGCCAGTGGAACAGGGCGTGCGATTCTGTATACAAATGTATTCCTCTTTTTCTTCCTGAACAATGCCTCTAGAGCAATTTTTTTTTATAAAATTAAGGTCTGCTGTAAACACGTTCCTGACATATGTTCTTTTTTTCAGCAACGAATTATTAAAGAAAATATGACCCTCTAAAAATTACAAAAAATACCATATTTTTACCGCCGTAATTAGAGGACTACCAGACAAATTAGAAAAGTTTTTAACATTAAAAAAAATGTTAGGAACCTAAACATACTCTTTCATAAAATGTTAATGTAAAAATAATTGAATCGGCTCAGTGTTCGAGGAGAAAAAGGGGAATACGAAACGTCGATCTCGTCAAAATTTTTGTGATAATTTCGTTCTGAGCTGCAGCTGTCCTTATCACACACTATGTGGCACTAGTTTATGTTAACTAGCTTAACTTAACTCGCTAGCTAGCTCGTGTTATTTAATTTTCAAAAATTCTTAAATGTTCTCAAAGTTCAGTGTATTTTGTGTTAGTAGTAAAATATTTATATTTATAAGTAATATGATAATATTTACATGATCTATGCATTAGCATAGATCATATAAATGTACATATTATTATTATTTTAAATACGAGTATTAACTCGTATTTAAAATAATAATAATATGTACATTTATATGAAAAAATAAGCAAAATAATCATAGGGCATCAAAAAATTCGTCCGCATCGCTGTCAATAGGAACAGTGCCCAAAAGGCTGGCAGCATTACCACGTTGTATGTTAGTAGTGAGGAAAATACATTATAATAATTGCTGTCAAGAATCAGTGTTATAGCGGGAACAAAATTTATTGTGCTTACATTATATTAGTGTTAAAGTGTCAATATATTAGTGTTAAAGTGTCAATATATTAGTGTTAAAGTGTCAATATCGGCTAATGTGCTTACACGATCTGCATTTTAATTCTTCATTGGGACGTTTTATCGAATACAGTGACTTTATTATTGATTTTTGTGCCAACGGTTTGCTTTCAAATTCTGCCGTATCATTCTATATGTAATAAAGCTTCTATTCAACCTAATTTGTAGCAGCACAGGACTCAGTTATGTAGCATCTGTGTAACTCGCGCTGTTGATTGACTAATTGATGGATTGATCTTCATAGAACTATTATCGTCATGCATAATTAGATAGGCGGCGCAACGTGCATCTTGTTACATCCAGGCTGTACTCATCACCACAGAGCATGTAATGCTCATCACTGCCGTGAATCGACCGAGCGATCTATCAATAAGTTTTCTAGTTCTCGCGTCAGGTGGCCCACTTCTACTTTCCTTGCCTAATAACATTTTACTCAACTATTTGAATATTCAAGATGAACTGTAACGGATATAACAATGTGCTAGCATCTGATACTGGTTACCTGATGTGTAATTTGTGCGAGGGTAGATATCATCATGAGTGCCTTTTTTTTTTTTTTTTTTTTTTTGCGGTTGGGAAATCATCAAATGACTCCACCCGCTCTGGGTGGAGCGGAAGGGAGTGTCAGACTCTTACTGACTAAAACCCACCCGTGTTCCTTCCTTAGCCCTTTATGTTCCAGGCCAGCGGTAACCCTTTCGGACAATCCTGCTGACCCGGCAGGCTTCGGCCCTAAGGGGCCCCTCCCCGATGCTGACATCTCTTTGAGGCGCGCGTGGAACACGTACGCGCCGTCCGGCACGATCATGAGTGCCTAAACATTTCTCTACAACAATTTATGACACTAACGCATGAGTTCAAGACTGGTTGGAAATGTCACCCGTGTTGTAACATTACTCGATGCACCCGTCCTAATTTGGACATCCGTTCGTTCCAGCACACAGCTTCCAGCATATGATGACAATTCCATGAATATGTCGTGCGATAACATGAACTCAAGACCACCCTCGTCTCTCGCTCCACCATTTACCTATGTATACGCTACACGTCACTTTCTACAAGAGTTGAAAATAATTCCGCATCGGTGCTTGTAGACAACCAAATCCAGTCTTTTAAAACTAGAATTGAACAAAACATTACAAGGATGGCGATCTGACGTCGATCGTACTATGCCATTGTTTTGGAAGACATTAAGACACTTTGAATGATTGGCGACATGAGATGGAAACTAGCATGCTCAGTTAGGTACCACGAAAGTGTTAAAAACAGTTTGGCCGATATGAAGCAGGTGCTGGGCTCTGCTTGCGCTGCCCAAGCTGGCCTCAAAAAGGATGTGAAGGAAATGAACGATGACATATGTTATGACCAGTCTCAAACATTCGCTCCAGTTCCACGCAAGCGAAAAGATTGACCTCAAAAGACGAGTTGAACACATTGCACGTTTGCAGGCAGAACAATGAAATCAGCCACTTCCACAGCCTATTTGGAATCCAAAATTGAAGCGCTTGAACAGCAAGCGAGGCAATGCAATCTGGAAATCTACAACGTACCAGACAAGCGTGGTGAAAACCTTTTGCAGATGTTGGGGATGGTTGGAGATGCCATTGGCTTCCCCATACCTCAAAAGGACATAATAACCCATCCATAGAGTACCACACGCCCACAAACAACCAAACAGGCCAAAGAACATTATTGTAATTCTCCACGCGCATATTGCACGATAATGTTCTTAGCGCATTCAGGCAGGCTACATCACTGAAAACGGATCAAATATGTAGGTATATTAGGTATAACTGAGTCTTCAAAAATATTTACATTAACGAACAAATGTTCCTATAAAAACCAAAATAGATCGTGTAAAAACGAACGAAATACTACAGTACACTCCAGGAGTACCTCTATAGGACATCGGGAAACGAAGTTACATTTTCTCTCCATTGTGCCATATATTCTTAGTTGTTTTTTGAAAACGGCCTTGGCTCGATGCATGATCATCATCATCATCATCTGCCTAGCCTTTTCCCAACTATGTTGGGGTCGGCTTCCAGTCTAACCGGATTCAGCTGAATACCAGTATTTTACATGGAGCGACTGCCAATCTGACCTCCACAACCCAGTTACTGGGTAATACGATATCCCTTGGTAAGACTGGTTGTCAGACTTTCGGGCTTCTGACTACCCGTAACGACTGTCAAAGATCCACAAATGACAGCCGGGACCAACGGCTTAAAGTGCTTTCCGAAGCACGATGCATGATGATGAAACAAAATACATGCAGACGAAGTCGTGGCTTTGTCTGCGTGTATTTTGTTTTCATCCATTTTTACCTATCTGTCCATTTTTACAACGACGATCTGACGAATTTTATGACGACTAACGACGAATGGTTTTAGTGTGAACAGGTAACAGACAGAGCAGACAGACATGGTTAAATCGACATATACAATATTTATTTTTATACAAACACTCAAGATGAAAAGTAGCCTATGTCCTACTCCAGGCCCCAGTTAGCTATCTGTCAATATCATAACTTTCAGTTTCTAGTAAACTTAAAGCGTGAAACTTTAGGCGTGAAAAGGTAACATACAGACAGACATAGTTACTTTCGCATTTATAATATTAGTATGGATGAAAGAATTAATTTAACATGGTGCAGACCAAGGTTGAATGTCTGTGTGGTGCCGGACTTAAAGAATAGCACCACCCCATACTTCCCGTGGGTGTCGTAAAAGGCGACTAAGGGGCATACCGGAGAATGGGCAGGAGCGTTCTCTATGCATTCCACCACCATACCATACTGCGATTGCCAACCCGCCTGCCAAGCGTGGCGATTATGGCAAACCCCCCCCCCCCCTTTTGGGGGAGGCCTATGTCCAGCAGTGGACGTCTTTCGGCTGAAATGATGATGATGAGACCAAGGTTTAGCAATTTCCCAGTTTTGCCATATATAATAGTCGATAACGCTTCACTCACTAGTCTTTTGATAAAACCAGCCGGGTGGTAGTTAAAAATTGATGTCTTTAGAAGACGATAAAAAATATCTCCCCAAAAAGATATGAATGTGGTTTTGGCCAAAATGCGATCACTTACCAACAAAATCTCGAAAAAATCTGAAACTCAAAAGATTTACTAGAATTAAAGCATACGACCACTTTCCAACTATCAAGGATTCGGACAGTCAGAAAGATGGAGCTAGTTCCCCATTCCAAAGCGCAGTATAACCCTAAATAGAGAAGAACAAGCAAGAAACTCCATTGACACTCTTTCAAATTAAATAAAAAAAACAATGGATTTTACAACAAAATTCCCAGTTATCGTGTTTACAAGTAATGTGCAGTCATTAGTAGCTATCAAGGGAAACGTTATCTAATAAAATAAGTATAAAGGTTAAATCACTATAAATATTTGTGTTATTTTCAACAATTGTCAGTTTATCTAAACCAACGCAACCATTAACACGTTCACTACCTATCCGCGAAGTAGACACAATAGTTAAACAATCAGACAGACAATAATATGTGTGGTCTTGGTCTGAGGGTGTATACTTCATTTGTTATTATTTAAATTGAGTGCAATAATCAGCTGTACACTTGCATCATAAGCGTTTGCCTTCTCGTAAATTGAAAGGTGTAAAGAGTTCATAAAAATTGATTTAAGTGTGATCTAGAAAATATATCTGACCGTCTATCTAACGAAGATCAAAATGAAAGGAGAAATTCCAGTGTTCAAAAGATGTTGTTTTTGTCTGCCTCTACGATATGGCTTGCTCGCGTGGGGATATTTCAAATTGGTGAGTATATTAGCTGATTTATCAATGTAGGCTTAAGAAAACAACTTTACGAAGTGAATACTAACTATCGATCTTATGTTTCAGGCAGCAGATGCGATTCTCGTCTCAATATTGACATGGTCAATGATAACGACTTTCATGTTCATCAGGATGTATGAAAAGGCGGGCCATATCAACGGGCTACACACAGAACTGATTTTCACAATTATTGCAATTGTTATTTTCTTTACGGATTTCGTAGTGACTATAGTTTTTATCGTTGGAGGACATAAGGTGAGATTTGAATTCTAATGTTAACTTATTTCTATAAAATATATACAATGAAGAATCATTGAGTGAAGGACCCTAATCGGCAAATTCACTTGGAATGAGATGCCAGCTATATGAACTGCCGCCAGGGTCGCGGGTTGTTCGAAAGAGATACCGTGGCCCCTGGCACAGGCAACTGAAGGAACACGGGTGGGTTTTAGTCAGTAAGAGTCTGACACTCCCTTCCGCTCCGCCCAGAGCGGGAGGGGTCATTTGATGATTTCCCACCCAAAAAAAAAAAAAAAAAAGCTATATGAACTGACAACCTCAGAAATATGCCTCAGAAAAGCTGAATGTGGAAAGCGAACAACGGGCTGTTGAAGTGCACTAGAAAAGGAGGCCTTTGTCCTGTCCAGTTTATGGGATGACGTAAAGTGGATGCGTTGATCGCTCCTCTATCATTATTGGAAGGCTGATGTTAAGCGATTATTTTTTTATTCTAATATAAAAACTAGTCATGGCAGTCGTAACTCATATTTGGAACAAAAGCTAATAAATATTTTTCTTTTGCAGAAAAACGTGAAGCTGATAAGAATATTCTATTTCCTCAGCATAGGGATGTGGGTCATAACTTGTCTGGTGACTGTCTTAAACGTCGTTACAGCAATACAGACTTTAATAGCATACGACTTGCATTATTCGGTGAGAGTTGTGCTGCCGTTGTCATTTTTTTTCGTCGTAATCGGTGAGCATATTTTTGTTTATAAAATAATAGGTATATATTTTTCAAAAATATTGTTAACTACTATAAAGAGATTTATTGTTGTTTAGAGAGTTATGGATGATTTCTGATGATTACTTACTTATGATTGATTGAGTTGTGGATGGGTGACCATGTTTACATACCGAGACCCCTCCGTGTCTCGGCAAGCCATTGGTCCAGGCTGTCATTCGTGGATCTTTGATAGTCGTTACGGGTAGTCAAAAGCCCGAATGTCTGACAACCAGGGCCTCAAGTCTGCTATTACAATAGTGTCAGAATGGTCTATCATTGATTTCATAATTTTTGATTTTGACAAGTTTGGTAATCTACTAATATAATGGCGTCATTATGACTTTACAATGGTCAACCACTGACACTCCATTGAAAGAAATGGCATAGAATGGTAATCTCGTACATAATGAAAAATGAATTACTGACTTAGGCGGTAATCTGCAAACATTTTGACAGTTCCATTGATCAGTGACCTACCTTTAGAACGTCATTGTGCAGTCATTGCTTTTAATTCGCTACGAGTATCGTATATGTTATGTGCCATTGACCGATGTGCCAATGATCAACCATTATGAATTTAGCAGTTTACGAACTTTTAGCAAAATGACAATGGGATGGTGATGGAATCGAGTTGGAATGACGAATTTATAAAAATAGCAGACTTGGGCCCCAGTCTTACCAAGGGGTATCGTATTACCCAGTAACTGGGTTGTGGAAGTCAGATAGGCAGTCGCTCCATGTAAAATACTAGTATTCAGCTGCATCCGATTAGACTGGAAACCGAACCCAACATAGTTGGGAAAAGGCTAGGCAGATGATGAGTTATTGTTCACTTGCAACTATGTATTATCAGATGCTAGTGTATAATTATAAAAACTACAAAACAAGAGGTGTTGTAGGACAGGTTGGAAGGAAGTTCCTTTCGCTGTTTGACAAAGTGTAACATTTTGACCATCACGACATAATTAGTGTCGTGATGGTCAAAATGTTACACTTTTTTCCGTCTAGCTCTCATTCGCCAGATGTGCAGAGTACCTATAACGTGCTATAATGAACTTACCAACCTCTTTGTTTTCTAGCTGTGCAGAGTTACTTCCTTATCCTACTGAGGAGTGAGATCATTAAACTGACGAACATCGGCGAGTTCAGATTTGTGAACAATGCGGTTGAAGCAGAATGTACCTTGACATGTGAAGAAAAAGCAGTTGGGGAGGAGACGGTGAAGGAAATCGTAATTAATTAAAGAGGAAAAAGAAGCTCGACGCGCGAAAATTAAAACTTTAAAAACTTCTCTGAATGTACTTATTTATTATTTTGATATTTCCTGCAAAGTGGCTACAAACCCAAGTATTGCAATAACAGACACACACAATGTATGACATCTCGCCTGCATCGCAATAATATTAGAATTATACAGTTTGATATGCCGTCAACATAAAGGCCGCGTTCACACCAAACGTACCTACCTATAGTCAAAGTCAATTGCCGGCTCACTGTAAGCCTCCGTGTGAACACTGAACATTAAGCCATAAGCGACGATGAGGACATGGACAGGGAGCGTAGGGCGCTGTCGGTCAGAGCGAACGTGATAGCCCAAAGGTTTAAACGTTGTAATTCGCAAGTGTAAATAACACTGCTCAGAGCGCATTGTTCATAACTATACACGTGCTGCTTGTAGGCTCAATATACGCAAAAATCATCCTACTTGTTGGCCGCTACATCGTCGGCTTACAGGCAAAAGCCCTGACGAGCGGCCCCTCCTCGGGTTCCTCTTCGCTTCACCGTGGGTGTCCAAGCCACGGCTACTGAGCCCCCCCGCCTCGACAATGCGGGAACCCACCGGAACGGAAGGGGGGGGGGAGTATTTATTTTACAACTAACACTAGTTTCATAAGTTTTACTGTACCTACTATCATTCTGTGGATTTAAAAGTCTGGATTAAAAAGTTTTTATTTAGAATAGCTTATTGCCGGTTCGTTGTGAACGAAAATGTATGGAGAAGTAGTAAACTGCATAACATTCGCTCACAGTACGTTTGGTGTGATCGCGGCGTATATGTGTCTTCTTTCAGCTAAGAATACCTACCTAATGTGGTTTTGCCAAAATAAAGTTGACAAGAAGCGGGCTATACCTACCTATAACGAAATTCCCGCCCGTAATTATCTTTGCAATTAATGTGTAGCGGGATAAATTATTAAAAAGATTTAGTTATCAAAAATATTTGTGTTATTCCTGTAATCACCTGTGGAACAGGGCGTGTTTCTTCCTGAATAATGCCTGTAGAGGATTTTTTTTTTTTCATAAAATCTAGGACTGCTGTAAATACGTCCCTGTCATGTTCTTTTTTTCAGCAACTAATTAGTAAAGAAAATATGACCCTCTAAAAATTACAAAAAATGCCCTAATTTTACCGCCGTGATTAGAGGACTACCAGACAAATTACAAAAGTTTTTAACATATAAATAATGTTAGAAAAAAGTTATTGTAAAAATAATGAGGGATTTTCTTTTTCTTTTTTTTTTAACGCTACCCTAGTCGCTGGATAGGTGGCGCTGAACTTGGTAAGTTACTGCAAGGAACGGAAGTCACATAATTTTTTTAGTAATTCACTTGGATGTAATTTTGAGATCGTAAAACGAAAGCAAACAAAACTGTCACTCAACGAGCGTATATGACGTGACGCAATGTTTTTTTTT
The DNA here is from genome assembly GCA_916614155.1 of Mesoligia furuncula. Taxonomy (NCBI): domain Eukaryota; kingdom Metazoa; phylum Arthropoda; class Insecta; order Lepidoptera; family Noctuidae; genus Mesoligia; species Mesoligia furuncula. The sequence goes on from OU744806.1 coordinate 24,151,724, forward strand.
TTCCAAGCGTTTTGACTTTGGCATCTAGTAACGTAGTCAGTTCAACGCCATCTTCAGGGTTCTTGGGAACTATTTTTTTTTTAATACTGAAAAGAAAAACCTCTCATTGAATCGGCTCAGTTTTCGAGGAGAAAAACGGGGAATACGAAACGTCGAACTCGTCAAAAATTTTGTGATAATTTCGGTCTGAGCTGCAGCTGTCCCTATCACACACTACGGGGGCAGACTAGGGGTAAGGCGACGGCAACAGTTTCTTCAAATACCTACTTTTCAAATTCCTCTCAGGCCCCGTCCCCTCTTAAATAAACCAGCGCAACGGCAGCACTATTTGTTAACATCACAAATTGAGTCTGGCGGGTGATTATTAATTTTACATCTCTCATATTCGGTAAGTAGGTCCTTATTACCCCCAAATGGGGCTTGTAGGTGACCAATTAGCGCTCTAGGGTAATAATGTAGCTAGAAAAGCCCTAGGCCGGTAAGTTGCCCGTATGATGGTTAGATGTACGCGAACTGTTTGAAAGAGTGAAGTTTTTTTTTTTAATTTTTACCGCCCTAGGGCTTTTCTAGCTACATTATTACCCTAGAGCGCTAATTGGTTACCTACAAGCCCCATTTGGGGGTAATAAAGACGTACTTACCTCACAATCGAGATGTAAAGCAGAGTAGTTAGCTCGGGTGTAAGCATCAATTGCAGCCCGAGATATTTAGACGCACGAGCGCAGCGAGGGCGCCTATAGTTCGAGGATGCCTTACAGCCCTTGGCTACTAATCTAGTATTGTTGTTATTTGAATTTAGTGAAATAATAAGCTCGACTTTTTTCAAAATTGATAGTTTTTGTATTGTTACTTTCATTTAATTGTAATTTAAGTGTATTTCAGTTCACTTATGTAATATTATATCTAATCACAATGAAATGAGAAATTCCAGTGTTTAAAAGATTTTGTTTCATTTCAATTAATTTATTTATGAACATATGTCACACACAGTAAAGTATATCCTCTATGTCCTACTACTTGGTGGTTTACAAATAATAAAATAATATTATCAATAATTAATCACAATTACAATTAAAATAACAGGAAATGTCAGATAAAAGCATTAGATTACATAGTTAGAATATCAGTCAACAACTCAACATAATACACCGTGTTCCGGACGATATACATAAACTTCGACCAGATGTTCAGACCATGGAAATAAGCATTTTTCATTATGGACACATTACTAAATTCTTATTTTTTATTTTTTGTTAATGTTCATACAAAGTAATTACCTTCACGTAAATCACCCGATATGCATGCCTCTTTATCCAAATTGGCAACGACGACGGACGTATTTTCATTCATAAGATTTGACGGGCTGAAACTTGTCAAAAATAAGTTAAGACCCTTTCTTACTGCATAGCTCAATTCATTTTCATTAAATGAAATTACAAATATTTTTGTAATGAAGCCTATTTAAGTACCTACTTCTTCCTTTGTTAGATTTAATTTGTAAAAGCTATAGAAGCGTTTGACAAAGTTTATGGATTACGTGAAGAACACGGTGTATACATCTCGTCCTATTATTAGAACAAGCAAGCAAAACTTCACAACCAATTACACATAATAATTATAATATTCGGTCATTAAAAGGAATGCCTCAATCTATACATAAAAAATTCAAAGTCCTGACTGACTGACTGACTGACTGATATATCAACGCACAGCCTATACCACTGGTCCTAGAGACATGAAATTTGGAGTGTGTTCTTTGTGAAGAGTAGGTTTCCACTAAGAAAGGGTTTATCGAAATTCCACCCTTAAGAGGGTGAATGGGGGGAGGGTGAAATTTCACGCGGACGAAGTCGCGGGCAGAATCTAGTAGAGTAATATGTCTTCGCAGTCAGAAATAGAAATAACTTCTTTTTAAATTCATTAATATTGTCTGCTGATTTGATACACTTTGGTAGTTTCTTATAAGCCTTTGGAGCCATTGCGAATATGCTTTTCCGAAACAATGCAGTTTTGTTTGGTACCAAATGTAGCATACCGCTCTGCGCAGGCTATTTACTTGTGAAAACTTAGACAGGTTGCGTCTGACAAAAAGGGCAGTTTCGTAAATGTACAGTCAACAAAAGAGATAAGTATGCAGGATCGTCGGATATGGTTGAAGTTTAGTAAGAAACCGATGGATGTTGTCGACTGAAATTCAATTTGATAAATGAGCTATTTGTTTTTTATTAATTAAATTATATTCGAGAACATCCATCGGTTTCTTACCAAACTTTAACTATATCCGACGATCCTGCATACTTATCTCTTTTGTTGACTGTACATGAACAACCGACTGTTTTGCTTTTGTAAAAAAGTTTTTATTTTTACAACTGTCAGTCTTTTGTAGATTACAGATGGCTCGGACTCGGATACATCGTTTTTGTGCGATAATCGCAGTTTCTTTTCCAGTTGCATTACCTACTCCTAAAAAATTATGCCGTATCTTAAACATGATGCAACTACGAGTAGTCTATGATATGCGGTTAGTAATGTTGATTCACCTACAGTTCTCTTTAACATGAACAATGCATATGAAAATCGGTTCAGCTTACTACATATTTTTTTCGATTTGAATGCCCCTTATACATATATATGTATTTTTTTTATTCAAAATATTTAGGAAGATATTTTTCCATGTAGAGCATAAAAATAGCATCATCCCGAAGTTAAACTGTATAACTCTAATTGACAATAGCAATAGCAAATTATAACATACAGGGTACGGCCAGGGGTACGGTGGGTCTGTAGTGCAATTATTCTCTAGAATTATTTAATCAAAAAGGGAAAACCTTGTTTTGACGTTTTGTTATTGTCAGCAATTTAGATCACCGGACATGTTTACCGCTTATCTTTTTAGCAATTCGTCAACGATAATATTATTGGAAACTTAATTAATGTAAATATTTTGAGAGCTAAGAAAAAGGGTTTATTCCAGAAATCCCCACCGACAAAACCCCACCAGTGGGGATAGTTATTTTTTTTTCAGAAATCCCCACTAGTTAAATAAACTCAGCCTAGTGGGGATTTTCGGAAAAATAAGTAATAATCCACACCAAGTGTTGTTGTTTCTAAGTTTCTAATAAGCAATTTTAAGTTTCTAATAACCAATTTATTAGCTAGCTATTTCATAATAAGCTCAGCTAAATCAGAATAAAAAACCGGGCAAGAGCGAGTCGGACTCGCTCACCGAGGGTTCCGTAACATCCGGGTTTATGCATAAGGTTTATGTTTATTAAATTAAATGTTTTTTTTTATTTTTTTATACCTATTTGAGTTGGTTGAATAAAAGGTAAATTGCGGTTTACGATTTATGACGTATTAAAAAAAACTACTTACTAGATCTCGTTCAAACCAATTTTCGGTGGAAGTTTACATGGTATTGTACATCATATATTTTTTTTCACACCACCTGCTCGAAAATGTCAAATTATATGTCAAGCAACCTTAACCTAAAGTGAGTCATTAGTGGCCGGGGGCACAGCCGGTCAATAATGTTGTACTGGATTTCATTATGACCCGCTGGTCAATAATGTGATTTGAATTTGGAATCTCACATGCTCAGCTAAATTGGCAGTATAGTACTAACAAACACGTCAAACACCCTTTGGTGCCAGAAAGAGGAAAGCTATTCTCGAAACCCTTACTATGCGTGGATGATATTCTCGATTTCCTACAAAATCATAACGACTGCTTCTTCATATCGTTGCCATGTTTTCGAAGACATAATATTGTAAGAATAATTAGATAACTTGGAACCATTTTTTAAAAGGAAGGGAATAACATTAAAACTGGCATTAATAATAACAAATACCGTACCGCGCCGTAAAACCGTAATAGTATTTGGCTAACATTAGTTAATTTATTTTAAGTAAACTGTGCTAAGATTGCAGTAGATTTTGTGAATAAATAAATAAATAATAAAACCTATCTATACTACAGTCGATTTATCACATTTTATCAAAAATACTCTATTTTCACGAGCGTCTCCAATGACGTTCTAAATTCAAAATGCATACAGCCAATCATCCAAAACCATTCTACCAGCCCTTTATAAAGCTTAGTTTACACAAACGCCACTTCCATGAGAGTGATATCAATATACACACACGACAAAACCGTAGAAGAGACTTTTTTTTTTTGAAAGTCGAATTGTTCGTGTCTTGGCTACTTTTTGGTAGACGCAATAAAAGCGCGAATTTTCGTACTATGGCTATTATTTTCTCACAGTAGGTGTAAAAAGTAGAGTATCCTCCTCTGGGCTAAAGGTGTCTTTGCCTTGGGCTAGCTTGAATCTCTCGCTTCATTCAGGATTCTTGTATTAACTCCCTCGCTGCGCTCGGGAGTTACATCCCGAATCCTTCATTGCGCTCGAGATTCAATATGACGCCCGTGACATAAGACACAACTTTAGCCCCTCGGTGCATAATCTACTATTTTTGTTTTATCATTCTCTTATTTTAGAAGTTACAGGGGGGGGACACACATTTTACCACTTTGGACGTGTCTCTCGCGCAAACTATTCAGTTTAGAAAAAAATGATATAAGAAACCTCAATATCATTTTTGAAGACCTATCCATAGATATCTCACATGTATGGGTTTGACGAAAAAAACATTTTTTTTTTGAGTTCTAAGTATGGGGAACCCCAAAATTTATTGTTTTTTTCTAATTTTGTGTGAAAATCTTAATGCGGTTCACAGAATACATCTACTTACCAAGTTTCAACAGTATAGTTCTTATAGTTTCGGAGAAAAGTGGCTGTGACATACGGACGGACAGACAGACAGACAGACAGACAGACGGACAGACAGACAGACAGACATGACGAATCTATAAGGGTTCCGTTTTTTGCCATTTGGCAACCCTAAAAAGGTCATTGGTATTGAGAAAAGCAAGATCATTGTTGAATGTATAAAATAGAAGGGGACCCAGATCGGGGTGTCAGAACCCTGTGGTATCCCAGATTCGGCATAATACTGACCTATGATGTCTGACTGGTAGCAATTGCATACCTACTTCAGTCATTCTCTCCGTCAAATATAACGTAATCAAAGCGAAACAACCGGGCAAGGGGCGAGTCGGACTCGCGCACCGAGGGTTCCGTACCATCATAATGTTTTTAAATTTTCATCGGCGAGGCCTATATTCCTCAGAGAATTTTAACACTGTGTACTGCGGTGTAGAATATTGACGTTTTATGTCAGCGCCATCTCTTGACCGATAGTGGGACTAATGTAATTTTGTTGATGATTTCTGAAAAAGGGTGATATTGAGAGACTTCGTTTTATTTTTCCTGTAATCTTTACATAAACTTCTATCACATAGAATAATTTCAGATTTTCCTCTTTGCAAACTTCGAAGATAAGGGGGGGAATGGTATTTTTTTACATTGTTCATCAAAAGTCGAAAACTATGCGGCTTAAAAAAAAGAAAAAATGTCTGAGAATGTGCAAACTGCGCTCTTTCATATGATACCCCACATGCCCTAGTAGCCCCACTTCGAATTTTTCAGACCCCCTTTCAGTCCCTTTTGCAAAAAACATACATATATTTTTATTTCTATCTTATTTGCAAAATAGTTGGGTAAACGTCATCTAAAGCTATTCCAAATTTCAAGTTGATAGCATTAGAAGTTCTTGAGATATCTAGCTGTGATAGACAGACTTAGTCTCACCATAAGGGTTCCGTTTTTACCATTTTGGTACGGAACCCTAAAAAGGACCATGATTAGCATAAAATTCTAGCTTTTGATGGCTCACTTAATCTAAAGCCGAAAAAGTCACCGCATCAAGTTGATTGCAGATTGCTTAACGCTGGAAAATAGTTCTGTCTAGTCTAGAAAGGCCAAAAAATTATCGAAATAGTTCTATAGAGTGAATAAAATTACTCTTTGAATTAACATGATATAGCATGTTTTGATAGCTAACTGTTGGCCACGGTTTCGTCTGCGTGTATTAGTTACTACCGCATTTATAATATTATAGTATGGATGTAAGAATTGATTTGACATGCATGGTGTAGACCAAGGTTTAGCAATTCCCCAGCTTTGCCATACATAATAGTCGATAACGCTTCACTCACAGGTCTTTTAATAAAACCAGCCGGGTGGTAGTAAAAACTGAATCTCTGAAAAACGATAAAAAATATCTCCCTAAAAATCTCTTCTAGATTCAGATTTATGGATGTGATTTTGGCCAATTACTAACAAAAACTAGTAAGAAAATCTCAAACTCAAAGCATTTACTTGAATTAAAGCATACTCGACGAGCACTTTCCAACTATCAATGATTCGGACAGTCAGACAGTTGGAGCTAGTTCCCCATTCCAAAGCAAAGTATATCCCTAAATAGAGAAGAACAAGCAAGAAACTCCATGGACACTCTTTTAAATTAGATAATAAAAGTATCGGGTTTTACAACAACATTCCCAGTTATCGTGTTTACAAATAATGTGCAGTCAGTAGTTGGTATCTAGGGAAACGATACAGATAAGTATAAAGGTTAAATCACTGGAATATTTGTGTTATTTTCAACAGTTGTCAGTTTATGTAAACCAACGCAACTATTAACACGTTCACTATCCGCGAAGTAGATACAATAGTTAAACAATCAGACAGACAATAATATGTGCGGTCCGTGGGTCTGAGGGTGTATACTTTATATTTTGCTATTATTTAAATTGACAGCACATTGAATATAATATCAGAATCAAATTGATATGATATAATCAGCTGTACACTTGCATCATAAGCGTTTGCCTTCTCGTAAATTGAAAGGTGTAAAGAGTTCATAAAAAGTGATTTAAGTGTGATCTAGAAAATATATCTGACCGTCTAACTAACGAAGATCAAAATGCAAGGAGAAATTCCAGTGTTCAAAAGATGTTGTTGCTGTCTGCCTCTACGATATGGCTTGCTCGCGTGGGGATATTTCAAAATGGTGAGTATATTAGCTGATCATCAATGTAGGCCTAAGAAACCAGCTTTATGACGTGTATACTAACTATCGTTTTTATGTTTCAGACAGCAGATGCGATTCTCGTCTCAATATTGACATATGCTGTGATAAATGCTTTAATTTTCATCAGGATGGATGAAAAAGCTGGCAATAGAAGTGGGCTACATACAGAACTGACTGTAGCAATTATTGCAATTGTTATTTTCTTTACGGATCTCGTAGCGACTATAGTTTTCATCGTTGGAGGACATAAGGTGAGTTTTGAAATTTAATGTTAACTTATCTTTATATATAAAGTTGAGGACTTGAAGAAATGAAGAATCATTGAGTGAAGGAATCTAATCGGCAAATCCACTTGGAATGGGATGCCAGGTATCTGAACCGACGACCTATGAAAAGTTGCTCAGAAAAGCTGAATGTGGACAGCGGAGAACGGGCTTTTAAGGTGCACTTGAAAGAGGCCTTTGTCCTGTCCAGTTAATGGGATGCCTTAAAGTGGATGCGTTGATCGCTCTTAGGTCATTATTGAAAGGATGATGTAAAGCGATTATTGTTTTATTCCAATATCAAAACTAGTCATGGCAGTCGTCACTCATCCTTGGAACAAAAGCTAATAAATATTTTTCTTTTGCAGAAAAGCGTGAATCTGATAAGAGTATTCTATTTCCTCAGCATAGGGATGTGGGTCATAACTTGTCTGTTGACTGCCTTAAACATCATTACAGCAATACAGTCTTTAATAGCATACAACTTGCGTTATTGGGCGAGAGTTGTGCTGCCATTGACATTTTTTTTCGTCGTATTCGGTGAGCATATATTTGTTTTTAAAATAATACGTATATTTTTTTCAAAAATATTGTTAACTTCTGTATAGAGAGTTATTGTTCACTTGCAACTATTAGCAGTTGCTAGGATATAATTATAAAAACTACAAAACGAGAGGTGTCGTAGGACCCCCGGCTGGAACGAAGTTGCTTTCGCTTTGACCATCACGACACTTTTGTCGTGATGGTCAAAATGTTACCCATTTTTCCGTCTAGCTCTCATTCGCCAAGTATGCAGAGTATAACGTGCTATAATGAACTTACAAACCTCTTTGTTATTCTAGCTGTGCAGAGTTACTTCCTTATCCTACTGAGGAGTGAGATCATTAAACTGAGGAACAACGGCGAGTTCAGATTTGTGAACAATGCGACTGAAGCAGAATGTACCCTGACACGTGAAGAAAAGGTAGTTGGGGAGGAGACGGTGAAGGAAGTCGTAATTAACTGAAGAGGAACGAGGAGCTCGACGCGCGAAAATTAAAACTTTAAAAACTTCTCTGGATGTACTTATTTATTATTTTGATATTTCCTTCAAAGTGGCTACAAACCCAACTACATATTGCGATAACAGACGCACACAATGTATTACATCTCGCCTAACATGGACAGGGAGCGTAGGGCGCTGTCGGTCAGAGCGAACATGATAGCCCAAAGGTTTTAAACGTTGTAATTCTCAAGTGAAAATAACACTGCTCAGAGCGCATTGTTCATCACTCTACACGTGCTGCTTGTAGGCTCAATATACGCAAAGATCATTCAGCGCCCTCCGTGTCCAATATATAACAATGCGTTCAGGGCGTTGCTGGGGCTACCACGCTGGTGCAGTGCGTCGGGCATGACGTTTGCGGACGCACACCCCGTGCTCTGCAAACGATGCGCCGCGCACGGCGCTCTGCAGGTTGCACGCCAACACCAACGGCATCCTGGCTGTTATTGCAGATAGACTGGACACGCGTTACGTCCAGTACTCACATTAGGCATTAAGTAATTATAATGTTTTTTTTTTTCATTACTAACACTAGTGTCATAAGTTTTACTGTACTAACCACTGACCTCTACCATACACTTGTATTGTAGGTCAGTGGTACTAACATTCTATGGATTTAAATGTCTGAATTATAAAGTTTTTATTTTATCTTATTTTTTATTTATAATAGTTAATTGCAGGTTCGTTGTGAACGAAAATGTACGGAAAAGTAGTAAATTGCATAACATTCAAGCTCACAGTCGTTGACTGACCGTTTTGTGTGATCGCGGCGTACCTAAGTATGTGTGCAGTGTTCGTTTAGCTAAGAATACCTAATGAGGTTTTGCCAAAATAAAGTTGACAAGTAGCGGGGCTTTATAACGAAATTCCCACCCGTAATTATCTTTGCAATTAATGTGTAGCCGGATAAATTATTAAAAAGGTTAAGATAATATAAATATGTGTTATTATCTGTAATTGGCAGTATAACTGTACAAGTGGCAGCGCGCTATAGTTAACATCACAAATCGTGTCTGGCGAGTAATTATCAATTTTGTTTTTATAAAGTGAAATAATAAGCTCAACTTTTTTCAAAAGTGTTCGTGTTTGCATAGGTAGTTATTTTTATTTAATTGTAATTTAAGTGCATTTCAGTTGACTTATATAATATAATATCTAATCACAATGAAAGGAGAAGTTCCAGTGGTTAAAAGATGTTGTTTCTGTGTGCCATTAAGATATGGTTTGCTCGTGTGGGGTTATTTAAAAATGGTGAGTATTAAGTTTACTATTATCTTGTTTACAAATGATGGCAACCTTTGTGGACAATCGTATATGTACAGACGTCAGCACATCAAGCTACTACAATCTGTCAAATTTCTTTATTAGATTTTCAACTTTATTGCTAAACCATAAGGTTCAAGGTTCAACAACTACATTTGATTACGGCCAGATGGCTCTGATGTCGAGATATACCTTCAACAATTTCTCATTGGGTACAGTTTAGTGAAGTGGACTTGCCTACCATCAAAGTTGTTTAAAGGCATGTGTCAGGATCGGAGTCTCAGGAGCCAGGGCAATCACAATATCTGTTCAAGATTATGTTAGACTCAGTGGACCGTGGTGAAGTGAAAAGGCATAGGTACACTTACCAAAAAAGGCCCTTGTTTGGTGACGTCACCAACAACTTTACCAATGTCCCAATGTGTACTATAGCATAGGTATCTACAGCACGTGTTTTTATGTTACAGACAGCAGATGCGTTTCTCATAACATTGATGTCGTATTCGCTGATTTGGACGATAATGTCGATCAGGTTCCTTAATAATACTGATGAGAACTATCAGGACCGGATATATGAAGAAATGATTGTACCAGTCATGGCACTTGCGGTGTTCATTGCAGACTTCGTAGGGACCATCGTGTTCATTGTTGGAGGACACAAGGTGAGATTTGAAATCCAATGCTGCTATACAGTTAGTTCACATTTGTATTACCTCTGATTTTGCATCTCTGTTAAATACAAAATTAACCTTATTCTCATTCAAAACTGTTGCTATTGGGTTGATGCCCGACAAGTTTGTCAAAATCATTGTGATCTTTACTCTCGTTACAATAAGCTTGCTGCTGTCCGATGTAAAATAACTGTGAACGGACTGTAGGTGCAAATATTTTATGGCGAGCTGAAATATAGACTTGATGTTTCCTAGCTTAATTTGGGAGAGACCTTTGCCCAGCAGTGGACTGTGAATGTATCGATAATTATGTTAATGGGATGGGATGGCTTCTAATACTGGGCCGGATGGAATAAAAAGGCGCTTAAGTCAGAACACCGGCATGATGGTCAGACGCGATCAAGTCGGAGGCAGCATTTATCGAGCGGTCCACACTGCAGAAGAACTTGGAGATGCGTCGTATGTGGTCGCGATCCTCAGCATTGAGGAAACGACGAAGATATTAATAGGATGGCGTTAAGAGAATGGGTCCATCATTTCTGCCGTTATTTAGCGGCCGATGTCCAATGGTGTATGATGTGATACTGACCACTGCTGATTAACCGTCACAACTTTTAATTGGTTATATTAGGCCAACTATACTAATAAAAAGTTGTGAAGGTTAATAATGTTTATGCAGTTATTAATACAAACACAGGAAGAAATTCTAACTAAGCCTTTCCTTTTGCAGAAAAACGTGAAGCTGATAAGAGTATTCTATTTCCTCAGCATGGTGATGTGGATATTTACTTTATTGTTGACTGCTACGTCAGTTGTTTTAACTATACAGAATTTGATGTTGCGCAACATGGTTTTTTGGGAGAGAGCTATGCTGATGTTCTCATTTTATTTCCTGGTTTTAGGTGAGCACATTAATTTACTTGTTCTTCTATATCTATTTTTATCTTTATACAACCTAAATAAACCTGTTGGCTTAGCTTTTCTAGGTAAATTACATTTAATTTCTTATTTATTGTAGAAGTCGCTGTTGTCAAGGAGAACTAAATATATAATTAATAGATGGCGTTACGTGTGCCAATGTTACGTTATAACTAAGAGAAATGATTATATGGTTATGATATCTACAAACATCAATTTGTAGATTACATATCCAGAATTTATCTTAGGTAAAGTATCAACCTTGCCTTATTCCTAGGAAGTTTCAGAAAGCTACAGACAAATTAAAAATAGTTTCTTTAATATTTAGATAGAGGGACACATCAAGCAAAGACCTTTTCCTAAGCGAAACGCATTTTTTTCCAGTTGTACAAAGTTACTTTCTAATTCTGCTGAGGAGTGAGATCATCAAACTGAAGAACAACGGCGAGTTCAGATTTGTGAACAATGCGGCTGAGCCAGTATGTACCATGACAACTGAAGAAATAATAGCGGGAGAGGAGACTGAAAGGGAAGATGTTTGACACGAGAAAAATGATGTACCCAAGAGACTGGCGGCATTACCACGTTGTATAGCATTACCAGTCGACAGCAATGCGGATGAATTTTTCGACGCTATATTTTTGTTTGTGTATAGTTTTAGTTAAGTTAGGATTTCATTTTGTTATTTTTATTAATTAATTAGGTATAAGTTATTATTTGCTTATTTATTATTTTAATTTACAACAATAAAGTCTATTTATTTTTAGAGATAATTTAAAATATAAAGTATTTAAAAATATTGTATTTAATTTATTGAAAGTATTTTCTAAGTCGATTATAAAACATATTATTATTTTATATGGAGCCTACCTACTTAGTAGGCACCTAAAATAAGCATACTTTGAATATAACGCAATGATATTTAGAGCTACACAAGTCCAGCGGGGTAATTGAGTAACGACTTTAATTTTGACAGTTCAACAGCATTAATAATGACGGCTTTCATACGATCATTCGAAAAAAAGTCGCATCATTAGTTACTAGAATACGGGCTGGTGGCAACAGCATTCTAAAACAGTGACAGAGAGTTTCTATTCTCCCATTTTGAGGCATTTTGTGCAGAGGATGGCCAAGTGAGAAATAATAATTTTTCATCTCTCATACTCGGAAAGTAGTGATTGTTTGATCCGAATAGCGGGTGGAAAACGCTGTTTCCCACCCTTGGGCGGGAAATACCCATAGTAATTGCTTCCCTCCCTAGGGCGGGAATGAAATTTAAAAATAGAACTAAATTTTGTTAGGTAGTCAGCTCAGTCAGACATACGACACCCTTAATTGATTATGTAAATATTTATTATGCTACCCATCAAATCTTATGAATGTGCGTTAATTAGGAGAGTTGGATAAAAAGCTCATATGTTAACGCCATTAAATCTTTCATATTTAGCGCACAAGTTAATAATTTACCTTGAATAAATTCAACATACATAGGTACGATAATCGCCATTTTGATGTCAGTTGTGATCGAGGCTAAAAAACATAAAAATTGGGGATTTCGAACATCCTGACTTTACCATATGGGGCTGTGAATATACATCATTTAATTATTTGACGAATTTATCCATAGTTTAAGGTAAATAAGTAGTGGTAATGAAGTTTTTTTGGTATCTAATATCGAAGTTTCACGCCAATCGTGTGTGTTTACATTTTTACTTTTCACAAATTTCACACACACAGATGTAGATAAGATTTAAAATGTGACAAATGTTATTGATAATATTATAAACAACACGAAAATGCCCAGGTTTTAACGTAATATTCAAACACAGGTTCAATAATACGTATTAATCATTACCACTACTCAATTTGTGTTCAAAATCGCCGACCATTATTGTTTTTTTTTAAGAAAGCGATTATTCTAAACAATTTTTTTTTTTAATTTCGATTGACTCGAGTAATTAATATGACGAATGTAATCGATACTTGAAAATAAAATAAAATTATTTTAAGCAATAAATACAATAAGCATTGTTTATAATAATGATTTATGCTTTTCTAATATCATTTCAATCTCTTCTAATATCATGTCAATAACAGACAGGCCAATAGATACCTCATTTACTGAATTTCGCGCCGAAATGCTTCTATAATTGAATTTATATTCGGAATGCGACCGCTGTTTAAAAATATTTTAATTTATTGGACAATTATTTATTGTGGATTTTATTTTTGATACTTTCTAATAGTTTACTACAGAATTCCCAGTACCTAAACATTTATTAGGTAGGCTTACCAGAAGTTTTTTTGAGAATGATGATAATTAATTAATTCTATATATTGGTTATTCTGCAAACACTTTACATTTCAATACATTTTGTTAGTTTAAAGAGTTTTTATTCAGTTTCTACAATTTTTTTTCATTTTTTTTTATTGCGAGTATCGATTAGGCTGTATGCAAGTTTTGAATCGAAATAAGAAAGTTGGCTCAGCACTAAAAAGTGTCACGTCGCAACACAATTTTTAGTAATTTTTTATCAAGATTATCGTGTTTTCTAAGTATTTTATGAAAAATGGTAAAAGTAAGAATGCAGACAGAATGATAATGTTACGAGCTTCGGGTTCGTGACACGAATAACCAAAAAAATGACACTTTAATAATCAACACTAATTACAACTCAAACACACTAATTACAAAACACAATTGCACTACTGATCGCTTTAGGTCGCACTTGAATATCGCTTCGATGCTTTCACTTCGATCGCTTTATCCAAACTGTGTCGGTCGTTTTTTTTTTTTTTTTTTTTGGGACATGGCATCTCGTAGTTGACCTTGAGAGGTCGTTACTACTTAACCGGACTTTCCTGTGGATGCCACAATAAATTGAGGCCTCCAGCCAGGGCTACTGTGTCGGTCGTGGCGCGTCTCGGCCTTATATAGCGCCAAAGAGAGTTCTAGAACCTTCCATTGTAGAAACATCTAGAATGTTCGAGTACATACAGGCCCCGATCGACCAGATGTCGATAGTTCGGGAATGTTCTAGAAAGTTCTCGCATCGAAATTTCTAGAAGGGTCTTGACTACTAGTTCCGCTACTCGATACTAGATGGCGCTAGTGGTAACTACTGTCGCCATGTACTAGGCATTAATTGTGGCGCGCATCAATAATAATACGGGCCCTAGTAAGCGGAACGGCCTGCGGTGGTGACACAGAATTTACTCATGTGGCGGTGACGTGGTGTGTTCCATACTTCAAATTTAAAAAAGACTAATGAATAGGTACCTATTATTCATGTAATTATTATCAATAAATATTTTAGAATAACTACTATTTTTTACTTTCCTTAAATTCGAAATGAAAAGTAGAGTGTTTAACGCGGGTGAAGTCATCAATTCCCACTCGGACTATAGCCGCCCTCGCTGCGCTCGGGCGTCTAAATGCCTCGTATGGGAATTGATTGATTGTTCCGACCCTTGTATAACAATCTACTATTACCTAACAACAGCTATATGATATTACTAACATTATGGATAATTTTTGTCTGAGTAAATACAATGAAAAAATAAAATGATTAATAATGTTGTTGAATCATCATCATCATTTCAACCGAAAGACGTCCACTGCTGGACATAGGCCTCCTCCAATAGAGGGGGTTTGCCATAATCGCCACGCTTGGCAGGCGGGTTGGCGATCGCAGTATGGTATGGTGGTGGAATGCATAGAGAACGCTGCTGCCCATTCTCCAGTACGAGAATGGGCAGTCGCAGCAATGGCATTTAGTCGCCTTTTACGACACCCACGGGAAGTATGGGGTGGTGCTATTCTTTAAGTCCGGCACCACACAGACAATGTTGTTGAATGCTTAATGGCAAACGACATCGCGGCAGGCCTAGACGGAGATGGTGGGATGAGCTGGACTCCTTTTATAAAGATTGGTCTGGACAGAGAGAGGTGGAAAGAGAGTAAGGGGCGTTAGTGGGACATTAACGGCTAATAAATAAAACAGCATTAATTGCGTTATATACGTTGTTGAGCAGCTGCATCCGGTTAGACTGGAAGCCGACCCCAACATAGTTGGAAAAAGGCTAGGCAGATGATGATGATACGTTGTTGAGCAGAAGAATTTTTCAAACATAATATGAGAAGCGATGGACTGGCAATTTCCTTCAAAATCCATCGGACTGTGATTAAAAGTATGTTACGCAATTGGTGCTAGACTAATACAAATATGTAATGAGTAAACAATTAATAGAGTTCTTCTTAAGCCTAATACAGAAAAGTAATTTAGTGTACTTTTATTTAGATTTTAAACATCGTTTATTAAGGAGTCTTCATTTGTTATTCCTCCTTCGTAATCCAACCTACATTTTGTTTCATTCATATTATTGGAAGAATAATCACGCTTTTCTTTTTTGCAACTTATTTCAATAACTCCCCCTATTTCTTCTGTATTTTATCAAAAGTTTCTTCTTCTCCTTTTGCTTCATCCTGTATTTTCATTTGTTTATAGATTCCGTTTTCTATTTCCACATCGCATTCCATTTTAAATTTTGCTTCAGTCGCCTTGTTCCAAACTGACTCCTATTTGTCTCAAGTTTTTTTATCTCTTTTCTTATTAGGAACATGACGTAAAATTTCAGTATTAAAACAAAACCATTATCTTTTGATTCACAACCTATGGTCACACCCATAGATATATGGTCACACCATATACTAGTAGTCGTAGATGACTATGGCCTGGGATCCTGCCGTTTTGGCGAAAAGATTTTGCCAAAATTTTACTACCCAAACAAATTTTAGAACCTTTTTTTATACCAATGCAATGTTTGGATGATTTTAGTACGAACATTTTCATTTGGTCAAATTTTTACTTGGGAGAATATTATCAAGGATAATGTTTAGGCATTTGGTCTTTAATCAAATGATTTCATTACAGCAAACAATCAATAAACATTTTGTCAAATGATTTGTTATGAAAAACTATAGACACAACATTTTTTTGGGTATTACTTGGTTCTACTTACATAATTACTTTTTTAATTACATTGCATGGTTGTGGTCAGTCGATAGGCGATATAGGATGCAAGAGCGAGCGAAGGGCGCCCTGAGGTTCGGTTTTGTTAGGTTACTTTAAACCTTTTCACAGTAATAATAGCCCCGCGAAGCGGGTCTCCGTCGACATTGGATGCAAAAGCGAGCGAATGAGAATACAAATACTTTTACCTCACATCATATTAAACAGGGCCAATTGAAATCATAGGCAGACAGAAATATGGGCCCCGACGGTACTAAATATTTGGCTTATTTTATTTTGCGTAAAATATGTTTATACCAACTGAAATATTTGACTGAATTAAATTTGGTAAAAGTACTAGTTGGTAAGCAAGTTATTTTGCCAAACATTACGTTTGCGTTACAATTTTTGTGAAAAGTTTATTTGCTAAGTACTGTGAAGCTCTACACCGGACCTCCATAGTTTAGGAACTGTGGAGGTCCGGTGTAGAGCTTCAATGCAATTATATCAATCCTATCTATTCAACCAAAAACACCATATTCAAATATTTGACACACGCTTGAATCTTCGAATGGAACATCGATACAATTATGACCAGCCTGTCTTACTAAATGTAGTGCTATACAAGCCTCTACAGTACCTAATGATTTGGCAAATGAAATTATGCGGAAAATTGTTTGGGAAGTGATAATTTGGCAATTTCTTTTCGATGAAACAAGGGAGACCCTTATGGTCCATCCTTTGTTTGTGAGGTTAATAGTCACTACTGAGAAAGAACACGTAATAGACACAATAAATAACTCCACTCCACCATCCCGTATTACTTGATCTTTAATTTTCGTGGTCTTTAACTGGCAACATATTTGTGAGGCATGCGTTTGAAATGCAATAGCGTTTTTGCATCAAAGCTGGGGGCCTAAAAAGGCCACTTTCGCAGAATCATAAAAGGATAACATTATGAATCTAATCGAATCGAATCTAATCTAATCGAAGTTAATCGTATCAAATCCGCTATCCTTTTATGGCCCCCTGGTTGTAGTACCAATGCCGATTCGGCTAATAAAAGCTGCTCGCGTAAGGTATCCGTTGCCGCAAGATTAATTGAAGTTGAAGATGAAAGCAGAAAATGAAAGCGCACGGGCGAGGA
This sequence comes from Mesoligia furuncula, assembly GCA_916614155.1. NCBI lineage: Eukaryota > Metazoa > Arthropoda > Insecta > Lepidoptera > Noctuidae > Mesoligia > Mesoligia furuncula. The sequence continues at coordinate 24,169,041 of OU744806.1, forward strand.
GATACATTAGTTACCTATTATGATTCATAAAATCATCACAGTTTCATATTTTGCAAATACCGTCTGTTCCTTCTTCTGTATCTTCTGTTTCGTTACATTTATCTTTGTCTTCTTTACCTCTATCTTTATTTCTATCTACTACTTTATATTTTCCCTGTTCCACGTCCACTGCTTTATTTTCTGCTTCATATTCAATCATACGTTTTGCTATAGCCGCGATGTTCACAAATCTGAGCTGAGCATTCATTTATTTATTTAAAATTACCATTAATATCTTTGCAGTTCAGTCGCATGTAGATACTACAACAGGATAGATATTTATCTCGAAATAATTATGCACGATAAAAGGTTAGGTTACTGTAAACATTGAAGTGATAAAATTACAATGCTTGATCATTGTAATTTTAGCAGTACAAACGCTACAATCATATCGTCATTAGTTGTGTCCGGCTTCGAAATTAATTTTATTGCAATTTAAATATCATTCATAAATTTTTAGTATAAATTTCTCTGAAAATTAAAGTTGCTAGCTGGGCAATTTTGTAACAGCAATTGAAGTGTTTGTTATATCGAAATTATTGAGATTAAAAGTGAGAGAAAATGAATGAAGAAAATAAAATTAGGAGGGAAATTCCAGAGAGTAAAAAATGTTGTTTATGTTTTCCTCTACGTTATGGTTTGATATCGTGGGGTTATTTTAAATTGGTGAGTATTTTATTGCTAATTTACTGATGGAAGTGGGCGTAATTTTTTCATTAACATTAATTGGCAGTCAAGTTTATGAAGAGTAGAAATAATAGAACTGTAATTTTATTACTCTACGGCATAAAAGTTAGGATGTGGGTAGGATGCCTTTAGGCAAGGGAGAGTGACAATCTTCGTTGGGTAGCAGCTGGATGATTGTAGATCGAGATCGAATCAAATGGCGAGCAATTGAAGAGACTTCAAATTGATTTCTTTAGGCCGATGAAGAAGACAATGATATTATTCTTATTATGTTACAGATAGTGTTAGCATTTTTTACACTAGTTATGTCGTATGCGTTGTTACATAGTTGTATGATGACTGGGTATAATGGAAGCGAAAACGCTTGGACCCGGATCTACGCAGATATTGCTATAACAACCATTGCACTGACTTTCTTCGTAACGGATTGCCTACTCAGCATGCTGTTCATCGTTGGAGCACATCACGTAAGGTTTCAAACCTCTGTTTATAATTGAAAAATACCCTCGAAGAGAGTAAAGTCAAAGGCCTACTAAAAACACTTGTACCTACAAAACAAATTTGAATAAGTAGGTATTCATTTTCTTTCTGCTATTTTGAGCAATTCGTAGAAGTCGCGGGAATCCACTGGATGCGGTCAGCGCAGGACCGGTCGTTGTGGCAATCCTTGAGGGGGGAGGTATTTGCCCACTATGCCTATTTTGCCTTTAATCGGGTGATAGCCGAAACAAGTGTTTGATGCAGATGATGATGTTGAGCCCGAACGACTACTCTGTGCTACCTTATCTCTAGTAGGTAATAAAGATTCTACAATTGGGCTAAAAGAATCACCGATTGGGTCCCACTAAACGTACGATGCCATCGCGGCAGGCCAAGACGAAGATGGCGGGACGAGCTTGACTCCTACCGCAAGGACTGGCCGGCACTAGCAAAAGACAGAATTGTGTGGAAAAGGGAGAGAGTGGTCTTTGCCCTGTGTCGGGTGTCGTAAAAGGCGACTGAGGGTCTAACCGGAGAATGGGCAGCAGCATTCTCTATGCATTCCACCACCATACCATACTGCGATCGCCAACCCGCCTGCTAAGCGTGGCGATTATGGCAAAACCTCCCCCTTTTGGGAGAGGCCTATGTCCAGCAGTGGACGTCTTTCGGCTGAAATGATGATGATGATGATGAAAGCTTAATCTTTTCAGAAAAACGTGAAGCTACTAAAAGCATTCCGTATCTTCAGCATATTAATTTGGGTTATGACGATACTGTTATCTGCTATGGCCGTCGGTTTATTAATAGAGAGCTGGTTGTCTCGATACATGACACTGCGGTCGTTGATCATCAATTTACTGAACTTCTCAGCTTATTACGGGATTATAAGTGAGTAGACTTTAGCTTTTAACTGTGGTATTTCATTAAAGTTTTGGATGTATCACATATATAGAGTGGTGGTTATTTTAATTGTGTAAGTAATATGGTTTCAATTAATGCGATAACCTAATCGCTACACTGTACTTATATCTTAAAGTTAATCAAACTCAAAAAAAACACAAATCTAAAGTTAGTCAAACTGAGAGATAGAGAGATGTTGAAAACAACATCTAGTACACCACATAACAACATCTATCTAGCTTTTGTAGGTATTTTGTGCTCTCTCCTCTTTTCTCTCTTTCTGATTATAATCCTTCTTTATCTTTCTCCTCCTCTTCGATCTATCTGTGACATCTACTTTGGAAAATTTAAATGTCACCATCTCAATGCACTACATAGCATTAATTTAGTTCTAGGCTCTAAAGTCTATTCAAAATGTTTCTAATTGATGTTATTTCAAGTTAACAAATATCAACTTTATTTTAATGGTAATTAAGTTGATTTCAGAGTGACTAGCACTATTTAAAGAGTTATAAAAATGTTTGAAGTTGTAGCGTAAACTGAACCTTATTGTGTAGGAATTAAAGTTATTTTTCCTTTTTTCCATAAGCTCATATTAGTTTACATTTTTGTCAAAAAAATCGCAAAGGTTAAATCTGATCGATCTAATATAGTGCCTGATGCCATCTAAATATTTTACTTTTCCAGTTGTACAAACATATTTCCTGATTCTACTGAGGATTGAGATCGTCACACCGAACAAAGGTGAGTTCGAAATGGCCAATGCGGCTAAAGCAGAATGTGCCATGAAATGTGAAGACAAGGAAGCGGGAAATGAAACAGACACTGATGATGAGTGAACAAGTAAGATTACCTACACACGACGGGCGAATAAAATAGAAACTTGAAGAGAAAGTGAAGCGAATGAATGTGCCACGTGGTCGACGTTTTAAAGAAAATAATAAGGCATTAAAATTAAGTAATAAACTACTTTATAGGTAGTCGATCTGGTTGATTTTATTTTTTCATTATTAGTAAGAGTCCGGCATTTATATATGTCGAATCCGGTCATTCGTTTGACCATTCGGAACGCTAGCGCCATTTGGTGGCGCTTGACTGGGTCTAGCCTGAGTTCGTGGGAGTCGACTACAGCTCGACTGCGACAGAACGATGTGGAGCTTGGACATTGCACATCGTACGAACAACATGTGCTCAGAAACTGTCCCGCGTTCCGTATTGTGTCGTGTACTTACAGTGTGTAATTTGCTAGTGTGATTACATTGTTCGTGAAATTATAATCTGATTTAACTAAAAACGGTTTTTCTATTGCGCAATAACCAACACATACCACGCCCACATTAGTTGAAATATGCCTGATGATAACGAAACACATTATACCTTCTCCGTCATATATTATAATCGTTTCATCTGTTCGGTGTGTGCAATTGAGGATATTGTTATCCAGCTCAGCGCAGAGGAGGTTAGTTAGATAGAGCAATCAAATTGCTCAAACTAACAGGCATCTTCTGGGCACGCTCGTTCCATCATAGAACTCATCCATCGCTTTCCATCAAGCGTGATCGTGGTCAAGAGGAGGCCCATCCGCAATTTTTAAAAATTAACTATAGAGTCAAGGAGTAGGTACCTCCTAAGGAATTCAAGGCGTGAAGAAAACAGTTAGGTAACTTTACAAATAAAAGTTGAAAATAAAATAAGATTTATTTAACAAAAACATAAAAAAACACTTCTTTCAGAACACTACATAATAATTTTCCTCACATTTGCCAAATCTTTTGATTCAATCTTTCTTTTTCCCATTTCAAACAATCTATCTCTTTCTCTCCTGCTTCTTCATCTTTGTAATGTATCATGTATTCTGCTTCTCCCTTGTTCGTTAATGTGAATTCGTTACTATTTAATAACTCAGTTCTTAGTAAGAGCACGAAATATACTTGAAGCGCTGAAAAAATCCATATTAGTAGAATTCGTTGTCATAAAGTTAATATTTACCGAACTATATACTTAGGTAATATTAGATATTATTTCGATAGTTGAGAATTGGTGGAATTGAACTTTTGGTATGGCAGGGTCAGCAACGAAAGTCGGTGAAATAGACACAAAATTATTCGATTCTCTGGTTTTTAATATAAATTCACGCAATCCAGATTACAAGGTACGTTTTTAAGTTTTTTCGAATATATGGGTGGTTAGAAAGTTAAACCAACTTTCGTTGCCGACTGTTCCCAAAAGGGTGCTTGTGTGCTTGTGTCATAATTACAAAGAGGGGCGTGTTTGTAATTTTGACACAAGCACACAAGCTTAGTTAGGACGATGAGGTCTCCTACAGCTTTGCCCAAATTGCCCACAAAAATCTTCACACATTTGAAAAACCTGTAAATTGAAAACTCACCAATATTCACAAAATAACCCGTGTAGTCCAGGACTCGAATGGTTAAGTTGTACATTGACATGCTGAGCGTAAACCACACCCGGGCAGACAGTCCAATGAGCACACCGGTCAACAATATTGTCAGTGAGCACAGACCAATGCTGTAGAAATAATAAGCTCGGAGTAGGCTTCGATTTTTCTGCAAAAGTATATAATACTTACATAACATAATCATACGAATTGAGTCTCAGGTGCGCTACTAAGAGTAATAGTAAAATCCAATGATAATCCCTCGACCTGGGAATTGAAACCGGGGCTTCACGCACTACAGTCGCGCTTGCGAACTCTAGACCAACGAAAAAGTCTAAAAGTAAGTGTACACGCCTCAAAGACAGAGGCGACTGCAGCTGACCACGCGTCAGCAGCTGTCATCGATAACGTGCCGCTACAACAATACTACGTACAATATAATACGGTGGCGCCGCTCGTATGCTCAAATACACGAGCGGCCGTCGAGACGCGTGGACGGCTGCAGTCACAGAGAATAGTAGAGGTCTATCTCAGCTCAGCGACCAAAATGAGAAACGTCAAGTGTCGCCCTCTGGACTCGGGTTTTGGAACTAATGCCAACACAATCTTACGCTATGGCTAGGTTGTTACTTGTTAGTTGCCATTAAGTTAACGGGTGTCGCTCATGTGTATGAGCACTAATATACAGGGTTATTGGTAAAACATTAACAACCTCTTAAGAGGTCATTGTACTCATCATTATGAACAACTTTTACTATGGGACCAAACCTGAAATAGCGAAAAAAAAAACTGCTGTTTTCTACATTTATGTTCGTATAAACTCGTCAAAATGTAGGGAACAGCTGTTTTTTTTAGCGATTTCAGCGTTGGTCCCATAATAAAAGTTGTTCATAATGATGAGTACAATGACTTCTTAAGAGGTTGTTAATGTTTTACCAATAACCCAGTATAAGTAACCTACCTGACATCTGCGAGAGCAGAACGTAGCTATGAGGTTTCATGGAAAGCTGCATTAAATTAAATGTCACACACAAAGGCACATTAAATGTAGGTATAGTCATTTTGCTATTATTTTAACTACTTACACACTTATACCTAATTACTAATTGATTAGGTAATTAGTTTGCAAAATTACGTCCTTCAGTAAGCAGTGGTGACCCAGTGGACTTCGACTTGTTCGAAATCATGATCTACACTCGTAGGTCCTGGTTTAGCCTATAATGTTCTCACTGCTCTCAAAACGGCGTAGGCAAACATCGTGAAGAAACCGGCATATCGTCCTAGAACCAAAAAGTTCAAAGACATGTGACATCCACTAACCCGCACTGGGCCCGCGTGGTGGATTATGGCCCACATCCTCTCAAAGACAGAAGGCCTGAGTCCCAGCAGTGGGAACATTTTAGGCTGAATAGGCTAAGTTCTTCAGTCTATAAATAGATGCATGTTTTTACATCTGAACTACCGAACTATTCTAATGAAACTAGGCCAGAAATACCTTAATATTATGTCCTCCTACAATATAAAGTAGTGTGCCCAGTGTAAAGTCCGACAAGAAGAGTACGATCACCAGAGTCGATATAATACTTTCTGGGTCGTAGTAATAGCGATTAAATCCGATTCTGTCCATCCCAACCATTACAACACTATGTTTGGTTCTTAAGACAGTAGAAGATAGCAGTCAGTACGGACGTTGTGATCTGAAATATAAACACGTACCTAAGGGTAAAAACATTAACATACAAAATAATAGAGATCCATTTAAGGGGGAAGAGCCAGTACCTATGCCCGCGAAATTTTATTCTTTTGAAGTTTTTGCAAATTACCTGAAGGCCAATTCTCGTAATTTAAAACGTTTAAAATGTAGTCGCAGTCTCATCTCGGCGACCTTAGACAAAGAAAAGTATAGACGGCGGGTAGCTCCATTTCATTTCCCCAAGAAAGGGATAAAGTATTGAGTTATTATAAGTAACAGAAAAGGATAAAGCTATACTATTTCCGTCTCTCAGTGCGTGCCAGTTTTTTCAAGGCAGCTACTTATGTAGCTCATGTTAGTTAGGTTAGTTTTTTGTCTCATGTGTGGCCACGCTACCCGATGCTCTACAGCTTTCTTACTCTAAGTCGGCGACAAACAAATGTCAAAAAATTGTCAAAATGTAGGGAAATTAGAGGTAATTTTGACAGATTGAGACAGATCAGACTGTGAACGTTTTTAAAATTACGAGAATTGCCCCTCAGGTCAGTGTCAGGTTGTATGATAAATAAATTATGATTCGCAACCGTAAATAGTATGTATTTACAGAATTATAATATAACCCTTTAAGTCCTTATAACCCGATTGATTGATATTTCACGAAATAGTAATTCAATAGGGTTACTTAGAGCCATGACCATAATGTAAATATGCACGGTGGCTCAATTTGGGAGTCCGGCAGTGTATATTCAAGAGGGATGACATATTGGCGGCAGCCATCACTTAATATCATCCGATCTAATCTGTAAAAATCACACCGTGAAAACTGAGGTGAGGTAGGTATACGCATCTGTGTCACTGTAGCTGCGTATAAAATTAGATGCCCCTTCAACTGTCAAGAAATTTCCTAGAAATCTGTAACAACAGAAAAATTAATAATTGTGTCTCATGATTTGTGACAGTTGCGCTAATGAGGGATTTTCTTTTTCTTTTTTTTTTAACGCTTCCCTAGTCGCTGGATAGATGGCGCTGAACTTGGTAAGTTACTGCAAGGAACGGAAGTTACATAATTTTTTTATTAATTCACTTGGATGTAATTTTAAGATCGTAAAACGAAAGCAAACGAAACTGTCACTCAACGAGCGTATATGACGTGACGCAATGTTTTTTTTCCAAGCGTTTTGACTTTGGCATCTAGTAACATAGTCAGTTCAACGCCATCTTCAGGGTTCTTGGGAACTATTTTTTTTTTTAAATACTGAAAAGAAAAACCTCTCATTGTAGTACAAGGAATATAAGTACTACTCTCTCACGAAAGTTGTAGTTGTACTAGTAGTGATGAAGAGTTGGGTTGGGGCCGTTTTATGTAAAGTGCGGTCGTTTTAGTGACTTCACAAGTAGGTAAGTAGGTAGTAACTTCTCTTCTTAGTCTGTGCGTCACTGTAAAGATTGACATTTGTTTGACAAAATGGGGGATCTGCCAGTTTTTAAGAAATGTTGTTTCTGTGTGCCTCTACGTTATGGTTTACTTACATGGGGATATCTGAAATGAGTTTTGGAACATTTTATGAACATATATTATGATAGCTTCCAATAAAGAACATCACTCATTATAACCTCACCGCGCCGGCGCAGTAAGTGTGAAATTACAGTGGCAGCGGGGCGGGCAGCGGAATCCGCTGGCGGGTAACGCAAACACATAGTTTTTGACTAAGGTACACCAAGAGCGGGCGGGGCGGGTGAGCGGGAATCGCAGCAGGACAAGCGAGCGGGGCGGGTAGACGCAAGTCAGTTTGCGTTTCCTGCTCGATTTGTTCGGACATGCCGCTGACGACTAAAGATTTAATAAGTGCCGTATTGGCTCGCCATTCAAATCATTCGAATCGACAAGTAATTAAAAAACTATGGGAAGAAATAAAAATAATAAGCGGCGATTCTGATGGTAATTAACTTTTATTAGTTATTTTCATCGTTATAGTTATTAAAGTAATATTAGTACTTACATAAAAAGTAAAGTAAAATAGTAATATCGCACGAAGTAGGTACATACGTTCGGACCGCTCAATCTGCTACTGTGTTCACCCAGGAAATGTGCGTTTTTCGCTTGGCCCGCCACACTAACGTAACGGCCCGCGGCCGGCACTGCCTCGGACAATAACTGCCTGCCTCTTGCCCATATATATTAGTCTATGCTCTTGCTGGCAACTCGCACTCAGCAAGTCGACCGCTCGCTGCTGGCAATAATTCTCCCTAGAGTAAATATTATGTTCCTTGCAATAATAATTGGTGTAATAATTCAAAATGTTTTGGCCTTTAAAAAAGAGATTCATGTGACAAAAAAAAGGTTTTATTCCGCCATAGACAATAAACATGCTTTAAAACCGAATCAGACCAAATCCTGGAACGCAAACTGACATAAACAAGAGGAATGACAATGACATTGATTGATAAAGACGGTCTGTTTTGGTCGCATACCTACCTGTGAGTTAATATAAACAATAACAAATATTTAATCAAATATTACCTCTTATAATAGCTAATGTAGGTGAAAACAATGAAAGATACATTTAACTTAAGCATGGCTAAAATGTCAGTATTATTAAATAAGCCAAAGAAGAAGCGCAAACCTTATGGGAAATCAATACACAAAAATAGATCTAGCAACTTCATGATATTGTACATATTATATGATTATATGGGTTTAGATTTAAGTAGGATGACTCATATTGTCGGCCATCACATATCAGGTATTCTCAAACTTTAAGGATAAACAGATATTAAAAGGTTACCAGAACACACGCGCTCCGGACTTCTAGATGTTGATCCGTTTCTATTAATAGAAATAATTATATGCATGTGTGTCAGTGTATAGTCACCATTCGCCGCAAATAGCTGCGTGAAAAATCCTTAAGTTATTAAAACCTATTTTTAAATTCCAGATCATCTCAGTGATGAAGATTTGGGTCATTTTATGTAAAGTACGGTCGTTTTAGTGACTTCACAAGTACCTCACTGTAAATATTGACATCTGACAAAATGGATGAGCTGCCAGTTTTTAAAAAATGTTGTTTCTGTGTGCCTCTACGGTATGGTTTACTTACATGGGGATATCTTAAATTGGTGAGTTGTTTGGTACATTTTCTGAACATATTGTGATAGTTCCTAATCAAGGAATAAGTCCGGTCCAACTACCTTGCCTTTTTCTGCTGTCAAACAACATTATTATACTACTTTAAAGGTTATGGTTGCCAATAAAATTAAACAAAAGCCTTTGATATTTGTTTCATATTATCTCCTCTCCATTAGTCTCATTACATGTTATGCATTATCCCAGATTAGGGATGGCAAATTTATGACAGAAAGCTCGGGGCACAGCATTGTTTAAAGTACAGACCAACATTGCATTATATTTCTTGACTAACTTCTGCGCGTGACTTACTGTGAAATACACAATATACCATAACAGCCACATTTAAAAAAAACTCCTTCGGTCCCTGACCAATTGCATCACATTGCCCACCTGCGCTATGACTTTGTTTTCACTTAGCATCTTTTCTGTCTTTTTTCCTTTTGCTCCGCTCCTTAGGATCGTAGTGTGATGTTAAATAGCCTATACCTATAACCTTCCTAGAGAGTTCGGCAGATTTTTCAAACAAACAAACTCTTTAGCTTTGTTCAGATTCTAAATCTTATGTATTCAAATAATTCTTACTCAATATTCTCAATTATTTCCTCTGTAGGTAAAATCAAACTGCCTTTTTTCCTTATAGCCAAAAGATTATGCATCATAACCAATATTTAATGAGCCTTATCTTCAGGAAAATTCAGACTGCACAAAAGTAATATAGTACCAGACACTTTGCATTATTATTAGGCACTAAGTAGGTTAATTAAATTTGTCCTCAAGATTATTAATACCAAACTAAAATACCTTTATTTTATTTTGCAGAAATTAGAAACCAAATAATTATTAATGAAATGAAAACAAAGAACTAACTTTATTCTTTTGTTTGTTTTTTCTGTATTTTACCTGAATAAGAACTCTGTTCTTTAGGTTGTGTGTTATGTTTCTGTATACATTATGATCCTGTATGTTGCAACATACCTTTTCTATCTGTTAAATATTTGCATGCCATCATTACATGGCACCTTTAGTACCTACCAAATTAAATGCAAATAAACAATTTTGATTTAATTTGAAGCGGGCTGCACTAAGGTAGTCCTCGAAATTCAAATTTTCTCAGGTTATTTGCAATTTGCATGTCACTATCAGGCTGTATGTTGATTAAAATATGATTGGTGACCATACAAATATGACTTTACAGAATTAAAATCATCAATACAACCCCCTGTTCATATAATCCTAGTCATTTGAAATGGTCATTCAATAGCATTGTATCCCAGGACCCGATGGCTTGCCAGGTAAAGCCTGGGTCCTGGCCTCGAGGGTTCTCGGGCCTCGACTGGAGGCGTTCTTAAGCGCATGTTTGGAGAGAGGCCAGTTTCCACTCCGTTGGAAGACGGGGAAGCTGGTCCTCATTCAGAAGCCAGGGCGCCCTGCGGACTCTCCGTCCGCATACCGGCCCATCGTGCTGCTCGACGAGGTCGGCAAGCTCTTAGAGAGAGTGATTGCGGGCCGCCTCGTCGGGCACCTGGTGAGGACGGGGCCAGATCTTGCGGACAGCCAGTTTGGTTTCCGCAAGGGGCGCTCGACGGTGGACGCCATCATGCGCGTGAGAGCCCTCACGACGGAGGACGCGGTGTGCCGGGGTGGGGTCGTCGTGGCGGTGTCACTCGACATCGCCAACGCGTTCAACACCCTGCCCTGGAGCTGCATTGTGGAGGCACTCCGGTACCACCGGGTGCCGCCCTACCTCCGTCGAATAGTCGAGGCGTATCTGACGGACAGAGCCGTCAGCTCCCCCGGTCGCGATGGGGAGTGGAACCGGCGAGAGATGTCGTGAGTTGTCCCGCAGGGATCGGTTGTAGGACCGCTCCTTTGGGACATCGGTTACGACTGAGTGCTGCGGGCCGACCTCCCTGATGGCGTCAGCGTGGTTTGCTACGCTGACGACACGCTGGTCCTGGCGCAGGGGAGGTCGCATCAGGCGGCGGCCGACGCGATGACACGCGGGGTTGCGATAGTCGTGGAGAGGATCCGGCAGTTGGGTCTCGAGGTGGCATTGCACAAGTCCGAGGCCATATCGTTTCATGGGCCCCGGAACGCGCCGCCATCGGGATCCCAACTAACGGTAGGAGAGGTTCACATCGGCGTCGAGACGACGATGAAATACCTGGGTCTCGTCCTCGACAGCCGGTGGAACTTCGTCGAGCACTTCCGACGTTTGGCCCCTAAACTGGAACGGGCCGGGGCCGCCTTCAAGCGGCTCTTGCCCAACCTTAGGGGGCCAAACACCTCCTGCCGGAGGCTTTACGCGGGGGTCGTGCGGTTCATGGCCCTATATAGGGTCCCGGTGTGGGCGCGTTCACTGCGGCGGCGAGCCGCCCACTACCTGAACGCGCCCCAGAAAGTGGTAGCCGTTAGGCTAATCCGGGGCTACCGCACGATCTCGGGCGAGGCGGCAAGCCTCCTTGAGTGGCGCGCGGAGGCACTATGCCGGGGGGAAACTCCGCTTAAGCGGCAAATCGTTGCGGAGCGGACGGATCTCCGGCGCGATCTCATGGCGGCATGGAAAGCCGCAACCTAGCGCAGGGCACGCCGCGATAGTGGCGATAAGACCCCTGTTTGAGGAGTGGCTAGAGAGGCGCCACGGCGCCCTCGCCTACCGCCTGACGCAGGTCCTCACCGGACACGGAAGTTTCGGGAGGTTCCTGCACATCATAAGGCGGGAGGAAACGCCTGGGTGTCACCATTGCCAGGATCGCCCAGAGGACACGGTGGAGCACACGGTGGAGGTTTGCCCCGCTTGGGCGGAGCACTGCCGTGTCCTCGTAGAGGCGATCGGCAGCGGCGGCGACCTCTCGCGTCCGGCCCTGGTGCAAGCCATGGTCCGGGGCGAGAGGGAGTGGGAGGCAGTCACCTCCTTTTGCGAAGCAGTCATGCTAGCGAAGGAGGTGGCGGGACGGTTCAGGGAGAGAGCCTCCCGTCTCAGCCGCCGCGGGGGACGCCCCCGGCGTCGGGAACCGCGTGACGACTCCCGGCCATCGTAGGCGCGGGCCTGCGGACGGAGAGTAATGGGTAGCTCACCGTCCGATCAGGACCAGGCCCGTGCCGGACGGCGCGTACATGTTCCACGCGCGCCTCAAAGAGATGTCAGCATCGAGGAGGGACCCCTTAGGGCCGAAGCCTGCCGGGCCAGCGGGATTGTCCGAAAGGTTTACCGCTGGCCCGGAACATAAAGGGCTAAGGAAGGAATGGGTTTTAGTCAGTAAGAGTCTGACACTCCCATCCGCTCCAACCAGAGCGTGAGGAGTCATTTGATGATTTCCCATCCGCCAAATAAAAAAAAATAGCATTGTATGAACTTAGAGGGTTGTATGACGCTTACCAGCAAATTGCAAAAAACGTAAAAAAATAGAATTTCGGGGGCTCCCCTTTGTAATTAAATTGCATTTATTTATATAAATGCAATGTTTATTTTTTTATTTTTTTGCATTTTCGTGTATGTTTACCCAATATCAGGCACCCAAGATAGAAGATTGCTAGACTGGGACCAATTAGAACACAATATCTTCGCCTATTCTTTTTTTTGTCTTTGAAAGGTCGTCATCTGCCTAACCTTTTCCCAACTATGTATATTGTCTTTAGAAGATAAAGATAAGATATCCTTATAGGTCTCTAAAATGTTTGTTATCTTTACAGGGTACAGCACTCTTAGTTCTGAGTTTCTACATAATCATTGTGGTTGCATTATCAAGGTACATTCGATACGATGTTACTCTTATCACAATATTAACCCTAGTGGCTGTGATACTGACAACGGAAATTATTACACACATTGTATTCATCGTTGGAACACATAAGGTAAAGTTATTGAAAACTAGCTATTAATTGGAGGCCAGAATTTATCCCACAGGATCATACTATAAAAATTATCCCATGTCCTAACCCCGGTCATGGTTGCTGCCCGTGATACAGGTTTATCCTAGTACAGGCATATATAACATTATTATACCTTCGTAAAAACTTCTGACTATATGTAATAGTTTTACCAATTTTAATACTGAATAAAGCATTTATTATTAATTTATATTTATTAATATTATAAACATTTATTATTTATATTTAATAATATTATAAACATTTATTATTTATATTTAATTTGCCAATATTTAAATTGTCAAATTTATTAGTTATATTTAAAGTGCCAATTTTTATTGAGATCCGTTCAGCCGTCAAGGCGTGAAAAAGGTAACTGACAGCCAGACAGACAGAGTTACTTGTGCATTTATTATAATACTAGCTAACCCGGCAAACTTCGTACCGTCTCAGAATCAGACAGAACGCCAAAATATTTTTTTTTTTTGTGAATTTTTCCCGTGTTTTAATAGTTAGGATTACATTCCGAGCACGGCAGCAACGCTGCATGGCATTGCTGCGCCACATTGCTGATTATAAATGCGAAAGTCCGTCTGTCTGTTACCTCTTCACGCTTAAACAGCTGTACCGATTTAGATGAAATCTGGTATAGAGATAGTTTGAGTCAAATATAAAATTTCATTAAAAAATAAAGGAGGAAATCGCATTTTAATAAAGCCAAGTGTATACATACTTATGCTCGTCACTATACTGTTGCAGAATTCTTCTAAACTGTCAAAATGACAGCTATTGCTACTGTTAATGTATTACGCAGTTACCCCGCAGATTTAAAAATGTATTTTCTTTACAGAAAATCGTGAAACTGTTAAGAGCTTATTATTACTACGCCCTCTTCATGTGGATAGTGACAATTATAATGTCTACCGTTGGTGCTGCCTGTATTATACTCAGTTTGGAAATTGATCTTTCAAATAGTTATTTAATTTTCACCCTGATTATCTTGGGCTTTTTGTTCTCTATTGGTAAGTATCCATTGTATGTAACATGATACGCAACACCGATCAGGGTCCCTAAAAAGGCCACTTTGACAGAATCATAAAATGATAACATTATGAATCATAATGGACAGTTAATTGTTAAGTAAATCGTATCAAATCCCATTGGTGAATGATTTTTCAGTTAATTTTTTTGTCTGTGCTAAAATATATGGAGATAATCTGAAATAAATAATAATAATAAAATAACAATCAATCAAATCCAATCCCAATCTCTTTGATGTAGTAACGTAGTGCAGCGAAAAAAATAAAAACACGGACTGTCTTCGCCATATTATGATTCATAATGTTATGCTTTTATGATTCTGCCAAAGTGGCCTTTTTATGCCCCCAGTATAGCTATTCAGAAATATTCGATACGATTCGAGATGAACTTTAACATTTTTAATACAAAATTAATCTATTTTTCAAATGCTCAAAATGAGTCCCATGCTGTTGAATACAAAGTCGCACTCTTTTGATTATTTCACTTATTACGTACCTACTAATTACGTATCTCTCTATCATTTTATCATGCACTTAAATTATAATAGGGAAATGGTGCGTACTTCTCAAGTGGGTACTGGTACTTATGATAATGTCAGTTGTATGTCATTGTTTCATTTTTCTGAACAAAATTTCACATCAAATGTTAAAACTCATGGTCTTCCTTTTTATTTCTGAAACTATGTTATTTAGCAAAAAATAATCCTTATGATGAAGCCTTTCGATCGGTATGATAAAGCTACAGGGTAATTTTTTTTTCTCGTGTTGCGGGTTCGATTCCCGGTTCAACCATGTAATTATTTAAAAACCTATGAATGGAGTTTAAATTGTTTTTTTAATTAAAACAATATCTTCTTTCACTAAAATGTTCCATCTACAATATTCAAGGTACTTTCCCTCCATGTGGCATAGCCGTGAGACACCCTGTATTTTAAATTAAAAATAGCAGATGCGTTGTCTGCGCATTGCCCATTAATCGTCCTCGCGTTAACGTACGCATGGCAACTAATATAATGTACACGAAACGCGACGGTGCGAGGTGATATGTGTAAATTGAAAAAAACTCCACCACTAAAAGTAAGAGCTATTTTTGTCTTTCATTTTTTATGGTAACCAGTGTCTTTTCTACTTTCAGTTGTGCAGACTTTCCTCGTACTATCTCTCAGGAGTGAAATTATCAAACTTAGAAGCAACTGCCCATACAGATTCGTTAAGAACGAGCATGACCCCGAAGGCACTATCAATTCGTTGAAAGGTGATGAGGAAACATCGATAGACAATGGTACAGTGGGTATTTTATGAGAAAGAAAGGACATTGTTTAAAAAGAGGACGACACGAAGCTTGAATAGACAATATAATAGATCAAGAGTCGAGAAGACTAAAAAGGACGTCCTTTATTTCGTACCCAACAAAAATCAAAGCCGGCCAGAAAAAAATGAAAACCAGCGAATCAATAATAGTTTGCGTCTCTAAACAAATACCCAAAATATTGTTGGCAAAATTTTTTTTTTTTTTTTTTAACTTAAATAGCGGAAAGTGGGTTAATCGTAGATCTATGTTGTAACAGTTAAAACGTGTTCGGGATTTTAAATATTCAATTAAAAGTTTGTGTTTTTTAGTGATATGCTTAAAACACAAAAATATTATGATATTAGGCATCTTCAAATAGCAGCCGGGGGGTTAATTGTAGACTTTCGTTGTAATAGTAAAAAATGTTCAAAATGTTATTTCCCATAAAAAAAAATTTGTAAGTACTCCTTTTTAGGGTTCCGTACCAAAATGGTAAAAGGGAACCCATATGGTGAGACTCAGTCTTTCTATCTGTCTGTCACAACTGGATATCTCATGAACTACTAATGCTATCAAATTGAAATTTGGAATAGTTTTAGATGACGTTTGCCCAACTATTTTGCAAATAAGAGAAATATTTTTATTTTTTTTGCAACCGACTGAAAAATTCGAAGTGGGGCTACTAGGGCATGTGGTGTATTATATGAAAGAGCGTTTGCACATTCTCAAACATTTTTTCTTTTGTTTTTAGGCCGGATAGTTTTCGACTTTTGATGAAAAAATTGTAAAAAGTAAACTAAAAGAGTACCGCGTTTTGTTTTTGATGTTGTGCCAAAAAGACAGAACTATTTCAGGATGAACGAAACTAAAAAAAAATACGAAATCATTGAATACATTTGAAGAAAACAAGGCTTCTAAGTTCAAAGAACTTCCCGTGATAAATATTACATCGTAATACATTTATTGTCTATTTGTGTTGTTTTTTGTAAACCATTGACATTGTGTTTAAAGTGCCATATTTTAAAAGGAATATTGTTAAAGTGCCATAATATAGAAATACTTTTAAATGGATAATAATATTATAACGCAAATACAGGG
Organism: Mesoligia furuncula; assembly: GCA_916614155.1. Classification (NCBI taxonomy): domain Eukaryota; kingdom Metazoa; phylum Arthropoda; class Insecta; order Lepidoptera; family Noctuidae; genus Mesoligia; species Mesoligia furuncula. Next base: position 24,185,667 of record OU744806.1, read on the forward strand.
CCATTTTGAATGAATTAGAAAAACTTCGCAGGCATATAAATCCACTTCACCTCAGTTACTAAAGAACAGAAACATTTTGCGATAATTGGCTATTTTAATAAAAAATTTCATATTTTTATAAGATTATTAATAATACACATTGTTATATTTAGTGTTAAGATAAAACTATTTATGTACCTTTTTAATAAAATCTTTATGGTACGTTTAAGTACTGAATTGTCGTTTTCTTTCTTACTTTATCTGGATCGGAATGCTAAAATACAAAAAAAACAAAAATGGGTATTATTATCTAAACACGATTCACGATTTCTTAGTGGTCAACGACCGCGGGTAGTGTTGTAACTTGAGAAAATGTGTTTTATCGTCAATACAATCACGTCTGTAAAGTTTACACATAAAGACTGATTTTTTGAACTGATATTTCAAGTAAATACACTAGCAGTGGTCGATGACCCCACAAAAAACAACAAATTAATTTAATATTATTTCAAGTTATACAAATTAATATCAACTTTATTTTAATGGTAATTAATTTGATTTCAGAGTGACTAGCACTAGTGAAAAAGTTATAAAAATGTGTTAAGTTGTAGTGTAAACTGAACTTTATTGTGTAGGATTTAAAGTTATTTTTCCATAAACTCATATTTCTTTATATTTTGGGCAAATAAATCCCGAATGCAGATTATATAATATATTAATTCCAATTGAAAGTTGAATCTTTACTGATGATCTACTTACCATTACTTATCTTCTTTGTAAGTTATTATCTCAGAGTAAGTTCTAAAGGTTAACCCACTTACTTACTGTCTGCATTCGCGACTTATTTACCAAAAATGTAAACAAATAAATGAGTTATTGGAAAAACAACTTTAATACCTACACAATAAAGTTCAGTTTACGCTACGACTTCAAACATTTTTATAACTTTTTCAATAGCACTAGTCACTCTGAAATCTACTTAATTTTCATTCTACTAAAGTTGATATTTGTTTAATTTGAAATAACATCAATTGGAAACATGAATTTGAATAGACCTTACTTAGGTATATATTATTATGCAGTATGTATGTACTAACGAAGCTATTATATACAATAACAAAATTAATTATCAGTATGAATCCGTCAGCAGGCCGGAATAATTGTGTACCTACCTACATTTTTATTTTTATTATAATATTATTGAAATCATAAAACATAATTTCATTGGAAAAAGATAAAAGTGCACTGTTTTTTAAGTATCTTTGATTATATTTAGGCTACTCTTGCCTATTCAAACCTCATTTAAAACTCAGTGGAGAGGGCAGGAGAACAAAAAAAAATATATAAAAAAAGGGTTATTCAAAATGCGTACGGAGCTGCCAGTGTGTAAACGATGCTGTTTCTGTTTGCCGCTACGATATGGTTTGCTAACATGGGGATATTTTAAACTGGTGAGTACATAACCTGGCCAGAAACAAAAGTCGATTAACATTTCAGTGTTTTTAATCTCGGATATTTTGCTCAATAGCTGAGATTTAAAAAACTAAAGTGTTAATATTTTGCTCAGTAACTGAGATTAAAAAAACTTAAGTGTTAATCGATTTTTGTTGCTGACTGTACTTGATAGAAACCGTTTCTTTTGTTTGTGATGTACAGTCAAGGAAATTAATTGTTTATCAAATTGTCACACTACATCAATTTGCCGTGTTTTAGCCATTTCATACTAGCTGTCAAAGAATGATAGTTGTGATTTGAGTATAACGGACAATTTAAGTTGGTAGTGTCGAGAGGGCTGGTTCGTTCTTTGACCAAAGAATTAGTATTGCCATTCAAAGTGGCAATGCTGCCTGTCGTAGTCTATGCACGACTACGACGTACAACGCCTAAGTGTCCTTTTTTTAGGGTTCCGTAGTTCCTACTAGGAACCCTTATAGTTTCGTCATGTCCTTCCGTCTGTCTGTCTGTCTGTCCGATGGTAGTGCATTTCATGAACTTTAAAGGAAAACTATTTATTAGTTTAGCAATAATAATCGTTGAACTTGGGTGTTGGATAATTTTGTACCAAATACAAAATCCTTAGCATTAATCCTTTAAAGTGACTAAGATGAAGTAGTTGCTTTTTTATAATGGGTAAAGACTTGCATTGAAAAACAAAATAAGTATGTTTTTTTTTAATTCAGAATAAAGAACAGCAGAATCGTACTACATTGTGATAACGGGCTACTACGGAACCCTACACTGTGCGTGGTCCGACACGCACTTGGCTGGTTTTTTGTGTTTATTTGCGTACCTCTTGGCTAAATATCAATTGCCTTGGGTAAATAGTAATTGCCTTACACGCGGCTACAAATCGATAAATAATACCTACATTAAATAAGGAGGAGCAACCGTTGAATAGAACTAAAAAATCATGCATGTTCTCTGTCGCAGAAATACGACATGAGCGGTAGGGGCACGGAAATATGTGTCGCATAAATGCGACACAAGCGATAAAAAGGTTAATTTAATAACTACCTAGTGTAAACAGTTACCTACTTGTGTTAAACATTGTAATATAATTGTTCACACAACAGTTGGTAGTCAATTTGATTAACAATTAACTTCCCTGACTGTACCTACCTACAGCCCAGTTGACTGGAAAGTTTATGTACCTAAATAATTCAGTGTCTGATTAAAATGAAGCAGAAACTTTTAAATGAAGACCTCATGATCATGACGCTTGAATACAGTATCAAATTAAATTAGCCAGCAAAACTGACGTATTCCACATTGGGCACCCGCTTAAGGGTCCCTATCAGTTTTGCGGACTAAAAACAGAAAAAAACATTTTTTTTTCAGCGCAAATTTCTCATTATCCTTAAGTTATCTAGTTTTTTTTTAAAATACATAAGTATTTATCACCTATCTATCTAGTAAGTCTACGAATTTATGTTTTAATAACTACTTAATAAAAAATTCGTTTATAAGGCATTATTTAGATATTTTACTACAATTAAATTAGTAGTCAAAATAAAAATATAAAAATTGAGTTTGGTAGATAAACACCTCAAATTTTAAAATATTTAACGCTTTTTGTTATTTTCAATAAATTCTTACGCGTAGACGACGGTTTTACGCATGAGTTTATTGGGTTTTTTCAGCGTAGTCAACATTTTTTTACAAGTACTAATTCATTAAACTTAAAAAAAATAAATCGTACACTTACTAATATACTATATGCCTAGTATTTAGGATTTTTTTTTCAGATCGTTATTTGCTACCAGTTAGCTAAAAAAGCAATCGAAAAACTTGGTGTTTCGTGATTACGTAAAAACGTGTTAGTTTTTTTTTTTTTTGGAATTTATATTAAGGACGCCTTTACGAATTGACGCGCTTCAATTTTAGGTATTGAGTGTTACTATTACATGTGCACGGCTCACACACACAGCGACATGCGCGAAGCGGTGAAATTATGAGTAAACTGACACGACTTGATACTTGAGCCTAATTTTATTTTATTTTTGCCATGTATTTTTTTTAAGTTTACGGTGATTTGTTTTCAAACAGTTTGTAGGTAATGTGAAGTGTTCATATAAGTAGAATGCTATTTACTTAATTTCACTGGACAGTGATTAATCAAGTACAAGTTGCCAAAGTACCTATGTATTAACAATTTGCGGACGAGCTTATTGAAAACAAATATAAAATAAAACAAGCTTGTTTTATTCGGTTTATTTCGTATTTTATATAATAAATTTGCTATGGTATCAAATGCAAGTAGGTAGGTTCTCGAAAACTGGAAAGAAAATACGTGTATTTGGCACACACCCTACAAGGCAAACAGTACAAATGCTACAATATTCATCACGCTAATATTATAAAGGCGAAAGTTTGTGAGTGTGTGTGTATGTTTATATGTTTGTTCTTCACCCTCAAACGGCTTCACCAATTTTGATAAAATTTTGTATAGAGGTAGCTGACACATACAGGCTACTTTTTATCCGATATTCCCACGGGATCGAAACTTACGCGGGTGAAACCGCGGGGCACAGCTAGTTGCTTCATAAATATTTAAAAAATTCGTAAAACAAAAACAACGCAATGGATATTGTTGAACTGTCAAATCTGAATGGATTGCCATTCCAAGTGTGTTACGCAATTAAGATAACGTACTAAGCAGTGTCGTGCATTGCATAAAGGCATATTAGCAGTGGCTACCTCGATAAATCACCATAAGCCTGTCAATTACATTTTTGGCCGTGCAAAGTGACGGATATTGAGATCGCCGATAGTGAGATAAAAATGAAAATCCAAGATGGCGGTTGTAGTTTTTTTTAATTTTTCATCATGGGTGTCGTTTTTATGGTTTTCAAGGGTGCTAAAACCGATAGTGATGTCCAAATGAAAATCCAAGATGGCGGCTTTAATTTTTTTATCATGGGTGGTCGTTTTTATGGTTTTCAAGGGCGCTAAAGCCGATAGTGAGGTCAAAATGAAAATCCAAGATGGCGGCTGTATTTTTTTTTTATATTTTCATCATGGGTGTCGTTTTCATGGTTTTCGAGGGTGTTGGAGCCAATAATTAGGTCAAAATGAAAATCTAAGACGGCGGCTGTAATTTATTTTTTATTTTTATCATGGGTGTCGTTTTTATGGTTTTCAAGGGCGCTAAAGAAGATAGTGAGGTCAAAATGAAAATCCAAGATGGCGGCTGTATTTTTTTTAATTTTTTTTATCATGGGTGTCGTTTTCATAGTTTTCGAGGGTGCTGGAGCCGAAAACAAAGTCAAAATGAAAATCCAAGATGGCGGCTGTAATCTTTTTTTTTATGTTTCCGATTAGTGACCGCATCTGCCTAGACTAGACCCGGCCTAGTGCCTGCCTACCTATTCTTAAGGTCTCAACAAAACTAACAAAAGAAGCCCAAACTTGGCACACCTAGCTCAGCTCGGCTATTAGTTCCAGTAGCAGTCTTCGAAGTTCACCTGCAGGTCACTCCATCAAGTCCGGAGGTAAGGTCTCAACATAACTAAGAAAACGAGCCCATACTCGGCACACCTAGATCAGCTCGGCTGTTAGTTCCAGTAGCAGTCTTCGAAGTACACCTGCAGGTCACTCCATCAAGTCCGGAGGTAAGGTCTCAACATAACTAAGAAAACGAGCCCATACTCGGCACACCTGGCTCAGCTCGAATTATTCCGTTCTGATCCCCTGAACCCCCCTCCACCCCCCCCCCCGCCTCGATCCCCTCCTAGATCGTCTTCTGTTTTAGTCTCAGTCTTATCCACTAAAAACTTTCTCATACCGGTTTGAACCGCTTTTTCTTTTGTTTTTGATCCTGAAGGATCGTCAGCAACAAAAATAAGTACAGGTTTTATTGAAATACATAAGTTCGTTATTTCTTATTATAACGGATACGTGTATGTTAGTATTGAGGAACAACGACTCCACATTTTCGTTTTTGTCAAGTCACCGCACACGGTTTGAACCCTTTTTAATAATTTTACAGATGGCAGATGTGAAAAATGTTACAATTTTTCATGATGTGTGTCAATTTCGTGGTTTTCGAGGGTGCTGAAACCGATGGTGGGGTCAAAATAAAAATCCAAGATGGCGGATGTGAAAATGTTACAATTTTTCATGATGGGTGTCAATTTCGTGGTTTTCGAGGGTGCTGAAACCGACGGTGGGGTCAAAATGAAAATCCAAGATAGCGGATGTGAAAAATGTTAAAATTTTTCATGATGGGTGTTGACAATTGGTGGTTGGTAAACCACGAAATTGATACCCATCATGAAAAATTGTAACATTTTTCACATCCGCCATCTTGGATTTTTATTTTGACCCCACCATCGGTTTCAGCACCCTCGAAAACCACAAAATTGACACCCATCATGAAAAATTGTAACATTTTTAACATCCGCCATCTTGGATTTTCATTTTGACCCCACCGTCGGTTTCAGCACCCTCGAAAATCACGAAATTGACACCCATCATGAAAAATTGCAACATTTTTCACATCCGCCATCTTGGATTTTTATTTTGACCCCACCGTCGGTTTCAGCACCCTCGAAAACCACGAAATTGACACCCATCAGGGGATCAGACCGGAATAACTCCTCAGCTCGGCTGTTAGTTCCAGTAGCAGTCTTCGAAGTACACCTGCTGTGCAGGTCACTCCAGCAAGTCCGAAACGAAATATGAATTTATAAACCCTACTTACTTCTAGAAAAATTATAAGACTGTGAATCAAATCTTTCCTTGGGTAATAGGTACATACATACAGAATGCGTGAAGTATCAAGTTTTGTATGTCAAATATTTTGTATCCGTACAGCGATCTTCTTTTAGTACAAGCTGCTGCTTACAACCGACACAGAGTCCACTCACAACGGCGGCCGAGCGCAGACTAATATTTCATTACAAATTTTTGTGCAATAAACCGAGACAGTGACCAGTAAAATAACCCTTATTTCAATCCAATAAGATTCACGTATTACAGCTAAATATGTGCAAAAATAGACGCCGATTTTTATTTTTTTCTGAGCTTATTTTTAACATTTTGATAGTTCTTTGGGCTACCTTTTTGAGTTGAACATGTCTGCTTACATAAAATATTTTAAAATAAATATGTTTATGTTATTAAATAGAAGCAAAGTGATCCCAAAGACAGCACGATATCGTCGATTTTGTGTGAAGAGGCAACGGAAATTATTTTTTACTATATTATAAACCAACATTTTCGAATTAAAAATGGCTACCATTTGGAGATGAAAGAGTAATCTATCTGTGGTAATTATTAGTTACATTTGGTTTCGTCTCGTTTTGCCGCAAAATGCACCGAAAAACGGCTTATTTTTGTCAGATTCGTAAAGGCGTCCTTAAGTAGTTATCAAAACTTAATTTCGTACACTTACTAGATAGATAGGTGATAAATACTTGTGTATTTTTAAAAAAACTAGAGAACTTAAGGATATTGAGAATTTTGCGCTGAAAAAAACTGATTTTTCTGTTTTTTGTCCGCGAAACTGATAGGGACCCTTAAATGGCACCTGAGTGAATGCACCTGACACACAGCGGCACATTCACTCAGGTGCCTTAAATTGTGGCATACGTCGCAAAACTCTGCAAACGTGACGGGTACCGATACCTAAACACTACAAAACATAGAAAAAAGATTTGATATTTTTTTCTGGGGTCAATGTCCACTGGTAGTGTAGTTACTTTGAAGTAGTTGAGAAAATCAGTAGGTATGTTTTTGTTTTGGACCCGATAGTCTGTGAAGCTTACACAAGAAAAAAAACCTGATTTTAAATCCAAGTAACCACAGTCGTTGACCCCAAACAAAAATAACAATGGATTGTTTTTTTCGTTTCATCATACTTATTTAGATAATATACAGGTTGTCCGGTAATTAATGGATAACCTCTTCAGGGCTCATTGCACTTATCATTATGAACAACTATTATTATGGGACCAAACCTGTATCGCGAAAAAAGAATCAGCAGTTTCCTACATTTTGACGAGTTATCATCATCATCATTCTCCTGCCCTTATCCTAATTTATTTGGGGTCTGCGCAACATGTCTTTTTCTTCCATACTTCTCTATTAGTCGTCATCTCATTCCATCCATCGTTTCTTTGGTGTTCCCCTACTCGACATCCGTAATCAAAACTCTCCTCACGATATTTTCCTCATTTCTTCGTAACACATGCCTATACCATGACAACCGATTCCCACGCAACTTTTCAGTTACCGGTGCCACTTTCAAACTTCCTCTTATGTACTCATTTCTTATTATATCCATTTGTGTAACACCACACACATCCCTCTTAGCATTTTCATCTCTGCTGCATGTAATAGCCTTTTATTAATTTTGACGAGTTATGCGAACATAAATGTACAGCAGCTGATTTTTTCACGATTTCATGTTTGGTCCCGTAGTAAGTTGTTCATAATAATAAATACAATGACTCCTTAAGAAGTTAGGTACCTATCCATTAATTACCGGACACCCTGTATATCCATCACGTCTGCGGAGTTTCACTAGCTCATTTAATTTGACCCTGTGTATAAAAAAGGAAATAGTGGGCGAGCCTAAAAAAAGCCTTTTATATTGTTTAAAAAACGCAAGTTTTAGAAACAATAAAAGTATATGATCGACTACATACAACAAAATCAGAAAAATATATTATATATTATAAAAACTTTCTTTTTACAATAACAACCATACTAATATAGGTACGAGTGATTTTTTGTCAGATTATTCTACAAGCAACACACTAAAACACTAGTGTTTTAATTTTGTTCGTCCAAACAATTGATTTTTTGTTATTTAATAATTGCTTCATATTTTGCAATAAATTACCAGCGTTGTGTCATCGCGCTTCTCTTTCTTTTCTATGCAGTCCGACAGTGACCGCGCTTTAGGCCATGTAAGCCCCTGAAATCGGTTCTTCGTTTTCAGATCGCAGCCACCATAGTGTCGATAGCGCTGTTAGTAACATTGTACAACATCGTAGAGCTGATGTTACAGTACAGGAACCCGTACCACGTCTACCACATTGTGGTCATCAGCATAGTGCTGGTCATGCTGCTCACTGATGTGGTGCTAAACACGCTGTTCATTGTTGGAGGACATACGGTGAGCTCCTTATCCTTACATAGTAAGTATAAAACAAAGTCGCCGGAATGTCTGTACGCGCATAACTTCCGAATGACTGCACCAAATTGGATAATTCTTTTTTTTTTGTTGGGTCGTTATTGCCAGGACAAGGTTTGTACGAAAGAAAATTTCGGAAATTCGAAAAAAAAAATTGCACCCATGTGAAGCTGAAGCGGGCTGCTAGTTAGTATGAAATAAACTATTTTGATTATGATTTTTTGAAAAGAAGAAGAATATTTTGATTTGTGTTATGTACAGTCAACAAAGGAGATAGATATACAGGATATAGTTGAAGTTTACGAAGAAACCGATGGATGTTCTCGAATAAAATGTAATTATTTATTAATAGAAAACAAACAGCTCATTTATTAAATTAAATTTCAGTCCAGAACATCCATCGGTTTCTTAGTGAACTTCGGTACTTATATCCGACGCTCCTGTATCTATACTTTATCTCCTTTGTTGACTGGTACCTACATTTTTGTTCTAGAAAAACGTGAGGCTCCTCCGAGTCTACTACATCTACAACTTAGTCCTGTGGGGTCTGACTATCGCGCTGGTGTTAGTCATGGTCTTCCTTATGGTGCCCGTGGATCCTGACCGCGTCATCTCCTACCACACCTGGGTACTGCTCCTCGACTTCTCTAGCTCCTTTGTTAATATAAGTAAGTATTACTAAAACTAACGTGTTTGCTATGTTCATATAGCAACAAACATCACATGCTCTTTTCCTCGAAAGGTTAGGCAAGGGTGCACCTTCAGACGTCTGTTGCCCCCCACACATTAGGACCCGAGGTGGCGGCGCGTAGTGTTCCAAGCGTGCCCTCTTAGACGTCGCGGGGGAGTCAAACACCCCACTCCCCCCTGGCCGAGGCCCCCAGTGGCGGGTGACCAGTCGGGGGTTGCGGAAGGATCGTACGTTCCCGCGACCCCTGGCGTAAGTGTGTGGTGGAATACCGGTGTGGTTTTTATATCCCATAGTTGGAAAAAGCCTAGGCATATGATGAGATGATAAGGTCTTGTACAGACGCCAGCACATCAACCTACTACAATCTGTCAAATTTATTTAATAGATTTTCAACTTTATCGTTAAAGTATAAGGTTCAAAGTTGGTTGGGAAAATTTGACAGTTTCTGGTAGCTTGATGTGCTGGCGTGTCTACAACGAAACCCAGAGTCCAGAACTCCCTGATCTAAATCTGTGATCTTAAAGTTACATTGCTTTTTAACAGATTTTTTCATTTTCATAGTAATGCAGTCCTACTTCCTGCTGCTCCTGCGCAGTGAGATCATCAAGCTAAGAAACAACTGCGAGTTCAGATTCGTGAACAACGCGGCTGAAGCAGAATGTGTCATGAAATGCAAAAAAGGACGGGCCGATGAAGAGAACGGGATGGAAGATGTTTTAGAGAAAGGAACGTGTGAGACAGGAGATGTGTGCGGGAAAACGTGTCACACTAATGGAACGTGTCACAATAGGGAGGATCAAAACTAATGGATGGCTACTGAGATTTTATTGATATGTTATTATGGGCGAATTTCACCAAACTTTTATACCTAGAATAAATCATTTCAAATTTGGAATTTTTGATAGTCTTGCCATACTCGAGCTGTGAGACGTCAATTTTAAACCACGGACAAAATATATTGACTGGTAAAACCAGCCTTAAGGAATGTTACCTATCTAAAGTATATTCAAACCTTTGTATCCAATTTATGTTGTTTGCACATTTTGTCAATGTAATTAAAGTTGATTATAGAATTAAGTCTGACTACTATTTAAAAAACCATAAGAAATATTAGAGTTGTATATAGCGCAAACTGAACTTTATGTGTATTTATACTAAAGTTGTTTTCCCAAACTCATACCTATTTGTTTAGTTGTTTGAAAAATATGACACGAACGCAGTCTTAGTTTTGTATTGGTTAATAAACTGTTATAAACATCTTTACGTAATTTGTAGTTTTTTTTTTAAACCCTTTGTTCCAAAAGATCGAATTCAACTACTCAGATTAATCCTTGTGTTTACATACTCGAAACCAAGGAAATTATAAATTAATTACTTTGTGAATCTGAAAATATTACGATATGGTAGGTATATCAAGAACACCCAGACTTATTTAAGGCGCTGCCCAAAGGTAGACACCGTAAAACGCTCAGTTTTTGTCGCTCAGTCCGGCAGTTTGGCGTATTGGTAGGTATCTTTAAATTACAAGCCAAAAAAACAATTTTTCGTCGCTTATGTAATTCTCAAAATTTTGATCGTAAACCATCATATTTTATGTATCTAATGATTATGAAAGGAATTCAATCAACTAAAGAAATAAGTAAGTAAGGTACTTACCTAAATTGATTCCATTGAGACGTGCAGTAATTTTTAATTTAATTAATAGGTACTTCAAAATCTATATAATATACTTATAAAAGAAAGTCGCGTTAGTTACACTATGTATAACTCAAGAACGGCTGAACCGATTTGGCTGAAAATTGGTGGAGAGGTAGCTTAGAACCAGGAGACTGACATTGGATACTTTTTATTTATTTTTTAATATTTTTTGTTATTTAATACTAGGGTAAGGGACACACAAACGAAGTAGCGCCGGGCAGCTAGAAATAATTTATATGGTAAAACAACGTTTGCCGGGTCAGCTAGTTACTTATATTTTGATGGTCATTCGATTCAACTAACGTCAACCGCATCGCTGTTTTGGACCTTATTTGTTGCCGCGATGCGCATTGTCAATAATTACTTAACTACAAATTTGCTTCCTACCGCGCCTTAATTGACAAGCTTTATTAACTTAAGGAAAGATGATCTCAATATTATGATGACCAGACCTTCCTTATCACAGAGGTCACCGTTATCACCACATGACTATAAACAAATACAGATTATGTGTGTTCTTAGGTCTAGAACAGGAAAAGTTATGTATACATACTCGTACTAGGGCCATGTCATGGCTATAAGTAACGGTAGCTGTACGGGTCAGATCTTCAAGGTTAAGCATCGCTTGCAGAGGTCGGTCCGTGGATGGGTGACCACCGCATTACCTAAATACCTACCGAGACCGGGTTCTTGCCTCAACAAGCAGGTCAAGCCGTTTGCCCCGGCTGTCATTAGTAGATCTTTAACAGTCTTTACGAGTAGTCAGAAGACCGAAAGTCTGACAACCAGCCTCACCAACAAGGCCGTCTTTACCCGAGGGTGCTAGGGGTGCGTGGCACCCGGGCGGCAGGGTCTTAGGAGGCGCCAGGGTAGCTCGTGAAATTCAAAATTACTATTTCATGAAATATCAATCAATGGGGTACCTAAGTACATGAACTTAGAGGGTTATGTATATCAATACAACCCTCCAAGTCAATTGCAAGACAAAATATACAACCTGACACTGACCTGAAAATTGCAAAAAAACGTAAGAAATAACACTTAAAATTGAATTTCAAGGGCTACCTTGGTGCTTCTCCTAAAAATTGGACTCCAAAATCAAGTTTTTTTTTTGTTTTGCCCTCCAGACTGTTTTTTCGCACCCCGGCGCCCAATAGGTATGGTTAAGACGGCCCAGCTCACCAAGGGTCTAACTATGAAACTGAGTGTTAGAGGTCAGGTAGACAGTCGTTCCGTGAAAAAGATATTTTCACCTTCATCTGGTTAGACTGGAAGCCGACCCTGGAAAAACTAGCAGAATATGATGACTTACCTACTCGTGACTCGTAGGTAACTTTATCTCCTAATCATTTTCGAGTTTTCAGGTAGATACTTCTTCGTTCTTCAGAACCGCGCGTAATTACGAATGATTTATGATTTAGGCACATAATATTTTTCAGCAGCAAAACCTTGAATGAGTGACAGGAAAACATCATAAACAAAAATGATCTATCAGTAGGTAATGATTGTCGTTGGATGACTTGGTACACATAATATGATCTCATTGCTGTTAACAAATTCATTCGGAAGCTTTTATCAGCAACAAATATACCCGGGGATTTCACCAGGAAAAAAATAAAATAATGATTGCGTAAACGATTGTCATTCGCCGAATGAATCAACGAAAGCGTGGGTTTTTAACGTGAATTAAAGTTTATTGTAGTTGTCTGATCAATCTTTGGACACATTGTTCAGACGCGGACGCCAGCACATCGAGCTACTACAATCTGTCAAATTTCTTTAATAGATTTTCAACTTTATCGGTAAGGCATAAGGTTTAAAGTTGATTGGGAAAATTTGACAGTTTCGGGTAGCTTGTTAATTACACATCTTTAGCAGTTAGTAGACGTGTTTCACGTAAGACGAGTCTAGGCACCCTTAGCACCCTTAGCTTGCATTAAGTAAACCATTTTATATGAGGGGGGCCATTCAAGTATTACGTAAGTAATACAGGGGGGCGGGGGGGTCCTTCGCTTATTTTTGATGACATGGGGGATGGGGGTTCTGGATGGTGATTACGTCAGCAGTAAGTATTTATTTTTTTACTTTTTCGGATTTTCTACAAAATTTAATTGATTTTGGTTTGAACACATAAATTATGGTAGCCCTACTTGTCTATGCTTGAGAACGAAACGCATAAAACTGCTGCTCATGAATCAATAAAGAAACCAGAACACATTGAAAAATAATCTAAACAATATTTACCGTAAGCATGGGACGGGGGTAAGCTTTGCTTATTTTTGCTGACAAGGGGGAGGGGGGGGGTTAATAATTGCAAAAAATATGCTATGAACCATAAGCTTAAGTGATAAAATTGAAAATCTATCAAAGAAATTTGACAGATTATTGTAGTTTGGTGTGCTGGCGTCTGTACATACCATAGAAATGTAAAAAAAACTCTATGGTACATACTATGGTCAGACTTTTAATTAGCTGCAGTAAAATGACCGCTAATGTGTTACTTAAATGACAGCAAATAACATCTTTTTGTTTTTTCGCGGCCATCAACCAAATCTTGTTTTTCTAGTACAGAATAGTGTAACAAACGAAACTGATTTGACATGCATATCTCTAAACTCAGTCCGAAACACTGACGTATAAATCATATATACGTTAGTGGTCCGAAATGAGTTATTGTCTGTAAAATGACACTTGTCATTTTCCTGCAGCTAATTAAAAGTCGGACTATAGTGCCTCGTTGGTCTATTGATCGCTGGCGCTACTGGCCTACTGCTGAGAATGAGGTCCTGGGTTTGATTCCCGGGTCGGGAAAAGTGTTATTGGGTTTTTCCATCAGGAATTTCTCAGTAGCAGCCCGGGATTTGTGCCCGGTTGATGGCAATAGGCTCGCCCCCTGATACATGGGACTTAAGCAAAACTGGTATGGGAGTGTACTATACAACATTATTTTTAGTATATGCGAAACCCGAAACACGTGTCTAGTATTTTTATGTAAAGAATCTATGTACAAAATTTCAATACTGTATCATGAAAAATCACAAAGTTATAAGCTTGTTAAGTTACATGTTTGTCTACAGACAAACATGCTCATCCACGCCGCGCCGTCTTGCGCTCGTACCTAGGTACCTAACCGTTTGGCACGGAGATTGGATAACCTACTTAGTTTCGCTCGGTGTCCAACTTTCAACCTATTTTAAATATTTTTGGGACAAAATATAACATGGGGTAAAAATTATTGGAATCGATTCAGTTACTTCATCATCATCATTTCAGCCGAAAGACGTCCACTGCTGGACATAGGCCTCCCCCATTCCGTTACTTATTCTGAACAAACTATATTCAGGTTTCGCATATTATACTAAAAATAACGTTGTAGATACAATACACCTCTGTCTAATCCTTCGAAATGGTGGTGTATTAGTGAGGGACGCCCCCCAGCTAGATGGACGGACGACCTGAAGAAGGTGGCTGGGACAGAGAGGATGCGGAAGGCGGAGGACAGGGTGACGGGTGTTGTGGTGCAGGCTGGGAGAGGCCTATGTCCAGCAGTGGACTGCGATAGGCTGAGTTGATTGATTGAATAGTAAATAAATAATAAATATATATGTCGGGCTCCGAGCCGTCCGACATCTCAATCTCCGAAGTATTATCTCGAACACGAACAGTAGGTAAGCTCGGACAGTACAAAGTCCGGAAGACTGACCAAGAACTGTGTCGACAACACAGTAAAGGCACCCGCAGACAGGCGCGACGCGACTCTAGTAGAACAATTTCTATGAAAACTTCATGGAAATTGTTCTACCGGAATGCAGTAGCCTTTACGGGTTTCAGTTTGAAGCATAACTACATAATCTACCTACTGAGTAATTTTGAAAGTCGTAGGGACAACAAATAGTTTTATATCAACAGGAAACCTTTCAAAGAACTATGTAAAATTGTCTTGCTTATGTAATAACTAAATAATGGTGTATATTTACTAACTGCACTATTGGAACTGGAGTGGAGACCGCTTACCAGCAAGCATAGACACCCCCCAGCCAGATGAACCGTCGACCTTGATCAAAAAGTGGCTGGAACATACTGGATGCGGAAGGCGGAGGACAGCGTGTTGTGGTGGCGCAGCGTGGGAGAGAGAAGTGGACGGCGATAGCCTGAGTTGATTGAACTATTTAATAAACTGGGCCATAATGAAATTGCGGCGATAGGACCTAGGTCATCCGGGCCAGCGGGATTGTCCGAAAGGGTTACCGCTGGCCCGGAACATAAAGGGCTAAGGAAGGAACACAGGTGGGTTTTAGTCAGTACGAGTCTGACACTCCCGCCGCTCCACCCAGAGTGGGAGTGGTCATTTGATGATTTCCATCAGAAAAAAAAAAAAAAAAGGACCTAGGTCATAGTGTCACACTTATGTGTCTGTATCTCCCTAAAATATTTCGGGCGTCTGTTATTAACTCAAGGACCTAGGTAATCAGGTGAACTGGTGAATCATACTAATCTTATAAAGGCGAAAGTTTTTGAGTGTGTGTGTGATTATGTTTGTTACTTCTTCACGCTCAAACAGCTGGAACAATTTTGATAAAATTTTGTTTGGAGGTAGCTGATACCCTGGATTAACATATAGACTACTTTTTATCACGATATTCCCACGGAATCGACATTTACGCGGGTGAAACCGCGGGGCGCAGCTAGATTATATTAATTATTTAAACTTTAAGAGCTTCCTACACTTTATAACAAAGTATTAGTATACCTACAGAAAAATCATTTTTTCCTACAAAATTACGTGGAGGGTCTACCTACGGCCTAAGCTATCGATTTTCAAAGCTACGCTACGCCATTTCTTCGCTACGCTACGCCATTGCTACGCTACGCCACATCTACGCTTATTATTAAATAATTTCTCATAATTATTTATATTGCATTTAATGAGGCGGACGTGATGCACCACACAATTTATCAGTTCTTTTGTTATTAATAGGTACTATTCAGTACCTACTTACTTGTTTTTGCAAACAACCAATGTGAATGGTACAATTTTTTTTTTTTGTTACGCTTATAACTTTGTTATACCTACCTACTATTGAATGCGAGTTTCACAACATTCATTGCATTATTTACGTTGTTGAGCAGACACATTTTTCGAACATATGTAGCAATGGATTAGCAATACTTATCCTTCAAAATGATTCAGATTGTGATTGATTGTGCGGTGCCGATGCCTTTCCGGTTTGATACGTGTGCTATGACCTTTAACCTTACGTACAAAGGGCGTTACTAACTACAGTAACCACCCAGTAAGTACAAGGTTTGTAAATAGAATAAGTAAGTGCTCATATAGAATAAGATACCTACCTACCTACTTAGCTCAGACATTTTGTTTATTTGTGTTTCCTAGCGGTTTCTTTTCCCTCTTCAAGGTGTTATACAAGGAATGATTATAAGCCCGGTTACGGCTCAGACCAAATAAAAAACCAAGAGGGCTGTCAACAGTAAAGTGAAGCCGGTTTGGTAAACAAGTGTGCACATAGTGAGGTGTAGTTTGATTGTAAATGGTTATAAATGTGTGCGTGTGAGCGTGTATGCACAGAGCGGAGGTGTAGTTTTTGCATGCTTCACTGTATTGTTCGCAGCGCTATGTCTTGACTTTTTATTTGGCCTAAGGATTACGGTTCCAAAAAATGCCAGTCTTGAGGCTCGAATCATCGATTTACAACAACAACAAGATACCTACTTAGAAGTAGGTACCTATCTAGCTTTTGTTGCACATATTCTGGATAGAGAGGAAACTACCGACATTGAAACGTCCCAACACATTCAAAGTGGTTCCAAGATTATCCACTAATTGAATGCAGCACGTCCATAATAGGTACCTATGAAGGTACTTGTCAACAGGAATAAAAAGCGTGATCTCATAGTGCAGGTAAATATTGTGAGTGACGCGTCGCCGAGATGAGTGCAAGGATGGCAAACAAATGGCGCTTCCTCTGTGATGTGTGGACAGGATAATTTAGGTACCTACTTCTTTTGTAACGTGTGGACGGCATAATTCGTAACTAGGGGTCATCTATAGCTATACATCCCTATGTCAAAGCAAAGACGTGAAAAACGCAGTAGGTTTACTACGTTTTACATGTATCTTTGTATGTGGGATTCTTTATAATCCCAAAAAAAACCAAGCGAAAAAAACTTTAAAGTTTTTTAACATTGGAAATGTTTTTTCGATCGCGTTGGTAGGGGCCGTTTTCAGCGAAAGTGCGACATCGCTCTGGTGTCGTCAATCTTGACGAGATCTACAAGATGGTGTAAAAGAATTTGAAAAAGTAAAAAACTTTTTCGAAAAAGTGCAAAAATGTCGAAAAATTACGTGATTTTTTTGCGACTTCTCAACTTGAATCGACGATATCTCAAAAACGAAAAGCGATATTGAAAAAATAAAAAAAAGCACTCGGGGTATTGAGTTGGGCTACAGTTTGCAAAAAACGGAACCTCGCTATCTGTAATGGAGTTGGTGAAAGCTTTACTTTTATGCGGCGGAGCTTTCGCGACGCGCGGCGCGCGCGTGTACAGTGAGTTTCGTGTACCTACTACGAGTAAGTTTAATATTGTTTTATTTAAGTTGTAAACCTTGACGTTTATAGATTAGGTACATTATATTTTTTTTTTTTTTATCTATACATATAATAAAATTGTAGAAAAGTGGTGTCTGTACAATGGAAATATATAAAAAAAAAGTAGCAGGGGTTGTTATTATATCGATTCCGAACCCGAAATTTTTTTTGTCTGTTTGTCTGTATGTTTGTGCACGCTAATATCCGAAACGGCTTATTAGATTTAGATGCGGTTTTCACTAATACATTGTAATAAGCTTCACTTAACATTTAGTGTTTATTTCATGTCAATCGGTTCATAAATGAAAAAGTTATGTCAATTTAAAGAATCACGGCGAACATTTGTTAAGAAGGTATTCAGTGAACGCGCGTATCCTGGAGAGTATAGGCGAATAGTTGCATTAGTTTGCATATTTTAGAGGGGCCCGTGGCTAAATAATAACAGCCACACAGGTCGATCGATCAGGTTAAGCTACGCTTGCCGCGGTTGGTCTGTGGATGGGTGACCGACCATCTTTACATACCGAGACCCCTCCGTGCCTCGGAAAGCACATTAAGCCGTTGGTCCCGGCTGTCATTCGTGGATCTTTGACAGTCGTTACGGGTAATCAGAAGCCCAAAAGTCTGACAACCAGTCTTACCAAGGGGTATCATATTACCCAGTAGCTGGGTTGTGGAGGTCAGATAGGCAGTCGATCCATGTAAAATACTGGTATTCAGCTGCATCCGGTTAGACTGGAAGCCGACCCCAACATACTTGGGAAAAGGCTAGGCAGATGATGATGACTGACTGTTTGCATATTTCATTTATTTATTATTTTAGGGTTTGTAGGTTAGGTTCTTTTTCTTCATTTTCTTTAAAATTTTGTAAATAAATATTGTAAGTATTTGGTATAGGTTAGGCGGTTCTTTTCTTGATTTTTGGGTATTTACTTATCTTAATTTTTATTTAGGGTTTGTAAATAAATATTGTAAGCATTTATGATAGGTTAGGCATTTCTTTCCCTGATTTTCGGTATACTTATCTTAATTTGTATTTAGGGTTTGTATATAAATATTATTAAGTAATTTTCTTTATTAAGTATAAGTTCATTAGCTCAGGTTAGTAATTATTTTTTCTAGCAATTATTCTTTTGTTTTATAAAGTTAGTACGTTTGGTTTACACGTCTTAACACTTATTACTTAAGCCCGGTTTCCACCGCGAGCGGAGCGGACCTTTTAATGACTTCTTTTACCTCGCAAGAGAAAACTGCTTACATGTGTTTCCACCAACAAAGAGTTGAGCGGAAATGACTCAGCTTGCAAAAAGAGCAAAAATGAGCTCGCTCATTCTTCCGTTTCATTTCTCTTTTGTGGTGGGAATCAGACGACTAACCTCTTTCTTGATGGAAACGCAAACCTATTTCATGAAAACGAAGTCCGCTCCGCTTAGCCATTTCCGGCTCATTACCCTTTCGCGGTGGAAACCGGGCTTTAAACTGTGATAATTTTAGACTGTATAATAATCTGTAAGTATTTATAATTTTGCCTGTGTGGTGCCGGACTTAAAGAATAGCACCACCCCATACTTCCCGTAGGTGTCGTAAAAGGCGACTAAGGGGCGTACCGGAGAATAGGCAGCCGCGTTCTCTATGCATTCCACCACCATACCATACTGCGATCGCCAACCCGCCTGCCAAGCGTGGCGATTATGGCAAACCCCCCCCCCCCCTTTTAGGAGAGGCCTATGTCCAGCAGTGGACGTCTTTCGGCTGAAATGATGATGATGATGATGATTTACAATTTAATTGTTTACGATAGTACGTGTTTACTAAATAACTGTGTGTTAAGTAGTAAGTACTGTTTTATTGTAAGAATGCCTCGAAGAAGATCCAACCTCTCCTAATGTAGCAGAAATGCTAAAAGGATGAGATTAGTTCGATCACAGGAATCTGAGGAACATCAAGCTAGGTTTCGTGCTGCAGAAACTTCAACAGCAAGAATCTCGACTGAGTTCAAATCGTTCTCGAATGATGACAACTCGAAATAGGGAAAACGGGGAACAACGAAAGGCACGTTTATCTGTCGATCGCGAAGCTCACGCGCTATCGCGTAAGTCTGAGACTTTTGCTGACAGGGAAACCCGCCTGAGCTCCCAGAGAGTACGGACAACAAATGCTCGATACCAGGAGACACAGGACGAACGGGAAATACGTCTCACTGCCGATCGTGAAGCTCATGCACTATCGCGTGAGTCTGAGACTTTCACTGATAGGGAAATTCGTCTGAGTTCTTAGAGGGTTCGGACAGCAAATGCTCGGTCTAAGGAAACACAGGAAGAATGAGAAATACGTCTCACTGCCGATGTTGAAGCTCAAGCACTATCGGGTGAGTCTGAGACTTTCACTGATAGGGAAATTCGCCTGAGTTCTCAGAGGGTTCGGTCAGCAAATGCCCGGTCTGTAGACGGTATATGTAATTCACCGAAAAGTCACTATTCCACGCGAACGAAGTCGCGGGCACAGCTAGTGTTAAAATAAATATGAATGATAAAATTTTATTTTATTATTTTTTGTTTTATTTGTGATTGTTGGCGAGTACAATAACTTGAAAGTAGGTTACGAAGTAAACTAGTACATCTGTTTGCCAGTCCTCGAACGAGGACGAGGACACCATTCAACCGGCTAGTAACATGCCAACCGCCAGACATAACAGTCGCGCTAAGGCGCGCCGCGGGGTGCAGCATTCATTTTCAACTTATTTTATTTATACTGTGACACGTGCGACAAGCTCTGTACCACCCTTTTCATAATCCATTTTTTGTATTATTGCTCGTAAGCGGCTCTATAAACAATGAAGTCCTATTTTTTTCATGGTCTCAACTTATTTTAACAATATAGGTACTTACTAAATAGATTTAAGACTCTACTATCCTTTTGAGACTTTATTTATGAATGCGCTTCCTGATCTATTCACAGAGAAACAATCGTCATTATTTTGACTTCTTTTTATACAAACACATTTTATTTTTGTAAATCGCAGCTTCACGACGTTCCGATTGAGGCTGCGCCCGGCTGTCAACCACCCGTTTATAAAAAATAATGATACTCACCGCGCCGGTACCTGCTACTAACCCTTGTGTACCTATCTCTTGCGCAAAGAGTTGTTTTCTTTATAGTTTGCCCTATCTAAGTGCATTTCCAATGTACCAGAAGGTCGTGAAAGGCACGAGATCTGTGAATTTTTTTCTTATTCATAATATTTAATTGATTGGTTAAATAATTTCATCATCATCATCATCATTTCAGCCGAAAGACGTCCACTGCTGGACATAGGCCTCCCCCAAAAGGGGGGGGGGGGGTTTGCCATAATCGCCTCGCTTGGCAGGCGGGTTGGCGATCGCAGTATGGTATGGTGGTGGAATGCATAGAGAACGCTGCTGCCCATTCTCCGGTACGCCCCTTAGTCGCCTTTTACGACACCCACGGAAAGTATGGGGTGGTGCTATTCTTTAAGTCCGGCACCACACAGGCTAAATAATTTATCAAAAGCCAATCCATTATTATAAAAAGGTTACGCGCGCTTGACAATTTTGTCCATACACATTTTGTCCATACACATTTTTTCCTACAAAAGTCGATATTTTTTCCATATACATTTCTGGAGAGTTGCACTCCACTTTTTGACATTGTGCAACCAAAGTAAAACATTATATCATTTTGACTTATTAATTGTGTCTGTATGGAAACAGAATAGTAAAATAAAAAGCTATTAAAAGTTATGAGCCAACAAAGACTCGTTTTTCTTGCTGTAACGTAACTTTGGGTGTAAATAAGTAATAAAAGAACTTTAAAATCTTCAAAACAAAGTTAGTACTGACAAAGCTCAGTTATCGAAGAGTTTAATAAACTTTATTTGTATTTGATTTATGCAGTGGTTTTTTCATAAAACTCTATTTTCCAAAGCAGTTTTCGATTTTTTTTACGCGCCTTACAGTTCGGAATGGGTTTTCTGTGCGTGAGAACTAGACGTTCTGCGTGCAGACTAAAGTGTATTTCAAATAAACTTGCGATAAATGTCATTCAACCACCCTGTACCAAAAAGTCCAAATAACTTACGATAGATATCGTTCGTCATACAAAACTGTCGCTAACATTGCATCGGTGGAGTTTCATAATACCAAACACGGAGTAAGTCAATGTTTTGATCGTGTTACCGACACTGCCCATACATTTTTTTCGTATGGTTTGGAAATATTGGGATACATTAGTAGAAGGAGGTGAACAAACTTTATCGCAAGTTTATTTGAAATGAACTTTAAAACTGATACTATTTCTGTCGGACACCACGCCAGGTGAGGCAGCGTGCTTTTTGGCCACGACCACCAGTGAGTTCGAGCTCGCGACTAGTTCCACCATAAGGGGGAAGCAAAATTCAAATTTTCTTACGTTGTTTATAATTATAATTTTGTAAATACCTACATATTTAGCCCTTCCCCCCCTAATTAGGGTGCCTAGCCCCTAGCCTGTGAAATTAATTTAACCTAACAACATACCAAGAACAACATAGCATAACAAGAGAAGAATGACTGCAGTTTCTATATGTAGTCTGTAATTTATATGGTGTATACATAATAAAGAGTATTCTATTCTATTCTAATGGATATCTATTCACTGTTCGTAAAGAAAACTACACAAAATTAAAAACATCATCATTTATTGTAAGTATATCACAATGGTCATTTATCTTAAACTATATACAAAATATTTACAAGTTAAATTATTATCAACTAGAACTAGAATGAGAGAGTGAACATCACAAGACCATGAACATCGTGGTTTGTGCATGACTTTTTTTTATTATGGCATTTGACTCGAGAGCATCATTAGGTAAAGCGGGTCGCATCAGCATGATACCACAAGAACCTTCGACGAAGAAAATTTGCTAAGGTAGAAAGTTGTCTGGATATACAACGTTATTTTAGTATATGCGAAACCTGAATATAGTTTGTGCAGAATAAGTAGGTACTTAACTGAATCGATTCCAATAATTTTTACCCCATGTTATATTTTGTCCCAAAAATATTTAAAAAAGGTTAAAAGTTGGACACCGAGCGACACTCAGTAGGTTATCCAATCTCCGCGCCGAACGGTTAGGTACCTAGGTACTATGAGCGCAAGATGGCGCGGGTGAGCATGTTTTTGTACGGACAACAGGTAACTTAACAAGCTTATAACTTTGTGATTTTTCATGATACAGTTTTGAAAGTACCTACATAGATTCTTTACATAAAAATACTAGACACATGTTTCGGGTGTAGCATATACTTAAAATAACAGACAATAATAACAGACAGAATAATAGACAGAGTGCCACAACAAAGACTTTTCGACATAGAAATATTTTATATGGATCAATGTACAGTGAGACATTAGGTACGAGTACATCGCTCAACTATAGGAAAAAGTGAAGGTTTTGATGTAGGTATTAAGTTTATGTGGCTGCTCCCAATAGAAAAAACTAGAACGTGCTGTCTACTCCCGAAGCACGAAGTTCGGGAGGTTCCGTCTGAAGTTACGGGCGTTTCCTAATGCGTATCACTTACGGACATATGATTAGTTCAGATCCCGATAAGAATGAATGACAATACGATTTGACAGTATTTCCTACTACCGATATGTACGTCTTAGTCCGAAAAATTAATTTGACACTTGTTTTGACGGATCAACTCCTTTCGGACGGGCCCGTATCTTTGTCGGCGGACTTAGAGAGGGGCACCCTGACAACAGCATAGCGTAAAATAAGGATAGTGAAGAAAAAGTTGGTCTTTGGTACACATTATCCTACATGTCCGACGCAACCCGCCTTTAATTCCTCTTCATAACCTAGTAAACTATCTAAATATCTACAGGAACAACAGTAGGGTCGTACACTCCATTCGATTCTACTTTGCCTTCGTACACTATCTGCTGGAGCTGGTTCTCGTATCCGTGAGGCTCTGACTCCTCCATCTTCTTCAGTAAACTCCTTAATAAGATTATGAGGTACACTTGGATCGCTGTAACAAGAATATTTTTTATAAGATTATGATTAGAACAACAACATCGGTAACTACCTACAGAAAATTTAAAGAGGAACAGTATATAGTAAGTATCTCACAAATCGTTCATCTTCGTGAAAATGGGCTAAGAATATAAAATTCTTACCCAATAATATTGCTAAACTAACTGTGGCAATATTTTGGTAAAAAAAAAAAACAAACGAGACAGTTGCTGCGGTGCAAGTGGAGATCCATAAAAACTTGTCCAGCAGTGGACTGCAATCGATATTTACGGATGATTACGAGACAAAGACATACTGGCAAACGGTGTGCGTGTATGACCAGATGTATGAATGTAAACGAAGTACAAGAGAAGAGGGATACAGGGTTATTGGTAAAACAATAACAACCTCTTAAGAGGTCATTGTACTCATTATTATGAACAACTTTTACTATGGGACCAAACCTGAAATCGCGAAAAAAAATCAGCTGTTCCCTACATTTTGACGAGTTATACGGACATAAATGGGACGGAATAAAGGGAACATCTGATTTTTTTCGCGATTTCAGGTTTGGTCCCATAGTAAAAGTTGTTCATAATAATGAGTACAATGACCTCTTAAGAGGTTGTTAATGTTTTACCAATAACCCTATATACATATAATAATAAACATGAAACAGGAGCAAAGAAAATATAATTATGATGTTTAAGGAGAGAGGAAGTGCTTTTTTATCATAATTTTAAAAGTGGACGAAGATTGAGCACGCCTTACCGACGGGCAAGTCATTCCATAACTATACTGCTTGAACAGTAAAAGATTTGAAATGGTGGAATGCATCGGCATTTTAGTCTCAGGTTTTCCGATGACCTCAGATATCTATTATGTGATAATACATAGTTATTGATATACACAGTATGGCAAGGCCATTCTCCCTTTAGCAGCTTATCAGTCTTTCAAATTAAATTTACCTCAGGTAATTAGTTCAACGGTTAAATTGTAGTAAATAGACCAACAGACTCAGAGCAGATAATGAAATAACTTTAAATAAGGACTAATTTAATACTTACATAGAGCGGCGAACATAAGAGGCAGTACTTCGAAGACCATGTAGAATCCCATCCGACTGGACACGGAGGCTGCGAAGTCGAGGATCTGCACCAGCACTGAAGCCACAGTCGTCGTGACCGCGAAATAGTAATACGTCTTTATGTAATTTATTAGTTTCTGAAACAAGAGAAATAATGCGTTAAGAACTAGAAGACCAATGTTTCGAGTTGGTCCCACATAAGAATTCTGCCACGCCTTTGCTTCCAATGGGTGTTTCAAAAGGCTACAAAAATGTGTTCGATTATCCACACAGTCCCAGCGGTCCTATTCTGTAAAAGGATCACCGTGATAACTTAGGTGTAATGAGATTAAAGTGAGCTGTCATTCCACATGATGCTAGGGATTGACACTATTGACAGCTCACTTTAAGCTCACTTCACCTAAGTTTTCACGGTAAGATTTTTACAGAATAGCGTTACAGGTCTACTCTTTCCGAACTGTGGTCTAGCCTAATATAGGTCAAGCCCAATAAAATTAAAATCAGCGGGAAAGGTTATCGCAGCATTCATTTAAATTTTTACAGATTCTCCTACCTAATGGTCTCATGAGAAGGCCCACTTTGCTTAAATTAATGCCACTATCGAACCGTCAAAGAGTAAACTCAAGTTTTTATCCTGTTTATTGCAATATTGCTGTCAATAATTGCAATAATGCGGTAAAGTGGTGTCCATCATAATGATAAACGGTCGCACATGATAGCAATTGTGGGTATCCGCACATTATCACTGTGTGTTCCTACGAAGTGACGTAAGCAGA
Source organism: Mesoligia furuncula (assembly GCA_916614155.1). Lineage (NCBI taxonomy): Eukaryota > Metazoa > Arthropoda > Insecta > Lepidoptera > Noctuidae > Mesoligia > Mesoligia furuncula. Next base: position 24,211,169 of record OU744806.1, read on the forward strand.
CAATTTACGTCGCGCGGATAGTTCAAGTTCCCAACACGGACCGAAAGACGCAAGAGGTCTCCGAGATAACCCGAGACTGGTGTAAAGAAAGGAAATACCTACATAGGATAAATTATTAAAACGACGTTTTTTACTGGAAATTTAGTCTGTGTTTTTACGCCTGACAAATAATTAGAAAGAAAGAAAAGAAAGAAAGAAAATACATTTATTTAGCACAGACTAAAAGACACACAGTACACCAGAGATAATAGTCGTACATCAGATAAAAACAAAGATAAAAATAAAAGGTGCAAAGTCCGATGTAAGAAATTAGCAGGAAAGTGTGCCTCACGGCTGCGCCAAAAATGCCCAGTTCAGCAAAAATGCCAGACAACTAGTGCCTGACGCTGGTTTTCAACTGGACCTGATGTGTGAGGTGACGGATGTAAATCAGTTTTATACTGCATCGTGATGTGTGTATGCATAGTTAAATAAATAAATAAAAATTAATTTGTTTCATACAAAACAGTAACGAATAGATATGTATAAATAGTGTGATATTGAGTAACATTGCAAAAATACTGATAAATAAATAAGTGACATGGCCGCATGATAGACCTTAGAGAGATTAGAGGTTTCAATTATGTCCCATGAACAGTCAACTTTTGACATGACAGACATACAGCGCCAGCTGCGTAAAAAAAACCTAGAGAACTCATGAGTTCAGTTCACCCTAGATTTGGATGCGTAACCTCTGGTTTCAGATCCTGGTGTTCGTTGGAAGAAACCTACATCCTGCAGTAGCCTGCAATAAATAGGCTGGCTCGATTGAATAAAACGATCTTCCACAGGCTTTGCATCTCTTTCATTGCCTTAGCGGAATATCCTTATTAATTGAAAGTTAGAAACACTATCTACGTGTACCTACAGGGTATCAGGGACTCACAACATGTTACCACGGATTCATGATTCTGAAACCACTGCGCAGAAATCTTTCGTCGGTTATTAAAAAATTTTGGCTTTCCATACATTTTCACCGCGTACGTATGAAAATTTTCAAGGTTTTTTTTTTAACGTCCGTAAAATTTCTACTCTAGGGGTATAATATAATCATGTGCAGTTTGCACATCGATGTGCCCTATGTATTTCGCCGGAACTATGACAGAAGCAATTTTTTTCATAATCGGTTCTTACGAACTGTACTATTCAGCAGTACGGTACAAAAGAGTCTGCATTATATGACTCACACTAAGTGCTCATAGGTAGTGGTAAGAAAAGACGCTCAGCTGTGGGCCCGCAGTTCGTCGAAAGCAATATGCAATGAGTGGGTAATTGGCACAATTCCCATCTTGAACTAGGGAACTAGACCATCGTAATGATAGCCTTTTATCTTGTATTTCCTGGCCTTTCCTCCATTGCTTGGAGAGGGCTATGTTTGGAGTTTGAGTTTGCCTGCGAGATCGAATCAGAAATGAGGAGATCCGCAGGAGAACCAAGGTAACCGACATAGCCCGAAGAATTGCCAAACTTAAGTGGCATTGAGAAGGGCACATTGTTCGCAGAACAGATGACCGATGAGGCCGAAATGTTCTGGAGTAGCGACCGCGTACCGGAAGACGTAGCGTTGGTAAGCCTCCCACAAGGTGGACCGACGACTTGTGAAGGCCACAGGAACCCGTTGGATGCGAGAAGCACAAAACCGGTCGAAGTGGAGGTGCTTGGGGGAGGCGTTCGTCCAGCAGTGGACGTCTTGAGAGATCGAGCAGTGGTGGCCAAGAGGTAACGGCCCTTACTTAAGAGATATACACACATCAAAAGTGTCTAGGGATCAAACATTTTTATGCGGATTTCTTGAGATTGAGATGTGGCTTTGTAATAAATTTATGATTTTATAAATTTATATGGATCCTTTTTGGTGCATTTCATAATTTGAATCAGGAACTGTGAATCAAATTCGAGTAAAAGATGAAAATCAGCTGTCAATATTTTCCCTATAAAAACACAACGCATTGAAGACATTATTAGTGCTATTGTTTCCCTACTACTGATTAAAACCAACGTTATTATGGAGCGGCGACGTCATTTAAGCAGGGAAGAAATGCTCAGAGCCGTGGGAATGATAGAAGCTGGTTCCCGGCAACGTACTGTGGCTTTAACTCTGAATATAATACAAGTCAGAGTGTTATCAGTCGACTTTGGACACGTTACCGAAGCACTGGTACCGTGGCTGAGCTCCATGGAGGACGGTATCGCTGCACCACACGGAGACAAGACCGATACATTCAAATCTTAACTCGAAGAGCTCCAACAATAACCGCCATGATGTTAGCCGTGAGGCTTCATCACTCTTCAGGGAACTTAATTAGCGACCAAACAGTCAGAAACCGCTTGCATGAAGTGAACCTTCATTCCCGAAGACCGCTACGGGTACCACCTATAGCAATGCACAATCGTAGGATTCGATATCAATGGGCTCTTGAACACAGAAATTGGGCAGAAGAACAATGGCGTTTCGTGTGCTTTTCTGATGAGTCTCGTTTTGGTATGAGACCGGATACAAGACGTATACGACACTGGAGAACCCCTGGACGCCAACAGCGATTAAAATCCTGCCAGGAAGTCCATCCTTATAGTGGTGGAACCATCATGGTATGGGCGGGTATTTGGATCGGCGGAAGAACTGAGTTGATTTGGATCAGAGGCAACCTCAACGCTCAAATTTATGCTGAGACGATTGTATCAGACGTCATCGTTCCTCTACAAGTGCAAATCGGTCCCTTATTTCAGTTAATGCATGATAATGCACGACCGCACACCGCAAGAGTTGTAAGACAGACTCTCGCCGCAGCTAACATCAATGTCCTGCCCTGGCCTGCTCAGTCGCCAGACTTGAACCCGATTGAGCATGCATGGGATATGCTACAGAGAAGAGCTCTGCCGAATATGGAGGGTATCCAGTCGCATGAAGACCTTTTTTTGTTGTTGCAACGAACATGGGCGGCCATTCCACAGCGTGATTTGGATGAACTCATTTTGAGTATGCCAAACCGATGTTCTTGTGTTGTTAGTGTTCGCGGTAGAAACACGGATTATTAATTGTTTAAGTTACCCAATAAAATTTTAAAGAAAACTGTTATTTCAGTCTTTTTTTCGAACTTTTGTGTTAGTGGTTCAAATGTCAAAAATCCCTTTATTAGGAAAATGGCAAATTTCTTTATTAATGCAAAGGTGACTTGGTTTATCGTTACTGTGACAAACGAAAACACTTTATTTGATGAATCCTTAAAGAAAATTTTAATTAATATCAATCAGGAGAAAAGTTATTGCAAAAATATATGTTGATCCCTAGACACTTTTGATGTGTGTAGATCGTGGGTTCGAACCCAGGCAGGCGATTTATTTGGTGTAAATAATTTCATCACCCGTCTCAAAAACGGTGAAGAAAAACATAGTGAGTATAACAGCATGTCCTAGAACCAAAAATTTGAAGACAATGACATATGACATCTACTGACCCGCACTGGGCCCGCGTGGTGGATTACAGCCCACTCCCTCTCGAAGAGAGGAGGCTTGTGCCCCAGCACTGATACAGATAGCGCCATCCACTCTTCTTCCTAATCGCTTACAGTACAAGTGTGCGACATTCCCCTAGTGTTTTAGTTTTTTGATACACACTAATTAGTAATTACTGTGTATCGACTAGCGGAAATAACTAGCGATAACCATTAACGATTAGTAAGAAGAGTGGGGCGCGTCTTCGTAGATGGCCCTATCTATAACATAGTCTAAAGCTATATATATTATTCACCTGTGGTGGCTCTCATTTGAACACGAGTTTGAATTTAATTTTGACCTTGGTATATGGCATATATGGTATATGGCATTAGCCTACCTCTTTTTACCGACTTCAAAAAAAAGGATGTTATCAATTCGACAAGTATGTATGAAATATTATTGGAACTGCATTATATTCACATATAATGTGAAAAACAAGTCGCTGGCAAAAAAACTAAAACTAAAATACAGGGGGCCTAAAAAGGCCACTTTGGCAGAATCATAAAAGGATAACAGAATGGACAGTTAGTTGTTAAGTTAATCGTATCAAATCCCATTGGTGAAGCATTTTTGAGTTATTTTTTTTTGTCTGTGCTAAAATACCAAGACACCGACTTCCGAAATTAAAGGTATTTCATAATTTTGAGTTAATTTCTTTTTGAAGTCGATTTTTTTTTCTACAACTTTTGAACTCTTTTTACAGATTAAATTAAGCTTAGTTTGATACCTTCTGATGCCCCGCAAACAGACATTAATTAGGTAACTGTTACACCGATTGACAGATCTTTGGGATTTTTCGCTGAACTCAATGATAGCCTTTAGATTGCCTAAAAAACCCCGATTGACACAATGTCTTATTAAACGCGGTTAGTCAATAATTTGTAAATTTCGTTACCAGTATCCCACATAAACCTACTGAACTCTTAAATTCGACATGATCAGTTCAGGTTGATAATGATAAATTTGAACTAGGTTTAAATGGGTTACACCCAGAGGACTAAATGCCACAATTTTTTTCTTTTTTTTTTAATGGCTCGTCGCGTGTCACCTATGAGGTGGTCGGCTACTTAACCGGGCTTGCCTGTGGGTATCTCAATTCTCAATAAATTAAGGCCTCCAGACTGGACTTAAAAAACTTAAAAACTAAGCGACTACACGCTAAGGGCACCCCCTGTGGGTCCGTGGGTACGAACCTCGGCTTAGGCCGTCGCTGGGAGAGGGCAGCAAAGGTCAGGCTGGATCGGAGCTTTCATAAACCACAAATATTATTTATTTAGTTTATTTTCTCACGCCATTCTGTCTACTACTATACTATTAACAGGTAGGTACCCCTACTGATAAGGGGAATAGATAACCTTATGATATCACTTCCTAGATAAACTCCTAGATAGACTCTAATGAAAGACGTCTTCTGCTTGTAAACGTCTTAAGTACCACCTACTACATCATTACCTATAACGATCGTGAAGAAATAGTAGGTAGGTATTGCCAGTCATAACCATCTTGCTTGGCTAACGGATTTGTGATCCCTGCGGTGCTATTCTGTGAACATCTCACCGTGAAAACTTAGGTGAAGTGAGCGTGGAGTGAGCTGTCAATAGTGTCAATTCCTAGCAAAAACACACTCACTTCACCTAAGTTTTTACGGTGAGATTTTTACAGAATCGACCGGCTGTACAGTCAACAGCAACGGCTTTCATTTTGACAGTTCAACAACATTCATTGCGTTATTTACGTACCTAGTTAAGCTGACAAATTTTTCGAACATATGAAGCAATGGATTAGAAATATCCTTCAATATGATTCAGATTGTGATTGATAGTGTGACGTAATTAGGGTGTTGTACAGGACCAATCATAGGTAATGTTGTCATTTTTGACGTTCCTATTTGAAAGTGCCTATTTGAAATAAATGCTTTGATTTCGAATTAGCATCAGCAGGAAGTAGCATAACAACAGAGGTAACTTACGTTGTTATACCAACACCGTCATCTAGTTTTAAAAATATTATTGACGTGTAAAAGTGTTTGTATACCTAAAACCTACTTACAGAAATACACGTCATCATATATCGACAATCTTGTGGTTTAATATGGGGAAGCTAGAAGCTAGCCTTCGATTTAAAATTTTATATCGGAACAACTAAAATACTGCGTTCTACAGTTGCAGCATTAGTCATCATCATCATCTGCCTAGCCTTTTCCCAACTATGTTGGGGTCGGCTTCCAGTCTTACCGGATGCAGCTGAATACCAGTATTTTATATGGAGCGACTACCTATCTGACCTCCACATCCCAGTTACTGGGTAACACGATACCCCTTGGTAAGACTGGTTGTCAGACTTTTGGGCTTCTGACTACTCTTAACAACTGTCAAAGATCCATGAATGACAACCGGGACTAACGGCTTAACGTGCTTTCCGAGGCACGAAGGGGTCTTTGTATGTAAAGATGGTCACCCATCCAGAGACCACCCGCGGCAAGCGTAGTTTAACCTGATCGATCGACCTGTGCAGCTGTTATTATTTAGCCGCGGACCCCACCCGGAGTTGCAGCATTAGTAATAGTGGATAATATGAACATTATTTTTCATTGCTTAAGGCAATAATATATTAGCCCTTTTTTAACAGTAGATAGAAGGCCGGAAAAGACGGTAATAGATCATGTAAGTAGCCAGCAGCGGGCCTAGACACCCATTTAACAACTGAATGATTATTCTGCTATCAAAATAGCTATAGTCCAACTTTTAATTAGCTATTTAAAATGACACTTCTTAATAACTCATTTCGGACTGAGTTTAGAGATATGCATGTCAAATAAGTTTCGTTTGTTACACTATTCTGTACTAGAAAAACAAGATTTGGTTGATGGCCGCGGGAAAACAAAAAGACGCCAATTTCAGTGATATAAGTAACACCTAAGCTGTCGTTTTACTGCAGCTAATTAAAAGTCCGACTATAGTTAGTATTAAGAATACTAGTCTATTATTGTCTCTGCAGGGCAAAGGCTTCCTCCCATAGAGAGGCATAGGCATAGGCATTTATACCTATAACTACGCTTGTTCAAGACGTGTTCGCATAAGGCGTGCGTGAATTAGGTGCGGCGCAGGCATGATGCCGCTTTAAGGCGCGAATTACACAGAGACGGCGTATATAAGGCTAAGGAAGGAACACGGGTGGGTTTTAGTCAGTAAGAGTCTGACACTCCCTACCACTCCACCCAGCGCGGGAGGAGTCATTCGACGATTTCTCATCTTGAAAAAAAAAAATGTGAAGGCGCGGCGCAGGCATGATGCTGCTTCAAAACGTTTTCATACAAAACGCCGCTTGAGTGTAATTCACGACACGTCGCCTTCTTACATTTTGTATGAAAACGTTTTGAAGCGGCATCATGCCTGCGCCGCGCCTTCATCTTACGCCGTCTCTGTGTAATTCGCGCCTAAGAGGCGGGAGCATCACCAAAATAACTAGTAATCTTAAAAAATTACCATATGGGTTCCATAGAGCAGTATGGCAGTAAACACAACTTCTAAACAGTAGATGGCGACACACACGCCATCTGGTATCGAGACCCCGACGCTGGTGCCGTGGTAGATCGCGAACAGGCCGAAGTCAGTGTGCACCGAGTAGCTGTAGATCCCCACCATAAACGCACTGAAGATCTGGAAAGGCATAAATAAAAGATTATTTAAATGCTTTAAGTTACCAGAAGACAAATCGGGCAACTAGCACCTCAATAGCGTACCTACGCAACACACTTTCTATCAAGATCCGAAGGATTTTGAAGGACATTCCTAATCTATTGTTCACAAAATTTCGTCCGCTGGACAGCGTAAAATATTGAATTGTCAAAGTGCAATAGGATAAACTTAGGAGCCAGCGGCTTATGTTCATAAGTTTGTGTCTACCTACTATATGCATGCACATAGCATATGGGGCAGGCATACATAGCATATGGGGCATTGGGGAGGCAAAGGGTCCCACCTAGGGTGCATGATGTTAAGAATACTAGGTACTGTATACACATTGCAATTGTGTGTTAAAGTCTGTCTCACGAAAGAAGTCTCGTAGACGCGGAGCCACTGTCGTGGAACGGAATCATAAATTATTGCTTTATTTATTTATTTCGACATTATAATCAGCCTATAATGTTCCCACTCCCCCAGGAGTGACACAGGCCTGCTCTCAGTGAGAGGGAGTGGGAACCTACCACGCAGGCCCAGTGCAGATTGGTAGATGTCACATTGTCTTCGAATTTTTGGTTCTAGGACATGCCGGTTTCCTAACGATGTTTTCCTTCACAGTTTTGAGAGCAGTGGTGATGAAATAATTTACTTACACAAAGTAAGGGTCTCTCTGGGTCCGAACCTACGACCTATAACAACTCTTAAGTCGCAGCCAATACCACTGGGTCACCTGCACATTCATAAACAGAGAGAGGTGTCTGAGGTAGGAAGGTTGTTGAAGGAATGTTACTAGGTAACTAGATAATAGTAATTAGTTCCACTTATTGCCGCGGGGCTTCTGTCGTGAAACGGACTCTACACAATTACCACGCAGGGTTTTAACAACTTTAAATTGAGTCGGTAAGACAATGGACAGGTATTTAACTTATCAGTCAAGGAGTCGTCTTATTTCTCACTCTGTAGGTGAGTAAGTATAGACTAGAGCATTTAGGTACTTCTAACAGCACATGGACCATTCGCCGTTTAAAAATTTTATCGAACCACATTTCGAACACGACACTCGTTGTTTTGTTACAACTTGATTTAAAAAACCAACGAGCGTATTTTTGTAACATTTTATCAAGCAAAGGCACGAGCGGTAGGGACCTAGGGACCTACGGGGTTGCAGGCGTTCATGCAAGATAGAAAGAAATGTTACAGATAATAATACTGTCAATTTTTTTGTTAGATTTTCAACTTAATCGCTAAAACATAAAGTTTAAAGTTGATTGGGGAAATTTGACAGTTTCAGGTAGCTTGATGTGCTGTGGAGCATGGTGATGGCGTCTGTACGTCGAACGCAGCCGTCGAGCATTCGCAGGAACGTTACATTACATGGAATTGCTTTTGAAAACTGAGCTTTTGCTTGTATTGCACATACCATTCGTAAAGACGTTACATTACATGGAAATGCTCGAGAAAATGCACTTCTTACTCATCTTACTAATCCGTATCTCTTTAAGCATTAAAATTACCTAGTTATAATTATTGCTATACAAATGCCACTTCCAAAAATTAACCATTTCCTAATTACAGTATTTTTGGCTTTAATTACTTACGCCGACAAATTAACAACATTACAGGGGAATTCCTTTTTCCGTCAATATTTATTATTATTTAATCGGTTGAAGGACGCTGAACGACACACAATAGAAGTTTCATTACGTCCGGGGGCGTTTAGTGTCCATCAATGCGTGTTAAAATTATCAAATTGTCATAGTTCGAATCCCAGAAGCGTGTATTTTTTAGATAAGTACATTAGATACACCAATAGCAACCTTATTGCAACGTCAATAAAAATCACTCCGATTTTGACATCCTTGTCAATGGTAGCAACCCAACAACAACCATAATGCAAAGTCAATAAAAATCACTGTGATTTTGACAGACTTGTCGATGATAGCAATCCAACAACAACCTTATTGCAACGTCAATAAAAATCACTTCGATTTTGACAGACTTGTCAATGATAGCAATCTAACAACAACCTTATTGCAACGTCAGTAAAAATCACTCCGATTTTGACAGACTTGTCAATGGTGGGAATCCAACAACAACCTTATTGCAACGTCAACAAGAATCACTGTGATTTTGACAGACTTGTCAATGATAGCAATCCAACAACAACCATATTTGCAACGTCAATAAAAATCACTGTGATTTTGACAAACTTGTCAATGATAGCAATCTAACAACAACCTTATTGCAACGTCAATAAAAATCACAGTGATTTTGACAGACTTGTCAATGGTAGCAATCCAACAACAACCTTATTACAACGTCAATAAAAATCACTGTGATTTTGACAGACTTGTTAATGGTACTTAGCAAGCCAACAACAACGTTATTGCAACGTCAATAAAATTCACTCCGATTTTGGCAAACTTATCAATGGTAGCAATCCAACAACAACCTTATTGCAACGTCAATAAAAATCATTTAGATTTTGACAGACTTGTCAGTGGTAGCAATCCAACAACAACCTTAATGCAACGTCCTTAAGGGGAATGCTCCAACCAGCCCGCGAAATTCAAAATTTCTTGCGTTTTTTGCAATTTGCAGGCCAGTGCTAGGTTGTATGTTGATTAAAATATTATTCGCGGCTGTAAGACGTATGTAGTTACAGAATTATAATAATCAAAATCACCAATACAACCCTCCAACTTCATAAAGGTGTAAGAACAAAAAAAAAACAGAAAAAGTAATTCTAACAGCTTCATGAACTTAGAGCGTTTTATTGATGATTTTCATGATTATAATTCTGTACCTATATATGTCTTACAACCGCGAATAATATTTTAATCAACATACAACCTAGCACTGGCCTGCAAATTGCAAAAAACGTAAGAAAATTTGAATTTCGCGGGCTGGTTGGAGCATTCACCTTAAATCACTGTGATTTTGGCAGTGATGCAAAATTAGAGGTAAAATAACTGTGGAAGGACAACTAATTGTTAACAAAACAATTAGTAGGAACATACATAAACTGTGTACCATAAACAAAGTAGAATCCTACTATTATATTAAATCATAGAGTTCTTTACCGAATCAATTGAGGAACTCTTTGTGTGGCTACTCATACATTACTTCCATTAGTTTAAATGCTTGGCACTTAGGACAAATGAGAGGTAGGGTCAGTAACAAACAAAAGAGAATGATAAGTTAATGTTTGATTGTGTTTTATCAATGGGAACGCCTCATACAGATTAAGAACTTTAAATACTAGTTGTTAGAACCTAATTTCAGAAAAAATTGTTTTACATCTTCTAATTTTTCAATTCTTCTACTTAATAAAAATCTTAAGCACACAGACAAAGAACGGACAGTCTAAGCAGCTGGGTCTTGAAGCTTGAAATTTTGCACCAGAGTTCCTCTTATAACGAAGGTGAGCACTAAGAAAGGATTTTTGAAAATTCATCCTCTAAAGAGGTTAAAGACAGGATGAAAGTTTCTATGGAAGTTCATCGTTTTTGTCAGTGGGAAATCCCGTTGGGTGCTGATCTACATAATAAACACTGCTTGTCTACATAATAAAAATATTAAATTAGGTTTAAAGATATTTTATTCTCAAAAAAGACTGACAGACAACGCGTAGCCTAAGCTGCACTGGGTTTAGAACTTAGAGTAAGAAAGCTATAGAGCATCGGGTAGCGTGGCCACACATGAGACAAAAAACTAACTTAACTAACATAGGCTACATGAGTAGCTGCCTTGAAAAAACTGGCACGCACTGAGAGACGGAAATAGTATAGCTTTATCCTTTTCTGTTACTTATAATAACTCAATACTTTATCCTTTTCTTGTGGAAATGAAATGGAGATACCCGCCGTCTATACTTTTCTTTGTCTAAGGTTTAGAAGCATGGAATTTTGCACGAGATAGATTAAAAAGGGGATGAAAGTTCAGATCCCACTAATCGATATTTTTTACATACAAATTTCGGGAAAGTATTACTTCACTGTTTGACATACTGCATCCAAAGTTAAACATGATACCGTTTTGACTTATTATTAATTCTGTCTGTACGGAAACAGAATAGTAAAATAACAAGCCATTAAAAAGTAATGAGCCAACAAAGATTCGTTTTTCTTGCTATTTTTAACGTAACTTTGGGTGTAAATAAGTAATAAAAGATCTGTAAAATCTTCAAAACCAAGTCTGTACCGACAAAGCTCAGTTATCGAAGATTTCAATAAACTTTATTTGTAATTGATTTATGTAGTGGTTTTTTCATAAAACTCGATTTTCCAAAGCACTTTTCGAATTTTTTTACGTGCCTGTCAGTTTGGAACGGTGTTTCTGTGCGTGAGAACTAGACGTTGTTCGTGTAGACTAACGTCTAACTGCTCATCACTGATACTAGCTCTGTCGGACACGAAGCCAGGTGAGACAGCGTGCTTTTTGGCCATGACCACTAGTGTGTTCGAGCTCGCGACTAGTTTACTCTTAAAGTTCGTAATCCATATCCATACTATTATTATAAATGCGAAAGTGTATCTGTCAGTCTATTCAGAGCTTCAGGAAATTTAGATATCCAACGCATCTATTATATAAGAATTTATCTTTGCTCACAGTAAGACAAATATTTATAAACAATACTATATTACTTCAGCACTGCAAGTTACCGATACCTAATTTCACTACAAGGCGTAGAAAAGATCTGGTATACTCCATACCTAAACGTAAGACGGCCTTTTCAGATAAATTTTTTGACCATCTGGGGCCTCATTTATATAACCAGTTATCGAAGTCCATCAATTTACGCGATTCGTCTCTCTTTGTTTGCAAAAAAACTTTAAATAAACATCTCATCGAAATGAACTATATTAACACAGAAAAGCTATTAATATCCATATCATAAATAGATCTACAAAAATACATACACATTCTTATTCCATGCAAACACATCTACACTCACATTCACTAACCTACATTTCACATAAATAGATCAGTTCTTCTTTATGTTTAAAATCTCCTTTTTTTATTGTTTTGTTGTACTAGCATAGACACAAATGTTATTTTAATCTTGATATTTTAGTGTAGTTCATAACCGTTACTCATATGATCCAAACCTTTTTTTTTTTTGTCTGAAAATTTTGCATATACTTTTAATATTTTATAATTACCCTCGTTATTACTGTCATCAAATCATCGAATGATAAAATATACCCACTAAGTATCTGTACTCTTATATCCGTACTCATAATTCAATGTTTTATTTAGCAGTCTAATGCAAAGTATCGTTAATTGTGTGGAAGTGTGTGAGTGTTTGTGAACGAGGAAGACTGACCTGCCGTGATACAGTTTTCACTAGTACGGAGGTCAGTGTGAATTAAGCTCAAACAACCGCATATTATACACGGGTATTTATTAGACATACGTAATTATATTTTGTAGTAGACACGAATCACAGGATTGTTATGATTTGTGTGTAAGGTTTGTTCTTTTATTTTATATTGTCAATAAACTTTCAATAAACTTTCAAAACTTTCAATACATATTACCTCTTCACGCTTAAACCGCTGAACCGATTTAGATGAAATTTAATATAGAGATAGTTTGAGTCCCGGGAAAGGACATAGGATAGTTTTTATCCCGATATTCCCACAGGATCAACACTTATGCGGGTGAAACCGCGGGGCGCTGCTAGTTTTTCAATAAAACAGAAATTTTCCTTTTTATGTTGACCGTAGGTATCTACTGCACTGTACTATATTAAATGATATTTTTCTACATGAAAGCTTTATCAAAGTCATACGTCTATTTATTAAACAATTTATCAGGTTTTCATACAAATGACACGTTTGTCATTGATTCTTAACGGTTTGTTGGTCTATCAGTAGGCCGTGACCTTACAGATGAGCATTGACTGGATAGTTAGTGGCGCCATCTACAACCTTCTTAGAGCAGATAGATTTGTATGAACTTTGAGGCCTTTGTTATATTTTTAATGAGATAATCCATAATAAACAAACCCTATTGTTATTTTTATCACAATTTATCAAAAAAAAAACAGTTTTTACTAAAAATACACTTCACCACAGCACTACACAAAGTCGTGTCGCAAATAACAAAAGCGAAACAACTTTGCCTTTAAAACACTTCAATTTGCCCACCACCGTAGGCGTTCGAAAGTTAACACGATTAGCCACGGCCGAAAAAATTACGTCGCAAATGCGGAAATAAAAATAAGTACTTACAAGATTAATGTAGCCAAATGTGAGGACACCCCTTCTCAAGGGCATGCAAAAGCAGCACCTTCCAAGGACGGGCCAGTCGCAATACATGTTTGAAACAAAACTGAAAGTTGGTGAAACGAAACGGGAGTTTGGTGTATGTTTGAGAAACACGCGCGCGTTGTCCCGGGTTATTGTCAGGACTGATGAATCAAGCTATTTGTCAACGTATTTATCTAATGGAGATGTCTGCCTACAGTGCCGGCCATCTGAGCTGCTGTTACAATTCATAACGATGTATGTGACAGGTTTAGGCCGATATAAAAAGTTTTTAAGGTTGCTGTACTACTGAAAGGGCTGGTATTTTAATGCAAGGACGGCAAAACTAACTGCGACGTGTAAATCTTTTCATTAAAACGTGTAATAGATAAAGGACGGAATTTTATTAATTTACAAAATAACTAAATAAAATAAGCATTAAGTTTGCTTATTTTAATTATTTTGTAAATTTCAGAGATATGAGAGCTTAAAATTAGTAGTTGGTCTAAAATTGTCGTTGGTCAGAAACCTCCTGTAAAGGGTAAGTTGTGGCTGTAATTTTCGGCTTTAACGCTTGCAAAAACATTCTCCACATTCAAGATCATCCCGCTAGATTCATACCAGAGATTGATTTGATCAAGATCGTGTTGGAGTACACTGGCATCTGTCGGTAACCTTATATATTATCTTTTATAGATTTTGAGATCATCAACATGAAAAGAAAAAACGTAGATAATTTGAGACGCAAGATCGTTGACAAGTATAATGAAAAGAAGAGTACCTACTTGCGTACCCTGTGGTACTCCAGATTTGGCATAATACATAATAGACTCATAAACTCGAATGAAGCAACTTGTTTCCTTCCGCTCATATATGATTTAAACCAGGCAAGAAGGGAACCGTAGATACCATTAGATTCCAGCTTCTGTTATAAAAGTTGATGGTTTACCTTATCAAAAGCACTGGAAAAGTCAGTGTATATAGCGTCAACTAGATATCCTCCATCAATGTGTTTTAATAAATCAGAGTTAGAACAAGTTATATTAGTCTGAATGGAACGGCTATTTCTAAAACCGTGTTGATTAGAGCTTTGAAGATCCATGGCATACCCACTGTCGCGCCCCTGATGTTTGAAATAATCACTCTGAAAGCTTAAAGTAATCAAAAATGTATGCAGCAAGGTGTACGCAAGCTCAAAAAATATGGATGTCACGTGATCAACTTTGAATGTTAATATCTCGGAAACGTGATGCTTTACGGAGTTTGATCCTATTATATTTTCCGTTTGCATTGATGTCAGCTATCTATTTAAATAGGTTTCATGCGTAACCACCATTTTGAAAAAAAAAAAAACAAAATGGCGCGACAGTAGGTATGTCAGGCTCCAAATATTCCTATAAAAATTTCCAAACCCATTTACTAACCAATTTTGGTTATCCTGTTATACAACATTATTAAAGTATATGCGAAACCCGAAACACGACGTTTGTAGTATTTTTGTGTAAAGAATCTGTAGCAGCAGCGGTGAGGTTTGTGAAAACTCAGGTTTACTATGTTTGATTGTGTTGAGGATTATTATAATAAAACGACGATGCGTTAAGTTTCACGAGCAAATTCTATTTTCGCCATATTACAATATTCAAGGAGAGGGGTGAGGGAACAATATTTTAAATGGAAACCAATCACGATCGAGAAATTACTATGACGTAGCGTATGGTGTCGTTTTTTGCCTCGAGATGTCGCTATGTGTATTTATAGAGTAAGAGTTCACAACATGCCCCCGGCCTTGAAAGCAGTGGCTTTCAATGGTCTTCAGTCACTGCATCAGTGTCGATCACGTCCTGTATTAGAGGACAAATCTTGGTGTATGCGCGTCTCACCACGCCCGATGACGTCTGTATATCAGCCACCCGGGATATGCCATCCTTTCCTGGGATAGTGCAAAGGACACGTCCCAAATGCCACTTAAGAGGTGGGAGGTTATTGTCCTTAATAACCACTAAGGAGTTTGGTTTGAGCTCGTCCTTATTCGCCGTCCATTTTGTCCGCACCTGCAGCTCGGAGATGTATTCCTTCGCCCACCGGCTCCAGAAGTGTTGGCGAAGCTGTTCTACCCTCTGGTATCGCTGGAGACGATTAGCTGGAACATCACGTAGGTCATCGCCGGCTGGCGCAGTTAGTGGTCGGCCAATAAGGAAGTGACCGGGAGTGAGTGGGGAAAAGTCATGAGGATCGGGGGAAAGAGGAGACAGAGGTCGGGAATTTAGTACGGCTTCTATTTGAGCCAATACTGTGCTGTACTCTTCGAACGTGAGGTGCGCGTTACCTATCACACGACGAAGATGGTATTTACTCGACTTGACTCCTGTGTCGCGACGTGTAACTCGCGAAGTAAAAAGGTAACAGAGTCAAATTAATATTGTTAGGGCGAAACGTGTAACAAACTAGTGATACATGACACCATGCTGGCCATACCGAACTCATAGAGAGATCACCATAGATAAAGAGTATTTAGTTTATGGTTATGGCGTCTTAAGTCTATGGCGTTTGCCGCTACATTTAGACCACACCAAATTGTAACATGTTTTAAATTCAATTGGTATCTAGTGCAAAGTAAAGTGATTAGTGTTCTGATGGAGGCGTCCAGTTAGTGGCAGCTCATCTCAGAGAAATATAAGCTAAGTGGTAACACTAAGACAATAGTGTAGAGGTTCCCCACCTAACTGCCTAGATTCTAAATTTCCTAACTTTGCTAAAGGTTTCTGATGCTCTTAGAAGTCGGTTACATTAAGAGGTCTTTCGATACTGTAATGCGAAAACCTCATGAGTTAAAGACTGGGCGAAAGGCCATTGGAACAGTCGGCTGGCACACTTGGGTGCAGCTTCCTATTTAATACTGGACTGGGCGACAGGCCATGATCAGTCCGTTAGAGGAGCCCTCCGGTACTTAATACGGAGTCTCCCTAACACTAACTGGCACACTTGGGTGCAGTTTCCTATTTATAAGACTGGGCGAAAGGCCATTGGAACAGTCGGCTGGCACACTTGGGTGCAGCTTCCTATTTAATACTGGACTGGGCGAAAGGCCATGATCAGTCCGTTAGAGGAGCCCTCCGGTACTTAATACGGAGTCTCCCTAACACTAGCTGGCACACTTGGGTGCAGCTTCCTATTTAATACTTGACTGGGCGAAAGGCCATGATCAGTCGGTTAGAGGAGCCCTCCGGTACTTAATACGGAGTCTCCCTAACACTAACTGGCACACTTGGGTGCAGTTTCCTATTTAATACCTAACATAAATGGCAAGAGGTTAATTAGCAGACTTGGCTGCGGTTCCCTCTTCATAGAGCATGAGTTCACACCTAAGACACCAAAACGTTTATGTATTTATATCACAATGTATAGAATGGTGGGAATCAATTTTATTTTAACAACAGATGGCGAGCTGAATCGTGGTGCGTGCTAGTAAGAACTAAAAGCCTAATTATGCGAAGCAAACCTCCCAAATATTGAAGATTCTTCTCGGAATAAGCCCCAGGTACGAACAACTCTTCGGACACCCACAAACATATAAATCTCTATATGATAATACTTAAAACTATTATCATAATACAATCTAAAAGTAATTCGCGACGCCGCTGCGTGGCGTCGCGACATGGTGGAGATGCTGGGATCCGAGAGGAATAATCAGTAACAAATTTATATAATTAAACAAGATTAAACTGGTTAAAATAAAATTCAGAGTTCTTACTGGTGCTGCCATCTGTGAAAGCTTTGTGTAAAACTTATCGTAACAACCTTAGAATTCTGCTTGTTAAAACAATGCCAAAATGTTGAATGGTTTTGATACACGTTTCGCTGATATTGACTCTGATAATATTGAATATTTTTCAATGTAATTTTATCTTATGATTAACTATCACAGGTAAATATAAGTAAGTATTGTCGGTATGACAAATAACCTAGATGGCGTTACTCATTGTTGAAAAACATGTTGATAAGTTTATTTCTTTGTTTTGCGAAATAAACTAGGTGTTGTTGTTTATTTACTCGTTTTATGATTTATCTCAAGGATTCGATCATTTGTATTCATTCGTTAGCAAAGATGCGACTCAACAAGTCTTTACACGGATTGAAAACGATTATCAAGGTTTGCAACTTTACAACACAAAACCGGAAATGGAGCGAGCATGATTTGGCAAAGACAATATTCTTTCCTATTTGTATTTGCTATGTTTGCGCTCTATGATACGACTGGTCCCCGATTTTCTGTGCGTTGTTTTCAAAAGTTTTTACGGTGCCCGTGTTTGTAAAAAACAAAATATCTACGGATTAATGATTTAATCCATCTTAGGAATAAAATAATTGTGTTTGGATGAACAAAAAGGTCAGTACAGTTTAGATGTTTGTTGATTACAATTTCGAATTTGCGTTTTTCATAGGACATTAAGTGAAATTGTTAAATACCATGATATACCTAGATTTACATGCAATCAGTAAATTTCCCTTCTCTCTCGGCGATATAGCGTGCTGCGTGAGATTATCATCAAAACGGTTTGTTCATTAGAAATTAGAATATGGTCAGCCATATTAACAAATGAATGTCGGTAGGTATAGCGTCCTAAGAGAAACAAATTCAACTAATTTATCCGAGACAATACCTACAGCCAGTGTAATGGAATAAATTCCGTCTTATGCACAGATTGTGCTACTACCTACGAGGCTTCAACCATAAATAACCGTCTACATAAAACAATAGGAAAAATTAAATATCGTTTGGAGAAATAAGTAGATACCTATATGATAAAACCTGTGCACTTATCCTTCCAACAGGACCATAATAGTAATTGGAGGTAATTGTCATAAAAGGAGCAATAAATTAAACTGCCTATATCTAAAGAAATAGATAATGAAGTCAAGTTACAACTGAAAACAACATTGCAGTGAGTAATGGTTTTTTATTTATATCTTGATATTAGATGAATATCCATAACTGATACTTTATTCACAATAAATAAATGCAATAGATGCTTGAGTAGGCATCTCTGGCATGGCCATTTGGTTCCAGACTGACCAAGCCGGTACTGAGGATTTCAGTAGACAATACATATTGTGATTGAGTACTTCAAGTATGTTTATATGTCTAGGGTAGGGTTCGAACCCACGAACCGGACCTATGCAAGTATAAACAATGCTGACTAGGCAGCGGTGCATACATACAAATAAATAATCTAATTGTGTATTTATGTTAGGAACGTTCTGGAGTATTAAGTAGCATTACTTACCTGTACAGGTTGAGCCAAAATACCTAAATAAATCTAAAAAGAGATGATTGTTTCCATGATAGTGAACAAGTTTCCTGAAAGAGAAGTTGAATTTCTGAAATTCTATTTTCAGGAAAGTAATGAAATATTTAAATACCCTGTATGTATGATGTGTGAACCATTGCAATTAAATTATGGGTGTTTGCAATTCAATAACCCATCATAATTATTTCAGCAAATAATACAAATATCAATTTGTTATTCCTTATTTTATAATAAAATTATAGTATGTCATAATTAAATTTATATAACAAATAAGAGCTGTATCTGTCACAGTGTAATATTACATTACAGGACGTCAATATGGATGAAGCTATGCTTCTCATTCTTTGCGGCTTGCGTGATAAAATAAAAACTCTGTCCGTATGTGCTCGAAATACAACTAGTAAACTCACTAATGAAATAAATGACTCGACCTTGCATGAAGGAAGAGTGGTATCCTCTAAACTTCATACCTGTCTCCAACGATTGGAGAGGGAACTAAACAATTATTTTCGACTCGTTAACGAACCACAAGTGGACGAGGTCTCTGCCCTCTCTGCAATACAGCTAGAAGCTGAAGAAAACTACTGCGAACTTAAAGTGAAAATTGAAGAATGTGAAAAGTCAGTGACAAGTAGCAACAAGAACGAAGAATGTTCCTTATCAGGAAAACTACCAAAATTAGAGTTACCACAGTTTGAAGGTAGCATTCTTGAATGGTACCAATTTTGGGACCAATTTAGTTCTAATATTCACAATCGGAATTTGCCAGACGTTGACAAGTTATTATATCTAAAGAATTCTTTAAGAGGGGCCACCAAGGAAGAAGTCTAAACTTCAGTGTATATTCTGTAAAGAGTCACACTATAATGAAGAATGTACTAAATTCAAAGAAATAAAAGAAAGAAAACTCCTATTAAGAAATAGATGCTTTAGTTGTCTTAGAATAGGACATTCTTATGTAGAATGTAGAAATAAAAGGGAATGCTGTCATTGCAAGAAATTTGGTCATAATCGTGCTTTATGCCCTGTTAAATTCTCAAGTGCAGATGAGGACAAGAGCGAATAAGATAATCACTCTATTTGCTAATGTGGTACCAGTAATATCACATAGTGTACCATATCCTCATCAGGACCTTAGCTACTGGAAAGATAAATCAGAACTAGCTGATGATGGTTCTCTACAAGACCAAGTGGACATTCTGATTGGCAACGATTATTACTTTTCACTTATCTCAGAACGGAAAATTAAACTAAGAGAGAACTTTTATATGGTAGAGTCCGACCTCGGATGGATACTGAGCGGAAAAATGGATTCCAGTCCTATTCATGAATTATCAGTGGTGACATACTTCCAGTCTAATGTGGACATGTCATTCAACGAACCTGACCTGCCACTGATCGAGACTAACATGAAGAGCTTATGGGAACTTGAATCCATTGGCATAACTGATTCTCCAAGGGAAAATCGAGAAGATGAAGCTGTAAAAATGTTCAATGAAACTACTAAATATATTGATAACAGGTACTCCGTATCTTGGCCCTGGATTGAGTATCCTCCAGCTTTAAATTTGAATTTTGGATTGGCTTATGGTCGACTCGTCAACTTATTGAAGCGGCTAGATACGTCCACACTATTGGCATATGAAGACACATTGAAGAATCAACTGATGAAGGGGATAATTGAAGTCGCACCTGATCTAACAGAACAAACAGTAGGACATCCAGTTCATTACCTTCCGCACCATGGAGTAAAGGTACCTGGCAAGCCTATGAGAATTGTCTATGATGCGTCGTCTAAAACAAAAGACAATAAAAGTCTAAATCAATGCTTGTATTGTGGACCCATGATGTTAGAGGATTTGACTGGATTACTTATAAAGTTCAGATGTCATCCAATAGGTATAAGTGCAGATGTCGAGAAGGCGTTCTTACAGATTGAACTAAATAAACCGGATCGCGATGTTACTCGATTCCTATGGCTAAAGGATACAAAGAAGCCCGCTACAGAAGATAATCTGCTTCACCTAAGATTTACAAGAGTTCCATTTGGCGTTATATCGAGCCCATTTTTGCTTAATGCAACAATCAGGTTACATTTACAAAGTTCAGATAATGAACAGGTTAAGAAATTAACTAAAGACATATACGTCGATAACGTCGTCACTGGAACAAAAACAGTGAAGGAAGCACTTCAACTTTATAAGAATTCTAAAGTGAAATTCAATCAACTATCTATGAATCTTAGAGATTGGAGTTCCAACTCTGAAGAATTCATAAAACAAGTACCTGACTCTTGTAAAGAGAATGAGATCAAGATTCTTGGACTAAACTGGAAACTGAAAGAAGACACACTTCATCTAAAAGATAAGGCTATCAGTGAACCTAAATTTACAAAAAGAGGTATCTTAAGGGTTATAGCGTCAATCTATGATCCTTGCGGATTTGCTGTACCATCACTGTTGTCTAGCAAACTTTTCATACAAAATCTATGGAAAGAAAAGGTAAAATGGGATACACCAATTTCTGAGACATTAAAAACCGATTGGTCAAGGATATGTAACGAGTTGGATGAGGTTCGAGACATATCTTTGCCCAGACGTTACTTCAGCGACGCTACTACCTCTGCTTGTCAAATTCACTGCTTTACAGACTCCTCTTCGAAAGCCTACGCAGCTGTAATCTATATATTTAACGGCAATGAGGTAAAGTTTGTCCTAGGGAAATCAAGGCTAGTTCCTTTGAAAGATCAAGATGATCTGAAAATACCACGTTTGGAATTATTAGGGGTATTAATTGGAACTAGGCTGATCAAATATGTATCTCAATTTTTACAATTCGCTATCACAAGTCAAACGTTATGGACTGATAGTCAAATCGTTATCGATTGGTGCAAGTCGGACAAACTTCTCACACCGTTCGTAGCAAGAAGAGTCGATGAAATTAAAAGGAATAAAAACCTAATAATACGTCATGTTCCATCTAATCTAAATCCAGCGGATGTTGCCACAAGACCATTCAGCTCTAAAGAAGATAGAACAAGATGGCTGACCGGTCCTCAGTTTATATTACAACATCCGGATTCCTGGCCGTCAGGAATCAAAGAAGTTTCTTCTCTTTGTGCGGGGGAGGGTCTCCCGAAATATCCACAAGAAAATACACTCGATGTGGAAAATCAAAAAGACAGTACATCTAGTACAAATAACCAAACTAAGATGGATGTAGACATAAGTGAAGAAAAGGGTGACAAAATTAAGCAGCTTAAGAAGCTACAAGCTGAACACTTACTACTAATTAAACATGGCCCTGTACTAATTAAACATGGAAATGAAATTAGTAAACGTTGGATAGCACTTTTCACTTGCTTAGCAGTCAGGGCGGTGCATTTAGAGGTTGTTCAAGATCTCACAGCAGAAGAAGGACTTCATGCTTTGAGAAGAATGATATCAACAAGAGGTGTGCCACAAATAATCACATCAGATAACGCTACAAATTTTAAGCTTATGTCAGAAATACTGTCAAATGCTTATTGTATTAAACACGAAATTCGTTGGAGGTTCATACCCCAACTAGCTCCCTGGTTCGGGGGATTTTATGAACGTTTAATTGGAATTGTGAAGAATTGTATGAGAAGAACATTAGAGAAGCACATGCTGACGGATAGTCAACTGGCTACATTAGTAAAAGAAATTGAAGCAACTGTCAATACAAGACCATTAACTTGTGTAGATTCTGAATTGGTACATATTTTAAAACCTTCGGATTTCTTAACTATAGGAAAATGCATAACGATGGAAGGTTCAACCGAAGACTTTTTAGTACAAGGCACAACGACGAAATCCGACCTTATCAAGGCTTGGAAAAGAGGTTTAGTTATCCTTAATGAATTTAAGGACATGTTCACAAATCGGTATTTACAAAGTCTGCGTGAACGGTATGGGCATTCTGTCAAAGAACCTAGAATCACAGCAAAATTAATCCCGAAGGTAGGACAAGTTGTGCAGATAAAGGGAGATAGTAAAAATCGAGAGGAATGGAAAGTTGGAAAAATATCTTCATTGGTCAAAAGTTCTGACGGACTTTGCAGAGTTGCGAAGGTCAAAGTTGGAAATAAGGAGTTTGTAAGATCTATAACTCATCTGTATCCACTGGAAATGGAGGACAATGAAGAAATAGAATACGATGCGAATGCATTAGAAAGAGAAAGTGAGGTACCACGGAATATAACGGTACACGAATTAATACCATTGGAAGTGGAAGTCATAAATTCAAAAGATATGTCAGATAGTTCAGAAAAGGAGAAAGAAAATGGAGAGTCGATAATACCAACGGAAAACAGTACGTTGGAAGACTTTGAAAATGTATCAGAGAGCACGGACAGAGAAAAAATAATGAGTCAGAAAGAGGATGAACCTGAGAAGTTAGTTCAAGTAAACAACGAGGTTAAACAAAGAAGAGGCGCGGCCATCATAGCTCTGAAGAAAATTGCAGAGTGGACGCGTAACTTACTAGCCCTGCTCTAAGACTATTCGGGCGGGAGTGTCGCGACGTGTAAATCGCGAAGTAAAAAGGTAACAGAGTCAAATTAATATTGTTAGGGCGAAACGTGTAACAAACTAGTGATACATGACACCATGCTGGCCATACCGAACTCATAGAGAGATCACCATAGATAAAGAGTATTTAGTTTATGGTTATGGCGTCTTAAGTCTATGGCGTTTGCCGCTACATTTAGACCACACCAAATTGTAACATGTTTTAAATTCAATTGGTATCTAGTGCAAAGTAAAGTGATTAGTGTTCTGATGGAGGCGTCCAGTTAGTGGCAGCTCATCTCAGAGAAATATAAGCTAAGTGGTAACACTAAGACAATAGTGTAGAGGTTCCCCACCTAACTGCCTAGATTCTAAATTTCCTAACTTTGCTAAAGGTTTCTGATGCTCTTAGAAGTCGGTTACATTAAGAGGTCTTTCGATACTGTAATGCGAAAACCTCATGAGTTAAAGACTGGGCGAAAGGCCATTGGAACAGTCGGCTGGCACACTTGGGTGCAGCTTCCTATTTAATACTGGACTGGGCGAAAGGCCATGATCAGTCCGTTAGAGGAGCCCTCCGGTACTTAATACGGAGTCTCCCTAACACTAACTGGCACACTTGGGTGCAGTTTCCTATTTATAAGACTGGGCGAAAGGCCATTGGAACAGTCGGCTGGCACACTTGGGTGCAGCTTCCTATTTAATACTGGACTGGGCGAAAGGCCATGATCAGTCCGTTAGAGGAGCCCTCCGGTACTTAATACGGAGTCTCCCTAACACTAGCTGGCACACTTGGGTGCAGCTTCCTATTTAATACTTGACTGGGCGAAAGGCCATGATCAGTCGGTTAGAGGAGCCCTCCGGTACTTAATACGGAGTCTCCCTAACACTAACTGGCACACTTGGGTGCAGTTTCCTATTTAATACCTAACATAAATGGCAAGAGGTTAATTAGCAGACTTGGCTGCGGTTCCCTCTTCATAGAGCATGAGTTCACACCTAAGACACCAAAACGTTTATGTATTTATATCACAATGTATAGAATGGTGGGAATCAATTTTATTTTAACAACAGATGGCGAGCTGAATCGTGGTGCGTGCTAGTAAGAACTAAAAGCCTAATTATGCGAAGCAAACCTCCCAAATATTGAAGATTCTTCTCGGAATAAGCCCCAGGTACGAACAACTCTTCGGACACCCACAAACATATAAATCTCTATATGATAATACTTAAAACTATTATCATAATACAATCTAAAAGTAATTCGCGACGCCGCTGCGTGGCGTCGCGACATCCTGCTTCCCACAGACCACCAAAATGCGGAGAATAAGGGGGAATAAAATGGAAGTTAATATTTTGACTAGATGCGAATTCTAAAATATCACTATTACATTTACTTAAAAATTTAGAAAAATCATTCATTACACCTACGAAATTACGACCATTATCAGAGTATATATCTGCAGGCTTACCACGGCGTGAAATAAATCTTTTTAAAGTACATAAATACGCTTCGCTGGAGAGGTCACTGACTAACTCCAGGTGTATAGCACGTGTCACAAAACAAATAAAAAGGCAAATGTACCCTTTGATAAGCCTAGCACCCCTACCTTTGCGGTTCAGAATGAGCACTGGCCCAGCGTAATCCACCCCACACTGAACGAATGGAAGACTAGGTGTAACTCGCTCCCTAGGTAAGTTACCCATCAGAGGGCTCAGCGTCTTACCTCTAATGCGAGTACAGGTAACACAACTGTGCACCACCTGGCGAGCTAAGTTCCTACCTCCGACAGGCCACCATGATTCGCGTAAATGAAAAAGTAATGCCTGCGGAGCAGCATGGAGAAGTTGAATGTGCTCATGACGAAATAATAAAATGGTAAAATGATGTTTACTATGAACTACAATTGGGTGTTTTTTATCGTAAATAAATTCATCAGAATTAACTAAACGACCACCTACGCGCATTAATTTGTGATCATCTAAAAACAAATTAAATTTGGACAAACAACCTTTACTTTTAATAGTCTCATTACTAGATAATGCTTTGTATTCAACTGGATAAGATTCCATTTGACAAAATCGAGCTAATGTTTTATCAGCATGGACTAATTCATCTACACTAAGGCCGCCCGTACGCTTATTATTTTTACCACGACTGTTATTAATAAAACGTAACATAAAGGCAGCCGCACGCCTCATACGTTTAAATTGAGAGAACCGATGAAAGGGAAACAAAGATGATTCACAACTATCCTGAGCTACAACGGCAGTGACGCATGACTTGACCTCAGGCAACTCGCGATGTTTGAACGATTCCGAACTTTTGTGATCGTCTATTGAAAAACTAGGGTCACGAAGAAATTCAGGACCCTCCCACCACAAACTAGACGAGTAAAGTTCTTCCAATCGTGCACCGCGTGACGCTAGATCGGCGGGGTTATCTCCACTGCGTACGTGACGCCACGGAACGTCTAGTGTAAGGTCATGAATTTCCGCGATCCTATTTTGAACGAATGTCTTAAGTTGGTTAGGCTTCATGTGCAGCCAGCCTAAGACAATCGTGGAATCAGTCCAAAATACTACGCTATTCAACTTACAACGTAATGAGTTGCTTACCTTGTCATACAGACGAGCACCTAATACAGCCCCACAAAGTTCGAGACGTGGTATACTTATAGGTTTTAAAGGCGCGACCTTTGTTTTTGAAAACAATAATCTAACTGATACTGTTAAATCATTGTTAACTGTACGAACATAACAACACGCGCCGTACGCCGTCTGAGATGCGTCGCTAAAAATGTGTAACTCGATATACATAGGCTGTGTAGCTATAGCGTGGCGAGGTATACGAACAGTGTTTAGCGCTTGCAATGAAATAACAAACCGGTTCCACACGCGTGCCGTGTCATTAGGAACGTTATCATCCCAAACTATTTTTAATAGCCATAATTGTTGTAAAAGAACTTTGACAACAATTATGACAGGACTTAACAAGCCGAGAGGGTCAAATATTTGCGAAACTTTTGATAAAATAGACCTCTTTGTAACAGCCTTGTTATTTTCAATATTAATTTGAGAATTAAAATAAAAGTTGTCGCTTGCATTATGCCAGCCTATTCCTAAGGTTTTAGAACTAACATTTTCATCTAAACTTAAAGGTTTGAACTGACTACACGACTGACGGTCATCATCGTGTTTAAAATTAAATATCCACTTCCTAAGTGGAAAGCAGCCCGCTTGCAGCGTCTTCTGAGTTTTATTGCATAGATCTAATAATTTAATTTTATCATCTAAGCCCGTAATGTAGTCGTCGACATAAAAATCCTCTTTTATAGCTCGCGCGACATCAGGATCAGGAGATTCAGATGCTAATTGTTTCAGGCACCTAACACTTAGAAAAGGCGCGGAGGCGGTTCCATACGTCACGGTGTTTAATTTAAATATACCTAACGGTTTTGAGGGATGGTCACGCCACAGAATCATTTGCAAGCTGCGCTGACTCTCATCTACTAGACATTGCCGGTACATCTTCTCCACGTCGGCGCACGCGACGTACTTATGCTGCCGGAAGCGGAGAAGAATTGCAATAAGATCACCCTGAATAGGAGGGCCAACTAGTTGCAAATCATTCAGTGACTTACCCGAGCTCGATGGTGCGCTTGCATCAAACACCACGCGCAACTTGGTGGTGGTGCTGAGCTCGCGGAACACGCCATGATGCGGCATGAAATAACACGGGGATTCATAGGAATCTACCTGTGTCATATGGCCTAAACTAAGATACTCCTTTAAAAAGTTTGAATAAAGAATTTTATATTCAGGCGAACGCTGCAGACGTTTTTCTAGCGCAAGAAATCGACGTTCTGCTTGTGTATAAGAATCCCCCAAGGTATCAGGTGACTGATGGAGTGGAATGTGCACGCAAAATCTCCCCTCGCTATTGCGAGTAGTGGTGCGAACAAAGTGATCTTCGCATGCACGTTCTTCCTCAGTCTGTGCGTCTCTGACCTTAGACAGTTCCTCAATCTCCCAGAACAATCGAAGTTGCGTATCTAAAGAATTAATAATATTGCAATGAATTGGCGCATTTTTGCGCGTATAATTAACTATAGGTCCGGAAATAATCCACCCGAGTTTGGTATTCTGTAGAAACGGACCACTAGACAAACGAATCTTACCGTCTTCTAACAGATCCCAAAACCTATCTGCGCCAATTAAAATGTCAATATTTTTATAGTCTAGAAACTCCGGATCGGCTAACCGTATGTTATCTGGAATACAGACTTGCGCGCTTAATTTACACACGGCAGGCATCGAAGCCGTAATCCTAGAAAGCACATAACAATTAATGCGCGTAGTAAATGAATTATCGACGCAGGATTTGATAACGATATTACAAGCTTGCGAACAATGTACTATCGAATCACCTACGCCTCGAACTTCGTTTGTGGACTGTATTAATGATACGTTTAAAAGTTGACATAATGATTTAGAAATGAAACAGCGCTGGCTTCCATTATCCAGGAGGGCACGCGCTTTATGGTATCTACCGTGTACATCTGCTACTTCAACGATAGCTGTTGACAATAACACGGACTGCACACCTATAGATTTAATTGATTGAGTTTGCATGTGTGCCTTGTTTACTTGAATAGGGACTGCGGAGTCCGGGGCGGCTGGTGCAGCGGCCGCGGGGAGGTGCGCAGGCGCTTCCCTCACATTAGCACGCGACGCCTCGGTGTTCGTTGTAGTATGCAAAGTAACCGAACTATTAGCGTTATTATTGTGCAATAATGAGTTATGTTTTTGATTGCAGTGTCGACAAGGCCCAAACCTACAATTATTTACTGAGTGTCTCGAATGTAAACAATTCTCACATAGTTGTGCTCGCGTACCAGTTTAAGCTTTGTGTCTAAGTCGCATTCGATAAACTCTTTACACGTATACAGTGGATGATTCGCGTTGCATTTCGCGCATGTTAACTTACCGCGTTGTTTATTTGATTTACTCGGTCCGCTAGAAACATTGCAGTGTGACATATTAGGACATTTTGAGTGTTGTTTTTTGTTGTTAGTGCTTTGAGCTTCTTTGCTATGTGAACGTTGCAATGCTTCCAGCATGTCCGCTTTATTGCGCAAAAAGTTAATTAAGACGTCCACCGATAAACGCTTAGAATTATTCTCGTTTGGATTCGGGAACAATGTGCACTTATGAGAGCCCCATTCTCTTTCAGTGATTTTATCTAACTTCGACACCATGATATTAATAATTAAGCTATCCCAGTAGTCTGTAGGCTCACCTAGAACCTTAAGTGCGCGTAAATTTTTTAAAATAGTGTCTATTAAAATTCTAATCGAAGAAGGTGACTCTTTAGTTATTGCAGTTATATTTAATAGTGATTTAATATGGTGATCAACTAAAAGTCCGCAATTATTATATCGGTTGAGCAACAAGTCCCATGCAACCTGATAATTATCAGAAGAAAATTCTATGGAATGTATAACTAGTTCTGCGCTGTCTTTTAGGGACGATTTGAGATAGTGAAACTTTTGGATATTGGAAATATCTTTAGAATTATGAACCAGTGAGGTAAATGTGTCTCTGAATTCCAGCCAGTGCTCATAGGAACCATCAAATGTAGGCATGGAGATAGTGGGTAATTTAACAGAATGTATTTGGTTGTTATTATGGCTATGACATGACTTGGAACAGTCAGCAACCTCATCAGTGTTCATCATAAATTCAGCTAGTGATATTAAACTGTAGTAACTATCTTCAAAGTGTTCTCTTTGATTTAATTGTTCACCTAATTCACTATCAGACACTCTTTCTTCTATTTTAGTTTGAATGTCGTTAAATTCAGAAAATAAAGTAGTACATCCTTGAATCCTCAACTTTAAATCAATGCGTCTTTGATTAGGAAAGTCATGATCACAATCTTTTAAAGACTCTAAATAACTGTTAAATTTGGTAAGCCTGCCCTTAATAATACCACGCTTCCTAACTAAATCGCGAACTAACTCACTACTTTCTACACTTAGCAAATTAGGAGATTTGTCACGGGATTTAACAGAGTCAATCGGCATTTTGGTGGTCAGTGAAAAGAGGAGTACTCACGGTTTATAATCGTCAGATCAATCACACACAGCACTGATGCTAGCAACGTCACCAGGTTGGTAATCGACTGGAAGTTTGATATTCCGAGAATACAATGCGGCAATTTCACTGAAATAAGAGCACAGACACTATAGCACCAAATAGAACTCAGGAAGTGATGGAAAAGAGTAAGGATTGGCCCCACCGATTGCGTATGATTTCCGATGAAACCTTTTGCGTTTTCTTCTCAATCCGCCACGTGCAAGGGGTCCCCGTCCAAAGGTCGCTCGGCGATCTTGTAGGTATCCAACGTTCGGCTCGAAGGTCCAAAATGTAGCAGCAGCGGTGAGGTTTGTGAAAACTCAGGTTTACTATGTTTGATTGTGTTGAGGATTATTATAATAAAACGACGATGCGTTAAGTTTCACGAGCAAATTCTATTTTCGCCATCTTACAATATTCAAGGAGAGGGGTGAGGGAACAATATTTTAAATGGAAACCAATCACGATCGAGAAATTACTATGACGTAGCGTATGGTGTCGTTTTTTGCCTCGAGATGTCGCTATGTGTATTTATAGAGTAAGAGTTCACAACAGAATCTGTATCATGAAAAATCACAAAGTTATAAGTTTGTTACGTTACCTGTTTGTCCGTATAAAAACATGCTCACCCGCGCCGCTCGCTCCGCGGTCATTAATAATAGTACCTAGGTACCTAACCGTTCGGCGCGGAGATTGGATAACCTACTAGTGTCGCTCGGTGTCCAACTTTTAACCTTTTTTAAATATTTTTGGGACAAAATATAACATGGGGTAAAAATTATTGGAATCGATTCAGTTAGGTACTTATTCTAAACAAACTATAATATTCAGATTTCGCATATAAGTACCTACTAAAAATAACGTTGTAGATGTTGTAGGTACCTACATAGTTTCGGGAGGTTTATGTATCTTGCTGTCTTAGAAATTAAAGAAGTAGGTAATGATGTAAAATCCACTAGGTATTATTGTGTACATCGTTATTCTTTTTCAACGATAATTAACAAATGCCACATACCCTGTTCCGATTCAGATCATCCGCTAAACTGCATAATGACGGAAACTCCGACACTGAACCCAAAAATAATTTCAACTGTATTCCTACGAAATAAGGATGTAAATAAGTTGAACTTAATTATACTATTTACAAACTCTTCGCTGATAATAGTGATAACAGTTTGACCTCCTGGAAATCATACTAACCAAGTCCATGGTTTTTTTAATTGGGCGTTAATGTAAATTGTAATACATTGCTTTTTACGTACAGGAGCAATGACAAATTGCCATACAAAAGATTCAATGTACTAGCAACTATTATTTCAATCGTTAATATAGATCACCAAGCTACAATTCTCGGAACCAATTTAGACTTCCCTAGTTATTGTTTTTTTATATTGAAATGTTTACGAACGGACATCATAATATTTATGCCGTTTTTGGTATTTTTGTGGTTTTACATAATAGGAAAGTCATAATAAACATGTTTTGAATCAAAGAATAGGTAATTCCGAATAATAAAACTAAGTTGTAGTTAAACCCAAAGTAGGACTCTAGGACCCCAAGTGAGTTCATACAATTCTTCGCAATGTCAGGCACTTTGAGGCCAGGCGTATGCCCAGACCACTGACCTCTATAATACATGTATTATAGAGGTCAGTGGCCCAGGCCGACAGCTGTCCTGGCTGTCCAGCATAGAGCTACAAGCTCAAGGACTTTTCCCCTTCTTCCTTTCTTCTTTCTTTCCTTTTTTCTTCTTCTTTTTTCTTTTTTTCTTTTTGCTACAAGTATCTTTTGGCCCCTGAATGACATTGAGAGGGGTTGTTGGTAAACATTTGTGAAATTGTCCAGAAATTGTTTTGACAAAACAATATGGCGGCGTGAGTGCCGATTTTAGCCACGAACGCGCCACTAGAATCTTGTAGCGTTAGAGTCGCTCTAACAGTCGATCGAACGACGGATTGTCACGGTCGTCGTTTAGAAAGAGCAGAATGATACAGCTACCAACTACCGCTAATGTTGAACACATCGAGCAAGACCCTGCAGTTTAATCGATCAGCATTCTAATCGACGGTTAGGCAACCAGTAAGCCGGAAGTGAGTCAGGGCTTAAAGGTCATAATTTCTGTAAACTTCCCAAATATCCCAAGCGTGAGCAATACATCTTATCTGCCTAGCCTTTTCCCAACTATGTTGGGGTCGTCTTCCAGTCTAACCGGATGCAGCTGAATACCAGTATTTTACATAGAGCGACTGCCTTTTTTTTTTTGTCTCTGAGTAATGACATTACGCATCTCCGCTCGTCGGGGGACGAGAAGGAGTATGTGGGACTCCCTGCCAGAGTGGCAGCATACCCACTAAAACTCAGCGGTGTTCCCTCATCGCCTTGATGGGGGGGTCATGGGAAGCCTTTGCGTCCACAACCCCCCCGGATAGAGCGACTGCCTATCTGACCTCCACAACCCAGTTACTGGGTAATACGATACCCTTGGTAAGACTGGTTGTCAGACTTTCGGGCTTCTGACTACCTGTAACGACTGTCAAAGGTCCACGAATGATAGCCGGGATCCACGGCTTAACCTGCTTTCCGTTTCCGTATGTAAAGATGGTCACCCATCCACGGACCAACCGCGGCAAGTGTAGCTTAACTTAACCTAACCTGATTACTATTTAGCCACGGGCCCCTCCGTGCCTAATACAATAACGTGAGCAATACAATACCACAAAAAAAACATCCCACAATTCCCACTTCTGGTATATGGCACCCCCCCCTATTATAAAAGTCTATTTTGCACTGTAATATTTGTGATTCTCACCTATAACTTTTTTGACGTAGAAAATTAGGTAAGACTAGCTGCGCCCCGCGGTTGCACCCGCGTAAATGTCGATCCCGTGGGAATATCGGGATGAAAAGTAGCCTATATGTTAATCCACGGTGTCAGCTACCTCCATACCAAATTTTATCAAAATTGGTCCAGCCGTTTGAGCGTGAAGAAGTAACAAACATATAAACACACACACACACACACTCACAAACTTTCGCCTTTATAATATTAGTGTGATGTGATGTGATTTTCTGTCTACCATAGTCTATTGTAACTCATTCGAAAAATGTTTATCCTTTGGCTGTTCATAGAACACTTTTGTGCCTGAAAAATAAGCCAGACGTTTATGGGGTTATGTCAAAACAGTGTCAAAAATTTGACAGAATGCGACTTAAAACGCCAATGCTGAGCGATTTAAATTAATCTATTCTGTGGCGCCAATGTTGAATTTTTCAAAGGCGTGCAGACCTTTGCGTGACTATTATTTCTAGATTGTAGATGTGCACCATACCTGTGGCCTTACCGACAGTCGCGTCATTTTTGATGCTATATTCGTTGAAATGTGGATGCATTGTGATCTTGGCATGGACCTTGGTAATTATAAAATAGGTACCTAAGATACATCATGTTGCTGCCGTGAAAAAGACCGTCTTCCCTTAATCCCTGAATGTCCTTTATCTAATTAAGAGATTCCATCAAAACTACGAAGTAGCAGCGACATTCATGCCAACCTATAATGGGCAAATAATGATGATGACCAAAATAATGTTTGTAAGGGTAATTGGTTCACAACATTTATATGAAATAAAAAGTTCTAAATGATCATGACAGAAATAAGAATGGATCAGGGTAAGGTGTTAAAACCTTCGGAAAATTGCCGCAGTCACTAAATAGGTAATAATAGGCCACGAAAGAGCATATTGTATAAGAGCTTTGTGACAATTTTTGTGGACAATAAAGTCGTCATTGTTTGAGCTAGGCGCCAGTGCAACAAATGAACTTTAGGTAGGTACGAAATGTATGGAAAAGCAATTTTTGTTTTAGTGAATGTTTTTCATTCAATCTTTGTCTATGGACAAAGTAAACCATGTTATACGTGGTATCATTTAATGTGATAATGTCCGCGAAACTGTAACTTTAGCTCGTTCATGTATCAAGAAGGACAAGCCAAAACCGCGGTAAAGCCTTGTACGGACTAAGCGTTCCAATGAACGCGCAGTCGGTTACGCGACCAAATCGTTCCTGTATTCTCGTTTTAGTCGCGTAACCGACCACGCGTACACTGAAACGCTTAGTCCGTACAAGGCTAAGGAACGCAACACAGGCGTAAGGGTGCTTACATAAAGAAACAGGTTTCCGGTGCAGGCAAGTCTATGCGGGTCGGTACCGACCGTTGCGGGTGAAATAGTCCCAGATTAACCTAAGAAACTTACACATAAAAACAGGTAAAACATGTAACCGTTTCCTTCCGAAGATCAACCTGCAGAGACCTGTACCGGGAGTCGGGACCGAAATTCTTTATGTAAGCACCTTATCACAGGAACAATAGTCTGTACCTGCAGGTACGGACTATCGTTCTCGTTTTAGTCGCGTAACCGACTGCGCGTACACTGGAACGCTTAGTACGTACACGATAATGATTACCGCGGTTTTAGCTCGCTCGTCGATCTTTTAACTTACTTCCTACTACAACGTTTAATAAAACTTATTTTCTACCACCAGTTTCGGGCCCTATTCTACATCGTGTTCCTCATGGTGACTATTACATTGATGTATATGCCGGATTCGCAGCACACTGATTCACTGCCCACAGCTGACAGCTTTGTGTTTGTGTTCCCGAGCTACATCACCCTGATTGTCACAGAATGCTTTGTTTTCACGTTCGCTCTGTATCTAGGAGCGGGAATGTACTGCGTATGTATTTATTATATAAGATACTCACACCATGCGCATTTAACTATCAAAAAGAACTCGTACCGTGATAAATATCTTAGCATAATCAGCCTATCCTAATGTTCCCAAAGCTGGGACACATGGCTCCTGTCTTCGAGAGTGAGTGGGCTATCATATACCACACGGACCTGTCCGGATTCATAGATGTATGTCTTAGAATTTTTGGCTCTAGGACGGTTTCCTCACGATGTTTTCCTTTACCGTTTTGAGTGCAGTGGTGATGAAATTAGTACCACAAAGTGCCTCCACCATCCTGTCGAAAAGTCGGGGCCGCCCGGCCGTTACCATTGAGCCACCACCACTGCTCCCCAAAAAAACTCGTGCCGTGGATCTTAGCCAACCAGCAAAGTGGTAGTCGGGCTACTAGCTACCACAGGATGCGTCAGATTTAAGTACAGACGCCAGCACACCAAGCTACCCGAAACTGTCAAATTTTCCCAATAAATTTTGAACCATATATGCTTTAGCGATAAAGTTGAAAATTTATTAAAGAAATTTAACAGATTGTAGTAGCTTGATGTGCTGGCGTCTGTACATTTAGATATCGCTACTTTTAGAGGCTATTATGTTCACCCATATATCAATACTAGGTGATGTGGTTATTTAGAAAGATGGGACGCCAAATGATAGGTAAAATGCACATCATAATGACATCTATCTACCTAATCGTGCAAAACTTTGTCGTTGATTTTTTTCTAATAAACACAAAGTCAAGCCAAGCCAACTGAGTTTTAATAAATTTTCAGGAGTCCATATTCCGAGTGCAGCAATACTTAATATGTCGTTTCTTCGCATTTATTTTCGAAGCCATCGCCTTAATATTTCTATGCTACAATCATCACTACTATATTGGGTGGTACTTAGTGTTCCTTATGATTATCAGTAAGTAAACCATAACTAACATTAAATTCTACTAATATCAAGCCGTGACCAGCACCCTAGTTGAGTAATACAATTTCAGTCAAAATCTGAATCATTTTAAAGGATATTGCTAATCCATTACGTCATATATATTCGAAAAAAAATTATGCTCAACAATTGTTGAACTGTCAAAATAAATTAATAGTTTTAAAAACACTAGAAAAACACGCTTACAAGACTTTTCTAAGAAATCCAAAGCAGCTATGATACGTATTTCCAACATGAAGTTCCAGTTCATATCTTCCGGCTCCATCATCAGATCAGTTTGACAGTACCGTATTATTGTATTGTCATCAGAACTACATACAGCTGCCAATTTTCATTACGCTACGACACTTGGAAGATGGTTAAATTAGTTACCTTAGAATCCATTACATAGTTACATGCAGGTCGACCTAATAAAAGCGTGTTAATAAAAGCCATTGTTACTGTTAGTGTGTTATGCAATTACCTGGTTTGGTCAATGCAGGCCTACCAGCGGTGCTATTCGGTAAAAATCTCAGCATGAAAACTTAGGTGAAGTGAGCGTGGAGCTGTCAATAGTGTCAATTCCTAGCAAAAACAGACTTACTTCACCTAAGTTTTCACGGTGAGATTTTTACAGAATCGACCGGCTGTTTAATTAAACGAAAGTGGGATCCGAGTGCCCGTTTGTTCCCAAAAATTTGTCACATGTGGCTGCAAGTTTCCGCGCACCCACATCAGAATAACGGGCGGTGTGGCGCATCTTGTGAGAAGCCTATGCAACCGCAAAAACGACGTCACAGTACAATTCGTCGCAAATACAATGCGTCATAGATTTTTACGATGCGACGCCGCAACGCAGTGTTGTGTCCTCGCCCTATGTTCTTGATCATTGTCCAGGAGTGGATTGCGATCGGTGGAGATTGATTGGAACCCAGGACATTTAACAAAGCTATAGCTAGCTATGTCAAGGGGCCCGGAGAGATCTAAGAACCTCCTATACAGGGTTATTTGTAAAACACCAAAAACCTCTTAAGAGGTCATTGTACTCATCATTATGAACAACTTTTACTATGGGACCAAATCTGAAATCGCGAAAAAAAATCAGCTGTTCCCTACATTTATGTTCGTATAACTCGTCAAAATGTAGGGAACAGCTGATTTTTTTGATTTCATGTTTGGTCCCATAATAAAAGTTGTTCATAATAATGAGTACAATGACCTCTTAAGAGGTTTTTGGTGTTTTACAAATAACCCTGTATAGTTTACCAAGAATAGTTACCCTAGTCTTCCGATGTCAGTATGTTTTAGCTTTTAGACCATTCCCTTTGCCTAAAATTCGCCCCCACGGGCCAGGTACTGAAACTGTATTTTATTATTACAGTTCTGGAATTATACTCGTTCATCGTTGTGTACAGCTATTACATGGAACTGACAGAACGAGAGGTGAAAGCATGCGAAGACACTGAACTAGAGTGCGAAGACACTGAAGCGAATTGTGATAGCGACCTCAACGAAAGTATGGAAGGAATGCCATGTATGCCAGCGCCACAATGTATGCCAGCGCCTCCATGTATGCCAGCGCCACAATGTCTGCCAGACCGAGATGTTAAGGCAGGTTGTCAAGATCCGCGGTGTAAGAAATATACAGGGTGAATTTTTCAAGTGGGCGTGGATGGCCAAATCCGAAATTATGAGGTATAGCGAATCGAAACCGTTGAATTTGATTAAAAAAAACACACACTCTGTATTATTACACCATTCGATAGTGTCGCTGATAAGGATTAAATTCTGGGAAGTAATGACATGCGGCAAACTTAAGGAAAATGTTGGATTTTAATAAACTGCTTCTTATTTTAAAGTATTCCTATCTGTACCTTGTTCGAAATTATACTTAATACACCCGCAGCGCAGTCACCTTCACAACATTATGTTCTTAATTCAAATTTTGAATGCAGTACAATCCTCGAGACGTCGAATCCAGCTATGTATTGAAAACAATGGTCATCATTTTGAACAATTAATCAGTTAAGGTTTAATAGGTAGGTAACATAAGAAAAATAAAAAAGGATTTTGTTAAATATGAACTCTTTTCTTTAGTTTCCCGTATGTCATTACTTCCCAGAATTCGATCCTTATCAGCGACACTATCGAATGGTTTAATAATACAGTGTTTTTTTCTCAAAATCAACGTGTTCGATTCCTGGCTAGAAATATTGATTTTTCAAAAATCCAATGATGCAGTTTTAGTTTTCATCAAAATCGAGCCCGCGACTCCTTTGAGTACTTTTCGCTATTCATCATAGTTTCGGATTTGGCCATCCACGCCTACTTGAAAAATTCACCCTGTATAACAGAAGATCCTAAGGTTTGACTGTACCTAGGCCAACAAACTCATACTCTTCCCGAGTGACTTAAGGGGCAAAGGGGGACCTACCGACATCTACGGTTAATTTATTGTGCTGAATATTGTGTGAAGCTAAGTTAACCAACCTACTTTAATTTTTACGTGTAACAATTAACAATGGTACCTAAATATAAATTATGCGACCAACGTCACGTCTAAATTAATTGCATCGACAGCCCTCTAACTTATAACAGGGGCCCTAGTTTGCTATTTTTATAAATTCGTCATTCCAACACGATCCCACCACCATCCCATTGTCATTTTGTAACAAATATATTTCACAAGCACCATAAAAGGTCGGCAGCGTCCTCTAGTAGAGAATTATATAATCAATCGATACAAATAATTCCTATTTGATAAACCAGATGGCGCTGATGTTGACTTATTAATCTATATTAGAATATTAGATTAGTATTTATATGTGAACAATTAAAAATAATAAGCATATAATTCTAAGATCAAAATGTTACATTAGCTTCAATATTTCAATTTAAAATATAGATTAAGTCGATTTAGTAATAATCGATATAGGAGCATTGCCAACCGAATGAACTATAAATAATGCTTTGACGTTCCAAAGTTGGTAGAACGTTTTCCTTTGAGAATTTGACATTCGGATGGTAATGAGCTCCCATCTGTAATCGGTAGCAAATTAAAGGCAGATAAAAGTTAAATGACGAGAACAAGGAGTGGGTCCAGCGTTAAAATGAAACCTTAAACGATAAAATCGAAAAAAGGATGCTGTGAGTATTAATTTTGAGTCGTCTCATGATGCATACATTGCCTGATGCGGATAGATTGAGGTTTTCAACATGTTTTCTCTTATCGACAGGGTCCCAAGTTAATTTTAGAAAAAATATGGTCAACTCATGAGAATACACTAACAATATTACACCAGATTCAAAGTATTCTACTTGAATCATGGTATTGGCAGTTTGACGCCGACTTCAGGTTCCGAAGACAATTGTCCACGTGTCTTGGCGCTCCCAAGGTTGTTAACACAGGACAACGATACTGGATGAAGCAGCACACCTTGGACATTTTGTAACTAAGGGTAATAAGTGCCCCATTTAATGTAAGTGTGCACATGTCTTGGTAGTTCGAGCATGGTGAAGAACTTGAAGTCATCGTAGTATTAGTCAACCCATACTGGATGTAATAAAAAGAGTAATTAAAGTGTATTGAGAAGACCAGAAGAAAGCCTTTATTTTAACCAAACCTCATGCGAGTAAATCCCTGTTCTCATGCATTACTATCACTGGGTAAGTTGGTGAGTAGGGAAAAACCAGCCTTACAATTTGTACGCCCAACGTGTCGCATGAGGATTGATTGAGATACTTAGTGCTTTATTTCTAAATTAACTTTGTGTACTTAAAATAACTTAAACTTTATCATTAACTTAACTTAGTCGTTTAACTTTGAAAAATTTACAATGTCAGTGTTTTAAAATAAGGTTATAGCCCATCTTAATATTTTAAACTAGAAACCTTGTCACTAGTAAATGTTATCTTAGCCAAATAGCTCTGACTCATATTTGGATACATCTTAATAGTATCTATACTTTAACTTATTAACTAGATTAGTTAATACTTAACAAAGATTGTTTACATGGTTTTATTCACAATGGATAAAGCAACTTGGATTGACTATCTTCGCAAAGAAGAATTGTTACATGAGCTTAAATACTTTAATATTTCCACAGATGTAAAAGCAACCAGGGATGTGCTGCGCAAGCAGTATCGTTGTCTCTGTGGGATATATCGGAGAGGCAGTATCAAGCAAGAGGATTATCCAACGCCAGAAGTAGCTGAAGAGGTACAGTTGTGTTCGGAACCTGTTGCTGAGCTGTGCCGTTTGCATAATGATTTAACTGCAGGAGACAGTCTAACTATCAAACGTATATTAGCTCGCTGTCAATATTACTTAATGAGAATTTCACGTGTGACTGATAGTTCACTGGAATTACTGGAGCTTAAGAATAAGTTAATTAATATAATAACCTCATTGCAAGATGACTCTGATGATGAGGAAATGCAATCTACGCATGAATCATCACCAGAGAAAGAATTGGTGGGAAAACCACAAGTAGTTCTTGTAAATGAAAGGTCAATTAATTTATGTTCATTGAACATAAAATATGATGGTACTACATGTGTTAGGGTTTTCATAGAACGTTTAGAAGAGTTGAGGCAGGCTAGAGGTATACCTGAAGAACGTGCATTGGTTGCTTTCTCTGATCTGTTAGAGAAGTCTGCTTTACATTGGTTCAGATCAAATAAACAAACTTTCACATCTTATAACCATTTGCTGGCTTGTTTACGTGAGGATTTTGATCTACCAGATTTAGATTATAAATTAACTCAGGAAATACGCTCACGTACACAGGCAAAGCAAGAATCAATGATTGTTTATTTGTCTATTATGCAGGGTATGTTTAATAGATTATCAAAACCTCTCTCTAAAGATGAACAGTTGGATATCCTAATGCATAACATTAGACCTGAATACATGAAGGAAATGGCTTTACTTGATATTAAATCCATTAAGGATCTCCAATTATACGGTAAGAAACTGGAACTGGCTCGTGCTAGGTCAGAGCAATTTGTAGAACCTAACCTCTCAAAACTGAAACTTAGTCAGGATTCTCAACCTACAAAGAAGTGTCTTAAACAAAAGTCTGATAGGTCTGGGGAGCCAGTTGCTGCAGTTGACACTCCATCTACTTCTGAGGCAAAAGGGAAGAAATGCTTTAGGTGTAATCGCACGAATCATTTCACTCAACAATGCAAGGTTTCAAAGGAGGTGGTTTGTTTTAAGTGTGGTGAAAAAGGTTTTAAGAGAGTAAACTGTCCAAAGTGTTCAAAAAACTAATTGAGTTGAACCACAAAGACTTGGTAATTAACATAACATCTTGTTCATCTGACAATAATAATGTGGTTCATTTTCAAGCAAAGACAGGTGACATTAGACCTCATTTATTGGTTAACATTTTGGATTTAGAAGTGTATGGTTTGTTGGACACTGGAGCAGTTTGTTCAATATTGGGAAATAATTCACATACATTATTTATGGATTATGGTTTTAAATTAGTTAAATTACCCAAAGGACAAAATGTTAGAACTGCAGATGGTTCAAAAATTCAATGTTTAGGCTTTATGCAATTACCAATAAACTATTTAAATCAAATTAAGATAATTAAGTTCTACATAGTTCCCAACATAGTAACTTCAATCATTTTTGGCATGGATTTTTGTAAAACATTTTTAATAACACTTGATAGTTCATTTAACAATAATAAAGTTATTAGTTTACCTGACAATTACATTAACTTAGTTAACATTGACCAAGGCTTAGAATGTTATGAATCGTTGACTTCTGAACAACATTTAATTTTACAAAAGGTTATTGACAAATTTGAAAAAATAAATACAGAAAAAGTTGGTTTAGGTAGGACAAAATTAATCACCCATAAAATAGATACTGGCGAGTGTCCACCAATTAAGCAAAGATATTATCCTTTATCTCCACCCAAACAATTAGCTTTGGAAAAGGAACTTGATAGGATGTTGCAACTTGGTGTTGTCGTACCGTCCAACTCACCTTGGAATTCTCCGGTTGTCATGGTAACCAAACCTAATGGTGACTTGAGGCTCTGTTTGGACTGTCGAAAACTTAATGCCGTTTCTAAAGCAGATGCTTATCCTTTGCCTTACATCCATCAAATATTGGATAGCCTGAGAGATGCAAAATATTTGACATCAATTGACCTCAGCGCTGCATATTGGCAGATTGAATATGATAGTGAGGGGTCTGCTGAAAAAACTGCATTTACAGTCCCTAGACGTGGACTCTTTCATTATGTAACCATGTCATTTGGTCTTGTTGGAGCATCTGCCACTATGCAACGTCTCATGGATAAATTGTTTGGTCCGGAATTTGATAATAAAGTGTTTGTCTTCCAAGATGACATTATATGCATCTCTAATGAGTTTAATAAACATGTTGAGTTGTTGGAAAAGGTATATCAACGTTTAGCAGATGCAAACTTGACGATAAACATGAGTAAGTCTCAATTTTGTAGAAAAGAACTTAGATATCTTGGATACATGGTGGATAAACAAGGTCTCCGTACCGATCCTTCTAAGGTGGAAGTGATACTTAATTATCCTACACCCACCACACCCAAGGAAGTTAAAAGGTTTGTAGGCATGGCAGGATGGTACCGTAGATTCATACAAGATTTTTCTAAAATTAGTAGGCCACTTAGTAAATTAACATGTAAAAATATCCCTTTTGTATGGACAGAGGAAGCTGAAGAAGCTTTTACTACCTTAAAATCATGTTTAGTTTCAGCTCCAATTCTTAAGTGTCCAGATTTTAACTTACCTTTCTCTATTCAGTGTGACGCTTCGGCTTATGCTATTGGTGCTGTACTGACACAATCTTATGATACCTTTGACCACCCAATTGCATTCTGTAGTAGGTTACTTAATAAACATGAAGTTAACTACACAACTACAGAACGTGAACTTTTAGCAGTTTTGTTTGCTTTAGAACAATTCAGAATGTACGTGGAGGGTCAAAGATGTAATATTGTCACAGATCATGCATCATTACAATGGTTTTATAAATTAAAAAATCCTTCAGGTAGGTTAGCTCGATGGAGTATTCGTTTAAGTCAATTTGATTTTAATATTATACATAGAAAGGGCAAAGAAATGGTATTGCCGGATGTACTTTCAAGGATTAAAATAGAATCAATAGAAATCTCAGACAACATTCAAGATAAATGGTACTTAAAAATGGTAGAAAATTGTGAAAAATTCCCCCATAAATTTCCAAATTACACATTAAAAGATAATAAACTGTTTAGACATTCTAAGAATAAATACAATTTAACTTCACAATTCTCTTGGAAACAGGTGATACCAAGTGAAGATGTGGGACAACTATTAAAACAATTTCATGATGATCCCACAGGCGCCCATTTCGGAATATTTAAAACTCATAAACGGTTAGCTTTACACTATTTTTGGAAAAATATGTATAAGGATGTAGAAAATTATGTCAATTGTTGTCAAACTTGTAAAGAGTACAAGCCGGTAAATTCATCACGTCCAGGATTAATGGGTAACCCAAAACGGGTTAATAAACCATTTGAAGCAATTTGTTGCGATTTGTTAGGACCTTTTCCTGTATCTACTAAGAGAAACACAAATTTATTAGTTTGTTCAGATTATTTCAGTAAATATGTCATGTTGTTTCCTATACGGAATGCAACAGGCAATGCTATAGTTAAAATTCTGGAAGAGAAAGTGTTTCTGGTACACGGGATACCTAAGTTTGTCTATGTGGACAACGGTCCACAATTCATTTCAAAACAATTTAGAGACTTAATGTGCAAATATAATGTGCCTAATATTTACTATAATCCAAGATATCATCCACAGGTTAATCAGGCTGAAAGAGCTATCAGAAATATTCTGTATGCGATTGCCTCATATGTGAAATCAAATCACAGACAGTGGGACAATCACATACCAGAAATTCAGTGTGCACTTAATACTGCAGTTAATGAGTCGACTAAATTTTCACCTTACTTTCTCGTCCATGGGCGAGAGATGTTTGTAGATGGAAAATTACATCATGGCTCTGAAGTGCCACAGCCTGTTTCTGATCTAACCGTGGTAGATCCCAG
Organism: Mesoligia furuncula; assembly: GCA_916614155.1. Lineage (NCBI taxonomy): Eukaryota > Metazoa > Arthropoda > Insecta > Lepidoptera > Noctuidae > Mesoligia > Mesoligia furuncula. Next base: position 24,254,383 of record OU744806.1, read on the forward strand.
AATACATGGCGATAACTTAGAAGAACTTAAAAATATATTTCTGGAAGTTAGTAAAAACTTAAAAGTTGTGCACGATAAAAATAAAAAGCAGTAGGGTAAATACGCCAAACGTCGGCCCCCCCCCAATTGTCGGCCGTCTGGACATTTTTAACTTGCGTTCATTTAAAAGGTAATTAAGTGGCAATTCTGCTACTCGAATTGCATCCTTAGTTCATACTCTATACGTACAAACCGTTACTATCCGATTAAGTCACTCGCTCTTCGCACACTGAGCGTCAGCAGCGATGCCGACGTTGAAGCCTCAAGTTCGTAGTTAAAATAGCTTACTGGCTGTGAATACCCACGCTTCGGGGATTGATATTACAACGGTAAGGTATTCTTTTTTTTTATTTTAAGCTTTGTTATCAATAAAAAGTTAGTTTTATTATATTTTGAGATAGTTTTTTTAACGTTTTGCGTATTGGTTTAAGGGAAAAATAGGGGGCCGCCATTAGAATACCAGTTTCGGCTTAAAACCGGATTCTCGGCCGGGGCCGACTTAAAGTAAATGCAGTCTGTTTTATAAACTGCAATTCTACCAATTCCTTTGGCATAATAGGAGAATTTGCAAAGCTTTTATGTAAATAAATCTATTTTACGTTTAATCGCCAAATACCGGCCGGGGTGATATTAGTTGAATCTCGAGAAAAAAGGTACACAAAACAGGGGCCGACTTTAGAAATATTAAAGTTCGTAATGTCGGCCAGCCTCGAATTCAAGCCCCACTATACAGGCTGATTATTACTTTTGTATTTTTTACTGATAGTGCGGGTAGTCATTTTTAATATATTTATCAAACTTATTTTCTGAAAATTGAGTATGTATTCTTATAATTTATTAATATTATAAAGAGGTTAAGTTTTGATGTAAAAGTTGATATTAATTATAACATTAAATTAAATTAATTATAAAATATTACAATATTGAGAACATATTTTTATGATAGCTATAATTATAAATATGGTTTGGGATACAAATATAAATTACTATTTGGAAGTTGCTATCTATTAAACCCGGGTTGGGTTTATATGACTACTATTACTTTTACTTTTACTATTTTTTTAACTACTATTTTTTTTTATATGACTAAGTTTATTATGACTTTTTTATTTTATGAAGCTGACGTGTTGTTCGATTTTAATTATCAATGCATATGAATAAACACATTTGCGTTTACCAAAGCATAGTAATTTGTAACCCTTTTTTATTGTTGACCGATCTGTTTCACAAATATTTAATTTTATCTTAAATATTGGAAGACAAAATATTGTTACAAACAACTTTTGATTTAAGTATTATTTTAATCCTTTTGATTTATTTAATATAAATTCTTAATTTTTATTTAATTTTATTGTGATGTTTGACTTTGTTATTATATAATTATATCAGTTATAGTAACAAAGTTAAAGTGCAAATCCGAAATTTTATTTACAATTAAACAAATACAAATGTATACTTACTTACATAATATACATACTTCTGCCAAAATAAATCATCTTAATAATATTTTTCATAATCTTATTTTCAAACATCCTATACCCGGCCGACATTTGGCAAAAACGCGACCGACCATGGGCCGTAAACGGCCGACTTTAGGGTTTTTTCGTTCTCGATGCATTTAAACCTTAAAACTTTTTTCTTTTAGTAGAAAAGTCAATTCTATGCCTAGAAACATAAAATAGATTTATCAACCTGTCTAAAACAGCATCACAAGGTATCCTTTCGTTGCAAGTGATGGAGCCAGAGCGATCCAAAGTTAGAAAATCCGTTAGGGGGCCGACATTTGGCGTATTTACCCTATGATTTAAGGAAGCGACCTATAGAATATAAGGTTGGTCAGATAGTCTATAAGAGAACATTTACCTTGTCGGATGCTAGTAAGCATTTTACTTCTAAATTAGCACCGCGTTTTATAAGATGTGTTGTTTCAATTAAACACTCACCTGTTGTGTACAGTTTAAAGGACATGCAGGGTAAAAACTTAGGTAAATTTCACATAAAAGACATTTTAAAATATGAAGACTCCTAGTTTAGAACATTGTTGTGTTAATTAATTAATATTTGCACGAAATTAACAATAGACGTACAAATATTTAATTTAAAAAGGGATGAATGCATGCTGGAAGGGTATAAGGTTTTTTTTTTCAAAATTAAGGTTTAAACAATTTTTTTAAATAAACATGTATGAAAGGATGAAAGATAGGTAACACAATAATGAAAAGACTGTGTAGTGTTCTTCTGACTTAAGACTTCAAAGTCACAATTTGGTACTTCTTAATATGTACTTAACACTTACTTAGATTCTAAGATAGTGTTTAATTAATAAATCTTAAACTTAAAACTTAACTTAAGTAGGTACTCACCTACAATTAATAAACAGAGAATATCTAAATCTCATTAAATTAACACTTACACTTTAAGCACTTGAAATAAATGGATATTAAACCAGATATTTCAAGTTAGTTAAAGCTTAAATATATTTAAATAAGTCATAACCAGTAAGTAGGTTAAACTTAACATTTAATTTAAATTAGGTAGGCGTTATGCATACCTGCATTGTTTAGTTAATAGGTACTTAGTAGTTGTAGGTTGGAGCAACCAATGTTCGTATAGCTTTAGTCTCACTATTTAGTATTGAGTACTTAAGTAATTAAAACTTAACCTTTGATTGAGTGTGGTCTTAATTGACTTTTATTTAGGGCTGCCTCAACTTCTGTCGGGGAACATGTTGAAACTCTTAATGTGCATAAAAATAGTTTAAATATTAAAAAAAAAATTAAGTTAAAATTTTTTTTAACCGGGGTGAGATGTATTGTAACAAATATATTTCACAAGCACCATAAAAGGTCGACAGCGTCCTCTAGTAGAGAATTATATAATCAATCGATACAAATAATTCCTATTTGATAAACCAGATGGCGCTGATGTTGACTTATTAATCTATATTAGAATATTAGATTAGTATTTATATGTGAACAATTAAAAATAATAAGCATATAATTCTAAGATCAAAATGTTACATTAGCTTCAATATTTCAATTTAAAATATAGATTAAGTCGATTTAGTAATAATCGATATAGGAGCATTGCCAACCGAATGAACTATAAATAATGCTTTGACGTTCCAAAGTTGGTAGAACGTTTTCCTTTGAGAATTTGACATTCGGATGGTAATGAGCTCCCATCTGTAATCGGTAGCAAATTAAAGGCAGATAAAAGTTAAATGACGAGAACAAGGAGTGGGTCCAGCGTTAAAATGAAACCTTAAACGATAAAATCGAAAAAAGGATGCTGTGAGTATTAATTTTGAGTCGTCTCATGATGCATACATTGCCTGATGCGGATAGATTGAGGTTTTCAACATGTTTTCTCTTATCGACAGGGTCCCAAGTTAATTTTAGAAAAAATATGGTCAACTCATGAGAATACACTAACAATATTACACCAGATTCAAAGTATTCTACTTGAATCATGGTATTGGCAGTTTGACGCCGACTTCAGGTTCCGAAGACAATTGTCCACGTGTCTTGGCGCTCCCAAGGTTGTTAACACAGGACAACGATACTGGATGAAGCAGCACACCTTGGACATTTTGTAACTAAGGGTAATAAGTGCCCCATTTAATGTAAGTGTGCACATGTCTTGGTAGTTCGAGCATGGTGAAGAACTTGAAGTCATCGTAGTATTAGTCAACCCATACTGGATGTAATAAAAAGAGTAATTAAAGTGTATTGAGAAGACCAGAAGAAAGCCTTTATTTTAACCAAACCTCATGCGAGTAAATCCCTGTTCTCATGCATTACTATCACTGGGTAAGTTGGTGAGTAGGGAAAAACCAGCCTTACAATTTTTGCTAAAAGTTCGTAATCTGCTAAATTCGTAATGGTTGATCATTGGTCGGCAATGGCACAGAAATTATACGATACTCGTAACGAATTAAAAGCAATGACTGCACAATGACGTTCTAATGGTAGTTCACTGATCAAAGGAACTGTCAAAATTTTTGCAGATTACCGCGTAAGTCAGTAATTCATTTTTCATTATGTACGAGATTACCATTCTATGTCATTTCTTTCAATAGAGTGTCAGTGGTTGACCATTGGAAAGTCATACTTAATGACGCCATTTTATTAGTAGATTACCAAACTTGTCAAAATCAACAACTATGAAATCAATGATAGACCATTCTGACACTATTGTAATAGCAGACTTGAGGCCCTGGACATTTTACTAATTCATTATATAATAGTTTACACATTAGGCATAACAGAGAGTCCCCTGTGCAGGGCTTGCATGGAGGCCGATGAAACCATTGCGCATATGCTCTTTGAGTGCACAGGCGTCACCCAGATAAGGTCAGAAACCCTCGGGACACCCAGATCGAACAAAGATGTTCATAACAGACCAGGATACTTAATCAGCTTCTGGAGGGAAGTGGGCTGGTTGGAATAACCACCGACAGCTGCCATGGCCCATGCACAACGGTCCAGTGAAGGACTAAGTGCGGAAACGAAACCCATAACATAAAACATAGAACTAATTCATCCAGAAGACAGCGTCCTGGTAAAAAATAAATCCATATTAGTGACAATAAGGCCGCAGGTGAACTGATATTACCACATGCGAAAAAACCGGTCAAGTGCGAGTCGAACTCGCGCATCGAGGATTCCGTACAAATTATCACGGGTTTTATTTTTTTAATGTAACAACAAATTTACAGTTTTTGAATTGTTTCCTTTACTTGTGCTACATGACCTTGCTTCTTGCCAAATTTCAGGATTCTAGGTCAACGGGAAGTACCCCATAAATTTTGATTCCCTTGAGAGTGTCAAAATATACGTTTTTTGCGCCATAAACAGCCGTATCTTTTTTTTACGTTAACTTACATGTTTGATTCACAGCTTCAAGGAACTGTAGACCTGAGTATATGGTCTTAATTTCAACTCGATACTTCCACGCATTCCCGAGATAAAGGGTCTTGACAGACAGATGGGCGGACGGATGGACAACAAAGCGATCCTCTGGGTTCCGTTTTTTTCCTTTTGAGGAACGGAACCCTAAAAAATATATTATAAACATCCGTGTTGAGCACCTCCTCCTTTTTGAAGTAGGTTAAAAAAATATACACGGCGTAAACGGAGTTGATACTATTTTTTTTATTATTCAAGTAATATTATGTATCAGTATTTGATATTTTATACAGGGTCAAATTAAATTAGCTAGCGAAACTTTGCAGAAGTGATGGGTATCGAAATCCGCCCCTAAGACGACCCACTGACCAACGTTAACTTAGAAGTTTGATTTTTTCACTGCTTCAAGGGATTGCAGCCCTGAGTATTTGATATTAATTTCCACTTGATAACTCTAAGCGTTCTTAAGAAAAAGGGTCTTGACAGACGTACAGACGCCAGCACATCAAGTTACTACAATCTGTCAAATTTCTTTAATAGATTTTCAAATTTGTCGCAACAGCATAAGGTTCAAGGTTGATTGGGAAAATTTGACAGTTTCGGGTAGCTTGATGTGCTTGGCGTCTGCGTCTGTACAACGAAGTGATCATAAAACGTTTCCGTTTTTCGTTTTGAGGTACGGAACCCTAAATAAGAAAGGACCTCATATCGAGCCTTGTGTTACACCCATTTTTAGTTATAAACCAAGTGCATTGACAGCATTTATTTAAACTTGTAGTTATCTATCATTTAAATAAGATTTGACTAAACTGAGCGCAGGTTATCTAAGTCCGTAATGCTCAAGTTTTAAGAGTAAGGTTTCGTGGCCGACGCAACCAAATGTTATAAAACAATCCTATGGCGTCTTGGGCCTCTTCCCACGCTGTAAATTTGTGTTGTAATAAGATGACACTGACGTCAGTCGTAAAACGTCCCTTGGTAAAACCATGCTTATCCGGATCCCGCACCCCCGGCCATAGGCAAAGGTGGAACACCGCGGTGGTTTTAGCTGGTAAGATCCGGCATGCCCCTCTGTCACCCCCGTGATGCACGATGGAGGAAGTCCATGAGATTATCCAACGCGCACAAAAAAAAGGCTTTGCCTAAATAAATAAAAATCTGTATGAATGAAATTTTTCATAATACAGAAATACGATAGATATGACATTAGATAATACGTACATACAATAACTTGCAGTAACGCAACTTGTCAAGATAAGTACCCATTACCTAAGTAGATCTAGATACCTACTTACTTTTAATTAGATCACACATACGAAGATTAGTAGATAAATATCCTTGCACAACAACCTAAAAACACACCCAAAATAATCAAGGTTGACGGAGAACCGCAATAGTTTATTTACTTATGGTTCATTGGTCATCCGTTATCGACATCGCCCTTTCATATCCATTATCAGATAACTCGGCTAAGTTATTATCAGAGACAAACCCAACACAGCGACATTTTTGTAAACATTGTACACGAATTTAGTAATATTTGAAAAAGAATCAGTCTGACTGTGGTTGTGGTTTATAGTTTTTTTATTTTTATTATTTGTTGTGTTAGTGAAATAAAAAGCCATGGGCATCGAACTGCCAAGGTATAGCAAATGCTGTTATTGCATTCCTTTGAAGATTGGAGTGCTAATCATCGGATATATTTCCATCGTGAGTACTTTTAAATCTAGGTTTTTCTACAAAATGCATTCCATAAAGGGTAACAGTGTCTTGACTGTACTACTCCTGTGTCTTCACAATGCATTTTAACTCTAAATTTTATTCTTTTACAAACATTTTTCTGTCTCTATCATTTTCAAGCGATTGACAGAAATAGAAAGATGATTTGAATTCGTATCAAGAAATGCATTTATTGGACTTGGGGGAGGCCTTTGCTCAACAGTGGGACAGTATAGGTTAAACAAAAAAAAAAAACATAAAATATAGTGATTTGTGCTGCAAGCGGGCCTTAGACCTTAGCGCCTGTTATTTTTAATTAGCAATGAGTGTCACACAATCGTCATCTACGATTTTACTAGGATTTCTTATTTGTTATACATTGGCGCCGATTCTGTTGTTCACGTAAACTATATTTAAGTTCAGGCATCTTTTTCTTTCTGTTTCATTATGAAAAGGACAGAAGAAAAATATTAGTTTAGTCCTGTCAAATTAGTCAGCGCCTGACGTAAATTGACGTACCTACTTTTAATAGTCAATTTTTTTAATCTCGTCTAAGTTGTCTATGGAGTATCTTAATTTGACAGGACTAAACTAATATTTATCGCCTGTCCTTTTCTTAATGAAACAGAAAGAAAAAGATGCATGAACTTAAATTTAGTTTAGTTTGTGCACAACAGAATCGGCGCCATTTTCAATTATTTTGCCTTTTTAGGTCTTATTTGTTATCAAAGTTTTTCAATTTTCAGTTTGCGTCCTGCTTTGCCCTTGCTACTATTTCGTACTCAATCTTCAGAGTGTCAGAATTCGTTCAGAATACTAACAACAAACCGTATCCTGAGCATCCACCTAATGAAATATCGAAGGTAGCTCTGGGCCTGTACATCTCCTTTGCCTACTATCTACTAGTGTTCCTGTTCAGTTTTACCATAAGCCTCATTTTAGTTATTGGAACTCATGCTGTAAGTACCAGAGACAGATATGTACCTACTTTAATTTGAACTAAGTGGAAAGTGATACATACTACACGTCTATACAACGTGTAACATAATTAACGCAAGACCTCATACACCCCAATTAGAGTATTGAGTTAAAAGCATAATACATTGACCAAAACTTATTTTTTTTAAAGCTAACCATACCTATAGGTATATATATGCCACAGCTAATAGCCGAAGTGCGGCTACACCTAGTTTTAGCCGGCCGAAGTGCGGCTACATCTAGTTTTAGCCGGGTACAACTAGGTGCAGCCGGCCAAATGCGGTTCGTGTGTACTTCGGGTGACATCGGTTGCATGGTTGCGGTCGGTCGATAGGCGACGTACGCAAGAGCGAGCGAAGGGTACCCCGAGGTTAGGTTTGGTTAGGTTACTTTAATCCCTTTACACAGAAATAGGAGCCCCGCCTTAGGGTGCGCCTAGTTGTACCCGGCTAAAACTAGGTGTAGCCGCACTTCGGTTATTAGCCGTAACATATTATTATATGTACATATTATAAAGAAAATAGTGTTGACTCCAGCATTACTTTATGCATTTCAAATTGAGTCTTATTGCCTTGACATAAGATTTAATTTTCTTCGACTCAATCGGCGGACAGTATAGCAAAATACATAATTTAAAAAAAATGCCTATATCAAAATTTAAGTTGACTGAATCGATTTAAGTAATCGATTCAGTAGTCAATTATGGACAAACTACTTTCAGGACTCGCGTTTATTCTGTTACACCTTGTATAACATTTTGTAGAATAAAATTTGCTTTATATTTCTTCTCACTTCGAGCCGAGGTCTGTCATCACTTTCTAATACAGCTGTGAATGTGTGATCACAGAGCATGGATTTTTGAACTGCCAAATACACAGCCTACATAGGAAAAACTGTTAGTTTTAAATACATATTATTATTTCGCAGTGAAAAGTAACAGCTTATGATTACTGAGTGACTGTCAGACATTCAGAGCTATAATTCTGTGTGTCCTGTGAAAAGTGATATAAGTCAACTTATATCGAATTCGATATTATCGTTGCACCTTCATCAGAAAAAATCTGTGTGTCCTGTGAAAAGTGATATACTTATACCTTCATCAGAAAAAAATACTCTATTTTTCTTAGACAGAAAAATAGAGTATTTTTTTCTGATGAAGGTGCAACGATAATATCGAATTAGATATAAGTTGACTATATCACTTTTCACAGGACACACAAAATTATCTCTTTATGGTTCCTGGGAAGACAAGTACCTAATCATAAGTCTGGTGCTATTCATTTGTATTTCGAAGAAATTATTACTAATGATGACAAAATATTGTTATGCTTACTCCAATGACGTAATAATGATTGACTTACTTACTCAGTAAAAATAACCAGCAACAAACAAAATTCTTCTAACTTTGTCAAACACGCGTGATTGTTATCTGTTTCGCTTACACATGTTTCGTTATTTATTTAGATTTCTATTATTTTTATATAAATTACATAGACTATAAAATACAAGATTGGTTTGGAATACCATAATCATACAAATCGGCAAATTATAAAGTTTAATGGCTGAGTATAATTCATATTTGGCGCCACGCATGGCTACTTTTTTTATTGTGACACCCCACCCCACATGAATAGTGGCCTAGGTACACCAAGTGTGTACGTGACATGTCTTTTTTCGGTCTCACAATGAAATTCTGTTCTTCTGTTTCAGGGCAAGTCCAGTTACTTGAGGTTCTACGTCAAAGCAACTATGTTCTTGTTCGTTTTGAGCCTCATTCTGGTGGTGGTGACGGTCGTGTTCATGGGATTCTTAGCCACACTTCCCGTTCTCAAGTGGTCTTGTAAGTATCCTATTATTTTATTACTGCTCGCTGGTCCTAATTTAAGTACAGGTAACGGAGAAGGACCGAAACAAAATTCGAAATCAAGTGATATCTACCAACCCGCACTGAGTGGCCTGTGTCCCAGCAGTGGGAACATTATAGACTGGTTATGCTTATGTTAAAGCTCAGGCTCAGGGAGAGAGCCTCCCGTCCCAGCCACCGCGGGAGAAAAACTACCAGAAAATATTAAAATGATTTTCTTTTTTTTCAGTTACTCTTCTGTTTTGTATGATTATGGTTAGAAGTTACTATTTGGTACTAGAAGATAGACAAAAGCCGCCAGTTTATGAGCTGCAGCCTTATGTTCCTGCACAACAAGCTCAACAAGCACCGCTGATGGCATAATATATCTATATGGACTGTTTATTCGTTGTGTTAAGTATTTTATTAGTCTAGTTATATAAAATAAAATGAATGTTGTGAATTATAAGTTTTGGTTTTTCCCTCATTTAACTCTAAAAGATCGTCTTTAAAATTGCGCACCGCTGATGCCAGATTCACAATCCAGTCCAGAAATCCAGCGAGTCAATCCAGTCCAGTGCACTGGACTAGATTGTTCATTGGAATCATTCCACTGGATTCACAATATAAGCAGCGGCCCTAGATTTTTTTTAGGTGGTGCAAAATCTTAAAGTGGCGCCCCTCTATGAGGGATTTTCTTTTTTTTTAACGCTTCCCTAGTCGCTGGATAGATGGCGCTGAACTTGGTAAGTTACTGCTAGGAATGGAACGTCACATAATTTTTTTATTAATTCACTTGGATGTAATTTTGAGATCGTAAAACGAAAGCAAACGAAACTGTTACTCAACGAGCGTACATGGCGTGACGCAATGTTTTTTTTTCCAAGCGTTTTGACTTTGGCACCTAGTAACGTAGTCAGTTCAACGCCATCTTCAGGGTTCTTGGAAACTATGTTTTTTTTTAATACTCAAAAGAAAAACATATTATCATGAGGATTTTTACAAAAGATGGGATTATGTTGGAAACTAAGAAAGATTTTCGTAACCATACGGTCTAAGGTTAGGAATTTAGGATTATTGCAAATAAAAATAGCGATTATACCTACTGGGATAAAAAGTGAGAGTGTTTCCCCGCAGGCATGCGTTAGGAGCTTGCACAGAGCTTGTAACACTTTAGCAGTTTGTGCAGCCGGCTGCGGTGGTGGCGGCGTCGTAGCATATCTATCAATAAAGGTTTATAAAATGAGACTAGTCACTTTTCATACAAAGTTGGGACTAAAAACCAAAGTAGGCCAGCGAAAAAAAAAATATACATATAAGATAAGATTACGCTCTTATCTTATATGTATTTTTTTTTTTTTCGTCGTAGGGACTCGGCGTAGTAGTAAAAAATGGGAACTTCCCCGACCAGGGTTTTTCGTTGGCCGGCCATTTTGGATTTTAGGCCTCTGGATAAAATAAACTTTTTTCTCTCATTAGCTCTACTTAAATGAAAGCTCTATCATACACTAAATACAGATCAGTGCCTCTACAGACCTCTTTCATTATGTATAATACAGGTCAGTGCCTCTATCATACAAGTTGTTTATTACTGGGTCAGCAGTGGAAAGATGCCAATGTTAAGTTTTCTTTTTCATTGTTTAGTTTTTTTTTAATTACAATTTTAAGTTATTTTTACCAATTTTAGCCTAGGCCTTTTATGAATAGAGCAATAATTAATGGAACAAGATTAAATTATTTGAAAAATAGCAATAATACATTTAATAAGGTATGTGTGAAGTGACCATCGCGGCATCGCCGGCATCGTAAACGATTTCTTATCTGTTATCCGTACCGTGTTTCGAATCATCTAGCAACACTACAACGAAATGTCAAGCTGATAATGTACCAAATTGAAAACGTTCAAAAACATATCGGATTTCTCTTTCTATCTCAGTGCAAGACACGCAGGCAGTCTCGTTCCCACAAAACATATTATTTTTATTGCATAATACGTAAAACGTTGCGATGTGATCGTATCTTTTCACTGAATATTCTTGATTTCTTCGTATTTCATTGAAAACAACTATAATAAGCAATGAGATTGGTTTAATTTTACATTATAAATAACATTAAGAAAACGAAATGGCTGGTTTATCTAGCAAACAAAGTTTTACCGTTGCCCAAAACCAGGTTCGTAGAAGCGTAAACGCGCGAACCTTGCAAATTATCTTTGTATTTTTATTAAAATCAGTCGTTTAATGCCGCTTTCCTGTTGAATACACAACAGAGATTATGAAGATGGTGTTTATGTAAAAAATGTTTGGTTTTTAGCTTGTAAATTGGATAAACGAGGCGGGATTGTTAGAAGGCAGCCGCAGAGCGGACTGTCTGAGGAAAGCGGTGGAAATCTTGGTTCACCAGTGTTCTTCAGTGCTTCCACAGTATATGGAAAATATCCTGACCTATTATAGCGACAAATCTACAGATGTTAAGAAGCTTGTCATCACTTTTATCGAAGAATTGAGGTAAGTTGCCACCATGATATTGATAACAGGTAGTCTGTTGTGATAATAACATTGAAAAATTATTCTTGTCAGTAGCTACTTGTCAGAAGATCCTAAGACGACCCACTGACCGATTATTCATTTTTATTTTGTTATTAATGTTACCTGTGACCTATAGTTGCACCTGTTTCTTGGATGATCACATCCATCATCATCATCATCTGCCTAGCCTTTTCCCAACCATGTTGGTGTCGGCTTCCAGTCTAACTGGATGCAGCTGAATACATTTTGATCACATCCATCAATATCATTCTTTCTGTCTACATTTATTAGTTGTAGTAGCCCGTTCAGTAAAAAGTTAAATAGATTTTACTATTTCACAATAATTGTTAATTTAAGTATTTCTACTTTAAACTGAAAATTCCCTTCATTTCGTAGGTAGGTCATTTGGATAGTAATCCCCTGTTACCAAACACACCCAAGCATACAACCGTGGAGATATTACCAATGCACCCTAATTATAAGAAATTTCCATCAAAATTTTGCTTAACACGTTCCGGGACACTAAACGCACATAGACGTGATAACAATAAAACTTCTATTGTGTCTCGTGTTGTGTCCCGGAACGTGTTAAGATATACTGGGATACTTGACAGATTATGTTCTGTCTCGTAATGTGAATTACTTTGTATACCTACTATTGTAAAGAATAAAAAATTTCTAACTGAACAGACAGCTGTACTGCTGGGGAGTGTGTTCCGCTACTTCTCCTACCCAGCGAAAGCACTAGGAAAGGTGATGGGTGGGCGTTTTGGCAGACTGTTCTATGTAATAGTGATGTTTGAAAAGTGCTGATTCTCAGTCTTATTTGAATAAGTGACTTGATTTTGATTAAGTCACAGCTGTTCTGTTTAGCTTATTTTGGCATGGACCTAGTAATTATGTAGGATTTGTAAACCAGTTTTTACTATCCATGATTGTGACCACAAGCAGTTAGCAATTTTATCCAGGTTTTTTTTTTAACTTTAAGAAGACTTCTTACAGTATGCTGTTACACTACATAGGTAGGCAGCAATCCTGTATTTTAGAAATGTAAATTTAATATGTTTTTAACAAAATAATAAAAGTGACACATGAACAAAAGTGTTTTTATCAATATTAGATCCTAAGAAAATGCTATGGAATTGTGTAAAAGTACAAATTGACACAATTTTTTGGTTTAATATAATTTATTTATTGCATGTATAATATATCTTAAGTACTATAGATCACAATAGTCTTGGTCACAGCCCAATTGTAGGTTTACCGGCAGTCTCAGAAATAAGTGATCACACAATAATAATAACAAAACTATAGGCTAGAATTGAAAAATTATGGCATAATACTTCTTAAATTTAAGATAATAACAAAAAGTAAAATAAAAAGGCGAACAACATTGCCATTTTGCAACCAATATTATGTTTGAGTGATATTCTATTAGGCTAGATTGTAATCAAATATTAAGAATTTTTGTTCTCATTTATTTTAATATTCCTTGCAGTAAACTCCACCCACAATACTTACCGAAGATCATTGCACAATTGCGTCAGCTGGTCAGTGACTCGGTGATTGCTGTGCAGAAGAGAGCCATCCAGGCCTCCAGCATCGTATACCGCAACACACTGGTATGGATATGTCAGGGTGCATCAGAAACTACCGAGATGCAGTTCGTTTGGAAGAATATCACGGAGCTAAAGGTAAGGAATTCTAATTATTGGTTGTTTTATTTTACCCAACCATGTTGACTAAGTAGGGTAATGTATTTAGTAGGTATCTATTTGCTCTTCTGTATAGCAAACACGTGTCTAATAGATTTGTAAGGATACTGTGTTACAGGGTACATGATGTTCTCACCAATTTAAGACGGACAGGAATGGCAATGATCTCATTAACATTAGTTAATGAGATCATTGCCATTCCTGTGGTTTCTATGAATGTTCCTATAAGGTCTTGACCCATATGTGTACATGCACTCTCCAATCCTTAGGGAAAACATATATTACCTGGAGACTAAAACTAGAATGTCACAATGAACTGGAATGAGTAACAGTACCTAACTGCAACACAGTGATACTGCAATGGATAAAAGGACACAGCGGGTCAATAGGTAACGACACAGGTAACCAACTAGCTAGAAGACCATCCAGCATGTCAGTCTGTGGACCTAAATGTACTGTAGCCTTCCACTTCAACCAGCTACGTAGGCTACCGGAGTTCACCCACACACAAATGGAGAGCTGGTGGACCACAACACCGAGCTACAGGCAGTCCAGTGAAGCTATGATATCCTTAGATGGCACGCTAACGGTCACCATGGGCCAATGGTCCACCTGAATGACTAAAAACGGGACCCTATTATCATCCACCCACCTCCACCCACCCATTACCACCCATTACCCATTTTGGGACTCCATTGTCCATCTGTCCGTCTGTCACCAAGCTGTATCTCATGCACCGTGATAGCTAGACAGTTGACATTTTCACAGATGATGTATTTCTGTTGCCGCTATAACAACAAATACTAAAAACAGAATAAAATAAATATTTAAGGGGGGCTCCCATACAAGAAACGTGTTTATTTTCGGCGTTTTTGCCTTGTGGTACGGAACCCTTCGGCTGCGAGTCCGACTCGCACTTGGCCAGTTAGCACACATAATCAGAAGGCATTACATGTCTCGTAATTGAAAACGTTCAAAATCTAGTCGCAGTCTCATCTCGGCGACAAACAAATGTCAAAAACCTGTCAAAATGTATGGAAATTAGGGGTATTTTTGACAGATTGACACTAATGTCAGACTGTGAACGTTGCTAAAATTACGAGAATGGTCCCTCTGATTGCTAACATACAAATTAGCTCTAAAACGATTTTTTTTCTTTCTTTATACTAGGGCTCTTACGATTTTTTTTCTTTCTTTATACGCTTGCCACGGTTGGTCTGTGGATGGGTGACCATCTTCACATACCGTGACCCCTCCGTGCCTCGGAAAGCACGTTAAGCGTTGGTCCCGGCTGTCATTCGTGAACCTTTGACAGTCGTTATGGGTAGTCAGAAGCCCGACAGTCTGACAACCAGTCTTACCAAGGGGTATCGTATTACCCAGTAACTGGGTTGTGGAGGTCAGATAGGTAGTCGCTCCATGTAAAGTACTGGTATTCAGCTGCATCCGGTTAGACTGGAAGCCGACCCCAACGTAGTTGGGAAAAGGCTAGGCAGAAGATGATGATGATACTAGGCCTCTTTAGCCTATTCTTAATGTTTTCTACATCTTTTCTCTCACCAGCTCGTAGTCCTAAACATGATAGACAGCGACAACGAGGGCATCAGGACTCACTCCATCAAGTTCTTGGAGGAGGTGGTGCTACTGCAGACGCCCAGCGATGGAGCTGGAGACGAGTTCAATCTGGACACTCTGCCTGCCAACATGACGTTTATCCACAGACGCGCTTTGGAAGAAGAGTCTGAGTGAGTAGTCTTATTACTTTTATGTTTTAGATAATATTAGCTTTTGTCCGCGGCTTCACCCTCCTGGAGGTCGAAAATTATTCCATGGGAACATTTACTAATAATCTAATATTAATAAATATATAAGTAATATTAATTAATAATCTTAATGTGAATCTCGTGTGTGCATTAATAACAAGAACTGGAACCGTATTACGAAGTATTTATGCCATCATGATTCCAGTCTGAAAAAGGGACGGTGCTATCGGTCATGTATAGCTCCGTCTCTCTCTTACACTAGACTCATTATGCACCTGAACTCTTCCATTGAGTACAATTTTTATTTTTCACCTTCCAGGACCATATTCCAGCTACTGGTAAAGTTCCACAACTCCCAGCATATTTCCAGTGTTAACTTGATGGCTTGTATGACGACACTCTGCCTGCTAGCCAAGTTTAGGCCAAAATTCATGCCGCGAGTCATACAAGCGTTAGGCGACTTGCACACGACGCTGCCACCAACTCTATCGCAGTCCCAAGTCAATTCCGTACGGAAACAACTCAAAATGCTGCTTATAAACCTAATAAAGCATCCGTCTTCAAACGACATGATGCCACAGTTGACCCAACTGTTGATAGACATAGGAATGACGACGCAGGAATTAAATAAAGTGTTGCCTAAAGAGAAAAGGAATAAGAGACTCGGGGAAATTAAAACGGGCGATGTGCCGGCTAAGAGGGTTAGGATAGATTCTCCTCAGAGTAACAGTCAGGGTAGTGACAGTAATAGTAACAGTAGGAGTGAGTTCAACATGTTTGATGACGATAGTCTACCTCCTGCGGTTAGTGCGCTCGCGACTGTACCCAAACAACCAGTAATTCCGACCGAGGACTCGTTATTCGAAGGTCTGAACAACGTCGAAGATGTCGTCAACCTCGTCACGCACACTCTTGTTAACTATCTACCTAACGAAATGCCCAGCACATTTGTGAACTCCTACAAACCTATTCCTAATTCCGGTACTAAGGCACAAAAGAAAAATCTAGCTAAAATGATACTCGCGTTGATTAATAATAAAGAAGAGCCTGTGCAGGTGCCTGTTGTTCTGCCTGTACCTGTACCTCCAACTCCTGTACTTTCTGACGTGGCATCAAAAATACCGTTACTAAGAGATGACGAAGAAAAAGTGACACTCAAAAATGCTGTAGCGAAATTACAAGAGTCTACGAAAGCAGAAAGACAGATGGAAAGTGCCGTGTCGAAGCTTATGGAGGAAACGAGACAGGACCACTTGAAAGAGGAGGAGAGGAAACAAAAGGAGAAAGAGAAGCCTATTCCTCCCCAAACACCTACAGTTCCTAAGTTAAAACAGAAAGTAAAGTTGCTAAAACTGCAGGAAATTACGCGACCTATTCCTAAAGAGATAAAAGAGAGGTTGATAACGCAAGCTGTCAGCAGGATACTGAAAGCGGAGACGGAAAGCGTGATCGGAGGAGTGGCGCATATTCGTGCGAAGTTCATCACGATATTCGCATCAAGTTATACACCAGAGCTGAGGGAGTTGGTGCTGAATTATATACTAGAAGACCCAACAAACAGGATTGACTTGGCTTTATCGTGGTTGTATGAAGAATATGCTTTCATGCAAGGGTTTAACCGCCACCCAGTGACGTTACAGCCAAAAGTTCATGAAAAACACGATCAGAATTACAACCAGTTGCTATGTGCGTTGATCACACAGGTCTGCGAGAGAGGAGATCCTGTGATAGAGAGTTCTAAGGACATGTTGTTGAGGAAGGTGTACTCCGAGTGTCCGGTGGTGACTGACGAGGCTGTTGATTACTTGAAGCACTTGGTGACGGAGGATAAGGTGGCGTTGTTAGCGCTTGAGTTGTTGGAAGAGCTGTGTATAATGAGACCGCCGCGCGCGCACAAGTATGTAACGTCGCTGTTGTGTCATATTTGTGAGTATTTTTTGTTTTGTCTTGTGTCTGTCAGATTTGCAATGGCAGTAGAAGTTATACACGAAGTAAATTCCAATAAGATCATGTCTCTCTTATCCTTGTGTCTAAACTTGTGAACATACATAAAAGGAAAATACTTTAAGAGGGCTATCACAATTTTTTCTTGTTTAGAGCGTTTGACTCGAGTTTTGATGTGTGATTATGATTTAACTAAAGCCACAATAGTAAAAAAAATACATGCCCGAGAAAGTTTGATTTCTTTTTTTGGGAGCGCATTCAATAAATATTCCAGTTTGTTCACATAAATCAGTAAAAAACTTGTTTCTGCAAAGGCTGTTTCATAAAATTTTACTTTCGGGCATCTCGCGATGCCCTGTTACATCGAAGATATAATAGTTTAATCATTTATAAAAATATCTACGATACAACTGTATCTTCTACTATGGTATGCATACACCAATTTATGATGTTTCATACAGTAATACACCAAAAATAATTCCGTAAAACAGAGAGTTAATGATAATTTTTCGCCCGAAATTATATTTTTTATCTATGAATATATAAAAGAAATTCAAACAAAAAGTATTTAATAACTAAGATTACTTTGTAACCTTGCTTGAAAAAAAAAAATAACTCTAATTTAAAGTAAATTAATATTTTTAAATAATTGTTGTATGCAATGCTATTTATCAATATAAATCTCGGGACGCGCGGTCTTAGCTTTAGTCCGCGCCGAGCGCTCACAAAGAGAGGACGTATCGCTCGCTCGCTGTTGCCGTCACGTGGTCTCGCTCACCAATTCGCCAAGAATAAAGCGCGACCAACACATCTTAATACAAGTGTTTTTTTTTAATAGAGAAGGTCGGATTGTAATGCATAAGTATTTTCCTATGATATTCTAGCGCGAATATGTATATCCTGTATTATAGAAAAAAAACATACGTAAATATAAGGTCCCATTAAAATAGATGGAGAAACTTTCAGAACACATTCAGACCACCAAAATAAGGAAGATGGTAAAAAATATACAAGAAAAACGCATAGATACTTATAAGAAAAATAATCAGCTAACGAAAATACACTAATGTGCCTGCAATTGATTATTTTAGGTCAAAATAAAATCACTTTAAACAGTGTTTTTTTTTTTGCTTGGATATCTTTAGTTAGACGTACTGAGCGCTGTGTTAAAATGTCCATCTATTTTAATTAATAGTTGTTGTTGTCTTCGTTTTCTGACTTTTTTTTTTTAATTCAGATAATTATTTTCAGACGTAAGTAGTTGCAGTGTGGACTGGTACTCAATATCAACTAAAAGTAATAAAAGTTTTCAAAGTTAATGATTTCTGGGGGGCTAAAAAGGCCACTTTGGCAGAATCATAAAAGGATAACATTATGAATCATAATATAGCGAAGGAAGTCCGTGTTTTTCTTTTTTCGCTGCACTACATTAGGTATAATCAAAGAGATTGGGATTGGATTTTGATTGCCTTTTTAGGCTCCCTGGAACCTCAAAATACCAGAACCAGAACAAACTAGTTTTATTAGGAGTACGTGCTTCTTGAAATCATAGATTAGAGAAAAGCACGGTCTATGCCACTTCAGAGATTTTTTTTTTCCATACCTAAAGGGTGCCAACGGGACCCTATTACTAAGTGTCCGCTGACCGTCCGTCCGTCTGTCTATCAGTGGCTCATGAGCCGTTATAGGCAGATAGTTGAAATTTTTCGAAATGTGTATTTTATATTGCGATGTGATTTTTTCAGCGCATATTATTGCGGGTGGTACGAAACTCTTCGTGTGCGAGTCCGACTCGCACTCGGCCGGTATTATTTTTTTAACAACAGACCTGTACTGCTGGGGAGTTTGTTGCGCCACTTCTTCTTCTCAGTAAAAGCGCTAGGAAATGGTGAAGGGCGGGCGTTTTTGGGGACTGTCTTATGTAATTTTGACGTTCAAAAAGTGCAGATTCTAAGCCTAATTTGAATAAAATTACTTTTGATTTGCCTTTTTTACTTTCTTTTGACTTTTTTATCCAAACTGTAGATACAACATCACATTGCACTTATTTCTATAAATAAGTACTTAAATGTCTACCTACCTGCTGAATAAATTACATATAAAGAAACTTCGTAAAAAATTAGACCGTACCTACCAACAAAAAGTATCAGTGCGATTCCTTTCTTAGAAACTGGCGACGCGGAAGTAATGCTTCTGGCATCGCAAGCGTCTATAGGTTGCGGTAACTACACACCATCAAACGGACTGCGTGCTAGTTTGCGAAAAAAAAAATCAAGTATATGTTTATGACCCTATAGTAGTTCTATAGATGAACTGCTGTTCTAGGAAACATTCATTGGTACAAATAATATTTCATGAACTATGTATAACAGTAATTTAATTTATTTCGAAAACAAAGTAGCAAAGGCTCTTGTTGGTTTGTTCCTGGCATCGGACGCATAGCCGTTTGCATGTGTGCGTAGCATACCTCTTTAGATGCACACGTGCGCATCCGCTGCCGCGCTCCGTCGAATTTATCTAAAACTGAGCACTTCGATTTTGTAATAGCGCCCTTAAGGTGAATGGGTAGTTGAGACCGCGAAATTCAAATTTTCTTACGATTTTGCAATTTGCAGTTCAGTGTCAGGTTGTATCTTGATCAAAATATGATTCGCGACAATAACGGGTACATATTTAGAGAATTATAATCATTAGAATCATTAAGGGGAAAATTTGTACTTCGCGGTCTACCACTATCCATTCACCTTAATAAAATTGCATTTACTTAAAAAAAAAAACATTTTTATCTCTGCTTACTAACAATCTGTCAATGTCAATCTCAAGTGGACTGAAAATGGGTAGCAGGGGCTTTAATTATGTAGCAATTTCCACCTTAACTCATAAGATTTGCAGGCTACCAGCTAAGGACAGTTTTCTTAAGAGCGTTTGCGCCGTACGGCATCTCATACAAACTTTCAAGCTCTTATTTTTCGCAATGAATGGACCGATTTTAATGAAACTTCATACGCATAAGCAGGATACCGGGGTCTAAAAAGTTAGTAGAAAACATTTTTGAAATGTCTTATTTAAAAAAAGATAACTGGAAATCTCTGTTTATATGGAAAATTTAATATCGGTCTAATTTGCCTGTAACACTATTTTTCGAAAATGTTTTCTACTAACTTTTTAGACCTTCGTATCCTGCTTATGCGTATGAAGTTTCATTAAAATCGGTTCATTCATTGCGAAAAATAAGAGCTTGAAAGTTTGTATGAAATGAAACTCTTAATGATACAATTCTGTAACTCAACACGAAACGCAACTCATTTTCCAGTGAACGAAAACGAAGAAGTACGCGAAGTTGCTCTAAAATCAACCCTAAAGATCTACAAGCGCGGTACGGACTCTGTTCGCAAGGTTATTGAGAAGCATGCGCTGCTGTACCTCGGGTTTATATCGCTGAACCACCCGCCGCCGGAGCTGAACGACGCTAGAGGCGTGAGGACCATGTGGACCGACGACATGTACCATATGTGTCTCAACCTTGTGATGGCGCTGTTGCCCGAGAATGAAGGTACAAACTGATTATTTTCTCATAGTTATTTGGATGCAATGGTAGGATGCATCTAGGGTTGCCAGGCGTCCGGATAAAGCCGGACACAGTCAGGCTTTTTGGTTGCGTGTCCGGCCAAATTAGACAGTGTCCGGCCTGTCCGGCTTTTGTTAGGCTTTTTAAATTTGTTATTATATTAAAACTAGCTGCGCCCCGCGGTTTCACCCGCGTAAATGTCGATCCTGTGGGAATATCAGGATAAAAAGTAGCCTTTATGTTAATCCAGGGTGTCAGCTAGCTTCATACCAAATTTTATCACAATTGGTCCAGCCGTTTGAGGGTGAAGAAGTAACAAACATATAAACACACACACACTCACACACACACACACAAACTTTCGCCTTTATAATATTAGTGTGAAGTGTGATTTAAAAATATTTTATGGTTAATAAACGTTGTGTTTTAATTTATTTCTGCTAAACTACTAATTAATGTAATTAACATTGAGTAAGACTGATTCATTCAATTTGATTGTTGTTTTATTAAAATTTAAGAAGATTTTATGGTAAAAAAGCCTTGGTTTACTTAAAAAAAAATGTCGTGATAAACTAAGACTAAGATTAGGTGTCTGGCTTTTTTACCCAAATGTCCGGCTAAACTGGCTGGTCTGTCCGGCTTTTCGGTTTTAAGACCTGGCAACCCTAGATGCATCTGTAATTTACCTTGCTTTGACTACATTGGGCTAATGTAAATTCGCGAACTGTATTAAAAGCTATTACAATTTCATCGACAGGCAAAGACTTTTTAATCCAGATTTTAAAAAATGGCTACTACAAGTGGATTTTGGTACGCATTTTTTGCAACAATTTTCTGTTGTTTTAGCAATCCCTTTTATTGATATTATAAATTGGAGACCACCATTAGTAAATACAAAAAATCTCACCGTGAAAACTTAGGTGAAGTGTTGTTTTAGCTAGGAATTGACACTATTGACAGCTCACTCCACGCTCACTTCACCCAACTTTTCACGGTGAGATTTTTACTGAATAGCACCGCTGTTTCACAAACAATGGTATTGAGACACCCTGGTTAATATCCTGTCTAGCGTGTCCTGCTGTCTGCACTTTACAGAAACTGATGGACACTACTGAAAGTGCCAAACTGGTGGCCACATTCTGGGCCGACCCTATTCAGATTGTCATAGGCACGCCAAAAAGAAGAAGACCATTAGTAAAATCCAGATAGCTAACTGATTACTATGTAGTATTTCAACTACTTAAGGCGAGGTTGTAGTATTTTTAAGTTTTTTGAAGTTATTTATTTCCAACTATTGCAAATGTTGCGCAAAATAAAAATCATTTTAACAAAATTGTACATAGGGTCAGGTGGGCAACAGTGAACCACAAAAAATTCAAAGTTGTGTCATGTACTCAAATTCAAAGTTATCGTTTTCTTTTCTCATACATACCATTTAGTGTCTAATGGACTTAAGGTTTCTTTACAAATTTAAGCTCAAAAACTGACAGGTTAGACATTATTAAGTGTTTTAAAAAAAATGGGAATTGGTTCACAGTGTACACTCTTTGGTACACACTGATCCATGATGAAATTCACAGTGAACCACCGTTGGACACAGTGAACCATATCAGAATAAAACGAAGTTAAGTTATATTTTAACTGGACTAATTGGGGTAAATCGGCCATCAATCAAAAATTCATCATTAAAACAAAGTTTTTTCATTTATTCAAGAAGGTTTATTGCTTATAATGTCAAGAAAAAACAAAAAATAGAATTATAACTTAATCACGATAACATAAAGCTTGTCCAGATGACTCCTCCCGCTCTGGGTGGAGCGGAAGGGAGTGTCAGACTCTTATAACTGACTAAAACCCACCCGTGTTCCTTCCTTAGCCCTTTATGTTCCGGGCCAGCGGTAACCCTTTCGGATAATCCCGCTGACCCGGCAAATATTACAGACGTTAAACCCTTTTGGTGCTAGCACTTTCTGTGGCTTCTGTACAGTTGTTGTTGATGTCTCATCTAAGTTATATACTCGCATGCCATCACCGAAGCTATGATGTCGCTGCATAACTTCTTTTAAATTTGAAAATAATTTTTCAACATTGTCCCTATTAAAGGCTAAGCTACATGGCTCAGGTTTTTTAAGGCTAAGATCTTGATGGCGTGTTTTAAACGATCGCAACCAGTCTTTTCCAGCTATTCCATTTGCTTCCCAAGATATTGGTGTTTTAATTTTGTTGGTTTTTGCCATTTGGTATGCCACTTGACGAACTTCTTTTGCCCCGAGCCCATAAAACATTAAGGCGCATTGTTTTATGTAATCTTTTAACACTAGTTCCTGGTCCTGGGAAAATACTGCATTGACTTCGTAATTAGGAACTAAGTTAGTGTTTTCATCCGACTGGATTTTTTTAGCGTAGGTACCTCCGTAGCGTAGGATATGCCAAGTGGCACTCTTTAGCGGCCCTGCGTATGCATGCA
The DNA here is from genome assembly GCA_916614155.1 of Mesoligia furuncula. NCBI lineage: Eukaryota > Metazoa > Arthropoda > Insecta > Lepidoptera > Noctuidae > Mesoligia > Mesoligia furuncula. Next base: position 24,277,857 of record OU744806.1, read on the forward strand.
CCATCTTTTATAAGCTGAAGTGCTTGCACCATCGTCCTTGCTATGCCCCCCAATCTTTCTTTTCACTGCCTTAGTTCGACCCATCCTGAAGCAAAAAAAGTTGTATCTATTTAACTAATCTGACGTTGAACTTTGGTACACAATGAACCATGAAACGGTACACACTGAACCACGGTTCACTGTGTACCCTGCAATACTGAGTCACTGTGTACCACCTACATTATTTGACATTTGATGTTGAAAAAACGCAATTGATCAAGGAATATGTTTAAAACATAATAACCATATTATTGCTAGACTTAACATGTATATAAAATATGGTACGAAAAGCTCAGAAAACACGACCTTGAAGAAGAAAAGCAAAACTTACCTATTTTTTACTTTTTGCGCGGGAAAACACAAATCGTCGTACCACACGACCGCTTACAACGGGCGCTCGCCCTCAATTGGGGAGTGAGGGAGACGTAACGAAACACATTGCTACGTGTAGGTTTCATGATCCGGTAACAACTAGTTTTGAATATAATAATACCGATTCTCTGTGTACCACTGGCTCACTGTAGCCCACCTGACCCTACGGTTAAGCGCTGACTAAAGAGGGTAACGTAATTATTAATAGTTAGCTCGATAAATAAAAATCGCTAATATGACACTAAATCGATATTTTGAACGTATTTCTTAGTAAAAAATTATATTACGAAACCATCTAAGTAATATATGAAAAGATAGGTTTTAATATTTTCTAGCGCTGGGTAAGGAAGATTTTTATTTAAGTGGTTATTTACTTTTGTAAGAACAAAAATTAGACGAGATTGAGCAGTTCAAGCGCTCACACCTGTCGGTCAGTGCCTGCGAGAGAGAGATGCCCCGATACGTATTATGCGGGGAGTGAGGAAACGTTATCATACCTACACACCGCACTACAAGAGGGTCTTAATAATATTTTCCAGAACTCATAATCGAAGTAGCGCGCGTGTACGGCTGCGCGGGCTCGGAGGCCAAGCGCTGCGTGCTGCGCGCGGTGGAGCCGCCCGCGCGTGCTGCGCCTGCGCAGGCCGCGCTCAGCCCCGCGCTGGGCGCGCTGCTGGCCGAGTGCCCGCGCGGCGCAGAGACCCTGCTCACCAGACTTGTGCATATATTCACTGAGAAAGGTAGGATTTAATCCAATAATTACCAGGCTAGAGAAGTAATCAATCATCTTGTAACGTTCCGTTTCTAGTTCAAGCTAAATATGCGGAAATTTCGTCAGTTTTGCCGAGACTACATAACAATGTCGGTGACCATTTGCGTGTTTGGACAAAACGCAATTAAATTAATACAAATATATCCCTATGCTACAATATTCTTCCTGTAGGACATGATTGTCTCTCAAGCCCTACTAAGAATGAGCAAATAATGCTATTACATTACATTTAATAATCTTTGTTTACAGCGCCACCATCGCAAGAGTTGGTGTCAAAAGTGCGCGAGTTGTATGCGACGCGCGTTTCGGACGTTCGGTTCCTCATCCCTGTACTCACTGGACTATCGAAGAAGGAGGTAAGTTGATATCTTCGTTAGAAATAACTTTATAATCAATTTCATTAGTACTCTAACTGGTTTAGGACGTTTTTCCATTATCCGATGAAGAAATCCACACTTTAATAAGTACACTCGCAAATTGTATATAATGGTCCCACTGCTGGTACACAAGCCTCCTCTCTGTGAGAGGGAGTGGGCTGTAATCCACCACGCGGACCCAGTGCAGGTTGGTGGATGTCACGTCTTCGAATTTTCACCTCACCGTTTTGAGAGCAGTGGTGATGAAATAATTCACACAAAGTAAATCACCTGTCTGGGTTCGAACCTGCGACCTACAAGCTCGTAAGTCGCGACCGATACCACTGTGCCACCACTGCTAAAACGCGTATGCTTACTAAATTGTGAGTTTCTAGCAGGGACTTGAAACGTTGCTGTAGTTCCGGTACCGATAATTTGTACCGTTCCACCAGGATCGTAACAAAATTAATTCCTTGGCTATAGCCAAGGAATTAATTTTGTTTGTTATAACGATACTGACAAATGGAACGAAATCTTAAACTGTTTACTAGCAATATTATCAATATATCGTTATTAGTATAACAATATAATAACGTTATTCATTTCAATACTCAACTTTGTCAGGTTCATGACATAAAAGATGACGAAAAAGTATGAAGAATAAATAACATTACAAATGAATCTGTAACGTTTCACCTGTAACATTAGCGGATAAGCTTAATGTTAGTGATACCTATAACATTACTTATAATATTGTTCTACGAAAACGATATTCTTTAACGTTTTCCATTTGTAACGTTATTGATATTTTTAGAAGTATTGTTACAAATTTTGGAACATTATATGATAACATTTAGTGGTAACAGAACGAAATTGATTTCATTTCCAAGTCTCTGGTTTCTAGAAACTATTTACATTGAGCCGATAAATTACCGGGTGACAAATCGAAATAGTGAAGAATCGCTTCTTATTTGTAAAAAAAATCTGTTAGTAAGTACTATTTTTTCTTTATTTTTCATAGATACTGGCAGCACTACCAAAGTTAATAAAACTGAACCCGATGGTTGTGAAAGAAGTTTTTAACAAGTTGCTGGGACTGCAGAACCCTCACGATGAGAACTCACCAGGTATTTTTTTTAAATCTTATCAAATTTATCTGATAAAATTAACGCAGAGATGTGGAATTCTCGTGAAGTATTAGGAGAATAATTATTAAGGTCAAAGCACACGAATCGAACCGGAAAGGGACCGGATCCGTTTCAAATCGAGCCGTTCTGAAACTTCCTACTGTAACGCACACTAATCGGAATCGTAACGTAATCGCCTTGCCACGGGACAAGCTCACGAACCGCGGTGCGGTGCGTTACGGCTCGCCGTCCCCGCGCTTATGTCTCTCCGTACCCGAACTTACGTCTCTTCGTCCACCCTTGCCCCTCACCCCTCCGGCCTGCCTGCTCACCATCAACCAGCGGTATGCGAGCCGTAAACGCGGCGTCGCCTAGCCGTAGCTGAGTCAACGTATCGGAGCTTCTGATCCGCTTTGGTTACGTGCTTACACTAGGTTGACGTCTGTTTGACGCCGAGGCGAAAGGCGATACGGTGCCGATCCCTTTCCGATTTGATACGTGTGCTATGACTTTTTTACGGCCCCTTGTGAACAAACGTTTTTCTTGCCGTGAAAAACTACGTGTTATTCGCCGTGTGTAGGCAAGGTCGTCAGTGTTGTATGGATCACTATGGAAGCTTGTTGACAGGCAACTTTTTTCTACGGCATAGTGGCCAGCACATCAAGATACCCGAAACTGTCAAACTTTCCCAATCAACTTTGAACCTTATAATTTAGCCATAAAGTTGAAAGTCTATTAAAGAAATTTGACAGATTGTAGTAACTTGATGTGCTGGCGTCTGTACAAAGACCATAATCCCTCCAGGGCCGTCCATTCTCTATGACACAATGAGCGAAACCGCGCGAAATCAACGCGAGATTGGCGGGAGTAGCTAATGAATGGACGTGGTCTCGAAGTAAGGAATCGTTAAGAATTAGGGCCCAGGAGGGGCCCGTGGCCAAATAATAACAGCCGCACAGGTCGATCAATCAGGTTAAGCTACGCTTGCCGCGGTTGGTCTGTGGATGGGTGACCATCTATACATACCGTGACTCCTCCGTGCCTCGCAAAGCACGTTAAGCCGTTGGTCCCGGCTGACATTCGTGAATAATTGACAGTCGTTACGGGTAGTCAGAAGCTCGAAAGTCTGAACCAGTCTTACCAAGGGGTTTCGTATTACCCAGTAACTGGGTTGTGGAGGTCAGATAGGCATAGAGCGACCTCCATGTAAAATACTGGTATTCAGCTGCATCCGGTTAGACTGGAAGTCGACCCCAACATAGTTGGGACAAGGCTAGGGAGATGATGATATGATAAACAATAAGGTAAACAAATGAGTATGATCAATCGTAAGGTGATTCTCCCCTACGAGTCTCGCATATACATTCTAGACTCTCGCCGTCTTATTACAAAACGAGATCTAATTTTAGACCTAGCCTAAACCTTCGAGCCAGTTACTCTAATTTGAACTTTATTTCGACAAACGTAAAGTTCTTAATGCAAAATTGACAACTTAGACTCGGGTTTAACGCCAGTTTTTGTAATAAGAACTTTAGCTTCGTTGGATTATAGTTCGAAATTTAAAAATGGCTGGACGGTTTAAACCTGGTTCTAAAGATAAATCTTATTTTGTAATAAGGCCGAATGAGTCTCGACCGTCGAGATACTGAGTAACCGAGGCTTGGTAAACAACCTTGTAGAAATAAAATGGGATTAGAAATTAAAAAAAATGGTTGTTGAGTCAATAGATTTTTTTTTGCCTTTATGCCATTTGAAGTATAGTATTTTTTTCTCACAAAGCGACGCGCGTGTTAGAAAACATAGTAGAATCTATCTATAAGTGTAGGTATATATATATTATATTACCCACATGTAAAGCTTTGAATATCAGAATGGTTACTAGTTATTTAATGTGTGTAAAGTGCCCATGAATATGGTATGTATGTAGGGAAAGGATTTTATGAAATAAAGCACAGAAAGACAAGGCTAGACATTTATTTCAATTTAGTCTTGTCAGTAATTCATCAGAAAGCTAGTTGTCCGTTCCAAATCTAGGTCATCAAGGAGAAGAAGGACAAGAAACTCCTTGGAAACAACAATATACTAAATTTATTACATTGTCATACATTATCGTTATTTTAATAACAATTAATTCTATCTCTTGGTCCAAGGAACTCAGAATAATAGCAACATAATAACAATAGCTAGGAATATTCCAATAAACACCTTAACATATTAGCAATATTGGCCATATTACAACAATACAGAACAACATAGTTATCAGCAATAATCAAGATAATAATATTAACTTACATGACATCTGGCCGATCTATTCCACATAATAGGTATCTACTAATTAACTGAACGTCTACCGGACAACAACTGCCCTGATAAAATCATTACTATCCTTTTTATATCCTACCAACGTCTTTTACGTCAAACATCTTACCGCCATTTTGAACCAATCACAGATCATCATAGATTATGGATTAATATCTTCCAACACAGGTTGTATAAGAAAAACTCATGCGTATAAAATATTGTTGAATTTATTAGTTAAATTATCAAAAGTACAAAAAATGGACTTGCCGGTTGAGCATGGATGCAGAGAGAGAGAAATGTTGCTAGCCATTAAAAAATGTCAAATATAAATACAATGTTGCAAGTTAATAACGACTTTGTTATTGATTACCATTAAACTAAAATGACAAATAAAATAAGTTTATATTTATGTTAAATTTACTTTAACATAGTTGGGGCCGGCAAGTTACTTTACTTATAGTCTAAGCAATGAAATGTGAACTTAATTAATAAACTAAGTATTTATCTTCTATCTATAAAGGCAATGGACAAATTTTTCTTAAAGAGCGAGTGTAGATTTTATTACCAATTTTACAATCAGCTACCCTGACTTTATCATCAGGGCCGGTGTAAATTTTTACAATTCTGGCCATAGGCCATGATAATGGAGGCACATTATCTTGTTTCACAATGACTATATCCCCTGTATTTAAATTGGGATGTGTTTGATGCCACTTGGGCCTGTTTTGTAACTGTGTTAGATAGTCCCTTGACCAAGCCTTCCAAAAGTCTTGTTTAATTTTTGAACATATGTTCCAGAACTTAAGTCTGTTAATGGGTGTTCCTGTAAAATCTAATTCTGGAAAGGAGGTCAAGGAGCTGCCTATTAAAAAATGCCCAGGCGTTAAAAAACTAACATCAGAAATATCTGAGCTCATAGGCAGCAGGGGCCGGGAGTTTAGCACAGCTTCAATCTCTGTTATGATGGTATATAGACCTTCGAACGTTAAACATAAACTACCTATGACCCTTTTAAAGTGATACTTAAAGCTCTTGACGCCTGCTTCCCACAGCCCTCCGAATTCAGGAGAATAACTCGGAATAAAGTTAAATTTTATCATGTTTTTATTACAAAACTGATCTACAGAATCCCTGTGAGCCTTTGACGAAAACAAATCATAGAGACCCTTCAATTGATTAGAGGCTCCTTTAAAAGTTTTTGCATTGTCACAAAAAATCTGAGTAGGCATACCGCGCCTTGCAATAAACCTTTTGAGACATCCCAAAAAGGTCTCAGTAGTGAGGTCACTAACAAGTTCTATATGAACTGCTTTGACAGCAAAACAAACAAACAGCGCGACATAGCATTTAGTTTGCAGAGATCTTCTAATCCTTGCAGACTTCATATTGAATGGACTACAGAAATCTACCCCTACAACCTCAAACGGTCTTTTTGATGAAAGCCTTTCTTTAGGCAGAGAGCCCATCAGTTGTTTAGCCGTTGCAGCCTTCAAATGTGCACACTTCATACACTTGTGTACTACCTTCTTAACCTCCCGAAGTCCACTGATAAGCCAATAGTTCTGAGATAAAGAACTCAATATCAATTTGGGTCCCGCATGCAAGAGACGCAAATGTTCCCTTTCAATTAACAATGTTGTGACATGACATGATTTTGGCATAATAATTGGGTGCATCTTGTTATAGGAAATATTATTTGCATTTTGTAAGCGGCCACCAACCCGTAGTATATTTTCCTTGTCCAAAAATGGATGTAGATTTGATATACCAGACTTCAAATCTTTTTTATTTAAAATTGAAACTATTTCCTTAGAAAAATATTTATTCTGGATACATTTTATAATTACTAATAAAGCCTTTTGTAGTTCCTTGGGAGTTAGTACACCTATAAGTTTTACATTTGAAATCAAACAGTTATTTTTAAATCTAAGTATGTATGCTATAACTCTTTGTAATTTATTTAGATTAGAGGAGTTTTTGATAAGATCAAGCAAATCCGACTGGTCAACAATAAATGGGTTTGCTACAGTAGATACAGACACAGTTGTAGGTGGAATAGGCAATTTGAAATTAGCATAATATGGGTGTACATAGTCCTTATTAGATAGCTCTGTGGGGCCATGCCACCATAGATTGATAAATTGCAATTTTTGTGGCTGAATTCCTCTAGAAAGCAGATCAGCGGGGTTATCTGAAGTTTGCACATATGACCACTCAGCTTCACTTGTCAAATCATGTATTTGTTTGACTCTATTTGCAATATATGTATTGGAATTAATATTGCTTGACTTAATCCATGCCAACACAATCTGTGAGTCACTATACAGATATACCTTCAATGGAAATCTGGACAGCAACACTTTGTTCACTCTATGAGTTAGTTGGGCTAATAATAGAGCTCCATTAAGCTCAAGCTTGGGAATAGTTAATGCTTTATTCAACGGAGCAAGACGTGACTTTGAACACAATAAATTTACAATGACTGACCCGTCTTTAATGAAAATTCTTAGATATAGACAGCAGCCAAATGCCTTTTGTGATGCATCTGCATAGCCTACCAGTTCTATGGAAACTGTGTCGCAAGAACTTACACATCGCGGAACAGTGATAGTACCCATTGTGTTTAAGTTGGTTAGAAATGTATGCCAAATGTCCAACAAGTTTTGAGGCAATATAGCATCCCATCCTAAATTGACAGACCATAATTGCTGCATAAAAAGCTTAGCAACTACAATTATGGGCCCTATTAAACCAAGCGGATCAAAAATTTTTCCGATAAAGCTAAGTACCTGCCTTTTAGTATACATCCCATCTTTATATGGTGGACTTGTAAAACTAAACTGATCTACAGTATTGTTATATTTTAAGCCCAATGTTTTTACAATGTTATTTTTATCAAATTCAATGTCATCATTAAAATATTTAAGTTCAATAGGAACACTTTCCAGCACCTGAGATACATTTGAACACCATTTGTGCAAATTAAAATTTCCCAATTTTAAAAGTTCTACTAATTGGACCTTGAGATCATACAGGGACTCTATACTGTCAGAGCCACATAATACATCATCTACATAAGTATTTGATAACATAGCCTCTGCTGCAAGTGGATACCTCTCACCATACCTATGCACCAGCTCTATTAGGCATCGGGTGGCCAAAAATGTAGATGGTTTTAACCCATATGTAATAGTTTGCAGCTGTAAACAACTGATGGGCTTGTGTGGATGATCCCTCCAAAGTATATTCTGGAGGCAGGCTTGCTTTGGGTTTATCTTCACACAGCGAAACATCTTGGCAATGTCGCAAATTAAAGTATAAAGGTACGTACGGAATAGGAGGAGGATATCAAATAGCTCTTTTTGTACAACTGGTCCATTTAACATGACATCATTCAGGGAGACTCCACATTTTGACTTCATGCTACCATCGAATACCACTCGCAGTTTGGTTGTTCTGCTGTCTTCATTGATCACAGCATGATGAGCTAAAAAGTAAATATGTCCATTAGTAACTTCATATTCACTACTGTTGACTTTTTTTGCATGTCCCAAGGCAATATATTCTTCAATAAATTGTTTATACTTTTCCAGGTGCAATGGATTTCTTTTAAATTTATTTTCCAGTGTCAAAAATCTTTGATGAGCGACTGAAAAGGAATCTCCAAGCTGTAGTTGTTCTAAGTCACAGACAAGTGGCATATCAACTTGAAATACTTTATTTTCAATTTTAACTGAGTTTAGAAAATTAACCTCAGCCTTTTTATACTCACTACACAACTTATCAGTTGGTTCAGGTACCTTTTCAGTGAGCCAAAATTGCTCCATTACATTTTCTAGTTTGCTAGATTCACAGATAGCCATATTTGAAACATAATTGTTGTCAACATCGCAGGCATTTATATTTATGGTACCTCCAAGAACATATCCGAACAAAGTTCTTTGCAAAACAGGGCCACTTGGAATTTTCTTATTACCATCTAACAAAATACTGAAGTATATATCGGCACCTAAAAGCAAAGAAATTTCTGCGGGCAGATTAAAATTATCATCAGACAAAATGATATCTTTAGGTAAATTAAATTGTGAAATATCAATAAATTGTTGAGGTAATTTAGTGGTTATAGAATCCACAACATGGCATTTTGCATTTAATTGAGTTTTTGACACTGGGGAATGCAAATTTACATTAACAAAATGGTTGATTTTGCTGTTTTTATTTGTAACACCAATAATATGTGTTTCTTTTTGTATGCATGTCAAACCCAAAGACTTCACAAGGGAGTTTTTGATGAGTGACACTTGACTACCTGAGTCGAGCAATGCCCTGACATAGACTTCATGGCCTGCAATATTGAATAATTTTACCTTCACAGTTGGCAATATAACATTGTTACTTAGCACTATACTAGAGTGTAATGCAACAGCCTCCTTTCCCTCAATTTCCTTGTCTACATGCAGAGGTGAATTGTGCCTCTCCTTGCATACTTGACAAGTAAAGTGAAATTTACATTTAGCCCTATGTGCATTTAGACATGTAGTACATAGTTTGTTTATAGAAACAAAATTCTGATGGTCTTTTATTGAAGCCGTTTTAAAGGAAGGGCAATTGTAAAGTTTGTGGTAATTATTACCTTTGCAAAATGTACATAATTTTACATTATTTGAGGTAGCAACATTGGTTACCTTATTTGACTTCTTAGAAGCGTCTTCACGGACTCCACAGTCCTCGAGCGCCATAGCACGCTTTTCAAGGAAAGACATAAATTCTTCCATCGTTGGTAAAACTTCAGAGTTCCTGTCAAGTTGATAGGCTCTGTTGGTAAAGGTATCTAGTTTCCTAGTTAATATTGAAATAAGCAGCATATCCCACTCCTTTGTGGGTTGCTTTAAATTTTTCAAAGCATATAGCTGCTGCTTTATTTCTGAAATGAATGACCTTATAGCGGCTGCAGTGCTCTTCTGCATTGTAGGCAAGTCCAAAAGTATATTTATGTGATTTATAATTAATCTAGCTTTGTTATCAAAGCGTTTCTTTAATAATATCAAGGCTTCTTGATATGACTGATTGACAAGAGGTAAATTAACTATTTCACTAAGAGCATCATCACTTAAATATTTCCTTAAGTAGAATAACTTTTGTACATCAGAAAGTGCCTTGTTGTTGTGTATTACAGCAGTAAATAAATCTATAAACGGTGTGTATTTTGTAAAATCTTTTCCACTAAATACCGGTAAGTCAATGTTTGGCAATTTAGACGAAGATACACTTGTACACTGGGACACCTCTGATGTAATCAAGTTTTTTAGACAATGGTTTATTTTGGAAAGAATTGAGAAATATTTTTCTTCTAATATAGCCACATCTTCGTTATCTTTACCATCTAACGACAAAATATCTAGCTGGACCTTTTCATAGTCTTTTAAAGTAGAAATTAACTTTTCTTTTCGAGCTTGAAGAGCTTCAGCAGTAACACTAGAAATATTCACTGGGTCATTGATATAGTTTTCAATGCGAGTTACAGTACCTTTGAGTTGACCGCGCTTTAGACGCAAAACCTTAAGATCCTCTTCCATCTTGTTGAATAACAGCGCTTTAGGAACACTCCGTCTTTGCACTCCGTCTTAAACGCCCAGTAAACAGTTGTATTTCTCGTTGTTGTCGAAATAAATCAGTTAGATCCGCCGAGCGCCTCTTGCAGTTTTGAAATAAAGTGACAACTGACTGTCAGTGTCAATGTCAACTGCGCGTTCCCGCTATTTCGTTAGTTTGACGTTTGAAGAAAAATATTTTGTAGGTAGGTACTTTTAATGAACCTTTTCACTTTCACAGGCCACCTTCTTTCGCATTAATAGAAATACGAACCAACACGATGACTATGTTTCTTCTTGAAATGATGCACTATGTTCTCGAATCGATGAACCGAGCCACCCTTCCTTCAAGTTTCGTTTTCGTAGGTACTTATAGAAATACGAACAGACACGATGGATGGATGGAATTTCTTGGACTGTATCTTGAGGAAGGCCGATGGTTTCTTCGTGCTTCTTTATGAGCCCAAGTGCAATATAGATCCTGCACGTAGACTTGCCCGGGCCGTTGTCGTGCACGTGAACTATAGCTCCACGAACAAAATGCCAAAACCACGGAGAATACACGAATACCTCGAATATCCGGCTCGAAGGACCACTTTCGCATGTATAAGAAAAACTCATGCGTATAAAATATTGTTGAATTTATTAGTTAAATTATCAAAAGTACAAAAAATGGACTTGCCGGTTGAGCATGGATGCAGAGAGAGAGAAATGTTGCTAGCCATTAAAAAATGTCAAATATAAATACAATGTTGCAAGTTAATAACGACTTTGTTATTGATTACCATTAAACTAAAATGACAAATAAAATAAGTTTATATTTATGTTAAATTTACTTTAACACAGGTAATGATAAACAAATCTTATATAGAGAAACCGTTTTAAAACATTATAATGTGATTAAGCAATTTAATAAGAGTTGATTCGTAATTCTTACAAGTCTTTAAAAATAATATAACATCAACTGACAGTATTGTGCCAATCATTTGAAACAGCCTACTATATTAAAATAGCAATATTAAATCTATGATATACTACAATGTTATTAAATATTACTTAATAATTTATAGTCATAGCATTTATGTGATTTTTACAACTTAAGACTTTATTTTTTTGTAAACACAATATTCAGTCAAATTAGGTACTTTCACATTAATACTATTTATATAATTCGTAAATGTGACAGATGCCATTAGCCAACAAACGATATTCTAACATTAAAATTATATCAGAAAGAATAATCACACCGCATTATATTGTAGTCTTTGGAATAATCCAACACGCGCTTTACCTGTGGTTACCAAATGTACAAACACGCTGTGAATGTGTGTGTAAGCGCAGGAGCTTTCAGTACCGTCCGAGACAATGGCGGAGTCAGAAGTGTGTGTTATGTACTGACGGTACTCGTCTTCACACACTATTTCACAGCTTGTTTGTGCTATAGAGGTATGAGGAACAGGGTGTAAAGTTCACTCATACTCTATAAAAAAGGGAGGATTCCCCGACCAGACGGGTGTTGTGTCTGGCGGGCAACTGCCCGATGATTCATGTCGGGCCGTTGTATCTATGCTAGTTGCGCGGTAAACTCTGCTTGCGCGATGCAGGATTTGCGTGACGTCAGTATGCCGTGTTGTTCGCATGTGGCGTTGTAGATACCGCTAAAGTACACTTGGTAACCACAAGTAAAGCGCGCGTCGCTTCGTGAGATATAAATACTAATAAGGTTTGAACCAGATTTTACTCGATAATTATTGTAAATAAGATTTTCTTTTTAATTTCAGTGTATAGTATAATGATTTGTAAGTAGTAGTTTGTTTATAATATTTGAAACACAAAGCACTATAATAGTTTTTAAGTTATTTCTTTTTAAGAGTTTTACCTATTCTTGATCTTGTTGTCGTAAGTTTTTATGAAGAATATCGAATAGTTTGTCTGATACAGGGTTATACAGGGATATTTTAAACTTGATACCTAAACTTTGCAGACGCCAATGGGTATCGATATACAGGGTTATTGGTAAAACATTAACAACCTCTTAAGAGGTCATTGTACAGTCAACAGCAAAAGTAGATGATCAAAATCAGAAATTCAATATTAATTAACGGAGTTCGCATCAGAACTGTGTGGCGTCAAGTGATTTCTGTGTGGCGTTGATGTGGCGTTGAATGGTTTGAATCACTTCGACGCCACACAGTTCTGACGCGAACTCCGTTCATTAGTATTGAATTTCTGATTTTGATCACCTACTTTTGCTGTTGACTGTACTCATCATTATGAACAACTTTTACTATGCGACCAAATCTGAAATCGCGAAAAAAAAATCAGCTGTTCCCTACATTTTGACGAGTTATACGAACATATATACATATATGTAGGGTTGTCTGTGTGGTGCCGGACTTAAAGAATAGCACCACCCGATACTTCCTGTGGGTGTCGTAAAAGGCGACTAAGGGGCGAACCGGAGAATGGGCAGCAGCGTTCTCTATGCATTCCACCACCATACCATACCATACTGCGATCGCCAACCCACCTGCCAAGCGTGGCGATTATGGCTAACCCCCCCTTTTGGGGGAGGCCTATGTCCAGCAGTGGACGTCTATCGGCTGAACGAAGACGACGACGAAAACTCATCAAAATAATATATTTTTTCTTTTATCATGTTGAGATATCGATAGCCATCGGGTCTGCGTAGTTTAGCTAGCCAATTTAAAATAACCCTGAATTATAATTTATTAGAAATGGGAACTTAACTACGGAATTTTTTGTTTGATTTTGTACTAACCATTACAAAAAGTTTTACATATTTTTATTTATTTTATTTTATTTGGGAAACAAACAGATATGTATATTCCCAGAGTCTAAATCTTTGAGGTTACTAACTTCATGATAATTTAACACTGAAATAATAAGAACTTTTTTAATATCAATTTTTTTACACGAATATTATAAAGGCGAAAATTTGTGAGTCTGTTTGTATGGTTGTAATTACTTCTTAATCAGTAATCTGTTAGAGTATAAAACAAATGCAAGTAATTTAATGATTCTGTGGCTGGTTCCAAAGTATTTTGATATCAGTATAAATAAAAAACTTAGTTATTCGGTTCTCAAGGTGTCTCGGACGTATGTATCAACAAGAAATCGAGTAAAATTACAGACTACTAATGTAGTAATATAGAGATGTAGTACCTTAGTAACATCACAGATAAAGAGTTAACGCACAAACGGCCGGACCAATTTTGATAAAATTTGGTATGGAGATAGCTGACGCCCTGGATTAACACAAAGGCTACTTTTTATCCCGATATTCCCTCGGGATCGAGTCTTATGCGGGTGAAACCGCGTGGCGCAGCTAGTCTTTTATAATTACAACACCGTTGAAAACGTCTTTGAATTTTATATATATAGATTTTGCTTTTATAATTTGAGTGCAAGTGTGTTATGAGTGTTGTGGGATGGGAACCATTTATTATTTGGGTAGTTATTTGTAAAGTTCCAACAAGTTTTTCGTAGCGACGACTGCGTAATTGACATTTTTCAAAATTAATTTCGTTGCCAAACCAGTCATCATCGTCTAAATCAAAGTGATCTTTATTTTCATTCTAATAAGGTAGCAGTTGGGTTGCTGCCATTGACAAATCTGTCAAAATCATTGTGATCTTTTTTGTCGTGACAACAGCAACCTTATAGTTACTGGAATAAGGATCACTGTGATTTTGACAGGCTTGTGAGTGTGTTGTAGCAACTCAACCGCAACATAATTTAACGAAAATAAAGATCACTTTGTTTTTGACTGTCATTCAAAATAACTGTGAAAGGAATATAGCGCCCTGCGCCATACACGAGCTATGAAAATTGTTGAACATCATATTATTATGTTCATTACATTATGCAACCTCAACATTCCTGCTTACGCACTATACAACGTGGTTTTTAGTATATGCGAAACCTGAATGTAGTCTGTTCAGAATAAGTAACTGAATCGATTCCAATAATTTTTACCCCATTTTATATTTTGTCCCAAAAATATTTAAAAAAGGTTAAAAGTTGGACACCTAGCGACACTAAGTAGGTTTGCCAATCTCCGCGCCGAACGTTTAGGTACCTAGGTACTATATCAATGAGCGCAAGACCGCGCGGCGCGGGTGAGCATGTGTTTGTACGGACAAATGGGTAAATTAACAAGCTTATAAGTTTGATTTTTCATGATAGTTTTGAAATTTTGTACATACATTCTTTACATAAAAATACTAGAAACGTGTTTCGGGTTTCGCATATACTAAAAATAATGTTGTGTATGACTGCGATTGTCAATCAATCACAATCATATATTATTAAATCAAAGGAGGATTATTGTTAATTTTATCATAATCCTGTTAGCACATTTCTGACCACCTCTACAAACGATAATCGAGTGATATTACTTTTGACTTATTTTTAGAAATTCTACTGTATGTGACACTATATAAAGCTCACATTTCAATGCTTTAAGTTTTGTTTTATTCACTTTTTCTGCATTTATATCACGCTAACCTCTTAACAGATATTCCAATAAAAGCCTTTTGTTGCAGTCACACCAGCTGAGCTGTTAGTGACGCTGCATCTCATAGACCCCAGCAAGGCGGACCTCAAGTACATCATCAAGGCAACTGCGTTATGCTTCGCTGAGAAACAAACTTATACGCAAGACGTAAGTATGAGAGAAGATCTACTATCGCATCGTCATGAACTTATTATGAGAGTAGTTTATCGCGTAGAAATTAGTAGGCGACATTAATGTCAAGTCTAATATTGCCATTCGAATAGATAAATAACATTGGATCAAAATTATTGACAACTGCCGCTTTAAATCAGAAACAATAATTACTAATTTCAACATTCATATTTTTTCGTCTCTTCGTCATATTGGCACCCTATTGTATAAAATGGCCTAAGCATCAGCCAGCCAGCCAGTTCATTAAATGTTGTATTAGATGCATTGGTTGAATATCCGCCACCAAAGAAACTGACAGAAAACTGAAAATGACAGATAAAATAGGCAAAATGACAGATTTCTTAAGAATTTCTTCATTAATTTTTTTAATCTGTCATCATTCTCCTGCCCTTATCCCAATTCATTTGGGGTCGGCGCAACATGTCTTTTTCTTCCATACTTCTCTATTAGTCGTCATCTCGGTAGTCACCCCCTTTCTAACCATATCATCGTTCACACATTCCATCCATCGTTTCTTTGGTCTTCCCCTACTCTTATAGCCATCGACATCCATACTCAAAACTCTCCTCACGACATTTTCCTCATTTCTACGTAACACATGCCCATACCATGACGACCGATTCCCACGCAACTTTTCAGTTACCGGTGCCACTTTCAAACTTCCTCTTATGTACTCATTTCTTATTCTATCCATACGTGTAACACCACACATCCCTCTTAGCATTCTCATCTCTGCTGCATGCAATTGCCTTTCATTCATCCCTTTTGTGGCCCAACATTCTGATCCATACATGTTTTCAATCTGTCATTTTGTCTAATTCTTTCGTCGATAAAACCCGTTACAATAGTGGTCATGCTACGCGTGCAGGCAGCTATAGTCCGCGCGGAACGACATAGTTGGCCGCGCCTTGGGTAGGGACGAGGGTGAGGGCGGCGGGGTTGCCTAGTGTTCGCAACGCACGTACTGAGTCATAACAAACCGCCCCCGCCCCTCCGTCCCACCACTCACATACAAGTCACGCAACGAGTTATGAGCGCTGACCTTGAAAAAAACAAGCGAAACAAACCCTTATTACTAAGACATAAGGGTTTGTGACGTTTGTTTTTTTCAAGGTCAGCGCTCATAACTCGTTGCGCGCAGTATACCTAAGGTGCGGCCAACTAGTTCCGCGCGGACTATAGTTGAACGGCGCCGTTTAGTCAAAGGGTTAGGCTGTTGACTGAAAGGTTGATTAAGTTAGTTGGCTGCGTTATACTCGTATCTATTACGGCGGGAAGTGCGAGCAACCCGCTTGTTCTACACAGAGATGTAAAAAACAAATGCTGGGGAGAGAGCTCCTCTCCGCCGATTATTAGAAACGTACAACTCACATTTTATAAATTTGGATATTTTTGCTCTTAATCAGAACAAATTTAGAAAAATGGCTATTGATTTACTTTCTGGTCATCCTTAACGATGACTGCTTCTTGATGATGTTATGGTGTGATCTGATTGGTGACTACGAATGTAATCTGGACGGCGAGCGCTGTCTTGAGTTGGTTTGTGTGACTTTTCAGGTTTATTTTTATTTTCCTACTGTCCCTTTCTATATACGTCTGTTTTCTTATTTCTTTTAAAAATCGATATGATTCCGTGGACAATAGTGTGGGTTATGCGTTTGTTAACTATTATACCTTAGTTAACTATTAATATTGTATTGCACAACTGTTTTTTGTTCCAAATAAATAAAATCACGCTAATATTATAAAGGCGAAAGTTTGTGAGTGTGTGTGTGTGTGTGTTTATATGTTTGTTACTTCTTCACGCTCAAACGGCTGGACCAATTTTGATAAAATTTTGTATGGAGGTAGCTGACACCCTGGATTAACATATAGACTACTTTTTATCCCGATATTCCCACGGGATCGACAATTACGCGGGTGAAGCCGCGGGGCGCAGCTAATAAAATTTAAAAATAAAATTACGAACAGAAAAAACCAAGACATTTTTTTAGCCCTTTTCATTCATATAAATACATCCATCTTTCTGCAGGTATTATCAGCAGTACTGCAGCGGTTGACGGAAGAGCCAGAGATCCCCGTGCTGATGATGCGAACAGTGCTGCAAGCGTTAACGTTGTACCCGAACCTGGGGCCACTTGTACTCAATATATTGCAGCTGCTCATCGAGAAGGAGGTAAGTTAAGTTTCATTGTAAAAGTAAAATGTTATGTAAACAACTACTCGTCGTTTCAGCCGATAGACGTCCACTGCTGGACATAGGCCTCCCCCAATTTGGGGGGGGGGGTTGCCATAATCGCCACGCTTGGCAGGCGGGTTGGCGATCGCAGTATGGTATGATGGTGGAATAAATAGAGAACGCTGCTGCCCATTCTCCGGTCTACCTTAGTCGCCTTCTACGACACCCACGGGAAGTATGGGGTGGTGCTATTCTTTAAGTCCGGCACCACACAGACGTCTCTTTTACTAACAACCTTAAAAAGCCTGAATAACGGAAATATCGTATTGAGCAGTTTTTTTAAAATAACGTGTCATTCCATTATTCCAATTAGGTTCTTCAAAAAATCCTTGTTTCTTTTGTCCTATACACAATTCACAGTACCAATTTTATAACGATATTTTATAAAGCGTTTTTCGCTTTATAAAATATCGTTACCCTTAGTCGCTTTTTACGACACCCACGGGAAGTAAGGGGTGGTGCAATTCTTTAAGTCCGGCACCACACAGACATCCAGACTACTACTACGCCTTATTATTATTGCTTGGAAACCAACTTAGACCCGCCACGATATCATTCTCTTGCATCCCTAAGTTCTCATTGCCTTTTTATGATGCTGAGCAGGGGATTATCTAAGGGGATTTGTAGAATAAGCTACTGGAGTATAGGCACGATACAATTTTCTTTGAGTGCGTAGATCATATGACAGTAAAATGTATGTAAAAAATATTTACCGTACCTACGGTATAATTCTTATAAACCTTAAGTAGTCTCTGTATTTATACGCATACTTTTGCAAGCTCCGTTTTTCCTCCTGCGTTTACGCTCCGTTTATTTTCCAAATGTTTTAAGACGAGCGCTAACCCTGCCAACAAACTGTTTGGCAGGTTTATGAAATGTGTACAAGTGTTTGGTCCAAAATATTTTTTTATTGAGCGTATAACTTTTATTGAACGTCCAGAACGGCTTGTGAAAACAGGCCAGTACCACCGCGTATTAATCTAGTGGAACATACGATTTTTTTTAATGGCAAGAATCCATCTTGTTATTTCGTTAGGTACCTTTATTTTCAGTACTCACACTATTATGTTTATCACCAGGTATGGCTAAACAAGGTAGCTTGGGAAGGCTGGGTGAAATGCTGCGAGCGTCTGGTCCCACAGTCCGCCATATTGCTGGCGGGCCTGAGCCCGCGCGCGCTGCAGGCAGTGGGCACGTCGCCGCGCCTGCAGAGGGCGCTGCAGACGCACGTGGCTCAGATGGCGCCGCACCAGAGGGCTAACTTGCCACATCATATTATTGCTTTCTGCCAGGTTGGTTCCTAATTTTAGACTACTGTAGAGAGAAAGTAAAAGCAAAATATTTTTTATACTGCACAAATAAAACATACATTAAATATTACATAATAATGATACCACACCAGAAGGAAGACCATTCCAAGTATTGCAATACTAAGTTTACTATACTTTTTTATGTATTCGACGATGTATTTTACTAAAGATGTTTCCATCCCCACTTATCAAATAATTACTTTAGTGTTATGTGTTCTAGGTTGATTTTTGAGTGACTTTTTGTAATAAAACGGTTCAAAAAAATGTTGGTTGCAATGGAATTTAAACTTGGTACATGATTAACATTGAGTTTGTCGGTCCTAAACTTGATAAGTATTCATGATTCTGAATTCAAATATAGCGTGTGCTACTTTTGTACTCCTTGGGCAGCATAATCTATTATCGTAATTTTTGTTCCTAACAGCAGGAGATTCCACCACCATTCGTGACTCCCATGCCAGTGGGAGTGCCCATGCCAGTCGGAGTGCCCATGCAAGTAGGATTGCCCATGCCCGTAGGGGTGCCGGCGCCGGTCCCGCCACCCAACCTCGTGGAACCACTGCCTCCCGGCATGGAATGAAAGCAACATACAAGACCACTGCTAAAGAAGACATGAACTTTACCCTAACGAGAGCCGGGTGTTGAGTGTACAATGTAATTAATAATAATGTTTCATTATGAAGCTGTATTATAATATTTTTTCAAAAGATGTGTATGCTTATTACGGGTTATAGAACTGGGAAAGGTATTATTAAATGACGCAAGATATAAATTGTTTATAATTGTATCCCAGACAATTTTAGTATGGAAGCATTTCAGCACACCCGTTTTTTCAAAATATTTAAAATAATGTTGTGGATATCAATAGTTTCAATATTAATAATGACTTAAGTGAATGTTATACAGTTTAAAATGGAATGTTAACAGCGAAAGACTGCTCAAAAGGCTGCGAAAGATGTCAGAATAAACTGCGGAATACGCCTAAACGTTGTTTTATTTCATAGTTCAAAGGCCTAAGAATAATAGCGATAAACTTGAAAAAGAGTTATAGGCACAGGCCTATACTCTTTTTCAACTTTATCGCTAAAGCTTATGGTTCAATGTTGATTGGGAAAATTTGACAGTTTCTAGCTTGATGTGCCCGGCGTCTGTACATTGCTATGCGGTAATAATTGGATATCATAAAAAAAAAAACAAAAAATTACTCCCATTAGTTCTATGTAATATCGTAGGACTATTGAGAAAAAAAAATCACAATAGTTTTACTGTAGAACTGCTTAGTAGAACATGTGGGAACAAACGATTTTCTAAATGTTTTCTTAGTGGTAGTGTTAACGAAGATTATTGTCTGCACCCATTGATAAATATATGCATTATGCATTTCTTTTAGTAATATGTACCTACGTACTATTATAAAACACGGATTATGTATCAAATAAAACTAGATTAAGTAATATGTAGCCATCATTTATTAAATAATGTACCTACTATAACTCTTACAATAAATAGGAGTCATTATACAGTCATCAAAATCGGACCACACCCGTTTTTCGATGGCCTACATTGTATAACCCTTATGTAAGCAGGCATACTTACATACCCTTAGGCTGTCCGCCCACGTCAGACTTTTTGTAGCACCGATAATCGGGCCGATTTTTCCACCGATTCTTACGACCGATTTTGTGACCGACTCAACGTACACGTCCGTCACTTTGTCTGTGGCATTTACAGAAGAAGGTTTGTGTTTGGTTTTTGAGGAACAGAAGAGAGAAAAGAAAGAACTAACTAGAATTTAATGAAAAGCATATTTCTTCCCACAATGTTTTCTTTTTGTTCCTATCGCGATACTCGCCCAATCCTGTATCGTATAAAGCAGGGAGTGTTTTACTTATATTAAACTCAATATCGATCTCCATCGCTGAGTAATGACACTGACACAACGTCCTTCCCTAGAAAGTGCATATTATTCGGCCGATTGTCGGTGAGTATTGTGCGTTAACGCATACATTTCCGACGTTCCATTTTTCACCGATAATCGGATCGGTCGGGATGCACCGATTTTATTTCTGACCGACTTTTTGTAGGACGTGTGCGTTGCACGTTGCACTATTGCCATCAGTACGTTCTATTTTTCTCCTACAAAAATCGGTAACCGATTATCGGACGTGGGCGGGCAGCCTTACAGGTTCTTCATTATTACAAGGTCCTAGATTCCGCAACTGCCGAAATTCTTAACTTTGCGTGACCACGGTAGGACTTACGTTACGTAAGTTTGAAGCCTTCTATTTTGGGCGATATCGCTTTGAGTATATTTTCTATGTTGTAAGGAGATTCTGAAAACACAAAAGCATATTAGAAAAACATTTACTACCTACCAACAATAAAATACAGAACCTCCTTTTTAAAAGTCGGTTAAAAAAAATATCTCGTCAGTCCGTTTTTACCCGACTGCGGGGAAGCCCAAAAGGAGGGTTATGTGTTTGACCTGTATGTATGTATGTATGTATGTCCGTTTCTTTGTTCCCTCGTAACTTCTAAACGAATGAACGGATTTTGATAAATTATACGTCTTTAGATTTGTCTTGGTAGCGCGAGTGTCACTGGGTATATCAAAATTGAAAAAATATAAAATGGCCGATTTTTGGCGCAATATTATGTCTTCAATAAAATTTATTTTTTTCGAAACCTATCGAGTGGGGTATCAAAATAAAGGGTTTTTAAAGGTGATTACAAAAATATATGCAACTTCTATGGTTAAAAGTAATTCGAAGTGAAAAATCGTAAAAAACACGTACCAAGAGCAAAATCGTCTGCGAAATCTTTCACATTTATTTTGTCAACTAAAAAGCTAGAAATAAAAAAAGTTATTTAAAAAAATAAAAAACCCGACTGCGGTAAAAAACTGAAAAGCTAAAAACAAGTCCATTTTAAATTAAATAAAAGTTGGAAGCAGGCGGGACCCATATCATTTTTATTATATGTATTTTCAAATTCAAATGGGTCCCGCCTGCTTCCAACTTTTATTTAATTTAAAATGGGCTTGTTTTTAGCTTTTCAGTTTTTTACCGCAGTCGGGTTTTTTATTTTTTTAAATAACTTTTTTTTTATAGAAATGAAATTAAGATTAACTGACCAAGATTTTGTCTGGACTTTAAAAGAGACTGTGACCTCTGAGTTTGTTTCGGCCTTTCTTCTCAGAGTAGTCAGATAGGAAACGCCGACCACATCTAGTTTAAAAAATATGATGACGTGTAAAAGTGTTTGTAAAAACCTACTTACAGAAAATAAATCATTTATCATTTATAAGGGCTGATTTCTCCATCGCCATTTTAGTCGAGGAATGAAATTGACGTTTGACAGTTTTTGTATAGTAGAACTGTCAAAAATTCAAAGCTATTCCTCCGATAAAATTAACTGGCGTTGGAGAAATCAGTCCTAAATAATTGAATAGGATCCTTTTCCTACTATAGCAATTGTAAGTTATAGAGTACTGCAGTACCAGTTGCTGTAACTTACCTACAACCACCCATTCCTTGTCGGTGTATCCGAACTCTGTCCTGGCATCAAGGATGGTGTCATGTAACACATGCGTCACCACCACGGCGAGGGTTAGGGCTGGCTCGCCAGTCGCTGGAATAATAAAATAACATACTTCCATCTGTTTGCATTTTACCAGCAGATTTTTACCTCGCGTCTTAACCAAAGCGATCGTCGAGTGCATTTTGTTCCACTTCCACGACGCACGTTTATTTGTATGGATTTTGACATACTCGCCTTGCTTGATCGCGCGGCTATGCTATATTCATATAAAAGGTTGGGACGCGGGGTTATTCTACTACAGAGCAAATGGACTCTCCTTTGCGCACAGCACAGGAACGACCATTGTTACTTCGGAAGCTTATTGGATGGGACCGGTGACTGACAAGTTACGTGGCAATCAGTTCTCATGGTATGGGGCATGTGATGCTGAAGAATTAGGAACATTTCGGAAGGAAAGTTTTGAATTATGAATCATCATCATCATCTGCCTAGCCTTTTCCCAGCTATGTTGGGGTCGGCTTCCAGTCTAACCGTATGCAGCTGAATACCAGTATTTTTCATGGCGACTGCCCATCTGACCTCCACAACCCAGTTACTGGGTAATATGATACCCCTTGGTAAGACTGGTTGTCAGACTTTCGGGCTTCTGACTACCCGTATCGACTGTCAAAGATCCACGAATGGCAGCCGGGAACAACGGCTTAACGTGCTTTCCGAGGCACGGAGGGGTCACGGTATGTAAAGATGGTCACCCATCCACAGACCAACCGCGGCAAGCGTAGCTTAGCCTGATCGATCGACCTGTGCGGCTATTATTATTTATCCACGGGCCCCGCCCTCCCTTCCTTTTGAATTATGAATGTGGTTGGCTATAAGAGTAGGGGAAGATCAAAGAAACGATGGATTGGCGAAAGATGACATGGCTGTAAAGTGTGACTACTGAGATGACGACTAATAGAGAAGGATGGAAGAAGACATACTGTGCCAATCCCAAGAAAATTGGATAAGGCCAAATTGGGATAAGAGAATGCGAATGAGGTCTAGAGGTTTCTTGTAAAACAGTCAAAAAAAAAAGTCTAAGTGGAACATTCCAGGCTGGAAACTCGAAACCTCGTGTTAAGAAGAGGACGTCCTGAAACATCTTGATAATCCCAAGTAGCCAAAGCAGTACAGTGGAACACACTTTCCTTACCTTTAGACCGGAGCACTCCAGCAGGATTGCTAGCATTTCTTTTGAACATGACCCTAAAGTCCACAGGTATGTCCTTAGCGCCAGGTGGCTTGTAGGTCCAGGTACGGTCCGTTAGCAGACGTCCGGTAGACTCTTCGTAGACGATCCTCTCTGAGGTCCAGAGGCCCAAGCCCATGACGAAAGCGCCTTCGATCTGTGGGAGGTACAAAATGTGGTGAATGAAACAGTGTGTTGTAGGTACAGACCAGTAGAGAATAAGGTTCAAAGTTGATTGGGACAATTTGACAGTTTCGGGTAGCTTGATGTGCTGGCGTCTGTACATTCTTCAGAAAAAGGTATGAGACTTTATTGCACCAAACACATTTTTTTTCTCAATATTATTGTGATTACCTACATTGGCAAACAAACCTAACCCACAAAAACACCAAGATCCGTGAAGACTGCTTAAAAACGACATGCGACAGCAAACCTTGTGCTTAGCCTCACAGAAAAACTTCAAACACAGTCTTAATTCCAAACTGTCGTAATGGAGTTATTAAAGTTTGCGATGGAAGTTTCACGTAATCTTAGAATTAAATAAAAAAACTACCCACCTGCCCCACATCGACCTCAGGGCTCATGCTGACTCCAGTGTCCTCCAACAAGTCCAGCCTCCTCACCATGTGGTTGCCAGTTAACACGTCTAGCTCCACTTCCGCTGCGCACACGCCGTATACATTGTAGCCAATGAGGCCGTCATTTGGTGAAGTCATGTAGGTTGCCTGGAGGTTTATACCTATCAAACGTTAAAACAAGTTAACGAGGTTGTTACTTTATGTAGGTAGCATCTTATTGGTAGAAACCTGCTGGTCGAGAGTCCATTCAACTCCATGTTTTCTTCATGTTTGCGTGGTTTGGCAAAGCGCCTCTTAAATAAGAATTCAGGAAGAGCCATACTTATTGAACATTCATCGTTTCACGAGACTCACAGAAAGAGGAGAGTCCATTGCGAGAGAGACCTCCATCATTCGTAGCTTTCATAAAATTACTATAAGAACGAAAACATCCAACTATGAAATAAACAGCTTACCTTTGTCATAAGCCTTTTTCACGACCTCCTCCCACGTAGGGTCGACAAGGTCCATCTTCACTACGTCCAATCTCTTCATGAGATTGTCGCAGGCTTTCACAGTGGCGAACGCAACTAAATCACTGGTTATACTGCCATTGGAAGCCATAGAATTCGGCGAAACAAAGCTATCACTCCCCCGAACTGTGACTTTCTCCAGCGGGACTTTTAATGCATAAGCACAAACTTGGGCGATTTTGGTGTTGATACCCTGACCCATTTCGATCCCCCCATGGGATATAGCGATGGTTCCATCAGCATGGTATACAGAAATGGTAACAGGGAAGTTCCCTGAGTATTCAATAGGGAAGGACATGATAGTTATCTTTAACCCCCGTTTCCTCCACGCATTTTCTTGGTTGAATTTGGCGATTTCAGTTTTTCTGTCATCAAAAGTGGTGTCCATTTTGAATGATGAGATCATTTCTCTGAGAGCATCGTGTTTTGGTGATAAGTTTGTTAGTCGGACCTCGACGTGGTCTTTGTTTGTGGCGTGGGAGATGCGCTCCATTATGTGTTCGGTAAATGCTATGCCTTCTGTGGTGGCTGAAAGTAAACATGTCGGTAATTATCAGAACGGTAGGTCTGTACCAAACTAAGATGACGTAGTCGACTAGTCGTTCGAAGGTACAGTTGTGATTGGTACACCGACGGGTCACTATTTATGGAAGCAACCGGGGGACTGAGGTGTAGATTTTAGATAATTATGTAGTGTCAAATCTGTGTCGAATGCACGTACCTATAAAACATAATATAATTTTAAAACAAGCAGTGATGGTGTATGATGGAGCCATAGATATCCGAGATGGACCAGTAGGTAGTGGCCAAGTGGTAACGGTTCCGACTTACGAGTTGTAGGTTGTAAGTTTGAACCTGTTTTGACGGTTATGGTTTACGAAAGTGTGCTCTATAAATATTAAGTGCTTACCAGGCGCTCTACACCAAGTCTCACTCGGTTTATCAGTGAGCACACTATAACCGGTGATCTTCCATGTCTCGCTGGAGTACAGGTTGGTGATAGACCCCGGGATGTAACTGGACGGAGTGTCATTGAACGAACAGCCGCAGTCAGAGTAGAATGTAACGTTAAGGTATTGGATTAAACCGTCGTTGTTCACGCCAACCTGGAAAATCCAATAACGATTGTAATTATAGTAGTTCCTTGTAGTAGGATCCATCCGTAGATGAACCAAGAGCATGAGGTTCGGTAGGGGGTCCAGCACCCTTATTACCAATCACAATCTGAATCATTTTGAACGATATTTATTGCTAATCCAATGCTGCATATGTTCGAAAAATTTATCTGCTCAACAAAGTAAATAACGCAATGAATGTTGTTGAATTGTCAAAATGAAAGTCATTCCTACTTTTAGGTTGTTAGAGTCATCTCTAAAGTTGGCAATACTTGGGCAAACCAATTGGCTTTCAGGTGCTATAGGCTGCGTAGGTACTTCCTAATCTTCTATATGTATATAAATTGGGGCATCAGATCAGCGTGTACTTCCTAGTTTAAAAAGAGAATATGTTTACACCTTGGGTAATTACCTCATATTGAAATTCGCAAGCATGTCTCTTGCCTATAGCATGCATGTTGTGTGTGATAGGCATCACAAGCGTCGCGCTTCTGTTGAGCTTGTGAGCGACTAAAGCGCTTGCGCACGCTGCTAGCGACGAGCGGGACGCCTTACCGCCGTACGCGCCGCCTACTCGCGGGACTTCTACAAGGACCCTGAAATGAGGAAATGCCAATGAAAAAAAGCCCTTTGCTGAGCACAGCACTACCAAACACTGTCTAAATTCAATAATTTCTCTACACTATTATTATTCACTAGTTTCTGCCCGCGATTTCGTCCGCGTGAAATTTCACCCTACCTCCATTCGCCCTCTAAGGCGCGAATTACACAGAGACGGCGTAAGGTGAAGACGTTTTCATATAAAATGTACGAAGGCGACGTGTCGTGAATTACACTCAAGCGGTGCGGCGGCGGGCGGCGCCTTCGTACATTTGTATGAAAACGTTTTGAAGCTGCATCATGCCTGCGCCGCGCCTTCACCTTACACCGTCTGTGTGTAATTCACGCCTTAGAGATGGGATTTCGAAAAACCCTTTCTTAGTGGATACCACTCTTCACAAAGAACACACCCTCCAAATTCATGTCTCTAACTAGGATCAGCGGCCAAGGCTGTGCGTTGATATATCAGTCAGTCAGGACTTCAATTTTATATAAATAGATTTCTTAATTCTTCTATACCGCAGTGAGGTTTTTATTTTATTCTTTGTTGGCACCATCCCTTTCATACGGAGTTTGAAAGAATGAAGATACCTGTGCATGATAGCAGTAACTATTTATCACAATAAAAGCAGTTCCTTCATAAATTTCAAAATACAGGATGATATGAAATACTTAAGTTAGCAAAACTCGTGATGGGTATCAATATCTTACCATTATCGCCATCAAACCACCCCAAAAAAAAAAAAATTATTCCGTTCTGATCCCCTGAACCCCCCCTCCACCCCCCCGCCTCGATCCCCTTCTGGATCGTCTTCTGTTTTAATCTTTGTCTTATCCTCTATAAACTTTCTCATACCGGTTTGAACCGCTTTTTCTTTTGATCATGAAATATTTCTTTTTTGTTTTGATATGTTCAGATATCAATATCTATCACGTCTGCAGAGTTTCGCTAGCTAATTTAATTTCATCCGATTTGTATATATGTACAGCTTTCTATGTAAAACCATTAACAAAAACAGTGGCAATCCGGGAGTGCCGACAGAAGTGAAAACAAAACATAAACCGAATACTTTGCCACTCACTGTCATATCGGATTTGCATTAAAACCGAGTAGGTACATCCCGAGGACAGCCGAACACATCCGAAGCGGGTATTTTTTTAATCGTCTTATAAACTAAACACGCGCGGTGTCGCTTACGGTAACAGTGGTGCGAGTTCAATGGTTTTTCGCATTAAAGAAGTTTTCACTTCAAAAATCTGGAAAACATACCGGTTCTCGTCAATATTCAGTGCCTTAGCTACCGCCACATGAACCAGGTCCATCCACTGTGTAGCCGACCGCACCACCAGTCCGTTCTCCGTGACATCCGTGGAACAGCTCTGAGTCTCCATCGTGTAGTGGTACTGGGAAGGTACTGTGAAGGTGCCGGTGATTGTATGCTGGATGTCCGTGCCTCTGGTGGTCGGTTCCACTGTCACGTCCTTGCGGAGCTGTGGAAGTAAGTTGTACGAGTTATAGAAATACCATGTTATACTCCTATACGAAGAGGGTAATGCGTGATTTTGGAACTTCCATTGCGCGGTTAGCGGTAAGAGTTGACTGGTAGAAATCGTCACGTAAGGAAAAAGCGTTATGCCCCTCCATGTGTCTTTTTCTCGCTCTCTGTCTATTATATACGAGTCTGCGTGTGTGCGTGCGGAACTTTGTTCCTGTTTTGTACAGACTGCGAGTAGGCGTAAGCAGAAGAACATCAGTCAGATAGACCGAAAGCCTGATGAATATTTCGTGTTCCTCCATTTCAGTCGTTCTTGAAGAAGGAAGCGGGGGGTTTGGATGCAGAAGAAGAGGAGACGCCTATTTTAAGCAGAGCCTGTAATTTCCTGAGTTGCGTAATCACTGGTAAGTAATCACAAACTTGATTTTTTACATATTATTTTATCGGTCACTCACTAAGTCCTAATAGGTACAATCAGTCTTTCTTAAAGCCGACACCGACTGAAGAACAGCTTTCGAAGTCAATTTTTTTTAACTTACTCGTCTATCCTTATCAGGGGCCAACAAGGCATCTTTGACGGTCAAGACAGGTTTGCCCTCCAACTTCTTGTACTTCACTTTGACCAGTTCCGCAGCTGCTTCAGCAGCTCTCCTGGTGATCGCTGCCACCACACCTAATGGCTGACCGTAGTAAGAGATGTTCTTTGACGCGAAGATCTCTTCGTCGGCCTCCATCCAGGGCACCTCTGATGGTGTGAAGGAGTTCCTCCCTGGAATGTCTTTGGAGGAGAAGAAGGCGAAGACTCCTGGAATTTTCTAGAAAACCCAAGACAAGATACATTGTACATTAAATATTCTTTTGCTATCTTTTCAAACAAATTATAAAATAAGGATGTGAAGAGGAACTGGTAGGTACATTCCTTTTTAAAGGTTCATGACATATAATAAAATCAAATGTAGGTAATTGGAAAAGGATCAAATAATTTAAAAACCCCCAACTTAAAGAATCTAGGTAACGAGACTAAAACAGATAAATTCATATGGAAGTCGGGGGACCTCTTAGAATAGAAGGTGTTCCACAGAACGGTCCCCCGACTTCCATATGAATTTATCTGTTTTAGTCTCGTTACCTAGATTCTTTAAGTTGGGGGTTTTTAAATTATTTGATCCTTTTCCAATTACTTACATTTAATTTTATTATTTTTTTGTGTCGGGGGTTTTTTAAATTTTTAATTTAATTTTTATTTCATGCTTTTTGTAGGGAGTCCTTAATATTTGTATTTCATTTCTTTTATTTTCTTGCGTTTTAAGATTCAGGTAATTTGGTGTTTAATCTGGTTTTTTATCCGTCAAAAAATTATTATTTATTTATAGTTGAAGAATAATTTTTAAGACTAAACAGATTTTTTTGTTTTATTATATCCTTTTCCTAGTTCTTCCTTTAGTTATTCAACTTACCTACAAGTATTTCATAGCGTTAGATATCTTAGGTATATCAGATCTAGTTTATAAAATGGGACTGCGACACTATCTGATGTAGAAATACCTACGTTTTTTAAGTGGGATTGTTCCATTCGTAATAAAAATAGTCAAATTCAGTGGTCGTAGGTACCAGTCATCACTCCACTTTCCTCATCATTCTAGAGCATTGATCAGCCAAAAAAATATTTTGAAGTTTTTAGTTTTCATTTCGTTAGTTAATATTCCTCATTCCCTTTCAATATAGTTTACATTATTGTACTTGTCAAGCCCTTGCATTTGATACCTATATTGAAGGAGTTGTCAAAAAAGTATATAATTCGCCATTTTGTGGTGGCGGCCATCTTGGATTTGAAATTTGTAATAGCGTATAGTATTGTACTAGTCAAGCCCTTTCATTTGATAGGTACCCATATTGAGGGGGATGTGAAAAAAAAATGTAAATCGCCACTTTTTGGTGGCGGCCATCTTCGATTTGAAATTTATCATAGTGTATAGTATTCTACTATTCAAGCCCTTTCATTTGATACCCATATTAAGGGATTTGTGAAAAAATATGTATTCCGCCATTTTGTGGCGGCGGCCATGTTGGACCGATTTTCATCAAACATAGCTAAGAACACTCCCGACTAATTCACCTTTCAAACAAAAAAAACAAAATCAAAATCGGTTCATCCGTTCGGAAGCTACGATGCCACAGACAGACACACACACACACACACACACACACACACACAGACACGTCAAACTTATAACACCCCGTCGTTTTTGCGTCGGGGGTTAAAAATAACATCAGCCAAATCTCGACCTTTTGATGTTTCAAAATGCGATCGCTTTTCATCGTGTTTTTCACCAACTGATACTTTAATAGGTATTCCACTATCAAAGTGACATATTATATTCTGCTTTTAGTGTTCAAGATTGTCCATGATACATCCCTTTCCATAAGGCAGAAATGAGTCAGGTCTATTGTTAAATCTGATTAATTTGTCGGACAATATTTATTAGGATTTATTGTCTCAGAAAAACTCCTCTCAAGTTTTGATTGTGTTTAGTCCTGCAAAGTTTTTGGCTTCGTCTTGTTGGCACCACTTGGTTTTTAGGCGAACTGATTCATATATTGAAAAAAAAAAAACTAGCCAAGTGCGAGTCGGACTCGCACACGAAGGGTTCCATACCACACAGCAGAAACGCCGTAAAAAACACGTTTGTTGTATGGCAGCCCCCTTTAAATATTTATTTTATTCTGTTTTTAGTATTTGATGTTATAGCGGTAACAGAAATACATCATCTGTGAAAATTTCAACTGTCTGGCTATCCCGGTCCATGAGATACAGCCGGGTCGGCAGTGTTGTGTTTGTAGGGTCCCGTTTTTACCCTTTGGGTACGGAAACCTAAAAACACAACACGGTAGCGATCACCGAGAGTAGCACCTTTCTTGTAGCCTCTTTAAAGAAGAATTGTGTAATAAAATTACTCTACATAGCCTGTCACTCAGTCAGTTCAAAAGATTTTCGGGATCCTGCGTGGGTTAACAAAGGTTACTCTTCTCCACAACATTACATACGTTTTGTGTTTTTAGGAAACCTTAGTGGTAAAAATAGCATAATCAGCCTATATAATGTTCCCACTGCTGCGACACAGGCCTCCTGTCTGTGAGTGGGCCATAATCTACCACGCGGGACCAGTGCAGGTTGGTAGATGTCACGTGTCTTCTAATACTTATTCAATTGATCTTGTGATCAAAATGGGATTAGTTTATAATCTTAAAGATGTGTTGATAACAATTGGGTTGTTTTTCAATCCGCTTAGGACCTTTAGTAGGTATACAATTACTGAAGATAATGCGGTGGGCATGTTCTTACAAATGGTCCAAAACGAATTTGCCACATTTCAACTAAAAAGTGTTTTTAAAACAACCGTATAATTTGACGCCAAATCAAAATGGTGATCAATAAAAGTTGTATCCCTCTGAATTAGCCACCCTGTAGATTTGGTCAGGTTAGACCTTTAATACATACCAGTGCCTCGGTAGCGTCAAACTCTTGTATTTCAGCACGACAGACATCAGACAGCACAAACGCTACGTGCACTGCGCGAGGACCATTGAATACGTCACAGGAGTATTTTGCTTCACCTGAACACTGGGGCACATAAAGAATACATATAATGATGTTGTTAAATTGTTCTGAAAGTAGGTACTTAATGAGGTGCAGGACACAGTAAGTAGGTATGATACTTCATGATGATCATAATTGCATTACATCGATGGAATATGGATTGAACCGTTTTTGGATCAGAATATCAGATTGATTAAGAGGTGAAGTAAACTGAAGTACAATAATGCCATTTATTCAAACTAGTCAGAGAATCAGTCATTATCAAACCTCAAAAGTTACAAAAGATAGCCCTGCTAAACGCCCATTCTTTATCCCTTTGTTTCTGCTGAAATAGTAAAGAAGTGGAGAAAGAAACTCCCCATCAAGAGTTGGATGAAATCAAATCAATTAGCATCTTCTTATCCATACATACACACAAGAAAACAATTAAAACGCAATTGGCACGAGAGTGAAGCAGATACGATAATCAGAGGCGAACTGATTTGATCAGTACTAGCTGATCACATCAAAGCTTGCCGTTACGCATCCGTGTAGGCATCGAGGTTAGCCTCCAAGCAGCCCGCGATGTAGGTATCGCAGTGAGGTATCCTTCGGCATGTGCGTGCGAGTCTAATAACTTCCATTTGCATGGAAGTGTCATCGAGGTAGCGAGCTAAATTGCGATCGCGAGGTATCGTAGATCTTCGGCATGTAATTACCTGAAGTATCCTTAGGAAGGAGACTCATGTTAAGCAGTATAACTTACCTACAAATATCGACTGCCTAAAAATATTCTGAAATGTTTCTAAAACTGCAAGGTTTGGGACTGCTGATATTTACCTGTGAGAGTGCCTCAAGCTTGGGCACCGGTTTGTTCAGCGGCCATAGAGTTTTATCTGTCTCATAGGTCTGTGTCCCTCGGGAGACAGGCCGCTCTAGTATACTACCGCCCGATTTATAACGGGGGTTCGCGTCCGGGTAGAGTGATAGCACTGCCTGTAAATATTAAATAGCGTTTAGTTAAAGATAGTGAAAAGAATCCGGACAAGACAACACGTGTGGACAAAATTATAGCTCTGTCAAAAGTTGCCAAAATATCTCATTATTTGGAGCATTTTGGCTATCCCAAATAAGCACTACATAACAGACAAACCACGGTGCCATCACGCCAGGTGATAATATGGATTCCAACTACCTATCTAATAGTCCTCCAGACCGAATCCCAGCTACGGCGGCAAATCTGAACGGAGACTAACCTTTGGCGCGAGAGAAATCATAGTGCACAAGTGTGTGCGCAGAAACGGGTGTATTCTCTCTTCCCTTACTCTTATACTCCCATGAGAGGGCACGTAATCTGACACGACCGGAGAGAGATCAGGCGCAGGACCAACGGTTTAACGTGCTTTGCGAGGTATGGTGGTATCACACCGCCAACTTCCAAACTTCGGGCTGTTACTAAGAAATTCCTAATGGAAAAACCCAATAACACTGCCCCGACCTGGGAATCGAACCCAGGACCCCACGCTCAGCAGTCGCGCTTGCAAACACGAGACAAACGGGGCGGTTAACTACCTATCTACTTCATAGCATATAAAACCGCAATTGATCTTCAATTACAGAATCGAACTATCAGTACACCAGTAGACATCTGGATATGAGTTACCTTGGGTAACCTGGAAGTCTTTAAACAGATTCCGGACCCAGGTT
Organism: Mesoligia furuncula; assembly: GCA_916614155.1. Taxonomy (NCBI): domain Eukaryota; kingdom Metazoa; phylum Arthropoda; class Insecta; order Lepidoptera; family Noctuidae; genus Mesoligia; species Mesoligia furuncula. The sequence goes on from OU744806.1 coordinate 24,311,028, forward strand.
GACCGAAGCAAGGAAAACCTGTTCAGATGGAGATTCATAGACGACTCCGCCTTGGAGTGTAAATGTGGTGCTGTTCCACAAACGATGGGACAGTTAATATCGTGTCCTGCGCGTCCTGTCAGCTGCACGTTACAGGAACTGGTGGACGCTGGTGATGGCGCCAAACAAGTAGCCGAATTCTGGGCCGAGTCCATTTATATTGCTATCGACAGGCTAAGAAGAAGAAGTACACCAGACTGTGATACATCGCCTCTAGTAACAAAATCATGCCTTTATGGGATTGGAGAACCTTTATTACAGCACACACATAGTATACATAATCAGTTCATCATAATGTTCCCACTGTTGGGACACAGGCCTCCTCTCTGTTAGAGGCAGTGGGCCGTTATCCACCACGCGGTCCCAGTGCGGGTTGGTAGATATCACAAGTCTTCGAATTTTTGGTTCTAGAACATGCGAGTTTCCCTCACGATGATTTCCTTCACCGTTTTGAGAGCAGTGGTGATGAAAAGTACCTGTGTGGGTTCGAACTTGAGTGTGTGTGCGAGTACTTTAATTCAAACATAACTTACTTTATAGAACAACCCCAACGCCAAAGTCTTCCTACAGCTTGCAGATGGTTCAGGCAGAACTTCTACCGGAACTAACTCGTTTTCCAACTTCCTCAGAGCTTTCAGTAAAACCTCATTGCTGAACAGATTCTGTCCAACAAGCAAAGCCTCTGTTTGTGCAGCTCTCGTGAATGTAGGACTGATGTTGCCATAGACTATGTTGGCGGATTTGATTGTCTTTGCCGTGTCCAGTTTAAAAAGAAAACCGGCGTTGACTATGGCATGTGCGTTTTGCGCGCGAGGCATTATCTGGGAAACGAATGATATAATTATTATACGGTATAGCAAACCTTATACGTCCATGGTAATGGTTTGTAGTTCTAGTGTTACTACTTAAGTACCTACTAGCAGTGCCCCGCGGTTTTACCCGCATAAGTGTCGATCCCGTGGGAATATCGGGATAAAAAGTATCCTATGTGTTATTCTGATGTGTAAGCTACATTACTGTAAAGTTTCATCTAAATCCGTTCAGTAAGTAATATTTGCGTGAAAGAGTAACAAACATCCATCGACCCATCCACACAAACTTTCGTCGTAACAAGTTCGGCTACGCATTCAGGAAAACTAAATATAAAATAAAATAAATTCATATTAATTATAGGCCGACCGCTTAACCGAGACGTTGCCTGAGGTAGCTGCTGCGCGGTGCGGGAGGGGTGATAGTTGTCACAAGTTGACGAATCACTGAGCTCTCCCATCACGTCACCACACCCCTCCCGCACCGCGCTGCTACCTCAGGCAACGTCTCAGTTACGTGGTCCGCCTATAGATATATTACCTTATATGTTCTAATTAGGTTCTTACTGGACAAAGGGGGGAGCTTCACTTCAGATATCAGCTTATCCTTGAGCTCTGTTGTTAAGAAGTCATGGAGGTTCACCTCGACTTTGCTTAAATCACTATTTACTGAAAAAGAACAAAAAAGAAAATGAAAAAGGTTTGTACTTTTCAAAGGAGTTCAGCAACTTGTTAGATTCAGCAGCCCCATAACATAGCATAATCAGACTATAACGATTCCCATTAGTGGGACACAGGCCTCTCTAAGCTGTGGCTCAGTGCGGGTTGGTGAATGTCACATGAACACCAACAACTCGTAAGTCAGGGCCGTTACCATTACCACTGAGCCATACGACTGCTCTCTCCATAATAAAAGAACTTGCTAAATAAAGCTTGTTGCGTTTGGTTACCTATGGTAACGGTGGCTCCAACAGTTTCCAAAATCAAGAACAAGTCAGACGGAAAGTCATGGTGTTGGTTCTTCAATGCCAAGTTCCCTCCAATTGTTCCTATCTGAAATAAAGAACAGGAACTATAAGTTTATGATTAATACAAGAAGAATATAACCCAGAAAGAGCGTGAAGAAGAGAAGAGAATTGACAGCCTTCGGTAATTATACAAGTGTGATCTCTCACTCACTCAAAAACGTCACTTCCTACTCTAGACATGGACAGGCCAATTACAGAACGAAAACTGCCATCAGACTGTGACGTTCTTAAAATTACGAGCCACTCAGGTGGTTCTAATTCATGACTAAAGTAGAAAATGACGTCTTCTGCGCTAAATACCTACAACATAATAAGACTGCGTTCATCAATTAAAAATATGTGCTCACGTTAGATCACTTTTTTTCGTAGCAGCCAGCAACGACCCGACCCGACGAAGATCCACGTTCTTGTAGACCCATGCTACGCTAATCAGGAATAAAGTGTGCTCATTGATATATAAATCACTTACATTTCTAACAGGTACATGTGCAACCAAGTCCAGGTGCTTATACAATGCCTCCAGGTAGCCGAAGTCTTCATTCTTCCTGCTCCACTGCTGGAAAGTCCTCATGACTTCAGTGAGGGACATTCCAGCGCCCAGGATTAGATTCTCATCTGCTTGGCACAGTTTTAGATTCTCTATCGTCGATATGTCTATGAGTATCTTCGGTTCCAGTTTAATTGGATATACTCCTGGAATGAGAAAATGTATTAAGTACATATGACGTTTTAATTTTAGCAATCTTTGAATCAAAATTGACAAAATCCGACATACCTTTGCCAGTATTGCCGGCAATCAGCCGGTAACTATTTGTACCTTCGCGCGCCAATACCTGGTGAGATTAATCAATATGATTATTCTGACATGCAATACCTAATAAAACAAAATGTTTAAACTTATCAGCGTTTCAGGGCAAAGGAATCTTTTCATACAGATAGGGAACGAGCATATGGACACCATATCTGCTAAATTCTTGATAATTTTTGTTTCTTGGTGGCCGTAATATTCACCTACAATCAGCTTATAATGTTCCCACTGCTGGGCCACAGGCCTCCTCCCTACGAGAGGGAGTGGGGGGTAATCTACCACGTGTGCCCAGTGGGGGTTGGTATATTCACCTATGGTAGCTGTCAAAGAGTAACATTTCTAGCAAGCATCATCATCATCTGCCTAGCCTTTTCCCAACTATGTAGGGGTTGGCTTCCAGTCTAATCGGATGCAGCTGTTACTGCCCAGTTACTGATTTTCAGACTGTCGGGCTTCTGACTGGGTAGTCAGAAGCCCGAAAGTCAGTAACGACTGTCAAAGATCCACGAATGACAGAATGAATTTCTAGCAAGCATGACTCATAGTAATCAGTAAATCACCACCAAATAATACCTTAAACACATCTTCCACGCTGTATGCCTTGTACCAACGTCCTGCAGCGGTGCTGAGTTCCTTTAGCGCTCCTTGTGTGTCTTCTATGAGGCACCACTCGTCTTCTGACGTACTGCACTTACGAGTGCACTTCTTTGCGCATTTTCTTATGTGCAGGTCTTCTAAATCCTGACGAAGATACCAGTTTCTTTGTGTCATTTACCTACTGTCACATAGGTACATTTGATGGCGTCATCGCAGAACTAGACTCGAATACTTTTATAAACCACACCATGATTCATACAATTTTACAAAAATTCACAGGAAAATGAAGTTGATTATGGCTTTTAATATTTAGGGAAACTGTTAAAGAGGATATAAACGCAATGGTTGATGATCATAATATGTAATATTATTTCCTGACTTCCAGTTCACAAGGAAAACTAATAATTATATTACTCGTAATAAAAATATTTGCCTTTCTTCCAATGATCAGTATCTTTATTTATATTTATTTATTTTTCATCTTCCTAATCCTGCCAAACCATATTTTAATGCTGATTTTTCCTAATTAATACAGTCCCGAAATATCTCAAACAAATAGGTACCTGTAACTTTTCCTGAAGTCCAGGATCGGTGTCTGTGGCAAAGCTCTTGAAGGCATCCAGGATAGGCCTGTACCCGGTGCAGCGACACATGTTGCCACCGAACGAGTTCTCTACCTGGTGCGTCGTCAGGTTCCTGTTCGACTTGTCGAGGCTGCGAAAGATATTTTCACAGTCTCACAGCTAATAAAATATAAACCTAGGACTTTTTTCTGTATTTCTACATTTTTTTTTACACATTCAATCTGTTATTTACCTAAATTTCAGTTCTCAGCAACGGTTAGTTTTAAAGATCTCCGTGGCCGCGCGGTTCTCCGCGTTTTAATGGCGCGGTCACGTTCAACCCCTTCTAACTTTTTGACCATAACTTTGACAAATTTATGGTTTTGGGAATCAACTTTTACAGTTACCGGCACGTAACTTGGCAAGAGATTTTCGTAGTGGGGGAAGTTCGCGCATATAAAAATGTATGAAATTGTGCGTGCGCAAACTTCCCCCACTACAAAAACTCTTGCCAAGTTATGTGCCGGCAACTATACAAATTTTTACTAAATCTTGGCATAGTTTGTTTTTTTTTTATAAATATCGCCGTGGCCGCGCCGTCGAAACGCACACAATACTAAATATTGAAGGACGGAAATGTATAATTACATGTTATTTCAATTAATCAATATTGAGGTAACTGTGGTGATTGTTGGTGGTTATCGCTAAACTGATCGAGTTTCTTCTTTTTTTAGGGTTTCGTTCCCAAAGAGTAAAAACGGGACCCTATTAATAAGCCTCCACTGTCCGTCTGTCTGTCTGTCACGAGGCTGTATCTCATGAACCGTGATAGCTATCCAGTTGAAATTTTCACATGTGATGTATTTCTGTTGCCGCTATATCAACAAATAATAAAAATAAAATAAAGTTAAAATTTAAAGGGGGTACCTACCTATAAAAGAAACGTTTTTTTTCGGCGTTTTATGCCTTGTGTGGTACGGAACCCTTCGTGTGCGAGTCCATGTGATCCATACCCTTCAAACCTTACAATAGACTCTTTGTTTCTATGGAAAATTTAAAATCGGTCTGATTTGGCTGTGACATTATTTTTTGAAAATGGTTTTTTTACTAACTTTTTAGACCTTTGTATCCTGCTTATACATATGAAGTTTCATTAAAATCGATTCATTAATTTCGAAAAATAAGGGCTTGAAAGTTTGTATGAAATGCCGTTCGGCGTTAACGCTCTTAAACATAGGCACCTACTAGGCACGGAACTTTGTAGATACTAATAAGTAAGTATCAACATAACAGAAAGCTTTGATACTCAGGCGATGATGGTGATAATAAAATCATTAAGGTAAGTCTCCCCAATACCTGTACATATTCATGACCCATCCTGGCGTGCAGTAACCACACTGGGTGCCATTGAACGTGGCCAGGCGATCCTGGATGGGATGGTAGCCATCTTTGCGGTTGCCGATACCTTCCACCGTCGTTATGTCCCAGTCGTGGCATGAGAGGATGTGGACCAGGCACTGGAAATACAAATGGCAATCTTTAAAAATGTTGAGAAGTTCCATATTAAAAGACAAAGGAATTTATTCAAGCATGATTCAACCCTAAAAACAAGTTATTTAAAAAAAAAAAACCCGACTGCGGTAGAAAAAAGCCCATTTTAAATTAAATAAAAGTTGGAAGCAGGCGGGACCCATACCATTTTTATTATATTTTCAAATTCAAATGGGTCCCGCCTGCTTCCAACTTTTATTTAATTTAAAATGGGCTTGTAGCATCTTTTCAGTTTCTTTTAACTTAAGTTTTTTACCGCAGTCGGGTTTTTTTTTATTTTTTTAAATATTTTTTTTTATTTCCAGCTTTTTATTTTACAAATGTGAAAGATTTCGCAGACGATTTAGTTCTTGATAGGTGTTTTTTTACGATTTGTCACTTCGAATTGCTTTTAACCATCTATGTTGAATATATTTTTGTAATCACCTTTTAAAACCCTTTATTTTGATACCCCACTCGATAGAATTTGAAAAAAAATTTTTTTTTGAATGCATAATATCGCGGCAAAAATCGGCCATTTTTTTTTTCAATTTTGATATACCCCCAGTGTCACTCTCACAATTAAGACAAATCTAACGGCACCTCTCAAGTTGACATCGATCAAGCCGTTTAAACTACAGAGCGTGCCAAAGAAATATACATAGGGGAGACTGGGTACAAAAGTAACATTTTGTAATTTGACACTGGTTCCCAGCTAGTTATCATATTTTTAATGAAATTAATATCGTCACCTACAAACTTCGATTACGCTCTACAAATTTGTATACCTCAATATTCACTGTTTGTTGTGAATTACAGAGATTAAAAAAAAAATCACGATTGTTACTTTCGACCCCGAGGCCAGGGCGAAAGTAACATGATAAAGGTTTATGTCATAAATAGGAAATGCAATATCAAATCAACTAATTATTTACTAGTAAAATGTTTTTAAGAACATAAATGTTAAAAAAACGATTCTATAAAATAAAACGTAAGTGAATCATACTCATTCCATTACGGGGACAAAAGTAACACGTAACCTTTGTACTCGTAGTGCATGTTACTTTTGTACCCAACCACGTTTTTGTTAATTCATGAATGCCTACATAAAAATGGCACTTTCTATTCAAAAATCAATAAGGACACTGTATAAACAATCTAATCAAGAATTACTTTCTAAATAGTCACATATTGATATCATAATTTTAATAGTACGTAACACTAAATGAATAAATGTCAAGAAATGTACTTTTGGTTCGTAAAATCACGTGGCGTCCTCTAGCACAACCTTACGGCGCAGGGCAAGGGCTGCGACTGAATGCAAGCGGGGGAAGCGTTGAAGGCTATCTCCTAATAGTAGCGGGGCGGCGTTTCGACTATTTGATAAACCTACAGATCGTTTGTTACTTGCGACCCGCCGTTACTTTTGTACCTGGTCTCAACTACATACATACATACACTCGAAAAACATAACCCTCCTTCTGGGGCAGCCGGGTAAAACTAAAAATGATTTTGATTAAATACCTATTCAACAACGATACCCCACGTGACATAGTTTGTTGACTTTCATTTTTTGCATTTTCACAATATGGCGACCAGTACCTAGTCGCCATATTGAATTTTCACTAACGTCATGTCTTTAGTAACACTCGCCGGACTAAGAGGAATCGATTGACGTGAGAATCATAAAAAAACTGGCCAAGTGCGAGTCGGACTCGCACACGAAGGGTTCCGTACCACAAGGCGAAAACGCCGAAAAAAACCCGTTTGTTGTATTGGAGCCCCCCTTAAATATTCATTTTATTTTGTTTTTAGTATTTGTTGTTATAGCGGCAACAGAAATACATAATTTGTGAAAATTTCAACTGTCTAGCTATCGCGGTTCTTGAGATACAGCCTGGTGACAAACAGACAGACAGACGGACAGACGGACAGACAGCGAAGTCTTAGTAATAGGGTCCCGTTTTTACCCTTTGGGTACGGAACCCTAAAAATCGGCCCAGGCGTTTGGTCTGTATAGTGCTTCAAACATACATACATAGGCTGATAAACACATTACTACACATCCTTTGCGTCGCGCAGTCGGGTAAAAAGGCACTTACGAAACAGAAAATATTAATTATTAATTGTACGTGTTTCTTTTCTACCCGCATTGATCCCCAATGTCGGATTATGGCTCCTTCTCACAGAGAGAGCCGTGGTGGCCCAGTGGTAACGACCGCGACTTACAAGTTGCAGGTCGTACGTTCGAACCCAAACAAGCGCTTTATTTTTTGTCTTTTTTTCACCACTCTGCTCTCAAAATGTTGAAGGAAAACATCGTGAGGAAACCGGCATGTCCTAGAACCAAAAATTCGAAGACGTGACATTCACCAACCCGCATTGGTCCTCATGTGGTGGATTACGGCCCACTCTCTCTCATAGAGATAGGAGGCCTCTGTCCCAGCAGTGGGAACCTTATATGATTATTATGTATTTACAAAAAGTTCTGTTCTTCTTTTCAAAGCACGTAAGCCGAAATCCGCAGGCTATGGTATCGATTCAAAAGTACCTATATCCTACATACCTACCTATTGATAAGTACTGTAGATAAATACCTACCCAGTTACCTACTTAGGTAGGTACCAATCTATTTGTGTAACTGCAAAAAACCTTGACTTACGCCTCAGGAAAATTAACAGGATTATTATAGCATTTCATTGCCCAAATATGTACGAAGACGTCACATGAGGTAAACACACGATATTTTTGCTTATTTTACAAATCACAGAATTCTGAACTTTCCGTTTTCCTCAAACACCAACACTTGTCTGTCTCGTATCGTATGCCTAACCAACCATTTACCTAACTTGTCCAAAATAAAAATTTTACCTATGTGATTTTTATGTTGCTAAATTCCAGTACCAAGGTACTTACTTCTTTATAACAATAATTTTTGCTTATTAATTACGGATTCTTGATCATTTTGGCCGTTGAAGGCCATTTACCTAGCAGTAATTGGTTACAACGCGGTCAGATTAACTCGACGCTTGGCCTTGATGACGTCATTTTGTTTTTTTGATAATATACCTAAATATACCTAATAAAAATATAATTAAAACAACAACAGAAAACTAGCCAAATTATCGACGCGCGTATCGGTAACAAAGACAAAGACAAAGGCCTAACACTTGCTGGGCGAGCTAAGGAATCCGCGTTGTACGTACCTACCTAATTGTCTAAACTATTATAATGCTCATATAATATTATAAAGAGAAAAAAAATAGATTTCTTGTATGTTTGTTTTTTTGGAATATGCAGGTTTAAAGGAAACAACGGGTTCGAGACGCTAAACGGTAATGTTCTATTTTCTAAAAATAACAACTACATACTTAATACAAATTCCTAAGATAACAAAATATAATAGTGGGCACTTTAAAACTTGCGAGTTTAACTCTTTGCGGGACACTTAACGCCTATAGACGTAATAACAATAAAACTTCTATTGTGTCTCGTTCAGTGTCCTTCAATGTGTTAACAACAAATCAGTGCGAAGCACATATTGCCCAATCGCTGCTCGACACGTTGAGGTTGTAGTTCGCTGAGCTCTCAACAGGGGCGCCACTATGGCGGTGGCGATAGCAGAGCGCTTGGGCTAAGGGCTCCGCGGTGCAGCTACAGGCTCCGCGGTCGGTTACTAAGATGATGAATGATGCAGCTACAGTACTCCCCCTCAAGCGAAGCGTACCGGCAGTTTGATGGCACGGCCCGTGCGCGTTGTCATGTTGCTGGCGGGCTGTGATGACATGCTGATCGGAGGTACATCGGTTTGTTGCTTGGTAACTGCTGGAATGGTACTGTTCTTGGGTGTGGTAATCTTAGGTGATGGTAAGGTATCTTCTGTGACAACATATGCAGGCTTCAATCGATCGATGGAAATATTGGTTTGTCGATTGTGTAGTTGTATGGTGTAAACTTTATCTGTTCGGCTTATAACTCGATAGGGGCCTTCGTATGGAGTCTGAAGTGGTTTTTTTACTGCGTCTGTTCTTATAAATACGTGACTGCACTTGAGTAAATCTTGATGAACGAACACACTTTTGTTTTTGCTGTGATGCTCGGTGTCAATTTGCGGTTTGTTTGCTTGAATAATATCACGAAGTTTTACAACGTAGTTATAATCCATGGTAGGTGAACAGGTGCTTGCAGTGAAAAATTCGCCAGGTAAACGTAAATTGTATCCGTAGGTAAGTTCGGCGGCGCTCACGCAGGTGTCTGTGCGTAAGGCGGCTCGCAGTCCCAGTAGCACGGTAGTTGAGTAGGTGAGTTTCGCGCGTAATGCGGTCTTGAGAGTGCGATGCCATCGTTCGACGATACCGTTACTTTGCGGGTGATAGGGTGTTGTGCGATTTTTCTTTATTCCCATTTGCTTCATTAGGTTTTTAAATAGTTGACTCTCGAACTGACGTCCTTGGTCGCTGGTTAGTGTGATCGGGCATCCAAATCTTGCGATCCAATGTTGATATACGACATCGGCTATTCGAACAGCTGTTATTTCGTCGGTCGGGATTGCTTCGGGCCACTTAGTTGCTCGGTCGATCATTGTTATTAAGTACCGATGGCCTTGAGCTGTTGTAGGTAGCGGTCCGACGATATCGACGTGTAGATGTTGAAATCGCTCGCTTGGCGGGAAAGATGCGATGTTCGAGAATGTGTGTCGTTGTATCTTGTTTTTTTGACAATGTATGCAGGTACGCGTCCAACGGCTGATGTCTGCATTCATTGATGGCCAGAAGTATTTTTGAGTGATAAGTTTGCGAGTCGTGCGCGTGCCAGGATGACTGATGTTGTGCACGTTGTCAAAAATTTCTTTCCTATGTTGCACGGGTATGTACGGGCGTACATAAGGAGTAGATGCTTCGCAGTATAATTCGATGTTGGTGTTAGATATCACTATTTTCTTGAGAATGATGTTATTTTGTGATAATAGTTGTTCGATGTTGGTGTCCTTTTCTTGCGCGCTGGCTATATCGCTGTAGTTTATTGTAGATGGGCATGTGATTGTTTCTATGCGACTGAGTGTGTCGGCGACAATGTTTTGTTTACCGCTCACGTGACGTATGTCTGTGGTAAATTCGCTGATAAACAAAAGTTGTCTCGTTCGTCTCGGGGTTTCTGTATTCGATTGCGTTTTTGTCATTACGAATGTTAGCGGCTTGTGATCCGTAAATATAATGAGGTGTTGTCCTTCGAATGTCTTGCGGAAATGTTTGACTGCCATGTAGATTGCGAGTAGCTCTCGGTCGTAAGTGGAATTTTTTTTTTGCGCGTCATTGAATTTTTTGGAATAATATCCAAGCGGCTGCCATGTTTCGTCTATATATTGTTGTAGTACGGCACCAGCTGAGTTGTCGGATGCGTCGCAGAACAAAGCAAGTGTAGCATGATGTGATGGATGAGCGAGTAGAGCTGCTTGTATGATGCTAGCTTTACATTGCTCGAACGCTGGAGTTGCTTCGTCTGTCCACGTGATTTGAGTTTTATCCCTCTTCTTGACGTTATGTAGGTATGCGTTCAATGGTGCTTGAAGGGATGCGGCGTTGGGTATGTGTTCGCGATAGAAGTTGATCATACCAAGAAATCTTCTTAACTCTTCGATTGTAGTCGGCTTGGGATAGTTGGTGATAGTTTGAATTTTATGTTCCGGTGGTTTGATGCCTTCTGATGATACGGTGTATCCTAGGAACTGAACTTCTAGTTGTCCTAGGTTGCATTTGGCGGGGTTGATAGTGATGCCATTATCTTCTAATCTCTTTAGTACGATATGAAGGTGTTTTCGGTGTTGAGCTTCGTTTTCTGATGCTACTAATAAATCGTCGATGAATGGGAAAACACAATCCAATCCTCGTAGTACTTCATGGATGTATCGTTGAAACGTTTGTCCCGCGTTTTTTAAGCCAGGGCACATACGTGGAAATTCGACTAATCCCATTGGTGTGATGATAGCTGTCTTTTCAATGTCTTCTTCTCTTACGCTCAGTTGTTGGTATGCTCGGTTGAGGTCTATTGTAGAGAAGATAGTTTTCCCAGCTAGGTGATGAGTAAAATCTTTGATGCGTGGAACGGGGTAACGGTCTGGTACGGTGATGGAGTTGAGTCGGCGATAATCACCACAAACTCTAATATCGCCATTCTTCTTGGGGACGATGTGTAGAGGTGATGACCATGGACTTTTACTAGGTCTGCATAATCCTTGTTCGATCATGTTTTCGAATTCTTTCTTGACTGTTTCGAAACGATGCGGTGGAATTGGTCGAGCGCGACAGTGTATGGGTGGTCCTCGAGTTTCGATGTAATGTTGCACGTTGATGTTTGAGTTTAGTTGCATCGATGTCAATCTTGTTACGCCGGGATATTGAGCTAGGATGTCGTGGTACGATTGCGACATGTCAATGCTACGTACGGTGGGCACATTCGATACTCGTACCGGGGCATTGACCTTTAGGCTCGTTACACCGTCGATTAGTTTTCGGTTATTCAAATCGACTGTGAGTTGATGGTGCTTGAGGAAATCGGCTCCGAGTATTGGTTTTGAAACGTCAGCTACGATGAATTTCCATTTGTAAGGGCGTCGTAGATTGAAATCGAGAGATAATGTTTTCTCGCCATACGTAGCTATTTTAGTGTTGTTCGCAGCGTATAGTTGAAATGGTAGCGGCGTTTCTACTCGACCCTTTGTTCTCGGTAGCACGGATATGTTAGCTCCAGTGTCGACTAAGAATGATAGTTTCGAGTTTCTGTCGGTGATGTATAGGCGGTGAGATATTTCTTGAACGCCGGTGTCCGCCTCTGCCAACGTTCTGTCTAGTTTTCCGTATTTTGTTTCTTGAATGAACAAGGCGATGTGCAGTGCCTAGCCTGGTCTTTGAAACGTCGGTGATAATAACAAAATGGTGATGGCGATGCTTCTCGAGTGCGTGATCTTGATGTGTTACGGTGACGAGATGGGTAGCGGCTGCGGCGATGGTTGTTGTTGTATGATGGTCTTGATTTGAGCTCGGCTATTTCAAGCGATAGTTTTCTTATTTCGCTGATGAGAAACTTTGTATCTACTTGCGGTGTGATTGACATTTTCTTCAGGTGTGTTTAGTTCGGGGTTACCACTTTGGAATATGCAGGTTAAAAGGAAACAACGGGTTCGAGACGCTAAACGGTAATGTTCTTTTTTCTAACAATAACAACTACTTATACAAATTCCTAAGATAACAAAATATAATAGTGGGCACTTTAAAACTTGCGAGTTTAACAACAAATCAGTGCGAAGCACATATTGCCCAATCGTTGCTCGACACGTTGAGGTTGTAGTTCGCTGAGCTCTCAACAGGGGCGCCACTATGGCGGTGGCGATTGCAGAGCGCTTGGGCTAAGGGCTCCGCGGTGCAGCTACAGGCTCCGCGGTCGGTTACTAAGATGATGAATGATGCAGCTACATTTTGTACGCTTTCACTCTAAAACGGCTGAACGGATTTGGATGAAATTTGGCACATGGGTGACCATGACCTGGAGAAGGACATAGGCTACTTTTCATTCTGGATCGCAGACGAAGTCGCGGGCAACAACGATATAACGCAATTAAATTAAACGCTGAACTGTCAAAATGGAAGCCATTGTTACTGTTAGTATGTTACATAATTGGGGTAATTGCGTAATCGCTGAGAAAAAACAGGCCAATATTCTCTTCCTTCTTATCTCGTGTCTCACTTCCAATATCTATGTTCTTCTCACGCTAAGAATCTGCGTTCTTCTAACAATCTTCTCCTAGTCTGTCCTTCTCATACTTCTGACTTTGTTCATTCTTCTTTACATATTCAGTATATTCTTCTTTGGAATGCGCTTCCTCTTAATATGAGGACGGCCACCAGCAGGCATGCATTTAAGCGGAAATTGCAGAGTTATTTTCAAAACCAATAGCGTAGAGTCATCTCAACACCTCTCTCTTGAATTTGTATATACATATATGTATATTTATTATAAGCATTATATTGTAGTCAATAGTATGTATGTGTATAGAACCTATTTATGTATTTGTGTACCTACTTTTAATTTTTTTTTATCATTGTTCCTTTTAACCAAAGAACCTGCCATAATCGCTTCACCACCCTTGGTTGACTGATTCTAATTATCCAAATTATTCTTGAATGATAATATTTGAATGCTTTATCCTGATATTTTAATAAAAGGAAAACAAACAAGTTATAAAAGCAAATCAGGTTCTAAAGGGCAACAGCAGGGTGACAGCTTTCAATAAATTACAACCCCTGGTTTTCCCTAATGACTGGAGAAAAAAAACTGTCTTTAAGATGAAGTTTGGGTCGATGGGATCAAAAAAAACTTAAGAACAAATAAAAAGTCTTAAAGGGCGTTAACACGAATGTCTCATGTCCTTCGAGTAATCAGATAATGGCGCCGATTCTGTTGTTCAAAAACTAAACTAAATTTAAGTTCAGTGCATCTTTTTTTTTCTATTTCATTAAGAAAAGGACAGATGATAAACTGTTCTTAGTCCTGTCAAATTAGACGTAATTTTAGTAGGCAAGTTTTTAATCACGTGTAAACTTGTAATGGAGTAGTGTCAAGCGCTGAGTAATTTGACAGGACTAAACTAAAATTTATATTCTATCCTTTTCTTAATGAAATAGAAAAAAAAAGATGCACTGAACTTGAATTTAGTTTAGTTTGTGAACAAGGGAATCGGCACCATTGTCGATTTATTTGATAAATTGTTAAAAATTTAGAGCAAAAATCTTGTAAATTTTAATTTTCACTTTATTCTTTTGACTAAGTATTGCCAACATGTTAAATTAAAATGATCGTTCGAAATGGTGACATGCGTCCAAAATGTCGAAAATAAATTTCTTTGATAACTGCTTAACCTTTTTGCTCCTTGACCGCACCTAACAAAGCACAAAACACAAAACAAAGCCGAAAATGTTACTATAGGTAGTTTTCATGGCACTTATTCAAACTTTAAATATTTGGAAAACATTCCAATCTCTACCATTGTTTGTTCATGTACACACAGCGACACATCGAGCTATACATTTCCAGTTTTAGCTGACCTCGCATTGTATAGGTTTTTCGTACAATCAGAAATGAGCTTATACTAGTTATGTATAGCTTGATGTGTAGCCGTGTGTACCATGCCCACTTACGAGTGAGTAGAAACATTAAGTAGGTCATTATCATCCTTTTCCCAATTATTTTTTGGGTCGGCTTCCAGTATGCAGCTGAAGCATGGAGTGACTGCCTGTCTGACCTCCACAACTCAGTTACTGGGTAACACTATACCCCTTTGTAAGACTGATTGTCAGACTTTCAGGCTTCTGACGACCCGGAATGACTGTCAAAGATCCACTAATGACAGCCGGGAACGACACCTTATTTTGCTTTCCGAGACACGGAGGTGTCTCGGTACGTAAAGCATAACTTGAACAAGCAAGCGTAGCTTTAATGTGGTCGATCAACCCGAGCGGCTGTTGTTACTTAGCCACGAACTATAGGTAGGTATACTTAAGAGGGGATAGGGCCTGCGAGGAATTTGAAAAATAGGTATTTGAAGAAACTATTTTCGTCGCCTTACCTCAAGTCTGCGCCCGTAGTGTGTGGTAGGGACAGCTGCAGCTCAGATCGTTATCACTATCACAAACATTTTGACGAGATCGACGTTTCGGGTTGCCCTTTTTAGGGTTCCGTAGCCGAATGGCAAAAACGAAACCCTTAGTGTCTAAACACACTATGCCGAAGTTACGCGACCGAAGTTCGGCAAGATTACGCCCGCAATGCTATTTCAATGCTATTTAACGCAACGTAATTTCGGCATAATGTGTCGTCAGTAATTCAAATAGCATTGCAGGCGTAATCATGCCGAACTTCGGTCGCGTAACTTCGGCATAGTGTGTTTAGACACTTATAGATTCGTCATGTCTGTCTGTCCGTCCGTATGTCACAGCCACTTTTCTCCGAAACTATAAGAACTATACTGTTGAAACTTGGTAAGTAGATGTATTCTGTGAACCGCATTAAGATTTTCACACAAAAATGGAAAAAAAAAATTTTAGGGTTCCCCATACTTTTAGAACCTCAAAAACTCAAAAAATTTTTTTTTCATCAAACCCATACTTGTGGGGTATCTATGGGTAGGTCTTCAAAAATGATATTGAGGTTTCTAATATCATTTTTTTCTAAACTGAATAGTTTGCGCGAGAGACACTTCCAAAGTGGTAAAATGTGTGTCCCCCCCTGTAACTTCTAAAATAAGAGAATATTAAAACTAAAAAAAATATATAATGATGTACATCACCATGTAAACTACCACCGAAAATTGGTTTGAACGAGATCTAGTAGGTAGTTTTTTTTTAACACGTCATAAATCGTAAACCGCAATTTACCATTCATTCAATCAACTCAAAAATAAAAAATAAACATTTCATTTCATAAACATAAACCTTATGCATAAACCCGGAAGTTACAGAACCCTCGGTGAGTCAATTATTTTTTACATTAACATTTTAAGAAAGAGTATGTTTAAGTTCCTAACATTTTTTTTATGTTAAAAACGTTTCTAATTTGTCTGGTAGTCCTCTAATCACGGCGGTCAAAAATAGGGCATTTTTTGTAATTTTTAGAGCGTCATTTTTTTCTTTACTAAAATTAGTTGCAGAAAAACAGAAACTGACAGGGACGTGTTTACAGCAGACCTTGATTTTATTACCGACTTCACAAAAAGGAGGAGGTACTATGTTCGGCTGTTTGTATGTTTTTTTTTTTTTTTTTTTTTTTTTGTATGTTTGTTCATCGATTACTCCGCCAATTGTCGACGGATTTTCAAAATTCTTTTTTTGTTCGAAAGTAGATAGTTCTGAGGTGGTCCCATTGTCACTAAGTTAGGATCTGATGATGGGATCTTAGAGAAATCGAGAGCAACCCTCAAATTTTATAGGCTCACTTATTGTTTTTCGCATATTTTATGAAGTATCTTGTGTATTGGCGTACGGTTGTCACCATCTCAGGTAGCTGGGCTGATGATGGAAGGTTCAACTCCTTAACAGTAAGAAGTTACTCGAACAGGCAAGGACTGTTTTAGTAAATTGTTTTGATGTTTGATAGGGCATTTGCCACATTTGGTCTCATGATCATCAAGTTATGACCTGATGCTGCAGTCAGGATAGTCTGCAGAGTACCTAACTCCTCGACAACTAACAGCAGATATATCGTGTTTAGGCTCATTGAAAAGGGCTCGATGTGTGGATAAACGTACTGTTAATGAGGAACACCGAAGTACATAGAGACCTGATGCTGAAGCCAGTCGAGCATCAGAAAAAGTACAAACCTTGAAATTACAGCACCGTAGTCGTGTTTGGGCTCATTTTAAATAGGACTAAATTTTAAGTTCAATGCAATGTTGACATAAGTTGGCCTGATGCTGCAGCCAGGATTATCAGCATCTAGTCTAAAAACTAATAAATACGTCTTACTTCTTCTGTATAATTATCCTAACAAAGGTTGCCGGTAGTGGCTAGATGAGAGAAGCGGAGGATCGCGAACGTTGGCGCAAACTTCGGGAGGTCTACGTCCAGCAGTGAACTGCAATTGGCTGATGATGATTTATAAAAGCCTCAATCGTTGCATTTCACGCAATGCCTTTTCGTCATGTGGTCTATTTAGCAATTTGGTAGGTTCCAAGTCGCATAATACAATGTCGTACAGCGTCTTTACACGACTAAGCGTAACATAAACTTGGCCCTTAGCAAAATTTTTCTTGCCTTGTTTTTATTATTAAAGTAACTTGAGCATTTGCTCTCGGAAATTATGATTTGGTAAAGTGGAACTGATGATGAAGACCACAAATGGCACTACTCAATGACAAATATTTCACGGGTTGCGATTCGATTACTTTAATATGGCTACTAAGCAATTTATGCTCATTACAATGCGTATGGTGAAGTGGAGCTGATGGTGACTTCTCAATCAGCTCCAGTTCTCCTGGTTCTTACTAGGAGAACTCCTCAACAATTAACGTCCATGCATCGGGAAAAGCATATTTTGTAAAAGGTGATAAGCAGTTGACATTAGGCTATTATAACTTAGATAAATTACAAACTGACCCGCTAAAAAGTGAAAAATAAAAACTTTTTTACAAAAAAAACAACCGACTTCCAAAAACACTATAAATAAAGAGAAAAATAACTTTAATTTCGGAAGTCGGTGGCAAAAACTAAAATACAAATCCAAAGACACCGACTTCCGAAATTAAAGTTATTTTTCTCTTTATTTATAGTGTTTTTAGAAGTCGGTTGTTTTTTTTGTAAAAAAGTTTTTATGAAAAAAGAAAATATTGCTCTAGAGCAGTCATGTCAAAGATACGGCCCGCGGGCCGAATCCGGCCCTCGGGCCATTTCGATACGGCCCGCGATCACAATATATCACAGATAAAAATGAATCTTTTTTTTAAAATAATTTAGACTGCACTCAATGCCTCTACGCAGATTTAAAAATACGCGCGCTTTACTTAAAAGTAATTTCAAGAGTAGCGCCTGACAAGACGAGTGAGAGAGTGTTAGTTATGCTTTTCTCTCTCTCTCTCGTGCGCGCGCGAAGTCGTCTTCTATTTCGTCCGTGCAGCTAACGCATACTGCGCCCCTCCCTAACCCTCTTTCTTACTTTTGGTACGATTTGTAACAACTAAATCGTCGAGCCGATAGACGTCCATTGCTGGACATAGGCCTCCCCCAATTTTGGGAGGGTTTGCCATAATCGCCACGCTTGGCAGGCGGATTGGCGATCGCAGTATGATATGATGGTGGAATACGTAGAGAACGCTGCTGCCCATTCTCCGGTACGATCCTTAGTCGCCTTTTACGACACCCACGGGAAGTAAGGGGTGGTGCTATTCTTTAAGTCCGACACCACACAGACAACAACATCAACAACTAAATACAAGGTGTTATTGAATTAACCCAAAACTTCTTAAGAGGTCATTGTACTCATCATTATGAACAACTTTTACTATGGGGCCAAACCTGAAATCGCGAAAAAAAAAATCAGCTGTTCCCTACATTTTGACGAGTTATGCGAACATAAATGTAGGGAACAGCTGATTTTTTTTTTGCGATTTTAGGTTTGTTCCCATAGTAAAAGTTGTTCATAATGATGAGTACAATGACCTCTTAAGAGGTTTTGGGTTAATTCAATAACACCCTGTATAACTAAATAAATAAAGATGTTAAAATAATTTAGTATGTTTTAGTATTTTAATTTGCACCTGGCCCGCCTACACATTCTAAATCTAATGTATGGCCCTCTGCAAAATTGAGTTTGACACCCCTGCTCTAGAGGCATTATTCAGGAAGAAAAAGGGGAATACATTTTTATGGAGAATCGCACGTCCTCTTAATTCATTAGGTCCATTGCTTAGGCATTTAGGCAGACACTAGAACCACTTGAGATTACGGAGCAACCTATGATGTCGTGGCGAGACTTCGGGCGGACTTGAAGCCTGATATGCTGTTGGAATCCTGCATGAATTACATACAATTCGAGAAGGTTTTTGGTTTTGACAAAGGTCGATATGGTGTATAGGTTTATTACTTGAGGAAAGCCAAACTCCAGCAGGGAAATTCATTTGGCAGAGATGATGATGACGACCTATTTTGGCATTTCTCTTATCCTGAGTTAAGCCGAAGATTTTTTCGAGGAATAAATAAATAAATAAAGAAAATAAGTTTGTTTGACCCAGGTTAAAAACAAATAAAAACAGACAAAGGCTTAATAAAATAGTAGATATTGTTTGCCTGACGGCTGCGTCTCAGCATATAAATGTCAGACAAATGCTGGTTTTCAACTAGACCCTATAGTTACGAGGACGTCTTAAGGATGTAAATCTTTACTCTGTTATCTCACTTTAATTATTTTTTTTTTCTTGTATTCTGTTTTTTTTTTTCTTTTTATTTCTCTTCTTTAGAGGGGGGGACGCCCTACTGGAACAAAAATTTGCACTTTAAAGTTTAATATTTCGTAAATGGAGCATTAAATTTAAAAATAATTTTAGCAACCCCCAAGTCATT
This sequence comes from Mesoligia furuncula, assembly GCA_916614155.1. Lineage (NCBI taxonomy): Eukaryota > Metazoa > Arthropoda > Insecta > Lepidoptera > Noctuidae > Mesoligia > Mesoligia furuncula. The sequence goes on from OU744806.1 coordinate 24,330,504, forward strand.
TCAGAAGACCTATTCAACGATACCCCACACGATGGGGTATACGACGAAAAAAATATTCATCCCCACGTCACATGTAGGGGAGCTACCCTAAAAAAAAATATTTTTCAAATTTTTATTTTACCACTTTTTTCGGCGTGATTGATATACATATTGGTACCAAATTTCAGCTTTCTAGTGCTAACGGTCACAGAGATTAAGCGAGGACGGACAGACAGACAGACGGACGGACAGACAGACATGGCGAAACTATAAGGGTTCCTAGTTGACTACGGAACCCTAAAAACGATTAGTTATTCGTTTCAAAATAATTATAGATAATAATATAGTGGTGTTTAAGGAAAAAAAAAATTAAGGTTGCACAAGAAATAAAGGACTGTCGTCAATAAATAAATAAATTCATAAATATTATCATTAAATCACGTTTATGTACCGATACCTAAATATACACTTTAAAGTAGTAAGTTCAACTTGGATCAACAAACATTGCATGTCCATGAACTTGTGGGGTTGAATCACCTCGGTTGGCGACACTGACCGATGAAACGCATACCTACTAAAATAAAATAAACTGACATGTTTTTTATTCAAGTTACGAGCGGGCAAGACTACCATCTGTATAGCCGGTTCTCTCTATTTATCGAGAATTCAGACTCAGACTAAACACTTATGACCTAAAGCGTGATCACTGTCGGACTGCATAGAAAAGAAAGAGAAGCGCGATGACACAACGCTGGTAATTTATTACAAAATATGAAGCAATTATTTAATTACAAAAAATGTATTGTTTGGACTAAAAAATTAAAACACTAGTGTTTTAGTATGTTGCTTGTAGAATAATCTGACAAAAAATCAGAATGATTGTATGTTTTTATTGTAAAAATAAAGTTTTTAGAGGTATCTTCATGATTTTTTTTCTATCGTATCAAATTAGTTGTATTATGTTTTCAACACACTATCTACATTATTATATATTTTTCTGATTTTGTTTACTGTAGTCGATCATATACTTTTATTGTTTCCAAAACTTGTAATTTTTACGTTTAGGTCCTGTAAGCCCGTTAACGGAGTGTTAAGATATCACTATTAAACAATATTATAGGTAAAGAGAAAATATTTGATTTTTTGTACGTCTGTTGTTACGCTTTCACGCTAAAACGGCCGAACGGACTTAGAGAAAAATTTGGCAAATAACCTGGGGAAGAAGAAGGACATAGGGCAAATTTTTATCCTGGATCGCAAACGAAATCACGGGAAACAGCTAGTCTATATATGTATACAGGGTTATTGGTAAAACATTAACAACCTCTTAAGGTCATTGGTCATTGTACTCATCATTATGAACAACTTTTACTATGGGACCAAACCTGAAATCGCGAAAAAAAATCAGCTGTTTCCTACATTTACGTTTTCCTACGTTACGTTATCCTACGTTTTTGTTCATAATGATGAGTATAATGACCTCTTAAGAGGTTGTTAATGGTTTACCAATAACCCTGTATAAAACTAGCTTCCGCCCGCGGCTTTTTTTTGCGGATGGGAAATCATCAAATGGGATCCCGCTCTGGGTGGAGCGGAAGGGAGTGGCAGACTCTTACTGACTAAAACCGACCCGTGTTCCTTCCTTAGCCCTTTATGTTCCGAGCCAGTGGTAACCCTTTCGGACTATCCCGCTGATTGAACAAGAACTTCTCAACATCTTTAAAGATTGTCATTTGTATTTCCAGTGCCTGGTCCACATGGATGTGGAATTAACTTAACTTTACTACAATTATATATAGTACTAGCTTCCGCCCGCGGCTTCGCCCGCGAGGTATGTCGATAAAACTATCATATGTCCTTCCCCGGGATGCAATCTATCTCTCTGCCAAATTTTACTGAAATCCGTTCAGTGGTTTAAGCGTGAAAAGGTAACACACAGACGGACAGACAGAGTTACTTTCGAATTTGTATGGATTCAAAGTCCTGACGTACCATACTTCCCGTGGGTGTCGTAAAAGGCGACTAAGGGGCGTACCGGAGAATGGGCAGCAGCGTTCTCTATGCATTCCACCACCATACCATACTGCAATCGCCAACCCGCCTGCCAAGCGTGGCGATTATGGCAACCCCCCCCCCCCTTTTGGGGGAGGCCTGTGTCTAGCAGTGGACGTCTTTCGGCTGAAATGATGATGAAAGTCCTGACGAGGGTGTGCGTTGATATCTCAGTCAGGTCTTTAAATTTTATATAGGTACAGGTTGGAATTTTCGAAGCGTACCTACCTAGAGGGAAAGTACTCTAAATACTGAAGACAGCAAATTTTACTCAAAGGAAACATTCTTTTATTTTTAAAAAGAAACAAAACTGCATTTAAAGTTTTTTGAAAACGCTTGCCACACCCGGGAATCGAACCGACTAAAATCGGAAAAAATAGCATTCTGTACTTTTTTAACATTAATCGATAGGTCTAAAGGATCAAATCTCTCTAGCAAACATAGTAAATTAAATTAAACAAAAACCATGAAATCTAAACTTATTTTATTCGAACGAAAAAAACGAATAAATTAATTAATTATATTATGATTATTATTGGCCCTACCGATTGGTGCCATAAAAGTACAGGATGCTATTTTTTCGGATTTTAGTCGGTTCGATTCCCGGGTGTGGCAAGCGTATTTTCAAAAATCTTTAAATGCAGTTTTGTTTCTTTTTAAAAATAAAGGAATGTTTCCTTTGGGTAAAATCTGCTGTATTCAGAATTTAGAGTACTTTCCCTCCAGGTAAACTTCGAAAATTCCAACCTGTATATAGACACATTGCCTCGTTGGTCTTATGCCTCGGCCACGAAAATTACGCCACGCTTGAGGCGTCAATCCGCTACAAGCGTTTTTTCTAAGCGTCAGAAGCAGGGCCACGAACTTCAAATATTCGCCTGTAGCGTGTACGCCGGTGGGAGTCAGCCGGTGGGAATCAGTTCAGTACAGAAAAAGGTAACATGCTCTGTGAGTACAGAGTAAGCACGCGTCAACATTACACGTGAAAATGTCGCTGTCAAAAATACCTATAATAATATTGTTAATAAATCTTAAAAAAGAATTATAATTTCTTCCCACAATTTTTTTACAACACTCCTAAACTTATGTTGCGGATGTGAACTCATCCATAACGCAGGTCGATTTTGGATTGCAGTGATAAATTCTTCAATATTCATATAGGATTAGTTACTATTTATAAACGCGACAAAAACAAAACAATTTGTTTTAGACGCAGACGCGCGGAGCGACCGCTTCTATCGGAGCGCGTGAAGCGTCGGTTTCGTGTACACTGTGACGTTCTCATACAATTGTTTTCGACGCTCTTAAAAAACGCGCGTCGGATCATCCAACGCTCGTGCAAATTCGCTCGTAGCAAATTTCGCTGCTGCTTGCAGCGCTACTTTGTGGCCTTGTCCATAATAGACAATACATTTGTTTTTGACGCTCGACGCTGATGCTTGCAGCGCAAGGCGAATTCGCTTGCAGCGTCGCATTCCGTGGCCCTCGGGTTAGTGGTCGCAAGTGCTACTGCTGCATGAGTTCGATTCCCGGCACAAACTAGGTATGCCATGCCATAGTTAGCTTATCATGAGGTATCATCTGCCTAGACTTTTCCCAATTACATTGGGGTCATCGTCCAGTATAACCGGTTACCGGATGCAGCTGAAAACCAGTATTTTACATGGAGCGACTGCCTATCTGACCTCCACAACCCAGTGACTTGGTAATACGATACCCATTGGTAAGACTGGTCGTAAGACTTTCGAACTTCTGACGACCCGTAACGAACGACTGTCAAAGATCCGCGAATGACAAACGGGACCAACGGCTTAACATGTTTTCTGAGGCACGGTATGTAAAGATGGTCACCCATCCACTGACCAACCGCGGAAAGCGTAGCTTAACCTAATCGATCGACCTATGCGGCTGTTATTATTTAGTCACGGGCCCCTAAGAGGTGCTATTAGGTATGTTCATAAATAATAACCTGAGAGTAATTTATTCTTATTACGCCATTGTACACAATACATGGAATATTACCTACAATAATAATTATGATAGTCAATCTTCACTTACGTCAATTACCTATAACAATGTACCTACGTAGGTACGTAGATGTCGTAGTATAGAACTAAAAGAGTCAGTAAAAGTGGTCTAGGTACAAACCTAACATGGTCTGAAAATACTGAAGCCGCCTTCGCCGTGGTCTACCTTGACTGCGATGTCCTCCCAGTCCTCCGTCAGGCTGCCAGTGACTCTTCGAGCGCATTCGTGCGTTGGGTATTTTTTGAGATGGGAAAAAGCCATTGAACTCGCGCCACTGTTACCGTAAGCGACACCGCGCGTGTTTTGTTTATAAGACGATTAAAAAAATACCCGCTTCGGAAGTGTTTGGCTGTCCTCGGGGTGTACTCGGTTTTAATGTATATCCCATATGTCAGTGAGTGATGAGTGATGGCAAAGTATTCCGTTTGTGTTTTGTTTTGACAACGGAACTCCCGGAGTGCCACTGTTTTTTTTTTAAACGTCTGATATAACTTACAGAATTAACAGCGAACACATGTTTCTCCTTCGTCACGGGGTGGACTTGCGACACAGACACGACGCAGGCACCACAGCCCCCCTCGTGGCACATCGCCTTTGTGCCATGCAGCTGGAGGTAGTTGCGCAGGTAGTCGTTCAGGGAAGTCTGCGGACTGACCTCTGCTCCCGCTGGAAATAAGAATCATTTTTAATTTTTTTTTTGTCTCTGCATCACCCTAAGGTTGACTGGTAGAAAATGCCTCATGCATTAAGGTAGGTGTTTTTTACTTGTGCATATTATAATCAGCCTATAATGTTCCCACTACTGGGACAGAGGCCTCAATCCACCACGGGCCGTAATCCACGACGCGGACCCAATGCGGGTTGGTAGATGTCACATGTCTTCAAATTTTTGGTTCTAGTAAGTATCCTTCACCATATTTGAGAGCAGTTTTACTTGTGCATAAAGTTTTAATAAATAAATAAGAAAAAAAAATGATTAGTTTGAGGACCTCATTGGACCACTTTAACTATGGGATCTTCGTAATAGCGAAAAAAAACCAGCTGTTAAATACATCGTGTTCACAATTCACATTATCTACAGACGCCAACAAATCAAGCTTCCCGAAACTGTCAAATTTTCCCAATCAATCTTGAACCTTATGCTGTAGCGATAAAGTTGAAAATCTATTAAAGAAATTTGACAGATTGTAGTAACTTGATGTATTGAACAGTTGATTTTTCGGGTCCGTGGCTTAGGCCCCCAGTGGTCGACGCACCTGTTGCCGGCGCCCCCGATACGATTAATTTAATATCTTTTTTTTTTGTACTTATTCACTTAGTACAGTAAATGAGAAAAGTGTTTCACCCTATTAATAAAGTATTTTTCCTTGCTAAACAAAAGTTATCTATCAAATAGCAGAGAGAATAGATCGCCACTTAACCTTATCCTTACACACCTTTTTCCCCATTAGAAGCATATTTATTATGTACAAACATCCAAAAAATCAAAAAGACTTCAAAACATCCCTCTATATATGTATATACCGCATTTCTATGTTATAAATATTATTACGATTTAATGTTATGCATATACTTACAATCTATATTAAGTACATTTAATATTTTTGTAAAACAATTTTTGTGCCTGACAGTACATTTGATCAAAAATTACTTTGAATTAAATTAATCGAATCGGGGGCGTCGGCCACAGGTGCGTCGACCACTGGGGGCCTAAGCCACGGACCCGATTTTTCAACTTCCAATAAACAAAAACTAAGTTTAAGTTTGTGTACATTAGGGGTGGATGGTAGATCTACCAATCGAGTGTGATCAACCAGGGAGAGATCCCAAAACCCCCACTTATTATTATTATTACCCTGTGATGACTGCAGGCCAAAGGCCCTCCCTACTCTCTTTCCACTTCTATCTGTTCAAAGCCGCTAAGAACCAGTTCTTGTTGAAGGAGTCCAGCTCATCCCGCCATCTCCTTTGGGCCTGTCGCGATGTCTCTTGCCATTAATATCTTGGCATTAAAATCCCCACTTAACATAACACAAAACACCTTAATAAGGATGTAGTCAGTTAAATTGCTTGAGTATGTTATAGATTTTATTGTAGTCGATGGTTTATTGGCGTGGCTAGCTAACATATGGCAAATAATTTAATTTAATGTTCTGTAGTTTGCATATCTAGTATTGTATACAATCAAGTATTTTCTAACTGAACAAACAGCTGTGCTGCTGGGGAATTTGTTACGCCACTTCTTCTCCCCAGCGAGCACTAGGAAGTGGTGAAAGGCAGGCGTTTTGGGGGACTGTCTTTTGTAATTTTGACGTTCGAAAAGTGCTGATTCTCAGCCTAGTTTGAATAAATAACTTGATTTTGATTCTGAATCCCACGTGATGGATAGGGCGAGTCTATTGCCGTAAAACGGACCTAACCTAACTGAAAAAATTTTAGAGGAAAAACCCAATAACTGCGCTTTGGCCAACCTGGCAATCGAATCTAGAACCGGCTATGACCACTAGTCTTTAAGACTAGCGGTCCGCTCCAGCGTCGCACGGGTGCAATTTTTTTTCGAATTTCTGAAATTTTCTTTCATACACCTACCTTGTCCTGGCAATACCGAACACAACAAAAAAGAATTATCCAATTTGGTGCAGTCATTCGGAAGTTATGCGCGTACAGACATTTCGGCGACTTTGTTTTATACTACGTAAGGATAAGGATACTTGTTCTAGAACACTTGCATGCAGAGTAAGGAAACTGTAGTGGCAGTGGGCTGGCCATTTTTGTCGAAGGACCGATGGCCGGTTGAGCCGACGAGTCCTGGAGTGGAGATCGCGTATCGGCAAGCGTAGTGTGGGACGCCCCCCAGCTAGATGGACGGACGACCTAAAGAAGGTGGCTGGGGTAGACTGGATGCGGAAGGCGGAGGACAGGGTGTTGTGACGGGTCCGTAACTTAGGCCCCCAGTGGTCGACGCACCTGTGGCCGACGCCCCCGATTCGATTAATTTAATTCAAAGTAATTTTTCAAACAAATGTACTGTTAGGCCCAAAAATTGTTTTACAAAAATATTAAATGTACTTAATATTGATTGTTGGCGACCTATTCTCTCTGCTATTTGATAGATAACTTTTGTTAGCAAGGAAAAATACTTTATTAATAGGGTGAAACACTTTTCTCATTTACACGTGAAAAAGCACAAAAAAAAAGATATTAAATTAATCGTATCGGGGGCGTCGGCCACAGGTGCGTCGACCACTGGGGGCCTAAGCTACGGACCCGTTGTGACGCGGCCTGAGAGAGGCCTATTTATTTATTTATTTAATACTTCAAGCACATAAATGTACAGAGGCGGACTTAATGCCATACGCATTTTGTACCAGTCAACCTTTGGGTGATGCAGAGACAAACAGTGGTAGGTGCAATCATGAACATTGAGGAATAAATATTTAAATATCTATGCCTATCTCCGGCAGTTCTTCTCCAAATATATCTATGTTTTGGAATGGATAACACTAGCTTTAACTTTCTGACTAACTGACCGACTTTTTGACAGCTCAAAAGTGCCTGTAAATGGTTTAATAGTAATAAAATGCTTTGAGTTTATTATGGACTGCGACGGGCTGAGTTGATTCTAGAATACTTTATTTATAATCATTGCTTCGAAAGCTACTGGCCCTTCACAAAGTAAGATATTACAATAACCTCCATCTGTAAAAACCCTGGTCGACATACAATTATGTAAGTAGCGTAAAAAATGCCCTTAATAACAAATGAAAGTTGCTCTCGTTGTGCAAAATACTTGACAGCGCACTAGGTTTAAATGCTTTAGCACCATTTATTGGCTCTGTCATAATATTATTTACTAGCTTCTGGCCGCGACTTCGTCTTAGGCATGTCGATTTGAAATCGATTATTTAGAGTAATATAATCGATTTTTCAGATCGATTTTGAACCCTACATCGATTCAATGAATCGATTCACAAACCTCCCGAATCGGGCGAGACTAGAAATTTAAACTGCCACATTAGTTTAGTGGTCGCAAGCACTACCTATCTAGCAAGCACTAACTATCCTGGGTTCGATGCCCACCTCTACCTATTCTTTCGAAGGAATATAGGCGTGATATTACGTTTATTAATTTAATAATACTTCTATCCAATTACTTGTATTTACGGTAAATGGTCATCTATAATATCCTATAGGTATCTATATTAGGTAATGAGAGGTTTTTCTTTTGAGTATTAAAAAAAAACATAGTTTCCAAGAACCCTGAAGATGGCGTTGAACTGACTACGTTACTAGGTGCCAAAGTCAAAACGCTTGGAAAAAAAACATTGCGTCACGTCATATAAGCTCGTTGAGTGATAGTTTCGTTTGCTTTAGTTTTACGATCTAAAAATTACATCCAAGTGAATTAGGTAATAAAAAAATTATGTGACGTTCCGTTCCTTGCAGTAACTTACCAAGTTCAGCGCCATCTATCCAGCGACTAGGGAAGCGTTAAAAAAAAAAGAAATAGAAAATCCCTCATTAGGCATGTTTGAAATTGGCGCGATTAATCGAGAATCGATTCTAGTATGTTCAATTTGAATCGAATTGGAGATCGATATTTTTTAAAGTGAATCAACATGCCTACTTCGTCAGCGTAAAATTTCTTGTTCCCTCGACCCATCCCGTCGCATCGCATCGCCTTCCCTCGCTATTACATCATTTTCGCTCAGCATTCGAATCTTTCTGGCTTTTTTTATTTATGCTCGGCTCATAAGGGTCTTAGCGTGATATTAAGTAGCCGGTAGCCTTCCTAAAGACAATTTTTTTTCAACACACAATTCAACACAACACACCATTCACAAATCAACAACAATTCACAACAACAACACAACAACAACGACAATTCTTTTTCTTTTTTTTTTTCGACAAGATTTTTTCGCAATCCGACTGGTAGTTCCAGAGCATTAGCACGTTCAAAGAAACAAAAAAACTTCAGCTTTTTTATTAGTACTTATCGATAAATTGACTTTACAATAAAACCGATGGACTACTGTTAGACTACTATCTACGCAGCCCTACCTTTACCAGTACAGGCTGGTTATAATGGCTGTGGCTGGTTCCGTCGCTTCAAGTACCTCAGGGGTCCAGGTCTGCTATTTTTATAAATTCGTCATTCCAACACGATCCCACCACCATCGCATTGTCATTTTGCTAAAAGTTCGTAATCTGCTAAATTCATAATGGTTGATCATTGGTCGGTCAATGGCAAAGAAATTATACGTTAGGTACTCGTAACGAATTAAAAGCAATGACTGCAGAATGACGTTCTAATGGTAGGTCACTGATCAAAGGAACTGTCAACATTTTAGCAGATTACCGCCTAAGTCAGTAATTCATTTTTCATTAAGTACGACATTAGCATTCTATGGCATTTCTTTCAATGGAGTGTCAGTGGTTGACCATTGGAAAGTCATAATGACGCCATTAGTAGATTACCAAACTTGTCAAAATCAACAATTATGAAATCAATGATAGACCATTCTGACACTATTGTAATAGCAGACTTGAGGCCCAGAACTGCTCTAGAGTTAGCTAGTGAAGTACCTACTGTTTTATAATAAGAATATGTATGTTTAGGTTAAGGTACAGTGTAAACTCTTTATAACGTTATCCTTTATAACAATAAACTCCCTGTAATGTTGAAGTGAGCCCAACTTGGTTGGTTTGCGTTAAAACCCACATATTGAAACACTCTTTATAGCGATACGCCATTCTCTATTACGAAGAAATGTGTTCATATTTTTAGACAGTAAATATTTATTATCGGTATTATTGTTTATGCTATGTTATCAGGTAACAAAAGACTTTGAAGCTCCGAAACATCCGAGGTCGGTCTAGCTTTTGTTATCCTTAATTGCCTTGAACACGAGCAGTATGACGCATTGTTTTCTCGGAAGTGATGGTCTTCGACCCGACCAAGCATACTGGGGTACCTATCGTATTATCAGTCGTAAACCTACTTTGAAACTGTTAACATGGCCAGTAAACGGAAAGCGATTAGTGTTGACGAAAAAGTTTGTGTGATACGTGCTATTGAAAAGGGATAAAAGAAAAGTGACGTTGGAAAGCGTTTTGAACTAAGTCAATCCACTGTTGCTACCATTTGGAAAAACCAAAAAACAATTCTACAGGCGGCGCTGGAAGGAAACTCTTCTAAAAAATTAAGAAAGCTAAAATTCGAAGACTTAGATCAGGCAATGTTGTCGTGGTTTAACAATCAGCGCCGGAATAATGTACCCATCTCGGGGCCAATTGTAAAAGCTAAGGCTGAAAAGTTTGCCAACCAACTTGGCATAATTGACTTTAAAGCATCTGAAGGTTGGCTCGGAAAATTTAAGCACCGTCACCAAATTACGTAAGGTAAAATGAACGGAGAGGTGCGGGATGTCGATATGAATGTGACTAACAAAAAAAGTCAGGAACCACCCGATAATCAAGATGAAAAAGATGATCAAGTGGACAAAGCCGAATCACCACCAACAATTCAACAAGCCCTAGATGCCGCTAAGTTGGTAGAAAAATTCTTGTTGTTTAATCAAGACGATTCCACCACATATCTAGATATGAAAAGAATACATAAAATAATACAAAACAAGTACTGGCATAGCAAAAAACGTCAGACAAAGTTATCAGACTATATGTGTAAACAATAATTTATTAGCATTTATTATCTAAGACATACATATTAAAAATTCTTGTTAATTTGGTTGTTTTTTTGTTCACTCCATATAACGATAACTCTCTATAACGACAAAAAATGCTCAGTCCCTTGAGTTTCGTTATAAAGAGTTTACACTGTATTTATGTATGGGCCTGCGTCGCTTGAAAAAAGAAAATTAATAAATAAAATAATTACCGGCGTGTTCCATTCGAACGTTCAAGCAAGTGTCAAATATTCTAATAAGGTATTTTTGTTTAGTAGGGATAAAGTGCTAGAAATAACATGATAATGTAAAGTCGTAAATATATTTTATCCAAGTCAAAGCTTTTTAATTATATTGTGAAGCTCCCATCTGGACCTCCACACTACCTACTCGTGTAGGAATTTCACTATTGTGTTATCATAATATCGTTGAGTCGTTACTGGTACAGTACAGTCCGTTCACAGTCAGGGCCGTCTTTACCCGGGGATGCAAGGGGTGCGTGGCACCCAAGCGCAGGGTCTTAAGGGGCGCAAGCTGATCAGGTCATCACTGATCACTCATTATAACCGCAACGCTCCGGCGCCTTAACCGCATGTCACCGCCTCGAAAAAATACCTTGGAAAAAATTGGTGGAAATCATCCTTTGAAAATGGAACACAAAAATTAAGTTTAATTTCTTTCTGTTGGCAAGGGGGCGCACTGATTTTCGCACCCGGCGCCCAATATAAGGTTAAGACGGCCCTGTTCACAGTCATTTTACCTCTGACAGCAGCAACCTAGCAGTAACCCTATAACAACGAGAATAAAGAGCATAATGATTTAGACAGACTTGTCAGTGGCAGCAACTCAACAGCAACCTTATTTGAATGAGAATAAAGATCACTGTGATTTGGACAGTTATGCTAAATCTGAGGTAAAATAATTGTGAACGGACTGTAGTCAGAAGCCCAAAAAAAGTCTGACAACTAGAGTTGCCACAGTGTAAATGTGAAATATAATATGTATGTGCATATAATATACAGGGTTATTGGTAAAACATTAACAACCTCTTAAGAGGTCATTGTACTCATCATTATGAACAACTTTTTACTACTATGGGACCAAACCTGAAATAGCGAAAAAAAATCCGCTGGTCCCTACATTTTGGCGAGTTATACGAACATAAATGTAGGAAACAGCAGAATTTTTTTTCGCGATTTCAAAAATGATTGATTGATTTTTTTTTCGATTTCTGTATATTATACTATTCTTCATATTTATACTGTTGTCTCACCAAGTGGTAACTTGTTACCCAGTAACTGTGTTGTGGACGCCAGCTGTGCTATTCTGTAAAAATCTCACCGTGAAAACTTAAGTGAAGTGAGCGTGGAGTGAGCTGTCAATAGTGTCAATTCCTAGCAAAAACTAACTCACTTCACCTAAGTTTTCACGGTGAGATTTTGACGCAATCGACCGGCAGGTATTCAGCTGTATCCGGTTAGATTGGAAGCCGACTCCATTCATCATCATCATCATCATTTCAGCCGAAAGACGTCCACTGCTGGACATAGGTCTCCCCCAAAAGGGAGGGGGGGGGTTGGTTGCCATAATCGCCACGCTTGGCGGGTTGGCGATCGCAGTATGGTATGGTGGTGGAATGCATAGAGAACGATGCTGCCCATTCTCAAGTACGCCCCTTAGTCGCCTTTTACGACACTCCATTATAGTTGTGGAAAGGCTAGGCTGATTGACTGAGTAGGTATAGAAGCTTTTCTCTTTTGAGCCTTCTTTTAAAAACCTTATTATGGGGCTTACATGACCGCGCTTTACGCGGTCACTGTCGGACTGCATAAAAAAGAAAGAGAAGCGCGATGACACAACGCTGGTATTTTATCGCAAAATAATTATGAAGCAATTATTTATTTACAAAAAATCTATTGTTTGGACTAAACAACTAAAACACTAGTGTTTTAGTATGAATAATCTGACAAAAAATCATAATGATTGTATGTATATTAGTAAAGTTTTTATTGTAAAAATAAAGTTTTTAGAGGTATCTTCATGATTTTTATCTATCGTATTAAATTAGTTGTATTATGATTTCAACACACTATTCACCTAGCATGTATCCTGAAGAATATCATATGTTTTTCTGATTTGGTTTACTGTAGTCAGTAGTCGATCATGTACTTTTATTGTTTCTAAAACTTGTGTTTTTCGCGTTTAGGTCCTGTAAACTCCTTAAGTAATCATGGCATACCCACCCACGCCCATTGCCCATAGCTAAAACATAAGTCTCGTTACTATAATTGTGCTAGAAATACATACATAGAGTAACCTTACCTTACCTTACCGTGTATATTATACATAGAGTAACCTTTTCTAGCCCATTTCTAATTAAGAATTTTTAATTATGGCACCATCACGAAATCAATTTATTAAAAATATTTTTTGCAGTGTTCATACACTGCAATCTTATGATTAAAATATTTTATAAATAATTAAAGATTAGGCAATAAGTAGATTATTTCTAAGTAAAAAACGATAAAATATTTTTTTAATTAAATCAATTTTCTTCATCACTTGATAAATACCTACGTAGGTGGCAAGTTTACGACCTAGTTCAAACGAAGTAGGTAATAAAAAAAACAATTACTCACCTCGCGTACTTTTATCCCAGACATAATTAAAATCGGTTTATAGAATTTTATAGCACTCTGTGACCCAAACCCGCACTTAGATCAAGCTTTTATGGAAGTAGTCCATTTTTAAACAGAAAAGCGTGGCTAAAGTGCGCGTTTAGGTTACAAATGTGCTATAAAGGGAGCTAATTTCATGCCGTGCAATAATGGGCTACAATTATCGGCATGGATCTTGAGCGCTGACCTTCACCTGCGCAAAAGTTAGTTATTGGGTCCCTTTGGTGGGATGAAGTAAGGTGCGGGAGCGGGGTATATATATTGTCGTGCAGTGACTATGATAATAATAATATTATAATTATATAATTATTATGTTTTATTTTGCCATAAGTATACGATGCGCAAAGCGATCCCCACTCTACCGCCGAGCGCTCAAGATCCGTGCCGGTAACTATATCGTAATGTACAATCTTCTCATTTAGAACACAAACAGTTCAATTACATAGTTATGAGATAAATAAATACACTACTAATAATATAAGTACCACTAGATAATCAACATGTCAACGTCAACGACCGATAACGCTGCTTTCCATTTATCAGTTAGGTAGCGAGATTATTATTATCACGAGTGTGTATTAATAGTAGATTGTACAACTAGTGCATAAAAGAAGACATTTTACCCCGAGACGTTTTGTGGATAGTTAAGTCGTGGGGTAAAATGGCTTGTTTATGGACGAGTTATACACACTGCTTTTCACTTCGATTGCGAAAAAATGAAACAGGCATAAAGTATGTCGGAAATACGTCATTCATTTGACTATTCGGAACGTCAGCGCCATCTGGTGGCGCTGGACAGAGTCTAGCCCGAGTCCGTGGAGGGGTCGAGGAGAGCGAGCTTCGATGTGGAGCGGCGGACTTACTTTACTCTTTGGGCGGACTTCACTATTGGACATCGGACGGATAACATGTGCTCAGAAACTGTCGCGCGTTCCGTATCGTTGAGTGTGTACCTAAAGTGTGTGATTTGCTAGTGTAATTAAACTGTTCGTGAAATTATAATCTGATTAGAACTGCAAACTGTTTTTCTATTGCGCAATAACCAGCACTATCCATATGCCATAGTACGCCCACACTATTTAAAATATGCCTGATGATAACGAGACGCACCATACCTTCTCCGACAAGTATACATATATAACAGTTTTTTCAACACACTTGCTCGTAAAGTGGCTCTTATTGAACCGCTTTTAGGTCCATAATGCAGTGTATTAAAAACGCGTGCTTTTTTTTTACTTTAATCCACAAGTGCTTTATTTCCACAGATAACTACCTACTTATTTACTAGTCGGAGATGCGCGCTTTTTTAATCTCATCAATTCACTTTTTTTTAAATAGTCTGTATTGTCCTTGGTCCCAAAATTAACTATTTGTTTACCCGGACAATATACCTAACCGTATAGATTCCGTTAGAATGGACCCGAACACACGAACCTCCGCCGGCTCGGTACTGGGTCCCATTGGACCCAGGAATTACGACATACGACACCCTACATTGATTTTGTAAATATTTGTTATGCTACCCATCCAATCTTATGAATGTGCGTTAACTAAGAGAGTTGGATAAAAAAACTCTTAAGTTAACGCCATTAAATATTTCATATTTAGCGCGCAAGCATATTAATTTACCTTTATTAAATTCAATAATCGCCATTTTGTTGACAGTGGTAGTCGAGGCTAAAAAACATAAAAATTGGGGATTTCGAACATCCAAACTCCACCACAGGGGCAGTGAATAATACATAATTTAATTGTTTGACGAATTCATCCATTGTTCAAGTTAAATAAGTAGCGGTAATGAAGTTTTTTGATATTTAATGTCGAGTTTCGCGCCAATCTGTTATACATTTAACTTTTCACAAATAGCACACACATGTAGGTAAGATTTAAAATGTGACAAAATATTATAGATAATATATTATAAACAACACGAAAATGCCCAAATGTTAACGTAATATTGAAGCACAGGTCCAATAACACGTATTAATCATTACCGCTACTCAATTTGTGTTCAAAATCGCCGTCCATTATTGTTTTTTTTTTATAGTAATAATGTGCGAAAGCGATTATGCTAAACGATTTTTTTTTAATTCTCTACTACTTTTAAATCGATACTCGGAAACTGAAATAAAATTATTTTAAGCATTAAATACGATAAGCATTGTTTATAATAATGATTTATGCTCTTGTAATGTTATTTTTAGTTTTTTGGACACTATATTGAAACTGAATCAATAGGTAACTGAGGACCTTTGACCATAGTCATTATTTATTGAATTTCGCGCCGAAGTGTTTCTATATTTGAATTTATCTTCGGAATGCGCTCGCCGTGCAAAATTATTTTTATTTATTGTACTTACTACATATTTATTTTTGATATTTTCTAATAGTTTGCTACAGAATGCCCGGTATATATTTTTTAGGTAGGCTTTAGCAAAAGTGCGGGAATGATGGTCAGGTTTGTATCTTGATCAAAATATGATTTGCGACTCTAACAGGTACCTACATCTTTACAGAATTATAATCATTCGAAACATTAATACATCTTTCTTATGGAAAAGTTCTTAGGGAAAAAATCTAACTAGAAAGATTCTATTCTAATGACCATAATTCTGTAAATACATATACAGAGCGTTAGGTTAAACGAGGGACATACTTTAAGGGGAGTTAGTACTCATGAAAATGAGCAACTTTTACTATGGGGCCGAACCTGAAATCGCAAAAAAAATCAGCTGTTCAGTACATTTCGACGAGCTATGCGAACATAAATGTAGGAAACGGCTGATTTTTTTTCGCGATTTCAGGGTTCCATCCCATATTAAAAGTTGTTAATTTTCATGAGTACTAACTCCCCTCAAAGTATGTCCCTCGTTTAACCTAACGTTCTGTATATTATAGTCGCGAATCATATTTGATTAAGATGCAACCTGATACTGACCTGCAAATTACAAAAAACGTAAGAAAATTTTAATTATCTACCTAAAATTGTCCGTGGTCCCTACCCGAAACCAAACGGAAAAGACCCTGACTGGCGTTCTATCATTGCGGATTCTCACTGAACGAATGTAGGTATATTTCTCTATGCCAATAGTACTTTCTAATTCCATACTAACTAAACTACAATTGTTTTGTTTTTTACAATTGTTTTTACATGCTCTGTGGTCAGTGCTTTTATTTTCACTTGCGCGCGCATTGCTAGAAAAAAAAGTCTAGTGCTGGTTATGCGGAAAGACAACCAGAGCGCCATTTTCCATACAAGGAAAAAAACAGACTTGTATTGTTAAATATTACAATACAAGTCTGTTTTTTTCCTCGCAAGTGTGTTGAAAAACGTCGTATGAAACGCGTGTGCATCGATCATTAGACTCTCGGCTTTCTTATCGCACTCGCCTGCGGCTCGCGCGAATAATACCGCCTCGAGCATAATGATCAACATAGCACACATGTATCATAATGTACTATTATGTTGCAAAATTGAAGAAGAGAATAGCTAATTCCCGCCACGAAACTGTTTAAAAGTTTTGAATTGAAAACTTCTTCAGGCTTGTTGGGCATTTTTTGGGATGGGGAAAAACCATTGAACTCGCGCCACTGTTACCGTAAGCGACACCGCGCGTGTTTTGTTTATAGGACGATTAAAAAAATACCCGCTTCGGATGTGTTCGGCTGTCCTCGGGATGTACTCGGTTTTAATGTATAACCGATATGTCAGAGAGTGATGGCAAAGTATTCTGTTTGTGTTTTGTTTTCACTTATGTCGGCACGCCCAGGGTGCCACTGTTTTTTATTTAATTTTTTTTTAACATGTCTCATTCGACTTGGGTACCTACTTCATACTACCAAGTCATAAACACGGGTCTCCCTTGTTTCATCATAAAGATATTGACAAATTATCAGTTCCCAAACAGTTTTCCGCATAATTTCATTTGCCAAATTATTCAAAATCAAAATGTTTTATTTCACATAAACCTACATGGGCACTTATGAAACGTCAGAAGCTAGGTGCACGGTTCCAATTGGTCGTTTGCTATGGAGAAGAACCGGCAAGAAACTCCACGGTTACTCTTTTTTAAAATAGTTGGCTTTTACAATGTTTCCAGATTACAGTAGGTATGGGAGGACAGCGCAGGCCTGTCAACAAGTACTAAGTACTTGATAAAATAGAAAATGGTCTACATATCTAAAGTCTATAAGGCCTACAAAGTCCCACTATAATATAGTCACATTATAATATATGTATATTTCGTAAATAAGAATCTATCAAAAGGATAAATAAAAAAATAAATAAAATAAAAAGGATCCTACTAAAACCAAGTGATAAGATTCCCATTAAAACCACTAATAAAGAGATGAAAAATTTTAATTGTCTGTATATAATGTCAAATAATAAAGAAATTATGTCAAAAAGTATATAATGTCAAACAATAAAGAAATTAAGTCATTAAGTATATAGGTAATGTCAAATAATAAAGAAATTATGTTAAAAAGTATGTAGGTAAAAAAAAAAAATTAAACATCGTAATTTGAGAGCAGTTAATAGACATTTACATAATTATGCCGTTAATGAGGAGCCAGGGAAGCCACATGTGCAGAAGGAATTATTGCCAAACTACCTTGTCATCAACGTAGTCTTTAATCTTATAATACTTATGCTTTTTTGATAAGGACACGTTTGATGAAGGTTTTGAACTTTCCATCGCTAAGTTCTGTAACCGGCTTTGGCAACTTGTTATATTACATCGATACCCATCATGTCTGGAGTTCCACTAGCTAATTTAATTTGACCGTGTGTATAGTCAACAAAGGAGATAAGTATACAGGAGCGTCGGATATAGTTACTTGAAGTTTACTAAGAAACCGCTGGATGTTCTGGACTGAAATTTAATTTAATAAATGAGCTGTTTGTTTTCTATTCATAAAATTAAATTTTATTCGAGAACATCCATCGGTTTCTTAGTAAACTTCAACTATATCCGACGCTCCTGTAGGTATACTTATGTCCTTTGTTGACTGTACGTATTTTTAGAAGCAAATTCTAACGGAAGAATCTAATAACGGTTGTAGGGGAACGCTTACGGTCTTACGTTTTTGTAATACCATGAGCGAGTCTGTAGTATCTACTCGTATAACATCGTAGGCCATATTATCGCTCATTTGCAGAAACATCGACGTAAATGTATTTATTCCCAAAAATGAGTTAGAAACAAAGCACTTAGAAACGTATTTACGTTAGGAAAAACAAAGACGTAAAAAAAAAGTAAAATAACAGTTACAATGTTTCTCCAAATGAGCGATAAATATATCGCTCATTTGGAGAAACATTGTATTATTATTTACTTATAGGTTGTCCACTAAGATTTTTAGAAATCGGCTGGTCTCTAATATTGTATACTTATAGAATTATTTTTTGCTATTCAATCGTAGAGAATTGACAATAGCGAAGTGTGGACTTTACCACTATTAAAGGGTCATTTATGAATAATACAAAGATTAAATATTTCCGGAATGGAGCGAATGACCTCCGGAGTTGTTAACCAACATGTTCCTTTGAACTACAGTGTTGTATTTGGTTAAGAATATTTAAATAGTTTTGTAGCATTAATAATAATATCTCTATTAATATAACTGCAGCAAAAATAACGACAACAACAGACCGTATGACATGTTTCCCTAATCAAATTAACATAAAATAATTAAAAAAAAACTCACTCAAAGAATATTGATCCCCATTAATCGTGAAATTAATTCTATCCATGTTATTGTCACATCAACACAATTTTATTATCACATACACAAAACGAATACCCTAAAATAAAAATAGATATTAAAAATTTGAATCGCGTGGTCTCACTGGACTTAATCGTGACGCGCGCCGGCGCGTACTGCGTGTACCTATACGAAAGGCTTGAGATGTTATCACAGATAGCATACCATACAGATACTGCACTGTCCACATTCATAGTTTAAACAACGCGCACAGCGACACTGTTCGCTTGCTTAAGTTTAGGGGGAAATAAGGGGGCACTTTCGAAGTTGCTTTACAATGCAGCTTGTAGATGGGAAGTCACACTGCTCATCTTATCTGGTTGCTGTGTTCATAGACGGCTTCTGAGACCTCATCCCTAATTAAGTAGTGATTGTTCAACCATACATTTTTTACATTTAAATGTATCTTAAAGCTAAGGATACACCTGCCAGTAGATGGCACAAAAGTATAATGCAAGTCGCTTGCATGCCGTGTGCCATAACAACTTCTGATTGGTGAATACCATACTGGTATGCGGCGCTACTTGTATACTTTTGTGCAAGTTACAGGCATGTGTATTCCGGGCTTTACTTTATGCAACGTTTTGTAAATTAACCCCAGAAAATCTAATTAAGAGCGTTTACGCCGTAAGGAATTTCATACAAACTTTCAAACCCTTATTTTTCGAAATGAATGAACCGATTTTGATGAAAGTTCATACGCATAGGCAGGATACAAAGGTCTAAAAAGTTACTTAAGAACATTTTCGAAAAATAGTGATATAGCCAAAATAGACCGATTTTAAATTTTCCATAGAAACAGAGATTTCCAGTTATCTTTTTTTAAATAAGACATTTCGAAAATGTTCTCTACTAACTTTTTAGACCGTTGTATCCTGCTTATGCGTATGAAGTTTCATTAAAATCGGTTCATTCATTTCGAAAAACAAGGGCTTGAAAGCTTGTATGAAATGCCGTTCGGCGTAAACGCTCTTAAGGATGAAAGTGGTGCCAGCGAAAACAATATTACTTATCTGTTTATAAAAGTCATTAAGGTTATTAAGGTGTTGTTTTATTAAGGTCTGTTTTTAGAGTTCCATACCTCAAAAGGAAAAAACGGAACCCTTATAGGATCACTTTGTTGTCCGTCTGTCTATCTGTCTATCAAGACCCTTTATCTCGGGAATGCGTGGAGGTATCGAGTTGAAATTAAATCCAGAAACTCAGGTCGACACTCCCTCGAAGCTGTGCAAAAATGAAATGCCCTGGCTTCCGAATGAGGACCAGCTTCCCCGTCTTCAAACGGAGTGGAAACTTGCCCTGTCTCCAGACATGCGCTTAAGAACGCTTCCAGTCGAGGCCCGAGAGCCCTCGAGGACTCCTGGGGCGGTATTTTCGGCCTTTAGCCTTCCTACCGCCGCTCTCAGTTCTACCCCGGTCACTTCAGGGATGTCGTCGACGTCGTCCGCGTGGTCCGCTTCGGGCACCGCAAGTGGCGGAGCCATGGGCGGGGGAGTGTACTCCCCCCGTGAAGGGAACAGAGCGCTCACCACCTCCTCCACCAGCTGGGTCGGGGACTCTGCGTCAGCGGGGGGGCCCAGGTGCGGAGTTTATTCCGCACCATTTTATAAGGGCGCCCCCACGGATCTCTGTTCAGAGTCTCCACCATCTCCTCGCGGGCCACATCCTGGCCCGCTGGACAGCCTCTTGGAGAGCGGTCTTCGCCGCTCTGTACCCCTCGTACAGCTCCGCCTCCCTGGCTTCCGCATCCGGAGGGCGAATTCGGAGCCTGGTGGTTGACCACTCTAGGTTCTATTTATGCGACATTGGTTAGTAGAGTGATGCGAGCTTTTGTCTGATCCAAAAGTGTCTGTTAAAAGTGTAAGCAAACAAAATTCAGCACCCTAATTCCGTAACAACCTATCAATAACAATCTGAATTCATCATCATCATCATCATCATTTCAGCCGAAAGACGTCCACTGCTGGACATAGGCCTCCCCCAAGCACCTCCACTTCGACCGGTCCTGTGCTTCCCGCATCCAACGGGTTCCTGCGGCCTTCACAAGGTCGACGGTCCACCTTGCGGGAGGCCTTCCAACGCTACGTCTTCCGGTACGCGGTCGCCACTCCAGAACCTTTCGGCCCCATCGGCCATCTGTTCTGCGAGCAAAGTGCCCTGCCGACTGCCACTTAAGTTTGGAAATTCTTCGGGCTATGTCGGTTACCTAGGTTCTCCTGCGGATCGCCTCATTTCTGATTCGATCACGCAGGGAAACTCCAAGCATAGCCCTCTCCATTGCCCTTTGGGTGACTTTTAGCCTTCTTATCAGGCCCATAATCTGAATTATTTGGAAGGAATCCATTGCTTCATAAGTCCGAAAAAAAATTCTGCTAAACAACGAAATAACGCAATCAATGTTGTTGAACAATTAACTATTAGGTTATTTTTTTACGGAATCGCTTCCTAAAGAGAAATAGTAAGACATTCATATACAAGTAGAAGCTTTCAACTTTATACCAGTCACCAGTTTTGCTAACAATGGTTGTTTGAATAAACACGCCGAAAAAACACGTTCCCTGTGTGGAGACCCCCGTTTAATTTTTAACTTTATTTTATTTTTGTTGATATAGCGGTTTCCGAAATTCAGCTGTGTGTGCTGGGAAGCCATTCAAGTGTGGCTGTATTGCCTGTTTCCGGAATATACAATAATTTATGCGTTGGTCAGTAGACGCTAATAAATTATGTATACAGCGGTGCTATTCTGTCAAAAACTCACCGTGAAAACTCAGGTGAAGTGAGCGTGGAGTGAGCTGTCAATAGTGTAAATTCCTAGCAAAACAAACTCACTTCACCCAAGTTTTAACGGTGAGATTTTTACAGAATCGACCGGCTTTAGCTCTATTATTATATTACTATTATATTATCTATTTTAATTTATCTAAGCACTTAGCTTTATGAGCCATGATTTCCGTATGGTATCGTTAAAATTAAATATATAATTTCCTAACCTAACTAAAACTATTACAAACTAAAATACTTATTGCGTCGAAAAATTCCTCGGCGTCGCTGTCGGCTGGCAATGTACACAAGAGAAAGTCAAAGTCAAAGTGTTTTTATTTGTAAAACATAGGTGGTGTGAAAACAGGTGTTGTTATTCAAATATATAGATACACTATGTTTTGCCGATGACGGCGTCAAATATGAATAAGTAATAATTAATTTAAAGTGAATTCAGCAAAAATAATAATTAAAAAATGCCAACAGTAAAAAATAATTGAGTAGGTAATATACATATATGACTGGCGGCATTGCCACGTTGTATGGCAAAACTTAGCCTATGGCCAAGGATTGCGTTGTATGGCAATAGTTATTCCCTAGCCATGGTAAAAGCCAGCCCATGGTCACGGGAACTGTCAACCAGCCGTTTGGATATTTCTTTTAATAGTTTGTTAGTTTATTTGGTATTAGAAGTTTATCCAGTGCAGATATATATTTTTATATTCTCCTAAGGGCTGATTTTTCCATCGCCAGATAACTTTTATTTGAGGAATAAAATTGACGTTTGACAGTTTTTGTATGAAATAACTGTAAAAATTTCAAAATTATTCCTCGAATAAAGTTATCAGGTGATTGAAAAATCAGCCCTTAATAAACTATAAAGCAGTCTACACACCAAACCCGCCGACCCGCCGACACAGCCCGGCGACTTGATGTCGACGGCTTTATTACAAAAGAACCATGTGGCGACTTGTACCCGCGCGTGTCGGCGGGTCATCATGTCGGCGGGTCGGCGGGTTTGGTGTGTAGACTGCTTAACACTTTACCATAACTGTTTTATTATAATAGTAAATAGACATAATTAATTGTATAATATCGTTACAGAATTGAATGACATTATTGATAATGAGTTTATCCTTGTGGAATTGAATTGTGGATCCGTTACCTCATCCGTTTATTGTGTAGTCTATTTACAACGGACTTACAAGTATATACATATTTTCACATTATGTATTTTATTTATTTTCAGTGTTAAAGCGAGATGGAGCTATACAGAACGAATAGCATTATCCTTTTTTCGCAATGGGACAAGTTCAAACCCTGTGCCATCAACCATCGCTTTGAAATAAAGTTAACTGGACGTCATTGCCACTATTGCTATATTAGTAACAGCGATAAGTAAGGACAGGTCTTGTAGATTTAAAAATAGTAATAAAGGTCTACTAAGTACATAAACGTTCCACAAACCATTTCACGCTATCGATAACGAACAGAAAAACGAGTAAAAAGTATCGAATAGAAAACTCCCATCTATCGCAAAGTAAGAGGAAATCGAATACAATGAACAGTTGATGACGGAATAAATCGAAAGCAAGTTGGAATGTGTGACGTGAATGCTTTGTATCAACGACTCTACCTATCTGAATCGTTGGAATGGCATTCGAGTTGAAGTATTCCACATGGGGCACCAGGAGACAGGCGCATTCACTTTGGTGCCATTTAAGCAGGTGCCCAATGTGGAATACGTCTTCGAGTTTGCATAGTTTTCCCATAATCTTTCCTCTGCTGGGACACAGAAGAAGGTAAGAGGAGAGATGATGATGGGATGAGAGGAAGATGGACAAAGAAACACAGAGAGGACTCTGTAAGAAGGAGTGGACCGAAAACCACCACGCGGGCCCAGTGCGTATTGGCGGATGTCACAGTCTTCGAATGTGTGGTTCTAGGACATGCCGGTTTCTTCACGATGTTTTTCTTTACCGTTTTCAGAGCTGTGGTGATGAAATAATTTACACAAAGTACAGTGCCTGCTTGGGTTCGAACCCACGACCTACAACTCCTAAGTCCCGGCCGTTACCACTGGACCACCACCGCTCTCCTTCTTTGTATGAGAAGCGGCATTAATTTGTCGCAGTGGGACAATAATAGGCTGGTATTATTTTACAAGACTTGTCTATGATACCTGTCTGCAGCCACTTATAAATCGTCGTCGACTAGCAGATTGCACTTTTCTTTAAAAAAAATTATCTAACGAAATTGACTGTCCTGATCTCCTACATAGACTGCGTTTCAATGTACCCCAGAGATCAGTTAGATTTTAATCCGCCGATTTCCATTCCTTTTTCTTCTTCTAACTACAGGCAAAACTCATACACATGTTGCGAGCGAGTAAAGACTTTAATATTCTTTGCAAAAAGTTCTCATTTGACCCATTTACCATCAAAACCTATTCTGCACGCACTCGGCTGAAAGCTGACTTTTTTAAAAGTGCAATGTGCTTATATACCTTATATTTGTATTCCTTTTTATAGTGCTTGTTAGTGATCCTAAGATTTCTACTACATTTTCTGTTTTTACCCGTGAGAACCTGTAATTGGCTTTATGTCTCATTTACTATTGATAAGCTTTTGATAGAGCTGTTGGTTCTTCTATAAATAAATAAATAATATTTTACATCTGAAGCCGGTCCTATAATACGAGTAGTATGCGCAGGTGCGCATCGCGATTATCCTTTATTGGCGGCTTGAGTAGAGATTCGCAAGAGCAAACGTGCTCGGGGGAAGGAAATATTCGAGTAAGTGCTCGTAGGGATCGTGAACATCTTCCGGGCTCTGGGATTGTTCTGAAAGCCGTGGAATGCCTCTCCACTCCTCAAGCACCTCAGGACATGTTGCCCCTTAGCCGTGTTTATATAACACATTGATCAAGTAGGGGCCATAGTTCTTCCATAGTTCTTGGTAACCAACCCACTTTAGCCATCCAAACCCATAGTCCAACCTTTTATGTTTGCATATCCTGCAATAGTCCTACACGTACCGTGGGTTTCCTGGGGTGCACTTGCATAGTGCATACAGGGATAATCGTCGGTTGGTGCCTCATTTCATTAAAATTTCCTAAGGGGCCTTCGGGCTTCGGCCCCTCGTACGCCTTCCAAAGGATCGGGACCCCATAGTCCCAAGATTATGTAAAAACATAAAAATAAATAATAATAATCTATTTATTCAAAAATTATAACTAACTATAAGGCATGAAAATTAGTACAGTTTTGCTTATAAGGTCATAGCACACGTATCAAATCGGAAACGGATAGGCACCGTATCGCCTTTTGCCTAGCCGTCACGCAGCCGTCAACCTGACGTAAGCACGTAACCAAAGCGGAGAAGCTCCGATATGTCGACTCGGCTTCGGCCAGGCGACGCCGCGGTTACGGCTAGCCGACCGCTGGTTAATGGTGCAGCAGGCAGGCCGGAGGGGTGAGAGAGGCAAGGGTGGACGAACAGATGTAAGCTCGGGTACGGAGAAACGTAAGCGCGGGGACGACGAGCCGTAAGCGCGTTGACGACGAGCCGAAACGGGCCGGGGCTGCCTTCAAGCGGATCTTGCCCAACCTGAGGGGGCCAAACACCTCCTTCCGGAGGTTTTACGCGGGGGTCGGGCGGTCCATGGCCTTATACAGGGCCCAGGTGTGGGCGCCGTCACTGCGGCGGCGAGCCGCCCACTACTTAAACGCGGTAAAGAAGGTGGTAGCCGTAAGGCTTATCCGGGGCTACCGCACGATCTCGGGCGAGGCGGCAAGCCTCCTTGCCGGACTGCCGCCATGGGATCTGGAGGCGATAGTCCTCGCGCGCCTATATGAATGGCGCGCGGAGGTACTACGCCGGGGGGAAATTTCGCTTCCGCGACAAATCGCGGCGGAACGGACGGACCTCCGGCGCGATCATGCGGCATGGAAAGAGCGACGGTCGCAACCCAGGGCAGGGCACGCCACGATAGTGGCGATAAGACCCCTCTTTGAGGAGGCGTCACGGCGCGGCGCCCTTACCTACCGCCAGACGCAGGTCTTCACCGGACACAGATGTTTCGGGTGGTTCCTGCACATCATCAGGCGGTACGAAACGCCCGGATGCCACCATTGCCAGGATCACTCAGAGGACACGATGGAGCACACGGTGGAGGTCTGCTCCGCTTGGGCGGAGCACCGCCGTGTCCTCGTAGAGGCGATCGGCGGCGGCGGCGACCTCTCGCGTCCGGCCCTGGTTGAAGCCATGGTCCGGAGCGAGAGGGATTGGGAGGTAGTCACCTCCTTGTGCAAAGCAGTCATGGTTAACGCACCGCACCGCGGGTCGTGAGCTTGTCCCGAGGCGAGGCGATTACGTTACGATTCCGATTAGTGTGCGTTGCAGTAGGGAGTTTCATACAAACAATACTAAAGGGTTCGATTTGGTACGGTGCCGATCCAATTCCGGTTTGATACGTGTACTCATAACCTTAAACAAGATATTGATATGGTAAAGTTAGGTTTGACAATGATTATTTTTCTTCTCCCATAATTTTACTGGAGGTGAACATAGTATACCATCATTTAAGTAAAATCGAATGTTCTATATTTAAATAATTATATTAAAATAGGTCCACAACTGACGGAGAAATCGGTAAACATACATAAAAAAACATACATAAAGTCGAACATAATAACCCCCTCCTTTTTGGAAAAAGTTAAAAAAGTATCGAGTAGAAGACATGAATCGCAAAATATGAGCAATTTGAATACAAATAATACAATGTACGCACGACGATATACAGTGCGATATGCGAGGTGCGAAGTCAGCTAAAACTGAAAATGTATAGGTTGATATGTTGTGGTGTGTAAATACAGTCCATGTCGGAGATGAGAAATCGAGAGCAACTTTGAATGTATGACGAGAATGAAACGGTTGCATATTTTGTGCCAACGCGCGACGCTACCTAGCTGGAACGTTGGAATGGCGTTTGACTTTGCACATTTTTTTTCACTGGTGGTCATAGTCAAAAAGCACGCTGTCTCACCTGACTTCGTGTCTGACAGAGCTGGTATCAGTGATGAACAGTTAGACGCTAGTCTACATGCACAACGTCTAGTTCTCACGCACAAAAACACCGTTCTGAACTGTTAGGCGCGTAAAAAAACTTTGCGTGAAAAAAAAGTGCTTTAGAAAATCGAGTTTTATGAAAAAACCACTGCATAGATCAATTATAAATTGAGATTAATGTCTTCGATAACTGAGCTTTGTCGGTACGGACTTGGTTTTGAAGATTTTAGAGTTCTTTTATTACTTATTTACACCCAAAGTTACGGTAAAAATAGCAAGAAAAACAAATCTTTGTTATCAGTCTCATAACTTTTTAATGGCTTTTTATTTTATCATTCTGTTTTCATACAGACTAAATTAATAATAAGTCAAAACGATATCATCTATAACTTTGGATGCACAATGTCAAACAATGGAGTAATACTCTCCTGAAATTTGTATGGAAACTAATATACACTAGTGGCACCTTAATAGATAGGTACGTCTAAAATAATAATGATAGATAAACAATTGACAGTGCTGTCTTTATATCATTTGCCTATACTCCATTTGTTTCGGTAATAAAATAAAGATAAACATAAAATCCACGTGACATTTAACCGACTAAGGGCTGGTTTTTCCAACGTCAGATAACTTTTATTCGAGGAATAAAATTGACGTTTGACAGTTTTTGTATGAATCAACTGTCAAAATTTCAAAATTATTCCTGGAATAAAGTTATCAGATGATTGAAAAATCAGCCCTAAAAGTAATACCAGTCACTTCAGTTGTCATGCTACGTAACAGTTGTACTCTTCAATTTAGCAACGTTAATAACGAATTATAACGTTGCTATTTTTTTTGTTTACCTTTATTTTATTACCTAAACAAATGGAGTATAGTAAGGGCCCGGGGTAGGCAATTGCGTAACACACTAACAGTAGCAATGGCTTTCATTTTGACAGTTCAACAACATTCATTGCGTTATTTACGTTGTTGAGCATATAAATTTTTCAAACACATGAAGCAATGGATTGGCAATATCTTTTAAAATGATTCAGATTGTGATTGAAAGTGTCTTATGCAGGGCACTGGTTAAGTTTGCCAACTCTCAGTACAGCGATATATCGCACCTTGAAAACAAAAGTGGCACTATACCGAAACAAAAGTGGCACCATACCGAAGATGGCAATACATATTGAGTTACAACGATGACTTCATAATTTAAGTACTGGCTTGTTTTCAGTAGGTACATAACTTAGGGCTAATTTTTCAATCAACTGATAACTTTATTTGAGGAATAATTTTGAAATTTTGACAGTTATTTCATACAAAAACTGTCAAACGTCAATTTTATTCCTCCAATAAAAGTTATCTGGCGATGGAGAAATCAGCCCTTAAATAAGATAGTCAAACTGATAAATGAAATTAATTGCATTCTTTTATTCCAGTTATTTGCTAAAATATTGACCAAAATAAATGGTAATACTGAAAAATGTAAATTTTTGTATATCGCCACTTTTGTTTTCAAGGTGCGATATAGTTTGTTCAGAATAAGTAAATGAATCGATTCCAATAATTTTTACCCCATGTTATATTTTGTCCCAAAAATATTTAAAAAAGGTTAAAAGTTGGACACCGAGCGACACTAAGTAGGTTATCCAATCTCCGCGCCGAACGGTTAGGTACCTAGGTAGGTGAATATGTTTTTGTACGGACAAGCAGGCAACTTAACATGCTTATAATTTTGTGATTTTTCATGATACATTTTCGATTCTTTACCTAAAAATACTAGACACGTGTTTCGGATTTCGCATTTATACTAAAAATAATGTTGTAGAACAGGGGGCCTAAAAAGGCCACTTTGGAGAATCATAAAAGGATAATATTATGAATCGTAATATGGCGAAGACAGTTCGTGTTTCGCTTTTTTCGCTGCACTGCGTAGGTAAAATCAAAGAGATTGGGATTGGATTTGGATCGGATTGATTGGTATTTTAGCACATACAAAAAAAAATAACTGAAAAATGCTTCACCAATGGGATTTGATACGATTAACTTAACGGTTAACTGTCAATTATGTTATCCTTGTATGATTCTGCCAAAGTGGCCTTTTTAGGCCCCCTGATCATATTTTGTTAAATATTAAGCCAGATGAGAAGACACAATTTCACTGGAGTTTGTTGAAAGATGCCGGTCATAGTCTATTCAACACAGGCAAAAAAGTCGTTCGTCAACTTTTTTAAATTACTTTTTTTGAGACGCGTTATCAGCTTAAGCTTGGCTTTTGGTACTTAAAGTGTCAAAAGATAGTCCTTGAAATAAGAATTATATAAGTATTCGAAGGAAGTGCCAACGCCATTTGTTTATAATAAATAACTTTTGTTTATTGCGAGCGTCCGATAAGTTTCTCTAAATAAAAACGCCACTTGAAATCACAGGGAAGCATTCGGTGGTTGTCAATAATGGGCGTAACGATAATAAAAAACCGGCCAAGTGCGTGCGTTCCGTAGTACCCCGTCATCACAATATACTACGTTTTTCAATGCAAGTCTTTACCCGTTATAAAAAAGCAACTACTTCATCTTAGTCACTTTAAAGGATTTTTTATTTGGTACAAACTTATCCAACACCCAAGTTCAACGACTGTTACTGCTAAACTAATACAGTTATCTTAACCGCTATAATTTTCCTATAAATTCCATGAAATGCACTATCATCGTGATTTTTTCCAGATTTTTCAATCTAGCAGTTTAGCTTTATTTGGGGGGGCTTACGCCCTACTGGAACAAAAATGTTCACTTTAAAGTTTAATATTTCGTACATGGAGCATTAAATTTAAAAATAATTTTAGCAACTCCAAAGTCATTTTAGAAGACCTATTCAACGATATCTCAGACGATGGGGTAGACGACGAAAAATATATTCATCCCCACTTCACATGTAGGGAAGCTACTCTAAAAAAAAATATTTCCAAAATTTTATTTTACCACTTTGTCGGCGTAATTAATATACACACTCCTACAAAATTACAGCTTTGTAATACTAAAGGTCCCTTAGCATATCTCGGACAGACAGTCTGTCTGTCTGTTTTGTTTTACCACTTTGTCGGCGTAATTAATATACACACTCCTACAAAATTACAGCTTTGTAATACTAAAGGTCCCTTAGCATATCTCGGACAGACAGACAGACAGACAGACGGACATGACGAAACTATAAGGGTTCCTTGTCAGAACCTACACCTACGGAACCTACGGAACACTAAAAAATGGTTGAATGAAAAAAACTTTTTATAAAGATTATCAGTAAGTTGTGTTAAAACCAAACGAGCTGCATAGATATTATCCTCTTGTTCTCACACTTGGTTATTGTGTAGCAGTACCTTTGTACTCAAAAGTTTGGTTTCGTTTCTCTGTTTTTTACTGTGTGTATATAAATGATTAAATTAACTGCAACAATTACATGTTAAATCATTCAGTTTAATAAACCGACAACCTAGGTGACCTCTGCGCAGGCGCTGCTACTGAAAACGGCGTAGAAGCGGCAAAGTCATTTAACCTGTCTGCCTTCAAATCAAGAGTGAACAAGCATCTTCTGGGCACCCTCATTCTGGGCAGGCCTATTCAGCAATACAAAAATAGTGTAGGGCCCATAAAATCTAAGAACATCGTACCATCGACCCGTAGAAGATAAGCAAAAAAAACACAGCAAACAAACAAAAAACAGCAGAAAACAGCGGGGTTATTGCGTAAGACACTAATAGCAGTAGATAATGGTGTTGACTTTGACAATTCAAGAATATTCATTGCGTTATTTACGTTGTCGAGCAGACAAATATTTCAAACATATGAAGCAATGGATTAGCAATATCCTTCAAAAAGGGTGCAGTAATGGAGTATCTACACGTCTGATGCACGCTATAGCTGTGGCTAGTTTAGATAGCTAAGCTGACCGTTCTTGATAAAGTTATTCAAATTCAAATTCAAAGCATTTATTTCAATTAGACCTTGTACAGGCACTTTTGAATTGTCAAAATTAAATATAGTCTGTCAGTTAGTCCGAAAGTTGAAGCTAGTTGCCCATTCCAAAACGTAGATCTCTATGGAGAAGAACGGGCAAGAAACTCCATGGACACTCTTTTAAATCAAGATATTACAAAATCCTGGGTACATTATTCTTGTTGCTTCTATATGTGAGAACAATGTAAAAAAAAAGACAAAGAAGAAACAATTCAAAATATAAGATTAAAAATAAGCATTGGCAGTTAAGGAGATGACCAGTCTCAACCGACGGCGCCCGTTCACGAACATGACGCGTGGATCAGCACCATCCAGCTCAACCAGTTTGTAGGGAACTGAATGATCCAACACACGCGCCACCATCGGTGAGACATTTAAGTGAGCATGACAAGTTCTCAACTGCCATGCTCTTTCAAGTCAACATCAAAAAAAAAAAAATCATAATAAACGGAAACATGGTTCTTACATTTACAAAATTAAAAAATGCTTCTAAATTATACAAAACTATAGTTTGCAATTTATTTAAGAGGTTAATAGAATTTAAAAAAATAATAATAAACAATTATATGAACTCATAAACTTGTCAGTAACCTAATTCTGGAGAAAGAACATAAACATTGTCTTGAGTTAATCAGGGCGACCAACTATTCTTATCGTTTAAGTAATCGTTGATGGAATAGTATGCCTTTGAACAAAGGTTGGATTTTATTTGAGCTTTAAATGTATTAAAAGGCAAATCTAGTAATGAAGAAGGTAGCTTGTTATAAAAGGTTATACCAAGCCCAACAAATGAGTTATGAACCTTATGAAGCCGGTGAAAGGGGGCGCGTAGTTTGTCCTTATTTCTAGTGTTAACATTGTGAATATCACTGTTTTTAGTATACAAGTGTATATTTTGCCTAATATATAAAATGTTGGCAAAGATGAACTGTGATGCAACCGTAAGAATTCCAATATCTTTAAAAAAATCTCTTAGAGAAACTCTGGCACCTAACTTGTATTGCTTTTATAGTTACCAATCAATGGTGTGAGTTTAAAGTTAGTAATTAATTTAGTCGAATTTAGTATTAATTAGGAGCAAGAAGTGATTTCACAACAATTTCCGCAACCTAAAGAAAAAAAAATGATGATTGATCTCAAATCGTTTATTGCAATCCATAATGTACAATTTATTACAGGTGGTAAATAAAAAAAATAATAGAAACATTATTATGGACCCTGTCGGGCACAGCAAATATTTAAATAAGTAGACAGAGGAAAATCGCGTTATTAATTTTTCTTGCTACTAAGTTAGAATTATGATGATATTGATTGATTAATTTGTATTATGATGACGCACTGATAGTGGATTATCTACATTAAATAAGATTTATTAGTCATTACAGATGATTGTTTGCTTTAACGGCCACCTTTATTTATTTAATTCCATGATCAAGAGCCATCGATTTACCTTATTTAAAGGGGAAAATATAAGTAAAATACACCTTGTTATCAAGCTTAGTTATACTTTAGAGATTAAATTATTTCCCAACACGTCATGCAACTGTAGTATTTGTCAGTAAAATCCCAAGTTCTTTTAAACATACTATAACTTACACACACATATTTTTTTAGATCTAAAATCTACGAATCCAATCTGATCAGTAAGTGTCCAAATCCAAGTGCTCAATCCCATCTCAGCGACTATGTCAAATGTTTTACAAAAAAGCAAGTAGTTTGTTTTCGCAGATTGAGACTGGGTGGCGAACTTTCTTAAGCTTATGACTATGAGACATTCCCCCCTAATTCAAATAAAGCTAAACCCTAGGTGACTAATTTAGCTACAATTTTTTTTTACAAATCTTATATTTAACCTTTTGAACGCCACGGTCGGGTATAGACGACAAACGAAAACGTGCCCAACACGCCACAGTCGTCTACAGCTGACAAGAAAACGACATTTTTTCAAAATTTTTAGGAAATCCCAAATTAAGTTTTAAGGTACTAAATTAAATGACTAACTAACTTTTCAAATAAATACAAAAACAAAAGGACAATTAGGCATCGAAGTACTCGTCCGCATCGCTGTCACCCGGAAACGTGCTCACAGAACTGGCAGCATTGCCACGTTGAATGGCAATGCTAATTCTTTGATAGATCTGACCACACACCCCGAATGCATCCCTGTACACTTTTTGACACACTAATCATAATAGTGAGGATTCAGTTTCACGCTCTGCACTGTTGTTTTTATAATATGTATTTGGTTAAGGCGACTACATGACCTAAAGCGCGGTCTTTGTCGGACTGCATAGAAAAGAAAGAGAAGCGCGATGACATAACGCTGGTAATTTATTACAAAATATGAAGCAACTAACTTCTGCCCGCGACTTCGTCCGCGTGAAATTTCACCCTCCCCCATTCACACTCTTAGGGGTGGGATTTCGAAAAACCCTTTCTTAGTGGATACCTGCTCTTCACAGAGAACACACCCTCCAAATTTCATGTCTCTAGGATCAGCGGTTTAGGTTGTGCGTTGATATATCAGTCAGTCAGTCAGGACTTTAAATTTTATATTTATAGATTATCTACCTATTTACAAAAATTAAAACATATTGTTTGGACTAAAAAATTAAAACACAGTTCTTCAATAAGTGTACCATAATGATTGTATGTATATTAGTATGGTTTTTATTGTTTTTTTTCTATCGTATCAAATAAGTTGTATTATGTTTTCAACACACTATGTACCTAGCACATATCCTGAAGAATATCATATATTTTTCTGATTTCGTTTACTGAAGTCTATCATATACCTTTATCGTTTCTAAAACTTGCGTTTTTTGCGTTAAGGTCCTGTAAGCCCCTTAAGCGACGGGGGGCAGAGGGGAGGAAGGAATTAGTTACCTAATATTATCCCATTGGCAATTATGTATGTATGTAAGTTACGTTACGTTACTCCATACTTAACGCTAAGAGGATAACGTCGTATTCTGTGTGTGCAAAGAATTGTGTGTGATAAAAATGTGCTGGTCTGAGAGATGTTGTTACGTTGTTCCTGCGAATTTAGGATGCGTTTTGTTGGGAATTTTAAGTTTTGTAAGTGTTTTTTTTTTATTTATTTTTTTTATGTTTTCTGCCATCCATACTATCCATACTAATATTATTCGAAAGTAACGCTTTCTGTGCCCTTTCACGCCTAAACCACTGAATGGATTTCGATAAAATTTTGCAAGGAGATAGATAGCACACTGGGGAAGGATATAGGCTTTTGTGCCGGTAGGACTTTCCCGTCGGATAATTTCTGACATCTACACGGGCTGGGCGAAGTCGCAGGCAGAAGTTAGTAACGGAATATGTGTGAAGCTGCACATAATTTGTGTTTATTTAAGTATAATGGACTTAAGTTTGTAATGTACAAATTGTTAAGAGGAAATGCGGGAGGTGTTTTCCCCATAGAAACGCTCTCGCCTCCATAAAGCAATATTTTTATACAGAATAATAAATTTTTACTATTGTATTTCCCTATGTTTTCTCTTTTGATGATACATTATTTTTATAAACACTAAAACCTTAAAAATATGCTCAAAATTACCGCTGTCAACAGAGGCCTAGTGTACAAATTAGACAACTATTAATGAAAAAAGAAAAACATAGGGACACAGTTTTTTTTTGATATGTAAACCCATATAAAAAAAAAAACTGTTTACTCTTGACTCTAGTCTAGGTCAGAGGTGACAGAGACAAAGCCAAACCTTCAAGCCTCAAACCGTCAAACCAAACCTTCGTCAAACCTTCTTATTCAGTTTATGAAATATCTTTTAAATTGGTCCAATATTGGAGGAGGAAATAGGCGAGAGCCAAAACTCCAATTATGACTTTTTACTTAGGCTTTTTCAAAAGTCTCTCCGACCGCATAATTCCTCTTAAGTAATAGTGTAGTGTAGGT
The DNA here is from genome assembly GCA_916614155.1 of Mesoligia furuncula. Taxonomy (NCBI): domain Eukaryota; kingdom Metazoa; phylum Arthropoda; class Insecta; order Lepidoptera; family Noctuidae; genus Mesoligia; species Mesoligia furuncula. The sequence continues at coordinate 24,365,451 of OU744806.1, forward strand.
ACTCATCTTTAGACAACCTAATAAGAAATATAAGAAAATATAAATTGTAAGCCCATTATATTTATTAGGCTCTTCGTCTGCACGAGAAAAACCTTTTATTTTGTCAATTTCTTATCTCATTAAAGGAAAGCTTGAAATAATTGAAACATTAAGTATGTGTGACATGTGTGTATAAAAGTACAGTTTTCGTGGTGCTAAACCATTGGTCTCAGTCACAGTATAATAATTATACCTTTTAAGGGGCTTACATGACCTAAAGCGTGGTCACTGTCGGACTGCATAGAAAAGAAAAAGAAGCGCGATGATACAACGCTGGTAATTTCGCGCGATAAAATCCCGCCGCGATATTTTTATCCGTGCGAAAGTTAAGTACCACCTAAGAACATTTTCGAAATGTCTTTTAAAAAAAAAGATAACTGGAAATCTCTATTTCTATGGAAAAATTGAAGATCGGTCTAATTTGGCTGTAACACTATTTTTCGAAAATGTTCTTACGTAACTTTTTAGACCTTTGTATCCTGCTTATGCGTATGAAGTTTCATTAAAATCGGTTCATTCATTTCGAAAAACAAGGGCTTGAAAGTTTGTATGAAATGCCGTAGTACCTACGTCGTAAACGCTCTTAAATACTTAGCCTATGTATGCTATTATACTAATCTCAGTTATACCAAGTACTTACTTACTTGTTAGTTCAACAAGCTGATCCTGCAATATTTACCTCATGGCCACATTGATATTGATATCCCAAGCGGCTGCACTCTTTACACTTGCAGAAAAGGGCATATGTCATCTCTTTCTTGCACATTTATTATTAGCCTACCAGTAACTGTACCTACTTTTGCTTACATTTCAACGTTCGGGCCCTCCCCACCTTTGCGGTGGCGATGTTGCCAATAAATGAATGATTATAATAAAATATTTTTTTTAAATTAATTAATTTAAGTTTTATTGTTTTTTTGTATTACCGCCGGGCAAATAACGTGAATATAATTAGGTACGCCGACGATATCACCGGGTCATCAAGACCTAGATTTTATCGAGTAATTGTCATGACATTAAAGAAGTAGTCTATGTTTTAATAATTATTTATTATACTTACAAGAGTTTTTCGTAGTTAAATAAAAATAATTCCAATATAGTTTACAAAACAAAATATTATTAGCTTTCTTAGTAGGCCCCTTGTCTCCGACGTACAAGTTGTCGAGCTCTGTTATGTATTTTGTTATCCTTTGTTCCTGAGAGAGATTGCTGTTCGGGATATTTTTTTGTATGATTATTATTAAGAAAACTTTTGTTTGTATGCTGTTACATTACAAGTGGTGAGCTTTCTCGACATGTGCAACTTGAGTTTGGGAACCAATACAGCTAAACTTGACAGGGAAGCGTACTGTCTGAAATTTATGAGCTTCGCTCTTTGTTTATGTGTAGAAAAAAACATTGTTATGCAAACTTAAAGTTCGGGGCAGTATTTTTTTGCGCTGTTATTGCAATTTAGTGCACGTGGTAGGTATGCAGATTTGACTTACGAGCTAGGAAATAGATTCCTTGTTCGGAATTCAGTACAATGTTACAATAATAGGAAGTTTGGAAATCTAGGGCGTTACCTACCGTATTTTGTGCTAGAATAATAGTTTATCCCGCCCTTATTACCTATAATTAATATGAAAACATTATTCTATAACGAAAGTTAGTTAAAAATGATGTGGAAATCGCGCGTGGCATCAAAAACAAACAAACTAAAACATGCTGATATTCTAATAAACAGATGTGTTATACACTTACAAAACAACAGAAAAAAGTGTTCCGCGCCGAGAGGCAGCACACATACACACTTTTCATTCATTTTACATTTCACTACAAGTAAAAAGGATAGAAAAAGGATAGCTTGATAAAACCAATAAGAAAAAAAGTGACAGCTAGATGTTGTCAATTGCGCGTGAATGTAAACAAACATTATTCGGGCTACCAATCACCGCACGTTGGCATCATAGACTAACAAATTAACTAGGCAGAAAGTACAAACCGCGTGTACAGAATTTGTAGTCGGGATTTGTGCCTATGCAACGAATAAACACTATTAAAAGGTAGGTAGGTGAAAAATAAAACACGTTTTAAAAAGAAAGAAATACAATTGTAAAAATAATCATACACCTTCGAAAAGATTTAATTTTAATCTCAATGGTAGGTTTATTTTAACACTATCTGTGACATACTATGGTAACGATAAGCTATTAATATATTCTTTTCCTACATATTATGACATGTTTAATTTATAATTAAATATATCAAACAAAATTATAAAGAAAAGTTATTAAAAGGGAAACTAGAACTCTGCTGTAAAGATGACTTTACTGCCTAATATTCGCATCTGTACTTTTATTCTATGTCCGGAGTGCTCGCATCCTTGTCGTTCTTAGGACAAAAAATGTATTTTCCATCTCTTTCTTTTTCCTAACCTCCAAATATCAGAATATTAGGAAAATAATTGAAATATATTAATAAATCGAAGTATAATGTGTACTTTCGTGTGGTATGAGATTCCTTGTGTTTTATTAACTTTGGTATCATAATTGGTACACTTTCTAAATACACAAAATGGCATTTTGGATGGTAATTACGTAGCTGCGCGCACCGTCTCACTCGTAGACGTGCGTGACACAGACTAAAGGCAATACGTCCCAATTAGGACGTTTTCTAGTCTTCACGATTTGCGCGCTCATAACATATCAGTTTACTAAAATATCATTGAGGCCGAATGTGTTTTAGTATTATCATACTAAAACATGCTGTGTTTTAGGATAGCTCTTTAGTCAACTGAGGCCGCTCAAACTTATCCCGCGGTCATCCCGCGGGATAAGTTTGAGCGGCCTCAGTTGACGCGGTTGAACTAAATAATTAATTTGCAGCTTCGAGAGCAAATCCCTGAAATGTACGGAAATATCTCACCAGATTGACCCGCATAGAGACATCTATGTCGCTTGACATCACCCGGCTCCTCCGCCGGCAACCAGCCAAAGTCAAATAATTTATTTCAAATAGGCACATTAAAGGCACTTTTGAACGTCAAAAATTACAACTAAATAGAATTGATTCTAGTCGCCCATTCCAAAAGGTAGTTTTCGTATGGAGAAGAATGGGCAAGAAGCTCCACCGTTACTCTTAAAATGTTTTACAAGGTCTTGTATACATAATATAATTGGGTTTACTGCTTGATTTCGAATGTCATATGGCCGGGCACTTCGGGGCTAATTCCCCGAAGTCATCAGATCGAACGGTGAAGACGATGCACCTAGAATAAAATTAGTCTAGGTACCATAAAAACAACTGACTGACAACAACTGACAACTGATTGACTGGCCCGTTGGTCTAGTGGTTAGTGGCCCTGACTGCTATGCCGGAGGTCGTGGGTTCGATTCCCACCCAGGACAAATGTTTGTGTGATGAGCATGATCATTTGTTCTGTGTCTGGGTGTAATTTATCTATAATATGTATGTATTTAGAAATATATAAGTCGCACCTTTAGAATTATAGAGACCTAATTCGAAATTTGAAGATATCAACTTTTACTCATAAAATTACCTTGCACGACCATCTTCATCGAATCTTAATAAAACATATTATGTTAGGTTAGACGACTCAGACATATCTAACAAGACTAACATAATTAAGTCTTTGTTTTATTAAGATTCGATGAAGATGGTCGTGCGTGGTCGTCGTTGAAAATTAAATCTTTAAATTTCGAATTAGGTCTCTATAATCCTAAAGGTGCGAAGTATGTTTATCAGTTGTCTAGTACCCATAACACAAGCTCTGCTTAGCTTGGGACTAGACGGCGTTGTGTGATAGTTGTCGAATATATTTATATATATTTATATTTATATATATATATATATATAAAAGGTAAAAAGAATTAAAAATGAAGCAATGACAGGTAAATCAATTATGTGATAGATACATGGTGCTCACATATTTACAAATATTGTAAAAGTAGAGGATTTTCCTAGAATTTTAACATAAACACATTTTACCACTTTGGAAGTGTCTCTCACGCAAACTATTCAGTTTAGAAAAAAAAAAATATTAGAAACCTCAATATCATTTTTGAAGGCCTATCCATAGATTTATTTATTTATTTATTAAAACTTTATGCACAAGTAAAAACTGTACAAAGGCGGACTTAATGCCATGGGCATTTTCTACCAGTCTACCTTAGGGTGATGCAGAAACAATACATAGTAGGTGCAATAGCAGAAAACAAGTAGAAAATATTTATAAGTAAAATATAATAATAAATACATATTTATACATACATACAAAAAATATAGAGTTATACAATGTGTTGATTTGCATCCTAGTCAAATTCAAGGACGTAATTATGCTAATGATTCTCGACCCAAATCAACAATAAAATGGGTAGGTATTTGTTTTTTTTTTTTTTCTTATTTACGGAAATCCGTAAGTGTGAACCAGCCGTATTTAAACGCGGCCCGTCTGTTACTAGCCCTATAACCGCGCTTTCATTTACACACACATTAAAATGCGCATGAGAATCCATCATTCGATAAATTCGTAGGTAATCAATCCCATCCCCCAATCACGAGGCGGCAAAGCGGCTACTTAGTCTCCCGCGCACCCTAAGCCACGCCCCCGCGGCCCCGGAACTAACAGTGTAATTGAAATCGCCGCAGCGTTCGTGCGCTTTGCGAATTCCGCTTCTCGGTACATCGTTGAGACGTAGGTACAAAGTGTTCAATTCAAATGTCGTGCTGGTGGAGATGGTCAGGTGGGTATGCCATCAGTGGAGACAGCCTACGTGGAGTCATCCGGATGTTTCCCGATCGGGAACCCCCGACACAGAGCGTTATGCTGGCTGCTATGCACCACACCAGTGTTGCGCATACTGAAGCGTGAACTGCAACACCCGTTCCACTACCCCAAGGCACAAGACATTCACCCAGGTGATAATGCCGTGCGGATTACATTTTGTCGTTTTCGACACTTTAAAAACGAATGTGTTAGTGTTGTTAAGCTGAAGGAAAACCAGTACGTGGCAACTTTACCTCCGGTAACATAGGTAGGTAATTTATTTATTTGTACATTTTGTAAATACGTTGTTAGCTTAATCAATTTCATTAGTGTAAATAAGTTATTTCAAATTTTTAACTACCTACGCCAATAATACCTAAGAGTCGAAAGTATACCACGTACTTACACTTAACTAGAACGTCTTTCCATTTCCATCAAACGTAGAAAACATTTTTAGACTTAGTAAATCGGTACACCAACAAAGGTAGAATTATTGCCGGTCCTAAGCCCGTTAAGTAGGAAGGAAAGTTTCAAATCAACCAATTTAATCCACAAATAAAAACAAAATAACTACGAAAACTTTAGCTTGAAGGATATTATTAATCATCTGATAACAGGTCAGTGAACTTTTCTTTGGCGCACTAGTATTATTTAGTACTGTCATTAGTAAGATTTCCGTATTCCAATGATGCTCAAAAATGAGTTAATTATCAAGCGAAATTTATGACAATAATGTAGGTGATTTTCGAAATAAAATTAGGTAAAATTATTGCTACCGGTCATTGCACTGCGGCGCGAGACGGCCGGAGCTACCATTTCGGGGAATTACATGGCAGCTGTATGCATTGTCGCTGTGTGCATAGTCGGGTGATTCTGTTTTATTTGTATTGAATTAAGGGTTTAATTCTGAAATACTGTTAAATTTCTACAACAAAAAAAAAGCAGCGCTTACTAGTTATTGCCCCCTACCGTACTTCAAATGATTATTTATGTCTTTTATGACAACCTCCTGAAATTTGACGAGGATGCAAATCAACAGCATGTATAGAGTATAGAGAGAAAGAGAGAGAGTATGTTTCAGTTTCAGTTCTAAGTATGGGGAACCCCCAAAATTTATTGTTTTTTTTTGTGTGAAAATCTTAATGCGGTTCACAGAATACATCTACTTACCAAGTTTTAAAAGTATAAGTAGTTCTTATAGTTTCGGGAAAAAGTGGCTGTGACATACGGACGGACAGACAGACAGACTGACATGACGAATCCATAATAAGAGTTCCGTTTTTTGCCATTTGGCTACGGAACCCTAAAAATAACAGCACAAATCGAAACAATGAATGAATGAATTAGGGGTTCCCTATGATTGAAAATCAATATGTGGGAAAAATATTACGTTTTGCGTTGAACCACTGAAATGTTGTATCGTTACTTTCAATAAAATAACAAAATAACAACAATGTAAATGATAAATGATTTATTTTCTGTAAGTAGGTTTTTACAAACACTTTTACACGTCATCATATTTTTTAAACTAGATGTGGTCGGCGTTTTCTATCTGACTACTCTGAGAAGAAAGGTCGAAACAAACTCAGAGGTCACAGTCTCTTTTAAAGTCCAGACAAAATCTTGGTCAGATCTTGTGAAGACCATGTAGATCAGGGGTGTCAAACTCAATTTTGCAGAGGGCCATATATTAGATTTAGAATGTGTAGGCGGGCCAGGTTCAAATTAAAATACTAAAACAAACTAAATTATTTTAACATCTTTATTTATTTAGTTATATATAGTTGTTACAAATCATACCAAAAGTAAGAAAGAGGGTGAGGGAGGGGCGCAGTATACGTTAGCTGCACGGACGAAATAGTAAACGACTTCGCGCGCGCACGAGAGAGAGAGAGAAAAGCATAACTAACACTCTCTCAGTCGTCTTGTCAGGCGCTACTCTTGAAATTACTTTTAAGTAAAAGTTTAAATCTGCGTAGAGGCATTGAGTGCAGTCTAAAATCTCTAAAAAAAAGATTCATTTATCTGTGATATGTTGTGATCGCGGGCCGTATCGAAATGGCCCGAGGGCCGGATTCGGCCCGCGGGCCGTATCTTTGACATGACTGATGTAGATTGATGTCTGAAATGGTCTTTTGAGGAAAGAACCACACAGATTGAGCGGACCTGTCCAATCAGTGCACGCATTTGTCAAAAATCGTGCAGCTCAACTCCGAAATTGAGGAGCTCAACGATTCGACGAACAATACCAAAGAAAGGACATTTGGGTAGGCCGCGTAAATTACTCAAACTGCCAGATCATGATTAAAACTAAGAAGAAAAACAGAAAAAGAAAATGACCCACGTAGTCCTCACATTCACAATAATTAAATGTAAAAAAAATACTTTACAAAGTAAACATTCATGTCATTGTCTAAATAAAATTCATCAATGTCAATGTGTATATAAAAAATCCGGACATAATCTTTGAGGACCATGTAGATTAGTGTCTGAAATGATCTTTTGAGGAAAGAACCACACATATTGAGTGGACCTGTCCAGTCATTGCACGCATTTGTCAGTAGTGTCACGTCAAACCACAGACGTAATAGCATTAGGGATATCCTAGGCTACTAAACAACATCCTGTCTGCCATTCACTCACAGTGACCAGCACATTCGAAATCCTGCTGCGGAGGAAGATGCACGAGAGCTCCTCGTTGAGCCAGGAGAGTACTGAGCTACTCCCAATCGAAACTAAGGAAATCGTAGTGGCCATAGACCTACCCCCACTCTTTCTCTTTAATCTTCTTTATTTTTAAAATATACATTTTATGTTATCACTTTGAGCAGTAGCTATGTTATCACTGAGAGCAGTGGTAGCCAAGTGGTAACGGCCGCGACATACGAGTTGTAGGTCGTAGGTTCGAACCCAGACAGGCGCTTTACTTTGTGTAAATTATTTCATCACCATCACTGCTCTCAAAATGGTGAAGGAAAACATCTTGAGGAAACCGGCACGTCCTAGAACCAAAAATTCGAAGACATGTGACATCTGCCAACCCGCACTGCCGCGTGGTGGATTACGGCCCACTCCCTCTCACCGAGAGGAGGCCTGTGTGTGTGAGCAATGGGAACATTATTGGCTGACTATGGTTATCACTTTACGTGGTTATTATTTATTTCCCCACATTTCCTCTTCCGTCACATTGGCGCCCAACGCCAGCACACCAACCTACCCGAAACTCTAAAATTTTCCCAACCAACTTTGAACCCTATGCTTTAGCGATAAAGTTGAAAATCTATTAAAGAAATTTGACAGATTTTAGTAGCTTGATATGCTGGCGTCTTTACCAATGATAAATAACTTTTTTCCCCATAGGTACATTTGGATTAAAATAAATATATTCCGTGAAATGTTAATCCTAAACCTACAAAACAATCCACATTGCAATAATGGACGCGTACTTCGAGGTAAAATGCCCAATGATCGGTAGGTAGGTAATTACTGCTGTTCGGATTTTTTTTATGTATTTTATGAAGTAGGTACGTACGAACGTACAAAAACTTTAAAAACTTTCTCTTCGTTGGTCCTTTTTTGTTCTATTCATATTGGTCCAAAAAGGGTGTTCAGACATCTGTGATCTTTGTAAGCCTGGGCAATTTATTTAGACAATATATTTTAGACCTTTGGTGTGGGATGCAACATGTGTCGACACCCTTGCGCCATACCATCTTCCTAGCACGGTGGGCTGTGCTTGGGGGGCTGCTGCAGGTGTAGAAAACCTCAAACGGCGAAAATATTCCAACCTGATTGGGAGTTATATGTTCGAGCCGTTTGGGGTTGAAACACTAGGGCCATGGGGTCCGAGTGCCCACTTGGTTTTTCGAGATATCGCCAAGCGGTTAGTCGACTCTTCACGTGACCAGAGGGCTGGCCTATTTCTAGGCCAAAGAATTAGCATCGCCATACAACGTGGCAATGCTGCCAGCCTTTTTTTGCACTGTTCCTGTTGACAGCGATGCGGAGGAAATTTTTGATGCCCTATGATTATTTTGCTTATTTTTTCATATAAATGTAGATATTATTATTATTTTAAATATTAGCGTTGATTATTTGGCAATAAATAAGAAATTTATATATTACTAAGGTATAATGACATGTGAGACGTCTGACGATGTGTGTTTTTTGTACGTTTATTGGACAACGCAAAACGGGCAGTGTTGTCAACAGTAGCTCTCCACCAGATTCAATTTCTAAAACCACTAACAAAAATCGGGTCCGTGGCTTAGGCCCCCAGTGGTCGACGCACCTGTGGCCGACGCCCCCGATTCGATTTGTGCCTGACAGTACATTTGATCAAAAATTACTTTGAATTAAATTAATCGTATCGGGGGCGTCGGCCACAGGTGCGTCGACCACTGGGGGCCTAAGCCACGGACCCCAAAAATCGGCCCTACTTTCTTAATCACTTAATTTTCAACTAAACTTAGTTTTTACGAAAGAAAACTATAAGTACACTTATTAGTAATTAGTTTCCTTTTTTATTATGAAAATATTAACAAACAGTAAATCAACATGCAATTAGTAAATCAATAAGTCAAAGTCAAGATTAGGAACTTTAAAATTTATTCATGATCCCGTGGGAATATCGGGATATAAATATTAATCCAGGGTGTCAGGTACCTCCATACAAAATTATATAAAAAAAAAACTGGTGTTCCAGCCGTTTGAGCGTTAAGAAGTAACAAACATATAAACACACACACACACTCACAAACTTTCGCATTTATAATATTAGTGTGACATCAATTTGTCTTCTTCAGATTAATAATTTTTGTTCACACTACACCATCGCCAGTTTCAGATTGATACGATTCTTTGGTAGGTACCGATTTGTTTTATGACTTTTATTGAATTTCATATTCGTTGTAGCACATTCCTCCCAAGTTCATACCACAGCGAAATCGACGTACGTCGATTTTCTCTACCTGGCCATAGAGTAAAACTGGCTCACATGACATTAGACCTTATTTAACAGTAATAATAGAGGTTTAAGCCGCGTGAATCGGGTGTGACCTTATTGGTCACGGCGGGACTTAACGGTTGGGGCCGTTAAAAGATTTAACTTCATTCTATTTATCTGCTAGTTTTTTATTACAGTCATACTGCTCAATAAAAATTAAATGAAGTAGAAATAATATAATGCTGAACGTGTAGGTGGCATAGTGGTTAAGTGATCCCTGAATTCTACTTAACCACTAATAAAATCCACCAGCCACTAAAAGCAATACATATTTCGCCACTAAAAGGGGAGTCGAAACCACCAGTTTTAGTGGAAAATCCACTTAGTTGGTAACACCGAAAACGAGCCGGTAAACACGTGGTCATCGTATGCACAAAATACAGGGGTACAAATTCACGGGTGGTCAGATGTACGTGCTCGTAACGTACCTACTATTTGTAGGTACATTTATTTATAGGAATGCGTTTTTGTTCTTATTCTTTACTAGCTCCTGCCCGCAACTTCGTCCGTGTGATATTTCCCCGACCCACACTGAAAAAAATAAGCAGTAAATAAAAATGGAAAAACATTGATCTGGACTGCTGTAAACAGTTCCTTAGGAGCCTAATGTTCAAAACAATTCCCTAAGAGCCTAATGTTCAAAACAGTATTTTTTACTGATCCGAAAACAGTTTAAACTTGAGGCTAAATAAAATGTTCCGTTATGAGTTAAGACAGTAAACTTTAACGTTTTATATACCTAGCTAAAAGGTCACAAAATTAACTGTTTTATTCATTTGGTGATACCGTTCAAACCATTGAAAAAATTTAGGTACTTACGTTGCAGTAATAGTGGTTTTCCTTATTTTAAGTTCTTTTTTTTGACAAAATAGTATGTTCAATAATTAAAATTTACTGTTTTGTCTTTTACTGTTTTATAAACATTTCTTCTGTCTGTGTGGTGGCCGGACTTAAAGAATAGTCCACCCTCCCATACTAGTCGTAATAGTCACCACCCCATACTTCCCGTGGGTGTCGTAAAGCGACTAAGGGTCCAGCGGGATTGTCAGAAAGGGTTACCGCTGGCCCGAAACATACAGGGCTAAGGAAGGAACACGGGTGGGTTTTAGTCAGCAAGAGTCTGACACTCCCTTCTGCTCCACCCAGAGCGGGAGGAGTCATTTGATGACTTCCCATCCACATAAAAAAAAAGCGTCGCACCGGAGAATGGGCAGCAGCGTTCTCTATGCATTCCACCACCATACCATACTGCGATCGCCAACCCGCCTGCCAAGCGTGGCGATTATGGCAAACCCCCCCTTTTGGGGGAGGCCTATGACCAGCAGTGGACGTCTTTCGGCTGAAATGATGATGATGATGATGAAACATTTCTTCTTACTGTATAAAGTCAGTAGGAAATTATTTTTAAAGTGAAAAGTTCTTTAGGCGCGTAAAGGCATTTTTTGAGATGGGAAATAACCATTGAACTCGCGACACTGTTACCGTAACCGACACCTCTGTTTTAAATTTTGGCCATTATAAAGACATCAACGCGTAGTACATTTTCTTTGGGAAGAATGACCTTCAAACATATTTATAAAATTACTATGCTTTTTAGGGTTCCGTATTTCCTAAGGAACCCTTATAGTTTCGTCATGTCCGTCTGTCTGTCTGTCTGTCCGAGGTTTTGCTAAGAGACCGTTAACACTAGAAAGCTGTAATTTTGTAGAAGTGTGTATATCAATTACGCCGACAAAGTGGTAAAATAAAATTTTGGAAAATATTTTTTTTAGGGTAGCTGGGTACTAGTGAAGTGGGGATGAATATTTTTTTCGTCGTCTACCCCATCGTGTTGGGTATCGTTGAGTAGGTCTTCTAAAATGACTTCGGGGTTGCTAAAATTATTTTTCGATTTAATGCTCCATTTACGAAATATTAAGCTTTAAAATGCAAAATTTTGTTCTAGTAGGGCGACCCCCACCCTCTAAAAGCTAAACTACTGACTTGAAAAATCTGGAAAAATTCACGATGATAGTGCATTTCATGAACTTTTAAGGAAAAGTATAGCGGTTAAGATACCTTTGTTAGTTTAGCAGTAATAGTCGTTGAACTTGGGTGTTGGATAATTTTGTACCAAATACAAAATCCTTAGCATTAATCCTTTAAAGTGACTAAGATGAAGTAGTTGCTTGTTTATAACGGGTAAAGACTTGCATTGAAAAAAAATGTTTTTTTTTTTTTATATTCAGAATAAAGAACACCAGAATGTGCAACTGTACTACATTGTGATAACGGGCTACTACGGAACCCTACACTGTGCGTGGCCCGACACGCACTTGGCCGGTTTTAAGTTTTCACTTCTGTCGGCACTCCTGGAATGCCACTGTTTTTTTTTACAGTGCTGGTGCACTGTAAAAAAAAACAGACGTGGTCGTCGCGCATCGGTCGCATCGCATTGCATTGTCTGCTCGCGCTATTACTTCGTATTGACTTTTTTCTTGTTGCTCGGCTCCTAAGAGCCCTACTGCCGTCTTAACGAAAAGTGCAACAACTCTCGTAGGTTAAACCTGATTTCGAGAAAAAATTAAAAAAACCCCCGACACAAAAAAATAATAAAATTAAATGTAAGTAATTGGAAAAGCATCAAATAATTTAAAAACCCCCAACTTAAAGAATCTAGGTAACGAGACTAAAACAGATAAATTCATATGGAAGTCGGGGGACCTCTTAGCATAGAAGGTGTTCCACAGAACGGCCCCCGACGTCCATATGAATTTATCTGTTTTAGTCGCGTTACCAAGATTTTTTAAGTTGGGGGTTTTTAAATTATTTGATCCTTTTCCAATTACTTACCTACATTTAATTTTATTATTTTTTTGTGTCGGGGGTTTTTTAAATTTTAAATTTATTTTTTTATTTCATGCTTTTTGTAGGGAGTCCTTAATATTTGTATTTCATTTCTTTTATTTTCTTGCGTTTTAAGATTCAGGTAATTTGGTGTTTAATCAGGTTTTTTATCTGTCAAAAAATAATTATTTATTTATAGTTGAAGAATAATTTTTAAGACTAAACAGATTTTTTTGTTTTATTATATCCTTTTCTTAGTTCTTCCTTTAGTTATTCAACTTTCGTACAAGTATTTCATAGCGTTAGATATCTTAGGTATTTCAGATCTAGTTTATAAAATGGGACTGCGACACTATCTGATGTAGAAATACCTACGCTTTTTAAGTGGGATTGTTCCATTCGTAATAAAAATAGTCAAACTCAGTGGTCGTAGGTACCAGTCATCACTCCACTTTCCTCATCATTCTAGAGCATTGATCAGACAAAAAAATATTTTGAAGTTTTTAGTTTTCATTTCGTTAGTTAATATTCCTCATTCCCTTTCAATATAGTTTACATTATTCTACTTGTCAAGCCCTTGCATTTGATACCTATATTGAAGGAGTTGTGAAAAAAGAATATAATTCGCCATTTTGTGGTGGCGGCCATCTTGGATTTGAAATTTGTAATAGCGTATAGTATTGTACTAGTCAAGCCCTTTCATTTGATACCCATATTGAGGGAGTTGTGAAAAAAAAAATGTAAATCGCCACTTTGTGGTGGCGGCCATCTTGGATTTGAAATGTATTATAGTGTATAGCATTCTACTATTCAAGCCCTTTCATTTGATACCCATATTAAGGGATTTGTGAAAAAATATGTAAGTATTCCGCCATTTTGTGACGGCGGCCATCTTGGACCGATTTTCATCAAACATAGCTAAGAACACTCCACGTAGTATTAAAGTATGCTGTCCTGACTCGATAAAGGAAAGAATTTGAAAACTACGGTGCTATTCTGTAAACATCTCACCGTGAAAACTTAGGTGAAGTGAGCGTGGAGTGAGCTGTCAATAGTGTCAATTCCTAGCAAAAACAAACTCACTTCACCTAAGTTTTCACGGGAGATTTTTACAGAATCGACCGGCTGTACCTAACACACACTGCGACATCTCAAGGGAATCCATTCTTTTCGCATAATATTATTTTCCTAAAATAGTTTGGCATCACTATTTTGGTATAATTTGTTTTGCCATAATAATACTTTGCCATATTTTTTTTTTGGCATCTAGTTTATGTTGGCATAATAATCTAGAAGGCTAATTTGTTTTGGCCTAAATTGAATTCGTATTGTCGTAAAAATTCAATATGTTGTGCTACTAGGCGACGTAGGATGCAAGAGCGAGCGAAGGGCACCCCGAGGTTCGGTTTGGTTAGGTTCCTTTAAACCTTGCAGACAGAAATAGGAGCCCCGCACAGCGGGGCTCCGTCGACCTGACGTCTCGTTAGAAATAAAACATGCAGCATGCTAATGTTATGCTTAATCATTATTATGATTAGAGAAACCATGCTTAAAAAAATTATGCGTAAGCTATTATGCGTAAATAATGCTATGCGAAAATATAATTAGGAGAAACAAAAGTATGCCAAGTTATATTAGGTCTTAAAATTTTATGCAAATGGATAGGGAACCTATCTCAAGCTATACATCCAGACCTCGCACTGTAAGCATAGGTTTTTTCCTACAATGAGAAGTCAGCACATAATGGAAATGTATCTATAGCTTGATATATACATAGGTACCAGTGAAAACTAGTAAAGTAATAATGACAAGGTTTCTTGTGCCTTCCAGATACTATCCCTATTCGCGCTGGCGACATCGATCGCGTTCTTCATCATGGAGAGTAAGCGGAGTCCGCAGCTGTCGACCCAGAGTGTCCACTTCGCCAGCACCTTCGGACTGAACCTGAACGTGTCTTCTGTACATATAATCCTCTCCATCGCGATCATCATTTCACTCCTGTGGATGCTGTTTTCCGGGATGCTCGTGATAGGCGTTGCACAGGTATGAACATAATAATAATAAACCATTTAAGGTAAACGCGGGTGGAGTCGACAGGGACCCAGAAGACGTCAAATTGTCTAAAAACTTCAATATCTTTTCTACTAAATATTTAATTGGCCGATTATTTTTATGGCAACGTATTTTTGGAAACATATTGCACAGTTAAAATAACAACACTGAGTTTTAACTGTAATGGTAGCTGAGATATCTTACTTGAAAAGTGTGTCCCACAATTTTTTCATTTTTTTGCAATTTTTTCATTTTTCTGCTAAATGACAAACTCAGCGCGCACTTGTGTTTTTTGATTTACGAACCTTCAGTGGGGTCTACGGTAAGTCTGATCGTTTGATGAATTAGTTGAGTTAATTTGCTAATGAATGCATAAAAGTATTTTATTTCGAACGTGACATCTATTGGTAATTACCTAAAAATTCTTACTTGACCCAAAACCCGTCCTATTTAGTGCTATTTTGACGATGACTGGGACCGGCTTAATAGTTGTCTTTAAACTCGTCATTTGAACCTTATGCTTTAGCGATAAAGTTTAAAATATATTAAATTAATTTGACAGATTGTAATAGCTTGATGTGCTTGGCGTCTGTACAAACATTATAAGGATTGGGCTACATTTGACAATAAATCTGGGTTGTTCTTGAACTGTTTTCGCTTCGCTCACTCATTGCTTGAGTAAGCACGCTCTGCTTATTCGTGTCTATAAAGGGCTCGCTTCGCTCGCTGTACCTATCGTCAGCACTCTCCACTCACTCGGCCCGTAAAAAGTATTCTCAGTTCTAACCTAAACTGCCTTATTGAGAAAGGTATAATAATAAGTTGTAATTAAGCTCTGGCTAAAGTTTTCCAACAGTAACTTACTCAGATTGAGCGTGATTGGTACAGTTTCAATCAAATCCTCACCTATGTAGAGTTGTTTTCTTATTATGTCTTGTGCCGTTGAAACATGAACGCACTTGCAATATGACACGGTGCCGCCGATTAATAACTTGACGATTGTCGATGATTTTTTTAAGTTTTCTGGTTAACTAAATATTTAAAAAAATCTGCCTATCTAACCTAGCTTTTGAATTAGCTTATTAGTAGATTTTTAGGTTTATTGTGTTACATGCGATTTAAAACTTTCTTTGGTTGGCTCTTTTATAATTTCAAGTAGATTTACAGTCGTTATGAGGCGAATTATTTTTAACTCAAAGGCTTTTGTAAAAAAAAAATCTTACGGTTTCCGATACAGCCTTAACCATTGTATTTGCCCGAGACTGGACTTAGTAGCATTGCACTCCTTATAAAGAAACCTTTCACCGTATGTGATATTTCTCAGTTCTAAGCAGATTTACGGTCTATATGAGACGATATCTTTATCTTTTTGCTTCTTGCTGCAGATTTTCTTTCGTTTTCGGATACTGCCGTAGCTTTTGTATTTGCTCGGAACTGGGTTTTTGAGATTCGTTGCATTCCTTATGATGCAAGCTGGCCTTGATTGAGATTTTTTTCATTTCTGGCCTGATTTACGGCCGGTGTGAGACCATATGTATCTTCTTCTTAGCGTGTCGATAGCAATCTAAATGTACTCGGCCCAGAATTCGGCTACTTGTTTGGCGCCTTCATCACCGTCCATCAGTTCCTGTAACGTGCAGCTGACAGGACACGCAGGACACGATATTAAGTGTCCCATCGTTTGTGGGACAGCACCACATTTACACTCCAAGGCGGAGTCGTCTATGAATCTCCACCTGAACAGGTTATCCTTGCTTCGGCCTACCTGGGTCCGGAGTCTGTTTAAAGACTTCCAGATTACCCAAGGTAACTCATGTCCAGTTGGGAGATCTTCAGTGTGAGGGACGAATGGTTTGGGTAAGGTAGCACTGTCTCGCCACAGCTTCAGCTTCTACTATCCACCAAGTGTTCCACCATATGTATTTTATTTGTTTAAAAACCCTCTGGGCTCCTTAACCCAGAGGGTTTTTGAGCAAGCATAAGCAGGACGAAAATTTGATAGCTAAGTAGGTGCGGCATGACGAGAGAACACCGAAAATATTTTTGGCAAAGTTTCTGATAGGAGCCCCGTGGCCAGGAGTTCACTTTCAGATTTCAAAAAAGGGCCAAATTAAAGTGATCTTCAGAGCCGTTGATTTTCGTATGATCATGTGCGGCCTAACCCATAACGACTTAAATAAGCAAATCTGATGAATAAATTGTGGGCTTTCCCTAGATCTCACTTTGAAAACTCACATTTGGACAATTTTTAAAAGGACATTTAAAGTTATTCTGTGCTCATGAAAATAGTTGGCTCGTTTAGATGCCAATGTATACATTTTTAAAATAAACTTCCTAGCCACACACAACCTTCAAGAACTAAGCCTTAATAAATTCAAATCTTTTATAAAGCGAAAACTATGCCAGAAAGCCTATTAAACTGTAAAAGACTATATTGAGGACAAAAAGGCTTGGGATTGAGCTGCTCCAATAGATTTAGACAGTGAATGTTGTTTTTATTTTGCTATTTTACTCTTTAATTTATTTTTTAAAGTATCTATTTACTTAAACAATGGCATGTACATTTACTGTATAAGGTATTATATTATTTTAATTATTGTGAATGTGAGGACTATGTGGGTCATTGTTTTCGTTTTAATCATGGTCTGGCAGTTTAAGTAGTTTATGCGGCCTACCCAAATGTCGTCTTTGGTATTGTTCGTCGAATCGTTGAGCTCCTTAAGTTCTGGGTTGAGCTGCACGGTTACTGACATATGCGTGCACTGACTGGACAGGTCCACTCAATCTGTATGGTTCTTTCCTCAAAAGACCATTTCAGTCACTAATCTACATGGTCCTCAAAGATTATGTCCGGATTTTTTATATACACATTGAAATTGATGCATTTTATTTAGACAATGATATGAACATTTACTGTGTAAAGTGTTTATTTATTTATTTAATTATTGTGTATGTCAGGACTATGTGGGTCATTTCTTTTTCTGTTTTCCTTCTTAGTTTTAATCATGATCTGGCAGTTTGAGTAATTTACGGTGGCCTACCCAAATGTCTTTTCTTTGGTATTGTTCGTCGAATCGTTGAGCTCCTCAACTTCTGAGTTGAGATTGTTGAGTTCCGATTTATGACAAATGCGTGCACTGATTGGACAGGTCCGCTCGACCTGTGTGGTTCTTTCCTCGAAAGACCATTTCAGACACCAATCTACATGGTTTTCACACCATCTGACCAAGATTTTGTCTGGACTTTAAAAGAGACTGCGACCTCTGAGTTTGTTTCGGCCTTTCTTCTCAGAGTAGTCAGATAGGAAAAGCCGACCTCATCTAGTACAAAAAATATGATTGACGTGTAAAAGTGTTTGTACAAACCTACTTACAGAAAATAAATCATTTATCATTTGTGCAATATTGTTACATGTCCTGATAGTAAATATATAAATATCTGACGGATTGATGGAGCCTTTTGGCAAATATGACGAAATTTAATTGATTCAAGCAATGAAACGGACGGACTGGACTTGGCGGTCAAGCTGGTCCACAAGTTCAAGGTATCTCAGTGCCTTATGGAGCGAGCTATGCTCGGAGTCTCTTTGAAGGATAAAATCATTAATGAAATTATCTGGAAAAGAACCGGAGTTACCGACATAGCTAGCAGAGTAAGCAAACTGAAGTAGCAGTGGGCTGGCCATGTCTGTCGAAGGACCAATGGCCGGTGGAACAGACAAGTCCTGGAGTGAAGACCGCGTATCAGCAAGCGTAGCGTGGAACGCCTTCCAGCTAGATGGACGGACGACCTAAAGAAGGTGGCTGGGGTAGACTGGATGCGTAAGACGAAGGACAAGGTGTTGTGGCGCACTCTAGGAGAGTCCTATGTCCAGCAGTTGACTGCGATAGGCTGAGGTGATTGATCATTGATTCACAAAAGCACTCAAAAGTTGTAGTAATTTACATTTATTTTTAAATTAACGAACTGAGTAGATTTCATTGCTATTTACATTTAAAGCTGACCCTTTTGTGAAGATTTATGGGCATTCAGAAGTTAGAAATATCAAACACTTAATATAAACAAACTTGATTATTTCAAAATTATCCTACTATGACACTCATTGAAATTACGACGCATAGTGAAAAACTTGTGATGTGACGTCAAAGCAAAATAAAATTTTTGCTTCAAAAATAGTACAAATAAACTCTTACAATTAGAATCATTTGAATGCTCAATCATTAACCTAGCATTCAAATTCTCTTAGTTATTAACGGTTGAAATATTACACGTTTTTGTCGGTCAAAAATGTTAACCTACCTACTCTGCTAACACCTCACAACATTTAGTAATTTCTTGCGATTTGGTCTTCTACCTACCTTTTGTTTCATAGATTTGCCACTCATAATTATGAAAGACAAACACAATAATCATAATAATGATTAAGCATAACATTCTAAAGCATTTTAGCATGCTGCATGTTTTATTTCTAACGACGTCGTCGTCGACGTCGACGTCAGGTCGACGGAGCCCGCGCAGCGGGGCTCCTATTTCTGTCTGCAGAGTTTAAAGGAACCTAACCAAACTAAACCTCGGGGTGCCCTTCGCTCGCTCTACATATTGAATTTTTAAGATTTCCGATTGATTAAATATCAATCGGAAATCTTAAAAATTCAATATGTAGATTTCCTAGGAAAAGTGCATATTAAAAAATATATCATAGATTTAATATCTACTCGTATTTTAGGAATTATACACATTTCCTAGGAATTGTATAGAATGACGGATTGCACACTTTTTTGTTAATATATAAATTAAGTACAACCTCGTCGACTGGTCTAGCTAGGCAGGCACTATGTGTAACACTTCCTCTGGTTTAATCTTTTAACCACAATAGAAACTAAGGTACATACCTACTTAGCTGTTTGCTTCACGAATGAAGTACCTACCTAATGGCAGTATGATCACGTCCGCTATTCATTTAGGTACATTACACACACGACAAACAAAGGAAAAATACAAGAAATATTGACGCCGGATACTAAATGTTACAAAGACAAAAAATCAATGGGCAACATAGTCCTAGTGTCAAAATGTACAAATTGCCTAGTGCCATAGTCCTAGTGTCAAAATATACAAATAGCCTAGTGCCATAGTCTTAGTGTCAAAATGTACAAATTGCCTAGTGCCAAAATGTTATTTTGCCCAAATGCCGCTATGATAGAATACATTAAAGCTGTAATGTTCAATTGTGCAAATTGCCTAGTGCCAAGATGTCATTTTGCCCAAATGCTATGATAGAATACATTAAAGCTGTAATGTTCAATTGTACAAATTGCCTAGTGCCAAGATGTCATTTTGCCCAAAGGCTATGATAGAATACATTAAAGCTGTAATGTTCAATTGTACAAATTGCCTAGTGCCAAGATGTCATTTTGCCCAAATGCTATGATAGAATACATTAAAGCTGTAATGTTCAATTGTACAAATTGCCTAGTGCCAAGATGTCATTTTGCCCAAATGCTATTCTATGCTATGATAGAATACATTAAAGCTGTAATACATGTACCTACAATTAATGACTAACTTCTGCTCGCAATTTTCGTCCGCTTAGAAGTCAAAATATAAACATATTGGAGAAGCTAGTAGGATGGCTAAATGACACTGCTGCTTATAAGGTCAAATTAAATATATTATGCGGACCAAAGGTTTGGTAATACAAAGGAGCGAGGGAGCACACGCGGCTGAATGCTCGACTAATATCAATTAGTGAACTGAGGTAAAAATGCACGAATAAGCATTAGTGCATTTATTAGTGTATGTTTTCACCGCTGAACAAACCCAGCTTCCAGCATTCCCACAGCTCGTAACATTTCCGCCCTCGTCAAATGTCGGCGTTGCATGGCTACAATACCTCAATTTTAACTTTATCTTTCGTTTAAAAATGAAAAAAAAACTGTAACTAAACGTAATTCGTATTGTTTTTTAAATTTTGCACAAATGAAAATTCCCTCTCCTATACATCAAGACATTTTTATGCCACCGAAACAAAAGAATTTTCAAAAATTTGAATTTGGAATTAGTCTGAGATAAATTACAAACAAATCGGTGTATAAAAGATTCCAATGCGGCCAGTACTTTTCGAGTTATTTAATTGAGTATGAAATATCCCTAGACCGTGTTGATGTGTGTAAGTATACTCATTGGTAAGACTAGTTGTTAGACTTTCAGGCTTCTGACGACTAGTTACGACTGTCAAAGATCTACGAAGACAGTCGGGAACAACGGCTTAACGTGCTTTACGAGGCACGTAAAGGTTTTTAGTATGTAAAGATGGTCACCCATCCGGGGACCAGCCCCGGCAAGCGTTGCTAAACCTAGTCGATCGACCCGTGCGGCTGTTATTACTTTGTCACAAGCCCCTGGATTTATAATATAAAAGAAAGTCGTGTTAGTTACACTATTTATACCTAACTCAAGAACGGCTGAACCGATTTGGCTGAAAATTGGTGGAGAGGTAGCTTAGAACCAGGAGACGGACTGACGGAATACTTTTTATCCGGTTTTAGACGGGCATAGGATACTTTTTATCCGGTTTTAGACGGACATAGTATTTAATACTTTTATTTACTTATAGGAGTAGGGTAGGAGTAGTGTAGGAGTAGGGTAGGAGTAGGGCAGGAGTAGGTTAGGAGTAGGGTAGGAGTAGTGTAGGAGTAGGGTAGGGTAAGGGGTAGGACACCAAGCGAACGAAGTAGCGCCGGGCAGCTAGAAATAATTTATATGGTCAGCTAGTATGTTATAAAATACACAGGGAAATATATACGAGTAAATTGACGCAATTGGTCGTACATTCCAATGGAGTGCGCGATAACACCACAAAATATGATTCAGAAGACCACGGATACAAAATGTCCGGGATAGTTTTGTGTTAAATGGGGATAATTACAATCATAATTAGCGGAATACTGAACGGTTAATTCGATTGAACATTATCATCATCTGCCTAGCCTTTTCCCACTATGTTGGGGTCGGCTTCCATTCTAACCGGATGCAGCTGAATACCAGTTTTTTACATGGAGCGACTGCCTATCTGACCTCCACAACTCAGTTTCTGGGTAATACGATACCCATTGGTAAGACAAAACCAATAGTGGTAGTTGTGGTTGGTGAGATGGAACATGTTACTAGTAAAATAATTTAGTCATATCTGTCATATGCACTCCAAATGATAAAAACATTCAGCGTTTCCATTTTGGATATTTCAATGAAACCTGGATTTTCGGAATCATGAAAGTCGTCTTCTTCCAAAAACATGTTGACATGAAGAAAGATTTATATTTGAGCATATAGAGGGGGGCTCGTGACTAAAAAATAACACCCACTCGGGTTTATTGAAGGTTAAGTGCTTGCCGCGGTTGGTTCGTGGATGGGTGACCATCATCCATTACATATCGATAGCTCTCCGTGCCTTGGAAATACGTTAAGCCGCAACCTCTCCGCTGTTCTTCGTAGATCTTTTTGAGGCGTTACACAACACTAGCTATAAGATATTACCAACAGAATGGATCTTTGTTGACCGAGTAAATAAATTTTGATTGATTGATTTTTACCCGGGTAGTCGGTAGCCCAAAAAGTCTGACAACAAGTCTCATCAAGGGGTATCGCGTTACCCGGATAGTTGTCGAGGTCAAAGACAAATAATTTATTTCAAAAACCGGTCAAGAGCGAGTCGGACTCGCGCACCGAGGGTTCCGTAACATCCGGGCTTATGCATTAGGTTTATGTTTATGAAATTAAATGTTTTTTTTTATTTTTGAGTTGATTTAATGAACGGTAAATTGCGGTTTACGATTTATGACGTATTAAAAAAAACTACTTACTAGATCTCGTTCAAACCAATTTTCTGTGGTAGTTTACATGGTAATGTATATCATATATTTTTTTTAGTTTTGTCATTCTCTTATTTTAGAAGTTACAGGGGGGGGGACACACATTTTACCACTTTGGAAGTGACTCTCGCGCAAACTATTCAGTTTAAAAAAAAATGATATTAGAAACCTCAATATCATTTTTGAAGACCTACCCCCCACACGTATGGGTTTAATGGAAAAAAAAAATATTGAGTTTCGGTTCTAAGTATGGGGAACCCTAAAATTTATTGTTATTTTCTACTTTTGTGTGAAAATCTTAATACGGTTCACAGAATACATCTACTTACCAAGTTTCAACAGTATAGTTCTTGTAGTTTCGGAGAAAGGTGGCTGTGACATACGGACGGACAGACAGACGGACAGACAGATAGACAGACATGACGAATCTATAAGGGTTCCGTTTTTGCCATTTCGCTTCGGAACCCTAAAAAGGAACATAAAAGGCATTTTTGAAAGGCAAAATTTACAAAAAAAAATAGAGTTGATTCTAGTCACCCCAAATAGGCAATCGCTCCTTCTAAAATATTGGTATTCAGCTGCATCCGGTTAGACTGAAAGCTGACCTCAACACAGTTGGGAAAATGCTAAGCAGATTGTTATTTGAGCAATTGGTGTACGTGGAGCAATTGGTCAACTTCTGAAACCTATCTACTGAAAAAAGGGTTTTATCTACCAGTACGTAAGTATGGCCCTTTGCTTTGGTGTCTCCACTGATGACCCTGACAATACTTCACCTTCGCTGTAAATGTCTAAAATATCTTGAATACTTTGAAATACTTAGCCTGCACCTTTTAAAAAAGCGACTTTAAAGAATTTAGAACAAAATAAAAATAATTTATTAAATTAATTTATATTAACGGAAAAGTATGTATTCCGTCATTGTATACAATTCCTAGGAAATGTGTACAATTCCTAAAATAAATAGGAAATCTATGATATATTTTATTTCATGCACTTTTCCTATATTTTTTCCTTTTGTATATTTCCTAAATAGCAATCGGAAATGTATTAAATTCTTGATGCTTGAATTATATGTAGATTTTTATGTATGCTAGATGCTAGGTGCGTGCCTCGGAGAGCAGCAGTCATTCGTAGATCTTTGACAGTTGTTACGGGCCGTCATAAGCCCGAAAGTCTGACAACCAGACTTACCAAGGGGTATCGTATTACCCAGTTACTGGATTGTGGAGGTCAGACAGGCAGTCGCTCCATATAAAATACAGGTATTCAGCTGCATCCGGTTAGACTGGAAGCCGATCCCAACATACATTGTTGGGAAAAGGCTAGGCAGATTGATTTTATGTGTGATAGATGGGCCTTAAAAAGGAAGAAATAGTGGATTTTTGTAGTTCAATTCTAATAATAAGCCCAAGAATATTTTATATTTTACGATGTGATTGTTACAGCTGATTATGTCAACGAGCCTTAATAAAAATTCTGATTTTAGTTTACAAACTTGTTTTATTTCTTTTGGTCACAGAAAGCAATACTTTTTATATATTTCCTAGGATCATCTCGGAATTGTGTGTATTAAAGAATCTTTGAAACATTATTTTACACATTTCCTAAGTAAGCTCGGAATTGCATATATTTCCTAGGAATTGTGTACAATTCCTAGGTTTCATACATTTCCGGTAACATATATGTATAAAGAATTTGATAATCCGGCGAATAAAAGAAAAAGTACAAAATATGATACTTTTGTTTCCAGAACAAGGCAAACTTCGTGCTCAGCTACTTCTCATACGGCATCATTGTCACGATCATCTGTCAGCTGAGCGCACTCCTGTTATTACTGCAAAACTGCTGGATATTGGCACTGGTGCTCTTCATCTTATCTTGTGAGTACAAATAATGGTCCCATTTATGTTATTAACCTTTTAACCGCTTGTGTCGCATTTATGCGACACATTTCCGTGCCCCTACCGCTCGTGTCGTATTTCTGCGACAGAGACATGCATGATTTTTTCGTTCTATTCAACGATTGCTCCTCTTTATTTATTGTAGGTATTATTTTATCGATTTAGGTATTCAGCTGCTTCCGGTTTGACTGGTAGCCGACCCCAACATGGTTGGGAAAAGGCTAGGCAGATGATGATGATTATTTTATCGATTTGTAGCCGTGCGCTAGGGGCACGGCAATTGATATTTAGCCAAGCGCTTAAAAGGTTATATAGTAATCAAACAGGCGGACCGCCTGATGGTAAGGGTTCACCGCAGTCAATCACACCACCAGCCACACCACCCACCTCACCACCTCACTCTCTCACTCACCACCGCACTACACGTTACTACTCTATTAACGCAGGTGTGTGTAAGATCGTATGCGTCCTAATACGAAATGTTCGAAGTACTCATATCGGGATATCGCAGGACGAAGGAACGCAAGCGTCCTACTTCTATCGCGTCGATATTATCGCAGCAGTGTGTAACTTCGTGGCCGTCCTAATACAAAATGTACTGAAAACAGATATCGCAAATAACGCACCCGATATTATCGATCGATAATAACGCGCCTGTGGGGGGAAGAGCCGCATTTATAGGGCTATGACAAAAACATATGCTATACAACGTGCCGCTACAATGGCGGGCTAATGGCCAGTAATCATAATTCGTAATTTGAAAACTACCGCCTGCGCCACTCGCCAACATAGAACTCTCTCTCTTTCCTTCTATTTGCCTACTGTTTGCTTGTTATTCGTTGATTTTTCAATCATCTGTTAACTCTATTCGAGGAATACTTTTGACAGTTATTTCATACAAAAACTGTCAAACGTCAATTTTATTCCTCGAATAAAAGTTGCTAACTTTTATTCGAGGAATAAAATTGACGTTTGCTTGTTATTCGTTGATTTTTCAATCATCTGTTAACTCTATTCGAGGAATACTTTTGACAGTTATTTCATACAAAAACTGTCAAACGTCAATTTTATTCCTCGAATAAAAGTTAGCTGGCGATGGAAAAATCAGCCCTAAATGTTATTGATGTGATGTTATGATCCGTGACCCCGGAAAATGACCCCAGCGCTACAGTTCTTTAAGTACAGGTTGTACTATTGTAGAAAATGACACTAATAACACAAAGGCGAAAGTTTGTGAGTGTGTTTGTTACTTCTTCACGCACAAACGGCTGGACCAATTTTGATAAAATTTGGTTTGGAGGTAGCTGACACTTTGGATTAACACATAGAATACTTTTTATCCCGATATTCCTTCGGAATCGAAACTTATGCGGGTGAAACTGCGGGGCGCTGCTATTTGTAAATAAATAACATCGTTTAATGAAATAATAATTACAATAATTAAGTATGTTCATAAAACGAAAACGCGAAACAGTAATAAACGCGTAACATTAATTTAACACACGTATGTACGTGTGTTAAATTAATGCTGCCATTCGCTACGTTCATTCTGAGCGACGACGTTCTGTATTATTGCGTTGTTATTACAAAGATAGATAATACGGAACGTATGACACAGAAAGAGATAGTTATCTGTAGTGTGTTGCTCGCTGCTATTAGCGGACTAAATAAAAACTACAACAATTGTCTGAATTTGTCTGCGAAAATTTGCTGTTTAATAGTGCCATATCTACCTCTTTAATATACCTAATACCATTGATTAGAGCGGTATCCTTCGCACGTGATATTTTTTCCTGTTTTGTAACATTCGCAAACCAATACAATAACTACCTTTATTAATATAGCTGCAAATGACTTATTTTTTTTCCTTTTAACATCTCATTCCGCTATATGTATCTTCAACTAAGATTCTTTTTTCAATTCCAGTGCTCCACATACACGCCTTGGTGGTCGTGCACACGGTTTACGAACTTATGTCGAGGGGCAAAGACTTCAGATTCCACCAGCGCGAAGATGACGAGGACCTGCTAGCTGACTGCTTCGATGGAGATTCGAGCAGGGTTTAGAATACGACGTTACTTGTGTAGAGGTGCGTCCAGACGGTGTAAGCCATGCGCCGCAAACAAATTTGCCATGTACCTCAGCCCCCTAGGGTCTCGTGGCTAAATAATAACAATCACACGGGTCGACCACTAGTCTTACCAACCAGTAACTGGGTTGTGGAGGTCAGATAAGCGGTCGCTCCATATAACATACTGGTATTTAGCTGCATCGGGTTACTCTGGAAGCCGACCCTAACATTGTTGGGAAAAGACTAAGTAGATGATGATGACATCAGCCTGAGGCATGCGCCACAAGCGTGGCTTACCATTTCAAGCTCATTCCTCGCACTGTCTGGACGCACTTTAAAACCGTAAAGCCTTGTATTCCATTATGTAAAATTATACAACGTTATTTTAAGTACTATATGCGAAACCTGAATATAGTTTGTTCAGAATAAGTACTTAACTGAATCGATTCCAATAATTTTTACTCCATGTTATATTTTGTCTCAAAAATATTTAAAACAGGTTAAAAGTTGGACACCGAGTGACACTAAGTAGGTTAACCAATCTCCGCGCCGAACGGTTAGGTACCTAGGTAGGTACTATTATCAATGAGCGCAAGACGCCGCGGCGCGGGTGAGCATGTTTTTGTACGGACAAATCTTTGTGATTTATCATGATAAAGTTTTGAAATTTTGTACATAGATTCTTTACATAAAATACTAGACGTTTATACCTACTAGTGTTTCGGGTTTCGCATTATACTAAAAATAATGTTGTAAATAGGTACATTCCTTGTTTTTTACCCTTTGACAAAATGCGTCGAAACCTCACTCTACTGTTTCCGCCATCCCCATGAAATTAGATATATTCCGTGATCTCACGGATTTCACTAAATATACAGGAATATATGAATCATATATGAATCATATGCATTTATGATTCAGATATTATGTTGATTCAATCGACACCAAAAAAAAAATGGCATCTTTGGCAGAATCATAAAAGGATAACAGAATGGACAGTTAACTGTTAAGTTAATCGTATCAAATCCCATTGCTGAAGCATTTTTCAGTTATTTTTTTTTTGTCTGTGCTAAAATACCAATCAATCTAATCCAAATCCACTCCCCAATCTCTTTGATTATACCTACGTAGTGCAGCGAAAAAAAGAAAAACACGGATTGTCTGCTCCATTTTATAATTCATAATGTTATCCTTTTATGATTCTCCAAAGTGGCCTTTATAGACCCCCAGATGTGCATATACATAACATAATATATTGTCACATGTGAAACAATACAATTAAGTACAGCGGCAGCAGACGCCCAAAATATTGTGCAGACGCCAGCACATCAAGCTACCCGAAACTGTCAAATTTTCCCAATCAACTTTGAATCATAAGCTGTAGCGATAAAGTTGAAAATTTATTAAAGAAATTTGACAGATTGTATTAGCTTGATGTGCTGGCGTCTGTACCTACCTAGGTTTGTTATTATTTTGGTTTACAATTCTTTACATTTGTGTCTGTAAGTATACAAGGGTGGCAGAGACATCCACGCGTAACCTTGGATTGAGGACATGAATCTGAACGCCCTGCGAAGAAATTAAAGTACTATAAATCGAGGAAAAATTTCTACGCTACGGCCGAGAACACAGATTATATAAACATTTATGTTCTGTGGTCTATCTAGAAGCATGTGTCATGGTTACAGAAAGCGCGTCGATGTGATGCCACCCTGCTTAAGAACAGAAGGTATCCGGGCGTAAATATTATTTCTTCTTCTTTTTAACCGACTTCAAAAAGGAGGAGGTTCTCAATTCGTCGGATAATATTTCACTTTGAGCTCTAAAGAAATTAAAGAGTCTACAAGTTTGTAAGTCACCACAAAGTCGAACTGTTCCAAAATCTGACGGAACCTTCTTTACAGCTGGATTCTGAGTGGGAATTTTGCCCATCTTCCAATAGACTGACCAAAAGATATACCAACAGACTATATAAGTATAGATATCATTAAGAAAAAAATCCCACCAAATGGATTAGGTATGACTTCGTCTGGAATTATATGTTCTATTTTTTACTAGCAGCGCCCCGCGGTTTCACCCGCATAAGTTTCGATCCCGTGGGAATATCGGGATAAAAAGTATCCTTTGTCCTGCTTCGGGATGCAATCTATCTCTCTGCCAAATTTTATCGAAATCCGTTTAGTGGTTTAGGCGTGAAAAGGTAACGTACAGACAGACAGACAGAGTTTCTTTCGAATTTATAATATTAGTATGGATAAGTTTTTTCTATTGCCTGTTTTACAACCTCCAAGTTTCAGTTATTTTAGATTATCTGGGAGATAATTTTACTCAGTGAAACGGGTCAGAATACTCGTAGATACCAAAAATTGCATGCTTTTGTGAACTTGAAGGCAAACGTAGCATTAAGTTTAAATTGTACTTATATTTTTCTACTGACCAAAGTATATAATCTAAGTTTAGATATAATTAAAGTTAAGGACTTAATATTAATAATAATATTTCTAAGATTTTTTAAAAGCCAAAATTCTGAAAAGTTGCTCGGCGTGACAATGAATACGTCAAGAATACGATTCGTAACATGTAAACACATATAGATACATACACATCAAGGTATACATTTCCAATTATAGCTGACCTCGCATTGTATAGGCTTTTCGAACAAAGAAGTCAGTTTATACTAGAAATGTATAGTTAATAATGTACATAATGTCGTCGTGCGAACGATCGATAAAAGTAAAGATTTGCCATTTGTATTAGTTTCACTTACCATATAAATCCGTCAATATTACGATCTGACAAATACGATCAATCAGATCCGTCAGGCCATTTGTTCAAGGCCATGTCAATGAGACGTCCACAAGCACGAGATGACGGCGCCAAAGCAGCGATACAGCCCTTTCACAATATTTAACCTATGATTTTGCATCCCTGTTCAAATCACAATGATCTTTATTCTCATTTTAATAAAGTTGCTGCTGGGTTGCAGCCACTGGCAAGTCCGTCAAAATCATTGTGAGCTTTATTCTTTTTACAGTAAGGTTGCTGTGAGGTTGTTGCTGTCAGAGGTAAAATAACTGTGAACGAACTGTACTTACATTTACTATGGCCGCGTGTCTTCGGCACGTCCATCAGCGAGACGTCACGTACGGTTCGAATAATCTCGTTTCTCGTTGACGTCTTGATGACGGAGGACGTGGACAAACGCTGTTAAGTAGTATTTGTAACTATTGTTTACTGGTATCGTCATCATCTGCCTAGCCTTTTCCTAACTATGTTGAAATATTATATTATTTATATACAGGGTGGAATTTTCGAAGCGTACCTGGAGGGAAAGCACTCTAAATATTGAAGACAGCAAATTTTACTCAAAGGAAACATTCCTTTATTTTTAAAAAGAAACAAAACTGCATTTAAAGATTTTTGAAAATGTGCTTGCCACACCCGAGAATCGGACCGACTAACATCCGAAAAAATAGCATCCTGTACTTTTATGGCACCAATCGATAGGATCAATCAAGGATCAATCAATCAAATCTTTAAATGCAGTTTTGTTTCTTTTAAAAAATAAAGGAATGTTTCCTTTCAGTAAAATTTGCTGTCTTCAGTATTTAGAGTACTTTCCCTCCAGGTACGCTTCGAAAATTCCACCCTGTATATTATATTATCTGCTGGTCGAACCTTATCTTTACCATGTATCGATCTTTATAACTTACATTTATTCCCGGTGACTAGGTAGGTACCGAATGGTAAAATCTGTCGATTACACCTTATGTACAAACCGAAAAAAAGAAGTCCTAAAAAACGTTGGTCCTGCGCCTGATCTCTCTCCGGTTGTGTCGGATTGCCGTCCCATCGGACTATGAGAGTGAGGGAAGAGTGCACCTGTGTCTGCGCGCACACTTGTGCACTATAATATCTCCCGGGCCGAAAGCTAGTCTCCGTTGAGATTGGCCGCCGTGGCCGAAATACGGTCTGGAGGACTTTATTTTATGTGTACATAAAATAAAGTCTATCCGAAACTGTAAAATTTTCTCAATCAACTTTTGAACCTTATGCTTAAAGTTGAAAGTCTATTAAAGAAATTTGACAGGTTGTATAGTTACCGGCACGTAACTTGGCAAGAGATTTTCGTAGTGGGGGAAGTTCGCGCATATAAAAATGTATGAAATTGTGCGTGCGCAAACTTCCCCCACTACAAAAACTCTTGCCAACTTACGTGCCGCTACGTGTAGTAGATTGTAGATTGATGTGCTGGCGTCTGTACAAACGTATGGAAAGGAAACACTTTCTATGTAAACTTTATAACAGTATTATATTATTTTTTTATATAGACATACAGTAACAACAACTAACAAACGTTTTGACTAGCATTTTATATATTAATATTTTTGTAATAATAATAATAAAATACTTAGTATTTACAATATTAAACCGCTTATTTTTAACTAATCTTCAATAGCTTATGTTTATAATTTGACACATCATTTGGCTCATTGACTGCCATTAAATTCATTAAGACTAGATTTTAATATTTACCAAGGGTTCCATAGCTCTCATTAAAACTGAAAAATGGATAATATTTTGACAGCGCTAAAATTTTTGGCATTTCGGTGTTTTAGTGGACTGGACTCATGGCAGTGGTTCACATTGGCGTAGCTTGGGATCTTCTCTAGGAGGGGCAGCCGTCAAGCTGAACTACACACAGTCATTTAATGAGAGATCATAAATGACGCCTCGTAATAAATAATCCCACCAAAAACATTTCATGTAAAGAAGGTTTCCAAGATTTAAATAACGCTTTCACTCTTAAAGAGTTATCAGATTTAATGAAGAGCCACGTCCCTAAGGCGCCCCTATACGACCTAACTCTACAAACCTTACAAGTCATCTTAGTCCAAATGACCTTAATAAAAAGCGATTAAAACAGTAACACATTACACATTCTTCAATACTGTCGATTATTCTAGGATGGGCATTGCCCAGCCTTGCCCCCCCTTAGCAAAGCCCATGGGTATAGGAACCGTGGGGTTTTACTCTATAGGAGTTCGACATAACCGTTGTCCTCTCCTCAGACTTGGATGTCCATCAAGATTTGAACTTGATTTTTTTCTAATAAAGACCTTAATAAAAAGCGATTAAACAGTAACACATTACACATTCTTCAATACTGTTGATTTTTCTAGGGTGGGCATAGCCCAACCTTGCCCCCCCTTAGCCCATGGGTATAGGAACCGTGGGGTTTTAGTCTATAGGAGTTCGAAAAAACCCTTGTCCTCTCCTCAGACTTGGATGTCCATCAAGATTTGAACTTAATTTTTTTCTAATAAATACCTTAATAAAAACCGATTAAAACAGTAACACATTACACATTCTTCAATAATGTCGATTTTTCTAGGGTGGGCATAGCCCAGCCTTGCCCCCCCCCCCCCCCCCTTAGCAACGCCCACGGGTATAGGAACCGTGGGGTTTTAGTCTATAGGAGTTCGACATAACCCTTGTCTTCTCCTCAGACATAGGATGTCCATCAGGATTTGAACTTGGTTTTTTTTCTAATAAAGACCTTAATATAAAGCGATTAAACCGTAACACATTACACATTCTTCAATACTGTAGATTTTTCTAGGGTGGGCATAGTCCAGCCTTGCCCCCTCTTAGCAACGCCCATGGGTAGAAACCGTCGGGTTTTAGTCTATAGGAGTTCGACATAACCCTTGTCCTCTCCTCAGACTTGGATGTCCATCAAGACTTGAACTTGATTCTTTTTACCACAGATTACTAAAATTACAGTATTGAACTGTAACTTTATTTATCTGTGGTAAAAAAAAGCCACTAGGTCGAAGCCACAACACAGGCCGTATTCTCTATGACACAATGAACGGAACCGTGCGAAATGAACGTGAGGTTGGCGTGACCCCTGGTACAGGCAACTAAAGGAACACGGGTGGGTTTTAGTCAGTAAAATTCTGACACGCCCGGGCTCCGCCCAGAGCGGGAGAAGTTATTTCACAACTTCCCACGCAAAAAAAAAGGTTGGCGGGAATAGCTAAGGAATTGTGACGTGAATAAAATTAGGGCCCAGCTGGGTGTTACGCAGCATGCTAAGTGACGTTCCCCTAGCGACCAACGCATGATTTTCCAATTTCCAATTGCAAGGGCCAAACTGTCGCTTCGTCTTCCGGTGCGCGGTCGCAACTCCAGAACCTTTCGGCCCCATCGGCCATCTGTTCTGCGAGCAATGTGCCCCGCCTACAAGGTAAGGTAGGTACAAGGTTGCGTTGGAAGGCCTCCCACAAGGTGGTCCGACGACCTTGTGAGGGCCGCAGGAACCCGTTGGATGCGAGAAGCACGGAACCGGTCGAAGTGGAGGTGCTTGGGGGAGGCCTATGATGATGATGATGATGAACTGACGCTTGGTGCCACGTCGTAGATGATAATAATTATTTCTCACTCGTTCAGGCTACGCTTCTCACCGTGTAGCATAAATACAAGTCCATGTTTCCAATTGATAATATTTCCACGACAAATATCAATTCTATCGTAATGGAAATTAAGTTGAAAATGACCTAAAGTTTTGATTGAAGTTATACCGCAAACTGAACTTTATGTCAGGGTTTTAAAGTTGCTTTTTCAAAAACACATTTGTTTACATGCTTGTGAACTAAATCGTGAACTCAGTATAGCTCTGTGGCTTCGGCCGATACAAACGATGTTGCCTGACAAAATTGACTGAGTAAAGAAAAGATGGATGCCAGCCATGCCAGGAGGATGATGATGATGATGATGATGACTGTACTACAGCATTCAATGCTGTTTCCTTATGACGTCATAGACAGCCGGCTAGTTTAACAAACAGTTTAAACTTCTTCTCTGTTGTTGAGTTGCTTGTAGAAACTGTTGCACAGCAAGATTGTGTATACGTTGTGACCTAAAAAAAAAAACAAAGTTTAGCAACTAAGTATAGAGAACGTATACCATCGAGCAGCATTGCTTGATCGAATCTTGGTGTAACTAAAATGACAGGCGCAGGAGTGCTTGACACATTCTTAATTTCGTCTCAAAGATTGACTGTCTGACCTATCGCCTGACCGTTTAGGTCAAATTACATCAAACCATCGGTCAGATTGTATGTTGTAACTGTAGGCTGTAGGAGTAGTGAGACAGATAATTTTTTTGATAACATTCCATAAAATAAGCGCCTGAACGTTTACTCTGGGCAATGATCTGCAGGAAAGCCTTTTCAGTGTTGGATTTTAATAAGGGTAGTCTCAATCCTCGCCCTTGAGTACATACATGTTTTTACCCGAAACATATTAATTATTACCTTGTAGTCCACTTCAAGATAATAACTTTACATATTTGAAAATCGGTCAGACCTCAGAGTTAACAATTAGAGAAGCATAATCGTATTACTGACCAATATAAACGACTTCGGTAAAAATAGTTCCTGCGCTGATTTTTGGAGAATTGAGGAAGAAGATGAACATGGAGAGGAGGAAAAACACAATCCACATGATCATGTATGCCTTGATGATAAGGCGCCGCTCCTGGAAACAGAAAAAAATCGTATTTCACGAATACTTCTGTGCCATAATTTTCATCACTAGCTTAACTCCACTGGAGTGTCAATGTAGTGCTGACTGCTGTTCCACAAATGATCGCGATGGGGCAAGCAGTTAACAATCGTGTCACTGACTCTGGCAGCGCCACCATCAGGGATTTTAACCGCTGTATAATCTTGCAAAAAAATGTGCCCCTAGCGCCAATCACGTATTTTCAAGGTCAACTATAGTGTTGTGCACCATTCACAATTTTTTTATTTTTTTTACTAGATTTTAAGAGTAAAATTACACGTTTTACGAAAATCTAATGTTTTTTTATAAGTCATTAACCTTATAATTAAAATTACCCGAATAAAAAAAGCTATAAGCATTGATAGAGTATAGTTCATAATTCTACTAAATACGTCTTTCGGAATCCCTATTGTTGCATTTATACAACTTTGGGTACATACCTCCTCCTCTTCTAACTCATTATCGGTCACAAATTCTTCTACATCTTCCTCGTAACCTTCTAAAATCCTTATTAATTCCTCTGCACTCGACATTTTGCGATTCAAACACGGCCACAAGACCCAATGAAATAAAATAAGTACCCACTATTTCATTAATAATTCTTAACAAATAAAACAGATGTACCCTCACTATTATCATTATGAGTTCGCTTATGACGTCACAAGCGGTTGCATATGTACAACTCCGGCGCTGGACTTCTTTGATAACGTTAAAGTACTAGGGTTGTTACTAAAATACAATTTAGTAAAAATCGTCTATCTAATTGTATTATGAATCTACCTTAAATCATGTTCAGTTTTAGATATTATAGTTAGAAATAGGTTCAAACAGCAACAAGCATTGAATTACTTTTTAATTCTGAATGCCTAACCTATTTGTATATTATTTGAGTAAACTAAAGTTTGCATTAAGAGTAATAAATAAACTTATGTGCTACATCACTACTGTTGTATTTATACAACTCTGGCGGTACAGGTTAAGGTCAAACCTGCATTTTGCGATGGGTTTTATGCATTTTTTTCACCGTTAATTTGGTGCTTTGCATAAGTGATTTTAGGGAAAAGGAAAGAAATTCCTTGAATGGCAACGGTGGTCTTTATTTTTATTATGAAACTGCTCCTACGTAAATAAAAATACGTTTAAAAATAACTTTGGAGACTTAAGTTGCAAATTTACAACTGCGGTGCTAGGGGCTCAGAAATGATAAGTTGCTTATATACAACTGCGGCGGGTAATGGGTTTTGATAACACAAAAAAATTGTCGCTATTTAATCGAAATTTGTCACCTAGCGAAGATCTGTTTTGAAGGGTTTTTCGTGAACTCTTCGATCTAACTCTTGGACTATACCTTACTAATTGAACTCATTATGTCTGCTAAACTAAGACCCGATTAAATCTGTGACTTGGCGACTGATTCCGACTAATTGGCGACAAAATATGGGAGAGATAAACAGATCTTCGCTAGGTGCCCTAGTTTTCTAGATATAAATGTGGCCCTGCTGGGGAGACTCTCTCCAGATCGGCCACCTATAACCCTTATATGTTTTGAACCAGTGACCGACAAATTCGACTAATTAGCGACAACTTTTAATCCCTGCCAGAGTAAGTGACACTTGACAATCGTGTCCAGGGACTCCTGTTGTCTGCACGCTACAGGAGATGATTGATGGACTCTATTGAAGGTGCCAAGTGCATGGCCACATGGTGAGCCATCTTGCGAAGTTGCTTATTCTAGTTTGTGGACATCCAGTTAAGTTTTAACTTCTCTTTGATTTTTTTACATTTAAAACCCAGTGACTGTAAGCATGTATAAAATGGACAATTATTCAAAGTCCAAAGGAAATTACAGAAAGGCACCTGCGAGGGTCGGACCTCAGCAGAGGCCATAACACAATACGATTGACATCATCCATCGTTATGAAAAAAGTCTTAAAACTAAGTAATGTATGTACATACGTATGCAGGATCGTCGGATATAGTTGAAGTTTCTGTCAGAATGTCTGTGTGGTGCCGGACTTAAAGAATAGCACCACCTCATACTTCCCGTGGGTGTCGTAAAAGGCGACTAAGGGTCTAACCGGAGAATGGGCAGCAGCGTTCTCTATGCATTCCACCACCATACCATACTGCGATCGCCAACCCGTCTGCCAAGCGTGGCGATTATGGCAAACCCTCCCACTTTTGGCAGAGGCCTATGTCCAGCAGTGGACCTCTTTCGGCTGAAATGATGATGATGATGATGAAGAAACCGATGGATATTGTCGACTGAAATTTAATTTGATAAATGAGCTGTTTGTATCCTATTCAGTAGCGGCCCTAGGGCGGTGCGAGCGGTGCGACGGCACCGGGCGCCGTCATGTGGGGGCGCTGAAATCAATCGAAATGCGACCACCAGGCGCCAGTCAACCACCAATGATACCAATGACCAATGATAGTAACTTACTATAGCGCGGACGCGGAATATCGACCGAGTCGCGACGATCATTTGGGCGCGCAAACGGAGCGGGCGGCGCGGAAAGGTCCATATTGGAAAAAGCTTGGGCTGATTTGCAAATCAGTTTGACAGGGGATTTATTTTTATTTTTGATTTGAAAAAAAATCTAGGGCCGCCGCTGTTTCCTATTAATAAAATTAAATTTCATTCGAGAACGTCTATCGGTTTCTTACTAAACTTCAACTATATCCGACGATCCTGCATACTTATCTCTTTTGTTGACTGTACATTTTATGTGCGAAACGAGCAGTTTCAATTTCAAAAACGTGCGTTCCTATACTCCGCGTGTCAGCTGCCGTTCTATAGTTTCTGCCTAGCCCAATGAGAAGTCGTAAGTTGTCGTAAGTTTCTGTATTTGTTGCCACCAACTAAAGTCTATTCAAACTTATGTTTCAAATTAATATTATTTCAAGTTAAACAAATATAAATTTTATTTTAATGGTATTTAAGTTGATTTCAGAGTGACTAGCAGTATTGAAAAAGTTATAAAAAAATCTGAAGTTGTAGCGTAAACTGAACTTTATGGTGTAGGATTTAAAGTTATTTTTCCATAAACTCATATTTGTTTACAATTTTGGCAAATAAATTGCGAAAGCAGATTAGCCATTCAGTTAATTGCCTAGCCTTTTAACTAAACGGTGCCGTTTAAATAGCGGCCTGAATGATATTCTGCCATTCAATCAAACAGCTAGGCAAACGACTTGGATTGCTAACGTTTAACTACTTGCCTAGCCCAGATATTTAGTTAAAAAGCTAGGCAACTTAAAGGCTAATTTAATGAATGGTATATTTAATGGCAAGAATATAGGTAGGTACCTATAGCTAACATAAGTTCTTATGATCTATGTGTTTTACTATATTCGGCATTTCAGTCGTGCAAATATTTAGATTTTACATCTTGGTTATATCTACTTATAGCATCCAGTACACATTTATTAATTAGCAATAACATAAAAATACAAATAATAATTTCATAATTTAAATTTGACGCCAGTTGAAGTTTTGGAGCAGTGGTGGCCCAGTGGTAACGGCCGCGACTTACGAGTTGTAGGTCGTAGATTCGAACCCAGACAGGCGCTTTACTTTGTGTAAATTATTTCATCACCACTGCTCTCAAAACGGTGAAGGAAAACATCGTGAGGAAACCGGCATGTCCTAGAACCAAAAATTCGAAGACATGTGACATCTGCCAATCCGCACTGGGCCCGCGTGGTGGATTACGGCCCACTCCCTCTCACCAGAGGAGGCCTGTGTCCCAGCAGTGGGAACATTATAGGCTGATTATGGAAGTTTTGGAGCCAGTTGGCTGCGACATAAATTCAAAATCTTACCGTCGAAACACCATACACGAAGACGACATCAAACAGAAACTTGATGAGGAACATGAACACCAGTATGATGGTCATGGCATACAGGCCCGTGATGCCAGCCTGCATCTCCACGTCACCGGCATACTCCACTGCGGCGTCAATGGCTCCTACTTCTGCTGCCAGTACTATCATCAGCGATAGAAGAGTGAAGGACATCACCTGCGGAGAGGAAAATAAAGTTAACAAGATAGGTACAGTCACGAGCATAAGTATGTATACACTTGGCTTTATTCGAAAGCGATTTTCTCCTTTAATTTTGAATGAAATTTTATATTATTACGAACATAGTATTTTCGAACCCATAAGTTTATAATATGTAAAAGTGACGTACGAGTTTTTATTTTTTTTTATTTTAAACGTTGCCCCACACTAGGAATTTCTCCTGTATTGTGGGTGCGGTTACAAACATTTAAACTGATATACACAAACAGCCAGACCCGGAACAACTACTTGTAGGTCATACAAATAGGTATTTGTTCCGTGCAGGAATCGAACCCGCGACACGCAACCGTGCCGTCCAAGATTGCATTCGTTATTTCACGAAAGAATCGCAATCGAAAGTTGCCAAGTGTTGACATATTAGTGATCGTGACTGTACAGTCAACAAAATTCATTTATTTATTTATTTATTGAGGATCTCCAACAAAGGATACACTTCATCATTTCAGCCGAAAGACGTCCACTGCTGGACATAGGCCTCCCCCAAAAGGGGGCCGGCGGGTTTGCCATAATCGCCACGCTTGGCAGGCGGGTTGGCGATCGCAGTATGGTACGGTGGTGGAATGCATAGAGAACGCTGCTGCCCATTCTCCGGTACGCCCCTTAGTCGCCTTTTACGACACCCACGGGAAGTACGGGGTGGTGCTATTCTTTAAGTCACTAGATAAGTCACACAGACACTAGGATACACTTATACAATAGAAATTTACAATAATAAAAAAGGTTCTTTTACGTGTGCTCCTTCAATTACAGGAGACCACAGCATGCACATATAACTAGGTGTAAACACGATAAAAATAGAGAAAATAAATTATGAATGATGAATACAAATTATAAATAAATAATACTCAATTCGTGAATACAAATTATAAAATTAGAAGGAAAAAAAAATTAACAGGTCGAGATTGAGCGTTCATATTACAAATGGTGTGGGCAGGATGAAAATAAAAATTGAGACATAGACATTGAACAGGCAGACATTGAGTAAATTTGAGGAAAATAATTAATATTAAAAATTAACATGTCAAGATTGAGCATTAATATTACAATTGTTTAGTTTAATTATAAATATTTCACAATTCAGAGTAG
Source organism: Mesoligia furuncula (assembly GCA_916614155.1). NCBI lineage: Eukaryota > Metazoa > Arthropoda > Insecta > Lepidoptera > Noctuidae > Mesoligia > Mesoligia furuncula. The sequence continues at coordinate 24,404,730 of OU744806.1, forward strand.
TGACATACTAAGTATACAAAAATAATTTAAATAATCTAAATTATTTTTGTATTTTGAAAATGATAAGCATGCAGGATCGTCGGATATAGTTGAAGTTTAGTAAGAAACCGATGGGTGTTCTCGAATAAAATTTTATTTTATTAATAGAAAACGAACAGCTCATTTATACAATTAAATTTCAGTCGACAACATCCATCGGTTTCTTACTAAACTTCAGCTATATCAGACGATCCTGCACACTTATCTCTTTTGTTGACTACATTTCAAGTGATGGGAATTTTGGTTCCTGAGTCTTTATCTTCGTCCTGTCCAGCGGGGTAATTGCGTCAGTCATCAGTAGCAATGGCTTTCATTTTGACAGTTCAACAACATTCATTGCGTTATTTACGTTGTTGAGCAGACGCACTTTTCGAACATATGGAGCAATGGATTAGCAATGTCCTTCAAATTGATTGAGATTGTTAATAATCGCTTAATAACGCGTTACGGGTCGCCAGAAGCCCGAAAGTCTGACAATCAGTCTTACCAAGGGGTATCATATTACCCAGTAACTGGGTTGTGGAGGTCAGATAGGCAGTCGATCCATGTAAAATACTGGTACTCAGCTGCATCCGGTTAGATTGGAAGCCGACTCCAACATAGTTGGGAAAAGGCTAGGCAGATGATGAATAAGCGCCTAATAAAAACTAAATAGCAAACTCACCGCATTGATGCAACCCATTATAATACAGCCAGTCTTCAGGTCGAACACAAAGCAACATGTTGTCAGCTCAGGGAGGCCCATTTTGTCCTGAAAACTGAAACTACAGTTATTAATATTTCAGCTGGTTTTGAGAAGTACTACCGTTATAGTTGCTACTAAACAGCATTGCTGTCTTAGGCGCGAATTACACAGAGACGGCGTGAGGTGAGGCGCGAATTACACAGAGACGGCGTGAGGTGAGGCGCGAATTACACAGAGACGGTGTAAGGTGAAGGCGCGGCGCAGGCATGATGCCGCTTCAAAACGTTTTCATACAAATTGTACGGAGGCGACGTGTCGTGTAATGAAAACGTTTTGCAGCGGCGTCAAGCGGCATCATGCCTGCGCTGCGCCTTCACCTTAGGCCCGGACTCCACTAAAGCGGAGATGGGCGGAGCGGAGCGGAGACGTGCAGGAAAAAGGCAGGCACATGATTTATCGTTGAGGGAACCTAATTTTTTTTACCGACTTCATGAAGGAGGAGGTTTTCAATTCGACTGTAAGTATGTTTTTTTAGTATGTTTGTTACGCGATATCTTCGGCAATTTTATTGTAAATCGATTTCAAAAATTCTGTTTTAACGGATAGGGTATGCCTAAGTGGTGGTCCCATATAAATTTTATTAACTTTGCTTGGATAGTTTTTGAGTTAGATTCAATAATACCTACGTATTTTTGCCACTCAGTTTATTTTGATGATGTTATAATGGCTTCCTGTCACTGATATTTACGTAACAAGTAGTGTTACACGAATTTACAACATAGAAGTCGGTCGGGCATTTTCGTTGTTTGCCACCGACTTCCGCAATTAAAATTATTTTTCATTTTGTAGTGTCTTTTTTGGAAGTCGGTTGTTGTTTTTTGTAAAAAAGTATTTTATTATACAACATTATTTTTAGTAGGTATATGCGAAACCTGAATATAATATGTAGTTTGTTCAAAACAAGTAACTGAATCGATTCCAATAATTTTTACCCCATGTTATATTTTGTCCCAAAAATATTTAAAAAAGGTTAAAACTTGGACACCGATCGACACTAAGTAGGTTATCCAATCTCCACGCCGGACGGTTAGGTACCTAGGTACTGTTATCAATGAGCGCAAGACAGGGCGGCGCGAGCGGCGCGGGTGAGCATGTTTTTGTACGGATAAACAGGTAACTTAACAAGCTTATAACTTCGTGATTTTTCATGATACAGTTTTGAAAGTACATAGATTCAAAACATAAAAACACTAGACACGTGTTTCGGGTTTCGCATATACTAAAAATAATGTTGTATAAATAGTGCTTTTATGTGTGACCCGCCTCGATTTTTACAACTTCACAAACATCCAGATATGTTTATTATATGCACTAGGTAAGTAAGTGTAGTTAATATGAATGTGTAAAGACTATTGGAACTAAACTAATAAAAAAATGGCGTAGCCAGAAGTCGCTATTATTGTTTGATTTATACTTACGTAGTTTGTATCTAAGGTTCAGGTTCTTTTTTTGTGAGCCAGCGAGCTGAGTTACAATTATATGTCACGGTAAACCAGTACGCATAATAATATAGCATCCAGCATAAATTGGCACGAGGCATTAGTAGGATCAAGAGTTTGTTTATTAATGGAGTTTCTACAACAGCACATGCACACAAAAAACAAAAAACATTTTTTTTTAAATAATGCCGGTTTTCACTAACGCTAGGCGACACCTAAAATAATGCCTAAATAAAAGCGCGCTGTTGGATTTGCAATGCACGGCTTAGCACCGAAAGTTGAAAATCCCATAGTGCACTTTAAGAGTAGGTACGTATTTGTCTGGTGCACTCCTTTATATAGGTAAATCCTCGAGGTAATTGGTGGAGGTAGGTACTGCACTTGTTTAGATTATCCATTATCTTAAATACCGAGATCCCTCCGTGGCTCGGATAGAACGTTAAGCCGTTGTTCTCAGCTGTCATTCGTGGATACTAGGCGCTCAATATCTTTATTGCTTTACCATAATGTGTACTTAGGTGGTAAGTGCTGTGGTAACTATATAATTTAGATCATTATGGACCCTGTAGGGCATAGCAAGTGGGTAGGATCTTTGACAGTCGTTACAGGTCGTCAGAAGCCCGAAAGTCTGACAAGCAGTCTTACCGGAATTGCCCAGAAACTGGGTTGTGGAGGTCATATAGGCAGTCGCTCCATATAAAATACCTACTGGTCATCATCTGTCTAGCCTTTTCCCAACTAAGTTGGGGTTGGCTTCCAGTCTAACCGGATGCAGCTGAATACCAGTATTTTACATGGAGCGACTGCTTATCTGACCTCCACAATCCAGTTACTGGGTAATACGATACCATTTGGTAAGACTGGTTGTCAGACTTTCGGACTTGTGACTACCCGTAACGACTGTCAAAGATCTACGAATGACAGCCGGGACCAACGGCTTAACGTGCTTTCCGAGGCACGGAGGGGTCTCGGTATATAAAGATGGTCACTCATCCACAGACCAACCGCGGCAAGCGTAGCTTAACCTGATCGATCGGAATCCGGAAAAGGTCTAGGCATATACATAGATTAGCGTGCCTCTGCTCATTTTGCAGCTTGCTAGTAAAAACTAGCGAGCTATATTAATTGGATTGCACCTTCTTCTTCTTATTTTCAACCAAAACTAAAATTGTACCACATCTGACTATCGAACTCCCGACCTCTTGCTCAGTCAAACTTTCAGCCGTTAGCTAATTACTTACGGTCTATTTAACGAAATTACTATAGTTTAGTCACCAACACAATCTCAATATACAGGGTGTGGCGTAAATAGTGGTCCACCGATAAGGATTCGTTATACCAGATAATATACCATCACAGATTACAATTTTAACCATTTCAGTGTTACATTTTTTTAAATAAACATCGCTCTTGAATTTGCATGATATGTTAAAAATTAGGGTTAAAATAGAGAAGAACTAACTTTTTCTTCAAAAGCTCACATGAAAAGCCATAATTTTACACGACAGCTCTGGTATTCACAGAACTGAAGAAAATGAAAAAATATGGTTTTTGTTCGAACTTCAACCAAATATGTAACAAATGGTAGAAATTTCGTAAATAAAAAACAAAAAAATATATATTTTCGGAACCCTTGGGTAAAAATGGTTAACATTGTAATATGTTATAGTAAACTATCTGGTATATGAAATCCTTCACGGTGGACCACTATTTACGCCACAGCCTGTATATATCTAGAACTAGATAAACCCACCATAACCCAAATATCTTAGAAACTTAACAGTAGCGAAGGGTAAATTTTTGTAAGAGGTAAGCCGGATAGTAGAGGTATCTTTAATATGATCATATTATTTGTCTATAGAATACTGACTGTGCCATTTTTCAAAGGGAAGCCGTTAGGAATCGAGTTGTATGGAACCTTCGTCACTGAAACTTAATACATACACACAAGACGCAACACAGAAAAAGGACACGAAAAAAATTAACACAGATTACACATTTGAATACAGAACGTCACAAAATTTATCTACATATTTATAGCACGTACCTTTCGTAAACGTTTGCCTAGTAAGATGTACGGTAGTTACTGTGTCTCTGCTACAACTACCCAGCTACCCTTACTAGTCGGGGTGTCTATGGCGGTTTGCCAAAGACTATTCATAAACTCAGATGGGATAGTAGGTCAAGTATTGGTGAAACCTCTGAGAGGGCCGCTGTTTAAGTTGTCAAGTCTTGTGTGTGTTTTTAAAATTCTTAATTAGGTATGCTTGATGGTTGAAGCTTTAAAAATATGGAATGTAGCAAATCTAGAAAGTTCTGTAGAATGAAAATGTTGCAAAGTTTCTTGGATTTATTACTTACTAGCTTCCGCTCGCGGCTTCGCCCGCGAGGTATGTCGATAAAAACTATCCTACGTCCTTCCTCGGGATACAATCTAGCTCTTTGCTAAATTTGATTGAATATGTTCAGTGGTTTAGGCGTGAAAAGGTAACATACAGACAGACAGACACAGTTACTTTAGAATTTATAATATTAATAAGTATGGATCCTAGGTATTTAGTCTAATGTTATATTTTTTGTAAGAAAAACATTTACCCAATTATGAAACAAGGAATACCAATAGTCACTAGCAAACAGTTAGTTTCTAGTGACAATGTAAGTTAGTTTCTAGTGACAATGTAAGTTAGTTTCTAGTGACAATGTAAGTAAGTTAGTTTCTAGTGACAATGTAAGTTAGTTTCTAGTGACAATGTAAGTAAGTTAGTTTCTAGTGACAATGTAAGTTAGTTTCTAGTGTCAATGTAAGTTAGTTTCTAGTGACAATGTAAGTTAGTTTCTAGTGACGATGTAAGTTAGTTTCTAGTGACAATGTAAGTTAGTTTCTATTGACAACGTAAGTTCGTTTCTAGAGACAATGTAAGTTAGTTTCTAGTGACAATGTAAGTTAGTTTCTATTGACAACGTAAGTTCGTTTCTAGAGACAATGTAAGTTAGTTTCTAGTGACAATGTAAGTTAGTTTCTATTGACAACGTAAGTTCGTTTCTAGAGACAATGTAAGTTAGTTTCTAGTGACAATGTAAGTTAGTTTCTATTGACAACGTAAGTTCGTTTCTAGAGACAATGTAAGTTAGTTTCTAGTGACAATGTAAGTTAGTTTCTATTGACAACGTAAGTTCGTTTCTAGAGACAATGTAAGTTAGTTTCTAGTGACAATGTAAGTTAGTTTCTATTGACAACGTAAGTTCGTTTCTAGAGACAATGTAAGTTAGTTTCTAGTGACAATGTAAGTTAGTTTCTATTGACAATGTAAGTTAGTTTCTAGTGACAATGTAAGAAAGCCTCAGTCTATTGATCAATGGAATTTAGATGCCGGAGATGCTAGCGATCGCGATCGCCATCTCGATACTCTCTATTGCTACACGGATGGCGGTGCGAACACGTCGGTTCTGTTACACCTGCGGGGTAATTGCATAACATACTATCAGTAGCAGTGGGTTTCACTTTGACAGTTCACCAACATTCATTGCGTTATTTGTGTTGTGGAGCAGACACAATTTTCGAACATACGAAGCAATGGATTAGCGATATCCTTCAAGATGATTCAGACTGAGATTGATAGTGTGTTACACAATTAGGGTGCTGTCAGTAGCCCAGTTCTTTTTTTTTAATTTTTGGTGAGAAATCATTAAATGACTCCTCCCGCTCTGGGCGGAGCGGAAGGGAGTGTCAGACTCTTACTGACTAAAACCCACCCGTGTTCCTTCCTTAGCCCTTTATGTTCCAGGCCAGCGGTAACCCTTACGGACAATCCCGCTGAGGTTGCCTAGTCCCGTGTTTGTGCTGTACTCTACCCACTACAGATGAACAAGTTGAGCCGATTTGATCAATCACGAGCTAGATCACATCGATGGTTGCTGTCGACCGCGATGTAAAAACAACATATTTCCTTTCACGTAGGCGTCGCGGTAAACCTCCAAGCAGCCTGCGATAAATCGCAGTCAGGTATTCTTCGGCATGTGGGTGCGTGTCCATTAATTAGCATGTATTTGTTTTACATGGAGGTGACATGGAGGTGGCAACAGCGAGCTATAATGCAATCGCGAGGTACAGCAGCATGTCAGCTTTGGCAGCTGTAGTAAAAATAGATATGAAATACTTCGTCATACATTTTTATATTTTTCTTTTTTTAACTATTATGACTTTGCCTATTACCCGATTCCGGCTTGTCATCGTCTTCTGGGACACCCTCTGTAATATCGTAACGTCGTTTACAGGGTGGTCAAAAAGTCGTGGATCAAACGAAATAGGGAGATAAAGGAGGTCATTTCCAACAAAAAATCTTTCTACAGCATGGCCATAATTCAATTGCCCTAAAAGTTATGAATATTTTCGTCTAACGCGTTCTTTTACTAATAAAAAAAAATGTGATATAAAACAAACGGTATTGTATTATTAGTAGATAATGTATCAGCTCTACAAAAGTTCTATTGCGGCTCTTGATTTTTTTCCAAAAATTTTGAACCGTTACCATAAAATATTTCTCACTTTAAAAGCGTTGGAAATGATCTCCTTTATCTCCCTATTTAGTTTGATCCACAACTTTGTGACCACTCTGTCTGTGTATAATAGCCATCGCACCACCAAAACAAGCTCGCAAGAAGGCCCGAAAATACATAATATTTTGTTTAGTTATTTTTATGTAAACTTGTAGGTTAGTTCTACTTTATTCACGAATTTTAATAATTTTGTAAATCTCATTTTTGTAATAATTATTAATGTGATTGTTACTAAAAATACTTATACCACTAAAGTAAGGATAAACTATAATAAACTAAATACCTATACAATACCGAATAATCTATTTAATTTTGGACAATGGTACAGGTTATAAAAGATGATAGAATACGTTTTTATCCTTTTCCTGTTTCTTGTACACTAATAATTAATTTTATTTATCGGAACGAGTCTTTTGTACCGTTAGCTATACCAGGTGGAGTGTATGTATTTCCCTAGGACAGGATTCGTAATAGACGATTTTCCTCAAGGAAATAACTTTCTGAGCGTTCCACTACAATGATTTGTGTATGAAAAAAACTTCTTTCCGAAGTGATTGTATTTTATTATGTACATTAGGTATCTACTTGGGCCCAGGAGATGGCCACGTATATAAAATCGATCCTCAAAAGCACACGTGTCACTAATAGCATAATAAGAAGAAGAAGCCACCTTGTCGGAACCAGTGCAGCACCGCGCAGGCAGGATCCAACATGCTGCTGCGTCCAGCAATCCCGTCGACGCAGCTGTACGTGTCCAGACTGCACCACTCCACGAAGGTTGAGGAGATCGTGGAGTACATGCGTGTGAAGACCAACTGGACTTTGAGGGTCGAGAAGTTGGAGTTGCGTCACAACACGAACTTCAAGTCGTTCGTTTTGCGTGTTCCGACACAGCATCTCGATAAGTTTCTCAAGGAAGAGTTCAGGTTCAGGCCGAAGGGTGTTGTGTATCGTCGGCTTCGTGGCCGGTTACATGACACCATGCACCAGTCAGCGAAACACGACGCAGACACTTCGTGTGCGTTAGTTTTTAATTGTTAGTTTTCAGTGTAATTATAATGAATGTATTTATAGTATTTTTAAGTCATATTAATATTCTATTGTATGTTATATGGGCCTTGATGCCTGAAATAAATGGATAAATAAATAAATAAATAATCATAATCAGCCTATGATATTCCCACTGCTGGGACACAGGCCACCTCGCTGAGAGAGGAAGTAGGCCAGAATCGGTGGTTTATGGCCTACTTAGGGCCCGCGTATTGACGCGGGCCCAGTGCGGGTTGGCGGATGTCACATGTCTTCGAATTTTTGCTTCTTGTACATCAAGCTACCCGAAACTGTCGATTTTTTCCAATCAACTTTGAACCTTATGCTTTAGCGATAAAGTTGAAAATCTATTAAAGAAATTTGACAGATTGTAGTAGCTTGATGTGCTGGCGTCTGTACATGCCGGTTTCCTCACGATGTTTTCTTTCACCGTTTTGAGAGCAGTGGTGATGAAATAATTTAAACAAAGGCGACTGCTTGGGTTCGAACCCACGACCTCCAAAACCTCCAACACGTAAGTCGCGGACCACCACCAGCTCTCTAATAGACACTTAGTCAAATTAATTACTAAATATGATTCAGGTGTGAAAAACATTGTGCAAATTAAGAATGGAGCTTGTTTTTACAGGACGATGATCAATAGGAAAACGAATGGTAACAGGAAAACTTGTTTATTGTTTCTACGAATATAAAATTACCTTAACATACACCTTCTTCCTTGTAGTTATAATCATCTCACAGGTAAGTTGGTAGGTACCCGTAACAGGAAAAATATCCAGCCGATTCTGTTGTTCACAAACTAAACTAAAGGACCATGAGTAATTGTGGACTAAATTCTCAACAGTGATGAAACTTATGCCATGTGAAAGGTTTGTGGTATTTATTATTCAATTCATACTATGGCGGCCAAGTCGAAATCGAGCGCGAACATGGTGTTTGGAACATTTTCAATACTGAGAAGCAGAAGGAGTTTAACCTAACGCGACTCCGTAGACGCTAGACGCTCCGAAGACGCTAGACGCTCCGTAGACGCTAGACGCTCCGTAGACGCTAGACGCTCCGTAGACGCTAGACGCTCCGTAGACGCTAGACGCTCCATAGACGCTAGACGCTCCGTAGACGCTAGACGCTCCGTAGACGCTAGACGCTCCGTAGACGCTAGACGCTCCGTAGACGCTAGACGCTCCATAGACGCTACGCGTAGCGTCCGTTTATGGGCCTACTAGCTGCGCCCCGCGGTTTCACCCGCATAAGTTTCGATCCCGTGGGATCGGGATAAAAAGTAGCCCATATGTTAATCCAGGGTGTCAGCTACCTCCATACCATATTTTATCAAAATTGATCCAGCCTTATGCGGGTGAAGAAGTAACAAACATATAAACACACACACTTACAAACTTTCGCCTTTTTGATTGTATTCTTGAAGGTGATTTTTTCTCGGATCAGTCGCGTTACAGTCGTTCTACCTAAAAGTGCACTCAACGCCAAAAGTGCTTGTGATTAGAAAAAGAAAACACACAGATCAAATTAACATTTTGTGTAACATGGTGTCTATGCAACCAGACTTTAAGACTAAAAATAACAAAATAAAAAACATAAAATCGACCCTGCCTTTTCAAAACCTATACTGCGGTGCTATTCTGTAAAAATCTCACCGTGAATACTTAGGTGAAGTGAACGTGGAGTGAGCTGCCAATAGTGTCAAATCCTAGCGAAAACAAACTCACTTCACCTAAGTTTTCACGGTGAGATTTTTACAGAATCGACCGGCTGCTGCACTAGGAAATGGCGAAAGCCCGGAAGGGGTTTTGGGGGATTGTCTTATGTAATTTTGACATTTGCAAGGTGCTGATTCTCAGTCTAGTTTGGATAAATTACTTTTGATTATGATTTTATTTTGTACACACAATAAAATACATAGGGGTACGACATAATTATCTTTCATAAGTATGTCTATAATTACTATCGCATTTTTTGCGTAATCTCCGCTTTGTTTTCTCAACGATGTGAACCTCTTAAGAGGTCATTGCACTCATCATTATGAACAACTTTTACTATGGGACCAAACCTGTAATCGCGTAAAATAAATCAGCTGTTCCCTATATTTTGACGAGTTATATCTTTCATGAATCATGTGTATTATCTGTCATATTATTATCTATTTATCTTACGAAATCCAAATGAACGATGTGTCTCATCTACTTGTAACACAATGTTTGTTTGTGGACCATCAGGCGCCGTTATGTCTGAAATTTTAATCAATAGTGCGTACCAGTCTGGGATGCTGGACCAATTAGGTTTTTTGTATAATGTAGGTAGATTAGACGGGCAGACTAGTAGTACTTGTCCTATAGAGGGGTGACAGTATGACGTTCTTGTTCTCTCGTTGGTGCGAGCATTTGGTTAAGGTGAATGGGTAGTGGAAGACCGCGAAATTCAAATTTTCTTACGTTTTGTGCAATTTGCAGGTCAGTGTTAAGTTGTATCTTAATTAAAATATGATTTGCGACAGTAACAGGTACATATTTAGAGAATTATAATTAGAATCATTAATACATCTTTCTAAATTAGATTTGTACCTTATGCACTTTTCCGTAAGAGATTGGTTCTTATGGTACAAATCTAACTTAGAAAGATGTATTAATGATTATAATTCTCTAAATATGTACCTGTTCCGTTTCAAATGATATGATATGACCTTGAATTTTGAAAGTGCTATGATGTCTTTCAAAAAACGTAAAAAATTATACTTTGTAGATTCTACATTAATTAAAAATAACCAGAATAGAATAGGCTGTTTTAGAGCAATAATAGTCGCTCGTGTCAAATAAAATATAGTACCTAGTTTTTAGGTTATTTCGATTTTTTTGAAAATCTCCGAAACCCGGATTTTGTTTACAAAAAGAACTTTTGTAGAACTTATTATAATAAGATTAATCTATAAAAAACAAAGTTTGACTTTGATGCAGCATGGTACGGGATTCCATACATCCATGAGCATTGTCCTTTAATAAAATCTAATAATTTTAATGACTAGGGAAATGTTGACAACCTCTGAATCGTAATTTTGACAATGACGTTTCTTTGTTTACATTTTCGATTTCGAGTTCCATTTCCGAGATTAGTAGACACGCGACAATTCAACACAAACTATAAGGTATTGTTACCAAATAATCACAAATTAAGTTTAATACTGCGAAAAAAGGTCCCACGGCTAGAATGTTAACTGTTATTAATTATTTTTAGTTGACCATATTAAGTACTTGGGGGTCACCTTGGATTCTAAATTAAACTTCACCGAACATATAAATTGTCTGACTAGCAGAATACGGAAATTTATCTTTGTGGTTAAAAATCTTCGGTCAATCCTTAACTCCAAGCAACTACTATCTGTTTATTGTGCTTTGTGCCAATCGCTCCTGATATACTGCATCACTTCATGGGGTGGAACGTTTAAAACTAATCTTTTAGCACTGGAAAGGGCTCAAAGGGCAGTCCTTAAAGTTGCACTATTCCTTCCTTTCCGTCATCCCACTGTAGAAGTTTATAAGACTGCTAAAGTCCTCTCAATGCGGCAGCTTTTTATTCTCCATGTTGCTTTGAAGCAACGTTCTCTTATTCCTTTTATAAATACCGATCATATTTCTAACATGAGAAGCAGAAGAAGGAATATGTGCCAATACAACAAAATCTCGTATAACGGAAGTCTTAATACTTCTATGTCATGATACTAACTTATTATTATGTCGTTTATTTATTTTCTTACTTATCTTATTAGTAATGCTTATGCATTTTTATGTTTATTAAAATAAAAAGATATAAAAAATATATGGGCCAAAGTAGCCTGAAAATAAAGATTTTATTATTATTATTATATGTCCTTTATTTCAATAAATACATATATAAATTACATTTTTAAATATTAGAATACAAAAACATTTAAAAATATAAAAACTGGCCAAGTGCGAGTCGGACTCGCACACGAAGGCTTCCGTACCACAAGGCAAAAACACCGAAAAAAACACGTTTGTTTTATGGGAGCTCCCCTTAAATATTTATTTTATTCTGTTTTTAGTATTTGTTGTTATAGCGACAACAGAAATACATAATTTGTGAAAATTTCAACTGTCTAGCTATCCGTTTCTTGAGATTCAGCCTGGTGACAGATAGACGGACGGACAGACAGCGAAGACTTAGTAATAGGGCCCCGTTTTTACCCTTTGGGTATGGAATCCTAAAAATAGTTGCCCACCAGTATCGGGATCAGGGTCCAAGCTACCAGTGGTTAGGGTTGCAGAGACAGAAACTTCCTCCTGCGAGCCGTATCGAGGAGTACCTACTGTCTTCTGAAAGCAGTAGGAATTGGTGAAGGGCGGTCGTTTTGGGGACTGTCTTTTGTAATGTTGACGCCCGAAAAGTGCTGATTCTCAGCCTAGTTTGAATAAATGACTTTTGATTTGTATTCTGAATCAGGCCCTAGACCCAGCCGCGCAATGACAGCCTCCTGTGGTGTTGGCCGAGGCTCTCCGCTATTAAGCCATTTACTGTAACGATTATCGGTAGGTACCATCGCGGACATTTGCCGTGAACCACTTTTTGACCTTATTACTAAGGCAATAAGGCTAAAAGGTGATATTGTGACGAAGGGATGTATGTGGGTGTCAGAAGTGTCTTTTAGGTGGGTTCTGTTGAGGCTGGGCGTAGGTGCAGTGTAGAAATAACACGGAGGGCCAAAATACTTGTAGTTTATTCGGCGTTTCACAGCGAACAGGGCCGCTAATCACGGTTACAGGGTATTTTATAAGAGCGTACAATCAATGTTGCTTACTTAAAAAAATAATACAACTCGATACATCGATATGATTTAAACACAAAATAAATGTAATCAGCAATAAAATCAATAACTAATTAATAATTAACGAAACATGAACCAAGAACCAATCAGAGGAAATGAAGTCTGTTACATTATGTACTTAATTAAATATTCATAAAAAATACACAATTAGATTGGCGGTGACGTCACTGCTTCCGCTGATGGGCAGTCTCCTGGGAGGCTCCCTGCGTTTGTAACAATATACCGCAAATGTCCGCGATGGAACAACGATTGTAGAATTCACGTCACACATGTCGGTAACCTCGTGTACTAAGTCATAACTTATTGTATATTATTATGATTTTTATTAAAATAATCATGTTTTTCCCTAATGCTTGTAGTCTAATTGGGAAAACCAACACTGAGTTATAAAGGAATTATAAAATGGCTCCCAGGCACTAATCATGAATTCAATTAGCAATGCAATTGAGTAATTAAACCACTTACAAACACATCAAGGAGTCGGCAGCATCCAACATGGAAGTTAACGAATTATCTCATTTATGACATTCGACATACCAGGCCTCCTTCTCTGGTAGCATCAAGAAGATTTAGTTCACTTATATTAAGGGTTAGGGAAAATTAAGGGTTAAGGAGAGATGTATCTGTAGTATCAACACCCACATTTCGCCATATGTGTTAGGCGTGAATTATACACAGACGACGGCATAAGACTCTTTTTATTATTCTAGTAGCCAAATGATATGATTAATTATATGGAGTATCATATGAAGGGAACAGTATCACAAGTGCGCATGAAACCAGGTTGTAAGCCAAGTAAATTTGGATGTCAAGAAGACAGAAGAAAACGAACATGCAGCAGTACAGAACGGCCTTATATTCTAAAAAAACAAACTAAGATGATAATATCAGAGTGTCTGAATGAATCAAAAGAAAGTTCTTCTCTTAAAGATACTTCTGATACAAGTTTACCTAAGTACGTATAATATCAAAGAACATACTACCTAAATGATTTAAAGTTTGAAATGGCAAATACCTAGTTATTACCATTATAAAGCTATTTTGTTGTGTATCTTTTTCAGATATTATATTATATTCTTTCAAATAACTAGCAAAAACTGTATCAATTTGATATTAGTTGTTAAAAACCAAAATTTTATCACGAACCGGTAGCGATACTCGAAACGTCAAAGACAAGATTGGAGTTTCGCACGGCGTGACGTAACGCTTTCTGATTGGTGTTCACTGTCACGTGATAAAAGGTTTCATTTTACGTTAAAAATATTATTAATCTTTAACGCTTTTAATAATTAAAATTGTTTGTTATTTTCTCCATAATATAATTAATCATTATAAACCTCTATCCATTATACATTACTCTTAATGGACACAAGCCTATTGCCATAGAGAGGAAGGCTATTGCCATCAACCGGGCACATATTCAGACTCCGGGCTGCTACTGAGAATTAAGCATACTTTACACAGGGTTATTGGTAAAACATTAACAACCTCTTAAGAGGTCATTGTACTCATCATTATAAACAACTTTTACTATGGGACCAAACCTGAAATCGCGAAAAAAAAATCAGCTGTTCCCTACATTTATGTTCGTATAACTCGTCAAAATGTAGGGAACAGCTGATTTTTTTTTTCGCGATTTCAGGTTTGGTCCCGTAGTAAAAGTTGTTCATAATGATGAGTACAATGACCTCTTAAAAGGTTGTTAATGTTTTATCAATAACCCTGTATATACCTAGGCGGATATAATAGTTTCTAACATCAGCCAAATCCAAATTGTAACAATCATAATAATCAGCCTATAATGTTCCCACTGCTGGGACACAGGCCTCCACTCTTCGAGAGGGAGTGGGCTGTAATATACAACTGAGACCCAGTGCGGGTTGGTAGGTACTTAGATGTCACATGTCTTCGAATTTTTGGTTCTAGGACATGCCGGTTTCCTCACGATGTTTTCCATCACCGTTTTGAGAGCAGTGGTGATGAAATTATTTATAAAAAGTAAAGCGCCTGCAAAGTCAAAGTCAAAGCATCTATTTCAAATAGGCGCATAAAAGGCACTTTTGAACGTCAAAAATTACAACAAATTGAATTGATTCTAGTCTCCCCATTCCAAAAGGTAGTTTTCGTATGCAGAAGAATGGGCAAAAAACTACACAGTTACTCTTTTAAAATGTTTTACAATATTTTACATATACCAAATTATAAGCTGGCCAAGAGAAACTTTTACATATACCAAATTATAAGCTAGCGGCATGTTATGCTAGACAAAACATTAAGCGCGGCGGAGCCTGTATCTTAGTTAAAAAAGGCATCGAATATAAAGACCTGCCTGACATTGTGAGACATTCGGTAGCAGGAATTATAGAATGCTGCGCAATTGAATTACCTTTACAAAAACTTATAATCCTATGTGTGTATAGACCACCAAAAATCACTAATCTACACCAATTCTATGAAAACCTAGATATTATACTTAAAAAGATTTCCAAACCAAACAAAAAAATAATTATGTGCGGAGATTTTAATATAGATATTCTGAAAAAGAACAGAATTAGCATGGACTTTAAATATTTTCTGATGAACTACGATTTGAAGCTAGAAATAAATAAACCGACCAGACCTCATAGTAAAACTTGTTTAGATAATTTTGCGCACAATTCAAAACAAAGCTGCCAAAGTGAAATAATAGACTTCGGATTATCTGATCATACGGCTCAAATATTTACAATGAAAGTTAGTAAGTTTAGTCAAATTAAAACATGGAAAACATCAAGACGAGACATATCTGAAGAAAATTTAATTATCTTTAGAAATCATCTCCAAAACTTATCGTTTTCAGATATATATAGCACAGACGATCCAAATGAAGCCTATGATAATTTTTTAGATATATTTCAACTCCTTTATAAACTATGCTTCCCCTTCAAAACAGTCATATTAAGATCTGAAAAAAAGATCAAATGGGTATCTAGAGGTATTAGAATCTGCAGCAAAAAACAACGCCAATTACTCTGGAAACAAAGACTTAATCCTACTAGTGAAAATAAAACGACATTTAAAGAGTACTCAAAAAAATTTAAAAAAATTATCAAACTGACCCAGAAAGCACAGAACAACTTTCTAATTAAAAATTCCAAAAATAAATCTAAAACATCCTGGCAAATAATAAATAGTACAAAATCTATGAGTGAACCCATCACAAAAATAAAAAAACATGATTTAATATTAAATGACCCTAATAAAATTGCTCAATCATTCAACGATTTCTTTATTGACCAGATCTCAGATCCTTCCCGGAACACAACTAAAAATACTGTAAGAATACCGTACAACCCTCATTCTATTTTTATGGCCCCTGTTGTCCCTCAAGACATTACAAGGGTGATCAAATCTTTAAAGAACAAGAAGAGTTATGGTTATGACGGTATTTCAACAAAAGTTATAAAATTTGTCTGTTCTACTATAGCTAACCCTCTAAGCCACATTATTAACTCAAGCATATCCGCTGGAACATTCCCCGATAGTCTTAAAACCACAATAGTTAAACCACTCCATAAGAAGAACAATAAAGAAGACATGGCTAATTTTAGACCAATAGCTTTAATCCCCGTATTTTCCAAAATCTTTGAAAAAGTAATTTATGAGTCATTTCTTTCATTTCTGTCAAAATATAATATATTATGTGAGGAACAAAAAGGTTTCCGTAAAAATAAAAATATAAACATGGCCATATACGATCTTATAAATAAAATAATGGTTAACGTAGATAAAAAAATACCAATTTGTGCCATTTTTACCGATATGACCAAAGCTTTTGATTGCGTGAACCATGAAACGCTTTTGGTCAAACTTGATGCTTGCGGTATACGAGGGAATGCTCTACGTCTAATAAAATCTTATCTAAGTGGACGTCATCAATATACAGAAATCTCTAAAATATGCGTCAAATCAAAACGTGAGGTTAAATATTTATCTGGTCCTAGGGAAATTAAATATGGCGTTCCGCAGGGCAGCGTTCTAGGGCCATTATTATTCTTGCTGTATATAAATGATCTACCCCGACACATCCCATACCCTTGTGTGTTGTTTGCAGATGACAGTACGATCTTAATAGACTGCCTCAACAAAGAGCTTTATGAAGATGAAATAAATAATTCTCTAAAATTAATAATAAACTGGCTCAACGACAATAATCTTATTATAAATCTCAATAAAACAAATATAATGCATTTCTATCAAAAAATTCTTCCTTTAAACCTAAAAATTAACTATAACGGACAAACTATTGATAGCGTTAACGTGGCCAAATTCTTGGGTATATTGATTGACAGTCAACTAACTTGGAAACCACAGGCTGAAGAAGTTTGCAAAAGATTAAGTATGTCTGCGTATGCTCTCTACAATTTGTCCAGGAAAGTTAACATTGATACATTAATGGTTGCTTATCACGGTTTGGTGGTCTCTGTTCTAAGGTTTGGTGTAGTATTCTGGGGTAATTGCTCCGAAAGGGAGTCTATATTTAAAGCCCAAAAACGGTGTATAAGATCCATTTTCAATCTCAAGATTACAAATAGTTGCATTCCGTTTTTCAAGAAACACAAAATACTAACTTTTCCTAGTATATACATTCTCGAAGTAGCTATATTCGTTAAAACTAACAAGCATCTATTTCCTGCATTAAATGACACGAGGATGCGATCTACTGCCATGAGATCAAAATATCAGAGTCTATTGTGTACTGGTAGATATAACACTGCTTTGCTTAAAAAAAACATTATTGGTATGGCACCTATTATATTTAATAAATTGCCAAATTGTATTAAGGATCAGCCCTTAATAAAATTCAAGAAAGTCTTGTCGACGTTGCTGATAGAGAAATGTTATTACTCTGTCACGGATTTTATAAATGATGAATTGTAATGTTTGCTTCACTATCTCATTTATTATGTAAATAATTCTAGACTTAGCTGTGATCCCATTTTGAATTTAAGTACCTTGTTTCTAAATTAAACCTAACCACTTAAAATAAAATCGTAATTTTTAACCACTATATTTTTGTATGCCAACAGGCAGAATGTACTGGGAATGTATCTAAAACTAACACCATTATTGTAACACCTGCATTCTATACAAATAAAGAAATTATTATTATTATTATTATTATTTGCAAACATTAATTTCAGTCAAACCTGGGTAAGTGAGAAAACTCTATAAGTGAGAGTAATAGCCAGGACCCGTCATTTTAAGCTCCCAAAACCTCTATTAGCGAGACACAGAAACCTTTGTAAGAGAGAGTCGTTTTTCCCTCATGGACCTCCGTAAGTGAGACTGCTAGGTACTTATCTAAACCTCTATAAGCGACAGTCGAGCTTTATTTATTTAGGAGGAACAAATGACAAAACAAATTACAAATTTAACATCTGCTATTTTATGACTCATTCTTAACTTTCGTGTAACTTCCTATCATGGTTTTTGTACCTATTGTTTTCTCGTCAATATTGTACCTATTCTATTTCGTGGAACTTAATAAAGTTGTTATTTTAACGCATTCTTTTCGAATGGACACGTGTGCCTGTGTACCATATTCGTACTTGCTGTGACTTGTTATTGCTGCGTACCTCTATAAGAGAGAAACGATACCCATGTACCTGCATTAGCGAGAAACTCGGGTTAGTGAGAAACCTCTATAAGCGAGAATGAGATTGTGCTCCCTTGAACTCTCGCTTATCCAGGTTTGACTGTATATAATAATAATATGTGAATACGATGCACCTAAAATAAAATTAACCACAATAGGTAAAAGAATTAATAATGAAACCAAAAAATACAAAAAATAACAATAAAAAATTAATTATCTGATAGATACATGGTGCTTACATATTTATAAACAAGGTAAAAGTAAACGACTTTCATTTAAATAAAAGAAAATTAAAAAAAAAAAGAATTAACCACAATAGGTAAAAGATTTAATAATGAAACCAAAAAATACAAAAAAAAAATACATAATAAAATTAATTGTCTGATAGATACATGGTGCTTACATATTTATAAACAAGGTAAAAGTAAACGACTTTCATTTAAATAAAAGAAAATTACCAGTAAATTACATGTAGGTCAGGGTGTGAGGTTGTTTTAATTTTGGATTGTTGTTTTGTTACTATTTGTTGTATTCTGGACGCTCTTAACGCGGACATCTTTTTTATTTTTACATCGTTCTCACATTATATAATCATAAATTCAAAAGAAATGATGTAACAAATGTTTTTGTAAAATGAAATTTAAAAAGAGTGTCCATGGAGTTTCTTGCCCGTTCTTCTCCATAGGTACCTACGCTTTGGAATGGGCAACTAGCTTCATATTTTATGACTGACCGACTTCTTGACAATTCAAAAGTGCCTGTTAAAGGTTTAATTGAAATAAATGCTTTGAGTTTGAGTTTGAGTTTGAGTTAAAGTACTTAATTACAGAATGTAAATCGATGTAAAAGAAAAGAATACATTTTAGAATTAATAAAAAAAAAATACAATTAAATGAGCAACCAGTTTTATTTTGTCTGCGAGGGTTCGAACCCACGACCTACAACTCGTAAGTCGGGGCCGTTGCCACTGGACCACCGCTGCTCACTGGGTCACCAGAGCTCCTTTAGTCACAAGTACTTATTTGCGACCAACCATTGCTGCGCACGGGCACAAAATACAGACAGTACAGAAGTCAATCACGTATATGTACAGACGCCAGCACATCAAGCTACCCGAAACTGTCAAATTTTCCCAATCAACTTTGGACCTTATGATTTAGCGATAAAGTTGAAAATCTATTCATGAAAATTGACAGATTGTAGTAGCTTGATGTGCTGGCGTCTGTGCTTCACTTTTCATACCTACGCTCGGCGGTCGCGCTAGGGTTGTCAACTTTGGCTTAGGTACAAAAAACTATCGTGGTAGTGGCACTGGTATCTAGTTGTTTGATTTATTGTTGAGCTTATTCTAAAATATTAAAACAAAAGAATAAACATAGTATTACAATACAAAAAGTTTACAGAACAAAAACATATACTTAAAAAATTTCATTCGTCAATTTTCACTATCGAAAATCCGCGCACTTTGTATGTAGATTGTCTTCTGTACTGTCTGTATTATGTGGCACGGGTGTGTGTACCGAGCTCTAAGAAGGGCGGTCATAGGGATTTAGCACCGCATAACAGCTAGGTACTACTAATGCGTGTAGTTATACTATTTCATGATCAATCAAGGTACTTACTTAAATAATAATAAAATAACTTATTAAAATAATAATGATTTATTTATTTATTTATATTTTTTTTCCGCTAATTCTTCTTTTTTTAAAATATATTTTTAAATGTTTTTATATAAAAACGTTTAAAAATTCAACATTAATGATGTAAGTAACTCATATTTTTGTAAATAAATAATAATATTTTTGTATTTAAAAGAGTGTCCATGGAGTTTCTTGCCCGTTCTTCTCCACAGGTACCTACGCTTTGGAATGGGCAACTAGCTTCATATTTTCTGACTGACCAACTTCTTGACACTTCAGAAGTGCTTGTAAACGGTTTAATTAAAATAAATGCTTTGAGTTTGAGTTCTTTAACACAATACTCTAATAATTAGGGTGTATGAGGTCTTGCGTTAATTATGTTACACGTTGTAGATGGCAAATGGCAGATGGTGGCGTTTTAAATTATTGCCCCTTCCTTTGGTAAAAAGGCGAAAGCTTATAGATGTAGGAACCCATGTCAAAATATTGTTACTACTGTTTCACCCATAGATTAACACTTAACACATAATAATCAGCCAGTAACGTTCCCATTGCTGGGGCACGGTTCTCCTCTTCGTGAGAGGGAATGGGCCGTAATCCACCACGCGGGTCCAGTGGGGGTTGGTAGACGTCACATGTCTTCGATTTTTTGCTTCTAGGACAGGCCGGTTTCTTCACGATGTTTTCTTTCACCGTTTTGAGCAGTGGTGATGAAATAATTTACACAAAGTAAAGTGCCGTAGGGACGTAGCGTTGGAAGGTCTCCCACAAGGTGGACCGACGACCTTATGAAGGCCGCAGGAACCCGTTAGATGCGAGAAGCACAGAAGCGGTCAAAGTGGAGATGCTTGGGGGAGGTCTATGTGAAATGATGATGATGGTAGTGCCTGCTTGGGTTTCCTTAGATTAACGGCCGGAACCAATTACCTATCTATCACCAGTTTTGGCATACCTACTGGAGGTAGAAAAACATACCTAACTATCTCTGGTTTTAACGTCCCAATAATCTATATCAGTAGTATCTAGTCTGTATGATTATATTAAGGAGCATTAGGAGGGATTTGTGGCTAAGTAATAACAGCCACACGGGTCGATCGCTCAGGTTAAGCTACGCTTGCCGCGGTCGGTCCGTGGATGGGTGACCATCCTCACATACCAAGACGTTAAGCAGCACGACGAAAGCACGTTATGCCGTTGGTCTCGGCTGCCACTCGTGGATCTTTGACAGTCGTTACATTACAGGTCGTCAGTAGCCCGAAAGTCGGACAACCAGTCTTACCAAGGGGTATCGTATTACCCAGTAACTGGGTTGTGGAGGTCAGATAGGCAGTCGCTTCATGTAAAATACTGATATTCAGCTACATCTGGTTAGACTGGAAGCCGACCCCAATATAGTTGGGAAAAGTCTAGGCAGATGATGATCTGTATGATTGTATCGCACTTCCGATAAAATAGGGTTACAACCAAAAAAACCTGGATTTTTAGAAAAGCGAAAATAAACTCACGGATTTGTTAAGTATTTAATCTTACACTATTATTATTATGTGTGACAAATACCTACACTGTTTTTCAATTTTCCTGAAAAACAACTTGTTTATTACTTTGTGTAAATGACTTTCGAGTTGTAACTCTATTTTATAGGAGGTGTGATATTATTATACTGACAGGATTTCTAGAATGTCGTCAGAAACGCAAGTGGTCAAATACGCATTTCGCCAGAAAACGCATGTTGACAGAAACTCATCTCGTCAGATTTGCACTTCGTCAAAGACGCAGCTCGACAAACACGCAACTTGTCAGATGCGCGTCTCGACAAATACGCAACTCGACAGTCAATTAATAAATAGGATTTAAACACTTGTAGTCAGACAAAGTAATCTATTTCGTATTTTATCATTAAAAAGCTCAATATGAATAAGGAAACAATACCTCTAGTTAATAATATGTACTTTTTTTTGTCTGTATAGTGCCGGAATAGCACCACCCCATACTTCCCGTGGGTGTCGTAAAAGGCGACTAAGGGTCGTACCGGAGAATGGGCAGCAGCGTTCTCTATGCATTCCACCACCATACTATACTGCGATCGCCAACCCGCCTGCCAAGCGTGGCGATTATGGCAAACCCCCCCCAACTTGGGGGAGGCCTATGTCCAGCAGTGGACGTCTTTCGGCTGAAATGATGATGATGATGATGACTTTTTTTGGGTGGAACATTATCAATAGTTATGATTATACTGGCTACCATCAGTAGCGATCTGTCTTTAACTGAAAAAAGGTTATTGGGTTCGGCCGTTAGTATTAAATAATGTACTACTAGCGTATTTACTAAGGGCAGATTGTTCCGACGCCAGATAATTTTATCGGAGGAATAATTTTGAATTATTGACAGTTCTTCCATACAAAAACTGTCAGACGTCAATTTTATTCCACGAATAAAAATTATCGGTCGATTAAAAAATCAGAACTAAATCTATGGTTACGTCCGTATTTTCGTGATAGTAAGTAACAAAATGAGGGCGGGAAAGCACCTATCACGAAAATACGGACGTAACCATAGATTTAGTTCTGATTTTTTAATCGACCGATAATTTTTATTCGTGGAATAAAATTGACGTCTGACAGTTTTTGTATGGAAGAACTGTCAATAATTCAAAATTATTCCTCCGATAAAATTATCTGGCGTCGGAACAATCTGCCCTTAGTAAATACGCTAGTAGTACATTATTTAATACTAACGGCCGAACCCAATAACCTTTTTTCAGTTAAAGACAGATCGCTACTGATGGTAGCCAGTATAATCATAACTATTGATAATGTTCCACCCAAAAAAAGTCATCATCATCATCATCATTTCAGCCGAAAGACGTCCACTGCTGGACATAGGCCTCCCCCAAGTTGGGGGGGGTTTGCCATAATCGCCACGCTTGGCAGGCGGGTTGGCGATCGCAGTATAGTATGGTGGTGGAATGCATAGAGAACGCTGCTGCCCATTCTCCGGTACGACCCTTAGTCGCCTTTTACGACACCCACGGGAAGTATGGGGTGGTGCTATTCCGGCACTATACAGACAAAAAAAAGTACATATTATTAACTAGCACCACTACCACTGCCCTAAAATATAATAATACCAAAAACAAATAGAAGGGTAGAGCTAATTAGCTCTGTGATACCTATGTGACAATCCTTTACAAGAGCTTTAAATCGGAAGCCCCCTAGTATGTCGATAACCTTTTAGGTACACTAAGGCCTGAGTTCACGGTCAGCGGGATTGTCCGAAAGGGCTGCCCCGGAACATAAAGGGCTGAGGAAGGAACACGGGTGGGTTTTAGTCAGTAAGAGTCTGACACTACCTTCCGCTCCACCCAGAGCGGGAGGGGTCATTTGTTGATTAGAACTACAAAAAAAAAGGCCTGAGTTCACCAACATTCAAACCACCGGTTAGGTATTTAAATAGTTGGTTTACGTCAAATTTCCTTAGGAAATTTCAAATATAGAACTGATTTAATCGCGAAAAGAAATTAGCTGTTCCCTACATTATTTATGTTCGTATAACTCGTCGAAATGTAGGGAACAGCTGATTTTTTTTTTTCGATTTCAGGTTTGGTCCCATCATAGTAAAAGTTGTTCATAATGATGAGTACAATGACCTCTTAAGAGTTTGTTAATGTTTTACCAATAACCCTGTCTAATATATTATTATGATAAGGGCTAAGTAATAAAAGCCGCTTGGGTCGATCGATGGTTGGTCCGTGGATGGGGGACCATCTTTACATAATTATCAAGACTCCTCCATGACTCGGAAAGCACGTTAAGCCGTTGGTCCCGGCTGCCATTCGTAGATTTTTGGCAGTCGTTATGAGTCGTCAGTAGCCCGTAAGTCTGACAACCAGTCTTACCAAGGGTTATCGTATTACCCAGTTATAGGGTTGTGGAGGTCAGATATATCAGTCGCTTCATGTAAAATACTGGTAAAATTCAGCTGCATTCGGTTAGACTGGAAGCCGACCCCAACATAGTTGAGAATAGGGTAGGCAGATGTTCTATGTTATTTTTACCTCTCTGTTTATAAATACCTACCAAACGAGTATTTTTTATTGTTTCTTAGTAAAACACATTTAATATTCTGCTTATTTAATTTACGATTCAGACTAATTTGGCAAAGTTTTACCTACCTATCTTGGAACTATTTAAAAATAGCACGATCTTTTATAACTTTGTTGAGAGGAAATAGTAGATTGTTATACAAGGGTCGAAAGGAATCCATTCCTATAAGAGGTATTTAAACGACCGAGCACAGCGAGAGAGAGAGCGACTATCGTCCGTGTTAGGTTTTAACGTACCTACGCGTACTTACTCGGCTCGACGCCGACGCCGACGTCGCGGTCAGTGACAAAAGTGAAAGCTTGCTTACTTACACTCATAGCTGGGCATTAACTCGTTAATCCGTTAATTAACGAAGTTAACATTTCGAGTAACGGATTAACTTTTAAGTTAACTTAAAAATATGTAAACGGACTCGTTAACTTCCCTTAAATTTCCCAAAGTCCGTTAATAGTTAAACCAACACAGATCCAGACGAGAACTTCAACATATTAATGTTCTTGAAGGGGAATATTATATACTATGTATGTGTATATAACTTATTTATGTATTTGTGTACCTAGCTTTAATTTTTTTAAATCATTATTCCTCTCAACCAAAGCACCTGCCATCCAATCTCTTCACCACCCTTGGTTGACTGGTAGAGAATGCCTAAATAAAAAAATAAAAAAAAATTAAAATTCATTTATTTCGGATAACTAAGTGATCCATAATTCTGTACATTCAGACTTAAAAATTAAAATATATAATATAAGATTAAAAATAAATAAAAAAATTAGCAAATGAAAGATTAAAAATCTAAAATTAAATTTAAAATTAAAACATTAACTTAAGTACATAAACAAATCAAAAATTTAAACTTAAAAATAAATTAATAGAAAATTAAATTAAATTAAAAATTAAATTAAATAAAAATTAAATTAAAACACCTTCAAATTACTCTCTTAATAAAGGATCTCCACATCGGAGAAGAGATCCTGTCTGCTACAGTCTGCAGAATTCCGTTGCAGCTGCCACGCATTCTGCAGATCAGGGATACCTACAGTTTTCTTGCGGATGACTGCATGAAAGCCATCAGTGCGATACAGCGCAAACATCCCCGATGCACTACAGAAGCGAGGCAGCCCCAACATCATCCTGAAGATGTTGTTATACTGGATGCGCAGGACATCCAGCGATCTTTTGGTGTGACTGACCCACAGATTTCCCGTATAAAAGCTTTGACAATACGCCTTGAACAAGGTTATCTTTACTTGTTCAGAGCAGCGGGAAAATCTGCGGGCCAGCATGTTACCTCTAATTAAAGCATTAAGTCCGCCTTTGTATCTTTTTATGCGAAAAGTTTAAATAAATAAATATTCATATTAAGTATGCCAGATCACAGATGAATAAAATGACAGATAAATTGGACGGGTTAGTTAGTACCTATCGTTTCGTCTTAGATGTAAGTGGTCTTTGTAGCAAGGCGTCAAAATAGTGTTTCGTTCAAAAATAATAAAATAAATTCTAAATCTTTAATGAAAAAACATTGTTTGTCAACATGCCTTTAGTACACACTCTAATAATTATACCCGTATTTTTTTGTTTCTAACCTGTTAACTTCCAGAACAAACAGTTTTTATAAGAAGATGCAATTTGTATCTTACTTTTTCAGGGTCAGGGTCTGTGTGGTGCCGGAATTAAAGAATAGCACCACCCCATACTTCCCGTGGGTGTCGTAAAAGGCGACTAAGGGTCAAACCGGAGAATGGGCAGCAGCGTTCTCTATGTATTCCACCATCATACCATACTGCGATCGCCAACCCGCCTGCCAAGCGTGGCGATTATGGCAAACCCTCCCAAATTTGGGGGAGGCCTATGTCCAGCAGTGGACGTCTATCGGCTGAAACGACGACGAACTTTTTCAGTAACGGATTAGCGATTAACGAAGATAACTATTTGATTAACAGTGCACAGCTATGCTTACACTGTATCGCAACGTTCGTCGACAGAAGAAGCTTTGGGTTATTTACTTATTGTACCCAGCCCTCAATGAATTGATTCTTATCTTGACGTTATCTCGTTAGCATCTCTTTCCACCTTACGTATAATTTCTAATAGGTACATTTTTGTATGCTTGAAACTTCATTATTATTTTCTTTATTTTTGCCTTTGTAAACATCGCTTCTTATTTTCCAAAGACAACGGTTATTTCGGAAACTTTCTATAAATTCTGTTAGCAGTGCATAAGAATAATAAATCACTCATTTTGAGAATTTTCTATCATCACATGTCATGCGTTGTGCATCTACGAACTGGCGAAACAAAATGGCGGCTCGCGGCTCCCAGTGCTGCCTGCCAGACGTACTTACGAGCAAGATTTCAAACCGGTTGGATCGCCGACGATGGACCTAAACACAAAAACGCAAGTTTTAGAAACAATAAAGTCTATGATTGACGACAGCAAAAAAATTAGGAAAATATATGATATTCTTCAGGATATTATGGTTGATAGTGTGTTGAAAACATAATACAACTAATTTGATTCGATAGAAAAAAATCATGAAGATACCTCTAAAATTCTACAAGCAACATACTAAAATACTACCTAGTGTTTTAATTTTTTCGTCCAAACAATAGATTTTTTGTATGCGCGTATGTCTACCATCCCCTTTAAATATTCTACTTTTCATTTCGAATACAAGGAAAGTCTAATTTTTTTGCACTTGAACGCCTTTTTTTTTTGCGCATGGGAAGTCATCAAATGACTCCGCCCGCTCTGGGTTTAGCGGAAGGGAGTGTCAGACTCTTACTGACTAAATCCACCCGTGTTCCTTCCTTAGCCCTATACGTTCCGGGCCAGCGGTAACCCTTTCGGACAATCCCGCTGAACGCCTGAGACTGTCATTTCAAAAACGATGTTACGTTATGGAATTTTATCAAATCTGCATTGTGTTTTACACTTAGTGTACTTTTGTGCATTGAACGCCTGCTCCATAGGGTAGAAGGCTGTATTTTGCTAGATATTAGTCCATTGAAGTAATTATGTAAGAAACACACTCTCGGAAAAATGATTTTATTTTCTTGTCTGCTCGCCACTTCATAAAATCATTGTAAGTAGGTATGTATTTTTAAAAGTATCTTTCTTTTGAAATTTAATTCCAAAGGTTTTCGATTACTGTATTTGCGTCATCTTTACCCGAATCTGGGGTCAACATTTCAGAATCGCATGAATTCATTTTTAATCAAATATTAGTCTGTAAAATCAAGTTTTTTAATTTCGGTACAACTTACAGAGTTATATCTATAGTATCCCGCCAAATTATACTATAGTCTTTTTTTAATTTTAAATACGGAACACACCGCGTCACCGCCGTGGGCCGTTACGCTTAATAGGTATTTTTAGGGATCCGTAGTTCCTACAAGGAACCTTTATAGTTTCGTCATGTCCGTCCGTCTGTCTGTCCGAGGTTTTGCTAAGAGACCGTTAGTACTAGAAAACTGTAATTTTGTAGAAGGGTGTATCAATTACGCCGACAAAGTGGTAAAATAAAATTTTAGAAAATATTTTTTTTAGGGTAATGAAGTAGATGCTTGTTTACAACGGGTAAAGACATGCATTGAAAAACAAAATATAACATAACGGGCTACTACGGAACCCTACACTATGCGTGGCCCGACACGCACCACTTGGCCGGTTTTTTTTAATTCACACTGATTGTTTATACACTAACGAGCACAGAGCTCACAAGACCACAGCACTTTTCTTAATTATGTAAAAAATTTCGTAGTTCAAACTCAAACTCAAAGCATTTATAACAATTAAACCTTGTACAGGCACTGTTGAATTGTCAAAATTTAATAGTCTGTCAGTTAGTCAGAAAGTTGAAGCTAGCTGACTACCATGGACTTATTATATACTACCTAAACGAATTTAGTACTATTTTTAAAATTTATTATGGAGAGGAAAGCAATTACTATGAGTGTTTCCCGCCCAAAGGTGGGAAGCAGCGTCTTCCACCCGCTATTCGGATAAAACAAACACTATACTTTCCGAGTATGAAAAATTAATATTTTGTTATTGTCCAAAAATATCAATTCGCGGAATGAATTTGCTATTTATAACGAAGAATAGTCGTGCTCCAACATTGTTTATCCAACCATGTTTAAAGTCACTTAACGCAAACTGTATGGTTTGCGTAAACATGTGTCAATCACATCATCGCCGGTCGGCACCCACGCCATACTTGTATGGGTTTCCATGGCGACGGCGTTCAATCGATAGTCACACCCATGCCCTATAGTATAATTTGGCGGGATACTATAGATATAACTCTGTAAGTTGTACCGAAATTAAAAAACTTGATTTTACAGACTAATATTTGATTAAAAATGAATTCATGCGATTCTGAAATGTTGACCCCAGATTCGGGTAAAGATGACGCAAATACAGTAATCGAAAACCTTTGGAATTAAATTTCAAAAGAAAGATACTTTTAAAAATACATACCTACTTACAATGATTTTATGAAGTGGCGAGCAGACAAGAAAATAAAATCATTTTTCCGAGAGTGTGTTTCTTACATAATTACTTCAATGGACTAATATCTAGCAAAATACAGCCTTCTACCCTATGGAGCAGGCGTTCAATGCACAAAAGTACACTAAGTGTAAAACACAATGCAGATTTGATAAAATTCCATAACGTAACATCGTTTTTGAAATGACAGTCTCAGGCGTTCAGCGGGATTGTCCGAAAGGGTTACCGCTGGCCCGGAACGTATAGGGCTAAGGAAGGAACACGGGTGGATTTAGTCAGTAAGAGTCTGACACTCCCTTCCGCTAAACCCAGAGCGGGCGGAGTCATTTGATGACTTCCCATGCGCAAAAAAAAAAGGCGTTCAAGTGCAAAAAAATTAGACTTTCCTTGTATTCGAAATGAAAAGTAGAATATTTAAAGGGGATGGTAGACATACGCGCATACAAAAAATCTATTGTTTGGACGAAAAAATTAAAACACTAGGTAGTATTTTAGTATGTTGCTTGTAGAATTTTAGAGGTATCTTCATGATTTTTTTCTATCGAATCAAATTAGTTGTATTATGTTTTCAACACACTATCAACCATAATATCCTGAAGAATATCATATATTTTCCTAATTTTTTTGCTGTCGTCAATCATAGACTTTATTGTTTCTAAAACTTGCGTTTTTGTGTTTAGGTCCATCGTCGGCGATCCAACCGGTTTGAAATCTTGCTCGTAAGTACGTCTGGCAGGCAGCACTGGGAGCCGCGAGCCGCCATTTTGTTTCGCCAGTTCGTAGATGCACAACGCATGACATGTGATGATAGAAAATTCTCAAAATGAGTGATTTATTATTCTTATGCACTGCTAACAGAATTTATAGAAAGTTTCCGAAATAACCGTTGTCTTTGGAAAATAAGAAGCGATGTTTACAAAGGCAAAAATAAAGAAAATAATAATGAAGTTTCAAGCATACAAAAATGTACCTATTAGAAATTATACGTAAGGTGGAAAGAGATGCTAACGAGATAACGTCAAGATAAGAATCAATTCATTGAGGGCTGGGTACAATAAGTAAATAACCCAAAGCTTCTTCTGTCGACGAACGTTGCGATACAGTGTAAGCATAGCTGTGCACTGTTAATCAAATAGTTATCTTCGTTAATCGCTAATCCGTTACTGAAAAAGTTCGTCGTCGTTTCAGCCGATAGACGTCCACTGCTGGACATAGGCCTCCCCCAAATTTGGGAGGGTTTGCCATAATCGCCACGCTTGGCAGGCGGGTTGGCGATCGCAGTATGGTATGATGGTGGAATACATAGAGAACGCTGCTGCCCATTCTCCGGTTTGACCCTTAGTCGCCTTTTACGACACCCACGGGAAGTATGGGGTGGTGCTATTCTTTAATTCCGGCACCACACAGACCCTGACCCTGAAAAAGTAAGATACAAATTGCATCTTCTTATAAAAACTGTTTGTTCTGGAAGTTAACAGGTTAGAAACAAAAAAATACGGGTATAATTATTAGAGTGTGTACTAAAGGCATGTTGACAAACAATGTTTTTTCATTAAAGATTTAGAATTTATTTTATTATTTTTGAACGAAACACTATTTTGACGCCTTGCTACAAAGACCACTTACATCTAAGACGAAACGATAGGTACTAACTAACCCGTCCAATTTATCTGTCATTTTATTCATCTGTGATCTGGCATACTTAATATGAATATTTATTTATTTAAACTTTTCGCATAAAAAGATACAAAGGCGGACTTAATGCTTTAATTAGAGGTAACATGCTGGCCCGCAGATTTTCCCGCTGCTCTGAACAAGTAAAGATAACCTTGTTCAAGGCGTATTGTCAAAGCTTTTATACGGGAAATCTGTGGGTCAGTCACACCAAAAGATCGCTGGATGTCCTGCGCATCCAGTATAACAACATCTTCAGGATGATGTTGGGGCTGCCTCGCTTCTGTAGTGCATCGGGGATGTTTGCGCTGTATCGCACTGATGGCTTTCATGCAGTCATCCGCAAGAAAACTGTAGGTATCCCTGATCTGCAGAATGCGTGGCAGCTGCAACGGAATTCTGCAGACTGTAGCAGACAGGATCTCTTCTCCGATGTGGAGATCCTTTATTAAGAGAGTAATTTGAAGGTGTTTTAATTTAATTTTTATTTAATTTAATTTTTAATTTAATTTAATTTTCTATTAATTTATTTTTAAGTTTAAATTTTTGATTTGTTTATGTACTTAAGTTAATGTTTTAATTTTAAATTTAATTTTAGATTTTTAATCTTTCATTTGCTAATTTTTTTATTTATTTTTAATCTTATATTATATATTTTAATTTTTAAGTCTGAATGTACAGAATTATGGATCACTTAGTTATCCGAAATAAATGAATTTTAATTTTTTTTTATTTTTTTATTTAGGCATTCTCTACCAGTCAACCAAGGGTGGTGAAGAGATTGGATGGCAGGTGCTTTGGTTGAGAGGAATAATGATTTAAAAAAATTAAAGCTAGGTACACAAATACATAAATAAGTTATATACACATACATAGTATATAATATTCCCCTTCAAGAACATTAATATGTTGAAGTTCTCGTCTGGATCTGTGTTGGTTTAACTATTAACGGACTTTGGGAAATTTAAGGGAAGTTAACGAGTCCGTTTACATATTTTTAAGTTAACTTAAAAGTTAATCCGTTACTCGAAATGTTAACTTCGTTAATTAACGGATTAACGAGTTAATGCCCAGCTATGAGTGTAAGTAAGCAAGCTTTCACTTTTGTCACTGACCGCGACGTCGGCGTCGGCGTCGAGCCGAGTAAGTACGCGTAGGTACGTTAAAACCTAACACGGACGATAGTCGCTCTCTCTCTCGCTGTGCTCGGTCGTTTAAATACCTCTTATAGGAATGGATTCCTTTCGACCCTTGTATAACAATCTACTATTTCCTCTCAACAAAGTTATAAAAGATCGTGCTATTTTTAAATAGTTCCAAGATAGGTAGGTAAAACTTTGCCAAATTAGTCTGAATCGTAAATTAAATAAGCAGAATATTAAATGTGTTTTACTAAGAAACAATAAAAAATACTCGTTTGGTAGGTATTTATAAACAGAGAGGTAAAAATAACATAGAACATCTGCCTACCCTATTCTCAACTATGTTGGGGTCGGCTTCCAGTCTAACCGAATGCAGCTGAATTTTACCAGTATTTTACATGAAGCGACTGATATATCTGACCTCCACAACCCTATAACTGGGTAATACGATAACCCTTGGTAAGACTGGTTGTCAGACTTACGGGCTACTGACGACTCATAACGACTGCCAAAAATCTACGAATGGCAGCCGGGACCAACGGCTTAACGTGCTTTCCGAGTCATGGAGGAGTCTTGATAATTATGTAAAGATGGTCCCCCATCCACGGACCAACCATCGATCGACCCAAGCGGCTTTTATTACTTAGCCCTTATCATAATAATATATTAGACAGGGTTATTGGTAAAACATTAACAAACTCTTAAGAGGTCATTGTACTCATCATTATGAACAACTTTTACTATGATGGGACCAAACCTGAAATCGAAAAAAAAAAATCAGCTGTTCCCTACATTTCGACGAGTTATACGAACATAAATAATGTAGGGAACAGCTAATTTCTTTTCGCGATTAAATCAGTTCTATATTTGAAATTTCCTAAGGAAATTTGACGTAAACCAACTATTTAAATACCTAACCGGTGGTTTGAATGTTGGTGAACTCAGGCCTTTTTTTTTGTAGTTCTAATCAACAAATGACCCCTCCCGCTCTGGGTGGAGCGGAAGGTAGTGTCAGACTCTTACTGACTAAAACCCACCCGTGTTCCTTCCTCAGCCCTTTATGTTCCGGGGCAGCCCTTTCGGACAATCCCGCTGACCGTGAACTCAGGCCTTAGTGTACCTAAAAGGTTATCGACATACTAGGGGGCTTCCGATTTAAAGCTCTTGTAAAGGATTGTCACATAGGTATCACAGAGCTAATTAGCTCTACCCTTCTATTTGTTTTTGGTATTATTATATTTTAGGGCAGTGGTAGCCCAGTGGTAACAGCCCCGACATACGAGGCTTAGGTCGTGAGTTCGAACCTAGGCAGACGCTCAACTTTTTGCGGATAATCCCATCGGGTGTGTAATGTTTGGTATAACAACAGATAGTCTAATTTCATTTGACTTACCTTTCATATGATATAATTTTCATATGCTATAAAAACCTTTAACCTAATTTCATGTAATCTAATGTTATATTTGATATAATTTTCTTTTTCTCTAATTTCATTTAGTATAACGTTCATTTCATATAATTTTCATATTGTATAATGCTCCCTTTATATAATGTTCATTTGACCTAAAATTCATATTAACTAATTTTCTGCCCTTCGCTCGCTCTTGCATTCTATGTCGACGGAGCCTCGCTTCGCGGGGCCCCTATTTCTGTCTACAGGGTTTAAAGGAACCTAACACGAAGGGGATGACGGGGGCTCGTTTGCTCGCTTTGCTCGCTCACTCGAGCCCCCGTCATCCCCTTCGAACCTAGCCTGTCCGAGTCGGGGTGCCCCAAGTCTTGCATCCTAAGTTGGCATTACAAATGTGTTACTTTTGTATATTATGTTGGTTTAGTGTGAAGTGTAATCGGAAACACAAATAAAAAACAAAAATAATTCAAAATGACGAATGACAACTGTCAAACGTCAATGTCAATCACTTACAGTCGATTACGTTTCGTTACCCGGATTCTCGCCACAGTGTGCTTTTGGGTAACACGTGTGTTCGAATTTCTGTTGTTTTTCTGTGATATTGTGCTTATTGTGACTTGTTATTGTGATTGTTTGTGTTTTGTCCTGTAGTTGCCTGCTATCAGGTTTGTTTACTGTTCTTTTTTTTAAAGATATTGGCCACGATTATCCGTATTCAAGATGAATATGGATAAAAATAAACCCCCAGACCCTCCTGATGATATACCCACTACCCCCCATCAGGCTTTTCTACATCCAACCTAAGTCCCACTCCCAACCCATTAGGCCAGTTTGCAGATGTGGTCTGTAACCTAGAGTCACAAATCCTCCCATCCCAGCCTAACATTTGCAAACGTCCCGGTAATGAAGAGGATATAACAAACCGTCCTACCAAACAACCGCGAACCCATGTAGGCCGTCTTAGGTACTTAGTGACAGATAAAGGCCCTTTCATTGTCCATGTTTCCCGTCAGGAAACTCAAACTAATTCTGGTACTACCTTACACCCAGTTACATTTGGGCGCTTCTTGGCAAATGACAAAATTTCAAATATTTTTGCAGTCAAGCGAGTTGGTAGAAACCGTGTCTCAGTTGAGTTTGCATCCCCTCAGGATGCAAACGCTTTTTTATCAAATAACATCCTAGTAACAAATTCGTATGAGGCTGTCATCCCATCATTTAATATAACCCGTATGGGAGTTGTAAGTGGAATTCCTACTGCCTTCTCAGAAGAGGAAGTGTTATCATATTTAAAAGTCCCAGTAGGCTGTGGTCCTATTATAAAAGTTAGGCGATTAAACAGAAAGGTTCATAAAGACGGTTTAAATGAATACAGGCCCACAGAAACTTGTGTCATCACGTTTGATGGCCAAGTTTTACCTAAACGAATTTTCTGTTTTTATACCGCTCTTGCTGTAGAACAGTATGTCTACCCCACGATCCAATGCCGCAAGTGTTGCCGATTTGGTCATGTAGAATCTCTTTGTCGTTCCAAACCCCGTTGCAGCAAGTATGGTAATGATCACCCTGGTGATGGTTGCAGCATTGCTGAGAGTGAAGCTTTCTGCGTGTTGTGCTCTGGGGGCCACTTTGCAAATAGCAGGGCCTGTCCGGAGTACAGCAGGCAGAAAACCATTAAAATAATTATGGCTGAGAAAGTGATTTCATATTCTGAGGCAAGTAAAACTGTTCCCATTTCAACTCGTAGTTATGCAGACATTGCTAAATCACAGACTCAATCATACCGAAAAACTGTGTTCCTAAAGCCAAAGACCCATGCTCCCCTTTCTCCCTCTTATGATAAAGCAGCTCACCAGCAGCTCACTAGCACTCCTCAGTCTTCTCAGCCTAATGGCTGTGCTCTCAATAATCAACTAACGAAATCTCCTGAAAACTTGTCTTCAATAATTGAACTTCTTAGTAAACTCTTAGTAACTTTAATGTCTTCATCTAGTAAAACTCAATTACCCTCCAACGTTGCTACTTCACTTATCAACTCACTTTCATCTTATAATAATGCCTCGGTTAGTGTTCCTTCAGTGGAATGTGAGGAGCGT
Organism: Mesoligia furuncula; assembly: GCA_916614155.1. Taxonomy (NCBI): domain Eukaryota; kingdom Metazoa; phylum Arthropoda; class Insecta; order Lepidoptera; family Noctuidae; genus Mesoligia; species Mesoligia furuncula. Next base: position 24,439,635 of record OU744806.1, read on the forward strand.
GTTTCATAAGAAGCATGAGCTCACATTCCTATTGAACAAATACAAACCCTTAGCTTGTTCCCTCGCTGAGACTTGGCTAGTTCCGAGTCTTAGTTTCCGTGTTCCTTCTTTTAATCTTCTCAGATGTGACCGATCTGATGGCTATGGCGGGTCGGCTCTCTGCGTGAACAATCGTGTTTCACTTGCGGCTGTATCTTTGCCTTCTCTAGGTGATGATATTAACATTGTGGCTGGTAGGGTGGAGGGTATAACTCTCCTATCTGTCTACATTGCTCACCCTCAGCAAAGTTTCCTTCCAATCTTAAAGCGTACCTTGGAAAACATAGACGGCCCTATACTTGTTATGAGGGACTTCAATTGCCATCACTTTAGGTGGGGTTCTGAACGATGCGACTCTTTTGGGGAAGGTTTAGTTGAAATCTTGGATGACCTTAACTTGTGTATCCTAAACAATGGTTGCCCAACCCGTAGGTCTCTTCCTGGACAGAATAAGAGTTGTGTTGACCTCACATTTTGCACATTGGATATCGCAGCGGCGTGTCATTGGGAGTGTACCAGTTTGTCACATGGTAGTGACCACTATCCAATTATAATATCTCTGTCTGATAAAACTTACTTAGAAAAATCGAGCCCTCCACTCTTGAGGTTTAATTTATCTAATCCTGATTGGGCAAAGTATTCCTCATTATTGGAGGACAAAATTGACTCACTTCCAAATTTAGTTTCTGGTGATTTTGATTCCCTTAGTCCCCTCCATGTGTCAAACTGTTATAATAACCTCATTAACAGCTAGTGCAGACTCGTGCTTTCCTGTCAAAAACTCAGCTCGTGGAAAGATCCCTCCTCCACCATGGTGGAATCAGGAATGCACATCAGCCATTAGGGAAAGGGATGATACTGAAATGATGTACAATGAGGCAATGAATAGTGATAACTTGGTAGCATTCAATAGGACTCTTGCTAAATCTAGGAAATTGCTTCGAAGGAAGAAACGCGCTGGTTGGGCTGACTTTTGTGGTTCTCTGTCCCCCGCCACTCCTTTATCAGTTGTATGGAAGAAGATCAACCGTTTTAGATCTGGATGTTCCCCTTCAATTTCTGCTCCCATCCCTCGAGAGACCGCTGAGCAGTTCTTTGATAAACTCCGTATGTACCATTGGAATCAGAACATAATCAGCCATCTTTCATTCCTTCACAGGATCCTTTGGATGCACCATTTTCTATGCAGGAGCTTAACTCAGTTTTAAAACACGTTTATGACTCTGCCCCCGGTATAGACGGTATTGTCTATTCCTTTATGTCACACGCAGGTCATAGAGCAAAAAACTATTTTTTAGACATTTTAAATTTTTGTTACACTAATGAAACCCGATCAGTGGAAAACTCAAATCATAATACCTATTTTGAAACCTGGCAAACACACTGATGACCCAAACATTTTCAGACCAATCGCTTTGTCATCAGTTCTTGCAAAAATATTAGAACACCTAGTGAAGAATCGACTAGAATATTTAGTAGAATCCAGAGACGTACTTCCTAGATCTCAATTCGGTTTTAGAAAGGGACTCAGTACCATGGATAGTGTAGGGGTTTTGGTGTCAGATATACGCTCAGCGTTTTCGAAAAATGAATCCGTAGTCGCTGCCTTTTTAGACATTTCCTCTGCGTATGATAATGTCCTTCTTCCCATTCTCAGGCAAAAATTGCAACAGCTGAGTATACCGGATAGAATGGTACAGTGCATATGTAGTTTACTCATATCTAAGTCTTTGGTTTTGAGAGTGCCGGGTGAAGAATTTGACGTCAGGATGTCATGGAAGGGGCTGCCACAAGGCTCAGTTCTTAGTCCTTTACTGTACAACATATATACAGCTGACATCGGTTCCTGCCTTAATAGCAACTGTCAAATTCTTCAGTATGCTGACGACTTGGCTTTATATGTCACCAGTAACTCTATTGGCGACGCTGCAACATCTCTCTGCGTATCCCTGGACTCTCTAAGCCAATGGCTAAATTCCCTCGGTCTGAGTTTGTCTGCCCCAAAAAGTGCTGTAGTTGTGTTTTCTCGCAGGAGGCTCATACCTCAAATGTCAGTGGGCATCGAAGGGCATTGTATACCGGTTTCTTCAAAAGTAAAATTTTTAGGCGTTTTTTTAGATTCCAAATTGAGTGGGTTACATCATTTAAATTATTTAGTTAACAGATGCGAGAGAACTATTCCCATATTAAAAGTGCTTGCCGGTGTCTGGTGGGGTGCACATCCTTACTCCATGAAATTGGTATACAATGCCTTAATCCGGAGTGTTCTGGACTACGGATCTTTTCTCTTAATTCCCTGCAACAAAGGTGCTTTAGCAAGGTTGGACAGAATTCAGGCTAAGTGTCTACGGATCATATCGGGTTGCATGAAGTCCTCACCAATTAATGCATTGCAGGTAGAGTGCGCAGAACCACCGCTGGCCTTGAGAAGGCAGTATCTAGCGTCGAGATTTTGGGCAAGAATAATTTCCAAACCCTCTTGTTCAAAAAATGGATGACCTGGATGCCGCATGCCGAAGTTCCAATTATTGGAACCATAAAGAAGTCCCTCTGATTTTAAATTCTTTCCGTTGTTATAAAAAATTAGATTCCCCCATTATTCAGCATCCGAAACTCCCTATTTTCAATTTTGATTATGAAGTTATATGTTTTAAACCAGATATTTTCTACAATATTGGCATTTCGAAAAGGTCGCCTTCGGCGGACTCTATTTTCAATGCGGCGGTTGGTGAGCGATGGTGCAATTCCGAGAGATTTTTCTCGGACGCCTCTAAATTATCAGATGCAAGTTGCAGTGGTGCTGCGGTATACTACCAAAACTCCAAAATCGTTTTGAAATTTAAATGCCCAGTACAATCATCGGTGTTTACGGGTGAGTGCGTGGCCATATTAGAAGCGTGCTTATTCATAGAAGCCCATAGCATAAGTTTTGGTGTCATCTTTACAGACTCACTTAGCTGCTTGCAAGCTTTGGAGCAGAATCCTTTCAAGAGTAGACTGCACAGTCCAATTATATTAAAAATCAAAAAGTCTCTTTTCTCTTGTGCCAAGAATCACAAAACCGTTCACTTGGTTTGGATTCCAAGTCATTGTGGCATAAGAGGAAACGAATATGTGGATGCTCTTGTCAAGGATGCTGTTACGTCCCAAGCTGTTGACCTTAAGCATTTTCAATGTCAGGGCTACGATCTGCTGAACCTTCCAAAAAAGAGCTTGCTATCCTCATGGCAGGTACAGTGGCAAAACTCGAGTAAACGGAAAGGTGCTTTTTATCACGCAATACAACCTAATATTACACCCAAGCCTTGGTTTTACCCCTATAAAAAATAGCCAAGAAAGTAATATCTGTTATTTGCCGTCTCCGCATAGGTCATTGTTGTTCCCCGGTATTTCTTCACAAAATACGGGTCAGAGACACATCTCTCTGCGAATGTGGGTTGGATGAAGGTACTTTGAAGCACATCTTTTTTAACTGCTCGCTCATAGATAGGCAGTCGCTCCATGTAAAATACTGGTGTTCAGCTGCATCCGGTTAGACTGGAAGCCAACCCCAACATAGTTGGGAAAAGGTAGATTGCAGAGTGTTTAGCACAATAGGTTATTTCAATTAGCAACAAACTAGCGACCTTGTGCGGTTTTTTATACAAATAATACACTTATAAATATAATACACACAATGACGATTGAAGCACGGTTTTAATAGCACACAACACATGCCTACATAATAGGCTGATGGTATGCATCGCTCGTTTTCCTAATGACATAACCGGTTTGATACGCTAGTGTTGTTATTGATAATACAGGGTCGAATTAAATTAGTTAGGGAAACTCCGCTGAGTTGATGGTTATCACACTAATATTATAAAGGCGAAAGTTTGTCAGTGTGGGTGTGTGTGTGTTTATATGTTTGTTACTTCTTCACGCTCAAACGGCTAGACCAATTTTGATAAAATTTGGTATGGAGGTAGCTGACACGGGATCGAAACTTATGCTTGTGAAACCGCGGGGCGCAGCTAGTAATATTACACTTTACACAAATGTTATAAAGGCGAAAGTTTGTGAGTGTGTGTGTATGTGTGTGTGTGTGTTTATATGTTTGTTACTTCTTCACGCTCAAACGGCTGGACCAATTTTGTTAAAATTTGGTATGGTGGTAGCTGATACCCTGGATTAACAGATAGGCTACTTTTTATCCCGAAATTCCCACGGAATCGACATTTACGCGGGTGAAACCGCGGTGCACAGCTAGTAATATTATAAACTAGCTGCGCCCCGCGGTTTCACCCGCGTAAATGTCGATCCTGTAGGAATATCAGGATAAAAAGTAGCCTATATGTTAATCCAGGGTGTCAGCTAGCTTCATACCAAATTTTATCAAAATTGGTCCAGCCGTTTGAGCGTGAAGAAGTAACAAACATATAAACACACACACACACTCACACACACACTCACAAACTTAGTGTGATGTAAAAGTTTGTGAAGATGTTTGGAAGTTTGTTATGGCCGGTACACACGGCAACGATAAAACTGCGCAAACGAACTGCACAGTTCATTTGCGCAGTTTTATCGAACGTATGTACAAAAATCGGCGCAGATTTTTTGGTTGGTGCAAGCCATCGGAGCAAGGTTTAAAATCTATTCGATAAATCGTTGTCGATCGCGTTTGCACAGTTTTATCGTAGTGTGTGTACGGAACTCGGGCCAATCATTCAGTTCGTTCGCAAGGCTTGGTGTAGGCGGACGCGCCCGCGCACGTTAAAACATGTCGCTAGAAGACTGTAGCGGAATCCGTGAGTTATTGGAAGAGTTTATCCAGTGCTATAAAAATTAAGTTTGCTTGTGGAGTAAGAAAAGTAAAAATTTCGTTCAATAAATTTATGAGAGAGTATGACTTTCTTTTAAGAAGCCAATCCTTACACCACACACTACGTGATTTTCTTTTTTTTTGCACAAAACAAGCCAGGCTAGCGCAAGCGCTTCATCGTCTTCCATCACGAATGACGTGTTTTTCTTCAGAGTTTCTGCCGAGAACTGACGATCGACGCAGATATCGTAGACGTGTAGACACACTATGGACGTTCGATAAACTGCACAAACGGACTGCGCAGTCAAATCGCTACGATAAATCGTTGTCGTGTGTACCGGGCATTACTCTATCACGCGTAAACCGTTCAACAGATTTGGTTGAAAATTACGGCACGTAGATAGACCATTACCTGGATTAACACATAGGATACTTTTTATCCCGATATTCCTACGCTGCTAGTCGAAATATAAACATGATCATGATGATGAATTGATCGTTTCGATACTCTGATAGAAAGTAGTTCTATTCTACCCTGTACTTATTTTTGTTGCTGATGATCCTTCAGGAAAAAAAAAACAAAAGAAAAAGCGGATCAAACCGCGATGAGAAAGTTTATAGTGGATAAGACAGAGGATTAAAACAGAAGATGAGCAAGCAGGGGATCTAGGAGGGGGGTGGAGGGGGGTTCAGGGGATCAGACCGGAATAACTCAAAAATCTCACCGTGAAAACAAGTGAAGTGAGCTGTCAATGGTCCTGCCGGGTCAGCGGGATTGTCCGAAAGGGTTACCGCTGGCCCGGAACATAAAGGGCTAAGGAAGCAACATGGGTGGGTTTTAGTCAGTAAGAGTCTGAAACTCCCTTACGCTCCACCCAGAGCGGGATTTGGATGATTTCCCACCCCAAAAAAAAAGGTGTCAACGGTGTTAACTGTCAATCCCTAGCAACAGATAGAATGATAGCTCTCTAAGTTCACTTCACCTAAGTTTTCACGGTGAGTTTTTTTACAGAATTGGTCGGCTGTACTTTTAACTTAATTAGATCAGAGGGGCAATTCTTGTAATTTTAAGAACGTTCACAGTCTAATCTTAGTCTCAATCTGTCAAATGTACCTACCTCTAATTTTCCTACATTTATGACAAGTTTTTGACATTCATAGTCGATAAGATGAGATTACGACTAGATTTTGAGATTACTTTGTTTGACTACAAGCGTCTATATCCTATTTATTAATTGACTGTCGAGTTGCGCAACTGTCGAGACGCGCATCTGTCAAGTTTCGTGTTTGTCGAGCTGCGAATCTGGCGAGATGCGTTTCTGTCAACATGCGTTTTCTGGCGAAATGCGTATTTGACCATTTCTGACGACATGCTAGTCGTCGTCGTCGTCGTCGTCGTTTCAGCCGATAGACGTCCACTGCTGGACATAGGCCTCCCCCAATTTTGGGAGGGTTTGCCATAATCGCCACGCTTGGCAGGCGGGTTGGCGATCGACATGCTAGTAATCCAACGTTTTTTATTACGCGGCCTTCAGATTCTCGGTTCACTACTTTTCGGTATTCAGCATCGATGTGATGTCAGATTCGATTAAAAATCAATTAAACAACATGTTGACAGATACGTCTATTATGTTTGATAACACACATTGTATACATGTAGGTATCTACTATAAAAACTAAAGGTCATCGCGGTTATCATTCAACAACCCTCCTAGGAAAAAAAAACTGGCCAAGTGCGAGTCGGACTCACACACGAAGGGTTCCGTACCACAAGGCAAAAACGCCGAAAAAAAAAACATGTTTGTTGTATGGGAGCCCCCCTTAAATATTTATTTTATTTTAATTTTATTATTTATTATTAAAGTTAAAATACAACTGAGTATTTTGTGAATATTTCAAGTGCCTACCTGTGGCCATTTTTGATATCGAGCAAAAAAGGCCAAAAAAATCGCGTTTGTTGTATGGGAACCCCCCTTAAATATTTATTTTATTTTGTTTCAAACTCAAAGCATTTATTTCAATTAAACCTTGTACAGGCACTTTTGAATTGTCAAAATTAAATAGTCTGTCAGTTAGTCAGAAAGTTGAAGCTAGTTGCCCATTCCAAAACGTAGATCTCTATGGAGAAGAACGGGCAAGAAACTCCATGGACACTCTTTTAAATCAAGTTATTACAAAATCCTGGGTACATTATTCTTGTTGCTTCTATATGTGAGAACAATGTAAAAAGAAAAAGACAAATGAAGAAACAATTCAAAATATAAGATTAAAAATAAGCCTTGGCAGTTAAGAGATGACCAGTCTCAACCGACGGCACCCGTTCACGAACATGACGCGTGGATCAGCACCATCCAGCTCAACCATTTTGTAGGGAACCGAATAATCCAACACACGCGCCACCATCGGTGAGACATTTAAGTGAGCATGACACGTTCTCAACTGCCATGCTCTTTCAAGTCAACAACAGAAAAAAAAATCATAATAAACGGAAACATGGTTCTTACATTTACAAAATTTAAAAAAAAATGCTTCTAAATTATACAAAACTATAGTTTGCAATTTATTTAAGATGTTAATATAATTTACTACCAAACAGGAAGAGGTATCTAATATTGCAGTATTCAACAATTAAAACTGGATTGAATAAATTAAAAAAGTTATGTTCGTAATGTCAGAAATATTGAAAAAGAAAAAGGGAAGCACCTCTTCCAAATGTTGAAATTTTAACTAGTGAGCCCAAGTGCCTGTGGAGCAGGACCAGCATTAAGCCAAGCATTTTTATCTACGATATAATCATCCAACTTGTAATATGCTTGTCTACATAGTGTGCGTTTAATGCATGTTTTAAATTTCTTCTCATTTAATTGAAGAATATCGAATGGTATTTTATTATAACATTTTACACAGTAACCCATAAAAGAAGTTTTTACTTTAGACAATCTGAAACGCGGTTGATCTAATTTGTCCCTATTTCTAGTGTTAAAATTATGCCTGTCACTTATCTTACTAAAAAGATGTAGATTTTTTCGAACGTACATAATGTTTTCATATATATATTGACAAGGAACCGTCATGATGTTAATTTCTTTAAACAGTTCTCGTAGAGAATCGCGTCTGCTGAGCTTGTAGATGGCTCTGACAGCTCTCTTTTGCAGAATGAAGATAGAATCAATATCTGCAGCCCGTCCCCACAACAAAATACCGTAAGACATGATGCTATGAAAGTAACTAAAATAGACCAGTCTCGCGGTATCCACGTCTGTTAATTGGCGAATTTTCCAAACAGCGTAAGCGGCTGAACTTAGCCGCCCTGCAAGTGATGTTAAGTGCGGACCCCACTGTAGCTTTGAGTCAAGCGCGATCCCCAGAAAAACCGTATTTTCGACGAATTCAAGTGTCTCCCTATTCAATACAACATGACATTCATTACTTCTAACATTCGGTAAAGCGAATCTAATGCATTTAGTTTTTTTCTCATTTAATACCAAATTATTCACAGTAAACCAATTATGGACCACATGCATAGCGTTATTTACGTCGTCAAGCTCTTGTGCACGTCTGCTTACTTTAAAAATCAGTGATGTGTCATCAGCAAATAACACCATTTGTGGTTGGTTTTTCAGTAAATGAGGTAAATCATTTATATATACTAAAAATAGGAATGGCCCCAATATTGAGCCCTGCGGTACTCCCATTTTGACTTTTAAGCCCGATGAATTCACACCGTTAATTTGAACTTGCTGAAATCTATCATTTAAATATGATTCTATTAAGCTAAGAGCAAGTTTACCTAGTCCGTAATGCTCAAGTTTCAAGAGCAGTGTTTCGTAATTCACGCAATCAAATGCCTTGGATAGGTCACAAAAAATGCCTATAGCATCTTGTGCCTCTTCCCATGCGTTAAAGATGTGTTTTAATAAGGTGACACCGGCGTCGGTTGTACAACGTCCTTTGGTGAAACCATACTGTTGATCGTGTAAGATGTTATTACGATTAAAATGATTGAGCATTTGATTTAACATTACTTTTTCGAACACCTTGCTAAAAACCGGCAAAACCGATACGGGTCTATAATTATTAGTGTCTTTGCTGTCCCCAGATTTGAAAAGTGGAATAACTTTACTGAACTTCATTAAATCCGGGAAAACCCCTTGATCTACACACAAATTAAATATTAAAGCTAAATAGGGTGCAATTGTCTCAATAAAGGATTGACAAACTTTAGTGGACATGCCCCACAGATCTTCGGTAATTTTGATCTTAAGTTGCTTAAATGCCTTTATAATGACTATGGGGTTAATATGTTTAAATTTAAATTCCACAGGACAGGCTGAGACATTCGCTCTTAATAATTCAATAGCTAGTGCGGGCGAGGAATTTAAAGTTTCTGTAGTTTTACTTGGGATATTGGTAAAGAAAGTTGCAAATTCCTGAGCAACATCGATGTTATCGCTAATGAGACCGCGGGAAGTGTCCAGTGTGTAATCAGTATTATGTTTTTTGTTCCTGTTCGTTTCATTGTTTATAATTTTCCAAACTGTCTTTATTTTATTGTCTGCGGATTTAACTTTGTTACTAATGAAAGAAGCTTTAGCTGCTTTGCAGATATTTTTAAAAATTTTAGAATAAGTAGCAACATACTTATTAAAAGTATCCGTGTTTATATACGGCTTAAGGCCATACAGTTCAAATAATCTTTCCCTACTTTTCCTGATTCCTTTAGTTGCCCAGTCACTGAATAAAAACTTAGGGCAAATAGTTTTAGATTTCTTCTTAAAAGAATTATTGAACTCTGTTTGCACTAATGAAAAAAATTCTTTATACAAAATATTACCATTCGTCATACTTAGGCCCTGAGCATTTAACTTGCTAATTAAAGTGTTATTAAACTTATTCAAATTACCCGATGTTATTGGTCTAGTTTGAATCTGCACTTTTTGTATCGGTGTGTTGCACTCAAAAGACACGGTTTGACCACTGTGATCCGAAGAGAGATAATTTACAATGGCTTTATCTAAATATTTTTAGTATTTGATGTTATAGCGGCAACAGAAATACATACTTTGTGAAAATTTCAATAGTCTAGCTATCGCGGTTCTTGAGATACAGCCTGGTGACAGACAGACAGTCGGACAGACGGTCAGACAGCGAAGTCTTAGTAATAGGGTTCCATTTTTACCCTATGGGTACGGAACCCTAAAAATCAACATATTGTCTGTTCTAAAACCTGGATAAGGGTTTGTTTACGCTTTGATCAGATACTAACATTGATGTACAAAAACCCTAATGAAAGTGTATACAAACCCTTATCAGATCAAATTCTTACACAAACACTCACTAAAGCGAATTAGTAGGTAACACATTCATCTGTAATTAGAAGGTTCCAACTTTTTAAATCACCACTTTTTCCAACAACTGTTGTTTGAATAATATTATTAAATTGTAATTGAAAACGAAGATATAATTAAGACGAAAATTAAAGTTATAAAGTTAACCTCAATTGTGTAATGAAAATAGTTGATTATTCACTAGGGAATAAAGCAGTGTAACGTGCGAAGACACCTTTGCCTTTATCCCCGAGGAGAATACTCTACTTTTCGCACCTACTGCGAGGTAGGTAATAAAAAACCATTTCGATTTTGGATTAGTAGCTAGAATCCTTTGTTGCATTCGAGATTCATAGTGCCCATGACGTAAGACACTGCTGTAGACACTGCCTTAGTGAATAATCTTCTGTTATGTGCTAATAAATTATGGGATTTAAAATAAAAATTTTGGGTGACAGCATTAAAATAATCAAATCAAAGCCCTTAATTTGTTGTCTGTGTGGTGCCGGACTTAAAGAATAGCACCACCCCATACTTCCCGTGGGTTTCGTAAAAAGCGACTAAGGGGCGTACAGGAGGATGGGCAGCAGCGTTCTCTATGCATTCCACCACCATACCATACTGCGATCGCCAACCCGCCTGCCAAGCGTGGCGATTATTGCAACCCCCCCCCTTTTTGGGGGAGGCCTATGTCCAGCAGTGGACGTCTTTCGGCTGAAATGATTATGATGATGACTTAATTTGTAACTAGCACTACATCTTGCCACCCACAAGTACATTTTGTGAAATACTTATGGAGCAGACTATGCATGGGTATTTTATTCGTAAATAATATTATTTAAAGTACACACCTACCTATTAGTAGCGAAGGGTCAACTTTTGTAAGAGGTTAGCCGGAGTAGATGATTGTACGGTGCAACCGCACATTCTGCAATTCAGCAGTTCACGCCACACATTCATTCAACTCATTATAATTAGTTCAGTTCGCGTTGGGCTATCAAGTCAGCCAGGCGTTCTCGTTACAGCCAACAAGGGCCGCGTCACTCACTTCATTTCGACACCATCAGTCCATTAAGCTCATTTTACCTATAAGTACCTTTGGGACAATACAGTAGTGTTTCAGTACTTACCTTCTTTTATTCCATTCATCCCTCATCTAAAAGTAATGTATGGTCTAGCAAGGGATCATACAATGATTATATTATTTCTCTATAGAATACTGACTATGCCATTTTTCAAATGGAAGGCGGTAGGAATCGAGTTGTATGGAACCTTTACCACTGCTACATATATCTGTCTTGATCATCCATTAATAAGGATAAGCATGGTGACACACTGATATGGAGAAACACTGATAAGGATAGACCTAATAGCTTTCACTTGTCTAGTCACGGTAAATATCATTAAAGATACAATTTAGTCAGAGATAAGGAGTGATAAAAGTATCAATTAAAGATAAAAGAAACAAAATAATCAATTTCCTTGCGGTATGTTAGTAATAATTCTGTATTGTCAAGACAATAAAGAATGATTACTCAAGCGCGTTTCGCAAGCGGCTGCATGGTGACGTCAGGTTGGATAACGTTGCATTCGTCGCGGTTAATTAACAGATGGGTGACCAAGACCATTCTTTTAGGCTCCCCTAAGACTCAGACATATTATTATGGTCTCTGTATGAACTAAATGACCTACTTACTAAAATTAACTACAAATTACAGTCCAATTCAAACTTTATGTCGGATTGGAACTTTTTTTTTAAATTATTGTGAATGTGAGGACTATGTGGGTCGTTTCTTTTTTCTGTTTTTCTTCTTAGTTAGTTTCAATCATGATCTGGCAGTTTAAGTAATTTACGCTGCCTACCCAAATGTCCCCTTCTTTGGTATTGTTCGTCGAATCCTTGAGTTCAAGTTCTGTGTTGAGCTGCCCAATGTTTGAAAAATGCATGCACTGACTGGACAGGTGCGGACCTATCCAGTCAGTGCATGCATTTTTAAGAGTGGAAAGAAAAACTTTTTTGGAAAGAATCACACAGATTGAGCGGTTAATCTGTGTTTCTTTCCTCAAAAGACCATTTCAGACACCAATCTACATGGTCTTCACATGATCTGACCAAGATTTTGTCTGGACTTTAGAAGAGTCTGTGACCTCTTATTTCGGCCTTTCCTCTAAAAATAATGATTGACGTGTAAAAGTGTTTGCACAAACCTACTTACAGAAAATAAATCATTTATCATTTACCATGAGGCAGTCGCTGCTCAGTAACAAATTCACTTGTCAGCGGGGGTGAGGTTTAGAACCGTCATAAAGTTTGAATCGGGCTGCAACTAGATAGGTAGTAACCAAACTTGCACATTATGGCGCTCCCACACCGGGAGCATTCGCCTGTAATGTTACAATCCAAGATTCCACTGTAACGGCTAGGGATTTTTTTTCCAGGATGGTTAATCATCTAATGACCCCTAGCTCCCGCTCTGGGTAGAACGGAAGGGAGTGTTAAACCCACCCGTGTTCCTTCCTTAGCCCTTTATGTTCCGGGCCAGCGGTAACCCTTTCGGACATCAAACTAGCTTCTGCCCGCAAAGTCCGCGTGCTTGTTCCACCACCGCGCGCTGTCTCGTATCACATCACCTGCTCGTGCTGTCCTTCGGTTTCGATTAGCGTTCTTTTTGAAATTTTTCATGTTGTTCGGCTCCTAAAGGACACAGCGTTTTTTTTTAAGGCTTTACCTTCACATATAGACTGCGCAGGCTGTCAACTGCTATGTAGTGTAGAGACATAATGCCAATACCAGCAGGATAAGTTCAATCAACTCAGCCTATCGCAGTCCACTGCTGGACATAGGCCTCTCCCAGCCACAACACCCTGTCCTCCGCCTTCCACACCCAGCCACCTTCTTTAGGTCGTCCGTTCATCTAGCTGGGGGGCATCCCACACTACGCTTGCCGATACGCGGTCTCCACTCCAGGACTCCTCTGCTCCACCGGCCATTGGTCCTTCGACAGACATGGCCAGCCTACTGCCACTTCAGTTTGCTTACTCGGCAAGCTATGTCGGCAATTCCGGTTCTTTGGTTCGGTAGGGTAGGTTAATACATGTAATTAAACTAGCCTCTGCGTGTGCGAATGTGTCCGCGTGCTTGTTCTAGCGCCGCGCGCCGTCTCGTATCACATCACTATCCCGTGCTGTCACTTCGGTTTCGCTTAGCGTTCTTTCTGAATTTTTGCATGTTACTCGGCTCGTTCGCCGGCGACTTAAAGAATAGCACCACCCCATACTTCCCGTGGGTGTCGTAAAAGGCGACTAAGGGTCCAACCGGAGAATGGGCAGCAGCGTTCTCTATGCATTCCACCACCATACCATCCTGCGATCGCCAACCCGTCTGCCAAGCGTGGCGATTATGGCAAACCCTCCCCCTTTTAGGAGAGGCCTATGTCCAGCAGTGGACGTCTTTCAGCTGAAATGATGATGATGATGACTCGGCTCCTAAGGGTCACAGCGTGATGTTAAATAGCCTGTAACCTTCCTCGAGAATTGGGTTATCAATGCAAAAATATTTTTTTTCAAACCGGCCGCTAGTTTCAGAGATTAGCGCTTTCAAACAAACAAACTGAAGACTTCGAGGTGAATCCCCGAATCGTCACTCCGGTTTAATATCGGTAAGTAGTTGTTGGTAGTTGGGAATGCTTTTTCCTTATTTGATTAGATTTCAGATAATTTACACTTTAGGTCTGATTTGTCAATCATCTGATAACTTTATTCGAGGAATAATTTTGAAATTTTGACAGCTATTTCATATAAAAACTGTCAAACGTCAATTTTATTCCTCGAATAAAAGATACTGCAAGATAACATTAAATAGTTGATAAGGTTTAAAAACTTATAAGTGCCTTAAATATTAATAATAGGAAAATATTTGACGCGTAGAAATCATTAGAACAATTCGAGGAAAATTTGAAATAAGTGTTGTTTACTCATTGTACCTACAACTCCTGACCGGTTTCAATCACGGGTGGCCAAACTCAACGGAGATTAGTCGTACGCAGGAGATTTATAGTGCACAAGTGTGTGCGCAAACACAGGTGCACTCTCTGTTCCTTTATTCTCATAGACTGACTGGACGGCAATCCGACACGACCGTGAAGTGATCAAGCCAACGGCTTTACCAGTGTTTTTACTATCTACTACTGCTTTACGTGCTTTCCGAGGCACGGGGTTACCACACCACCAACTTCCAAACTCCGGGCTGCTACTGAAAAATGTCTATTGGAAAACTCCAATAAAAACATAATAAACAAAACTGGCCAAGTGCGAGTAGGACTCGCACACGAAGGGTTCCGTACCACAAGGCAAAAACGCCGAAAAAAACACGTTTGTTGTATGTGAGCTCCCCTTAAATATTTATTTTATTCTGTTTTTAGTATTTGTTGTTAATAGCGGCAACAGAAATACATCATCTGTGAAAATTTTGACTGTCTAGGCTATCACGGTTCTTAAGATACGGCCTGGTGACAGACGGACAGTGGAGTCTTAGTAATAGGGTCCGGGACACCAAAAATTAATTGTTTTTAATTTGCTTACTTATTTATTGTTTTTGATTTTGTGTAGGTATTTTATTTTCTCTTGTACTCTTACACACGCTGTCTACATCTCTTTATCTACTTTCCTATCATCGCAGGTATGCTGGAAGAGATTTCTTTAGAAATAAGCATCACCTTTGTACCTATTTTCTGTTCTTTTTTCTTGTCTGTTTATAATAGACAGACAAGAAAAAAGATTTAATTTTTAATTTATAAATGCTTAACTTCCTGTTTAATTTATTGAAATTAAACAGGAAATTAAGTGTCTATAAATTAAAAATTAAGTATGACTGTTAAAAGATTATTCTGCAATTTTTACTTAGCATATATACGTCATACAGTGGGACAGAGGATTTACTCGTCTGTAAATAAAACATGTTAGTCTTTTATGTTATTATTAGTTTTTAATTAGTCTTCTCAGTTTTTAATTTATATTTTATAATTCTAAGCACCTTTCTAGCCTGAGCCACAAGTACTACCTATTTCAGGCAAATGAACAACTGTGTCCTCTATAATTTTTAAGTTATGTTATTGTGAATCTGCACCATTTTTATAAAAAAAAACGATATTATAAACGGTATTATTATTATAATATGTGTGTACATACATGGTAAAAAAAAATCGCCCAACCTGGAACGAACCCAGCACCCCACGCTCAACATTCGCGCTAGCTCATTGAAGTCGTACGCAGACCGGGACGGCAATACGGCATGGCAAGGGATTAAAATTTTTACTAATGGACATTCAAACGTATCGATATAGAAATACGACATAAATTGCTATGTTTTAAAATGATGCCGTGGCATCGAAAGGGATTTCATTGCACGTCATTGAAAGACGCGCAACGGGCTCCCGCGCGGGCGCGTGTACGTGTGCGTCTGTGTGTATGTTTATATGGTACGGTGACGATACGATGTCAGGAAGGTACGACGAAGTACATTTTGCGTTAGGTACTAATTTATTTCAGTAAATAAATTTGTTTGCTCCAACAGTCTCACTGCATTTTGTCAACTTCGTTTCATAACATGAACTGTGCGGTGCGTCTTGGTAGTAGCAAAAATATCTGTTACGCCATAATCTACCTGTGTATGATGACAACATGCTGTGTGATCAACTGATCACTAAGCAATAATAATGACAACATCAAATTATCTAATTGCGTCATCGTTAAAACGTTCACTACTAAGTCTAAAAAAGTAATTAAAAAAAAAATTAAACCGACTTCAAAAAGAAATTAACTCAAAATTATGAAATAACTTTAATTTCGGAAGTCGGTGTCTTGGGATCTGTATTTTAGTTTTAGTTTTTGGCCACCGACTTCCGATTTGTAATAAGTAAGTACCTAATAGTTTTGTTGTAAATATTGCACTAGAATTTGACCAAGGTTTTGAGATGTTTTCTCTTTGACACTACACCCGTAGCTCGTATCAATAAGCCACACACGTCCATATCTTGAAAATTACTGAATCGATTTTGATGAAACTTGCACTGTTCCCTAAGTTGAAGTAAATGTAAGTCATTAAAAAAAATGGTCACAATCCGATTAATAGTTGCGGAGAAATGCGTGGACAAACATACATATATTTGTTTGGAAGCCCTAATAGATTCTCATATGTGAATATTATGCAATTCCAATAATATTACATACATTCGTATCGAATTGATAACCTCCTTTTTTTTTTGAAGTCGGTAAAAAGATATCAAACTTAAGTAGTCGTAATGTCTGAGTAACAAAACCTTTCGAGACGAGGACGACACGCGCGATCTCACATCAAACATTAACAACGTCCTATTTTTACAAATAAATTACAAAGCTAGTGTCACATAAAGTAGTTGTCAAGGACAAAGAAGGAGACATCTAAAAGGGCGGGATCATCCCTTGTGTATCCCGTTTTCGAAAGCCTCGGGTCACAATTGGGAGCTAAAACTCGTTCAGCCGTCATAATATCTGGGTGACACGCAACAGTCATTACACTTTACGATACGACAGCGACACGAGACACGATGTAACTTTTGTTCTTCGAAGGTTTCTGGACATTTTATGTAGGACAGGAATAAACTAGGGAATGCAGAACCGGTTCTGTTTTAAAGAACCGGGATTTTCGGGACCTTCTGGCTAAAGAACCGGGATTCCCGGTACTTTCGATACTTTATGTAAGCCTTTAAAAGATGAAGAGTTGAAACGGAGAAAGTAAAAGAAAGACGAAATGACAGGGCAAAATAAAAACATTTAAATCAAATCAAATAAAACGTTTTATTTCTTGTTTTATTGGTAACTACGCATATTCTACCAGCAACATCTTTATTAACATTAAAACATTTTTGTACCTAATCCTAGATCAAAAAAATCAAAAATCAAATTTATCAAAAAAAAATTATTAAACATCTTCTCCAAACAAATGATTTAAATCAAAGTGACTCCTAATGCACTTCTGCATAACCAAATTAAATTAAAGCGTAGCATTAATCAGTCTCAATATTATTGATTAGATAATCTTAACTGACATTTTTTAAATTGTTATTTATTAACATAATTCATCATCATCATTTCAGCCGAAAGATGTCCACTGCTGGACATAGGCCTCCCCAAGCACCTCCACTTCGACCTGTTCTGTGCTTCTCGCATCCATCGGGTTCCCGCGGCCTTCACAAGGTCGTCGGAACAACTTGTGGGAGGCCTTCTAACGCTACGTCTTCCGGTACGCGGTCGCCACTCCAGAACATTTCGGCCCCATCGGCCATCTGTTCTGCGAGCAATGTGCCCTGCCCACTGCTACTTAAGTTTGGCAATTCTTCGGGCTATGTCGGTTATCTTGGTCCTCCTGCGGATCTCCTCATTCCTGATTCGATCACGCAGGGAAACTCCATAGCTCTCTCCATTGCCCTTTGGGTGACTTTCAGCCTTCTTATAAGGCCTATTGTGAGTGACCACGTTACAGTGCCATAAGTCATCACTGGCAACACGCACTGGTCAAAGACTTTCGTCTTGAGACACTGAGGTATGTGGGACGAGAAGATATTGCGTAGCTTCCCGAACGCTGCCCAGCCGAGTCGGATTCGACGATCGACCTCTTTTTCGAAGTTAGACCTACCTAACTGGACAGTTTGTCCTAGGTATACTCGTCCACGACTTCGAGTGTAGTGTCTCCGATCTTTATGAGAGTGGGTGTTATATGGGCATTTGACATGACCTTCGTTTTGTCCATGTTCATTTTAAGACCCACTCTTTCGGAGGCTCTACTGAGGTCATCGAGGAGGTCCTCCATAGTCTCAGCACTGTCTCACACCTCGCTGCAAAAGGATAGGTTTCGAGGTCTGATCCTGGAGTCGGACTGACATAGTGGCGTTTTCGTACCGACACTTCAGCACCTCGATGTACCGATAGTCGATCTGGCACCGTTGAAGAGACTGCAGCACAGGCCATGTCTCAATCGAATCAAAGGCTTTCTCGTAGTCCACAAACGCTAAGCAGAGAGGCAGGTTATATTCTTCGGTCTTCTGTATAACCTGTCGCATCGTATGTATGTGGTCTACGGTGCTAAAGCCTTTACGGAATCCGGCTTGGTCGTGAGGGGTCAAACCTGCGCGCGAGACGGTTTGTGATGACTCTCGAAAACAGCTTGTAGACATGGCTCAGAAGTGAGATGGGCCTATAATTCTTAAGAAGGGCATTGTCGCCCTTCTTAAAGAAAAGTATCACCACACCTCTGTTCCATGCCTGCGGTGTTTTGCCCTCGAGTATGATGACGGAATCAAACAGCTTCTGAAGGGCCTTATGAACGTGTTTTCCGCCGGCCTTCAGGAGCTCGGCCGTAATTCCGTCATCACCCGCGCGCCTTGGTAATTTGTGAGCTGCTTCAGAGCCATCCTAATCTCGTACAGGCTGACGTCCGGGATGTCTTCGGTATAGTGTCGGGTCAATCTAGCTCTTGGGTCGTTTGCCAGATCCATAACGGGGTTCCTATTGTTGACGTGTATAACTGTCCATAGAACCTCTCGATCTCTCTCAACTGCTCTGGTTTGGCGGATACGATCCTGCCATCATCGGTCTTTAGTTTCGTAAACTGGCTCTGCCCAAAGGAAGCAGTCTTGTTTGAGTCTTTTTTGCTAAGCACTGTCCACCAAAATCACAAACACAACGCAAAGCACAACATTCCGAAGACGCGATGGCCGCCACCAGCCCCTCCCGCACCCTCGTGCAGCATGCTCTTGTAGCATGCATGTTTCTTGTGCATGCTAGGTAGCAAGTGTATTCCGCTTTAAGCGGTCGGGCTTTATGCTATAAAATTAGTAATATTAGAAACGCGAAGTATCTTTTCCCGAAAGTACCGAAAGAACCGGGATTAGGTTTAAAAAATCCCGATTCCAAAAACGACGGAAATTTCCGGGATTTCCCGGTACTATCGGTTCCGGGATTTCCCGGGACTATTCACTAGAATAAACCTTGAAAAATGCTAACGAAGAATACACACGTCTCGGGTCAGGCTCGGGGCTAGCTGGACCGAACCAACGCGAATGTATACGTACATCCGTGGTGGAGCGACCCAGACTGCCGGGCACTTCTTCTCCTGCAACCGAGCGGGTGGGCAGGTTGCGGATAGCCCAACTCCGGCTGCGGGACCGACTGCATAAGGTTGATCTGTCCTGCGGTAGGCAACGTCATGCCAAGGACTCCGGCGCTCGTTGTGACATACCGCGGGGTGAGGCGGCGGGTGTAGAGAAGCGGGGAAGCCGCTGGAATGCCGCGGTATCTAAGCGGCTAGTGTGCGCTGACTGACGGCAAAATCCCTTGCCATGCCGTCCCGGTCTGCGTGGGCCTTAAGGCTTAAGAGGGGGGGGATTTTATCGCGTGTCGCGCCTGTTTGTAGTAGCCTTTATTATCATACTGAAGCCAATAAGAACCACTTTAAGTTTAATTCTATGAATAATAAAAGTGATGTTTACAAGAATAAATAGCTTAACAAACACGTATCTACACTTTCTGGAATACTATAGATAACTTATCAGTTTCAGTAGTATCCTCGATTGTATCTACTTTGATGCGTCAGGATAAAGTGCAGTAAGTACTTAAACATTTTAGGAAATAGGTCTTTAGTATTATGACGCACAGATAATATAAATTGTTTACTATGTTTTTTTTAATTTATTGAACAAAAAATGCGTCATGAAGAGATAAATAGTACTTACTATATAGCCTTCAGTTGGACTTGGTCCGTGCATTTTGCTTTTTTCGTAAACACCTACATTCTTATACACCTACACGTACTCACCTACATTATAATTATCCTATTAACCTTTTGACCGCCACAGTCATGTATAGATGACAAACCAAAATGTGCCCAGCACGCCACGGTTCGACTACATGACAGACTTTGACGCCGAGGATGGCACATTTTCACGTCAAAAGGATAAAGCCCGTCACAGACATAGCTATACCTAATATACAGGGTGTTTGGTGCATCGTTTGCCAAATGGAATTGGCCGAAAGGAGAGGTCATTTGCTATCTCTTAAGGCCCAGTAACTCATTCCTTGTTACACCGGTTTTTTTATTATGACTTTTTAATTTTTATTTAGGAAAATACAATAACTCTGCATTTAAGCTTAATTTTTATTTTATTTATGAGTATAACTTTCAAATTTTATTTTAATTCTTATCTTCACTCGTGTATAGTTCTATGAAATTCAAAATTACTTGCTAATAACATCTAGTTCCTTTTTAATAACTCACAAAGTTTTTGAAAAAAGGAAAAATACACTTAACACTCAACTTTAAATTGCTGTAATAAAAAAACTAAAAGCGATCGGGATCATCGAATTCTTTTAAAAAGTTCTCTAGTTTGTCCCCTTTCCAACGGTGTGCAATATACCAAAAAAACTTTTAATAACTTCAGTAATTCGCTAAATGTGTAATCGAGACACATCAGGCTGATATTCGATATTACAGGTCAGAACACTAGTTTTCACATAAATAACATTCTTTGAGTAGGTGGATAGCGTTATCTCACTCTTATGCAGTCTCTTATTTCTTTCTAGGGTTCTAACTTTCTTCGAACTTGAAATAAAAAATAAACTTTTATTTAATAAGTACCTAATTATAAATTTTGTTCGAATTGTCCTCCACTTTTGCGTACACACGCGCGACATCTTCGTCTTATCTCGACTGTGTAAGATTCATATTAATATATATTATAGCTACGTCTGTGACGGGCTTAATAATAAAGCTGAAGAGTTTTGTTGTTTGTTTGAACGCCCTAATCTCTGGAACTACCAGTCGGATTTGAAAAAAACTTGTTGCATGATAGCCCAAATCCTTGAGCAAGGCTATAAGCTATTTAACATCACGCTAGGACACTTAGGAGCCGAGCAAAAAGAATGCTAAGTCAAAACGAAGTAATAGTGCGGGCAGGCGATCCGTTGCGACGGGGTGGGTCGGGGAACTACAAATTTCATGTGGACGAAGTCGCGGGCAGAAGCTAGTATAATATACGTACCTATATGCATAGTAAAATTCAAAACGGGTTCGTGGCTAAATAATAGGTCATCGATACGCTTGCCGCGGTTGATCTGTGGATGGGTGACCATCTTTACATACCGAGATCCCTCCGTGCCTCGGACAGCACGTTAAGCCGTTCCCGGCTGTCATTCGTGGATATTTGACAGTCGTTACGGGTAGTCAGAAGCCCGAAAATCTGACAACCAGTCTTACCAAGGGGTATCGCATTACCCAGTAACTGGGTTGTGGAGGTCAGATAGGCATTCGCTCCATGTAAAATACTGGTATTCAGCTGCACCCGGTTAGACTGGAAGCCGACTCCAACGTAGTTGGGAAAAGGCTAGGCAGATGATGATGCAGAGCAAAATTAAAAATAATAAAACAGTGCATTTCATGAACCAAAAATAAATCTATCCAACCACAATTGTGCCACTACTCCATCCACCCACTACATCCATCCCCACCCACCCGCACTCCATCCCCTCCATCCCCCTCCACCACCCACACTCCATCCCCTCCATCTCCCTTTACCACACTCCGCTGCTAATGCACGTCCTACCTCCTTAGTCCTTTTGGCAGGAGTTAAGCTCGTCCCGCTATCTTCGCCGTGGTCTGCTGCCATGTCATCTAGCGTTCAATGGGGCACAAAGAACCAGCGAACTGTGGAACTCAGAAGGAAGGTGGCCTTTTTTAGCTCACAGTTCATCTAAATAAGATTGCTCGTCTTTAAAAGATAGCTTTTGTAAACTTTCTACATTCTTATCTTTAATTTGTATGGTGTAAATAATAGGTATAGTGCATTCTATTATATTTTATTCTACCTAACATGCGGCATTCAATAAACAAAAAACAAAAACAACTAATAAAAAAACCGGTCAAGAGCGAGTCGGACTCGCGCACCGAGTGTTCCATACCATCATAATAATATGTTTTTCAATTTCCATCGGCAAGGCCTATATTTGTCAGAGAATTTTAATACTGCACGCTGCGTTGGAGAATATTGCAGTTTTATGTCAGTGCCATCTTTTGACCGATAGTGGAACTAATGTTTTGTGTATGATTTTTGAAAAAGTGTGCTATTTAGAGACATCGTTTTATTTTTCCTGTAATCTTTACATAAACTTCTATCACATAGAATAATTTCAGATTTTTCTCTATGCAAACTTCTGACATTAGGGGGGAACGGTATTTTTTTTTTACATTTTTCATCAAAAGTCGAAAACTATGTTGCCAAAAATAAAAAGAAAAATGTTTGAGAATGTGCAAACTGCGCTCTTTCATATGATACCCCACTAGTAGCCCCACTTCGAATGTTTCAGACCACCTTTCAGTCCCAGTTGCAAAAGAATAAAAATATATTTCTTTCTTATTTGCAGTTAGGCAAACGTCATCTAAAACTATTCCAAATTTCAAGTTGATAGCATTAGTAGTTCTTGAGCTGTGACAGACCGACAGACAGACTGAGTCTTACCATTAGGGTTCTGTTTTACCATTTTGGTACGGAACCCTACAAATATGTAAGACAAAATCTGAACCTCTGTGTTCAGATTTTGTGTATTATCAGTATTTCCAGATGACCATGTGAATTTCCCTTAAGTTTTTTCGAAATTACCATTCTGAAAAAAAAACCCCAAAACAGTTTTTACTTATTATAAAGGAGAAATACAAAAGCAAAAATATTATTTTAATTGTTGTTAAAACTTTTTCTCATTTTCGAATTTGCAGGGAATCCCCCATCTGGCAACACTCTGGTCCTACCACGAACGCGTGTCGTAAACGTAATGTTAATTTGAACGATTTTTGAATCGATAATACAACTATCCTATAGCCACGGCTAAAGCACACCTGCCGGTGTATTCTGTAAAAAATCTCACCGTGAGAAGGTCTTAGGTGAAGTGAGCTGTCAATAGTGTCAATCCCTAGCTTAAGGTAGAATGACAGCTGATTTCAAACTCACTTCACCTAAGTTTTCACGGTCAGAATAGCACTGCTGTTGGAATTTCGTTATTTTTTTTACGACAAGTACAATACCTAACACATATAGATATGAACTAGCAGCGCCCCGTCGTTTACCCGCATAAAAGTCGATCCTGTGGGAATATCGGTATAAAAAGTATCCTATGTGTTATTCTGATGTATAATCTATATTACTGTAAAGTTTCATCAAAATCCGTTTAGTAGTTTTTGCGTGAAAGAGTAACAAACTTCCATCCATCCTCACAAACTTTCGCGTTTATAATATTAGTAGGATAGAAGTAGGATAGTAGGAAGTAGGATATTATAGTAGATATTATTATAGTAGGATAATATCCTAAAAAAACTGGCCAAGTGCGAGTCGGACTCGCACACAAAGGGTTCCGTACCACAAGGCAAAGACGCCGAAGAAAAACACGTTTGTTGTATGGGAGCCCCCTTAAATATTTATTTTATTCTGTTTTTAGTATTTGTTGTTATAGCGGCAACAGAAATACATCATCTGTGAACATTTCAACTGTCTAGCTATCCCGTTTCATGAGATACAGCCTGGTGACAGACAGACAGACGGACAGTGGAGTCTTAGTAATAGGGTCCCGTTTTAACCCTTTGGATACGGAACTCCAAAAACTTAGTAAATACGATATGCGTAACGAGTATTTTAATGTTACGTTCACTCCTTTCTAGGCCCACAGAGGTCAAATCTACGATCTCTAAAGATTTTATTAATTAAAAGCACTAAATAGCGTGTGTTTTATTTGCAATACTTAACATTTAGCTTTGGAGCTCCCAAAATAGTTGGCACAATAAAATGACATCATCACCATGGCAGCCAGGCTGACCTTGCGTTCGTCGACGAAGCGAAACGCCTTAGTAATTATGTATGTATGTATATAAGGTACTATAGCTTATGAATAGTTTTTTTCTGTCTGCATAATATTCGCTCGTGTCATGTTTTGGGCTGTCTGTAGCCTTGCCATGCTTTATTCAGGGGAGACGACCGGGTACCGAATGAGTTATGTGAATCTTTTGCGTCTCATTAGCCGAGTTCGATAAGACGGAGGTTCTTTTTAACCGATTTCAAAAAAGGAGGGTCTCAATTCGGTAGTTTGTTTCCTCAGAATTCCGTCATCTATCACCGATTTGGAAAATTATTTTTTTATTTGAAAGGGTAATATACTTACCTATTATTATATAGGGTTCCATTGGTCAAGTTCTGATGAGTGGTTTTTGAGTTAGCTTCAATAATACGTATTTTTGCACTTAGTGTATGCTGATGATGTATTTCCTGTCACTGTTATGTACAGTCAACAAAAGAGATAAGTCAGGATCGTCGGATATAGTTGAAGTTTAGTAAGAAACCGATGGGTGTTGTCGACTGAAATTTAATTTGATAAAAGAGCTGTTTGTTTTCTATTAACAAAATTAAATTTTTGTTCAAGAACATCCATCGGTTTCTTAATAAACTCCAACTATATCAGACGATCCTGCATACTTATCTCTTTTGTTGACTGTACGTAGCAAGTAGTGGTATGGGAATTTGTGTCGGGTAGGTAAGTACTAAGTACTACAAACAAAAAGTGAAAAAAAACTACCGACTTCGAAGAAAAAACACTAGTGAAAAATAATTTTAATTTCGGAAGTCGGTGACAAAAAACGAAAATTCAAATCAAAGACACCGACTTCCGAAATTTTTATTTTACTCTTTGTAGTATTTTTTTTTTTGGAAGACGGTGGTTTTTTTTTGTATTAGGTACCTAAAGTTTTTATGTTGTTGGAGAGGGTAGTTCCAATTTCAGGTAAGCTGAAATGTCTCGAGTGCCTGTATTTACACAAGAAGTTAGTTTAGTTACTTAGACCCTCCACACCTTTCAACTAGACAAAACATGAATATTTATTACTTGCTGCGCCCCGCTGTTTCACCCGCGTAAATGTCGGTCCCGTAGGAATATCGAGATAAAAAGTAGCCTATATGTGTCAGCTACCTCGATACAAAATGTTATCAAAATTGGTCCAGCAGTTTGAGCGTGAAGAAGTAACAAACATATAAACACACACACACAGACTCACAAACTTTCGCCTTCATAATATTAGTGTGATGTTAGTTTAGTATAAATGTATTACTATTAGGTACTTACACATAAACCTTCCGGAACAAATTGTAGAATCTACAAGACAGTGAAAACCGAATCAAGATCGCATGCGAAGTTTAGAAGAAGAATCCGAAATGCGATATTAATTTATACAGGGTTATTGGTAAAACATTAACAACCTCTTAAGGGGTCGTTGTACTCATAATTATGAACAACTTTTACTATGGGACCAAACCTGAAATCGTGAAAAAAAATCAGCTGTTCCCTACATTTATGTTCGTATAACTCGTCAAAATGTAGGGTTCATAACGATGAGTACAATGACCTCTTAAGAGGTTGTTAATGTTTTACCAATAACCCTGTATATAGAAGTTTCTAATTATCTATCCACCTAATTGGCCACATATTTATATTCTCCTGAGATTACTGCTATCGTGTGTATTGTTTATGTAGAAAAACCCAATGCAAACTTGTTACTTTTATCGGTATAGTAACTCGGTCAACATTACAAGATAAGAGAGTTAATTTATCTGTGAAATATATAATAATATGTGTATTTTGCACATCTTTTTTCCTGGAACTGTTTATAGCTCCTTTACTTATTTTTTTTTGTAATTGATAAGCTTTAAAGTTCAGTTTGACCACTATCTTCTCTGATGGTAAGCGAAGATGTGCTGTTATGGTTGCCTTCTTTGCTATGGTGAATTTCACCAGTCAAACAACGCGATCAGCTCGCCTAGACCGCTTTCAAGTTCTGGCACTTAAATGACACTGACAGCTCTTGAACACGGTTAAGATCTGTTGATCGCGTTCAGGTGAAATTCGCCCATATTTTGCCTTTATCAAGACCATCTCCTTCATGTGTGAATTGATTGTCAACGTCTAGTACTTGTGGCTATCATATGCCACAATTCAGTTCTCAGACTTGCCCGAAACAGATTCTTAACCGATTGAGATCTTGAGTCCTACACTCGAGATGCCTACCTCGATTACTATGTAATGGAAATCAAACTTTAAGAAAATTACATCAATTTTTTTTATAAATTATCTGCCACTTAAGTTTGGCAATTCTTCGGGCTATGTCGGTACCTTAGTTCTCCTGCAGATTTCATCATTTCTGATTCTATCACGTACGGAAACTCTAAGCCATCTATTGCCCTTTGGGTGACTTTTAGGCTTCTAATAAGGCCCATTGAGAGCGACCACGTCTCACGTGGGTAGGGCACATTTGCTCGCAAAACTGATGGGGCCGAAAGGTTCTGGAGCGGCAACGGCGTATCGGAAGACGTAGCGTTGGACCGTTGACCATGTGAAGGCTGCTGTCCGCTAAATACGGGAAGCAGAGAACTGGTCTAAGTTGCGATTTTGGGAGAGGGCTGTTAGTGGGAGTCTTTCGGCTGAATGATGCTGATTTATAATCTCTGCAAGTCAGTGGAGAGTAAAACAAGATATGTGGAAACAAATGTACAATGTAATGTACCGGTATCTACAATGCCACATTGCGAACAACGCGTCATACTGACGTCACGCAAATCTTGCATCGCGCAAGCTGAGTTTACCGTGCAACTAGCATAGATACAACGGCCCGACTTAAATCATCGGGCAGTTGCCCGCCAGACACAACACCCGTTTGGTCGGAGGATCCTCCCTTTTCTATAGAGTATGAGTGAGCTTCCCGTGGGTGTCGTAAAAGGCGACTAAGGGGCGTACAGCGTTCTCTATGCATTCCACCACCATACCATACTGCGATCGCCAACCCGCTTGCCGAGCGTGGCGATTATGGCAAACCCCCCCTTTTGGGGGAGGCCTATGTCCAGCAGTGGACGTCTTTCGGCTGAAATGATGATGATGATGAGTGAACTTTACACCCTGTTCCTCATACCTCTATAGTAAGAATCTGATCTTCCCACTCTCGTCTGTGAAGCGTAAAGAAGCCTAGCTGCAGGAGAAGGTATTATATAATATACATGTAAATATGGTGTTGACCGTTTAGTGTGTCTGTGTGTGTTTAGGTGTGACATTCAAATTGTGTGTATGTCTTCATTATTTACCTATACAAAGTTAAGTGTACAGCTGTCGATTTTTCTTTCAGGCATTTTCAAATAAATAAAAAAAATTATGTGTAGTGGGCGAAATCTTTAGAAACGTGATCATTTCTTTTTTTAAACTTCAATTGTTTTAAAGAGGTCATCTTGAAACAGATTACGAGATGTGCGGTGTTGCGTTGCACTCAGTGACCTATATTCATTGACTGTTTTGAGGAGCCCAAATTGTTATAATCTTTCTGCTGCTGGTACACAGACTCCTCGAGAGAGAGTGGGGTATTATATTGCCTAGCACGCGGGCCCAGTGCGGGTTGGTAGATGTCACATACCTTTACCTACCATGTTTTCCTTCACCGTTTTGAGAGCTGTGAGCTGTGACCATGAAAATAATTTCAGTGGCCTTAGCGTGAGTTTTTTCTCTCACGTTCATTTGAGAGCGCGTTAGAATTTTGTAGGGAAAAACTTATAGCGCCACCTGGTGGTCACTATGTGAAACCTAATTTCCCATACAAAATTCTAACGCGCTCGCAATCGAACGTGAGTCGAAAAAACTCATACTAAGGCCACTGTAGGTACACAAAATAAAGCACCTGGGTCGCGCTCGTTTGGCAACGCTACATATACTCCCTAGGATAGAACCCAACCTACGACTCGTAAGTCCCGCGTTACCGTTACCTTTACTAAATTAAAGAATTAGTATTATTCAAGTGACCTGCGGAGTAATTGCGTAATACACGCCAGTATAGAAATGGTGGAATGACAGTTTAACAACATAGTACATTCCGTTATTTAAGGTGAATGGATAGTGGTAGACCGCGACATTCCAATTTTCTTAAGTTTTTTGCAATTTGCAGGTCAGTGTCAGAATGTATCTTGATCAAAATATGATTCGCGACACTAACTGGTACATATTTAGAGAATTATAATCATTAGAATCATTAATATGTATATCTTTCTAAGTTAGATTTGTACCACCAACCACCAATCTCTTATGGAAAAGTGTTAATGTGTAAATCTATCTATGTAATCTAAATGTACTTGTTATTGTCGCGAATGATAATTATTTTGATCAACATACAACCTGACGCTGACTTGCAAACTGCAATAAACGTAAGAAAATTTGAATCTCGCATTCTCAACTACCCATTCCAGCAGACACATTTTTCGAACTTATGAAGCAATGCATTAGCAATATCCTTCAAATGATTCAGATTGAAATTGATAGTGTAATACGCAATTAGGGTGCTGATTCACAAATACTTCCGCTTAATAGGTCCATAGAAAGAAGTTTGTATTGTGTACGGTCGTTGATAAGGGGATTTTACCTTCGCCCACTAAGGGAAGTTCCCTTTATCAATTAACTAACATTAGTCACCAATTAACTATAAATCATTCATCAAACTAGCGGCGGCCCTAGAATTTTTTTTAGGTGGTGCAAAATCTTAACGTGGCACCCCTCTATCTCTGCATGTTCCTATGATATATGCATATGCAGTTGCTAGCTTAATTGCTTTTGCTTGCCGATCGTCCACAACGATCGGCTTTATAGTAAGCTACTATCATCAATGACTGGTGCCTGGTGGACAGTCCACCAGGCACCAGTCATTGATGATAGTAGCTATTTCAGCACCTCTCCCATGACGGCGCCCGGTGCCGTCGCACCAGTCGCACCGCCCTAGGGCCGCTACTGCATCAAACGTAACTACATCTTTTTTATTTATATCTATTGGCTTTAGAAAACCAAACTTTGTGTTCCTCTATCATTATAGAGGAATACAAAATTTCATCATCATCATTTCAGCCGAAAGACGTCCACTGCTGGACATAGGCCTCCCCCAATTTTGGGGGGGGTTTGCCATAATCGCCACGCTTGGCAGGCGGGTTGGCGATCACAGTATGGTATGATGGTGTAATGCATAGAGAACACTGCTGCCCATTCTCCGGTCTCCCTTAGTCGCCTTTTACGACACCCACGGGAAGTATGGGGTGGTGCTATTCTTTAAGTCCGGCACCACACAGACAGAAACACAAAATTTATGGTACAAAATTTTTAAAAATAAATTGGAATCGTGTTTTAGACGATTGCATTGTTAGTTCCAATTGTGATGAAGCACCAATTTATAATCCCAAAACTAGTTGGTTTTTTAAATGAATTTGTTGGTACTATAATAGGCATCGTTTTCATTAATCAACCAATTAAGGAAAGAATGGCGCCAATTCTGTTGTTCACAGATTAAACTAAATTTAAGTTCAGGCATCTTTTTCTTTCTATTTCATTAAGACAAGGACAGAAGATAAATATTAGTTTAGTCCTGTCAAATTAGTCAACGCCTGGCGTAAATTGACGTATTTTTATATATATAGGTAGCCAATTATTTAATCTCGTTTAAAGTTTTCTATGGAGTATCTTAATTTCGCAGGACTAAACTAATATTTATCTTCTGTCCTTTTCTTAATGAAATAGAAAGAAAAAGATGCATGAACTTAGATTTAGTTTATATAGTTTGTGAACAACAGAATCGGCGTCAATGTCGAAAATACCAATTTGGATTTAGGCAACGCTCGACATCTCAGTAGTCGAGTCATCGTTCGAGTTAGAACATTGTGGAAAATGTTGAAGATGTAGAAGTGAGTGTGATGGTAGAATAACGATAATTATCTAACTAAACGAACTCCAGCACCAACCCTAATTGCGTAACAGATTATCAAACAGAATCTGAATCATATTGAAAAATGTATCTGCTCAACAACTTTGTAGCGGTATCTACAACGCCACATGGCAACAACGCGCCATACTGACGTCACGCAAAAATTCTGCATCTCGCAAGCAGAGTTTCCGCGCAAACTAGCATAGATACAACGGCCCGACATGAATCATCGGGCAGTTGCCCGCCAGACACAACACCCGTCTGGTGGGAGGATCCTCCCTTTTCTATAGAGTATGAGTGAGCTTTACACCCTGTTCCTCATACCTCTATAACGTCAATAACGCAATGAATAATAATAATAAGATTTTTAATTAGGCCACCACTGCTCACCACTTGAGCCACTTGCACTTTCCATATGTTAAGCACAAATGATAAGCAGTGGGTTTTGTCCTCACTGTGTCCCCGAAGCTAGGCGACCATTGGCGTATCTAGCAGGCTTATTCCTGGGGGGGCCTGGCGCCTAAACTTTCTTTTTTGTTGGGAAATTCTCATGGATACTCTCTTCTGGGAAGAATGGAGGGTTATGTCGGACTCCTACCGACTAAAACCCCACTGTTCCTTCTACTACCGTAAGTCATACATTATACATTCGCCGCACCCCCGACTGGTATCAGCCCGCCACGCCTGGCGGGCCCCATCATCAAGTGAGGGCGATCCCACGACGGATCCTTTTCTTTTAACACGTTTTTCATTATTAACCTTTTTAACGCCACGGTCGGGTATAGACGACAAACGAAAACGTGCCTAACACGCCACAGTCGCCTACAGCCGACAAGGAAACGACATTTTTTACCTTTTGAACGCCACGGTCGGGTATAGACGACAAACGAAAACGAGCCCAACACGCCACCGTCGTCTACAGCCGACAAGAAAACGCGTGTTGGGCACGTTTTCGTTTGTCGTCTATACCCGACCGTGGCGTTCAAAAGGTTAAACATTCTACTCCTAAAAGAGATTACTTTGCATATTAGTAGATTCAATTATTTTCATGAGTTCATGGAATGTATTATAAGTTTGTGTAGGTCTTGGTGGTAGATTATTTATTTGATTGCTTTAGTGTGAAGTTATAGTGCTAGGTCTTATCCTTGCGGAAGGAAATATAGAGGACTATACATATAATATGTTTAAACTGGTATAATAAATTATTACAATAAATTACTGTTCCGACAATTGTGTGGCGTTACGACTTGCCCGCGCGCGTCTTATTATTGTGGAAGTAGCCAGCTTAGAATTTCGAATAGGTCCCTAAACATCCTGGGGTGGGCACGCCCCCCCCCCCATTATATACGCCTATGTAGGCGATGCCGACGCTCCAAGGTTTTGCCTCGGCTACGCGCTGGCTGGGAGCACTAGGTCGACTTGACATGGCAAATTAGCCTTAAAAGGCGTCTCAGAGAGAGGTGAAGACCTTTGTCCATAGCATTACATAATTTATAACTGGTATCCCTTGATATATTATTATTGATACTATTTAACTGGTCTGGCATGTTTGCTGTAGCGCGAACCGACGACTTATATGCCATTCTGAGGAAAAGGCCCCGTCCTGAGGGCTAGCACCAACAGCATTTTGAAAACCCTAGCCGAAAAACACGATGCACCAATACTTAGACACTGATGAATAATGTTTTAATTAATTAATTAATATTACTAATCCTTAGTTGATATGTTATTGTTGTACTAACCATTGGACCTATGTTGTCAAGTTAAATAAATAAATAATTATTAAGTGCAATTAATTTATAAGTATTAGTCACTTTGTATGGTTTTTAAGTAATGAGATTGGTTGACTGCTTCGTTGGTCTAGGCAAGTGCTACTGCTGAGCATGGGGTCCTGGGTTTTGATTCCCAAGTAGGGAAAAGTGTTATTGGGGTTCCCATCAGGAATTTCTAAATAGCAGCCGGGCACAGATATAGATAGACCTAGATAACTCAAGTATCACGATCTGTATGAAAACCAAGCGTGCCATTTTTGACTACCTACTATGACGTCACAAGCACTATTTAGTGATGGGATAATCAAATCGATTCAAAGACGCCACCGCATGCGGCACGCGTCTCACCGTACCCGGGCCTAGCGCCAGCGCTCGCGCCCACCCAGCCAGCAGTACACAGTACACACACACAGGACTGAGCGCGAAAGTGGCGGCTTACGATTTTTGCACGTAAGCTGGTGCGATTTTTGGTAGGCGAAGTAGTTGCTCTTGCGTTATCTAGGTGTATCTATATCTGTGCAGCCTGTGCAGCTCATAATTATGGCGAAATGCGGGTGTACTGTACCCCTCTACGTAACTCTTCGGGGATTACAGGCGTTATATAATGAGATAGGCTGATGGTGTACGGACGCCAGAATAGCTACCCGAAACCCGAAACAGTAAAAATTTCCCAATAAACTTTGAACCTTATGCTTTAGCGATAAAGTTGAAAATTTATTAAATAAATTTGACAGATTGTAGCAGCTTGATGTGCTGGCGTCTGTACCTTCATATTTCTTTGACAAACTCGTTGACGATCGCAGTATGTTGTGGCTTGTTGATACTGTTGTGCATCCTCTTATTACTCCCGAGGGGATTAGAGGTCCTCCAGATTTAAGTGCTCAGCTATGCTGGCGTCTGTACCTTATCTTGGTCAACCAACTAAACAACACTACATATGATTTGACAGCAGATTCTTGTTGTAGAAACCGAGTAAATGTACCCAGGATTTTGTAATACCTTGATTTAAAAGACTGTCCTTGGAGTGTTCTTGCCCGTTCTTCTCCATAGAGATCTACGTTTTGGAATGGGCTTTCTGACTAACTGACCAACTCTTTGGCAATTCAAAAGTGCCTGTAAATGGTTTAATTGAAATTAATGCTTTGAGTTTTAGTTCCAGATTTCTAGTCTTGAAAATTACGAATTAAATATTATGTAACAATGGCTGTCACAGTAAAAACAACAATTTTAATTACTAATGAAGTATGTCCTGACGCCTTCATTCATCAAAAAGGGTAATGATTCATTAATAAGGAGGAATTTTGACTCACTTTGGGAGTCCATGGTGCAAGAAATTAGAAAAACCACAAGTATTATACCTGTGGCATATTTCCTCTAAATGTCGTCATTAACACACTTGGAAATAATAAGAACTCACTGTTATTCACGTTAAGCGCTGACACTTGACAGTTGCTTTAATTTCCGTTGGGATGTATCAAAGTTCATAAAATTAAGGGGCTTGAAGGACCTTAACACAAAAAACGCAAGTTTTAGAAACAATAAAAGTATAATGATCGACTACAGTAAACAAAATCAGAAAAAAATATGATTTCTTCAGGATGTATGCTAGGTAGATAGTGTGTTAAAAACATAATATAACTAATTCGATATGAGAGAAAAAATCATGAAGATACCTCTAAAAAATTTATTTTTACAATTTAAAAACTGAGCTGGACTCCTTCTACAAGAACTGGTCCTTAGCAGCTTCGAATAGAGAGAAGTGGAAAGAGAGTAGGGAGGCCTTTGCCCTGCAGTGGGACATCACAGGCTAATAATAATAATAATAACCCCGCCGCCGTATCTCTACCCCGCCGCCGTATCTCTACGTTGACGCCGTGGTGGGGCTTGCGCGCTCCGAACTCTAGGCCTATGCCGGAAGAGTTTACTTTGCTGGAATAGGTCTAAGGTGAGGAAGCCAGACCAAGAGAGATACAGAAATCCGCAGGGCAGCATGTGGCGAACTGTTGGGCAGTAGCGACCCCACGGACCCTATCTTCAGGGAGAAGTCTTGTTCCTCACCTCTGGCTTGCCTTTATTGGCCGGCTGGAGTGAACAATGACGATGAACAGAGCTCCCACCTCATTCTTGCCTTTATCGGCCGGCTTGAGTGGAGATTCGCAAGAGCAAACGTGCTCGGAGGAAGGAAGTATTCCAGTAAGATGCTGGTAGGGATCTTGACCGTACTTCCGGGATTGTCCTGATAGCCGTGGAATACCTCTCCACTCCTCATAAGCACCTCAGGACATGTTGCCCCCTTGTTGCTACGTCACTATGTGCTAACGACCGTTTCCGGGGGCCCATTGTTGTGTGTGCAAGTCACCCCCTGCCATTTTATCCGTGTGTATATAAAACATTGATCAGGCAGGGGTCGTAGTTATTCCATAGTTCTTGGTAACCAGTCCACTTTAGCCACCCAAACCCATAGTCCAACTTTTTATATTTCCATATCCTGCAATAGTCCTACACCAACCGGGGGTTATCTTTGGGTGCACTTGCATAGCGCATACAGGGATAATCGTCGGTTGGTGCCGCATTTCATTAAAATTTCCTAAGGGGCCTCTGCGAGTTGGCTTCGGCCCCTCGTACGCCTTCCAAAGGACCCCCAAGGTTCCGAGATATATAAATTCAAATAATAATAATAAAACATACTTTACATACATTCTGATTTTTTTTCAGATTATTCTACAAGCAACATAGGTACTAAAATACCAGTGTTTTAATTTTGTAGTCCAAAAAATTGATTTTTTGTAATTAAATAATTGCTTCATTTTTTGCAATAAATTACCAAAGTTGTGTCATCGCGCTTCTCTTTCTTTTCTATGCAGTCCAACAGTCACCGCGCTTTAGGTCATTTAGGTAGGTACTCCTTTATATGACGCCCGTACATATGACACAGTACAGTGGACATCAACGCGTAGGTATTGTACTTCTCTATGAAGCAGCAGATTAAACTGACGAAATATTGGTATGCTAGGGAGTATAGAATCATGTGCAGAAACCGTGGTTACAGGTTGCGCATTGATGTCTCTTTTTTTTTGGTGCGCGGTGGATATCCTCATGAACTTCCTCAGAGGGGCATGCCGGACTCTTACCGGCTAAAACAACCGCGGTGGTCCACCTCTGCCTATGGCCGGGGCTGCGGGATTCGCATAAGCATTCACTTCTCCCCCGGCCATCATCCATAATCCCTTTGATGACCCTGCCACCCTGTAGGTATAGTAACACTCTGTGAAATCAGGGAAGGGGCTTCCTGCCATCCACCAGGCGCAGATCCACTCTTCATCCTGCTGAAAATTTCCTGACAGAAAAATCCAATGCCAGATCTGGGACTGGCACCCGGGACTTCATAATCGCGGCAGTTTCATTGTGACCACAAGCTGTACCGACGAGGCAGTGAATGCAATTAATAGAGTCAACAAAAGAGATCAGTATGCAGGATCGTCGGATATAGTAGAATAAAATTTAATTTTCTTAATAGAAAACAAATTAAATTTCAGTCGACATCCATCGGTTTCTTACTAAACTTCAACTATATCCGACGATCCTGCATATACTTATCTCTTTTGTTGACTGTACATTATATCGCTAAGCTACAGCTACAGAACAGAGAGCAATGGTGGCATAGTGATAAAGTCTATAAGTATAAATAAATAAATGGCCCCGATTTAAGGGACTTACACCCTACCGACCCGACCTAAAAACGCAAGTTTTAGAAACAATAAAAGTATATGATCGACTACAGTACCTAAACAAAATCAGAAAAATATCTAATATTCTTCAGAATAATTATATGCTAGGCAGATACTGTGTTGAAAACATAATACAACTAATTTCATACGATAGAAAAAAACATAAAGATACATCTAAAAACTTTCTTTTTACAATAAAAACCATACTAATATTCATACAATCATTCATATTTTTTGTCAGATTATTCTAAAAGCAACATACTAAAAAGTGTTTTAATTTTTTAGTCCAAACAATAGATTGCAATAATAGATTGTAGTGTAATAGATTGTAACAATAGATTGCATCGCGCTTCTCTTTCTTTTCTATGCAGTCAGACAGTGACCGCTCTTTAGGTCATGGAAGGATCGTATGTTCAAACCCAGTCGGGCGCTTTACTTTGCGTAAATAATTTCACCTCTGCTCTCAAAACGGTGAAGGAAAACATCATGAGGAAACCGGCATGTCCTAGAACCAAACTTTCGAAGGCATGTCACATCTACCAACCCGAACTGGCCTTGCTTGGTAGTTTACGGCCCAATTCTTCTCACAGAGAGGAGGCCTGTGTCCCAACAGTGGGAACATTATAGGCTGATTATGTTAGGGTCAAGATAGCAATACAATTATATAGTAGACCTTATCTACTACACAAAAAGGTACATAATTCAGTGGGGTAGGCGCCGCGCGGCGTGACTCGCTGTAGTAGGAACTGAATTGTGTACCTTTTAGTGTAGTAGGTAAGGTTTATAATTGTATTGCTATCTTGACACCTGCGCGTCGCGTCGCGTCTCGGTGTGAACTGACCCTAACATAATCAGCCTATAATGGTCTACCTCTGTTTCTTTTGCTGTCTCGTGGGCGCCATTCAGTAATTACATTATAGATAAACGACAATTTAATTATAAAATAAAAAGTATTTAATTCAGACTATTTAAATGTCCATATTTTGTTAGTATTAGGTACATTATCTTAAAACTATGTTAGTCATGAGGAGATCAAAATAAAAAATGTATTGAAGTAATAACTTAATCGGCACAAATTATTGAATAAAAACAAAAAATATACTTATCTAAATAAATAATTGATAATAACTAATATGTTAGTCATGAGGAGATCAAAATAAAAAATGTATTGAAGTAATTACTTAATCGGAACAAATTATTGAATAAAAACTATACTTATCTAAATAAATAATTGAAAATAAATAAATTAATAAATTAAAGTTAATAGGTGATTTAAATGAAAACTTGAAATAAATAATTTAAAATAACTTAAAATTAAATTCAATTATGTACTTAATATAGACATACCTATGAATCATTTGTGAGCTTCATTCTAAATATTTATACAGTGTAAACTCTCTAAAGCGAAATTGAAGGGACCATAGTCGGTCGATTCTGTAAGAATCTCACCGTGAAAACTTAGGTGAAGTGAGTTTGTTTTTGTTAGGAATTGACACTATTGACAGCTCACTCCTCGCTCACTTCACCTAAGTTTTCACGGTGAAATTTTTACAGAATAGCACAGCAGCGCGGTAATATGCATATCACACTATCCGAGCGTTCCGAATTGAGTCAAAAGCGATTATATCGCGAATCCGACCAAATTTAATAGTCACAAAATATAAGGACTATTGTCTCTGTCTGTATACGTCACAAATAGTACTTGTGACGTTGCGCGTTGGTCGGATTCGCGATATAATCGCTTTTGACGCAATTCGGAACGCGGGGTATCAGTAGCAATCGGTTTCATTTTGACAGTTCAACAACATTCATTGCGTTATTTACGTTGTTGATCATATGGAGCAATGGATTAGCAATACATTTTTCAAAATGATTCAGATTAAGATTGATAGTATGTTACGCAATTAAGGTGCTGGTATTTTCTATTTAAATAGTTTTCGTTAAACGGATAGTAAAAGAAAACAATATAATTATTTTTCGTCAATACACAAAGTCTTTCTTTCAAGCTCCGCTAATGAGACACAATTGATGTCCTATTGTATCGTATTACATAGGATACACGCGGAGCCCATGTTTACAGTTAAAAAATTTGTAAGCAACTACAACGCGGTCACATTAACTCGACGCTTGGCGTTGATGACGTCATTTTGGTTTTTTGGTAATATACCTAAATATACTTACCTAATAAAAAATATAATTAAAACAACAACAGAATACTAGCCAAATTATCGACCCGCGTATCGGTAACAAAAACAAAAACAAGAGCCGCGTGACGACTCCCGGCCACCGTAGGCGCGGGCCTGCGGGCGGAGAGTAATGGGTACCTCACCGTCCGATCAGGACCAGGCCCATGCCGGACGGCGCGTACGTGTTCCACGCGCGCCTCAAAGAGATGTCAGCATCGAGGAGGGGCCCCTTAGGGCCAAAGCCTGCCGGGTCAGCGGGATTGTCCGAAAGGGTTACCGCTGGCCCGGAACATAAAGGGCTAAGGAAGGAACACGGGTGGGTTTTAGTCAGTAAGAGTCTGACACTCCCTTCCGCTCCACCCAGAGCGGGAGGAGTCATTTGATGATTTCCCATCCGCAAAAAAAAAATAGGCCTAACTAACACTTGCTGGGCGAGCTAAGGAATGCGGGCCTCGCATTCTAGAGATGCGTCGAGTTAATGTGACCGCGTTGTAAAAAAGAATAAAAAACACAACCAATAAGACAATAGTAAGAAGTAAGCAAACTCATGCTAGGCAATTACCTATTTGTTTGTACAAATGAACACATTTCTAAAAATTCCATTGTACAAATACACACATCAAAAGTGTCTAGGGATCAACATATATTTTTGCAATAACTTTTCTCCTGATTGATATTAATTAAAATTTTCTTTAAGGATTCATCAAATAAAGTGTTTTCGTTTGTCACAGTAACGATAAACCAAGTCACCTTTGCATTAATAAAGAAATTTGCCATTTTCCTAATAAAGGGATTTTTGACATTTGAACCACTAACACAAAAGTTCGAAAAAAAGACTGAAATAACAGTTTTCTTTAAAATTTTATTGGGTAACTTAAACAATTAATAATCCGTGTTTCTACCGCGAACACTAACAACACAAGAACATCGGTTTGGCATACTCAAAATGAGTTCATCCAAATCACGCTGTGGAATGGCCGCCCATGTTCGTTGCAACAACAAACAAGTGCGAGTCGGACTCGCACACGAAGGGTTCCGTACCACAAGCCAAAAACGCCGAAAAAAATATGTTTGTTGTATGGGAGCCCCCCTTAAATATTTATTTTATTTTAATTTTATTATTTATTATTAAAGTTAAAATACAACTGAGTATTTTGTGAATATTTCAAGTGCCTACCTGTTGCCATTTTTGATATCGAGCAAAAAAGGGCAAAAAAATCGCGTTTGTTGTATGGGAGCCCCCTTAAATATTTATTTTATTTTGTTTTTAGTATTTGTTGTTATAGCGGCAACAGAAATACATAATTTGTGAAAATTTCAACTGTCTAGCTATTGCGGTTCTTGAGATACAGCCTGGTGACAGAGAGACAGACAGACGGACAGACGGACAGACGGACAGACGGACAGACGGACAGACGGACAGACGGACAGACGGACAGACGGACAGACGGACTGACGGACAGACGGACAGACGGACAGACGGACAGACAGCGAAGTCTTAGTAATAGGGTTCCTTTTTTACCCTTTAGGTACGGAACCCTAAAAAACTACTTACTAGATCTCGTTCAAACCAATTTTCGGTGGTAGTTTACATGGTAATGTACATCATATATTTTTTTTTGTTTTATCATTCTCTTATTTTAGAAGTTACAGGGGGGGGGGACACATTTTACCACTTCGGAAGTGTCTCTCGCGCAAACTATTCAGTTTAGAAAAAAATGATATTAGAAACCTCAATATCATTTTTGAAGACCTACCCATAGATACCCCACACGTATGGGTTTGATGAAAAAAAAATTTTGAGTTTCGGTTCTAAGTATGGGGAACCCTAAAATTTATTGTTTTTTT
The DNA here is from genome assembly GCA_916614155.1 of Mesoligia furuncula. Classification (NCBI taxonomy): domain Eukaryota; kingdom Metazoa; phylum Arthropoda; class Insecta; order Lepidoptera; family Noctuidae; genus Mesoligia; species Mesoligia furuncula. Next base: position 24,479,173 of record OU744806.1, read on the forward strand.
TCTATTTTTGTATGACAATCTTAATGCGGTTCACAGAATACATCTACTTACCAAGTTTCAACAGTATAGTTCTTATAGTTTCGGAGAAAAGTGGCTGTGACATACGGACGGACAGACAGACAGACAGACATGATGAATCTATAAGGGTTCCGTTTTTGCCATTTGGCTACGGAACCCTAAAAAAGGTCTTCTTGCGACTGGATACCCTCCATATTCGGCAGAGCTCTTCTCTGTACCATATCCCATGCATGCTCAATCGGGTTCAAGTCTGGCGACTGAGCAGGCCAGGGCAGGACATTGATGTTAGCTGCGGCGAGAGTCTGTCTTACAACTCTTGCGGTGTGCGGTCGTGCATTATCATGCATTAACTGAAATAAGGGACCGATTTGCACTTGTAGAGGAACGATGACGTCTGATACAATCGTCTCAGCATAAATTTGAGCGTTGAGGTTGCCTCTGATCCAAATCAACTCAGTTCTTCCGCCGATCCAAATACCCGCCCATACCATGATGGTTCCACCACTATAAGGATGGACTTCCTGGCAGGATTTTAATCGCTGTTGGCGTCCAGGGGTTCTCCAGTGTCGTATACGTCTTGTATCCGGTCTCATACCAAAACGAGACTCATCAGAAAAGCACACGAAACGCCATTGTTCTTCTGCCCAATTTCTGTGTTCAAGAGCCCATTGATATCGAATCCTACGATTGTGCATTGCTATAGGTGGTACCCGTAGCGGTCTTCGGGAATGAAGGTTCACTTCATGCAAGCGGTTTCTGACTGTTTGGTCGCTAATTAAGTTCCCTGAAGAGTGATGAAGCCTCACGGCTAACATCATGGCGGTTATTGTTGGAGCTCTTCGAGTTAAGATTTGAATGTATCGGTCTTGTCTCCGTGTGGTGCAGCGATACCGTCCTCCATGGCGCTCAGCCACGGTACCAGTGCTTCGGTAACGTGTCCAAAGTCGACTGATAACACTCTGACTTGTATTCAGAGCTAAAGCCACAGTACGTTGCCGGGAACCAGCTTCTATCATTCCCACGGCTCTGAGCATTTCTTCCCTGCTTAAATGACGTCGCCGCTCCATAATAACGTTGGTTTTAATCAGTAGTAGGGAAACAGTAGCACTAATAATGTCTTCAATGCGTTGTATGTTTTTATAGGGAAAATATTGACAGCTGATTTTAATCTTTTACTCGAATTTGATTCACAGTTCCTGATTCAAATTATGAAATGCACCAAAAAGGATCCATATAAATTTATAAAATCATAAATTTATTACAAAGCCACATCTCAATCTCAAGAAATCCGCATAAAAATGCTTGATCCCTAGACACTTTTGATGTGTGTATTTACGACTCTATAACAGTATTGTGTTTCAAGAAAAAAGTATAGCTGGATGGGCCTCCTCTTGACCTCGATCACGCCAGATAGAAAGCGATGGATGGGGTCTTTGATTGATTATGAAGGAACGAACGTGCCCAAAGTCTGTTTACTCTTGTTTTGAAGGCCCGAACTAGCTTGCTACATATTAGTAATCTGTGGCCCGAACACAAAGGCTGGCAGAGTTCCACACTTTTGCTAGGCGCATAATAAATGTTAAGGAGAAGCGCTGACTACTGGTCGGTATATCAACCAAGTGCGGATGGTACAGACGCCAGCACATCAAGCTACTACAATCTGTCAAATTTCTTCAATAGATTTTCAACTTTATCGCTAAAGCATAAGGTTCAAAGTAGATTAGGAAAATTTGACAGTTTCGGGTAGCTTGATGAAGTCTTTACCTACCCTGCGGTACATCTGGTAGGCGTATATCTTGCGAAATAGGAGATTACTGACCCAACCGACACTCAATGCGAATGCGGTGCTCCTGATCAAACCATGTCCTATATGTTGGAGTGTTCAAATTGTCCTTACACCTGCATTTTTGAGGACCTAAACAACGCCACTGATGCTGCTATTGGCGTGGCAACATACTGGGCCCAACTATTCTAACATAATAAAATATTTTCGCGAGTCGATAGCAATAGCTCTTTACCTGCGTCTGTGTTTCCGAGCGCATACAATCCGAATCTCTTCAAAGTAAGAGTGAACAGGCTTCTTCTGGGTAAGCTCACTCCATCGTCGGCTTTGTCTCTGTCACCTCTGACCTAGACTAGAGTGAAGAGCAAACCCATTTCAAATAAAAAAAAGAAGAGGAAAACCACAAAGTTGTGTTTTATTAACGCATTATAATGGTTATTAATGTTAACAAAACCGGTCAAAAGCGATTCGGACTCGCGCACCGAGGGTTTCGTATTGTGAAACGTGAAATGTTTTTATAGAATATTGTAGTTTTAGGTTAGCGCCATCTCTTGACTGATAGTGGAGCTAATGTTATTTTTGTTGATTTCCAATTTAGAGACATCGTTTTATTTTCCTGTAATCTTTACATAAACTTCTATCACATATAATAATTTCAGATTTTACTTTAAGCAAACTTCGGAGATAAGGGGGAACGGTATTTTTTTTACATTTTTCATCAAACGTCGAAAACTATGCGGCCTAAAAAAAAAAAGAAAAAATGTTTGAGAATGTGCAAACAGCGCTCTTTCATAATAATATGATATCCCCGTGCCCTAGTAGCCCCACTTCGAACTTTTAAGACCACCTTTCAGATTCTGTTGCAAAAAAAAAAATCTTTCTCATTTGCAAAATAGTTGGGCAAACGTCATCTAAGACTATTCTAAATTTCAAATTGATAGCATTAGTAGTTCTTGAGATATCCAGCTGAGATAGACGGACAGACTGACAGACTAAGTCTCATCATAAGGGTTACTTTTTACCATTTTGGTACGGAATAACGGATCCATAAAAAGACAACACGTGGGCCTTGTTGTTATAAAAAACAACCTTAAAACGCTTCTAAATAAACATACAGTTTTTTTACCTGCATTCAGTCCCCACGCGAGAACGTAGGCGAATTCCTTCAGACATCACAAATACATAATAAATGTATATCGCCTGCTATATGAAATCATATGGCTTCTTCGTTTAAAAATAAATGTTCTAAAGGTCATTGATGTTGTTTCAATCAGTAAATCTATTCTACACTAATATTATAAAGAGGAAAGATTTGTTTGTTTGTTTGTATTGAACTGGACCGATTTGAAAAATTCTTACACCATTAGATTCCTACATTATCCCTGGTGAACATAGGCGATAGAATATTTTCAAAAAAGTTAGGAACCCAAGGTGTGAAAAAAATTCCAAAAGAAATCCTTATACCGCGTACGCTGCGGAAAATATTGACAATAAAGCAAAGTGATATACTACAGTTTTATAGAGGACATCAATATCTAAAAAAAAGTCCGCAATACCATATGTCTAACTATTATAGTTATGTCACAATAACTACTTTTCCATGTTAAAATATGCAATATTAACGCCGAAAAATCCTAGTAACTTATTTTTTAAAATACCAATAAGTATCTACCCGTGCAAAGCCGGGGCTGGCCGCTTGTACATAATATACCGGTTTTCAACAACGTCTAAAAAGTGGCCATTATATCTTGATTTTCAATGGAGGCGTTGCTCGTCGTGGAATTACAACTTATATGTCAAATTCAATACTTAGAATTTTAGTTCCTTTTTCTGCCACCTGTCGTTTATGTTTGGCTAACTGAATAGATGGAAAAACATGTTCATTGACTGGTTTTTATTAAGTATTTAATTATTCTACCGACATTCAAGTAATTATAATTATTAGATATTGTTCGTTTTGACGGACATCAGCACATCAAGCTACCCGAAACTGTCTAATTTTTCCAATCAACTTTGAACCTTATGCTTTACCTATACCTAAAGTTGAAAATCTATTAAACAAATATGACAAATTTATTTATTTGATTAATTGATTTGTTTTTTGTTTGGTTGTTTGCTTGATGTGCTTGTGTCTGTACCTATTGTATCCATATTTCCTTCAGTTTGATTATCTATGACCATCTGCATAGTATTTGCTTATATTTTCCCAGTTCGCAAAACTAGGTAGGTACCTACCTATATTTTGCATGATACGACCCATTCAAACTCGTTAGTTTACTTTTAAAACTTTGTTACCAACAAACGCTTTCAATCAAATACCTAAAATAATCATCACCTCATGTGCCTCAATATAAAAAGTTACAATTCTGCTACCTATTCCTAACGATATCTATAGCATATCGTTCAACATTGTCACAATAGTGCACAAGACCAAAAGCTCCAGGAATCACAACCATAACAAGTTGGTAGTGCTAGAATTAAATATAATTTTTAATTTCATAACCTAGGTAGCTGCATGATGATGCATTCAACCATTCCACTCAGAATTCATTTACAAATTACGTACTACGCATATAAATTATATCCGTGCCTTTGTTTTATTTTCAGATAAAACTTTGCGCGTAAGTTTGGCAACATCGCATCTTCGAATCTCCAAGGTCGCCGAGCTTCGAGCGAAACCTGTTCAGCATTATTTTGGGCATGGCCGAACTTTTAGCCTTCATACGTAATAAAAGGCACATTGTTTTTTACTCTTAATTGAATTTTATATTTGGGTTATCGTGTTTTTGCTCCATGGATCAATTGAAATTCTTGTTGAAATCCATCTGCTCGTTGCATTGGAAATGAAAGGGAAAAATATATACTTACGATGATTTAACTAGTAAAAGTTCAACCGCTCAGTCTCTGTATGTATATCATATTCTCAAAATATCAGTCTCAAACCGACAGTCTTGTAGATAAGGATTTTTTCAAATACCCTTAAATTTTTATGAGTAACTTAACACATGGCCAATGGGGCCGAAAGGTTCTAGAGAGGTGATCGCGAACCGAAGACGTAGCGTTGGAAGGCTCGAACAAGGGGGTCCAATGACCTTGTGAAGGCCGCAGGAATCCGCTGGACGCGGAAAGCACAGAACCGGTCGAAGAGGCGGTGCTTGGGGGAGGCCTATATCCAGCAGTGGACGTCGGTGCTCCATGGACCAATTGAAATTTGACCAATTGGTCTATGGGGAAAATTACATGTTTCCATCGTCCAAATACCAACTGGGCTCCATAGCCCAGCGGAAAATTTGTCAATTCTCCATAGAATTGACAAATGTTCCGCTGCCCAGTTTAAGAGTTTGTCCATATAAAAAAAAATATCATAAGCAATTTTTGAAACCAACCAGCTTAATAATCATTTATTGAATAATCACGACATAACAATTCATTTGTACAAAGATTACAATAGAAATCGTGAACGTCGATCTCATTGACTCCGTTGGGATCCCAGAATTTGGCCAAAAAAAAAACAAATTACAGAAGTAAGCATTGTACGTACGTTTATGTGGTGTACATAATAAAGAGTTTTCTATTCTATTCTATTCTACGTACGACAGTGAAAAATATGCAGATGGGACAAACTGTCTGTAACATTCTGTAACAAAATGACTGCCTGCTCAAAAACCGGCTTATTGTCTTTAAAAGAATTAAAATCAATATTTATTATATCCGAAACATAAGGTTTTCAGGTTTTATAATTACATCATCATAATCATCATTATTATTTATAAATATATACTATATTATTATATTTATGTCGGAGACATCATTAGTACGGGAGCTGACTTGACAACGAGGCGGAAGCAGTGTGACGACAACGACTATTCGGAACGCCAGCGCCATCTGGTGGCGCTTGACAGAGTCTAGCCTGAGTTCGTGGAGGGGTCGACGCTCGAAGACAGCTCGGCAAGAACGATGTGGTGCTCTCTTGGACATTGGACATCGTACGAACAACATGTGCTCAGAAACTGTCCCGCGTTCCGTATCTGGTTGTGTCGTGTACCTACAGTGTGTAATTTGCTAGTGTGATTAAATTGTTTGTGAAATTATAATCTGATTTGAACTGCGAACCGTTTTTCTATTGTGCATTATCCAACACTTACCCACAGTAGCCCACACTAGATAAAATATGGCCGATAATAACGAGACACACCATACTTTCCCCGATATCAGAATTGGGATTCGTGCGCAAAATCAGAACGCTTAAAGTTAAAGTCACCGTTGACATTTGAAAAACAAAGTGCAAACATACGAAAGCTTATTAAATAATCGTGTGGATCTGTCCAAGTTCAACCCAGACAAACCAGATACGGATGCGCGATCATAGTACATGTTGTTTGGGCATAGGCTGTATGCAGAAATACCTTTGCACAGTGACGCGCCAGTTGCGCCCTACCGCCACGTTTAAAAACAAAAGAGAAAAAAAAAGTGTGTCTGTAACCGGCGTTTGAGTTCGTCGTATCCTGTTTTCGTATTAAGAACACACAGTACGACGCGTCGTGTGCAAACGTAACAGCACACAGTACGATAGCTGATTTGTTTTACTGAAAATTCACTGCAAGGAGGTCAAATTGTTGTGTGTGGCCGTCATTAAGGCCCACAAAGGGAGCAAAAGACGTAGCGTGGAGCTGCCAGTGACGTGGGGTGACTTGAAGAATCGAGCCAAGCAGCCTGCAGCCGTCGGTGAAGCCCTTCGTGTGCTGCAATTGAGGGAACCCAGGACAAGTCGCGACATGTCATGGGCCGCGACCCGGTGCACGAGCAGTGGCAGCCAGGCAGATAGTGGAGGTGGACCGCGTGCTGCAAGCAGCAGCGGCGAGTGGACGTTTGCGTCGTACAGCTACTCTCAGGCACGTTAGAAAATAAAGGTGAGCTGTACTGTTTTGTTTACGATTCTGGTGCTGAATGCTCGTTAGTAAAAGCGAGTTGTGCAGTCAAATTAAATGGCAAACGAGTTAATAACATTGTTGCATTGACTAGTATTGGTCAAACGCGTGTATTCAGCACAGAACAAATCATAATTATGTAGCGTTGCGATTAGCGAGCAACAACTTGAGATTTGATTACATTTCGTCCCGAAATTTACTTGCAAAGTAATATTATGACAGGACAAAGGCAGCTATAACAAAATTTTGGGTAGGCTATTTTGTGTTATTAGAAAACTAAGAGTGAAATCAGACTATAAGACTAAGTTAGATCGGAAGTTCAGAGGTCCACTTAAGTTAGTTTATGTTTTGGATTGGGGATCACCTCCCCATACGTTAAACGCTTTAAATTCTAACCGTACTTACTAGTAAGCTCATGATCGCGTACGAAAGATGCCTCTAAGTAGTGTTCCTAACGAGTTAAACGTAGAAGACGGTGTCGAGAGTTCCTTCACCGAGTAGTTAGAGCACATACCATGGCCAGGTCGCACTGTACGCACTTGTCTGTAGTCGTAACTGCAATTCACTTGTGAGTTGTTCAGGGAGCGATGGGCAGCTGGTTGTGCAGCGGGGACCATGGTCTCAAAGCAGACTATGGGTTGGGTCTTATATCGAGTCGCCTGAATCTGAGTTAAGTGTAGATATTGGAGGGTTTAGGGGGTTCGTACTAAGCGATAAAATGTATTTTTTGCTGCCGGAGACGCGCCAAAATATTTTAATTATTATTTAAAAAATCTTAGGAAATCTTACAAATGCATAAGAAGGAACGTAATTTTGATACATTTCGTAGCGATTTGGATACTGCGTTTATCGAAATGGGTGAAAAGAAACGTAAGCCGCCATTTTGTTTACATTGACAAATACTTTTGGCGTTCGATTTGTCATTCCGTTCAAAGACTACAATATAATGTGGTGTAAATTCCGTTGCTCTCGAGTTTACGTGAATTTTATATTTTGCTATGATTATTAGCTCCCCGCACCCTAATGAGTGACAGATCGTACCCAAAGCACACAGACTTGTGTTGGTTAGGTTAAGTTAGATAGCGCGAACCGAGCGAGCGAAGCGAGTTGTATAGGTTAGGTTAGGTTAGAACGGTGACCACTTAGCGCGAGCCGAGCGAGCGCAGCGAGCGTGCCGCGGCAGCGGCCGGCGAAGCGCCAGAAAGTAACTACCTCCCCGTACCCTAATGAGTGACAGATCCTACCCAGAGCACACAGGCTTGTGTTGGTTACGTTAGAAGGTTCTGTTCAAAGTGGAATAATAAAAAAACTACGCATCTCCGGCAGGGCAGGAGTGGGGGGGGTGAAACAGGGCGCCCTCCCCAACCCCCCTCCACCCCTCCCATCTTCGTACGGAGGCGACTTGATATAAGACTTTAACCGTATCACTTGAGGTGATGACGATATGGGTGGCATGAGTGTCACTAGCTGCTGCGGCAGCAGGGCCATGAGCGCTGTATGTGATCTAAGTTGATATAGTTCCTGACCAATTATTACTAAGGCTTAAGGAATCTTTTGTTGGCGATGATTGCTATTGTTTTTACTAAATTTTTGTTAAGTAATCGTTTCGATAACAATGTGGTCAGAATTGGCCGCGTGGAACATGCACTGCTGTTGGTTTTTTTTTGTGGTTACAGGTTAACACATAACGACGTGTGCAAGCAAGATGGCAGTGTCAGACAGCGCTACTGGATCTCCTGTACGAGTGGTCGCTGATCGGGGACGGCGCTTTCCGTGCAAGAGGTTTCGTGACTTCTGCCAGGGAAGCAGTGGCTGCGGGTGGATGTCTGTGCCGTTGAGCCAGCTACAGATCTGTTGTCTACCGAATCTGGTGAGTCGTTTTCATTTTGTTTTGACTCCGGTACTGAGAGCGTCTCTGGTTAACTACAGCAAAAATGATTACATTGTTACTTTGTTTAGGTATAGCCCAATCTAGTTTACAATGCAATTTTAAATTCTCTCACCTTAGGTTAAGAATGATGCCAGTAGGTCATGTGCCAGTCGAAGTAGATGGTGATCACAGTGGTGATGAGCAATGAGCAAGCCTAAGTAGTGAGAGCCACGCGAGTAAGGGTTCTCTAACGGCCGTACGGGCCGTAAGGGTGATGCATACGGATCCATGCACTGGATGTGTGAGAGCAATGCGATTGCTGGTCGGGCGGAGCGCCGTGACGTTAGAGTGGTTTACTCGTGTGTGGTTTTCCAGGAGTCTAAGGCTCTTAGTGAAAAAGATTATTGTTGTAATGTGAATAACGATGGCACATGACTCTGGATGATGTTTTTTTGGTCAGTGGGTCGTCTTAGGGGCGTACTTACAAAAACGCTCTATGACCGTGTTCGGAAGATGCCCGAGGGCCAAGTACCAATTGAGATTGTAGACGAAATGGATGATGAGTTGGCATCACTTTAGTTTGTGTACTCAGGTTCTCGGTTCATTGGGTCGGAGACCGTACCAGAGTATCGTGAGTACGTGGTATACGCGGTAGCTCTGGGTAGTATGGTCGGGTCTAGCCTTGAAGCCAAGACCGTAGAGTCAAGGACGACTCGGCATTCCTGCGGGAAGTGCGTATGTGACAAATGTGTGGGACCGTGAATGGGATACCTGAGGTTTTGTTTTCTTTGACTAACGTAGTGTGGAATCGTTGTACTTGGTCTCGGTAATCTCGAAACTAGATAGTTCAAATTCTTAGATTAGCTTAATTTTTGGTTTCTAATTTCAATGCTTATTGCAAATTGATCGTAAAATAAAACAGATTTTATAGAGTCGAGTCCCTTTTAACTTTGATCCATCAGTCTTCATATGGGAGGTTGCGAAAAATGCCAGAAAATCAGAGTATTACTAACTAATTTGAGGAAAGCCAAGTAAAAGTCTTGTTGATGAAACAAACTAGAGATTAAGTCGCGTGATAGTGGTGAATCTTAGGTCGGCTGGTCGGGACCGTACCAGTAGTCATTTCGTAGCCGTAGTCCGTTAGAAGTCGGTATCTGCTTTTAGTAGTCCGTGGATATGCGGTGCGCGGGTGTCTCTGGCGGAGGTCGGGTCTTGTAGAGACCATAGAGTCCGTGGGACTCGGAATTCAGAGGAATTCATAGAAACAAACATGAGGTTTGTTGGGCTTGATGAAAAGCCACAGGCCACGAATAAGATTCCTGCTTTGTGTTTTGTGATGCTCTAAGGATGTTTTATTGGCTTAGTTTAGTTAGTGATCTTGAGATTTGAGAATCAAGTAATGAGTAATGCTCTGAACTCTGCATTTTTTTAGTTTGTTCGAAGTGTCATTGTGTTTTTTTGCCTGTACCATATTTGGTCAGGAGTGACCGAGCTATGTGATACTTTGCGGGTATGTTTGTTGACAGATTAACACACGAGGACGTGTGGAAGCAGGATGGCCGTGTCGGAGACATCATTAGTACGGGAGCTGACTTGACAACGAGGCGGAAGCAGTGTGACGACAACGACTATTCGGAACGCCAGCGCCATCTGGTGGCGCTTGACAGAGTCTAGCCTGAGTTCGTGGAGGGGTCGACGCTCGAAGACAGCTCGGCAAGAACGATGTGGTGCTCTCTTGGACATTGGACATCGTACGAACAACATGTGCTCAGAAACTGTCCCGCGTTCCGTATCTGGTTGTGTCGTGTACCTACAGTGTGTAATTTGCTAGTGTGATTAAATTGTTTGTGAAATTATAATCTGATTTGAACTGCGAACCGTTTTTCTATTGTGCATTATCCAACACTTACCCACAGTAGCCCACACTAGATAAAATATGGCCGATAATAACGAGACACACCATACTTTCCCCGATATTTATTTATTTACAATAATTAGTATTGACCAATTCGTCAAATATCAATTGATCCATGGAGCACCGACGGCAGTAGAGGTCTTTCGGCTAAAATGATGATATAGCTTATCTTTTGGTAGGATGTTCTCACGGGTATCCTGGAGAAAGCGGAAAAGACGTCACACTCATACCATTCAGAAAGCCCGTGGTGCGTCATCCGTTTGCGTCTGTGCAACGAAGAAACTGCATTATTTTCCTTAACACATTCCACAAATTGTCATCCTACTTAAAAGGCTGGCGTCATCCACGACCAGACCAACGCGGCAACGCATGCGTTCCACCTACTGGAACGCATGCGTTGCCGCGTTGGTCTGGCAATTCTATTAAAATCCTGTGTTTCCCTTCCACGTATAACCCGTCAGCTTCCAAAACAAGAGAGAATCCTATCTTTTGACCTTGCTCGTTCCATCTTAGACCTCATCCATCGCTTTTCATCAGGCGAGATCCAAAGTCAAGAGCTGGCCCATATTGCAATAAAAAAGATCACGGCGAACCTCACATGTGAACCTACGAATTCACTTGTAAATCAATTCAGATCCTCACAACAATAATTTCGAAGTAATATTTAGTGACATGTTAAATGTCCATAATTATATTGTCCAGGGTGTGATGTCTTTTGATAACCATGGTAAATTCTAATTTATAAACTTATATAAAGTTCAAAGTCCTGACTGACGGATATATCAACGCACAGCCTAAACCACTGGTCCTAGAGACATGAAATTTGGAGGGTGTGTTCTTTGTGAAGAGTAGGGTTTTTTCGAAATTTCGCCCCTAAGAGGGTGAATGGGGGGAGGGTAAAACATGCGGACGAAGTCGCGGGCAGGCGCTATAAGTACACAATAAGACTCGTTATGATTGATTGGCTATTGATTTTCTCAAGTAGGTATGTTGGTGACGGCTTTCTGTCTAACCGCAAGCAGCTACATAAATCTCTCTAGTAGTAAAAGGGTTAAAATGGAGTAACCGGATGAAAGGAAAAGACAGTATTACTTCGATGAGTACGGTAGCGTTTAACTGTTCAATTTTTGAGTTTAATTATTCAAGTAGGTACCTGATGAACAAAAACTTTGTTATCAGGTACACATACATGAAAACAAGTAGACTTATCGATAAACATGTAATTTTAACTTATGTAAATGCCCGGCCTGTGTCAGAGGTCGTGACGTATAAACATGATTTTGAACGGATATCGTACACGTGGTTGTGCATGTGGGTGTTCTTTATAACAAAAACGCGCATTCTTTAAATAACTGATTCATTTCGAGAATAAAGGCTTGCTAAGATCTGCAAGGTCAGATGAAACCTTCTTCGTTCGCAGATGTCACAAGAACCCTACAAAATGGTTGAGCTGGATGGTACTGATCCACACGTCGTCGGTTGAGACTGGTCATCTCTTAACTGCCAGGGCTTATTTTTAACCCCCGACGCAAAAACGACGGGGTGTTATAAGTTTGACGTGTCTTTGTGTGTGTGTGTGTGTGGTGTGTGTGTGGTGTGTGTGGGTGTGTGGGTGTGTGTGTGTGTGTCTGTCTGTGGCATCGTAGCTCCCGAACAGATGAACCGATTTCGATTTTGTTTTTTTTTGTTTGAAAGGTGAATTAGTCGGGAGTGTTCTTAGCTATGTTTGATGAATATCGGTCCAAGATGGCCGCCGCCACAAAGTGGTGAATTACATTTTTTTGTCACAACTCCCTTAATCTGGGTATCAAATGAAAGGGCTTGACTGGTAGAATACTATACGCTATTACAAATTTCAAATCCAAGATGGATCCAAGATAGCCGCCACCACAAAGTGGCGAATTACATTTTTTCTTCACAACTCCTCAATATGGGTATCAAATGAAAGGACTTGACTAGTAGAATACTATACGCTATTACAAATTTTAAATCTAAGATGGCCGCCACCACAAAATGGCGAATTATATTTTTTTTCACAACTCCTTCAATAAAGGTATCAAATGCAAGGGCTTGACAAGTAGAATAATGTACACTATATTGAAAGGGAATGTGGAATACCATACCATTTTTTTATTATATTTTCAAACTCAAATGGGTCCCGCCTGCTTCCAACTTTTATTTAATTTAAAATGGCCTTGTTTTTAGCTTTTCAGTTTTTTTGAACTTAATTTTTTTACCGCAGCCGGGTTTTTTAGTTTTTTTAATTACTTGTTTTTTATAAACTAGATCTGAATAGCTATGAAATACTTGTACGAAAGTTGAATAACTAAAGGAACAACTAGAAATAGGATATAATAAAACAAAAATATCTGTTTAGTCTTAAAAATTATTCTTCAACTATAAATTAATAATTATTTTTTGACGGATAAAAAACCTGATTAAGCACCAAATTACCTGAATCTTAAAACGCAAGAAAATAAAAGAAATGAAATACAAAAATTAAGGAGTCCCTACAAAAAGCATGAAATAAAAAATTAAATTAAAAATTTAAAAAACCGCCGACACAAAAAAATAATAAAATTAAATGTAAGTAATTGGAAAAGGATCAGATAATTAAAAAAAACCCCAACTTAAAGAATCTAGGTAACGAGACTAAAACAGATAAATCCATATGGAAGCCGGGGGACCGTTCTGTGGAACAACTTCTATTCTAAGAGGTCCCCCGACTGCCATATGAATTTATCTGGTTCTTAAGTTATTCTTTAAGTTGGGATCCTTTTCCAATTACTTACATTTAATTTAATTATTTTTTATTCTGTAATTACTTAAACTCACACCCTGACTTATTACTTGTAATTTTTTATTTAAATGAAAATCGTTTATGTTTGTAAATATGTGAGCACCATGTATCTATTAGATAATTAATTTATGTCATGTTTTCATTTTTAATTCTTTTACCTATTTTGGTAGGTATAGTAATTTTATTTTATTTTAGGTGCATCGTCTTCACATATTATTATATAGGTAATTAATGTATACAAAATATTGTAAAACATTTTAAAAGAGTAACGGTGAAGTTTCTTGCCCATTTTTCTCCATACGAAAACTACCTTTTGGAATGGGCGACTAGAATCAATTCTATTTTTTCGTAATTTTTGACGTTCAAAAGTGCCTTTTAAGTGCCTACTTGAAATAAATGTTTTGACTTTGACTAAACAGTGACAGAGCTCCACGACCAAAACCAGCTGTACCAGCTTGGCAGTGCAGGATTGAGTGTCGTATCGGTGAGGCTAGAGCACTCATCGGCAAGTTAATCTGCTTCAGGGAGGGCAATACTCGCCCTAGAGTGATGCGCTTTGTGAGGCGGGCGTTCTCGGGAACTGATATTAGTTCTCGAGATTATTTGTCCCGCGTCACAGAGCGTATCGACTTCCTGAAGCAGAAGATCTATGCATGGGCAAACCGTATTCGTCGGTACAGACGGAGAGTGGAGCGGTACACTCAGAATCGCACATTCCAGAGTGATGAAAGGTGGGTTTATAGGGCTTGGGAGCGACCGGACCATGGTGTGACTGACACGCGCCTGCCGGATGATGGCGCCATGTGTTCGTTCTGGCGAAACATCTGGTCGGTGCCTGTCAGTCACACCGAGGGTGATTGGACTGCGAAGATTGAGCGAGCGTGCGATCTAATACCAGAAATGGGGGTACTTACCATCAGCCCCCAAGATATTGCTCGTGCAGTCCGTCCGTTGCCTAACTGGAAATCTCCAGGGCCGGACGGACTGCACAACTTTTGGATAAAATGGTTCCAAGGGTCGCACGCCCGCTTGGCATCCCAGTTCCAGTCAGCCTTAGAGTCAGGATCGCTGCCCCAGTTCCTAACGACGGGAATAACCCACCTGCTCCATAAATCAGGTAGTACCGCGGATCCCAAAAATTATAGACCGATCACTTGTTTACCGACGGTCTATAAAGTTCTTACCTCCATTTTGAAAGCTAAAATTAACAAACATATAGACACCAACTCCATAATGTCTGTCTCTCAAAATGGATGTAAGAACGGGTCCCGGGGTACTAAGGAGCTGCTCCTCATTGATATGACCATTAGCCAACAGGTTCGTCGTTTCCGAAAGGATCTGTCGACATGCTGGATAGATTATAAGAAGGCCTATGACTCGGTGCCGCATACATGGCTCATGAGGGTGCTGGAGTTGTATAAAGTAGATACAACTCTACGCACCTTCCTGATGTCGTGTATGAGGCAATGGAGGACGGTTCTTCGCTATCCAGGATGTCGAAATATCCAGAGGAATAGCGAGCCGATAAGGATCGAGCGAGGCATATTCCAGGGCGACAGCTTGAGTCCGCTTTGGTTCTGCTTAGCCTTGAATCCTCTAAGCACACTGTTGGAGGATTCAGGTCTAGGCTATCGGATGAGGAGAGGTGGTCAGGCTATATCTCACCTCCTTTACATGGATGACCTAAAACTCTTTGCTCCCAACAATTTGCAACTGATGGAGCTACTGAAAATTACTGAAACTTTCAGTAGCGCCATCAGGATGGAATTTGGTGTGGACAAATGTGCGGTCATGCATGTAAAGCGAGGGGTGATTGTGGAATCCGTGGGGATCCAACTCTCGGACTCCACAAACCTTCGAGCCCTCTCCGCATCCGAAACCTATAAGTATTTGGGTATGTCGGAAGCGTTGGCCATCAATGTTACTGACATGAAGCAATCATTGAAGGAGCGCTTCTTTGGCCGTCTGAAAAAAGTATTTAATAGTCTTCTTTCAGGCGGAAACAAGGTGCGCGCCTTCAATGGTTGGGTCATGCCGGTACTGATGTACTCTTTCGGCATACTCAAATGGACTCAGACCGAACTCGACGCCCTGGATAGGAAGGTCCGTACACTGCTGACTGCAAATCGAATGCATCACCCACGGTCATCGGTAATGAGGCTGTATATCCCGCGAAAGTGTGGAGGTCGAGGCTTTTTAAACGTTAAGACTCTCCACAATCGCGAGATATGCAGTCTCAGGGAATATTTCTTAGAAACCGACGTGGGGATGCATCGGGATGTAGTCGCGGTGGACAAGGGCCTCACCCCGCTCTCCTTGGGTAAAGAGAACTGGCGCAAACCAGTAGTGCTTGACACTAATGATCGCATGGAAGTATGGCAGAGTAAGGAGCTTCACGGACGCTTTTTCCGGGCCCTACATGGACCCGATGTAGATTTAATAGCGTCCGTAGCCTGGCTGCGTTTCGGTGACCTCTTTGGAGAAACTGAAGGTTTTGTCTGTGCAATTATGGACGAAGTTATGATGACGAACAATTACAGGAGATTTATTGTCAAAGACGGCACGGTTGACATCTGTCGGGCATGCCACCGGCCGGGAGAATCAATCAGACATATTATCTCCGGGTGTTCTCGTCTAGCTAACGGAGAGTACTTGCATAGACACAACCTTGTAGCCAGGATAATTCATCAGCAACTTGCTCTGAAATACAGCCTTGTGGAATCGGAGGTTCCGTACTACAGGTATGTGCCCGACCCAGTTCTCGAAAATGGAAATATCACATTGTACTGGGATCGAGCCATCATCACTGACAGGACTATTGTTGCCAATAAGCCTGACATAGTGGTGGTGGATCGATCAGAGCGTCGCGCAATGATTGTTGACATAACAGTCCCGCATGATGAGAACCTCGTGAAAGCCGAGAACGATAAACAAGTCAAGTATCTTGACTTGGCTCGCGAGGTTGTCGACATGTGGGATGTTGACTCAGCAATCATTGTGCCGATAGTCGTAACAGCCAATGGACTGATAGCCAAGAGCCTCGACCAACACCTGAAGAGGCTCTCGTTGGGCAGCTGGATCAAGGGCTTGATTCAGAAAGCAGTACTTTTGGACACGGCTCGCATTGTCAGGAGGTTCCTCTCTCTGGAGCCCTGATCGCCGGTAGCTTGGACCCTGTTCCCGATACCGGTGGGCTACTATTTTTTATATTTTTAAATGTTTTTGTGTTTTTATATTCTAATATTTAAAAATATAATTTATATGTGTATAAAATGAAATAAAGGGAATAATAGTGATATAATAAAATAACTGGCACTAATAATGAGGAATGAATTATTAAATTAAAATCTGTCATCTAGGTACTCAGTAACAGAGTAATATATACCTTATTATATAATAGTTCTAATAAAGCTTTTTTGAAGTGAAGTATTTCATTTAATTCTTTGATTTCTATAGGAAGCTTATTATAGATTTTAGGTGCCATTCCAAGAAGACTTTTCGAAAATAATGCAGTTTTGTGTGGAATGGTACATATCTCTCTGTTGCGACGTTTAGATTTCAGTGTTTTAAATATATGAAAGTTGGATTTGACAAATACTGCTGTTTCAAAAATGTACATACAAGGAAATGTTAGAAGTTTAAACTTTTTAAAATATGGGAAACAGCTGTCAGTAGGTTTAAGTTTAAATACAGAACGCACACATCTCTTTTGAGCTTTGAACACAGTTAACCTCTCTGTGGAATTTCCCCAAAATATAATTCCAAAACGTAATGTAGATGTCACATATTATGCTTTGTACGATATGAGAACTATAGACTCGTTTGCCATTTTTGCAAGATTATAGAGTGCATATGAGTATTGGTGTAATTTTTTACAGACAATCTCTACGTGACATTTCCAGGTTAGGTGACTATCAAGCTGAAGGCCTAAAAATCTGGCATTGTTCGTTTCAGCTCTTCTTTGACTAGCATGTGTTATATTTAAATTAGGGGAAACGGTTTTTTGGTTAAATGTCATAAACTTTGTTTTTTCTATGTTTATTTTTAATTCGTTCATTACTAGCCAATCTATTATGCAATGGATGGAGTTGTTTATATCATTTTGGAAGTGTCGATCTGTTTGCATGGTATAATGAGTGTGCTATTTCTTGCTCTTTCTCCGTTTTAGAATGGGCACCAGGATTCCAGGAATCCATAATTCTTCAAATAATAATAATAATTTCTTTATTTCGCAAAAATGTGAACCATAACACTAGTAAGTAACTATGATACGCTAAGAACTGTGTTACCAGAAATTTTAAAACTAGCGTATTTTGAACTCTAGTACTCAAAAGTAATGTAAATTAAACGAGGCCATCAAAAAAAAAAAAATTATAAAAACGGGCAAAATGTATAATTTTTTTTATAACCAACAGCACAGAACAGCAATTTTTTTTATAACCGGCAATAAATTTCAACGCTGCTGGGCCGGGCGTTCAGAATTATGTATGGGAACCACCGGCGACCCCCAAAAAATTTTGTTCAGCAGGCCAAAGCAAATTTTTTTATACTTTTACCACATTTTCCATAACAGAACGCCAGTAGTTGTAAAAACTATTTCAATTCGGGAGGTCAGGGCGGATCACACGGCGTCCTGAAAGTTTTTTTTTTTGAACTCATGGCCTCTTGTAATAATTTTGACTTTTGACTTACGGCACTCACAAGCAGAAACTTTGGAACCCGCCGGCGGCCTCCATGGCCTCCTGAACTTAAAAAGTTAAAACTTAAAATTTTGTCGGCAGGGAGAGTGTTATTACAAAAATTCAATACCTACCTATTTGAACAAAATGTATGAAACAGCTGATTTTTTTTCTTGATTTCAGAGTTGGTCCCATAGTGAAAGTTGTTCAGTTCAATGGTCTAAAGTACCTCCTAAAGTTTGTCAGGTTAATTTTTTAACACTTTGTATAATTATGAATGTTTGCGTAAGTAAACGCATTGCCCACATAGTTCTATCCACACATTCATACCTATCATTTACAAAACGATGCAGCTGACGCAACTGCAATTTTCCCAGCCAGTAGTAAACAAGGATAAAAAGTAATGAAACTAGATTTATTGAAACGCATGATTGTTTTTCTATTATGTATATTTATGTTACCGGTCAAACCCGATTTTAGGATGAACTAGTTTCGCCTAGGCCAAACCAGTTCTCATTCGCTTGCTCTTGCATCCTATGTCGACGGAGCCCCGCTTCGCGGGGCTCCTATTTCTGTGTAAAGGGTTTAAAGTAACCTAACAAAACCGAACCTCGGGTTGCCCTTCGCTCGTCCTTGCATCCTACATCACCTATCGACCGACCGCAACCATGCAACCCGTGTAGGGGAGAACTGGTTTGGCCTAGGCGAAACTAGTTCATCCTAAAACCGGGTTTGGCCGGTAACATATATATGCTTGCAGTTGCATTACACTACATCTTGAGGGGAAATAAGCATGGTTAGTCACAAAGCTACTCATTTTATAAGGAAAATGAAAACTTGTATGACCAGTTTTTTAGCTAGGAGTACTTTTTGCGTCCATCTTTTTTTCTTCTTGCTCTGATGTACGTCAATGTAGGATTTAGAATGACATTGAAGGTTAATTAAATTAGTATTATACTGAAACTGCTCATTGGTCAAGTCGCAAGACACTTTTAATCACAATCTGAATGATTTTGAAGTATATTGGTAATCCATTGCTTCATATCGCTGCCCTAGTTCAACAGTAAGATATGAACAAAGTATGTTTTGAGTTATTCATACTTTTATGCTTTTACTGTCATTATTTCACTCGTGTGTCGTGTGTCTGTGTGGTGCCGGACTTAAAGAATAGCACCACCCCATACTTCCCGTGGGTGTCGTAAAAGGCGACTAAGGGTCATACCGGAGAATGGGCAGCAGCGTTCTCTATGCATTCCACCACCATACTATACTGCGATCGCCAACCCGCCTGCCAAGCATGGCGATTATGGCAAACCCCCCCCCCTTGGGGGAGGCTTATTTCCAGCAGTGGACGTCTTTCGGCTGAAATGATGATTTCACTCGTTGTTAATTGAAATGTTGTTGATTTTTTAAAACTATAGCTTAGTTTAATGTTTTAGGGAGTTATTTATATCTACTTCAAGATGAATAAAATATTTTGTATAATAGTTTTAAGGCTTTTAATAGTAAGATAACCTTGATATATATATATATATATATACATAATCAACCTTTTACGGTAAATGTTGGTCCAGTGAGAAGTTAGAACAACTGTTGATCCGCCTATTTTACGTGTTTACTCAGCTCCGCGTCGCGCAAACTGATATACTTTGATCCGTCCTTGATGCGCGTGTGACGTCGGTGGATCTGCACTTACAGGTTTTCAACATACTCGTTTGCGATTTGACCAACATTTGTTGATCCATCAACGGTCGAAAAAATCATACTGAATATGATTTCTTAGATCCAGAGTATATTTAACTTATATGCGACATTTACTTGGACTAAGTTGATCCGGAGCCAAAATTGACGAATAGGTACTCGAACACAAAGCGGCAACGTCGCGTTCTGCGAGTGACAGAGAACCCAGTAGACTATTTCGTCGTATTTTTACCGACTTCACATGAAGGAGGAGGTACTATGTTCGGATGTGTTTTTTTTTTTTGGATGTTTGTTCATCGAATACTCCGCCAATTCTCGACGGATTTTCAAAATTATTTTTTGTTCGAAAGTAGATAGTTCTGAGGTGGTCCCACTGTCACCAAGTTAGGATCTGATGATGGGATCTTAGAGAAATCGAGGGCAACCCTCAAATTTTATAAGCTCTCTTATTGTTTTTCGCATATTTTATGAAGGATCTTGTGTATTTGCGTATGGTTGTCACCATCTCAGGTAGCTGGGCTGATGATGGAAGGTACAACTCCTTAACAGTAAGAAGTTACTCGAACAGGCAAGGACTGTTTTAGTAAATTGTTTTGATGTTTGATAGGGCATTTGCCACATTTGGTCTTATGATCATCAAGTTATGACCTGATGCTGCAGTCAGGATAGTCTGCTGAGTACCTAACTCCTCGAAAACTAACAGCAGATATATCGTGTTTAGGCTTATTGAAAAGGGCTCGATGTGTGGATAAACGTTCTGTTAATGAGGAACACCGAAGTACAAAGAGACCTGATGCTGAAGCCAGGGGCATCAGAAAAAGTACAAACCTTGAAATTACAGCACCGTAGTCGTGTTTGGGCTCATTTTAAACAGGACTAAATTTTAAGTTCAATGCAATGTTGACATAAGTCTGGCCTGATGCTGCAGCCAGGATTATCAGCATCTAGTCTAAAACTAATAAATATTTCTTAAAGTGAAATACTTTTGCGAGTTTTTCTTCTGTATAATTATCCTAACAAAGGTTGCAGGTAGTGGCTGGATGAGAGAAGCGGAGGACCGTGAACGTTGGCGCAAACTTGGGGAGGTCTACGTCCAGCAGTGAACTGCAATAGGCTGATGATGATTTATAAAAGCCTCAATCGTTGCAGTTCACGCAAAGCCTTTTCGTCATGTGGTCTTTTTAGCAATTTGGTAGGTTCCAAGTCGCATAATACAATGCCATCCAGCGTCTTTCCACGACTAAGTGTAACATAAACTTGGCCCTTAGCAAAATTTTTCTTGCCTAAGTCTATTATTAAAGTAACTTGAGCATTAATTGCTCTCGGAAATTATGATTTTGTAAAGTGGAGCTGATGATGAAGACCACAAAAGGCCATCGGAACTACTCAATGACAAATATTTCACGGGTTGCGATTCGATTACTTTAATATAGCTGCTAAGCAATTTATGCTCATTACAATGCGTATGGTGAAGTGGAGCTGATGGTGACTTCTCAATCAGCTCCAGTTCTCCTGGTTCTTACTAGGAGAACTCTTCAACTATTAACGTCCCTGCATCGGGAAAATCAATATTTTGTAAAAGGTGATATTAGGCTATTATAACTTAGATAAATTACAAACTGACCCGCTAAAAAGTGAAAAATAAAAACATTTTTACAAAAAAAAAACAACCGACTTCCAAAACACTATTAAGTGAAAAATAACTTTAAATTCGGAAGTCGGTGGCAAAAAACTAAAATACAAATCCAAAGACACCGACTTCCGAAATTAAAATTATTTTTCACTTTATAGTGTTTTTGGAAGTCGTTTGTTTTTTTTTTCTAAAAAAGTTTTTATTCGTTTAAGTAGTATTTCCTTAGTCAAAATATGTGGCTTGGCCATTTCGCTACATTCACATGAGCGTAAGGTGAAAAACTCTCATACTGTTATGGACTTTTACTCCTGAAATTTAAACAACTCTACACCTTAGTCAAAATATATGGCTTGGCCGTTTCGTTACTACAAGAACCATTGTATTGGGTGGAGTGGAAGGGAGTGTCAGACTCTTACTGACTAAAACCCACCCGTGTTCCTTCCTTAGCCCTTTATGGTAACCCTTTCGGACAATCCCGCTGACACGGCAGGCTTCGGCCCTAAGGGGGCCCCTCCTCGATGCTGACCGCCCGCAGGCCCGCGCCTACGGTGGCCGGGAGTCGTCACGCGGCTCCCGACACCCGGAGCGCCTCCCGCGGCAGCTGGGACGGGAGGCTCTCTCCCTGAGCCGTCCCGCCACCTCTTTCGCTAGCATAACTGCTTCGCAGAAGGAGGTGACTGCCTCCCACTCCCTCTCGCCCCGGACCATGGCTTGCACCAGGGCCGGACGCGAGAGGTCGCCGCCGCTGCCGATCGCCTCTACGATCGAGGACACGACGGTGCTCCGCCCAAGCGGGGCACACCTCCACCGTGTGCTCCACCGTGTCCTCTGGGCGATCCTAGCAATGGTGACACCCGGGCGTTTCTTCTTTCTGATGATGTGCAGGAACATCCCGAAACTTCCGTGTCCGGTGAGGACCTGCGTCAGGCGGTAGGTGAGGGCGCCGTGGCGCCTCTCTAGCCACTTCTCAAAGAGGGGTTTTATAGCCGCTGTCGCGGTGTGCCCTGCGCTGGGTTGCGACAGTCGCTCTTTCCATGCCGCCATGAAATCGCGCCGGAGATCCGTCCGCTCCGCAGCGATTTGCCGGGGAAGCGGAGTTTCCCCCCGGCGTAGTGTCTCCGCGCGCCACTCATGCAGGCGCGCGAGGACTATTGCCTCCAGATCCCATGGCGGCAGTCCGGCAAGGAGGCTTACCGCCTCGTCCGAGATCGTGCGGTAGCCCCGGATAAGCCTTATGGCTACCACCTTTTGGAGCGCGTTCAGGTAGGCCCCGTATAGGGCCATGGAGCGCACAAAGCCTCCGGCCGGAGGCGTTTGGCCCCCTCAGGTTAGGCACCGCCACGACGACCCCACCCCGGAAAACCGCGTCCCCCGTCGTAAGGGCTCTCACGCGCATGATGGTGTCTACCGTCGAGCTCCCCTTGCGAAAGCCAAACTGGCTGTCCGCAAGATCCGGCCCTGTCCTCACCAGGTGCCCGACGAGGCGGCCCGCAATCACTCTCTCAAAGAGCTTGCCAACCTCGTCGAGCAGCACGATGGGCTAGTATGTGGACGGAGAGTCCGCAGGGCGCCCTGGCTTCCGAATGAGGACCAGCTTCCCCGTCTTCCAACGGAGTAGAAACTGGCCTCTCTCCAAACATGCGCTTAAGAACGCCTCCAGTCGAGGCCCGAGAGCCCTCGAGGCCAGGACCCAGGCTTTACCTGGCAAGCCGTCGGGTCCTGGGGCGGTATTTTTGGCCTTCAGCCTTCCTACCGCCGCTTTCAGTTCTACCCCGGTCACTGCAGGGATGTCGTCATCATCTGCGTGGTCCTCTTCGGGCACCGCAATTGGCGGAGCCATGGGCGGGGGAGTGTGCTCCCCCCGTGAAGGGAACAGAGCGCTCACTACCTACTCCACCAGCTGGGGGCGGAGACTGCGTCAGCGGGGGGGCCCAGGTGCGGCGTTTATTCCGCACCATTTTATAAGGGCGCCCCCACGGATCTCTGTTCAGAGTCTCCACCATCTCCTCGCGGGCCACATCCTTGGCCCGCTGGATGGCCTCTTGGAGGGCGGTCTTCGCCGCTCTGTACCCCTCGTACAGCTCCGCCTCCATGGCTTCTGCATCCGGAGGGCGAATGCGGAGCCGCACAAGGGCTTCAAGGGCACTTACAAGGGGGCGGCAAACATAGAAATCTCCTTATTGAACACATTGTTCTATATGGAACATTAACGCAAACGTTTGCAGGTTCAAACCACTTAGGGCCAGCTTTTCAATCGCCAGTTAACTTTTATCCGACGAATAAGTTTTTCATTGTGACAGTTTTTGTTTGGACAATCTGTCAAAACGTCACATTTATTCTTCAGGTAAAGTTATCTAATTATTGAAAAATTGGCCCTTAGATAGGTAATCTCTAAGAGGGTATTCCCCTGTTATGAATATAACCCTTCATTGTGCGTGGTCCGACACGCACATGGCCGTTTCTTTTTATGCACTTTCATAACAACTTAACCAACATCAAATTCCTCTCTAAAAGCCTAGTACCCTAGTAGGGTAAAGACGGGGCGGCATTGTCAGTTTTGCACGCGGGCGGTGAAGCACCCAGCCTGTACGGCCAAAGATACAAAACGGCAACGTCGCGGCTGCTTTCAGCCAATCCGATCGTTTGCTGTGCTCTGATTGGCTCATTTAAATCGGATCAACATTAATAAGGTGGATTTGTATATTGGATCAACTTTGGCGAACGCTAGTAAGCAGTCCCGTGAGTGTTGATGTTGATCCGGTCGGAGCCACATTAGTTACCAGAAATGCATATTGGATCTACAAAAGGCGCCGGATCAACATGCATTTTTGGATCAACAAAGTACTCGCGTAAAGTCGCGTCAGATCAACATTTACCGTAAAGGGATATCTATACATATATATATATATATATATATAGATAGATAGATTGAACTCAGACTAAATAAAAAAAGTTTTGTGATTTTAATGTTGTCTCTAAAATGGTTTATTAAAAATTTTTGGTTGCGTTTTACACATATCCGATTTTTGAACCGGACAGAACAGCAAATTTTTCACATGAAACAAAACTTATCTCAATTTTGATTTTTTTAAAGATAATATCTTACTGTTGAACTAGGGCAGCGATATGTTCGAAGAATTGTGTAATCCCAACGTAAATAACGCAATTAATGTTGTTGAACTGACAAATTAAAAACATTGTATTACGCAATAAACTTGCAGGAAAAGTGTTCTTGGGTTTTCCTTTATTATCAGCAAATTCTTGGCAGCTCAAAGCTTTTAACTGTGCCTCTATAAGTAGAACTTACCATAGCTGAGTAGCGTAACGGTTGTAGGTCCAATGATATTATATTAAAGAGGTAGATATGGCACTAGCGCGCGCAAATTGTTGGAGAAAAATTCAGACAATTGTTGTAGTTTCATTTAGTCCGCTAATAGCAGCGAGCAACACACTACAGATAGCTATCTCTTTCTGTGTCATACGTTCTGTATTATATAAATAACAACGCAACAATACAGAACGTCGCGTCGCTCAGTATGAACGTAGCGTAGGTATCTTTCCTTTATAATATCATTGTGTAGGTCCCAATAAAACAAATCTGGGGGACCTCTAATCCCCTCGGGAGTAACAAGAGGATGCACAACAGTATCAACAAGCCACAACATACCGCGATCGTCAACGAGTTCGTCAAAGAAATGTGAAGGTACAGACGCCACCAGCACATCAAGCTACTACAATCTGTCAAATGTCTTTAATAGATTTTCAATTATATCGCTAAATCATATAAGCTCAAAGTTGATTGGGAAAATTTGACAGTTTCGGGTAGCTTGATGTGGTTGCGTCTGTACAAACAGCAAAATTGAATACTGCATCATAATTGCGTAGGTAACGCACAGTCTATCACAATCCGAAGGATTTTGAAGTGATCTCCTAAAGAATATGCTTGAAAAAATCTGCTCGAAAACGTAAACGACACGTAATGATGAATTAACAACATAAAGGTGAATGGATAGTGGTAGACCGTGAAATTCAAATTTTCTTACGTTTTTTGCAATTTGCAGGTCAGTGTCAGATTGTATCTTGATCAAAATATGATTCGCGACAATAACAGTTAAGTACATATTTAGAGAATTATAATCATTAGAATCATTAATAAATCTTTCTAAGTTAGATTTCTACCTCAACCACCAATCTCTTATGGAAAAGTGTTAATGGTAGAAATCTAACTTAGAATGATTCTAATTCTCTAAATATGTACCTGTTATTGTCGCGAATCATAAATTTTTATCAAGATACAACCTGACACTGACCTGAAAATTTCAAAAAACGTAAGAAAAATTGAATTTCGCGGTCTCAACTACCCATTCACCTTAAAGACATTGTAATTTCAAGTGTGGTACACAATGACCCCTCAGATCCGCCTTCAGTTTTACAGACAACAAACCAGAAGGCTAATTAAAACGTTCCAATTCAAGTCGCAAGCTCATGTCAGCGACAATCACTGTCAAAAACTTGTCACCACAATCTGCCCAAACGAAGTACCGAGGTACACTTAGTGGCATAAAATACACTAGATTACACTGAATAATGTTGCATTTATATATTTTTCTTATGGTTACCCGGGGACGAGAATAAAATAACTTTTATCGTAATAAAAAGCTCGCCATTTTAGGCACAATTATACTACCTTGGTCCATTACCTTACCTAATAAAAGAAAAAACTGTCAAGTTGACGTTTCAGTCTATCAAAAAGTATGCTATGTGAAGTTGACAGTTTGACAGTTGTCTGCTGTCGGCTTCAGCTGCTGTTGTTTTTGTTTCATTTCAAATATTTTTATATTATAATTCAATCTAAATTAAATAATAGCTCTCATTATCTATTCGATTATCGTTAGGCAACGTTATGTACCTACCTAACATAAGAAAGGATGCTTATACCCAAAAGTAGCTGAATACAAGCTATGAATGTTGATGACCAGTACATAATATTAGAAGCAGTGTTAGAAGTCTATCAGAGCGATTAACAAACTCGATAAATAAATGAGTTCCTTAGCGTCGACATACAAGGGTTTCAAGCAAACTTAACATAAGCCAGATCATCAAGTTTTAGTGAATAGAAGTCGCATTTATATAAAGCCTTTTATTGACTTCATCTTGATTTCTTGAAATAAATAAAACATTAGGCCAAGAAACATCGAATACTTACATAAAACTCCCTTTTTTATGCTTACTCTGCCTTTATTGTGATGTGCATAAGGGGTGGAAGGTGAATTTGAGATTCGATACTGAGTAGCATGGAATTCAAAAGCATTTCCTATTGTTATCGGGCCCTGGAGCCCGAGCGGCACTCGAATCAATTAAAGCCTGGAAGTCATCTTTCCAGTAATATCTACCAATAACATTGGAATAAATAGACTTATCGAGTTAGTTGTATGGAATAAAACAATAAATATTTTTGTTTTTTTATTAGCGTTCTTCATTTTCAATTTCATCTCTCACTAAAATATTATCAAGGAAAGTGGCAGGCGCTGTTATATTTTCTTGATGCCGAGCCCAACCCATATACCAAATAATTGTCATAATGTGAGCACAGCAATCCACTGTTCATTTGCCAACAATGCAACTACAGTAGTAGCTGTGGATTCTGTGCTCCCAATTGGTATGAGCCATATTTAATAAAATGTAGGTATAATATATTTTAGACCCTGTATGTTTTGATTTTATTCGTCCTTATTAGTTTTACTTCCTGTGCACTTTTAATTGGTAAGTATATGGATTTGCTCGGCATCACAGATTTCAATTAAAAAAGATCCATTTTCTCTAATGTGTTCCCCATCGAGAACTCTTCCAAAAGTGTTACACCTGCATCAATGCTATAAAATGTGCTCTTCATCTATTCATATTAATAGGTAATATTAGAAATGCTATTTCATCTCTTTCAGGTCCTTGAGGCAAAGAATACGTATGGATACCAGCAAGGGATTGTTGACACCATACACAATTTGATGTTTCATTTGATTGTTGGCTTTCAATCACAGCAATATGTTGGCTATCACTATCTTGGTGATGTGCCTTGCCAGTCTTGTTAGATATATTACATGGGAGATAATTATTGTAAGACTGTATGTTATCATCCTGTACTCCTTGACAAGAAACGCACCTAATGTTTGTAAGCACTAGCCTGAAAGCAATAGATTTGTTAAAATCTTAAGTATTTTATTGTCTTCATAATGATAAAACGTGAACAGGATATTAACGCGACGCTCAAACCAAAAGCCTGAGTATCCAAATCGTAATGTCCATTATGAATACCCAATCCGTCAGGACAGGAACCAAATCGTGAGGTGACAAACGGAATACCAGAAAGAATAGCCAAGTTATTAAACAAAATACACAACACAGACGAGTATCCCGAAACGCAGAAACATTTATATATTAGTCTATGCAGAAACGAACGGAATAACATTTACTCACGAAATAATGTGATGTCCACAGAACACGTATACTCTTAATGTCAACTCGTACATGCAAAGTTGCCACATGATTTAATTGTGATACAGGTTATTAAAACTTTAAATAATTTATTATGTAGTTTTAAATTATTTATGGATAAAAACACAATTATTTTCGAATTCCCCTATTTTTTCTCTACGATTTGGTGCACGTGTACCTCGAGGTACTTGTTTGGGCAAAGTTGTATGGGCTTTTGCTGACCTCCTTTAGGAAAATTTAGACGTATTTTTGGCAGATTGAGACTGAGATCAGACGGGCAATTCTCGTAATTTTAAGAACGTTCGCAGTCTGATCTCAGTCTCAATCTGTCAGAAAAACGGCTAATTTCCCTACATTTTGACATTTCTTTGTCGCCGAGATGAGACTGTGACTAGATTTTGATCGTTTTAAATTACGAGAATTGGCCTTCAGACTGTGAACATTCTTATATTCCAGGATTAACATTCTTATAATGTTATGACTTTTATTATCTATACAGTGACAGATAGTTAGTACAGACGCCAGCACATCAAGTTACTACAATCTGTCAAATTTCTTTAATAGATTTTCAACTTTATCTCTAAAGCATAAAATTCAAAGTTGATTGGGAAAATTTGACAGTTTCGGGTAGCTTGATGTGCTGGCGTCTGTACCTATGGAAAATCAAAAATTATTCTCAAATTAAAAAATTATTCTCAGGTTAAGACTTACTCCAGGTCATCATTTCAGCCGAAAGACGTCCACTGCTGGACATAGGCCACCCCCAAGCACCTCTGCTCCAACGGGTAATGTGCTTTTCGCATCCAACGGGTTCTTGCGGTCTTCACAATGTCATCAGACCACCTTGTGGGAGGCCTTCCAACGCTACGTCTTCCGGTACGCAGTCGCCACTCCAGAACCTTTCGGCCCCATCGGCCATCCGTTCTGCGAGCAATGTGCCCTGCCCACTGCCACTTAAGTTTGGCAATTCTTCGGGCTATGTCGGCTACCTGGTTCTCCTACGGACCTCCTCATTCCTGATTGGATCACGCAGGGAAACCCCAAGCATAGCCCTCTTCATTGCCCTTTGGGTGACATTTAGCATTCTTATAAGGCCCATTGTGAGCGACCAAGTTTCAGTGCCATATGTCATCACTGGCAACACGCACTGGTCAAAGACTTTCGTCCTGAGTAGGTATTCCAGGTAAGTGCTTAGGTATAAAAGTTTGGTGAAATTCGCCCTAAGAAAGAAATAAATTATGAGGCAAATTTTTTAGAATATCTTAGACTGAGTGTAAAAATAAAACTCGGTATCAAATCTGTACATGCGGTCCCGGCCCGGCGCGGCGACGGCGACGTTGCGGCGGCGGTGCGGATCATGCGCGATATTGGTTCGTATAAATAAACAAACAGGTCAGCGGCCAGTGAGTGAGACTCCGGCGTCATACGGTACGATCTTGAAATCATTCCTTACTCTATGAGAAAAGATAAGAAAAAACTAAGATTACCATCTTACCCTCTTAAAGATACCAAATTGTGTTTTATCTTTGATACAAAAGAAAAATGTGGGTACAATGAAAGTAAAGAGATAATTATCGCTGTATAAATACCTACCCGCTGGCACATTAGTGCCACTAACTATAGTAAGTACTTAGTTTAGGTACATCGGATAAGACGTTATCAGCATATTTGAGATGACCGCTGCTGCTGTGTTTAGGTATAGTAAACAGATAAATCTTGCCAAAATAACGATGTAAGTGGTTGAATAGCGAAAGTATTCATTCATCACTATATCCCCACGTGATTTGAGTAGGTTATTTTAAACGTAATTGTTATTATTTTTAACCGAGTTCTAAAAAGGAGGAGGTTCTCAATTTGGATGTTTCTATTTTTTTAATTTTTGAAGTGAAAACTTCTTTAGGCGCGTTGGGCATTTTTTTGTGATGGGAAAAACCATTGAACTCGCGCCACTGTTACCGTAAGCGACACCGCGCGTGTTTTGTTTATAAGACGATTTAAAAAATACCCGCTTCGGATGTGTCCGGCTGTCCTCGGGATTTACTCGGTTTTAATGTACATCCGTTATTATGTCAGTGAGTGATGGCAAAGTATTCTGTTTGTGTTTTGTTCTCGTTTTTTTTTTGTTAGCCTGTACTGTCCCACTGGGCAAAGGCCTCCCCCAAATCCTTCCAGGAACTCTTTTCCCGCGCCACCTCGAACCAGTCCTCGCGGTACGCGTCCAGGTCATCTCGCCATCTCTTTCTGGGCCGGCCTCGGCGGCGCCGAGCCTTCCATATTCAGGCACCCATTGTGTGGAGATTTTTGCCCAGCAGTCATCGTGCATACGGTTGATATGACCCGCCCAATCCCATTTGAGAATTTATACCTAATGAAGTTATACAACATTATTTTTAGTAGGTATATGCGAAACCCGAAACTCGTGTCTAGTATTTTTATGTAAAGAATCTATGTACAAAATTTCAAAACTGGTTCATGAAAAATCACAAAGTTATAAGCTTGTTAAGTTACCTGTTTGTCCGTACAAAAACATGCCGTCTTGCGCTCATTGATAATAGTACCTAGGTACCTAACGGTTCGTCACGGAGATTGGATAACCTATTAAGTGTCGCTCGGTGTCCAACTTTTAACCTTTTTTTTTTTTAATTTTTTGATACAAAATATAACATAAGTAGGGTAAAAATTATTGGAATCGATTCAGATAATTATTCTGAACAAACTATATTCTGGTTTAATATACTAAAAATAACGTTGCATAATGTATAGCCTGGGTCATATTATACAAAAAACTCAATACCAAAGGAAGTCGAAAGAGAGGCTTCAGTGCATAAGCTTCTTCAAAGAGACCATGAACTCCGAGTTTGTTTCGGCATTTTTTAGGGTTACGTAGTTCCTACAAGGAACCCTTATAGTTTCGTCATGTCCGTCTGTCTGTCTGTCCAAGGTTTTGCTAAGAGACCGTTAATACTAGAAAGCTGTAATTTTGTAGGAGTGCGTATATCAATTACGCCGACAAAATGTTAAAATAAAATTTTGGAAAATATTTTTTTTTAGGGTAGCTCCCCTACCTATGAAGTAGGGATGAATATTTTTTCGTCGTTATCCCCATCGTGTGGGATATCGTTGAATAGGTCTTCTAAAATTACTTGGGGGTTGCCAAAATTATTTTGCGATTTAATGCTCCATTTACGAAATATTAAACTTTAAAGTGCAAATTTTTGTTCCAGTAGGGCGTCCCCCCCCCCCTCTAAAACCTAAACTGCTAGCATGAAAAATTTGGAAAAATTCACGATCATAGTGCATTTCATGAACTTTAAAGGAAAAGTATAACGGTTAAGATAACTTTATTAGTTTAGCAGTAGGTACCTAATATTCGTTGAACTTGGGTGTTGGATAATTTTGTTTTGTAAAATCCTTAGCATTAATCCTTTAAAGTGACTAAGATGAAGTAGTGCTTGTTTATAACGGGTAAAGACTTGCATTGAAAAACAAAATATGTTTTTTTTGTATTTAGAATAAAGGACAACAGAATCGTACTACATTGTGATAACGGGCTACTACGGAACCCTACACTGTGCGTGGCCCGACACGCACTTGGCCGGTATTTTTTCAGGAACCAGTCAGCTAGAAAATGCCGGCGCCATCTAAAAAACGACATACCTACTGATACACAATGTCAATTTACCAAACGTTCATTTACCTACTAGCTAGGTAACCAATTCATTGACTTTGCTGTTGACAATCTAAAATGTGACCTTGTATCTACTACGTAAGTACCTAGACTCATTCGCGATTTATTTACCAAAAATGTAAACATACTTATATAGGTTTATGGAAAAATAACTTTAAATCCTACACATTAAAGTTCAGTTTACGCTACAACTTCAAATTTTTTTATAACTTTTTCAATAGTGCTAGTCACTCTGAAATCAACTTAATTTTCATTAAAATAAAGTTGATATTTGTTTAACTTTAAATAATATACGAATTTGAAACAAGTTTGAATAGACTTTACGTGGACTCATTGTCAAATAAATAAAGTCTAAGTTAATCTATAATGTGACAAATATAAACGAGACTTGTATATTTTGTATGTATTTTAAATGAAAATTCAAAATATAAATAAATTGAACTTATTTATTATGTAAATGAGCTGGACTAGTTCAACAAGAACTCATCCTTAGCAGCTTTAAACTGAATGAGTAGCCCTGCAGTGGGACATCACAGGCTTTTAATATTAATATATTATGTAAAGTATATTAAGTATAATTTTATTAATATAATACATAATATACAAGGATTTTGGAATTTTTGACAGGCAAAATGTAATGACTGTTTCTGACCTAAGTTGGTACTCAATAACTATTTATTGTATGTACCTATGTTAACAAAGGATTAAATGACTTTATGACAAGAGATAGAGACTTTATTTCAGACTTAATTTTGTACAAAATTAAGTGAAAATGAGTAGCCAAT
This sequence comes from Mesoligia furuncula, assembly GCA_916614155.1. Lineage (NCBI taxonomy): Eukaryota > Metazoa > Arthropoda > Insecta > Lepidoptera > Noctuidae > Mesoligia > Mesoligia furuncula. Next base: position 24,511,465 of record OU744806.1, read on the forward strand.
TTTTTTTAAATCAGGGTTCATGAGATCAATATTTATCGATCAACATTAAGTATATTAATTTTGAAAACAAATAAATGCTGGCAGGCTGGTTTAGGTATATACTGTTTGAAATAAAAGTATAATTTAGGTTCATCTAGCGATGTCCTTAATTATTTTTATTGTTAGCGAAAAATACGAATATCATTATTTCACCAAACATTTTTTAATGTAAAACGTGTCTAAATACTTACACTAGTTTTTAAGAAAAAATAAATACTTGGTTAATTTTATTTTTTGTCGCCGTAATTCACGTCCGTATATAGGCCTAATGATGAGGGGCCCGTGGCTAAATAATAACAGCCGCACAGGTCGATCGATCAGGTTAAGCTACGCTTGCCGCGGTTGGTCTGTGGATGGGTGACCATCTTTACATACCGAGACCCCTTCGTGCCTCGGAAAGCACGTTAAGCCGTTGGTCCCGGCTGTCATTTGTGGATCTTTGACAGTCGTTACGGGTAGTCAGAAGCCCGAAAGTCTGACAACCAGTCTTACCAAGGGGTATCGTATTACCCAGTAACTGGGTTGTGGAGGTCAGATAGGCAGTCGCTCCATGTAAAATACTGGTATTCAGCTGCATCCGGTTAGACTGGAAGCCGACCCCAACATAGTTGGGAAAAGGCTAGGCAGATGATGATATAGGCCTAATGATGTCAATACCTAACTTCAGGATAATTTCTCCTAAAACATGCAATTTTGATTCGCTTTCGTTTGCCGGCAAAGTACCTCCAGTTATATAAACTTGTGTACAATAACAACGAATGAACATTTTTGTTTGCTGGATCGCGGCACTCCAAGCCAAGCTCTGTCTATAGCTATAGTGACGCGAGTCGCGACGCCTCCCCCAGCCAGTTTGATTCAAGAGCGTCTCTGAGACAGTCGCCGACTTGGGATTATTTCGAATAAAAGAATTGCATTTTTATTTTTATATAAATAAATAAATAGTGACTGTTTGTCCTACATTCAGCAAAAAAGTGAGTACCAGTGTTTATTTGTTTATTTTTAGAACAGTTTTTTTTCTTATTTTTTTTTAATTAAAACTTTTACAAGAATTAATTAATTAACTTTGGTAATGATATTTACAGAAAAATATTAAGCATATTAAAATATTAAAACGCAGATTTTCATCGCAGACAATTAGGATGCGCATGCACGCCTCCATTTTTCTTTACGTCCAGAAATGGCAGTTATCCGCCATTTTGTGATTTTTGAATATTCGTACATGTATAACGGTATTAGATTTTTATATTATTTATTACAATTACCTACATCTTATATTGTAATTCTTTCATATTTTGTTTTCCTGCATTACAATGTTACCTTAGATTTTCCGACTACACACTTGGAAATAAAAATGTAGGCTCGAGATATTCTACACAAACAAAACGCACATTAAAAAAGAAAAAAGAGACAAAATATATAGAACTTATTTAAATACGTATTGTTTTGATTTGGTTTAAGTTGTTATTGATCCAACTGAGTTTAGTCATACATTTAAATCTCTGTATAACATTAAAACATTACGAAATAGAAAATAGTAACATTAAATTTTGAGTTCAGCACGTCTTTGTTCATTTCATTGTAATTATGCTGTATTTTGTGTGTAATCGTGAATAAAAATGATTGAATAATAATTAATAATGATCTTGATGGAAGCCAGCATGTAGGTAGTTCTAACATCATTCGATCTAATTGCAGATCTCCGATTTAGACACGCTATAAGTTACAAATGTTTATTAATAAAAATGATTGAGTAATAAAAATGATTGAATAATAAAAATGATTGAATAATAAAAATGATTGAATAATAATTAATAATGATCTTGATGGAAGCCAGCATGTAGGCAGGTAGTTCAAACATCATTCGACCTAATTGCAGATCTCGGATTTAGATTTAGACCCGCTATAAGTTACAAATGTTTATTCTTGTCTAATAAATTATTTCACGCACGAATACGCGAAACTAAAACACAGTGTGCAAATTCCCAAATTCGACGAGACAAAAACACAATACTTACTCATTTTTTTTTTGTACACACCGCTACTTATCAAGCTAGTATAAGCTGACTTCTCATTGTACGAAAAATCAAAAGCCTATACAATGCGAGGTCAGCTAAAATTACTGGAAACGTATAGCTTAGTATGTAGCCCTGTGTAGGTAACCTAATTGGGTAGGACTTTGGTATCTCTGCCATCGATTTAAGGGATGGGAGTAGGGGGGGGGGGGGGGAGGATGTACAAAGCCCCCCCCCGTGTGAAGGAAAACTTGCGGAATCTAAAAAAAAGGGGGGGGGGGGCTTGGTTTTAGATAATATATTTTTAATATACTAACCTCACTTTCGAATTTTCATGTATTGACGCCTATTTAAGGGTCAGAAGAGGTGGGGGTGACAAATTAAATAAAGAGGGATGTAGCAGACCCTTCCGCCTTTTTTTTCCAAAATATTTTTGAAATTTACAAAAATGTATGTGGTTAGGCGTAGACCAAGCGGAGGTCCTACTTCTAGGTGGTTTATAAAAAAAATGAAGGTTAAAGGTTAGAAGGGGATGGCGGGGTCCGGATTTAACCTGTCCGAGTCGGTTTGCCCCAAGTCCCAAGCTCGCTTCGTTCGCTCTTGCATCCTATGTTGACAAATGATGACTGACAGACTATGTGAAGTAAGTGACCGCACAAAATGGCGTCGTTTTACGTTTAGTTTCACATATCGGCAATAGTCGATAAATTATTATAAGTAAGTGTTAATTTAATAGCGCTGATTTAAATCGGCGAAATATAAATAACATAATTAAATCATCATCATCATCATCTGCCTAGCCTTTTCCCAACTATGTTGGGGTCGGCTTCCAGTGTAACCGGATTCAGCTGAATACCAGTATTTTACATGAAGCGACTGCCTAAAATAACATAATTAAATATGCAAAAAAAATCATAACTCACTGAATAAACATGTTTATTAAATTCCATCATTATTATGAAGTTAAACATTTTAGTGCGTTGACCTTACGTAAAACGAAACGTTCAATGGTGAGACCAATTAATGTCAAAAGTAACAAAACATTCCTTAATTTCTACGATTTTAATTTTTTTTTTCTCGTAAACCATTTATCTCCGCAAGTTAAAACTTTGGCGTGTAAGCTTCCAATAATAAGATCTATCTGTGAAAAAAATATGGACCCTCAACTCGACGGCAGATATAATAAAGCTAACGATTGTCAAAACTGACGACCGCTATCGTCAGTTTTGACGATCGTTAAAATGTAATTGTTTAATTACAATTTTAATCATCTAGTGGTCAGAGAACAATTAAACAAAAATGTAGATTACTCATCATTACTAATTTAACTCTAATTGGACAAGTATTTGGTCATAAACAAACTAGTTCCTGATAGGGTTATATTATCATGATACCTATAAGTACCTACTTGACCTTTATGTATTTTTCATTGGTAAATAATGGACTAAACTTAATCGAATCAGTAGCGCTGTTAAATAAACACTTAACGTATTTAGTAATTACCCATTGCGTAATTGCACACCAAGTGCAAGTAAATTAACAAAAAAAAAAAACTGCATTTAAAAAAAGTAAATATAATTGACATAACCATTATATACTTTTAAGAGCGTTTACGCCGAACGGCATTTCATACAAACTTACAAGCCCTTAATTTTCGAAATGAATGAACCGATTTTAATGAAACTTCATACGCATAGGCAGGATACAAAGGTCTAAAAAGTTAGTAGAAAACATTTTCGAAAAATTGTGTTACAGCCAAATTAGACCGATTTTAAATTTTCCATAGAAACAGAAATTTCCAGTTATCTTTTTTTAAATAAGACATTTCGAAAATGTTTTCTACTAACTTTTTAGACCTTTGTATCCTGCTTATGCGTATGAAGTTTCATTAAAATCGGTTCATTCATTCCGAAAAATAAGGGCTTGAAAGTTTGTATGAAATGCCGTACCGCGTAAACGTTCTTAAGTTCTATTGAACTATCAGAATTAAAATAACAAATGCCTTTATACAAAAAAAAAAATAACTTTTTTGTTCTTTTATCCAACAACATCAGTAATTATAATAATATGACGGTGTGCGGCGCCGCGACTCGCCGCCGCCGTCGTCGTGGTGGGCGCGTGAGGCCGTGCTTGGTCAAGGTTATCGACAAAAAAAACGGGAGCGGTGGGGGACCGGCGAATTTTGGAGCTCACCGACCATATCTATTGGCAAGCTACGAATAAGTTTAGTGTAAATAAGAATAAAGATCAGCTAGCCATTTATCAGTAGTTTTCCTTGTAAAGAAATGTTATTAGCCGGTCGATTCTGTAAAAATATCACCGAGAAAACTTAGGTGACGTGACCTGTCATTCCACCTGATGGGATTGACACTATTGACAGCTCACTTCAGGCTCACTTTACCTAAGTTGTTACGGTAACATTTCTATAGAATTGATCTGATATTATCTACCATCAGAAGCGTAGCGTGCTTTGGCGGGGCCCCGTATAAAAATTTGTTTGGGGGTCCTTAGGAAGGGTAAAGATTTCTCACAAAAGAAAAAAAAATTAAAAAAAATATTTATTCATCATAAAAAATTATCTATCTGTCACTTTTTCTAAAAAAATTTTTTTCATTTCTAAAGTAAATAAAAAATTGGGAAGATTTTATTATTTATCGCTTTCGCACGTTGTCCGGGGGCCCTGTATAATTGATACGGCAGATACGGCGGTAGCTACGCGCCCCTGTCTACCACCATGTTACACTTTTGCTTACATACTGACCTGTTTAACTAGCACAATGAAATATTATTTCCTACACTCCGCGAGCAGGCAGGTATGGTATGCCAAAGGCATTATAATAGTAAATCACGGAAGCGTTCACACAGTGAAATATATTCGTGCCGTAGCTACATAATTATTATGTCAGTAATGCATTTATCATTTTGATCACTGACAGGTCTTTTGTTTACCAAGGTTCTTTTGTGTTTGCCCAAGCTGTTTAAAAAAAAGACCACTGTGTGTGAGGTTTGAAATTCCAAAGTAAAAGATGTACAGTCGGTGACCAACATTGTCTGACCCACCCAACATTCCCCGACCCACCGGCATATCTTGTTAAGCCATTTTAATCATTATCTTCTTGTCGTTAAAGTTGAAAAGCTTTTAAGTAACACGGCAATACTTAATACTACCTAATCTCTAATTTCGCGTATTCCCAACTAGTCATTGTGGCGTCGCGGTTCGATTATTGGATTGGCGACGAACAATATGTGGGTTCGGAAACACAATCCAACGTTTATCAATTTCTTTTTTTATTTGTTTTTATTTATGATTTCTACAATATTTCTTGCATTATTAAAGCTCGACCAATATGATTTTCGCTTAACAACTTTTCTGGAAAACAAGTGGGTAAATAAATAAAACTATAAGTCCTCAAATGAATAGGACGAAGTAAAAGTTTACTTCGTGGGTAGATGAATACTAAATTGATCTAAGTGACAAAAGTCAGTCTATCTACGCCTAAACAGTGACTGCGCACAAACATTTCTAAGACGTTTGACGTAAATCGTGAAAAGTATTTTTAATGAATTTGGTGTAATCAAAGCGTCATGTCGCAACTTAATGACTATACAAAACATTGCTGGCTGGATGGTGACGTCGTGCTGCCGACTGTGCGAATTGCCTATCCAAATACAGATATTTACTTCGTGCAAGATAACTGCTCCATCCACCGTGCAGGCATTGTGAAGAATTGGTTAGCTGCTCAAGAAGGTGTAACTGTTATTTACTGGCCATCATCATCTAAAACTCCCGATTTGAACCCTATAGAAAACCTATGGGGTCAAATGGTTTTAAATTGGGACACATCCGAAGTGCGAAATAAAAACAATTTGGCTGAGATCGTGTCATCGACTTGGGAGCACATGAGAGGAAAAGATTTGTGTTGGAACATGGTGTGCGGTATGCGTAGCCGCTTACAGCAAGTTATAGAAGGAGACGGTGCGCCACTTCGCTACTAACTAATCTACTTATAAGTATTTTGAAACACACTATGTAAGTAAATGCTCAATTGAATGAATGCTAAACCATTAAAATGTAAGATTCTGTGGTGATGTTATTGTTGTAAATGGAAATGAATTTTTCTATTTAAATAACATGTTGATTCACTACTTACATATACTTAGCTATAAATCTGTAAAACATTTCACAAATTCATTCATTTTCTCGCATTTATACATCAATGTTTTCTCGATAACACACTTCCAAGCAATTACCATTAGCATGACTTTTTTTAAATGTTTATAAATGGTTAGGTTTGAATATGATACCTATTATAAAATGTATTAATTTTGAACTAAAGAGCATTTACTTACTTTATCTTACTTATGTATATTTTAATGAATTAATAAACATTTTTATTACTTGCAATGATTTTGTTTCATTTCTATACAAACTGCCCATTTAAAAAGATATAATTCCCGACTTCATTCGTAAAAAAAAGTAAAAAAAATAGATAATAATTAAAAACAAAACATTGCTAACAAAAAACTATTAGGTTTTTCCTGGTTTCGAACGCAGACAACGATAAATATCGATCTGCCTTAGTGTGCACGAGACCAACTCAACTCTTGTAATATGCCTTGAAATTCGATCTTAGTTGTGATGACAGACGCAATATTCTAAAGAATTTGAACCATATCGTATATTTTCATAAAGTTCATTATCGCACAATCACAACCAGCTATTAAAATGAATCACGGAATTTAGCTATTAACCGTAGACACCTTTATAATGTTACTGATGCGCGATATTTTTTTTATTCATCCACCCTCGCCTTGGTTTTTTTTTTTAGTAGTCTTGAAACTCATTAGCCTTTCAACCTTAACAACAACAATATAATGATTAAAATCGCCTAACAACATGATTTATCGAAATGCTTGCACGGAGTATTCCAAATGTTCACGATAAGGTTCAAATTCGCTATCATTCAAGTGGGTCAGATAATGTTGGCCACCGACTGTACGTAGACGGTAAAAAAAAATGGCGCAGGTAAAAACTTAACTAAAGACCAGTCTTTAAAATAAGCTTGGTTCTATATTATCTTGTCTAACCTGGTTTATCAAAATACGACATTAGATAATGGCGCCGATTCTGTTGTTCATTGTTCATAAACTAAACTAAATTTAGTCATGTCAAATTAGTCAGCGTCTGACGTAACTTGACATATTTTTAATAGCCAATTTTTTAATCTCGTCTAAAGTTGTCTATGGAGTATCTTAATTTGACAGGACTTAACTAATATTTGTCTTCTGTCCTTTTCTTAATGAAATAGAAAGAAAAAGATGTATGAACTTAAGTTTAGTTTAGTTTGTGAACAACAGAATTCAAATGGTAATAGCTGTCACTTTTATTAGTCGTCATCCATACTAATATTATATTAATAACTTAGGGCACCATCTTGCTAACATTTTTTGTATAAGTATTTAAGTATCCTCTACACTTAAATACCCTTTTAATCGAACGCCGCGATATTGAAAAAAAAAAAATTACGGCCGGGTAGCTATGCCACATAGGTTCTATCCCTTTCACGCGGACGAAGTCGCGGGCAGAAGATAGTAATCTATACATATGTATACTTATGCGACGTGCGGAGGTACCTACGTATGGGCGCGTTTTTTCCGCGGCGATTTTTTTTCGTCCATTGGAAATTCAACACACGGCCTAGCCCCGAGAGTTGGAATTCAAACAGTGTGTTTTTTTGACGCGCTGGAGTTCGCACTGTTGGATTCTCAATCCTAGGTTCAACACCGAGAGTTGCGCGAAATCCAGTGCGCGATAAAATCCGCCGTGATATTTTTACGTCCGTACTCAGTACGTCAGTACGTACAGTCAACAAAAGACATAAGTATGCAGGATCGACGGATATAGTTAAAGAAAGAAAGAAAAGAAAAAGTATTTATTGCATCTCGTAAAGGAATATCACAAACTAAACTAAACACAGTAAAATAAAAATCCAAGTTACTTATATAAAAAAAAAGTAACAAAAGGAAAAGTAGTGTAGGTGTAGTAGTTAGTAGTTGAAGTTTAGTAAGAAACCGATGGATGTTGTCGACTAACATATAATTTGATAAATGGACTTAAACTCAAATTCAACTAAGAACACGTGTTGAGATTGTAGCGGTATCTACAACGGCAACGCCACATGCGAACAACGCGTCATACTGACGTCATGCAAATCCTGCATCGCGCAAGCAGAGTTTACCGCGCAACTAGCATAGATAAAACGGCCCGACATGAATCATCGGGCAGTTGCCCGCCAGACACAACACCCGTCTGGTCGGAGGATCCTCCCTTTTCTATCCAGTATGAGTGAACTTTACACCTTGTTCCTCATACCTCTATAAGGTTTTACTAGCACGCATAGGGCGTGAATTATACATAGAGACACGGCGTAAGGTGAAGGCGCGGCGCAGGCATGATGCGGCTTCAAAACGTTTTCATACGAAATGTACAAAGGCGGCGTGTCATGATTTCATGAATTACACTCAGGCGGCGCGGCGGCGGGCGGCGCCTTCGTTCCTTCGCGCCTAACACATGCTTTTTCCTGTTATTATTTTATTGTATTTTACAAACCAATTTATCATCAATATGACAATTATTATTAGACATACCTACGTAAAATATTGTTTATCATTTGGATTTTACCACAATATTAATAATTCAAAACAGTGACGGGAAGACAGCATCCTGTATAAGCTATCCATATCGGGTTGAAAAGTTTGAAACACGAGGGTAATTTAGTTAAAACAATCTTCACAAATTGTGAAACAGGGTAAAATGTCAATCATTATGTAGGTTACCTACTTTCAATATGTACCACTAAGTATTGTTGTAGGTATCACTAAGTATTGGCAGGTATTACTAAGTATTAATTGTTGTAGGTAGGTACCTACAACAATTAATAGGTAGGATAGGTATCAATAAGCATTTTGTAGGTATCACTAAGTATTGTTGTAGGTATCACTAAGTATTGTTGCAGGTATCACTAAGTATTGTTGTAGGTATCACTGACATTAAATTAACACATAAAATATTTCTGTTAGCGTCTCCCTCCTATTACATGGGATTTAAACATAACTGGTGAAACGTAGGTGTTCTACTGTAATGTACTGTTGTAATCGCCAAAGGGTTAGGTGTACCTAGGTGTTCTACAGATACACCTCTGCCTAACCCTTTGGCGATTACAGACGTGATGTTTTGTTTTGAGTTATTTCTATCTCTGTATATCGATATCACGTGATTACGGTCCTATTTATAAAGGTAGGTCCTTTATAAAATAACACAGAAATAACAGCCGCACGGGTCGATCGATCAGGTTAAGCCACGCTTGCCGCGGTTGGTCCATGGATGGGTGACCATCTTTACATACCAAGACCCCCGTGCCTCGGAAAGCATGTTAAGCCGTTGGTCTCGGCTGTCATTCGTGGATCTTTGACAGTCGTTACGGGTCAGAAGCTCGAAAGTCTTACCAATTACCCAATAGCTGGGTTGTTGAGGTCAGATAGGCAGTCGCTCCATGTAAAATACTGGTATTCAGCTGCATCCGTTTAGACTGGAAGTCGACCCCAACATAGTTGGGAAAAGGCAGGCAGATGAGGAAGTCATTTATAAATAGGTCCGTGATTTCCCTCATGTTAGAATAAATGATAAGGTTCTGATAACACTTCACTTGAACTGCATTATTCCTTTCAACGAAATGTCCCCTTTGATAACCCATTACTACTGATAGTGTGATAAGCAATTAGTCCGCTGGTTACCTACTTATCACTTTTGGTGAACGTAATACTGCATGGTTTACGCAATGAAAAGTGAATCTGACGACTATTACCTACTCTGACATAGTACACTTACAGTAAGTTGTAGACAAGTACAGCCGCACGGTTCGTGTTTGCGAGTTATCCGGCGGGGCCCCCCTCCACCCCCCCCTCCTTGATCCCCTGCTTGTTTGTCTTCTGTCTTACTTATCCACTATAAACTTTCTCATTCCGGTTTGATCCGTTTTTTCTTTTGTTTTTTTTTTAGTCCTGAAGGATCGTCAGCAACAAAAATAAGTACAGGATTTATTGAACGATCGGTTAGAAGATGGGAGACGTAAAAAAAAGCACGTTAAGGAGAACATTCACCGTCCATACATTTTTTGGTCCAATAGTGAAAAGTGAAAAGAATATTCTAACGGAATAAATATTATTTTTTTGTTTGGCCGCCGACTCATAATTTAGCCCAAAATTGATGATCTTCTTTGCCGTTGGTCCCGGCTGTCATTCGTATATCTTGTGACAGTCGTTACGGTTCGTAAGAAGCACAAGTCTGACAACCAGTCTTACCAAGGGATATCGTGTTACCTAGTAACCGGGTTGTGGAGGTCAGATAGACCGTCGCTCTATGTAAAATACTGGTATACAAAAAGTATTTAAAATACTGGCATCTGGTTAGACTAGAAGCCGACCTCAACATAGTGGGGAAAAGTGAACAGAAAGTAAAGAAAATAATGAAATAAAAAAAAAGTGTTATTGACGAATGTCATATATTTTTCTGATTTTGTTTACTGTAGTCGATCATATACTTTTATTGCTTCTAAAACTTGCGTTTTTTGCGTTTGGGTCCTACAATCCCCTCAAGTAAAGTACTGTCTGTATCTACAACGTAACGTAGGTATATGCGGTTAACCCTCCAGACCGGTTTGAAGGATAAAAGATCGATGGCACCAACTCTGCAGGAGATTTCCCACGACATTGAAGTGACCGAGTGACATTGAAAACTGCACTTTAGTGATTCGAAATTAAACTTTAGTTTCTGAAGCACCTTCAGACTTCCAAAATTTGCGCAAAATAAGTTACCACATGGACAAGTAGGTACTCCTGCCGGTGTGAATAGTACCTATCCCAAGCATCCGTCATCTATTCTGTAAAAATGTTACTGTGAAAACTTAGGTGAAGTAAGGTGCCTGACGCTAGGGATTAACACTGTTAACAGCCGACCTATTCTGTAAAAAAACTCACCGTGTAAACTTAGGTGAAGTGAACTTAGAGTTACCTATCATTCAAACTCAAACTCAAACTCAAAGCATTTATTTCAATTAGACCTTGTCCAGGCACTTTTGAATTATCAAAATTAAATAGTCTGTCAGTTAGTCCGAAAGTTGAAGCTAGTTGTCCATTCCAAAACGTAGATCTCTATGGAGAAGAAACTCCATGGACACTCTTTTAAATCAAGATATTACAAAATCCTGGGTACATTATTCTTGTTGCTTCTATATGTGAGAACAATGTAAAAAAAAGACACAAATGAAGAAACAATTCAAAATATAAGATTAAAAATAAGCATTGGCAGTTAAGAGATGACCAGTCTCAACCGACGGCGCCCGTTCACAAACATGACGCGTGGATCAGCACCATCCAGCTCAACCAGTTTGTAGGGAACCGAATGATCCAACACACTCGCCACCATCGGTGAGACATTTAAGTGATTCCATCTGTTGCTAGGTATTGACTTTTGAGACTATTGAGATTTTTACAGAACAGCACTACCTTCAACCTCACTTCATCAAAGTTTTCAAACTACTCGATAGTAAAAATTAAGCCCAAAATGAAACCACTTCCTCCTATAGGAAACGCCTATGTGACACGGCATGTTTAGCGTGTCCAGAAAGTAGTAGATACAAAACAAAAATAGGCCAAGCTTGTTTTTAACCAAAAGCTCGTAAAAATCCGTAGAATAGAGGGCGGGCCGCGGCGCCCGCCGCCATTTTGAACATAAAATGTGACGTCATATGTCATTAAAAGCTTCTAATGGTTCGTGTAGTGATTTTAGATGAGGATATTGTTTTGGTAATATTGTTTTATTTGGTATTACGTGACACCCAGGTTACTAATAACTACTTAACAGCTTTACTTATTACGCACGGCTACAAGCTATAAATAACAGTATCATATTATGCTGATTGCACGAAAACCCTAGGGTTTTCATATATTTCAAGTTTTAGCTGACCTCGCATCTTATATAATATAAGATGCGAGGTCAGCTAAAACTGGAAATATATAGCTTGATGTGTAGCTGTGTGTACTACAAAGTAGAAAATACAGAAAAAAATAAATTATATTTAAGTAGATACCTATCGTATTAATTACATTATAATTTTATTTTTTTAAAGTTATACCTACAGGATGGTCCAAATAGGGACGTCAAAAAAAACATTTGATTCCTCATACCCAGGTATCCGAAAATACCTCATGTATGTTCCGCGATTTTTGATAGTTTTAGGAGATATGAATTTTTTTTTTTAATTTTTGGGGAAATTCTTCAGCGACATCTTTAAAAATTTATATCTTTTTTTCGACAAGCTCTTTTATGTTTTTTTTTTTGCGATGGGACTATCATGAAATACCATTTCATGTATAAAAAAAAATTTCTTCCTAACATCAGTACAGCAGATTTTTTTTTTTCGCGATTTCAAGTTTGGTCCCATAGTAAAAGTTGTTCATAATGATGAGTACAATGACCTCTTAAGAGGTTGTTAATGTTTAACCAATAACCCTGTATGATAGATGGATCGTGGACGGTTCGTGGATGGATGTTCACCCATCCACGAACCTTAACCACCTTAACCTTCGATCGACCCTTGCGGCTGTTATTATTTAGCCAGGAGCCCTTTGTGAGTCGTTTACAGTTAGGGTTAATTCCTGAATTCAATAATTGCCCGATGAAGAGCAAAATATGCAGCTAAGTACACACATCAAAAGTGTCTAGGGATCAACATATATTTTTGCAATAACTTTTCTTCTGATTGATATTAATTAAAACTTTCTTTAAGGATTCATCAAATAAAGTGTTTTCGTTTGTCACAGTAACGATAAACCAAGTCACCTTTGCATTAATAAAGAAATTTGCCATTTTCCTAATAAAGGGATTTTTGACATTTGAACCACTAACACAAAAGTTCGAAAAAAAGACTGAAATAACAGTTTTCTTTAAAATTTTATTGGGTAACTTAAACAATTAATAATCCGTGTTTCTACCGCGAACACTAACAACACAAGAACATCGGTTTGGCATACTCAAAATGAGTTCATCCAAATCACGCTGTGGAATGGCCGCCCATGTTCGTTGCAACAACAAAAAAAGGTCTTCTTGCGACTGGATACCCTCCATATTCGGCAGAGCTCTTCTCTGTAGCATATCCCATGCATCCTCAATCGGGTTCAAGTCTGGCGACTGAGCAGGCCAGGGCAGGACATTGATGTTAGCTGCGGCGAGAGTCTGTCTTACAACTCTTGCGGTGTGCGGTCGTGCATTATCATGCATTAACTGAAATAAGGGACCGATTTGCACTTGTAGAGGAACGATGACGTCTGATACAATCGTCTCAGCATAAATTTGAGCGTTGAGGTTTCCTCTGATCCAAATCAACTCAGTTCTTCCGCCGATCCAAATACCCGCCCATACCATGATGGTTCCACCACTATAAGGATGGACTTCCTGGCAGGATTTTAATCGCTGTTGGCGTCCAGGGGTTCTCCAGTGTCGTATACGTCTTGTATCCGGTCTCATACCAAAACGAGACTCATCAGAAAAGCACACGAAACGCCATTGTTCTTCTGCCCAATTTCTGTGTTCAAGAGCCCATTGATATCGAATCCTACGATTGTGCATTGCTATAGGTGGTACCCGTAGCGGTCTTCGGGAATGAAGGTTCACTTCATGCAAGCGGTTTCTGACTGTTTGGTCGCTAATTAAGTTCCCTGAAGAGTGATGAAGCCTCACGGCTAACATCATGGCGGTTATTGTTGGAGCTCTTCGAGTTAAGATTTGAATGTATCGGTCTTGTCTCCGTGTGGTGCAGCGATACCGTCCTCCATGGCGCTCAGCCACGGTACCAGTGCTTCGGTAACGTGTCCAAAGTCGACTGATAACACTCTGACTTGTATTCAGAGCTAAAGCCACAGTACGTTGCCGGGAACCAGCTTCTATCATTCCCACGGCTCTGAGCATTTCTTCCCTGCTTAAATGACGTCGCCGCTCCATAATAACGTTGGTTTTAATCAGTAGTAGGGAAACAGTAGCACTAATAATGTCTTCAATGCGTTGTATGTTTTTATAGGGAAAATATTGACAGCTGATTTTCATCTTTTACTCGAATTTGATTCACAGTTCCTGATTCAAATTATGAAATGCACCAAAAAGGATCCATATAAATTTATAAAATCATAAATTTATTACAAAGCCACATCTCAATCTCAAGAAATCCGCATAAAAATGCTTGATCCCTAGACACTTTTGATGTGTGTACTTCGTCGTCGTCGTTTCAGCCGCTAGACGTCCACTGCTGGACATAGGCCTCCCCCAATTTTGGGGGGGGTTTGCCATAATCGCCACGCTTGGCAGGCGGGTTGGCGATCGCAGTATGGAATGATGGTGGAAAAAATAGAGAACGCTGCTGCCCATTCTCCGGTAAGACCCTTAGTCGCCTTTTACGACACCCACGGAAAGTAAGGGGTGGTGCAATTCTTTAAGTCCGGCACCACACAGACACTAAGTACTTATAGAGATAAAAATATTTGATTCCTTCCAAAGACTCATAGTCAATTTCGACAAAAACTTTCACAAGAAAGTTTCTTGATTATTATGTATTTTTTTTTAGTGTATGATTTGCACATAAAAATGTTCTCAATTTCTTGACATTGTCGCGTACACTAACAAGTTTATAATAAGTATATATAAAACAGCATATTGCCGAGTTTGTACCTAAGTATATTCAGAGAAAAATCATTCTTCGTTCAGGCAAAAACACTTTTTAGCTAGGTATTGCGATTATTAATAAAGTGACTTTTTTTACCCCATATCTATCGAAACATGAAATCCATCCTTGCCGACATGATGTAGATCACAGGTGTAGATAATGTAGCACTTTATACCCTTGTAATCTGTCAACCAACACCTGCACTTCCACATAACGTGTGAACATTCCTATAAGCCTTATCAGTATCATATTACTGTCGTTATAATTAAATACTTTAGATAGGTATGTATGGGTACCTACAGCAGATACTTCATGGTACTATGCATGTGCAGACTGGGCGAATTATATTGTAGATAAACAAGATGGGGCCATGTGGTCGTCGTGCATACTTATATATAAAATAGCTGCGCCCCGCCGTTTCACCCGCGTAATTGTCGATCCCATGGGAATATCGAGATAAAAAGTAGCCTATATGTTAATCCAGGGTGTCGGCTACCTCCATACAAAATTTTATCAAAATTGGTCCAGCCGTTTTAGCGTGAAGAACTAACAACCATATAAACACACACACACACCCCCACACACACACACTCAAAAGCTTTCGCTTTTATAATATTAGTGTGAAGTGTGATAATTTGATAAACAAGATGGGGCCATGTGGTCCTCGTGCATACTTAGGTATATATTATATATGAAATAATAATGATAATATGTAATGATTAATGAACTAATGATAAACAAATACTTGGTACAAAATGGTATTTAATTACGAGATAAAGGTCTAGCAGGTAGACTAGAATACCTGACCAACGGCAAAAAAAAAATAGCAATCCTGGTAATCATTTTTTTTAATTAATTGGGAATTGGATGAAAGTCCCAGTTATTTATCAATGATATTGCTCCGCCCAAGAAGGTTAATGATAGGCTTATTATTTAGGCAAAATGTTATCAATGTGACTTTCTGCAGCATCTTAAAAAAGTAAATAAAATGTTTTTACTTAAGGTGAATGGGTAGTTAAGACCGCGAAATTCAAATTTTCTTAAGTTTTTTTTGTAAT
Organism: Mesoligia furuncula; assembly: GCA_916614155.1. Classification (NCBI taxonomy): domain Eukaryota; kingdom Metazoa; phylum Arthropoda; class Insecta; order Lepidoptera; family Noctuidae; genus Mesoligia; species Mesoligia furuncula. Next base: position 24,527,347 of record OU744806.1, read on the forward strand.
TTGCTGGTCAGTGTCAGGTTGTATCTTGATCAAAATATGATTCGCGACAATAACAGGTACATATTTAGAGAGAATTATAATCATTAATACTTCTTTCTAAGCACTTTTCCGTAAGAGATTGGTGGTTGGTGGTAGAAATATAACTTAGAAAGATATATTAATGATTCTAATGATTATAATTCTCTAAATATGTACCTATTATTCTTGCGAATCATAATTTGATCAAGATACAATCTGACACTGACCTGAAAATTGCAAAAAACCTAAGAAAATTTGAATTTCGCGGTCTACCACTATCCATTCACCTTAAGTACTTATTTTTGTCATTCTTTATCTTTTACCAAACTTAAAAGATAGCTAGTTCAGCTTTAGCTCATACATAACAGAGTCAGGGCCGAATGATCGTCGTTATCGCCTCATGTATCAACTTATACCTATAAATAGGCATCCGTTTTCCCAGTCACTTGGTTTCAGAAATGGAGGTCAGTTGGCAATGTGTGCTTTATTTTTATTTACTCAGCAGTTCCATCTAGCAAATATGTACCAAATCAATATGGTAACCGTAGTTGTGTCGCCATTTAACTATTTTGTATGAAACTTGTTGCAACTTCTCGTCGTTTTATATAAAACAAAAAAAAAAAAATATGTATCCAATTTGGTGCAGTCATTCGGAAGTAATGCGCGTACAGACATTTCGGCAACTTTGTTTTTTTTAAGGATATTATGGTGTTTGGAAGCTGGATGCAAAGCCTTATGGGGTGATAGTTGACACCATTTAGAACATTTTGAACCATACATGTCTTAGACGAAGTGTGTTTTATTTTTTTCCCAGTTAAAGTTGGTATGTTATTTTTGACTCCGCAGTAAAAAAAAAAAACGTTTTTACAGCATCCGGAATTTGTTTTAAAGCTTTTTCCAAAGCTTAGTTTTGAAAAGTGCAAGAGAATTGTGTAGCTGTAAAAAGGTTCATCTAATAATGTTTCAAAAAACTGGCCAAGTGCGAGTCGGACTTGCACATGAAGGGTTCCGTACCACAAGGCAAAAACGCCGAAAAAAACACGTTTGTTGTATAGGAGCCCTCCTTAAATATTCATTTTATTTTGTTTTTAGTATTTTTTGTTATAGCGGCAATCAAAATACATAATTTGTGAAAATTTCAACTGTCTAGCTATCACGGTTCTTGAGATACAGCCTGGTGACAGACAGACGGACGGACAGACAGACAGCGAAGTCTTAGTAATAAGGTCCCGTTTTTACCCCCTAAAAACGAGACCGACTCGATTTTATTTACAATTGAAGTAGCGTTTTAGCATCATTGTTGCAGTTTGAAGTATTATCTAGCTAGAATGTCAGATTTGCTTTATGTTGCTGTAGATTGAAAGAAAAATAATTGCTAAAAAAGAAAGAGAATTTAAATAGCTCCATTTTCGTTTTGATTAAAAAGCTTATAAAAATGGATGCTAACCGGTATGTTGTTTAAAATATCTGCAATCATATTAATTAAATATGTTTTGTGTAGAAAAATACAGATTATTTCACTTTACCCCGCTAATCTGTCCCACAAGTTAATAAGTGGGACACTGGACGACAAAATTGTGAACATTCACTCATGTCCTATTAGTGTGGAGATATTGGTGGGACAAAGTGCAATAATCCCAAAATACTCTAATATTATCTTATATACATACTCGTACCTACATTCCGCTTAATATTATCTTGTGCCTAGGTATGTTATGTCCATTCTAATTATACTTATAAGTACATATTTTGTGTATCATTATTACTCATATTTGTTATGGCCTTACATTGAGGTAATTCTATATCACAATTATTATAATAGCAATGGTCGACGTTATTTTCAGATAGGAATAGGTACATATTTTAATTAACAACTCGTAAAACATCCTTCGTATTACTCGTTTCAAAACAATATTTAGAGCACATATTTACTTATTTTATTGTAAGATTTTTCCTGTTATTATCCGATTTTCTGCTATAGGTTTTTCTCTGTTTACTCAGAACCAGGAAAATGCATGTTAATTATAACTAGGTAATGATTTTCAATTTTACGGATTTATAATTTTTGTTGACGTGATTTCTATTACAATTACCGGCACGTAACTTGGCAAGAGATTTTCGTAGTGGGGGAAGTTCGCGCATATAAAAATGTATGAAATTGTGCCTGCGCAAACTTCCCCCACTACAAAAACTCTTGCCAAGTTACGTGCCGGCAACTATACCTAAGGACAATTGTAAAGTAAGGGAAATTACTTCAAACTGATAAATTATCAACTTAAACTGTACGTCTAATCAAATCACAACTGTCATTCGTTGACAGTATGAATTGGCTATAGCAGAGCGAATTGACGTAGTGTGTCGATTTGATGAACAATTAATATTATCTGACGTCTAGACGTAATCCGTCTTATTACAAAACGAGATCTAATTTTAGACCTAGCCTAAACCTTCGAGCCAGTTACTCTATTTTGAACTTTATTCCGGCAAACGTAAAGTTCTTAATGCAAAATTGACAACTTAGACTCGGGTTTAACGTCAGTTTTTGTAATAAGAACTTTAGCTTCGTCGGATTATAGTTCGAAATTTAAAAATGACTGGATGGTTTAAACCTGGGTCTAAAGATAAATCTTGTTTTATAATAAGGCCGTATATGTCGACTATTCTGCCAGTGTCTGTGTCACGAGCACGACACATAACATCCATCGGTTTCTTACCAAACTTCAACTATATCCGACGAACCTTCATACTTATGTCTTTTGTTGACTATACTTCACTTTTTTTTTAAATTATAATGATTACTTAAGACCTTATAATACTAAAAGGGTCTTGATGTCAAAATTCGGAACTACGGAAATCTTTCTCTACGTTCTAAAAAAAAAAATCATGATGACATTTTTATGGGAAAAGCTAAATCTACCCTCAATTTTTTCATTGCAAAAACAAAAATATTTTGACTTGGGTAAAGAATACAGACATTGCGAGGCATGCGCACAGCGCAGCGCACGGCGCTCATCGCATGATTCGAAATGTGTGGACGTTCATATTCGTGGTGAGGAATGTGCGCTTTTTTTTTCTTTTTTTCCACATGCCTCACCAAGAATATGAACGTCCACAGGCAAGCCTTGCAATGTCTGTATCCGCCTTTATGAATACAGGTTGGCAGAGACCTCGACGTGCAACCTGTTACCATTACCTACCATAGAATCAGTTTTCCGCAAAATTTCAACAATATTTCTGGGCAAAAGCCTCAAGTCCTTCCAGGAAGCCTTTTCTCGCGCCATCTCGAATCAGATCTTGCGGTACGCCTATATTTATAGTAAAAGTACTCTGTGGTTCAACCGTGAATTTTAACAGATGACTGAAGTTCAGCTTTGATTCGATTCTAACAAATGTCAAAATAATAGTAGAATGTGACTGAACGTCACGCTCATGTTCGATTTTGTTAGCAGAATAGATTTTGAAAATGTTTCGATCGAACATTGGCTTAAACTAAAACGTAACTGCAGTGGAGTCGTTGTTCATTTGTAGAATGTGAAAACGCTTAAAAGCCGTGATTAAGCTGTGGTTCCATTGCGATTTTTGAAGATTTTATTAGTAGAATCGGCCCCCAGGTCAGTTCAGGTCATCTCGGCACCGCTTTCTGGGCCGACCACGGTGGCGCCGTCCATCTTCATTGAGACTGTTATTAGAAAAAAAAACAGTGGCACTCCGGGAGTGCCGCGTGTGTATTTTTTAATCGTCTAATAAACAAAACACAAACAGAATACTTTGCCATCACTCACTGACATATCGGATTCTAGCTTCTGCCCGCGGCTTCGCCCGCGTTTACGCCACGGGAACGTGCTACCGAGACAAAAAGTAGCCAAATTTTATCGAAAACCGTTCAGTGGTTAAGGCGTGAAAAGGTAACATACTAACAGACAGAGTTACTTTCGTATTTATAATATTAGTATGGATACATTTAAACCGCGTACATCCCGAGGACAGCCGAACACATTCGAATGTATCGCGATGTCGGTTACGGTAACAGTGGCACAAGTTCAATGGTTTTTTCCCATCTCAAAAAATGCCTAACGAAAGCAGTTTTCAATTCAAAAAAAATTACTGCAGTTCCGTACATTTTGACCGCGGAGGTATTGCACATTTCTATGAAACAGAGTATATTTTTAGGGTTCCGTACCCAATGGGTACAAAACGGAACCCTATTACTAAGACTTCGCTGTCTGTCCGTCTGTTCGTCTGTCTGTCTGTCACCAGGCTGTATCTCAAGAACCGCGATAGCTAGACATTTGAAATTTTCACAGATGATGTATTTATGTTGCCGCTATAGCAACAAATACTAAAAACAAAATAAAATAAATATTTAAGGGGGCTTCCATACAACAAACATGTTTTTTTCGGCGTTTTTGTCTTGTGGTACGGAACCCTTCGTGTGCGAGTCCGACTCGCACTTGACCAGTTTTTTTTTATAATCGACTAAAAATTTCTACGCTAGAATCATGTGCTGAATTCATGGTTTTAGTTGGCGCGGAAACACAGCACAATGTAATACGCGATGTTCCATGTCCAACAACAATTAACAAAATGAGATTGACACGAATGTCTCTGAATATGGACGGCGCCGCCCTAAATGACCCCAATAGAACCGCCGACCTCTGATGTCATCCTAAAGGTCGAATGTGCGTAGTACAGACGCCAGCACATCAAGCTATGAAAATAAAATTTTCTCAATCAACTTTGAATCATAAGCTTCAGCGATAAAGTTGAAAATGTTTCAAAGTTTGACAGGTAGCGTAGTAGCTTGATGTGCTGGCGACTGTACTTACGACTGGTAGGCTATATTTGAACGTGAAAAGCAAAAGGTTATGTACAGTTGGGGAGTGAAAAGGTTAAGAATCTTGACGTCAATTTTTGGCATTTTCCGTGGCTCTTGCTACTTTTTAGGTTTCCGTACCCGAAGGATGAAAACGGGACCCTATTACTAAGACTTCGCTGTTTGTCCGTCCGTCTGTCTGTCACCAAGCTGTATCTCAAGAACTGCGATAGCTAGACAGTTGAAATTTTCACAAATTAACAAGAAATACTAAAAACAAATCAAAATAAATATTTAAGGGGGGCTCCCATACAACAAACGTGTTTTTTTCGGCGCTTCTTCCTTGTTTTTTGTTGCAAAATGGGCCATCTCTTGACCTCGATCTCGCCTGGTGGACAGCGATGGTTGTGATCTATGATGGAATTATTATCTAAACTAATATTATAAATAAAAAGAAAAGATATAATTTATTTTTTATGTTCGTTTGTTACGCTTTCAAGCTAAAACGGCTGAACGGATTTGTATGAAATTTGGCACATGGGTAGACCTGGATTATCTAACATAGAGATACTTTTTATCCCGATATTCCCATAGGCTTTGAGACTTTGCGGGTGAAACCGCGTGCCGCAGCTAGTGTGTTAAAAATTGCACGATGTCCCTAGGTTTGTTCATTAATTATACTTAAACATTCCATGATACATTTTAAAGCTCCTACAAACAGGCGCGACACGCGAAATAGTCGCGCGCGACACAAAGGCACCGCTCGTTGCGCGACTTGCGGTGCCTTTATGTCGCGCGCGATTTTATCGCGTGTCGCACCTGTTTGTAGGAGCCTTATATTGTGCTAGGTTATGATGGAATATGAGATGATTGATGCGGAACTGCCGCCCTTGTCATTCATTCTCTTTAAGGGGCTTATAACATGACCTAAACACAAAAAATGCAAGTTTTAGAAACAATAAAAGTATGTGATCGACTACAGTAAACAAAATCAGAAAAATATATGATATTCTTCAGGATATGCTAGGTAGATAGTGTGTTGAAAACCTAATACTTACAACTAATTTGATACGAAAGAAAAAAATCATGAAGATACCTCTAAAAACTTTCTTTTTACAATACATCCAATCATTATGATTTTTGTCGAATTTTTTGCATATAATTGCTTTATATTTTGCAATAAATTACCGGCGTTGTGTCATCGCGCTTCTCTTTTGTTTCTATGCAGTCCGACAAAGACCGCGCTTTAGGTCATGTAATCGCCTTAAGTACCTATGTGTGTATAATATTAGATACTACGTAAAGATAAAACGCCACATGTATAATCTGTAACTCGCACGAATTCCGGTAAATTAAACTGTAGACGATTGACAATGTATAATCAATAGCTATTACCGTCACGACACAAGACGCCGCATGTTCAGACTTCATTTACATAGTGTATTTACATAGATCTAGGTCACCTGAATGTGCGTTCAATCTGGAATTAGTTCAATGTCATTTGGACAAATGTATTTCATTTTAGAGCTGTGTTTTAGATTATCTATTTTTTTTTTCGCATTTTCTGTCGTTTTCTTCATCATCATTAGGCTTGGTAGGTAGGTAGTAAGTACTTTAATTGTATTTATTTATTACAAGCTTCTGCCCGCGACTTTGTTCCCGTGGATGTCGTAAGATACACAATGCCTATACTAAAATAACAGCCACATTTATTTAAAACTCTCGTCGCTGTGAGTTCTTTTTTCACTTTTTCACTTTTTGCTCGACTCCTATTGGTTCTAGCGTTGATGTTAAATAGCTTATACTTAATATAGCCTTCCTCAAGAATTAGGCTAACAAATGCATTTCTTTTTTTCAAATTTGACTGGTAGTTCCAGAGATTAGCACATTCAAACTAACAAACAAAAAAAAAAACAAAGTTTTCAGCATTATTAATTTATCTAGTATAGATTTGGTACGCTAACAGCAGTACCTAAATACAAGGAATTAATAAAAAACATAACGAAATAAAAGTACCTATGTATTGTTATTAGTACGCTGCATTCACAACAAAGTAATTAAATTATCTAAGAAAACATAACATAAAAATAAAAAATTAGAATGCAAAATAAAAAAATAGGTATTTGTAACTTAAATAAATGACAATTATAACGATAAGTGTGTTCTTATCATTTACAAATGTGAATGATAACTAAGGTTTATGAACATGGATTTGTAGGTTATTATTAATTCATTTATTTCAGACAACTACAATCCATATACTTAATACATTAAATTAAAATCAATTGGCACATATAACACTGACATTACACAAAATTAAATTAAAATCAATTTACAAAATACTAATATTACTTACCTGAAATTAAATAATTTACGTCGTTCGTTTCAGCCGATAGACGTCCACTGCTGGACATAGGCCTCCCCCAATTTTGGGAGGGTTTGCCATAATCGCCACGCTTGGCAAGCGGGTTGACGATCGCAGTATGGTATGATGGTGGAATACATAGAGAACGGAATAATTTACAAATAATTTACAATAAAAACAAAATCAAAATTGAGTTAAGTACTTAGTTTATACTGGGTGTAATTTTAATCACCGTTATCCTTTTAAGGGGTCAGTGACTCAGTGTACTCATCATTATGAACAACTTTTATTATGGAACCAAACCAGAAATCGCGAAAAAAAAATCTGCTGTGCCCTACATTTTCACGAATTACGTGAACATAAATGTAGGGAACAGCAGATTTTATTTTTCACGATTTCAGGTTTGGCTCCATAATAAAGGTTGTTGATAATGATGAGCACAATGACCCCTTAAAAGGATAACGATGATTAAAATTACAGCCTGTATAAGAATCAATATGTCAGTGAGCGCACAAAACAGTGCGCATCCATTTGTTTTGGATAGGGCAACCCGCACGCGATACAATCATCTGCAGGGTGCCATTACTACTGCCGTAGCCGACTACATAGATACATTGAAATTGAATTCACGACAAGGTTGGCGCAGTGGTTAAGCATTTGACTGCTGCGCTGCGTGTCGCGGATTCGATTCCCGCACGGAACAAATATTTGTATGACCTACAAGCAGTTGTTCCGGGTCTGGCGTGTATGTGAGTTTAAATGTTTGTAAACGCACCCACAATACAGGAGAAATTCCTAGTGTGGGTCAAGGTTAAAAAAAAAAAAAAAACATCTGCATGGTGCCATTACTACTGCCGTAGCCGACTACATAGATACATTGAAATTGAATTTACAAAAACGATTACAAAATGGTCGGTAGTAATGTAACAAGATTACCTAATGCCTTGATAGCTGTGTTTGTTTGTCTGTTCTACCTGCATGTAGTGGCAGAAACGTTATTTGAATACAACAGAACAAAGGTACTCTTAAACTACCTACTTGTGTGTTTTTTGCCACGGAGGTCAGATAGGCAGTCGCTCCATGTAAATACTAGTATTTAGATACCTGCGTCCGGTTAGACTGGAAGCCGACCCCATCATAGTTGGGAAAAGACAGGCAGATGATGATCACCCGATACTTAAGTAAAAATAATCAATTTTTTTTTTAAAACAGGGTTATTGGTAAAACAATAACAACCTCTTAACAGGACATTATACTCATCATTATGAACAACTTTTACTGTGGAACCAAACTTGATCCCAAAAAAAAAAATCTGCTGTTCCCTACATTTATGTTCGTATAACTCGTCAAAATGTAGGGAACAGCTGATTTTTTTTTCGGGATTTCAGGTTTGGTCCCATAGTAAAAGTTGTTCATAGTGATGAGTACAATTACCTCTTAAGAGGTTGTTCATGTTTTACCAATAACCCTGTTTTAAAAAAAATATTTGATTATTTTTACTTAAGTATCGAGTGATCATCATCTGCCTAGCCTTTTCCCAACTATGTTGGGATCGGCTTCCAGTCTAACTGGACGCAGGTAAATACTAGTATTTACATAGAGCGACTGCCCATCTAACCTCCACAACCCAGTTACTTACTGAATAAGACTGGTTGTTAGACTTTCAGCTTCTGACGACTCGTAACGCCTGTCACCATCACCACTGTAACCTGACTTATCGGACTTACCTCAATAATAATAATAAACCATTTATTTTCAGGTAACAAAGACCCATAGATACATACCTTAACCTAAGTATCCATAATAATAGGTATAGTAACAATTTTGTAAGTAAATAAAACTTAATAACTATGTTAGTATCACTTAGTCACAATCAATCAAACAATCAATCTCTTATCACATTGTTTTAATTGGTTTTTAATTGAAAAACAGTTTAGAAACTATCACAACTCACTCAATAAAATTGTAGTTGACGTCATGTGGTGACCAAACGGTTATCGAAGCAATTACCATTAACTCATTGGTTAGCTAGTTCTCCTGCTTTAATGAATACACCCAGTCTTTTCAATTCAAACTAAAAGTCAGTGACAGTGATACGCGGACTCAATTCTAGTAACTAAAAAGATCAAACTCGCAAAACCCGTATTTGTTTATATGAAACTGACGGGTGTAAGTACCTAAAGAAAGCATTCTCTCGCCGGGCTGTACCAGTATTTTGGTGTTCCGTTCAGTTTTCATGTATCTATTAGATAATTAATTTATGTCATGTTTTCATTTTTTAATTCTTTTACCTATTTTGGTATAGTAATTTTATTTTATTTTAGGTGCATCGTCTTCACATATTATTAAATAATTAATGTATACAAAATATTCTAAAACATTTTAAAAGAGTAACGGTGGAGTTTCTTGCCCATTCTTCTCCATACGAAAACTACTTTTTGGAATGGACGACTAGAATCAATTCTATTTTTTCGTAATTTTTGACGTTCAAAAGTGCCTTTTAAGTGCCTACTTGAAATAAATGTTTTGACTTTGACTTTGACCGAGACAATCGTGTAACAGAGGGGCAATTCTCGTAATTTTAACAACGTTCCCAGTCTTATCGCAGTCTCAATACGTCAAAAATACCTACTTACCTCTAATTTTACTACATTTTTGCCATTGGTTGTCGCTGAGATAAGATTGCGACTAGTGATGTGCCTGGTGGCAATATTGCCACTGCCGGCAAATTCCCAATGTTGCCACTACCTGTAAAATACCAATATTGCCAGCAACATTGGCAATATTGCCACTGCCGGCAATATTCCCAATGTTGCCACTACCGGTAAAATACCAATATTGCCAGCAAAATTGGCAATATTGCCACCGCCGGCAATAGTCCCAATGTTGCGACTACCGGAAAATACCAATATTGCCAGCAACATTGGCAATATTGCCAATGTTGCCTGTCAAATAATACCAATATATTTTATTATTACTGCAATTGTAATCATCGTTTAGTTATATTTGGGTAGTATATCGTTTTAAAATATTTGAAATACGCACACGCGTGTCGTTCAAAAAGATAGGACACAATTATATGAATAAACGTCTTCCATCTCTTTCGCGCTGCAAAAATGCTGGCATTATTGGCAATTTTACCCAAAACAATATTTTATTGTACACAATGTAGAAAATGGCCTTTAAATGCTAATTTTAAGTATTGTACATAGTTTCCGTAGTTAATTTGACTTATAATAGGCATGACGAATGATTTTCAAATCCTCTTCCGTCATGTACGTACACATTTACTATTTACGAAAACACCTATATTTCGGTAATAAACTAAAGTTTAATGAAGTTTGAAGCCATTTTTCTAATATTTTTTCAATAGGGCGCGAAAACAGCTCACAGTGTCATGGCGTCGGATCCGACGTCACGCCTAGGTAAACATCAAATGTTGTCAGTATACTATCTATAGTGCACTTTGTGAACCACAGTGATGTTTACATAGGCGTGACGTCATGCGCTGTGATTGGTGTTTCAGTCAAAATGGCCGACTGCATAATCTTTTATTTTAGTGAAAATCCGATATAATCAAGTTTTTAAATTAAACTAAATCACTGTTTTAAATCCTTTTAATATGTATTTTCCCCTAACATCATTAAATTTTTGATTATTTGATACTGTCGTGACGCATATTAAGCAATACTTCCAAATATTTCCACTCCCGGCAATATTGCCACTAATATTCCCACTTCGGGCAATATTGCCGGCAACGGCATATCTCTATAATTGCGACTAGATTTTAAACGTTTTTAGTGACGGGAATTGGCCTTCAGGTACTTCAGGTCAAATGGGACTGAGTGCCAGTGTGCACTAATTGTCACCTTGACCTGCCTTATATCTACTATATCATCAGCCCAGCCAATGATTAGACGTATTCCACAATGGGCACCCGCTTAAATTGCACCAGAGAGAATGCACCTGCAGGGCTAGCATGGGCTGGGGATAAAACTTTTCTCCACCGGTTATTTCCACTAACAAGGGATAAAATTATTTTATCCACCTGCCAAAGCACGGCAACAGGGGGAAAGAGAACTATGTCACTCTTTGACATTAGACGTGGATACTTACCCCCCGTCTATAGCATGGCGACTAGGGAAGAGAAAAATTACACATATTTTGACATAACAAACGGAGAAAGAAGGATGCCCATTTTTCACCTGACAATGTATAGAAATGAAATAAATATTAAAATTCAGCTAATTTAATTGTACATTCATTACGCTAATCACAATTTTAAAAGAAGGCCAGGAAAAAATATTTATTAATTTTTCTTTATGCTAACTCTTCGTCTTATTAACTTATTTTGAACGCATCTCAATTACCCTGAACGCATCCAACTACTCATTTTTTACAACGTTCCGTTTTGCACACTGCTTCTTGACTTTATTCAACTCTTTTCTGAGTTTTATATATTATTTTAAGTTTTATTTAAAATCAATAACTTTTTTTTATTAGTCTGTGCATAATACAGATCAATTCAAAATAACATGATAATTAAATTAATTAATTATGCAGATTATAATTGAGTTCGCACGAGTGAAACGGATTTTTTTGATATTTTGACAGTTCTGCGACTTCGTTGTTGCGCCGGCCTCCGTCTCGTTGTGTATTGTGCCATTTTGTGTGTGTAACTACTGATATGAATGAAAGCAGAATTTCTGGATGACGTAGTAGATAGGTATATACAAGTATGTACTGCGGTCAACGAAATGGGTAGGCAAGTGATCACTTTTGACAATACAATAGCAAAGTTAGACTTTTTATAAGTAAACAAACTATCGTAAAGGCAAATCCTAACCTAAAAAGTAACTTAAAATTTTTTGGCCTTTGTAGACTTTAAATCGTAAAAATGACTATATGACATTATTTTCTAATCTTACAGGTACTCTTTCTACTATACCTTATCATCATTTCAGCCGAAAGACGTCCACTGCTGGACATAGGCCTCCCCCAAGCACCTCCACTTCGACCGGTCCTGTGCTTCCCGCATCCAACGGGTTCCTGCGGCCTTCACAAGGTCATCGGTCCACCTTGTGGGAGGCCTTCCAACGCTACGTCTTCCGGTACGCGGTCGCCACTCCAGAACCTTTCGGCCCCATCGGCCATCTGTTCTGCGAGCAATGTGCCCTGCCCACTGCCACTTAAGTTTGGCAATTCTTCGGGCTATGTCGGTTACCTTGGTTCTCCTGCGGATGTCGTCATTCCTGATTCGATCACGCAGGGAAACTCCAAGCATAGCCCTCTCCATTGCCCTTTGGGTGACTTTTAGCCTTCTTATAAGGCCCATTGTGAGCGACCACGTTTCCGTTCCATAAGTCATCACTGGCAACACACACTGGTCAAAGACTTTCGTCTTGAGACACTGCGGTATGTGGGACGAGAAGATATTGCGTAGCTTCCCGAACGCTGCCCAGCCGAGTCGGATTCGTCGATTTACCTCTTTCTCGAAGTTAGACCTACCTAACTGGACGGTTTGTCCTAGGTAAACGTACTCGTCCACGACTTCGAGTGTAGCGTCTCCGATTTTTATGAGAGTGGGTGTTACATGGGCATTTGACATGACCTTCGTTTTGTCCATGTTCATTTTAAGACCCACTCTTTCGGAGGCTCTACTGAGGTCATCAAGCATTGTACTGAGGTCCTCCATAGTCTCAGCCATGACTACGATGTCGTCGGCAAACCGAAGGTGAGTTATGTACTCGCCATTGATGTTGATGCCAGCCCCTTTCCAGTCCAGAACCTTGAAGACATCCTCCAGTGCAGCGGTGAACAGTTTCGGAGAGATAACGTCTCCCTGTCTCACACCTCGCTGCAGAAGGATAGGTTTCGAGGCCTGATCCTGGAGTCTGACTGACATAGTGGCGTTTTCGTACAGACACTTCAGCACTTCGATGTACCGATAGTCGATCTGGCACCGTTGAAGAGACTGCAGCACAGCCCATGTCTCGATCGAATCAAAGGCTTTCTCGTAGTCCACAAACGCTAAGCAGAGAGGCAGGTTATACTCTTCGGTCTTCTGTATAACCTGTCGCAGCGTATGTATGTGGTCTACGGTGCTAAAGCCTTTACGGAATCCGGCTTGTTCGGGAGGCTGGAAGTCGTCAAACCTGCGCGCGAGACGGTTCGTGATGACTCTCGAAAACAGCTTGTAGACATGGCTCAGGAGTGAGATGGGCCTATAATTCTTAAGGAGGGCATTATTGTCCTTCTTAAAGAAAAGTATCACCACACCCCTGTTCCATGCCTGTGGTGTTTTGCCCTCGAGTATGACGGAACCAAACAGCTTCTGAAGGGCCTTCAGGACGGGTTTTCCGCCAGCCTTCAGCAACTCGGCCGTAACTCCGTCATCACCCGGTGCCTTGTTGTTTTTGAGCTGCTTCAGAGCCATCCTAATCTCGTACAGGCTGACGTCCGGGATGTCTTCGGTATAGTGCCGGGTCAATCTAGCTCTTGGGTCGTTTGCCAGATTCATAGCGGGGTTATTTGTTGAAGTGTATAACTGTCCATAGAACTTCTCGATCTCTCTCAACAGCTCAGGTTTGTCGGATACGATCCTGCCATCATCGGTCTTCAGTCTCGTAAGCTGGCTCTGCCCAATAGACAGATCTCTAGCAAAGACCTTGGAGCCTTTATTTCGCTCTATCGCGTCCTTAATACGATCTGTATTAAAACGGCGAAGATCGCTTTTCAAGGCCTTAGAGATCCGTCTATTGAGTTGCCGGTAATTTAGCGCGTCATCCGTAGACTGCAGGATCATATCGCGCCTCTCCTTCATGAGCCGCAAAGTAGGATCAGAGAGCTTCTTTTTTGAATTCGTACGGCGGGCCTGGAAGATCTTAGACCCGACCGTATGGACAGTTTCCACGAACCCATCGTTATAATCGTCTACGGAGCTCCCTAGGCATTCGAAACGATTCTGGAGTTCGAGCTGAAAGCTCTCGGGGTTTTGGATCTGGATCGGTGCTGGACGGAGCGTAGACTTCATCAGTCGAGATCTTTCCAGCTTGATATTTAAGTTCAATGTGCCTCTTACCATACGGTGATCACTTCCGGTTTTCACCGCGTTGATCACAGAGACATCATTGAATACTTGCTTCTTCGTCGACATAATGAAGTCAATCTCATTTTTAGTTGCACCATCCGGGCTCTGCCAGGTCCACTTTCTATGCTCACGTTTTCTGAAGAAGGAATTCATCATAAAGAGGCCTTCCTTCTCCATAAAACTGGCCAGTAGGTGGCCCCGGTGGTTCCGGCATCCAACTCCAAATTGCCCCACTCGCAGCTCATCATCGTTACGTTTACCCAGTTTCGCGTTGAAGTCCCCCATGACAACGGTAAAGTGAGTTTTAGAGCCATGCATGGCTCTGGAAATATCCTCATACATGGTCTCCACCTCATCGTCGGGGTGTGGCGAGGTCGGACTATACCTTATAGCTATACATTAACTTTCATTATCAGGTTTTTAAATGTATGGAAAGTGGGCATTGTTCTTTGTCCTCGTCTTTAGATGGTGGGTTTAAGTATATGTCTTGGAGAAAATATAATTAATTGTGATATAAAAATGTCTCGTGCTTACTGCCCCCGTGAATAGTTTATCCACCCATGTCGCCATGCTCGGAGGGTGGACAAAATTGACAGAGGGGAATAGTATTTTCTCTTCTCCCCGTGGATAAAATGTCTCCGGCCATGCTAGCCCTGCTGACACACAGCGGCACATTCACTCAGGTGCCATTTAAGCGGGTGCCCAATGTGGAATACGTCAATGATCATAGCAGGTACATACTGGTCCTGGCCGTGGTTACTCCTAGATTTATCGTCCATTATTTTTTTATTGACATTTGTCTTTGCACGTCAGTTGTGCCATATTTGGCACAAACTATTTCTAGGTAGTCTAGAACGTAATACATTGCGACTTAAACTATCTTTAGGTACGCGAGTGATGACATCGATACGTGTTCCACCGGCTTGCGTTGCGATTACATAAAATTTTAGGTTCATAAAACATTACTTGCGCATGCGCAACAGACTATCAATATAACCTTAACCCCTGGTTTTATCGTACATTTTGGGGCAAAGGTGTTGAGGTTATATCAGTTTTCTCTAAAGATCGTTTTGGTTCAAATAAAAAAAAAAACATTTTTTTTTATAAAGGAGATTGGGCGAAATTGGTGTGATTGAACCATATTCATTGATTCGTAGGCTGTCACTCTATGTAAAATACTGGTATCTGCATCCGCTTGGACTGGAAACCGACCCCAAAATAGTCGGTAAAAAGCTGGGCAGATTCATGATAAAAGATTATGAAAAGTTTGAAAACCAGTAGGTACAAAAGGTAATGTATTAATTCAACGGCGTTTTACACAAAAGCGTACCTACTCCATCGTTATATCTGTAAACAGATGTTTTTAGCCTCTCATCTTCAGTTTTGTTATGGAATGTTCATTATTAATAGCAAGCCCGCTGTATCAATAAATAAAGTAAAGCTTGTTTGAAAGTGTAAATTGGGCGCGTATTTCATAAGGGGTATATCCGTACACGAAGTGTTAATCCATTAGTTAGTTCTCGGGTTCCGTATCCAAAGGGTAAACACGGGAGCCTATTACTAAGACTTCGCTGTCTGCCCATCTGTCTGTCCGTCCGTCCGTCTGTCTGTCACCAGGCTGTATCTCAAGAGCCGCGATAGCTAGACAGTTGAAAATTTAACAAATTATGTATTTCTGTTGCCGCTATTACAACAAATACTAAAAACAAAATAAAATAAATATTTAAGGGGGGCTCCCATACAACAAACGTTTTTTTTCCGGCGTTTTTGCCTCGTGGTACGGAACCCTTCGTGTGCGAGTCCAACTCGCACTTGGCCAGTTTTCACTTTTATATGAATATTTTAAAGGTTTCTGACTGAGGAAACCGCATCCTCTCGTTTTTTTTTTTTAAATGGCCTCTCGCAATTCAACCTACGAGGTTGTCGTCTGCTGTTGACGCGTAAATAAATTAAGCTCCAGACAGGAATTAAAAACTTAAAAACTAAGCGACTACACGCTAAGGGCACACCTGTGGGGTAATGACCTGGGTTTAGGGCGTCGCTGGGAGAAGGCAGCAAGGGACAGATTGGATCGGAATTACTAGCAGCATCCGCACGTGTATAGTACGGTACCTACCACTAATCAAGGTATTCCTGAGTGGTCACAGTTAAGAGACTAAAAAGCTGGCTGACCCAGGATTTGCAAGTGGCATCTTGTCGCCGGCAGCCGCTGACACGTCGACGGCTGCAGTTGTCTGTCGTCGACACGTGTCGTTCGTGTGTAGTGTCAGCGTAAATGTCTGTTTTTAGGGTTCCGTACCCAAAGGGTAAAAACGGGACCCTATTACTAAGACTTCGCTGTCTGTCCGTCTGTCCGTCTGTCCGTCTGTCTGTCTGTCTGTCACCAGGCTGTATCTCAAGATCCGCGATAGCTAGACAGTTGAAATTTTCACAGATGATGTATTTCTGTTGCCGCTATAACAACAAATACTAAAAACAAAATAAAATAAATATTTAAGGGGGGCTCCCATACAACAAACGCGATTTTTTTGCTCGATATCAAAAATGGCAACAGGTAGGCACTTGAAATATTCACAAAATACTCAATTGTATGTTAACTTTAATAATAAATAATAAAATTAAAATAAAATAAATATTTAAGGGGGGCTACCATACAACAAACATGTTTTTTTCGGCGTTTTTGCCTTGTGGTACGGAATCCTTCGTGTGCGAGTCCGACACGCACTTGGCCAGTTTTTTAAACTGCTTTTTTCTAATAGGTTTTCACTAGGTTTTGAACATCAATACCTACTTGCTATCGGTCTAATTATTATATTTATTTTCATATAAGTATTATTTTTATATAAGTAGGTACCTACCTAAGTTCCACCTTAAAAACAAATGATAAAAGTATAGTTTTCCTGTTTATTCTCTCGAACATTTGAAGTTTTTACTACAGACAATTTTTTGTTTTTTCCTTTTTGCTAGACGATAGGTAATAATTGTTGTTGATAATTAGGTACCTACTACTACCTACCTACCAATTAGCATTGTAAAATAACAGCATTCCTTATTTTTTTTTATTATTGTATTATTTTAGAAAGAAGATTTATTCGACCGCAATGTGAATTGTTACTGAATAAAAAAATTGAAATGGAATTTAATTGCAAAAAAATTAGAATGTTTTGGCAGTAATTTTTAACAGAATCACACAAAAGGCGAAAGGTTATTATAAAGGCGAAAGTTTGTGAGTGTGTGGGGGTGTGTGTATGTGGGTGTGTGTATTTATATGTTTATTATAAGTATAGGGGGTTATGCGGGTGAAACCGCGGAGCACAGCTAGTCATACATAATCCAGAATAAAAACCAGAGTCATAAAGGCGCTTTTACGTTTACGAATATTTTCTTGGATCTATTCCAAGTTTTTCTCTAAACATGGATCATCGCACTCGAGAGCTGAACATTTGACCCAGCTTTTATAGAATGAAATACCTAAACAAAAAATATTTAATTTGAAATTATATGTATTTTTTTGCATATAGGTAGGATTTATGTATACTCGCACATAACAAATTATTACACACATACATAAAAAATAACTGTATGATTAGAATGAGCAGAGATCTAAAAACAACATGATAATTTTGATTGTACACAAACGAAAGTTGTCTAGTAGAGTAGGTAATATTTCTCATGACAATGAAATGCATTACTTACAACAAATTGTAGTTTAGACCAAATATGTATTTACACATCAGGGTGCGCCCACCCAAACTCTAATGTCCATTACGTCATTGTATGTACCTACCTACAACCATAAAAATAATTCGAACGTTTTATTTTTATCTAAATGTTACGCCGGCGCCGCCGCCGGCATCCAATATTGAAGGTTGTCGAGGGTCAAAAAGATTAAACGAGCTGCGCTGGAAAAAGAACAGATAATTACTATTCATCATCATCTGCCTAGCCTTTTCCCAACTATGTTGGGGTCGGCTTCCAGTCTAACCGGATGCAGCTGTGGACCAGTATTTTACATGGAGCGACTGCCTATCTGACCTCCACAACCCAGTTACTGAATAATTCGAAACCCCTTGGCCCTGGTTGTCTGACTTTCGGGCTTCTGACGGCCGTAACGACTGTCAAAGATCCAAGAATGACAGCTGGGACCAACGGAGTAACGTGCTCTCCGAGGCACGGAGGGGTCTCATCCACGGAGCAACCGCGGCAAGCATAGCTTAATCTGATCGATCGACCCCGTTCAGCTATTATTATTTAGCCACAAGCTCCTCCAATTACTATACATTACAATATACTCCTAAGCCATGTGTTCGTTAGAAACAAAGTTGACAAACAGTTGTTGTTCCAGACAACTAAAATGTTGTCAGCAAACATCTTACAATTCCTTGTAAAAGTTTTGTAAAATTTTACACATCTTTTGTTCACCACAACACAACATTCTATTTTGGCAGCAACATGTTTTCCGTAACCCAAAAAACACGTACTTAGCTATAACAATCTTTCTCAAATTTCCTAATGAATAAGAGGCTTAATCATTGTGAGAGTAAATGGAATATACCCATTATCCTTTATTAAAATGTACCAGATACGGCACATTCCCAGGATTAATTAAAATAGCCAATTGTGAGAGTTAAGATAGCTGACATTTTAATTAGTGGCGCCACGATCCTCTAAAATATTATGCATTATACGGCCCGGCCACAAAATACAGATCTGTATTTTGTGGCCCGGCCCGCCGTCGCGTCGTCGGAGAGAATGCGTTCCTGACACCTGTCAGAGCGACAATAAAGATCAAATTAGCAAAACACGTATCGTAGTCGTCTATGTGAAACTGACTTACTCCTCCTAGATTAATAATTGTCTATTATTTTTTTATTGGCATTGTCTATGCATAAGCCAATCATCAAGTCGTGCCATATTTGGCACAAACAAACTATTTCTAGGTAGTCTAGAACGCAATACATTTCTACTTAGGTAATTGATTTTAGGCTGTGTTTAGGTACGCGACTAGGCGAGCGACGATATGGGACTTAATCATTGTGAGAGTAAATGGGGTATACGGGTATACCCATTAACCTTTATTAAAATGTACGAGATACAGTTTTAAGATAGCTGACATTTTAATTTGTGGCGCCAAGTTCCACTAAAATGTTATACGTATACCTACATTATTCTAGTTTTGCTCTGTTCAATGTCAGATGAGATCATCATGCGGGATCGAAGGAGTACTAAACTGTTGACATTGGCGAGTTTATCAATAGCCTATCTGTTTTTATTTCGGGCTATTTTAAACGTATTTTTGCTCGACAGACGCCGATAACGTGCATATGTTCGATGGTCACGTTGTGAATTGCACTCGGTCTAAAGTGAGACTTTTGTTACTTGAATTACCCAAAATTACACGCATTTATTAGCACTTATCAGTAGTCATTAGCGTTGATACTTACATATATACCTAGTGGTATTAAATCTTACAATCATAACAACAAAAAAAGTTACTGTCAATAGGCAAGTACTTCGCATCGATTTGCTACTCTCTAAGTCCGTTAACGAAGATCCGGGCCCGTCCGAATTTAGTCCGTAATTTCGCAGTGAATCCTACTCCGAATTAATTAACTGTTTCGAACGGGCAACTACACATCGCAATTAGGGACAACTGTCAAATTGTATTGTCATTCATTTTTAGTTCGGGCCCCAAACTAAATCTTATGTCATTAAGGTGAATGGATAGTGGTAGACCGCGAAATTAAAATTTTCTTAGGTTTTTTGCAATTTGCAGGTCAGTGTCAGATTGTATCTTGATCAAAATATGATTCGCGACAATAAGAGGACCATATTTAGAGAATTATAATCATTAGAATCATTAATATATTTTTCTAAGTTAGATTACTACCACCAACCACCAATCTCTTATGGATACAATCTGACACTGACCTGCAAATTGCAAAAAACGTAAGAAAATTTGAATTTTGCGGTCACAACTACCCATTCACCTTAAGTGAAAAGGAGTAGAAACTGCCCGTAACTACGGCCGATACTACGGGTTTCGGGCATAATAGGGGCCCTGTTTCGTTGCTTTATTTAAATCCTGTAAAAATACCCGATCTGCTACACAAATATTTTTAACTTCTGCCTTTGTTCTACTGGCAATGTCACAAGCATTTTATGATCATTCCGAATTATGACGTTACATTAATAGTGTACTATGCTCCCAGATGGCAACTAGCGATATTGCCTACATAACTACATTCCTGATGGCCAT
The DNA here is from genome assembly GCA_916614155.1 of Mesoligia furuncula. Classification (NCBI taxonomy): domain Eukaryota; kingdom Metazoa; phylum Arthropoda; class Insecta; order Lepidoptera; family Noctuidae; genus Mesoligia; species Mesoligia furuncula. The sequence goes on from OU744806.1 coordinate 24,547,892, forward strand.
AATTGCTATAAATAACACCAGCCTCGCCACTCAAGAATTGGGGCTTCCCATGGGAGTTTTCTTAATGGCGCTATGTAATGGGGCTACTCACTGATGGGATAGCAACACGTGTTGTGTATTCTTGCTTCGCTATTTTAGTCTTTAAAACTCGTAAAGAAACGGCGATCGCTTCGTTTTCTGTACAGATTTAGATTTTATTAATCCATACTAATATTATAAATTCGAAAGTAACTCTGTCTGTCTGTATGTTACCTTTTCATGCCTAAATCACTCAACGGATTTCGATAAAATTTGGCAGAGAGATAGATTGCACCCCGGGATGCAATCTAATCAAAAACTATCCTATGTCCTTCCATAGGATAGTTTTTATCGACATACATCGCGTGCGAAGCCGCGGGCGGAAGCTAGTATACAATATACTTACTACGAATTTTTTAAAGAAATTATTGAGTAATAACTCTGTCTTGAATCAGCTTAATTAAAAAAGAAAAACCGAATCACCCAACTTCCTTTTAAAAAAAAACGTTTCATTTGATCGGTCAAACGTCATCCTAGTCTTCATAGCTCTTGCTGTAGGTACCTAAGAACAGATTATGTCTAGTACCAATTAAAATTTATGTTAAACATTCCTTGTTACAGATTCAAAATGGGTATCGAGTTCAACAAGTGTTGCTTCTGCGTAGAGCTGAGGACGGGATGCCTGATCATCGGGTATCTTAACCTGGTAAGTACTATACTTAATTATGTATTTATTGAAATTTCTTTAACAACAGCAGTACTATTCTGTAAAAATCTCACCGTGAAAACTATTGTGAAGTGTGCTTTAAAGTGAGCTGTCAATAGCGTCAATCCCTGGCGTCGGGTGGACGAACAGCTCACTTTAAACTCACTTTGCCTAACTGCTGCAGCTGGACCCGGTCGCTTCTGGACCCGCGGGTCCAGTTGACCACATCATTTATTTTCTGTATTATTATTGGTTAACTGGACCCACATTCAAACTTAGAAGAACATCTATTGTTTAACGCGAGTCTTCGGTCAGCTGGACCCGGTCGCTTCTGGACCAGCGGGTCCAGTTGACCACATCATTTATTTTCTGTATTATTATTGGTTAACTGGACCCACATTCAAACTTAGAAGAACATCTATTGTTTAAAGCGAGTCTTCGGTCAGCTGGACCCGGTCGCTTCTGGACCCGCGGGTCCAGTTGACCACATCATTTATTTTCTGTATTATTATTGTTTCACTGTGAGATTTTTACTGAACCGCACTACAGTCATTACAGCCAATTTATTCTTAGGTGAACGACAGCTGTCTAGAGATATAATAAATGATATCACTTGGTTTTAGGCAATCATAATTATCACTTGGTTTTAGTAGGTTTTTATATTTTATTTATGCTTTTGAAACAACAAAATTAAATTCTAACTTAACTAAAACTATACAGAAACTAGAAAATAGCGTCGAAAAACTCATCCGCATCGCTGTCGACTGGTAATGTACCCAAGAGACTGGCGGCATTACCACGTTGAATGGCGATGCTTAGCCTCTGGCCAAGGTAAAAGCCAGCCCTTGGGTCACGAGAAGTGTCAACCAGCCGTTTCGAGATTTCTTTAAAAAGACTATGAGCTGTCTTGAAACTCACTTCACCTAAGTTTTCACACCGACATTACAAGATTTGATTAGATTTATCTACCTGTATAAACATAGTATACATCAGTAGCAAAGGTTCCATACAACTCGATTCCTACCGGCTTCCCTTTGAAAAATGGCACAGTCAGAATTCTATAGACAAATAATATAATCATATTAAAGATAGATCTACTCCAGCTTACCTCTTACAAAGTTTGACCCTTCGCTACTGGTATACATACAAGAGCATGCAAAATGTAATAAATTACATTGTGGTCCAATCATGTTTAGCCTTATTCAGTTCGCCAGCTATGAGTCCCTAGGGGGGGCGAGCAAATTTGCCATCAACTGGGCACGACTTTACACTCCGGGCTGTTACTGAGCAGTGGTGGCCAAGTCCACGGCCGCGACTTACGAGTTGAAAGTCGTAGGTTCGAACCCAGACAGGCGCATTACTTTGTGTAAATGATTTCATCACCACTGCTCTCAAAACGGTGAAGGAAAACATCGTGAGGAAACCGGCATGTCCTAGAACCAAAAATTCGAAGACATGTGACATCTGCCAATCCGCACTGGGCCCGCGTGGTGGATTACGGCCCACCTCCTCTCACCGAGAGGAGGCCCGTGTCCCAGCAGTGGGAACATTATAGGGTGATTATGATGCTGTTACTGAGAAGTTCATGATGGAAAAACCCAATAACACTCGGCCCCAGGAATCGAACTTAGGACCAAATAACTTACCTTTGTAAAACAATTTTCCAGATCGGCAACATTGCCTTGATCCTGATGTCCATCCTCGGCTTGGCCGCAGCCGGCGTGGTCTCCGCGCAAGGCAAGGACGAGGAGACGCAGTCAGTTGGAGCCGTCATGTTCGCAGTCGTCGCGATCATGCTTGTCTTCTTCATCCTGTTTCTGGCATTCACTATAGTCCTGCTAGTTGGGCTGCATCAGGTAATTATCTTTTAACACCACTTGCTTGATAATGCCAATTATGTACTTCACTAAAAATGTTGTATGAAAACTTGTACCTAATGTTTGTTTACAAAATAAGACGTGTACCTACCTAAGGGAAACTATGCTATAAAATCTTATTATTGAGGTAAAGATGTGTTTGAAAACTGAGTGCAAAGCTTTAATCCGGAGTGATAGTTGACACTATTTACAGCATTTTGAGCCATACCTACATAGGTATGTTCCAGTTATAGCTGGTATTGGTTGACTAAAGTTTGCAGTGAAAAAAAAAACCTATTTCGTCTAAGACATGTATGGCTCAAAATGCTCTAAATGGTGTCAACTATCAAGGCTTTGCATCCAGCTTCGAAACACTTTATACTTAAATATAATTATATTATCTTTATAACAAGTAGAGTGACATGACAGTCGTGGGTTCTCGGGTGAACTCCATGCAACTGGCAAAGTCAAAGCATTTATTTCAAATAGGCACTTTTGAACGTCATATGGCTCAGAATGGCTCCCCGAAATAGCAGAATAATTGAATAACAAGGAACACGCAATTGGTGTTAACAAATGTTATCAAAAGGGGGCATTCCCTGCAATATAAATAAACCGGGGCCATCTAGGATGTGGCAGTTTAAATCGATACAGTTTTATCGGATTATCTAACATCTATACCCATTTAGGCACTCGAAAAAGTCAATTAGGGTTAACGCTCTTTGCAGCTAATGAGCTAATCTAAGTAATCAATCTTCAGATAACTTAGATTGTAACTCAGATTATTACAAATTCTGGGCTTTTTTCTGATTTTACTTTACTGAAAATATGTAGGTAGATACTTAGATATACATTAAAAACTCTAAATTAAAAATACTAAAGTGAAATTATGTCCCAAGAATTATATGTGAAAATCAATAATTGCTCTTATAGGTTTAAGAGAAGCCGAAGATTTATGATTTTAAAAGTCGTACCAAACAAGTTGAAAACTTGTACAATTTATAAAGTTAATTAGATTCCCACAATAACGGCTGCCCAAATAAGGCATCAGACGTTGGTTGGCGTCATAGTGGCGCCGCATAATCGCTGCGCTTGCTTGGCGTGGACATAGAACCAAACTTCCCTAATGACAAAACGATTGCGTTTTATTATAACAGTCCCGTCATGAAAATTTGTCATTTTCACCAGTATTTGACATTAAGGTGTCAAAAAATACTGTATTTGGACAGCCGTTATTGTGCGACCGTTCACCGTATTCTTAGAAAACCAAAGCTTTAGCGCAGCGTATATGTTTGACGTCCCTCTCAAAGAGTTTAGGCTGATTGTGTATGTTATGTATACGTTTGACGTTTAGTTGGCAAGGTGTGTATGTTCTGCAACCTAACGTGAGTGTTTCTGTTCCAGTACAAACGCGGTCACGTGAAGGCCTACCTGATCTACACGCTGATCTTCATCGTGCTGTACATCATAATGTTCTTCGCTAGTTTTGCCGGCGCACACGTCACCGCCGGCGGGATCGTCAAGGATATCATCTCTATACGTAAGTATATTATTACTATATTTTAGAGATGACTCTAAAAGTCCCTATGAGGTATGGACCTCACCGGGTGTTATGGCGGCGCAGCCAGCACCCTAAAATTGCGTAACACACTATCAAACGGAATCTGAATAATTTTGAAGCAAATTTCTAACCCATTGCTTCGTAAGTTCGAAAAATTTGTCTGCTCAACACGTAAATAACGCAATGAATATTGTTGAACTGTCAAAATTAAGCTGATTCCGATTGATAATGTATTACGCAATTGCCTCGAAGGTCGTGTCACCAAAAAAATGTATGGTTGGCGGTAACCAAGCGGATGTATGGTGAGTCACCTACTATAAAGCTGTGATATACGTTTAGTTGGCAGCACGACCTGGCGAGGACTGAAGTATGGCTCTTACGCTAGGTAGGTACCTGCCCCTTCTTCGCTCGGGTGCGAACAATGTAGGTACTGAAGTGGCTACATATCAGAAAATTTAGATTTCTATAGATAAAATTCTTATACAGGGTTATTGGTAAAACATTAACAACCTCTTAAGAGGACATTGTACTCATCATTATGACAACTTTTACTATGAGACCAAACCTGAAATCGCGAAAAAAATCAGCTGTTCCCTACATTTATGTTCGTATAACTCGTCAAAATAGAGGGAACAGCTGATTTTTTTTTTTCGCGAGGCCGAGGTGGGAGCAGAAGTGGCCCAGTGGCAGCGGCCCTTACGAGTTGCAGGTCGTGGGTTCAAACCCAGGCATGCGGTTTACTTTGTGTAAATAATAACATCGCCACTGCTCTCAAAACGGTGAAAGAAAACATCGTGAGTAAACCGGCCATGTCCTAGAAACAAAAATCGAAGCCATGTGACATCTACCAACCCGCACAGGGCCCGCCTGCTGTCTCCCAGCAGTGGGAACATTATAGACCTATGTGAATTGTCAGGAGAAATAAGTCATTAGGATGTTAATCCTAACAATAGGGAAACAGGTCGGTTGCCCCTACAGGATTTCACATAACAATCACACTAATAAAGGCGAAAGTTTGTGAGTGTGTGTGTTTATATGTTTGTTACTTCTTCACGCTCAAACAGCTGGACCAATTTTGATCTGTATGGAGGTATCTGACACCGTGGGTTAACATATAGGAATAGAATAGAATACTCTTTATTATGTACACCATATTAATTACAAACATAATTATAGAAACTGTACAAAGGGTGACACAATGGGCGGTCTTATCGCTAAAAGCGATCTTTTAAAGACAACCTTTGGATGGATTGAAAAGGGGAAGGACAGACAAATACTGTAGGTAGTCTGTGGTGTACCATTTACATAATACAATAAATCTAAATAAATAATACAATATACATATAACAATAAACATGAAACAGGAGCGAAGAAAATATAATGATGATGTATTAAGGAGATAGGAAGTGGGCTACTTTTTGTCCCGATATTCCCACGGGATCGAAAGTTATGCGTTTGAAACGGGGCGCAGCTGGTTATTCATATGAATGTTACTAAAAATCTTCTAAATATGTCACTCCTACAATTTTTTTTTAATGTCCAATGTGTTTACGAATTAATTTATCTGAATGATTATTTCCAGTTCTGAGCATCTACTTCTTGCTGGTGATCAGAAGCTACTATCTGAAGATGGATGACCCCGCTAACAAGCCAGCAGTCTACAACACAGCCTAAGTTAGCCATTTATAATATCTACAGTATCTATGTTATTGGTAAAACACTTAATTATCAGCCACATGTACAAATTTTTATAAACATTTTAACATTAATCTTATAAGAAATAAGTAACCATTTTTAAATAAAATGTTCACAGAAATATATTAGCTGCCATAATTATATATTTTTATGACTCATTTTTAAATGTTGTACAAAAAATATTAACATATAGAATTTGGAACACAAATGTGTCTTATACAATACTGCCTCATAATTTAGACACAATTAATGTGCCTTAAACAATACTGCCTCGTAATTTATAGGATTTTTAACAAAATATTAATGTGTGCTGGTAATTAAAAGTTTGATACATATGAATATTTCTAAATGTTGTCGTCGTGGTGAGTTTAATTGCTTCGAATCAATCATTTGACTTGCATCAATGTATTTGAATCAATCGTTTTGCCGTGGCTTATTTCTTAAAAATATGGTGCATGACAAAAGTGTTGGTGTAAAAACGTTGTTATTACCTACGTTTAGTTGTTTAAGTTTCTTATACTTAGTTGTAAGATTTTGAGTCCTTTTTTTAAGTTTTCAGTTACAGTTATGTTTTTTTGAAATAGTTACGTACCAATATACTTTTACGAATGTTTTGTAAGTTAAATATTCACACAGTCACCTATATGCAAATATCATTAATGGCTTTGGATTTCTGTTTTTTTTTTTTTTTTACAAAAATAATAACTGTGTCTAACCGTATATCTATTTCATTTTGTATTTTTATATTGTATCACAAAAGTGTGTTTGCAAAAGACAAAAAATGTTTTTAATAAACCATTTCGAAAGTGAAAAAAATGTCAATGGGACCGGTTTTACATAGCATCAGATTGAAAAAAAAATAGTATAAAATCAACCAAAATAAATAAAAACTTTACACCACCGATTTTTGTGGAAAATTGTGATGTTTTATTAAAACTATTTTGTTGCTTTGGATTTAAAAGGCAATTTTTGTAAAAATAAAGTGTTTTATGGTTATGCCTTTGCAAAATTTATAGATATTTGTTAAAAAACCAAACATTGATGATAATCTTCGTTGAACAAAACAGTACAATAACATTAAGTTATATTAATAGTTATTATATTTTTTAATTAACATTTTCAGAGGGGCTTTCAGAAGTAAAAACAGTCGCACAGGTCGATCGATCAGGTTAAGCTACGCTTGCCGTTAGACTGGAGGCCGACCCCAACATAGTTGGGAAAAGGCTAGGTATATGATGATATTTTTAATTAACACAAGATACCCTTATAAAAATAAACCATAAACATAATGCAAACATTCTATATAATAATATATTTTTGAAAGTGCCATTTACAAAATGTTTTTAATATTTTATTGAAGTCTTACTATCGTTGCATTTACCTCGTTAGGTAATAGTGTTTGGAATAAATAAAATTATATGCGTAAATTTATACAGGCGTATAAAGAATCTCTATGAATTTAAAATACACCTAAATGTGCTTACCTATATGCTTCGGGGTTAAGAAAGTTGCCTTTAAGTTCGAAAATAACTAACTTTTTTCTGAAGCGTAGTCAAGATAAACTTAAGCACAGACTAATATTTTTAGTGCATTTGTAAAGTGATACTAAATTATAAACTATGATGTAGTTATAAGGAAACCACCGATTCTTCAGAAAACAGCTTGTTTTTTCGCCTTTATAAAAACAAAATTTTTGGACTTGTATTTAACGTTTACGAATGTCATTGTAATAATTATAAAAAATGCTTGAATGTTGATATAGATATGTTAATTAAGTGATTTATAAATCAAAACTAAAATAATTCTAAATAAATTTTGGCTGTTTTATTTATTTAACCATTTATGTATATGTTACGGCTAATGGCCGTAGTGCGGCTAAACCTAGTTTTAACCGAACCTAACCTCGGGGTGCCCTTCGCTCGCTCTTGCATCCTACGTCGACGGAGCCCCGCTTCGCGTGGCCCCTATTTCTGTGAAAAGGGTTTAAGTAACCTAACAAAACCGAACCTCGGGGTGCCCTTCGCTCGCTCTTGCATCCTACGTTGCCTCCCGAAGTATACACGAACCGCATGTGGCCGGCTGCACTTAGTTGTACCCGGCTAAAACTAGGTTTAGCCGCACTTCGGCAGGCTAAAACTAGGTGTAGCCGCTATTCGGATATTAGCCGTGACGTATACACATTTGAAGTGACTAGAAGATATAACACATAGGCATTGACACCAGCACATCAAGCTACCCGAAACTGTCAAATTTTCCCAATCAACTTTGAACCGTATGCTTCAGCGATAAAATTTAAAATCTATTAAAGAAATTTGACAGAATGTAGTAGCTTGATGTGCTGGCGTCTGCAAAAGTGTGATTTTTTTTTAAAGAAATATCATCCAGCATACCTGCGCGATAGGAGAGTAGGTAAAACGAGATTTAGACATCGTGTGTTAAAGGAGAAGGGAAAACTAAATGCATAAATAGAAAACTAATTCAAATATAAACATACTTACAATATGAGAAAAAACTAAACCACTACTTTATGTTTATTTAATTATGTTCCCTTAGCTCCCTTATTTCGGACCAATAGATAGTTTTTATGCCATACATACACACACACAAACACTAAAGGAATGTATATTATTATAAAGAAGCAAATCTTTTTAAATAATTAGTTACATTACACAATGTACTTACATAATTATATCGGATGTTATTCCTTCGTATACTCAATTACGCACTTGTTTATGAGGATAACAGCAATTGCCGGCATCCGTTACTTTGAGTAAGGATATGACTTGATATTCATACAGAGTGCACTCACAGACTTCACTTTAAGTTAATGCATAATCAGCAGCCTATAATGTTCCCAGTGCTGGGACACGCCTCCTCTCTGTGAAAGTCCCGAGAGCCGCCCTTACGTCCTCGCCGCCGAAGCCCGCCCCGACCCTTGCTAGAGCCAGCATGCGCCGCTGAGCCTGTAGTTTTAAATTCGTACCTAAATAATTCCGATCCAGCCTGTCCGTTGCCGCTCTCTCCCAGCGACGACGCCCTAAGCCGAGGTCCAAAGTCAAAGTCAAAGTCAATTTCAAATAGGCACATAAAAGGCGCTTTTGAACGTCAAAAATTACTAAAATAGAATTGATTCTAGTCCGTACCCCACAGGGGGCGGCGCCCTTAGCGTGTAGTCGCTTAGTTTTAATTTTTTTGCTGGAGGCCCATCCACAGGCAAGCCCGGTTCACCAGACGACAACCGCACAGTTGAATGGCGAGATGCCATTTCCAAAAAAAAAAAAAGCGACGCACGTTTGGCGGGTAGATCACTCGCTGAGGGACTCGCTCGGTACTTAACATGCGCATACCAGTAAGTGACCGCCCGCAGTCATTCTACTCGTCACACTCACTCATAGCCCAGCGAAAAAACTATCTAAACTACACACTCACTGCTTGTTGTTTCCCAACTCGTTTCTAGTTGTTCCAGCTGTACTCGCTTCTCGCTAATCGTCGGCCGTGCGTCGTGTCTTCGTTTGTGTGGACGGGGCCTAAATCCTTACTTATGACGGCGCTTCCTTAATTATAACAACGTTAAATAAGAAATCCATACAGTTTGGTGCGAAATCGTTTGGTTTATATTGACGAGTTATGCGTACGTACGATTTCGTTTCAGTTCTGATTCAACATGGACAGGATTACGTTTTATGTGAATAAGGACAAGTGTTCCGGTAAGTGGAGATAATCTTACTATGAAATGTAGATAGTCGTAGTCATTTATTCATTAACAATCATTTGTATCTGAGTTTACACAAAATCAATAATTTTTTTTTTTTTAATCTTTATTTATTAATGGAGGTTTGTTCATATTTGAACATGTCACCCCCGTAAAAATAAACATGAAAATATACACATCACAATACTAAAATTAACGACAATCATATATATAAATCATACGATGGATAAACTTAAGGTGATCTATTCTTAATACCTATACGTGTAAGCTTATAAAGCAATTTGGCCTCCTCCGAAAGAGGAAAGGACAAAATGCTATTACACCATCCAACATTGAACGGGGAATCCAATTTTTGAAGTACAGAATATCTAAATGCTTCAAATCAATAATATTAAAAATTAAATTTCGCACAAAAACTAACAACATTGAGTTGAGTCAAGTCAACCAAGAAAATTAGACACCAGGGGGCCAAAAAAGGCCACTTTGGCAGAATCATCAAAGGATAACATTATGAATCATAATGGACATTTAACAGGGGGCCTAAAAAGGCCACTTTGGAGAATTAAAAAAGCATAACTTTATGAATTATAATAAGGCGAAGACAGTCCGTGTTTTTCTTTTTTTCGCTGCACTACGTAGGTACAATCAAAGAGATTGCGATTGGATTTGGATTGGACTGATTGGTATTTTAGCACAGACAAAAAAAAAACTGAAAAATGCTTCACCAATGGGATTTGATACGATTAACTTAACAGTTAACTGTCCAATTATAAGTTATCATTTTATGATTCTGCCAAAGTGGCCTTTTAAGCCCCCTGTTACGATACCTCTAAATTTTTTATTCACATTAAAAACCATACTAATATACATGTACAATCATTCTGATTTTTTGTCATATTATTCTACAAGCGATATACTAAAGCACTAGTGTTTTAATTTTTTAGTCCAAATAATAGATTTTTTGTAAATATATAATTGCTTCATATTTTGCAATAAATTACCAGCTTTGTGTCATCGCGCTTCTCTTTCTTTTCTATGCAGTCCGACAGGGACCGCGCTTTAGGTCATGAAGTCCACTTAAAGTCAAATTTTGATCAATTTCATCCATACGCAGTGGGTTCCGAAGTGGACTCGGACACGTCCCTGAACGACTACATCCGGAACCACCTAAACCTGCGAGGTACCAAGTACATGTGCAAGGAAGGCGGTTGTGGAGCCTGTATTGTGGCAGTCACCGTCAATGACCCTCATCCCAGGACGTTCTCTGTCAATTCTGTACGTATAGACCTCTTGTAGTGATAGCGGCACCAAGTACATGTGCAAGGGAGGCGGTTGTGAAGCCTGTATTGTGGCTGTCACAGTCAATAATCCTCATCCCAGGACGTTCCCTGTCAATTCTGTACGTATACACCTCTTGCAGTGATAGTGGCACAAAGTACATGTGAAAGGGAGGTGGTTGTGGAGCCTGTATTATCGCAGTCACCGTCAACGACCCTCATCCCAGGACGTTCTCTGTCAATTCTGTACGTATAGACCTCTTGTAGTGATAGCGGCATCAAGTACATGTGCAAGGGAGGTGGTTGTGGAGCCTGTATTGTGGCTGTCACCGTCAACGATCCTCATCCCAGGACGTTATCTGGCAATTCTGTAAGTATACACCTCATATAGTGGCACCAAGTAGATTTGCAAGGAAGGTGGCTGTGGAGCTCATTTGTCCCAGGACGTTCTCGGTCAATTCTGTAAGCATACCTAACTTTCTTCTGGCTTTGCTTGAAATTTGAGAACACATAGTAAAGTTAGAGAATATTTTGGTTATAATCAACTATTAAGTTGACTTCAGTCTTGTTTGCGCTGATTACTGACATAAACTTGATTTTCCATTTGATGTTAGGACATCAAAAAATCAAGTGTATAGAGTAAATTATAAGATTTTCCCAAAAACAACCCTTATCGAGTGTTACGGTGTAGGCACCGTAACTCTCTTTTTTTGGAAAATCTTGGAATTTTTATTGCACCAAAGAATTTAGCTTGTCCAATGGGAAAAAATGGGTCCTATGTAAAAATCCTTGTTAGGCGCCTGCTGAAATAAAAGATGCATTCTTTCTTTATACCTAGTTTCCACATTCCCAATATTTATGTAGGAGGGACTCTGTACACAATATTTTTCATTTGCTATCTCTTTTTTTATATATCGTCGCCATGATCTCAATCAATCAACTCATGGCCTATCGCATCCACTGCTGGATATAGGCCTCTCCCAGGCTACGCTACAACATCCCATGTCCTCAGCCTTCCGCATCCAGTAAAATCTAGTCTGTTCCAGCTACCTTTTTAAGATCGTCAGTCCATATATCTCGGGGTCCCACTACGCTTGCTGATACGCGGTCGCCACTCCAGGACTCGTCTGCTCCGCCAGCCATCGGTCCTTCGATAAACATGGCCAACCCACTGCCAATTCAGTTTGCTGACTCTGCAAGCTGTGTCGGTTACTCCGGTTGCTAATATCTGCGAAGGTTTGAGTAGGAAGAAATCTTTGGCCATTTGAGATACTGTATTTGTACTGCTGGTTTTTCTCATTGTAGGTATCATTTGAAGCGAAAACGTCACAAAAATTTTAATTTCTCTTCTAACACCATAATAATTGTAGAGTACTTGGGTACGTAAGCACAGAATATATGACGTGAGTAATCACCCAGACAATCTAAGTACTACCTGGTACCGACTGATCAAAATATTAATGTAGGTAATACATCATAATTATATACCTAGCTATAATTTACATGGCTCAGGCTATAATTATATTTTAATAACGGCATCATTAAAGTGTGGTAACTGGAATTTCCGGATGTGCCTATTTAACAGTATCGAATAGGGCCAATTAAACAATATTATTGTACTCGTAATTGTACCAGCACCTTAATTACGTAGGTACTTAACACATTATCAATCTCAATTTGAATAATTTTGAAGGATATTGCTAATCCATTGCTTCATATGTTCGAAAACTTTGTCTGCTCAACAACGTAAACAACGCAATGAATGTTGATGAACTGTCAAAATGAAAGCCCAAATACGCAATCACCCGATTTAAAGGCTTGTACACAAAACTGCGATCTGCAATTCCTATTGCAGTTTTCTGGGATGCGACGTCGCATCGCACCGATTCACAGTTCTGTGTACAAGCGCCACGCGCGCCTCAAAGAGATGTCAGCATCGGGGAGGGGCCCCTTAGGGCCGAAGCCTGCCGGGTCAGCGGGATTGTCCGAAAGGGTTACCGCTGGCCCGGAACATAAAGGGCCAAGGAAGGAACACGGGTGGGTTTTAGTCAGTAAGAGTCTGACACTCCCTTCCGCTCCACCCAGAGCGGGAGGAGTCATTTGATGATTTCCCATCCGCAACAAAAAAAAAAAAAAAAAAGCCCTAAGTAGAAATAACCGTCTTCATCTGAGGCCTCTTCAATTACAAAAAATTGACCGTATTTGTAATTGTCCTTTTTGAAGTTGGAACAACTCAACAGCACTACACTTGTGAATATTCCTCAGCCAAGACTTTTTTCTTTGGTCAACACTGCAGTTCCCCGCTACTTGTCCATATTGCCCATCCTTATAAGTTGCAGCAAGTCGTATCTCTTGTTAAGAAGGTTATGAGACAATGTTATGAGGTTTATAACGATCAACTAAGTTGTAAATCCAGGTTCAAGAATAACCGGTTTTATCCCCTTCTGACAACTACCTTTACCCTGTTTCTCAGTGCCTAGTGTCAGTGACGTCATGCCAAGACTGGGAGGTGACCACGGTAGAAGGGATCGGCGACCGATCGCGAGGGTACCACCCGGTGCAGAAGACCTTGGCGGAGTACAACGGCACCCAGTGTGGGTACTGCAGCCCAGGGTTTGTGATGAGCATGTACAGGTAAATGCAGTTCTGATTTGAGTGTTCGTTGTTAGTTTGTTTGACGTAACCGATTTTTTTCCCCACCAGACATAGGAACTACTATGTAAACAATGTTTTATATATTGAAGAGAAAAGATAATACTTTTTAGGGTTCCGTACCCAAAGGGTAAAAACTGGCCAAGTGCGAGTCGGACTCGCACACGAAGGGTTCCGTACCACAAGGCAAAAACGCCGAAAAAAACATGTTTGTTGTATGGGAGCCCCCCTTAAATATTTTTTTTATTTTTTTTTATTTATTATTAAAGTTAAAATACAACTGAGTATTTTGTGAATATTTCAAGGGCCTACCTATTACCATTTTTGATATCGAGCAAAAAAGGGCAAAAAAATCGCGTTTGTTGTATGGGAGCCCCCCTTAAATATTTATTTTATTTTGTTTTTATTATTTGTTGTTATAGCGGCAACAGAAATACATCATCTGTGAAAATTTCAACAGTCTAGCTATCGCGGTTCTTGAGATACAGCCTGGTGACAGACAGACGGACAGACGGACAGACGGACAGACGGACAGACGGACAGACGGACAGACAGCGAAGTCTTAGTAATAGGGTCCCGTTTTTACCCTTTGGGTACGGAACCCTAATACTAAGACTTCGCTGTCTGTCCGTCTGTCCGTCTGTCTGTCTGTCTGTCACCAGGCTGTATCTCAAGAACCGCGATAGCTAGACAGTTGAAATTTTCACACATGATGTATTTCTGTTGCCGCTATAACAACAAATACTAAAAACAAAATAAAATAAATATTTAAGGGGGGCTCCCATACAACAAGCGCGAATTTTTTGCCCTTTTTTGCTCGATATCAAAAATGGCAACAGGTAGGCACTTGAAATATTCACAAAATACTCAGTTGTATTTTAACTTTAATAATAAATAATAAAATTAAAATAAAATAAATATTTAAGGGGGGCTCCCATACAACAAACTTGTTTTTTTCGGCGTTTTTGCCTTGTGGTACGGAACCCTTCGTGTGCGAGTCCGACTCGCACTTGGCCAGTTTTTTTACTTGCACCACTTAATAAAGGAAAAATATGTTTAAAACTAGTGTACAATGGCCGGTCTAATAACAATAAAAATGCAATAATCACACTAATATTATAAAGGCTAAAGTTTGTGAGTGTGTGTGTGTTTATATGTTTGTTACTTCTTCACGCTCAAACCTGTATGGAGCTGACATTTTGGATTAACATAATTATAGGCTACTTTTTATCCCGATATTCCCACGGGACCGACATTTACGCGGGTAAAACCGCGGGGCGCAGCTAGTAATAACATAATTATTAGTGCATTGTTCAACGACAAAATTGTGCAACGTATCAAGTTTTTTATACAGGTGGTAGGGACATCGAAGCACAACCTGAAAGAAAGAAAAGAAAGAATAAAGTTTATTTGGACGCAGTTCGTGAAACACAAAATGCAAAATTGACAAAATAAAAATAATGTTTCAAACAACAATACGATACTGGAAATATGAAATAACGTAAGGGACAAAACTAAGGTTTTCAGGAGAGCAAAAATAAGATATTTTTCTTACAAAACTGGCTATAATTTTTTAACTATATGATTTATGTAAAAAGTGTCTAGGACAAAGTTTCTTAGATTTTTTCATTCTTTGCAGCTAAACTAGTTAAAAATCAATAAAGCCTACAGTTTCAAAGATAGCATGTCCCTTACGTTAAATAATAATGATTACGAGTGATATACGTTTACAAAATTTTAGATGTAAATAAACGGCATTGATGTATGGGACACTTAAGGAAATAAACATTTAGAGTATTTCAAAGTAAAGGTCTCTTAATGGTGCACTGTATATTATTAATGCTGTTAACAAATATAAAAAATAGAATTTTATACATTCATGCCTATGTAATTCAGTTTAAAACTACTTGCTGACTCATAGGGATACAAAATAAACGAATAAAAAAGGTCAAAACTTTTATTTGTGCTCACTAATCCTCTTTTATAAACGCAATTTAGGTACTCTCAAAAATTATGTTAAGTATAACATTATTAAATTCTGTTTTAAATCACAATAAAAAAATGGCTATTTTGGCAGCTTACTAAAATTAAACTCATTGTCCCAAAAGAAAAATAAATTTTACTTAAAAATTAAACAAAATCAACAAATCAGTCTTCTTATGTAAATAGTAATCATTAAACATAAAAAAAAAACAAATTAACTTCTTCCTTAATAGAAAGCCTACAGTTAAATTGAAAAAGTCTCAAAAATTAGTCTTTATCTTTATCAGTCTCATCATCGTCGGTGTCATTGAGCCTATTTGTAATTATACTCTTATTAGGAAGATTCAAATATTCATTGTGAAACCTATTTGGAATTATACCTTTGTCACATAATTTTTTGAGATCTTTAAACTTTGGAACTGAAATTGGCAGTCTTTCCTTATACAGAAATGGTAAGCTGTCTATGCTACTGGGCACAGCTAGATTTCTGGTACTTTCTAATTCGGATTGATCATTCTTTGCAAGGCCCTTGCCCTTTCCTTTACCCTTCACTGTCCTTCGAAATCGAATCGTTTGTATATTCGCAGAACGTTCCAAAAAATATGTTAACATTAAGAAAATTTAAAAGGAACTTGATTCCAGGGGGTTACAACTGTGTTATTCTATTGTGATACTGTACGGGGCAGAATAAAAACAAAGTGATTTTCTCAATGTTAACATATTTTTGGAACGTTTTGCGAATATACAAACGATTCAAATAAATTACTTATAAGCTGGACATACATACATGCCAGTAGATAGCATGCATGCTATCATTGAAAGGGAGGTTAAAAAACTGATTGTTTGGGGACCTTCCCAGTGGCCATCATTGATGGAATCAGCCAGAAAAAGACCTCATGCTTATCGAGTGAATGTGTTAGGACATCAGGATTTCTTTGATTTCAATGATTTTGCTGAATCAGTTTTTACTCCTGCTACTCTCAAAAACAAAGTCCCGCATTTCAAGAAAATTCGAATATGTACATTTCAAAAATCGAACTTAAAGATAGTGGAAGTAAAATATACGATGTTAGAGGATGGCACTACTCACAAAATAGAACTCTGCAAAGAAATGCAAACTGGAAGAAGGACAGTGAAGGGTAAAGGAAAGGGCAAGGGCCTTGCAAAGAATGATCAGTCTGAATTAGAAAGTACCAGAAATCTAGCTGTGCCCAGTAGCATAGACAGCTTACCATTTCTGTATAAGGAAAGACTGCGAATTTCAGTTCCAAAGTTTAAAGATCTCAAAAAATATGTGACAATGGTATAATTCCAAATAGGTTTCACAATGAATATTTGAATCTTCCTAATAAGAGTATAATTAAAGATAGGCTCAATGACACCGACGATGATGAGACTGATAAAGATAATGACTAATTTTTGAGACTTTTTCAATTTAACTGTAGGCTTTCTATTAAGGAAGAAGTTAATTTGTTTTTTGTTATGTTTAATGATTACCTACTATTTACATATGAAGACTGATTTGTTGATTTTGTTTAATTTTTAAGTAAAATTTATTTTTCTTTTGGAACAATGAGTCTAATTTTAGTAAGCTGCCAAAATAGCCATTTTTTTATTGTGATTTAAAACAGAATTTAATCATGTTATACTTAACATAATTTTTGAGAGTACCTAAATTGCGTTTATAAAAGAGGATTAGTGAGCACAAATAAAAGTTTTGATCTATTATTTATTCGTTTATTTTTTATCCCTATGAGTCAGCAAGTAGTTTTAAACTGTATTACATAGGCATAGTAGGTCACGAATGTATAAAATTCCATTTTTTATATTTGTTAACGGCATTAACAATATAGAGTGTACCATTAAGAGACCTTTACTTTGAAAAACTCTAAATGTTTATTTCCTTAAGTGTCCCATACATCAATGCCGTTAATTTACATCTAAAATTGTTTAAACGTATATCACTCGTATTCACTATTATTTAACGTAAGGGACATGCTATCTTTGAAACTGTAGGCTTTATTGATTTTTAACTAGTTTAGCTGCAAAGAATGAAGAAATCTAAGAAACTTTGTCCAAGTCACTTTTTACATAAAACATATAGTTAAAAAATTATAGCCAGTTTTGTAAGAAAAATATCTTATTTTTGCTCTCCTGAAAACCTTAGTTTTGTCCCTTACGTTATTTCATATTTCCAGTATCGATGTGTTAAAATAGCTGTTTTAACACATCGATAAAAGACATGTGCTTTTAAACTTTCTCTGGGAACACTAATGTATAAGACAATAATAAAACATTTCAAATTATGGAATAACTTAAGTGACCTGTTGTAAAATGTACTAGATTTTGATTTAATGTAAATACCAAATACTGTGAGTAAAGAGACTTACATTAGTTTTTATAAAAATATTAATTTAAATGTCATATACAGCCAGTTTCTAGAAAAAAAATGGTCTGGGCCTACGGAAAATATGTGATGTAAGGGACATTTTTTTAAGATATCGAGATTTTAAATATACCAATCGATAGAGCAAGAAATTCCGAATCCAACGATATATATAACTCATTTTCGACAAAATGTCCCTTACGTTATTTCATATTTCCAGTATCGAATAGTGTGTGCCTCACGGCTGCGGCAAAAAGGGTTCTGTACATGATTCTAAAACTGATATTTTGTCGATTATTGAACAGAAAATAGCTGTTCCATACATTTTGACACTTTTCTACGAAACAGCAGATTTTTGATATGACAGCCGACGAAAATTTTGTGCGCAAGGGGGTCTACAATCATGTGCTACCCTGTACAAAAGAACTTCGTACGTTATGTTATGATATTTAGTGCATGTCTGGATTCACAGCGAACTAACAGCAATTATTGTAAAATGTTTTTCAGTCTTCTAGAAGCAAACCATTATGACTTAACTCAGTACGAGATAGAAAATTCCTTTGGAAGCAACACCTGCCGATGTACAGGTAACAGGCCAATTCTGGACGCATTCAAAAGTTTCGCCAAAGACGCTCCTAAACCTCCACCAAAACTTGAAGACATAGAAGACCTAAAAATCTGCAAAGATAAAGAAGATTGCCACAAATGTGATAAAAACTGGTGTATGGTCAACCAGAGTGATGCAGAACCTCCACGGATAAAGAAGATTAATCTTAAAGATGGCCATGTATGGTATAGAGTCAATGAAATTGCTGATATATTCACTGTATTGGATTCTGAAGGATATGAGTCTTATATGTTGGTTAACGGTAATACGGGAAGAGGTGAGTGTATTGATATATCTCTTAAATCATCATCTAAAGCTAAAGCATATCATCTTCATCATCATTTCAGCCAAAATACGTTCACTGCTGGACTAAGGAGTCCCGCAAGCGTCGCCACATCGACTGACCATAACATCATGTGCTTCTCGCATCCAACGAAGCATATAAATACTAAATTCTGTTACTATTTTTTCAGGTGCTGTGCCAATCCTAGTGTTCCCAAGAGTTCTTATAGATATCAAGCCAATTAAGGACCTTACAGGATATTACTTGGACCAGAACTTGGTGTTCGGAGCTGGTATAACCCTGACTAACCTTATGGAGTTGTTCAAGAATGTGTCTAAAGCGCACGAGGAGTTCCAATACCTTTACAAGCTTTATGAACATTTAGACTTGGTCGCTCATATACCTGTCAGAAATGTAAGTTTTTATTGGATGCATATACAGCCTATAATGGTCCCACAGCTGGGACACAGGCCTCCTCTCTCTTTATGAGAGGGAGTGGGCCATAATCCGCTACGCGGGCCCTCTGCGGGTTGGTGGATGTCACATGTCTTCGAATTTTTGCTTCTAAGACATGCCGGTTTCCTCACGATGTTTTCCTTCGCCGTTTTGAGAGCAGTGGTGATGATATAAAATACACATAGCAGTGAGAAGTGTTGGTCCACTGGCCTCCGGTGGCCCCGACTTACAGTTTTAGGTCGTAAGTTTGCACCCAGGCAGGCTTTACTTTGTATACATAATTATCTTTATTTATAAACGTTGCTTTGACGTTTAGCTATTACTTAACTTTAAGCCATACGTTTCTAAATAAGGGGAATATCATGTATCAATAATTCGACCTACTGTCCATTCTGGATTAACTAGTACCTACACACTTTCCTACTTGCAAGTATTTTTTCGTTGAATGAATGAATGATATATTTAATTGCTAGAATATAGGTTTGGTAGATGTTATATAGTTTTTTTGTTACACTATATTCAACCTTACGATTGTGCAAATGTTAAGTCAAAATAAAATAATAAAATATTATGAAACAATGACATTGAACATTTACAATACAGCTTCATTCAATTTTAATCTTGATTAACAATAGCTTAGTAAGTCATTAAAATCATTTGGGTCTCTTAGTTAGGTGTACGACGAGTCCAAATACAAGATCGAGTCAATTCCTAACAATTGATAACTGCAATACTTAAATACAATATACAATTGCGTTGTTTTGCGTCTAGATGCCATTTCGGATTGGAGATCTAATCTTACGAAATGAAGTACCTAGTTCTATAGTTACTCAAATATTGCGTAGTTATCGGGAAAATTTCTATTACTTTGTACACTTGTTGTATTGTTTTAGATTGGTACCGTTGCTGGAAATCTAATGACAAAACATCGTCTGCCAACATTTTCTTCTGATATTTTCTTGTTATTAGAAACAGTCAAAGCCACTTTGGTTATTGGTAAGTCAGTAGGTATTAATTGTTGGTGGATGATTTTCACTGGTGATTTTCACATGGCATGCGCAATTTTAATTGTGTAAAATATTTTAGTACACAAAGGAACTTCAGTGGAGCTGACTCCGGAGGAATTCCTAGCATTGGACATGACAGGAAGAGTAATAACCCATGTGAAGATACCGCCCTATTCTCATCGTTACCAGTTCGTGTCTTTTAAGGTATGTAAGAACTAAAGTTTTATTCGTAATTGGATCCATTTACAACTGTACACACAATCTCAATCTGAATAATTCTGAAGGATATTGCAAATCCATTGCTTTATATGTTCGAAAAATTTGTCTGCTCAGCAATGTAAATAACGCAATGTATGTTGTTGAACTGTCAACATGAAAGCCTTTGCTACTGATAGTGTGTTACGCAATTACCCCCCTGTTTATACGGATTTTCAGTGTTACACTCCTGTAAGTGACGAATTCACACTACAAAACTTGTTTGAAATTTTTGTCTGTGTATGTTTTGGTGAGTAAGTCGTTGAAGTGCCATATAAATAAATAATATTTTTTTTGCTCTCAGTATACAACTGCCTCTAGTCACCTACACGATTTGACAAGAGTCAGTAAAATACCATGATATTTTCAATAAACAGCTAAGTAATTTTCAGATCATGCCTCGAGCTCAAAATGCGCACGCTCAAGTAAACGCAGCATTCTTGTACGAGTTTGATCAGCACGAACAAGATGTAGTCTTATCAGCTAGAATTGTAATTGGTGGACTTTCGGCGAAATTCGTGCATGCCAACGAAACAGAGAAGTTCCTTCACATGAAGAAGATATTCACCAACGAAGTTCTGCAACAAGCACTGAAGATACTGGAAGGTGAACTGATAGTCGAAGAAATTGCTGGTGAGATGAAACCTGCGTACAGGAAGAAATGTGCTCTTGGATTGTTTTATAAAGTAAGTATGTTACACCACATGTGCCTATTCTTCTGCTTATGATGACTTAAAATATAGAAATAAAGAAAATGCGTTTATTGTTTTATACTTATGTTCTTATGAACATAAGTGAAATATAAAATCACCTTAAGCTATTAAAACAGAAAGAATGCTTCTGCGTCAGATAGCACTATAAATACTAGGTGTACCTGATGTTGGTTTTCAGCTGCAGCCCATGAGTGTCATATACAAAGGTATACTTACTCAGAAACAGCAATTTGAATAATTATGTTACTCATATTTTATTCCTCTTTCAGGGTTTGCTTGTTCTGATACCCAAACAACACCTAAATCCATGGTATCGTTCAGGAGCGAGAGACTTCAGGAAGACACGACCACTATCGAAGGGCTCCGAAGTCTATGACACGAACCCCATAATATGGCCAGTCAACGAACCAATGCCGAAGATTGAGGCGTTGATACAGTGTGCAGGGGAAGCAAAGTATTGCAATGACGTACCCACTGAACCTAGGGAGGTTTACTGTGCGTTTGTGACGTCAGATATATGCACTGGTGAGGTCGAGAGTATTGATGCTACACCGGCTTTGGTGAGTACCATAAAACTTTATATAATAAATTGGTATATGAAATATTATGTATTAGAATGTCAGAACAAGATTTAAGTAGGCCAAAGCAACAATATTACAGTCCTTTCACAGATATTTTACCTCTGATTTTCATTGCTAAGGTTACTGACACAGGTGAAATAACTGTGAATGGACTGTATTTAGTTTTGCCATTATTAAACAGTGTTTGCACAACTTTGCAGAGAATACCCGGTGTTTTAGCATTCTTCTCAGCCAAAGATATTCCTGGAAAAAACTCGTTTCTGTCCCAAAGAGTACCTTCTCAAATGGTGCCAGAAGAAGTCTTTGCTGAAAAGTATATTAAGTACTATGACCAACCTCTAGGGGTTATTGTTGCCGAAACAGAAAGACTAGCAAACCGAGCAGCTTTGTTGGTTAAAATCAACTATAAAGTAGATAAGAAAAAGCCTGCCTTGACGATAAAGGATGTCAGAGAAAGGGAGCCAGAACGTGTCTCATTGTATTTAGTCTTCCCTGCTAGAGACCGAGGTTTGAACGTACAAAGAGTTCTCAAGGGTACCGACGACATCTATGCACAGTATCATTATCATATGGAGACTCTGACTACGGTCACTAGACCCAGCGAAGATGGAATAGATGCGCTGGCTGCTACACAGTGGTTGGATTCTTTTCATATCGCTCTATCTGAAGTGCTGAACATACCGCAAAACAGGTAAGATAGATTGAATGTTATGGAATCAAGGTTTTGGCAATCAGACTTTTTTATCATTTCCATTGTTTTCTTTAGATATCATTGTTAAGTTTCCTCGATATTTTTTTCCAGAATAAACGTATCAGTACCTCGATGTGGCGGTGCATATGGGGCGAAGATAAACCGTACCAACCACGTAGGAGCCGCATGTGCCCTAGTCACCTACAAAATGGACCGACCCTGCCGATTTGTGATGAGCATCCAAGCTAACTTGAGAGTGGTCGGTAAACGTCTGCCCGCCACACGAGACTTTGAAGTAAGTGGTTTTATGAATAGCTTTGGGGCAGTAATCTATGGGCCAATTTTCATCAGTTCGAACGTTCAAAATCTAGTCGCAGTCTCCTCTCGGCGACAAATAAATTTAAAAAACCTGTCAAAAATGTAGGGAAATTAGAGATATTTTAACAGATTGAGACTGAGATCAGACTGTGAAAGTTCTTAAATTACGAGATTTTCCCCTCTTATGTAAAGACTATGACGGTAATTGCGGCCCCACTACTGCCTTTGTCTAGCGGCAATGATGTTGTCAGGACGTAGCGGTTTCTGTATAATTTCTTCGATATGTTCATCAACGTATGATATGACGCAACAGGCTTATTATTACCCGACTGCGCGACGCAAAGGAGTGGTAATGTGTTTATCAGCCTATGTATGTATGTTTTTTTTTGTTTTGTGGCACCGCTTTGGTGTTTACTAAAACATAATCTTGGCGATAGATACCTATTACGTTAAAATAAAGAACCGTACGATACAATATCTAAAGAAAACCGATATTTTAGGTACATGTTTCTAACAACTCATAGCAATCATGTAAAACAAAAGCTGAACACGAAATTTTTTATTTTTAATAGTTTCCGTAAACCAATTATTTTGATTAAGTATTTGTTTATGGAAACTTTACCCTCAAACATTCACACTCACCCCTACACACACTCACACACATACACACACCCCCGCACCCCCTCACGCGCTCGCACACACAAACATACTCATCCACCACACACACATGAAACATAATATAGCAGTCAAATCACGGATATCTATGGGTCAAATACATATTCGTAAACAGTAAAAATACAAATCCTTGTATCGGAACTATCACTCCTTCATACAGGTTATACAGTAACCCAGTTTCGTGTTTAGGTAACCTAGTGCAGTTCTGATCTCCTGATCAGACTACAATTGTAACAAATCTGTAATTTTACCAAGCTTTATACCCATGTAATGAAATCAAAGTGATCAATAAAGATGTATTAACATTATTTTCATGATTTTACATAGCTCGAGACCATGGGGTCCCGGTCCTTTGGAAGGCGTGTGAGGTGAGGGGCCGAAGCCAACTCGCAAAGGCCCCTTAGGAAATTTTTATGATTAAATGTGGCACCAACCGACGATTATCCCTGTATGCACTATGCAAGTGCACCCAAGGATAACCCCCAGTTGGTGTAGGACTTTTGCAGGATATTGAAAAATAAAAAGTTGGACTATGGGTTTGGGTGGCTAAAATACCATGCATTGGTGGTTACCAAGAATTATGGTCTATGCCTGATCAATGTTTATATACACAGATAAAACGGCAGGGGATGACTTGCACACTCATTAATGGGCCCCCGCAAATAGTCGCTAGCACATAACGTAACGTAGTAACGTAGCGACAAGGGGGCAACATGTCCTGAGGTGCTTATAAGGAGTGGAGAGGTATTCCACGGCTATCGGGACAATTCCGGAAGTACGGTCAAGATCCCTACCAGCATCTTACTGGAATACTTCCTTCCTCCGAGCACTTTTGCTCTTGCGAATCTCCACTCAAGCCAATAAAGGCAAGAATAAGGTGGGAGCTCTGTTCCTCGTCATTGTTCACTCCAGCCGGTCAATAAAGGCAAGGCAGAGGGAACAAGACTACTCCCGGGAGATAGGGTCCGTGGGGTCGCTACTGCCCAACAGCTCGCCACATGCTGCCCTGCGGGTTTCTGTATCTCTCTTGGTCTGGCTCCTCACCTTAGACCTCTTCCGGCATAGGCCTAGAGTTCGGAGTGCGCAAGCCACACCACGACGTCAACGTAGAGATACGGCGGTGGGGTTATTATTATTAAACTTGCTTATAATTGTTGTTTTGAAGATAAACAAACCTAAACTCGTTCTGTTTTGTCTGCAGACGGTTTAATATACCATTCTCTAATTTTCTTGCACAGGTTGGCGTCAGTGATTCCGGACAGATCCAGTATCTGGAGTACCATCTGTATGAAGACAATGGGTACGTGGTGAGTGACCCAGTCGCATCTCTGCTGGTGTCCGGTATTAGGAACTGCTACGACAACCGGCGCTGGCAGTACAAGATATTCAACGTTACTACGGACACACCATCCAATACTTATGCCAGAGCACCAGGTAATAAAACTTGCATCATCAAGATTTCTCCACGCTTGTTATTAATGTTTTTCTACCCCTATTTTAATTAAGTATTCATATTGGATTAGGGGTGGGATTTGGTGTCGAATTATAACTAAACTAGTTCAATCTTAGTACAAAATCTGCTATTTGAAATCAATACTACAATAATATCGAAACTATACTAATTAGGATCATTATCTAAAACACAGAAGCTAAGAATAGAATATTCTTTATTATACTACACCACAAATATTACAGATATGTATTTGATATGTTTTTACAAAGGGTGACACAAGGTCTTATCGCTAAAAGCGATCTTTTAAACACAACTTCTGGATGGATTTAGACAAAAAGGGGAGACAATACTGCAGGTAGTCTGTGGTGTACCATTTAAATATATACAATAAAAACATACATAAAACATACACCTTAATCTATCTATACTAATAATAAAGCTGAAGGGTTTGTTTGTTTGAATGAGCTAATCTCTGGAACTAGGTACAGTCAGCAACAATTAAAGTCGATTAACGCTTCAGTTTTGTTAATGTCAGTTATTGAACAAAATATTAACACTTCAGTTTTTTTAATCTCAGATATTAAGCAAAATATTTGTTCAAAATTGCATTGTACTTCTGCTGCAATTTTGAACAAATTTTTTGCTCAATAAATGAGATTAAAAAAAACTGAAGTGTTAATCGACTTTTGTTGCTGACCGTACCAGTCGGATTTGAAAAAATATTTTTACTTATGATAGCCCAATTCTTGAGGAAGTCTTTTTTATCCCTAAAGAAAAAAAGTCAGTGAAAACAAAGTAATAGCGCGGGAAAGCGTTGCGATGCGATGGGGTGGGTCAGGGAAAAAGGAAATTTCACGCGGAAGAAGTCGCGGGTAGAAGATAGTTAAGCATTTGTTTTGAAAACTTAAGAAAGAATTATATTAAAAAAAAAAAAATTATAATAATAAAATATTAAACCAAAAAATGATAAAATATTTAAAGAAATTGGTAAATATCTTTTCCAAGCTAAATATATTAAATTATCATATCGATAACGAGGTAAAGTTCCCCGAATTCAAATAAATAAAAAGAAGTTAATATTCATTTTAAATAAAATATATTTCTTAAATTAAAACCCCCATAATAAAATCATAAATTTCAGGAACATTAGAAACAATATCAATGACGGAACAGATAATGGAAAGGATATCTTACGAGTTAGAACGAGACCCAGCGCAAGTGAGGCTCAACAATATAGAACCTACGTATGTTGAAGTACAAGAGATGGTACAAACTTTGCTCCGAGACGCTGAGTACAATAAACGTAAAAATGAAATACAGAACTATAACAAATTGAACAGATGGAAGAAGAAGGGGCTCAGAGTAGCTTTCATGAATTGGCCTGTATCTACTATCCTTGACTACCATGTTCTTTTGTCAGTCTATCACGGAGATGCTACAGTTGTGGTCCACCATGGAGGCATTGAAATCGGACAAGGGATTAACACTAAAGTCATACAAACTGTGGCATATACTCTCAACATTCCTATGGAAAAGGTCAAGTGTAAGGCTCCTAATGTTGCAACAAATCCAAATAACTTCACTACTGGAGGAAGCAGGACGACGCAATCAGTCTGTTTTGGTGCTATAAAATGCTGCCAAATACTCTTAGACCGTTTGTCGGTTGTCAGGGAAACGCTAACTGATCCTACATGGGAGATATTGATTGAAACAGCATTCAATAGGGGAATCAATCTGCAAACTAGCTACAGGGTCACCGCTAACGATCAGGTGCCGTACAGATCTGGAGGAGTATGCCTGGCTGAGGTAGAACTCGACATTCTGACAGGAGAACATGAAATACTAAGAGTCGATATTATTGAAGATGTTGGTACGAGTATAAATCCTGAGCTGGATATTGGTCAGGTAAATGCTATTTGGTATGCTACTCAGAAAGGTTACATGACTGACTTAACGACTGACAGTGCACAGGCATCACGGGGAATTTAAAATAAATAAGTAATTTCCTTAGAGGCAGGTGCAGTATACGATTTTTTTTTTAAACGGCACTATACTAGTCAATCGGAGGTTTGAATCGTGGTACGTACCTTCCAAAGATGCTCTAAAGGCTGTTTGATTTTTATATGCTAACAAAGTCCACGATAAAAGATATTTAAAATATCAGATCTATATGAAATTTTCGGAAACATAATCTTTACATTATCCAGATCGAAGGCGCATTCATGATGGGTGTGGGCTACTGGACCCATGAGGAGCTGATCTTCGACGAGAAGACTGGCGAACTGCTCACAGACCGTACCTGGTACTACAAGGTGCCTCTCACCAAGGATATTCCAATAGACTTCAGGATACAACTCAGGAGGAACTCTTATAATCCTATTGGTACTTTGGGTGCTAGGGGTAAGTGGTACTTTATTGTATTATCACCCGCAAATTCAGAAAAAAAAATTAAATCCCTATCGTGCCTTATAATTAGTTCACTTTAGAGTTGGCGCCAAAATTATTATTGTCCTTTCGCCAAAAATTTAAACTACATAGTTTTTGTACCTTTTCTCTAAAATCTAAAATTCAAATTGTGGATACAGACGATGAATTTTGTTTACAAAAAGTTATGATAGAATAGTATGTACATAAGTATTCCATTATTGGACGGCGTGAAATTAGCTGCCGAGCGCAGTGAGGGTCTAATAAGTATTGCTATTAATTGGCATATAGGATTACTTTATATATAATATATAATCCACATCCACCGATTCGGGAAAAAGGAAAATCTCATAACAAAAAATATTTTTACTTCCATTTAACCGCAAAACATTTAGCACCATACCATATAATTTATAATACCTACCTATACGACCCATACTTGCGCCCGTTATATAACAATCGCCATATCATCTCCATTACCATAATTGGCATTGAAACATTACGGATGTTTATATAATGACCTAATTGTAATTAGTTTTTTAATGACACATTTCAGCGGTTGCCGAGCCTCCTACGTGTTTGTCAATAAGCGTAGCTTTCGCTCTGCGAGAAGCCATTGCGTCGTCGAGGGAAAACACCGGTTATCCCAGAAACAAGTGGTTTGAAGTCGGTAAGTACCGCGTCAGTTCCTACGATAAGAGGAACAGATAGAGGATAGATCGGAGGAGAGGATTGGAGGGGGGGGGTTTTGAGTAGGGATTTTGCCGTTAGTCAACGAACACTAGCCGAGATACCGCGGCCTTCCAGCGGCTTCCCCGCTTCTGCTATGTCACAACGAGCGCTCGAGTCCTTGGCATGCGGTTGCCTACCGCAGGAAGCCACGGCATCCCGCCGCGGGAGCCCGTGGCACGTCTTTCAATGCCGTGCAATGAAATCCCTTTCGATGTCACGGCATCATTTTAAAGCATAGCAATTTATGTCGTATTTATATATCGATACGTTTGAATGTCCATTACTAAAAATTTAAATCCCTTGCCATACCGTCCCGGTCTGCGTACGTCTTAACTGAACAGAGCAGTGCTGCTGGGGAGTTTGTTGCGCCACTTCTTCTTCCTAGCGAAAGCACTAGGCAGTGGTGAAGGGCGCGCGTTGCGTGGAAGCGTCTTATGTAATTTTGACGTTCGATAAGCGCTGATTCTCATCCTAATTTGAATAAATGAGTTTTGATTTTGATTAGCTTTTGCCGTCGGCTTCAACCGCGTGGAGGTTGCTAATTATCGCAGTCGAAAGCACTACCGGGATATACTAGCAGCAAAAGTATACTGTGTCCGTTGTTCTTTTTGGTGCAATAAAATATGTACAACCTTAGTTTTTGTTTACCTATGCTACAGTTTCCGAGAAAAAAGGTTTCGTCATATGATAACCGCCGTCAGAAATATCTATTGAAGCTGTACTTAAGTGAAGAGCAACACGGCTTCGTGAAGTCTAGATCCACAAGTACCAACCTAATACTGTTCACCGAGTTATTATCGAAGACAATAGGCACCAAGCATACCAAGCAAATGTCATATATACAGATTTTAGTAAAGCTTTCGATAAGGTGTCACATGGAATATTGATTAGTAAATTACGAGCATATGGTATCGCCGGATCGTTACTCTCATGGTTGAGTTCGTATCTTGTGGATAGATCTTTCTATGTGGTCATCAACGGTTTTCGATCAACCCTACGATATATCTCGTCTGGCGTGCCACAGGGATCTCATTTGGGGCGAGTATTGTTTAATTTCTTTATCAACGATGTTCCCAATAGTTTTCGGTTCTCTGTTATCTTTATGTATGCCGGGCGACTTCAAATTTGTCAAAATAGTGAAATCTAAAGATGATGCCTATGACCTACGGAGCGATCTAGAAGGGCTTGTGCAATGGTGACGAACCAACATGATGCATCTAAATCCAAGCAAATGTTACCATGTTAAATACGCGCGAAAGCATTACTCAATAGACCAAGACTATTATATTGACGGAGTAAAAATTGCAGAACTGGAAACAGTGAGAGACCTTGGTGTCACGTTTGATCGAAAGCTTACGTTTATTCCACACATGGACAATATAATAAAAGGGTCCTCTAAAATGCTGGGGTTTGTTATGAAGAATTCCAAGTATTTTAGGTGTTATAAAACTAAAATTATACTTTATAATTGCTTAATTCGAAGCATATTGGAATACTGTAGAGTGATCTGGCGTCCACACTATGCCACACACTCGTTGCGTCTAGAACGCGTTCAAAAGCGTTTTCTATGGCACCTGGCGTTTTCTGGCGGAATAACTAAAAACGTACGATCGTACAGTAACAGACTAAAACACTTTAAAATGGTTTCGCTAGACAATCGCCGACGCATTAATGACGCAGTGTTTGTGTGCAAAGTAATGAACCATAAAACTGACTGCCCACAAATATTGCACACCTTTAATTTCCGTGCTCCCTCAAGAATTCCTCGTAGTCCCATAACACCACTTTGCCCACCGCAGAGAAGAACTGTTCTGGGCGCCAATTCCCCATATGCAAGGTTATGCAAGGTCGTAAATAGCTGCAGTGATAAAATCGATGTACACTATGAAAGTTTGGGCAAATTGAAAGCCAAACTTCTTAAATACCTACCTTCCTAAATAGATATATGTGTTAATGTGTTTACATATAATAAATACCCTTTATTATTGCAATTCATTGGATCGATGTGTTCATTATTTACACTTTTAGATACCTAAGTAATTTTAAAAATAGATTAATATTTAATTTTTGTACAACTTCTAAAATTGATTGATTGTTGCATTATTGCATACATAGATTCGCATATTACCTTTAGCATAGAACCTGTGTAAACAATTGTTGGTAAACCAAATACAAAAAAAAAAAATACAAAAATCTGTTATTTTCACCAGTTTTTGACATTAATGTGTCAAAAACGTTCTGAATTTTGAACAGGCGTTATTGTGTGACCGTTTACTGCTTTATTAGGAAGGCAAAGCTTAAAGAGCCAAACCGCACCGGGACGACATGGCGACGTCGCCAGATCGCGGTGGCAACTATATGTACAGCTATGTAGTGGGTGGCTCACCTGACGACCGTTTGGTTACTTGGTTTATTGGCGACGCGACCTGGCTGCGTCGTCATGGCGACGACGGCGTCCCGGTTAGAGCTCTTAAAAAAGTCGGTGAACTCAGCCCTAATCTTAAAGGGTCATGGCCACAGATATAGATATACCTAGATAACGCAAGAGTAACTACTTCGCGTGCCAAAAATTGCACCAACTTATGATTACAAATCATAAGCCGCCCCTTTCGCGCTCAGTCCTTTGTACTGCTGGCTGGGTAAGTGTGAGCGAGAGCGCGAGCTTGTGACGTCATAGTAGGTAGTCAAAAAAATGGCACGCTTGGTTTTCATACAGTTCGTGATACTTGCGTTATCTAGGTACATCTATATCTGTGGTCATGGCACTCATCATCATTAACAACTTTTAGTATTGGACCAACCCTGAAATTGAGAAAAAGAATTAGCTGTTACTACACTTACATATTACTTACACTTACATATTACATACCTACCTACTTATACCTATGTGTTGACATAAATTGATAAAAATTCGACTGTTATCATACACTGGTATATTGTGTTCTCTCTCATCTCAGTCTCATTCCTACGAACTGTATGGGAAAGGTTTTTTGTGATTTCTGACCTTTCTAGTACTGAACCCTATAGGGTTGTTTTGATTCTTATAGGAAACAGGATCTCTAGTCTGTGTGGTGCCGGACTTAAAGAATTACACCACCCCATACTTCCCGTGGGTGTCGTAAAAGGCGACCAAGGGTCGTACCGGAGAATGGACAGCAGCGTTCTCTATGCATTCCACCACCATATTATACTGCGATCGCCAACCCGCCTGCCAAGCATGGCGATTATGGCAAACCCTCCTCTGATCTCTAAACAATTTTTTGTGAAAATTGCCAATTTTCTTGCTGACTGTAATGTTTTTTCAAATTCTGTGAATGCAAATCAAAATGCTTTTAAACGTTAAGGATTGTCTCTTTAGACTGTTTTCTTGTAGCTATAATGGTTAGGGTGCTGCCTGTTCTAATTGCCCCATCTCAAAAATCCAACCTGTATAATTGTATGTCATGATTGATTGCTTAGCCGTAAAGAAAAACTAATATAAATATTGCTGTGTCTATATTTAAATAAAACATTTTTGAATTTCAGATGGTCCGTTCACACTGGCTGCTAACGTGTTAAAAGCGGACGCTCGGCTCGACGAATTTCGGTTTTATTAAGTATTTACTTAATTTCAATATTGTTATTTTTTTTCCATATAGGCAAACGTATATGTCAATATTAAAATTATCCCTATAACTACGTATCAATATTTATTTTACTTTTTCCTTTCCCGGAAAAGTACAATTTTGGAAAACAAACTAAAAAATTGTTAACCTTTCTTCAAACTAAATACATATTTCCTATATGGGTCTACCAACGAATCCCCCTTAGTGGCTAACCCTCCGCCTGTATAGAGAGATATTACCTACACTTTCATATAAGTATCTACGATCATTATATAATTATGTTTATATGACGGAGAAGGTACATGTAGCTCGTTATCATCAGCCATATTTTAACTGCGCTGTGGGCGTACTATGGGTAGTGTCGGTTATTGCGCAATAGAAAAACCGTTTGCAGTTCAAATCTCATATTATAATTTACGAACAAGTTAATCACACTAGCGAATCACACACTGGGTACACACACACAACACTGTAGGACTCAACTATACCGGATGATTTTTTTTACCGTCTCGAAATTTTTACACGGTGTTCTACCCATGAATATGAACAACTTTCACTATGGGACCAACTCTGAAATCTCGAAAAAAAATATCCGCTGTTTCATACATTTTGGTCAAGTAGGTACTGAACTTTTGTATTAAACAGCTGATTATTTTTTCGTGATTTCGGAGTTGGTCCCTTAGTGAAAGTCGTTCATATTCATGGGTAGAACACCGTGTAAAAATTTCGAGACGGTAAAAAAAATCATCCGGTATATACGGAACGCGAGACAGTACACGTTGTCCGAACGATGTCCATGTCCAATGTCCAAGAGAGACTGCCGAATGACTCCGACATAATATAACATGATATAATGTTCATCATATTTCTATTTATTATACATATATATTTATTGTTCATTATATCGTGTTGTAGCATCATCTGCCTGCTTTTTCCTATGTTGGGGTCGGCTTCCAGTCTAATACCGATGCAGCTGAATACCAGTATTTTACATGGAGCAGTCGCTCCATGTAAACCCAGTAACTGGGTTGTGCAGTTGCTGTGGGCAGTCGCCCACAGCAACTGCACAACCCAGTTACTGGGTAACACGATACCCCTTGGTAAGACTGGTTGTCAGACTTTCGGGCTACTGACGACCCGTAACGGCTGTCAAAGATCCACGAATGACAGCCGGGACCTTCCGGGGTTCAGAGCGGTGTTGGTATGTGAAGACGGTCACCCATCCACGGACCAACCGCGGCAAGCGTAACTTAACCTGATCGATCGACCCGAGCGGCTGTTATTACATAGTCACAAGCCCGTCAAGGGGAATTCCCATCGTGTTATTTAAAGTGTGTCGCTAAGCTAAGGAAAAAAATACACTGCAGATAACTATACATTTTTTCAACTAACAGCATTACAACATTTTAAAAATCAAATACATACTCTCTATGTAAAGGTCCGATAAGTTAGAAGGTTCCGGTATAGTTTTCAATCCTTCAGGAAGAGATTGAAAACATTTATCGTCCAGCACAATAAAAAAAATAGGTGAGCTTGTAGTAAGCTGAAGAATTGCCAATCTTAAGTGGCAGTGGGCAGGCCACATTGCTCGCAGAACAGATGGCCGATGGGGCCGAAAGGTTCTGGAGTGGCGACCGCGTACCGGAAGACGTAGCGTTGGAAGGCCTCCCACAAGGTGGACCGACGACCTTGTGAAGGCCGCAGGAACCCGTTGGATGCGAGAAGCACAGAACCGGTCGAAGTAGAGGTGCTTGGGGGAGGCCTGTGTCCAGCAGTGGACGTCTTTCGGCTGAAATGATGATGATGATGATGAAGTAAGCTGTCATTCCACCTCCGGGGTAATTGCGTAACACACTAAAGGCCCATTCACACGGTCACAACCATGACACATCGCAGCGACAAAATATGGTGAAGCTGTGATGGGTACGTGTGAATAGTGTCGCTGCGGCTTCTTGCGGTTGCGTTGTGGTCCCTACAAAATGTTGTGTTAACGTTGTGTTTGCGATGTGGCCGGCCGCTAGTTCGCGGTGCCGCTGTTGGTTGTGTTGTGGTTGCGAACGTGGCTGCGATGTGGTCGGTATCACACACGCGGTCGATAATGACGGCAAAATGTGGTCCGTGTGTATTTAACTATTAATTATATCGTACAAATTAGCGCCCGCCCACGTGTTGTGGTGGTGTGGTTGTGGTACTGTGAAGCAAGCCTAACAGTAGCTATGGCTTTCATTTAGAGAGGTAACTTTTATTGTTGTTGAGGAGACAATTTTTTCGAACATAAATGAAGCACTGGATTAGCAATGTCCTTTCTAAATGAGTCATATTGTAATTTTGTCATATAGTCATATTGATTTGATATTGTTACGCAGTCAGGGTGCTGATGACAAGATTGACACTCTTGACAGCTAACTTCACCTAAAGTCTATCAAACTTATGTTTCAAATTAATTATCAACTTTATTTTAATGAGATTTAAGTTGATTTCAGAGTGACTAACACTATTGAAAAAGTTCTAAAATTGTTTGAAGTTGTAGCGTAAACTGAACTTTTTTGCGGTGTAGGATTTAAAGTTATTTTTCCAGAAACTCGTATTTGTATACATTTTTGGCAAATAAATCGTGAATGCAGATTAAAAGTTAAAGGTTAAAGGTCAAAAAGGCACACGTATCAAACCGGAAAGGGATCGGCACCGTATCAACTCGAGCCGTTCGGTATTCTTTGTATGAAACCCTACTGCAACGCACAGTAAACGCCTCTCCTCGGGACAAGCTCACGAACCGCGGTGCGGTGCGTTACGGCACAGATTACTAAATAGTTACTACCACAGATATAGATATACCTAGATAACGCAAGTATCACGAACTGTATGAAAACCAAGCGTGCCATTTTTTGACTAGCTACTATGACGTCACAAGCTCGCGCTCTCGCTCACACTTACCCAGCCAGCAGTACAAAGGACTGAGCGCGAAAGGGGCGGCTTACGATTTGTAATCATAAGTTGGTGCAATTTTAGGCACGCGAAGTAGTTACTCTTGTGTTATCTAGGTATATCTATATCTGTGGTTACTACGTAACAGATGCTTCACTCAGTAGAAAATTTCCAATACCTACTGCTATAATAGCCTACTCCGTCGCGTCAGCAACCGCTGCATGCTAAAATGTGCCTAAATACCTAAAAGCGTACAGTTGTGATTGCTTCGCACTGCACGATCCCAGCAATCGCAGGGCTGCCTCTTCGATAAAATTAAATTAACATAACTATTTGTGTCTATTTTATTGAACTGTGAATATGTTCTGACTTTAGGTGGTAGGTTCAAATTGTATCGTTTATAAAATATTTTTTTATAAATTGGTGCTGACTGTGCAATACATCTAAAACATGACATGACATCTTCATTTACAGGTAAATAGGAAAATGTTAGGTGTTCATCCCTTCTTTTACTTGACTTGCACCCATCTACTGCACATAAGGCACCAGACGGCATCGTAGGTACGCGTACAAGCGAATGGAACAATTAAAATTGAACAACGTGCGTGCGCTTCGCTTGCAAAAACCGCACTAAAGGAGGTCAGCAAAAGCCCATACAACTTTGCCCAAACATGTACCTCGAGGTACACGTGCACCAAATCGTAGAGAAAAAATAGGGGAATTCGAAAATAATTGTGTTTTTATCCATAAATAATTTAAAACTACATAATAAATTATTTAAAGTTTTAATAACCTGTAACACAATTAAATCATGTGGCAACTTTGCATGTACGAGTTGACATTAAGAGTATACGTGTTCTGTGGACATCACATTATTTCGTGGGTAAATGTTATTCCGTTCGTTTCTGCATAGACTAATATATAAATGTTTCTGCGTTTCGGGATACTCGTCTGTGTTGTGTATTTTGTTTAATAACTTGGCTATTCTTTCTGGTATTCCGTTTGTCACCTCACGATTTGGTTCCTGTCCTGACGGATTGGGTATTCATAATGGACATTACGATTTGGATACTCAGGCTTTTGGTTTGAGCGTCGCGTAAGTATCCTGTTCTCGTTTTATCATTATGAAGAGAAGAAAATACTTAAGATTTTAACAAATCTATTGCTTTCAGGCTAGTGCTTACAAACATGAGGTGCGTTTCTTGTCAAGGAGTACAGGATGATAACATACAGTCTTACAATATCTCCCATGTAATATATCTAACAAGACCGGCAAGGCACATCACCAAGATAGTGATAGTGATAGCCAAAATATTGCTGTGATTGAAAGCCAACCATCAAATGAAACATCAAATTGTGTATGGTGTCAACAATCCCTTGCTGGTATCCATACGCATTCTTTGCCTCAAGGACCTGAAAGAGATGAAATAGCATATCTAATATTACCTATTAATATGAATAGATGAAGAGCACATTTTCATAGCATTGATGCAGGTGTAACACTTTTGGAAGAGTTCTCGATGATGACAATGTCATTGTTTGCACTGGGAACTTATCAAATTAAGCAGGCCCGGTCAAATTATGGGGAACACATTAGAGAAAATGGATCTTTTTTAATTGAAATCTGTGATGCGGAGCAAATCCATATACCAATTAAAAGTGCACAGGAAGTAAAACTAATAAGGGGACGAATAAAATCAAAACATACAGGGTCTAAAATATATATTATACCTACATTTTATTAAATATGGCTCATACCAATTGGGAGCACAGAATCCACAGCTACTACTGTAGTTGCATTGTTGGCAAATGAACAGTGGATTGCTGTGCTCACATTATGACAATTATTTGGTATATGGGTTGGGCTCGGCATCAAGAAAATATAACAGCGCCTGCCACTTTCCTTGATAATGTTTTAGTGAGAGATGAAATTGAAAATGAAGAACGCTAATAAAAAAACAAAAATATTTATTGTTTTATTCCATACAACTAAATCGATAAGTCTATTTATTTCAATGTTATTGGTAGATATTACTGGAAAGATGACTTCCAGGCTTTAATTGATTCGAGTGCCGCTCGGGCTCCAGGGCCCGATAACAATAGGAAATGCTTTTGGATTCCATGAAGTGGGCTACTCAGTATCTCAAATTCAACTTCCACCCCTTATGCACATCACAATAAAGGCAGAGTAAGCATAAAAAAGGGTGTTTTATGTAAGTATTCGATGTTTCTTGGCCTAATGTTTTATTTATTTCAAGAAATCAAGATGAAGTCAATAAAAGGCTTTATTTAAATGCGACTTCTATTTACTGTAACTTGATGATCTGGCTTATGTTAAGCTTGCTTGAAATCCTTGTATGTCGACGCTAAGGAACTCATTTATTTATCGAGTTTGTTAATCGCTCTGATAGACTTCTAACACTTCTTCTAATATTATGTACTGGTCATCAACATTCACAGCTTGTATTCAGTTACTTTTGGGTATAAGCATCCTTTCTTATGTTAGATAGGTACATAACGTTGCCTAACGATAATCGAATAGACAATGAGACTTATTATATAATTTAGATTGAATTATAATATAAAAATATTTGAAATGAAACAAAAACAACAGCAGCTGAAGCCGACAGCAGACAACTGTCAAACTGTCAACTTCACATAGTAGTACTTTTTGATAGACTGAAACGTCAACTTGAAAGTTTTTCTTTTATTAGGTAAGGTAATGGACCAAGGTAGTATAATTGTGCCTAAAATGGCGAGCTTTTTATTACGATAAAAGTTATTTTATTCTCGTCCCCGGGTAACTATAAGAAAAATATATAAATGCAACATTATTCAGTGTAATCTAGTGTATTTTATGCCACTAAGTGTACCTCGGTACTTCGTTTGGGCAGATTGTGGTGACATCCTTTGGTCCGCAAACGGCCCAAGACCGCTCGGCCGGGCGGTAGGTAATTACAGCGCGCAAGTACATGGAGTAAAGGAGGCCTGGTTACGGCTCGTCATCCCCGCGCTTAAGTCTCTCCGTAGCCGCGCTTACGTCTCTTGGTCCGCCCTCTCACCCCTCCGGCCTGCCTGCTGCACCAACCATCAGCGGTCGGCGAGCCGTAAGCGCGGCGTCGCGTCGCCTAGCCGTAGCCGAGTCGACGTATTGGAGCTTCTGATCCGCTTTGGTTACGTGCTTACGTTAGGTTGACGCCTGTTTGACGGCGAGGCAAAAGGCGATACTGTGCCGATCCCTTTCCAATTTGATTCGTCTGCTATGACCTTTCGTGTTAACGGTGAGATTTAACAGAATAGACCTGTAGGATAAGGTCAATGGGGCGAAGACCGTCTGTAGGGCAAGACCGTACAGTAAGAAATACGAGGAATTCTGAATACTTACAAAGATGGCAACCCAAGATACATAAACGTCAAAGTGTTTTAGTTTCTATTTTTTGACACCGGTGGCGCTCTATAAGACTCATAAAGAAAAAATGACATTTCAAATTTAGTCGGGTTACCAACTTCAATTACGACCAGTACACGCCGTCGAAAAATTTTTTTAAGTGCTATTTTAAGAGTTTTCTAAGTATTTGTGTATGTAAGTTCATAAATGATTAATAACTTTACTTAACTATTATATTAGAATTGAATAAAACACGTTTTTCACAAAATTACATCTGATGAAAAAAACGTAACTTCAAATTTCAATAGTGGAGAAGTCCGTCTACTTCTTGGAGGCGAAGATCGGCATACGCCGGTCTTCACCGATTCCAGATATCATAAACCTTTTAATACTAAACACATTTTCAAAATTAAATTATCTAATAGGTAACTGATTCGTATTGCCTAAAACTACTGCTTTCTACGATATTTGACAGTTTACTAGTAACGTATACCAGGTACGGCATTTCATACTAACTTTCAAGCCCTTGTTTTTTGAAATGAATGAACCGATTTTAATTAAACTTGATACGCATAAGCAGGATACAAAGGTCTAAAAAGTTCCTTAAGAACATTTTCGAAATAACACACACAACACATTTTTCACATTTTTCAGACCTTTGTATCCTGCTTAGGCGTATGAAGTTTCATTAAAATCGATTCATTCATTTCGAAAAACAAGGGCTTGAAAGTTTGTATGAAATTCCGTACGTAGTAAGCGCTCTTAAACAAAAAATATTTTTGAGCTTCCTGTGTGAACCATTTGTCTAGGCCCGACTACACTTGAAAATTCCTTTTGGATGACCTCTTGTTAGTTTATTCTTCAATATTACGTTTTATTGCTTTTTTCAGGTAATTCTATAGGGCAATTTAAGTACCAAAGAAAATCCAATAGAGGATCATACTCTTAAGTAGAAATTGAGAGAAGCTATACAAGAAGAGCTATACTAGAAGCAATTATACTTTTGACTACTACTACCACTACTTTTGAAGTATAATTAGGCTACCTCAATTTTTTTTTTAAATAATTGTTTATCTTTGTCAGTATATTTACATACGAGTTGCGTCTCATTTTTTCGTACTTTCGTTAATTAAATAAACTTTCGTGATTTCTATTTTCTAAAGGAAATTGCTCATTTCTCTACTGACCGCCGTTGCGCATCAAACAATTTTGTATGCTACCATAAATTGGATATAAAAGCGGGGTAATGTCGTACTTTCATAGGAAATTAAAATTATCCATTTATTTATTGGGGTTTTTGTTGTACTTTGATTTTCTGCTCAGTTTTGAGGTTAGTTTTGTAACAAATCTTTCACCAAAAAAACAGTATTTACAACAATATGATTTGATTCACATAAAACAACAGAAAATAGTTCCAATAAATCAATGAATGATCCCAATTAAATAATATTACAAAGGTAGGTCATGCTAAATGTAGGTTTTGATAGGAAATAGAAAATAAAAATGCTTGAATATAGGAATGCAATAGTTTCATTGGTCCATATTATCATCATATTCATAAAATATGTCGTCTAAAAGCGGAGCCGGTGGCTCCACAGACCTAAATCGAGCCCAACTAAGATACCACAAAGTGGTCATAATGAGAGCACATCATCCCATTGTCTGATTACCCACCAAACAGTTGCAATAATAGCTATTAATATCACCTAGGTACTGAGTTACTTATTAATTAAAATGTAAGCGTAACCTTTCTGCTGACATGTCGTGACTTAATTCTTCCCCTTACTAAATACGTGTCCGTTCCCAGTACCATCGGCAAGTCAACCTCAATGTCGTTTGCTAGTTGAATTCCGCATATTTCGTTCCTACTCACATGCTCCCAATAATACGACTAACATCTAAAAATAAATATAATAGATATATCATATTCAGTAAAGAAATTGATCTTAGCATTAGTTTAATAGAAAATATACATATTGTATTAGTTTAATAGAAAATACACATATTGTCACAGACAGGCAAAAGTCACAAACAAAATCAAATCAAACTAAGAAAAGTATAACTGGTGGTTCTTAATTCTCATCTCATCATCTTCCTCTTAGCGTGTCGATAGCAATCTAAATGGACTCGGCCCAGAATTCAGCTACTTGTTTGCCGCCATCACCAGCGTCCTTCAGTTCCAGTAAAGTGCAGCAGACGGGACACGATATTAAGTGTCCCATCGTTTGTGGAACAGCACAACATTTACACTCCAAGGCGGTGTCGTCTATGAATCTCCACCTGAACAGGTTGTCCTTACTTCGGCCAATCGTGGTCCGAAGGTTACCCAAGGTAACTCATGTCCTGGTAGGAGCTCTTCAGCCGGTGGAACGAATGGTTTGGGTAAGGAAGCACTGTGTCGCCACAGCATCAGTCTGTATTGTGATCGTTCGCAAGTGAGTGGTACACACACTTCCCCACTTTTCTCATCATGATGCATTTAAATGTATATTTTGAACTTAGTTAAACAGCTTCTAGTATTAGCTGTAAACAACAATATACAAATGTGCTGAAAGACTTCCATTATATCCGTTGCCTCTCCGACTTGATGACGGGGTAGACACAGCTCCCACAGCGTGACATTTTTAACGAAATCTTTGGTGATTTACTGCACTGAAAACACAGGCCGTAGTCGTAAAAACGTTCTACACAATTCACAGCACAGAAACAGTACAATGGTCTCTATAAGAATTCTTGACCGTGCAGAAATCTGAAGACTCAACTGGACACGATGTTAATGCAATGATAAGTTATTTTTTAGCACAACAAACTCAACAACTATCAATAAACAAGTAATAACAATGTTCGCTGCGAAGTGCTGGTCGGCAGGTCGACCGACATGAGATGCTTTGTTTGACAAAATTATTGACAGTGAGTGACACTTTTGACACATTTGGCAGTTCACCTTTCACATTGCCCGTGATAGTGTTACCAACAGTTAATCTTAATCACCCTGACCATGTGATTTGTCAATAATAGAAATAGTTTTAATTAGTAAAGTAATGTGACTACAAATGATTTAATTTAATATTATTTTAAAGATCTTAAAAATATATAATTATATTAATTTAATTATGTTAATTAAAAAATAATAAGGAGGACAAATGATAATAAAACACTTTTACACGTCAAACATATTTTTTTAAACTAGATGAGAAGGGCGTTTCCTATCTGACAAACTCAAGTCACAATCTCTTTTAAAGCCCAGACATAATTTTGGTCAGATCATGTGCAGACCATGTGTAAAGGTGTCTGAAATGTTCTTTTGAGAAAAGAACCACTCAGATTGAGTGGACCTGTCCAGTCAGTGCTCCCATTTGTCAGTAAACGTGCAGCTCAACGCAGAACTTAAGGAGCTCAACGATTCGACGAACAATACCAAAGAAGGGACATTTGGGTAGGCCGTATAAATTAGGTACTCCAACTGCCAGATCATGACTAAAACGGAATCAATGACCCAGGAAGAATGTCATAGTTGAAATTATTTTTAAAACTCAGCGTCTGTCTTTATACTAAGCATTAAGACCGATTATGGGGAGGTTCTTAAAATTGGCAACACTGCTTTTACTAAAATACTCCATTTAAAAAAATATGCAATAAAATCGAATTAATAACTAATTTAATACAAAATATTAACCTCACATACGATTTCAATCAAGTGAACTCAGAAAAGATAAAAAAATATTTTATAATTTATAAGTATATTTTTATGGCCGTACTCTATTGCTTTAAAGCGGTACTGTTTATGGGCTATTTCCTTTCTTCCTGAAAATATTATTTATTATATTAAGTAGGTACCTAAATAAAAGTTGATTTACCAACAACTGCATTTTTTTTAAGTGATTAAATTGTTTTTTACCCCTGAATCGCGAAGTATGCCGAACTTACCCGACAAACGCTTCTTTTTGCAATGTATGCCGATTGGAACCTTTAATAAAAATATCGACAGCACACATTGAACTGCTGTGGAAAGACACACGCGTACCCAATTTCTATATTCGTGTAAACCGTCGATTTCTACGTTTTTTTCACATTAGACGGTTTTATCCGACATGGCAGTGAAATCCGTCTATTTTACCCTTTTTTCAAAACTAGTGTCTAGTTTATAAACTGATAACGTATAAGTGAATCCGACAGTTTCTATTAATAGTCAACTAAATGTTTGATCATCCAATATAATCAAACTTTTCTAAAACGTTATAGAGATGGCCAAATTTGGCTAATGAAGTAAATTTTTAATGAAGTGTGCCGGTCTTCGCCCCATTGACCTTACTTAGTTAGCAGTGCCAACTAAGTAACTACCAACAAACTGCCAACTTAGTACCCACACAGCAGGGGCTCTAACAATATTCTAGTCACGTTCTTACAACCCGCAAAAGTTAACTGGAGACTTCGCTCGGATGACGTAAGCGCGCGGTACCTACTGTGGCGTCGACAGCGTGCGACAGCGCGGGGGTCTGGAGGGGGGGCCTCTCGGGTCTCAAGTTATTTCTTGCGGGTTGTAATGAATTGTATATTATCCTTCCTCCTATTATGATTTCTGTTTTTATTGGAGCCTTTATTGTACTAGGTATTTACGTCATCTTCATAATGTGTGGTCAAACTTAACCCGGTTTCAAATGACGTCATAACATTCTACGTGCGAATTCATCAAATTAACTTTACGCGCAGCTGGAGGTGATTACTATGATAACATACCTACTAGCTTTTGCCCATGACGCCCTCCGCGTGGATGTCGAAAAACACTTTTATGTGTTTGAGCTCACTAAAATATGGTTGAGCTATCCGATGACTGATGCATGTTCGTCTGTCGGGACAGGTTTACTCGAAGCTGCAATAGCTCTTTCTTCAAAAGGCATCGCCCTGCATTGTAAGACTCATATAAAATCTTATTATTGTTGTTGTTGAATGTTTGGGCTGAAAGAGACCATGACTTCTGAGTTTGTGTTGGTGTCGCAGTCGGATTGTATAATCCGCCATATTACATTACAGCTAGCCGTTATCAAAAACAGGGCCGTTTTGAAATGCGGCGGTTCAATGATTAGCCGGATTGTCATTGCGATACGTTCTTTAATAAGGCGGGCCACGTTTAGCCGCATCGTACTACTACTTAGATTGTAGGGTGACAGTGAAAGGGTTTAAAGTAACCTAACCAAACCGAACCTCTGGGTGCACTTCACTCGCTCTTGCATCCTATGTCGACGTAGCCCCGCTTCGCGGGGCTCCTATTTTTGTGTAAAGGGTTTAAAGTAACCTAACCAAACCGAACCTCGGGGTGCCCTTCGCTCGCTCTTGCATCCTACATCGACGTATCCTTACCATGCCCTTCACTCGCTCTTGCATCCTATGTCGACGTAGACCCGCTTCGCGGGGCTCCTATTTCTGTGTAAAGGGTTTAAAGTAACCTAACCAAACCGAACCTCGGGGTGCCCTTAGTTCGCTCTTGCATCCTATGTCGACGTAGTTCTGTATTCGACGGCATTGTTGTTGTTATGTCACGCAGCGCCACGAGTGTTAAGAATCGGAACAAAAACCTGTCAAAGAGGCGGCTAATGTCTCGCTGTATTACATTATGGCTAGCCGTGTTGAATAACGTATGGCGGCGAATACATTCCGGCGGTTTTTTATTCAGCTGCATTCAATCCCGCTAATCGTTGAACCGTCGCATTTCAAAACGACCCTGTTTTTGATAACGGCTAGCCGTAATGTAATATGGCGGATTATACAATCCGACTGCGACATGGCATTTCTTCTCAAGGATCACTCAGCTAGAAAATGCCGACAGAATCTATTTTTTTAATCTATTTTTTTTAAATCATAAACCTACCTACCAAAATTACGTGTAAAGTGTCTCATAAGATCAACTTACAGAAATAAACATCACTTCATTTTATCATTACTTACCTAAGTATAACATGAATAATTTATAACGAAGCAACTCTTGTGATTATAATACAGGAACATCGTATTCCCACCATACAACATCCGCTTCAACCAACACGACGCGGCTACTTGAATAATTAACGGATTTTAATAAAGCAATAGATTTAGTAATCATTCATTCCTTATACAAGACAAGGTGGAATGCCGCCCGCCTGGTTTGCGACCCTCCCACCGGACTACGGCGTCAAACAGCCGGCTGTGTTTCGTCGATGCGTAAGAATTCCAGTGTTTAGGCATGATCTGGGCTCGTTCCATCATAGACCTCATCAATCGCTTTCCATCAGGCGTGATCGAGGTTAAGAGCGGGCCCATTCTGCATTAAATTTTTTTTTAGATATTTTAAAGTACCTACTATGTTATTATAACATTCCTAGCTGCACCCTGCGGTTTCACCCGCATTCTCGATCCTGTGGGAATATCGGGATAAAAAGAATTCTGTACTATTCAGCTATCAACTTTTCACCCTGCATAACATAAATTTTTGCTCAAAATCTCTGGGTATCCACTATTTTTTTTGGTTACTGTTAGCCTGCATCATCCGACTGCTGGGCAAAGACCTCTCCCCATGACTTCCAGCTCTTTCGATCCAGGACTAAACTGGATTTAAGTTCACTTTAAGCCCTGCAGGCGTCGCGGCAGACCCCGTAGAAGATGGCGGGATGAGCTAGAAAAAACAAACGACCACTATTTCATGAGACTAAACTTAAAACATTACTGGCGAAATGATTCGCGATTTATTTGCCAAAAATATAAACAAATATGAATTAATGGAAAAATAACTTTTAGTGT
Organism: Mesoligia furuncula; assembly: GCA_916614155.1. Taxonomy (NCBI): domain Eukaryota; kingdom Metazoa; phylum Arthropoda; class Insecta; order Lepidoptera; family Noctuidae; genus Mesoligia; species Mesoligia furuncula. The sequence goes on from OU744806.1 coordinate 24,592,622, forward strand.
CTAAACACACTATGCCGAAGGTACGCGACCGAAGTTCGGCATGATTACGCCTGCAAAGCTATTTGAATTACTGACGACACATTATACCGAAATAACGTTGCGTTATAGCGCACAGCCGAACTTCAGTCGGGCGTAAGTTCAGCGGCAATTCGGCGGCAACATATTCTGTAGATCACACTTTATACGCGACCGAATTTCGGTTCAGTTCGACTCTTCTAAAACCTCTGCAATTGCTATTACTGTAAGATAGTCCTATTTTCGGGTTTCGCACCTCAAAAGTAATAACGGAACCGTAACAGGATCACTTTGTTTTGTGTCTGTCTGTCCAGCTGTTTAGATAACACGACACGAAGCCACGACAGCGCTCGAGACACTGAATACACACAAAGTTGCGCAACTGAATTTCCGCCGCGTAAGTCATATGGTGTGTACTGTACTATCATACTTATGGTGTGTCATATCAGCCGAATACGTCGGAACGTAAAATTAGCCACGGAACTTCGGTCGCGTACCTTCGGCATAGTGTGTTTAGACACTAATTCCTACACAATAAAGTTCAATTTACGGTAGGGTAAATACGCCAAATGTCGGCCCCCTAACGGATGTTCTAACTTTGGATCGCTCTGGCTCCATCACTTGCAACGAAAATCCTTTCGTTAACGGAACCTTGTGATGCTGTTTTAGACAGGTTGATAAATCTATTTTATGTTTCTAGGCATAGAGTTGACTTTTCTACTAAAAGAAAAAAGTTTTAAGGTTTAAATGCTTCGAGAACGAAAACCCTAAAGTCGGCCGTTTACGGCCCATGGTCGGTCACGTTTTTGCCAAATGTCGGCCGGGTATAGGATGTTTGAAAATAAGATAATGAAAAATATTATTAATATGATTTATTTTGGCAGAAGTATGTATATTATGTAAGTAAGTAAGTATACGTTTGTATTTGTTTAATTGTAAATACAATTTCAGATTTGCACTTTAACTTTGTTACTATAATTAATATAATTATATAATAACAAAGTCAAACATCACGATAAAATTAAATAAAAATAACGAATTTATATTAAATAAATCAAAAGGATTAAAATAATACTTAAATCAAAAGTGGTTGTTTGTAACAATATTTTGTCTTCATAACAATATTTAAGATAAAATTAAATATTTGTGAAACAGATCGGTCAACAATAAAAGAGGGTTACAAATTACTATGCTTTGGCAAACGCAAATGTGTTTATTTATATGCATTGATAATTAAAATCGAACAACAACTCAGCTTCATAAAATAAAAAAAGTCATAATAAACTTAGTCATATAAAAAAAATAGTAGTTGGGTTGGGTTTAATAGATAGCAACTTCCAAAGAGTAATTTATATTTGTATCCCAAACCATATTTATATGTATAGCTATTATAAATATGTTCTCAATATTCTATAATTAATTCAATTTAATGTTATAATTAATATCAACTTTTACATCAAAACTTAAGCTCTTTATAATATTAATAAATTATAATAATACATACCTACTCAATTTTGAGAAAATAAGTTTGATAAACATATTATTATTAAAATGACTACCCGCACAATCAGTGAAAAAATACAAAAGTAATAATCAGCCAAACTTAAGTGGCAGCGGGCAGGGCACATTGCTCGCAGAACAGATGGCCGATGGGGCCGAAAGGTTCTGGAGTGGCGACCGCGTACCGGAAGACGTAGCGTTGGAAGGCCTCCCACAAGGTGGACCGACGACCTTGTGAAGGCCGCAGGAACCCGTTGGATGCGGGAAGCACAGGACCGGTCGAAGTGGAGGTGCTTGGGGGAGGCCTATGTCCAGCAGTGGACGTCTTTCGGCTGAAATGATGATGATGATGAATAATCAGCCTGTAAAGTGGCGCTCGAATTCGAGGCTGGCCGACATTACGAACTTTAATATTTCTAAAGTCGGCCCTGTTTCGTGTACCTTTTTTCTCGAGATTCAACTAATATTACCCCGGCCGGTATTTGGCGATTAAACGTAAAATAGATTTATTTCCATAAAAGCTTTGCAAATTCTCCTATTATGCCAAAGGAATTGGTAGAATTGCAGTTTATAAAACAGACTGCATTTACTTTAAGTCGGTCCCGGCCGAGAATCCGGTTTTAAGCCGAAACTGGTATTTTAATGGCGGCCCCCTATTTTTCTCTTAAACCAATACGCAAAACGTTAAAAAAACGGTCTCAAAATATAATATAACTAACGTTTTATTGATAACAAAGCTTAAAATCAAAAAAAGAATGTCTTACCGTTGTAATATCAATCCCCGAAGAGTGGGTATTCACAGCCAATAAGCTATTTTAACTACGAAGTTGAGGCTTCAACGTCGGCATCGCTGCTGAAGTGCTGACGTTCAGTATGCGAAGAGCGAGTGACTTAATCGGATAGTAACGGTTTGTACGTCATCATCTGCCTAACGGTTTGTATGTACCTATAGAGTATGAACTAAGGATGCAATTCGAGTAGCAGAATTGCCACTTAATTACTTTTTAAAAGAACGCAAGTTAAAAATGTCCAGACGGCCGACAATTGGGGGGGGGGGGGGGGGGCGACGTTTGGCGTATTTACCCTACAACTTCAAACGTTTTTATAACTTTTTCAATAGTGCTAATCAAGTAGTCACTCTGAAATCAACTTAATTTTCATTGAAATAAACTTGATATTTGTTTAACTTCAAATAGGGTAGGGGTGTGCAGCACTGCGCACTTTTACTATAGGTACACCTCTGCAAATTCAATGTACTCTGTGCTCTGCAATAACAAACCAACATAACATAACATCCTGCCGGTTCTTCTTGTTTTTAGGTTGGAATTCTGTGATGGAAGAATGTAACAATATACAGCCTCAGAGCCATTACGCCATTAGCCATTAGCCAAAAATTTAAACAAATATGAGTTTATGGAAAAATAACTTTAAATCCTACACCTTAAAGTTCAGTTTACGCTACAACTTCAAACATTTTTAGAACTTTTTCAATAGTGCTAGTCACTCTGAAATCAACTTAATCAACATTAAAATAAAGTTGATATTTGTTTAACTTGAAATACTTAATATTAATTTGAAACTTTAATGATTGATAGACTTTAAGTTGACATTTTTATTTTTACTATTTTTTTTTTAAGCAGTATTTATTATACAGACCAGCACCATTTACGCGCAACCTGTAATTAGGTACATTCAGTACATGATTAGGTACGAAAAAAAAGCCGTTGAAAAAAAAACTGTTTCATACATCTTATGGCAAAGTAATAACAGCAGCACGGGTCAATTGAACAGGTTAAGCTACGCTTGCCGTGGTTGGTCCGTGGATGGGTGACCATCTTCACATACCAAGACCACTTCGTTCCTCGGAAAGCACGTACGTTGTCGGTGTGTCTAGCTAGTTTGGTAGGTACCTATTATTATTAATATTATAAAAACAAATGACACCATTTACAAAGTTTAAAACGCACAATAAACTTTGTTTTGTTACCTAAAGCATGCGGGCGTATCAGTAAAAATAAACACATTATGTAGAAAAACTCAATTGATAAGGTAACATCCGCCGGAGCAGGCGTACCAAAACATGCAAAATTTAAAATGTAAATTAATGATGTATTTACATACAGTACTGATATGATTAAATCAGCTCGGTTTACCTGCTCAATGCAACAATGCACAATGTGCGGCACTGTTCGACACTGTACTGTTCAGTGCGCGGCACTGTGCGACCCTGTACTGCTCAGTGTGCGGCACTGTGCGACCCTGTACTGCTCAGTGTGCGGCACTGTGCGACCCTGTACTGCTCAGTGTGCGGCACTGTGCGACCCTGTACTGCTCAGTGTAGTGCAGTACAGAGTCGCACAGTGTCGCACACTGAGTAGTACAGGGTCGCACAGTGCCGCACACTGAGCAAGTGTGCGGCACTGTACGACCCTATTATACTGCTCAGCGTGCGGCACTGTGCGACCCTATTATACTGCTCAGTGTGCGGCACTGTACGACCCTATTATACTGCTCAGTGTGCGGCACTGTGCGACCCTGTACTGCTCAGTGTGCGGCACAAATGTTTCTTTCAATGGACTCACTCAAGTAAACTTTTACAATTGTGCTGCACTGTACGCTTACAAAAGTTACACACAACTATCTGAGTTCTGCATAGTTATTCACAACCATCCGTCAGGCTATCATATCGAAAATGACACATTTCGATAACCTGATTTGTTTTGCCCCCGACAGCAGACATCTGAAGAATAGCAGTCGTCTATTTGGTTTAAACTGACAACATTTTCGGGTTTTCGACTAGTAAATAGAGTTTAGAGCATGGTACGGAAGCGTGTCGAGTGGTTATGAATAGCTATTTTGCACAAAATGTTTGTGAACAATTATGTGCTGAACAATATTTTGGTGAAATCGCACCTTAATGTTGACAAATAGCCATGATTATAAACTTATATCTTTGGCAGTTTAAACGATATTCGTTATTATTGTTATTAAACACACTAACATACAAAAAAAAATTGAATTTATTAATGCACTTATGTCCAAGAGGTGGTGGGATGAAGTCGATTCTTATCTTAAGATTGGCCTACATACCTATAACAATGAATAGGTGGAAGGAGTGGGACTCATACGGCTGATAGTAATAATAAAACAGGGTACTTATAGCTGCTCACTCCCTTCATAAACAGGATTATGGGTAAAACATTAACATCCTCTTAAGAGGTCATTGTACTCATCATTATGAACAACTTTTACTATGGGAACCAAACCTGAAATCGCAAAAAAAAACCAGCTGTTCCCTCTATTTTGACGAGTATATACGAACATAAATGTAGGGAACAGCAGGTTTTCTTTTTTGCGAAGAGGTTGTTAATGTTTTTCCAATAACCCTGTATACGGTCCTTGGCTTTCCTTGGCTTTATTTCTCAAATTTCTAATCAGCGTCTCTCTTTATTCAAAATGACTTCGCTCCGTGACCGTCGACTAATGCTCAATATTTTATTTTTGCACAAAATTCTTAACGGAAAGAATCATTGCAGTCACCTCCTAGCAGAGATTCCCCTTACTATTCCACGAAAAAGACCCCGTACTGTCTTACCAACATCGGTACTCATTCTCCGCCAATTAGAACGTTTAATAATTATAACATGCTAAACAAAAATATAAATTCTGACATTTCACGACGATGACGCCTTGAATGACATTCGAAAAAAAGTACTTGATAGTCTCATTAACATAATTTTTGTTGAGGTAATTGTTCTTACATCTGTCTATTTGGAAATTATTTCCTCATGACATTTTTGTTCGCTGTGCCCTCCACTTACCTAAACTGCCACTCAAGGCATTCTAACTTTTAGTAATTAGTTTACTACTAGTTTAGTATCCAGCTTCTGCCCAGTCTTTTTTTCTTTGAATGTTATGTACCTACCTACGCCTATAATTTTCATATAGAAGTTATACCTAAAAACTGTTATAAGCTAATTTTTAAATATAATAAAATGAAAATATTCCATGATATATGTATAATAGGAGGGCCCTGAACAATGTGAACATATGTATTATGTTTCAATTCAATAGTAATTTTTTAAACCAAAATTGCGACCATTCAATTCGTATACTTTTTCTGCGTCAGAGGGGAACTCACTGACGTACATACTCGGTAAATGACCAACAGTGCAACTTTTATATGTGTGTGTTTAACTACGCGTATAAATTATTCATGCAACAAGTTATTAAAATCGAGCTTAAGGGGAAATCCTCTCAGGCGCAGTATCATAGTTACCGCCGGCGCAATAGGACGTACCGACACGATGGCCAACGTAACCCAAGATAATAGTACCGAAGTTTTTGAGGATTTAAGCAAGGAGCCAAGTGCAGTGGTGGGATATATCTGGCTAACTGGGATAGGTCTGTCATCACTATGCTTAATTCTGCAACTGGTGCTCTTCAAAATCAGACCCAAGATAAGGAAAATGGACCAGAAGATCCTCACGCAACTGACAGTAGCGAGACTGTTAAACTCGATACTTGAGTATATTGCGACTTACGGGTTGTTTAACTTGTACACCAGGGATGTGACGTTCGCGTTGTACGTGCAGACTGATATTGTGCTAGTGTGTTGGATGTTTGTGTATACCAAGAATTTGTACGACAAAGTAGTGCTAGTGTTTGCGTTGCAAAAGTGGAATTTCGTCGTTCTGTCTGTACTGATTTGGATCGGTACGATACCCCTAGGAGTGCTGTGCCCAGTCTTTCTTATGTTGGAACATTTCGAGGAATTCTATAAAGCTTACTCGTGGTTAAAGTTTATCGTTTTGACTGTAAATGTTTTGTTTTTCTTTCGAATCTTCTATGTCATCATAACCAGGAGAAAGAACTCTAAGAGAAATTTCACCGAAATCATAAAAACTTGTATCATATCATTCATATTGGTTTGCTTAACAAGTTTCCAAGTTTTTATTAATGACATTTTATCCTATCTTGAAGTGATTATAGTGACAGATGCATTCTGTTTAATTAATTCCTTCCAGGCGATAGCGGCTACTATTATATTTCTTATTCTTGCCAAGAACTGTCTATAAGGACTATACAGATCAGAAATGTTTCTTTCTTTCATCGGTACCCTATAAATTGTTCTAAAGATTGTTTTTGAGTAAAATATAGTTTTGTATCCATAATATCAGCCTATAACGTTCCCACTGCTGGGACAAGGGCCTCCTCTCTGCGAGAGGGAGGAAGGAGTGAGGGAGTATTGTTTATAAATAGTTAATTAGACAATGACAGAATAATCGTGATTATTAGTTTCTTAAGATTCTACTCGTGGTGTGCCATTTTAGATTTAATTTAGTTTAGTATTGTTGACAGTATGTTGTATAAAAGTAAAGAAGTATTTAATAATTGTTTTATTGTCACACCAAACCTAACGATGAATATAACAGATATGATGAACATTATCTGGACGGTATTAAATTACCATCATTTATGAATACATAGACATCAGAAACATTTTTAGTACAAACCATTCATAATTGCCATTTTCTCTCTGTGTATTCGTATTTTATATCAATATTACAAATACGTAAATTCTCTAAACATTATTGCAAAATTCGTTAATCGCGTCATGGTCTGAATAAAGGAGTCTGCCCACTACACCGTATCATAACATGCCAGTGTTGGGAACGTGTCAGGTTTTTATGCTGCTGAAGTCATCATCATCATCTGCCTAGCCTTTTCCCAACTATGTTGGGGTCGGCTTCCAGTCTATACCGGATGCAGCTGAGTACCAGTATTTTACATGGAGCGACTGCCTATCTGACCTCCACAACCCAGTTACTGGGTAATACGATATCCCTTGGTAAGACTGGTTGTCAGACTTTCGGGCTTCTGACTACCCGTAACGACTGAGTGCTGCTGAAGTGATGTCAAATATTTTACGAGGTATCACATTCTTCTGAATTTAACTGAGTAGGCAGATATTTATGACGCAAGACCTGGAGGCCTAAAAAGACCACTTTGGCAGAATCATAAAAGGATAATATTATGAATCATAATGGACTGTTAACTGTTAAGTAAATCGTATCAAATCCCATTGGTGAAGGATTTTACAGTAATTTTTTTTTGTCTGTGCTAAAATACCAATCAATCCAATCCAAATCCAATCTCTTTGATTGTACCTACGTAGTGCAGCGAAAAAAAGAAAAACACGGACTGTCTTCGCCGTAATATATGCTTTTTAATGTTATCCTTTTATGATTGTGCCAAAGTGCCCTTTTTAGGCCCCCTGTCCATTAATATTGCATTGACAGATATTTACGAAGCATATCTTCGTGCAGCATGGTATATTTTACTGTCGCATGTGTTTACTGGCGTGGGTATGTGCCGATATTGTAAAACGTGCGATCGGCTCTGATACGCACACTTTTGCAAGCGAAGCGCATGGTTGTAAGCGCTGGTTAGACCACATAATTGATACTGAAATAAATAGGTACACCTAGAAGCTCACTTCGCCTAAGTTTTCACGGTGAGAATTCTACAGAATACCTACATCGGCAGTAGGTACGTTTTGCGGTAACTGTCAAATGAGATTAACTTTTAAACTTCATGACTACACTGATACAACAATCATTTGAGGCAAATCACATACTTTCAATTTTATATTTAGTATAAAAAATAAAATCACTACAAATCTTATTAGTATTTTAGTAGGTATTATAATCGTTTAATTTTAGTATACTTTAACACTTCGCGGGACACATAACGCCTCTCGACGTAATAACAATAAAACTTCTATTGTGTCTCGTTCAGTGTCCTTCAATGTGTTAATATTCAAAATGTGATTCAAGTAGTATCTAAAAGTAAAGTAAAAGAATACCTGAACAAATCGGTATGTATGCAAACTTTTGCAATTTTAAGACAAATGACGTTCCAATAGAATTAGGAGAATCCGGTGATATACGGTGTAAAAATGTGGAGCATAGACAAATCTTAGATAATTAATTGTATACTGATATTGCAGGGTATAGGGCTTCAAAGTCCAGCTTTATGGTAGGCAGATAGGGATGAGCGGTAGGAAAAAACAAGACATGGGGTGGAACAAGTAACACATATATCGGCAAAGCTCGTAGGATGGCCAGGTTTGCTTTTCAGAACTGGGGGCCTAAAAAGGCCACATTGGCAGAATCATAAAAGGATAACAGAATGGACAGTTAACTGTTACTCGTATCAAATCCTATTGGTGAAGCATTTCTCAGTTTTTTTTTTCTGTGCTAAAATACCAATCAATCCAATCCAAATGAAATCCCAATCTCTTTGATTGTACGTCCACGTAGTGCAGCGAAAAAAAGAAAAACACGGCCTGTCTTCGCCATAATGTTATCCTTTTATGATTCTCCAAAGTGGCCTTTTTAGGCCCCCTGGTTACTGTTTGGTTAACCTAAAGCAGGTTTCATTTATGAAGCAACGTAAAAAGATTTTCCAAGCTAAGCTTAAATGGTGCCAACTACACCAGAAGCAGGTAAAGATGAATCAGCTAGCGATCCTGGATTCGAGTAATCAGTTTCAGTAACTTTGGAAACACACCAATAAACATCAGAGGGGCAATTCTCGTAATTTTAAAAACGTATAGAAACTTTGACAATCTATGTGCCAGCATGTTCCCTCGTTCCGATGGTACCCTCCATTCCCTCTCTAAATCATGGTCATCCTTTATGGTGTCAGGTACTTAGGTGCTAGGTACTTGAACAGAGAAACACGGTTCAACTGATCTCCATTTAATGAAAGGGGTGACACACTATTTGACTTTTTGTTGTTTCCAACAAAAGCCATAAGTATACTTACTCACTTTTTCTAGTGTTATATTTTAAACCGTGCTTCTCAGCATATGCTTCACACATACCCAAAAGTTTTCGCAACTCACCGATTGATATTACACGAGTAGGAAAACGCCCATTTGTGTTTGTTCAGCTCAGCAGAATGCATGTCGGCTGTCGCATAGACAATATAAGTGTATCCAATCTGAGATATGTAGACAACATGGTGCCGCTGAGCCCAACTATCTGTGGTATTAGAAAATTAGTTAATGTGTATATGAGACGTATGCGGCTTGTCATGGTTGAGGCCATATAATGTCACAAAAAGTGAGCTCATAGTATTTAATGCAGGTACCAAGTCACCAGATCAGGTTCCACCCGTGACTTTGAACGGAACACGAACGGGGAACGAACGGGGGGGGGGTTTGAAGGGGTTGATATGTACCTACGTAGTCAACTGTGTGTCACACGTCACTGATCTCCTACGAGACGATGAGGGCATGGACAGGCATAGGGCACTGTCTATCAGAGGGAACATGATGGAACAACATCCCACCCCCTCTCGATTATTGAAGACAGGAGGCCTGTGTCCCAGCAGTGGGCACATTACAGGCTGGTTAAGCATAATCAGCCTAATATGTACAGTCAGCAAAGGAGATAAGTATACAGGAGCGTCGGATATAGTTAAAGTTTACTAAGAAACCAAAGGATGTTCTGGACTGAAATTTAATTTAATAAGTGAGCTGTTTGTTTTTAGGGTTCCGTACCCAAAGGGTAAAAACGGGACCCTATTACTAAGACTTCGCTGTCTGTCCGTCTGTCCGTCTGGCCGTCTGTCCGTCTGTCCGTCTGTCCGTCTGTCCGTCTGTCCGTCTGTCCGTCTGTCCGTCTGTCCGTCTGTCTGTCACCAGGCTGTATCTCAAGAACCGCGATAGCTAGACAGTTGAAATTTTCACAAGTTATGTATATCTGTTGCCGCTATAACAACAAATACTAAAAACAAAATAAAATAAATATTTAAGGGGGGCTCCCATACAACAAATGCGATTTTTTTGCCCTTTTTTGCTCGATATCAAAAATGGCAACAGGTAGGCACTTGAAATATTCACAAAATACTCAGTTGTATTTTAACTTTAATAATAAATAATAAAATTAAAATAAAATAAATATTTAAGGGGGGCTCCCATACAACAAACCTGTTTTTTCGGCGTTTTTGCCTTGTGGTACGGAACCCTTCGTGTGCGAGTCCGACTCGCACTTGGCCAGTTTTTTATTAATAAAATTAAATTTTATTCGAGAACATCCATCGGTTTCTTAGTAAACTTTAACTATATCCGACGCTCCTGTTTAATTATATCCTTTGTACCTACACCATTCTGGCTGTTATTGCGGATAAGCTAGACACGCATTAAGTCCAGGTCTGGGTTAATACCCATGTTAGGAAATAAGTATTTTTTTAAGAAGATCTATTGGAACGAAAGCCCTTATCGCACATTTATACTGGGACACATAAGTTTATCTAAGACCCGACTATTTTATTTAAAACATGAAGTCTAGTTGTTTCATTTCCCTGTTAATACAGTAATAATAATAATTTATTTATTTGTTTATCTAGATTGGTAGTATACAGGGTCTAATTAAATGAGCTAGCGAAACTCCTAGTCTAAACACAATAAAACGAAAACAAATAATTGATTTTATCGTTTTTTTTTTGGATTTGCGACCATTATGTGGTGGAGTATCAGTTTAAAAAACTGGCCAAGTCGTTATAGCAGCAACAGAAAATACATCATTTGTGAAAATTTCAACTGTCTAGCTATCGCGGTTCTTGAGATACAGCCTGGTGACAGACAGACGGATGGATAGACAGCGAAGTCTTAGTAATAGGGTCCCGTTTTTACGCTTTGGGTTTTGACGACGTAAATAACGCCTTACTGCAGGTCCAAAGTTGGTTCACTGCTAATAATTTAGTATTAAATGGAAAAAAAACTAAGTGCATAAGATTTTCTTTACCAAATGTAAAGAGTAGTGATTGTTAGATAGTATTGAATCAAGAGAAACTAGAATTCGTCGATAAAACGGTTTTCCTGGGGATCACGCTCGACTCAAGGCTACAATGGGGTCCTCATTTAACATCTCTTGCAGGACGGCTAAGTTCAGCAGCTTATGCTGTCAGAAAAATCCGTCAATTTACTGATGTAGATACCGCGAGACTGGTCTATTTTAGTTACTTTCATAGTATCATGTCTTACGGTATTTTGCTTTGGGGACGGGCTGCAGACATCGATTCTATTTTTATTCTGCAGCAAAGAGCCATCAGAGCCATATATAACCTCTGCAGGCGTGATTCTCTAAGGGAACTGTTTAAGGAAATTAACATCATGACGGTGCCTTGTCAATATATCTACGAAAACATCATGTATGTAAGAAAAAACTTACACCTTTTTGGTAAAAGAGGTGAAAGACATAATTATAGTACTAGAAATAGGGACCTATTAGTTCAACCAGGTTTCAGACTGGCTAAAGTAGACTCATCTTTTATGGGGTACTGTTTAAAATGTTATAATAAAATACCTCCCCACATTCTTCAACTGAATGAGACAAAATTCAAGTCTTGTATAAAACGCACACTATGCAGTCAGGCATACTATAAGTTAGGGGATTACATCGCTGATAAAAATGCCTGGCTCAATGCTGGTCCTGCTCCACAACCACAACTAATTGATTAACACTTGAATATACTGTTGGAGCTGCTGAAGCTTGTAAGATTATCTTTGCAGTGTATAAACTCAATTTCCTTTGCATTGTATAACTGCATAGCACAGATGTGAGTTCTATGTAAGTATACCTTATTTACCATTTACCGGGTAATATGTCTTTCATTGACTTGAATGTGCCATGGCGGCTGATAGTATGTCATGCTCACACAAATGTCTCGCTGACGGTGGCGTGTGTATTGGATCATTAAGCTCCCTTCAAAATGGTTGAGCTGAATGGTGCTGATCTATGCGTCATGTTCGTGAACGGGCGCCGTCAGTTGGGGCTGGTCATCACTCAGCTGCCTCGGCTTATTTTTAATTATTTTATTTTTGGATTGTTGTCTTCTTACTATTTGCTGTACTCTGGACGCTCTTAACGCGTACGTATTTTTTACATCGTTCTCACATATAATTGTAAATTCAACATTATTGATGTAACTAATATTTTTGTAAAAATACAATTTAAAAGAGTGTCCATGGAGTTTCTTGCCCGTTCTTCTCCATAGGTACCTACGCTTTGGAATGGGCAACTAGCTTCATATTTTCTGACTGACCGACTTCTTGACAGTTCAAAAGTGCCTGTAAATGGTTTAATTGAAATAAATGGTTTGAGTTTGGTACGGAACCCTAAAAATACGACGTCGTAGGTATCGTAATCTAAACATGATAAGTATAACAAAAAAACTGATTTTCTTAACTCATACTTCATGTTACTACACTACCAGCGAATTATTCCGTTCTGATCACCTGAACCCCCTCCAACCCCCCCCCCCCCCCCCCGCCTCGATCCCCTCCTAGATCGTCTTCTGTTTTAATCTCTGTCTTATCCATTAAAAACTTTTGTTGTACCGCTGTGGTTTGAACCGCTTTTTCTTTTGTTTTTGACCTCAAAAAAAAACAGTGGAACTCCGACAGAAGTGAAAACAAAACACAAACAAAAACTACTAATAATAATACTTCGCCATCACTCACTGACTTATCGGATATACCTACATTAAAACCGAGTACGTATACATCCCGAGGATAGCCGAACAGTGGTGCGAGTTCAATGGTTTTTTCCCATCTCAAAAAATGCCCAACGCGCCTAAAGAAGTTTTCACTTCAAAAATATCATCAATTTTTTTTTTTGTTTGTCATGTTTTCGATATTCATCATCACGTCTATGGAGTTTCGCTAACTCATTTAATTTGACCCTGTATACAGGTTTTGCTTGAGTTTCCACATGATTCCAGTTTGGGCCTTATTCATATTCATGAGTGCATCCATATTTTGTGAACTAGCAGGGTATCGAGGGGGGGTGGAGGGTGGTTCAGGGGATCAGACCGGATAAATCATTTTGTATATGCTGACATGAGTACCTACACCTAATGATATAGCAACAATAGCATCTATAGGGAAACAGAACAATAGGAAAACCAATTAAAAATCAAAACAATAGATAATATCATGATCGTGTTCATAATTAAAAGAGTTAGGTACTATTGAAAACTGTTACGGGTGTAACTAATATTGAGTTCAGTTGTTTTTATCATACTCTAGATAACTCGTGTCATTTCAATTATTATTCTTACCTCTGATTGTTTGGAGATACTGATGCATCTAATTAATTTTATTATTTATGTTATCAAGCTACCCGAAACTGTCAAATTTTCCTAATCAACCATGAACCTTATGCCGTAGCGATAACGTTGAAAATGTATTAGAGTTTGACAGATTGTAGTTGCTTGATGTGCTAACGCACAGATATATTTATCTCTGTGCTTACGTCTGTACAGAGTATACAAACACTCGGTTGCTGACAGGCTAATCAATAGATAGCTACAGTTTGCTGAAGCTACGGTTACCACAGCCCAGTGCAGTGGTAACGGCCCCGACAGGCGCTTCATTTATTTCATCACGACTGCTCTCAAAACGGTGAAAACGGGGAAAACATCGCGAGGAAACCGGCATGTCCTAGAACCGAAAAATTTGAAGACATCTACCTACCACCTCGCACTGGGCCCTCTCTCTAAGGCGCCGTCCGATTGTCATCGCTCGCGCGATGATGCGATACGATTTCATCGTGCGATGAAACCGCTCGCGCGATAATAAATCGTGTGTCCTGTTTTGGAGCGATGCGATCACACTCGAAATGGCTATTATTAACAGAGATGAGGCGCTTTTGCTGTCGGACAATATTTCTGTAATCGTAAATAGCATTAATAAAAGGAAAACGTGGACCACGTAATATGCTCTATAACAACATAAGATAAGGGGATATGTTTGTCAGAAACAGATATAGAAATACCCGAATATAATAATAATAGTCCCGACCGATTTCAAGTGGCAAATTTCAACATAGATTAGCCGCGTTAACACACACACTTGTGCACTGTAACATCTCCTGTCGTCGTCGTCGTCGTTTCAGCCGATAGACGTCCACTGCTGGACATAGGCCTCCCCCAATTTTGGGGGGGGGTTTGCCATAATCGCCACGCTTGGCAGGCGGGTTGGCGATCGCAGTATGGTATGATGGTGGAATAAACAGAGAACGCTGCTGCCCATTCTCCGGTACGCCCCTTAGTCGCCTTTTACGACACCCACGGGAAGTAAGGGGTGGTGCAATTCTTTAAGTCCGACACCACACAGACAAGTCCGTCAAGTCGTCAAGTCATCTCCTGTGCACCTGGCTAATCTCTATTGAGATTTGCCACCGTGACAGAAATCGGTCGGGACTATTATTATTATATTCGGGTATTTCTATAAATCCGTGTCGGACAAACAAATCCCCTTAGCTTAGGTCTTCATGCAACCGGGTCAACTGGCGAGAAGATGATCTTAATAATTATTATGAGTAACATCTAAACAATATTCTAATGCGTGGAGATAATCATCATACAAGTTAGTTCGTAGCGTCACGGTAACGAAATCAATTTTCCTCCATATACTTTTTGATCTAAATTTTGCCGCTCACTGCCACTGTAGTAGTTTATTTCCACAAAACGGCACTGGAATGCATACAAACTTCGAAGACATGAACATGTGAGGCGTACATAAAAATGAAAAAAATATATACTTAATAATAATAAATAATGTTAACACCATACAAATTGAAATGGAATAACAAATAATGTTAACACTGTACAAATTGAAATAGAATTAACTGGCATTCTTCTATGGGATGGAAATATCAACTACTTTTTCTACGTACCTAGGTATAGGACAAATTATAAAATTCTGCGGTTTCATACAAAACATTCAATAATAACACAATCGTTATGTATAAAACCGATGTTTCTTTTTTAAATTCCGTGTTTGCCGCGTAGCAAAATATATGATATTCATCAATATCTACTTCCAGTTCCGTCAGTAGCCCGAAAGTCTGACAACCAGTCTTACCAAGGGGTATCGACTATCGTAATATCCAGTTACTGGGTTGTGGAGGCCAGATAGGTAGTAGCTCCATGTAAAAACTGGTATTCAGCTGCATTCGGTTAGACTGGAAGCCAACCCTAACATAATTGGGAAAAGGCTAGGCAGATGATGACCTACACCCAGTTACGGGACTTCTTTATACAAATATCGTTCGTCGTTCGTCGTCGTTTCAGCCGATAGACGTCCACTGCTGGACATAGGCCTCCCCCAATTTTGGGAGGGTTTGCCATAATCGCCACGCTTGGCAAGCGGGTTGGCGATCGCAGTATGGTATGGTGGTGGAATACACAGAGAACGCTGCTGCCCATTCTCCGGTACGATCCTTAGTCGCCTTTTACGACACCCACGGGAAGTAAGGGGTGGTGGTATTCTTTAAGTCCGGCACCACACAGACTTTAAGTCCGGCACCACACAGACAATAATAGATATACAAAGATATACAAATGTAGTATAAAACAAAGACGATTTTAGATCTGATTGTCAGTCTATGTGATCGTTTAGATCTCATTAACTTAGCAATGGATTTTGATGTGGTTTTCACCATTATATAAAATTAGAACATTGATTCTATATAACATTTATTTATTTTGTCATATCGTTATCGCACCCGTGCCAAGCAGGGGCGATCTCTTGAACATAATTGAACTGTTTTTACACAACACACAAAATGAAAACCATTTGTTTTAAAGTAGTTTGAGTATTTATAAGTGTTATCAATATAGGTGAGGTGCACATTACACAAATATTCCTAAATAATAATTTAAAACAATGTTTTCCGCCTCTCCTGTATACTCATTTAAATGCACGATCATGAGGTCAAATATAAGTAAGGACATACGTACCTAAAACTACAATCCATTAGTCAATCAATTAGTTTCTTAAAAATACTCCTGATTACAGACACTTGCTTAAAGTTGCATACCAAAATCTCAATATACAATAATAAGATTAAACTAAATTTAAAATACGAGCACTGATCTGATTGTGCTTAATCAGCGTTATTCTTGGCAAGAATGAGAAATATAATAGTAACCGCTATCACTTGATATGAATTAATTAAACAGAAAGCATTTGTTTTACTCACATCAATGTATGAAAAGATATCATTAACAAAAACTTGTAAACTCGTTATACAAACCAATATGAATGAGATGACACAACTTCTTATGATTTTGGTAAAATTTCTATTAGAATTCTTGCTTCTGGTTATGATGACGTAGAAGATTCTACAGAAAAACAAAATGTTCAGAGACAAAACGATGAACTTTAACCATGCGTAAACTGCGTAGAACACAGTGAAATGTTCAGGAAAACAAGAAAGAAAGACTGGGCACAACGCTCCTAGTGGTATGGAAACTATGGTCCATATCAGTACAGACAGAACAATGAAATTCCACTTTTGCAACACAAACACTAGCACTACTTTTTCGTATAGGTTCTTCGTGTACACAAACATCCAGCATATCAACACGACGTCCGTTTGCATGTACAGTGCGAACGTTACATCCACTGTATACAGGTTATATATAGAATTTCCTATTAAGCTTTCCAGGATTGTGTTCAGCAGCCTCGCTACTGTCAACTGAGTGAGCATCTTCTGGTCTATTTTTCTTATCCTGGGTCTGAGTATGAAGAGCACTACTTGCAGTATCAAGCATAGCGATGATAAGATGATCCCGGTGATCCAAATATAGTTCTCTAGGGGGCTTGGAGGGCTAGAGTCAGGATCTGTGTCAGCGTCTGTGACTTGGGTCGCGTTAACAGTTGTGTTAGACATAATGTTGATATGTACTGCTGTTGTGCCAGCCACTATCACACTAAATAACTTTATTTTCCCCAACTTGTGACCGAGCGACCAAAATTTATTAATTTATGTACATACTAATGAAATTGGAGATAAGCTGTAATTAGAGATCATAAAAAAATAGAAGTGAACAGAAAAATTAATTGGAGGGAGAAGCAATAATAACCACTGTAATTCAACAATTATGGCAACATTTGAATACCAAAGTAATCATGTTTTAATATTTTTGATCAGCTATAAGTAGTACTGACTGATGCGTATAATGACGTGCGTTGTAGGTACATTCAACCATTATCAGTGTGCAGTGGTAAAACTTGTACTGCGAAACTTACTGCTATGACATAAAGACGCTATAATTATTGCTACTACGAGCCGATTACCGATTCCAGCAAAATTAAAATTAAAATCTTTATTGCATAACACATGTGTTTACAAGGTCTTATTAATAGTTATAAAGTTGACATGGACCCGTCGGGCACAACAATTTAATAAAATGTGAGTAGTAGCATGAATCATCATAAATAAGGTAATTATGAGTTAAATTATTGTTATCATTGAAAAATCTAATCGAACTACAATAAATAAATATAAGTTATGCGTCTTTTCAAATGATATCTCTAGAAAACATTAAAAATAATCAATTCATTAGAATAAAATAAGATCACACACAAATTTGACGTAAAAATTTAAAGCCACAAATAAAAATTATAAAAAAAAACTTAGTAATCGTTCTAAGATCAAAATTCAATTCATTTAAAAATAATAATGTCGCAGATAAAAAATAATATCAAAAATTCAAAGAAAGTAGGTTAAAAAATTTGTTCAGACATAGCATTTATTCACCAGTAGTTTTCTGAGCCGGTTAATAAATATTTTATCAGTTTGTTCCATTTTAATGTCGTTTGGAATTTTATTTTTTAAGTATATTGTAATTGATGTTAATTGAGGACTTGTGCTGTGTAATTTTAGCTTCAATTGTGGTATTACAAGCATGTTTTCTGACCGATGACCGTTGGGATTGGACGTGTTCTTGAGTGGAGACCACGAATCTGTAAACGTAAGGTACGCTCTATTGTCCGAAATGGTTACCGCTACCCCGGAACATACAGGGCTAAGGAAAGAGAGTCTGACACTCCACCCAGAGCGGGAGGGGTCATTTGATGATTTCCCACCCAAAAAAAAAATTGCACAGGGCGGTTGTTAGCAGCTGGATATGGATGACAGTTGCCGAAAATCGAATTACATGGCGTGCAATAGGAGAGGCTTATGTCCAGCAGTGTACTGCTGATGACGTGATGTTGTTTATAATCGTGAACGCGGTGCATATCGACGAGGTAGAAAATTGTGAAAAACTAGCTTTTGCCCGCGGCTTCGCTCTCGTTAAGTATTATTAAAAAAAAACTAATACATTTACATCCTCTATCATCCCTTATTTTATCCCCATGGGGGTTGAATTTATCAAAATCCTTTCTTAGGGGATGCCTACGTCATAGTAGCTATATGCATGTGAAGTCTCAACCCGATCGGTTTAAAATTGACAAAGTTTCATACAAATTTTCATCCCCTATTTTATCCCCTTGGGGGTAGAATTTATCAAAATCCTTTCTTAGCGGATGCCTACGTCATAACATCTACCTGCATGCCAAATTTTAGCCCGATCCCTCGAGTGGTTTGGGCTGGGCCTTGATAGATCACTATGTCAGTCAGTCACCTTTGAGTTTTATATATTTAGTTCTGTTAGAATTGTTTCCATTAGAGGTGTTTCTATAGTTTGTAACGTGACGATATTATTGTGGACGTCCATCTGCATTATGATAACACAGGGAAGTAATATGTAAAGAAATAAAAAAAACCGGACAATTGAGTTGAAATCGCGTGGAGAGGGTTTCCGTACGATGAATATGTTACCCACCAAAAACATTTCATGTAAAGTAGATTGTCAAGACTTAGGTACAGACGCCAGCACATCAAGCTACTGCTATCTGTCAAACTTTAATAGATTCTCAACTTTATCGCTAAAGCATAAGGTTCAAAGTTGATTGCGAAAATTTGATAGTTTCGGGTAGCTTGATGTGCCTGTACATAACGCTTTCACTGTTAAAAGTTATCAGATCTAATGTAGAGCCAAGCCCCTAACTCTACAAACCTTACATCTTATGAAGGTGGTTTACCAAGCCACGATTTAGGGCTGATTTTTCTATCGACAGATACTTGTTATTCGTGGAATAAAATTGACGTCTGACAGTTTTTGTATGGAAGAACTGTCAAAATTTCAAAATTATTCCTCCGATATAGTTATCTGGCTTTGGAAAAATCAGCACTAAAACTTGTAGAGAGAGAGCAGTGGTGGCCCAGTGGTAACAGCCGCGACTTACGAGTTGTAGGTCGTAGGTTCGAACCCAGACAGGCGCTTTACTTTGTGTAAATTTTTCCATCACCACTGCTCTCAAAACGGTGAAGGAAAACATCGTGAGGAAACCGGCATGTCCTAGAACCAAAAATTCGAAGACATGTGACATCTACCAACCCGCACTGGGCCCGCGTGGTGGATTACGGCCCACTCCCTCTCACAGAGAGGCGGCCTGTGTCCTAGCAGTGGAAACGTTATGTCTTGTAGTCTCGTTGAGGCTAACTAGCTTAACTGTAGCCAATTTCAACTTTAATTGTACGTTATTTATTTATATATACTTTATTGTACACCCGAAAATATATAACAAAAAAAAATACAATTATTAATACAAAACATACAATGGGCGGCCTTATCGCTTTCTGCGATCTTTTCCAGGCAACCTTGGAATGGACAGTGATTGCGTGGATATAAAAAATGGGGTTGTCAGTGGTGCAAAATAATATACTATAATATATACATAGATATATATACATAATGCTGTATAATAGATAAATAAATAAATACATACTAAATATACATATAAACAACGAAAATAAATGATGACTGTAGATTATTGCAGCTACGAAAACAAGATCACAACAACAAGTAATGTTCCTTCACAAGTCTCTTAAATACAGCTAACGATTGCGCGCGTTTTATTTGAATTGGCAATGCATTCCATAAACGTTATTTTGTCAAAAAATTATAAAAGATTAATATGTAATGGTGCCCAAGATATATGGCTATGGTTGTGCCTAGTTCGGGATCAAACATACCATATTGTAATGTTGAATGTTGAAATAAATAAACTTTTTGACAACTTTTTTGAAACTGGCCAGGCCGGCGGCATTGTTCAGGTTCACAGATAGAGCATTTGAGAACAGACTGTAACGTCTCCTTGCAATTCCGCACGCATTCTAGCTTATCCCGCGGCATCCGATCGGCCAACTTAAAGTTTATAGGAAAATTATTATTATTATTGCAATCAGCGAAGTTACACTTACGCTTGCAGAGTAAGAAAGCTGAAGAATCATGGGCTGGCTATGTTTGCCGAAGGACCGATGGCCGGTGGAGACGGACGAGCCCTGGAGTGGAGACCGCGTATCGGCAAGGGTATTGTGGGACGCCCCCCAGCTAGATGGACCGATGACCTTGAAAAGGTGGCTGGGGCAGACTGGATGCAGAAGGCGGAAGACAGGGTATTGTGGCTCAGCCTGGCTGAGGCCAATGTTCAGACTGCGATAGGCTGAGTTGATCCATTGCCACAACACTTCCTGATCGAAATTTTAATTAAAATAACATCCGGGCTTACCTATTACCTACAGCGCTCAAAGGTTATTTTGGCACGTGGTCAAAATCAGAACTAACGCCGCCATCTTGTTTTTTGAATACATATCACGTGACATTTCACAAAACAATTGCACAAATTAGTAACAACGCCCCCTGTCAACGTCATTGGAGCGACAAGAAATCCTTGTAGAAGTGTAATCCTTGTAGAAGTGTAATCCTTGTAGAAGTGTAATCCTTGTAGAAGTGTAATCCATGTAGAAGTGTAATCCTTGTAGAAGTGTAATCCTTGTAGAAGTGTAATCCATGTAGAAGTGTAATCCTTGTAGAAGTGTAATCCTTGTAGAAGTGTAATATCCAGGACATATCTACTAATTCCATGGGTTTATCGTTTACGGGATAGCCAGTTCCGTATCTCCACAACCCATCAGCCTTTAGGATTTTATGTATTACAAAACTTTTTTCAGAGGGATCTTCAACCAGCAGATGAGATTAGTATTCATATTTCGTTTGCTTCAGGATAAGAAAATAGACGGATATATTTCATTAGTATGCAGGACGAGGAACTTTCCCTGAACATTGATGTGGAATGGGAACAAAATATCTATGAAGTAGGACACATTACAAGTTGAAATAAAAACTCCTTGTTATGTTTTATAATGAAAGGTCTCTACGGGAAAGAGTTTTTATTACTATTAAAATAAACAAATTGTATGTCCAAATAACCTGGCTACATAGACTACCTCATCGTTCTAGTAACCTACTCGTCGCGAGCGCTATTGCTAAGCATCCTCCCAGGTCGGGCGAACTGTTATTGGGTTTTTCCTCCGAAGCAGTCTGGAGTCTGAATTTGAGGACTGGTGATGACAACAGGCTCACCCACACACATGGGACTTCAACATAACGAAAATGTGGATGTGATTTACAAAATGTATCGAACTTGGACTTACTCAAATGTAGCTTCTAGTGGCAATAAGAACTCCAAAATGTTTGTCTTCATGGCCTTGTTATGATATGGGAAACATGAGCAACGGAAACAAGATCTTAAGGGCAAGTAGATAGGAGGGTACTATCGTATATCCATATCCAGATATGTCGTCATAGGGGGCGCGTTTCCTTCGCCTATCGCACTACATACCTGGCCCAGTTCCAACAGCCCTTCGCTTCAAAACAAACAATAATTTCTGAATTGTACCTACCTAGTTTTTATAAAAGGAATCTATAATTTCCTTAATTTAGATTATCTGCTGAACTTTTTCATATTAGTATCCTGCCCGATGCCTGAGGCATTCAAAGTACCTATTTACGAAGATTGACAGTGACGTAAAAGCAGCTGATTATTCACGTTGTGTTGGGCATCCAGGTGGCTAATAGGTACCTACCGTTTTCAATAGACCCTGCTCGCCCATTGATGAATGGGAAGCAATCAACTGTACAATTAGTTATAAAATCAAGCGCTGCAGCATTGTCTGGCCGCGGCAAGGCCAGGGCCGTCCATTACCGAACGGATGTAGGAAGCGCCACATCGCTAGTTGCTCACTAGACGTCGCACGGTGTGCTTATCGTCTCGTAAAATTAAAAATAATACGACGTTCTATTTTCGTTTTTCGCGGCTAAACTTTAAATTAAATTCTATGCAAAACTGTAATGGCGTCACCTAAAAACAATATTGGTAAAAAAAATAAAATCATACAATATGTAACTAAATATGCAGTTATTGTGTTTGGAGAATTCTAAAGTGTTAAAAATATGTATTTTTTAAGAAAAAGACACAATGCCGCCAATTTAGGAGATGATTCATTGTAATAAAGCGCGTTTTAAACAACGATTAAACTAATGGCACATTCAATGAGGAGTTGGACGCGACTTTGAATAAAAATAGACTTCACAAATGCATCAATTCGTTATAATTAAAGTGTATGTAAATAGATCAGTGAACGAACGAATGCGACCGAATGGAACGGTGTGCACTTGAGTAAACTTCGGAGTATACAATTTGTGTATTTTCATACAATTTTTGGATATCTGAAGTCCAAGTTGTGTGTTTCAGTGTAATGATGGTTTTAGTGAAAATATGTGTTCTGTGGCAATGATGTAGCATTTTCACAAAATATTTATAGTTTCCTGGAATTGTATGTACGTGGTGACACGATTCCCGAGTTATTTTCGATCAGCGTGTTTTTGGGACTTCTTATTAAATGAAACGGTGAGTGCTTTGTTGATAGCGAACAATATAAGTACCTACCTACCTAGTGGTAGGTAAGTACGTAGATGATATTAATACGCATGCACCCATGCGCGAATATATCGGTACAGTAGATAAATACCCTGCATTTATCTACTGTAGGTACCGATACATTTATCTACAATATGTAATTTAGATTATATTACGAGTTGCGCAAAGCGATTTAATTAATTATGCTAAATACCTATGAACTATAGATTGCTTGTATTTATTATAATTAGGATTACAAAAGAGGATAATGGTGAGTGAATTTGATTAATTAATGTTTGTTCGGTAAATTCTTGCATACGAACTAAATATATATATACACACATCAAAAGTGTCTAGGGATCAAGCATTTTTATGCGGATTTCTTGAGATTGAGATGTGGCTTTGTAATAAATTTATGATTTTATAAATTTATATGGATCCTTTTTGGTGCATTTCATAATTTGAATCAGGAACTGTGAATCAAATTCGAGTAAAAGATGAAAATCAGCTGTCAATATTTTCCCTATAAAAACATACAACGCATTGAAGACATTATTAGTGCTACTGTTTCCCTACTACTGATTAAAACCAACGTTATTATGGAGCGGCGACGTCATTTAAGCAGGGAAGAAATGCTCAGAGCCGTGGGAATGATAGAAGCTGGTTCCCGGCAACGTACTGTGGCTTTAGCTCTGAATACAAGTCAGAGTGTTATCAGTCGACTTTGGACACGTTACCGAAGCACTGGTACCGTGGCTGAGCGCCATGGAGGACGGTATCGCTGCACCACACGGAGACAAGACCGATACATTCAAATCTTAACTCGAAGAGCTCCAACAATAACCGCCATGATGTTAGCCGTGAGGCTTCGCTAATTAAGTTCCCTGAAGAGTGCTTCAGGGAACTTAATTAGCGACCAAACAGTCAGAAACCGCTTGCATGAAGTGAACCTTCATTCCCGAAGACCGCTACGGGTACCACCTATAGCAATGCACAATCGTAGGATTCGATATCAATGGGCTCTTGAACACAGAAATTGGGCAGAAGAACAATGGCGTTTCGTGTGCTTTTCTGATAAGTCTCGTTTTGGTATGAGACCGGATACAAGACGTATACGACACTGGAGAACCCCTGGACGCCAACAGCGATTAAAATCCTGCCAGGAAGTCCATCCTTATAGTGGTGGAACCATCATGGTATGGGCGGGTATTTGGATCGGCGGAAGAACTGAGTTCATTTGGATCAGAGGCAACCTCAACGCTCAAATTTATGCTGAGACGATTGTATCAGACGTCATCGTTCCTCTACAAGTGCAAATCGGTCCCTTATTTCAGTTAATGCATGATAATGCACGACCGCACACCGCAAGAGTTGTAAGACAGACTCTCGCCGCAGCTAACATCAATGTCCTGCCCTGGCCTGCTCAGTCGCCAGACTTGAACCCGATTGAGCATGCATGGGATATGCTACAGAGAAGAGCTCTGCCGAATATGGAGGGTATCCAGTCGCAAGAAGACCTTTTTTTGTTGTTGCAACGAACATGGGCGGCCATTCCACAGCGTGATTTGGATGAACTCATTTTGAGTATGCCAAACCGATGTTCTTGTGTTGTTAGTGTTCGCGGTAGAAACACGGATTATTAATTGTTTAAGTTACCCAATAAAATTTTAAAGAAAACTGTTATTTCAGTCTTTTTTTCGAACTTTTGTGTTAGTGGTTCAAATGTCAAAAATTCCTTGAAAAATGAAAAATGGAAAATGGCAAATTTCTTTATTAATGCAAAGGTGACTTGGTTTATCGTTACTGTGACAAACGAAAACACTTTATTTGATGAATCCTTAAAGAAAATTTTAATTAATATCAATCAGGAGAAAAGTTATTGCAAAAATATATGTTGATCCCTAGACACTTTTGATGTGTGTATATATATTGTTAGACCGGTTCTGTCTGTGACTGTTTATTAACCTATTGAATCGCTTGGTACCTACACAGTTACACACAACCTTTGGAGAATTTAAATATACGTGGCAGAGAAAAATATATGGCTTCATTTTGGTCATCAGAACCATTTTTTTGAAGCGAAAAGTTCTTGAGGCGCGTTGAGCATTTTTTGAGATGGGAAAATACCATTGAACACGCGCCACTGTTACCGTAAGCGACACCTCACGTGTTTTGTTTTTAAGACGATTAAAAAATATTCTGTTTGTGTTTTATTTTCACTTCTGTCGCCACTCCAGTGCCACTGTTTTTTTTATCTTGCTTGTTTTATGTAAGGAAACAATTATAAAAGCGGTAAGGTATCATTGTCTCCCAACTCTGGCCATCATATTTTGGTCTTACCAAGAAGTATCGTATTACCCAGTAACTGGTTTGTGGAGGTCAGATAGGCAGTCGCTCCAGGTAAAATACTGGTACTCAGCTGCAACCGGTTAGACTGGAAGCTGACCCCAACATAGTTGGGAAAAGGTTAGGCAGATGATAATGATGAACTCTGGTCATAATATATCATCTTCCTGGCTATTCAACCATTCCAATTCATAATTTATTTTCATTCCAAATTTTGGGTAGTCGCAGTATGTTACGAGGGTAACACTGAAAGTTCTTAAAAAATCAAAAACTGAACAAACTAGCAAATTATTAGTTTTATTATATCTTTTCAAAATAGTGTCCATTTACATCGCTGCATGATTTCTATGGCTGCATCCGATGGAACCACTGAGACAAGCACTTTGCCCACTCGTCCTTAGGGGTCTCTTCGGCGGTATTTTGAAACGCAGCCACTGCTTCCTCGGCGTCCATAAAACGTTGCCCTCGAAGTTTTCTTTTATTTTAGAAAATATTATTATCAGTTTATTTAGACAGGTAAAAATAACAAAATTAAATTCTAACTTAACTAAAACTACACAGAAACTAGAAAATGGCGTCCAAAAACTCATCCGCATCGCAGTCGACTGGTAATGTACCCAAGAGACTGGCGGCATTACCACGTTGTATGGCGATGCTTAGCCTCTGGCCAAGGTAAAAGCCAGCCCTTGGGTCACGGGAAGTGTCAACCAGCCGTTTTGAAATTTCTTTAAAAAGACCATGAGCACTTACCCCACGGCCCGAGGGTTTCCACCCCAAGCGGCTCGAAAATATAATTTCCGATGAGGTTATTATATTTTCGCCGCTTGAGGTTTTCCGCAGCCGCAGCAGCAGCGCCAGCACAGCATGCCGAACCAGGAAGATGGGATGGCGCAAGAGTATCGACACACGTAGCGTCCCATACTAAAGGCCTACCCACCTTCCATGGAAATAAAGACATACCGTCCGGTCTCTAGCCATCGTCGCGTGCCAAGCCATTGGGTTCTAATACAGCTGGAACGCCGACGGGGACAAGCTCGTCGGATGATGTCATTAATGCTCGCGTGCCGCGCTAAGCGACCCGCACTTTGGCTGCAAGACAGGCCGTGGTGTCCAAGGCTGTTGACGTCTTCGCCACAGTGACAGCGATGGGGAGAACAGCAAGGAGCGCCTAGTCGTAGGGAAGCAGCGAGGCGAAAAGTAGTGTCGTCGAACAAAGTACCTATGTTCGACGAAGGTAGTGCATGAAGCCACAGATTTTTATTTATTTTTGAAAATAAATAAAAATCAATAATAAAGGTGCGAGGTCGGGGCTATAGGGCGGGTGACCCTGTAATTCCACGTCTGACGTCGCCAAGTAGTCGATTGTTTGCTTGGCAGTGTGCAGCGAGGTGTTGCCGTGGTGAAGGAGGATCCTACTGCGAGGTCGTTTCGCCCGAACTTTTTCTAAGACAAGTGACAACCAGCAAGCAAGCCGCAAGTGGCAGTGATGGAGTGGTGGTATACCACTCTGCAGTAACTGTTTTTCGATCCTCTGAAACAATTGTTTGTAATGACCTGTCCTTCCGAAGAACCAGGCCTCCATCTTTTTTCCTACGCTTCGACCTCTCTTCACATTAGTTGGCAACACCTCGGAAGGAAAAACCCAGACAGCAGACTGTCTCTTAGTTTCAGATAAGATTAAATCCAGCTTTCGTCACCCGTAAGTATGTTGAACACACTATTTGAGTCACCTCCGTTAAATTTTTGAACCATTTCACGACACCAATCAACACGACGGAGTTTTTGGACCTCTGTCAAATTATGAGGTATCCACAGGTCACAAAGTTCCTGACCGCTAAATGTTCATGGAGGATTTTGTGCACTTGACTCATACCGATGCCTAAGCTTGTCCGAATCTGCTGATAAGTCACTCTTTTGTCAGTCTCTTATCATACGCCGCACAACACCGATGTTATCTTCAGTCGTCGCCGCAGAAAGCCGTCCCTCATGCAGATCATCGGTGAGATTAGTGCGGTCACGTTTAAACTCATTAAACCAGTTGTAAACAGTGACACGAGATGGGGCTTCATCGTGAAAGGCCAATCGAAGTCTATCATAACTTTGTTGTTAACTTAAGTGACATCGAAAGTCATAAAAAATCATTGTACGAAAATTTATGCTGACGTGACACAGACAAGATTGGAGATTCCGTGTCTCCTTGGCAAAACGAATCTATTCTTAACATTACTTCTATCCAGACATAAAACCAGAAAAATAAAGACACGCTTCCGTTTCTAGCCACACCAAGAACGACCTCTAAATAGACCCATTATAAGAAAAGAATTCTTTATTAAAAAACTCCTCTCAGAACATTTTCCAAGCAATAACTTGTCCTACCACAAAGGCAGTAAGTCCAAGTTCCTTTGATGGTACAGCTATAGTATTTTGACATCAAAGTCTGTAATATGAATATTTCGTTACTCATAGTTTCGGCGGTTCGTGTTAATCTGTCCCGCACCCGTCGACGTAAATAGATTTGACTGTTCTAGTACGAAATGTACTAATAAAATAGTCGCCGGCCTTGCTTTGCCTCAGTTTCAGGGATATTCTTATTTATTTGGAATAATTTCTTTATATGTACAGACTGGCACATCAAGCTACTACAATGTGTCAAATTTCTTTAAAAGATTTTCAACCTTATCGCTAAAGCTTAGGGTTCAAAGTTGATTGAGAAAATTTGGCAGTTTCGGGTAGCTTGATGTGCTGGCGTCTGTACAGATGGCCTCCGAAAGTTGTTGACAGTTTTCCATTTCAGCTCACTTCATTAAGTAACATCATTTTCATAATAATCATTATTTATTTGTTTATGTTTCCAAGTCTTCTGGAAGTTTATTATGAAAAAAAAAAAATAGACTCAACAACCTACTAGGTACTTACTTACCTTATAGGATAAATAGTATATTTTTCTTCAAGTCATTTTTCCTACAGCCTATGTGCAGCAATGGACAGAGAAAGGTGGTCGATGACATAGGTACTTAGGTACCTAGTTGTATGACTAACAGGTGATTCATCAAATCACTACATGCAAACGAGGAAGGTCCCTAAGTAATTCAAGGAAGGTGTAGTTATGAGAATACCTTAGTATTACGAAGTGAAGCAGGAAAGAATGAATGAAAAAGCATTTCAACTATAAATATTCAGTTTTGTAAATGACATTATATTATTTAGAAGCGATTAGGACTTGAATCACGAGGGTTGTATGGAAATCCTGACTTGAGTGCGCGCAAAATAAGTTTGCGCGCGGCTGAAATCTAAATATATAAAACTCAAAGGTGACTGACTGACATAGTGATCTATCAACGCACAGCCCAAACCACTGGAGGAATCGGGCTGAAATTTGGCATGCAGGTAGATGTTATGACGTAGGCATCCGCTAAGAAAGGATTTTGATAAATTCTACCCCCAAGGGGATAAAATAGGGGGTGAAAGTTTGTATGAAACTTTGTCAATTTTAAACCGATCGGGCTGAGACTTCGCATGCGTATAGCTACTATGACGTAGGCATCCCCTAAGAAAGGATTTTGGGGGTAAATTCAACCCCCATGGGGATCAAATAAGGGATGATGGAGGATGTAAATGTATTAGTTTTTTTTAAATAAAACTTAACGCGAGCGAAGCCGCGGGCAAAAGCTAGTCGAAAATAATCGTTTGCCGCTATCTGGACGTTTATTTAAGGTGTCAAGAGAGTATGTTGTGTTCCATGTTTTCTAAAGTAAATAATCGCCATCATTACGCCGAAAGTGATTAAAGTGCTGGCAGGGATATAATTGTCGCGCGCAGACTTATCTTGTGCGCACTCTAGTTGGACAGCGTTTTATGAGTTGTCAGTGTCATCATTGTTATTTTGTGGATGTTGACACTGACAGCTCTTGAACGCGGTTTAATTGTGCAGGTAAATTGCCTAATACTTAAGAGTGAGTTGCATCAGCTAACTATAACGATAACCAATCCCATGACAGCCGTCAAAATCTCCGGTTAAGCGAAATTCGGGTTGCATCATTTTGAGAATTGTTAAAATGACGTCATAAATAACTATAACAAGTCATTTTTAACTATAATCAAAGCTTTGACAGACGTCAAATCTCCGGTTAAGCGAAATTCGGGTTGCATCGTTTTAATTTTGACAAAATTGTTAAAATGACGTCACAGATAACTATAACTTTAATCGCCCAACTTCGGGCGGTAAAGGGCTATAGTTACGGTTTGTGTCATTGTATATGTCATCTGCTTTGCATTGTAACCTATAAAAATATTGTGTTATTGAATAAAGTACCTACTAAAACAAATTAGGTATGTCTTTACTCCGCGATATATTGTGGAAATAAAGCTCTTCTAGCGATGATAGTGTCAGTGAATCCGATTTGCAGTTAGGAAGAGAAAAAAATTCACCCTCGCATTGATCGATTTCATAAGTAGGATGAGAATTAATTTTTGGACAGATTCCGGGTTCTAAGACCTTATCAAGAGCTTCTAACTTTCCTAGTTAGAATCCAGAGCCGTTGCTAAGGTCTTAGTTCTCAGCAAGGGTCCTCCCTTGCTGAAAACAAGAACCCCTGAGAACTCTACATATTATATAAATTATTACCTAATGGCCCCGACTTACGATTTGAGTAGAACCCAGGCAGGCGATTTACTTTGCGTAAATTATATCATCACCACTGCTCTCAAAACGGTGAAGGGAAACATCATGAGGAAACCGGCATGTCCTAGAACCAAAAATGAGCTTATTCGGCAATTAAAGCAACACAGTGAAGAGAAGTATAAGCTAGAACTAGAAAAACTGAAATTTGAAATCGATATTCTTATGTAAAATGTTATTATGTAAACTGTAGCAAGTGTATTGTGAATATCGATTACTAATTTCAGTTTTTCTAGTTCCTAGCTTATACTTCTCTTCATTGTGCCGATGAAGTTCATCTTGATTCCAAATGCTTTATCTGATTTGATCCATTTCAATTTCATTAAGTTCTTTGAAGACAGGTTGTTTTTGTTTGGTCATATTATGTTTTTAAAATTGTACTTGTTTTTTTTTCTTCCTTATTTTATGAAAGTCAATGCTTATCAAAATTAATTTAGTATATACTAGCAGCGCCCCGCGATTTCACCCACATTAGTTACGATCCCGTGGGAATATCGGGATAAAAACTATCCTATGTCCTTTCCCGGGACTCAAACTATCTCTATACAAAATTTTATCTAAATCAGTTCAGCGGCTTAAGCGTGAAGAGGTAACAGACAGACACTCTTTCGCATTTATAATATTAGTATGGATATAGGACTTCCTCACGATGTTTTCGTTTTGAGAGCAGTGGTGATGAAATAATTTACACAAAGTAAAGCGCCTGTCTGGGTTCGAACCTACGACCTTTATGCTGTAAGTCGCAGCTGCTACGACGGACCCACCACTGCTCAGCGATAAATAGTAGGAGTGTATTGAACGGTTAAAAAAAAAATAATAATAACAAATTGTACATAGCAGAGCATTTTTATTAATGTAACTACTTATATTAATTTCAACGTCAGACGACTTAGAAGTAGGTAATATTTCGTCTGAAAAATATGCAGGTCACTCCACCGATGAAAATACTTCAATACCGCACGCTCAACAGTACCTACATGTGCACAACAGCTAACAATACCAACGTCTGTCCACCAAACAGTTGCAATAGCATCCAGCAAGAGCAGCTGGGTGTTTTTAGGTAGGTAGGTACCTACCTAAATAATGCACCTGAAAATAAATAGATGATTTATGTTAGAAAATAAGCGTATTCTAACTAATATTATTCTTGTTCTTTTTGGTGTGCTGGATGCCACTGCAAAACAATGTTCTTTCCCGCATTCATCAGGCACAGTATGCGTTTGCTGTGAAAATCGACATATAATGTAAATATTCCTGTATTCAAATCTCCATAATGTATAAACAGTTTCAATACTTTCTTGCATCGTCTATACGCATTTTCGTTAAACTGCACTAAATATGGTTTGACTAGTGTTCGTGAATCCTTGCGTTCACAAGTTACCGTACATTTGCAGCAGTCTCGGGCAATGTGTTCGCACATTGCGTTAAAATCTTATTGAACAATTAACACAACATCCTTCTGGAGTAAATGCTGTAATACATCTTCCAATAATATAATCCTTCAATTACATACAGGAAAACAGAAATATCAATTTCATGCAATTCGAAAGAAACGGAAAAATAAAATGAATGTTATAGTCACTTGACACTTGTCTTTCTGACAGTGTCAGATAGTGATGCGGCTCGATTTTATTTAACTCGTTACTCAAAAGCTGAGTCCATTTTCTCTCGAGGTGCCACTCGATGTACTCACGATTAGATAAATATCACCAACACTGCCACACTAGTTAACTGTCATTCTTGGTTAAAAAACCAGGTAATAAATATATTCTTGTAATAAATCGTCATAATACTGTGATGTACAGTCACAGAGTTTTAATAACAGAAAATACATATTCTGTGGGTTAGTGCTGTCAGATAATAAAGTGTAATTTGTCATTAAATCGTCATTGATTTTATCAGATCAATCTGACAATCAGTGGAATATGCGTAGGAATTATTATTATTATTATTCGTATTAATACGCTCTTTACAAAGTCGAACAAAGCCAATCTGAGCCTAATGTCACTGACTTAAATACCTTGGTACATTACCAATATAGAACGGTAACTGTATTTTGGATCTTGCTATGATTCTTTTCTTGAAGTTTATTTTTGTGTGCGTTTCAAACGTACGAAGCTGCTGGGAACCTCCCTCTAGTCCTTAGATCAACTTAAATTGAGTTTTTGAGTTAAATAATCGAGACAATCGAGTCCTGACCATTAATGACTGATTAACATCACTAGTGTCAAATAAACAAAGCGTGATGACAACAAGCTTGAAGTGTTGCCCTTGTCAAAAAATTACCCACGTACATTTTGGGGAAATATGACGTCTTGTCACTTGTCACCCTTTTAACTTTAACTGTGAAATACACGAAATACATGATGGTGCAACAACGGATAGTAGATTCTATGGTCATTGTTATGGTTACGGTTAAATTTAACTTTGACACAAACTATAACGGAGCTATTGATGCAACCCACTCTTAAAGTCTGTTTCACGAAAGAAGTCTCGTAGAAATGGCGCCACTGGCGTGCGACGGAATCCTAAATATTGATTGATTTATGTATCTCGCCATCTTAATAGAGGCACTGGGTAATTAAATGAACAACCTTAAATAGAGAGAAGTGTCTGAGGTAGGAGGGTGGTGTACGAGTGTTGCTAACTATATAATAATTACTAGTTCCACTTATTGCCGCGGGACTTCTTTCGTGAAACGGACTATAACTCTCTGGAGTTGTCGACTCCCCCACAAATAAATTACGTTCGTGCGAGTCGCCTCTAAAAAAAATTATATTACTTATTGAAACGTGACGATTCGCCAGTAGCGGGCGAGTAAATTCGTGCGAATCGACGAATAAGCCAAGGTGTAGGGAAGAGTGATACCTAATTATCTTTTAAATGTAAATATTTATGTGCAGCGCTTACCTAGGTCGATTCGAGTTATAATGGGGTATAGCTGATTTAAATATATATATAGCCGGGGTAAAATCGATTATTTTGAAATAGAACAAATAATAATAATTGAAACAGCAACTTACTGTTGGAATTATTTGTATTATCCAATAAATAGTGCGAAAGTACTAGGAAGTGCTGAAGGGCTGGCGTTTTGGGGGACTGTCTTTTGTAATTTTAACGTTCGAAACGTTTAAATAAATGACTTTTGATTTTTATTGATTTTGATTAAATATCTACAAACCGATAATT
The DNA here is from genome assembly GCA_916614155.1 of Mesoligia furuncula. Lineage (NCBI taxonomy): Eukaryota > Metazoa > Arthropoda > Insecta > Lepidoptera > Noctuidae > Mesoligia > Mesoligia furuncula. Next base: position 24,626,023 of record OU744806.1, read on the forward strand.
TTTTTTTAGTTTTTTGCATAGTAACGCAGGTGCGTTACTATGCAATTATGTATAATTATATAATTTACCAAAAGCTTGATTGGTATCAAGCTTTTGGTAAATTATATAATTATACATTTAATATATTTTCGTCACAAATGCTAATAATTATTACTAGTACCTAATTTAATCATAATAACAACAACAATCATCTCTTTTTACAATAAAAACCATACCAATATACATACAATCATTCTGATTTTTTTGTCAGATTATTCTACAAGTAACATACTAAAGCATTTATTAATTTTTGATTAAATTTTTTAGTCCAAACAATAGATTTTTTGTAAATAGAGAATTGCTTCTTAATTTGCAATAAATTACCAGCGTTGTGTCATCGCGCTTCTCTTCGATGCAGTCCGACTGTGACTGCGCTTTAGGTCATGTAGTCCTATTAAAATCAATCTTTATTTATTATTTACTAAGTACAGTTTTGATCTGCTTGGGGTTGAAGCGCTCGGATCATGGGGCCCGAGTGCGCATCCTTTTTAAGGAAATTTTTCGCCGACTGGACACTTTCTGTTACCAGGGGGCTGGCTCATTCTTTGGCCAAATAATTAGCATTGCCATTCGACGTGGCAGTCTTCTGGGCACATTCCATATGACAGTGATACGGACGAGTACTTCGACGCCTAAGGGTCCTTTTGGTTTAGTATTTATTTGTATAGTTAAGGTTTTAATTTGGTACCTAGTGGAAACAGTAAGTTGATATTGTATATGTTACGGCTAATGGCCGAAGTGCGGCTAAACCTAGTTTTAACCGAACCTAACCTCGGGGTGCCCTTCGCTCGCTCTTGCATCCTACGTCGACGGAGCCCCGCTTCGCGTGGCCCCTATTTCTGTGAAAAGGGTTTAAAGTAACCTAACAAAACCGAACCTCGGGGTGCCCTTCGCTCGCTCTTGCATCCTACGTCGCCTCCCGAAGTATACACGAACCGCATGTGGCCGGCTGCACTTAGTTGTACCCGGCTAAAACTAGGTTTAGCCGCACTTCGGCCGGCTAAAACTAGGTGTAGCCGCACTTCGGATATTAGCCGTGACATATATAATATTTTCAATGTAAGTAGGTATATAAAATAAACAACATTAAAAAATTACAATCTTGCTAAAAAAAATAGATATTTAAATCAATATTATGACCTACTACTTAAGAGTAAATAAATATACGAGTAGGTTCGTATATAATTACATCGCTGAATAAAATAACGCTTGTTTTTCCTAAGAAAATGGTGCCATTATAAAAGCGGCCGACGACAACTTTCCGTGTTGATATCCATTTTATACAACTGTCAAAAATGGATCGAATATACGAACATTGTGGTAGTCAATTTGATAAACAATAAATTTTCCTGATTTTACATCATACAAAGAAGACATTTTTTTTTTGTTTTTTTTTTTCGTTTTTGGGCGGAAATCTTCAAAAGGCACCCGACCTCCGGTGACGGGAGATCGGGGAACCTATTGGTTTATAACATAACATTTTTTTTTGGAAATCGATATAATGTATAATCGATCTTTTCACACTAAAGTCTAAATATTATTTTGAAAGTTTAAATTACCTTATAAATAAGTTGGCAGTCAAGTTTAAAAAAATCCGCCATGAAAACGATGACTCAAAATAATTCCAAGTACAATACATAAGATAGTTACATAGTTACATACATACATACATAGTTTCTATAATACATTGATTCAGGAAATGGCAAATTGCACGGAAATCATCCCACGTCATAACTAGGGTTCAAAGTCAAAGTCAAAACATTTATTTCAAGTAGGCACTTAAAAGGCACTTTTGAACGTCAAAAATTACGAAAAAATAGAATTGATTCTAGTCGCCCATTCCAAAAGGTAGTTTTCGTATGGAGAAGAATGGGCAAGAAACTCCACCGTTACTCTTTTAAAATGTTTTACAATATTTTGTATACATTAATTATATAATAATATGTGAAGACGATGCACCTAAAATAAAATAAAATTACTATACCAAAATAGGTAAAAGAATTAAAAATGAAAACATGACATAAATTAATTATCTAATAGATACATGGTGCTCACATATTTACAAACATGGTAAAAATAAACGATTTTCATTAAAATAAAAAATTACAAGTAATAAGTCAGGGTGTGAGTTTAAGTAATTACAGAATATAAATCAACGTCAAAAAAAAGAAGAAAGAATCAATTTTACAATTAAATTAGCAATCAGTTTGATTTTGTCTAGACCCTAGATTGTCCTATGGAGCAGAACCAGCATGTTTCCAAGCGTTCTTATCTTGGATATAATCTTCTAATTTATAGTATGCTTGTTTACAAAGTGTACGTTTAATGTGAGTTTTAAATTTTCTTTCATTTAATTGCAATATATCACAAGGTATTTTATTGTAACATTTAACACAGTACCCCATAAAAGATGTATTTACTTTGGCTAATCTAAAAAATGGTTGATGTATTTTATCTTTATTTCTAGTATTAAAATTATGTCTATCGCTTATTTTATTAAAAAGATGTAGATTTTTTCTAACATACATAATATTTTCATAAATAAATTGGCAAGGTACCGTCATAATATTAATCTTTTTAAAAAGTTCCCTGAGAGATTCGCGGCGACGTAGATTATAAATGGCTCTGACAGCTCTCTTTTGCAAAATAAAGATGGATTCAATGTCAGCAGCTCAACCCCATAGTAAAATGCCGTACGACATTAAGCTGTGAAAGTAGCTAAAATAGACTAAACGCGCGGTTTCTACATCAGTTAATTGCCTAATCTTTCTAACAGCATAAGCGGCCGAGCTAAGCCGCCCCGCAAGAGATGTTATGTGAGGTCCCCATTGTAATTTCTCGTCTAGCGTGATTCCCAGAAAAACCGTTCGATCAACAAATTCCAGTTTTTCTCCATTAAGTATGATGTCACATTCGCTACTTCTAACATTAGGTAATTTAAATCTAATACATTTGGTTTTCTTTTCATTCAGTACCAAATTATTTACCGTGAACCAATCTTGGACCTGAAGAATAGAGTTATTCACATCGTCAAGATTTTGTGCCCGTCTGTCTATCTTAAAGATCAATGACGTATCATCTGCAAATAACACCATCTTCGGTTGATTTTGAAGTAATTGGGGTAAATCATTAATGTAAACTAAAAAGAGGAATGGACCCAATATCGAACCTTGAGGAACACCCATTGTCATTTCAGACCCTAATGAGTTTACGCCGTTTACTTGAACTTTAACCTTTCTATCTTTCAGGTATGATCTTAGCAAATCAAGTGCTGTTTTTCTAATTCCATAGTGCTCCAGTTTCATCAGAAGTGTTTCATGGTTTACGCAATCGAACGCCTTAGAGAGGTCGCAAAAGATTCCAATGGCATCTTTTGCTTCTTCCCAGGCATTAAAAATGTTCTTTATTAGGGTAACACCGGCGTCAGTAGTGCAACGCCCTTTGGTGAAACCGTACTGGTGTTCATGAAAGATGGAATTTTTATTAAAGTGACGTAACATTTGATTGAGCATCAACTTCGGTGACGTAACATTTGATTGAGCATCAATTTGGTTACTATCCGTCTGGACTTTTTGACTACTATCACTACATGCAAGCAAAAACTAATGGCAACGATGCCTCGGTATCCTTCCTTACGCATAATACGTCCTTAGGTACCTATTGTCATTGAAATTTGAATGTCTAGCCTTTTCCCAACTATGTTGGGGTCGGCTTCCAGTCTAACCGGATGCAGCTGAATACCAGTATTTTACATGGAGCGACTGCCTATCTGACCCCCACAACCCAGTTACTGGGTAATACGACACCCCTTTTGTAAGACTGGTTGTCAGACTTTTGGCTTCTGACTACCCGTAACGACTGTCAAAGATCCACGAATGACAGCCGGGACCAACGGCTTAACGTGCTTTCCGAGGCACGGAGGGGTCACGATATGTAAAGATGGTGGTCACCCATCCACAGACCAATCGCGGCAAGCGTAGCTTAACCTGATCGATCGACCTGTGCGGCTGTTATTATTTAGTAACGGGCCCCTCGCAGTATTATTACCCCCTACATACAAACAAACAAATTTTATCTCTTTATAATATTACTATAGAAGTATAGATTATGCGCAAAAGTATTTATTACATGGCCCCGATTGTTTATAATAAATTGCCATGTGCTTGGAAAGAATTGAAAACGGTGCTATTCAAAAGAAGACTTCGAAAATTATTAATAGATAAAACGTAGGTACTACAGTGTAACTGAGTTTTTAACGGACAAAATTTTTTCTGAATACCGGTAATTTTTAATTAAATAATTATTAATTTACTTAAGGAATGTTACATATTATCTAGGACCTGGAATTTTAATGTATGTTTGTTTATTTATGTTCGACCACGATTTTTATTATAATTATATTGTTAATGACAATTTAATTTTTTAATCATTTTATTTAATGTAGGTATATTGTTATATTAAGTTAATTTTTTAATGACAATTTGAATTTTGACCACGATTTTTATTCTTATATTATTATACTGTTAATGACAATTTAAGTTTTTAATCATTTTATTTAATGTAGGTATATTGTTATAATTAAGTTAATGTTTTAATGACAATTTGAATTTTATTAATTTTATTTATTGAATGTAATAATTAATTTAATGTTTTAATGAGAACTTTAATTTTTAAGAATTTTGTATAATGAAAATGTTTGCATGCCGAATGGTGAAATATATGAACTCTGATTTATACCTTCTACTATCTACTTATGTATTACCCATATTTGCAAATAAATGCTATTCTATTCTATTCTACAAGGCACAACGTTCGACAACAACAGTGACTCACAAAACGTTCCATGCAAGTATTATCATTTAACGGCACTATTAAGTCTGGCGCCATGGTAACTGATCAAAGGGGAGAATTCGGCACGGCCGTGACGTCATCCCTTATAGATCCGGTCAAACCTACCCACGTAATCTTTTAGGTTCGGTAGAACAAAGACGAGACAAGGATTAGTTAATATTAGCTGCGCTCTGCGGTTTCACCCGCGTAAATGTCGATCCCGTGGGAATATCGGGATAAAAAGTAACCTATATGTTAATCCAGGGTGTCAGCTACCTCCATACAAAATGTTATCAAAATTGATCCAGCCGTTTGAGCGTGAAGAAGTAACAAACATATAAACACACACACACTCACAAACTTTCGCCTTTATAATATTAGTGTGATGTGATTTTGGCGAAGTAGGTATTAAAAGTGGTGGAGTTAACAAACGCGATCGCGTTTCCCGAGTGAAATAAGCCCACGTTAGCACGGACGTAAAAATATCGCGGCGAAATTTTATCGCGCACTGCATTATCAACCCTCGACGTAGAGCCGAACATTGAGAATCCAACAGAGCGCATCCCAGCGCGTCAAAAAAAACACACTGTTGGAGTTTCATCTCTCTGCGCTATGCAGTGCTTTGAAAATTCAGTGCGCGAAAATAAATCGCCTCGAGAAAAACGCGCCCGTGCGTACATGGGATATATTGACAGATTTCTTTCCAAGGCGTCTTCAGTTTTTGTAGTTTTAAATTATAGAAATAGAAATCATTTATTTGCCAAAAATGTAGGTAAGTATACATGACATACATTGTATATATATACAATACGGTTATTTTGTGGAGAGTCCCAATACATTTTATCTTACGGCATGCAAAATTGTTTAACATACACGAAGAGAGAAAAAAAAACATAATACAATACAATTTCAGATTTAACCTAAAGCAAAATTATTATTTAACACAAATGACTATAAAAATTCATTACAGTCCATAATACAAAGATGTCAAAAATATAAAGATGTCAATAATAAGAATATCGACAGTAATAAAGTCAATAATATGTCAACAAAATTAATTAATTAATTAGGTAATTAGGTAAGAAGTATTTTTATTGAAAGTTTTGTCCTCTAAAAAATCTTTGATTGTGTACTTAGTACTTAGCACTTATCCAGTAACAATTTTGTTAACTGCTTTTTAAACATTTTGTTGGGTAATTCTTAAAAGTTCTGTACAAGTTCAGATTAATGGTGCAAAACTGTAAAATATTTGTTACTTTACCAACTACCCGCCCGTAATTGCGCAGCACCTGCACGTAGCCAGCATCTTACAAAACAAAGTTTTTTTTTTGCACCATGTAGGTACCTAGGCACATGGTGGAAAAATAGTCACTCACATTGACAGCCTACGTCAATTTGCCGTGTTAGAGGCCAGTAGCGGCCCTAGGGCGGTGCGAGCAGTGCGACGGCACCGGGCGCCGTCATGGGAGAGGCACTGAAATCACCAGGCACCAGTCATTGATGATAGTAACTTACTATAAAGCCGATCGTCCACAAGCAGGCAACTGCTTATGCATATATCATAGGAACATATGGTACATAGAGGGCCGTCACGTTAAGATTTTGGCCTAAAAAAAATTCTAGGGCCGCCGCTGTTAGAGCCATTTCATGCAACTGTCAAAGAATGACATTTGTGATTCTCTCTTCGCACATTTTCTCATAACACGTCTGACATTAGCATAATTGTCGACATCGGCACCATTGCCATAGAGAAAAATAGATAGATAGATATTTGTGATTTTTATAAACGGAGTTGGTAGTCAATTTGCTTATCAATTATTTTCCCTGACTTTACGGAAATCCATATTTTAGTACTAAACGAATTAGCGTTGGCTGAGCTTACAAAACTTTTAGAACACAAGCATTATTTTCTTTCAGGAAACTTAATTTTTTTAACTGAGTGACTTACACATTCAGAGAATAATAAATAAATCAGTGATAATTTATAACATTTAATACTGTTTAAAATACAGAAAGGAAATAAAATAAATATTTAAATACGTAATAAGAAAAATCATAAAAGCGCTCGTCCTCCCTCCTACTTATCTAAAACTAGGTGATCCGGCGGACTTCGTACCGCCCAGAATCAAAACACAAAATGTAGGAGAAAAATGAATTATCTTAATTTTTTTTTCGTGAATTTTTCCCGTGTTTTAGTTATTCTGCTATTCGGGGCGGAGACAAATCCAACAAATCAAAGATCATAAAAATCAGTCCAGCCCTTCGTGAGTTATAATGGTGTAACTAACCCGACTTTGTTTTATACAGGATATTTTTTTATGCGTTGCGCAAATTTTCGCAGGCTGTTCTATCCATGAATATGAATAACTTTCACTATGGGACGCAGTCTGAAATCACGAAAAAAAAATCTGCTGTTTCGTACATTTTGGTCGAGTAGGTATTGAACTTTTGTATGATACAGCTGATTTTTTTTTTTCGTGATTTCAGAGATTGTCTCATAGTGAAAGTTATTCATATTCATGTGTAGAACACCCTGTGAAAATGTGCGCACAGCTTAAAAAAATATCCTGTATAAACAGAGTGAATTTTCCAAGTGGGCGTGGATGGCCAAATCCGAAACTAAGTATGAGGAATATTGAAAAATACTCAAGGGAGTCGCGGGCTCGATTTTGATGAAAACTAAAACTGCATCATTGGATTTTTGAAAAATCAATATTTCTAGGCAGGAATCGAACCTGTAGATTTTGATTAAAAAAACACACTGTATTATTACACCACTCGATAGTGTCCCTAATAAGGATCAAATCCTGGGAAGTAATGAAATACGGCAAACTTAAGGAAAATGTTGGATTTTAATAAAGTGCTTCTTATTTTAAAGTATTCATACCGACATTACCTGTACCTTGATAGAAATAGTGCTCATACAGCCGCAGCGCAGTCACCTTCACAACATTATGTTCTAAATTCAAATTTTCAGTTAGAGTTTAATAGGTAGGTAACATAAGAAAAATAAAGAAAGGATTTTGTTAAAAATGAGCTCTTTTCATAAAGCCAAGATAAAGATAAGATAGATTCATCAGCAGATGGCCATCTGCGAATGCCTCCGCCGACGTGTAGACGGGGTAATTTGCTAGTCTGTGGTAGGTATTTGACGTCGGCAGATGCTAAATACCTACCACAGACTAGCAAATTACCCCGTCTACACGTCGGCGGAGGCATTCGCAGATGGGCATCTGCTGATGAATCTGACGACGTGTAGAGGAGGCTTTAGTTTCCCGTATGTCATTACTTCCCAGAATTCGATCCATATCAGCGACACTATCAAATGACAATATATTATCTATCAAACGGGTTCGATTCCTGGCTTGATATATAAATTTTTCAAAAATCCAATGATGCAGTTTTAGTTTTCATCAGAATCGAGCCCACGACTCCTTTGAGTACTTTTCGCTATTGCTCATAGTTTCGGATTTGGCCATCCACGCCCACTTGAAAATTCACCCTGTTTGCCTACTTATTTATTTATTTATTTATTGAGGATCTCCAACAAAGGATACACATAAACAATAGAAATTTACAATAAAAAGGTTCTTTTACGTGTGCTCCTTCAATTACAGGAGACCACAGCATGCACATATAACTAGGTGTAAACACGATAAAAATAGAGACAATAAATTATGAATACAAATTATAAAATTAAAAGGAAAAAAAAAAAAAATTAAGTTATCAAGATTGAACATTCAAATTATAGATGATACTACTTATACTGTGTCTGTGTGGTGCCGGACTTAAAGAATACCACCACCCCTTACTTCCCGTGGGTGTCGTAAAAGGCGACTAAGGATCGTACCGGAGAATGGGCAGCAGCGTTCTCTATGTATTCCACCATCATACCATACTGCGATCGCCAACCCGCCTGCCAAGCGTGGCGATTATGGCAAACCCTCCCAAAATTGGGGGAGGCCTATGTCCAGCAGTGGACGTCTATCGGCTGAAACGACGAACTACTTATACAGATAGAAGATCTTGTTGTGCCCGACAGGGTCAATAACTGTTTCTTTTTATCAATACTTATCACCCATAGGTACATTATGGATTGCAATAAAGATTAATTGAATTGAAATAAAAAAGAAAATTGTTTGATTTCAGCTCCGACATGCCGCTGCCGCTGTTAAGATGCTGCGGCATCATATCCCTGCGCACGGGCTGCTTCATACTGTGCATCATGTCCACTGTAAGTACCTGTAGAGCTTGATTCTGTAATTTATCTCACCGTGAAAATATAGATGCAGTGAGCTTAAGGGCTTACATGACCTAAAGCGCGGTCACTGTCGGACTGCATAGAAAAGAAAGAGAAGCGCGATGACGCGCAACGCTTGTAATTTATTGCAATTTATGAAGCAATTATTTAATAACAAAAATCTAGATATTGTTTGGACGAAAAAATTAATACACTAACTAGTATTTTAGTATATTGCTTGTAGAATAATCTGACAAAAAATCAGGTATGCATATTAGTATGGTTTTTATTGTAAAAAAAAGTTTTTGAGGTATCTTCATGATTTTTTTCTATCGTAGTTTGTATTATGTTTTCAACACACTATCTACCTAGCATATTATATCCTGAAGAATATAATATATTTTTCTGATTTTGTTTACTGTAGTCGATCATATACTTTTATTGTTTCTAAAACTTGCGTTTTTTTGTGTTTAGCCGGTCGATTCTGTAAAAATCTCACCGTGAAAATTTAGGTGAAGTGAGTTTGTTAAAAGGAATTGACACTATTGACAGCTCAATCCACGCTCACTTCACCTAAGTTTTCACGGTCAGATGGTTACAGAATCGCACTGCTGGGCCTGTAAGCCCCTTAAAGTGAGCTGTCAATAATGTCAATCTTAGCATCAGGTCGGATGACAGCTCACTTTATGCTCACTTCACCTAAATTATCACGGTGAGATTTTTACAGAATAGGACCGCTGTACATGTCATCATACCAGGGCCCTTATCCCGTTTCATTTGGGGCTGCAGGGGGCGCAGCATATCTATTTTTTCCATCTAAAACTATTAGTCATATCATCTCAGTCGTTACCCCCTTTCTAGTCATATAACCTTTCACATAAAGAAGGGGTACATTGAAAACTGGGCCCGTGGCTAAATAATAACAGCCGCAAAGGGTCGATCGATCAGGTTAAGCTACGCTTGCTGCGGTTGGTCTTTGAATAGGTGACCATCTTTACATACCGAGACCCCTCTGTGCCTCGGAAAGGACGTTTTGTCGTTGGTCCCGGCTGTCATTCGTGGATCTTTGACAGTCGTTACGGGTAGGTAATCACAAGCCCGAAAATCTGACAACCCGTCTTACCAAGGGGTATCGTATTACCCAGTAACTGTATTGTGGAGGTCAGATAGGCAGTCGCTCGATGTAAAATACTGGTAAAATTCAGCTGCATCCGGTTAGACTGGAAGCCGACCCCAACATAGTTGGGAAACAGCTAGGCAGGTGATGATTTTGTAGTGAAAAAACATGAGTACCAATACCGGCAAGACTTTAACATCGTCTGGATAAATACACAGGGTACATACAAAAGGCGAACGGGGTAGAATAGAAACCTATGGCACAGACATTTCTTTTTTTTCACGTTTGTTTTTAAATCTCTTTTTTTACGTTCAATGCAGGCCGATGACTTCAATCTAAAGATTGAATGGCGCTACGAATTCTTTGATATAATTTTCGCGCGTAGAGAGCCTCTAAGTTGAATTTTGATATTATTTTTCGATTTATTCACTTTTTTTTTGTGTAAAAAGACAGAGGGTGAGAGGGAGTGGGCCGCAATCCACCAGGCGGCCCAGTGCGGTTTGGTGGATCGATCTTGCTGCGACATAATACGCCCTTAGTAGGTACTGTCGTTCAGCGCGTTATGGAACTGGAGTTTGGTTTGAGAGAGTGGAACTAGAGTTTCTTTGAAGGATAAAATCAAAAAGAAATTATCCGGAAAAGAACCGGAGTGGAAGTGGCAGTGGGCTGGCCATGTTTGTCGAAGGACCGATGGCCGGTGACAGACGAGTCCTGGAGTGGAGACCGCGTATCACCAAGCGTAGTGTGGGACGCCGCCATCGGAGCTAGGTGGACGAACCACCTTAAAAAGGTGACTGGGAAGATGCGGAGTTGTAAAATAATTTATTTTTAGGGTTCCGTACCCAAAGGGTAAAACGGGACCCTATCACTAAGACTCCGCTGTCCGTCTGTCACCAGGCTGTATCTCATGAACCGTGATAGTTAGACAGTCGAAATTTTCACAGATGATGTATTTCTGTTGCCGCTATAACAACAAATACTAAAAACAGAATAAAATAAATATTTAAGGGAGCTCCCATAAAACAAACGTGTATTTTTCGGCGTTTTTGCCTTGTGGTACGGAACCCTTCGTGTGCGAGTCCGACTCGCACTTGGCCAGTTTTTTTAAATAGCTTTAACTACATGCTTTTAAAACAATTTTGTATCTTTTTAAGCAGATTGGTTAAAAAGATATTACACCTACAATAAAAAAAAAATGAATATGACAGTGTAATGGAAAGATGGATAAGTTTGCCTGTATACCAAACAACTTGTTCGAGTGTACATTGGGCTATTTGTGTACGGAGTGGTCTGGTTTCTCTAAAAGTGCTATCAAACAGATATACTAATAGCTATTTACTGAGTATGTTTACATAAGTGATGAGAATGATTGATTTGATGCATGAACATTTTGAGTGGTGGAAAAGAACTAAAAGTGTTCTTGACACTGCGTATTCAGTTCATTTAGGTAGCAGGGCAATTGAGTAACACACTATCAGTAGCACTAGGTTACATTTTGACAGTTCAACAACTTTCATTGCGTCATTTACGTTGCTGAGCAGACAAATTTTTCGAACATATGAAGCTATAAAGCTTCCATTTACTGGGTACGCCTTTTATAGACTTGAATGTGCCCTGGCGGCTGAGAGTATGTCACGCTCACTCAAATGTCTCGCTGATGGTGGCGCGTGTGTTGAATCATTTAGCTCCCTTCAAAATGGTTGAGCTGAATGGTGCTAATACATGCGTCATGTTCGTGAACGGGCGCCGTCAGTAGGGACTGGTCATCTCTTTGCTGCCATGGCTTATTTTAATTTAATACCAATTTGAATTGTTTGTTTTTTTATTTCGTCTTTTCATTACGGACGCTTTTAACGTTCTGCATCGTTCTCACATGTATAATTTTTAATATGAATGATGTAAACAAGACTTTGTAACCATATTATTTTGATTTAAAAGAGTGTCCATGGAGTTTCTTGCCCGTTCTTCTCCATAGGTACCTACGCTTTGGAATGGGCAACTAGCTTCATCTTTCTGACTGACCGACCCCTTGACAATTCAAAAGTGCCTGTAATTGGTTTAATCAAAATAAATGCTTTAAGTTTTTTGAGTTTTTTGAGCAATGGATTAACGATATCCTTCAAAATGGTTTAGATTGTGAGGTGTTTGTCACACTTGTTTATTTCTTAATTCGATATCATAATAAAAATGACCCACTTTCCGCACATTTTTGGTTCATGAATTGATTAGTGAGCAGACCCATTGAAATTTTTAAGCATTGGATCACATGCCTTTGCAACGCCAATAATTGGCAAATGCCTTTGATTTTGTAGGCTCTATAAGCATTTAATTTCGTGGGAGATACTCGTGATTCAAATTGCAGGTAATAATAATAATATAAAATGAAAGTTTCTTCGTTTGCCCCTTAGACCCTAGTAAGTACACGGCACGGTGTCATTACGGTACTTCGTATAAACGGCGCCGTAGAAAAAACATGTCCGAAAAAACGTGGAAGCTTGTCATGTCAAAAACATGACAAGCTTCCATAGTGCTCCATACAACTCTGACGACCGTGCCTCTATACACATGGTGAATAAACCGTAGTTTTTCACGGCAAGAGAAACGTGTGAGTAGGTACTACATTAACAACCTCTTAAGATGTCATTGTCTGTGTGATAGTCTGTGTGGTGCCGGAGTCTCTGTGGTGCCGGACTTAAAGAATACCACCACCCCTTACTTCCCGTGGGTGTCGTAGAAGGCGACTAAGGATCGTACCGGAGAATGGGCAGCAGCGTTCTCTATGTATTCCACCACCATACCATACTGCGATCGCCAACCCGCCTGCCAAGCGTGGCAATTATGGCAAACCCTCCCAAAATTGGGTGAGGCCTGTGTCCAGCAGTGGACGTCTATCGGCTGAAACGACGAAGATGTCATTGTACTCGTCATTATGAACAAGTTTTACTATGGGACCAAACCTGAAATCGCGAAAAAAGTTGTTCCCTACATTTATGTTCGTATAACTCGTCAAAATGTAGGGAACAGCTGATTTTTTTTTCGCGATTTCAGGTTTGGTTTGGTAAAAGTTGTTCATAATGATGAGTACAATGACCTCTTAAGAGGTTGTTAATGTTTTACCAATAACCCTGTATATATCAAATTCAAAGCCCTGACTGACTGATATATCAACGCACAGCCTAAACCGCTGGTCCTAGAGACATGAAATTTGGAAGGCGTATGCTTTGTGAACGAAGTGGAAGAACATGGTAATGTTCTTCCACTTCGTTCGGTTATCGGCTTCTCTCATGGCGGTCGGAATAGAGAGTCCAGTGAGGGCGGTTACTTGGTCTGACCAGCGGTTAGGTGGCCGGCCGCCAGGTCTTTTCCCATCTTTACCTTGCCCATCACCACCAACTTTTCAATATTATCTGGTTCCCGACGGGTAATATGGATAAATCATGGACTTACACATAAATTTTATAAGTTTATATAAAATATATACATATGACGGGGAAGGTATAATGTGTCTCGTCATCAACAGCCATATTTCAAATACCGTGGGCGCACTATGGGTAGAGTTGGTTATTGCGCAATAGAATAACCGTTTGCACTTCAAATCAGACTATATATAGTTTACGGACAATTGAATCACACTCGCTAATCATCACACACTGTAGGTACACGACACATCCAGATACGCAGCGAGATCGTTACCGGGCTGGCTAACCAAATTGACTTCCGTTGAGTGTCCCTCAAGGAACCTCTCTCTTCTAGCGGAGTTCTCACTGCTCCTCTTTTCCAATTTCCATCATAAAACTCCTCCCATCCCGGGAAACTCCGGGGAAGCACGTGTGTCTCGTTTTGTCGTTCTGTTGACTGACTTTTCTCAGTTCCCTCCAAAACCAGTGTTGCCAAACTAAGTAATAACAAAACCAGTGTTGCCCGCCCAGTCGCGAAGTCACTCAAGCGATTCGCTTCGTATCCGAATAAGGCGGTTTCCAAACTAAGCTCTATTGCTTAAACCGACTTAAACGTCAAAACCGAGTGACATCGATCATCGTGTTCTGACAGCTCGAAACATCGAATCGAAACAAACAGCGCCAACCGCTTCACGCGCCGACACACATAAGTAGTGTATAATTGGGGTATCTGGATCACTTCGCTTCGTGATCCAGATCACCCCAATTATACATCAGTAACTAGCTTGTTACCATCTATTCAGAACGGATTCTCAAAATCCAGACTGGAACAAATACTTTATGTTCCATGCGGGAATCGAACCCGCGACACTTGGCACATTTACAAATAACAGTATCTGTTTAATTTAACCTACTATAATTGTCATGTAGCGAGACAAGCTCTTAACCAATGCACCAATCGTGTCGTCAAAGATGAGGTTAAATATTGGATCACTTTATGAGCTATGCTCACTTGATCATCGTGTTATTTCCTCATGGTAATAAAAGGGGTTGTGACTTGGTAAATTGAAAAAAAAACATCAATTTAATTAAAAATACCTTTATTCTCAATCCACAGTTTTAAACATGTAATATTTTTTAAAGCACAAACATTTGAATGAAACACACAGCTTAATATTTTACTAGACTTTCCATAATCATCAAATAATGTTTGAAAACTAGGACAGATTTTATTTTCTAAATTATATATTTTGTCGTGTTTTACAATGTTTCTTAACCACAAAACTTTTTCACAGCCTTTAACATAAATGATTTTATCTTTCAAATAGGGTACAATGTATTGGTGTAAGTTTAAGTATGGTATATAACCCTCTTTCCAGAAAATGTTTCTGTTTCTCTCTATCCAACTTACTTGCAACCTTTCTTTTTTTGTAAGATCGTAAAATGGGTATGGTGGTTTGATTAACAATACCATAATTCGATTGTTGCATGCGATTGCTATTTCTTTGACAATAAACTCGTTATTTTCCATCTTAAACCCTTGCACATCGACTATAGCGTTCATGATAATTTCCTTACAATACTACTCAGAGGTTTATATTCAATCAGGCGATCGTTGATAATTAGACAATAAGCAGATGTATTTTCTGGAATATCTTCAGAACTTTCTATTTCAATTCTCACATCTATAGCCCCAGTCTTCAAAGCCTCGTTCTGTCTTGAGCAATCAATTACAAACAAAGGAGCCTTTTCCTTAAATTCAAGCAGATCGAGCATTGGTTCACACCGAGTGTTATAATAAGACTGACGAAATTTTGTGTACAATTCATATAATATACAATACTTATCTTCAGAAAACTTTGAATTAACGGATTCGTATGGATAATAATGAGAATTTAAGAAAAGAGTAACATTAGTTAATTTACCATGGTCAAATATTGAACTGTCTCTAGATTTCATGTTCTTTCTATTTGTCTGTAACCCTAAGATCACATACCTCGGTTTCTCGAGTTGTGAAGCAGTCTTAACAACCCAGGAATGTTTTGTAGTTTTAGGTAATAAAGGGTATTCATACAAGTCCCAGTTTCTAAAAGCTATTTGAATAGGGCGATCTTTTTCTAAATGTTTTAGTAAAGTTAATCTTTCCCGATCTGAAACTTTTATATGAGGCACGCGCCATTGCAATCTCTCTATATTTATTTCAATCGAGTCATTATTATCAAGGTTAACACTATTAAGATTGGAACTACTTCTGTTAAGTATAAGTTCATGTTTACAGTTTATGATAATTTTATCATAATCTTCCGCAAATCCCAAAACTTTATTCAGGGGTAAAAGAGCGCTAAATAAGCCATCATTATCTTTAATCCCATTTATATTCCACCCCCAAACACCAGCAGCTTTGCTTTCACCCTCACTCATAGACACATATGATTTTAGAGTTATAGTAATTCCTGCATTTTTTATTCGGTCTATCTCAACACCGTTAATTTCATATCGAATGTCTTGAAATAGAAACGATATAGGATTATTAGTGAAATTAACAACCTTTCGCGTAAGTTTTCCTGATGCATCTTTAGAAGACACAGTGGCTCGACCTTCAACGTAAATGTAGCTGGCTGAGGGTAATATATACATATCTTGCTGATTTATGGGTATCCGTATTTCATCATTTTCTTTAAAACTGTTGCTGTATGGATTATAAGTATGATATTCGTAACTCACAATAGAGTTATCGAATTTCGGTGAATCGTTTATGTCAAGAATACTCATAATTTAAATCCCAAGGCTTGAAGAAATAACTTATTCTCTTTAGTGATTTTTTTTATACTTCGTGTATGTCCGCGTCTTCTGGCGATACGAGAACGAGTAAAGTTATTCACTTTGGCGCCTGATTTTATATTATTATACACTATCATTTTTCGGCTATAACCTAACTGACATTCGACTCTTGTAACAGACAATGTTAAAGTGTTGACTTATGAGTAAGACATCTTTTTTAAAGTAATTATTTAAAAAGCCTGCTTTTTCCAAAACTCTTTAAGAAATTTTATGCATAAATGTCCACAATTAAATAAGTTATTATTTTGAAAATTATTATAGTTATAATGGATGTCGTCAGAACCCACATAACGAATAAATTCTATTGGCGGTTTTAGGTTTCCGTAACTATCGAAGTATTCAACATATTTATTTAAAATTACATAGGCTACCCAATGTGTACCAGAATTTTTCGAATTATCTAAATTAATGATTCCACACTCCCGGGAAAACGGAGATCTTGGTAACATATCTCTCATATACACTCCACGAAAATATGGAATGTTTTCCGTAAAATTTATGATATCTATATTAGTAAGAGCACGATTGGGTAGCCTACGAATTAGTTTTTTTTTTTCAAATTTACTAATCGAAGTTCATTCTTGTAACGGTTTAGCCACAATCCGTTCCCAATACATACACCTTTCACTTTCCTATGACGTTGTTCCATTTGTTCCAAACGCTTTTTTGCAACCTTATACTCGTTGATAGTTTTGATGATTCCAGCAATTCCACTTGTTATACTTCCGGCAGCAGATAAGCCAGCAAATATAGGAATTAAAGGTAAAACACCACCGGACTTAGGAATGGGTATGATACGGGGGAGCTTTGCAGATGAATCACGAGTTAACTCCTTAGCAGCAGCGTATGCCAATTCTATCAGTTTTTTCTTACACTTTGGCTTTAATTTTTTTACGCATTTTTTCGTGTGGGTGATTATATTTTTAAAGTTTTTTTTGAGACCACATCCAGTACTCACTTTTGATAGCATTACATTGTTAACCAATTTAGCAGCAAGTTTTTCTCCTCTGCTTGCATCAGACGACAGAGCACGCTTTTTCGCCATTTTTAGTAATATTATATCTGCTTTGTGACGATCTTTCAAACTTTTGGAATTATTATACGCGATATCGTGATGTTTGCAATATTCATCTAATTTATTCACACCTTTATCACCACGAGCCAATCTTTCATGTAATTTAGTTCCAGGACCACAATAATTATATCCCGGTAAATGGAGCTCAAATGGTAAATTATTAATAAAACTGTTCACAAGTCCTTCTCCTTTCATGTATGCAAACAGAATAGAACCTTTAACGAAGATCGTGACATTATATTCATGAAGCCCTCACAAAACATTTGTATCATCAATCCAACTATTTTCTGATGGTGGTAACCCCAACCATTTCACGAAAACTTTTCTGCCTTTTCGCTTCAAAACTTTTTCAACAAGGTAAATATCAGGATGTTTAGTAATTTGTAATTCTTGATCATAAAATGCTCCTAAAATAGGCTGCTGTTTACTGTCTTGTAATAAATATGTAACAGGATTTGTATTTTTAACTTTACTGATCTTAAATATCTCTGTCGACCAATTAGGAGTATAGCCTTTTTCAAAACAACCTTTATGTTTACTTATTCGAACAAAATCACCCGTCTTGAACTTATGACGTTTTGATTTCATTTGTTGTCGATTAAAGTATAAATTTAGTAGTTTAGTTTTATTGCTATGATTGACTTGAGCTGGTGGTAAACCAATTGTTGTATGTATTGTTTGATTATATCTATTAATTATTTTAGCGAGTGTTCCATCTATCCATTTATAATTCCCCTTTAAACTAAATTCCTTGTATAGCTTACTCTTTATCGTCCTTATTAGTCGTTCTACAATCGAGGCCTTTTTGGTTGAACATGTGCTATAGTGATTGATAGAATTATTTTTTATAATTTTTTTAAAACTTTTATTGTAAAATTCTGTTCCTAGATCTGTTTGCAAGTTTCTAGGGATGCGTTTTTCACTCAATATCGTATTGAAAGCCTGAGATACACATTCTTTATTTTTTTGTTTAAGTGGAATAGCCCAAGCATACTTAGAGAATCCATCGATAACAACTAAAATATATTTGCAGTTAGCGTTGAATTTTGAAATACTTTGCATATCCATTAAATCGGCTTGCCAAAGATCATCAATATCTTTTAATATTACATGTCTTCGAGGGAAATTGATTCTTGCACTTCTATGAATTTCGTTTATAATATCTCTTTTCACTTTACTCATTCTTAAACAGTCACTTCTGAATTACAAAAATATACTAAACAGCAATTCACACAATGAGTCCTTTTATTCTTTTATTATGCCAACTTCTTTTAATTCTTCAATAATTGATAAGATTTCATTGTCAGCATTAGTATTACCTGCAGTTTTAGATGCGATCAAAAGTTTAAGCCTGTCTACTAATTCATTAGGATCATCCCAATAAACAAGTTCAGTATTTGTTTTATATTTTTTAAGATATGGTAGACCGGCACCTCGCTTTTGCTTAGATTTAATTTCTGTAGATTCTTGTAAGCGTTTACTAAACTCCGAAAATAACGGCTTGATTACTTGAGAATATTTTAAACCTTTATCTCCTTTAATTTGACCTGCAGAGTCGAAGTCTCTTTTATGAGCATTGGTTGCGACAAGTATTTCCTTGTACACTAGCTTATCTTTTAAATTGACTGCCGATAAATCAGGCTTTTTGCGCAGTAATAATTCTTTGAGACCTGGTGTTATTTTATACTGTTTATTAGCTATGCAAATATTATATACTTTACCAGAGTTCTCATAAGTGGTAGAAAAATTTACTATTGTATTTCCGATCATATGCTTATTATTCTCGCTACGTACTCCAAACGGTATGTTCATATCATCATAAATTTCATAGATATCTTCTTTTTTCAAGGAGACATTATTAACATTTTCTGATTCAGACGAGTTACCTTCTTCTTCGTCTTCTAAATTAAATCCATCTAAAGAGTTTGATTCACCAGAAGATTCATGTTTGTACATATCAGAAGATTGATGTTGTAAAAATATTTTTGCATCCTTATTAGTCTTTTGAGTTTGGTCAGTTTGTTTGTTAGCTACCATCGCATTGAGAGGATCTGCGAGAGGCTTAAAAAAATACTTCAGATGAGTGTTGGTATTAAACTCCTCATCTTTCATTTGTTTAATTTTATTTTTTATAGCATCTGCAGACTTTATTAATTGATCTGTAATTTTGTGATCCATTATACGACTTATACTTAACAGTATTTACGTGCAAATGATAATCTTTTTTGCATTCTGAATTTATATAATCGTCACTCAAAATGTATAAAGTTGTCAAAAGATTGTCTATATCTTCCTTTGTTTAATTCACAATCCTTATTAATAATCAAAAAATCATAGGGGTGCAACCAGATCTTCGAACACAGATCTTTGAACTTAGACCAGTCCATATCAGAACTAACATGTTCATCGTATATATGCTTTAGGTTAACCTCATCTTGCTTGAAAATTATCAAAAAGTTAACATTGTCACGTAATAACTGCTTTGGTATTTTTGAATACGTTTGAGACAAATAGAAACAATCTATATCTCTATGTCTACCCATTGTGAAATAATTTCGTATATTAATTTGCTTTTCACAAACCACATCATCAAAAATAATAACAGAATTTTGTAATGCATCGTTAGGATGAATGACATCATCGTCAAAATTAAATATAAAAAGTTTTACTTCTGGAACTCTTTCCAAGATCAGTTTTAGAAACCTATATTTTGGTTGAAAGCTAGTCTTGGAATACAAGTAAACATTTTTAAACTTTAACCCGTTTTCATGTAGTAACAAACTAATCATAACGTTCGTTTTTCCGCAGTTTGAGGGACCACATATTATGCATCTTATATTATTCGGTAAAAGTACACTATGCTTACAGCGCGGCTTATTTTCTTTTACCTCAATATTTTTAACTTCTAACGATACTGGTTGCTTGACCCACTTCATAGTTGTATCTGCTAGAAAAATCAAATGTACTTGTATTTATAATGCATTCCAGGGGGGGTGTATCTTTAAGTATAAGTAGGTAGTTATCTAAATAATCACATCATAATAATTACGTTTTAATAACTTTACAAATAAATAAAATGATTGTAATATAACTACTTTTTGTAAATGCTGTAATGTATAACTGTTTTTTGTCCCAAATAAATAAAATAAAAATGTTTTAATAGTAGGACATAATTGTACTATGAGATATAAATAAAACAAACACTTCATTGAGTTTCTCATAAATATTTATTGATTAACAATGCTATTTTAATCTTATAATATAAACTTTACTGCATAAACTATAACATACTTATGAAATAGAAATTATTCAGGAGTTAATAAATTATTATAAACAAGTCATAGTATTAGAATAGTGTATCACAATGCCCCCAAGGTAGTGTGTCAATCTGATTAGTAAGTATTTGTCTTTTATCATCATTGCTATCTAAAACTACTTTATTAACTTGTTGTGAATATAAGAGATGTTTAATAGATTTTATCATGTTCATTTTATGTTTGATCACTTTATTATCAACTAATGTTTCATAATAGTCTAACATTTTAAGATGATTGGTTACGGGCTTGGTTACACCTTTCGCTTTTTTTATCGTAGTTTTTACGCTTTTTAGACAGTATAGCTTTGCTCTTAAACCAACAAATTCGGTAATAATTGATCCACCAAGTTCATCTTTAAATAATCCTGGAATACTGGCATTTATTTTTGGTATTCCAAACGGATTGTCTTTTTCAAAGTTACTCGTATCAAAACGTGAAATATCAGTTTTTAGATCTTTGTAAAAGTCTTCTGTATTTATCAAGTACAAGAGACTATCGGTATCTGTGTAACAGAGATTTACATCGTCACCATATTTATTTTTAATATAACTATAATGAAAATTATATAAATGTTGTTTAGCAAATTCAAGCACTGTGAATCCAATGTAAATTGGTTTATCTAATGTTACTTTTTCAGGACTTAATTGGGCAGCTACAAAATTTTCAGAAAATATAGAAATACTCTTCAAATTGGGTCTTGAAATTATTTTTTCCGCACCAATGCACTTGTTTGTAGTATTACTTGAATCTTTCCATTTTGTGATTAATTTCACGTCTACTTGCTTTCGTTTATTTTCTATAGTTTTACCGAATACGGAATTGTTTAGAAGTTTAAAAAAATCTCTCTCAAAGGTCGATTTAGAAGCCTGTCGTAAACAAGTATTTAAGTTAATGTACTTTCGAAGAAATGATTCTTGTCTAAATTTGAGTATACGATGAGTTTTCTTTAAAATTAGACCATTATGTAAACATTCTTTTAAATTAACGAAATGAATGACATACTTGAATTTATCATATAAATTAGCTATTAGTTTCACAGATTTTCCGTTTGGAGGAATAAACTTTTCACATGCGAAAGGTAAATCCTTATGAACGTTATGTAGATAATCTGGGTACTCTAAGTCTACTTCTAAAATATATCCATATTCACCATCATTCGGAATTTTCATTACATCGAAATTTAAGAGATCACTCTGGCTTAAGAAAATAAATTCTGATACTGGCATTTTTCTTGTCATTGCGTAACCATATAAATTATTGCAGTCTAAATAAATTATGTAGCTAGATGGTTTTGTGTCATCAAAATGTGGAACATACTTATTGTTAGCCTTAGCATGACGAACAGAACATTGGGCTAATCCACCGCGTATACCCTTCTCCAGCAGTTGGTATATTTCCAAATCACTTATTAACTCAAGTCGAACGCCAGTATATAATAGCATGGCGTCCCAGCTTAAGCTAGGAGCAGATATATAATACGCTGGATCAAGAGAGTAATGTTGTAAACTTGCATTTCTAAAATTTTCAAAAATATCGCTCAATAATAACACATCGCATTTTAAGTACAAATCTGTGTATTCCCCCAGTGAATGTATATTAAAAGCTTGCCATATAACTTGTGCATGTTTGTAATCATCATCGGAAATATGCTCTAATTTAATTGAATTATAAAAACATTCCTTGGGAGGCAATTGCTTATCCTCGTACTTTGACCATGAATCCATATAGTCATATGGATAAACACCTTTATGTTTCAATAAATGCAAAGTCTCCTTATCGGTAACTATACTTGATAGATTGATAAAATCTTCAAGATCCAAGCTTTTACTTAATTCATCTAGACTTGAACTTAGGAACTGATATGAATCAATGAACTTCATTTGAATAGGGCGTGCTGTATTTCTCAGTTGAATAAACTTAGTTATAGATGTGTATTTTTCTTTAGACTTTGGGGTTATCTTAATATGACCTTTATATTTTGCTAATTCTTTTATGAATAAATGGCTGTCATAACCTGCTAAATTATGAAAAACAATAGGTACAAATGGACATATTTTGTATTTCAAATTACACATGGAATGAGCTGCGCCTCTGTATTCGGATGTAACGTGATCATGATCTCGAACTTTATCTCCAAATAATAATTCTTTGCATATATAACATTCGGTAGCGTTTTCAAAATTAGTTTTTTGTTCATTAGTTAGTGCTTTCATTGGTTTTACTTCGGATAATATAGTATTTATCCAAGTTACATCTTTAATTAACCAATTGATAAAAGTTTCAACGCAATCAGGACCTCTATAAGTAACAAATTTGTTTATACTTGGATCGTATGAGCAACATACATAATATGCAAAACATGTCGGAACATGTAATTTATACTTTTGTGTGCTATGGTTCTCAGTATTTTGTTCAGAATAATTTTGTAACATACTTTCAAAGTCAGCATAGATTATAAAATTAATTTTTTGCTGTCGCTCATAATTTTTAAATTGTATCATGCTATTTTTTTCGGGTAGTATTGTGAGCACATTACAACAGTGATGGGTACTATATTTCAATTCACTCGAGAAAAATTGCAAACATGAATCACAAAAGTGAATTTTACCTTTGTGATGACTAATTTGATGTCGAACTAGTCGCACAAGATTTTTAATCAGACAATAATGGCCTTTGCCATAACGCTCAATGTAAAGTAAGTTAATGTGATGTTTTTTCTTAGCATTCGTTAAATATAGAGGACCAGTTATGGTATATTTACTGTCTAATCCATAAATATTAATACTAATGCTAGTATTGTATTTCTCAAATAACTTTATATCATTCATAGACGGTGGAAATGACATACCCTGTGTATTCAGAACTGTTGAATAGTGTGGGTAGGAAGAAATTCTACATGCATTATATTTAATAGGATGTAACGCAGCAACAATGCTCCACAAAAAACAGTGATCATCATTATTCTGAATATTTAAACAGCATTTTTTATTTTTTATTACTGGCGGTAATTCTATAAAGGTTCCTCCTCTCATCGGATTGTATTTATTTATATTAACTTCTAAATGGCTTAGTGTAAAAAAGGACCAACCAGAGTCGCGCTGTTCAAACTCGGTTAGTTTACTCTTAAACACTTCTATAGTTTTCTTGTAAAAATCATTTAGATCAAAGCTTTTATAAATTACTATGAATTTTGTGTTAAAAGATTTCAGTAATTGCTCATTAGTTTTTGTTAATAAGAAGTAAGCAAATAATTCCAAATTGATTTTTAAACAATTATGTTTTTCTAACGATATTTCAATAAGTTTTATAATATCATTTTGAGACTCGATCAAGAACGTTTCAGGTGTAAGATAATCTATTTCCTGAGCAGGACTTAAGCGATATGTAACAATTCGGTTTTTAAAAGCAGTCGCTATTATTTTAATATTATCAAATTCAGTTCTCAATAAACAGTTTGATTTGTGTAAGTTAGTTCTCATATGATAATTAAATTTATGTTTCGGTATTTCAATATAGCATTTATCACATTTCATTATTTCATAGGTGGATGCAATGTTCGATGGTTCAACTGAAAAAAACAAGAAACGACATAGTTGACATTTTATTTAGATGAAATCTTAAAAACTATTTCAAGTACAGTAAATTAATAATAAACTTACTATTAGGTATTTCCATTAATTAAACATAAGATTACAATGATTAAACTATAGGTACCTATTATGTTAAGTAACTTTAGAAAAATATTAGGAAACAATCAAGTTAATAATAATTATTACTAATAAATGTTTTAGGTATTCCATTAAACTCCTTACGAGTGGCGCTAATAAATTTAGTTAAGTGCACCCATGCCTCAGTGTCTACATCTGTTTGGTTTTTTACTGTAATTACAGAATGTTGCCATCTATTAATCGGCAACACTTTATCTATATCGTCGCATTTGTAAACTTTTACCTCCACATAGTGTGTGCCAGTTTTAGCAGTGTGCGCCTGCCTGCTATAGCCGTTCGCAATCCTACTGCTAATATAGGAATAGATAGGCGTTTTTTTACCCCTTGGTGCTGATGAAGTGCTAGGCTGGTATTCATCCTCACTGTCGTCGCTTCCGAATAAATCAGCAGCTGTGGGCAGGTCCGGCAACTTTACGGGGTTTATTCGTGGTTTCTTATTGTATTTAGATGGCTTGAGTGTTGATGGACCCGCGGTTGGCATTCTGCTTCGCTTTTTCTTAGGTGGCACCTCAACCGAAACGGTCTCAGGAACCGTCACGCTTGGAGAGTCGTCCTCTGATAGGAAGAGGTCGTCTGCTAGCTGGGATGTCTTGGACCTGAAATTATAAAAATATTTGATTAGACATAGTAATATTATGTATGTAACTTATATGACTTATTGATATTTAATAAGATAAATAATATCAACACAATGGACTCGGGCTTGGTACAAAAAAATAATGCAACTGCGATCTATTTCGTACAAACGCTCCCAGCTGCCTAGGTCCCCAAGGTATACAGGTAAGTACCTACTATAAAAAAAAACACTTACATTTTTTTGCAGATAAATCCGATGATTCCTCACAGTTTAGAACCTTGCGTTGATCTTCCTTCGAAGGATGAGGGCACAATAGTGCTCCACAATTTCAATCGATGATTTAAATACCTTTCCATAATGCATTGATGCATACCCGAAAATGGTAAACGCAAACACCACAACAAAATATTGCATTGATAAACTAAATTAATATACTAATCAAATAGCCCGGTGTTACCTTCTGATTTTATTAATTTAGTACATATTAATTATGATTTAATTATACAGTAATTATGGTGTGTAAATATATATATATATACATATATGACGTCACGCAAAAGATTAAGTTAGAAGTAACAACGAACAAAAATCAGAAATCTTATATTAGAAAAAATATTACTTAGTTGCTCTAAAAAATGCTTAGGCTAGTAAATGCCTCTATCCATATGATAACCCACATATCCAGACTTCACTTGACTTATTTTTATTCATGTTTGTTATCATCGGGTAAGTAGTGCATGAGCATAATAGGACAAACAGACATTCCAACTTAATGCCTTACTTAGCAGGAATGTAACGTAAACAATGCAGATCTCAAATCATTGCCAAGGCCACTGATGTCGCAATCAATGTGGGGGCCACCTACTGAGCTCAAACAATATAAAATATCAAAGAAGTACCATCGACATACAAAAAATTGCAAGGGGGTTAAATTTCATCTACGTAAGCATTTTTAGGTAGTAGAAGAAATAACCGCAACGAAATTATTATTTTCAACCTTATGAGCACTATTTTTTTTATGTAATTTTTATATAAATCGCTCACACTTATTCGAAACAACATTCGTTTTTCAAAACTGCAGTCTTCAATACGTACTTACTCGCGCTGTCTACAATGTCGGTAAGTTACCTTTTTATTAAAATTATTTTTGTACCTAAACATTAATACCTACCGTACAACATTCAAAGTATGTATTATTTTTAATCATAATATTTTATAATTTCAGGATTCGGAAGAGCTATTTAACTTCATACCTTTAGAAAAAGGTCCTGCTCAAATACACTCGTTAAATCAAAAATATTTGGGTCTTGCTGAAACATCTCGCAAAATATCAAAAAATAAACGGATGGCATATTCTTACATAAAAAAACCTGTTACAAGACCTTCGAAAATCATAAGAATACAAATTATCGATGCAGAAAATTTCGAGCAGAAGGACAGTTCAATCTGTAATCATTATTGTGAAGCAGAGGTTTGTGTCCAACACGTCGTTAAAAGCATTTTAATGGATGACATAATGACTAGCACTAAGGAATTAATTAATAAAATTCAGGAAAACATGGAGAACTCCTAATTAATATACCTGAACATATTGTTTTAATGTAGGTAGTTAGCGTGTTAACCTATCAAATGTTGTTACTTAAATAAAAATCATGACTATCTGTTTGAAACTATGTTAGTAAGTGTGGCTAAATATGTTGTACCTATGTGGTTAGTATGTAAGCTAATCAAATATTATAAATGAAAATGGCGTCGTGGCTATATTATAACTGGGGAGAGAACTGAGAACATAAGCTTTATGTTGTAACCCATCCTGTTTTATTGAAAGTAATTAAAATAATGTTATAGTGTCTTACAATACACGGACTTGATAAATTGTACAAAGTGTATTTTGCTATTCTCCTATAAACGTAATTAAATTATATTTAAAATTGAATTGCAGTAAATAAATGCATATTTGTAACTATGAAATTGCTTTTTAATTAAATTCACTTTCATTTAAATGTAATGTGGAAAATAGGAACACAAATAGATTCATACACGTCTACACAAACGTAGACATACAATCATAAACACACATGTCATGTAATCTGAGTTCGCGATTTATTTGCCAAAAACAAATATAAAATAATGGAAAAATTACTTTAATTAATACAATAAAGTTCAGTTTACGCTACAGCTTATAACTTTTTCAATAGTCGCTAGTCACTCTGAAATCAATTCAATTGTCATTGAAATAAAGTTGTTATTTGTTTAACTTTGAAATAGGGTGGGTGTGCAGCACTGCGCACTTTTACTAAAGGCACCTAAAGGTATCATCTGAACTTCACTTTGCGTTTTTGCTGGCGCATACCAATCTTATAATAAGTGGGGATCGATGGAGCGCCAGGGGTAATATAAAAATTGCATACTTTGATTTTGTGCAACCATACAATTCTTGCAAATGTAGCGCGAAGGCTGGATCGTTTTATAATTAAACTTTATTTATACTTAATCATTTGATGTCATCTGCAATGCATGATTTAGTGGAGCCTAGTAAGACATTTGTACAGTTATTTTGAAGTTCAAGAGCGCTACGGCTTTTGTAAGATTTAGCTTCAAAAGACATTCATTTAGTATTTAATTTAATACACACGTCTAATTATATAAAGTGAAAACAATTAGTGGATCTTTAGTCCATACTCGAATATCTCAGTCTAGATTACTTTCTGAATAGATGGTGAGAAGCTAGTTACTGATATATAATTGGGGTGATCTGGATCACGAAGCGAAGTGATCCAGATACCCCAATTATACACTACTCACATATATATTTTTTTATAAGTTTCTGAAATTGACGGCAAAAATTAATAAACATGACGGAGAGGGTATAGTGTGTCTCGTTATCATCAGGCATATTTTAATTATTGTGGGCTACTGTGGGTATGTGATGGTTATTGCGCAACAGAAAAACAGTTACAGTTCAAATCAGATTATAATTTCACGAACAGTTTAATTACACTAGCGAATCACACACTGTAGGTACACACTCAACGATACGGAACACGCGACAGTTTCTGAGCACATGTTGTCCGTCCGATGTCCAATGGTCAAGTCCTCCGCTTCACCTCGAAGCTCGCTCTCCTCGACCCCCCCACGGACTCAGGCTAGACTCTGTCCAGCGCCACCAGATGGCGCTGACGTTCCGAATAGTCAAACGGATGACGTATTTCCGACAAACATATTAACCCAACTGTTAGTTTGCTTCTCTATATGGAAAAACCTGTGTTACTAATAACTTAGGTACCTACATAAGTGACGAATTTAACATAAATAACACCAGCATTTGCATGCCAATTGTTTATTATAGTACCTATCGTATAACCACAAATTATAATACAACAATAAAATTTATTGTTATTGAGTAAGTGTAGATAGGGTTATCTGCACTTTATAGACCCGGCGTTGTTTGCACTCGATCATGAATCACTGGACGGATGTGGTATCATTGTGATATCAACAATGACGAGTAGACACATAATATGCTCAACACGTTCACATATTGTTGTATGTACATACGCCTACTTTTATAATGTACTAGCTTCTGTCCGCGACCCGGGGAATCACCCTCTTAGGGGTGGAATTTCGAAAAACCCTTTCTTAGTGGATACCTACTCTTCACAAAGAACACACCCTCCAAATTTCATGGCTGTAGGACCAGCGGTTTAGGCTGTGCGTTGATATATCAGTCAGTCAGGACTTTGAATTATATATACACAGGGTTATTGGTAAAACATTAACAACCTCTTAAGAGGTCATTGTACTCATAACTATGAGCAACTTTTACTATGGGACCAAATCTAAAATCGCGAAAAAAGCTGTCCCATACATTTATGTTCGCATAATTTGTCAAAATGTAAGGAACAGCTGTTTTTTTTCGCGATTTCAGGTTTGGTCCCATAGTAACAGTTGTTCATAATGATGTATAGATGTGTATAGGCACCTGTCCTACCGCCAGCGACTAACAAAAAGCCAGAGCTAGCAAAAACGAGTTGACGGCGGCGGCGGCGCGAGTGCGAGTGCGCGACGGTGAATAACAATTACTTAGTGAATAGTGCGCCGCACCGCACCGTGTGGAACGGCTCTTAGTGAATAGTCCGGTACCCGGGAAAAGGGCCGGATCTAGCCCTTTATAACTGGTTCTACACCCACGACAAATAGAATAGGGTAATATACCAAAGAAAAAGCTAAGACATCCGCCGTGAGGGCAAATCAGGAAAAATACATACTTACCAAATTCGAAAAGTATAGCACTATTGTAGGCAGATTACAACCACAAACCACACAAACCTAATAATATAATGTATATACATAATTATACACCCAAATAAGCACATCTAATATTTTATATATAATAATATTGAATTGCTACTTAGCCCTCTTCCTCTCCTAATTTTGCTGTGCCAGACAGGGTTCATATTGATCTTTTACTTTGTAATTGTAATACCATCTATGTAATACATAATAATATGGAATGCAATAAAGAATTGAGTATTGAGTATTGAGCAAGCCTGGTGATGTTTTCGCTTCAATTGACATGGCACAATTTAAAATTCAATTTATAGGGTTCGATTGGATTCAGCACACATATTTGTCAGCAACTGACTTTTCTTCCATTACCTAATCAAATGATTTTTTTAAGTTCAGAATAAAAATTGATGGTCAGTGATATGAACTAGAAAAAAAAAGGTTGTAACCGCAGAAGTCACGCTGCAGTATGTACTTACAGACGCCAGCACATCAAGCTACTGCAACCTGTCAAATTCTGTAAAAATATCACCGTGAAAACTTAGGTGAAGTGAGTTTGTTTTTGCTAGGAATTGACACTATTGACAGCTCACTCCACGCTCACTTCACCTAAGTTTTAACGGTGAGATTTTTTACAGAATAGCACGCGCTGGAATGATTACCACGCGTGGCATGCGGTAACTGACAATTTATTCAAAGGTACAGCGGACGAATGTAATTAGTGTGTAGAATAGAATTTCCATTTTCCTGCATAGGTAACCAATGCAGGAAAATGGAAATTCCACTTATTTTTAACCTTATGTCGTTTGTTGTAAATTGTAGAAAAGGCAAAAGTTTTCAACATTTGTCTTTTTGTTCAAATCAAATCGTTTATTCGGTTTATTTCTATTACGATCTCTATGTTTTGAAGTCTGGATTGGTGGTTGGCAGGGTAATTGCGTAACATACTCAAGGCCTACGCACACCGGGACGGCATGGCAAGGGATTTAAGTTTTTACTAATGGACATTCAAACGTATCGATATAGAAATACGACGTAAATTGCTATGCTTTAAAATGATACCGTGGCATCGAAAGGGATTTCATTGCACGGCTTGAAAGACGCGCCACGGGCTCCCGCGGCGGGATGCCGTGGCGTCCTGCGGTAGGCAACGGCATGCCAAGGACTCCGGCGCTCGTTGTGACATACCGCGGGGTGAGGCGGCGGGGGTAGAGAAGCGGGGAAGCCGCTGGAATGCCGCGGTAACTTAGCGGCTGGTAGTGTGCGCTGACTGACGGCAAATCGCTGCCGAGTCGCAAAACTCGCAGGTAAAACTGGCGGAAAAACAAAATGGGGATAAACAGAGCCGGTCGAAACCAAACAAGGTTTTTGAAAAGGCAGGGTCTAGAGAAGGACACGTGCGACAAGGATGGTTTCATCAAGGTGGAGAAGAAGAAGAAGAAGAAGCCTCCTTGTCGGAACCAGTGCGGCACCGCGCAGGCAGGACCTAACATGCTGCTGCGTCCAGCAATCCCGTCGACGCAGCTGTAAGTGTCCAGACTGCACCACTCCACGAAGGTTGAGGAGATCGTGGAGTACATGCGTCTGAAGACCAGCTGGACTTTGAGGGTCGAGAAGTTGGAGTCTCGTCACAATTCGAACTTCAAGTCGTTCGTAGTGCGTGTTCCGACACAGCATCTCGAGAAGTTCCTCAAGGAAGAGTTCTGGCCGAAGGGTGTTGTGTACTGCCGGTTTCGTGGCCGGTTACATGACACCAGTCAGCGAAACACGACGCAGACACTTCGTGTGCATTAGTTTTTAGTTGTTAGTTTTTAGTGTAATTATAATGTATGTATTTATAGTATTTTTAAATCATATTAAATGGATAAATAAAAAAATCCCTTGCCATGCCGTCCCGGTCTGCGTAGGCCTGAACATAAAAATGGCAATTTGACAGTTCAACAACATTCCTTGCGTTATTTACGTTGTTGAGCATACAAATTTTCGAATGTGCTAGCTGGCTCGCCCCAATTACTTTAGGCCTTTAGGCTTTTGGCTTTAGGTGTTCACAAAAGGCGAAATGTGACTGTACGTACACATAAGATCAACCTCAGCCTGCCCTTTCAGAAATGCAGGCGTGTGATGTCATAACAAGTGATATAAGGGAAATCTCTAAACGCATCCTGCATTCCAGTGTAACAGTAATTAATTATCCTTATTTAAACAGTCAATGTATTCTCCAAGTGATCAAGTACCTACCATTGCTTGCCCGACTATCGAAAAGTGTTTATGCACATAATAACAATGACCGTTGCATATATGCGTGTTGGGAACCACGGTATGTACTCCTCTCTGACTCAATTAATGAATTGTTTGTCCGGGTCAGTATATGTTCTATGTTATCCCTTCCGCCGCCGCAGATGTCATTTTTTTCGGCCCACGTCATAGAATAGAATAGAATATTTATTTGCCAGAAACATGGTATTTACAAAGGTGTCTGGCGCGCCTGCGGGGAAAATCGCGGAACTATCGCTAAATTGCGTGATCACATTAAAATTACGATATCTCCTAAACTATCCAATGGAGCTATTTAAAAGTTAAATCGTTGGAATCGTTATGAAATAAGCTAACTCACTATGTATGGATTGATCCAATTCCAATTGGAAATATACAATGTCGCCCATGCGCATGTGACCGCCCGTAATATTCTGAATATTCATGAAAAAATATCGAAAATAAACTTCAAAAGGGGGGGTCTATCTGTAACATTTATCATGTTATTCAATTTTGAATTTTTTAAGTAGAGTTTGTAGACTTGCTTTCTATTTTTTGACACATCTCCGAAGTTTATGGGTCGATTTGTATTTTGTTTATTATTTCCAAAAGCTTATGAGTTATTTTAACAGGTTAATTAACATTTTACTAAAAATTATCGACTACGAAAAAAAAAAACGGAATCGAAGTAATTTTTTCGGTAAAAAATTGTGTATTTATTTTAAAAAAACTAGTGTAAGTCCATAAATTATCCCCATAGGACCACTTTTTTAATCATTATTTGTAATCTACTACATAACAGCTAAAAATTCACAGAACATTACTAATACCTATCTCTAAAAAAAAACCAGCAAACAACTTGTTGAACATTTGCAACTATTCAAATAAAAAGGGTCGCTCAGGTAGAAACAGGTTCCTAGAAACAGCTTTTTAACAATTGCGTCCCTACCACGTGCACACCCTTGTCGGCTAGCGTTACTTCATTCAGTCGCTTGATTACTGACCCCGTGACGCTACGTGTTTTGTGATTTGTGCACTACTTAATCTTGTGAGGAAAGTTTGTTAACTACTCGTATCATTGCAATGGTACGATTGCGTGATCTACCGCCGTCTCATGTGGCTGACATGCATTTCATTTACGGTGTTTGTAATGGAAATGCACGCGCTGCTGTCGAAGAGTACAGACGTCGATATCCAAGTAGACCAGTACTTGGGTACCGATCCTTCATTGCCGTACATCGTCTTTTTTGCGAAAGAGGATTATTTCCGCAACAAAATGAACCCGGCGTGATTGTTGATGTAGACGTGGAAGAGGATGTGTTACGATTAGTGCGCGCTAACCCTATGCTAAGCATTCGTCTCCTATCGATAAGAGTAGGTATACCAAGAATAAGAGTTTGGAGAATTCTCAAAAAAGAAGGCCTGCATCCTTATCATTTCCGACGTGCACAACATTTGGAAAATGTCGATTACGGTGCGAGATCTGTTTTTTGTAATTGGATAATTGCACAGCAAAGAGCTAATCTCAATTTTATGAGGAAGATTTTGTGGACAGATGAAGCCACGTTTACAAGGGCGGGTATAACAAATCATCGCAATCTTCATGTGTGGGCCACTGAAAATCCACACGTCATTAGAGAAACAACTTTCCAGACTCAATTTTCCATAAATGTATGGGCTGGAATGATTGACGGTGAACTTATTGGCCCTTTCGTGTTACCAAACAGACTAGATCAACACGCATTTTTAGATTTTATAGTCAATACGTTGCCGTTGCTTTTGGAGGAAGTACCGCTGGAAACAAGAAGGCGGATGTATCTGCAATTAGATGGAGCTCCAGCACACTTCGCACGACTAGTTCGTGATTATTTAAATCAAAATTATCCGCGATGGATTGGCAGAGGAGGTCCCATTGCTTGGCCGCCGCGATCTCCCGACCTTACACCCTTAGATTTTTATCTTTGGGCCAACATGAAACAAAAAGTGTATGCCGTGCCCATTGAAAGCCGCGAGCAATTAACGGCTAGGATTTTTGCTGCTGCTGCGGAAATTAAAGAAAACCGTGAAGAATTACGTCGTACAATAAAAAGTGTTGCCATGAGAGCTTTAGTTTGTTTACAGGAGGGTGGGGACCATTTCGAAAATCTAATTAATTAAAATTCTTGTATTTTTTATTTTTTAAGTAAAAATCTGGCTATTGCTTGTTTGTTTTTATTTCCATTATCATCCTCCTTATTAGTTTAACCTTTTAGTACTCACTGCTAAAAGCGGGGACATTTAATTGACTTTCACATTTTCTTTTCCTAAATTTGACTCTTAGAGTTTTAGAGTTTTACTTTGGATTTAGTTACAGTTTGGTTTAATAATGTTCTGTAAATTTTTAGCTGTTATGTAGTAGATCACAAATAATGATTAAAAAAGTGGTCCTATGGGGATAATTTATGGACTTACACTAGTTTTTTTAAAATAAATACACAATTTTTTACCGAAAAAATTACTTCGATTCCGTTTTTTTTTTTCGTAGTCGATAATTTTTAGTAAAATGTTAATTAACCTGTTAAAATAACTCATAAGCTTTTGGAAATAATAAACAAAATACAAATCGACCCATAAACTTCGGAGATGTGTCAAAAAATAGAAAGCAAGTCTACAAACTCTACTTAAAAAATTCAAAATTGAATAACATGATAAATGTTACAGATAGACCCCCCCTTTTGAAGTTTATTTTCGATATTTTTTCATGAATATTCAGAATATTACGGGCGGTCACATGCGCATGGGCGACATTGTATATCAATTCTAGTTGGAAACAACTATGGTGACTCACGCGCACTCGACACGCACCATGTTCGAAGAAATATAACAATCAGAAAGCACGGGCTGTTTGCAGCTGTGCCTACATGTCGCACAGTTGCGCGTGCCAAGTCCTCAGTTCAGTAGCACAAACTCTGGCCGCACTTAAGAAGCGAAGAATTTGAAAAATAGGTATTTGAATAAACAATTGCCGTCGCCTTACCTCAATTCTGCCCCCGTAGTGTGTGATAGAGACACACTAGGGGGCACGTATTCCCCTTTTTCCTCCTCGAAAACTAAGCCGATTCAATTATTTTTTACATTAACATTTTAAGAAAGAGTATGTTTAGATTCCTAACATTTTTTTTTAAATGTTAAAAACTATTCTAATTGGTCTGGTAGTGAGTTGGTAAGTTAGCGTCAATAACACGATTTTTTTCCACTTAGTTTATATTGAGGATGTTTAATTAACTTCCTATCACTGATATTTACATTAGCAAGTAGTGCTAAATGAATTAGGTAGGTAAAACTTAAAATAAAAAAAACAACCTTTTTTTGGAAGTAGGTTGTTTTCTTTTAGTTTTTAGGGTTCCATACCCAATGGGTAAAAACTGCCTATTACTATGACTTCCCTGTCTGTCCGTCCGTCTGTCCGTCCGTCCGTCTGTCTGTCACCAGGCTGTATCTCAAGAACCGTGATAGCTAGACAGTTGAAATTTTCACAAATGATGTATTTCTGTTGCCGCTATAACAACAAATACTAAAAACAAAATAATATGAATATTTAAGGGGGGCTCCCATACAACAAACTTATTTTTTGCGGCGTTTTCGCCTTGTGGTACGGAACCCTTCGTGTGCGAGTCCGACTCGCACTTGGCCAGTTTTTTTTAATACATCGACCCCCAAGATACACACGGTAACTCCCTAGTTTGGTGGTCACCGTCCAATCTTGTTCTTGTACAATCTAATTATTAATTAATTTTGAATTTGAACCACGCTTGTAATCCCCGAATTGTAAGGCAAAGGTGTAGGATGAACAAGTCTCTTATAGAAAAGTGTTTATGGAATGGAACAAATGTAACTTAGGGCTGATTTTTCCAACGCTTGATAATTTTATCGGAGGAATAATTTTGAATTTTTGACGGTTCTTCCATAAAAAAACCCGCCAGAAGAAAAATCAGCCCTTAAAGAGATATATCTATATATATATTAATGATTCTGTCATTACATATCTATTATAGTCGCGAATCAAATTTTGATCAAGATACAACCTGACACTGACCTGCAAATTGCAAAAAACGTAAGAAAATTTGAATTTGGCGGTCTACCACCTCGCTTAAAGTCCACTTTTATTCCGAGCTAACAACGTAGTACACAGGTAAATATCGGATACCTATACGTATTTATCTTATTTGCTATATGAATATTGCTATAATAATATATAATAAATAATTTGCTATAATAATACCTGTGTCACTACTGTTACACACTAAGGATAAACAATATTATAGGATAAACCCATTCATGACGCGTCTAGTAGTAGGTACCTATTATCTATGCCTCTTATTATAAAGAGGTGAAATGTGTGAGTTGATAAATGTAGGGCGGTAATTTTCAGAACTACTGATCCGATTCCGAAATTTTTTTCACTAATGAGTAGTTACAGTATTTACGAGTGTCAAAGGCTTTGTCTTATGTCAAAAGTAGCAGCTCCCCGCGGTTTCACCCGCATAAGTGTCGATCCCGTGGGAATATCGGGATAAAAGCTGTTTTATGTCCTTCCCCGGAATGCAATCTATCTCTCTGCCAAATTTTATCGAAATCCGTTTAGTGGTTTAGGCGTGAAAAGGTAACATACAGACAGACAGACACAGAGTTACTTTCGAATTTATAATATTCTATGTATACCTAAGTATGGATGAAAAACATCACGCGAACGAAGTCGCAGGTAAACGCTAGTAGGCTCTTTAAACACACAATAACGGGTGTAAAAGAATTACTTGTACGGGACGTCATATTAATTTTTTTTTGTACTGGACCATACCTTGAAACCTGCTGCTTAGTTGGTTAGGGAGATATTGAGGGTCAAAATTCCAACCTTTACTGACGAGTTTTTACGAAAATAAGTTTTTAAATGACACCAAGAATATAAGTCGTTTCCCAGCAATTATTTTTGTGCAATGTTTTTTAGTTTGATCTACAGAATACGTAGTTGACGACCATTGACGGCTATGTCATGTGTCTTAATTCACCCTGTATATCTGTTACGGCTAATGGCCGAAGTGCGGCTTAACCTAGTTTTAACCGAACCTAAACTCGGGGTGCCCTTCGCTCGCTCTAGCATCCTACGTCGACGGAGCCCTGCTTCGCGTGGCCTCTATTTCTGTGAAAAGTAACCTAACAAAACCGAACCTCGGGGTGCCCTTCGCTCGCTCTTGCATCCTACGTCGCCTCCCGAAGTATACACGAACCGCATGTGGCCGGCTGCACTTAGTTGTACCCGGCTAAAACTAGGTTTAGCCGCACTTCGGCCGGCTAAAACTAGGTGTAGCCACACTTCGGATATTAGCCGTGACATATCTAAAGATTGTCATTACCTAATTTATTATTTTTTTATTTTTATTTATCTATTTATTTCAGGCATCAAGGCTCTTAAAAACACATAGGTACAATACAATATTAATAATGTAAAAATACTATAAATACATACAACATTATAATTAAGTACACTAAAAAACTAACGAACACGAAGTGACTTCGTCGTGTTTCGCTGACTGGTGTCATGTATCCGGCCACGAAACCGGCGGTACACAACACCCTTCGGCCAGAACTCTTCCTTGAGGAACTTCTCGAGATGATGTGTCGGAACACGCACCATGAACGACTTGAAGTTCGTGTTGTGACGCGACTCCCAAATTCTCGACCCTCAAAGTCCAGTTGGTCTTCACACGCAAAAACCGCTAGTACCTTCATAGGCAGGTACGCACAACCTACGAACGTCCGTACGTAATTACGCATACGTAATACCTATGCAGGTATCAATGGCAATCCTCTTAATGGGGCATCCCAATTTGTAGGACATTTGTCATCCTTGTGGGAATTAATGAACGACTCACATGGCCGAGTTACTTCAGTTAAATTACCATTAAACGTGCATTCAACTTGTTTATACTGAGTTAATATTTTACACTTCTGAGTCGATATTGCTCTGTTGATGTTACATTAGGCGGAATAAAGAATAAAGAAAAAAAAAAAGAGAAAAACAATAAAAAAAAGAGAAAAAGAGATATAAGTAAAGAAAAAAAAGAGATAAAGAAAAAAAAAAGAGAAAAGGAGACAAAAATAAGAAAAAGAGAAAATGACAAAAAAGAAAAAGAAAAAAATAAAGAAATGATAAAGATTATTCTATTCTATTTCTAATAACTGCTGATGTTTCGATGTTGCTCAAAACTTTCGGCCATGCGCGGGAGATATTACAGTGCACAAGTGAGTGCGCAGACACACTCTCATTGTCCAATGGGACGGAAATCCGACACGACCGGAGAGAGATCAGGCGCAGGACCAACGGCTTCAAGTGCTTTCGAGACACAGGGGTATCACACCGCCGACTTCCAAACTCCGGGCTGTGACCTTAGTCACAGCCCGGAGTTTGGATGTCGGCGGAGTTCCGTAGGCTTGGCGGTTTTTCCATTGGGAATTTCTTAAAATTCCCAATGGAAAAACCGCCAAGCCTACGGAAACGTACTTCATAGAGTTGTAATATTCAGTAGGTAATAAAACCGTCATCTTTCCCTCTCGGAACATAACACCACGCCTGTATCACAGTGGGGAGACATTTTACTTTAAAACACCAACCCGCATAAAGGCTCCTACAAACAGCCACGACACGCGATATAATCGCGCGCAACACAAAGGTACCGCTCGTTGCGCGACTTGCGGCGCCTTTAGAAAGGAAAAAAAAAGAAAGAAAAATTGTTTATTCTGCACAAACAAAACGCACATTGGAAATAAAAAACATAAAAAATTTAAAAAAAGACAATACGAGGCTTTTGACTACGTTGTGTGTGTATACACACAGCGTAGTCAAAAGGCTCGTACTCGAGCTTAAAAAATGTTGACAATTTTGTTTGTGTCGCGCGCGATTTTATCGCGTGTCGCGCCTGTTTGAGCCTTAGGACTCGCGTTTTGGATAGCAACTTGCACTCTAATTGCGTAACACAGTTTCTTCCAAAATCCGAAGGAAAGAAATTCCTAATCCATTGCTTGACATGTTTGAAAAATTTGGCTGCTCAACAACGTATATATGTTACGGGCAATTTGATAAGTCCGGGCACTATTAATAATGGCCGGTCTGTATTCATAATGCCCGACTCAATTGGGCAATGTGATTAAAACAGCATGAATAATCACTTTTCCCGGCCATTATGCATAATGCCCACCCTATCTTGGGCAAAGTAATAAAATAGGTACACTGTAGTGTTTTTGTTTATTAAATGAAATTACACTTACAATTTGGAAATTGCTCATTTCTCTACTGACCGCCGTTGCGCATCAAACAATTTTGTATGCTACCATAAATTGGATATAAAAGCGGGGTAATGTCGTACTTTCATAGGAAATTAAAATTATCCATTTATTTTGTGGGGTTTTGTTGTACTTTGATTTTCTGCTCAGTTTTGAGGTTAGTTTTGTAACAAATCTTCCACCAAAAAAACAGTATTTTACAACAATATGATTTGATTCACATAAAACAACAGAAAATAGTTCCAATAAATCAACGAATGATCCCAATTAAATAATATTACAAAGGTAGGTCATGCTAAATGTAGGTTTTGATAGGAAGTAGAAAATAAAAATGCTTGAATATAGGAATGCAATAGTTTCATTGGTCCATATTATCATCATATTCATAAAATATGTCGTCTAAAAGCGGAGCCGGTGGCTCCACAGATCTAAATCGAGCCCAACTAAGATACCACAAAATGGTCATAATGAGAGCACATCATCCCATTGTCTGATTACCCACCAAACAATTGCAATAATAGCTATTAATATCACCTACTGAGTTACTTATTAATTAAAATGTAAGCCTAACCTTTGTCCCATTGCCATTGCCATTGTAACCATTGCCAGGATCGCCCAGAGGACACGGTGGAGCACACGGTGGAGGTCTGCCCCGCTTGGGCGGAGCACCGCCGTGTCCTCGTAGAGGCGATCGGCAGCGACGGCGACCCATCGCGTCCGGCCCTGGTGCAAGCCATGGTCCGGGGCGAGAGGGAGTGGGAGGCAGTCACCTCCTTCTGCGAAGCAGTCATGCTAGCGAAGGAGGTGGCGGGACGGTTCAGGGAGAGAGCCTCCCGTATCAGCCGCCGCGGGGGACGCCCCAGTCGTCGGGAGCCGCGTGACGACTCCCGGCCACCGTAGGCGCGGGCCTGCGGGCGGTGAGTAATGGGTAGCTCACCGTCCGATCAGGACCAGGCCCGTACCGGACGGCGCGTACGTGTTCCACGCGCGCCTCAAAGAGATGTCAGCATCGAGGAGGGGCCCCTTAGGGCCGAAGCCTGCCGGGTCAGCGGGATTGTCCGAAAGGGTTACCGCTGGCCCGGAACATAAAGGGCTAAGGAAGGAACACGGGTGGGTTTTAGTCAGTAAGAGTCTGACACTCCCTTCCGCTCCACCCAGAGCGGGAGGAGTCATTTGATGATTTCCCATCCGCAAAAAAAAAAAAAAAAAGCCTAACTTTTGTGTTGACATGTCGTGATTTAATTCTTCCCCTTACTAAATACGTGTCCGTTCCCAGTACCAACGGCAAGTCAACCTCAATGTCTTTTGCTAGTTCAATTTCGCATATTTCGTTCCTACTTACATGCTCCCAATAATACGACTAACATCTAATATACATATTGTATTAGTTTAATAGAAAATACACATATTGTCACAAACAAAATCAAATCAAACTAAGAAAAGTATAACTGGTGGTTCTTAATTCTCATCTCATCATCTTCCTCATAGCGTGTCGATAGCAATCTAAATGGACTCGGCCCAGAATTCAGCTACTTGTTTGCCGCCATCACCAGCGTCCTTCAGTTCCAGTAACGTGCAGCAGACGGGACACGATATTAAGTGTCCCATCGTTTGTGGAACAGCACAACATTTACACTCCAAGGCGGAGTCGTCTATGAATCTCCACCTGAACAGGTTTTCCTTACTTCGGCCAACCGTGGTCCCAAGGTTACCCAAGGTAACCCATGTCCTGGTAGGAGCTCTTCAGCCGGTGGAACGAATGGTTTGGGTAAGGAAGCACTGTGTCGCCACAGCTTCAGTCTTTATTGTGATCGTTAGCAAGTGAGTGGTACAACACACTTTCCCACTTTCTCATCATGATGCATTTAAATGTATATTTTGAATATAGTTAAACAGCTTCTAGTATTAGCTGTAAACAACAAAATACAAATGTGCTGAAAGACTTCCATTATATCCGTTGCCTCTCCGACTTGATGACGGGGTAGACACAACTCCCACAGCGTGACATTTTTAACGAAATCATTGGTGATTTACTGCACTGAGAACACAAGCCGTAGTCGTAAAAACGTTCTACACAATCCACATCACAGAAACAGTACAATGGTCTCTATAAGAATTCTTGACCGTGCAGAAATCTGAAGACTCAACTGCACACGATGTTAACGCAATGATAAGTTGTTTTTTAGCACAACAAACTCAACAACTATCAATACACAAGTAAAAAAACAATGTTCGCTGCGGAGTGCTGGTCGGCAGGTCGGCCGACATGAGATGTTTTGTTTGACAAATAATTATTGACAGTGAGTGACACTTTTGACACTTTTGGCAGTTCACCTTTCACATTGCCCGTGATAGTGTTACCAACAGTTAATCTTAATCACCATGACCATGCGATTTGTCAATAATAGAAATAGTTTTAATTAGTAAAGTAATGTAATTACACTAACAAGTATGGACAAATAATTAGTCTGAAATAAATGGATTTAATTTATTATTATTTTAAAGATGTTAAAAATATATAATTATATTAAGTTGATTCATCATCATCATCTGCCTAGCCTTTTCCCAACTATGTTGGGGTCGGCTTCCAGTCTAACCGGATTATATTAAGTTGATTATGTTAATTAAAAAATAATAAGGAGGACAAATGATAAAAAAACACTTTTACACGTCAAACATATTTTTTTAAACTAGATGAGAAGGGCGTTTCCTATCTGACAACTCTGAGAAGAAAGGCCGAAAGAAACTCAGAGGTCACAATCTCTTTTAAAGCCCAGACCTCAGACCAACAAAAAAAGATAGACAGCGCGCCACGAACATTAAAACTGAAGCCACCTTTTTATCTATGTGTGTATCGAAGGCTTGCCATTTGTTAAATGTTTTCCCTATAATTTGGGGATATTTGTGCGAGTAGGAACTAGTATAATATTGTATGAGTAAGATATTGTTGAGTATGGTATTGGTATTAATTGGAAACCCAAAATATTCAATACATAAAAAAGAAAATAGGAATTATAACTCGAAGTAACAAATCATATTGATATGTATGTATTAATCGAATGGGGAAAATTTAAATCGTATTATGGCAACCCCCGCACCTTATGTCACTACTTTCGTTCGTTGAGGTTTTTTGTTCCAAGTAATCTAAAATTTAATATTATAGAAACGATATTATTTCAAGTATTTACAAGTGAAAAGTGATTCCGTGAGACTTTTTATGTGATTTGCTGTTGTTTTTGCAACTTTTCACTGCACAGGAAGGCATAATTATATTTTTTTAATCTATGTTAACTTGACGACGACTCGTGACGTACTAAGAGCGATGAGCATGGTTTTAGTGTAGGTGTGTGCGTGAGCGTGTATGTTTACTTCCAGGAGCACGGTTTTATGGCTTCACTTTTGATGTTCGCGGCGCGCCGTCTTTCTTTTTTTGTTGGTCTGAGGCCCAGACATAATCTTGGTCAGATCATGTGCAGACCATGTATAAAGGTGTCTGAAATGTTCTTTTGGGAAAAGAATCACACAGATTGAGTGGACCTGTCCAGTCAGTGCTCCCATTTGTCAGTAAACGTGCAGCTCAACGCAGAACTTAAGGAGCTCAACGATTCGACGAACAATACCAAAGAAGGGACATTTGGGTAGGCCGTATAAATTAGGTACTCCAACTGCCAGATCATGACTAAAACGGAATCAATGACCCAGGAAGAATGTCATAGTTGAAATTATTTTTAAAACTCAGCGTCTGTCTTTATACTAAGCGTTAAGACCGATTATGGGGAGGTTCTTAAAATTGGCAATACTGCTTTTACAAAAATACTCCATTTAAAAAAGTATGCAATAAAATCGAATTAATAACTAATTAAATACAAAATATTAACCTCACATACGATTTCAATCAACTGAACTCAGAAAAGATAAAAAAATATTTTATAATTTATAAGTATATTTTTATGGCCATACTCTATTGCTTTAAAGCGGTACTGGTTATGGGCAATTTCCTTTTCATTAAAAGTTAACAAAAAAAAACTGTTGAACATAGTAGTTAAAAAATAAACAGTTAAAAATGTAATGTCAACATCAGTAGTTCAACATCAGTAGTTACCTACTTTTATTTTGATACTTAAGATCAATAGTTTAAAAATTAGTAAACTGAGAAAAATCAACAGAAATATTTAATAATTAAGGACAGTGCAAGAAAGTTATTAAGTTTAGAATTATTTATTCTTGCAAGATGAACTTTTCTTTACACACAGTAAACTCATTTCTGGAGTACAGTTGGTTTAAAATACCGTGTTTAGTTCCAAGTTTGTAAAGTTTTTCTTTTTTGACAGATATAATAATAGCAATTATATTACGACTATCCATCTTGGCTCGATCTACATCTGGTATCCTTACTCGAACGCTTTGGCCTATTTCTGCAATAGGAAATTTTGCATTTGAACGCGCCAACATTTTTTCGGCTTGCTTATTAAGTCGATGGCTCCTAAGTATACTGAGTCAACTATTATTCTTTATAAGTATATTGACTCAGTATTCTTAGGAACCATCGAAGTGATACTTTATCTGCGTTACGAGCCTTCCGAATTTCGTTTGATTTTGCGTTGAGTAAAGATGTAGCCTTTTCATTATCAGAATTTTCGTTTTTTTTTTGGTGGTTTTCATTTATTATGTCCACACTCACAGTGGTTTGCTGATTTTCTGGTAGACTATCGGCAGAATGTTGTTCCAGTTCAGAAGAAGGCTGTTGATCGTCTGGTCGAGGGTTATCACATTGCCCGGCTCCAAGTAGGCAATTATTCATACTGCCCAGCCCAAGTGATAAATTCAAG
Source organism: Mesoligia furuncula (assembly GCA_916614155.1). Taxonomy (NCBI): domain Eukaryota; kingdom Metazoa; phylum Arthropoda; class Insecta; order Lepidoptera; family Noctuidae; genus Mesoligia; species Mesoligia furuncula. Next base: position 24,669,871 of record OU744806.1, read on the forward strand.
CTATCTCAAACACTGACTTATTACATGGACCACAGGCCGTCGGGCATTATTAATAATGGTCGGTCAAAGTGATAAATTAATCACTTTGCCCATCGCTCTTGGGCATTATTAATAATGGCCGGTCCTTATTAATAATGCCCAGTTAATCAAGTTGCCCGTAACATATATACCTAAATACCGCAATGAATGTTGTCGAATTCTAAGTGTTTGGTTCGCATTTACCCCGCTGGCCTCCCAATAGTGGGAACATTATAGGCTGATTATACAGGGTCAAACTAAATTAACAAAAACAAATTATTTTGTAAAACAGCAGCTGCTGGGGTCAACGGCCGTGGGATGTACGACATAAGAGAAATAATAGCTTCGACATATTTTTTGTTTTTATCGCATTTAGTTATCGACACCCAGTACCCAGTGTACCCACCCATCACTTGCCTAGTTTATTTAATTTAATCCTGTTTAACACTTTCCTTGATTTTTTTTCCAGCTGGCCTGTGCAGTTAACATCGCAGCCGGGGCATGGAACCTGCCGCGTCACAGAGAGAGGGAGCCAGAAGACAACCTGATTTCCATGAGCATGGTCATGTTCTCCACGTTGTCGGCTATCAGCAATCTTATCGCGCTGTTCGGTATTGTACTGGTGAGGCATTTCGTTTTGTTATGACGTCACAGAAAGAGGGGGCCAAAATTCAAGCTTGACGGACAATTCCCGTATTTTTAAAACCTTTTTTATTTTTTTACAAGTATCCTAATCTCTGTCGGAATCAGCCAAAAATATATTATAAAAATATATATATTGTGATTTTCATACGGATTGACATTGCCAATGAAAATCACAATGGTTTTTTTTTATGCCATGAGATTCTGGTAGACCTATAAATTTATCTAAATTTTTGACAAGCTTAGGACATTGGTTGTCGCTGAGATGAGATTTTAAAGGTTTTTAAGTAGGTACCTATGAGAATTGACCTTCGGATAACTATGAGCATGGTTATGTTGTCTGCATTGTCCACTATCAGCAATCTTATCGCACTGTTCGCCATTGTACTGGTGAGACCATTTTGTTTGATTATGACGTCACAGAGCTCCCTGTGACTTCATAATCAAACAAAATGGTCCCCTAAACTAGAGGGGAATTTCCGTATTTTCAAGAACATTCAGATTCTAATCGCAGCCAAAAACACTCGTGATTTTGACAAGTTTTTCACATTGAATTTGAAAGTTGTATGAGAATTGATGGGCCTTATAAGAAGGCTAAAAGGCAGTGGAGAGGGCTATGCTTGGAGTTTCCCTGCGTGATCAAATCAGGTATGAGGGGATCCGCAGGAGAACCAAGGTAAGCGACATAGCCCGAAGAATTGGAAGTCCTCCCACAAGGTGGCCCGACGACCTTGTGAAGGCCGCAGGAACCCGCTGGATGTGAGAAGCACAGAACCGGTCGAAGTGGAGGTGCTTGCGGAGGCCTATGTCCAGCAGTGGACGTCTTTCGGCAGAAATGATGATGATAATGATGATGACGAGAATTGACTTTCCAAGATCTTTGAGCACGCTCTTTACGCTATCGGCCATTAGCAACCTTATAGCGCTGTTTGGCATGATATTTATTTTGTGAAGCAATTCAGTTTGATTATTATGATGTCATAGAGAGAGAGAGAATGTATAAACAGTCCCAAGTACTGGCCTATATGTATGTGTAATCCGTTGTATGCACTGACCTCTATAATACAAGTTGTATTATAGAGGTCAGTGGTTGTATGGTTTATGGTGAATAAAAAAGAAGTAAGCTTTGTCAGACCTGCCAAATCAATGATTGCTGAATTATCATTCAACGAGCTGTTTTAAAGCTCCGGCTCTGGTATCAAAGTTCCTTAACAGATGGATTCGGGACTTAGCTCGATTTGGACAAACACCTTAATCCTAATGCATGGTCATTATAATTATACTTACTTAAAAGGAAGACCTTCCAAGTTTTCTCAAAAACTGATAAAATGCTCATTTAATTTGTAGGAAACTCAGAGAGTAATAAAAAATAAACCAGTAATGTCTTGTTTTTTCAGAAACGTCCATCAAAGCTGCAGTGGTCCCTGGTGTTCAACTCTGTGTTCATATTCTGCATATTCCTGGTTGCCATAGTGACGTGCCTATTCAGACTGGATGACTTCCTGAAGGTGCCTGGCCACATCGCCCTCATTGTGTTCCTGTTGATCGGTGGAGCTTGTAAGTATCTAAGAGTTTTTTAGGGTTGGCTTTAGTATCGTTTGGCAGGCGGAGCGGGTTAAAAGTGGTTAAATCTGGTAGAGGGTGGGGCCCCGATTATAACGCTACCGCTCTTATTACAAGGTAATGGATATTTTTCGAGAAATTTATAAAAATTGTTTCTAACCTCAAATCAGATAAAAAGTGTAACGAAACGTTAAAATAGGCGATTGACAACCAAATCTGTACCAGTATATTGTCTGTGGTGTAAAATGTCTGTAAAATCGGTGAAACGAAACGTAAAAAAGAACTGTACTGTCAGTGTTATTAAGTACTCTGTGGTTCATTCCGTTTCTTCCCGAGTGAATGTTGTGTGTGAATGTTTTGTTGTTTTATTTGTCTTGTTATGTACCTAGAAATTCTGTTCAGAAGGAAGTTAGCGTACCCCACTTTATGGTTGAGATAGGTCGAATCTGTCCCAAAACCGACTCTTTTGGCTGCTACCCCGAGGGTGTATTTAAAAATCCGGAGGCGCGGAGGGAGTGCAGCCCCCGCCCGCTGTAACAAAGCATAGGCACCCGTGCGAGCCGTACGTAGCGGCTGAGGCTGGTCGCCGGAGGCGACCAGTAGGCCGAAGCTGCGGAGGTGAGCATGGGTGCCTATCCTTTGTTACGTAAGGGCGAAGGGGCTGCACTTCCCGCAGCGCCGGAGACGTGCAGAAGCAACTTTGTATTGAAAACCAGTGTTTTGAGGTTAGGTTACAATAATTTGTTTTTCTCAAGAATGGTGCGTCCTCGTTTCATGGGAGTGGAACCAGGGGGAACGGGGGACGCCCCTCCCCCCTCCACCACCTCGTTTTCGTGCCCCCGGATACTAAATTTTACCGATTATAGTGTTTTGAGGTTAGGTTACAAATATCTGTTTTTCTCAAAAATGGTGCGTTACCTTTTCACGGGAATGGTACCAGGGGAGAGGGGGGACACCCCTCCCTCCCCCCTCCCCCTCCCACCCCCATCCGCCTGCCAAACGATACTAAAGATTACCCGTTTTTTATACTCGAGGTACGCCTAAGGTAGGCACTCTAGGTAAAACTGTCAGTGGTTGCAAGCGGTACTGCTAAGCTTGAGGTAATGGGTTCGATTCTCAGGTCGAGCAAAGTGTTATTGGGTTTTTCCATCAGGAATCTCCGAGAAGTAGCTCTGAGTCTGGAAAGCCCGGTTAATGGCAATAGGTTTGCTACCTATGGGACTTCAAGATTACTTTTTTATGTTGTATTTATCCTTTTGATAGATTCTTTCATATTTTGTAAATTTGAGGACTTTGTAAGCCTTGCAGACTAGATCTATAGACCATTTTTTATTTTATCAAGTACCTGGTACTTGTTGACAAAGTCAAAGTCAAAGTCAAAGCATTTATTTCAATTAAACCATTAACAGGCACTTTTGAATTGTCAAGAAGTCGGTCAGTCAGAAAATATGAAGCTAGTTGCCCATTCCAAAGCGTAGGTACCTATGGAGAAGAACGGGCAAGAAACTCCATGGACACTCTTTTTAAATTATGTTTTACAAAAATATTAGTACATCATTACTTTTGAATTTAAAATTATATAATGTGAGAACGATGTAATAAATAAAAAAAAAGACGTAAAACGTTAAAAGCGTCAAGAGTACAACAAATAGTACTTAACAAAACAACAATCAAAAATAAAATAATTAAAAATAAACCGAGGCAGCTAAGAGATGACCAGCCCCAACTGACGGCGCCCGTTCACGAACATGACGCATAGATCAGCACCATTCAGCTCAACCATTTTGAAGGGAGCTAAATGATCCAACACACACGCCACCGTCAGCGAGACAATTGAGTGAGCATGACATACTATCAGCCGCCAGGGCACATTCAAGTCAATGAAAGACATATTAATACTCGGTAAATGGTAGCTATAGGGTACATAGAACTCACATCAGTGCTATGCAATTATACAATACAAAGGAAACTGAGTCTATACAATGCAAAGATAGTCTTACAATCTTCGACAGCTCCAACAGTAAGTGTTAATCAATTAGTTGTGGTTGTGGAGCAGGACCAGCATTGAGCCAGGCGTTCCTATCAGTGATGTAATCCCCTAACTTATAATATGCCTGACTGCATAGTGTGCGTTTTATACAAGACTTGAATTTTGTCTCATTCAGTTGAAGAATGTGGGGAGGTATTTTATTATAACATTTTAAACAGTACCCCATAAAAGATGAATCTACTTTAGCCAGTCTGAAGCCTGGTTGAACCAAAAGGTCCCTATTTCTAGTACTATAATTATGTCTATCACCTCTTTTACTAAAAAGATGTAAATTTTTCCTTACATACATGATGTTTTCATAGATATATTGACAAGGCACCGTCATGATGTTAATTTCCTTAAAAAGTTCCCTCAGAGAATCGCGTCTGCGGAGATTATATATGGCTCTGATGGCTCTTTTCTGCAGAATAAAAATAGAATCGATGTCTGCAGCTCGTCCCCAAAGCAAAATACCGTAAGACATGATACTATGAAAGTAACTAAAATAGACTAGTCTCGCGGTATCTACATCAGTAAATTGACGGATTTTTCTGACAGCATAAGCTGCTGAACTTAGCCGTCCTGCAAGAGTTGTTAAATGAGGACCCCATTGTAGCCTTGAGTCGAGCGTGATCCCTAGGAAAACAGTTTTATCGACGAATTCTAGTTTCTCTTGATTCAATATTATCTCACAATCACTACCCTTGACATTTGGTAAAGAAAATCTTATGCACTTAGTTTTATTTCCATTTAATACTAAATTATTAGCAGTGAACCAATTTTGGACCTGCAGTAGGGCATTATTTACGTCGTCAAAATTTGTAGCACGTCTATTTACCTTAAAAATTAAGGAAGTGTCATCAGCAAATAACACCATTTGTGGTTGATTTTTTAATAAATGGAGTAGATCATTAATATACACTAAAAAGAGGAAAGGACCCAATATCGAGCCTTGTGGCACACCAATTTTTACTATTAAACCAAGTGAATTGACTCCATTTATTTGAACTTGTTGTTGTCTATCATTTAAATAAGAACTAACTAAACTGAGAGCAAGTTTTCCAAGTCCGTAATGCTCAAGTTTCAAAAGCAAGGTCTCGTGATCGACGCAATCAAATGCCTTGGAGAGGTCACAAAAGATTCCTATGGCGTCTTGGGCCTCTTCCCACGCTTTAAAAATGTGTTTTAATAAAGTTACACCGGCGTCGGTCGTACAACGTCCTTTAGTGAAACCATACTGTTGATCGTGTAGGATTTTATTCGTGTTAAAATGATTGAGCATTTGATTAAGCATTATCTTTTCAAACACCTTGCTGAAAACCGGCAAAACGGATACGGGTCTATAATTATTGGTGTCTTTACTGTCCCCGGATTTGTAGAGTGGTATTACCTTACTGTACTTCATCAAATCGGGGAAGACTCCTTGATCCACGCACGAATTAAATACTAAGGCTAAGTAAGGCGCAATAGACTCAATTATGGAGGTACAGACCTTAATTGACATTCCCCAAAGATCTTCAGTCAATTTGATCTTAATTTGCTTAAAGGACAGGCCTACGCTGTCCTCCCATACCTACTGTAATTTGAGAACTTTTTTAAAAGAGTAACCATGGAGTTTCTTGCCGGCTGTTCTCCATAGGAAACGACCAATTGGAACCGTGCGTCTAGCTTCTGACGTTTCATAAGTGCCCATGTAGGTTTAGGAGAAATAAAATATTTTGATTTTGACTGGCAAAATGTGCGGGTTGTACTACAGGCATCTCGGTCAAACCCTTCGAGGAATACAATTGTCACGCTATGTTATGTACCAGTAAGAAAGGTTTTTTCCCTAATCCGTTGCTTAAACTAGTTGTCTCCTTATCTGGTGGATAGGTATGAAGTGTCGTGGTTATGGCTAGAGATAGTATTTTAACATTATGATCAACTGAAAAATAAAGACTGGCTTATTCGCAAAAATATGGATTTAATAGCATCCGCCTGTTCCCACTGCGGGGTCACAGGCCTCCTCTCAGTGAGATGGGGTGGGCCGTAATCCACCAGGCGGGCCCAGTGTGGGTTTGTGGATGTCACATGTCTAGGACATGCTTCCTCAAGATGTTTTTCTTCACCTTTTTGAGAGCAATGGTGATGAACTAATTTACACAAGTGCCTGCTTGACCACGTTCCACTGCTCTAAGGGCAAACATATACATGAAGCAAATACTTGTAGAACCTATGGGTAGTTAATTCAGGGACTGCCCCTGATAACTCAAAATAACTCTTATGATTCATTTCAAACCACAAAATATTATTACGAACAATGTTATGAACCAACTGACTACTGATAAATAGCCTATAATTTACCATGCAGTCAGAAGTGAGTAATACCTGAATTCTTTAAAATAGTTTATTTATTGCATAAGTACAGAGGCCAGCACATCAAGCTACCCGAAACTGTCAAATTTTCTCAATCAACTTTGAACCTAATGCTACAGCGATAAAGTTGAAAATCTATTAAAAAAAAATAACAGATTGTAGTAGCTTAATGTGCTGGCGTCTGCACTTATGCAATAAATAAACTAATTGTGTAGTTAATTCTATTGATATTGTGTTAAAAATAGCGCAATGTCATTGGTTCGTTAGCGACAGTTCGGAATCGGGGATTCACCATGCACTGCTTCACCGCAGCCCACGGCTAAGCTCCGTACTTAGCTTCTCTTTGTATAAAAATGTAGACAGGATCGTCCACTGTGAGTCGTGACCCACGGCCACGCTACGTACGGATGCGTGGTTGGTGCGCCGGTGATGGGGGGTACTCCCCAGAGGAGGGTCCGGTGACGGACAGCCGCGGCGGGTTCACGGATGAGTGCTAATGCGTGCCCGTGGTTCCGCCGTAAGCGGCAGAGGAGGACACCGTGGAGTTTTAGTGCAGAATGCACGAGCATTTCACCACGATAAAAAAAATAAAAAAACCTGGCAAGAGCGAGTCGGACTCGCACACCGAGGGTTCCGTAACATCCGGGTTTATGCATTGACAGTCATAAGGTTTATGTTTATTAAATTAAATGTTTTTTTAATTTTTGAATGAATTTTTTTCAATGAATGAAAGGTGGAGGGCGCTAGTGGCGCACAGCTAACATCGACTCCGTATTTGAAATAAGTAAATAAATAGTAATTGTGCATTAATTAACAAATTATTTAATTTATAGTGTTTATAAAGTGACTATTGACGCTAATCAGTGTTATCTCCAAAAAAATTAAGTGGAAAGTGACAATTTAAACAACTATAAGTGCAGTGTTTAAAACTCAAATAAATCAATGACACGGGCGTAAAGAAAGCGTATAAGGCGACTTGATGATGTAATAATACCAACAACTACAGGTACAATATCTAATTTCTATTAAAAACTCATTTATCTGTTATAGTGAAAATAATAGTCGTTAATTTTCAATATTTTGAATTCATAAACCCATGAAAATTGAGTAGAGTGGCATCTAGTGTCTCAACGATTGATACGGTGCAATAGACATCTAGTGAGAAATAGCAGTACTGCATACACAAACTATGAGCGAAATCAATAACGTCACCGTAAGGCGCGCACGAGCGCGCTCAAACTCGGACTACAACTTAGACGAAAGCCTCGCTAATCGCACCCTAGATGGCACTGTATGCAGTATGCCTGATATATCAGATGATGACGACATTGATTTAATAACTCAATTAAAGAAAAATATTGATGATCTCACCAATAAACTGTGTAGTGCAAATGGAGAAATTGACTCACTAAGCCTTGAAATTGACAAGCTTAAGAAGGAAAATGAAAATCTAATTCGTAAAAACTCACTCTATAAACAAATAGTGAGTACCTAGTCCGACACAATCTCCTACCAATACGCCTAAAAAAAGGGGGTCCAAATATTCAAAACAAGCAGGATGTATAAATAAACAAACACAGACTGATTCTGAAATAACAGTAAAAGAAAAAGTTACCAAAAACTATGACCAAAAAAAAAACGATTACTACACATTCCAGTCCACAGATGACGCCACAACCTTCGAATGAGCAAGGGACAACACAAAAATATATACAAGCGAACGAAACCAAATTGAAAAATAAGCTATGTATATTAAGTACGAATAAAACTAATAATATATTAACTCTGGCAAAAGAATATTTTACAGACAATTATCAAATATGTCACTACCTAACACCAAAGGTGGATATTATGCACCTTCTACGGGATTTACAAATAAAACTTCGCCATTACACAAAGAATGATTTTTGTATAATAATGATCGGCGAGGAAGACTTCAAAACGACTAAATGTTACTTTGACATAATTACATACATGAGAAACGCATTACAGAACATAAAGAACACAAATATAATTATTACTTTGCCAACATATAAATATAATAATGACTCTAATATTTTATATAACTCAAGAGTGGAAATGTTCAACAACATGCTATGTATGGACAATATTACACATAATTATTCATATGTTCTGGACTCCAATTTGAACTTGAGCTATCACCATTCTACGTACATAAGGTCAGTGACCGTAAAAGACTGCGCCATGAGAGTAATTTTTGAGGACCTGTCCAACCTTCGAATGGAAATCCTAGAAGAAAATGCTCTCGCCGAAGAAAGTGAATCAAAAGACCAGTTTTTTCTCCAGTAAATACATTAACATTTTACACCAAAATATTGCAGGTTTACTAAATAAATCAAATGCTCTTACGGTATGCTTGAATGAACTATCTGATACAAACTTAAATGTAGATATTATATGTATTACCGAACATTTCATCATGAAAGGTCACGAAAAGCATCTGTGCATACCAAATTTCAGTTTAGCTGCATGTTACAGTAGACAGGAAAAGAAGAGAGGGGGTACATGTATAATTGTTAATACTTGCCACCAATGGAGGGAAATTCCTCAAATATCAAAGCTGTCGTCACCAGGGGTTTTTGAATGTTGTGCTGTCGAGCTTATTAATTATAAATTAATAGTTGTATGTATTTACAGAGTACCAAACGCCAGGAATTTAAATGACTGTTTTGATAAACTTGAAACTTTGCTTAAAGAGATATCTAACAGGCGTTCAAAGAATGTTGTAATTGCAGGCGATTTTAATATTGATGTCTTAAAACCGAGTAACAAATCAGTTGCACTTGAGTATCTACTACTAGGTTACAATTTGAAACTTGCTCTTAAGCAGCCAACTCGAATGGCTAGTGGGACATGTATAGATAATTTTGCGCATAATTTTAAGAAAAGTTGTAAGTCAGATGTACTTGAGTTTGCTTTATCAGACCATACAGCACAGCTTCTGCAATGTCCAGTTCCCAATGTATATAATATCAAATCTTGGTATATAACTAGAAGAGATTACAGTAACGATAATATAGAGAAATTTAAAAATAGCATAAGCAGTCTCAAATTTTCGGAGATATACCTTACTGACGATCCCAACGTAGCTTACAATGAATTTATCGACATATTCAAGTTATTTTACGAGTTATGTTTTCCGTATAAAGAAATAAAAATAAACCTAATCAATAAACCAAAATGGCTTTCACGTGGCGTTAAATTATGCAGTAGAAAAAAAAGGGAACTTTTGTGGCGATCCAGGTTGAAACCCAACCATGAAAACAAAAAGAAATTCACCACCTATTCTAGACTATATAATAAAATAATTAACTTGACACAAAAAGCTCAAAATAACCACAAAATACAGCAATCTAAAAATAAATCTAAGACTACATGGCAGGTAATTAATCAGACAAAGTACAATATCCCTAAACAACGAATTGAGAAACTTAAAGTAGGTAATCAAGTTTTATACAAACCTTATGATATCGCTAGTGCTTTTAATGACTTTTTCGTTGACAAAATACGTCCGAAAATAGAAGTTGACTGTAAGCCGAAAACATGCATCTCGTCCATGAAACATAACTCAATGTTCATGGCACCCAGCACACCACACGATTTGAATAAAATAATAATGGCGCTAAAAAATACTAACAGTGTTGGTTTTGATGGAATCGCCACAAAGATACTGAAGTCTGTCTCAACCGCGATATGCGAACATTTAAGCCACATACTGAACCTTATTATTTGTACGGGTAAATATCCAGATGCTTTAAAAATTTCTATAATAAAACCCTTATTTAAGAAAGAAGATAAGGAGTTGATGGAATATTATCGACCTATTTCGCTCATACCGGTTATTTCGAAGATCTTTGAGAAATACATTTGCAGGGAATTATACAATTATATGGAAAAATATAATATACTTTGCGAAGAACAAAAAGGATTTAGTCCGCACAGAACCATCAATATGGCAATTTATGACTTTTTGAACCCTATTATAAGAAGCATGGATAAACGATCCCCCATATGCGCTATATTTTGCGATATGACCCAGGCGTTCGATTATGTCCATTATAATATATTACTTAATAAATTAGAAGTCTATGGTATTAGAGGTAACGTGCTCGAACTTATAAAATCTTATCTGGAAAACAGAACACAAATAACCGAAGTTAGCAACATTAACATAGTGACCAAACACGAAGACATTATAAGGTCTCGAGAACGTAAAATCTCATACGGTGTACCACAAGGAACCGTGATAGGCCCGTTTTTATTTATAACTTATGTTAATGATATGCCCAAGTCCCTTGAATATCCTATAACTATGTTTGCAGACGATAGCACTGTAACAATCCCATGTAATAGTACAGATACATATGAAAATGACATAAATAATTCTCTTGACGCACTAATTAAATGGCTAGACGAAAATAATTTAAATATTAATTTAGGTAAGACAAAGATAATGCACTTTAGACAACGTACTCCCGGCGGAACTAATCTCAACATCCATTACAAAAATGACAAAATTGAAGAAGCTGAGGATACCAAATTTTTAGGGTTGCAAATAGATTGTAACTTAAATTGGAAAGCACATATAGACAGTTTGTGTAAAAAATTGAGTTCATCCGCATATGTGTTATATAGATTATCCTCCATAGTAGATATCAAAACACTTCTTGCTGCTTACTATGGAATAGTTGAATCGCACTTGCGATACGGTATCATTTTCTGGGGGAACTCAACTGATCGAGATATAGCTTTTAAGGCCCAGAAAAGATGTCTTCGATCATTGTTAAAACTTAAATCGACAGACAGTTGCGCGCCTTATTTTAAGCTACATAAAATCTTGACACTTCCCTGTATCTACATTTTTGAAGTAGCTATGTTCGTCAAGCAAAATCCATCTCGCTTTGAGCGCCTGGCTGTTGTATTCCCAAGGAATAGGCGTGACAACAGCAAATTATGTCAAGTATCATGTCGAACCACTTTAATGCGTAAGAGCGTTTCTTGCATGGCCCCAATTATTTACAATAAATTACCGAGTAGTTGGAAAGCTTTAAATACAGCACAATTTAAGAGTAGATTACGGAAATTTTTGGTGGATAAAACGTACTACAGTGTAACTGAGTTCCTATCGGAGAAAAATATTTCATAATTAGTGACATCTTGATTCTTGAAATTTTTGTGTTTGACATTTTTGATTTTTGACATTTTGATGTATGACATTTTTTTATATTTGACATTTTGATCTTTGACATTTTGATTTCTGACATTTTGATAATGATATTTGTAATAATAATGACATGTTAAATGATGTAATGATAATGGTATGATATCTGTAATAGTAATGACATGATATATGTATAATCTAATGATACTAATTTATATTTTCCTTTTAATACAAACATATATCTTTAAGTTGATGATTTAAAATTCTTATATTAGTAATTTATAAATTGATCTAAATAAGTGTAATAATAGTGATATAAATAATTTCAAATGTTTGCATGCCGATTGGTAAAATGTGGCTGAGCTAAATGTAATCTTAAGAACTATTATGTATTACCCATATTTGCAAAATAAAATTCTATTCTATTCTATTCTATTCTATTCTATTCTATTCTATTCTATTCTATTCTATTCTATTCTGAGTTGATTGAATGAATGGTAAATTGTGGTTTACGATTTATGACGTATTAAAAAAAAACTACTTACTAGATCTGGTTCAAACCAATTTTCGGTGGTAGTTTACATGGTAATGTACATCATATATTTTTTTTAGTTTTATCATTCTCTTATTTTAGAAGTTACAGGGGGGGGGGGGGACACACATTTTACCACTTTGGAAGTGTCTCTCGCGCAAGCTATTCAGTTTAGAAAAAAATGATATTAGAATCCTCAATATCATTTTTGAAGACCTACCCATGGATACACCCCACACGTATGGGTTTGATGAAAAAAAAAATTGAGTTTCGGTTCTAAGTATGGGGAACCCTAAAATTTATTGTTTTTTTTTCTATTTTTGTGTGAAAATCTTAATGCGGTTCACAGAATACATCTACTTACCAAGTTTCAACAGTATAGTTCTTATAGTTTCGGAGAAAAGTGGTTGTGACATACGGACGGACAGACAGACAGACAGACAGACGGACAGACAGACAGACAGACAGACATGACGGATGTCTAAGGGTTCCGTTTTTGCCATTTGGCTACGGAACCCTAAAAAAATGGAGTGCTACACTTTTTTTTGGGACGGCACATTCAGTTTGGCAATTTGTTTAACAACAAAGCCGACCCCGAAGCAGTTCCTACACATATTCAGCTTAGATTCGGATTTCCTCGCTACGCTCGCAACCCTCGCTGCGTCATGTTCGGGTTGGCTCGACACAATTCGAACAAAGCCGCGCGAATTTTGCTGAATAATTTCCCGCCTGTCTGTGCCGAATCATCCCAAATCAAACAAGTATGAAGCACCCATAACGTGGCAAACCTATCCGTGAATAGAAGAAATCCCGGAGTTGGGCTTATCTGATTTCCTTCTAATGATTATGCAGTATTTATTGGACAACAAAGCTGTCCCAATGCATTGAATAAGCATATTCAAGCTGAATATTATGCTTATTCATTCGGCTCATTCAAACTCCGTTCGCAGCAGCCTATATGTTAATCCAGGGTGTCAGCTACCGCCATACAAAATTTTATCAAAATTGTTCCAGCCGTTTGAGCGTGAAGAAGTAACAAACACTGAAATACACGCTCACACTCACAAACTTTCGCCCTTATAATATTAGTGTGATGTTTATGTACAAATTACGTCATATTCGATATTGCCATCATGCCGAGTCGAACCAGTGTGTAGCTCCCTAACGTGGCTTTGTGAAGAAAACCCTGAATCTTATATTTCTTCTAATAAAATATTTTTTCCTTACCTTTTCAGTGTACTCCCTGTACTACCTGACGATGATCAACAGCCTCTACCGGTTGATGAAGATGGCGTACGTAGAGACCGCTATACCCGTCTGAGCCAGAGCGCTAGAATCTTGCCAGTATTTTATGTAAATCTACATACTTTATTGGAGTGGACACGACTTTGAAGAATAATCCCTCCAAGACAGCGTGGATTAGTTAATTTATACAGCCCGATTCAAACTTTGTGTCGACTTGGAACACGAGGCGAGTCGTTGCGCAGTAACAAAGTCAGCGGGGGTGAGGGGTGAGGTATTGTGTCTGTCAGCAGGGGCGAGGGGTGAGGTATTGCGCAGCGAGTAGCGCCATAGAAAAAGCAAATAAGAAAGCCAACTCGAGCCCCGAGCGAGCGATAATAGCCTAAACACGTAGGGCTGTCACTTATAGTTTATTCAATCGTCAAAAATGCATAGTCAATATCTATACAAAACAATTTTCCCCTGTAGGGTAAGTAATCTTTAATACAAACTTTTTTGTAAATATTTTTTTCTACGTAGACCAGAACCTGACTACATTTTTTTCATTACCTACGTCATGTTATCTGTTTAGTTATTTGAAAAATTACGATCGAAATATGATTAATTAAAACGTGGTTTTACTGAATCATGTATTTATTCAAATAAAATAAAATGATTATGAAATTGTATTATTTTTTACACTATAAAGTTTTTTTTTACTTTTTCATTTACCATGAAAATGTTCATTGTAAATGAAAAAGTAAAAAAAAACTTTAAATTCATATAATCTTTAAATTCGGAAATTGAATATATTTTTACAATAACCTTAAATAATAGGCATTAATTAAAGTGCTTATTAAAATTTTCTAGCGTTAAGAGTCGCATCTCAAACCGATGGGTTCGATTCCCACCTTAGGCAATTCGACTTTTTCGGCATTACGGCGGTATTACGATCAATTTTGTCAGTGTGTGCGTGCGACGACGCATACGTACGAGCACACTCACGTATAAACCGTGTTCGGTGCGTATGTATAAAGGTATACTCATTTGTATTTACTCTGGTAGCGCACTTCAGAGCCGTCATAAAGTTTGGATCTGGCAAGGATTTTTTCACGCGTGGCTAAAATCGGAAGAAAGACCGCCATCTTGTTCTTTCAATACGATTTCTCTGACATATGTTTACCAACAACGCCCTCTGTCAACGTCATTTAGGCACCAAAACATTATTGTATCAGTATAAAGTATTTTATTAAGTAATAAGTTTTAAATGTGCCTGCCTGTGTGTTTTATAATAAAATATGTTTAGAACATAGACGTACAAACTATACGTATAAACTATACGTTTAGAAATAAGAATGAGGAATTTTCTTTTTTAACTCTTCCCTAGTCGCTGGATAGATGGCGCTTAACATGTTACTGTAAGGAACGGAACGTCACATAATTTTTTGATTATTTCACTTGGATGAATTTTGAGATCGTAAAACGAAAGCAAACGAAAGTGTTAGTCAACGAGCATAAGTGACGTGACGCATGGTTTTTTTCCCAAGCATTTTGGCTTTGGCACCTAGTAACGTAGTCAGTTCAACAACCTCTACAGAGTTTGGAAACTATGTTTTTTTTTAATACTCAAAAAGAAATCCTCTCATTACAGTTCGGCCGCTGAGAGAATGCTTTCTTGACATCTGTCAGTTTCATACAAACGAATACGTGTTTTCCGATTTTGATTTTTGTCGCACTGTCAGAAAAGCATTCTCTCGACGGCCGGACTGTAACAAATGACAACATAAGAAACCCTTAAAAACGTAGGGGAAAAAGCCATAGACTTCATTCACGTTGTTTTACCATGGAGCCCCATGGTAAAAAAACCGGAGTAGGTATTCTTAGAAACGCCCCAACTTTGAAACGCACCAAATGAAACGTCTATCGATATCATTTATTACGAATCCTTCATGCTCTTCCCCATGTTTCATCGTTAATGCATTTCGAGGAATAAAATTAGTATATTTTTTTTTTGGCTAGCAAACTTTTAGCGCGTTTCGAGGAATACCCCAAAAAAACGTAAGGGTTTGTAGTTTTTGTAGTAGATATAGGCAGAAACTACTGAACCTCACGTGCTACAATCCTTTCTTCCTCTATTTATTTCATGCATGTTCTGGCACCGCTGCACCCTAACTGCCTAACACACTATCAATCACCATCCGAATCATTTTGAAGGAAAATTTGTCTACTTAAACACGTAAATAACGCAATGAATGTTGTTGAACTGTCAAAATGAAAGCCATTGCTACTGTTATTGTGTTACGAAATTAATTATAATTATATTATTTATTCAAAGTTATAAGACATGAAAATAAGTACAGTTTTGCTTAAATGTAAATTATATTCCTAAGTCTTACGTGCCTGAACTAGGTTCCTACCCAATCCTGTGTTTCAGGCGGAAAGAGCTAAAATAGTCTCATAAAATTTATAAATACATAATCAAAGTTATAAGCTGAGTAGACAAATAATTATATGCTGAGTATTACCCCGTAGTAATTACTTTACGTGGTTTCTTCTAATCAGTTATACAATTTTGAATAATGAGGGTTTTCTGAAATGACGTTCGCTAGATGGCAGCACTGGCACGTCAGGTCCAGGCATCTGTCAAAGAGCCTATACTTTTTTTAGTCATGACTGAATGATGAACGAATGAATGAAACGAATGATGAACGTCATCATATATTTAATATTCATTGTTGTTAGGGAAGACCTCTTGTAAAAGTGGTGCCAACTGGTGTCGTAAATTTTCACGAAAATCCCCATTATGTACAGACGCCAGCACACCAAGCTAACAATCTGTCAAATTTCTTTACAAGATTTTCAACTTTATCGCTAAAGCATTAGGTTAAAAGTTGATTGGGAAAACTTTACAGTTTCGGGTAGCTTTATGTGCTGGCGTCTGCACCTAGTATAGTTCCATATAAATTAATTTAATTGATATTGTGCCGTTTTAATTAACAAAAAGATGGATAAATTAGGTTGATGCAATAATCTTGCTTTGATAAACAGTTTATCCTGCAAAGCAAGACGAGCGAACAGCGGGAGGCCTAAAAAGGCCACTTTGGAGAATCGTAAAAGGATAACATTATGAATCGAAATATGCCGAAGACAGTCCGTGTTTTTCTTTTTTTCGCTGCACTACGTAGGTATACCAATCAATCCAATCCCAATCTCTTTGATTATAATCCAAGAGATTGGAATTGGATTGATTGGTATTTTAACAGACAAAAAAAAATACTGAAAAATCCTTCACCAATGGGATTTGATACGATTAACTTAACAGTTAACTGTCCCTTGTGATTCATAATATTTTCCTTTTGCGATTACCTATGCCAAAGTGGCCTTTTTAGGCCCCCTCGCTCGAGTTTTGTAGTGCCATGATTCGGGATTCAAACAGTATTTTATTTACTAGTAGCGACCTGCTTCGCTCGGTTCTCACGACTTCAAAAAACATCGTTTATTTATATGTAAGTTTGATTTATGTTTAAAACCTTCCGGAACAAATTTTCTTCATGATGGTTAAAACCGCATAATAATCTGTTGCGTAGCAACGCGCGCCATCACACAGACAGACGCGAAAAGCGACTTTATAATACCTATGTATAGATTTGGATAGTGTAGCTATACAGGGTTATTGGTAAAACATGAACAACCTCTTAAGAGGTCATTGTCCTCATCATTATGAACAGCTTTTACTACGAGACCAAACCTGAAATCGCGAAAAAAATCAGCTGGTCCCTACATTTATGTTCGTTTAACTCGTCAAAATGTAGGGAACAGCTGATTTTTTTTTCGCGATTTCTGATTGATAATACCTAAAAGTTGTTCATAATGATAAGTACAATGACCTCTTAAGAGGTTGTTAATATTTTACAAATAACCCTGTATATTTTGTTTTTGTCTTTGTTGTTTTGTTAATAAGACACGTCTCGGAGATTATACTTTAAACAAATTAGATATTTATAATGAAATGTAACTCGCCTGAAAAAAATGGAATGAAAAAATGTGTTAATTTGACTTATTTCAAGCTACATTGTAATTGTAAGATATGTAATTTGTAAGATTTCTGAGTAATTTTAGGTTTTTGCTGTATTTTGGCAGCTCTGCTTTCGGTTTGCATGTCAGATGCCTTCAGTCTCATAACGTTCAAGTTGCAAAATAACATATGGTAGCAAACAGTTCAAATCTCCTATGACCCAAGTCTCGAAACCTCCAAATTGCAAAATATCTACATCTCAAAACGTTCAAGTTGCAAAATAGTCAAGTCTCCAAACATCTATGTCACATAATATACATTTTTTATTTAAGTGGATTTGTAAGTGGTGTTTTTTATATTTTTGACATCGACCTTATGCTCGTAAAGTTCAATTTCTTCTTCAATGTTTAAACTAAATCTTATCAGCTAGTAATCCTCAAAGGCCGTTGCAATGATTATTTTGGACAGTCGCAAGGGAATTTCGACATTATCATCATTAGCGGATATGCCTATTGGTGTTCTCCTACCTAGTCCTTCTTTTATTAAAATCTCCTTGAAACACATCTGTGAAACGATAGTAGGAAATCCTTTCGAGAAACACTTTTCACAAATGTATAATTATTATTTTTCATAGGTTTTAAAAAGAGTTAGGAAATACACCAAAGCATGTTTTTCTTTATTCTTTAAATAAGTAGGTACTTTGTTTTTTTGTCGAATTTATTTAAATGAGCATATTATAAGTAGGTATTATTTTCAAATTTCACCGAATGTTCTAGTTCATGAAAAACAAAAATAGGTAATTGCTTGCATCAGTAGTTTTTCAACGGCAGCTACACTATGTTTGTATTCAGTCATACCTAGATAACTTTTGCTGCTACGTACTTCGAATAATCTGTATAATATACATTGTTATCATAATAATAGTCTTAAACAATGAATTATGTGCAAATGCCGTGCCTTTGATGTTGTAGGCAACTATTTATATGATGTAGTATAAATGTACTGTACCAATTTTGTATGAAATAACAAGTTTACCCTAAATATTATTGTTTTAAAATGATTCTATTCATCATCTGCCTTGCCTTTTCCAACTATGTTGGTGTCGGCCTCCAGTCAAACCGGATGCTGCTAAATACCAGTATTTTACATGGAGCTATCTGACCTCCACAACCCATTTACTGGGTAATACGAAACCCCTTGGTAAGACTGGTTGCCAGACTTACTAAGGGGGATTATAGTTCTATTCATAGTAACGTAAAAATCTTGTCTTGACAAGATTTTTACGTTACTATTAAAAAAAATGAAACAAATGTTACTATGAAATTCTTGAATTTGATTACTTAATATGGAGACTGCCTCATTGAATGAATATTGTATAATCAAAAAGAAAAATGTATGTACACAAATAATAAATAAGAAACAGTTTGCTATAACTTTTCTTTTATTTTTAAATACCCAATGCATTTAACAAAGCGTTGTACAACAATCACAAACATCAAAATTTCTATAAAATTAAATTCAATCCACATTGTAAATAATTGTTACAACATT
Organism: Mesoligia furuncula; assembly: GCA_916614155.1. Lineage (NCBI taxonomy): Eukaryota > Metazoa > Arthropoda > Insecta > Lepidoptera > Noctuidae > Mesoligia > Mesoligia furuncula. Next base: position 24,688,979 of record OU744806.1, read on the forward strand.
TAAAGCGTTTATAATTGATCGATAGTTGTGCAAACATAAGATATGGGCCTATTCATATTAGAGAGGATAGATTATATCTACTTATGTTAGTCGACTAATATTAGTTTCATCCTTCCGTCCATTTTATCTTCTTAGCGTGTCGGTGGCAATCTAAATCGTCTCGGCCCAGAATTCAGTCCATCAGTTCCTGTAACATGGCGCTGACAGGACACGTAGGACATGATAATAAGTGTCCCATGGGCTGTGGAACAGCACCACATTTACACTCCAAGGCGGAGTCGTCCATTTTATGTACAGTCAACAAAAGAGATAAGTATGCAGGATCGTCGCATATAGTTGAAGTTTAGTAAGTAACCGATGGATGTTGTCGACTGAAAATTAATTTGATAAATGAGCTGTTTGTTTTCTATTAATAAAATTAAATTTTGTTCGAGAACATCCATCGGTTTCTTACTTAACTTCAACTATATCCGACGATCCTGCATACTTATCTCTTTTGTTGACCCTACTTGAACCGTATATTTATTAGACCAGAAACAATAAACATTTTACATAATTTTTCTATAAGGTACTTATACTTGGAATTAAAAGTAAATATACTCGTAAATGCATTAGTTATTCGGTTGATTGATTCCACCTATATTTTAATTTTTCTTTACTTTATCCTTTACCCTATCTTGCTGTAAATATACTTTTTAAAGCATTTCAGTAAAATTGATCTTTAATGAAGAATGATTGCCATTTGAGTCATTCATAATAAAGTACAAATTGGCAGTAACAAACCTTATTTTATAATAATTAAAACAATGCGAATATATGTATTTTTAGGTTGAACGGCCTTCCAATAACCACAATAATCAATAAATAATAATAGTTGCAGGTTTTATTAAATCCCTATTAAATTATTGTTATTTAAGTACTTCCTTTAAATTAATCGACCAACATTGTATTTGCAATTAATGCCGCAGTTTTAGTATTCCAATGTGAATAAGCCCAGACTACATAATATTATACATTTATTATAAACGTTTCTAACAAATAATTTGAGTACACTGTAAAGGGGAAGTACAAGTTATAATGTAGGTAAATATTCACAAAGATTTTTAGTATAAAATATAAGAAAACCCTTCTCAATTCTGCAATATAATACTGATAATTTAGTAAAAATAATGGTACTTGTTTAGGGGGATTCTCATATTTTTAGGAATTAGGGGAAGCAAATAGATTTTAATAATTTTCTTACGAAACTTTTATACCTAATATACTATATAAAAAGGTATTGCTAAAACTTATAAATATAACATTTGATAATAAATATACATATAACGTATATTTGCAATCAGGTATATAAAATGTAACAGCTATATAAAAAAGCGAAAAACAACTTAAAAAAGAACAAAAAAACATTGTTTTTTCAAATATGTATAATTATCTATTTGCTCCCCTACAGTAGACAGGTACAGACATGGATACAATACTCTATCAGCTAATTAAAGCGAAGGACGTATTATTGTCGTTATTTAGTTTATTTGGTACCTACAAACATTAAATACACATCCATTTAATCTAATTTATACAGAACTAAGCGTTTTCTGAGAAACTGTACGTTTCATGAAATCTGATTAAAAAGCTTAGTTGTGGGTATACCATCAGTCAATTAATTCAATGTGATTTTTGATCTGATTTTGTTTGTATTTAACCTTTTAACAATTGATATTTAGCCAAGCGCTTAAAAGGTTCAAATACAAAATGTATTATGAAGTTATTATCAAATCATGGTTATGGTATTTTTCTTCTCCCGTATCGGTATGAGTTATGTAGGTATATATGTGAATAGCTTATGCCTTGATAAACTTATTAGGCAGTCAGCAAGGTTATAGAGGAGCTGACTGACCACGATTCTCAAGTCGTACTCTTAAATGCCGCCCAGTGTTGAAATACATATTATTATACAAAATAAACTGTCATCTGCGCTGTATAATGTTAAACTTATCAATCTGCCATAATATATTATGTATAATATATCTGAAATATATACAGCACTGAGAGTACATGTTTACAACCAATTCTTCTGTTCCCTTCATTATTGGATTCATTATTACATACCCTATTTATGGCATACATGGACACTAGAACAATCACAGCTATTTAATACATAAGTACATTTGCTAGATCGCCCACTAACCTATTATTACACATAAGGGGATCCACATAGACAGTTTTAACCATCGTTGCTTGACAACTAGAACTTCTACCGTTTAAAGTAACAATTTCATAAAATTCAAACAAAAAATAAGTTAATGTTTTCTCAAGATACTGATAGGTATGACCTTGAGTGATGTTTTAACCTTTATTGAGAATAATTATACAAAAAATATTTTTACAATAATAGACTTTGGTAAGTATATGTATAAATATTCGTGCAATATAAATCTGTTATGCTCCTTTTTGTCAAATCCTATGACCTTAATATATGGCCAAACTACCTAAATGATATAAAAGATATGTAGATTTCAAATGTTAGTATAGAATAACAATCTCATAAGTATCAAATGTACGTTAGTTAAAAGTGAAATGTTATTAGATTTTTAGAAATTTGGTAAATTATATGTCCATAAAACTAATTTTCAATTATGTATAATTATTGAAAAATTGCAAACGCAAAATGCCTACCCAGAATATCCAAGAATATATATTTGCGTTTTGTATAAATATTATTGACATAACTAGTTAACCTGAATAAACTCTCTCTTATAAGAAGAAAATGTCGCAGACAATCAACATACACACGTCGATTGCCGAATTATAAACATCGATAACTGAAATCACCAGAATATTAGGTTTACCTGTATAAGCTCCGCACGTTGATATTGCGATGGAACCTTGTCACAATAACAGCTTTTTGACGTCATTTTGACGTCATACACCGCACATACACGTAAGCGCTGAACGGTACTGACAGTTCGTCTACGTCACTAAGATGGCCGCCAGTCCCAATATCAACGTGCGGGGCTTATATAAAGATGTTGTGCTAAAGTCGTTTCAATTTAATTTGGCAAAACCGAACGATACAAACTACTGAATGACGCGGAATAGCAATTTATTGTCCTTGTTTTATTCAAATTAAATTACCTTTAGGTAGGTAATGATCTCTTCGCTTCGGTTTAACTACAACCGATTTACATTAAACCATCAAAACCATGGTACCCATTTATCGAACTTCACAACAAATGATGATCACTTAAATCTACAAAATGGAAGACAAATCTTCATATCAAAATGATATAAAATAACATTTTACTATAGGTATTTATAAAATGCAGTATTATACAAATATAATAAAACGATAAAGCGGAAGCTTTTCACAACCACCAAACTATGACTGTTTAATTTTATATCAGGTAATATAAAATTAAATAATATATTTAAAAAACTCCTAATCCAATATTAAAAATGAAGTACCTACCAATATATTTTGTTAATTATTTAAAAGAAATGTAAAGGTACCTATAACTTTCGTTCAGAAGATGCCGCAGTAAGCCTGCCAGGTATTTATTTTTCCTATTAAAGAATCATTTAAATCAAGAGTGAATTCGATTCCGTATTCTATAACTAAGACTTCAATATTCATTGAAGATTTTTTTCCACTGTTGTCGTCAAATATTGGACCAGGAGCTGTACCTTTTGAAAGCATAAATATTAAATAACAATGAATAATTTTTGAAAGCATAAATATTAAATAACAATGAATAATTTTTGGTTAACACACGTCGGATAACTATAGTACATTAGGTACAATAACATATATATATAACTATTAAATAGCAACTAATATCTATTAATATAATCATATTCAATATACGCAAATTTATTTGTAATTATGATATTGTTATTACTGCCCTTTTACCTGTTTGGCATATTATTATTATTATGTTTGAGTATTATCCCATATACGCAGCATAAACCAACAGGAATTACACATTCTCTCACGATATAAATTATATGAACTTATACAAATAATAGCCTCCCAAAAAAAATTATAGGTACATATTATGCCTACTAGATAGCGCTGATGATGACCTTGGCATAGGTGGAAATGGTGGAATTTCGTACATTGCCATGCCCTTTACTTTCAATTATACAGTATGGAAACCACATTTAAGCAATAAATTATACCACATACTTATTATACTACAAAAAATGAATGAAATCGGTCGCTTTCGTTCATTTTGTCGAGTGACGCGAACGTAAATGTATGGAGGGACCACCTGATTTTTTTTCGCGATTGATTTCGTTAATTTTTTTGTATATCGTATGTGGTATAATTTATTGCATATGTGGTTTCCATACTGTATGTTAGCCTCCATTTTTGGAGGTATTTATAATCGGTGTATATCAATCATTAACATCGATTAACTTCGTACCGTCAGCGCCACCTAGTATTTAATTAAAAAAACTATGTAATGATTTTATACTGATGATTATAGTTCTACAAAGACAGATCTGTATAATTTGGTCCTTTAAACTTTTCTTCTTCAAGTATTCATAACTCTCGTGATATTTTACAATTATTTATATCCGCTCCCTTTCTTTCTCCAAATATCTCTTGATAAGAAGTATTGTTATAAGTGAAACAATTTTAAGAACGCAAAACATTCACGGATTAAGTAAAATATTTTCTGATATGTTAATTCTATCTAGCGATACATATAAACGATCTATTCGATATTAAGGTTTCCTACGATATGGTAAGTAACGCTATCTATTGGTACATTTTGCTAAACACTGCTATTACATACATTTGCAGTTATCAAACGATAATTTTGTCTAGAACACTATCCATGTTGTTAATACAAATTTCTTTACAAATTTTGTAAAACTGTGACAAAAAAATATAATTATACAAACAATATACATTTTCTGAATTGAATTTGTTTTTCGAGTCACAACTCCCATTCTTGTTGTTCGGTAGAGAAGATAATAAATTACTATGAAAAGGAACTATTTACATGACACCGTCTTCGTTGATTGATATCAAGTAGCTTCTAATGACCACGATGTAGTACAAGTTTCCAGCTGAAAATTAATAAAGATTAATTTGTGTACAACCGTGATATTGCTACTTCATAGTACCTAGGTACAGTCATTTGCATAATTTATTGCTCTTTATAAAGCACGAACGCGCGGAGTAAAATAAAATGAATCTGCCTAGCCTTTTCCCAACTATGTTGGGGTGAGCTTCCAGTCTAACTGGATGAAGCTGGATACCAATATTTTACATGGAGCGACTGCCTATCTGACCTCCACACCTCAGTTACCTATGGGTAACACAATACCCCTTGGTTAGACTGGTGGTCAGACTTTCGGGTTCTGACTAACAAGCCAGGATTAACGGCCTCGGTATTTTATGGGTTGTCACCCATCCATGGACCGACCTCGGCAAGTATTGCTTAACCCTGAAGATTGAACCGTGCTACTGTTATTATTTAGCCACGAGCCCCGGAGTAAACGTAACGTAAATTCGTACGGTTTTAAATTGAAAATACATATACCGCACATAATATTTACTTAATTTTAAGACTAAGTAGATATTGATATCCTACTGGTGATACATTAGTGCTTGTCGCAATAAAACACTAAAGTACCATCTTGCCAGTAACATAAGTGTTATGAAGCACGTAGGGAACTATTCAAATATAACTGTTTTTACATGTAAACCAAAATATTGCAGAATACTTAGTTGATTGCAATATTCGATTCAAAAATCTTTCGAATTTACGTTACGTTTCGTCACGCGTTCTGACTATATTGCATAACATACTATCAGTAGCAATGATTTTCATTTTGACACTTCAACAACATTCATTGCGTTATTTACGATGTTGAGCAGACAAATTTTTCGAACTTAAGAAGCAATGGTTTAGCAGTGTGTTACGCAGTTACGGGGGCTGATCGCATTCTATGTGAAGAAGGTAGCTGTCTGTTGTTGTGTTTGTACCATTCTATTTTAACTTACCGAGAAACATTATCTGAGCGATGACGTATCCAGCATCCATGTGGAACAAGGTCTTGAGGAAGCCAATGATGTACAGCACCAGGAATATTATCCAGAAGATGCAGTACTTCTTCATGAGGCCCAGTTTTTCCTGTAAATAAACAATGCTCTGTTGAGTCCTGTGTTACTTGGTCAAAATAATTCCACACCAGCTTCATGCACGATGACCGCTGTGCAAAAGTCTCCACACAATGGGTGCCTGAAGGTGGACGACACCTACATACCACTGAGGTCAACTCAGAAAGAGGTGATGGCGAGACGAACTGAAGCGTAACGCGAAGGCTGGTTTGAGGTGGTGCGGGAAAAGAGTTCCTGAGATGACTTGGAGGAGGCCTTTGCCCAGCAGTGGGGAGGTTAAAGAAAATTCTACATAATGTGCGCGTCTATTTTTGCGCTTGGTGAGATCAGAATCCATAGACACTACGCCGAACCAGGGGGCGCTGCAGTAACATTTGTTTGTACAAACCAATGTTGCTATTTATCTCCAAAACTACTAGTCCTATTTTGATGCGGTTTTCATATATTTTCTTCTCTGTATGTGTATAATGAACCTATGCTATTTAAAAAGTTTGAAATAATAAGCAAAATTAAACTTTTTGAAAAAACCCACGACGGTTAAATGTAATTGGAAAACGAAAAATAATTTAAAAATGACATAAAGAATGTATGCAACGAGACTAAAACAGATAAACTCATATGGCAGTCGGGGGACCTCTTAGAATAGAAGGTGTTCCATAGAACGGTCCGACATGGAATGATATGGAAGTCGGGGGACCAAAAATTCTTTCAGTCGGGGGTTTTAAATTATTTTATCCTTTTCCAATTACATTTAACCGTTGTGGGTCTTTCCTAAATTTTTAATTTTGCTTTTTTACCATAATTGTTTTTCTGTCTCTAAACTATTACAACTTATTAATATTTCAACTTTGTTTTTATGGTGCATGCTCTAGTCTCTTTTATGTGAAGGAGTGACTGATGTTGCCCATTAGTTATGTGCCATGTCTTGTGTATATCTTTAGTTGGTTAAATTAACAAAAAAAAAAAAAAAAATATGACGTCACAAAAAATGGCGGAGCCTTACCTTATACACCGAGGTTACAAAGACCAGGTCCAGTAAGAACTTGACGAACAGCAGGATCACCAGCAGAACCACGATCGTGTACACCACAGACGACATCGAGTCAATATCATCGCGTTTCATCTGTGCTTCGGTAGCATCCTTGATGCTTACCGCGAAATTTATCAGGAGTAGTGAAAGGATGAATGTTACAACCTGGAGAAAGAAAGGAAGGCTTTTCTATTGGCTTACTTACTGGCTTTTTTATTGGCTTTATACAGAAATACTGCATTTTGTATGTGTGAATTTTATGTCAATTACTTAAATGTTTCAATTTAATGTGATGGACTTTCTCTGTCATGCTGATAACTAACAGTTAGATGAAAATTAACATTCAGTATAGATAATAGGTACATACTAATATTCCGATTCATCTAACACCTATACAGGGTGGTGGGAAACTGAAACCATGAATCCACCACAAGATTCTAGAACCCTAGCGTGGAAATTTTTCGTGGGTTAGCAAAAAAATCAGCAGCTGTTTCTTTGAAAAGTGCAACACGGTCAAACTTTTTTTAATATTTTTATTGCTGAATGGCCCCCTCTTGACCTCGATCACGCTTGATGGAAAGCGATGGATGATGTCTATGATGGAACGAGCGTGGCTAGAAGATGCGTATTGCACTGGATCTCCCATGCATTGACGAAACACAGCAGGCTGCTTGACGCCGGACTCCGGTGGGAACCCGGTCGCAAACCAGGCGGGCGTTAGCCCTACCACAGGGGAAGAATTGACCAGTCAAATAAGATGTTGGGTGTGACTGTCCAGGATGCGCCGAGCGCGAACGTTCAGTTGAGTAACTGGCGGAACAAACTGCGCTACACGAGAAGGCTTCTTCATGCATCCCAAAATGAATGAATGGAACAGCTAAGTTTTTTTTAATAACCCACTAAACATTTCAGCGCCGCCGCCGGGGGGTTCAGAATCATGTAGGTACTGAATTCAGATGTCCTCGCCACTCTGTATAGTTATTAGCCATTAGGAAAGTTTTGGGTATGAATGTGGTTGGCTCTATAAAGTATGATTTCTACCAAACGGGTATTTAAAGTCTATATTACCGAGCTGATGTAGCTTGACCGCAGGCATCTTCAACGACACGCGATCGGCTCCGTTCGCCTATCGTCGTATCCGATAGAATCCTTTCGGCTGTCGTAGCGTATAGAACACGTCAACACGGTAGGAATGAAACTATTTGACTAGGCGCTGAAACGGATACGTTCGCAAACGACGGTACGGAGCCGATCGTATGCGTCGATATCCTGCCGGACGCTATCGGCTGTCGCCGCATCCGTTCGTATCCTTTCCGATCCGATGCGATGCGAACCGTTTGTTGAAAATCATGCTTTAGTAGGGAAAGACCGAAGCATCGATGGATGTACTGTGTGAAAGATGATATGGGTAGAAAAGAATTGACGAACTACGAAGATGACGAATAGTAGAATAGGAGAAGAGACAGCACGGTTGGCACAGTGGTTAAGCGATTGACTGTACAAGTAGTTGTTCCGGGTGTGGCTGTTTGTGTTTGTGAGTTTAAATGTTTCTAAACGCACCCACAATACAGGAGAAATTCCTAGTGTGGGGCAACGTTTAAAAAAAAAAAATATAGGCTATGGTCATTTAGTCAGGTGGTAATTCAAAAGAGTTGATAGTCGTAGAAAACCGCGGTTTTTTGTGTAATTTTAATAAGGATTAGAGGTACAATACGACCGATGTATCTTGCCGAGCCCGAACTTTACGCAAAAGGCTGCGCAGTAAGATTTATTAGGAACCAAATGATGACGTGAGGCAAGTGCGAGTGAGAGAACATGCGCGAAAGTTCTTAGTGCCTATGTTCACGCTCGCCACGTTATGTGTGCCAAAGGACCAAGTACAGGCCGAGAGAGCAGTTGCTTGAATCGCGCCGCAACGTCAACTTCAAGGCGTTCGTGGTGCGAGTTCCAACATGCTACCTGCACCTCGTCATGGCAGAGGACTTTTGGCCGCAAGGTGTTATGTTTCGTCGCTTCCGCGGACAAGTGCCACACGAATGCACAAAGACAGTGCTCGAGTGAAGTGTTTTACTAACATAGGTTTAAGTTTATGCACTAACACACATTGTACTTTATAATATATATGTTAGTCTGTAAGGTATTTATCTATGGGCCAAAGTAGCCTGAAAATAAAGGTTTTATTATTATTATTATTTTTATGTCGGTCGTATTACTACTTACGGAATTTATAAATCCCATCACAATGCATCCTGTCCTCAAGTCGAAGATGAAACAGAACTTGTCTAGCACGGGGAGCTCCATCCTGGCCTGGAACATATATAAATTAAAAATAATCATCATCATCTGCCTAACCTTTTCCCAACTATGTTGGGGTCGGCTTCCAGTCTAACCGGATGCAGCTGAATACCAGTATTTTACATGGAGCGGCTGCCTATCTGACCTCCACAACCAGTTACTGGGTAATATGACACCCCTTGGTAAGACTGGTTGTCAGGCTTCTGACTAAATAGATAAATTAAAAACAATATACTTCTAATTTACCTTTCTGTCTGATTGTCAGTCCTGATGGTTACAGCAGTGCTATTCTGTAAAAATCTCACCCTGAAAACTTAGGTGAAGCTTGCGTGGAGTGAGCTGTCAATATTGTCAATTCCTAGCAAAAACAAAATCATTTCACCTAAGTTTTCACGGTGAGATTTTTACAGAATTGACCGGCAGGTCTCATTCACTTTTGTCGAAATGCACAAAAGAGAACATCATGCCGCTTTAAATTTATTGACTAGTTAGAGTTACCAAGTTAGTACTACGGAGACTGATGGAACAGGGAGCTCATTTTCAGGAATACCAACAGAGATTGCTTTATTATTCTAATAATTGTTCCTCCACTTCGTTCAATCATGGTTATCCGTGACAAAAATGTAGAGAATTTCTTGTGTGCAATTTGATGATCAAAGTGTAGTCCTTGAGTAAGGACAGCTAAAAAAACGATTTTAGTTCCTACTCTTAAATTATTATAATTATAATCAATGCTGAAAGATCTCCATATTATTTGCACCATGATTATGGTTTATGATTGTAAATTTTTGTGTACCTAGTTACCTACCGTCAATGAAATGTTCATATGTGGACATGGGCGCCGGGAGCGGGGTGCAAGAGGGTGCACTTACACCTCCAATGAAAAAATGTAGATGTAAAAACATTCAGAACTAAAAATATCCGAATACGCCTAATAGAATAATAGAGAACTCAACCATTTTGAGGCGAGATCCTAAAATGTTCGATTGTATTCTGCAATCCCTCGATTCTAAACCTTTTTTGATAATTTGTCAACAAAGTACCGAACTCCTAGTTTCTAAAATCTAATCGACTTAAGTCGACAGACTCATTGGACAAACCTAACCACTACATCATAGATGAAGTTCAAAAATACTCGACCAGGCTTCGTTGAGCTGATGATATCCCCACGAGTCGTACTAAGCGCTTCTCCTCCACTTTTATTATGCGCACAGCCAAAGTGTGGAACTCTCTGCGGGCATCTGTGTTCCCTCCCACATTTAACCCGTTTGCCTTCAAAGCAAGAGTGAACAGGCATCTTCAGGGCACGTTCGTTCCATCATAGACCTCAATCGCTTTCCATCAGGCGTGGTCGGGGTCAAGAGCGGGACCATTTAGTAATAAAAAAAAAAAAAGATGCACCCCCTGAAAATAAACTTGCCGGCGCCCACGTTACTGGATAAAGTGGACATAGTATGATGTTGAAAATCCACCCCTTTTGTAAACATCGTAATAGATATTCAGACGTCCGTATTTATAGCATTCATCTTACGCACTACAATGTGAGATGAAAACAATGAAGGCAAGCGTATAGTGAAAACGACAATGCAACAATAAATTAAACTGCGTATACCTAATGCCGATCCCAGTTTGCATACGAAAATTCTGTCGAATATATCCAATATTTTAGTCACTATATAGTCAAAGATTGGCACAACCCATAGTCGGCCCATCACTATTATTTTGTTTGAAAAAATCACTTTTTAAATTTCAATGTCAGGATTTCTTTGATAGTTCCAAAATACTCTTACGCATTGTATTGCCAGTGTTTTCATTTATTGTCGTATCATTGTATAGCTAATGATTTGTTTGCAATTGGTTTTGAACTGAAAAAAGCGTTTTAAGGTCATAGCACACGTACCTATCAAACCGGAAAGGAATCGGCACTGTATCAACTCGAGCCGTTCAGTATTCTTTGTATTTTTTTGTATTTTTTGTTTCAGCGCACACTAATCGGAATCGTAACGTAATCGCCTTGCCTCGGGACAAGCTCACGAACCACGGTGCGGTGCGTTACGGCTCATCGTCCCCGCGCTTACGGCTCGTCGTCTCTGCGCTTACGTCTCTCCGTACCCGTGCTTACGTCTCTTCATCAACCCTTGCCCCTCTCACCCCTCCGGCCTGTCTGCTGCACCATTAACCAGCGGTCGGCGAGCCGTAAGCTGAGTCGACGTATCGGAGCTTCTGATCCGCTTTGGTTACGTGCTTACGTTAGGTTGACGCCTATTTGACGGCGAGGCGAAAGGCGATACGGTGCCGATCCCTTTCCGATTTGATACCTACGTGTGCTATGGCCTTTAATGTGTCGTTGAAAAGTTTGAAAGTATCATGAGTAAGTATAGAATAGGTACCTTCTTAGTTTTCTTTTATTCCCAGTTAAGCTTGAAATTAGAAAAAATACAATCAGAAAACTAATGGTAAGTATATGTAATTTACACACTACCTCAATTAACCGTGTTATAAACCTTTTACATATCTACAGTATGGTCAACGCGACAGGAGAATGCGTTCTTGGCCCTGCCAGTTTCATGCAAACGAATACATGTCTTGCGAATTTGATCTTGCTAGCTACTAAAATTGTCGCATTGACAGGAACGCATTCTCTCGACGGCTGGACTGTAACCACAAAATTCAGATAGTACAGAAGTCAATCTACATACAAAGTGCGCTCGAGCAACGCACACATAGACACCGCTCACGGACACGTTATCTCAGACGGGTTGGGAGCAGTGCGAGCGTGCGTGGCATCCGCTTGAGACACGCGTTTGTGAAGTGCAGAAATGGAGCAACAATAAAATGGCTATCTAAGCTCGATTTATATAATAGTTTCCTATTTTGAATCAGTATAAAAGAAGTAATTATTTTGTAAGGTAAATTCACGCAGCCAACTATTACGTAAGTTGAAAACATGATTTTTTGTTTGTGTAGATATTGTGTTGTTTTTAGTGTCATTTGTTAGGTTTAGGTCTAAAACGGATAGGGCAAAATAAATTGTGTAAATAGGGTAATCTGTTTTGAAGTTATTAGGGATTTTCGATAGTGAAAATTGACAAATGTAAAATTTTATATGTTTTTGTTCTAAAAACTTTTAGTATTGTAATACTATGTATATTGTTTTGTTTTAATATTGAAGAATAACTCAAACAACTAGATACGAGTGCCACTACTACACTCAACAATAAATCAAACAACTAGATACGAGTGCCACTACCACGATAGTTTTTTGTGCATAAGTGAAATTTGACGACCCTAGCGCGACCGCCGAGCGTAGGTATGAAAAGTGAAGTAGTAGGTACATACATGTGATTGACTTCTGTACTATCTGTATTTTGTGCTGTAACTGTCAAACAATGGCAGTTGTGATTTGATTATACGGGCAATTTAAGTTGATGGTCAATTTGCTTAACAATTAATTCCCCTAACTTTGTATTCAAGTTGATATACAATGCAAATCAGATTACTTTACAAACGATTAACATCTGTTCGAATGCAAAACAAAAGAACAGAATATTTTATACGATTCAAAGTTCTTTATTGCTTTGTTATTAGGTCGTAAAGAGTTTTTAGGTTCTTGCATGATTTCTGGCAAGTGATTTCTGGCGGGCTGGTGTAAAAACTGTTTGTACAGTAAGTACCATACCTGGGAACCTTCTGATCACCGGGATATTGACGGTCAAAGTTCCAACTATTTTTGATGTGTTTACGAAAAGAAAGTTTTTAATGTTATAACATAAAACTTTTCATACTCCTACAATCCATGTACTTTTGCATGCACCCTTTTATTTAATTAGCACAACGTTTTACGTGCATTATATCACGCACTATACTTATACGATAGTACGCGATGTAACGTACGCAAAACAGGGAATTATCACACCAAAAATAAAAGACGTTTCCCAGCAATTATTTTTGCACAAAGTTACTTAGTTCGATGTACAGCATACGTAGACGACGAAGGGTTCTTCTACAGCAGAGGTGGCCAACCGGTCGATCGCGACTAAGCCCAGTCGATCGTGTCAAGGCAAAAAATGTTTCCAACCACAAACCTTATTTTGCTAACCTAGCGAAAGATGCTCAAACAAACGCAATGCTCACATTAATATACAGAGCGTTAGGTTAAACGAGGGACATACTTTGAGGGGAGTTAGTAGGTACTCATGAAAATTAACAACTTTTAATATGGGAATAACCCTGAAATCGCGAAAAAAAATCAGCCGTTTCCTACTTTTATGTTCGCATAGCTCGTCAAAATGTACTGAACAGCTGATTTTTTTTTGCGATTTCAGGTTCGGTCCCATAGTAAAAGTTGCTCGTTTTCATGAGTACTAACTCCTCTCAAAGTGTGTCCCTCGTTTAACCTAACAACCTGTAAATAAGTAGTTACTAAGAACAATTTTCAGTTATATTTTCCCTCATAATAAAATAAAAAATACTACATAAGTAATTGTGTACTGAACTATGCTGTTTCATTTAAGACTTCAAGAAGTATGTAATTGGTAGATCGCATAGGGTGTCGTCAGTGGACAGTAGATCTTGGGTCTAAACAAGTTGGCCACCCCTGTTCTACAGCATAAAATAGGTAATCGGTACCTACTAATACAGAAGGGCATCCCGGAGATCGACGCGCAAACTGTAACCATACACTCAGTACATGATTCAACTAGCTGCGCTCCGAGGTTTCACCCACATAAGTTTCGATCCCGTGGGAATATCGTGATAAAAAGTAGTCTATATGTTAGTCCAGGGTGTCAGCTACCTCCATACCAAATTTTATCAAAATTGGTCCAGCCGTTTGAGCGTGAAGAAGTAACAAACATAAACACACACACACTCACAAACGTAAACAGCGCAGAAATTTTTCGTAGGTTATCAAAACAGAAATCAGCTGTTTCTTAGAAATGTGCAATAGGTGCCTACTGCAGCGGTCAAAATGTATGGACAGCATTTTTTTTTTAATAGTCATTGGAAATGTCACCGCCTCCTTCGTTGACTGGTTCAGAATCAAGTACTGGAACCCCTGGTGACAGGTTGCGCATCGTTGTCCCTCACATTATATAATTATATATAATGTACATTATTATTAGATAAATAGATATAACATTTATTCAGTGCAACAAAAGACACAATACAGGTGTTAAAAAAACATAAAAAAAAAACACAAAACAAAGATTTAAAAGATAAATTGACCCATAGACACCTAGCTCATATACATCCATAACGGTCGATCACTACTGGGGCCCTAGTCTGCTATTTTTATAAATTCGTCATTCCAACACGATTCCACAACCATCCCATTGTCATTTTGCTAAAAGTTCGTAATCTGCTAAATTCATAATGGTTGATCATTGGTCTGTCAATGGCACAGACATTATACGACACTCGTAACGAATTAAAAGCAATGACTGCACAATGACGTTCTAATGGTAAGTCACTGATTAAAGGAACTGTCAAAATTTTTACAGATTACCGCGTAAGTCAGTAATTCATTTTTCATTATGTACGAGATTACCATTCTATGCCATTTCTTTTAATGGAGTGTTAGTGGTTGACCATTGAAAAGTCATAATGACGCCATTATATTAGTAGATTACCAAACTTGTCAAAATCAACAATTATGAAATCAATGATAGACCATTATGACACTATTGTAATAGCAGACTTGAGGCCCTGGGCGGTGGTTCCCTATCCATTTGCATAAAATTTTAAGACCTAATATAACTTAGCATAATTTTGTTTGGCACAATTATATTTTCGCATAATATATTTACGCATAACAGCATACGCATAATTTTTTTAAGCATCATTTCTCTAACCATAATAATGATTAAGCATAATATTCTAAAGCATAAATTTATTAAGCATAAAGTTCTAAAGCATAACTTTTTTAAGCATAATATCCTAAAGAAAATTTTCCTGAATCAGGTAATATATAACATATTAATATAATACTTAAATTATAACGTATTGAACAATTTTGTAGGTTTTTTTTCGCTGTAGGAAACATGAAGCAAGCAAGCATACAGCATGCAAGCAAGCATACAGCAAGCATACAGCATGCAAGCAAGCATGCAAGCAAGCATGCAGCATGCAAGCAAGCATGCATCATGCAAGCAAGCATGCAGCATGCAAGCAAGCATGCAGCATGCAGCATTCAAGCGAGCATGCAACATGCAGCAGGCAGGGTTTCTGTCACGGCTCCGGCGCTGCGGGCCTCCGGCGGCCCCACGCGTGCTAATCGTCGCAGACGGCTTTCGCTCACCACCGCAGCTTCGGCTTGTTGGCCGGCTTCGCCGGCCAGCCTCAGCCGCGGCGGATCGCTCGCAGCCGCCTGCTCCTCAGCCCGCGGGCCGCCTCGCCCCTACGCGCCTACGCGATTTTAAATTACACTCTAGGGGTAGGACAAACAAGACTACGTGGAGTCGGTTTTGCAGCAATTCGGTTCTGTCACTAACTTTTGTTGCACAGCATATTAAATTTAATTAATTGTATGCCTAAATATTATTATGCTAATAGTCATTAGGCCTACTAACGTTATGCGAATCAAATTTATGCCAAAACAAATTAGTCTTTAAGATGATTATGCCAACATAAAATGTATGCGTAAAAAAATTATGCCGAAGTATTATTATGCCAAAACAAATTGTGCCAAAATCGTTATGCTGAAGTATATTAGGACAAAGAACATTATGCGAAAAGAAGGGATCCCCCTGGGCGGTGTGTGTCTCATGTTTGCACCAGCTCAGCATATGCCGGGTACAATGCCTGGCGCTGGTATTATATGGGTTAGTGACACCAGGGGGCCTAAAAAGGCCACTTTGGCAGAATCATAAAAGGATAACATTATGAATCATACTAAGGCGAAGACAGTTCGTGTTTTTCTTTTTTCGCTGCACTACGTAAGTATAATTATTAAAAGAAAGAGATTGGTATTGGATTTGGATTTAATTTATTGGTATTTTAGCACAGACAAAAAAAATACCTGAAAAATCCTTCGACATTGGGATTTGATACGATAAACTTAACAGTTAACTGTCCATTATGATTCATAATGTTATCCTTTTATCATTCTGCCAAAGTGACCTTTTAATCCCCCTGCACCCTGGTATTAGGTACACAAACCTCAATTCTCTCATCCGTGGATGTCGAGAGAGGTAACTTACAACAACATCTTTCTGTCAGCTGTTTACTACAAACCGCGATCACCAATCCATATTTTAAACGCGGTGTACATAATTACGTTTATGGCAACTTCCTGGCGATTGTTCGTTCTAAAGATCAGCTGACTAAATTCATGGCCTTCAAGACGTTTCATTAAAAAAATTGTAATAATAATAGGTAGGTACCTAAGCATTAATCAGACCTTGTTAAATGACGAAGTGACGAAGTGACCACAAACAAAAATAAAGGCGCTACACAAAGTGACATTTAGCGATATTAATCACAACATTAGATTGGATTGATCATGGATTTGTTAATTTCAGATAAAGAAGTGTCGACAATATTTCTAGCGGTCTAATTTCAGAACAAAATTAAAAGTGTCATCAGCTACCTGCCTTTTCCCAACTATGTTAGGGTCCGGCTTCCAGTCTAACAGGATGCAGCTAAATTCCAGTATTTTTACATTGATCTGAGCCTATCTGACCTCCACAACCCAGTTACTAGGTAATACGATACCCGAAATAAAATGTTTCATCACAACTAAATAAAAGTCACATGTAATAAAGATATCTAATCACTAAAGTGGTTGTCAAATACGACCTTTTTTTTGAACTTTAATCATATCTATATGATTAAAGTCACAGCATATAGACTGCTAGATCACTATTGAAGTTCCAGTAACAAAATCACCAATTCTTGCCAAAAATATCTGTAATCAATCTATCATCACTAGATTCAACAATACAAAGAACCGTCACATTATTAATCTCTTCGTCGATAAACATTATTATTAGTACGTACCATTATCCGATTAACCACTGGTATCACAAACTGGGCTGTCCCCGTCTCACAATAAGTATGCACAGACGTATAACATTTTAATGGATTCACTATTCGAGCGACAACTTCACTTTGCAATGGCGGCGCTGATTGTAGTCAGCGCGCCAGTTAAGGGTAGGCTTCAGGAAAAACGGTGTTAAATATTAGAAGATGTTTAATGATATTAAATTGTTTAAAAATGAGTAAAACTGATAAGAAAGCACTTTTATATAAATAAATAATAATGAGACAGGGATTTTGTGAAATGAGATTCGAAATAAAATGAGGATTAGTAATGTAGTCTGGGGGCCTAAAAAGGCCACTTTGGCAGAATCATAAAAGGATAACATAACTGTTAAGTTAATCGTATCAAATCCCATAGGTGAAACATTTTTCAGTAATTTTTTTTGTCTGTGCTAAAATATCAATCAATCCAATTCAACTCCAATCCCAATCTCTTTGATTATACCTACGTAAAGCAGCGAAAAAAAGAAAAACACGGACTGTTTTCGCCATATTATGATCCATAATGTTATCCTTTAATGATTCTCCAAAGTGGCCTTTTTAGGCCACCTGATCTGCTATAATCTAATAAGCTCTAATAGGTAACACAGTAGAGCTTAAAGATGAGAAACTAAAA
Organism: Mesoligia furuncula; assembly: GCA_916614155.1. NCBI lineage: Eukaryota > Metazoa > Arthropoda > Insecta > Lepidoptera > Noctuidae > Mesoligia > Mesoligia furuncula. The sequence continues at coordinate 24,707,093 of OU744806.1, forward strand.
ATTAACAATACGACAGATAAGATTCTCGGGGAAATTTTTTTCTTTATGAGACCGAAAGCCAGGAACTGCATTTCCATGATCAGGCGGATGTTTGTTACCAATGACTCGACTGTTGGTTACCTACACCATCCCAAATTTTCCAATGTGAACACAATTCTACATGCTCTGGTTGCAACATAATAACATTATCTCAATGTCTCTCCTGATACCTAATTACAAAAGAAATCGAACAAGTAAACAATCAGCTTTCTACAAATGAAATACTCCGAAATTAAGTCGGTACTAGTGTTGGCCTTAACCGGGAGGCTGTGCGGACCCTGCGCACTGCGATACCAGGCTCCGGTCGATACCATTCGGGCGCTCCGATATCCTACCGCCATTACATGTATATATGTCTGTAACATATACACGTATATGTATAGGTAAGCGTTTAGCACGTAACGTTATCTCGTCAACGGTAATAGCTGTAATGAAATGGTATCTTCGGTTATAGCGTTCATCTCCCGAGTTAGTAATGAGATTCTTTCTTAGGTAGTTTATTCAGAGTAGCTTGTGGTTTGTTTTGATTTGTATGGAGACTACCTGTTACGCTATGTTACGAGTACGTGAATGCAAAAGGACAAGAATATATGAATTATTCCGTTCTGATCCCCTGAACCCCCCCTCCACCCCCCCCCGCCTCGATCCCCTCCTAGATCGTCTTCTGTTTTAATCTCTGTCTTATCCACTAAAAACTTTCTCATACCGGTTTGAACCGCTTTTTCTTTTGTTTTTGATCCTGAAGGATCGTCAGCAACAAAAATAAGTACAGGGTTTATTGAAATACATAAGTTCGTAATTTCTTATTTAAAAAAAATATAAAAAGTTTTATAGAAAAGTTTTTTTTTTGTTTTACAAAAAAAAAGGGATGACTGTTGACTGTCTGTCATCACATATGACAGAGAGTAATTTTACCTACATAAACACAGTTATATAAACATCACAATTTTTAGTTTTTCCGTTGACCCCCAAACTAAGCAGGGCTTGTATCTTGGGAGTCTAGTAGAGTAGGTCATGTTAATTGCCTAAAAAATTGCCTGTAAACACTACGAGAAAATATGAAAACAAAGTTGTGAGTTACGAGTGTTAGATTTAACCAAAACGGTCGGTACGTTATGGGAATTAAAACTTTACTGCAACTGCGATAGTTTCTAGAACTTTCTTCTATCTACCACCTCGTTTAGCTACTATGAGCTCGTACTACGTCAAAAGTGAAGTGATTCCACTTCTGGTACTTACCGTCATTGCTTGAGTCTGCCACAGGGTGTGCAGCTTCGAATGAGCGGGAACTACTTGTAATGTTAAGCAGACCATCGACCCTAGATTTTTGTTAATCTTTTTTTTACTTAATATAAATCTTAAATTCATTCATTCACTGATAGACAACACACATACTAAACCGCTGGGACTAAGCAGCATGAAATTTTGCACAAGAGTTCCTATAAAGCGAAAGTGAGTAGGTACTAAGAAAAGATTTTTGAAAATTCAAGTTTGTTTGGAAGTTTGTCATTTTATACCTATGGGAAATCCCAACAGGCACACGACTCATCGAACACACGACGACATTTATAAATAATAATATATTTATAAGACCAAAATAATAAACTAGTTACACTTATTAGTCTTAGCTTCTTATAATTCTTAGGAGTAAATCAGTTTTTAGCATCTGCTGCTGAACTAGGTTTATAGCCTGTGTTTCAGCACGCAGCGCCTCAAACCCTCAGACTGGGTATGCAAGTACCTATGAGCTTAGCAACAAAAGGAAACAGTTTATTAAAATATAGACATAATTATTTCAACTGAAAGAAAGTTTTCTGTCCTCTAGGTGTGTAAGGTGAAGAAGGTGAGTGTATGTGTGCGAGAGGGTGTGTAGGGAATTAAATAATTTTAGCTAGTAGATTCTTTATATAAAGCTGTACATTTCCAATTTTAGCTGACCTCGCATTATATAGGCTTTTCGTACAATGAGAACTCAGCTTATTAGATACCTACCTAAACATTACAAAAGGCATCAATAAAAACATTAACATACTATTTTACAATAACAAAAACTACATTTAAGTTTCATATTAGTCTTTCAATTTAGATTTGAATCTGGAGTGCTAAATATGCAGCAGTCCAGTACCGCATTATTGGGCAGTCCAGATCCAGATACATCCTCCATGCAAACAGCTGAAGGTAGGTAGGCTAAGGTAGCTGTTGGAACTGCCTCTTATGCGGCGCATTAAGCACGATATACACGGTTTGAAACTGTGGTTTCAAACCTAAGTTTAAAACAGTGTAGACATGTATATCGTGCTTCAGGGGCACTACCCTCTTACACAAAAAAAAACGGGCAAGAGCAAGTCCGGCTCGCTCACCAACCAAATAGATATAAGTTTACTAACATAGGTCTAAGTTATCTTTTTGTTTACTAACCCATATGGATGCTGCTTATCCGAAATAAACTTTTTTTTTTGTGATATTATGTGTGGGAACACAATGCAAATTTGTTATTTTTTAAAATATAATATATTTTTTTAGAAATTACCAATTAATTTTACCTACTAGAAACACAAAACCTACACCAAATTCGCATTGTCTTCCATAATCCTTACTACGAGTAATATCACAAAAAAACCTTAATTTCGGATAAAATAAATTTTACCTACTAAAAACACAAAACCTACACCAAATTCGCAATGTGTTATCACAAAAAAACCTTATTACTAGGTAAATAACGAATATCAAATCAATCGGAGATGCTACCTAATACCTACTTATATTACGTTTATCGATATTGTGTTTCGATTAACTATAGTATTTTTGCTGATAGTTATCTAAAGTACAATAATTTACAAAAAACCGGGCAAAAGCGAGTCGAACTCGCGCACCGAGGGTTCCGTACCATGATATTATGTTTTTAAATTTTCATCGAGCCTATATTCGTCAGAGAATTTTAACACTGTGAACTGCGGTGTAGAATATTGAAGTTTTATGTCAGCGCCATCTCTTGACCGATAGTGAAACTAATATAACTTTTGTTGATGATTTCTGAAAAAGGGTGCTATTTAGAGACTTCGTTTTATTTTTCCTGTAATCTTTACATGAACTTCTATCACATAGAATAATTTCAGATTTTACTCTGCAAACTTCGGAGATAAGGGGGGAACGGTATTTTTTTACATTTTTCATCAAAAGTCGAAAACTATGCGGCCTAAAAAAAAAGAAAAAATGTTTGAGAATGTGCAAACTGCGCTCTTTCATATTATATGATACCCCACATTCCCTACTAGCCCCACTTCGATTTTTTCAGACCCCCTTTCAGTCCCTGTTGCAATATACATATATACATATATTTTTATTTCATTCTTATTTGCAAAATAGTTGGGCAAACGTCATCTAAAACCAGTCCAAATTTCAAGTTGATAGCATTAGTAGTTCTTGAGATATCCTTCTGTGACAGACAGACAGACAGACAGATAGATAGACAGACCGACAGACAGACAGACTTAGTCTCACCATAAGGGTTCCGCTTTTACCATTTTGGAAAAGAATGAAAATGAAAGGAAAAAAATGAAAAGAAAAAATTTTTGATGTGTCTTCGTGCGTAACAACTATTAAATCGCTGCTGAAAATAATAATTTTGAAATAACAACATCCCAATCCAAACCAACAACTTCAGAATCTATTTGCAGTAACCTATTGTCCAAAAAAACCTAATCATCCAATCGTCAGATTCTGACTATTTCTGACTCTTAATTTAACTTGATCGTTATTCGAAGCTTATGTAATGAGATAGGCTGTACGGTTCCCGCCTTTGCTATTCTTCTTTTTTTCTATATTTCTATCTCTTTCTAATACGTCACTTCCACTCGGCAGTGGTAGGAGGCTTGTGAAGCAAGCCTTGCCATTTTGGTTTCATTGGCGCCTTGTTTCCCGCCGTGGTCGGTCTAACTATCGTGCCGACCGTCACTTGGCTGCAAGACCTAAACTACCTGAACACATAAAAAAAATAAAAAATACTATAAAAATCGTTGTTCTACAAGATTAAAGTTCAACAAAGATAATATTTTCGGTTTTATTATGGCAGAATCGAGTAATAATGTCGAGAATGCGCTTATTTATTGATGTGCTTCCAGGCCCTTCTTCGCCGTTCAAGCGGCGAGCTAGGTCAAGTAATACCAGCAGCTCGAGTTCTAGTAGCTCGAATTCCAGTAGCAGCTCCTCGTCATCTAGCGGAGGTAAACCGAAAATAAATCGTCATAAGAAGAGAAAAGGTGGTAATCGCAAGCATCCCTAAAATCGTAAGATTCGAAAATTAAGTAAAGTACGTATTCTTCGGCAGCATATGGTGAGCAAGGACAGCGATTATCGCGTGAGTAGTTTCATAGATTTTCATTAAAACCGGACACAACTGAAATGACAACGATAACGATGCAATTTTAATTATGTCCGGTTTTAATGATATGATCACTATGAACAAATGCTTGACGTTGAACCTGATAAGTCTGTTACGTTAATGAACGTGGCGATAAAAATTATAAGAATATTAGTGTACAATGGCGATAAAGATTTTACGTTAACTTTTGAAACTAAACTGAAGGAACCTTCGATGCCTAAGACTCCTGAAACATATTTGAAGTTGCTGCAACATTTAAATAAATCGAATGGGACTGAATTAAGTATCACTCAAAGTAGCACTCAAAAAATGTACAATTATTGACCGGGTTGTACTGATATCGAAATAAATGAAGAAGTTAAAGCGTATGATTCTCCTCGTCATCTCATATGTGCTGATAAGACCTTTGCAGCCCTGACCATGTGCGTGCTCAAACAAAGAGAGGCGCTGAAAGGCAGCCTTCAAGATCTGTTGATATGGGCAAGGAATAGTAACTCGCTAGATTATAACACCGCAGGTTAATAAATATTTCAAAAGATTAATGATCTTTTTTCTAATACGTGTTCCTCAGATTTATTACAGATTGTCTGTGGACATCGTGCTGAAATTCTGCAAATGCGGAGAGACTGTCACTAAACAGGCAAAGGACCCCCTGATGAAGGCCAGTTTAAAGAAAATTCCACCAACATGTACAAACCTGTTTAACGCAGAGAAGTTTACTGCTGCTATCGAGAAAGCTGGCGGCGTAAGAAAATGTTTTTGGCCATTGCAATACATCTGCTGCCCCGCAGGCGAATGCAAAAAAATCTCGCGGCCCCTCCCAGGGGTCAAAGCCTTATAATAAGCCCCAGGGTCTTGCTCGTGCAGCTCTGGCTTGTCAACACAATAATGCCTACGCACATTGCGTTAGCAGTAACCCACCTCCGCAATGTGGATTCAGCAGCGGTCCCCCAGCTCCGCAAGGTGAGGAGAGGAACTTTGTCAAATGGTCCAATGCATTGTCGGACCCGTATAAAGTCAAATGTGGTGTTAGACAGGGCGGTCTTACTTCCCCGAGACTGTTTAATATCTGTACAAATAACCTGCTTGTTGAACTTAGCAGCACTCATGTAGGATGCCATATAGACGGAGTTAGTTAAAATAACTTAAGTTATGCAGACGACATGGTGCTGCTGAGCCCCACAATCGGTGGAGTTAGGAAATTGCTCACCGTTTGTGAAGGATACGCCGAGCAACATGGCCTAAAATATAATCCTACCAAGAGTTGAGCTGTTGGTGTTTAGAGGAAGAAACAAAAGTCCCTTAAATGTCCCACCCGTAGAACTAAAAGGATCACTTTTGCAAAGGGTATCACAATTTAAATATTTGAGCCATGTTGTTACGGAGGATCTTAGAGATGACCATGATGATGGAAAGAGAGCGCAGGGCGATGGCTGTGAGGGGTAATATGCTCGCTCGCAGGTTTGCTGGTTGTTCAGTACCAGTTAAAATAACACTTTTTAAGGCGTTTTGTCAGACATTCTACACCAGCAGCCTGTGGTCTAATCACACCCAAAAAGCGGACAATGCCCTGCGCATTCAATACAACAATGGGCGCTGCTGAGGCTTCCGTCTTACTGTAGTGCGTCAGGGATGTTCGCTGATGCGCACACGGATGATTATTTTGCGATCATGCGCAAGAAAGTGGCATCAATTATTCGCAGAGTGAGGGGAAGCAGCAATAGCATTCTGAAGGTATTGTCAGAAAGGCTAGAAGGGCCTACAATGGACAGGTTTGTCAAGCTACATGTCAGGCATGGGGCTTGATAAATCTTTCTATAATTTGGGTGTATGTGTTTTGTACTGTTGTGTTTCTAAATGTTATTATTACTAACACAGTTTATTATTATTATTTGTAATACTAACACGCTATGGGCCATCGATGCCTGAAATTAAAAGATATTTTTTTTTTTTTTATTTATAAGCCGATCACCCATGCCAAGCCTCCAGTTTGGAATATTGACGAACTCGCTGTTTTCCTAGAGGGAAAACGCGTTGATGAAAATAATATTTTTCAAGTGCAGAGAAATACTGTTACTCTACTACTCCTATGTTCCGGAAGACGATTCCATGATTTAACTTTACTCAATGTTGATTCTAATAATTATTCTATTCAAAATAAGTTTGTAATTCTTTGGCCAGTGTTCGGATCGAAAACTGATTGTGAATTTACAGACAATGCGGCTGGAAGTTAATTTCTAATCAAAACAACAAAAACTTAGACCCAGTCTACTGGGTGAAGCATACAATTTCGCTTCTTGAGAGTCGTAGAAGTACTGCAAGATCCAGTAATTTGTTTATTAATATCAGAGACTCATAGGGGAACCCAAACCTGCATCAAAAATCCTAATTGCAGGCTGGATTAAGTCCTTATTAGTAGAATCTAGTATAAAGGCATTTCCTGGGAGTATCAGGTCAGCTGTGGCCTCAAAAAATTGGCTTGATAATAATTACCCTCTTGATGAGATCCTTGCTAGGGGTAACTGGCGTTCGCAAAATACCTTTTTACAATTTTATAAACGTAAGGTTATGCCTTCCACTGTTAACCGACTCTCGGTACCTCTCTTTATTTTATCCAGTTGATTAAAAGTTGTATTATTAATAATAATAATTCTAAACCCAAGATGTGTATTCGGTTCAATATATCATTGTTATGAATTTCAGCTTCTTTTATTTATTCGATAAGTACCTATAGCCTAATAGGTATGTACGGTGGGCTGCATCAATTGGGTACCCCAGTTGTATTAAAATTTTCATACAACTGGGGTAGGTACCCAATTGATGCAGCCCACAGTACCTATCTGCATTATAAAATACTCAATGGTGTAAAATATACTTACTTTGCATAAATAGTACAATACTATGATAAAATCATACTCAGTAGGTACTTTCACATTGGCGTCTCCGTCACTTCCACCAGGCGATAATAAACACGTCTCAATAAATAAGCTTCGAATAACGGTCAAGTCAAATTAATACAAACGTTTTACCTACCAATAAAACGCTTATTAATTTACTTACCTTATTCAAAGCTTATAGTCAAACAAACTCTGCCTGGTAATTAGACTCAATGATACCAAAAGGCTTGCTTCCGTAGACAGAGAAAACCATAGACTGCTGGATAACTTCTTTTTCATTCGCACAAGAAAAAGAGAAATAAGATTTCATTCGCAAAGAAAAGAGACAGAGTAAGAATATTGTTGTCCCTTGCTACGTGTCGGCTAAGAACATCAATGTGCACAACAAGTTTGACGTATATGAATGAAATAATAAAAAGTACACCGCGATTAAACGGAAAATAAGATCTTTTTCGTGCATTATTCAATAATAGTACCTACATTTGCGTAACTGTGAAAATGGTAAGGTGCAGTGTAATAAACTGTAAAAATGATGATAGTATGAATAAGATTGCCAGAATTTTTTGTCCCTTTCGGTGACACGGATACCATGAGTCGCTAGATGACGAGGAGCTGCTACTGGAATTCGAGCTACTAGGTAGAACTCGAGCTGCTGGAATTACTTGGCCAGGGCCTCTTGTCTGCTATTACAATAGTGTCAGAATGGTCTATCATTGATTTCATAATTGTTGATTTTGACAAGTTTGTTAATCTACTAATATAATGGTGTCATTATGACTTTCCAATGGTCAACTTCATTGAAAGAAATGGCCCATAATTGTAATCTCGTACATACTGAAAAATGAATTACTGACTTATGCGGTAATCTGCTAAAATTTTGACATTTCCTTTAATCAGTGACCTACCATTACAACGTCATTCTGCAGTCATTGCTTTTAATTCGTTACGAGTATCGTATAATTTCTGTGCCATTGACCGACCAATGATCAACCATTATGAATTTAGCAGATTACGAACTTTTAGCAAAATGACAATGGGATGGTGGTGGGATCGTATTGGAACGACGAATTTATAAAAATAGCAGACTTGGGCCCCTGGAAGCACAACCGGACATAATTAAAATTGCATCGTTATCGTTATCGTTGTCATTTCAGTTGTGTCCGGTTTTTATGTTAATCTATGAAACTACTCACGCGATAATCGCTGTCCTTGCGCACCATATGCTGCCGAAGAATACGTACTTCTTTACTTAATTTTCTCGAAAAAAAGCTCGTTTTTAAAAACTTTTTTTTATTTTCATTTTATTTCTTACTTTTAGTCTTAAATATTTATTACTTATTAACATTTTTTTTAGCTATGATGGTGGTCAGCGTGTTTTGTAAAACTATTTTTAATCCGTCATCTTGGAACGGCGGTCATATTGAATTTTGTGTGATGTTACTAAATGTAACGTTTTCCACTCTTCAAGCCCTTTCATTTGATACCCGTATTAGGGGATTGAAAAAAATGTAATCCGTCATTTTGGAGCAGCGGCCATATTGAATTTAAAGTGATGTTATTTACTTCATCATTTTCTAGTCTTCAAGCCCTTTCATTTGATACCCATATGAAGGGGACTGAAAAAATTTTAATCCGCAATTTTGGAGCAGCGGCCATATTGAATTTAATGTGATGTTATTTACTTTATCGTTTTCTACTCTTCAAGCCCTTTCATTTGATACCCATATTAAGGGGTTTGAGAAAAAATATGTAATCTGCCATCTTGGAGCGGATATTGAATTTAGTGTGATGTTATTTACTTTATCGTTTTCTACTTTTCAAGCCCTTTCATTTAATACCCATATTAAAGGGATTGAAAAAAATCTATAATTCACCATCTTGGAGCGGCGGCCATATTGAATTTAGTGTGGTGTTATTAACTTTTTCGTTTTCTAATCTTCAACCCCTTTCATTTGATACCCATATTAAGGGGGTTGAGAAAAAACTTGTAATCCGCCATCTTGGAGCGGCGGCCTTATTGAAATTATTACAATATTGAGTATTGCACATTGTATTGTTACCAGAAATAAAGGTGTATGCAAAATTTCAGCTCAATCGGATAATAACAAAAGGTCGAAAAATGATTTGCAAATTTTGACGGACAACTTACATATATACATACATACATATATACATACATACTTACATACGAACAGTGCAAGTTAAATAAAAGCTTGTAAAAAGTCTAGTCCTCTGTTAATAATACAGAGTCAAATTAAATTAGCTAACAAAACTTTATAGACGCGATGTGTATCTATCTATAACTAAACATGATGAAACAAAAAAATTATTAATTTGATGACATTTTTTAGGGTCTTCGACCACAGCCAGTGTGGTCACATGAAATGTCAGTTTAAAAATAACAGTTTTTAGGTCTTACTTTATATTAATGTCTAAATACTTACGATAAAACAAAAGAAAACATTTTCTTAAGTCATACTATAAGCACAATAAGTAACAACACTACCAAAGGTCGTTGACCCCAAAAAAAAACGTTAAATAATTTTATTTTTATTTTATTTTATCGTACTTAGATATCAATACCCATCGAGTCTGCAGAGAATCGCTCGCTAATTTAATTTGACCGTGAATTAGTAATCTGTAATGTCATATTCTACAGATTTGGGAATTTCTTAAAATATTTAAGAAAGTCTTAACTAAATTCTTAAATAAAAATTATTAAACCAGAGACAGTACTTACTGAGATTTAGGCTATGCCACTTTATGTAGGTACGCGTCTGGATTGAGGGCCCAAGTTATTTAACCATAACAGTTTTAATTCACGTTTAAGAAATTCATGGCCCTTTGCTTTAAGTTTTTACTATTTATAACAAATTTCCCTATAAGTCTTATTTCGTTTCGCAAGGGTTCAAAAAATATGTCTTCAATCCAGATGCACATTCTTATGTCTACTTAGGGGTGATTTTTCAATAGTCAGATAACTTATATAATTTCTATACAAAAGCTGCCAAACCACATTATTCCTCAGATAAAAAATATCTGACTATTGAAAAATCAGGCCTTGGTCATATGTATAATCCAGAAACCTAGCACGTTTATCATGAAACCTTCTGCATTATTCTACGCTATCTAATTACTATCGTGAGCGACAGCGTGTCATGACGTAGACGTCACAGAGTACTTTTATATATAAGGAAAGTAGACGCAACGAGCTTACTTACTAACTAGCTAGTGTCAAACATGCGCCTACGCAGCGTGCTCGTGTTCTGCGCTCTAATCGCCGCCGCGCGGTCTACACTACAGACCGGTACGTATTTCCTCATTTTCAATAAATATATTTACTGTAATTTACATGAAAACTACAATCAAATTGTTATTTTTTTATTAATTTAATTTCAATTACAGTGTTTTTTTAGGTTATGTTGTTAATTTCGGGAATGAGTGTTGTTCGATTAGATACCTAATATTAAAATATTGCACCAACTCATTTAGGTATTTTGAATATTTACAAACGACATGTTAAATTCTAATTGATTTATCGTTATTCAGAAAAAACTAAAATTAAAAACTAATAAAGTGGATATAATTACTTATTGCTAGGAGTGTGTAATATAGTCTTAGCTGCTACAGTGCCTCCTAACGTAAGACATGATATAAATAACCCAAAATAAATTAGCGTGATTAATTGAGGATAATTTATAAGAAGTTATTTCTTGCGAGAGTGAGTCTATTACAACAAAGCCAGACTTCGAGCTACTGAGAAATTCGTAAAAAAAAAAATGCAGTAGGTAAGACAGACAGAGAGCCTCTGTGGTATCGATACTATTATAATCATTGTATAAGACAGCCTCTATATTGGGAGTTAGATATTGGTATACAGGGTGGCTGCGACTTCGATACCAACCTGTTACCTTGGATTCAGTACCTAAGTACAGTCACCAAAGGAGATAAGTAACCAGGGTTGTCGGATATAGTTGAAGTTTAGTAAGAAACGGATGGATGTTTTCGAATCAAATTTAATTTAATTAATAGAAAACAAACAGTTAATTTATCAAATTAAAATTCATTTGTAAACATCCGTCGGTTTCTTAGTAAACTTCAACTATACCCGACGACCCTGGTAACTGACTGGTTTTGGTGACTGTACATGATTCTGAATAATTTAAGTCCCCTGAGTTAATATTTTTAATCAGTAATTTTAAAAAAATTGCTGTATCATACATTTTGGCCGCGTAACTATTGCACTTTTCTATGTAACACTCACTCAACTCTCTCACTCTCTCACTCACTCTCGTCATGTCTAGCAGTGGACTGACATAACTCAGCAATTAAATTAAATTATTTTTTGCAAATAACCATGAGACTCATACAGTGTTAGTAACAATATAGAATTACAACAATAACTACACAAACACACACAAGAAAACAATCACTGCTTCCTTATTCCAGCTGAGGTACTGGAGCGACTTACAATACAGCAGACAGGGGGGGCACACTTAACACTGTCATCATTTCCATAGACGACAGCGACATCTGAAGTTTGGTGGGTTAAAAAACTTGGCAGCCATCTTGTCTCGTTTGTCAAACAAATGTCATTGTCGCCGGCCATCCGCCCGCCATTGTCAATTCCGACTTTCCCGACGATGATGCGCTTCCCGAAATTCCGAGTTTATCTTAGTTATTTCTGTTATAATAATTGTTACTTGTTACTGTTATTTGTTTTGTTAAGTTTTGTTTTTTTGTTGCTACTCATAGTAAGTCTGCATATTACTATGAGTAGCGAGTCAATATACGAGAGAATATACGAAATATTATGCATTGCATATCTACAGGTAGGTGTATATTTATATCTATAAGTAGGTGTATAGCCTTAGTTCACCCACCAAACTCAAGGTGGCAGCACTTTCCATACATGCAAATTTTACTACAGAGTTGTTACTCTTTTGCTCTATAGTTACTTTAGTCTTTGACAGCAGTCCAGCCTCAATAAACTCTCCCAAGTTGCGCCAGTACACCCTTTTCACTGCCTTCTACATCCATTTTACCCGGTTGCCTGTCTTAAGAAAATCGGTCCATCCAGTCTACTTTTACCGACGGAATTTACGTATCCCACGTAATTAGGATCACCAACCTCTACCCTATTAATAATACGCTCATAATATCACGCCTATATTTCTCGACGGGTTAACCAGAGGAACACCTACATTTCGCATTTCTAAATAATGAACTGGTACTTAATAATAACTATGTCATAATAACGGAGGGGTCCGCGGCTAAATAATAACGGCCGCACAGGTCGATCGGTCAGGTTAAGCTACGCTTGCCGCGTTTGGTCTGTGGACGGGTGACCATCTTTACATACCAAGACCCCTCCGTGCCTTGGAAAGCACGATAAGCGGTTGGTTCTGGCTGTCATTTGTGGATCTTTGACAGTCGTTACGGGTAGTCAGAAGCCTGAAAGTCTGACAGTCAGTCTTACCAAGAGGTATCGTATAACCCAGTAACTGGGTTGTGGAGGCCACATAGGCAGTCGCTCCATGTAAAATACTATTCAGCTGCATTCGGTTAGACTGGAAGCCGACCCCAACATAGTGGAAAAAGGCTAGGCAGATGATGACGAAGACCTAATAATAACTATTCTATCATCAGACCAACAGTTCTGGTCGGGCCTCGCACAAAATGAGCTGGAGGAGGCTCTCAAGATCAAATGGAACCTCAACCCGGCGAAAAATGTCATCTTATTCGTTGGAGATGGCATGGGACCCAACACCGTGACCTCGACGAGGATATACAAGGGCGGGGAGAGTCATCGGCTGGTGTATGAGAAGTTCCCGCATGTTGGGCTTTTGAAGGTAACTTTTCACCATTTCTTAAACAAACCGATAGTGGAGCTATCGTAGGATAAAGGCCTGTTTTAAAGCCGAGAAAGGACCAACAAAAATCCCCTTTTCGAGATGTTACTTTCCTCCACCGCCAGTCACTTAGGAGTAACTTACTTAACAATATGTCCGTAACGCAGCTCGTGCACGTAGCTCGTGCTCAAGAAGGGATGGATTTATTCACTTCTAAGGATCATTGCGTTACATAAACTGATTTGCGCTATAAACGTACTCCGTAGTGTGACTAGTGCTACGCGCGTAGTGCGTATAGCGGTGGGTGCTACGAGCGTAGCGCGTAGAGCGCTGACTGCTTCGAACGTAGTGCGTTTAGTACTACAGCCCTAGTCCGTAGTGTGATTAGTGCTACGCGCGTAGTGCGTATAGCGGTGAGTGCTACGAGCGTAGCGCGTTCAGTGCTACGAGGGTAGTCTATAGTGCATTTAGAAGATGAACACAGTTAAATCCACTTCAGAAAAGTATGTGCCTCATGTGACATAATTAATCTTTCTTTTTTAATTTTCAGACCTACTCAGCAAATAAAATGGTGCCGGACTCAGCAAGCACTGCCACCGCTATGTTCAATGGTGTGAAAACCAACCAGGACACTGTGGGAGTAGACGCTAGTGTGCAGTTTAACGATTGCGATGCAAGCCTCAAGCCTGAAGCCAGGCTGGAGTCGCTGGCTGCACTGGCTCTGAAGGCCGGGAAGAGTGCAGGTAAGGAACCCAACGTTTTTGCTGCAATCTTAGTCCAATACTTACTAGACCATGACGCCGCGCCTTCGCAAGATGTCTTCACTTTTTCATGACGAAAGTTTTATCGTACTATGTACTGATTATTGAGATATAAAAAACCTTGACAAATATGTAATAGGTAGGACCTAAGATGTAAGGACCGATCTGTGTGTGTCACCAAAAACAGATTTGTTTTTCCAATATAAGTAGATAGAGATACGTCAGCAGCTCAATTTGATAATGTCACAAGTCACAACTATTTAATACCTAGGACAGTTAGGGCCCGAACACACGTACCACAAACACACCTCATCGGAGCGACAAAATATTTTACCACGGGAATCGTGTCTCGAATACTTGTGCATTGCATTGCTTATTCTAGGTCAACGGGACGTACCCTGATTTTGTTATTGATTCGCTTGCGAGTGTCAAAATATGCGGCATAGACGGAACATAAAAGCCCGTATCTTTTGATTGCGTTGACTTAGAAGTTTAATTTTTTTACTGCTTCAAGGGATTGAAACCCTGAGTATTTGATATGAATTTCCACGCGTTCCTGAGGAAAAGCGTCTTGACAGACGGACAGACATACGGACAACAAAGTGGTCTTATAAAGGTTCCGTTTTTCCTTTTGAGGTACGAAACCCTAATAAAGTTACGTTATTAGTCGTCAGCCTAGGTTGTAATTAATTATTTAAAAGATCCAGCACCCATTGCACGACAACATCCTTGTGCCACAAAGGCTGAAAAGCCGAAACAGTTTTTTAAAGTGTGTCGTTCCACTCTCTGGCGGACCATCACAAGAGAGACTGAAGCTGTGGCGAGACAGTGCTACCTTACCCAAACCGTTCGTCCCACCCGCTGAAGATCTCCCAACTGGACATGGGTTACCTTGGGTAATCTGGAAGTCTTTAAACAGACTCCGGACCCAGGTAGGCCGAAGCAAGGAAAACCTGTTCAGGTGGAGATTCATAGACGACTCCGCCTTAGAGTGTAAATGTGGTGCTGTCCCACAAACGATGGGACACTTAATATCGTGTCCTGCGTGTCCTGTCAGCTGCACGTTACAGGAACTGATGGACGGTGATGAAGGCGCCAAACAAGTAGCCGAATTCTGGGCCGAGTACATTTAGATTGCTATTGACACGCTAAGAAGAATAAGCACCCATAATGCATAACCTTTTGACCGTCACAGACATGTATAGATGACAAACCAAAATGTGCCCAGCACGCCACAGTTCGACTACATGACAGACTTTGAGGGCACGTTTTTGATTTTTTGACGTGCGACGTTCAAAAGGTTAACACACTATCATTCACAATCTGAAGCATTTTGAAGCATATTGCTAATCCATTGCTTCATATGTTTGAAAAAATTGTCTGCTCAACTACGTAAATAACACAATGAATTTTGTTGAACTGTTAAAATGAAATCCATTCCTACGGGTGTGTTACGCAATTACCCATCAGGAAGTATATTTTTTTAAAAAGGACAAAAATACAGTCGGTCGATTCTGTAAAAATCTCACCGTGAAAACTTAGGTGAAGTGAGTTTGTTTCTGCTAGGAATTGACACCATTGACAGCTCACTCCACGCTCACTTCACCTAAGTTTTTACGGTGATATTTTTACAAAATAGCACTGCTGTTGCATATTACCAATGTATTCCTTGCTACATCAAATGCTACCCTTTGTCTCCAGGTCTAGTAACAACAATGCGCGTCACACACGGGACTCCCGGTCCCCTGTACGCGCACAGTGCTAGTCGGAACTGGGAGTGTGAAGCTTCTATGCCAATAGGAACAGCTTGCAAGGACATCGCCAGGCAGCTGGTCGAGGACTGGCCTGGGAGAGACCTGCATGTAAGTACCTACTTTGATAAACAAAATGAACATTTTGGCGCCGATTTCCTTGTTCACAAATTAAACTAAATTTAGGTTCAGTGCATCTTTTTCTTTCTATCTCATTAAGAAAAGGACAGAAGATACATATTAGTTTAGTCCTGTCAAATTAAGATACTCCATAGACAAGTTTAGACGAGATAAAAAAATTGGCTACTAAAAATACGTCAAAATAAAACTAATATTTACCTTCTGTCCTTTTCATAATGAAATAGAAAGAAAAAGATGCGTGAACTTAAATTTAGTTTAGTTTGTGAAAATAAGAATCGGCGCCAATGTCACGTCCAGGGTCCCCGGAGGGTAAGGAAGAGTTGGTCCTATAGTCTAATAATGTCTATATGTTTCAAATTAATATTATTTCAAGTTAAACAAATATTAACTTTATTTCAATGGTAATTAAGTTGATGTCAGAGTGACTAGCACTATTGAAAAAGTTATAAAAATGTTTGAAGTTGTAGCTTTTAAACTTTTACTGTATTGTGTACTGTGTAGGATATACAGGTTGAATTTCTCAAGTGGGCGTGGATGGCCAAATCCGAAACTATGAGGAATAGCGAAAAGTACTCAAAGGAGTTGCGGGCTCGATTTTGATGAAAACTAAAACTGCATCATTGGATTTTTGAAAAATCAATATTTCGAGTCAGGAATCGAACCCGTTGATTTTGATTTAAAAAAAAACACACTGTATTATTACACCACTCGATAGTGTCCCTAATAAGGATCATATTCTGGGAAGTAATGACATACTTACGTGAAACTAAAGAAAAGAGCTCATTTTCATGTTTTTCCATAAACTCATATATGTTTATATTTTCGCCAAAGAAATCGCGAATGCAGATTAGGTACACCCACATTTCGCTCGTTATGATGTTATAAGTCCCACGTAATGGGGGGCGAGTCTTCAACCGGGCATAAGTTCAGACTCCAGGCTGCTACTGAGATATTCCTGATGAAAAACCCCAATAGCCCAGTGTCGGACCCGTGCGACTTGGGAATCGAAACCAGGACCTTATGCTCAGCAATAGAGCTTGCGACCACTAAACAACGAGGCAGTCACAAATAATATATTTGATATAGTGAACACAAGACGAAATGCGACAAATGCATCCTCGTCAATATACCTACAAGACGAGGACCGCAAAGACTTCGTCAATGACTAAAATCAAAATATTTTATTTCACGTAAACCTACATGGGCACTTATGGAACGTCAGAAGCTAGGTGCACGGTTCCAATTGGACGTTTCCTATGGAGAAGACCCGGCAAGAAACTCCATGGTTAGGTACTCTTTTTAAAAATAATGAGGGATTTTCTTTTTTAACTCTTCCCTAGTCGCTGGATAGATGGCGCTGAACTTGGTATTTTACTGTAAGGAACGGAACGTCACATCATTTTTTGATTATTTCACTTGGATGTAATTTTGAGATCGTAAAACGAAAGCAAACGAAAGTATCAGTCAACGACCATATGTGACGTGACGCAATGTTTTTTTCCCCAAGCATTTTGGCTTTGGCACCTAGTAACGAAGTCAGTTCAACGCCATCTACAGAGTTCTTGGAAACTATGTTTTTTTTAATACTCAAAAAGAAAACCTCTCATTGGCTTTTACAATGTTTTCAAATTACAGTAGGTAGGTATGGGAGGACAGCGTAGGCCTGTCAACAAGTACCAGGTACTTGAAAAATAAAAAATTGTCTACGGATCTAAAGTCTACAAGGCCTACAAAGAAGTCCTCACATTTACAAAATAAGAATCTATCAAAATGTCAAATAATAAAGAGATTGTGTCAAAAAAGTATGTAAAAAAAAAACATTGTAATTTGAGAGCAGTTAACAGACATTTACATAGTTATACCGTTAATGAGGAGCCAGGGAAGCCACATGTGCAGAAGGAATTATTGCCAAACTACCTTGTCTTCAACGTAGTACTTTCTCTTCTTCTTTATATTCTTCTAATATGCTTTTTTGATAAGTACACGTTTGAATGAGGTTTTGAACTTTCCATCTCTTTCCATCGCTAAGTTCTGTAACCGGCTTTGGCAACTTGTTATAAAAACGGATGCTGTTTACAAGAAATTACTTGCTCTAGTTAATCTATATCTAGTTTAGGTAACACAATTTCATTTTTACTACGTGTATTTATTTATATTATGGAAATCGCTTCTTATTTTGAAGAATCCTAAGTTTTTGCGAACATACAAACCATGAAAACCCCTGAACATAACTCGTGACTTGAAAAATTAATCTCAGCATTAGGTAAACAGACAGTGCACGCCAAAGATAAGTCCGACTGCTAGAAAACAAGCGCCGAATATGACGCAAGTTAAGTCGGACCGATTTATAATCAGTCAGACTTTTCATGACTTGTAAACAGTTATGAGTTTGTTCAGCAGTTTCTTTGTTATGAATTCTAGGTGGTAATGGGAGGTGGCAGACAACAACTGGTGTCCAACTCAACAGGAACAGACTCGGATCCCATCAGCCAAATGCCGTGGACCTGCTACCGTCAGGACGGAAGGAACCTCGTAGATACCTACAAAACCGACAAAACAAGTCGGGGGCTAAAGCACAGCGTGGTCATGAATAACAAGGAGTTGGGGGACCTGAACCTGGATGATACTGATTATTTGTTTGGTAATTATCTCTTTGAGCTTCTTTTGAGGGTTCCGGTTAATCAAAATGGTTGAAATGCGTGGACCGAATTTAGACCGATTCTGGATGCTGAAAATATTTAGTTTTTTAATGGTGGCGCTTGAATGAAACCAAAGATGACAGGTAGATATTTATTTACTTGGACACAATACTTATGTTCTAGTGTACAAAAGTACCTAGTCTAGACACCATGGGTGGTTCCAGGGATGGACTGCGGGGCTATCCTAACCCTTATCCTCCTATAGGCTTTGTCTAGACTACTTTTGTACACCAGAATTTAAGTATGGTAAAATAATTGTTGAATTAATAAATCTTAAACTATAATGGTGGCGCCATTATAGTTTGACATTTCATAAAAGATTTTTCAAAAATAATTGTTGAATTAATAAATCTTAAACTATAATGGTGGCTCCATTATAGTTTGACATTTCATAAAAGATTTATTAAATCAACAATTATTTTTGAGAATGCCTAATGATTGAATGAATAAGCATTTGCTGGCAATCCAAAACCTACTAATCCAGAAGATGTTATTCTGAAAAAGTGATTACCTTATTTATTGCAACACCAACCAAGGATTCGGTCGCAGAGACAGTAAAACTTGCATTTGAGTTGATGCCCTTTGACCTGCATGCACGAAGCGCATCTGATATGTACTTTACTGTACAACACACCGTTGACGTCTTTGATTGTCCTTAGATACTTATACAATAAAATATTCTTCCTAATATTCCTTCCAGGTATCTTCTCCAACGAGCACGTGGATTACGATCATTTAAGGGACAAGGGACCCGAGGGTATGCCTTCAATATCCGACATGGTAGAAGCTGCTATCAAGGTTCTACAGAAAAATGAGAACGGATTCTTTCTTATGGTCAGTACTTAGATCGATTTATTTTATAAATTGACAATTTAAAATTAAATCAATTAAAGAGAAAGTAATTCAAATTGAAGCTTTAAAATTGGTGCTGCAATTTTAAAGACTTTTTTTGCCATAAAACGTGAAAGTTTCGCTAATTACATCGCATACCTAAATGACCCATACACATAAACTTTCTACAAGAGCCACTACTTAGGTGGCTAGCTGTTGCTGAAAACTTGCTCAAAATTCGTCCAGAACTTTAGCGCAGACACACCTGGCAATATTTTTATGATGGTTGTAGATATGACTATTTGCCCTATTCCAAAGCCCTTAATAATTCAAGGTTGAAGGCGGTAACATAGACATGGCCCACCATCGGGGCTGGGCGAAGACAGCGGTCAATGAAGCTGCGGCCATGGAGGCTGCAGTTGAACTCGCAGCTAACATGACGGATGAGGAGGACACCCTGCTAATCGTCACCAGTGACCACACTCATTCGCTGTCTATTAATGGACATCCAGACAGAGGGAGCAGTATTTTTGGTTTGTGCCTTTCCTTAATTGTCGGACAAATAGATTTGACTGATCTAGGATAATCCAGACGCTGCCTTCACATAATGTAGATTAGACAAGCAATCGGTTGATCAGCAATAAAAGCATGCGATCGATTTGATCGTAAAGACATTAACCAATTTTGTTCCCAGTGAGCCCATTTCTTCTTCCAAAACCTGAACCCATTTTTTCATCTCAAACAGTAATTCTGCATTTTAAACCATCACGACAGCAGAAGTAGGTTTAGATGCGTCTCCAAAACCGTTATTTCAAAACTGTTTCAATAATTCCAGGTATAGCCCAACCCTCAAGCTACGACGGCGTGAACTACACGACTCTGTCCTACGGCACGGGAGGCCCAGGGTCCTTCCAGTATTACGTCAAAACTGACGAGAATGGTAGCACCGTGGAACGACGAGACCCGAGCGAGGACGATACGGAGGCGTTCGATTACACTCAGGTTGCAGGGATCCAACTAGTTGAGAATTATCATGGAGGTGGCGATGTTGCTATTTATGCCAGAGGTGAGTGTTTTGACTTTTTAAAGCTCTGGCCATAATTCAACGCGGAAATCGGATTGCGAGACGTAATTAATTCGCGCCGATTGTGTCAACTATCTTGTATGGAGGTGTACGACGCAAGTCACGTAGCATAATCAAGCCTTTAGTGTTTCCACTGCTGGAACACAGGCCTCCTGTCTGTGAGAGGGAGTGGGCCATTATCCATCACGCGGGCCCAGTGCAGGTTGGTGGATGTAACATATGTCTTCGAATTTTTTGGCTCTAGGACATGCCGGTTTCCTCACGACGATTTCTTTTACCGTTTTGAGAGTACTGGTGATGAAATTAAATACACAAAGTACCTATTTTAAGTGCCTGGCTGGGTTCGAACTTACGACCTACAACTCGTAAGTCGGGGTCGGTACCTCTATCTCCCCTCCCCCTTCTGCAACTCACGTGACTTCCTAATAATTTAAAAAATCGACACACACAATTACGTCCCGTGTCTCGCGTTATTTGCCTTATGTCCAGAGCTATCTATAGAGTATCTTGATAATTTAAGACAGTCGAGCACATTCGCAAAATTTCAGATAGCTAAATCTGATATCCTCATCCTGACCTGAAATTATCCGCCCAGGCAGGTCACTGACACCAAATAGGCGTAGACGCGCAGACACCTAATGATCTTAACTGATTCAATAAAACTGTACCATTTTTAGGTAACTGAACCATTTGAACTGATTTTATTATTATTTATTATTAAATTCTTTATTTCGAGTAACAATGAGACTCATACAGTGTTAGTAACAATAAAATAAACTTACAACTATGTTAGAGATACAATTATACATACAAACACAACAAAACAATCACTGCTTCCGCATTCCAGCTGAGATACTGGAGCAGCGACATAAAACACAGCAGTACAGCCTATCAGCAATAACTCTCAGGATGCTGTTGGAACTGGCTCGCACCCTGCGCACCAAGGACGTACATCTTTTACGCGTTAATGCATAAAAGCAATCAACACGCAATTCCGCAAACATCCCTGATGCGCTACAGAAGCGAGGCAGCCCCATCAACACCCTGAAAGCATTATTGTATTGCACACGAAGGGCACTGTACGATCTCTGCGTAAAATGTACCCACAGGCTACAGGTGTAAAATAAGGAACAGAATGCTCTAAAAAGTGTTGCAGTGTTCAGAAGCTGACCGACAGCGCCCTCCGCTCTCTCTCGATATCGTCATCATTCTTAAGGCCAGTGGTCAAAACATGCCCAAGGTACTTGAAAGAGTGCACTTTCGATAACGGTACACCATTTACCATTATTGTAGGCACCGTTTCAGGACATTTTTCACCAGCCTCAAACACCATCACGACACTCTTTTTTACATTATATAACAGGCCATGAGCACTGGCATACCTCTCACACACACTCACCAGTTTCCTCAGGCCACAGACTGAGGCACTGAGCAGCACCATGTCATCTGCATAGCTAATGTTGTTGACACATATGCCATCAATATAACATCCGACTCTGGTGCTACTCAGCTCCCCAATCAACTAGTCCATGTACATTTTAGCCAATGCCACTGACACTAAATTTATCATCTTCTTCGAACTAGTTATGAGTTCAAAAAAATCTGCAATTTACAGTGCGAACTGCCTAGCGTGCCTTTTCTATTTATGTAGGTATGTTTTTTGTGTTAAATGCAAGTATAAAAAGATAACCAAATATAAACGGTATAAGTATTTTAATTACCTATTTATTTCTTATTTTATTTTCTCACTTGGTAAACACGAAGGAGGAAGGTACTTCATGGTTCGAAGTAGTACTTCGTGGTTCGAAGTAGTACTTTGTGGATCGAAGTCCTACTTCGTGGTTCGAAGTAGTACTTTGTGGATCGAAGGCCTAATTCGTTTTTCGAAGTAGTACTTTGTGGATCGAAGTAGTACTTTGTGGATCGAAGTCCTTCTTCGTGGTTCAACATAGTGCTTTGTAGATCTAAATCCTAATTCGTGGTTCGAAATAGCACTTTGTGGATCGAAGTCCTACTTTGTGGTTCGAAGTAGCACTTTGTGGATCGAAGTCCTACTTCGCGGTTCGAAATAGTACTTTGTGGATCGAAGTCCTACTTCGTGGTTCGTGGCATCAACCATTATCTGAAAACTTCTAAAGGTTGATGTTGCATCTTCCATTATTCCACCCTTTTTCATTCACCTTTTCGTTCCAGGTCCCTATTCGCACCTCTTCCACAACGTTCACGAACAGCACTATGTCTTCCACGCGATCTCCTACGCGATCTCCAACGCCACTAAGATGGGAGCTTAGTCCAGCAGTACAGCGGTCTACGTGAACATCTGGAACCTTGCTATCATCACTGCCATAAGCATTGTTCTGTTGTGACTGTGTAGAGTGAAGTAGATTTAAGCTCTGTGCCTGACGTGTCGTGGTTTGGCGATTATTTATGGTTGAACGACTGTCTCTTCTTGCTGTAATGGACGACTATAATAATAATTAATAATAAGAGTAATGCCAAACGCATAGTAAATTATCGTGGATGTTGGATAATCGAGCCATTTGAACAGCTTAATTTAAATATACAAGCCACAACAATAAATAAGACGTCATGTCATCACGACACAGTGCCTTAGGTTAGGTACAGTCAACGAAAAAAATTTCGCTGAATTAATGTTTGGAGCAGTTGCTATAAGTACCTATTGTTTGTTTCTCGGCTAACAGTATTTTGCTAAATTTAAAAAAAAAGTTTATTTACTTTGGTATTTTCATACTGTAATTTTTATACTAAAAATATAGAACGCTGTAATAGTACAATATGCATTTATGAAACGGTATTAACTATACCTACTACCTAGATTTTTGCAAAAAAAATAAGTTACACATTAATTTACAAGAAACAAGAATTTTAACATCAAAGGCTGATTTTTCAATCTGTTAACTATATTCGAGGAATAATTTTGAAGATTTGGCAGTTATTTCATTCAAAAACTGTCAAACGTCAATTATATTCCACGAATAAAAATTACTGGCGATAGAAAAATCAGCCCTTTAACTAAATAAAAATACAAAAATTCATACTTTATTGCATCATGCGTTTCATATTATATAAGAAAATTGTAACAGTTGTAAAAAAAAAAATTGTACATAATTCGTGTCACAAAATAAACGCACCAGTAAGTATATTTGTTGTTACGTTGCGTAGAATAAATAACTGATTAATAAATGCTCTCCATGTGTTTCAAAATTACTTATTATTTTTTATTTACCATTTACGATTTAATATTCGAAAATAAGACGAAGCACCTCAATAGGTACCTATCACTAGTACTAGAAATATTTAATTAATAAAACTTACAAAAACATCGAAGATATATAGAGCAAGCTCTTACATTTATACATACAGATTTTAAAAATCTGTTTCACATCGAAGAATATAAATACTTAATTAGGTACTTAAACACTTTCATAATATATAGGTATACGAGTATGTCGGGGAATGTATAGCGTGATTAGTGTATCTCGTTGTTATCAGCCATATTTGAATTAGTGTGGGCTACTGTGGGTAAGTGCTGGTTATTGCGCAATAGAAAAATAGTTTGCAGTTCAAATCAGATTATAATTTCACGAACAATTTAATCACACTAGCAAATCACACACTGTAGGTACACGATACAACCAGATCGGAACGCGGGACAGTTTCTAAGCACATGTTGTTCGTACGATGTCCAATGTCCAAGAGAGCTCCACATCGTTCTTGTCGCGCTGTCGTAGAGCGTCGACCTCAGGCTAGACTCTGTCAAGCGCCATCAGATGGCACTGGCGTTTCGAATATTCAAACGAATGACTCCTTCGAAGCGTTGTCGTGACAGCGCTTCCGCCTAGTTGTCAAGTCAGCTGCCGTACTAATGATGTCTCCGACATATATGTATAGGGCAGCGATTTTGACCACTGAAGCACGCATACAACTAACTCTAAACATGTATTAAAATTAAATAAAATCAGGACGTGGAATTTTGAGAAGGTATGACAAAGATATTGTTGAAACAAATTCATTGTATTTAAAGACAATTTCTGCTATATTGAGCGATGGCTTAGGCTAAAAACAATGAAACATAGGTACTCGAAAGAATATTCCTCAGGGAAGTAGAATGAAGAATTACTTTCTTCCTTATTATGAAGTATTAATGCCAACATTATTTCATTGCAAGAGATTGTGCTATCGGACTTCTATTGCTTCGTCTCTCTCTGAAACTAGGAAAAGTACCGATTAATACCAGGGACTTTAAACTTTACTCAAAATAAACGTTATTTTGAGTAACGTTTCAAGTCCCGTGTTTCAGTCAGTCAGTCAGTTTCTCCTGTTATAAATATAGATAAAAGGAGAAACTGACTGACTGACATATCAACGCACGACCGAAACTACTGGGTCTAGGAATGTGGAATTTTGCACACGGCTTTCTTTTATAATGTATGGGAGCACTAAAAAAGGGTTTTTGGAAATTCAACCTTTAAGGGGGTGAAAAGAGCGGATTTCGTTTGCATGAAAAATCTTATTCCTTGAGTTAATAAACTTGAAACTTGCCACGAATACTTATCCGAATAAATTATGAAGATTGGCATCTTTTGGTTTTCTAAACTACCCCCTAACGAAATTCAGTATTTATACTTAGGACCAAAAATAAAGAATAACGTGTATCAGGGTTTTTCGAAAATCTACCCTTAACGGGGTGAAAAGGGGTAGTTGATTACCTATAAATCATTTAATTTAAAATGTATATTTAATGAAGCGACTAGAATAACAGCAACTTCAGCTTCATGCATCGACAATGTATTTACTAACTGTAAAATAAAAGACTCTTCCTTAATTACTGGCGTCAGGTCTGACCATACTGGTCAACTTGTATCATTTGACTTAGGTAAAAGATTACACATAGATAAATCCATTCAATTAAGACCTCTAACTAAAAATAAATTGAAAATGTTTAATAATAATGTTCTTAGCAATCTTTCCACAGCTAGTTTTGATTCACAAGACCCCAACATAAACTATGGTACATTATTTTCTACAGTATGCCAAGAATTCAATAAAGCATGTCCTGTAAAAAAAGTTACTATAAATACTAAACCAAAATTTAGTGAATGGGCCACTGCTGGCATTAGAAAAAGCAGAGATATTTTATATAATCTGTATCATGAAAAATCATTAACTTCTGATCAAGCCCGTCATAATTATGTAAGGAACTATTCTAAAATATTCAAAAGAGTCTGCGCTGAGGCTAAATCTAAATTAATTAGTAACAAAATTAGTATGTCTAATAATAAAATAAAAGCTGTGTGGCAGGTAATAAACAAAGAAACTGGAAACACAAAACAGCGAGATCAGAATGAGTTGTCCCTAAAAATTGATAATGAAACCATTTCAAATAAGTTACAAGTTGCTGAGACACTAGAAAATTTCTTTACCAATATCCCAATAGAGGTTACAAAGTCTCTCCCCTCATCACCTATATTAGCTGAAGCCCTTCTTAAGGAAAATTTTAATAGGGAAATTCCAAGCTTTGGATTCAAGCCCATTTCTGTTGACACAATTAAAAAAGCATTTAAAAGTCTTAACATAAAAAACACTGAAGACTTATGGGGGATTTCTGTTAAGGTTCTTGGAGATATTATTGACACAATTGCCCCTGCCCTAACAGGCATATTTAATCAATGTTTAGACAGCGGTACGTTTCCTGACTTAATGAAACATAGTAAAGTAGTACCGATTTTCAAATCGGGTAGTAAGTCTGATCCCTCCAATTATAGACCTATATCTGTGCTACCAGCATTGAGCAAAATCTATGAAAAAATCATGCTGGACCAGATGTTGTCACATTTCAATTCAAATGGGATTTTACATAGTCGCCAGTTTGGTTTCACGAAAGGTAGGTCGACGACAGACGCGGGAGTAAAACTCATCAGTCACATTTTGGAATCCTGGGAGAAGTCCCAGGATGCAATTGGCATTTTCTGTGACCTCTCAAAAGCGTTTGACTGCGTTGACCATAATACACTGATCTGTAAATTATACCACTACGGAATTCGTGGACAAGCTGCTGATCTTGTTCTTTCCTATCTGTCAAAGCGCCAGCAAAAAGTAAACGTTAACGGGGCGACGTCTTCGGGGTCTCTAGTTAAGATGGGCGTGCCTCAAGGCTCAATTCTTGGCCCTTTCCTATTTCTAGTTTATATTAATGACCTTCCTTACATGATGGCTAACTTGTCGGATATCATTTTATTCGCTGATGACACTTCCCTTATTTTTAAAATAGATAGAAAAGATACGGATGTCTTACATGTTAACGATAGTCTGGCTGTTCTCTCGAAATGGTTTGCAGCTAATAATCTTTTACTTAATGCAAACAAAACTAAATGTCTTAAGTTTTCATTACCAAATGTACCTCAAGTGGGTCTGAATTTAGAACTTGATGGCAAAAGACTAGATGCTGTTACGGAAACTGTATTTCTAGGAATTACTTTAGATTCAAAATTACAATGGGGCGCACACATTAGAGCTCCCTCAAGTAGATTAAGTTCAGCTGCATATGCAGTAAGAAAAATAAGACAGTTGACAGATATAGCCACAGCTAGGTTAGTATACTTTGCTTATTTCCACAGCATTATGTCTTATGGTGTTCTGCTGTGGGGATCGGCAGCTGACGTAGATTCAATTTTCATTTTACAGAAGAGGGCAATCCGCGCAATCTATAAAATGGGTCCTCGCGAGTCTCTTAGAAACAAATTCAAAGAAATTGATATACTAACTCTGCCTTCTCTTTATATTTTAGAAAGTATTTTGTATGTTCGCAAAAACTTAGGACTCTTCAAAATAAGAAGCGATTTCCATAATATAAATACACGTAGTAAAAATGAAATTGTGTTACCTAAATTTAGATTAACTAAAACTAGCAAGTCGTTTCTTGTAAACAGCATCCGTTTTTATAACAAGTTGCCAAAGCCGGTTACAGAACTTAGCGATGGAAAGTTCAAAACCCTCATTAAACGTGTCCTTATCAAAAAAGCATATTATAAGATTAAAGACTACGTTGAAGACAGGGTAGCCTGGCAATAATTCCTTCTGCACATGTGGCTTCCCTGGCTTCTCATTAACGGCATAACTATGTAAATGTCTATTAACTGCTCTCAAATTACAATGTTTAATTTTTATTTTATTTTTTTTTTTTTTACATACTTTTTGACATAATTTCTTAATTATTTGACATTATATACTTTTTGACATAATTTCTTTATTATTTGACATTATATACAGATAATTGAAAATTTTCACCTCTTTATTAGTGGTTTTAATGGGAATCATAACACTTGGTTTTAGTAGGTTTTTATTATTGTTTTTATTTTTTTTTTATTATTTATCCTTTTGATAGATTCTTATTTTGTAAATGTGAGGACTTTGTAGGCCTTATAGACTTTAGATCTGTAGACCATTTTCTATTTTATCAAGTACTTGGTACTTGTTGACAGGCCTGCACTGTCCTCCCATACCTACTGTAATCTGGAAACATTGTAAAAGCCAATTATTTTTAAAAAGAGTAACCATGGAGTTTCTTGCCGGTTCTTCTCCATAGGAAACGACCAATTGGAACCGTGCACCTAGCTTCTGACGTTTCATAAGTGCCCATGTAGGTTTATGTGAAATAAAACATTTTGATTTTGATTGATTTTGATTTTATACAGGCGAGGATTTTACAGCGTGGCTTGATTAACTCGAAAATTGGTATAAATAATCTTTGAGCCAAGTAATGAACATATCCCAAATGATTTTTCGAAATTCCACCCGTGTGGGAAAAGCGAGGAAAAATCTTATTCATTTAGTTAATAAACTTGAAATCTCCCTGATTGGGAGTGTAAAATTTTGTATGGAAGAATTTTAACGCGCGGTCCAATTAACTCGAAACTCAGTCCGTAAGACCAAAATAAATAATAAAATATATCAGGGTTTTTAGAAAACCTGGGGTAGGTTTAGACGGGGTGAAGAGGGATAGTTAATTTCATAGGAGAATGTTATATAATGTTATGTTACGTAGCTTGATTGGAAAATTGGTTTAAATAATCTTTAAGTCAAGCTATTTAGCATTACCGGCCCATCGTGCTGATCGACGAGGTCGGCGAGGCGGCCCGCAATCACTCTCTCAAAGAGCTTTGAGAGAGTGATTGCGGGCCGCCTCGTCGGGCACCTGGTGAGGACGGGGCCGAATCTTGCGGACAGCCAGTTTGGCTTCCGCAAGGGGCGCTCGACGGTGGACGCGATCATGCGCACGCCGCGATAGCGGCGATAAGACCCCTCTTTGAGGAGTGGCTAGAGAGGCGCCACGGCGCCCTCGCCTACCGTCTGACGCAGGTCCTCACCGGACACGGAAGTTTCGGGAGGTTCATGCACATCATCAGGCGGGAGGAAACGCCCGGGTGTCACCAATGCCAGGATCGCCCAGAGGACACGGTGGAGGTTTGCCCCGCTTGGGCGGAGCACCGCCGTGTCCTCGTAGAGGCGATCGGCAGCGGCGGCGACCTTTCACCTGTCGGCCCTGGGGCAAGCCATGGTCCAGGGCGAGAGGGAGTGGGAGGCAGTCACCTCCTTCTGCGAAGCAGTCATGCTAGCGAAGGAGGTGGCGGGACGGCTCAGGGAGAGAGCCTCCCGTCCCAGCCGCCGCGGGAGACGCTCCGGGCGTCGGGAGCCGCGTGACGACTCCCGGCCACCCGGAGAGTAATGGGTAGCTCACCGTCCGATCAGGACCAGGCCCGTGCCGGACGGCGCATACGTGTTCCACGCGCGCCTCAAAGAGATGTCAGCATCGAGGAGGGGCCCCTTAGGGCCGAAGCCTGCTGGGCCAGCGGGATTGTCCGAAAGGGTCACCGCTGGCCCGGAACATAAAGGGGTAATGAAGGAACACGTGTGAGTTTTAGTCAGTAAGAGCCTGATACTCCATTCCGCTCCACCCAGAGCGGGAGGAGTCATTTGATGATTTCCCATCCGCAAAAAAAAAGCTATAGTAACATTTCAGACGATTTCGCAAAACTCCACCCCTATGGGGATAAAAAGAGGGTCATTAATGTATTAATTTGTTGAACATAGGTACAATAAGTACGTACGACACAAGCGGTTAAAAGCTTATGTATATGATCTACTTGAAATCGATATAGATTCTGCTACCTCGTCTACTCGAAACTTCGTAGAAAAAAATTCAAAGAAAACTGTGTTTGACAGAGTATATTTGCACACTGTTTGGTGGTCACACGACGTACAAATCTTTTTTTCTTCTGGAATACAAAATTGCATCTTCTAAATCTTTCATTCCGGACAACAGAAACAGAAATTATATTCAACTATAAGCCTTCATTTGTCGGAAACATCATAAGTACGGGAGCTGACTTGACAACGAGGCGGAAGCTCTGTGACGACAAGCATCGACGGAGTCATTCGTTTGACCGGAATCGGAACGCCAGCGCCATCTGGTGGGGCTTGGCAGAGTCTAACCTGAGTTCGTGGGGGGTCGACGCTGGAAGACAGCGCGACAACTAAAGTAACATGTTGAACAGACCTAGTTTAAGATTATTTTGATAAAGGCTCGAGATGATTTGGGTGGTGTGTAACCGGATGGAGGTTGTGGAGGTGACCGGATAGAGGTGCCTGTTTTGTTAGTAACCGGATGGAGGTTACGTGTTGAAGACCGGATGGAGGACGTTTGGTTTGATGCTTATGACTGGATGGAAGTTATAAGTGTGATGATGAAGAACCGATGGAGGTCAGAGCATGAGTGCTGCAATATTTTAATGAGCTTTCTATTATTTGAATGAGTATGGGTTTTGTTCAACATGTCGCTTTGAGAGAAAGAGTTGGTAATGATTTTCATTAAAAGTAGGGTCGAGGAGAGCGAGCTTCGAGGTGGAGCGGCGGACTTGACCATTGGACATCGGACGGACAACATTTGCTCAGAAACTGTCGCGCGTTCCGTATCGTAGAGTGTGTACCCTACAGTGTGTGATTCGCTAGTGTAATTAAACTGTTCGTGAAATTATAATCTGATTTGAACTGTAAGCTGTTTTTCTATTGCGCAATAACCAGCACTACCCATAGTACGCCCACACTACTTAAAATATGCCTGATGATAACGAGACGCACTATACAAGCTCCGACAAATATAATATATTTTTTTAGGAATTACCAATAAATTTTACCTACTAGAAACAAAACCTACACTAAATTCGCATTGTCTTCCATAATCCTTACTACGAGTAATATCAAAAAAAAAACTTAATTTCAGATAAAATAAATTTTACCTACTAGAAACACAAAACCTACACCAAATTCGCATTGTGTTCCCACACATAATATCACAAAAAAAAAACTTATTAATAGGTAAATAACGAATATCAAATCAATCGGAGATGCTACCAAATACCTACTTATATTATGTTTATCATATCGATAAACATAGTGTTTCGATTATAGTATTTTTGCTGATAGTTATCTAAAGTACAATAATTTACAAAAAACCGGGCAAAAGCGAGTCGGACTCGCGCACCGAGGGTTCCGTACCATGATATGTTTTTAAATTTTCATCGACGAGGCCTATATTCGTCAGAGAATTTAAACACTGTGTACTGCGGTGTAGAATATTGAAGTTTTATGTCAGCGCCATCTCTTGACCGATAGTGAAACTAATATGACTTTTGTTGATGATTTCTGAAAAAGGGTGCTATTTAGAGACTTCGTTTTATTTTTCCTGTAATCTTTACATGAACTTCTATCACATAGAATAATTTCAGATTTTACTCTTTGCAAACTTCGGGCAAATCGTTGGAAACCACAATTGGCGAACTCACTAAAAGTGTGCACTCATTGGGAAACAGAATAGTTTCGCTGGAAAAGGTCGTCCTCGATCAAACACAATTAATACGTAAACTTATTGGTGTTAGTGATGATTCGAGTTCCATGGCGATAGCCACAAAAATCGCAGCAAAAGTGGGTAAGAGCACTGTCAACGCAGTGCAGCAGACCCAACGGCCAGTACGTGATGCTCGCGTTCGGGCCGAGACGGCGCTCTCCGTGGGCGCTCGTAAAACGAAGGGAGCGCGCAACGAATCGCCTGTCTCGGTCACGCGCGGACTAGAGGCGTTCGAGCCGAATGTGTCAACGTGCCTCAGCGGACCCCCTACTCCGACCCCACCGCTGCCGTCAGAAACGTCACAACTTGAAATCGTAAACACAACAGTGCCGCCGGTGAATCTTGCGCAGCAAAATCATAACAGCAATGATTCGGACTGGGTTGAAGTCAAACGGCAAAGATTACGTCGTGCACCTCATAATGTGACTCGTGGAACGGCTGCCCCGGGTTCGGCTATATGTGCATTAGCTGCGGCGGAAAGGAAATCGTATTTGCATTTGTACTACGTCCAAACTGGTACTACAGCTGATCAAGTGATTACTCACCTACGCAATATTAGTGCGGATGACAACTGCTCAGTGGAAGCATTAAAGTCGCGAGGTGATTATGCGTCATTTAAGTTAACGGTGCCAACAAAACATGTTGAGAATTATATGAAACCTGAACACTGGGCAGAAGATGTCCATATTAAACCATGGAGACGTGGATTTCGAAAACCACAGCAGTATGAGGGTTAATAAAAAGCAGAAGACATACGATTTTTTTACCAGAATGTCCGTGGTCTGCGTTCAAAGCTGGACATTTGTAAAAAGGCCATATTAGTTGAATCAGTTGATTTATTTGCATTTACAGAGACTTTTCTGACTAGTAGCGTATGTGACTCTGAATTGTTTCCTCCGGGATATACAGTTTTGCGTCAGGATCGTGCTGGCGATGCAGGATGGGGTGGTGTACTGCTCGCGGTACGTGATCAGTATAAAGTGCAACAAGTAGTCGATATTGACGGCTACTCGAGCGATATTGAGGTTGTGATTGGTATTATAACACTAAAGTTTACTAAAATCATATGTTGTGTGGTGTACATACCTCCTAGGTCGAGTGATAGCAAGTATATTGATACCTTTTGTGTGTTAGAGAATGTTGTTGCAAAGTTTGAAAATTTTGACGTGTTAATATTAGGCGACTTTAATTTAAACTCTTGTAGTGAGAATGTTATTATGCATTACAATTATCTGCTAACTTTTTGTAAATTAACACAACACAATACCGTTTGCAATAATTTCGGTAAGATGTTAGATTTGGTGCTGAGCAGTTTGGACGTTGAGACGATTGATGTAAGTGGTGATGTGGAGCCTGTGGTCCCGGCTGATGCCTATCATCCGCCACTATTAGTGAGGGTGCGAGGTAAGTGTGCTGAGCAGCCGCGGGGTCGCATGGTGCGCGCACCTCGTTTTCCAGGCTGTGACGACGATACTAAGCCAACAGAATGGAATTTCCGTAAAGCTGATTTTCAATCTTTATATGGTGAGTTGTATTCAACAAAATGGGACGATGTATATACACAAACAGACGTTGACGAAGCTGTCAGATTACTTTACAGCAAGTTACATGAAATTTTTGAAAAACATGAAAAAAAAAACAGAATAAACAAAAACTCGAAGTACCAGTATCCGGTGTGGTTTACACCCGTAATAGTTAAAACTTTGAAAGATAAGTATTTTCATTTAAAAAAATTCAAGCAGCTTAAATTCAGGTTAAGGTGACGCTTTTCAAAGCGTATTGCCCATCCTTTTACACGTGCAGCCTGTGGGTGAACTTTACACAAAGGGCATATAGTGACCTGCGCATACAATATAACAACACGTTCCGGGTGTTGATGGGGCTGCCGCGTTTTTGTAGCGCGTCCGGCATGTTTGCCGACGCGGACGTTGATAGTTTTTCGGCCATCATGCGCAAGAGATGCGCATCTCTGCTACGCCGTGTTCGCGGCAGCCCCAACACCATTCTTAGAACGTTGGCTGACAGGTGGGACTCTCCGATGTTGGGGCGGTGGATACGACTGCACGCAGTCAAGTAGACACTCCCCAGGATCGACGTGCCTCACACATACAGCCTAGAATAAATGTTACTAACATTAGTTTATAAGTTTATATTGTTACTAACAAATAATATGGAAGTAATTCTGAAATAAATGTTTATTATTATTATTATATTATTATTAAATTAGAGTTTAATCAGGAATTATACAAATTTTACAGACAGCGAGCTAAAGAGCTAATCGATCAGACATATTTACTGAATATATCCGACAAACCGAGGCGGATATAAAGAGGGATCTGTTATCGACTTCCGGTCCTGCATATACCAGCTCGACTTAGTAATCTAAATAAGTAATAATTTTAACGTCAATATTTTAGTAAGTATTTAATAGGTAATTGTTATTAATTTGTTTAGTTATGTCTGATTTATTCTTGGTGTTTAAATAATCAGAATTGTTGAATATCCATTTTGGCGCCTTCAGGTTGTCAACTTCCGGTGCGCCAAGTATTAAGTTTAAATTAATTATTGCTTAAGATTATTGATTTGGATACTTTATTTCATTTATTTCTTTGTTAATAATTGTTATTTAATTTTCCTCATTATAGTTAGTAATACGATCAAAATATTAAGTTGTAAGGAATTCTATAAATACCGTTGTGTTAGGCAGTTCGAACCAATCGTTTTGTAACCGTCACCAAGTGCAAACGCCGTAAGGGAAAACTCTGTCCTATTTAAAAAAATAATAAACGTATTATAGTGCAAATATATCATTTGTTGTGACCATCCTGATTCCTGACTGTGCCCACCGTTTCACAGTCAGAAGTGGGATATGTCAGGCCCATATATTGATGGAATTGGCGCCAAGAAAAGGAGACACTATCAAACAGAGTCGTCGGAAAGTGACGAAAACACAGATTTTTTTTCTTCTGATTGCGAGTCTACCGATAGAAGATACCGTCGACGCAAAAGGCACCGCGTTACCCAAACCGATGCTGAAGTTATCCCAAAGTTCCGGCCGGATGAAAAATCAAGCAACGTCAAAGGGTGGTTGCACAAGATTGACCAATTTGGCGATTTATACGGTTGGGACAACAAGGATCGGCAGTTCATCATGCAAATTCGTCTTCGTGGATCCGCACGTGATTGGTATAACGACTTAGAAAATTATAACCTCACTTGGAAGGAATGGAAAAACGAATTAGAGACCGCCTTTCCACGTTCTACCGAGTATGTCGAACTATTAGAGACCATGCTCGCTCGAAAAAAAACTGACTCTGAAACAATGACAAAATATTTTCACGAAAAAGCATCCCTACTCAAGAAATGCAATATTACCGGTGAATCTGCGATTTCATGCATTATCAAAGGTTTACCAATGGAAATAAGAGCCAACGCTAAAGCCTATCAGTGCGAAACCCCAACGCAGCTGTATTATGGATATTTATCATCACTAGAAAACTACAAGCAAGTAGAAGCAAGTAACTCCAAGCGGCCGACTTCAACATGGAGGCGAGGGAGCAACATTGCTCCAAATTCTAAAGAAAACGAACTGCTGCCGAAGAAATGCTACGCCTGCAGAAGACCTGGACACGAGGCAAAGGACTGCAGGACTCCACGCTGCGAGGTGTGTCAACGTCCGGGCCACACTGCCGCCAGCTGCTGGTTTGCGGCCAGCTCTTCACAGCAACAGCAACAGCAACAAAAGGTTAGTAACGTCATGTTTACAACCTACAATATTTTCATAGACCTGTACAAAAAGGCAGTGGTAGTTAATCGACGTAATCTTATTGCATATATCGATACGGGCAGTAAATTAAATATTCTCACAGTGTCACAAGCTAATAGTTTAAAGTTAAAAATCATGCCTTCTGCAGTTACAATGAAAGGCTTTGGTGGTGCATACTCAAATTCATTGGGAACAACTCATATTGATGTTAAAATAGATAATATAATTTTGAGCGGTTCTGTTGAACTAACTAGTAATGAACTAGCTGATATAGATCTAATAATCGGGCAATCAATGATAAACCAGAGAAATATAAGCTTAGTTACGTCAGAGAACTCGGTTAAGTTTTTGTGTAAATTTGATTTCAATGACGAACTATGTCATATGCAGTTAAATGAAACCGATTTCATCTCAAAATTCCCTGTCTATTTAAAATATCATAGTGTAATACCACAACGAAGCACCGCTTTTGTACAAGTTTATGTCGATGCTAATCCTAACCAGACTTTTCTTATGCGTTCTGTTTATTTTGAGCTAGGGAGTATGTCTTATGTCATTATAGGAGGACTTATAAGGTCGAGGGGTTGTTTTTTTAAAGTAGTTAACATTGGGGATGATATTATAGAGTGGCAACCAAATAGACTCGTAGCGCGCGCGGAACTAGTTGATGATATACATAGTAGTACGCATACGAATGTAATGACAATTGATCAATCTACTGACAAAGAATTACAGTTATCTGATTTAGATGTAGGTGATTTAGAAACCAATGATAGCAATCGATTGCTACAGCTATTAAATAAATTCAGACATTTGTTTGCGGAAAATACCAAAGATTTAGGATGTACCGACGTACTGGAGATGAATATTCAGACAACAACCGAGCAACCTGTTTACTGCAAACCTTATCGACTTTCTTATAAGGAAAATGAGATTGTTAACGAAAAAGTTCAGGATCTTATTGATGCAGGTGTTGTAAGGGAATCTATGTCTGACTATGCAAGTCCAGTAGTCCTTGTAAAGAAAAAAGGCGGTGATTATAGATTATGCATAGATTATAGAGCACTCAACGCACGCACTATCAAAGACCGTTATCCGTTGCCTCATATAGATGACCAGGTAACTCGTTTATCTGGAAAGTCTTTATTCACTACTTTAGACCTTGCACAAGGCTATTACCAAGTTAGAATAGCTGAAGACTCGGTTCATAAAACCGCGTTTGTAACACCTTCAGGGCAATACGAGTTTTTGAAAATGCCATTTGGTCTGGCCAATGCGCCCGCGGTGTTCTCACGTCTCATCAAAATAGTTTATGTGCGTGTGGTGTGAGGGCCACTTTGTTAAAACTCTTTGAAAATTTGCTTAGGATTTAGTGAACATTCCCAAAGAATTGTGAAAGTTGGTATCAGATTTTGTGAAAGTCTAATAACCGAGCTATAGACTGTACAGTTGGGCCCTCAGTTCTCACATAGAGGATTGAGGGCCCACCTGAAACTAATAAACTATGGACACTACAGAAAAAGTCTTTATGCCAAAATCTAAGCTAATGCCAAACAAAATTTGTGAAAACAAGATATTATCGCAAAACACTGTCCTACTTTGTATATCTTCGTACAAAATGGGCCCTCAATTCTCATACACGTAAAAGTTTTTTACGCAATTATAATGAAATCATTAACTAACAGCTACTGTTTGAAATCCTATATGCTACTAAATATATTGTGAAAATTTATAAAAGCAAGAACAGGTCACCACTTTTTGTTGTTTGAAAGTTATCCCTCAGTCCTCCATTTCTTTTGTTTTCGATTTATTACGCTTATCGTATGAAAGATAAGACAAATACAAAATTGTCTCTTTATGTGTCAAAATTGTGCAACAAATTAGGTACCAGAAAGAAATTAAAAGACCCTTTACTATATAAGAAAATCGAGTTTTATTTTTATTCTCTGTATTAGGAAATAGGGTGACCACAATTTCTTTTAGATTGCAGTAAAGATTAGTAAATGTAGAGTATAGGTTTTAATAAACTTTCTTCGATTTTTCGCTTATTATCGTCATAGCATTTGTACTCAAATTTCGTGATAAAAAAAAAAATATTTCGGAAATTGAACGATCACATAGAAAAATACTGTTAGGTACCCAAATCATTTTTCCTTGAAAAATCGTTCGTTCTGAAATAACTAATGACAATAATCAAATAATTTATTTATTATTTTTATAAAGGCTTTTGCCCAGCCATGGGACAATGCAGGCTAAATATAATCCTAATTAATATTATAAATAAAACTAATAACTAGCTAATATTATATTAAAAATATTATTACATGTATTATATAATTATTGTTTACATATATGCACAATAGTTGTAATATTTAGTGTAGTTACTAAACAATAGTTTATGATAGTGCAGCGGAAGTTGTAGGTAATAAAGCATTAAAGCGAGTTTTATGAAACAGTTGTAGTGAAGAATAAAAATAAAAATATTTTTTTAATACGTAAACACATCTTCGGTCAAGACACTCGATCATCTTCGGTCAAGATATCAAACATTCAAGGTAAGTTTGTTTTGATACATAGGTACTCATAATTTTATAAGTTCATAATTATTTTACTAAATAGTACTTAGATAGTCACTCTAAGAATTGTTTAATTCAATTTCACCTATTTATAAATTGTAAAGTTTTTAAAGTAAAATATAATTATTTCATACTCCAGAAAACATCTTTGTTATTGTGCAAGTAAAGTTTGTTTTGATACATAGGTACTCATAATTTTATAAGTTTGTAATATTTTACTAAATAATACTTAGATAGTCACTCTAAGAATTGTTTAATTCAATTTCACCTATTTATAAATAGTAAAGTTTTTAAAGTAAAATATAATTATTTCACACTCCAGAAAACATCTTTGTTATTGTGCAAGTACCTACCTACGAATAAAAAAAACATCCAGGAACGCACTGTTTTATTAGGTACTAGCTTCTGCCCGCGACTTCGTCCGCGTGAAATTCGAAAGTCACATGGCTCCATCTATTATCATAATAACGTTATTGTTGTTTTCCTCGGGAACAGCACTTTTTTCGGGATGAAAGGTTCAGTGGTTTAGGCGTGAAAAGCTAACAAACAAACTTACTTTCGCATTTATAATATTAGTTAGGATTATATTTAGCCTACATTGTCCCATTGCTGGGCAAAAAGCCTTTATAAAAATAATAAATAACTTATTTGATTATTGTCATTAGTTTTTTCGGAACGAACGATTTATCAAGCAAAAATGATTTGGGTAACAGTATTATTCTATGTGATCGTTCAATTTCCGATTTTTTTTTTTATCACGAAACCTGAGTACAAACGCTATGACGATAATAAGCGAAAAATCGAAGAAAGTTTATTAAAACCTATGACTCTACATTTACTAATCTTTACTGCAATCTAAAAGAAATTGTGGTCACCCTATTTCCTAATACAGAGAATAAAAATAAAACTCAATTTACTTATACAATAAAGGGTATTTTAATTTCTTTCTGGTATCGCATTTGTTGCATAATTTTTTTCACAAAAAGAGACAATTTTGTATTTGTCTTATCCTTCATACGATAAGCGTAATAAATCGAAAACAAAATAAAATGGAGAACTGAGGGCCCGAATTTTATCAAGGTCATAACTTTTAAAGAACAAAAAGTGGTTACCTGTTCTTGCTTTCATAAATTTTCACAATTTATTTAGCAGCATATAGGATTTCAAACAGTAGCTGTAAGTTAATGATTTCATTATAATTGCGTGATAAACTTTTACGTGTATGAGAATTGAGGGCCCATTTTGTACGAAGATATACAAAGTAGGACAGTGTTTTGCGATAATATCTTGTTTTCACAAATTTTGTTTGCCATTAGCTTAGATTTTGGCATAAAGACTTTTTCTGTAGTGTCCATAGTTTATCAGTTTCAGGTGGGCCCTCAATCCTCTATGTGAGAACTGAGGGCCCAACTTTACAGTCTATAACTCGGTTATTAGACTTTCACAAAATCTGATACCAACTTTCACAATTCTTTGGGAATGTTCACTAAATCCTAAGCACATTTTCAAAGGGTTTTAACAAAGTGGCCCTCACACCACACGCACATAATAGTTTTGGGCAGACTGGGCAACGACGTAGCTTCATATCTAGATGACGTAATGCTCCCGACAATCTCGGTCGATGACGGACTAAGATTATTGGGCGAAGTCCTGCAATTTTTGTCAGAAGCTAATTTAAAACTAAATTTAAGTAAATGTTCGTTTTTGAAGAAAAGCGTAAATTATTTGGGACATGAGATTACCGCAGGTACAATACAACCAGGACAGGCTAAAATTCGCTGCGTAGCTGGATACAAAAAACCCCGTAATGTGCATGAAATCCGACAATTTATTGGTTTGACATCGTATTTTAGGAAATTTATTCGCGGATTTGCCGAAATAGCTAGACCTCTCACACAGTTAACAAAAAAGGATGTAGAATGGACTTGGGGTTCCGCCCAAGAAACTGCTTTTCAGACTCTAAAAGAACGTCTCATTGAAAGACCGGTTTTAGGCATTTACGACAGAAATGCACGTACTGAGCTCCATACCGACGCTAGT
Source organism: Mesoligia furuncula (assembly GCA_916614155.1). Lineage (NCBI taxonomy): Eukaryota > Metazoa > Arthropoda > Insecta > Lepidoptera > Noctuidae > Mesoligia > Mesoligia furuncula. The sequence goes on from OU744806.1 coordinate 24,746,835, forward strand.
AAGCTAGGACTAGGCGGTATACTCTTGCAATACCAAACTGATGGTGTCCTGAAACCGATTGCGTATTTTAGTAGGGTCACAAGTAAAGAAGAACAGTTTTATCATAGCTATGAGCTGGAGACATTAGCAGTCGTAGAATCCCTAAAACGATTTCGAATTTATCTCGTGGGTATTCCTGTCACTGTAGTGACAGATTGTGCCGCGTTGCGAACTACCTTAGTTAAAAAAGACCTAATTCCGCGCATAGCCCGCTGGTGGCTTTCAATCCAGGACTACGATCTACAAATCGAGTATCGACCTGGTGATCGTATGAGACACGTAGATGCCTTGAGTAGAAATCCAGAACAGAGTCCTGTTTTATTAATTGACGATTCCGACTGGCTGGTAACGTTACAGTTGCAGGACGAAAATATTCAGTCGATCTTGACCCAGTTGCGTAATGGCACAAGTAATAATGATATAACTAGTAATTACGTAATAAAAGACGACCTTCTTTATAGACAAACAATCGACGGACATCGTCTTGTTATACCCAAATTAGCAAAATGGGGCTTACTACAAAAATTCCATGATCAAATAGGACATGTTGGCTTTGATAAGTGTGAAAAGACCATTAAATCACAATTTTGGTTTGAGGGCATGACTAGGTTTATTCGTAAATATATAAAATCATGTCTTCGATGTGCTTACGGAAAAGGAGACCATGGTAAATTGCAAGGAGAGCTACACCCAATTCAAAAGGCGGCTGTCCCCATGCACACACTACATGTTGACCATTTAGGTCCGTTCGTTAAGACTCGTAAAGGAAACTCCTATGTACTCGTTGTTATAGACTCGTTTACAAAATTTGTATTTGTAAAACCTTGTAAAAGCTGTAATTCCATTGAAACTATAAAGCATTTGAAAGATATTATTTCCCAGTTTGGAAATCCTAGCAGGATCATTACGGATAGGGGAAAAGCATTTACAAGTAGGTATTTTAAAGAATTTGCTGAGGAGACGCAATTCAAACATGTCCTAAACGCTATTGCAAGCCCTAGATCAAACGGCCAAGTAGAACGTGTAAACCGAACGTTGATTAATGGTTTAAATACTATGTCTGACAGCGAGTGCACCTGGGATGATTACTTGAGTGATATAGTTTGGGGCATAAATAATACTCCTCACGCAACAACCGGTTTTCCCCCCTTTAAGCTTTTATTCGGCCATTCCAATTCACGGTTACCGGCTTATCCGACAGGGGATGCTAACGATTTTGAAGGTCAAGCAAAGGCTCTTGAGGAACGGCGATCTGCGGCTAAATTGCGTATTGATAGAAATATGACCCTCATGAAGGACAGATTCGACCGATCTCATAAGAAATGCGTTAAGTACTCTATAGGGCAATTAGTGTTATGGAAAGGAGGAATTACCAGAGAAAGCGCGAACGTTACTAGGAAACTTAACGGTCTGTACACAGGGCCATATAAAATATGCAAAGCTGATCACTCGTTAGATCGTTACACGATAACTAGTATAAAGGGTATGAAAGGGTATAGAAAATTTTCAGCAGTTGTACGTGGTGAAGTCCTCCGACCTTATAATTCGTCTATACCTGATGAAAGTAGTGGTAGTGACCATGAAGTCGATAGGGATGATCTGATAGACCTGTTAGAAAGCTAATTAAAGTTATACTTACTTAACTATTCATATTTGCAATGTAAAAAAAAAAGGAAAAATAAAACACGTAGGTAGGTACATAACATATACATTAGTAGAATTATTCTTAAAATACAGATTAAGCACTAATCTATAAGTAAAATAAAACACTTGTTTAAATTTGATTTACAGACTTATTTATTATAAACCTAGGTTGCACTCTTTCATAAATTACAGTTGCTTAAAAGCTTATCATAAATTAAAACTGTGTGAGATGGGGGTAACTCAAGCTGTGTGAGTAATTAAAACTGTGTGAATAAAATAAAGCTGTGTGAGTAAATAAAGCTGTGTGAATAAATAAATCTGTGTGAATAAATAAAGCTGTGTAAATAACTAAAGCTGTGTGAATAAATAAAGCTGTGTGAAATCTTATTAACAACACAATAATAGAAAAGCTCTATGATGTAATATGAACTGCAATTTGCTACACCTTTACCACATATTAATTAGAAGAATAAATGTACTGCCCATACTGTTTACTATTTCAGACGCCGAATACCAGCGACAGACCAGGCACAAGTGGCGATGCTGACCGCCGTGGGACACGTCAAGCACAGGATGGCCGAGTGTTATCGACTTCCGGTCCTGCATATACCAGCTCGACTTAGTAATCTAAATAAGTAATAATTTTAACGTCAATATTTTAGTAAGTATTTAATAGGTAATTGTTATTAATTTGTTTAGTTATGTCTGATTTATTCTTGGTGTTTAAATAATCAGAATTGTTGAATATCCATTTTGGCGCCTTCAGGTTGTCAACTTCCGGTGCGCCAAGTATTAAGTTTAAATTAATTATTGCTTAAGATTATTGATTTGGATACTTTATTTCATTTATTTCTTTGTTAATAATTGTTATTTAATTTTCCTCATTATAGTTAGTAATACGATCAAAATATTAAGTTGTAAGGAATTCTATAAATACCGTTGTGTTAGGCAGTTCGAACCAATCGTTTTGTAACCGTCACCAAGTGCAAACGCCGTAAGGGAAAACTCTGTCCTATTTAAAAAAATAATAAACGTATTATAGTGCAAATATATCATTTGTTGTGACCATCCTGATTCCTGACTGTGCCCACCGTTTCACAGATCCTAAAAGTTTTTGGAATTTTGTTAAAGGTCAGCAGGCTCGCAGACAAACGTGCACTGATTTTGAATATGATGGACGGATCGTGGTAGGGGTAGAAGCAGCAAATGCCTTTGCTAAATACTTCAGTTCAGTGTTCCTGCTGTATGACCCTGGTTTGTCTGCAGCCAATGCTGAGCTGGAGGCAACAGACCCGCTATGCTCCGCGCGGATAGCCATAGATGTGGTTGACTCAGCCGACATATCAGTAGCAATTCGCCGCCTAAAAGCCCATTCATCTGCAGGGCCTGATGGAATTCCACCCTTTATTCTTAAAGACTGCTTGGAAATATTTAGAGAACCACTTCTATTTGTATATAACTTAGCCCTACAAACAGCTTCTTATCCTGCAGAGTGGAAAATTTCACGGGTTACTCCTGTACCCAAGGGTGGCGCCAGGTCAAAAGTGGACAACTACAGGCCTATTGCGGTTCTGTCAGCTTTCGGCAAGATCTTTGAATCGATACTTAATCAGTACATCACCAGGCAGATCAAGACCCAACTGTCCGAGTGTCAGCATGGCTTTAGGGCTGGTAAATCCACTGTGACAAACCATATTAATTTTGTAGACTTTGCCGTCACCGAAATGGATAAAAATAAGCAAGTTGACGTGGCTTATTTTGACTTTAAAAAGGCATTCGACCGCGTCCAAAATGACGTCCTACTTAAAAAATTATCTGCAATAGGTTTTACCCCGAAGTTGCTTCAACTCTTCTCGAGTTATTTAACTAATCGTTTTCAGTATGTCCAAATCTCTGGACATAAATCTGCTCCATATTTAACTTGCTTTGGTGTAAGCCAGGATAGCACCCTTGGGCCTACGCAATTTATTGTAATGGCTAATGACCTGCCGAAGGTCGTCAAGGCGGCACGATGTCTCATGTTTGCGGATGACCTGAAGTTATTCTTGGGTATTAACAACGAGCATGACTGTGAGGCCCTGCAGAGGGACATCGATATGGTAGTAAAATGGAGTGAAGCCAATCACTTAGAATTTAACACTTCTAAGTGCAAGACTATGTCTTTTACCCGTTCGCGTGCGTCCATTCAACATACCTACCACATATCAGGGGTCCCTCTGGAGCGCGTCAGCGAAATAAAAGATCTTGGACTGACCTTGGACGTGAATATGACCTTTAATAAGCACATTAATAATATCTGTGGTAAAGCCTTTCAATCACTTGGTTTCGTTATGCGACAGGCAAGTAGGTTTAAGGACAGGAATGTTATTCTCACTCTTTATTATTCGTTTGTACGTAGCAAACTTGAATACATTGCGTTGGTATGGGATCCACATGAGCAAAAATACAAGCTCATGATAGAACGGGTCCAGCGAAAATTTGCTCGCTACCTATATAAAAAAATATATGGGTATTATCCCTATTTGTATCCGTCTCTGTTTGTTGCGGGAATGGTAGGAGTCAACATGTTGGAACTAAGACGTAAGTGTGCGCTGTTGATGCACTACTACTTATTGCTCAATAATAAGATAGATGACGCCACTACACTAGCTCGCTGTTCATTGTTTGCTCCGAACCGGCTGCGGACTTCGCGCGCCTGTGCCTCGCGGTGCCTGCTCGCAGCGCCGCCAGTGCGTACCCATACTGCTCGCTTTGCTCCCACAACACAGGCGATCCATTTGCTGAACGCCCTAATTGCTCAGGAGCCGGAAATTGATATATTTTTGTATAGCAGTAAATCTATGTTAAATGTTTGTATTAAGTTCTTTAGCTAAATGTTATGTTGTTGGCTTGCTGCGCGCTTTGGTGTTTACTGTAAGTGCAGCATGCAGTTGTTATATAAATAAATAAATAAGGCGGGAACGGTATTTTTTTTACATTTTTCATCAAAAGTCGAAAACTATGCGGCCTACAAAAAAGAAAAATGTTTGAGAATGTGCAAACTGCGCTGTTTCATATTTTATGATACCTCACATTCCCTAGTAGCCCCACTTCGATTTTTTCAGACCCCCTTTCAGTCCCTGTTGCAAAATATATACATATATTTTTATTTCTTTCTTATTTGCAAAATAGTTGGGCAAACGTCATTTAAAACTAGCCCAACTTTCAAGTTGATAGCATTAGTAGTTCTTGAGATATCCTTCTGTGACAGACAGACAGACAGATAGATAGACAGACCGACAGACAGACAGACTTAGTCTGACTATTCCTGACTCTATTAATTTAACTTGTTCGTTATTCGAAGCTTATGTAATGAGATAAGCTGTACGGTTCCCGCCTTTGCTATTCTTTTCTTTTTTCTATATTTCTATCTCTTTCTAATACGTCACTTCCACTCGGCAGTGGTAGGAGGCTTGTGAAGCAAGCCTTGCTATTTTGGTTTCATAGGCGTCTTGCTTCCCGCCTTGGTCGGTCTAACTATCGTGCCGACCGTCACTTGGCTGCAAGACCTAAACTACCTGAAAACATAAAAAAAAAATAAAAAATACTATAAAAATCGTTGTTCTACAAGATTAAAGTTCAACAAAGACAATATTTTCGGTTTTATTATGGCAGAATCGAGTAATAATGTCGAGAATGCGCTTATTGATGTGCTTCCAGGCCCATCTTCGCCGTTCTAGCGGCGAGCTAGGTCAAGTGATTCCAGCAGCTCGAGTTCTAGTAGCTCGAATTCCAGTAGCGGCTCCTCGTCATCTAGCGGAGGTAAACCGTAAAGAAATCGCCATAAGAAGAGAAAAGGTGGTAATCGCAAGCATCGCTAAAATCGTAAGATTCGAAAATTAAGTAAAGAAGTACGTATTACTCGGCAGCATATGGTGCGCAAGGACAGCGATTATCGCGTGAGTAGTTTCATAGATTTTCATTAAAACCGGACACAACTGAAATGACAACGATAACGATGCAATTTTAATTATGTCCGGTTTTAATGATAATCATTATGAACAAATGCTTGACGTTGAACCTGATAAGTCTGTTACGTTAATGAACGTGGCGATGAAAATTTTAAGAATATTAGTGTACAATGGCGATAAAGATTTTACGTTAACTTTTGAAACTAAACTGAAAGAACCTTCGATGCCTAAGACTCCTGAAACATATTTGAAGTTGCTGTGTTATTAGCAACATCTAAATAAATCGAATGGGACTGAATTAGGTATACCGACACTCAAAAAATGTACAATTATTGACCGGGGTGTACTGATATCGAAATAAATGAAGAAGTTAAAGCGTATGATTCTCCTCGTCATCTCATATGTGTTGATAAGACCTTTGCAGCCCTGACCATGTGCGTGCTCAAACAAAGAGAGGCGCTGAAAGGAAGCCTTCAAGATCTGTTGATATGGGCAAGGAATAGTAACTCGCTAGATTATAACACCCTGCTTCAAAAGATTAATGATCTTTTTTCTACAGGGGACTATAATACGTGTTCCTCAGATTTATTACAGATTGTCTGTGGACATCGTGCTGAAATTCTGCAAATGCGGAGAGACTGTGTCACTAAACAGGCAAAGGATCCCCTGATGAAGGCCAGTTTAAAGAAAATTCCACCAACATGTACAAACCTGTTTAACGCAGAGAAGTTTACTGCTGCTATCGAGAAAGCTGGCGGCGTAAGAAAATGTTTTTGGCCATTGCAATACGTCTGCTGCCCCGCAGGCGAAAGCAAAAAAATCTCGCGGCCCCTCCCAGGGGTCAAAGCCTTATAATAAGCCCCAGGGTCTTGCTCGTGCAGCTCTGGCTTGTCAACACAATAATGCCTACGCACATTGCGTTAGCAGTAACCCACCTCCGCAATGTGGATCCAGCAGCGGTCCCCCAGCTCCGCCAGGTGAGGAGAGGAACTTTGTCAAATGGTCCAATGCATTGTCGGACCCGTATAAACTCAAATGTGGTGTTAGACAGGGCGGTCTTACTCCCCCGAGACTGTTTAATATCTGTATAAATAACCTGCTTGTTGAACTTAGCAGCACTCATGTAGGATGCCATATAGACGGAGTTAGTTTAAATAACTTAAGTTATGCAGACGACATGGTGCTGCTGAGCCCCACAATCGGTGGAATTAGGAAATTGCTCACCGTTTGTGAAGGATACGCCGAGCAACATGGCCTAAAATATAATCCTACCAAGAGTTGAGCTGTTGGTGTTTAGAGGAAGAAACAAAAGTCCCTTAAATGTCCCACCCGTAGAACTAAAAGGATCACTTTTGCAAAGGGTATCACAATTTAAATATTTGAGCCATGTTGTTACGGAGGATCTTAGAGATGACCTAGATATGGAAAGAGAGCGCAGGGCGATGGCTGTGAGGGGTAATATGCTCGCTCGCAGGTTTGCTGGTTGTTCAGTACCAGTTAAAATAACACTTTTTAAGGCGTTTTGTCAGACATTCTACACCAGCAGCCTGTGGTCTAATCACACCCAGAAAGCGGACAATGCCCTGCGCATTCAATACAACAATGCCTTCAGGGCGCTGCTGAGGCTTCCGTCTTACTGTAGTGCGTCAGGGATGTTCGCTGATGCGCACACGGATGATTATTTTGCGATCATGCGCAAGAAAGTGGCATCAATTATTCGCAGAGTGAGGGGAAGCAGCAATAGCATTCTGAAGGTATTGTCAGAAAGGCTAGAAGGGCCTACAATGGACAGGTTTATCAAGCTACATGTCAGGCATGGGGCTTGATAAATCTTTCTATAATTTGGGTGTATGTGTTTTGTACTGTTGTGTTTCTAAATGTTATTGTTACTAACACAGTTTATTATTATTATTTGTAATACTAACACACTATGGGCCATCGATGCCTGAAATTAAAAGATTTTTATTTTTTATTTATTTATAAGCCGATCACCCATGCCAAGCCTCCAGTTTGGAATATTGACGAACTCGCTGTTTTCCTAGGGGAAAATGCGTTGATGAAAATAATATTTTTCAAGTGCAGAGACATACTGTTACTCTACTATCCGGAAGACGATTCCATGATTTAACTTTACTCAATGTTGATTCTAATAATTATTCTATTCAAAATAAGTTTGTAATTCTTTGGCCAGTGTTCGGATCGAAAACTGATTGTGAATTTACAGACAATGCGGCTGGAAGTTAATTTCTAATCAAAACAACAAAAACTTAGACCCAGTCTACTGGGTGAAGCATACAATTTCGCTTCTTGAGAGTCGTAGAAGTACTGCAAGATCTAGTAATTTGTTTATTTATATCAGAGATTCAGAGGGGAACCCAAACCTGCATCAAAAATCCTAATTGCAGGCTGGATTAAGTCCTTATTAGTAGAATCTAGTATAAAGGCATTTCCTGGGAGTATCAGGTCAGCTGTGGCCTCAAAAAATTGGCTTGATAATTACCCTCTTGATGAGATCCTTGCTAGGGGTAACTGGCGTTCGCAAAATACCTTTTTACAATTTTATAAACGTGAGGTTATGCCTTCCACAGTTAACCGAGTCTCGGTACCTCTCTTTATTTTATTCAGTTGATTAAAAATTGTATTATTAATAATAATAATTCTAAACCCAAGATGTGTATTTGGTTCAATATATCATTGTTATGAATTTCAGCTTCTTGGGCAGATAGGTACAGTGGGCTGCATCAATTGGGTACCCCAGTTGTATTAAAATTTTCATACAACTGGGGTACCCAATTGATGCAGCCCACTGTACCTATCTACATTATAAAATACTCAATGGTGTAAAAATTTATTAATTTGATGATATTTTTTAGGGTCTTCGACCACAGCCAGTGTGGTCACTTGAAATATCAGTTTAAAAATAACAGTTTCTTTTCGTGTAAACTTCATAGACATTAGGTATTACTTTATATTAATGTCTAAATACTTACGATAAAACAAAAGAAAACATTTTCTCAAGTCATACTATAAGCACAATAAGTAACAACACTACCAAAGGTCGTTGACCCCAAAAAAAAAACATAAAATAATTTTATTTTTATTTTATTTTATCGTACTTAGATATCAATAATACCAATCGAGTCTGCAGAGAATCGCTCGCTAATTTAATTTGACCGTGAATTAGTAATCTGTAATGTCATATTCTACAGATTTGGGAATTTCTTAAAATATTTAAGAAATTCTTAACTAAATTCTTAAATAAAAATTATTAACCCAGAGATAGTACTTACTGAGATTTAGGCTATGCCACTTTATGTACAAGGGCCCAAGTTATTTAACCATAACAGTTTTAATTCACGTTTAAGAAATTCATGGCCCTTTGCTTTAAGTTTTTACTATTTATAACAAATTTCCCTATAAGTCTTATTTCGTTTCGCAAGGGTTCAAAAAATATGTCCTCAATCCAGATGCACATTCTTATGTCTACTTAGGGGTGATTTTTCAATAGTCAGATAACTTATATAATTTCTATACAAAAGCTGCCAAACCACATTATTCCTCAGATAAAAAATATCTGACTATTGAAAAATCAGGCCTTGGTCATATAATCCAGAAACCTAGCACGTTTATCATGAAACCTTCTGCATTATTCTACGCTATCTAATTACTATCGTGAGCGACAGCGTGTCATGACGTAGACTTCACAGAGTACTTTTATATATAAGGAAAGTAGACGCAACGAGCTTACTTACTAACTAGCTAGTGTCAAACATGCGCCTGCGCAGCGTGCTCGTGTTCTGCGCTCTAATCGCCGCCGCGCGGTCTACACTACAGACCGGTACGTATTTCCTCATTTTCAAAAAATATATTTACTGTAATTTACATGAAAACTACAATCAAATTGTTATTTTTTTATTAATTTAGTTTCAATTGCAGTGTTTTTTTTAGGTTATGTTGTTAATTTGGGGAATGAGTTGTTCAAGGTGAAGTTTATTTTACCGTTGTATTGTTGTTGAGTTGAATGAGTGTTGTTCTAATATTAAAATATTGCACCAACTCATTTAGGTATTTAGAATATTTGCAAACGACATTAGGTCTTTACCTATGAAATTGCCGTTTTGTATGAAAAAATTTAAACGATTTTTTTTCATGTATTTTTTATTTGTATTAATCGAAGTAATCACCCATGCAATCAATGCATCTTTGCCAACGCAGTGGCAGTTTATTGATGCCCTTCTTAAAGAAATCAGCTGGACGGGAGGCAACAAATTCTTCAAAGGCATTTTGTACTGCCTCTCGGGTATTGAATTTTTTTCCCGCCAAGAAGTTATCCAAATTCTGGAAAAAGTAGTAGTCTGTAGGCGCAAGGTCTGGTGAGTAGGGTGGATGACGGAGAGTTTCCAACCCCAGTTCTTGCAACTTGGAGACCGTCTGCTGTGCAGTATGAGGTCGCGCGTTGTCGTGCAGGAGCAGCGGAGACGAGCGATTGGAGATGTGCCAGCTTCTCCATCATTGTGTTCAGTTCTTCGCAGTACACATCTGCAGTAATGCTCACCCCGTTTGGTAAGAAGCTGTGATGAATCACACCGGCGCTAGACCACCAAACAGTGACCATCACTTTTCTAGGGGTAAGTTTTCGTTTAGGGCATTGTTTAGGTGCTAAACCAGGATCCAACCAACTTGCTGAGCGCTTGCGGTTATCAAACAGAATCCATTTTTCATCGCAGGTAACATTGCGGTTCAAAATTCCTTCATTTGTGTGTCTGTTGAGCAGTGCAAGGCACGTCTCGACGCGTACTTCGCGCTGGCGATCATTGAGTTCGTGGGGCACCCATTTGTCAAGCTTTTTTACCTTGCCAATTTGACGCAAATGAACCAATATTGTTTTGACGCTAACGTCGAAAGCTGCTGCTAATTCAGCTGTAGATTGTGTATCATCAGCTTCCACAATCGCCTTTAATTCGTCATTGTCGACCTAAGTCTTCGGACGACCGCGAGGTTCATTTTTCAGGTCGAAATTTCCAGAACGGAAGCGAGCAAACCAATAACAGGTGGTGCGTTGGTTTGTAATGTTAGCTCCGTAAACGTCGTTGATGTAGCGTGCCGCTTGTGCCGCGGTGCTGCCACGACGGTACTAATATTCCATAGAATTTTTAACGTATCCATGATGACGAAAAAGATTGAAATGCGATGAAAATGTAACACTAATCAATAAACAAATGACTACTTTTGGAAAAAAAATCCATGTTTTTAAAATAAAATTAATTTGAAATTAGAATTCTTAGTCAAACAAAAATTATTTTGATTTGAAATGGCCAGTACTGCAGAACGGCAATTTCATAGGTAAAGACCTATTATTAAATTCTAATTGATTTGTCGTTATTCAGAAAAAACTAAAACTAAAAACTAATAAAGTGGATATAATTACTTATTGCTTCCTAGCAATAAGTAATTATATCCACTTTATTAGTTTTTAGTTTTAGTTTTAGTTTTAGTTTTAGCAGTTAAGACTATTACACACTCCTGTGTGTAATAAATAGTCTTAGCTGCTACAGTGCCTCCTAACGTAAGACATGATATAAATAACCCAAAATAAATAAGCGTGATTAATTGAGGATAATTTATAAGAAGTTATTTCTTGCGAGAGTGAGTCTATTACAACAAATCCAGACTTCGAGCTACTGAGAAATTCGTAAAAAAAATAATAAAATGCAGTAGGTAAGACAGACAGAGAGCCTCTGTGGTATCTATACTATTATAATCATTGTATAAGACAGCCTATATATTGGGAGTTAGATATTGGTATACAGGGTGGCTGCGACTTCGATACCAACCTGTTACCTTGGATTCAGTACCTAAGTACAGTCACCAAAGGAGATAAGTAACCAGGTTTTTATTTACTTAGACACAGTCTAAGAAAATAGTAGGTAATATCGGCAAGGTCCTTGAAATAATTAGGCCAAAATAACAGGTTTCGGCCGCAGTTTCGATTTCGGCTTAAAAGTGGCCGAAACTGGCGTGTGGCGTTTATGAGCTGTTGGCTTTAATGTAACTCGAACGACTGACAGACAGGCCTGAAAGAGAGACAGACAGCAAAGACTTAGTAATGAGATCCTGTCTTCATCCTTTTTTTGTACAAAACCCTAAAAAATAAGTGTTTACGAACAAATAAAAGTCATTTAGGATCTTAGAAGACATTCTGCTTTAAATTAGTATCAGTGAGTAGGGATTTATTCGCTTTCTGGGAGATTGAAACAAGATGTGACTGTGCAGCGTTCGGTCACATTACAAAATCACAGCAAAATCGGCCCTTTTCTCTGCATTCTACATCCATTTTACCCGGTTGCCTGTCTTAAGAAAATCGGTCCATCCAGTCTACTTTTACCGACGGAATTTACGTATCCCACGTATTTAGTATGACGAACCTCTATTAATAATACGCTCATGATATCACGCCTATATTTCTCGACGGGTTAACCAGAGGAACACCTACATTTCGCATTTCTACACTTCTGGACACATCTATTGGCCCACCTTAGAGTTTAGGTTTCGATGGCCCCTACCGAAATATGATTGCTAGATTGAACAAAAACTGTTGATGCAGTTTTAAACCTGATACATTTTACCATCTTTTTCGATCGTATTGTTTTAAATTTGAATTCAGAATACCATACGACATGGAGCTACGCCTAACAAGTCAGATATGCGCCTTGTTAAAGGCAATTGATTTTTGAATAAAAAACATGTTTTATCAAATAAAGGTTTAATTTAATAACGCGTGTTGCCTCCATGGGCATCTACCACTGCTCTCATACGATTAGGCATAGAGTTTATCAACCGCTCTATGAAATTTTGAGGGATCATCTCCCATTCCTCTTCTATGGCAGTTTTCAACTCCTGCATCGTCTGGGCAACTGGCTGACGAGCCCTAACACGTCTTTTTAGCTCGTCCCACATGTGCTCAATGGGGTTCATGTCTGGGCTTCTGGCTGGCCAGTCCATAACTGTGATGTTCACATCCCGAAGATATTCCCTGACGATGCCGGCCGCATGGGCTCTTGCATTATCATGCATAAAAAGGAAATTTGGGCCCACATAGTCCGCGTATGGTATCACGTGAGGTTCTAAGCACTCACGAATGTACCTTTCAGCATTTAATGTTGGCAGCCGTGGTCCTGTAACAACCTCAAGTTGAGTTTTGCCGCTCGCGGATATACCGCCCCAGACAGTCCATGAGCCACCGCCATAAGCAACCCTCTCTTCAAAGCAGCATTGTGTGAAACGCTCTCCCTTACGTCGGTAGACCTTCTTCCTTCCATAATTGCCATGTAACATAATTTTAGACTCATCAGAAAAGAGTACACGGCTCCAATCTTGCTGTGTCCAATTTAAATGGCTGCGTGCGAAATGAAGGCGCGCTGTTCGGTGGGCTCGCGTTAGTTTGGGCCCATAAGCTGGCTTGTGTGGTACCATATCGCGTTCTTTTAACCTTCTCCGAACAGTTCGAGCGCTCACAGATACTCCGTGGAAGTCGCGAAGTTGGTTTTGTATCTCAATGGAGGTAAGGTGACGATTTCTCAAGCTGGTCGTCACGATGAATCGATCCTGCCTTTCAGTTGTGACCCGAGATCGTGGCCTTTCTTGGCGACGAACAAAGCCGCCAGTCTCTGGGTACCTCCGATAAACATTTCGGACCGCAGATCGACTTAAATTAAGTTGAGCACTCACGTTTCTTTGGCTGTGTCCGGCCTGAATAAGTGCCACAGCTTGGGCGGCGACTTCAGGTGAAGTATCAATAGATTATTGATAGAACCTCACCTTAATGTTAAGAATAAGTAATGTTTGTTGCAAAACCAAAGATATCAATCACTTTTTCAAGAATTAAATCCAAGTAAACCAATAAAACCAAGTTTTCTTAGTATTCGATTGTTTGATATCAACAAACAGGCTACAAATTGTCTTTTGTTTCTTTAAATTCTGTGTTCGAAATTCAAAAAAAGACTATTGAATGAAATTGTGAATGTGCCAGGTTCAAAACTGCATAAAAACTTTTTGCTCGACCTAATATAAAATTTTAGCTAGGACCAAACGAAACTGAAAATACAAGGTGGGCCAATAGATGTGTCCAGAAGTGTAAATAATAAACTGTACTTAATAATAACTACGTCATAATAACGGAGGGGTCCGTGGCTAAATAATAACGGCCGCACAGGTCGATCGGTCAGGTTAAGCTACGCTTGCCGCGTTTGGTCTGTGGACGGGTGACCATCTTTACATACCAAGACCCCTCCGTGCCTCGGAAAGCACGTTAAGCGGTTGGTTCTGGCTGTCATTTGTGGATCTTTGACAGTCGTTACGGGTAGTCAGAAGCCCGAAAGTCTGACAGTCAGTCTTACCAAGAGGTATCGTATAACCCAGTAACTGGGTTGTGGAGGCCACATAGCCAGTCGCTCCATGTAAAATACTGGTATTCAGCTGCATTCGGTTAGACTGGAAGCCGACCCCAACATAGTGGGAAAAGGCTAGGCAGATGATGACGAAGACCTAATAATAACTATTCTATCATCAGACCAACAGTTCTGGTCGGGCCTCGCACAAAATGAGCTGGAGGAGGCTCTCAAGATCAAATGGAACCTCAACCCGGCGAAAAATGTCATCTTATTCGTTGGAGATGGCATGGGACCCAACACCGTGACCTCGACGAGGATATACAAGGGCGGGGAGAGTCATCGGCTGGTGTATGAGAAGTTCCCGCATGTTGGGCTTTTGAAGGTAACTTTTCACCATTTCTAATACAAACCGATAGTGGAGCTATCGTAGGATAAAGGCCTGTTTTAAAGCCGAGAAAGGACCAACAAAAATCCCCTTTTCGAGATGTTACTTTCCTCCACCGCCAGTCACTTAGGAGTAACTTACTTAACAATATGTCCGTAACGCAGCTCGTGCACGTAGCTCGTGCTCAAGAAGGGATGGATTTATTCACTTCTAAGTATCATTGCGTTACATAAACTGATTTGCGCTATAAACGTACTCCGTAGTGTGACTAGTGCTACGCGCGTAGTGCGTATAGCGGTGGGTGCTACGAGCGTAGCGCGTAGAGCGCTGACTGCTTCGAACGTAGTGCGTTTAGTACTACAGCCCTAGTCCGTAGTGTGATTAGTGCTACTCGCGTAGTGCGTATAGCGGTGAGTGCTACGAGCGTAGCGCGTTCAGTGCTACGAGGGTAGTCTATAGTGCATTTAGAAGATGAACACAGTTAAATCCACTTCAGAAAAGTATGTGCCTCATGTGACATAATTAATCTTTCTTTTTTAATTTTCAGACCTACTCAGCAAATAAAATGGTGCCGGACTCAGCAAGCACTGCCACCGCAATGTTCAATGGTGTGAAAACCAACCAGGACACTGTGGGAGTAGACGCTAGTGTGCAGTTTAACGATTGCGATGCAAGCCTCAAGCCTGAAGCCAGGCTGGAGTCGCTGGCTGCACTGGCTCTGAAGGCTGGGAAGAGTGCAGGTAAGGAACCCAAAGTTTTTGCTGCAATCTTAGTCCGATACTTACTAGACCATGACGCCGCGCCTTCGCAAGATGTCTTCACTTTTTCATGACGAAAGTTTTATCGTACTATGTACTGATTAATGAGAAATAAAAAACCTTGACAAATATATAATAGGTAGGACCTAAGATGTAAGGACCGATCTGTGTGTGTCACCAAGACAAAAGAAAATGCATGAAATCTTAGACGGAAAAACAGTCACCAAACGTATCAAGAACCACAGGATGTGCTACCTCGCACATGTCTACAGGCGCCGCAAACCACACCTACTGCATGCAGCAATGCAGTACAAGGCCAAATCTAAGAAGGTCGGCCGACCTATTTACACATGGAACGACAATCTTAAACAGGACATGAAGTACTTCGACAAGGGAATCAATTTTGCGATGGATACAGCGGAAGATAGAAGTAAGATCAAGATAGCTGCTAGTGAGATTTACAAAAAACTGGAAACGGATAGTAGCGAAACTTCCGACGAAGACATTGAAAACAGCAACATCTAACACAACACAGCAGAGCAATGACATACAAAAGAACCGAGAATGCAGGAGAAGCCCGCCAAAAGACGCACCGAGGAAGCTCGACCTTTTTTTTTTTTTTTTTTTTAACGTGGAGAAATGCTCATGCATTCTGCACTACCACGGGGAGATAGTGCAGTTATGTGGGACTCTTACCCACTAAAACTCCACGGTGTCCTCCTCTGCCGCTTACGGCGGGAACACGGGCACGCGTTAGCACTCATCCGTGAACCCGCCGCGGCTGTCCGTTACCGGACCCTCCTCTGGGGAGTACTCCCCATCACCGGCGCACCAGAACACATGGCACGCCGTGACCACCCCAGGGACCAAACCAGCACATGGGCGCCAGACGACCCCGTGTCTGGGCACCCTTGGTCCCCCTGCGACGGGTCAGGACATTGGCCCCGCCGCCTGCCAATTTTCGGCCGCAGAGGATAGGGAGAGCGGCCAACGTCATACCGACACTCCTCCTCCCCTGCGGCCCCACCGCGTCAGCCATCGAACGGTGGCGACCCCGTCAAGGCCGCGGAAGGTAGGGAGAGCGGCGCACCGCAATACCGGCACTCCTCTCCCGCCGCGGCCTTCAACCCTCAGCCGCGATGCCTCCGTTACAACGACATCGCGGCCCGCCTCAGTTGCGATGTCGCCGAAGCGGCACCGCAACCTACTCGTTGGTCGCTACGTCGTCGGCTTACAGGCAAAAGCCCTGACGAGCGGCCCCTCCTCGGGTTCCTCTTCGCTTCACCGTGGGTGTCCAAGCCACGGCTACTGAGCCCCCCCGCCTCGACAATGCGGGAACCCACCGGGTGGGGCTACTGAGCCCCCCCGCCTCGACAATGCGGGAACAGGAAGCTCGACCTGAACCAACCTGGCGGCAAGGTCGATAAAAGATGCCCATCCACAGACAATAATTACCCATCTCTCCACTAGTCCAATGCTTACTCTAGGATGCATATCCGGTAGGCTCTTAAATCCTTACCTATCCTACGGGCACGTCTTTCCTATCATTACCGCGCCCCCCGGTCTATTCCTTGATATGCAATGGTCGCTGTAGCACCATGAACATGAGGCTACAGGAGCTAGTGCGAATCTTGGGGTTCATTCGATTAATCGAGTCTGGTTTAACCACGCTGGGATCGGTGCAATTCATTCATTCATTCATTCATTGACAAATATATAATAGGTAGGACATAAGATGTAAGGACCGATCTGTGTGTGTCACCAAAAACAGATTTGTTTTTCCCATATAAGTAGATAGAGATACGTCAGCAGCTCAATTTGAATAATGTCACAAGTCACAACTATTTAATACCTACCTAGGACAGTTAGGGCCCGAACACATGTACCAAAATATTTTACCACGGGAATCGTGTCTCGAATACTTGTGCTATATTGCATTGCTTATTGCTCAATTTCATGATTCTAGGTCAACGGGACGTACCCTGATTTTGTTATTGATTCCCTTGCGAGTGTCAAAATATGCGGCATAGACGGAACATAACAGCCCGTATCTTTTGATTGCGTTGACTTAGAAGTTTAATTTTTGTACTGCTTCAAGGGATTGCAACCCTGAGTATTTGATATGAATTTCAACTTGATAGCTCCACGCGTTCCTGAGAAAAAGCGTCTTGACAGACGGACAGACATACGGACAACAAAGTGGTCTTATAAAGGTTCCGTTTTTCCTTTTGAGGTACGAAACCCTAAAAAAGTTACGTTATTAGTCGTCAGCCTAGGTTGTAATTAATTATTTAAAAGATCCAGCACCCATAATGCATAACCTTTTGACCGTCACAGACATGTATAGATGACAAACCAAAATGTGCCCAGCACGCCACAGTTCGACTACATGACAGACTTTGAGGGCACGTTTTTGATTTTTCTACGTGCGACGGTCAAAAGGTTAACACACTATCATTCACAATCTGAAGCATTTTGAAGCATATTGCTAATCCATTGCTTCATATGTTTGAAAAAATTGTCTGCTCAACTACGTAAATAACACAATGAATTTTGTTGAACTGTTAAAATGAAATCCATTCCTACTGGTGTGTTACGCAATTACCCATCAGGAAGTATATTTTTTTAAAAAGGACAAAAAAAAAATACAGTCGGTCGATTCTGTAAAAATCTCACCGTGAAAACTTAGGTGAAGTGAGTTTGTTTTTGCTAGGAATTGACACTATTGACAGCTCACTCCACGCTCACTTCACCTAAGTTTTTACGGTGATATTTTTATAAAATAGCACCGCTGTTGCATATTGCCAATGTATTCCTTGCTACATCAAATGCTACCCTTTGTCTCCAGGTCTAGTAACAACAATGCGCGTCACACACGGGACTCCCGGTCCCCTGTACGCGCACAGTGCTAGTCGGAACTGGGAGTGTGAAGCTTCTATGCCAATAGGAACAGCTTGCAAGGACATCGCCAGGCAGCTGATCGAGGACTGGCCTGGGAGAGACCTGCATGTAAGTACCTACTTTGATAAACAAAATGAACATTTTGGCGCCGATTCCCTTGTTCACAAATTAAACTAAATTTAGGTTCAGTGCATCTTTTTCTTTCTATCTCATCAAGAAAAGGACAGAAGATACATATTAGTTTAGTCCTGTCAAATTAAGATACTCCATAGACAAGTTTAGACGAGATAAAAAAATTGGCTACTAAAAATACGTCAAAATAAAACTAATATTTACCTTCTGTCCTTTTCATAATGAAATAGAAAGAAAAAGATGCGTGAACTTAAATTTAGTTTAGTTTGTGAAAATAAGAATCGGCGCCAATGTCACGTCCAGGGTCCCCGGAGGGTAAGGCAGAGTTGGTCCTATAGTAATGTCTATATGTTTCAAATTAATATTATTTCAAGTTAAACAAATATTAACTTTATTTCAATGGTAGGTAATTAAGTTGATGTCAGAGTGACTAGCACTATTGAAAAAGTTATAAAAATGTTTGAAGTTGTAGCTTTTAAACTTTTACTGTATTGTGTACTGTGTAGGATATACAGGTTGAATTTCTCAAGTGGGCGTGGATGGCCAAATCCGAAACTATGAGGAATAGCGAAAAGTACTCAAAGGAGTCGCGGGTTCGATTTTGATGAAAACTAAAACTGCGTCATTGGATTTTTGAAAAATCAATATTTCGAGTCAGAAATCGAACCCGTTGATTTTGATTTAAAAAAAAAACACACTGTATTATTACACCACTCGATAGTGTCCCTAATAAGGATCATATTCTGGGAAGTAATGACATAATTACGTGAAACTAAAGAAAAGAGCTCATTTTCATGTTTTTCCATAAACTCATATATGTTTACATTTTTGGCAAAGAAATCGCGAATGCAGATTAGGTACACCCACATTTCGCTCGTTATGATGTTATAAGTCCCACGTAATGGGAGGCGAGTCTTCAACCGGGCATAAGTTCAGACTCCAGGCTGCTACTGAGATATTCCTGATGAAAAACCACAATAGCACAGTGTCGGACTCGTCCAACTTGGGAATCGAAACCAGGACCTTATGCTTAGCAATAGAGCTTGCGACCACTAAACAACGAGGCAGTCACAAATAATATATTTGATAGAGTGAACACAAGACGAAATGCGACAAATGCCTCCTCGTCAATATACCTACAAGACGAGAACCGCAAAGACTTCGTCAATGACTAAAATCAAAATATTTTATTTCACATAAACCTACAAGGGCACTTATGAAACGTCAGAAGCTAGGTGCACGGTTCCAATTGGTCGTTTCCTATGGAGAAGACCCGGCAAGAAACTCCATGGTTAGGTACTCTTTTTAAAAATAATGAGGGATTTTCTTTTTTAACTCTTCCCTAGTCGCTGGATAGATGGCGCTGAACTTGGTATGTTACTGTAAGGAACGGAACGTCACATCATTTTTTGATTATTTCACTTGGATGTAATTTTGAGATCGTAAAACAAAAGCAAACGAAAGTGTCAGTCAACGACCACATGTGACGTGACGCAATGTTTGTTCCCCAAGCATTTTGGCTTTGGCACCTAGTAACGTAGTCAGTTCAACGCCATCTACAGAGTTCTTGGAAACTATGTTTTTTTTTTAATACTCAAAAAGAAAACCTCTCATTGGCTTTTACAATGTTTTCAAATTACAGTAGGTAGGTATGGGAGGACAGCGTAGGCCTGTCAACAAGTACCAGGTACTTGAAAAAATAAAAAATAGTCTACGGATCTAAAGTCTACAAGGCCTACAAAGTCCTCACATTTACAAAATAAGAATCTATCAAAATGTCAAATAATAAAGAGATTGTGTCAAAAAAGTATGTAAAAAAAAAACATTGTAATTTGAGAGCAGTTAACAGACATTTACATAGTTATACCGTTAATGAGGAGCCAGGGAAGCCACATGTGCAGAAGGAATTATTGCCAAACTACCTTGTCTTCAACGTAGTCTATATTCTTCTAATATGCTTTTTTGATAAGTACACGTTTGAATGAGGCTTTTGAACTTTCCATCTCTTTCCATCGCTAAGTTCTGTAACCGGCTTTGGCAACTTGTTATAAAAACGGATGCTGTTTACAAGAAATGACTTGCTTTAGTTAATCTATATCTAATTTAGGTAACACAATTTCATTTTTACTACGTGTATTTATATTATGGAAATCGCTTCTTATTTTGAAGAATCCTAAGTTTTTGCGAACATACAAACCATGAAAACCCCTGAACATAACTCGTGACTTGGAAAATTAATCTCAGCATTAGGTAAACAGACAGTGCACGCCAAAGATAAGTCCGACTGCTAGGAAACAAGCGCCGCCAACAATAAATATGACGCAAGTTAAGTCGGACCGATTTATAATGTCAGACTTTTCATGACTTGTAAACAGTTATGAGTTTGTTCATTCAGTTTCTTTGTTATGAATTCTAGGTGGTAATGGGAGGTGGCAGACAACAACTGGTGTCCAACTCAACAGGAACAGACTCGGATCCCATCAGCCAAATGCCGTGGACCTGCTACCGTCAGGACGGAAGGAACCTCGTAGATACCTACAAAACCGACAAAACAAGTCGGGGTCTAAAGCACAGCGTGGTCATGAATAACAAGGAGCTGGGGGACCTGAACCTGGATGATACTGATTATTTGTTTGGTAATTATCTCTTTGAGCTTCTTTTGAGGGTTCCGGTTAATCAAAATGGTTGAAATGCGTGGACCGAATTTAGACCGATTCTGGATGCTGAAAATATTTAGTTTTTTAATGGTGGCGCTTGAATGAAACCAAAGATGACAGGTAGGAATTTATTTACTTGGACACAATACTTATGATCTAGTGTACAAAAGTAGTCTAGACACCATGGGTGGCTCCAGGGATGGACTGCGGGGCTATCCTAACCCTTATCCTCCTATAGGTTTTGTCTAGACTACTTTTGTACACCAGAATTTAAGTATGGTAAAATAATTGTTGAATTAATAAATCTTAAACTATAATGGTGGCGCCATTATAGTTTGACATTTCATAAAAGATTTATTAAATCAACAATCATTTTTGAGAATGCCTAATGATTGAATGAATAAGCATTTGCTGGCAATCCAAAACCTACTAATCCAGAAGATGTTATTCTGAAAAAGTGATTACCTTATTTATTGCAACACCAACCGAGGATTCGGTCGCAGAGACAGTAAAACTTGCATTTGAGTTGATGCCCTTTGACCTGCATGCACGAAGCGCATCTGATATGTACTTTACTGTACAACACACCGTTGACGTCTTTGATTGTCCTTAGATACTTATACAATAAAATATTCTTCCTAATATTCCTTCCAGGTATCTTCTCCAACGAGCACTTGGATTACGATCATTTAAGGGACAAGGGACCCGAGGGTATGCCTTCAATATCCGACATGGTAGAAGCTGCTATCAAGGTTCTACAGAAAAATGAGAACGGATTCTTTCTTATGGTCAGTACTTAGATCGATTTATTTTTTAAATTGACAATTTAAAATTAAATCAATTAAAGAGAAAGTAATTCAAATTGAAGCTTTAAAATTGGTGCTGCAATTTTAAAGACTTTTTCTGCCATAAAACGTGAAAGTTTCGCTAATTACATCGCATACCTAAATGACCCATACACATAAACTTTCTACAAGAGCCACTACTTAGGTGGCTAGCTGTTGCTGAAAACTTGCTCAAAATTCGTCCAGAACTTTAGCGCAGACACACCTGGCAATATTTTTATGATGGTTGTAGACATGACTATTTGCCCTATTCCAAAGCCTTTAATAATTCAAGGTTGAAGGCGGCAACATAGACATGGCCCACCATCGGGGCTGGGCGAAGACAGCGGTCAATGAAGCTGCGGCCATGGAGGCTGCAGTTGAACTCGCAGCTAACATGACGGATGAGGAGAACACCCTGCTAATCGTCACCAGTGACCACACTCATTCGCTGTCTATTAATGGACATCCAGACAGAGGGAGCAGTATTTTTGGTTTGTGCCTTTCCTTAATTGTCGGACAAATAGATTTGACTGATCTAGGATAATCCAGACGCTGCCTTCACATAATGTAGATTAGACAAGCAATCGGTTGATCAGCAATAAAAGCATGCGATCGATTTGATGGTAAAGACATTAACCAATTTTGTTCCCAGCGAGCCCATTTCTTCTTCCAAAACCTGAACCCATTTTTTCATCTCAAACAGTAATTAATTCTGCATTTTAAACCATCACGACAGCAGAAGTAGGTTTAGATGCGTCTCCAAAACCGTTATTTCAAAACTGTTTCAATAATTCCAGGTATAGCCCAACCCTCAAGCTACGACGGCGTGAACTACACGACTCTGTCCTACGGCACGGGAGGCCCAGGGTCCTTCCAGTATTACGTCAAAACTGACGAGAATGGTAGCACCGTGGAACGACGAGACCCGAGCGAGGACGATACGGAGGCGTTCGATTACACCCAGGTTGCAGGGATCCAACTAGTTGAGAATTATCATGGAGGTGGCGATGTTGCTATTTATGCCAGAGGTGAGTGTTTTGACTTTTTAAAGCTCTGGCCATAATTCAACAAGGAAATCGGATTGCGAGACGTAATTAGTTCGCGCCGATTGTGTCAACTATCTTGTATAGAGGTGTACGACGCAAGTCACGTAGCATAATCAAGCCTTTAGTGTTTCCACTGCTGGAACACAGGCCTTCTGTCTGTGAGAGGGAGTGGGCCTTTATCCATCACGCGGGCCCAGTGCAGGTTCGTGGATGTCACATATCTCTTCGAATTTTTTGGCTCTAGGACATGCCGGTTTCCTCACGACGATTTCTTTCACCATTTTGAGAGTACTGGTGATGAAATTAAATACACAAAGTACCTATTCTAAGTGCCTGGCTGAGTTCGAACTTACGACCGACAACTCGTAAGTCGGGGTCGGTACCTCTATCTCCCCTCCCCCTTCTGCAACTCACGTGACTTCCTAATAATTTAAACAATCGACACACACAATTACGTCCCGTGTCTCGCGTTATTTGCCTTATGTCCAGAGCTTAGAGTATCTTGATAATTTAAGACAGTCGAGCACATTCGCAAAATATCAGATTGCTAAATCTGATATCCTCATCCTGACCTGAAATTATCCGCCCAGGCAGGTTACTGACACCAAATAGGCGTAGACGCGCAGACACCTAATGATCTTAATTGATTCAATAAAACTGTACCATTTTTAGGTAACTGAACCATTTGAACTGATTTTAGCCAATGCCTCTGACACTAAATTTATCATCTTCTTCGAACTAGTTATGAGTTCAAAAAAATCTGCAATTTACAGTGCGAACTGCCTAGCGTGCCTTTTCTATTTATGTAGGTATGTTTTTTATGTTAAATGCAAGTATATAAAGATAAGCAAATATAAACGGTATAAGTATTTTAATTACCTATTTATTTCTTATTTTATTTTCTCACTTGGTAAACACGAAGGAGGAAGGTACTTCATGGTTCGAAGTAGTACTTCGTGGTCCGAAGTAGTACTTTGTGGATCGAAGTCCTACTTCGTGGTTCGAAGTAGTACTTTGTGGATCGAAGGCCTACTTCGTTTTTCGAAGTAGTACTTTGTGGATCGAAGTAGTATTTTGTGGATCGAAGTAGTACTTTGTGGATCGAAGTCCTTCTTCGTGGTTCAACATAGTGCTTTGTGGATCTAAGTCCTAATTCGTGGTTCGAAGTAGCACTTTGTGGATGGAAGTCCTACTTTGTGGTTCGAAGTAGCACTTTGTGGATCGAAGTCCTACTTCGTGGTTCGTGGCATCAACCATTATCTGAAAACTTCTAAAGGTTGATGTTGCATCTTCCATTATTCCACCCTTTTTCATTCACCTTTTCGTTCCAGGTCCCTATTCGCACCTCTTCCACAACGTTCACGAACAGCACTATGTCTTCCACGCGATCTCCTACGCGATCTCCAACGCCACTAAGATGGGAGCTTAGTCCAGCAGTACAGCGGTCTACGTGAACATCTGGAACCTTGCTATCATCACTGCCATAAGCATTGTTCTGTTGTGACTGTGTAGAGTGAAGTAGATTTAAGCTCTGTGCCTGACGTGTCGTGGTTTGGCGATTATTTATGGTTGAACGACTGTCTCTTCTTACTGTAATGGACGACTATAATAATAATTAATAATAAGAGTAATGCCAAACGCACAGTAAATTATCGTGGATGTTGAATAATCGAGCCATTTGAACAGCTTAATTTAAATATACAAGCCACAACAATGAATAAGACGTCATGTCATCACGACACAGTGCCTTAGGTTAGGTACAGTTAACGAAAAATATTTCGCTACATTAATGTTCGGAGCAGTTGCTTTATGTACCTATTCGTTTGTTTCTCGGCTAACAGTATTTTGCTAAATTAAAAAAAAAAGTTTATTTACTTTGATATTTTCATACTGTAATTTTTATCCTAAAAATATAGAACGCTGTGATAGTACAATATGCATTTATGAAACGGTATTAACTATACCTACTACCTGGATTTTTGCCAAAAAATAAGTTACACATTAATTTACAAGAAACAAGAATTTTAACATCAAAGGCTAATTTTTCAATCTGTTAACTATATTCGAGGAATAATTTTGAAGATTTGGCAGTTATTTCATTCAAAAACTGTCAAACGTCAATTATATTCCACGAATAAAAATTACTGGCGATAGAAAAATCAGCGCTTTAACTAAATAAAAATACAAAAATTCATACTTTATTGCATCATGCGTTTAATATTATATAAGAAAATTGTAACAGTTGTAAAAAAAAATTGTACATAATTCGTATCACAAAATAAACGCACCAGTAAGTATATTTATTGTTACGTTGCGTAGTATAAATAACTGATTAATAAATGCTCTCCATGTGTTTCAAAATTACTTATTATTATTTATTGACCATTTACGATTAAATATTCGAAAATAAGACGAAGCACCTCAATAGGTACCTATCACTAGTACTAGAAATATTTAATTAATAAAACTTACTAAAACATCGAAGATATATAGAGCAAGCTCTTACATTTATACATACAAATTTTAAAATTCTGTTTCACATCGAAGAATATAAATACTTAATTAGGTACTTAAACACTTTCATAATGTATATGTCGGGGAATGTATAGTGTGTCTCGTTATTATCAGCCATATTTGTATTAGTGTGGGCTACTGTGGGTAAGTGCTGGTTATTGCGCAATAGAAAAACAGTTTGCAGTTCAAATCAGATTATAATTTCACGAACAATTTAATCACACTAGCAAATCACAGGTACACGATACAACCAGATACGGAACGCGGGACAGTTTCTTAGCACATGTTGTTCGTACGATGTCCAATGTCCAAGAGAGCTCCACTCCACATCGTTCTTGTCGCGCTGTCGTATAGCGTCGACCCCCACGAACTCAGGCTAGACTCTGTCAAGCGCCACCAGATGACGCTGGCGTTCCGAATATTCAAACGAATGACTCCTTCGAAGCGTTGTCGTGACAGCGCTTCCGCCTAGTTGTCAAGTCCGATGCCGTACTAATGATGTCTCCGACACGGCCATCCTGCTTCCACACGTCCTCGTGTGTTATTCTGTCAACAAACATACCCGCAAAGTATCACATAGCTCGGTCACTCACTCCTGACCAAATATGGTACAGGCAAAAAACACAATGAAAATTCGAACAAACTAAAAAAATTGCAGAGTTCAGAGCATTACTCATTATTTGATTCCCAAATCTCAAGATTACAAACTAAATAATCAACTAAGCCAATAAAACATCCATAAAGACTCACAAAACACAAAGCAGGAATCTTATTCGTGGCCAGTGGCTTTTCATTAAGCCCAACAAACCTCATGTTTGTTTCATCCATTCCGAGTCCCACGGACTCTATGGTTTCTATAAGACCCGACCTCCGCCAGAGACACCCGCGCAACGCGTATCCACGGACTACTAAAAGCAGATACCGACTTCTAACGGACTACGGCTACGAAATGACTATGGTACGGTCCCGACCAGCAGACCTAAGATTCACCACTATCACTCGACTTAATCTCTACTCTGTTTCATCGACATTTCATTTCATTTCATCTTTTACTTGGCTTTCCTCAAATTCGTCAGTAATACTCTGATTTTCTGTAATTTTTCGCAACCTCCTTTATGAAGACTGATGAGATAAAATTAAAAAGGACTCGACTCTATAAAATCTGTTTTATTTTACGTTCAATTTGTAATAAGCATTCAAATTAGAAACCAAAAATTAGGCTAATCTAAGAATTTGAACTATCTAGTTTCGAGATTACAAAGTCAAAGTCAAAGTCAAAATATTTTATTTGTTGAACATAGGTAATATGGTACAGTATACAACAGAACTCCATAAGCGCGATAAGAGCGTTTTTGCTGTGAAGACCACCGCGCGCCACAGGCCGTACCTACATCTGTGTGTGTAAGTGATCGAACGAAACAAAAATATACCGTCGCTTTTACTTAAGTACAGGGTACGTAATCATATGACCTTGGTGGGTTCATACGATTGCTAAAATTGACTTCATCACAGCGAGCACATATAGCTAGTAACGTTACGTATCGGATTACCAAACGCGAAGATTTGGGTTCCAATCTCGACATGAGACTATTTTTTATCTTTTCAACAATTATCTTTCTCGTTTTTTTTATTATTCGATAGATTAATAAACGAGAATAATAATGTAATAATTAGTTATTATGTTTTTATTATTATATTGATAAGCTTAAGTTATATGGGATTCAAAATAAAAAAATGTTTTATACTTAAGTGATTTCAAAATGTTTATTCGTTACAATTTTAGAAATAAATTTTTAGTTGAAACAGTTTATTTTCTCATAAAGAACAATTAATTGAAGTAAAGCAAGTAATCAGTGAACTACGACCATTAGACTTTAAATATTGTATCTTAGTAATATATTGTGCTATAATTACTACCGTTACTGCAACAAAACACGACTAGCAAATCTACGCACGTAAATAAAAAAAGTGCGGACTCCTTCACAATATATCACAATACAATTAAATTACTCAGTGGTACTACTTTTTTTATACTGCCAGTGCATTAGCTCAAACATCAAAGTTAACAAATCGTACTTATTAGGTAGGACTTATTGCGGTTATAGCTTAAGTATTCATTTTCATTATGAAAAGAAGATTGAAACTAAACCTCAAAATAATCTTTATTACGGATATGACACAATATTTTTTTAATATTACTAAAATCAATTTGTAATTTATAACTTACTTTGATTATATAAACTTAGTACTTTGTATAACCCCCATTATTATCAATGCTATCAAATAAACCCTGGCGCAGGGATCCTCTAATAATTAAACATAATATATCTGCATATTTCCATGAATGCAACTTCAACTGTTCATCAGACATGGGCGTAGCCAGGGGGAGGGTTTTGGGGGTTCAAACCCCCCCCGAAAAGTTCAGATATTAACATTTATAGAATTAATATATAGCATATCTCATCTACAAACGACTAAAAGTACATAAAACAACCCTTTTTTTTTTTTGCGGATGGGAAATCATCAAATGACTCCTCCCGCTCTGGGTGGAGCGGAAGGGAGTGTCAGACTCTTACTGACTAAAACCCACCCTTGTTCCTTCCTTAGCCCTTTATGTTCCGGGCCAGCGGTAACCCTTTCGGACAATCCCGCTGACCCGGCGGGCTTCGGCCCTAAGGGGCCCCTCCTCGATGCTGACATCTCTTTGAGGCGCGCGTGGAACACGTACGCGCCGTCCGGCACGGGCCTGGTCCTGATCGGACGGTGAGCTACCCATTACCCTCCGCTCGCAGGCCCGCGCCTACGGTGGCCGGGAGTCGTCACGCGGCTCCCGACGCCTGGGGCGTCCCCCGCGGCGGCTGAGACGGGAGGCTCTCTCCCTGAACCGTCCCGCCACCTCCTTCGCTAGCATGACTGCTTCGCAGAAGGAGGTGACTGCCTCCCACTCTCTCTCGCCCCGGACCATGGCTTGCACCAGGGCCGGACGCGAGAGGTCGCCGTCGCTGTCGATCGCCTCTACGAGGACACGGCGGTGCTCCGCCCGAGCGGGGCAGACCTCCACCGTGTGCTCCACCATGTCCTCTGGGCGATCCTGGCAGTGGTGGCACCCGGGCGTTTCCTCCCGCCTGATGATGTGCAGGAACCTCCCGAAACTTCCGTGTTCGGTGTAAAATAACCCTTATACAGGGTTATTGGTAAAACATTAACAATCTTAAGAGGTCATTGAACTCATCATTATGGACAACTTTTACCATGGGACCAAACCTGAAATCGCGAAAAAAAAATCAGCTAGGGAACAGCTGATTTTTTTTTCGCGATTTCAGGTTTGGTCCCATACTTAGTAAAAGTTGTTCATAATGATGAGTACAATGACCTCTTAAGAGGTAGTTAATGTTTTACCAATAACCCTGTATAAGGGTTATTTTATGTACTTTTAGTCGTTTTATTTTCTTGAACCCCCCCCGATACTAAAACCTGGCTACGCCCGTGTCATCAGATCTCTCATTCCGTGCTTCCCATCACTGTACCTATCATCGTTGTATCTTATCGCAAAATGTAAACGTTCTTGTTTATGATTTCCAGTCAAATATGGTTTTTGAGCTTGTTTTCGTTTGCACGGCGAACGCTTCGTGAAGACGTGTCGAATAATTTGGCAAAATATCTCGTTGGTTGGTTGGTAACCACTTCACTGACCAGCTGGGGCCTTCCACTACGCTTTAGACTGGCAAGTGAAGGCTACCCTCGTCCCTCTTCCTTTGACCCTCCGACTCTCTAATAATTTATAATGTAGATAATTTCTCTAAAACAAAAAAGGAATACTTAAGTTAGGCTACTAGCAAAATTATAAAATAATATTACTATTTTGAAACAAAATTATTTTGGAAATAGAAATGTTACAGAATGATAATATTATAATTATACTTAAAGTTTCATCATTCCAAAAGTAAATAAATAAACTTATGGAAATATTTTTTTTTCTTCTATTTAGACCATAGGTAAATACGTTTAAAAAATAACTACTAGGATCAGCAGTTATACCTACTTTAATTAGCTAAATGTTAGATAAAATAATTAAATCATAATACTCACACTCAGTCCGGTTTCAAATCAAATATTTGTGATATAATATTAAGTCCACTTTTACGCTGCGCGATAATATCCGCTTTCATCTCAAAGCTTACATTTCAAAATGAACTACACCGCTAATAGATTAAACACACGTCACTAACCCACAATATCAAAAACGAACCAAGAACGAAAAACATTCTATTAGTCGCGGTGCCGGTGAATGAGCCGTTAGCTACCTGCATCTGTCTACCATACCTAATTTATTTATTTAGATTTCTGTGGGTATACTCATAAAGTTTTACGAATTGTGTGAACATGACACGGAACTATATTCAAAAGCGTGAGTATTCGAGTAATATGCGGGTGTGTGTGTCAAATTTCACATTAAAAGAAGGTCGTAAGTCAAACTAAACGTTAAGCAATTGCTTTGTAAACTCGCCTATGGACTTCTGGAGTCGACCGTACATGGTATAAAATTTGCGTTGTATCACTATGTTTTGCCTTGCAAGGCGTACAAATTAGGCGTGAAAAACTACAAACTATATAAAACTGTTTCAAACAAGTAACGTCGTAAACAAGATAGAATAACAAGTGGTTTGGACATTTTTTATTTAATGCTTCTATCATCTAAAAACTCATTGATAGAGTAGTATGCCTTTTCAATCAATAATTTTTTTAAGTTGCGATCTAAAATGGTTTATGTTGGTCATGCTTTTTAAAGTTTTTGGTAGTTTATTGTAAATCTTTGGACCCATGCCGAGACAACTCTTTGAGAAAAGTGCAGTATTGTGTTTTTTTTATTTTAGTGTACTTTGGTGACGTCTAGTATTAAGTTTTTCAAATTTACACAGATTCTCCTTAACAAATATTGAAATTTCATAAATATAGAGGGATGGAAGCGTAAGTATTTTTAAACTAACGAAAAATGGTTTGCAACTTTCGGTGGTTTTAAATGCCATTTCTCTATTGGTAGAGTTGCCCCAAAATATTATGCCGTAACGAAGAGTTGTGGAGACATATGCATGATATGCAGTAAGGACAGTATTACGATTTGCAACCTTATTCAAATTGTGTAAAGCATAGCAAAATTGATGAATTTTTTTTATCATAGTCTCCATGTGTGTATTCCATGTCATGTTTTCGTCTAGCCAAATACCTAGAAATTTGGTACTTTCCGTTTTATTGATCTCATTTTGGTCATAATGAATGTCAAGAATTTTAGGATTAGTTCTTTTCTTAAATGTCATTATTTGAGTTTTATTAAAATTAATCTGTAAGTTGTTATTATTTAGCCATTGAATTATTAGACTTAAGCTACTGTTTATGTCATTTTCATATGAGTCACTATTTTTACCAGAGAATACTATAGTACAGTCATCAGCAAATAGGGTCATAGGATGTGGTATGGTTTTCGGAAGGTCATTTATATAGCATAAAAATAATAAAGGGCCAAGCACATTTCCCTGAGGCACACCATAGGAAATTTGTCTCTCTCTCGATTGGTAGTTAATTTCAGTTTTAGTTTGAACATCGACTGCTGAAATAATAATTACCTGTTTTCTGCCAGTGAGGTAGGACTTTATTAAGTTTAAAACTTTGCCCCTAATGCCATATTTATATAGCTTATTTAGAAGGATTCCATGGTCAACAAAGTCGAAAGCCTTAGTCATATCCATAAATAAGGCTGTTACAGGTATTTTTTGGTCCATATTTGTAACTATTTCATTGATCAATTCATAAATGGCCATGTTTATGTTTTTACACTTTCTAAAACCATACTGCTCTTTAGTTAAAATGCCATTTTTTTCAAGAAACGTGTATATACTGTTATAAATAACCTTTTCAATTATTTTGGAAAATATTGTAAGAAGAGCAATGGGTCTGTAGTTTTGTATATTTTGAGGATCATCCTTTTTATGTAGCGGTTTTATTACGGACAGTTTTAAGTCTTCGGGAAAAACACCATGTTCTATACATAGGTTAAAAGCTAAAAACCGGTGACATTTCAACAGCTACGCTTTAGCTATTAGTATTTTTCAGAGTCGTAATTATTTTATAAATGTCAATTGGTGCTGTGGGTGATGAGAATAATGAAATCATGTTTGAATTTGTTAGCGTTGTTTTATGGTCAGAAACTCAGAATTGTTTGTTGGCTGTATTTGGTCAATGAAATGATTATTAAATAGTTCTACAATGTCAGTTGGATTTGTTACGTATTTATTGTCAATAAGGAGTTTATAAGGACTGTTCCTTGGAATGTTATTTTTTGATGAGTTTATAACCCTCCAGTTTGCTTTAGTTTTATTTACAGCGTTATTGATAAAGTGGCTATTTTGCGATTTTTGGGTCAATTTGATAATTGTTTTTAAACGTTTGGAATAGGAATTATATCTTTGTTTATTGACTACATTTGGACGCCGCCTGAAGGTCCATAGCATCTCACGTTTACGTTTAGAGCACAGTTTAATGCCTTTTGCGATCCATTTCTGTGGTTTAGTAGTAACATTTTTTATTTTCTTTAAAGGGACACACAGATTGTAAAATAATTTGAATAAATTATGAAATTCTTTAAATGCATTGTTTGGATCTTTGCAGTTATAAACACTATTAAAGCTAAGACTTTGGAGAGCCTCTTTAAATTTTTTGACATTTTCCTGGCATAAATCGCGTTTATAAGAGGACGCAGTGTGTGATCGTGCAGGTCTTTTTGACTGGACAAGTGGACATTTTATAATTTGAGCTGTATTTCAGAGACGGCTAGCTCCATTACCTCACATACACTTCCTCTTACATTGTGTATAATATTGTCGATGCATGTACCGCTATCTAGCCAGGTTGGTTCACGCACACCTAATTTCATATTAAAGCTATGTAAGAGATTTTGAAATTGCATTGATATTTTCGTGGTTTTTAAAATTTCGATGTTAAAGTCTCCGCAAATCAGCACCTTTTTTTTGGAATTGGGACATATTTTCTTTAAGATTCCATCAAAGTTATAGAAAAATGAAGTTAAAGAGTCGATATTATTCTTAGGAGATCTATAAATACAAACTATAATTATTCGATGTTCGATTAATTCAATTGCACAAGATTCTAAGATACAAGAACTGCAATATTCTTTTAAGTCGAGAATTTTATACGGATGTTTATTATTAACTATGATGCATGAGCCACCTCTCCGGGACTTTCTTGCATAGAACGTAGCAAGAGAATAAAGAAGAACAAAGATTGCAATGGTGTACCGAGACCAAGTACAATGATTCCACACTACGTTAGTCAAAGAAAACAAAACCTCAGGTATCCCATTCACGGTCCCACACATTTGTCACATACGCACTTCCCGCAGGAATGCCGAGTCATCCTTGACTCTACGGTCTTGGCTTGAAGGCTAGACCCGACCATACTACCCAGAGCTACCGCGTATACTACGTACCCACGATACTCTGGTACGGTCTCCGATGCCAAATCATCATCCATTTCGTCTACAATTTCAATTGGTACTTGGCGATCGGGCATCTTCCGAACACGGTCATAGAGCGTATTTGTAAGTACGCCCCTAAGACGACCCACTGACCCAAAAAAACATCAACCAGAAACATGTACCGTCGTTATTCACATTACAACAATAATCTTTTTCACTAAGAGCATTAGACACCTGGAAACCCACACACGAGTAAACCACTCTAACGCCACGGCTCTCCGGCCGACCAGCAATCGCATCGCTCACACATCCAGCGCATGGATCCGTATGCATCACCCTGTGACTACACACAACTTTACTACGGCCGTTAGAGAACCCCTACTCGTGTGGCTCCCACTACTTAGGCTTGCTCATTGCTCATCACCACTGTGATCACCGTCTACTTCGACTGGTACATGACCTACTGGCATCATTCATAACCTATCGGGAGTGTGTTTAAAAATTGCATTGTAAACTAGATTGGGTTATACCTAACAATGTAACCATTTTTACTGTTGTTTACCAGGGAAGCACTCAGTACCCGAATCAACACAAAATGAATACGACTCATCAGATTCGGTAGACCATAGATGTGTAGCTGGCTTAATGGTACAGCAGACATCCACTCGCTGTCACTACCTCCTTGGCAGAAGTCGTGAAACTTCTTGCTCGGAAAGTACCGTCCTTAATCAGCGATTATTCGAACAGGAGATCCAGAGAGTGCAGCGCTGTCCGACACTGCCATCTTGCTTGCACACGTCGTTGTGTGTTAACCTGTAACCACAAAAAAACGAACAGCAGTGTATGTTTCACTCGGTCAATTCTGACCACATTGTTGTCGAAACGCATTACTTGACAAAAATTTAGTAAAAACGATAGCAATCATCGACAACAAAAGATTCCTCTAAGCCTTAGTAATAACAGGGACAGGTCAAGAACTATATCAATTCAGATCACATACAACGCTCATGGCCCTGCTGCCGCAGCAGCTAGTGACACTCATGCCACCCATATCGTCATCACCTCAAGTGATACGACCAACACACTTCACTTAACATAGAGTCCACGACTCCCAGGTCATTACAAGACCAACACAACAATAGTCTCCATTGAGGCCCTGGTCCCCGCTGCACCACCAGCTGCCCATCGCTACCTGAACAACTCACAAGTGAGTTGCAGTTACGACTACGGACAAGTGCCCTAGAAATTGCGAATTGGACAAATTGCGAATTGGACGTTGTGAGAATTGGACATTTTGAGCGCACTGGACATTTTGCGAATTGGACATAATGCGCCCAAACGGCCATGGTATGTGCTCTAACTACTCGGTGAAGGTACACCGTCTTTTACGTTTAACTCGTTATGAACACTACTTAGATGCATCTTTCGTATGCAAACGTGAGCATACTTGTAAGTACGGTTAGAATTAAAAGCTTTTAACGTATGGGGAGGTAATCCCTAATCCAAAATACAATCAACTAACTTAAGTGGACCTCTGAACTTCCGATCTAACTTAGTCTTCTAATCTGATTTCATTCTTCGTTTTTTAATAACACAAAATAGCCTACCCAAAATTTTGTTATAGCTGCCTTTGTCCTGTCATAATATTACTTTGCATAAATGTCGGGTAGAAATGTAATAAAATCTCTAGTTGTTGCTCGCTAATCGCAACGCTACATATGATTTGTTCTGTGCTGAATACACGCGTTTGACCAATAGCAGTCAACGCAACAACATTATTAACTCGTTTGCCACTTAATTTGGCTACACAACTCGCTTTTACTCACGAGCAATCAGCACCAGAATCGTAAACAAAACAATACAGCTCACCTTTATTTTCTAGCTGCCTGAGGGTAGCTGTACGCCGCAAACGTCCACTCGCCGCTGCTGCTTGCAGCATGCGCTCCAGCTCCACCATCTGCCTGGCTGCCACTACTCGTGCACCGCAACATGTCCTGGATTCCCTCACTTGTAGCACACGAAGGGCTTCACCGACGGCTGCAGGCTGCTGGGCTCGATTCTTCAAGTCACCCCACGTCACTGGTAGCTCCACGCTACGTCCTTGGCTCCCTTTGTGCGCCTTAATGACGGCCACACACAACAAGTTAACCTCCTTGCAGTGTATTTTCAGCAAAACACAAATCAGCTATCGTACTGTATGCTGTTACGTTTGCTCACGACGCGTCCTACCGTGTGTTCTTAATACGAAAACAGGATACGACGGACTACTAAATTACTGAACTACGCTTTTTTTTTGTTTTTAAACGTGGCGGTAGGGCGTAACTGGCGCCTCACTGTGGCAAAGGTATTTCTGCATACAGCCTATGCTCAAAACAACATGTACTATGATCGCGCATCCGTATCTGGTTTGTCTGGGTCGAACTTGGACAGATCCACACGATTATTTAGTAAGCGTTCGCACAAATACCAGTCAACGCAACAACATTATTAACTGGTTTGCCAATTAATTTGGCTTCACAACTCGCTTTTACTCACGAGC
Organism: Mesoligia furuncula; assembly: GCA_916614155.1. NCBI lineage: Eukaryota > Metazoa > Arthropoda > Insecta > Lepidoptera > Noctuidae > Mesoligia > Mesoligia furuncula. The sequence goes on from OU744806.1 coordinate 24,782,106, forward strand.
ATTCAGTACCAGAATCGTAAACAAAACAATACAGCTCACCTACTCGCCGCTGCAGTCATTACTTCATTGCAAAAAAGAGATGGTGCTATCGGACTTCTATTGCTTCGTCTCTCTCTCTGAAACTAGGAAAAGTACGACATTAATACCAGGGACTTGAAACTTTACTCACAATAAACGTTATTTTGAGTAACGTTTCAAGTCCCGTGTTTCAGTCAGTCAGTCAGTCAGTTTCTGCTTTTATAAATATAGATAAAAGAAGAAACTGACTGACTGACATATCAACGCACAACCGAAACTACTGGATCTGTGAAATTTTGCATACGGCTTTCTTTATGTAGGGGAGCACTAAGAAAGGGTTTTTGGAAATTCAACCTTTAAAGGGGTGAAAAGGGCGGATTTCGTTTGCTTGAAAAATCTTATTCCTTGAGTTAATAAACTTGAAACTTGCCACGAATACTTTGATTTATCTGAGTAAATTATGAAGATTGGCACCTTTTGGTTTTCTAAACTACCCCCTAAGGGGGGATTGGGGGGTGTCAAAATTTGTATGGAAGAATTTTAACGCGTGGTCCGATTTACTCGAAACTCAGTATTTATACTTAAGACCAAAAATAAAGAATAACGTGTATCAGGGTTTTTCGAAAATCTACCCTTAACGTGGTGAAAAGGGGTGAAAAATTATACAGGCGAGGATTTTAAAGCGTGGCTTGATTAACTCGAAAATTGGTATAAATAATCTTTGAGTCAAGTAATGAATATATCCCAAACGATTTTTCGAAATTCCACCCGTTGGGGGGGGGGGGGGAAGCGAGGATACAATTAATATGAAATATCTTATTCATCTACACTAATATTACAAAGTGGAAAAATTTGTATTTTTGTTTGTTTGTTTGTAATGGATAAACTCAAAAACTACTGGACCGATTTTGAACATTCTTTCACCATTGAAAGCTACATTATCTGCGAGTAACATAGACTATATTTTATTTTAGAAAAAATAGGGGTCCGTAAGATATTTAGGTTTTTCGGACCCAAGGTGTAATAAAAACATTTTTACAAAAAAAAACAACCGACTTCCAAAAACAAACACTACAAATTGAAAAATAACTTTAATTTCGGAAGTCGGTGTCTTTGGTTCCGCATTTTCGTTTATCGACACCGACTTCCGAAATTAAAGTTATTTTTCAATTTGTAGTGTTTGTTTTTGGAAGTCGGTTGTTTTTTTTTTGTAAAAATGTTTTTATTTTTCACTTTTTAGTTGGTCAGTTTGTAATTTATCTAAGTTACAATAGCCCAATGCCAACTGTTGATCACCTTTTACAAAATATTGCTTTTCCCGATGCTGGGACATTAATGGTTGAGGAGTTCTCCCGGTAAGAACCAGGAGAACTCCTCAACAATCACTCACCATACGCATTGTGACAAGCATAAATTGCTTAGCAACCATATTAAAGTAATCGAATCGCAACCCGTGAAATATTTGTCATTGAGTAGTTCCGATGGCCATCTGTGGTCTTCATCATCAGCTCCACTTCATCAAATGATGATTTCCGAGAGCAAATGCTCAAGTTACTTTAAAAAATACCCAAATCGCTATAGGTTCGCCTATAAAATTTGAGGGTTTCCCTCGATTTCCATGGGATCCTCTCATCAAATTCCAAGTTGATGATAATGGAACCACCTCGAGAGTATACCCTTTCAAATAAAAAAATAACTTTTGGAATCGGTCCAGCCGTCTTTGAGTAATCGGTGAACATAGCTACTGTAAACTGTTGAGGAGTTCCCTTAACTGTCCTTCGTCTTCATCATCAGACCCCTAATGACAGTCACAACCCATCTAGGTGTAAATTTCACATCAATACAATTTAATCCAGCCCAAACACAAGGTAACTGCTGTAAATCGTTGAGGAGTCCCCTCGACTGTCTTTCGGCTCCATCATCAGATCGACTCCAGACCTTCATTAAATTGTAGTGCTTTAAAATACTTAATGAAAAAGTTACCAAACGCACTAGTCGCTCCTACGATTTTCGGATGTTCCCCTCGATTTCACTGGGATGCCATCATCAGATCCTGGTTTCCTTATCATGGGACCACCCTTGGCATATATCCTTTCCAACAAAAAAAGAATAATCAAAATCGGTTCATAAACGACGAAGTTATCCGCGAACACAAATAAAAAAAAAAAAAAAAAAAAAAAATATACGGTCGAATTGAGAAACCTCCTCCTTTTTTGGAGTCGGTTAAAAACCTCCTCCTTTTTTGGAGTCGGTTAAAAAATCATCCAAAAAAGTTCCTTATTTGGCGTTCGCCGCCTAAACTATAAAAGATAGAACCATAAAATGTTCTAATTAATGAAAGACCTTAAAAATACCTACAAAAAAGTCCGCGACACACTATACCTATCTATTTCGAGTTTAGCACAAATCTAGAATTTTTTTAGGACTTCATTTAAACGCATTTATTTTACACATGTCATTACTCCTTATCAAAATAAACTATTTTGTCACAAAGTACCTACTGTTTAGGTAGATAATGGCGCCGATTCTGTTGTTCACAAACTAAACTAAATTTAAGTTAAATGCATCTTTTTCTTTCTATTTCATTAAGAAAAGGACAGAAGATAAATATTAGTTTAGTCCTGTCAAATTAAGATACTCCATAGACAATTTAGACGAGATTAAAAAATTGCCTATTAAACATACGTCAGTTTATGTCAGGCGCTGACTAATTTGACAGGACTAAACTAATATTTATCTTCTGTCCTTTTCTTAATGAAATAGAAAGAAAAAGATGCCTGAACTTAAATTTAGTTTAGTTTGTGAACAACAGAATCGGCGCCAATATTTATTAATTCATTAAAATTGGACGTTTGGTTTGAAAGTTATGGCGATATCAATATAATACTATTTCTGCGCTCCGCGGCCCGTGGCGACAGGCGAAGTAGGCGTCACCAAGGCGGGGATGCGGATGCGGGAGGGTTTAGGTCTATGTTATCTTATCCTGCTAATAAAATAAATGCGAAAGTCTGTTTGTTTATCTGCCTGTTTGTCGGCTAAAATGCTGAATTTTGTTTTGGGTAGTTGAACACATGGGATCAAACTTAGGCTTTTTGTAGCGGTAATCGACATCCACGCTGCCGCGGGGGACCGCTATAAGTTATATAAATCAGAATAACACATAGGCTACTTTTTGTCACGAAAACCGACATCCACGCGGGCGGAGCCGCGGGCGACCGCTAGTTTTGTTAATAAACTTGAAACTAAAGGGAGATTGGGGGTGTAAAATTTTGTATGGAAGAATTTTAACGCGCGGTCCAATTAACTCGAAACTCAGTCCATAAGACCAAAATAAATATCTAATAAAATATATCAGGATTTTTAGATAATCTACCCCTAACGGGGTGAAGAGGGATAGTCCATTTCATAGGAGAATGTTTTATTACGTAGCTTGATTGGAAAATTGGTATAAATAATCTTAAGGTCAAGCTATAGTAACATTACCGGCCCATCGTGCTGCTCGACGAGGTCGTCAAGCTCTTTGAGAGAGTGATTGCGGGCCGCCTCGTCGGGCACCTGGTGAGGACGGGCCCGAATCTTGCGGACAGCCAGTTTGGCTTCTGCAAGGGGCGCTCGACGGTGGACGCCATCATGCGCGTGATAGCCCTCACGACGGGGGACACGGTGTCCCAGGGTGGGGTCGTCGTGGCGGTGTCACTCGACATCGCCAACGCGTTCAACACCGTGTGCGCGCGTATCACCGGGTGCCACCCTACCTCCGTCGAATAGTCGAGGCGTATCTGACGGACAGAGCCGTCATCTACCCCGGTCGCGATGGGGAATGGAACCGGCGAGAGATGGCGTGCGGTGTCCCGCAGGGTTCGCTTGTGCGGCCGCTCTTGTGGGACATCGGCTACGACTATGTGCAGCGGGCCGACCTCCCTGATGGCGTCAGCGTGGTTTGCTACGCTGATGACACGCTGGTCCTGGCGCATGGGAGGTCGCATCAGGCGGCGGCCGACGCGATGACACGCGGGGTTGCGATAGTCGTGGAGAGGATCCGGCAGTTGGGTCTCGAGGTGGCATTGCACAAGTCCGAGGCCATGTCGTTTCATGGGCCCCGGAACGTGCCACCATCGGGATCCCAAGTAACGGTAGGAGGGGTTCACATCGGCGTCGAGATGACGATGAAATACCTGGGTCTCGTCCTCGACAGCCGGTGGAACTTCGTCGAGCATTTCCGACGTTTGGCCCCCAAACTGGAACGCGCGGGCTGGGGCCGCCTTCAAGCGACTCTTTCCCAACCTGAGGGGGCCAAATGCCTCCTGCCGGAGGCCTTACGCGGGGGTCGTGCGGTCCATGTCCCTATACGGGGCCCCGGTGTGGGCGCGTTCACTTCGGCGGCGAGCCGCCCACTACCTGAACGCGCCCCAGAAGGTGGTAGACGTAAGGCTTATAAGCCTCTTTGCCGGACTGCCACCATGGGATCTAGGCTGGAGGCGATAGTCCTCACGCGCCTGTATGAGTGGCGCACGGAGGCACTACGCCGCGGGGAGGATCCGCTTCCTCGGCAAATCGCGGCGAAACGGACGGATCTCCAGCGCGATCTTATGGCGGCATGGAAAGAGAGACTGTCGCAACCCAGCGCAGGGCACGCCGCCATAGCGGCGATAAAACCCCCCTTTAGGGAGTGGCTAGAGAGGCGCCACGGCGCCCTTACCTACCGCCTGACGCAGATCCTCACCGGACACGGAAGTTTCGGGAGGTTCCTGCACATTATCAGGCGGGAGAAAACGTCCGTGTCACCATTGCCAAGATCGCCCAGAGGACACGGTGGAGCATACGGTGGAGGGCTGCCACGCTTGGGCGGAGCACCGCCGTGTCCTCGTAGAGGCGATCGGTGGCGGCGGCGACCTCTCGCGTCCGGCCCTGGTGCAAGCCATGGTCCGGGGCGAAAGGGAGTGGGAGGCAGTCAACTCCTTCTGCGAAGCAGTCATGCTAGCGAAGGAGGTGGCGGGGCAGCTCAGGGAGAGAGCCTCTCGTCCCAGCCGCCGCGGGAGACGCTCCGGGCGTCGGGAGCCGCGTGACGACTCCCGGTCACCTTAGGCGCGGGCCTGCGGGCGGAGAGTAATGGGTAGCTCACCGTCCAATCAGGACCAGGCCCGTGCCGGACGGCGCGTACGTGTTGCACGCGCGCCTCAAAGAGATGTCAGCATCGAGGAGAGGCCCCCTTAGGGCTGAAGGCTGCCGGGCCAGCGGGATTGTCCGAAAGGGTTACCGCTGGCCCGGAACACAAAGGGCTAAGGAAGGAACACGGGTGGGTTTTAGTCAGTAAGAGTCTGACACTCCCTACCGCTCCACCCAGAGCGGGAGGAGTCATTTGTTGATTTCCCATCCGCAAAAAAAAAGCTATAGTAACATCTCAGACGATTTTGCAAAACTCCACCCCTATGGGGATAAAAAGAGGGGATACAGTTTTTATGAAAAATCTTATCCATTTGGTTAATAAACTTAAAACTTGGCAATATTTGGCTCAGTAAATAATAAAGAATGACACTTTTAGTTTAAAAAAATACCCTCACAGAGGATTTAGGGGGTGACAAAGTTAATAGGTAAGAAAATATGTAACCCGCTGTCGCATTAACTCGACACTCGGTACTACTAAAATAAAAAACTAGGTATGTGTTTTAGGGTTTTTCAAAAATCGACTCCTACCGAGGTGGAAAAGGGTAATAAAGTTTAAGGGGTGAATTGCTGGGAAATATAGTACGAAATGCTGTATCGGGGTAGCAGGAATAGCGCCACCAGTGGTTCGCAGAGTGCTGGCAAGCTCCAGCGAAAGAGCCAAAATGGTCTCCGACACCGAAAACCGATACAATTTTTTAAAGTGTCAAAGTCAAAGCATTTATTTCAATTAAACCATTAACAGGCACTTTTGAATTGTCAAGAAGTCGATCAGTCAGAAAATATGAAGCAAGTTGCCCATTCCAAAGCGTAGGTACCTATGGAGAAGAACGGGCAAGAAACTCCATGGACACTCTTTTTAAATTATGTTTTACAAAAATATTAGTACATCATTACTTTTGAATTTAAAATTATATAATGTGAGAACGATGTATAAAATAAAAAAGACGTACGCGTTAAAAGCGTCCAGAGTGCAAAAAAATAGTACTTAACAAAACATTAATCCAAAAATAAAATAATTAAAAATAAGCCGAGGCAGCTAAGAGATGACCAGCCCCAACTGACGGCGCCCGTTCACGAACATGACGCATAGATCAGCTCCATTTAGCTCAACCATTTTAAAGGGAGCTAAATGATCCAACACACACGCCACCGTCAGCGAGACAATTGAGTGAGCATGACATACTATTAGCCGCCAGGGCACATTCAAGTCAATGAAAGACATATTAATACTCGGTGAATGGTAGCTATAGGGTACATAGAACTCACATCTGTGCTATGCAATTATACAATACAAATTATACATGCAATACAAAGGAAATGGAGTCTATACAATGCAAAGATAGTCTTACAATCTTCGGCAGCTCCAACAGTATTTTCAAGTGTCAATCAATTAGTTGTGGTTGTGGAGCAGGACCAGCATTGAGCCAGGCATTTTTATCAGTGATGTAATCCCCTAACTTATAATATTCCTGACTGCATAGTGTGCGTTTTATACAAGACTTGAATTTTGTCTCATTCAGTTGAAGAATGTGGGGAGGTATTTTATTATAACATTTTAAACAGTACCCCATAAAAGATGAATATACTTTAGCCAGTCTGAAGCCTGGTTGAACTAATAGGTCCCTATTTCTAGTACTATAATTATGTCTTTCACCTCTTTTACTAAAAAGATGTAAATTTTTCCTAACATACATGATGTTTTCATAGATACTTATATTGACAAGGCACCGTTATGATGTTAATTTTCTTAAACAGTTCCCTTAGAGAATCGCGTCTGCGGAGATTATATATGGCTCTAATGGCTCTTTTCTGCAGAATAAAAATAGAATCGATGTCTGCAGCTCGTCCCCAAAGCAAAATACCGTAAGACATGACCCAAGTAACATTTTAGGTTTTAGAAAGGTTTTGAAAAGGTTCTAGAACCTTTGTATGGACATCTGCTCGTAAGTCTTAATAGACTTAATAACGTTATATTAACCTTATAATAACCTCCTGAGTGCAAAAAGGGCCCACGTTTTAGAACCTTTCTGGGAGCTACAGCAAAACCTTAAGCTCAAATCCAGAACCTTTCGAACTACTTACACAGAACCCAAATATAACCTTCACAACCTTAATTTAACGTTAATATAAGCTTGTAAGGGAGCTTTTAAGTTCTAAATTAGTCATGGATGTAACTCAATGACAACTTAAAACCTTTGTGATGGACATGAATAAATGCATTTCCAGGACTCTCAGGTCTTCCGGGAGCTGGGGATCACCGGGGGCCTCCGGCACAGGGTGACCGCTACTGGCGCCCGCATGCTGGAGATCCCCGGTGCGACGAGTGGCCCCGCCGCTGACGCCCTAGCTGAGAAGCTAAGGGCGTCTCTCAATGCGGACGAGGCTCGAGTCTCCAGGCCCGTCAAGTGCGCAGACATGCGCATCTTGGGCCTGGATGACTCCGTAACGGAGGGAGAGGTGGTGGCCGCCGTTGTCAGGACGGGCGGGTGTCTAGCCGACCAGGTGAAGGCAGGCACCATACGTCCTGACTACACGGGCATGCGAACCATAACGGTAAGCTGCCCCGTGATGGCGGCCAGAACGATCACGGAGGGCCGAAGGCTCCTGGTGGGCTGGGTTTCAGCGCAGGTCAAACTGCTGGAACCCAAGCCTCTGAGGTGTTACCGATGCCATGTGGGGCACCATGTTGGCATCCAGTGCACCTCGGAGGTAGACCGCAGCACACTGTGCTTCCGCTGCGGTCAGCCCGGACATAAGGCCGGCTCGTGCAACGCCGCGCCGCACTGCATCGCATGTGCGGCTGCTGGCAAGCCGGCCGATCACCGGGCGGGGAGCAAGTCCTGCGCTCCACCCGCCGGGACCAGGAGGAAAGGCAGGCCCTCCGCCGCCGTCGCCACCACCACCGTCGCCGCCGCCACTGCCGCCGCCGCCACCACCGCCGCTGCCGTTGCCGTTGCCGCCGTCGCCACTGTCGAGGGGCCCTCACAAGGGGCCCGGGAGGGGGCTGAAATGGAGGAGTAATGGCTCCCCTTCGCCTCCTCCAGGCGAACATCAACCACTGTGCCTGCGCTCAGGACCTGTTGCTCCAGAGCGTGGCGCAGTGGTCGATTAACATCGCCGTGGTCGCTGAGCCGTACTTTGTCCCGCCCAGGGATGACTGGGTGGAGGACCTGAGCGGCTCAGTGGCCATACTTTCGTCGGCCGCCGCCGGCACCCCGTCCCTCGAATGCGTCACGAAGGGACAGGGGTGCGTAGCAGCACGGTTCGGAGAGATAGTAGTAGTGGGGGTGTACTTCTCTCCGAACCGAACTCTCGCCGAGTTCCACAACTCTTTAACAGAGTTGAGTGTCGTCGTCGCCGGAAACCATCCCTTCCCCGTGCTAGTGCTCGGGGACTTCAATGCCAAGAATTTGGCCTGGGGTTCCCGTTACACGGATGTGCGGGGCAGGATGGTGGAGGACTGGGCTCTGGAAACAGGCCTGGTCGTCCTAAATCGGGGTTCTGTTCCCACGTGTGTGCGGATGCGGGGTGAGTCCGTGGTGGACATCTCGTTCGGCAGCCCCGCTCTGTCACAACGCGTCATTGACTGGCGCGTCATGGAGGGGGTGGAGACCTACTCCGACCACCGGTATATCCGGTTCGACGTCTCCGCCCAGACCTCTAGCGCGCTGGTCCAACAGGCCCCGAGTGGTCCGCGGTGGGCGCTGAAGCAGCTGGACCGGGAGCTCCTCCTGGAAGCCTCGATCGTACAGGCCTGGGTGTCATCACCGGACAGGCCTGCCGATATTGACGATGAGGCGGAGTGGTTCCGGGAGGCCATGTCCGAAATTTGTGACGTGGCAATGCCCCGAGTCCGGCCAGGACGCGCCCGACGTCAGGTGTACTGGTGGTCGCAGGAGCTGGAGACGCTACGCAAGGCGTGCGTCGATGCGCGACACCTTTACACCAGGCACCGCAGGCTCCGCATTCGCCCTCCGGGTGCGGAAGCCACGGAGGCGGAGCTGTACGAGGGGTACAGAGCGGCGAAGACCGCCCTCCAAGAGGCTGTCCAGCGGGCCAAGGATGTGGCCCGCGAGGAGATGGTGGAGTCTCTGAACAGAAATCCGTGGGGGCGCCCTTATAAAATGGTGCGGAATAAACTCCGCACCTGGGCCCCCCCGCTGACGCAGAGTCTCCGCCCCCAGCTGGTGGAGGAGGTGGTGAGCGCTCTGTTCCCTTCACGGGGGGAGCACACTCCCCCGCCCATGGCTCCGCCAATTGCGGTGCCCGAAGCGGATCACGCGGACGACGACGACATCCCTGCAGTGACCGGGGTAGAACTGAGAGCGGCGGTAGGAAGGCTGAAGGCCAAAAATACCGCCCCAGGACCCGACGGCTTGCCAGGTAAAGCCTGGGTCCTGGCCTCGAGGGCTCTCGGGCCTCGACTGGAGGCGTTCTTAAGCGCATGTTTGGAGAGAGGCCAGTTTCCACGCCGTTGGAAGACGGGGAAGCTGGTCCTCATTCGGAAGCCAGGGCGCCCTGCGGACTCTCCGTCCGCATACCGGCCCATCGTGCTGCTCGACGAGGTCGGCAAGCTCTTTGAGAGAGTGATTGCGGGCCGCCTCGTCGGGCACCTGGTGAGGACGGGGCCGGATCTTGCGGACAGCCAGTTTGGTTTCCGCAAGGGGCGCTCGACGGTGGACGCCATCATGCGCGTGAGAGCCCTCACGACGGGGGACGCGGTGTCCCGGGGTGGGGTCGTCGTGGCGGTGTCACTCGACATCGCCAACGCGTTCAACACCCTCCCCTGGAGCACCATTGTGGAGGCACTCCGGTATCACCGGGTGCCACCCTACCTCCGTCGAATAGTCGAGGCGTATCTGACGGAAAGAGCCGTCAGCTACCCCTGTCGCGATGGGGAGTGGAACCGGCGAGAGATGTCGTGCGGTGTCCCACAGGGATCGGTCCTGGGGCCGCCTCTGTGGAACATCGGGTACGACTGGGTGCTGCGCGCCGACCTCCCTGATGGCATCAGCGTGGTTTGCTACGCTGACGACACGGTGGTCCTGGCGCAGGGGAGGTCGCATCAGGCGGCGGCCGACGCGATGACACGCGGGGTTGCGATAGTCGTGGAGAGGATCCGGCAGTTGGGTCTCGAGGTGGCATTGCACAAGTCCGAGGCCATGTCGTTTCATGGGCCCCGGAACGCGCCGCCATCGGGATCCCAACTAACGGTAGGAGGGGTTCACATCGGCGTCGGGATGACGATGAAATACCTGGGTCTCGTCCTCGACAGCCGGTGGAACTTCGTGGAGCATTTCCGACGTTTGGCCCCCAAACTGGAACGGGCCGGGGCCGCCTTCAAGCGGCTCTTGCCCAACCTGAGGGGGCCAAACGCCTCCTGCCGGAGGCTTTACGCGGGGGTCGTGCGGTCCATGGCCATATACGGGGCCCCGGTGTGGGCGCGTTCACTGCGGCGGCGAGCCGCCCACTACCTGAACGCGCCCCAGAAGGTGGTAGCCATAAGGGCTATCCGGGGCTACCGCACGATCTCTGGCGAGGCGGCAAGCCTCCTTGCCGGACTGCCGCCATGGGATCTGGAGGCGATAGCCCTCGCGCGCCTGTATGAGTGGCGCGCGGAGGCACTACGCCGGGGGGAGGATCCGCTTCCGCGGCAAATCGCTGCGGAGCGGACGGATCTCCGGCGCGATCTCATGGCGGCATGGAAAGAGCGACTGTCGCAACCCAGGGCAGGGCACGCCGCGATAGCGGCGATAAGACCCCTCTTTGAGGAGTGGCTAGAGAGGCGCCACGGCGCCCTCACCTACCGCCTGACGCAGGTCCTCACCGGACACGGAAGTTTCGGGAGGTTCCTGCACATCATCAGGCGGGAGGAAACGCCCGGGTGTCACCATTGTCAGGATCGCCCAGAGGACACGGTGGAGCACACGGTGGAGGTCTGCCCCGCTTGGGCGGAGCACCGCCGTGTCCTCGTAGAGGCGATTGGCAGCGACGGCGACCTCTCGCGTCCGGCCCTGGTGCAAGCCATGGTCCGGGGCGAGAGGGAGTGGGAGGCAGTCACCTCCTTCTGCGAAGCAGTCATGCTAGCGAAGGAGGTGGCGGAACGGCTCAGGGAGAGAGCCTCCCGTCCCAGCCGCCGCGGGAGACGCTCCGGGCGTCGGGAGCCGCGTGACGACTCCCGGCCACCGTAGGCGCGGGCCTGCGGGCGGAGAGTAATGGGTAGCTCACCGCCCGATCAGGACCAGGCCCGTGCCGGACGGCGCGTACGTGTTCCACGCGCGCCTCAAAGAGATGTCAGCATCGAGGAGGGGCCCCTTAGGGCCGAAGCCTGCCGGGTCAGCGGGATTGTCCGAAAGGGTTACCGCTGGCCCGGAACATAAAGGGCTAAGGAAGGAACACGGGTGGGTTTTAGTCAGTAAGAGTCTGACACTCCCTTCCGCTCCACCCAGAGCGGGAGGAGTCATTTGATGATTTACCATCCTCAAAAAAAAAAAAAAAAAAAAAGGACTCTCAGGTCTTAAAATGTTTCTGTGTAAGATTTTTTCTACACAGAAACACCAATCTTGGATTTAAATTAATACTTATTTATAATGGCGCCATTCCCTGTCATTATACCAAGTTTCAAAATGGCTAGATGTAGTCAGAAGAAGTCAGGAAAAATCAAAAAAATAGTGCGACTGGCACTTTATCGTGACACTTTAGGATAATAGTGCTGTATACGAGACGGGCCTTCCGAAAGTAAAAAAATTTGAAGATATTTTAATGAAATAAAAATTATAAAATTAGGTGGTCGGTAGTAAGTTGCATTAGAAATAAAACTTCTATTCATATAAAAAACATATATTTTAAATCACATAGCACACGTTACTTAATTTTGCCTTATTGACTTAAAATATTGCTTTTTGTTTAGATTTTTTTTAAATTTCAGTGAACAAAATGGCTGGCGTTAGGAAATTACTAGAAAGCATTACAATTAACCTTTTCGGAACTGTAACAGCTAAAAGCTCTTATTGTTTACGAAAATAAGAGCTAAAGGTAATCTCGCGGAGCTACTTAAAACGACAAAGCTGTTTTCGCAGCTTTAAGTTTATCTCCAGGAGTCCTTCATGAGTTGCGAGTCGCGAAAAAAACCTCTACGCACAATTGTTTGCTTTTAAGTTTTGGTTGTAGGAGCACGTGCGTTCGACGGTTCGACAAGAGTGCTGAAACTTCCACTCCGTTTTTTTGATAACACTCTGTGTCGGTTCATTTTGCAAGACAACGTAATGCTTTGAAGTCGCGGACACCACTAACATTTTTAAAGGATGCATCTAAAGCTTTAAAATATTCTTGTAGGACTTTAAGCATGCCTTCAGCTCATAAAAATAGCTTATTGGTTTGGGTTTTCACCACACAGTCCTAATTTGTTTACCTAGACAACTCTAATACAGCCTAAAAGTTTAAAGTAGGTTTTAGAAATTACTAATAAGCGATTTCAACATTCCATAACTTTATGGTTATATCAAAGTTAAAAATGAAACCTTTAGATCTCACTTTAGAATAATGCTAGCCTTTCCAGAACTTAATCAGGAGTCTACAACAACTATAAGATCCTAGGACTATATGCTCTTGAAACCCAAGTCAAAATAACGTTAATTTAAACTCTTGTAATCGGCTCCAAGGTTGTAACAATAAACAATTAGTTTTAGGACTTATTAATCATTCTCAAGTACTTAATATGACCAGATAGCAAAGCATTAACCTTTTTACGACCTTTATAAAACCTAAAGGCATTTTTTACAACCTAGGCCCGAATTAAATGTAACTTGGGGATACTATGAAAGTAACTAAAATAGACTAGTCTCGCGGTATCTACATCAGTAAATTGACGGATTTTTCTGACAGCATAAGCTGCTGAACTTAGCCGTCCTGCAAGAGATGTTAAATGAGGACCCCATTGTAGCCTTGAGTCGAGCGTGATCCCTAGGAAAACAGTTTTATCGACGAATTGTAGTTTCTCTTGATTCAATATTGTTGGGGCTTCAAGTATCTTCAATGAAACTCCCGTATCGAGGTAGTTTTTTAATTGCGGATATTAAACTGTATTTTACAATTGCTGTACAAGTTTCAATGACGGTGAAAAATGTTGACTAAGATTATAATTTGTGAAGGTAGGTTTGTAAAACTAAAATGTACATACGTAGATTTGGGGCGCCTGGCACTTTCCATTAGCAACGAGACACGCACTGAACGTCTTCACAATTAAGCCAGGCGTAAACATCCTCCCCCCGTTGAAACTCAGAGGTTTCAACCCTTAAGTAGCTCCTCTTCGATTGGCAAAGGGCAGATGCGAACCAGAGGGCGCCGTATAGTTTCTCTTCTCGTGTTTATGTCGGCTACTCGTGCAACTCCATCTTGGAAGAGCCGTGTAATACGTCCGTGCATCCAACATAGGGGTGGGACGCCATCTTCCTTCAGTAGGACCATGTCTCCAATTTTGACTGCGTCGGCGTTGGTCTTCCATTTACGACGAAGTTGTAACTCGGTGATGTACTCGGATTGCCAGCGCGGTCAATATTGTTGGTATATTTGCTGCAGCCTGGCATAGCGCGAGTCGAACAATGATGGCAAATTAGTCTTAAACTTACGAAGATTAAAGCATCCTTTCTTTAATTCTTCAGTTACAGATTGGTGAATATAACGTAGGGTATCCTCGCTTTCAGAACCGGTGATGAGATCGTCCACGAAGAAATCATGTTGAATTATGTCCTTAACCATAGGATCAGAAGATTCTTCACCAATCTGCCATAGAAATCTGCCATAGACATCGTAGACAGTAAAACTTGATGAAAAGTGATGTCGGGTGAAATGGTGACAACACTGGAAATATTTATGTTACCAGATTTTTTATGCAAAAGTCTATTGTGCCTTGTATTGCATAAGCGACAGGGATGCATGCGACAATTGTGTGCAGAATGGCCAGATCTTAAACAGTTATGACAAAACTTCAATCTGCTGACTTCACTGTTACGGTCATCCACACTCTTAGCCAAAAAGGTCGGACAATCATAAAGGCGATGATTACCGTTACAAACGCCGCACGTAATGTCAGAAATATTATTGTCTTCACTATTAGAAATGTATGACTGATGAGATTTTATTTTATTGTTAGAATCTATATTTTATTGTTAGATAAATAGCAGCCATCCATATTTAGAATATGGATGGCTGCTATTTATTGACTCAAGTACATAGCGCATAAGAAACTTGAAAAAATGTTGCAAATTGGGTATATTGGTATCCAACGTGCCCCGGTATTCTGCCCACTTGGCTTTGGTGTGGCTATCAAGCTTGGAGCTCATTATGTGAATGAGTAAAATATCCCAGTCACGTGAACTTTGACCGAGCTGGTTAAAGCACGTAAGTTTTTATTAATATGATCCACGAGAAATCGTAATGTTTTATCAAACTCGCTGGTAATTGGTTTTATGTATAATAATGAATTTATATGATGAGTTATTAATATCTGTCACATAATAGCAATAATGCGCGCTGCATCGCCAGTCAAGTACCTACGAAATAAGATAATAGTTAATGGGCGCGATGAGGTCGTTATTGTGTACTATGTGTCACGAAACCCAAGCCAATGAAAGCAAGACCCGTCGAAATAAGCAACTTGAATTTGAGGTAATTTAAAACCTATATCATGATGGTCATGATTACATGGACCTGTAGTTATCTGACTTGAATTTAAATCCTTATAATTACTTTCATCATGACGGTTCGAGTTATGTTTTTGTGTAATACTTTGAGCAATTTCAATGTTGGATATAAATAGTTGTTCGATAGTATCACGTTCATCAATCTCATTAGATAACTGGTCAGAGTTTAATACTTCTATCTGATTTTGCAAGTGATCAAAACGGCTGTTGATAGACTTAAAATTTGCTTAGTTTTAATGTTAACTCAGCTAACTCAATCTGAGTAAGCGCTTCTTTAGAGGTAACATTTGATAAAAAGTTTCTGAATTTAGTGATTTGACCTTTTATGGAACTACGATTCACCAAAAGATCCTGTAATTCTTGAGGATTGTTTGTGCTAGATTCGGGAACACCCAAATATTCCGAAATATTTTATTCCGAATTTCGATGTTCCGATTTTCAAAAGTCCGAATTTCATAATACCTAAGAATTATAATGTCTATTATTAAAAATCACGAAATTTATGTTTCCGAAAGTCATAAATGCGATTTGTTTGTTTTCCGATTTTCATATGTTCAAGAATCAAATGCTCGATGGGTTCTCGGTCCGAAACACGTCATTCCGATTTTCAATTTTCCGAATAACCTGTTAAAATTGGTTCCCCCTTTCTTCTCCTAAAATTGTTTGTCCGAAAGTCATTATACATAACACGTTTGCTATAAACTTCAGTAACCATAATGTTCAAAATTCGAAATTTTGTTTTACATAATTATCTTTACTTCTAAAAATCTATTCTGTCATAATATCGAGGACTATAATAATTGAATCTCCTAATTTAGAAATAAAGTCATATGTCCTAAGTATTGTATTATATTGTCTGTGTGGTGCCGGACTTAAAGAATACCACCACCCGTTACTTCCCGTGGGTGTCGTAAAAGGCGACTAAGGATCGTACCGGAGAATGGGCAGCAGCGTTCTCTATGTATTCCACCACTATACCATACTGCGATCGCCAACCCGCCTGCCAAGCGTGGCGATTATGGCAAACCCTCCCAAAATTGGGGGAGGCCTGTGTCCAGCAGTGGACGTCTATCGGCTGAAACGACGATTGTATTATATAATGTGTATTATTCCGAATGTTCATTTATAATAAAATTGTTAGCTCTAAAACATTTGCTAAAAATTAGGTTTTAGTGACAGAAACGAATCGCTGTAAATCTGACTCCACGCAGTCTTGTCTGCCCTACCCCTAGAGTGTAATTTAAAATCGCGTAGGCGCGTAGGGGCGAGGCGGCCCGCGGGCTGAGGAGCAGGAGGCTGTGAGCGAGTCGCCGCGGCTGAGGTTGGCCGGCGTAGCCGGCCAGCAAGCCGAAGCCGTGGTGGTGAGCGAAAGCCGTCTGCGACGATTAGCACGCGTGGGGCCGCCGGAGAACCGCAGCGCCGGAGCCGTGACAGAAACCATGGCTGCTGCATGTTGCATGCTCGCTTGCATGCTGCATGCTTGCTGCATGCTTGTTGCATGCTTGCTTGCATGCTGCGTGCTGCGTGTTTGCTTCCATGCTGCATGCTTGCTGCATGCTTGCTTGCATGCTGCATGCTGCGTGTTTGCTTCCATGCTGCATGCTTGCTGGCATGCAGCATGCTGCGTGTATGCTGCCATGCTGCATGCTTGCTGCATGACACTAGGATGCATGAGCGAGCGAATGACAATATGACCTTTACCGTGCATCGAATTCTAGTAGTATCGCAGTGAAGATCTATCGCGGTAACGTGCATGTAAGTGTAGTGGCGTCGCAGAGACGGGTCTTTCGCAGTTACGTGCATCGCAATATTGTAGCATCGTATTAGCATTTATCGATATTTTGTGCTTCTATATTCCGTATTCTACTCGTATATTTGTCTTGCTATTCAGTTTTACAAGGCGTTTTTATTTCGGAATTCTAATTAATCGGAATTCGTATTATTGATGTTTCGAATTTTCATTAATTCGGACCTTTTGTTATTCGATCTATTGGAACTCGGTATTTTGAGAATAGTACTTATAAACGTTAAGAATATTGAAATTTCGGAATTATAAAAATAGGATGATGGTAAATCGGAGTTGTTATATTAGGAATTTTGAACCATTCGGAATTATGAAAGTCGGTATTTTGAAATTCGTATTTGTGACTGTCGGAATAAAGTTTTTCGTATTTATGTAGTGTACCTGCTAGATTCACCTCCATAATCTTTACCCATTGTGAACTCAAACCTTGTTAGTATTGCAAATGTTAAATCGGATTGAATAGATAATTTGATTTCAAATAGGTTCGACTACGGAAATTATACAGACACAAACTAGGTGATGATAATATAAAAAACTAAAAACTTAGCTCACGCTCCTCGCCTAATGTCACCTGAGGCCGGCCCGGAGCAGCTGTGGGTAGGGCTCCGCTCCGATCACACGGTGACACGGTAGTTCGGTAGGCGGCCCGACGCGCGACGTACAAGAAGAGATCGGCCTGGAATGTTCGGCGAGGTGGGTGAAATATATGCTTAGATATAGTACAGCTCTATGCCTGTTGTGAAACACGGATAGAAACTATGATAATATCATAAGAAGATGATAGCCTACTATTAGGTATATTCGTCTGGACATTAAAAACGTTTACCAATAGATAATGTGAATTTAGGTACTATGTGACCTGCCTATGGTGTATTGATGTGATTATTTTAAGTCACTACAATGACTATAAACACCAATGCACTCTTAAAAGCTATTTTAAGTAGGTTGTACGAGCTACGCTGTACATTGACCTTTGTGGTAGTTTGTACGTCACACATATCTTTATGCACATCAATATTGTTTAGCTGTGCATTCCTTCAACATAGCATTTAAGTAGAACAATTATGTAATTATATTCAGTAGCAATAAATCCATCAAGGGAAATCCTTCGTCTACTCATTTACATAACATAACATAACGCACCTTACAAGTGCGTACCTTACATAACAAAACCATAACATTTTCACTGTTGGGAGTTACGCCCCAACATTTGGTCCTTCGAGCAATTTAGTGTTGTGTGATTTATATCTTTTACGGTCGCGAATCAGTAACCAATTGTGAAGGCGAATATCGTAGAAGAGAAAGGTTATACGATACCAAGAACCAGAAGTGTGGAGCAACAGATTACTTCTCAAAATTTGACAACATGACGTCAGCAGCAAATACTTACGAGAATCAGCGTGAACTTTTCGAAAACATCAAGAAAGTCGGTATCAACATCAAGAAGGATGGCTGGGACAGGAAGAACTTGGACTACTTCAAACGGCGTATGCAAATGCTGGAAAACTTATGGAGTGAATTCCAGTTCAACCATGATCGTCTATCTACAGAAGCAAGTGCGGGTCATCCTTACTTTACAAGCGAATTATATAACACGGCATTGAAATGTTATAAGGAAGTCAAGGAGTTGATTCTCCAACAAAATCAGGAACTATCGGCGCACAAACGGTCCGCAGGAGGACCGGCGGTACAGCCAACACCGTTCGAAAGTACCTCTGAACAAGGTCAAGCAAGTACTTTGAGCAAGAAGTTACAAGAGCAACAAGACAGCGAGGAGGAAGGAGAAACCAATAACAAAACCGAGAGCAACAACAGGGATCAATCGCCTCCTCGGCAACAACAAAGCCCTAACAAGAGGGACACGGGGTCCAACAGTAAACTGGACGACCTCTTACGCAAACAATCGGCGAACTTCAAGGCCTTCATGAGAGCTGTTGCCAACATTCAAGTGGAATTTATCACAGAAAAATGGGAATTCCAGGACGCGTTGCAAACGTTACAAGCGCGTTGGTCTGCTATTGACTGTCTCCATTGGGAACTCGAGTGCGAACTCAACGGGGACAAGAACGCAATATATGAAGAGCGCTATACAAGATTCGAAAATCAATATATCGATCTGAAGAAGGCATTAAACACCAAGATGTGGTCCGGAGCTTATCGAGAAAAAACGACACCAAAGTTGGAGATACCAGCATTCCACGGAAAGTTTAACCAGTGGATACCGTTCAAAGACCTTTTCACGGAAGCAATCCATAACAATACATCCTTGTCAAATGCGCAGAAGATGCAATTTTTGAAAAGCAAGATCCAAGGAGAAGCTGAAAGGTTGATACAACACTTACAAATAAGCTCGGACAATTATCTAGTGTGTTGGGACATTCTCAACAATCGCTACAACAACAAGAAACTTATCTTTACATCGCATATCAACATGCTCTTCAATCTGCCTACTATGCAACAACAGTCATTAGCACCAATCAAAAAAATACATGACGTCACAATAGAATGTTTGCACGCCATCAAGAATTTAGAAGTGGATATCAGAACCTGGGATCCGCTACTAGTGCACATTTTGGCACAAAAACTGGACGCTGAAACATACTCAGATTACATTGAATCACTGAAAAACTCGCGAGAATTACCTGTATTAAAGGATTTCTTAGACTACCTAGAGGCGAAGTTTACTTCAATGGAATCGTCGCAGCGTAAACAAGACAACGGTCAGAAGACAAGTTCGGCGACAAATCCGAATCAAGAAGCATCCCATAACAAGAAACACAGCTATCATAACAACAAGAATCAAGCGGCTAGTAACAACAAGGTTACGAAATCGTACCATGCGTCAACGTTTACTTGTCCACTCTGCAACGACGAACATGGCCTCTATTTTTGTGCAAAGTTTTTAGAAATGTCGAACGACGAAAAACTTGCCACAATAAACAAGTTGCAAGTCTGCATAAATTGCCTGTACAGTCATAAGGGCAAAAAATGTACGTCAAACCACCGATGTCGCAAGTGCAAAGCTAAGCACAATACGTTATTGCACGAGGCCGCATCAAAAAACAATGAACAAAACCAAGGAAATTCATCATCTCATGTCTCTCAAGATGATGAAGACGCATCGGAGATTCTATTAGCGACCGCCATAGTAAAGGTAGAGGGAGCTGATGGGACTCAGTACAACATGCGAGCTCTTGTAGATCAAGGGTCACAGATATCACTGATAACAGAACGAGCAGCACAACTTCTTGGGATCAAACGCCAGAAATGTAAAGGAGCTGTCTTTGGAGTTGGAGAAAAGGAGAGCCATTGCAAGGGCATGATAACAATTTCATGCAGCTCTGTCTTCGATGACTTCACGTTCAGGAAATCAGTATACATAATGAAAAACCTAATCAAGAATCTACCGAACAAAACTTTTACAAAACCATCATGGCCTCAAATACAAAATATCAACTTAGCGGATCCGGAATTCAACAGCAGCCGACCAGTAGATCTGCTCTTTGGAGCAGACATTTACTCCCAGATCATGCTAGGAGGAATCATTAAAGGCGATGACGTCACACGGCCCATCGCACAACAAACATACTTAGGCTGGCTGCTATGCGGACACGTCAAAACTACATCATTACAATGCAACGTAGTATTGAACAATCTAGAGGATATGATACAGTTCTGGGATTCCGAAGACATCAAAGACCGAACCGATTTCTCAGCGGAAGAACAGAAATGCGTTGAGTACTACACTGATACCACACAACGCTTAAAAAATGGAAGATACGAAGTGAGACTTCCAATGATAAACGACTGGGAATGCAAGCTGGGCTCTTCCAAACAGATGGCCACGGCCCAATTCAAAACGTTAGAACGAAGATTAGGAAAACAACAACATTTAGCAAAAGCCTATAAAGAATTTATAGCGGAGTACATTGACTTAGGTCATATGAAACAATCAACATGTAACAAGACACTCGACTGCTATCTGCCGCACCACGGCGTCGAACGCGCCGAGTCAACAACAACCAAGTACAGGGTTGTATTTAATGCATCCGCAAAAACAACTACCGGTTGGAGCTTAAACGATCTTATGTACAAGGGCCCAAACCTACAACAAGATTTACAAACAACATTAATACAGTGGAGGCAATACAAGTATGCTTACACAGCTGACATCGAAAAGATGTACAGACAAATTTTAGTGGCTGAATGCGACCAAAGTCTACAACAGATTGTCTGGCGAGACTCACCGGAACAACCTCTACGTTCATATCAGCTCGCTACAGTAACTTATGGCACTAAAGCTGCTCCGTTTCTGGCCCTAATGACACTACGAAGACTGGCAGAGGACGAGCGTCAGAATTTCCCGGAAGCTTCTAAGGTAGTGGAGGAGTCATTCTACGTCGATGATCTGGTTCACGGATCGCATACCATCGAACAAGGACAGAAGCTAATTTCGGATCTAAAACAATTGCTCAAGAGTGGAGGATTCAACCTTAGAAAATGGTCATCAAACGAACCGGCACTCTTGGAAAATGCAACAACTCAACATAACAATGAAAACACGGTCTTCAATTTCAAAACAGATCAAACATCAAAAACTTTGGGCCTATGCTGGAATTCGAAGGAGGACAAATTTACATTCCAATGTTCGATTTCAAGCGTCAACAAAAATCATACAAAACGCAGCTTATTAGCTGAAATATCGAAATTGTTTGACCCACTTGGCTGGCTGGCTCCCTTCTCAACAAAATTAAAATTATTATTCCAAAAATTGTGGGAGGTCAAATTACAATGGGACGACGAAGTTCCCGACAGCATACACAAAGAATGGTGCAAAATACAAGCGGACATAAGGATGATAAACTTGTGTGAAGTGCCAAGATGGCTTAGATGTGACGGAAGACAAGTTATAGAACTACACGGCTTCAGTGACGCCTCTCTGGATGCCTATGCGTGTGTTATTTACGCACGAGTTCACCCATCAACAGATGTTATACTTGTCGCTGCAAAATCAAAAATTGTACCACACAGAAAAGCAACAACATTGCCTAAACTGGAATTAAATGGAGCGCACCTACTATGCAAACTAATGCAAAAGGTTAAGGAATCCTTACATCAACATGATATTCGAGTCTATGGCTGGACTGATTCCATGGTGGTCCTGGGTTGGATACAAGGAGACCCATCACGGTGGAAAACATATGTAGAGAACAGAGTCCAAAAAATCAACACAGCAATACCGCGTTCGTGTTGGGATTACGTCAAGTCAAGTGAGAATCCCGCTGACGCCGCAAGCCGAGGCCAGTACGCCGGTCAACTGAAGGAAAACAAACTGTGGTGGCAAGGTCCTACTTGGCTATCATCCTTTGAAATGAGGAACCTAGTCAAAATAGTCTATACGTCAGACCAAGAGATGAAAACAACGGCAATGAAACAAGTCAATGCTGTCCAAACCAACACAGAAACCATCAACATTATCGAACAATTATTGCAAAAACATAGCTCTATTAATCATGTCATTCGAATAGTCGCATGGATACACAGAGCATTGAACTTAACAGTTCGAACATTGGACTCGAAACATCGCCAATTACCAAGTTACCTTACGTTGCAAGAATTGAACAGTGCAACTAAGGCAATTGTAAAACAGAAACAACAAAATGTATTTGAAACGGATATGAGTCATTTACGTAAACACGGCAGAGTGACATCAAATAGCAAGTTACTGCCTCTCAATCCTTACATTGATCAAGAAGGCTTGCTAAGAGTCGGAGGAAGATTGAACAACGCCACAATAACTGAAGAGATGAAGCATCCGATGATCATCCCTCATGACGGCCGCCTAACGCATTTGCTCATCGATCAAGCTCACCAAATGACGTTTCACGGCGGACCGCGACTCACTTTGTCGTACCTTCGCCAAAAATACTGGATCACCGGTGGCGTGCGAGTCACGAAAATGCAAGTCAGAAAATGCGTAACATGCCGAAAAATCAGTCCAACCAAACAACAACAAATCATGGGTGAACTGCCAACTGCAAGAATAAACCCTGCCCCGCCATTCCACCATACAGGAGTGGACTACACGGGATTTGTCGATGTTAAGATGAATAAAGGAAGAGGAGCTAAAACCACTAAAGGTTACATAGCCATCTTTGTTTGCATGGTAACAAAGGCAGTGCACATTGAGTTGGTCTCTGACCTTACAAGCTCGGCATTTTTGGCAGCCCTTAACAGAATGGCAGCAAGGAGAGGGGCGCCCCGCCACATGTACAGCGATAATGGCACAAACTTTGTCGGCGCTAATCGACTGCTCATGGAACAATACGAGGAAATAGAGAACACCTACAGGAACGAACAACTACAGAAGGAAGTCGCCGAAATGTTCATACAGTGGCATTTCAATGCTCCTGCATGGCCTTCGGCGGGCGGATTGTGGGAACGAGCCGTTAGAAGCTTGAAACACCATTTAAAACGAGTGGTCGGTGAGCAAAGGTTAACATTCGAGGAGTTCACCACAATACTAACAAAACTAGAAGCTTGTCTAAACTCCAGACCTCTATGTGCGCTGAGTGAAAATGTGGAAGACCTCGACTGTCTGACGCCAGCACACTTCCTAACAGGGAGGTCAGGGTTGACCGTCATCGAAACAAGAGAAGACGCCCGAACAAGATGGGAGCTGACTAGAAAAATATATTCAGAAATCTGGAAGAAGTGGAAAAACGAGTACTTGTGCCAACTGTTAGCAAGAACAAAGTGGCACAAACCTCAGAACAACGTGAAGATTGGTGACCTGGTTGTTGTACAGGATGACCAGCGGCCCGCAGGAAAATGGTTGATGGGCAGAGTAACAGATCTCCACCCAGGAAACGACGGATATGTTCGTATCGTGACCCTGAAAACAAGAAACGGTTCCATAAAGAGACCCATAACAAAGCTATCTATCCTACCAATAGACAGCGAGGAAAACTCCATTGAACAAAACACCGAAAATGAATACAAAAATCAAGCTACTAACGAGACTACAACAAAACGTCAACAAACTGCCAAGACAGGAAAAATCAACTTGATCGGTTTAGTAATGACCCTGCTATACCTACTAAGTCCAGCAAGCGCGACAACAAACACAACAACAAACTTTATCGAATTGCAACAAGGTCTATATTTCGACAAAGCCACCGACATGAAATTGATTCGCGACGAGTGGAAGATAGTTGTATACTACGACGTCAAACCCTACTGGCATGGTACAACAGTGTTTACCAAATTCAACGATCATCTCGAAACTATATGTTCAAAACTAAAACAGAAGACTCAATGTGACGTTATTTCATTACAACTACATCACGCGTTCGCTGAACTCGACCACTACAACCGGATTTTGCTGAATCCGCAAGGTCGGGTGAATATGAGAAGCAAACGCGGCCTTATCAACGGTGTCGGTTCAATCGCACGTTCCCTGTTCGGGGTATTGGATGACCAATTCGCCGAACAATATCAACGGGATATACAACTCATCAAAGAAAATGAGAAACATCTGGCCCTTTTGTCTAAGAATCAGACAACTATAATAGAAGCCGAATACAACGTGCTAAGAAGATCGGAAGAAACAATCGAAAAACAATACAAACTATTCAATCAACATCTGCTAAGACTAGACAAGCTAACGAGCAGCCTTCAGCAAGAAATTGAATCTCAAGAACTATCAATCGAGTTTGTGATGTCGGCAATCTCTGCCAACAGCTTTATAGAGCATCTAAGAAATGTTCAAGAGATTCTATTGGATACCGTAACCAACATTTACAACGGCAAGATGAACTTACACCTCATTGCGCCAGAACAGCTACGGGACGAATTGAACGTCATATCCGGTCAGCTCTCAAAGGATGTGGCACTTCCCATCAACAACATTCAAGATGATTTCTTCCGCCTATATCAACTCAAGTGAAGGCAAAAATGACAGAGAAATACCTAATTATTGAGATACGGATACCGTTAATCAGTAGAGAAAACTACGAAGTTTATCACGTCATTCCTGTCCCAAAAAAGAGTGGCTTTGACATGGTCACCCTACTGCCGATAGCGGAACTATTAGCAATTAACATACAGAAAGATTCATACCTACCGATGACTGGGACTGACCTACATCAATGCATGCACTACGACAGTACAACTCTGCTGTGCACCATGAAGTCACCAATATACAACATGCAGTCTGATGAGAGCCTCTGCAAGAAGACACAAGATTCGTCTGGCTGCAAAACAAAACATGAGAGCTGTCAAAACACGTGGTTGGCACTTAGCAACATAAACAGCTATCTATACTTTTGCTGTGACGCTTGCAAAATACGCGTCATATGCGGGAATCAAGTTTCAACTGAACTACTTAACAACGCAGGGGTAATGACACTCGGAAGTGACTGCACTATGAAAAGCGAGACGTTCACTGTACATTCCCACAGGCAACTGATGGACATAATGCATGCCCAGGTGGAAGAACTTACGCTGGAAATCCCTCCAATTAATCGGATCTTCAACCTATCGGTACCGGTTTTGAAACACGAACCCGAGAATGAGACGGTAATGGAGCAAAGATCATTACTGCAAGATCTGGGAAAACAGATAGAACAGATGAAAGCCGCGACCGCAGAAGACATCATCTCTGATCGGGCGACATACCACGATGTTCACCAATATGTTGTCATATACACATTGGCAGCAGTAGCAGCGACAGCAGGTGCAATATATGCTTACCACCGACTTCGCCAACATTGCACGAGTCAAGAAAAACCTGAGACATCGCCTGTTCCCAATCCACCGCCACGAAGGAGGTCGACTACAAGCATCGTGGACAACACAGCTGTATTTGACGTCACAGACGACAGCGTAGCGCACTTATCGAGTGCACATACACTCAACAAAGCAACGTCGCCTATTGCGCGTTGTGATTTAATAGTATAAGGCTCGGATTAGATTATTTTCTTATACATTTTATCTCCTTTTTTAACATTTATTATTTAACAATAACATTTTCATTTTTATTGTTCACGCTCTTACAGTTACTCTTTGTGAGTGGGCAATATG
This sequence comes from Mesoligia furuncula, assembly GCA_916614155.1. NCBI lineage: Eukaryota > Metazoa > Arthropoda > Insecta > Lepidoptera > Noctuidae > Mesoligia > Mesoligia furuncula. The sequence goes on from OU744806.1 coordinate 24,807,879, forward strand.
TACGAGCTACGCTGTACATTGACCTTTGTGGTAGTTTGTACGTCACACATATCTTTATGCACATCAATATTGTTTAGCTGTGCATTCCTTCAACATAGCATTTAAGTAGAACAATTATGTAATTATATTCAGTAGCAATAAATCCATCAAGGGAAATCCTTCGTCTACTCATTTACATAACATAACATAACGCACCTTACAAGTGCGTACCTTACATAACAAAACCATAACATTTTCACTGTTGGGAGTTACGCCCCAACATAGGTATTGGATAGATTTATTAAGGTTTTAAAGGTAAGGGTGAAAGGTAACAGGGAATTCACAAGGAAAAATGTGAGCACTTAGCTGCATTGGCCGAGGCTGCGGTACGATGTTGAATGCTGCTCGTTGACCGGCGGTGGCTGCAATGGCTGGTACACCTCCAAGGAACCCAGGTACGAAGCTTGATTTGGATGAAAGTAGCTGCGGCGCAATAGCTACACCGGCAGTGCGTGGTCGCAATGATCGAACTTGTTTTTCGCCAAAATTACAGTCCTGTCACGGTCGCCAGATGTTGGGGCTTCAAGTATCTTCAATGAAACTCCCGTATCGAGGTAGTTTTTTAATTGCGGATATTAAACTGTATTTTACAATTGCTGTACAAGTTTCGATGATGGTGAAAAATGTTGACTAAGATTATAATTTGTGAAGGAAGGTTGTAAAACTAAAAAGTACGTAGATATGGGGCGCCTGGCACTTTCGATTAGCAACGAGACACGCACTGAACGTCTTCACAATCAAGCCAGGCGTAAACACTTTTTAATAACTCAAAAAGTTTTTGAAAAAAGGAAAAATACACTTAACACTCAACTTTAAATTGCTGTAAAAAAAAAACTAATAGCGATCGGGATTTTCGAATTCTTTTGAAAAGATCTCTAGTTTGTCGCCCTTCCAACCGTGTGCAATATACCAAAAAAAGAAACTTTTAATAACTTCAGTAATTCGCTAAATGTGTAATCGAGACACATCAGGCTGATATTTTTATATATTTTTTATTTTTTGTTAAATGTATTTTTCCTTTTTTAAAAACTTTTTGAGTTATTAAAAAGGAACTAGATGTTATTATCAAGTAATTATGAATTTCATAGGACCATACAAAAGTAAACATAAGAATGAAAATAAAATTTGAAGGCTATACTCATAACTTTTTTTTCAATTTAAGCTTAAATGCAGAGTTCTTGTATTTTTCTAAATAAAAATTAAAAAGTCATAATAAAAGAAACCGGTGTAACAAGGAATGAGTTACTGGACCTTAAGAGATAGCAAATGACCTTTTGGCCAATTACATTTGGCAAACGATGCACCAAACACCCTGTATATTCATCCATGATGTTCCTAGTTCTGACGTGGCGTGACGTTTATGTTCATATAACTATTGAACTAATAATTATACTACAAATTCGAGGATTGATCCTACAATATTTTTAAACTTACTACTAAATAAGTATATTTATTTCAAAAGTGGCTCCTCAATCCTTATGGACATAAATATTTCCGTGAGCGATAGCGTGCCATGACGTAGATGTAACTATATATTACTTACACTATGGACGTAACGAGCTAGCTAGCTAGTATCAAACATGCGCCTGCGCAGCGTGTTCGCGTTCTGCGCTGTTATCGCCGCCGCGCGGTCTACACTACGGACCGGTACGTATTTCCTCATTTTCAATAAATACATATATTTACTGTAATTTACATGAAAACTACAATCAATTTGTTTTTTTTAATTAATTTAGTGTCAATTACAGTGTTTTTTTAGGTTATGTTGTTAATTTGGGGAATGAGTTGTTCAAGGTGAAGTTTATTTTACCGTTGTATTGTTGTTGAGTTGAACGAGTGTTGTTCGATTAGATAATATCAAAATATTGCACCAACTCATTCAGGTATTCATATTTGCAAGCGACAACAAAACATTTTAATTGATTTGTCGTTATTCAGAAGTTCTAATAAAGCGGATATAGTTACTTATTGCTAGGAGTGTGTAATAGTCTTAGCTGCTACAGTGCTTCCTAACGTAAGACATGATATAACCTAAAGTAAATTAGCGTGATTAATTGAGGGTAATTCATATACATGGTAATTGGTAATCGCGCAAAAAAAATCAGCTGTTCCCTACATTTTGACGAGTTATACGAACATAAATGTAGGGAACAGCTGATTTTTTTTTCGTGATTTCAGGTTTGGTCCCATAGAAAAAGTTGTTCATAATGATGAGTACAATGACTTCTTATGAGTAGCGAAGGCAATTTTTGTAAGAGGTAAGCCGGAGTAGATAGATATCTTTAATAATTATGATTATATTATTTGTCTATAGAATACTGTCTGTGCCATTTTTCAAAGGGAAGCCGTTAGGAATCGATTATAAGGTATGGAACCTTCGCCACTAATATATAATGCGAGAGTGAGTCCATTGCCACAAATCCAGGCTTCGATCTACTAGGTACTGAGAAACAAGTAGAAAAAAAACCATTGAGGCAGAAGGCTCGACAGACAGAGAGCCTCTGGGGTATCTATACTTATTATAGATCACATCATTTTTATTGTATTTTCAAATTCAAATGGGTCCCGCCTGCTTCCAACTTTTATTTAATTTAAAATGGGCTTGTTTTTAGCTTTTCAGTTTCTTTTAACTTAAGTTTTTTACCGCAGTCGGGTTTTTTGATTTTTTTAAATAACTTTTTTATTTCCAGCTTTTTAGTTTACAAATTTGATAGATTTTGCAGATGATTTAGTTCTTGGTAGGTGTTTTTTTGCGATTTGTCACTTCGAATTGCTTTTATATATATTGTATATATTTATGTAATCGCCTTTTAAAACCCTTTATTTTGATACCCCACTCGACAGGTTTTGAAAAAAAAAAAAAATAAAAAAATTATTTAATATGGCGTCCAGTAGTCGCCATATTGAATTTTCACTAACGTCATGTCTTTAGTGACACTCGCCGGACTAAGAGGAATCGATTAACGTGTGAATCATAAAAATCGGCCCAGGCGTTTGGTCTGTATAGTGCTTCAAAGGAACATATAAACATACATACATACATACATAGTATACGTATATTACCACTCCTTTGCGTCGCGCAGTCGGGTAAATAGGCACATTAAAGGCACTTTTGAACGTCAAAAATTACAACAAAATAGAATTGATTCTAGTCGCTCATATCCTTACAAAAAGGTAGTTTTCGTATGGAGAAGAATAGGCAATAAACTTCACCGTTACTCTTTTAAAATGTTTTACAAGGTTTTGTATACATAATATAATTATATGTGAAGACGATGCACCTAGAATATAATTAGTCTACCACAAAAGGTAGAAATAATTAAAAATGAAGCAATGATAGATAAATCAATTATGTGATAGATACATGGTGCTCACATATTTACAAATTATTTACAAATATTGTAAAAGTAGATGATTTTCCTAGAATAACAAGTGTGTGAGTTACTGTGGTCACAGAGTCATTGTATAAGACAGGCAAAGAGAATATCTACGAAGACAGCCTCCATATACAGGGTAGCAGGGACATTATGGAACCTGTTACCATGGATTCAGTACATGATTCTGAACAATTTGAGTCAGTGTTATTTAAAACAAAAATTTGCTGTATCATACATTTTGACCGCGTCCACTTTTCTATGTAAGACCAGATTTTTTTTCGATAACTGACGAAAGTGTAGGAGAAGGCGGGACAAGCTGGATACGTTCCATCAAAACTGGAAGGAGGTCGCGCGGGCTCGCGAAAGATGGAAGGAGTGGAGGGAGGCCTTCGCCCAGGAGTGGGACAGGGCAGGCTAGAAAAAAAAAACTGACGAAACATTTCTCAAATTCAAATTCATTTATTTGTCCGAACATGGTACATATGGTCTTAAATTAACAAATGGTCTCATCACATTCTGCCACGTGGGCGCGCAAATATCAGGTAGGTACAACAAATAAAATTTTACAAATACAAAATACAAAAATAAAGATATTTGGTTAATATTGATACTGTTGAATAAATAATTACGAATTAATATCACAATATGAGGCATGTCAGTTAAATATTAGGAATCTAGGTTAATGTCAGAGTATTATTCAATGTCAAACTATAACTAAGTATGAAAGCGAGATTTCACAGTACAAAAGATTACAATTAAATTAGGATGGCAAAGTCGTATCGTTCAAAAAGTCGTTTAAGGTATAATAACACTTTTTACACAGCAATTCTTTAAGTTCCTTTTTAAACCCATTTAAATCAAACAGGATCTCATTACTAAGTCTATCTTACTAAATCTATTACTAAGGCTGTCTGTCTGTCTGTCAGGCCTCTCTGTCAGTCGTTCCAGATACATCAAAGCCAACAGCTCATAAACGCCATACGCCAGTTTCCGCCACTTTTAGGCCGAAACCGAAACTGCGGCCGAAACTCGTTATTTTGGCCCAAACTGGCCGAAACCGAACCTTCAGTCGGACACTATCATGTGCTGAAATTGCTGAATCCATGGTTACATTTTACGCGTCCGTTTATTTATTTATTTATCCTCCTGCTGGAACGCCATACAGCGATTACACCAACGGAGCAAAAAATTACTTCATGTGCTTATCCATCCTGTGCGCGGTGGACATCGAACCACAACGCGGTGGTACGACATCCAAATTGCGCACATTCTTTGCGATTTTTGAGACTAAATGAATTTTTCAAAATAAATATATATTTTTTGTAAAAACGGAAAATTTTGATGTGTCGTCCTGCCTGACAGTTGACAGTTATGTACAGTTGTGTACCTAACAACGTACAAAATAACAGCTGGAATGTCCATGTCCTTGCCAGCCTGTATAAGAAATCCCGATGATTTGTCGAGTCGTAAAAACCGATAAATGCTGTTCCATACATTTCAACCATTTCAACCGCGCAGGTAGTTATTGCACTTTCTATGAACCAGCTGTTTTTTTTTTCATAAAATTTCTACACTAAAATCATGTGTGGAATTCATATGGTTACAGCTTGTTCGTCGATGTCTTTGCTGGTCTAATTTGAGAATAAAGAAAACGTATATAGTTATAACCCATGCCATTAAACATCATGCATGATGTTTAAATAACAGACGTACCTATTGTTGTGTCTGTTGATTCTATGCAATGTGTACCTCTTACATTAATCATGCATTTAATCATTTTATTTACTTTGACACAGTCTAAGAAAGTAGTAGGTATTACGTCTCGGCAATGTCCTTGAAATAATTATTTTCGGCCGCTCGTTAGATACACACACTAGGGTTGCCTACCGACTGTCTCTTGGGTTGTAATCTGTATTTTATAAGTCACCAAATTGAATGACGGGAGAGCATTGTTTTTATAACGTTGCACTTTGTTGAAGGTCCTGTGTATTAAAATGTTTTTCAATTTCTAGTGGATCACTTTGTGCCTTATTTCATGTCTCGCATCGTCCGCATCTTTACGTAACTGCGGCGCATGCACGACTGTTGAATACCGGTGTACATTTCGAAGCGCGTCGTTTCGGTCGATTTGTATGAAGACGTAATAATGCTTACTTCATTTTACTGTGACTTTGAGATAGGTAACTATATCTACACGCTATTGTTTAATTAGGTGTTGCTAAATATCCAGGCCACGAAGGCATGATTAAAGTACTGAGAGGTATTTAACTGCTATTCTGTGTACAGACTTATAGATGTTTGATTTATTCGTTTGTTATGGGGATAGGGGATAGGTGCCATCGAGAAAACTTACATCTGCCTAATTTGAAAACAAAATCCCGTGCACACGATGACCACATCTGTTAGCAAGCGTTACTATAGCGGCCGAGCGCTGCAAAAAAAAATAACCCTTACGGTGTATAGATGTAAGTTTCCTCGATGATACCTGCCTATTTACTGTTGGATATTTAGTTTTAAGATAACTAGGTATGATTCAAACTTATGAGAAATTTGACAAGAATTCAGCCAAGTTGACAGCGTTAATATAGTGTCCGCCCGAAGTGTCAGTTTCGGCCAGTTTGGGCCAAAAGAACCGGTTTCGGCCGCAGTTTCGGTTTCGGACTAAAAGTGGCCGAAAATGGCGTGTGGCGTTTATGAGCTGTTCGAACGACTGACAGACAGGCCTGACAGACAGACAGAATACAGCGTATACATTTTTTGTACAAAACCCAAAACAATAAGTGTTTACGAACAAATAAAATTCATTTAGGATCTTAGCAAACATTCTGCTTTTAGTATCAGTGAGTAGGGATTTATTTGCTTTCTGGGAGATTGATACAAGCTCCAAGGGCAATAGCAGATGCATCTTAGTGACGACTGTGCAGCGTTCGGTCACATTACGAAATCACAACAAAATCGGCCCCTAATCAAAACATTTTCAACAACACTACAATAAACGACGGATCTCAGTAAATAATGTCATTTAATTTTAACAAAATTTTTCTTAACTTATTAGTTTCGGTTTCGGCTTTGGCCGAAAATCGTGTTTCGATCGAACACTAGTTAGCAATGGTCTCGCAAAGGTCTTTCATTGCAGGTGTTATAGCACAGAGAGCACAACACGAGGTGAGGTATCGTTTGAGGTGTAGCTCAACAATTACGTTGTGGTTTATTGGAGTAGTAAATTACCTACTTGAAAAACAGAATGTTTGGATTCCGACAACCTAGACAGTCGCCCAATAAAGCGGCAGCATTTGAATCCAAGCAGCTATTTAGTCCAGTAGGGGACTTCTTCTGGCTAGTACAGGCCTATTTCAAGTTTAGCGAGTTGCAGCGCAGTAACAAATTCACCTGTCAGCGAGGGGAGTTTGAGTGTTGGAGTGGGAGTTTCAGTGGCCTTACTGTGAGTTTTTTCACTCACGTTCCATTGCGAGCGCGTTAGAATTTTGTAGGGAAAAAAGTTATAGCTCCACAAGTTAGGTCACTAGGAGAAGCCTAATTTCCCTTACAAAATTCTAACGCGTTCGCAATTGAACGTGAGTTTACGTGGGTCGAAAAAACTCACACTAAGGCCACAGGCCTGCCATTTCTATCGGGCTGTACGAGGAAGTATGTTGTTATAGAAATAGTTATGAAAACATTGTATGAAATTAAACCACACCATAAGCACGAAAGTGAGTAGGTACCGAGGTAACAATACTTAAAATATAATTTTCTCGCGGCTTCGGCACAGATTACTAAATAGTTACTACGTAAGCTTCGGTTACCAACTGAACTTGTTTAATTCTGTTTCCCGTTACGAAACATAACAAAACTCTGTGTTCATAATATAAGAATTCTACTTTAGAAATAAGCTTAAATAATTATAATAAACAAAACGCATATTAACTAGGTAGTGTAGGTAAGTACCTACCTAAATATCATAATGACGTGTATTATTAATGATGCGCGTGATTATTAAATATAGCTATCTTAATCCATAGCTTTGGAACACAAAGGTTCTTATTATTACACTCTCATTGATAAAGAGACCTAAATAACGATAAGATCCAGTTATTAGGTTCATTCATCCATACTTTAATATTATAAATGCGAAAGTGTCTGTCTGTTACCTCTTCACACTTAAACCGCTGAACCGATTCAGATGAAATTTGGCACACAGATAGACCTGGGTAAGGACATAGGCATATACTTTTCATCCTGCATTGCAGACGAAGTCGCGGGTAACAGCTAGTGTAACTATAATTAGAGAGCAGTGGTGGCCTGGTAATGACCCTGTACTTTGTGTAATTTATTTCATCACCACGGCTCTCAAAACGGTGTAAGAAAATATTGTGAGGAAACCGACATGTCCTAGAACCAAAACTTTGAAGATATATGACATCAGAAAAGGGTGCCGTGGTGGATTACGGCCCGCTTCATCTTACAAACAGGAGGCCTGTGTTGTCCCAACAATGGGTACCGTTATAGGCTGATTATGCTTATAGAGGTAATAGGAACAGGGTATAAAGTTCTCTCATCCTCCATAGAAAAGGGAGGATCCTCCGACCATTGCAGACGGGTGTTGTATCTGGCGGGCACCTGCCCGATGATTCATGTCGGGCCGTTATATATAATTATGCTAGTTGTGCGGTAAACTCTGCTTGCGAGATGCAGGATTTTTGCGTGACGTCAGTATGACGCGTTGTTCGCATGTGGCGTTGTAGATACCGCTACATGCTCATGCTAATTATGTCTAGCAGTGGACTGCGATAAGTTAACATAACTCAGCAATTAAATTAAATTCTTTTTTGCGAGTAACCATGAGACTCATACAGTGTTAGTAACAATGTACAATTACAACAATAACTACACAAACACACACAAGAAAACAATCACTGCTTCCATAATCCAGCTGAGGTACTGGAGCAACGACTTACAATACAGCAGTCAGTGGGGGGCACACCTATCACTGTCATCATTTCCATAGACGACAGCGACATCTGAAGTTTGGTGGGTTAAAAAAACTTGGCAGCCATCTTGTCTCGTTTGTCAAACAAATGTCACTGTCGCCGGCCATCCGCCCGCCATTGTCAATTCCGACTTTCCGGACGATGATGCGCTTCCCAAAATTCCGAGTATATCTTAGTTATTTCTGTTATTATAATAATTGTTACTTGTTACTGTTATTTGCTTTGTTAAGTTTTGTTTTTTTGTTGCTACTCATAGTAAGTAAGTATGCATATTACTATGAGTAGCGAGTCAATACGAGAGAACATACGAGATATTATACATTTCATATCTACAGGTACGTGTATAGCTTTAGTTCACCCACCAAACTCCAGGTGGCAGCACTTTTCATACATGCAAATTTTACCACAGAGTTGTTACTCTTTTCCTCTACAGTTACTTTACTCTTTGATAGCAATCTAGCTTCAATGAACTCAATCAATGTGAACTCTCCCAAGTTGCGCCAGTACACCCTTTTCTCTGCCATGCCTTCTACATCCATTTTACCCGGCTGCCTGTCTTAGAAAATCGATCCATCCAGTTTACTTTTACCGACGGAATTTACGTATCCCACGTATTTAGTATGACGAACCTCTTCCCTATTAATAATACGCTCATAATATCACGCCTATATTTCTCGACGGGTTAACCAGAGGAGCACATACATTTCGCATTTCTAAATAATGAACTGTACTTAATAATAACTATGTCATAATAACGGAAGGGTCCGTGGCTAAATAATAACGGCCGCACAGGTCGATCGGTCAGGTTAAGCTACGCTTGCCGCGTTTGGTCTGTGGACGGGTGACCATATTTACATACCAAGACCCCTCCGTGCCTCGGAAAGCACGTTAAGCGGTTGGTTCCGGCTGTCATTTGTGGATCTTTGACAGTCGTTACGGGTAGTCAGAAGCCCGAAAGTCTGACAGTCAGTCTTGCCAAGAGGTATCGTATAACCCAGTACCTAACTGGGTTGTGGAGGCCAGATAGGCAGTCGCTCCATGTAAAATACTGGTATTCAGCTGCATTCAGTTAGACTGGAAGCCGACCCCAACATAGTGGGAAATGGCTAGGCAGATGATGACGAAGACCTAATAATAACTATTCTATCAACAGACCAACAGTTCTGGTCGGGCCTCGTACAAAATGAGCTGGAGGAGGCTCTCAAGATAAAATGGAACCTCAACCCGGCGAAGAATGTCATCTTATTCGTTGGAGATGGCATGGGACCCAACACCGTGACCTCGACGAGGATATACAAGGGCGGGGAGAGTCATCGGCTGGTGTATGAGAAGTTCCCGCATGTTGGGCTTTTGAAGGTAACTGTTGACCATTTCTAATACAAACCGATAGTGGACCCATCGTAGGATTAAGGCCTGTTTTAAAACCGAGAAAGGACCACCAAAATTCCCCTTTTCGAGATATTACTTTCCTCCACCGCCAGTCACTTAGGAGTAACTTACTTAATTATTATATAACAATATGTCCATGGCGCGTAACTCGTGCTCAAGAAGGGATGGATTTATTCACTTCTAAGGATCATTGCGTTACATAAATTAATTTGCGCTGTGAAAGTACTCCGCAGTGTGACTAGTGCTACGCGCGTAGTGCGTATAGCGGTGTGTGCTACGAGCGTAGCGCGTAGAGAGCTGACTGCTACGAGCGTAGCGCGTAGAGCGCTGACTGCTACGAGCGTAGTGCATTTAGTACTACAACCGTAGTCCATAATGTGATTAGTGCTACGCGCGTAGTGCGTATAACGGTGAGTGGTCCGAGCGTAGCGCATTCGGTGCTAAGAGGGTAGTCTGTAGTGCATTTAGAAGATGAACAGAATTAACTCCACTTCAGAAAAGTATGTGCTTCATGTGATATACTTAACCTTTTTTTTTTTCAGACCTACTCAGCAAATAAAATGGTGCCGGACTCAGCATGCACTGCCACCGCAATGTTCAGTGGTGTGAAAACCAACCAGGACACTATGGGAGTAGACGCTAGTGTGCAGTACAGCGATTGCGATGCAAGCCTCAAGCCTGAAGTCAGGCTGGAGTCGCTGGCTGCACTGGCTCTGAAGGCTGGGAAGAGTGCAGGTAAGGAACCGAAAGTTTTTGCTGCAAACTTAGTCCGATTCGTAGTCGACCATGACGCCGCGCCTTCGCAAGATGTCTTCACTTTTTCATGTCGAAAGTTTTATCATACAATGTACCGAATATTAGGAAATAGAAAATCTTGAGAAATAGGTAATAGGTAGGACCTAAGGTGTAAGGACCGATCTGTGTGTGTCGCCGAAAACAGATTTGTTTTTCCCATATAAGTAGATAGAGATACGTCAGCAGCTCAATTTGAATAATGTCACAAGTCGCAACTATTTAATACCTAGGACAGTTAGGGCCCAAACACACGTACCACAAACACACTTCATCGGAGCGACAAAATGTGGGCAAGCAGTGGTTACGTGTGAATAGTGTCGCTGCAGCTTCTTCCAATTGCGTTGTGGCAACGACAAAATTTCGAGTTGGTTGCGTTGTCGCTAGTAGTTCCAATGTGGTCACATTGTGGCTATAACGTTTGCAGTCATATCGACTCCGGCTGTGACTGCATCATCGCGTCGACGTTGTGGCTGCGACGCCATGTCGTGGTCGATATCGCCCACAGGGTTGATTTTGACAATTCAGCTGCTAGAAAACACTAACATTTTGCGAAGACATAAACGAACAAAATCCTTTGATTTAGAGTTGTGTAAATAGTCTAGAAATAATAGTGACAATGACACACATACCTAGGTATTGGGTATGTGAACGAAGTGTTTTTTTTATATCCTAACTAATATTATAAATGCGAAAGTAAGTTTGTTTGTTACCTTTTCACGCCTAAAACACTGAACCGATCTTGCTGAAGTTTTGCATATATGTATACGTTGTCAGGGTTGTCAAATGGCCATAGGGTACCTTCCTTCCGAAAGAAAGTGCTATTCCCGAGGGAAACAACAATAACGTTATTATAAAAATTGATGGCGCCAGGAATTTTCCGAATCAAAAACAGGACAACGTCTGTCGGGTCAGCTAGTTACCTATATAACCATATTATAAAAGCTCAGAAAGTGGAACGGGCATGTGTCAAGTGCAAATCGACAATATTCAAATTTTTAAACAAGTCTCACGTGAAAAATAAGTTAAAAGTTAAATTGAAGGAGAATCGGAAAAATGTGTGGAAGCTAGTCTAACCGCTAATAACAACCAAACATATGGCATTCAATAGACAACCACACATATGGCTTTCAATAGGTATTTTATTATCTATATAATATAAAAATGAATCGCTGAATGTGTTGCTAAGCGCAAATCTTGAAAACAGCTGAACCGACTTCGCTAATTCTTTTTTTAGAATATTCCTTGAAGTACGAGGATAGTTCTTACGCACAGAAAAATTAAATATATCAATGGGAGTAGGTTAGAAGTAGGGTAAGAGTAGGGTAGGAGTAGTGTAGGACTAGGGTAAGAGTAGGGTAGGAGTAGGGTAGGAGTAAGGTAGGAGTAGTGTAGGAGTAGGGTAGGAGTAGGGTAGGAGTACGGTAGGGGTAGGGTAGCGTAAGGGTTAGGACACCACGCAAACGAAGTAGCGCCGGGCAGCTAGAAATAATTTATATGGCAAAACAACGTTTGCCGGGTCAGCTAGTAATATAATAATAACTACTTTGGCGGCTCATTTCAAATCACTGTGTGGAAAAAGTTATGGCAATATTTCGTAGGACTGTCCTGGGCGCTAGATAACGGAACCTTTTCATAGTTAATCACTTCTAGTGTTCAGGCATTAGTTAGGTCCTACTCATCAGGTAATATGAACAGAACTCGCTAAAGAGTCCACACTCGATGAGTTTACAAGTAGCTGTTCAAGAGTTCCGTTGTCTAGCGTCCAGGCTTATCTGACCAGCTCGGTGGCACCATATCATTTTGTAATATTCAAAAAAAGAACACTACAAGTGATTAACTTATCAACAGTGATCGAAATAGGTAGAGCTATTTAGGTTCATTGACCGCAAACATTGATGTTAATATGGATATTCCACGGGATTCCGACTGATATTACGGGATTTTATTGAATTTCATTCTTTTTGTCAAAATGTATAAAAATTGTTTATGTAAGCCAATAAGCGCATGAGCGACGTTGTAAATTTTACGTCAACAGCACGCTATAAAACTGTTTGCAAAGCGCACGACGTTGCCGCTTTCTCGGGCTCGGGGAACATCCATATTATTCTAACCTATGGCAAGTACATAAAACAGCTCTACCTATTCCGATCTCTGCTTATCGAGTATTCAGATAATAAGTTGGCTGGATTTGCTGGATTCGTTTTCTCCTCTACCGATATTTTTTTTTTCTCCTCACAGATTTTGTTTACATGTACAATGCGTTTCAAATAAGAATAGGATCGACTTAGCGCCATGTTGTGACGTCATACCTGTCAAACCGAATAAATTGGGTAGGGTGAGCAAAACAAGATATTTTTTTAATAATATTAATTATTTACGAAAACATTTTTTTTTTTTTCAATTCCGCTCATGTCTGCATCACTGTTTGAGTGGTCATCGTCAACAAATGACAACAATAACAAATTTAACAGGAAACCACCACGTAACATACAGAATTAACGAAAGAAACAGTAACACTCCACAAGCACTTAGTCTCACGAAGAAGCACACCAACAACCACAAAGCTTGTAACACCCAACTACGACAAGATGGCGGCTGGCATCTTCTTTACTTTCTGGTGAATTGTTGTCAACAATGAAAAGAAGAATGAAAGTAGCATAATTAAAAAAAAAACTAATTATGACTAATTTTTTGATGTTTTTTTCACTTTGATTTATCTAAAACTTATCTAAACAAAAAAAAAGTTATTGATACTCAAATAAGTTTTCTTTGCAAACCGTACTTTTCAATCAACTTTTGACAGATAGAGGTCATTGACGTTCCTATTCTTATTTGAATCGCATTGTATGTATGTAAGTATCGATCTATGTATTAGTATTTATTCATGTATTTTATAGTCATTTCCTAGCTATTTATCGCTTTTGTTGCACCTGCCATGTTTTGTTTTGTTTCTGCATCACCCTAAGGTTGACTGGTAGAAAATGCCTCAGGCATTAAGTCCGCCTTTGTACAGTATTTCTTTTACTAATGCATAAAGTTTTAATAAATTAAATAAATAATGGAATAGGTACTTGATAAGTTAATCACTAAGAAACTTCGCCAAATCATTTTTCACAAAGCGATTTGAAATGATCCGCCATAATAGTTATTGCTATGTAATAAAATGCTTATCTAATGACATTTTTTGTTGTTGTTGGTCGAGGAGACCCGTTAGACTGCAAGCGGGTCCTAATACAGTTGGGAAAGGGCTAGGCAGATGATGATTGGTCGTGGGTACCATTTTGTTTATTAAATAAAATAAATAACTAAAAAAAACCGGTCAAGTGCGAGTCGGACTCGCGCACCGAGAGGATTCCGTACTTGTAGGTATGTAAATATTTTATCACGGGAATCCTGTCTCGAATACTTGTGCTACATTGAACATAAAAGCCCGTACCTTTTGATTGTGTTGACTTAGAATTTTCTGCTCAACAACGTACGGTACCTAAATAACGCAATGAATTTTGTTGAACTGTCAAAATGAGTTCCATTCCTACTGGTGTGTTACCTACTCAATTACCCATCAGGTTGTGTATTTTTTTAAAAAGGACAAGAAGAAATACAGTTGCATATTGCCAAAGTATTCCTTGCTACATCAAATGCTACCCTTTGTCTCCAGGTCTAGTAACAACAACGCGCGTCACACACGCGACTCCCGGCCCCCTGTACGCGCACAGTGCTAGTCGCAAATGGGAGTGTGAAGCTTCCATGCCAAAAGGATCAGCTTGCAAGGACATCGCCAGGCAGCTGGTCGAGGACTGGCCTGGGAGAGACCTGCATGTAAGTACTTTGATAAACAAAATTAACACAGAGTCACTTCTGTGGTCCGCGAAGGGTACCTAAGGCAGAGTCTGTTGGTCTTATATAGTAATGTCTATTCAAACTTATGTTTCTAATTAATATTTTTTCAAGTCAAATAAATATTAGCTTTATTTCAATGGCAATTACGTTGATTTCAGAGTGACTATATTGAAAAAGTTATAAAAAAGTTTGAAGTTGTAGCGTAAACTTTATTGTGTACTGTGTAGGATATACAAGGTGAATTTTTCAAGTGGGCGTGGATGGCCAAATCCGAAACTATGAGGAATAGCGAAAAGTACCTACTCAAAGTCACAAATAAAATATTTGATATAGTGAACACAAGACGAAATGCGACAAATGCCTCCTCGTCAATATACCTACAAGAAAGGTCCGCAAAAACTTCGTCAATGACTAAAATCAAAATCAAAATATTTCATTTCACATAAACCTGCAAGGGCACTTATGAAACGTCATAAGCTAGGTGCACGATTCCAATTGGTCGTTTCCTATGGAGAAGAACCGGCAAGAAACTCCACGGTTACTCTTTTTAAAAATAATTGCCTTTTACAATGTTTTAAAATAAAAACCCACTAAAACCAAGAAGTGATATGATTTCCATTACAACCACTAATAAAGAGGCGAAAATTTTTAATTGTCTGTTTATGATGTCAAATAATAAAGAGATTATGTCAAAAAGTATGTAAAAAAAGAAATACATCGTAATTTGAGAGCAGTTAATAGACATTTACATAGTTATGCCGTTAACCATAACTCAATTTCCTTTGCATTGTATAATTGCATAGCACAGATGTGAGTTCTATGTAAGTATGTACTATACCTTATTTACCATTTACCGGGTAATATGTCTTTCATTGACTTGAATGTGCCATGGCGGCTGATAGTATGTCATGCTCACACAAATGTCTCGCTGACGGTGGCGTGTGTATTGGATCATTTAGCTCCCTTCAAAATGGTTGAGCTAAATGGTGCTGATCTATGCGTCATGTTCGTGAACGGGCGCCGTCAGTTGGGGCTGGTCATCACTCAGCTGCCTCGGCTTATTTCTAATTATTTTATTTTTGGATTGTTGTCTTCTTACTATTTGCTGTACTCTGGACGCTCTTAACGCGTACGTATTTTTTTTTTACATCGTTCTCACATATAATTGTAAATTCAACATTAATGATGTAACTAATATTTTTGTAAAAATACAATTTAAAAGAGTGTCCATGGAGTTTCTTGCCCGTTCTTCTCCATAGGTACTTACCTACGCTTTGGAATGGGCAACTAGCTTCATATTTTCTGACTGACCGACTTCTTGACAATTCAAAAGTGCCTGTAAATGGTTTAATTGAAATAAATGGTTTGAGTTGAGTTTTTGAGTTTGAATGAGGATCCAGGGAAGCCACATGTGCAGAAGGAATTATTGCCAAACTACCTTGTCTTCAAAGTAGTCTTTAATCTTATAATATGCTTTTTTGATAAGGACACGTTTGATGAGGGTTTTGAACTTTCCATCGCTAAGTTCTGTAACCGGCTTTGGCAACTTATTAAAAAAACTGGCCAAGTGCGAGTCGGACTCGCACACGAAGGGTTCCGTACCACAAGGCAAAAACGCCTAAAAAAACATGTTTGTTGTATGGGAGCCCCCCTTAAATACTTATTTTATTTTAATTTTATTATTTATTATTAAAGTTAAAATACAATTGAGTATTTTGTGAATATTTCAAGTGCCTACCTGTTGCCATTTTTGATATCGAGCAAAAAAGAGCTTAAAAATCGCGTTTGTTGTATGGGAGCCCCCCTTAAATATTTATTTTATTTTGTTTTAGTATTTGTTGTTATAGCGGCAACAGAAATACATCATCTGTGAAAATTTCAACTGTCGAGCTATCGCGGTTCTTGAGATACAGCCTGGTGACAGACAGACGGACAGACGGACAGACGGACAGACGGACAGACGGACAGACAGCGAAGTCTTAGTAATAGGGTCCCGTTTTTACCCTTTGGGTACGGAACCCTAAAAATGGATGCTGTTAAAAGAAATGACTTGCTAGTTTTAGTTAATCTAAATTTAGGTAACAATGGCGCCGATTCTGTTGTGCATAAACTACACTAAATTTAAGTTCAGGCATCTTTTTCTTTCTATTTCATTAAGACAAGGACAGAAGATAAATATCAGTTTATTCCTGTCAAATTAGTCAGCGCCTGGCGTAAATTGACGTATTTTTAGTAGCCATTTTTTAAATCTCGTCTAAAGTTGTCTATGGAGTGACAAGACTAAACTAATATTTATCTTCTGTCCTTTTCTTAATGAAATAGAAAGAAAAAGATTCCTGAACTTAAATTTAGTTTAGCTTGTGAACAACAGAATCGGCGCTAATTTAATTTTTACTACGTGTATTTATATTATGGAAATCGCTTCTTATTTTGAAGAGTCCTAAGTTTTTGCGAACATACAAACCATGAAAACCCCTGACATAACTCGTGACTTAGAAAATTAATCTCAGCATTATGTAAACAGACAGTGCACGCCAAAGATAAGTCGATTACCGACTGCTAGGAAACAAGCGCAGCCAACAATGAATATGACGCAAGATAAGTCGGACCGATTTATAATCAGTCAGACTTTTCATGACTTGTAAACAGTTATGAGTTTGTTCATTCAGTTTCTTTGTTATGAATTCTAGGTGGTAATGGGAGGTGGCAGACAACAACTGGTGTCCAACTCTACAGGAACAGCCTCGGATCCCATCAGCAACATGCCGTGGACCTGCTACCGTCAGGACGGAAGGAACCTCGTAGATACCTACAAAACCGACAAAACGAGTAGGGGGCTAAAGTACAGCGTGGTCATGAATAACAAGGAGCTGGGGGACCTGAACCTGGATGATACTGATTATTTGTTTGGTAATTATTTCTTTGAGACTGTTTTGAGGGTTCCTGTTAATCAAAATGGTTGAAATGCGAGGACCGAATTTAGACCGATTCTGGATGCTGAAAATATTTAGTTTTTTAATGGTGGCGCTTGAATGAAACCAACGATGACAGGTAGGAATCCTCCTATAGATTTTGTCTAGACTACTTTTGTATACTATAACTTAAGTATTGTCTAATTTGTCTATAGTAAATAAATTCCTAACTGGCATCGTTGGTTTCATTCAACCGCCACCATTATAGTTTGACATTTCATAAAAGATTTATTAAATCATTGATCATTTGAGAATGCTTAGTGATTGAATGAATAAGCATTTGCTAGCAATCCAAAACCTACTAATCCAGAAGCTGTCATTCTGAAAAAGTGATTACCTTATTTATTGCAACACCAACCAAGGATTCGGTCGCAGAGACAGTAAAATTTGCATTTGAGTTGATGTCCTTTGACCTGCATGCACGAAGCGCATCTGATATGTACTGTACCGTTGACGTCTTTGATTGTCCATAAATAAGTACGTATACAAATTATACAATAAAGTTTTTTTTTTTTTTTTTTTTTTTTTTTTTTTCTTTTCCCTTCTATCTGCAATCAGCCCTTGAGCTTTAATCAGATTGGTTGTTTCTTCACTAGGCAGTTCGAGATTGTTCACATCCAGCGATGCGTCATCTCATTAGATTTTTTTTTTTATTGGTGGTTATATTGATGCTAATCGATCTCTTTTAAGTCTGTAGGTAGAGTCTGAGGACTTTAGAAGTTTCACAGCGAGTTCATTTTTATGACGTTGGAGTCTTTCCTTGTAATTCTTGTAGGACCTTTCTACAACCTCCTTGACAGTTGGGATTTGTAGGTACTCATGTACTTCAGTGTTTTTTATGAACCAAGGTGCACCACTTAAGGTTTTGAGTGCCTTATTTTGGAAACGCTGTAGTATCTCAATATTTGAGTGGCTTGCTGATCCCCAGAGCTCTATTCCATATGTCCATATAGGTTTAAGGATGCATTTATAGATAAGGAGTTTGTTTTCCAAGCTTAGTGACGACTGTCTGCCGATGAGCCAGTTAATGTTTCTTAGTTTTATGTTTGCTTGCTCCCTTTTGGTTTTTATATGTTCACGCCATGTAAGTCTTCTGTCGATGTGCATACCTAGGTATTTGACAGTACTTTTCTGTGGCAGAACATCTTCACCGAGTTTTACTTGTGGACAGTCTCCTCTTCTTAGGGCAAAGGTAACATGGACAGACTTGGCAGCACTAGCCTTGATTCTCCACTTTTTCAGCCATGATCCAATTTTGTTCAGGTGTTCCTGGAGTTTCGTGGATGCTCTAATCTGGTCTTTGTCGCAGGATAGGACTGCAGTGTCATCAGCATAGGTTGCAGTAACAATTTGTTCTGAGGTGGGTAGGTCAGCAGTGTAGACCGTGTACAGAACAGGGCCCACAACAGAACCCTGGGGTACTCCAGCTTCTATGGGATAGAGTGAAGATAGGCAGTCTCCAGATTTAACTTGGAACACTCGGTCCTCCAAGTACGACTTGAGCAACATGTATGCGGTGTGTGGTAAGCAGGTCTTAAGTTTACACAGGAGGCCCTTGTGCCATACTCGATCGAATGCCTGTTGTATGTCAAGAAAAGCAGTTGAGCAGTACTCCTTTCTTTCCAAGGACTGTCGGATTGTGTGGACCACCCTGTGTATTTGTTCTGTTGTTCCATGGTGTGCTCGGAAACCAAATTGATGTTCTGGGATTGTCCCTTGTTCCTCAAGTATAGGTAACAGTCGCTGTAGCAATAACTTCTCGAACAGTTTAGACAATAAGGGAAGAAGACTTATTGGTCTGTACGAGGAGACTTCAGTGGGAGGCTTTCCAGGTTTAGCTACCATATTTATGATTGAGACTTTCCAGATGAGAGGGAAATAGTGTATTCTCAATACTGCATTGAATAGTATGGTTAGCAAGACAATCCCTTTTCTCGGTAGTTGATAAAGGACTTCTGATGTGATCAGATCAAAACCCGGTGCCTTTTTCTTCTTCAAGTTGTTAATTGCTTTCGAAACTTCTGTTGGGGTACAAAGTCGCAACGGTAGAGACATTTGCTGATCTCTGTCAAGGATTTCGTCAATATCTTCTTCTGAATGTATGATGTCGGGTTCATTTGGTTTGAATACATCTTTGAGGAATTCAGCAAATAGCTCGGCTTTATCCGCAGGTTTTCTTGCCCATTCTCCATTCGGCTGTCTTAACGGTGGCATATGTTCTTGTGGCCGTTTTAGTGACTTAGTCATTTTCCATAGAGAATAGTCGTCAGCTTTGCAAGGTGATAAAGTCTTTAGTTTGTCTTGAAGAGTGACGTCGTCGTATTCTTTAAGCATTTCCTTTAATTTCTTTTGTGCTTTATTGAGGGCTCTTTTGTCATGTGCGTTCCTGCTTGTGTGCCATTGACGTCTTAGTTTCCGTTTTGCAGCTATCGTATCCCTTATTTTTAGTGTGTAATCCTTTTTCTGAGGACTATGTTTTATACATGGAGTGGACATCCAAGCGGCTTTTTGGATCAGGTTAGTTGTATACCAGGCTGCATTTTCTATATCTTCCTCTGTTTTGAGAGGTATGTGCAAGTTGGTATTATCCTCTATAAAGTTCTGGAATGAGGCCCAGTCAGTTCTATGATTGTATAGCGTCTCGCGGGGCTCTATATTAATAATTGTGGTACTCAGTGTGCATATTACTGGTGTATGATCAGAGTTGCCATCCAGACATGATTCGACTTTTGTGTATAGTCCTGACATTCCTTTGGTGACAAAGAAATCGATGAGGTCAGGTGTTTTATTAGGATCAGATGGCCAGTGAGTCGGCTCTCCTGTAGTCAGTATGTTAAGTGAATCTGAATCAATTGCCTTCTTCAACTCTCTGCCTCTGGTTGTGGTCAGCCTTGAGCCCCACAAGATGTTTTTGGCGTTCCAATCCCCTCCAGCGACATACCTGCCACCGAGTGTGCTAAGAAAATTGCTAAACATTTGTTCGTCAACTCGATGCCGAGGTGGGGAGTACACTGCAGCGATGTTGAGTGGGCCCTCCCAGTCTTCTACCGACACTACAGTAGCCTGTAGGTACGCTTGCTTAAAGTTTGGGAGAGGGTGTTGTTTTATACTTTCTTTAATTATGATTGCAGTCCCAGCGTGCGATGTTCCATCAGGATGGTTGGTGTAATATATATTATATCCTTTGATAAGGATGGTTCTTTGGTCAGTCATGTGTGACTCTGAGATTAAAAGAATATCAATTTGGTTGTGTTTCATGAAAAGTTCTACTTCATGTTTATTAGGAGGCAGTCCATTTACGTTCCATGCTGCGATGCGTAGGAATTTCATTTCTTATATTGGGCAACTAGAGTCGTAAGGAGTTCCATTAGGGTGCCTATTTGTTGAATGAGGATATCTATCTTCTCTGATTGTTTAGTGATGATTTGTTCTAGTGAACTTGTTGGCTGAGATTGTACGTTCTCTTGTTTTTTGTTCCAGTGTGCCGTGTTTTCAGCGTGTTGATTGCGTGAATTAGGCGGTTGTTGTCTAGCGTAGCTACTTGGCTGTAGTTGTGGAAAGTCATCTATTAAGAAGGGCACAGTATCATTTCTTGGATTCTTCATTTTTGGTACTGGAACTTTTTTGTGGGGTAGCTGTGAAATTTTCCTTGCGCGAATCTCCTTGTATACTTGGCACCCCTTGTAGTTAGCAGGGTGGTCTCCAAGGCACAATGTACAGGTGGCTGGTGTGTTCCTGTCTTTTTTTGGGCAATCTATGGTTCTATGTCCTTCTGCGCATTTAACGCACCGGTAGGGGCGCATGCAGTTATTTTTAGTGTGGCCATATTGCTGGCATCTAGCGCATTGAGGAATTTCATTTGTTTTGCGTGGATCTTCTATCGTCACTTTTGTATGGTATATAGAATCTATACGTTTAAGTTCAGGGTTGTTTGGGCCAGGTTCAACATTCACGAAAAACATATTCAGTGGCTTTTTGTTTCTTCTCGAGAGTGCACATATGATTTCTCCTCTGACTTTATTCCCAGTTTTCTCTATTTCCTCAGCAATGGCTTCTTTTGGAGTCGTGTGGTGCAGATTCTTAATCACGATTCTGCAACTCCTCTTGTCTTTCTGTGTGAACGTATGGCCTATAAGCCCATTCTTTCGAATTAGGTCTATAATACATTTGTACGCTTCACTTGTCTGCGCCATTACTCTCAACTGGTTCCTGTTCACTATCTTATATGTGTAAGTGTCGTGTGGTACAGTACTGTTCAGGAGTTCTGTTAGTTTTGATATGTCCGAGATACCATATAGGATTATTGGTGGTGGTTTGCTAGCTTTCTTAGTATGGTCTTGACTTTCCATTGGCTCAGCGGTGTCATCAGGTATGTCTACTGGGAGTCCACTGTATCTGTTGGAAGTATTAATAGGGCTCTGCGAGTTCTGTGCTGGATTCTTATCTCCTGTAGAAGGTGGGCTATTCGATAGCTTTTTTCTTTTTGGGTTGCGTTGGGTGGGTATTCTTTGCCATGTGGGAGGACACTTATTGTCGTCATCCTCTATGGTGATTGTCACTGGTGGTGTGGGAGGTAAGTCTTTCTCCTTTGTGATGCTGGTTGTGCTTGGTTTATTCCCATGTGAGGAAGATCTAGGTCTTGAAATAAAGAGGCTCGGATGGAATGCCTGTTGTATAAGATTTTTTTTTGTGCTGCCAGTAGCATTCTCCGTCACAGGGGCCTGGTTGCCTACCCCTGCGCAGACAATAAAGTATTGTTCCTTTTATTCCTTTCAGGTATCTTCTCCAATGAGCACTTGAATTACGATCATTTAAGAGACAAGGGACCCGAGGGTATGCCTTCAATATCCGACATGGTGAAAGCTGCTATCAAGGTTCTACAGAAAAATGAGAACGGATTCTTTCTTATGGTCAGTACTTAGATCGATTTATTTTATAAATTGACAATTTAAAATTAGATCAATTAAAGAGAAAGTAATTCAAATTGAAGCTTTAAAGCTTCAATTTGAATTACTTTCTCTTTAAAGGTGCTGCAATTTTAAAGACTTTTTCTGCCATAAAACGTGATAGTTTCGCTAATTACATCGCATACATACCTAAATGACCCATACACATAAACAAGAGCCACTACTTAGGTGGCTAGATGTTGCTGAGAACTTGCTCAAAATCCGTCCAGAACTTTAGCGCAGACACACCTGGCAATATTTTTTTGATGGTTGTAGATAATTATGACTATTTGCCCTATTCCAAAGCCTTTAATAATTCAAGGTTGAAGGCGGCAACATAGACATGGCCCACCATCGGGGCTGGGCGAAGACAGCCGTCAATGAAGCTGCGGCCATGGAGGCTGCAGTTGAACTCGCAGCTAACATGACGAATGAGGAGGACACCCTGCTAATCGTCACCAGTGACCACACTCATTCGCTGTCTATTAATGGACATCCAGACAGGGGGAGCAGTATTTTTGGTTTGTGCCTTTCCTTAATTGTCGGACAAAGAGATTTGACTGATCTAGGATAATCCAGACGTCTTCACATAATGTAGATTAGACAAGCAATCGGTTGATCAGCAAAAAAACCATGCGATCGATTTGATCGTAACATTGACATTAACCAATTTTGTTCCCAGCGAGCCCATTAATTCTTCTTCCAAAACCTGAACCCATTTATTTTTTCATCTCAATCAGTAATTCTGCATTTTAAACTATCACGACAGCAGAAGTAGGTATAGATGCGTCTCCAAAACCGTTATTTCAAAACTGTTTCAATAATTCCAGGTATAGCCCAGCCCTCAAGCCACGACGGCGTGAACTACACGACTCTGTCCTACGGCACGGGAGGCCCAGGGTCCTTCCAGTATTACGTCAAAACTGACGAGAATGGTAACACCGTGGCACGACGAGACCCGAGTGAGGAGGATACGGAGGCGTTCGATTACACCCAGGTTGCAGGGATCCAACTTGTTGAGAATTATCATGGAGGTGGCGATGTTGCTATTTATGCCAGAGGTGAGTATTTTGACTTTTTAAAGCTAAGGCCATACTTTCACGCGGAAATCGGGTTGCGAGACGTAATTAGTTCGCGCCGATTGTGTCAACTAACTTGTATGGAGGTGTACGACGCAAGTCGCGTAGCATAATCAAGCCTTTAATGTTTCCACTGCTGGGACACTGGCCTCCTGTCTGTGAGAGGGAGTGGGCCATTATCCATCACGCGCGCCCAGTGCAGGTTGGTGGATGTCACATATGTCATCGATTTTTTTGGCTCTAGGACATGCCGGTTTCCTCACGACGATTTCCTTTACCGTTTTAATAATAATAATAATAAATGTACTTACTTAAACAGAGAGATTGTAGTAGGTATACATAGTTATAGTAAAGATCATATAAGATCTTAGTTAGGTTACAATCGAGTGGGTAAAGCACTGTTCTCATAACTAGGTTACAAAATAACCTAAGGAGAAACGGTCTCGGTCCCCTATATTTAATGGTACAGTGATAATTTATACATAACATAATATAATAGTACTTGTGCTGATGCTACAATTTGAACGGCATTGCGTAATAATATCATGAGTAAATACTAGTTTTATATTTTAGAAAAATCTTATTCTGCTTAATAATTGAATGTAAGTGTGTCTGTGATTGTGGGTATATGTGTGTGTGCATGTGTGAGGATGTATTAGGGTGTGTTTGTGTGTGTGTGTGGTGTGTGAGGGTGTGTGTGTGGTATGTGTGTGTATGTGGAATGGTACGTGATAGTGTGTGTACAGCGCAGAGCAATGCTCATCATGTTAAGAGTAGGTATGTGAGTAATTTTTCGGTTGGATCATATGACAGATTTCGAAGATATAGCCGGACAGTCAAATCTGCATCTTCTTGCTTATTTTATTATAAAGATACGGACCTAAATAATAAAAGAATCTTTTTGCAAATGAGGAGTGCACTCGCGGCAGTATGCAAACACTATGTTTTCGTCTTTTAGTGATTTCTCTGTATGGGGTATTTTGGTGCTGCAAAGTGACTGTTTGTAAAATAAAGTGTTCTCGAATGTTGAGAACGTGACTTGACAGTATAATTGATCGGTCGGGAACAATATTGGACGAAATGTAGCTACCTTTAGTATGGCCCTATGTGCAATTTCTAATGATTTTAAGGTAGTTTTAGCAGCACCGCCCCAACACGAGACACAATATGTAATTATTGACAAACATAAAGCAAAATAAACATTACGTATTATAATTGGATTTGTTATATTTCAAAGAATTTTAAATATGTATAGGTACGTATAAGTTTGCGTACTCTGCCAGTCAGGAGATTTATGTGAGACTCAAAGTTCAGGTTCCTGTCCAGGATTACACCCAAGTATTTAATTTGCTCCGTTGACTTCAATAAAGGACAATGGCACCGATTCTGTTGTTCACAAACTAAACTAAATTTAAGTTCAGGCATCTTTTTCTTTCTATTTCATTAAGAAAAGGACAGAAGATAAATATTAGTTTAGTCCTGTCAAATTAGTCAGCGCTTGACGTAAATTGACGTATTTTTAATAGCCAATTTTTTAATCTCGTCAAAATTGTCTATGGAAAATCTAAATTTGACAGGACTAAACTAATATTTATCTTCTGTCCTATTCGTAATGAAATAGAAAGAAAAAGATGCATGAACTTAAACTTAGTTTAGTTTGTGAACAACAGAATCGGCGCCATTGCCAAGGAACCAGTGTTGGTTGGCGGCATGAATGGCCTTTCAATAATATGGATGTTTTTGGCTGAGAGGTTGAAGAAATGGGTCATGAATTTCATTTTGGAATCATTTAGATTAAGCTTATTGGCGTTAAACCATCCTAATGCAGTGTTAAAGCCAAGCTGAGCATTATTCTCCAGATCTGACCATGTAGGTACTGTTAACAAAAATGTTATAGCGGTGTCATCCGCAAATGAAATGATGGTTTTGAGAGCACTATGATGAAATTAAATACACAAAGTAGGTACCTACACTTCTGGACACATCTATTGGCCCACCTTGTATTTTCAGTTTCGTTTGGTCCTAGCTAAAATTTTATATTAGGTCGAGCAAAAAGTTTTTATGCAGTTTTGAACCTGGCACATTCACAATTTCATTCAATAGTCTTTTTTTGAATTTCGAACACAGAATTTAAAGAAACAAAAGACAATTTGGAGCCTGTTTGTTGATATCAAACAATCGAATACTAAGAAAACTTGGTTTTATTGGTTTACTTGGATTTAATTCTTGAAAAAGTGATTGATATCTTTGGTTTTGCAACAAACATTACTTGTTCTTAACATTAAGGTGAGGTTCTATCAATAATCTATGGATACTTCACCTGAAGTCGCCGCCCAAGCTGTGGCACTTATTCAGGCCGGACACAGCCAAAGAAACGTGAGTGCTCAACTTAATTTAAGTCGGTCTGCGGTCCGAAATGTTTATCGGAGGTACCTAAAGACTGGCGGCTTTGTTCGTCGCCAAGGAAGGCCACGATCTCGGGTCACAACTGAAAGGCAGGATCGATTCATCGTGACGACCAGCTTGAGAAATCGTCACCTTACCTCCATTGAGATACAAAACCAACTTCGCGACTTCCACGGAGTATCTGTGAGCGCTCGAACTGTTCGGAGAAGGTTAAAAGAACGCGATATGGTACCAACAAGCCAGCTAATGGGCCCAAACTAACGCGAGCCCACCGAACAGCGCGCCTTCATTTCGCACGCAGTCATTTAAATTGGACACAGCAAGATTGGAGCCGTGTACTCTTTTCTGATGAGTCTAAAATTGTGTTACATGGCAATGATGGAAGGAAGAAGGTCTACCGACGTAAGGGAGAGCGTTTCGCACAATGCTGCTTTGAAGAGAGGGTTGCTTATGGCGGTGGCTCATGGACTGTCTGGGGCGGTATATCCGCGAGCGGCAAAACTCAACTTGAGGTTGTTACAGGACCACGGCTGCCAACATTAAATGCTGAAAGGTACATTCGTGAGTGCTTAGAACCTCACATGATACCATACGCGGACTATGTGGGCCCAAATTTCCTTTTTATGCATGATAATGCAAGAGCCCATGCGGCCGGCATCGTCAGGGAATATCTTCGGGATGTGAACATCACAGTTATGGACTGGCCAGCCAGAAGCCCAGACATGAACCCCATTGAGCACATGTGGGACGAGCTAAAAAGACGTGTTAGGGCTCGTCAGCCAGTTGCCCAGACGATGCAGGAGTTAAAAACTGCCATAGAAGAGGAATGGGAGATGATCCCTCAAAATTTCATAGAGCGGTTGATAAACTCTATGCCTAATCGTATGAGAGCTGTGGTAGATGCCCATGGAGGCAACACGCGTTATTAAATTAAACCTTTATTTGATAAAACATGTTTTTTATTCAAAAATCAATAATTGCCTTTAACAAGGCGCATATCCGACTTGTTAGGCGTAGCTCCATGTCGTATGGTATTCTGAATTCAAATTTAAAACAATACGATCGAAAAAGATGGTAAAATGTATCAGTTTTAAAACTGCATCAACAGTTTTTGTTCAATCTAGCAATCATATTTCGGTAGGGGCCATCGAAACCTAAACTCTAAGGTGGGCCAATAGATGTGTCCAGAAGTGTATTTTAAGTGTCTGCCTGCGTTCGAACTTACGACCTACAACTCGTAAGTCGGGGTCGGTACCTCTATCTCCCCTCCCCCTTCTGCAACTCACGTGACTTTCTTATAATTTAAACAATCGACACACGCAATTATTTGTGTCCCGCGCGTTATTTGCCTTATGGCAAGAGCTTAGAGTACCGTATCTTGATAATTTAAGACAGTAGAGCAAAATATCAGATTGCTAAATCTGATATCCTCATCCTGACCTGAAATTATCCGCCCAGGCAGGTCACTGACACCAAATAGGCGTAGACGCGCAGTCACCTAATGATCTTAATTGATTCAATGAAACTGTACCATTTTTTGATAACTGAACCATTTGAACTGATTAAAGCTAATGCCACTACTATTTTTAGGCACTGATTTTATCATCTTCTTCGAACTAGTTATAAGTACAAAAAATTCTGCAATTTACAGTGCGAACTGCATAGCGTGCCTTTTCTATTTATGTAGGTAGGTATGTTTTTTGTGTTAAATGCAAGTAAGTATATAAAGATAACCAAATAAAAACGGTATAAGTATTTTAATTACCTATTTATTTCTTATTTTATTTTGTCACTTGGTAAACACGAAGTAGGTACTTAATGATTCGAAGTAGTAGGTATTTCGTGGTCCGAAGTAGTACTTTGTGGATCGAAGTCCTACTTCGTGGTTCAAAGTAGTACTTTGTGGATCGAAGGCCTACTTCGTGGTTCGAAGTAGTACTTTGTAGATCGAGGTCCTGGTTCGAAGTAGTACTTTGTGGAGCGAAGTCCTAATTCGTGGTTCGAAGTAGTACTTCGTGGTTCGAAGTCCTACTTTGTGGTTCGAAGTAGTACTTTGTGGATTGAAGTCATACTTCGTGGTTCGAAATAGTACTTTGTGGATCGCAGTCCTACTTCGTGATTCGTGGCATCAACCATTATCTGAAAACTTCTAAAGGTTGATGTTGCATCTTCCATTATTCCACCCTTTTTCATTCACCTTTTCGTTCCAGGTCCCTATTCGCACCTCTTCCACAACGTGCACGAACAGCACTATGTCTTCCACGCGATCTCCTACGCCGCCAAGATGGGAGCTTACTCCAGCAGTACAGCGGTCTACGTGAACATCTGGAACCTTGTTATCATCACTGCTATAAGCATTGTTCTGTTGTGACTGTGTAGAGTGAAGTAGATTTAAGCTCCGTGCCTGGCGTGTCGTGTTTTGGCGATTATTTATGGTTGAACGACTTCTCTTCTTACTGTAATGGAATATACGACTATAATAATAATTAATAATAAGAGTAATGCCAAACGCACAGTAAATTATCGTGGATGTTGGGTAATCGAGCCATGGTAAATAAATATGAACAGCTTAATTCAAATATACAAGCCACAACAATGAATAAGACGTCATGTCATCACGACACAGTGCCTTAGGTTAGGTACAGTCAACGAAAAAAGGTTCGCTAAATTAATGTTCGGAGCAGTTGCTATAAGTACTTACTTATTGTTTGTTTCTCAGCTAACAGTACTTATTTTGTTACGAATTCGTGTACGTAAAAAAAAAATGTTTATTTACTTTGGTATTTTCATAGGTACTTACTGTAATTTTTATACTAAAAATATAAAACACTGTGATAGTTAAATATGCATTTATGAAACGGTATTAACTATAGGTACCTACTACCTACATTTTTGCCAAAAAATAAGTTACCCATCGAATTTTAACATCAAAGCCTGATTTTTCAATCTGTTAACTATATTCGAGAAATAATCTTGAAAAGGACAATGTCAGAAACCCTATAGAGCTTTAACCCACCAAATAAAAGTTGGTTTACAAGCATGCTAAATGTAGCATTCTATTACTGCTTTATTAGTGATAACTAAAAACATGTTTAAATGCCTTCAGAACTTGCGGTTTCTGTTTGAATCTAAGGACAATTATTACATTTAGGTTAGGTACCTTAAGTTTAGATTAATTGCAGTTACAATAATTGTAGAAATGATTAAACAAGTGCTGTTTATTGAGACGCTAGATATCACCGCCGCAGATCGCCGCCGTGACTTCGCGGCGGTGCTTTGCCTAAGCCGGGCAGACCTCCACCGTGTCCTCCGGGCGATCCACAAGATCCGTAGCAAGTAGCACAAAGTCGGCGAGTAGGCGAGATCGAGTCCGTGTACAAAAGCAAAAATCTTCGTGATAATATAAAAGTAATATTATGATCACAGAGAGATTAGGGAGCGTAAACAACAAACAGCAATGCAAACAGAACAGGGCGAATATCAATGAATTACTTTTTGACAAAACTATCAGCGCGTCAATGACGTTTCGTTACCCCTAATCACTAACGCTGACATGCGATATAGTGATTAGAATATACATTCATAATAATATAATATATTAGAAAAGAAACATTATTTTCATTAACTGTGTGATACCAAATACATATTAAAATCTGTACATAATACTTTAATAGATGTAATTTTAAGGGTTCCGTAGCCAAATAGCAAAAACGGAACCCTTATAAATTCGTCATGTCTGTCTGTCTGTCTGTCCGTCTGTCTGTCTGTCTGTCCGTCCGTATGTCACAGCCACTTTTCTCCGAAACTATAAGAACTATACTGTTGAAACTTGGTAAGTAGATGTATTCTGTGAACCACATTAAGATTTTCACACAAAAATAGAAAATAAATTTTAGGGTTCCCCATACTTAGAACCGAAACTCAATTTTTTTTTTCATCAAACCCATGCGTGTGGGGTATCTATGGGTAGGTCTTCAAAAATGATATTGAGGTTTCTAATATCATTTTTTTCTAAACTGAATAGTTTGCGCGAGAGACACTTCCAAAGTGGTAAAATGTGTGTCCCTCATCCTGTAACTTCTAAAATAAGAGAATGATAAAACTAAAAAAATATATGATGTAAATTACCATGTAAACTACCACCGAAAATTGGTTTGAACGACTTCTAGTAATTAGTTTTTTTAATACGTCATAAATCGTAAACCACAATTTACCATTCATTCAATCAACTCAAAAATAAAAAAAAAACATTTAATTTCATAAACATAAACCTTATGCATAAACCCGGATGTTACGGACCCTCGGTGCGTGAGTCCGACTCGCTCTTGCCCGGTTTTTTCTTAATAAATGACTCGTTTTGTTCCGCGTGTGTGCGTACTAAGTAACGCAGATGGTTGCGATAAAAACAGGAAGTAGTACTTGGGTTTTTAAATTCCTTTTGTAACTTTTTATCCGCAAGTTTAACAGAATAACAGTTAAGTAATTAAGGGTCCTATTTTCATTGCATAATTTTTTGGTTAATTTACATTTCTTGTAAATTAATGAAAGGTGGGGCAGGATCTGGCATTGTCCTTTGGCAGTTATTTCATTCAAAAACTGTCAAACGTCAGTGTTATTCCTCGAATAAAAATTACTGGCGACGATGGAAAAATCAACCCTTAACTAAATAAAACTACAAAAATTCACTATTTACTACTTTATTGCATCATGTCATATTATATAAGAAAATTGTAACAGTTATAAAAAAATTGTACATAATTCGTATCACAAAATAAACGCACCAGTAAGTATATTTATTGTTACGTTGCATAGTATAAATAACTGATTAATAAAATAATGCTCTCAATATGTTTCAAAATTACATTTTTTTTTATTTAACTACCATTTACGATTTAATATTCGAAAATGAAGCACCTCAATAGGTATTACTAGTACTAGGAATATTTAATTAATAAAACATACCTACTAAAACATCGAAGATATACAGAGCAAGCTCTTACATTTATACATACAGATTTTAAAAATCTGTTTCACATCGAAGAATGTAAATACTTAATTACTTAAACACTTTCATAATATATATGTATAGGACAGCGATTTTGACCACTGAAGCACGCATTTAACTCTAAACATGTATTAAAATTAAATAAAAACAGGACGTGGAATTTTGAGAAGGTATGAAAAAGATATTGTTGAAACAAATTCATTGTATTTGAAGACAATTTCTGCTACATTAAGCGATGGCTTAGGCTAAAAACAATGAAACATACTCGAAAGAATATTCCTCAGGGGCCGTATTATGAACGTATTAATGCCATCATTATTCCATTGCAATAAAGAGATGGCGCTATCGGACTTCTATTGCTTCGTCTCTCTCTCTCAAACCAGGAAAATTGCGGCATTCATCATTACAAATTTTGGAACGTTATAGTGGTATCGGAACGAAATCCTTTTCGTTTTCTAGTCCCCGATTAATCTATCTAAATATAAAGAATCTATAAGGGAGATTGGGGGTGTAAAATTTTGTATGGATGAATTTTAACGCGCGGTCCAATTAACTCGAAACTCAGTACGCAAGACCAAAATAAACAATAAAGTATAACAGAGTTTTAAGAAAATCTACCCCTAACGGGGTGAAGAGGGATAGTCAATTTCAAAGGAGAGTGTTATATTACGTGGCTTGATTGAAAAATTAGTTTAAATAATCTTTAAGTCAAGCTATAGTAACATCTCAGACGATTTTGCTAAACTCCACCCGTATGGGGATAAAAAGATCCCTACAGTTTATATGAAAAATCGGGTATAAAAAGAGGGGATACAGTTTATATGAGAAATCTTATTCATTTGGTTAATTAACTTAAAACTGTGCAATATTTGGCTCAGTAAATAATAAAGAATGTCACTTTTAGTTTAAAGAAATACCCTCACAGAGGATTTAGGGGATGACAAAGTTAATAGGTTAGAAAAATATGTAACCCGCTGTCGGATTAACTCGAAACTCGGTACTACTAAAATAAAAGACTAGGTATGTGTTTTAGGGTTTTTCAAAAATCGACTCCTACCAAGGTGGAAAAGGGTAATAAAGTTTAAGGGGTGGATTGCTGGGAAATATAGTAGGAAATGCTGTATCCACTAGCAGGAATAGCGCCACCTGTGGTTCGCAGAGCGCTGGCAAGCTCCAGCAAAAGAGCCAAAATGGTCTCCGACACACGACTCCCTTACACTACAACATCCTTGTGCCACAAAGGCTGAAAAGCCGAAACAATTTTTTAGTGTGTCGTCCCACTCACTGGTGAACCATCACAAGAAAGACTGAAGCTGTGGCAAGACAGTGCTCCTTTACCCAAACCGTTCGTTTCACCCGCTGAAGACCTCACACCTGGACATGAGTTACCTTGGGTAACCTGGAAGTCTTTAAACAGACTCCGGACCCAGGTTGGCCGAGGCAAGGAAAACCTGTTCAAGTAGAGATTCATAGACGACTCCGCCTTGGAGTGTAAATTTGGTGCTGTTCCACAAACGATGGGACACTTAATATCGTGTCCTGCATATCCTGTCAGCTGCACGTTACAAGAACAGGTGGACGCTGGTGATGGAGCCAAACAAGTAGCCGAATTCTGGGCCGAGTTCATTTAGATTGCTATCGACCCGCTAAGAAGAAGGATTTTACTGTTTGCTTCCATTAACTCGAAAATGGGTATAGGTCTTTGAGTGAAGTTATTTATGAACACATCCCAAACGATTTTTCAAAAATCTACCCGTGTAGGGCTGAAAAGCGGGGTACAGTTTATTTGAAAAATCTGATTCCTTTGATCTACAAACTTAAAAATCGGCCCGAATACTTATTTATCTAAATAAATGATAAAGATCATAAACATACATTTTCGAATTTTTTTAAAAGAAAGTACGAAACACACGCGGACGAAGTCGCGGGCAAAGTGCTAATGCCTACGTCATAATACGGCCCCAGTGGTCACGAGAAGTGAGTCTTTTTCCGTCTACCGGTACATTAAGTTAGGCTTACACTAGCCCTTAACTGGATTCACCAGTTTTGTTGGACCCCTAATGTGTGTTTACATTTTGTCGAGTCTATCCTGAGCTGTATTTTTTGTACGCGACGCCGATGATTATAGCGAGACCCAATGCCAGCAGCGCCCATTTCAGCTTCGAACTAGAAAAGAAAACCATTCATTGTAATATTTTTGAGGCATAATTTAATTTGACAGTGGGTTGACCCCCTCAAGCGTCAAGTGTACACCAATCAAATATTATGATATGAAATCGATTTAAAGAGGAAGGTATTATGTAAAACATCCAAAATATTTGAAGCCCTAATTAATATCGCACACTTCGTCGAACACAAGTGGCAACTTAACCAAAGGTTAACGCCGACGTTTCGAGTCATTAAATCTTATTATCCAATGGTGTTACGGCGACGCTTGAGAGGTTAATTATTTTATCAATGTTTTATAACAATAGAAATATTAAACAAAGGGACTTAAAATTTTTTGTTACCCACTGTCAAATAGGATATTAAAATTGCATTTTACTTTACATCTATAACTAATACAACATCAGAATATACTAAAACATACATTTACAAATAATTACATAATAGTAACATCACAATATTTAATTGAAAAATAAATTTTAATTTTTTTTATAACTTTAAACTTTTATTTGCGACAGTACTAGATGCAAAATAAAACTATACACAAGATACAATCAAATTTTCTTACACCACTGCGTACAGTCACGTACAAAACAAAAATCAATTTTATTATACCAACTCTAAGAAAAATATAACAATTATATCAAATTACGAGCTTTCAGGAGGTGGTGGAGGTGGACGTGGTGCGGCCCTAGCCCGCCTAACACAAATAAAATCATTATTTATTTATTCTTCAAGCTCGCACTCCTACAGGATCCGCAGAACTCGAGGAGGTACAGAAAGAAATCAGTTTAAAAAAGTCCCAGGTATTTACACCTGGTGACAGATGAAGTGCTAATACTAGGTTAAGTTAACTAAACCGGTATACCAGTCGATGGTATACCAGTGTATACCAGTTTTGTTTGTAAGGAGCGAGTTTACAATGAGAAGCAGTGGCTAACTAGGATGGTCGAACGCACCCATTTTGTTATTAACCGACGAAAAAAAGGGATAGGTTCTCAAGTCGACGGGTATATATTTTTTTATGTATGAGCACGTATAACTTTTTACATTACGTTTATATTTTGTTATTACCGCATTTTAAAGAACCAATATTTTTATAGTTATTACTATTTTCAGTGCTATATTTAACCTGTATTCAGGTTTATAAATTAGTACGTAAAGAAATAAATAGTTCTTGTCTAGAAGAAGCTTTAGAATATTTATTTCACTTGAGTGCGAAGAGGAAAGTTTTAGGAAATGTTACTACTGCGCTAAAAAGTAGTGCATTTGATACCAATGTACCAAATAAATAATTGCATATACGTAACACGATATAGTTAGAGTTCTGCTTGAAAAAGGAATTTGCGAGCGTGAAGAAATATATATATACATAATCTACTCAAAAAGTAAGCTAACTAAAATTATTTATTTATTATTTATTTACCTCTTACAACTAAATTATTTTTTTACATAATATAATTATAATGAAATATATTGAGAACCTTCCTTGTTGACATGGCAGACCTCGTCGTCGTCGACTTGAAAAAAGTATGGAAGATTTTTTTTTTTAATAAATGATGTTTAGAAGAGTGCGAATCCCTTAATAGAATATTCAGGGGTTCAAAACGTATCATTTTAACCTAAACATTAATTTCCAAGGCGTTTTTTTGTTGGTATAAAACCCGTCAGACAGGACAGGGTCCAGGTGGTTTTTAGGTGGTTTTTATCCACGTTTTGAAGTAAAAATATGTTATAAGTTAAAATATAATTATTTATGTTGACCCCCTCCCTGCCCCTCCCTTGCCTTTAAGAATTAACATCCCTACTACCTACACACTGAGGTAAACAACATTTAAAGACAAAAAATTAAACCGCCGAAAAAAACTGAAAGGCAAAAAATAATAATCATTTTTTATTTTACCTTAATAACTAAGTTCTTAAACTGATGTAAGTATACCAAGGTAATTGTGAGTAAAAATGTTTACTATTTTTTGCTTTTCAGATTTTTCGGTGGTTTAATTTTTTTGTTACTTAAAATGTTTTTATTTCTCTGTCTCTTATAATTTATCTAAGTTACAATGGCATAGTGTCAACTTGCTCAGCGCCTTTTACAAAATATTGCTTTTCCCGATGCAGGGATGTTAATTGTTGAGGAGTTCTCCTGGTATTCCACCATCAGCTCCAATTCACTATTCGCATTGGGACGAGCATACATTGCTTAGCAACCATATTACAGTAATCGAATCGCAACCCGTGAAATATTTATCATTGAGTAGTTCCGATGGTCATCTGTGGTCTTCATCATCAGCTCCACTTTACCAAATGTTGATTTTCAAGGGCAAATGCTCAAGCTACTTTAAAAAATGCCGAAATCGCTATAGGTTTGCCTTTAAAATTTGAGGGTTTCCCTTGATTTCCATGGGATCCTCTCATCAGATTCCAACTTGATGACAATGGGACCACCTCAAGAGTATACCCTTTCAAACGAAAAAAAAAAAATCAAAATCGGACTACTCTGTAAAAAGTTATGCGTGGTCATACATAAAAAATATATATACGCGTCGACTGGAGAACCTCCTCCGTTGTTTTTCGTTCGTTAAAAAATATCTTCCAAATAAATAAAGAAGTATAAGTCAATAAAATAATACCTAGGGCTTTCGTGCGGCACAACAATTTTTTGGATTCTTCTCTCTGCCTGAGGCGAGGCAGGAGCTTTATAAATAGATTTTTTTGACGACCTTTGGCTGTTACAAAATAAAATATTAATAAAAAGAAATCACATTGACATACTTACTACAAGTTACACTGCATTATTTATTTTACAGCTACTAAAATAAATAACCAATCCAATTCCTAGTACTTTCTACATCAAAAAATACTCAAAATAAAAACTTTTTTAAACTAATCAAATTTTTTGCTATAAATAAACTGGTAAATGACTCAAATATGTGCACACGACACACATCAAGCATATACGTTGCTAGTTTTAGCTGACCTCGCATTTCATAGGCTTTTCGTACAATGAGAAGTCAGCTTATACTGGAAATGTATAACTTTATTACAACACGAAAAGTATTTTAATTTGAACAAGCAGAACTCCAAGCGATGTTTACTGATATCGTATCAACATCAGCATGTCTGCTGTAGTTTTGATAATTACGACGTTAAACATACTCGAGAGCATATTCGTAATAATTTTCTTAGCAGACTCTTAAATATACACAAGCAAAAGCAGCTGTGGCTTTTTTTCATTTAGGACCGGATAGGATTTTTCAATCGTCAGATAACTTTTATCTGACATCTTTTTTGGCATCTGTCAGGCCAGACAGGATGACACCTCAAAATTATCCATTTTTTTTTAATTTTAACGTATATATTTAGAAAAAATCATTGAGTTTATTTATTTGAAAAGATTCGCAAAGAATGTGCGAAATGTCTTGACGCTGCATGAGCGCACGTGATCCATCGCCGCTATGTCCACCGCGCACAAGGTAGATGGAAAGCAGCACAACATGATTTTATTTTTTTCGGGGTTGGTGTTATTGCTGTAAGCATGGCGAATAAATAAATCTGAAGATGACGATGTTGATGGTGGTTTGACATATCGTCTAAACAAAAGCTGTCAAACCGCCATATTTATACTTCAGTTATAAGTTATCTGACTATTGAAAAATCGGTCCTCAGTTAAGTAAATAACGTGTACCCTACATGTCAGTTTTTTAAACTTTCCAAACAGTAATTTAATACCAAATCTAACCTCACTGGCGTTCCATCGAATTTTAACCACGGCTTCTCATCGCTTTGAAAACTCGGGGTGGCAAAAGTTGGACAGCTATCCAAATCACTAAATAACAAGACAGTAAAGAAAATCTGAACTTCCGCTCGTAGATCGAACAGGAATGAAATGCGTGAGTTGGTAACATCTTCCAATGCTAGTAGCCCATTCGTGAAGAGTTGCCTGGCGTAAGAATTTTGTCTGCAGTCATCAACCCGCTTAGCCAGGCCGGATGATTACGCCAGGGCCATTATTCGCTACGACAAAAAATCTACGTAGTCCTGTTAATGCAAGCCAAAAATAGGGTTTTCATCAGTTTTATAGGGGATTGAAGATCTTCTTATGCAGCCTGGCATGCCTAGTGTCCGACCACGTATGAAATCTGTACGAATAGTTAGCTGACCTCAATGCAAACAGAAAATATAATAGGACCAAACCCCGTAAAGTGCAGTAAGCGTGAAAAAATGGTTGATATCGCATAGTTTTTATTCCGTCGGCGAATTTCTGAAAAAAAAATCTTGTCAGTCCTACCACTTCAGAAATGCATTGTAATATTACTTTTTTTTTTTCGATCGCTCTTTGTTAATTAAATTAACTGTACGTTATTAGTATGTAACTGCATGTTGTTAAAGTTTGACCTACTTCATGTATTAAATATTTGCATGCCATCATTACAAGGCGGAATGTGTCTTTGCACTACAACTTTACATTATCATCTGTAGCGGTATCTACAACGCCACATGCGAACAACGCGTCATACTGACGTCACGCAAAATCCTGCATCGCGCAAGCAGAGTTTACCGCGCAACTAGCATAGATACAACGGCCCTACATGAATCATCGGGCAGTTGCCTGCCAGACACAACACCCGTCTGGTTGGAGGATCCTCCCTTTTCTATAGAGTATGAGTGAGCTTTACACCCTGTTCCTCATACCTCTATACATTTTTTGTGACGCTTTACGGGGTTTGGTCTTGTAATGTTTTCTGTTTGCATTAATGTCAGTTATCGATTTATATAAGTAGGTTTTATGCGTGGCCGCCATATTGAAAAAAAATACAAAATGGCGGACAGTATGTATGCCACGGACCTTCAAAGCCCTTTCGTTATTTGACACAAGATCTGATTGACGTAAAATCACTTTCAATTTGACATGCAACGAAATTTTTAACATCTAGGTGTCGTAGTAAATTAGAGCCCTAACGTAATTTTTGGGACGAGTGCAAGCGCAATTGGCTTGGCATACGAAGGTAAGTACCTATATATAGTCTGAAATCGCCAACCCGTCTTGAGCAAGCGTGGTGATCAATGCTCGTGCTTTCTCTGTATGAGTAATATGAACATATATACCTTTCGACCTTTTTTGGCCTGCAGTGGGACAATAATAAGCTGGTATTGTTATTATACAAAGGCATTTAAGGAAAGTACCTATACTAAGGCCAGAATTAAAAACCACATTTGTGGATTGTCTTTAGTTTTGACAAAGGCTGTTCGCGCTCTATCAATGTCAGTTCGTTTTTTTTTTTCGCAAATTCATTAAATTAAGATGGCCGAATTTTGAAGTCTTCTAATAGTTACGGGGATAAATAATGTTTAGATACAAGTAGCGGCACGTAAGTTGGCAAGAGTTTTTGTAGTGGGGGAAGTTTGCGCACGCACAATTTCATACATTTTTATATGCGCGAACTTCCCCCACTACGAAAATCTCTTGCCAAGTTACGTGCCGGTAACTATAGATTGATTGATAGACCATCACCCGCATAAGATCTGGATCACGTGGGAATAAAGTCCTAGGTTATAAACTTAACTATTTGTTTGCCAAATTTCATCCAAATCCGTTCAGATCCGTTTTAGCGTGATTGAGTAACAAACATCCAAACACAAACTTTCAGATTTATAATAATATTGGTAGGATATCTCAAAACAACAACAAAAAATAAAAGAGACAACCTGCTAGCATCACAACCGGTGCACTCTCGGTGGAATTGTGAACTGTAGAGATTGCAAAAAAAAAAATTAAATACTATCCGATTTTTTTACTATGGCGGCTCTGAGGAGTGCAACTCGCCGCGCATTACTAATTTATGTGTCAGCGGGGAGAGGGGTGGGGTACTGCGCAGGGTAGCGCACTTCACAGCCGCCATAAAGTTTGACGCAAACTATACTTTTGGTTGAAAGAACAACAATGCGTGAACCATAATTCTACCTACATACAAGTTTGGCAAACTAGTGATGACAATCTACGACTACGAAACTTGAATTTAGAATAGATAATTATCAAGTTTTGGAATTAAAAACCAATGTACGTGACAAAGTTTAAATTCCATTGCTACCAAACTATTTAGAACCTTTTTATTAATTTGTAATACCTAAAATGGTCCTAAATGAGATTTGGTCGCTCAAATCCCAACTCAGGGCTGATTTTTCAATCATCTGATAACTTAATTCGAGGAATAATTTTAAAATTTTGACAGTTATTTCATACAAAAACTGCCAAAGGTAAATTTTATTCCTCTAATAAAAGTTATCTGGTTATGGAGAAATCAGCCCTTAGACTACAAATATAAAGAAGATAGTTGAGTAAATGACACTGAATGTAAATTAATGAATGGAGAGGAACTCTTCAGTTTAAACTTCTGAGGGTTGACTCCCTTTGCACGAAATCCGTGGTTTCATCCGAAGTTACGGACGTTTCCGACCGCGTATCATTTAGGGACACATGATTAGTTTGGGGCCCGAACTAAGAATAAATGACAACACGATTTAAAAGTTTTCCCTACACCCATCATTCCATCATCATCTGCCTTGCCTTTTCCCAACTATGTTGGGGTCGACTTCCGGCTAACCGGATGTAGCTGAATGCTATTATTTTACATGGAGCGACTGCTTATTGGACCTCCACAACCCAGTTACTGGGTAATACGATACTCCTTGATAAGACTGGTTATGAGATTTTCGGGCTTCTGACTACCGGTAACGACTGTCAAAGATCCACGAATGACAGTCGGGACCAACGGCTTAACGTGCTTTCCGAGGCACGGAGGGGTCACGGTATGTAAAGATGGTCACCCATCCACAGACCAACCGCGGCAAGCGTGGCTTAACCTGATCGATCGACCTGTGCGGCTGTTATTATTTAGCCACGAGCCCCTACACCCGAGAGTCAAAAAAGAAAAAAAATTAAGTACTTGTTTTGACGGATCAACTACTTTCGAACGGGCCCGTATCTTTGTTAACGGACTTAGAGAGTACACGCCCCGGACTGAATCAAGACCAAACATCCTTTATGTTGGTCTTGATTCGTTAAGGAGTTTTTATATATTAAAGTTAGTTGTAAGTAGAGATGAAAATCGAAGGAAACAAAAACTTATTTGAGAAATTGTGAGCTGCGTAACTGAGTGACACACATGACACTACCAGGCTTTCGCAAATCAGAGGGGCAATTCTCGTAATTTTAAGAGCGTTCTGGCGTTCACAGTCTGATCTCAGTCTCAATCTGTCAAAATTACCTTTAATTTCCCTACATTTTGACGAGTTTTGACATTTGTTTGTCGCCGAGATGAGACTGAGACTAGATTTTAAACGATTTAAATTAGTAGAATTAATTGGCCTTCTGTTTTGTTGCCGACCTTCAACTACAACAACCTGCGGGGTCATTGCGTAACACACTAACAGTAGGAATGGCTTTCATTTTAGAGCGAGGCCCTTTTAGTGCGTTACGCTGCATCGTTGCAACGGATCAACGCATCGTATACCACACCTGCGTTGAGTCATTAAGAATATAATAATGACTAATAAATTAGACATTGGCGCCGATTCCCTTGTTCAGAAACTAAACTAAATTTAAGTTCAGTACATATTTTTCTTTCTATTTCATTAAGAAAAGGACAGAAGATAAATATTAATTTAGTCTGGTCAAATTAGTCAGCGCCTAACGTAAATTGACGTATTTTTACCCGACTGCGTCAGAAGGAGGGTTATGTTTTTCGAGTGTATGTATGTATGTATGTAAGTATGTATGTATGTATGTATGTATGTATATTTCTTTGGCACGCTCTGTAGCCTAAACGGCTTGATCGATTTCAGCTTGAGAGGTGCCGTTAGATTCGTCTTAATCGTGAGAGTGACACTGGATATATCGAAATTAAAAAAAAATTAAAATGGCCGTTTTTTGGCTCAATATGTCTTCAAAAAAAAAATTTTTTTTCTCGAAACCTATCGAGTGGGATATCAAAATAAAGGGTCTTAAAAGGTGATTACAAAAATATATATAGCTTATATGGTTAAAAGTAATTCGAAGTGACAAATCGTAAAAAAACACGTACCAAGAACAAAATCGTTTGCTAAATCTTTCATTCATTTGCAGGCGGGACCCATTTGAATTTGAAAATATAATAAAAATGGTATGAGTCCCGCCTGCTTCCAACTTTTATTTAATTTAAAATGGGCTTGTTTGTAGCTTTTCAGTTTCGCAGTCGGGTTTTTTTTATTTTTTAAATTACTTTTTTTATTAATAGCCAATTTTTTAATCTCATCTAAAGTTGTCTATGGAGTATCTTGATTTGACAGGACTAAAATAATATTTATCTTCTGTCCTTTTCTTTATGAAATAGAAAGAATAAGATGCATGAACTTAAATTTAGTTTAGTTTGTGGACACCAGAATCGGCACCATTATTGACTAATTTAATTGAAATAAAAATTAAACTGTCATAATTTAATTAATCATGTCAGTGTTGAGTCGGCGCTGCGTCTACGCAACGCGTTAATGAGGCCTCGCTCAACATTTATTGCGTTATTTACACTACGGCCGAAATATCTTGGCGAGTCGAAACATAGACACTACGAACTTTCGCGCATGTTCTCTCACTCACACTCGTCTCTTAACACCATCTGGTTCCTAAAAAAATTACTGCGCAGCCTTCTGCGCGAAGTTCGGAGTTTCGGACT
Source organism: Mesoligia furuncula (assembly GCA_916614155.1). Lineage (NCBI taxonomy): Eukaryota > Metazoa > Arthropoda > Insecta > Lepidoptera > Noctuidae > Mesoligia > Mesoligia furuncula. The sequence continues at coordinate 24,849,589 of OU744806.1, forward strand.
CGCCAAGATACTTCGGAAGTTTTTCGAATTAAGGTACTGACACACATGCTCATTACTAGCATGCTCAAACCAATCGGAGCTCGCGAAACTCACGTGACTTTGATTTTCGCGTGCTCCGATTGTTTTGTGCATGCTAGTAATGAGCACGTGTGTCAGTACCTTTATGAAGCAATGGATTCGCATTATCCTTCAAAATGATTCAGATTCTGATTGATAGTGTGTTACGCCATTAGGGTGCTGCTTTAAAATTTTTGTTAATTTAAAACCTGTGGCTTCATTTTGTTTTTCAGCCTACAAACAGACGAGAACGGGAATTTCATATTTCCATTTAGTAAATGTTGATAAAGTAACAGTAACACGTTGAAAACAGCGAAATATATCTAAAATAATAGGAATAACTTAAATGATTACAGTACAGTAGTCTAAATGGTAATTAAATAACAAAATGATACTTATATGAATGATGTAATACATAGTATGTTTACATGGTTTTATTATCTTGACAATCTATATTTATTTATCACTAAATAAATTAGTACTAATGATTTCATCACATGTTTGTCATTAGACTACTAAAATTACTTGTTTTTTTACCTGTGTTATAAATAGTATTTGGACACGATAAGGTCTAAAATAACTTAGAAACTAGAATTTTTGTTGGCCTTGCTAAGCTAAAAATGAGGTATAAACGTGATGACTATTAAAAAAAAAAATACAAACAAACTGTCACCTTGATCTCCATATTCTGCCTTTCATTTTACAACTGCAAACAATTTACATTAGGTACTACTACATAGACCTTGCACTTTTGCTTTTTTTTATTAAAGTTCAATTTAAGTTTTACAATATACTTATTTATTTTTTTGTTTGTTGTGTCGATCTACAGAATCTCGAGATCATTTTATGATGGATTATTTTCGGGACAATTATACTTTTTTCTTAAAATATGTACTTACCAGCCTTGGCCTGGGGCTAGGGCTCCGATTTTATATTTCTTCATCATAGCTCTGAAACAGAAACAAAAAAGTTTTATATATTCTAGAATTTACCAATAATATAAGAAACAAAAACAGACTTCACTACGGTTGAAATTTTAATTTTATATATAATTATTTTAAATATAGTAATATCCTGCTGCCCAACTAGAGCCTCCTCAGGTTTTGGTCGAGACTCTTGGCTATTAACCCATTTACTATGGTTAGGCCACGACTATAGGCACAATGATATCGGAGTCCACATCCCACATGTCAACAACCTCGCGAGCCAAGTCAAGATACTTGATTTGTTTATCTTTCTCGGCTTTCATGAGGTTCTCATCATGCGGGATGGTTATGTCAACAATCATTGCGCGCCGCTTTGATATCCTAATACCTGGTGGATGGTACCTCCGAATCCGCAAGGCTGTATTTCAAAGTAAGATGCTGATGGATTATCCTGGCTACAGGGTTGTACCTATGCAAGTACTCTCCATCAGCTAGACGAGAACACCCAGAGAAAATATGCCTGATTGATTCCCCCGGCCAGTGGCATGCCCGACAGATATCAGCTGTGCCATCTTTCACAATAAATCTCCAGTAATTATTCGTTATTATAACTTCGTCCATAATTCCACAGACAAAACCTTCGATTTCCCAAAGAGGTCACCAAAACGCAACCAGGCTTCAGACACTAGGAAATCAACACCAGGTCCATGTAGGGCCCAGTAAAAGCATCCTTGTAGCTCCTTACACTACCTCCATGCGATCAGTAGTGTCAAGCACAACTGACTTGCGAGAGTTCTCTTTAGCCAAGGAGAGCGGGGTGAGGCCCTTGTATAGCACAACTACATCCCACAACAGTTTTAATGCATCCCCACAACGGTTTTTAAGAAATATTCCATGAGCCTACAATTATTTTGCAATTGTGGAGGGTCTTAGCATTAATACTTAATTATTTTCCTAATTATAAAAATAATAAAGGTTTTAAAATATACAGAAAATAAGAAAAAAATAATAATTTAATATTAAAAATCTTGAATTAATTCATTTACTGAAAGATTGCAATGCCTGCACAGCCTAAACCTTTGGAAGCATGAAATTTTGCAGAACAGTTCCACATATGAAAGCGGAGGAAAGATTATTGAATGATCTATGTGATTATGGATTTCATTATATAGAGTATAACTTTGGCTGGAAGTTCGTCAATTTTGCCGATGCTAATAAACTAGAAACAGATGAAAAATAATTACATTGCATCTGCACTGTGGCCTACATCATCAAATGCTATAGTTGCATCTTGTCCTGCTGCCTCCAATAAAGGTTCTTCACCACCGGGATGCTGAAAGGAAACAAAAGGAAAATATTTAAACGCATAATCATTCAACAGGTGATGTTTACATGAAATTTCATATTAGATCTCCGTCTCAATGAAAAAATACACAACGTAGACTCACGAAATTTGAATTGTAAATGGTCCGATGATCGGACCGTTTATCAATTATAATTTTGTTGTGTGTTTCTACGTTGTCCGATGGATTGTCAAGGTTTAATTCTCACCTCTTCAAGAAATCGTGTGACATCGTAAACATCGTTGCGATACACGATCCACACGCTTTTTCTGGTATTGTGTTTTTTAACTTCATCTGCCGTTAAAACTTTTGCCATCTTGAAAATAAATGCTGTGTAGATTTTTTATTTGTAATTTACGAAACAAATTGGACCGAATAAATAAATGTCAAGGATATCAAGGTTGATAACCTCTCCGTTAGGAAAAAAATATGTCACTGTCATTGTCATATACACACACAGGTGACACAGCAAACACAGCCAGTCAGACTTAGAGTAAGAAAGCTATAGAGCATCGGGTAGCGTCCCAACAAATGAGACAAAAAACTAACTTAACTAACATGGGCTACATAAGTAGCTGCCTTGAAAAAACTGGCACGCACTGAGAGACGGAAATAGTATAGCTTTATCCTTTTCTGTTACTTTTATTAACTCAATACTTTATCCCTTTCTTGTGGAAATGAAATGGAGCTAGCCGCCGTCTATACTTTTCTTTGTCTAAGCAGTCAGATGATCGCTATTGATTGGTTGGTAGCGTAGACAGTTTCTCTGTCTACCTTAGACAAAGAAAAGTATAGACGGCAGGTAGCTCCATTTCATTTCCACAAGAAAGGGATAAAGTATTGAGTTATTATATGTAACAGAAAAGGATAAGGCTATACTATTTCCGTCTCTCACTGCGTGCCAGTTTTTTCAAGGCAGCTACTTATGTAGCCTATGTTAGTTAAGTTAGTTTTTTGTCTCATGTGTGGCCACGCTACCCGATGCTCTATAGCTTTCTTACTCTAAGCTGTCTACGGTTGGTAGCTTCACCGTCAAGTCGTCAACAGATAGATGTCAAATTGTGAATGCCAATATAACAAATCATGCACATTTCGATCATCCTTGTGCATCAGCAGTACAAGGTTTAAAAAAATTGATCATTCAGTAAAAAAAGCTGAAAAAACTGTTAAACACGCTGTTTCATAAAATTTGTAGATATTATGCAAAACATGTGACACACTGAAAATTGCGTTTAATTATTTCTTTAAAAAATGTCTTGACACATGTGTCAATGTCAAATTAAATCAACAACATAACCTAAAAAAGTTGATGTAATTAAATAAATCTTGCGGTTGTAAAAATCGAATTGAATCGTCATCTATTATGATAATAACGAGCCAAAAAACTGCTAATGGCTGAAGAAAGGGATTTCAACGATCTATTAGACGACATAGTGCTCAGTGAGGAGAGAGAACATAAGGAAAGTTATGATCAAGGCTTTAAAGCTGGCAGCGAAGCAGGTAACCCTGAAGGCTATCACTTGGGATACCATAGAGGAGCTGAACTAGGCCGGGAGTTGGGTAAGATCATTTTTAAAGTCGCTTAAGAACGGTTATAACCTTGTGTTTGGGACCTTAGACAAGGTAATTTAGTCAATCAAATGCCGTTCGTTAGTCTCGCCAAAACTCGAAAAGAACTTAAATAGATACCAAAGTTTCATCACAATCGGTATAGCTCGCCTAATTGGGATGAAACTTTGGCATGTTGTTATGTGCGCGCTGGATAAGGTAGGCCTCTAACAAAAAAAAAGCATTGCAACGCATACTAGTCATGAGCAAGTCACAGATAAAAATCATAATCACACATTTTTATTTATCTCAACATATTACAAGCAGGCTATGGTTAATGTATAATATATTAAAAGGTTAATTACAAATTCCAGGCTACTATCTAGGTATCGCTACTCACCACATCGACCTCAACAAGGAATCTGACACAAACTACTCTGATAAAATACTAACGCAGCTGACCAAAGTGAAAGAACTCATTGATGCATTTCCGAGAACTAACTCAGAAGAACATGATATATTGGGCATGGCGGAGACTATAAGAGCTCAATATAAGAAAGCTTGTGCTTTACTGAAGATATCTTCAACCAATCCGTATGATGCAGGAGTTTCCTTCTGAAGATACTCGTAAGTAATAATATAAAGAAAACAAAGACTGAAAGAAAATATATTTATTTGCAGTAAACCTGAGTACATGACACAGAGAAAGAACGAACACAAAAATAACAAGTAATAATAAATCTCTCCATTAGTATGTATAACAAGTATGCCATTTGCCGTAATTATGCCGTTAGAGAGGAACTTCCACAACCGCGTTCACAAAATAAATTTGCTGAAAATTTTTTAAAAAGTTTTTTTTGCATCAAATCAGATATTCCTTTGTATCAGCTGCAATAAATACATAACTATAAGGACGAATTTAGAGGACGCCTTTGCCCAGCTGTGGGACAGTGTTGACTCATATAATTATAAATTTAAGATTAATGATGTAACTAATATTTTTGTAACATTATAATTTAAAAGACTATCCATGGAGTTTCTTTCCCGTTCCTCTTCATTCCGTAGGTACCTACTATGCTTTGGAATGGGCAACTAGCTTCATATTTCTGACCGACAGACTTCTTGACAATTCGAATGCCTGTCCGGCTTAACTGAAATAAAAGCATTTTTTTCAGTTTCAGTTTGGGCTTTTGTGTTTTTTTTAAATAAAGGAACTGCAAGCAACCTTTAATTTATTTCAGAACCACCAATGACATTAACAATCAGTAAAATCCGTCACCACATTGAATTCATCACCAAATACTTGACACCCATGCTGCCTATTGCTAACTGTCATATGGTAGAGTTTCTCACTCAAAACCATTGGGACAGACTACTGCCAGACCCCCTGAGAGAAACACTTGATGGTTTGGACCTGAATGAGGCATTGGAACAGTTCTGGAGTACAGCTGCTGGTGGTCAAGAAACTAAAGGTTTGTTTTTGAAGTGAAACTTCTTTACGCACGCTTGACTTGGGGAGTAAGCTGGCGAACGCGTGACGTAAGCGTTACGAAAAGTGTGATCGGGCAAGGCGAACGGAAGTTAAGTGGGGGATATAAGCAAGAGACAGCAGTGCGCGCGCACATTTTCTTTCTCTCTTTAAGTTTCACTTCAGTCGTGTGGTCATAAGCACACTCGTTTTTTTTTTTTTGTAAATGTTTTTCTATACACTTGTGAATGTGATAAGACCCCCTCTGTGCATCGATAAGCACGTTAAGCCATTAGTCCGCTGTCATTCATAGATCTTTGACAGTCGTTACACAAATGTTTAGCTTACTTTTTAGACTAAGCACTTCCTGTGCACAACAATATTTGTGATTAAATAAACAATTGTAAAAAACCGGCCAAGTGCGAGTCGGACTCGCGCACGAAGGGTTCCGTACCATTGAATAGGTAAAAATGGCGTTTTTGTATGGGAACCCCCCTTAAATATATATTTTATTTATTTATTATTAAAGTAAAAATACAACTGAGTATTTTGTGAATATTTCAAGTGCCTGGACCTGTTGCCATTATTGGTATCGAGCAAAAAAGGGCAAAAAAATCGCGTTTGTTGTATGGGAGCCCCCCTTAAATATTTATTTTATTTTGTTTTTAGTATTTGTTGTTATAGCGGCAACAGAAAACATAATTTGTGAAAATTTCAACTGTCTAGCTGTCGCGGTTCTTGAGATACAGCCTGGTGACAGACAGACGGACGGACAGACAGCAAAGTCTTAGTAATAGGGTCCCGTTTTTACCCTATGGGTACGGAACCCTAAAAAATAACTACAGAAAGACCCTGACTTGTAACATTTGCAAATTTCTAATTAAACTGCTGTGTTTGGCTGACCACCAACGACCATACAGCCCATAGACGCCTAATGCTTGATCTAGCGCACCAAAACAATTCTGTCAACTAGCAGAGGTATGAGGAAGCGGGGTACTGCGTTCTGATTGGCCCTACCAAGGTCATTACGCCTCACTAGAGATAGGACAGGTTTAAATAAAACACGAAGGTATCGATATTTTTTTATAAGTACCTTACCTTTAATACCTTTATTTAATTGTTTTTTGCCTTCCTATTTCATAATATTATTTTAACATGTACTTAATGATAACATGAAATGTAAAAAATTAAAACAAAATTTCATATTTATTTAAAAACAACATTACGTTTTAAAAGAGTAACGTGGAGTTTCTTGCCCATTCTTCTCCATACGAAACTACCTTTTGGAAGATTCAAAAGATCTTCAAATTTCGTATAAATAGTAGGTATAGGTTTTTGCTTTATCGATAATTTGTGTCATAGGATTTAGTGTATCACTACTTATGTTTACCAAATAATAGAGGAAAAGAGATAGCTAAAAAATTACATTCAGAAGAAAGTGACGCAAACATAAAAGACATCAACGAGAGTCGTCGCACCATTTTTCACCTACAAATATGACCAGTATAAAATGAACTCCGATAAATAATATCAGAAAATAATTCTAATTAGGATTATGTAACTATTAACTTATCGACGAAATGTTATGCCTTCTTTCCGGAAACTCGAAGTTTGGCTATTGTAACCACACCAACGTATTGTGCAAGGGGGGGCCATTATAATAATTTATTTTCACCAATTTTTATTGACTTACGCGGAAGTGTTTACGGCTCACAGAAGTGGTCGAAACTGAATCGAAATTCATGAGTGGTGACCTGTATCAGATCTATAAGTCTGATGTGTTGACAGACATCGGTCGCCTTTTATTAGGCGTCTATGGGCTGTATGGTCGTTATCATGTTTTCCCTTACATTAAATGATAGAGAAAGCTTTCCCTCTGCGCGAGTTTTTTATTAGACACGTGTTTGATTCCTTTGTCATCTGGCATGCGGCAAACAATGATATTATAAGTGTAAAATTTTACTTATAACGCCAATGATATGGCGGCAAACATGTCCTGCCCAGTTCCACTTAAATTTAGCGGCTTTCTGGGTAACTTCCGTTATCTTGGTTTTTATTACCTAATTTACAAAAAATCTGTACCAAAAAATTGTTTCTACTTTCCAGATAATTCACTCCTCTGCAGCTGGATACACACAGCCCGCTCCCACTGCCTCACTGTCAACAATGAGTACTGCCTATCTGCTGAACAGCTACAGGAACGCATCAGGAAATGGGGCGGAGACATCAGACCGGAGATACGGGTCAAAGAGTTTATGACTAGTAAAAAGAGTTATGAGGTAATAAACAAAGCTTTTTAGTGGTTTAGATTGTTTTATTGTTGTTATTGCAAATCCTTAGGAATGTGACTTTTATTGACATTGTCATAAGGTTCAAATTAAAATACGTCATGTTACATTATACAAGGTCAAATTAAATTAGCTAGCAAAACTCCGCAGACATGTTGCGTATCGATATCATCATCATCTGCCTGCCTTTTCCCAACTATGTTGGGATCAGCTTCCAGTCTAATCGGATGCAGCTGGATAACAGTATATTACATGGAGCGACGGCCTATCTAACCTCCACAACCCAGTTACTGGGTAATACGATACCCCTTGGTAAGACTGGTTGTCAGACTTTCCGGTTTCTGACAATGTTGCGTATCGATATATAAACATGATAAAGGCAAACATGACAAAGCGGACCCGAAGCAATTACTATACCTATTCGACTTTTATTCGGCAAACTTCGTTCGGCATCTACTCTCTTACTTATACAATCAAGTTTGGGTGGGTTCGGAACAATTCGAGCTAAGCCGACCGCCATTTCACCAAACAAAGGGGGAACCGACCTTAAAACTAATAAGTAACATACTTAATTAGGAAAAACGAAAATTTTATCAGCCTAGGGTAATCTAAGAACAGTCTGTATATCTAAACTAGCTTCTGCCCGCGGCTTTGCCCGCGTAGTATGTCGATAAAAACTATCCTATGTCCTTCCTTGGGATGGAATCTATCTATCTGCCAAATTTTATCGATACCGTTCAGTGGTTTAGGCGTGAAAAGGTAACATACAGACAGGTTACTTTCGAATTTATAATATTAGTATGGATACACTCGAATATTCGATTTTGCCGCCTGACTGTGCCGAATCACGGCGACCCGAACCGGGTGTAGGGTGCTACATCCATGTTCCGATCTACATGATTGATTCGTTATGCTTAAGGGGTGCGTAATAAACCATCATAGATTTTTGCTGAAGAATGGAGTAAAATTATGAGTATTTCTATCGTGTTCTGTGAGAGAAAGTATGCAAGGGTTTCCACTGTTCCATTTAGTTTTGAATTTTAAATTATATACAACATAATTATGTCAACGTATTAATGGTTTCTATGTTAATTACTATAATTGCTAATGTACCGTTTATTATACTTACTAAGTTACATACTTACATAAATGCGAAAGTATGTCTGTCTGTCTGTTACCTCTTCGCGCTTAAACCGCTGAACCGATTTAGATGAAATTTGGTATAGAGATAGTTTGAGTCCCGGGAAAGGACATAGGCTAGTTTTTATCCCAATATTCCCACGGGATCGAAACTTACGCGGGTGAAACCGCGGGGCGCAGCTAGTAATATTATAAATGCGAAAGCATGTTTGTTTCTTTGTTATCTTTTCAAGCCTAATCCACTGAACTGATCATCATGAAATTTTGCTTATACGTTGGCAGGGGTATAGAAAAAGACATCGGGTACCGTTCATCCAGAAAAAAAATTGTTCCCGAGGAAAAGAACACTAACTTGCGACGGTCACAATTGCTTTAGGACGCTAGATGGCGCTACGTGTCTGCCGAATCATGATTGAAATATGACCCGACTTTATGGAGACGCTCCGGGCGTCGGGAGCCGCGTGACGACTCCCGGCCACCGTAGGCGCGGGCCTGCGGGCGGAGAGTAATGAGTAGCTCACCGTCCGATCAGGACCAGCCGGTCGATTCTGTAAAAATCTCACCGTGAAAACTTAGGTGAAGTGAGTTTGTTTTTGCTAGAAATTGACACTATTGACAGCTCACTTCACCTAAGTTTTCACGGTGACATTTTTACAGAATAGCACCGCAGGCCCGTGCCGGACGGCGCGTACGTGTTCCACGCGCCCCTCAAAGAGATGTCAGCATCAATTGAAGGGGCCCGTTAGAGCCGAAGCCTGCCAGGTCAGCGGGATTGTCCGAAAGGGTTACCGCTGACCAGGAACATAAAGAGCTAAAGAAGGAATACGGGTGGGTTTTATTCAGTAAGAGTCTGACACTCCCTTCCGCTCCACCCAGAGCGGGAGGGGTCATATGATGATCACATCTTCAAAAAAAAACAACTTTCTGAGCAGTTTTCTAACAAAATGTACCAGGCTTGCATGAATTCACGATAGTGTTTCAATATGCTTTTAATAGGATTTGGATGAAATTTGGCACACAGATAGTTTATAACTTGGATTAACACTTATGATACTTTTTATCCCGGTAATACGTTTGCGTGGGATAGTCTCCGAACTCCACGCGGCTGAAGCCGCGCGCAAAAGCTAGTTAACTATAAATTAATCTATATTCTACGCAGGTACAAACAATGTCTCGACTAGTAGCCTCCCTCCATTCCGCCTGCAAATCCACGTGCTGCGTAGAAGCGGGCGGCGGTCGCGGACACCTGCCCGTGGCGCTGTGCCTCGCGTATGGCGTGCCCAGCCTCACTGTTGACTGTGACGCCGCCGCGGTCGCTGCTGGCCCGAATAGGATTAAGATTATACAGGTATGGTATGACTTGTGATGTGATGACGGCTATAGAGATCTGTGGAAGGGTACATACTTCACCGACCCCAAATAAATTCGGATAAAGGTAGGAGAATGATGAGATTATGTGTGACTTGCCAAAGACTTATAAAGAAAGAAATAAAGCAGTAAAAAAAAATAACTAAGTAGGTACCTAATACAAAAAAATTAAAAAAGGCACAAGAAAAGGTAAATGGGGGGAAGTAAGTTTGTATTAATAGGCTAGTGTTTGACCACAATCTCATCTGATGATAGGTGATGATGTGGTCGAAGATAGTACAGACTGCAGCACATCAAGCTACTACAATCTGTCAAATTTCTGTAATAGATTTTCAACTTTATCGCTGAAGCATTAGGTTCAAGATTGATTGGGAAAATTTGACAGTTTCGGGTAGCTTGATGTGCTGGCCTCTGTACATGCTTGCTTAAAGGCTACCTATTCACTCGAGACTTGAAGACTCCCAGGTCATATGTTTAGCTATCGGGAAAAAAGACTCCAGTACTCGTAGAATGACCGCCGTAGAAACAGGTATTGTCGATGGAAGCATAGACAAAATGACAGATTGTAGAAATATTTGTACGCATTCTATGCGTCCGTCCGTCCGTTGTCTGTGTGGTGCCGGACTTAAAGAATAGCACCATCCCATACTTCCCGTGGGTGTCGTAAAAGGCGACTAAGGGGCGTACCGGAGAATGGGCAGCAGCGTTCTCTATGCATTCCATCACCATACCAGACTGCGATCGCCAACCCGCCTGCCAAGCGTGGCGATTATGGCAACCCCCCCCCCCTTTTGGGGGAGGCCTATGTCCAGCAGTGGACGTCTTTCGGCTGAAATGATGCTGATGATTCTACGCGTCTAAGCATGGCAATGTGTCATTTTGTCTATTCTTCTGTCAAAATACCGGCATGCTACACGTGCTGCAGGGAGTTTCATTCCTATGTGACACGCAGCATGTATAGTATTAGATTATTGCTATATTCTCGCCTTCATTTGACCTGCGAAATCCAGAGTACACGACAATCAAACCGAGGGGCACACTTTTGTCCTTAAGTGGAAAACATTACATTGCGAGATACTTAATATCGACGCCTTAGAGTGAAAACCTCGTAAGTAAAAGTGTAAAAGAAGTAACTTTTCAAGAGACTAAAATTTTTGTACGGCGTCTTTTATGTTTTTTTTTAACCGACTTCATAAAAAGAGGTTCTGTATTCTTATTAAATAATATGGAAATTTAACCCGCTTTTATATCCAGAACACACGATACTATAAGATTGTCCGAAATACATAAAATGCTACTTATGAGGTATCGCATTCCCGAGGTTTTCACTCAAAGGCGACGATATAGACGATATAGTCACACACAAACGACGCACACAATTTGTACACCGTAGAATATATCGTTCCAAGATTGAGTCTACTATTTTTTTTTTATTGCTGAAGCCCGCTCTTGATCACGATCACATCTGATGGAAAGCGATGGATGAGGTCTCTGATGGAACGAGCGTGCCCAGAAGATGCCTAAGGCTATTAGGAGCCTTATTATATCTTCCTAATTGAATCTAAATACTAATCCGAACAAAATTTAAAACTATGTTCTACTTTTTTAAAGAAACAATGGCACGCCATAGCCAAGCGCATAAAGGACGGCAACGAAGAGCGAATGAGCGAGAGCATCAACAGGAACCTGCATAGATTCGCGACGGCCTTCATAAAGGAACATACGGACTTGGCCAGCGCTGTCAAGGAAAAGTTCCCGGAGTTCGCTGAACAAGATGTTAAACTACTTCTGACAGGTGTGTAGAGAAAAACCTGTATTTCTTTGAAAAAAAAAACGTGTTTATTGCATCATCTTAAATAACTTATTCTGGTTACAATGGGGAGAATCCATTTAAGCAATTAGTTTGCTTGTGTTAGGATGCTCCGCCCTTCCCCAGGTTATAAATTGTTATTAAGTTATTGAGCCTTTTCAAGATAATGTAAACTTATACAAATAAAAACAAGAATAAAAACAAAAGAATGAAATGGAAACACAGTATTTTTATGAAAGGCAAAAAACGCGCTAGTGATGTGTGTGTTATGTGAGTAAGAGATGCTGTGGAGGTGAATGTGTATGTGAGAAGTGGGTGTGGGTAAGTGTGGGAGTGAGAGAGTGGAAGTGGAGGGTTGTACCTACACAGTATAACAACATGGTGGAGATAAGAGATTAATTATTTACTATAATTTTTTTATTTTTTTTGCTGGCTAACCCTACGACTAGTCTTGGGATCGGAAAATACTGCATATAAAATTTTCATTAGATTTGAAGGTGTGGAAAAATATAGACAGACCTCACCAAAAATAGACAATGGTGCCGATTCTGTTGTTCACAAACTAAACTAAATTTATGTTCAGTGCGCCTTTTTCTTTCTATTTCATTAAGAAAAGGACAGAAGATAAAGAAAAGATGCACTGAACTTAAATTTAGTTTAGTTTGTGAACAGCAGAATCGGCAACAATGCCGATATTCTAAGGCTAGATCAGCTGTCAGAAGTTTTAATGTCTGTCGCGAATAGTAATATGACAAATGGACCTGACGACGTAACTTGCTCTCCAAGGGACGGACTGCTCTCGATGTGTTAAACTTCGCATATTTATAATGTCAGCCTTATCAGCTTTTGTTGACGCAGCCGTCAGTCCCTAAAATGATAGAACTGGTTCAGACCGATTCAAACTTTATGGTGGCTCGGAACATGAGGTGAGTTGCTGCGTAGTAACAAAGTCACCTGTCAGGGGGGGGGGAGGGGTGAGGTACCGCACAGCGAGTAGCACTTCAGACCGCCATAAAGTTTGAATCGAGCTGTAAATAATCACATAACGGTCACTGGAGAACAAAGAGGAATGCTTAATTAACAGTGTTTATGACATGATGATGATGATGCTGATGATGGTAGGACTTCCTTTTTCCGCACTTAGACTCCCATTCAGTCCGTTGCTCAGCTCCGCCCAAAAGCACAGAAGCTTCCTGGGAGCTTCACAGGCTTCGCGGAGCGACCTCATTGTTCCGAGGATTTCTGCACGTTGAGAAGCCACGGCCTCGCATTCCAGGATGACGTGAGCGGCTGATTCCTCGGCGTTAATGCAGCCGTTGCAAAGGGGGCTGTGTGTGGGGACTATGTTGAAAAGCTCTTTTTTAAGGAGGTTGTGGCCCGTATTGTATCTATTATTATTCTAAGGTTATTTCTACTCAGGCCGAGAAGTTTTTTGGTTAATCGATTATCGTTGGTAAAACCAATTTTAAATGTCTAGTCTGTTGCTTTTGACATTAAATAATAAACACTTATAAACGCCTTGAAGTGATTTTGCGACCGCACAAGCACACTTCGTTATTTGATGTCTGTGTCGCTGTTCAATTTTGCCCTGAATTTGTCTAAAAATAAAGTGTGTACAAAAAAACGTCTATTTCCTTTCACAGGTCTCCACACATGTGGTAACTTAGGCCCAGATTCCCTCCGTATCTTCACAACTCAGCCGAGCACCGCCGCTGTCTTCAACGTACCTTGTTGCTACCACCTGCTGAGCGAGACTGTTGATGCAAACTTGTTTGACGTATTCCAAAGGGAGTATAGGAGCGGAGAAACAAGTCAGGGGTTCCCTATGTCGGAGTGTTTGAGAGGTAATTGTTTTTAGACCCGAATCAACCTCTCACATGTTTGCTTACCTGTCGAAACACCCCACACGTCGGAATAGTTGAATGGTCGCAGTAAAGTCATTGTTTTAACAATGACAATAGTACAATGACACTGTTGTGTATACTTGGTGTACCGTTGACGTGTCAAACACTTTCTCTTATGTAGACTTGGTGTACACTTGACGCTTGAATCGCTCAGTGTTTACTTTGCTTTCACGCAGACTTTATAGAATCACAGAGACCGGAACATGAAAAAAATACGATATTGTCAGTGTCATAAAGTTCAAATTTTATTTATAATTATTAATTTACATAAACTGACCATAATGAATTGTTGTCTGTGTGGTGCCGGACTTAAAGAATTGCACCACCCCTTACTTCCCGTGGGTGTCGTAAAAGGCGACTAAGGGTCTTACCGGAGAATGGGCAGCAGCGTTCTCTATTTATTCCACCATCATACCATACTGCGATCGCCAACCCGCCTGCCAAGCGTGGCGATTATGGCAAACCCCCCCCAAAATTGGGGGAGGCCTATGTCCAGCAGTGGACGTCTATCGGCTGAAACGACGACCATAATGAATTGTATTGACAAAGAATATAAATTTCCCCTTGCGTGCGTTTCCAGCCACTTCTTTTTATTATCTGTAAACCAACTTGATGGAGGCCTATGTCCAGCAGTTGACGTCTTTAAGCTAAATGGTGATGATAACTACATCTTCTTCTCAAATGTGATAAGCATCCTGACCTCAACAATGTTTTTCTCAGGGTATAACTTAGGCAGGAACGCAAGGATGTTGGCAGCGCAGTCTATAGACAGGGTGGTCAACCAACGACAGTTGCCTTCTACTAGTTTGTTGTACAGAGCCTTATTGCAGGTATGACTATGACCTATAATTATTTATTTATTAAAACTTTATGCACAAGTAAAAAAACTGTACAAAGGCGGACTTAATACCTTGGGCATTTTCTACCAGTCTACCTTAGAGTGATGCAGAAACAATACACAGTAGGTGCAATAGCAGAAAACAAATTAGAAAATATTTAGAAGTAAAATATAAGAATAAATACATATATACACATACATACAAAAATATATAAAACAGAACAAAAGAAAAAGTTTTATGAGATAAACAAGAAAACCTACAACAACTTAATTCTGAGACGAATCTGCCAACTTCTTGTGTATGTGTTCTCGAGCTTTCACTTTAAATGTGAACCGATTGGTTACCGTCCTGATATTCTGAGGGAGCGCATTCCAAAGGAAAACCGCCTGGACAAAGAAAGAAGACTTTATAAAACCAGAGCGATGAGAAATTTTAGATTTATATCTGAATTCAAATATTTTACTTCTGATGAACGTTTTCATTCAGGAAAGGCAAATGCCTAATTCAGTATTAAAGATAAATCTTCTCAGCAACGTCCACCTCTCTGCCTGATTCTTATATTGTGACAAGGGCTACACGAACATAAAGTAGATATTTACGGGAGAAGTGATGTATTTTAATATTAATTCTTTTTTCCACAGGCAATAATTCAGCAGCAACTACCCAACCACAAAATATCCGAAGGCAAGCTCAAAAGGATAACACCGAAATGTCAAACATTCCAACAGTATTTCAAAATGGCGGACGATATTTTAAAATTAGAACTTTATGACAGTTTACCGGACAGTTTCTTCACAGATATAGATACAAATATGGACTGCCAGTGGAGAAAACTCGTGTTATTTTATTTATTAAGGTTATGTTTAGCGCAAGTCGTTGAAAGTTTGATATTGTTAGATAGATTAATGTTTTTAATTGAAAATGGGTTTGAAAATGTTTATTTGGTTAAGTTGTTTGATCCTGTTTTGTCGCCGAGATGTCATAGTATTGTTGCTGTAAGATAGTTATAAATATTTTAGAATATTTTTATATAAATTGACATTTATACTAAGCATGGCCTGTAGGTATATACCTATGTCGTGTTGTTAATCAAATATAATTTTGTATCTATACATATAATAAATCTGTAGAAGGGTCAATTCTGTACATTGAAAATATTGAAAAAATAAATAGCGGGGGGTGTTGCTGGATCGATACCAAACCCAAATATGTGATTAAAAAAATTTTTGTCTGTCTGTCTGTCTGTCTGTATATGCAGGCATCACGTGAAAACTAACGGTTCGATTTCGATGAAACTTGGTATAATTATACCTTATTATCCTGGGCATAAAATAGGATACTTTTTATCCTGGAAAAATACGTAGAAAAAAAAAATCTTATTTTTCGGTTTTATTCATAGACGTTGTTCTGTAGAACCGCGAACACACGTTGCATTACCCGTAGTGGATAATTTTCCATTTCAATTTAAGAGAATACAGTTTCCTGTAGCTTTGTGTTACGCCATGACAATAAATAAGGCTCAAGGTCAGACCCTAGGAGTTTGCTGGCGTAGATCTTACCGCGAGTTGTTTTTCACACGGGCAACTTTACGTAGCTCTTTCCCGTGTGAGCAGTCCAAGAAATCTTCATGTTCATATTCCGGACGAGCTCACTAACAATGTTGTGTATGCTGAAGCTCTCAATTAACTTTCTGTCGCATTGTCACGATCACTTTTTTATTATTGCAAACTTTTCGTCACTGTCAGTAATTTACTGCTACATGCTACTTATCAAGGTCGGAATTACTATGGAAAAAATACTTACTATAGAACGCGAGCTCAACAGCAGTAGCTCAATAGAGGGATCTCCTTAATTATTATAGGCTTAGCCGTATTTGGGTCTAATAGATATTTATAAGATGTCATTGTTAGAGTTACTCAAAATGGAGAAATAAACCATCCACGCGAAGACCGACATCCGCGCGGACGGAGTCGCGGGCGGAAGCTAGTTCTTAATAAAATTATTGAAACACCATTTTCGAATCTTTTTAGTTAATTTTTATCATACACTACTGATGGAGAAACTCATCAACACTGCGCGATATACAACACTGGCGAATAACAGACCCAGGAGAGGTCTTAGGTTCGATTCCTAGGTTGGACATAAGGTTATTGAGTTTAAGCGCTACTGCTGTGGATGCTCAACCGTAGCGCGGCCAACAGACGTGGAACGCACAGGACGAGGGCTCTGTGTTTTGTTTTCGTTTTACATTTCGACGATACCTATATCGTCAAACAAATTAAACGTCCCTAATAGCATTTGTTCACCACAACCATACCATACTGCGACCGCCAACCCGCCTGCCAAGCGTGGCGATTATGGCAACCCCCCCCCCCCCCTTTGGGGGAGGCCTATGTCCAGCAGTGGACGTCTTTAGGCTGAAATGATGATGATGATGAATAGCATTTGTTCACAGTGTTTTGTTTTTTATTTTGCATTTAGGTTACCTGCTACAGTTTCAACATGAATATCTTTTCTTTAAAGTTTTTATTTAGGTATTTATTAGATTTGCTATATTTTGTAATCAGTTTTATAAATGGGTAGGTAGGTAGATTTAAATACCTAACTACTCCCGTAACCACAGAATAAATACCGTAACTATGTAAGTAGGTAGTAACTTTTCACAAAATGGGCCCCTAATTGAAAAAACCTTAGGTTGTCGACCAATTTATGCTTTTCTTTGTTTTAGCTTCTCCGTGATTCACTCAGAAATCGGACATCTACGGATTTCCGATTTCTGAGTACCTACCTACCTAACTGCTAAAAAAGTTTTGATTGCTTAACAATTCTGTGAATTGAGCGCCAATTGCGCTTCTTTTAAGTAATTCGTATAGTCTTGTTTTGAGTTGTGAAATTGTAAGTTGTTGCGACCTAATTTCTTCGTAGGACACCAACAGCAGTACATAAAAGGAATTACCTACCTAATAGAAAACTAAATAAAAGTGCTGGTAGGTATGTGTTACCGGCAAAACCCGGTTTTAGGATGAACTAGTTTCGCCTAGTCCAAACCAGTTCTCCCCTACGCGGGTTGCATGGTTGCGGTCGGTCGACAGGCGACGTAGGATGCAAGAACGAGCGAAGGGCATCCCGAGGTTCGGTTTTGTTAGGTTACTTTAAACCCTTTACACAGAAATAGGAGCCCCGCGGAGCGGGGCTCCGTCGACATAGGATTTAGAGCAAGCGAATGAGAACTGGTTTGGCCTAGGCGAAACTAGTTCATCCTAAAATCGGGTTTGGCCGGTAACATATGTATGCCCATTACAGGTATATTATGCAGCATTCACAATAAAAACAACAACGTAATTATGTAAGAAAACATAATATGAAAATACAAAATTCACTTCTTCTACAATCAACCTCCTAGCAATTTTCCTAAATATGTTGCGGTCGGCTTCCAGTCTAACTGGATGCAGCTGAATACCCCCTCTCACTTCCCCTACATAAAGGTAAACCTATACCATAAGAAATAGGTAATCAGATTAGTGAGCCGAAGAAACCTATCTCCAAAAACTTTTACCCACGTGTATGTACCTACCTAACGCCTACAGGCTTTCGCTTCGTAGTACAGTTCAACAAGACGACGAGAGCCGGAGAGAGAGAAGGGATCAAAATGATTGATAGTAGGTAAGTGCTTAGGTACTTTATGAAACAGACATTTATGATAGGCATTAGGTATGCATAAGAAAAACTACTTTCAACATATATTTCCCTACGGAAAAGAACCTACATGACTTCAAATGGACTCAAGGGACACAGGTGTAGGGTGTGAAGTATTCTGTAAGCACCTAAATACTTACCTGCTTGTATGACTTTGGTACCTAAAGATACACGTTGTTTGGTACATAATATAGTAGTAATACGTACGTTCAGCTTCATAAATAAGATTTACCGTGTCGTAAATCCACATTTCGATGTCTGTATGACCTTCTTAGAAACAAATATAATATTTTTAAGTCTTTTTGTTTGTTTCGATTATTTTTGAATATATTTTCAAAAAGAGAGTCACCAACAATTTTGTAACAGCACTCAGTGACAGAAACAGCTAAGTGCCTGCCTTTAACCTTATGTCCATAAAAATATACGTCAACCATATTCCAAAAGTAACTAATATAAGAGAACTACCATTTTATTTTTACAAAAATAATCTAAAAACTTGGCTTCTCCAAAATAATTTTTACACAATAAAAGATTTTTTTCATTATAAGAAGGGTAATTCATTATTACATTTATTTAGTTGTAAGTATAAGTAGGTAATACAAATGTTGTTACAGTTTTTATTTTATATTGTTTATTAGAGTAGATATAAGTCTATAAGTAAGGCTTTATCCCACGTGTACCTACTATTGATAGGTACTCGTATGCCGCTTTTAGCGGCGGATGTGTGTGTTTGAACTTGTCTATAATACCAACCAACCTTTTACGTACCGGCTACCATATCCGACGAATAAATGTCTTTGATTCACGGTTCCATCCGATCGACTGCAGTAGGAACCTACACAACGGTTTTGAATCATTTGAGCGCAGAAGTAAATTGATACAGAAAAGGTTGTAGTGTAGATATCTATACTTTTCACATTTCGTCCAAATATATTTTATATTTAAAAGCATCTTACTTCATTCACGAGCGCAGCCGGGTTCCTGGTATGTTTTAAATACAATAAAGGCGACAATACAAATGTCTTAAAAGTTTATTGCAAATGCGTGATATCATAAACATACAAAGGTAGGTACTACTTAAGTACTTAATAATGAAAACTGGCCAAGCGCGAGTCGGACTCGCACACGAAGAGTTCCGTAGGTACCACAAGGCAAAAACGCCGAAAAAAAACACGTTTGTTGTATGGGAGCCCCCCTTAAATATTTATTTTATTCTGTTTTTAGTAGGTATTTGTTGTTATAGCGGCAACAGAAATACATCATCTGTGAAAGTTTCAACTGTCTAGCTATCACGGTTCATGAGATTCAGCCTGGTGACAGACGGACAGTGGAGTCTTAGTAATAGGGTCCCGTTTTACCCTTTGGGTACGGAACCCTAATAAAGAAGTTGGAAAGTGTTCTAGTCTTAACAATGCAATAGGTACGTAACAATTTACTGGTCACTTGGTTGGTGCAGGTAATTGGTGCCATGTCGTTCCAGTTCAAGGAAAATTGGTCAGTGGGTCGTCTTATTGAATAAACAGCCAGTGGTGGCCCGGTGGGAGAACAGTGGTGTTAACGGCCCTCCGACAAACGGGCGCGACGCCCGTTGCGCGACTTGCGGTGCCTTCGTGTCGCGCGCGATTTTATCGCGTGCCGCGCCTGTTTGTAGGAGCCTTTAGTGTGCATACAAACGAGCGACGTCAGTCTTACTAAGGGGTATCGTATTACCAATAACTGGGTTGTGGGGGTCAGATAGGCAGTCGCTCCATGTAAAATACTGGTATTCAGCTGCATCCGGTTAGACTGGAAGCCGACCCCAACATAGTTGGGAAAAGGCTGGACAGATGATGTCAAACGAGCGACGCGAGTCGACGATAGAGCCCCTATCGTACCTCGTCGACGCTTGTCGCTTGTGTGTATGAGCACTAAGGAGTTCTAGGTGGTAGGTTCGAACCCAGATAAACGTATTACTTTGTGTAAATTATTTCATTACCACTGCTCTCAAAACGGTGAAGGAAAACATCATGAGGACCGCCGACATGTCCTAGAACCAAAAATTCGAAGACATGTGACATCTACCAACCCGCTCTGGGGCAGCGTGGTGGATTACAGCAGCTGTAATCTACCACGCGGTGGGACAGGCCTCCTGCGGGTGAGACGAAGTAGGCCTCACTCCCTCTCACCGAGAGGAGGCCTATGTGCCAACACTGGGAACATTACAGGCTATATGGTTATGCTACATAAATCTTTGTAAATATGTAGCTTTCTAGTAAGTACTGAACTACAAACATCTGTCCTCTTATAGGTGAGTAGGTACCATAACCTCCGATGATTAGACCAGAGATGCTCCGTAAACTAAGCATTGCCTAACTACCATCAAACGAGGTGAATAGAGATGCAGGGGTGAATCGGCGATCGGGGGGGTCAGCGGGATTGTCCGAAGGGCAACCGCTGGCCCGGAACATAAAGGGCAAAGGAAGGAACACGGGTGGGTTTTAGTCAGTAAGAGTCTGAGTCACTCCCTTCCGCTCCACCCAGAGACGGGAGGAGTCATTTGATGATTTCCCATCCCAAAAAAAAAAAAAAAAAAAAAAAAGGGGGTGAATCGGCACGAAACTTTAAAAGCGATTTTAGCGTTGAAATAATACAGTTTGTTGCCAAAACGGACACTTAATCGTTAATTATAATACAATAGACTCCTTTCTGGCAACAAACTATAGGTATTCAATGTTAAAATCTCTTTTAAACTTTCGTCCCGATTCACCCTTGCATCCCTATTCACCCCGTTTGACGGTACCTATCACATTTTCATCATCATCATTTCAGCCGAAAGACGTCCACTGCTGGACATAGGCCTCCCCCAAGCACCTCCACTTCGACCGGTCCTGTGCTTCCCGCATCCAACGGGTTTCTGCGGCCTTCACAAGGACATCGGTCCATCTTGTGGGAGGCTTTCCAACGCTACGTCTTCCGGTACACGGTCGCCACTCCAGAACCTTTCGGCCCCATCGGCCATCTGTTCTGCGAGCAATGTGCCCTGCCCACTGCCACTTAAGTTTGGCAATTCTTCGGGCTATGTCGGTTACCTTGGTTCTCCTGCGGATCTCCTCATTCCTGATTCGATCACGCAGGGAAACTCCAAGCATAGCCATCTCCATTGCCCTTTGGGTGACTTTTAGCCTTCTTATAAGGCCCATTGTGAGCGACCACGTTTCAGTTCCATAAGTCATCACTGGCAGCACACACTGGTCAAAGACTTTCGTCTTGAGACACTGCGGTATGTGGGACGAGAAGATATTGCGTAGCTTCCCGAACGCTGCCCAGCCGAGTCGGATTCGTCGGTTGACCTCTTTCTCGAAGTTAGACCTACCTAACTGGACAGTTTGTCCTAGGTAAACGTACTCGTCCACGACTTCGAGTGTAGCGTCTCCGATTTTTATGAGAGTGGGTGTTACATGGGCATTTGTCATGACCTTCGTTTTAAACCACCAAAATATACAATTATGCTCAACTACTAAAATACTTACAAATAGGAGTCTGAAATAAAAATATAATGAGATCTAGTATTACAAGTGAACTGTCGGCAATTTTGCCGAAAGTTCCCTTCAAAGTACCTAAGTAATACTAGATTCGCGCATTCGCGTTTAATCGAATCGGTTTTGGATAACAGTTGCGTAGGTATGAGAAACACCTACATACGCAAAGCTAAGTTCATCTATAAATAACCAAACTACGTATGAACAGAGTCAGTTAAGAGAAAACCATCACAACTTGAATAAGAATTAAGGCTCCTCCAATCAGTCGCGACATGCGATAAAAGCGCGCGCGACACAGAGGCACCGCAAGTCGCGCAACGTGCGGTGCCTTTGTGTCGCGCGCGATTATGTCGCGTGTCGCGCCTGTTTGTAGGAGCCTTTATACTTTTGTGAGTTACTTTCTGAGTTTTTCTCGCACATCATGATGAAGGCAAATTAAGCGGAAAAAACTGGACTTCCAATCTGAAATCGCCAACGCGTTATGAGCAAGAGTGGTCAATGGCTTCTGTATATGAGAAGAGGCTTTTGCCCAGCAGTGGGACTGTTATACCTAGTGGTATTAATGTACAGGTTGGCAGGGAATATCGACGCGCAAATTGTAACCATGCAGTCAGCACGCGATTCCAAATCCTCTCGGATATCTATTAGATCCCCCCTAGCGTAGAAATTCTTCGTCGGTTAAGTATTAAAAATAAAATCAGTCGTATAGAAAAGTGCAATAGGTAGGTACCTGCGCTACGCGGTTAAAATGTAATGAAAGCTATTTTAAAAAAAACGACTCATAGTGACCCAGGAGGGTCCTCCGATACCCCTGCAACCTTGTATTATTATTATACGAGTACATTATGTTTAGGAGCAAAACGTTGAGAAAGAGTTCATAACATAAGGTAATTGAACATGTAAAAGCTGATAAGTAATACCTAAGTGAAAACATCAAATAACCGGACTTATGCTCGTTTTCACTGACACTAGGCGACTCCTAAACAAATGCCCTAATAAAAGTGCGCTGATGGATTTTCAACGCTTGGCTCAGCGCTAAAAGTAAAAAATCCTTATCAACACCTAAGCTTTTATTTTCTAGGTTATACTTAAGTGTTACATGACATGCTGATAAGATGCAGAGCCGCGCTGATGCATTTTCAACGCTTGGCTCAGCACTAAAAGTAAAAAATCCTTATCAAAACCTAAGCTTTTATTTTCTAAGTTATACTTAAGTGTTACATGACATGCTGATAAGATGCAGAGCCGCGCTGATGGATTTTCAACGCTTGGCTCAGCGCTAAAAGTAAAAAATCCATAACAACACCTAAGCTTTTCTTTTCTAAGTTATACTTAAGTGTTACATGACATGCCGATAAGATGCAGAGCCGCGCTGATGGATTTTCAACGAAATTCAATTTTATTTTACGTCTTTTGCAATTTGCTGGTCAGTATTAAGTTGTACGTTGATTAAAATATGGTTCAGGACCGTAACAAATATGTATTTACAGAATTATAATCATTAAAGTCATAAACACAACACTCAGTTCATGAAATCTTGACATTTTGGGATTATAACAAGTTGTATCCTACTGATTCTAATGATATAATTCTGTAAATACTTTTCGTACGATCGCGAATCATATTTTAATCAACGTACAACTTAATAGATAGGTACTGACCAGCAAATTGCAAAAAGCGTACTTGAAAATTTGAATTTCGCTAAGTTATAGATACTGTCTTAAGTGTTAGTGAAAACCAGTATTATTCTATTCGTTAAGTCCTCGCCTACAGCGAAGACAGCTGCGTAAAGGCTTCGTATTACAATTTCAAGATAGGATTATTAACGAAGCATCCCGGATCTCCAGAATCCCGGATTATGGTATGATTACTACTAAGTCGGCGTGAGTACACAAACTAACGGCATTATGACTTAATATTCTCATTAGAAGGTTTGGGTACCTATTATTTTATCAACCAAAATTCAAATAGCATTTGAAATAGTTATCACATGTGAAATTTGATTGCATGGTGAATGTAACTCTGGTGGTGTAGTGGTTGGGAGCGTGACTACCGGAGCTTCACGTCTTGGGTTTAAAGCTTGAGATTTGTTTCCATGTTTACCCGACTACGGTGAAGCAAAAAGGAGGGTTATAATTTTGACCGGTAGGTATGTATGTATGTTCATCTGTTCACTCATAACTTCAAAAGTACTTATAATAATTTGACAAATGAGGTATCGTTAGAAGCGCCTTGACCGTCCGCTGGTGGACCGGCTATGTTATGTCACACTAACACAGTATATAAGTCTGGAACAAAATGGTGCAAAAAACGTGTTTTTTTTTCGGCGTTTTTGCCTTGTGGTACAGAACCCTTCGTGTGCGAGTTCGACTCGCACTTGACCAGTTTTTTTTTTATTTCTTAGTTCCGTAACATAACAAAACTGCCTAATCAGCCTATAATGTTCCCACTGCTGGGTCTGGGTCCCAGACCCAGCTGGTGCTGGTGGTGGGTGGGGTGTGGGTCTTTTTGAGAGGGAGTGGGCCGTAATCCACCAGTTGGGCCCAGTGCGGGTTGGTAGATGTGACATGTCTTCGAAGTTTTGATTTTAGGACATACCGGTTTCCTCACGATGTTTTCCTTCATCGTTTTGAGAGCAGTGATGATGAAATAAATTACAAAAAGTAACGCGCCTAACTGGGTTCGAACCCTCGACTCGTAAGTCGGGGCCGTTAACACTGGGCCAGCACTACTCTCCTAATTCTTAGTAGCAGCACATAATAAGAGTTGCCCGGAATTGAGTAATACGCTCTGATTCTGCCAACAGTCTTGGAATTATGTACACATTACAAGGAACTTTAGTGTAGTTTCTATACAATTCCGCTTACTATTTCGAAGAAGACATGTACAGACGCCAGCACATCAAGATACTACAATGTGTCAAATTTCTTTAATAGATTTTCAACTTTATCGCTACAGCATAAAGTTCAAAGTTGAATGGGAAAATTTAACAGTTTCGCGTAGCTTGATGTGCTGGCGTCTGTACGTCAAAATTATGAAGAGGCACTGCCTGAGCCTGTGGCCTGCGGGGCCTATGTGTAAGCTAGTCATCATCTGCCTAGCCTTTTCCCAGCTGTGATGGGGTCGGCTTCCAGTCTAACTGGATGCAGCTGAGTACCAATATTTTACATGGAGCGACTGCCTATCTGACCTCCACAACCCAGTTACTGCATGGGTAATACGATAGCCCTTGGTAAGACTGGTTGTCAGACTTTCGGGCTTCTGACGACCTGTAACGAACGACTGTCAAAGATCCACGAATGATACCCGGGACCAATGGCTTAACGTGCTTTCCGAGGCACGGAGGATTCTTGGTATGTAAAGATAGTCACCCATCCACGGACTAATCGCAGCAAGCGTAGCTTAACCTGATCGAGCGACCCATGCGGCTTTTATTAGTTAGCCACGAGCCCCTCTACTGTGTGTAAACTAATGCCTATAGATTTTGTGTTCACAAAACAATAACTTAACTTCCCAGATTCGTGGAATCAAAAATGGCTATTCCAGTGATGGCTTGATGATTAGAAAATTACAATTTAACTGATTGTTGATACGGATCTACGAGTATGTGGGATAGTCTGTGGTTCAGGGAAGCGACTGGCGATGGCCAAGTGTTTCAGTATTGTTTCCGAATTAGTCCCAGTTCTTCTAGCTTTGTTTGTCGTGTACTCGTGTGGGTTTTCGACGAAATGGTTTTTTGCAAAGTATGGCCGGTGAGAATGTGGTGGCGTGAATTCAGCTGAAGGGTTTTATGGCTGTATTTTTAAAATGATGCCTGAGAAGAAAAATATATTGTTATTGAAAATACTTTTTTTTTGTAATTAGCTATTTCATTCTCATCTGCCCAGCCTTTTCCCAACTATGTTCTGTGTCTAACCGGATGCAGCTGAATACCAGTAGTTTACATGGAGCGACTGCCTATCTGACCTCCACAACCCCGTTACTGGGTAATACGATACCCTTGGTAAGACTGGTTGTCAGACTTTCAGGCTTCTGACTACCCGTAACGACTGTCAAAGATCCACGAATGACAGCCGGGACCAAGGGCTTAACGTGCTTTCCGAGGCACGGAGCGGTATGTAAAGATGGTCACTCATCCACGGCTCAACCGCGGCAAGCGTAGCTTAACCTGATCGATCGACCTGTGCGGCTGTTATTATTTAGCTACGGGCCCCTCCCTTTTTTTGTAATTATGTATTTCCTCCAATGAACCTCCAGGGAACGGTTACTTTTTCTTAGGTATAAGTACCTAAAAATGGCAAATAGCACGTAGCGTCATTGTATTATGGTCATATAACCTGACAATCAGTAGTCCACCTGGAATACATGGTGATTAGGAATATTTGTTTTTTTTTTAAGTAAATAGTTCCATGTACGAAATAGGAGCTTTATTAGAGAAAATTTTCAGCCTGTAATGTTCCCATTGCTGGAACACAGGCCTCCTCTCTTCGAGAGGGAGTTGGCTGTAATCTACCACGCTGGCCCATCAGTGCGGCTTGGTAGAGGTCACTTGTCTTCGAATTTTTGGTTCTAGGACATGCCGGTTTCCTCACGATGTTTTCCTTCAACGCTTTGAGAGCAATGGTGGTGAAGTTATTTACACAAAGTAAAGCGCCTGTCTGGGTTCGAACCCACGACCTACAAATTAGTATAAGCCTTTACCACGGGCCACCACTGCTCACAGTCGCTCGTTAATTGAAATAATTAGAATTAAAATTTTAAGAATTAAAATTTAAAGGAGTGTCCATGGAGTTTCTTGCCCGTTCTTCTCCATAGGTACCTACTCTTTGCAACTAGCTTCATATTTTCTGACTGACCGACTTCTAGACAATTCAAAAGTGCCTGTAAGTGGTATAATTGAAATAAATAAGATTGTTAGTAAATAGACCAAAGATATTCTATATGAAATAGATAGACATAACTTGACACACCAACAAGTTGGTAAAAATAAAAAAAAATTGTTGAAACACAAAACCCAGCTGGTCCCACAATACTAAGCAAACCTGCACTACACTATTACTCTCAATTTGATTAATTTTGAAGCATACTTCTGATCCATTGCTCCATAATGATCAAAAAATGTGTCTGCTCAACAACGCAAATAACGCAATGAATTTGTTGAATTATCAAAATGAAACCCATAGCAGTAGTGAAATTTTCACCCTGTTCCTTACAATAGTGTAAGGAACAGTAGATAGTGTAAGGAACAGGGTGTAAATTTCACTCATACTCTATAGAAAAGGGAGGAGGAGGTGTTGTGTCTGGCGGGCAACTGCCCGATGATTCATGTCGGACAGTTGTTTCTATGCTAGTTGCGCGGTAAACTCTGCTTGCGAGATGCAGGATTTTGCGTGACGTCAGTATGACGCGTTGTTCTGATGTGGCGTTGTAGATACCTCTACAGTGTGTTACGCAATTACCCTACAGGTGCCGTATTATGCCTGTTTAACGTCATCATGATTCCAGTGTAGGAGAGAGACGTAGCTATACATGACCGATAGCTCTATCCCTTTTTCGGAATGGAATCATGATGGCATTAATACTTCGTAATATGGTCCCAGATGGTTGCCCTTGAACATTTTCCGATAACCTACTCGGGGAATTTCCTTCGAAGAAACTTATAATTTTAGCGGAATCAATAGCTACCCCACCCACCTGTTAC
Source organism: Mesoligia furuncula (assembly GCA_916614155.1). Taxonomy (NCBI): domain Eukaryota; kingdom Metazoa; phylum Arthropoda; class Insecta; order Lepidoptera; family Noctuidae; genus Mesoligia; species Mesoligia furuncula. The sequence goes on from OU744806.1 coordinate 24,877,195, forward strand.
ACGTAGTTGATATATATGCTGTCAAACAACCAAAAATATTATTATGAGCATTTCCTAACAGATAATCAGTACTAATATACAGGGTTATTGGTAAAACATTAACAACCTCTTAAGAGGTCATTGTACTCATCATTATGAACAACTTTTAATATGAGACCAAACCTGAAATCGCGAAAAAAAATTCAGCTGTTCCCTACATTTAGGTATGTTCGTATAACTCGTCAAAATGTAGGGAATAGCTGATTTTTTTTTTAATGACGTCTTAAGAGGTTGTTAATGTTTTACTAATAACCCTGTATAAAAATTCGAAAGTAACTCTGTCTGTCTGTATGTTACCTTTTCACGCCTAAAACACTGAACGGATTTCGATAAAATTTGGCAGAGAGATAGATTGCATGCCGGGGAAGGACATAGGATAGTTTTTATCGACATACCTCGCGGGCGAAGCCGCGGGAGGAAGCTAGTTTACTATAGATCTGATATAAGACCTAATGGTCTGGGCTCAGTATCTCTTCAGGGACGGGAAAAAGATTTTGAATGAACTTGTTCAATGTCCGAGCTATGGGCTGTCCTAGCCTTTAGTTCCTTATCATGCTCGTATGTACAGAAGCCAGAACATCAAGCTACTATAATCTGTCAATTTTTTTTAAAGATTTTCAACTTTATCGCTAAAGCATTAGGTTCAAAGTTGATTGGAAAAATTTGACAGTTTCAGGTAGCTTGGTGTGCTGGTGTCTGTACACGAACAAAGCCCAAAGTACCCACAATCTTGAAAGCCCCGACCCAGTGTTGTGTGAATAGAGGTTTATAACTCGTAATAATTTTCGTAACATTCGTAGAACTTCGCCGCTACGAAAAGCTACGAACTACTAAGAAAAAAGATGCCTTTTAAATAATAAAAAGATAATCGTGTATCATAAATTCTAGTGTAAATAAATGCAACGAAGTAAATAAAAGGAGTAAAAAACTGGCCAAGTGCAAGTCGGACTCGCACACGAAGGGTTCCGTACACATGGCAAAACGCCGAAAAAAAAACACGTTTGTTGTATGAGAGTCCCCTTAAATATTTATTTTATTTTGTTTTTAGTACTTATTTGTTGTTATAGCGGCAACAGAAATACATAATTTGTGAAAATTTCAACAGTCTAGCTATCGCGGTTCTTGAGATACAGCCTGGTGACAGACAGACGGACAGACGGACAGACAGCGAAGTCTTAGTAATAGGGTCCCGTTTTTACCCTTTGGGTACGGAACCCTAAAAAATGATACCTCCCATACAACAAACGTGTTTTTTTCGGCGTTTTCGCCTTGTGGTACGGAACCCTTCGTGTGCGAGTCCGACTCGCACTTGGCCAGTTTTTATTTATTTATTACTAGCTGACCCTGACCCGGCGAACTTCGTACCCCCTCAGAATTAATTAATCCATATTCATTTCCATAGGTACTATCCATACTATAATATTATAAATTCGAAAGTAACTCCGTCTTTCTGTCTGTATGTCAGTGTTATATACCTTTCACGCCTAAACCACTGAACGGATTTTGATAAAATTTGGCAGAGAGATAGATTGCATCCCGGGGAAGGACATAGGATTGTTTTTATCGACATACCTCGCGGGCAAAGCCGCGGGCGGAAGCTAGTAATATTATAAAATGCGAAAGTGTGTCTATCTGTCTGTTTCCTTTTCACGCTTAAACCGCTGAACCGATTTAGATGGGTATAGAGATAGTTTGAGTCCCGGGAAAGGACATAGTAAGTTTTTATCCCGATATTCGACTTCCCGGGATCGACACTTATGTAGGTGAAACCGCGGGGTGCTGGTAGTACAAAATATATGACAAAATTAATTTTCTTCATATTTTTTCCATGTTTTAATAGTTATTCTGCTATTCGGGGCGGAGAGAAATCCAACAAATAAAACATTATAAAAATCGGTCCCGCGGTCCCGCCGTTCTTGAGTTAAAATGGTGTAACACCCGATTTTGTTTTATTTATATAGAATTAGCTTTTTCAATAATGCGTAGGTACACTGTTAAATCACAGTTTATACAGACGCCAGCACATCAAGCTAAGTACCCGAAACTGTCAAATTTTTCCAATCATCTTTGAACCTTGTGCTCTAGTAATAAAGTTAAAAATCTTTTATAGAAAATTGACAGATTGTAGTAGCTTGATGTGCTGGCGTCTGTACATTGCAAACTTAAGTCTAAGTGCCTCATTACTTACAGAAAAGCACATCATCATCTGCCTGCCTTTTCCCAACTATGTTGGGGTCGGCTTCCAGTCTAACCGGATTCTGCTGAATACCAGTATTTTACATGGGGCGACTGCCTATCTGACCTCCACAACCCAGTTACTGGGTAATACGATACCCCTTGGTAAGACTGGTTGTCAGACTTTCGGGCTTCTGTCATACCCGTAACGACTGTCCAAGATCCACAAATGACAGCTGGGACCAACGGCTTAACGTGCTTTCCGAGGCACGGAGGGGTCTCGTTATGTAAAGATGGTCACCCATCCACAGACCTACCGCGGCAAGCGTAGCTTAACCTGATCGATCGACCTGTGCGGCGGTCATTATTTAGCCAAGGGCCCCTCACAGCATACACTGCATTATACGCAAATAATAACACAATTAATTAATTAAAACAAGTACTTACATAGTCTAAAAGTATAAAAAAAAATTATGAAACGCTAAACTGATTACAATACATTTGAATTAAATGAATGAACTGAAATTAAATTAAATTAGATTTTAATTTTGATAATTTTTCTCTATTTTTCCATCAAGTATTCTATTAATAAGCTATATTCATTGGTGATACAGGGTATGTATGTGCTAGGTGATAGTAGGACGTTTCTTTAAAAAAAAAGACAACAGAATCCGTCTATTAAGTCATAAGTCATTTATCTCATACTTAACTAAAATAGGTAATTTAATAACCAACAAAAAGAAAGATTACGTACGTTCGTACCATTAAGTATGTTCATATTTAAAATTCAGTGCGCAACTACGCATTCAAAATGGAACAATAAAAATAATAAATAGTTGTATGTCAATAATTCAGTAACATAAAATTAAATGTCTGTGTGGTGCCGGACTTAAAGAATACCACCACCCCTTACTTCCCGTGGGTGTCGTAAAAGGCAACTAAGGTCGTACCGGAGAATGGGCAGCAGCGTTCTCTATTTATTCCACCATCATACCACACTGCGATCGCCAACCCGCCTGCCAAGCGTGGCGATTATGGCAAACCCCCCTAAAATTGGGGGAGGCCTATGTCCAGCAGTGGACGTCTATCGGCGGAAACGATAAAATTAAATAGTCACCAAAATTACCTAAAAGTTTGAAATTCATTATCCATTATAAAAAAATCTAGAAACAAAAATTCGAAGACATTTGACATCTACCAACTCGCACTGGGCCCGCGTGGTGAATTACAGCCCACTCCCTCTCACTGAGTGGAGGCCTGTGTCTCAGCAGTGGGAACGTTATAGGCTGACTATGTATGTATGTATGTATAAAAAAATATAAACATTATGTCCTAAGATAATATTCTGTTATCACGGGTCGTTGGTGTAATTACTGTTATAATTACAGTAATAATAATATCATAATTAAGTATAACAGAAATTACAAAGACTATTTCATTTAAAAGTTTATGCTCAGCAATTAACGTTATAATTATATTTTTTAAGACTTTAAAATATCTACTTATGTAGTCGAACTAGTGTTTTAATCAATTTGGAATTCACAAAGTAGGTACTACGCTTGAAACAAAATACTTAGATGTATTTTTAAATTCAACCCTTTTTTTTTGTATGGGAAATCATCAAATGACTCCTCCCGCTCTGGGTGGAGCGGAAGGGAGTGTCAGACTCTCACTGACTAAAACCCACCCGTGTTCCTTCCTTTGCCCTTTATGTTCCGGGCCAGCGGTAACCCTTTCGGACAATCCCGCTGACCCGGCAGGCTTCGGCCCTAAGGGGCCTCTCCTCGATGCTGACATCTCTTTGAGGCGCGCGTGAAACACGTACGCGCCGTCCGGCACGGGCCTGGTCCTGATGGGACAGTGAGCTACCCATTACTCTCCACCCGCAGGCCCGTGCCTACGGTGGCCGGGAGTCGTCATGCGGCTCCCGACGCCGGGGCCGTCCCCCGCGGCGGCTGAGACGGGAGGCTTTCTCCCTGAACCGTCCCGCCACCTCCTTCGCTAGCATGACTGCTTCGCAGAAGGAGGTAACTGCCGTCCACTCCCTCTCGCCCCGGACCATGGCTTGCGCCAGGGCCGGACGCGAGAGGTCGCCGCCGCTGCCGATCGCCTCTACGAGGACACGGCGGTGCTCCGCCCAAGCGGGGCAGACCTCCACCGTGTGCTCCACCGTGTCCTCTGGGCGATCCTTAAATTCAACCCTTAGTATAGCTTATCAGCAAACCTAACCTTGCAAACATAACATAAAGCAAGTCATTAAAGACTTGCTCTACCCGGGCAATAATATTTTAATGAATTTCATTATGACCCGTCATACTTACAAAATTTTTCCTAGTGCATAATGTGATTTGAATTTAAAATCCTCAACAAAAAATCGAATGGAAAGATTTGTCATTTAAAAAAAATCCATTAAAATACAAGTCGACCCTTCATAGGTTTAAGTAGCCGTTGACAAAAAAAAATAATAATTACGCAATAGATATATTAAAGTGGAATAATAAGTAAAAAAAAAAACAATAAAAACTATTCTGCATTATGGCATAGTCCAAAATTATTGATTGGGTAATGGAGTCATGTCATAGCAACAGCTGATCGGTTGCTGTGGCGCCTACCAGTATACTAAAATACTGTACTATGCTCCCGCGTCAGAATGTTAGATTTGGGCGTCATAACATTTACGATATTATTTTTCACTAGGGAGCCCTAGAATCCTTCGTTGCGTTCGGGATTCAAAATAGCGCCCGTGACATTAAGACACTGCTTTATTCCCTTAGGAAATAATCTACTATTATTGTCGACGGAAGATGGGCCGAAAAATTTCAAAGTAGGTACCAACCACCTTTTTACGGGTCGTCGCCTACGATCAAAATCAAAACATAATGCAAATGTAAGCAAAACCGAGGCCCGCACCCGCCTACATTCGAGCAGGTTTTAATTATAGGCCTAATGAACTTTTAAAACTGTAGGCGTCATGACAGGACTAAAAGTTAGAAGCCATTGTTGTGATGTCCACCCTCGGGAATATTACAAATAAATTTATTTGACTTTTAATTAACAAATAAACATTATTATATTACATGAAGACGAAGCCAAAAATATTCAAGTGGAAAATCTGTCTCATTATCTCATATCTGATTACAGCAGACGCGTGAATTAATCTTAGGTAAGTATGTAATGCTACTATAGTAGTGATTATATCGTAGTTACTACTTAGTAATTGATATTAAGTATGGGATAGTAAGAAGATTAAAATAGGACATTACAATAATTTCACGCCGTGCAATAATGGACTAAAGCATAACATAAATAAGTACGGGTTCAGGTCACACAGTGCTATAAAGATATTCATCATAATCATTTCAGCCGAAAGACGTCTACTGCTGGACCTAGTTCTCCCGAAAGTATCGCCATGTCGACTGGTTTTGTGCTTTCCGCGTCCTGGTTCTTGCGGCCTTCACAAGGTCATCGGTCTACCTTCACCTTCGGGAGGCCTTCCAACGCTACGTCTTCCGGTACGCGGTCACCCCTCCAGAACGTTACGCCCCCATAGGCCTTCTGTTCTGCGAGCAATGGAGGAAATGCGGGTAGTCTTTTCTCCATAGAAACGCTCCCGCCTGTTTTCTTTCTGATAAATTTCTGATAAATTATTATTGATATTCTTTCTGATAAAGCATTTTTTTACAGAACAATAAATATTATCTACTTGTATGTCCCTGAGTTTTCCTTTTTGATGATCCATTATTTTTAAATGCCCAATATTTCCGCTGTCAACAGAGGCCTTACAAAGACAACTATTAATGAAAAAACCGGCCAAGTGCGTGTCGGGCCACGCACAGTGTAGGGTTCCGTAGTAGCCCGTGATCACGATGTAGTACGATTCTGTTGTTCTTTATTCTGACATTATAAAAAAAAACATATTTTCTTTTTCAATGCATGTCTTTACCCGTTATAAACAAGCAACTACTTCATCTTAGTCACTTTAAAAGATTAATGCTAAGGATTTTGTATTTGGTACAAAATTATCCAACACCCAAGTTCAACGACTATTACTGCTAAACTAATAAAGTTATCTTAACCGCTATACTTTCCCTTTAATGTTCATGAAATGCACTATGATCGTGAATTTTTCCAGATTTTTCAAGCCCGCAGTTTAGGTTTTAGAGGGGGGGGGGGGACAAAAATTGCACTTTAAAGTTTAATATTTCGTAAATGGTGCATTAAATCGAAAAATTATTTTAGCAACCCCCAAGTCATTTTAGAAGACCTATTATACCCCACACGATGAGACGGCGAAAAAAATATTCATCCCCACTTCACGTGTAGGGGAGCTACCCTAAAAAAAAAAATTCAAAATTTTTATTTTACCATTTTGTCGGCGTAATTAATATACGCACTCCTACAAAATTACAGCTTTCACTAGAAAGCTGTAATTTGAGGTTTTGCTAAGAGACCTTTAGTACTAACTAAAAGTCTCTTAGCAAAACCTCGGACAGACAGACACACAGACGGACACAGTATATCCTTCTTATTCAGTTTATTAAATATCTTAAATTGGTACAATATTGGAGGAGGAAATAGGCGAGAGCCAAACCTCGAATTATGACTTTTTACTTAGGCTTTTTCAAAAGTCTCTCCGACCGCATTTCGGCTTTGGCGGTTACCTTGGTTCTCCTGCGTTTATTTAAACAAATATATTATTAAAATAAATTCATTAGTGCGCTGACCCCAAGTAACAACAAGGGTAGCAAGATGGCAGCAAGATGATGATGAAATTTCAGCGTTAACCCTCAGGCCCCGATAGTACGTAGTTCGAATCCGTATCCGGGTTCCGGGATATCGTGAAAGCACTGCGAGCAACAATTATATAAATTACTGCTTACAGCTATTTGTCATAGGCCGTATTCACAGATATAGATAGATAACGCAAGAGCAACTACTTCGCGTGCCCAGCTTACGTACAAAAATCGTAAGCAGCCACTTTCGCGCTCAGTCCTGTGTACTGCTGGCTGGGTGACCGTGAGCGCTGGTGCTAGGTCCCAGGGTCTTTGAATCGATTTGATTTTCCCATCACTAAATAGTGCTTGTGACGTCATAGTAGGTAGTCAAAAAATGGCACGCTTGGTTTTCATACAGACCTAGATATTTGCGTTATCTAGGTCTATCTATATAATCTGTGGCCGCAGTATAGCGTAGGCCGATATTATTTAACACAATACAATACAACGTATTTGTTTTACGATGTCACCACATGGCTGGTGGGGGCTCCTTTACTATAAATCCTGTGGATAGTAAAAGGGGGTATTATTGCTAAAGTTGTTTTGTCGTAGCGTCGTCTTTGATGTAGGCCATTACCGTAGCGTCTCATTCTGGGATATCGCCTTTTGACTGAGTAACTTGCGTTTGACTGAGGCATCTGAACTTTACTACAATACATAGGTATATATGACGGAGAAGGTATATGTGTCTCGTTATTATCAGCCATATTTTAACTAATGTGGGCGTACTGTAGGTATGTGTTGGTTATTGCGCAATAGAAAAAACGTTTGCAGTTCAAATCAGATTATAATTACACGAACAATTTAATCACACTAGCAAATTACACGCTGTAGGTACACGACACAACTAGATACGGAACGCGGGACAGTTTCAGAGCACATGTTGTTCGTACGATGTCCAATGTCCAAGAGCTCCACATCGTTCTGACGCGCTGTCGTCGACCCCCACGAACTCAGGCTAGACTCTGTCAAGCGCCACCAGATGGCGCTAGCGTTCCGAACAGTCAAACGAATAACCGGATGCGACATTATAATAATATATAAAGTCTAACAGAATAAACGCAAGTCCTGAAAGTGGTTTGTTCATAATTGGCTACTGAAGTACTGAATCGATTTCAGTAAATTTTGATATAAGTACTTAGGTTTTTTTGTTTTAATTATGTATTTTGCCATACTGGCCATAATTATGTATCTATTTTGCCATACTGGACGGCACGGTTGGCACAGTGGTTAAGCGATTGACTGCTGCGCTGCGTGTCGCGGATTCGATTCCTGCACGGAACAAATATTTGTATGACCTACGAGTACAAGTTGTTCCGCTGCTGCAAGCTGTTTGTGTATGTGAGTTCAAATGTTTGTAAACGCACCCACAATACAGAAGAAATTCCTAGTGTGGGGGAAAGTAAAAAAAAAAAAATAAAAAAAATAAATACTGACCGCCGATTGAGCCAAAGAAAATTAAATCTTATTTCAAGGCAATAAGACTCAATTTTAAATGCATAAAGTAATGCTAGGATCAACACTATTTTCTTTATAATAATAGTTAGCTTTTAAAAAAATAAGTTTTGTTCAATTATGCTTTTAACTCAATACTCTAATTGGGGTGTATGAGATCTTGCGTTAATTATGTTACACGTTGTATACAGGGTTATTGGTAAAAAATCAGCTGTTCCCTACATTTTGACGAGTTATACGAACATAAATATAGGGAACAGCTGATTTTTTTTTCGCGATTTCTGGTTTGGTCCCATAGTAAAAGTTGTTCATAATGATGAGTACAATGACCTCTTAAGAGGTTGTTAATGTTTTACCAATAACCCTGTATACCCCAGAATAGTTATAGAGAAAGGCGGAGCTTTGAGGATTGCTCAAAGCTGTTTGTCGTAGCATCGTCTACGGCGTAGGCCGATATAGCGTAGGCCGTATAAATCTAAACCAATACCACCTTCAGTACTGAAGGTGGTATTGGTTTAGATTTATACGACGTGTTACGCTAATAATACTTGCCTTTGCTCAAAACCCATGTTCAGATAATTAAAAAAAAAGTAAAATTATGATTGAGACCAAACCATAGACCTGAGTACCTACCAAAAGTTTTGTTTCTCGTAGCATCGTAGGCCACAGTCTACGGCGTAGGGGAAGTTATTTAAAGGACTTCAGCCAGTCGATTCTGTAAAAATCTCACCGTGAAAACTTAGGTGAAGTGAGTTTGTTTTTGCTAGAAATTGACACTATTGACAGCTTACCTACTCCGTGCTCACTTCACCTAAGTTATCACGGTGAGATTTTTACAGAATGAGGGATTTTCTTTTTCTTTTTTTTTAACGCTTCCCTAGTCGCTGGATAGATGGCGCTGAACTTGGTAAGTTACTGCAAGGAACGAACGTCACATAACTTTTTATTAATTCACTTGGATGTAATTTTGAGATCGTAAAACGAAAGCAAACGAAACTGTCGCTCAACGAGCGTATATGACGTGACGCAACGTTTTTTTTTTCAAGCGTTTTGACTTTGGCATCTAGTAACGTAGTCAGTTCAACGCCATCTTCAGGGTTCTTGGAAACTATGTTTTTTTTTTTAATACTCAAAAGAAAAACCTCTCATTGACACTATTGACAGCTTTACCTACTCCATGCTCACTTCACCTAAGTTATCACGGTGAAATTTTTACAGAATAGCACCGCTGAGGGGCAATTCTCATAATTTTAAGAACGTTCACAGTCTGATCTCAGTCTTAATCTATCAAAGATACCTCTAATTTCCCTACATTTTTGTCAAGTTTTTGACATTGATAGTCGCAGAGATGAGAATGCGATTAAATTTTGAAAGTTTTTAAATATGGGAATTGGCCGTCAGATGTGGCGGCATCGACATCGTCATATGCGAACCATCACACTGACGTCACGCAAGGCACTGTTGTGACGATGTATGGTTTGCATTAGGCGAAGACTGCTATTGTATGAATTATTAAAATACTTAGATACATTGTAGCAATAACGGTCGGAGCTGTAAGTCGTAGCCCCGTAAACCACAACCTACGGCGTACCGCGAATACGACCGAAGGGGTTTAATCACCAGCGGGATTGTCCGAAAGGGTTACCGCTGGCCCGGAACATAAAGGACTAAGGAAGGAACACGGGTGGGTTTTAGTCAGTAAGAGTCTGACACTTCCTCCGCTCTGCCCAGAGCGGGAGGGGGTCATTTGATAATTTCTCACACAAAAAAAGGGGGGTTTAATCACTCTGATTCTTATGTTTTGACAACGCATCACTTGGTCATATTCTGTAAATTCTCAACATAGGATTAGGAAGATTTAGTTATCAGAGCTCAGATTCGTTGTGGCTCAGATAGTCGTAGCCTTGTAGACCGATAATATTAAAAATAATTTCCTTACTTTTATATTTAGGGTTTTAAATATAACATATCAAACGTAAAAATCTTCAATGTACTTACTTAGTTCTTTGTTTGAGAGATCTGTGGGTGAGATTCATTGCTTTTTCCTTATTTTGCAAACTAGCTTTTGCCCCAGATTTCATTTACGTGGAAGTCGCAAGAAACAATTCTGACTTATTGGAACTGGAAATGGAATTTTGGTTTTTTTTTTTATGTGGGAAATCATCACATGAGTGGTCAGTAGTGAGTGGTCAGTCAACAGCTAATTAGCTGATGCGTGTATATCGTATAGCTTGGAGATATTTAATCTGTCCAGTCAATTCTTGAAGCAGTTCAGTGTGGGAGCCGTCACAACATTTTCCGGGAGCCCACGAGCAACTTTTGTCTCAGCAACTAATTTGGCTCTCACATCAAAAGTATGAATCAAATCAAATCAAATAATTTATTTCTTTGCAAACATGGGTCAATATATAACTGGTACATAGATGTTGTCATAGAAGTTAGATCTCCGTGTTCTGCCGTCACATGGGCATGCAAATCATAATCAATTAATATAATTTTAAATAACAATTACAGTATTAATATAATTTCATTTTACAACTTAATGTCAAATCATTTGGATCACAACAAATAATTTTTTTTTATGTATTAATATTACATCAAATGTCACTGACTACAATAATAAGTTATGAAAGTGTTGTCTTTGTCGCGTCTCTACATGCGCGCACTTACATACAAACCCGTAGATGTGAGAGAAAAATTAGTTGCTGAGACAAAAGTTACCGGTTACCATAGATTCAGTAAATGACTAACTTTTCATCATCATCATCATTTCAGCCGAAAGACGTCCACTGCTGGACATAGGCCTCCCCCAAAAGGGGGGTTTGCCATAATCGCCACGCTTGGCAGGCGGGGTGGCGATCGCAGTATGGTATGGTGGTGGAACGTATAGAGAACGCTGCTGCCCATTCTCCGGTACGCCCCTTAGTCGCCTTTTACGACACCCACGGGAAGTATGGGGTGGTGCTATTCTTTAAGTCCGGCACCACACAGACATACTCTGTCTGGACTAACTTTCGTCTGTGTGGACTAATTTTTAAATCAAAAAAAATTGTCAATATTAATTTTTATTTAAATTTTTCGTCGGTTATTAAAAAAAAATATTAGCTGTTCCACACATTTTGACCGCGTAGGCACTTTCCTATGAAACAGCAGATACAGTTTTTGATAACTGACGAAACAAATTCTACACTGTTTCTAGAATCATGTGCTGAATTCATGGCCAGCCTGTATATTTTTGCTTATAAACCCTAGCTTAAAGTCAGTGGCGTAACTATACCGTTTGGGGCCCGTGGCAAATTCAAGGGATGGGGCCCTCCCTCAATCTAAAGAAGCTCAACAAACGTTATAGTTTTTTTTTACTAGCACTTTTCCGCGACTTGTTCTGCGTGGATTTCATATTTTCCCCTGCAACATTTAACACCTGACTGCTTCGTTGGTCTAGTGGTCGCAAACGCTACTGCTGAGCGTGAGGTCCTGTCCAAAGAAATAGACAAACAATGGGGAAAAGGAACAAAATGCTCGAAACCTGAATGATGTCCTATGTTGCACATAAAAAAAAACGAGTCGGACTCGCGCACCGAGGGTTCCGTAACATCCGGGTTTATGCATAAGGTTTATTATTATGAAATTCAATGTTTTTTTTTATTTTTGAGTTGATTGAATGAATGGTAAATTGCGGTTTACGGTTTATGACGTATTAAAAAAAAACTACTTACTAGATCTCGTTCAAACCAATTTTCGGTGATAGTTTACATGGTAATGTACATCATATATATTTTTTAGTTTTATCATTCCCTTATTTTAGAAGTTACAGGGGGGGGGACACACATTTTACCACTTTGGAAGTGTCTCTCGCGCAAACTATTCAGTTTAGAAAAAAATGATATTAGAAACCTCAATATCATTTTTGAAGACCTACCCATAGATACCCCACACGTATGGGTTAGATGAAAAAAAAAATTTTGAGTTTCGGTTCTAAGTATGGGGAACCCTAAAATTTATTGCTTTTTTTCTATTTTTGTGTAAAAATCTTAATGCGGTTCACAGAATACATCTACTTACCAAGTTTCAACAGTATAGCTCTTATAGTTTCGGAGAAAAGTGGCTGTGACATACGGACGGACAGACAGACAGACAGACAGACGGACAGACAGACAGACATGACGAATCTATAAGGGTTCCGTTTTTGCCATTTGGCTACGGAACCCTAAAAATGGATTTATAAACTTATGTTAGGCCTGTGCTCCTGTGCTCATGGCCCTCTCGGGCCGGGGGCCACCTCTGGCTGGGGCCCGTGGCATTTTGCCCCTATAGTTACGCCATTGAAGCACAAAATACAGACAGTACAGAAGACAATCTACATACAAAGTGGGCTCGAGCAACGCACACGGGTTGGGACTAGTGCGAACGCGAGTGCCATCCGCTTGAGACACGCGTCTGTGAAGTGCAAAAATGGAGCAACAAAAAAATGCCTATCTAAGCTCGATTTATATAATAGTTTCCTATTTTGAATCAGTATAAACAAAGTAGGTAACTTTTTTGTAAGGTAAATTCACGCCACCAACTATTACGTACTTTAGCATTTTGACTTATTTAAAAAGGCTCAAGACCGTTGCCCTCGAAAAGTAAGAGATCCAGATAGAATAGTTCTGACTAGGGCACCAAAGACTTCTCTGTATAAAAAGAACTGCTACAATATGAGTGGACTTATCTACAATAAAATACCGAAAAACTTTAAAGATTTACCAAATAATATATTTTTCATCTCTCATACTCGGAAAGTAGTGTTTGTTTGATCCGAATAGCGGGTGGAAAACGCTACTTCCCACCCTTGGTCGGGAAAGACGCATAGTAATTGCTTCCCTCCCTAGGGCGGGAATGAAATTTAAAAATAGAACAAAATTTAGTTAGGGAGTCAGCTCAGTCAGACATACGACACCCTTAATTGATTATGTAAATATTTATTATGCTACCCATCAAATCTTATGAATGTGCGTTAATTAGGAGAGTTGGATAAAAAGCTCATATGTTAACGCCATTAAATCTTTCATATTTAGCACACAAGTTAATAATTTACCTTGAATAAATTCAACATACATAGGTACGATAATCGCCATTTTGATGTCAGTTGTGGTCGAGGCTAAAAAACATAAAAATTGGGGATTTCGAACATCCTGACTTTACCATATGGGGCTGTGAATATACATCAATTAATTATTTGACGAATTTATCCATAGTTTAAGGTAAAATAAGTAGTGGTAATGAAGTTTTCTTTGATATCTAATGTCGAAGTTTCGCGCCAATCGTGTGTGTTTACATTTTTACTTTTCACAAATTTCACACACACAGATGTAGATAAGATTTAAAATGTGACAAATGTTATTGATAATATTATAAACAACACGAAAAACCCAGGTTTTAACGTAATATTCAAACACAGGTTCAATAATACGTATTAATCATTACCACTACTCAATTTGTGTTCAAAATCGCCGACAATTATTGTTTTTTTTTTATTGCAATGATGTGTGAAAGCGATTATTCCAAACAATTTTTTTTTTAATTTCGATTGACTCGAGTAATTAATATGACGAATGTAATCGATATTTGAATATAAAATAAAATAATTTTAAACAATAAAGACAATAAGCATTGTTTATAATAATGATTTATGCTTTTCTAATATCATTTCAATAACAGACAGGCCATAGGTACCTCATTTACTGAATTTCGCGCCGAAATGCTATTATAATTGAATTTATATTCGGAATGCGCTCGCTGTTTAAAATTATTTTAATTTATTGGACAATTATTTATTGTGGATTTTATTTTTGATACTTTCAAGTAATAGTTTACTACAGAATTCCCAGTAAACATTTTTTAGGTAGGCTTACCAGAAGTTTTTTTGAAAATGATGATAATTAATTTAATTCTATAGATTGGATATTCTGCAAACACTTTACATTTCAATACATTTTGTTAGTTTAAAGAGTTTTTATTCAGTTTGTACATTTTTTTTTTCATTTTTTTTATTGCGAGTATCGATTAGGCTGTAAGTTATGAATCGAAATAAGAAAGTTGGGTGGACGGTCAGCACTAAAAAGTGTCACGTCGCAACACAATTTTTTGTAATTTTTATCAAGATTATCGTGTGTCTAAGTAATTTATGAAAAATGGTAAAAGTAAGAATGCAGACAGAATGATAATAATACGGGCCCTAATAGTAAGCGGGACGGCTCGCGGTGGTGACACAGAATCTACTCATGTGGCGGTGACGTGGTGTGTTCCATACTTCAAATTTAAAAATGACTAATAAATAGGTACTTATTATTCATGTAATTATTATCAATAAATATTTTAGAAAAACTACTATTTTTTACTTTCCTTAAATTCGAAATGAAAAGTAGAGTGTTTAACGCGGGTGAAAGTCATCAATTCCCACTCGGACTATAGCCGCCCTCGCTGCGCTCGGGCGTCTAAATGCCTCGTATGGGAATTGATTCCTTCCGACCCTTGTATAACAATCTACTATTTTGTAAAGTTAAAATTATGGCTACTGGAAAAACGATTTTATTCTATAAATGAATTTATAATTAATAATGATAAATAATGTGTTTTCAATCTTAATGAATATTGACTGTATTGTAAAAAGTAATAATTGTTAGAAATTAGTATTTAAGGCATGCCATTGGACATAAACTGATAAATATTGTAAAATTTTGCATGTCTAATGTCTGACTATGTATTAGGAAACTTACTTAAAATTTAAGACCAACGCTGTACCAATACCTAATACAAATAAATGATTATGATTATGATTATGAACATGATTTTTTGTTTGTGTAGATATTGTGTTGTTTTTAGTGTAATGTGTGTAGTGTAATGTAAAATTTTATATGTTTTTGTTCTGTAAACTTTTTGTATTGTAAAACTATGTTTATTGTTTTGTTTTAATATTTGAGAATAAGCTCAACAATAAATCAAACAACAGATACGAGTGCCACTACCACGATAGTTTTTTGTGCATAAGCCAAAGTTGACAACCATAGCGCGACCGCCGAACGTAGGTATGAAAAGTGAAGTACATACACGTGATTGACTTCTGTACTATCTGTATTTTGTGACTGAAGTCTCGAGAGTATTAGCAGATTCAGTTACCAGTAATACTACCAACCATTCACAGCCATTCACGAACACGCAATCACGCGTCATAACATATTACACCCACACAACACAACCACTATTAATAGTACTCCGTATTCCATTATTATTCCAGGAATACCATGTCGTAAACTATTGTTTAGTAACTTAAGCTTTAGGGAGAAGATGGCTGTCTGTTGATGTTTCTAGATTTAATGATGGTAATAAATTATTTACGGTTCGTGCTTTGAACTGTCATTTGTGAAATATATTTACCTATTCACTTTATATCGTGGGCGTCTCAAGGTCTTAGGGGTGGTTTTTATTTATTATTGCTTTTTTCTAAACTATGTTTTAAAGCTATTGTTTTCTTATAATTTTATCTCATAGTGGGATTCATAGATGTGTAGGTATATCCATGGCATCACAGCGGGCCCTATCAGAACACCAGCGCTGCGGTACTTATTTTTTAAATATCGCACTTTTAAGTAAATATCGAGATAGGAGCTATTTTGATCTCGCTCTTTTTTTTGGTTTAAGTATTTATCTTTTTGGTTGTTTTAAATGTAATTTTGTTAGTTTTAAATGCTCCTTTTTTACTATTTATATTTCCTTTCCTGAGTGTTCCAAATAATAGTTGATTGTTTGCCAAGGGAGCAAACAACTATTTTGAAGGCGAGAGTGTTTCTTTGAATCCAGAGCGGAGCGAAAGATTCAAGAGTAGAGAATCCCGAGCGCATCGAGGGGTTTTAAAGTAGAATCCTGAGCGCAGCAAGGGATCCAAAGTATGTACGTCACTCGATCTGAAAATAGTGTTGCTCCGGAGGTGGACACTCTCCTTTTTATCACCCTCTATGAAAAAAAAAGTAAGTGCAACTTATGAATAAAAATAGTACTTACGTTTATTTATTTACATACAATTACCTACTTGAGGAAGACATAATCAATTACGAACGAAGGCAGAAAGCTTTTTGCGCGTTCTTTATTTTAGCTCGCGCGTTTTACTTTATCATAGGGGAGAACAGGGTAATGAGAGCCGTCGGTTAATTGGAGCCATGGTGATTGAACGGAAAGTAGGTACATTTACGCGATCGTACACACTCGGCCGCTTTTGTCAACCATCGAAAAACTTCGCCTGACGAACACGAGCCGTTAGTGCCATGCGTTAAGTCACGAGGGACGATTATGTGTTTTTTGCTCCACGCTTTTAAAAAATTGCTGTTTGTCAGCGCCGAGGTAAGCATAAAGTTGTGTTCTTATTTTATTATGTTTATGCTTATTATATCCCTAGATTCATGCACTAACAACCCCAGTTGGTTGTATTGGAGATTGCAAGTAGAATTACATATTTATGTTATTACTTTTCAAAATGGTAGTTGGCGGGTAATGGTAGCCTAGCATATTTCTATAATCTTAATTTTTTTGCTTTTTTACTAAGTTGATTTTTTTATTTGTATTACAAATAGTTCTTTATATTAATTACTATAAGATCACATATTTTAAAGTATGTCTTTGAAAGAGTAAATTATGGCTCCCATTTCCCATATGGGCGTTAACCGGGCTCTCATTACCCGCATGTGACGGGTAATGGGAGCGACTGTTTTTTTTTGTAAAATTGTTATTGTACCTTAATACAAGACTGTAATGGATTATAACTGTGTTTAAAATATACTTTAATAATTAATGTAAGAGTTCCTAAATAAAAATGATAAGAATATTGACAAATGTGGTTGTTATCAAAATTCTCCCTTAGTAGGCTCCCATTACCCTGTTCTCCCCTACAGCCTGTTACTTCTTCATACAATGTTCGTGATTGATCTCGTTGGTGATTAGAACGTTTACTAACAAAATCCACATTCCAAATTCAAATCACTTTTAGTCGAGCTTTTTACCCGACTGCGTCAGAAGAAGGGTTATGTTTTTTAGTCCCTGTTTACGAGGAATACACGCTCTTTTTGAATAGATGTGATCAAAAATATTTTTCTTTCTTTCTTTTCAAGGGATTATAATGTCAATCGTTACGAAATCAGCGTGTATACATCTGCATGCTATCAATAGAATGAAGACCATCAATCAATACAACCAATACAGGGTAAAATTAAAGTAGGTAGCAAAACTATTCAAACTTTTTTTTTAAGGCGTCATCGACCCTTGGTATTGTGTTTAGTTGAAGTATGAGTTGAGAAAATCGGTTTTCTTTTGTCTTATTTACATATAAACTGATATCAAGTGAGAGTACAAAAAATCATTAAATTAATTTATTTTTTGGTTTTATCGTGTTTAGATATTGTCACCTGCTGCAGAGTTTCGCTAATTAATTTAATTTACCTTTGTATATAACATCACTGAAGGCGTGGGCAACAGTGTAGCACAACCACATTTCCCCAATTAGGTACATAATTATACATGTGTTCGATGGGGGCGAACTTAGCTGAGAAATTCCTTGTCACTAATTCACTAATCTCATTACATAACTTGTTGATTGATACAATAATCATCTCACTATCATTCGAATCAGTCTACATACAGTTCTATTCTATTTTTAATAAATGGCAAACAAAGCCGATGTCGACTATTCTGCCAATGTCAAAAGTAAGCTGAATAAACAAGAGTGCATAAGAAAAGAAAATGGAAAAAGGTTTTAAACAAATAAAATTATTTGATTGTACCTAAAGTTCATTTTTAATCCCAGATAGTAATTTGACAGGAGAAATGTCAAACCACTATACTAAAAAAATTAAACATGACTTAAATGGCAAATTACTATCTGGGATTAAAAAACTAACTTTACATTATGTTTTACGTGTAAATGTGTAAGTTCTGAGGTAACCGTCATTTTGTAAATTATAATGTACAGACACATCAAGCTACTACAATCTGTCAAATTTCTTTAATAGATTTTCAACTTTATCGCTAAAGCATACCTAAGGTTCAAAGTTTTATCACGTATAACGGGCGCCGTCAGTTAGGGCTGGTCATCTCTTAGCTGCCTCGGTTTATTTTTAATTATTTTATTTTTGAATTATTGTTTTGTTAAAGTACTATTTGTTGTACTCTGGACGCTTTTAACATTTTACGTCTTTTTTATTTATTACATCGTTCTCACATTCATCATCATCATCATCATTTCAGCCGAAAGTCGTCCACTGCTGGACATAGGCCTCCCCTAATTTTGGGAGGGGGTTTGCCATAATCGCCACGCTTGGCAGGCGGGTTGGCGATCGCAGTATGGTATGATGGTGTAATGCATAGAGAACGCTGCTGCCCATTCTCCGGTCTCCCTTAGTCGCCTTTTACGACACCCACGGGAAGTACGTTCTCACATTATATAATTTTAAATTCAAAAGTAATGATGTAGGTAGGTACTAATATTTTTGTAAAACATAATTTAAAAAGAGTGTCCATGGAGTTTCTTGCCCTTTCTTCTCCATAGGTACCTACGCTTTGGAATGGGCAACTAGCTTCATATTTTCTGACTGACCGACTTCTTGACAATTCAAAAGTGCCTGTTAATGGTTTAATTGAAATAAATGCTTTGACTTTGACTTTGAGTTGATTGGTAAAATTTGACAGTTTCGGATAGCTTGATGTGCTGGCGTATGTACTCCAGATAACTATCAGCAAAAATACTATAATCGGAACACAATAAAATTACCGATAAACATAATAAAAGTAGGTATTACCTAGGTAGCATGCCCGATTGACTTGATATTCGTCATTTACCTATTATATTTTAAGGAATTACCAATAAATTTTACCTACTAGAAACACAACACCTACACCAACTTCTACATCAACTTCGAAAAAGATAGTTTGTTTGTTACGCTTTTACGCTAAAGGCACCGCTCGTTGCGCGACTTGCGGTGCCTTTGTGACGCGCGAGATTTTATCGCGTGTTGCGCCTGTTTGAAGGAGCCTTAAAACGACACCTGTGTAGACCATGACCTGGGTTAGGAGTTAGGACATGGAACATACTTTTTATTCCCGTGAGATAATTTCCGAGAACCACGCGGTCGAAGCATCGGGCAAAAGCTAGAACTTAAAGTCTATTCTTTAAGTTTCAAATGAATGTTAGTTCAAGTAAAACAAATATCAACTTTAGTGTAATGGAAATTAAGTTGATTGCAGAGTGACTAGCACTATTGAAAATGTTACCTATAAAAATGTTTGAAGTTGTAGCGTAAACTGCACTTTATTGCGCAGGAATTAAAGTTACTTTTCCATAAACTTATATTTGTTTACACTTTTGTCAAATAAGTCGCGAATGCAGATTAGGTACTCGTTTATGCGTAGGAACATTACGCGTCAGACAGACAAGTCAAGCTAAAAGGTCACATACAAACTATACCTATATAGGTATCGAAGTCTACCTTTACCACACTAAGTATTTCCCAGAGGACTGCCACAACTTACGTAAATGAAATAAGTATAATTACTTAGTTATACAAAGTTAACTTAACTTTCAAGTCTTGACCGAGCGTGGTATTAAGAGAAAAAAGAACTTACCTGAAATTCACTGAAAAACAACGCAAACCCTAAAGGCTCCTTCAAACAGGCGCGACACGCGATAAAATCGCGCGCGACACAAAGGCACCGCAAGTCGCGCAACGAGCGGTGCCTTTGTGTCGCGCGCGATTTTATCGCGTGTCGCGCCTGTTTGTAGGAGCCTAGATCTAGAAGCATAAAACATTTGCACAAGAGTCCCTTGTACACTGAGGATTTTTGAAAATACATCCCCTAAAGTGGAAAGGTAAATAGAGGATGAAAGTTTGTATGAAAGTTCGTTATTTCTGCCGATTGAAAATGCCGTCGGGTCACACGGCTTTGAGGCATTATAAATTGCTAGTTCCTTTTCTATGGAGCTTGAGTGAACTTTATACCCCGTTCCTCATACCTCTATACTGGTGACTCCGAACATAAAGCGCAGCCTTCGTGCACCTACTCCAGCGTGACGTCATCATCATCACTCCCGCAAGCTTTAGAGCGGCAAGTCACCCAGCCAGCCAGCATCCACGGCTTCAACGGGTATCCTGACCACCAGCATGCAGCGGCCGCGCGTGCCTGGTCATCGCCCTCAGCCTCATCGGCTACCTCGGCATAGCACAAACAGAGCCTTACAAAAAACCCTCTCCTGGTCGACGCCAGCAGTCAGCCTCAACCCGGCGCTGTACCACATCCGACGCACTGGAGCATAAATGCAGTGGGGACATCTTCGCAGACAGTTCCGACTTACCGTGAACTATGCGGCAACCGGTTACGACTCACTGGAACCTCAGCTGGCCTGGCAAGCATCGCATGATACAAGACTCAGCCCACTATCGACCTCCGGTCTCAGGGGGGGAGTGATGTAGCGGTATCTACAACGGCACATGAGATAAACGCGTCATACTGACGTCACTCAAAATCCTTCATCTCGCAAGCAGAGTTTACCGCGCAACTAGCACAGATACAACGGCCCGACATGAATCATCGGTCAGTTGCCCGCCAGACACAACACCCGTCTGGTTGGAGGATCCTCCCTTTTCTGTGGAGGTTGAGTGAATTTTAAACCCTGTTCCTCATACCTCTATAACTTAAATAAAACCACCATTTAGGAAAAGTTTCCAAATTAAAAAAAAACCCAAATCCTAGTAATATTAAAGTTAAACGAATCAGCAGTTTAATCATAAACGTTGCTTGTTTAACAATTTTATTTTTCACTTCGAGATACAAACATGCTTAAGAGCGTTTACGACGTACGGCATTTCATACAAATTTTCAAGCCCTTGTTTTTCGAAATGAATGAACCGATTTTAATGAAACTTCATACGCATATGCAGGATACAAATATCTAAAAAGTTACATAAGAACATTTTCGAAATATCTTATTTAAAAAAAGATAATTGTTAATCTCTGTTTCTATGTAAAATTTAAAATCGGTCTAATTTGGCTGTAACACTATTTTTCGAAAATGTTGTTAAGTACCTAACTTTTTAGACCTTTGTATCCTGCTTATGCGTATGAAGTTTAATTAAAATCGGTTCATTCATTTCGAAAATCAAGGACTTGAAAGTTTGTATGAAATGCCGTACGTCGTAAACGCTCTTAACCATGCATGCTTAACCATGCATTTTTGACGTTTAAACGTCACCCAACTTTAATCATCCGTACTTACCTAGTCTATAATAATATTATAAATTCGAAAGTAACTCTGTCTGTCTGTAAGTTAGGTACTTTTTCACGCCTAAACCACTGAACGGATTTCGATAAAATTTGGCAGAGAGATAGATTGTATCCCAGGGAAGGACATAGGATAGTTTAAATCCCGAGATTCCCACGTGATCGACACTTATGCGGGTGAAACCACGGGGCGCTGCTAGTTTACAATAGTGCACAGTACAAAACGAAGTGGCCAAGTGGAAGTGGATGCCTGAACAAACCCACATTCAGTAGGTGTTAGTAACATTTCCTAGGTTGAGCTAGATAGCTTATAGGCATATATCGTGCGGTCACACACGGTACGATGCACCGTCGAAGTTTGCCTACACAGGCCGCTAAGCAAACATTTTGGTTTGCAACTGTCCAACTGTCTAACTCTATACAAGTTTGTCTGATTCAATGCATGTCCGTATTCACATCGCTATGTGGCAACTTATTACAGTAATGATATACAACGTTATTTTTAGTATATTAATGCGAAACCTGAATATAGTTTGTTCAGAATAAGTAGCTGAATCGATTCCAATAATTTTTACCCCATGTTATATTTTGTCCCAAAAATATTAAAAAAGGACAAAAGTTGAGGTTAAAAGTTGGACACCGAGCGACACTAAGTGGGTTATCCAATCTCCGTGCCGAACGGTTAGGTACCTAGGTAATATTAACAATTAACAATGTGGTGAGCATGTTTTTGTAGGTACGGACAAACAGGTAATTTAACAACCTTATAACTTTGTGTTTTTTCATGATATTGTTTTGAAATTTTGTACATAGATTCTTTACATAAAAATACTAGACACATGTGTCGGGTTTCGCATATACTATAAAAACATTTTTACAAAAAAAAAAAACAACCGACTTCCAAAAAAAACACTACAAATTGAAAAATAACTTTAATTTCGGAAGTCGGTGTCAATAAACGAAAATGCGGAACCAAAGACACCGACTTCCGAAATAAAAGTTATTTTTCAATTTGTAGTGTTTTTTTTGGAAGTCGGTTGTTTTTGTTTTTTGTAAAAATGTTTTTATTTTTCACTTTTTAGTGGGTCAGTTTGTAATTTATCTAAGTTACAATAGCCTAATGCCAACTGTTCATCACCTTTTACAAAATATTGCTTTTCCCGATGCTGGGACGTTAATTGTTGAGGAGTGCTCCCGGTAAGAACCAGGAGAACTCCTCAACAATCACTCACCATACGCATTGTGACGAGCATAAATTGCTTAGCAACCGTATTAAAGTAATCGAATCGCAACCCGTGAAATATTTGTCATTGAGTAGTTCCGATGGCCACCTGTGGTCTTCGTCATCAGCTCCACATTGATGATTTCCAAACGATGATTTCCGAGAGCAAATGCTCAAGTTACTTTAAAAAATACCCAAATCGCTATAGGTTTGCCTATAAAATTTGAGGGTTTCCCTCGATTTCCATGGGATCCTCTCATCAGATTCCAACTTGGTTATAATGGGACCACCTCGAGAGAATACCCTTTCAAATTAAAAAAGAACTTTTGGAATCGGTCCAGCCATCTTTGAGTAATCGGTGAACATACACAAGGTAGCTACTGTAAACTGTTGAGGAGTTCCCTTAACTGTCCTTCGTCTTCATCATCAGACCCCTAATGACAGTCACAACCCATCTAGGTGTAAAGTTCACATCAATACAAATTAATCAAGCCCAAACACAAGGTAACTGCTGTAAATCGTTGAGGAGTCCCCTCGACTGTCTTTCAGCTCCATCATCAGATCAACTCCAGGCCTTCATTAAATTGTAGTGCTTTAAAATACTTAATGAAAAAATTAACAAACGCACTAGTCGCTCCTACGATTTTCGAATGTTCCCCTCGATTTCACTGGGATGCCATCATCCTGGTTTCCTTATCATGGGACCACCCTTGGCATATCCCCTTTCAAACAAAAAAAGAATAATCAAATTCGGTTCATAAACGACGAAGTTATCCGCGAACACACATAAAAAAATATATATATACATATATATGTATATATGTATATAATTGAGAAAACCGCCTCTTTTTGAAGAAGTCGGTTAAAAAATAATGTTGTATACCGGAAAAAAATAACCAGTGCCGATTTAATTGAAATTTCATATGCATAAACAGGATAAAAAGGTAGTTAAGAACATTTTCGAAAAATAGTGTTACAGCCAGATTATACCGATTTTAAATTTTTCATAGAAACAGAGATTCCCAGTTTTCTTTTTAGGGTTCCGTAGTCAACTAGGAACCCTTATAGTTTCGCCATGTCTGTCCGTCCGTCTGTCCGTCCTCGCTTAATCTCTGTGACCGTTAGCACTAGTAAGCTGAAATTTGGTACCAATATGTATATCAATCACGCCGACAAAGTGGTAAAATAAAATTTTGGAAAATATTTTTTTTAGGGTAGCTCCCCCTACATGTGAAGTGGGGATGAATATTTTTTTCGTTGTCTATCCCATCGTGTGGGGTATTGATGAATAGGTCTTCTAAAATGACATAAGGGTTGCTAAAATTATTTTTCGATTTAATGCTCCATTTACGAAATATTAAACTTTAAAGTGCAAATTTTTGTTCCAGTAGGGCGTCCCCCCCCCCTTCTAAAACCTAAACTGCTGGCTTGAAAAATCTGGAAAAATTCACGATGATAGTGCATTTCATGAACTTTAAAGGAAAATTATAGCGGTTAAGATAACTTTATCAGTTTAGCAGTAATAGTCGTTGAATTTTTTCGTCGTTGAGTTTTGGATAATTTTGTACCAAATACAAAATACTTAGCATTAATCCTTTAAAGTGACTAAGATGAAGTAGTGGCTTGTTTATAACGGGTAAAGACTTGCATTTAAAAACAAAATATGTTTTTTTTTTATATTCAGAATAAAGAACAACAGAATCGTACTATATTGTGATAACGGGCTACTACGGAACCCTACACTGTGCGTGGTCCGACACGCACTTGGCCGGTTTTTAAATCAGACATTTCGAAAATGTTCTTTACTAACTTTTTAGACCTTTGTATCCTGCTTATGCGTATGAAGTTTCAATTAAATCGGTTCATTCATTTCGAAAAACAAGGGCTTGAAAGTTTGTATGAAATGCCGTGCGTCGTAAACGCTCTTAGACATTTTTGAAGTTGTAATATTTATTAAAAATAACCATAACCAATTGGAAACCCTATCAACCAATAAACGTTATCTGGTGCTCTTAAGTCAAAAAAACCCAACCCTCTCAAATATTCTCAAAAAGTTTCCTACGAGTGGCACCAAAAATATTCAACAAACTACCTAAGTTTATAAAAGCTTCAAAAGACTTAAATACTTTATAGAAAGCATATTATACGATAAATGAATACTTAGAAGAAATATAAAATCCGAAATACCATTTTCTCAGATTTATTAATTACCTAATTTCTTACTAATTCTTCTCTATATATTCTTCTTACTTTTTCTTTTCTTATAATGTTTGTTACCTTAGTTTTGTACTATTTTCTTTGATGAGGTTATTGCTAAAGATTTAAGACTGTTACTTAGCAGTATTTTTATAAATAAATAGGCTTTTCTGTACAACCATTACTATTGTGAGTTGTGTTAATGTTAAATTTGTTATGTGGCTAACATAACAACACGCGGCCGGCTCGCACCTGTCGACCTATTCTGTAAAAATCTCATAATGAAAAAATAGGTGAAGTGAGTTCGAAATGAGCTGTCAATATTGTCAATCCCAGACAACTTCAAGCTCACTTCACCTAAGATTTCACCGTGAGATTTTTACAGAATAGATCGGCTGGCCGGTTTTTTAGGGTTCCCTACCCAAAGGGTAAAAATGGGACCCTATTATTTAGACTCCACTGTCCGTCTGTCCGTCTGTCACTAGGCTGTATCTCATGAACCGTGATAGCTAGACAGTTGAAATGTTTACAGATGATGTATTTATGTTGCCGCTATACCTCTACTAAGCCCTAAGGATTACTTAATACAGTAATCACAGGTGAAAGATTATTTCATCTTCGTGTCTCTTCACTGGCTGATTTATTTTGTTTTCGTTAGATTTTGAGGATAACAAATACTAAAAACAGAATAAAATAAATATTTAAGGGGGGCCTATACAACAAACGTGTTATTTTCGGCGTTTTTGCCTTGTGGTACGGAACCCTTCATGTGCGAGTCCGAATCGCTATTTCAAGGACACCATATAAAGCCTTCAAAGAACTTTCCTTCTGGGAGAGTGAGAAATGAGACGACCCACTGACCATGTAACTGACCTAAATTCAAGTCCCTGAATTAAAACATGAAAAAAATGTATCATTGAAATACAGGGTTATTGGTAAAATATTAACAACCTCTTATGAGGTCATTGTACTCATCATTATGAACAACTTAAATACTATGGGACAAAACATGAAATCACAAAAAAAAAACAGCTGTTCGCTACATTTTGACAAGTTAAACGAACATAAATGTAGGGAACAGCTGATTTTTTTTTTCGCGATTTATTTCTGGTTTTGTCCCGTAGTATAAGTTAGGGCACTTTCTTGTTTCACCCTTTTTAGGGTTCCGTAGCCAAATGGCAAAAACGGAACCCTTATAGATTCGTCAAGTCTGTCTGTCTGTCTGTCTGTCTGTATTCCTGAATGACTTGGTTGAGTTTATTAGAAAACGAATAGCGGACATAACACTGATTATTTTTGCTGACGACACTAATGCAATAGTTTCTGCAGATAATATAAGTAATCTTGAATCCAAGATTAATACTGCTTTAAAAGCTTTTGAGAACTGGTTTGTTACAAATAATTTAAAACTCAATGTAAACAAAACAAAATGTTTATTATTTAAGTCAACGGCACGAAATAACGCTAGTCTTAAAGTTGTGTCTTGTGGTAACAATGTCGAAGTTGTAGATAATGTTAAATTCTTAGGTGTGCACATAGACGCGTTATTAAACTGGAAGGTTGAGTCATTGTCTATATCGAAGTCTATTAGCTCTGCGTATTATGCAATCAGAAGTCTGAGGGATGAACTCACTTTGGACCAACTAAGGATGGTGTACTTTGCGTTGGTTGAGTCTAGGCTCAGATATAGTATTGAGTTTTGGGGCAACAGCTACAAATACAACGTCCACTCGGCTTTTATAATTCAAAAAAGAGCCCTAAGGACAATGCTTCGCATGAAACAGACAGAGTCGTGCAGAGACCACTTCATCAGACTTAACATTTTAACAGTGCCATGTCTGTATATTCTAGTGTTGTTAACCAACTTGGTTAAGAATTTGCACGAGACTAATGAGGAAAGACAAGCAAGAGATAGTACTCGTAGGAAAGACTTGCCTTCCACAATTCAACCGAAATTGAACGTCGTTCATCACAGTCCCAGAGTTCAATCGGTATTTTTATACAACAAGTTGCCAATAGAATTTAAAAGTATATACAGCATTAACTTGTTTAAAAACAAATTAAAAACATATTTATTGAAGAAGGGCTATTATAGTATCGACGAGTTCATAGATGACAAACGACAGCCACAATTAAATGATTTGTGAATTATTATTTGTGTTCATATGATTTTTTGTTTTTTTTTTTATAATGGATAATGAATTTCAAACTCATATGTAATTTTGGTGATTATTTAATTTTATGTTACTGAATCTACTGACATACAACTATTTATTGATTTTCTAGTTTTTATAATGGATAATTAATTTCAAACTCTTATGTAATTTTGGTGATTATTTAATTTTATGTTACTGAATTATTGACATACAACTATTTATTATTATATTGTTCCATTTTGAATGCGTAGTCGCTGCTGAACTTTAAATATGAACGTAGTTAATGTTTTTTTTTTTTTTTGTTATTATTACCTATTTTATTTATCATCACTGTAATATTTTCAACACAATGGATTTTGTTATGAAATAAATAACTTATGACTTATGACTTATGTCTGTCCGTCTGTCTGTCTGTCCGTCCGTATGTCACAGCCACTTTTCTCCGAAACTATAAGAATTATACTGTTGAAACTTGGTAAGTAGATGTATTCTGTGAACCGCATTAAGAT
Source organism: Mesoligia furuncula (assembly GCA_916614155.1). Taxonomy (NCBI): domain Eukaryota; kingdom Metazoa; phylum Arthropoda; class Insecta; order Lepidoptera; family Noctuidae; genus Mesoligia; species Mesoligia furuncula. The sequence goes on from OU744806.1 coordinate 24,905,021, forward strand.
TTTCACACAAAAATAGAAAAGAAACAATAAATTTTAGGGTTCCCCATACTTAGAACCGAAACTCAAAAAATTTTTTTTCATCAAACCCATACGTGTGGGGTATCTATGGGTAGGTCTTCCAAAATGATATTGAGGTTTCTAATATCATTTTTTTCTAAACTGAATAGTTTGCGCGAGAGACACTTCCAAAGTGGTAAAATGTGTGTCCCCCCCCTGTAACTTCTAAAATAAGAGAATGATAAAACTAAAAAAAATATATGATGTACATTACCATGCAAACTACCACCGAAAATTGGTTTTGAACGAGATCTAGTAAGTAGTTTTTTTTTAATACGTCATAAATCGTAAACCACAATTTACCATTCATTCAATCAACTCAAAAATAAAATAAAACATTAATTTCATAAACATAAACGTTATGCATAAACCCGGATGTTACGGAACCCTCGGTGCGCGAGTCCGACTCGCTCTTGCCCGGTTTTAATAGTCGAGTTTTAGTTTTTAAACTTTTTACTTAATTATTTTGGGGCTTATTTCAGTTATATTTATATTTTTGATAATATATTTGTGCTAATTAAGCCCTTTCATTTGATACCCAACAAGGCACCATTCCAAAATATGTATTTTTAAATTCTTTACTCTATGTCCTCTAGAGGGCGCCATATTGAATTTAGTGTGACGTCACTTAGCCTATAACCAGCGGACGGTCAAGAAGCTTCTAACGAGACCTCACTTGTGAAATGATTATAAGTACTTTTGAAGTTATGAGGGAACAGATGAACATATAAACCCGTTAAAATCATATACCATCCTTAGGGCTGATTTTTCCAACGCCAGATAATTTTATCGGAGGAATGATTTTGAATTTTTGACAGATATTCCATACAAAAACTGTTAGACGTCAAATTTAATCCACGAATAAAAATTATCTGTCGATTGAAAAATCAGCCCTTAGTCGGGTAAAAATATTGGGTAGATACCTATAAGCCATGTGCACGATGGAATTTCCCATTGGCAAAACTGTGAATTTAAATGTAAGCTTTCATCCCCACCCTAACCCCATTCAGCATCATCCCCAGCAGGACCGCACCCACAGTTGGGCATAGACGTCTTTTTTCTCGTAATCACTCCATTAGGGGATGATTTTTCAAAAATCTTGCCCCAGCGGGGTGATTGCGTAACACACTATCAGTAGCAATGGGTTTCATTTTGACAATTTAACAACATTCATTGCGTTATTTACGTTGTGGAGCAGACACATTTCTCGAACATATGAAGCAATGGATTAGCAACATCCTTCAAAATAATTCAGATTGTGATTGATTTTGTTTTACGCAATTTGGGTGCTTTTTTAATTTCTAAATTTTACGCAAGACTTCTTAATATAACCGCAGATTACTAAATAGTTACTACATATAACGAAGGTGAGCCTTGCGTAGGTACTCTACATTTCGAACCTTTGCGTAAAATTTCCTACTCTAGGACAGGCTGTGCGTTGACAGTTGTCAGTGAATGAATGAATTTAAGAATTTGAGAAGAGAAAACAAAAAAGCAGAAAGCTTTTTGGGAGCTATATGTTTGAGCCGTTTGGGGTTAAAACACTAGGGCTTTGGGGTCCGAGTGCTCATCGAATATTTCGTTGGCTGACTCTTTACGTGACCAGACGGCTGGCCTATTTTTAGCCCAAAGAATAAGCATTGCCATCCAATGTGGTAATACTGCCAGCCTTTTGGCAGTGACCCAGTGGCCCATTGACAGTGATGCGGACGAATTTATTTATGCCCAGTGAGCTCCTGCCTATTGCTTTTCTTTTTTTTTTTACAAATACTTGTTTATAATTATGTATATTTTAGCGTTAAATTGTAAAATGGGTTAAGTGTGTTAGAAAGAATTTGAGCAAATGCTTTTCTTTTTCATTTTGACAATATGTTTCTTATATTGTTTGGCCCATATTTATTGCGGCGTCAGATCGTTAAGGGTGCAGGTAAAAGTAAAAGGACATCCGAATCGTAAATATTAGTGGCGTCAATCTCTCGTGATTGTCTTAATAGTGAATTAGTACCGAAACTTCTTTCCTAAGTTCTAGAGTCAATAGATTTGCGGGATCACGTTGCCCCTGTGTGCTTAGTAAGTAGATCTGAAACAAAATAAGGCACATTGGTTTATTTATAGCGCTAGCTTACTACGTAAATAATTACATATACGCCCACTGTATTTATAAGGGAATCGTACTCTGCTATCGTAATACAAATACCGATTAAATAAATGTCATCGTTTTTAGGGTTCCGTAGTTCTGACAAGGAACCCTTATTGTTTTGTCTGTCTGTCCGAGGTTTTGCAAAGAGACTGTTAGTACTAGAAAGCTGTAATTTTTTAGGAGTGTGTATATTAATTACGCTAACAAAGTGGTAAAATAAAATCCTTAAAAATATTTTTTTTTTGGTTAGCTCTCCTACATGTGAAGTGGGGATGAATTTTTTTTCTTTGTCTAACCCATTGTGTGGGGTATCGTTGAATAGGTCTCCTAAAATGACTTGGGGGTAGCTAAAGTTATTTTACGATTTAATGCTCCATTTACGAAATATTAAACTTTAAAGTGCAAATTTTTGTTTCAGTAGGGCGTCCCCCCTCCAAAAGTTAAACTAATAATCTGAAAAAAATCACAATGATAGTGCATTTCATGAACGAAAATTATAGCGGTTAAGATAAGTTTAGCAGTAATAGTCGTTGAACTTGGGTGTTGGATAATTTTGTACCAAATACAAAATCCTTAGCATAAAGCAGTTGCTTGTTTATAACGGATAAAGACTTGCATTGAAAAACAAAATCTATACTAATTATTATAAAGAGGTAACATTGTTTGTATGTTTGTATGTAGGGGGTAATCTCCGGAAGTAATGAACCAATTTTAAAAATTATTTCACTGGTAGAATGCTACATTATTCGTGAGTGCTATAGGCTATAAATTATAAAGATATCATGCATATTAGCCGAACTATCTGAATTTTTGTCTAGCCAGGCGGAAAAAAATAGCTCTTACAACAGAGTTATTTGCATGCGCTGCCTTAAAAGTTGTATATAATTGAAAACAATGTATGGCAACCTGGTCCGCTTTGAATAGTTCTACAAAAAAGTCCGCGACACCATATTTCTATCTTTTATATTTTAGCAGATATAGTAGCTTTTATGTGTTAAAAAAGTAGTTTTCGACGTACTTACCTTTGGACGATTTTTTAAACAACAAAATATTAAAGCTTATCGAAAAAAATATTATTTTGATCACAAGAACATCATAGAGATACGATTTGCCCAAAACAGTATGCCAATTGGTTAAATAGTTTCGAAGATAATATAAAATTACTAAATCACAAAATGCCGCCGTCCATTCACGAACCGCATTAGAACAAGCAGTGTTGCCAACCTAACCGAAGCATAAAACAGCAGATCAGGCTTAAAAAAACAGCAGAAAACAGTAAAATGGTAACTTTAAAACATTCACATTATTAAAAATGAAACCCTTAATAGAATTGAAAACGCAAGTACACAATCAATATTATTTATTTAACAAGTTAAAAATACGAATCAAATTCTTAGAAATATTCTTACAAATTATTATTTATCATTTTCAATTTCTCTGTCTTCGATATTTTCTGACTCGTTTTTTTTTTATTAAAATCATACATACTTTTATTGAATTTCTTCGCTTTTCAGTCGCGTTAAATGTAAAGCATTCCTTTATTTTGGTTTTACTATGTAATGTGCCTTTGATTGTCGTTGTGGACATTTTATTTCTTAGTTTAGTTTTCAAAATGTTTACTGCTGTTTTGATGAACATAGGTAAAAATTAATTCGGATACATGCATATCATGAAGTTAGTTATTTTAACTGCAGGTTTTATCGTTTATGACGAAATCTCCAGTAATTATAATCGTAAAAACAGTAGAAATTGGCACTTAAACTGAAAACAGGGATGTCATGGTGAAAACAGTAAATCTACGGTTAAAACAGTAGGGTTGGCAACACTGAGAACAAGCTTTGTACGGACGTTTTATCCATTTACCCATAGATGGCGTTGTTTAACTTTCGTCGTTAGGTAGGTGTGTTGTACGCGGTTGGTTGGATGTCGTTGGTCTTTAAAATTGTTTTGGTTGTGGGTCTTAAAATTGGTTTGGTTGCTCGGTTTCTTAAAACACAAACACTACTTCGTTCTCATTCTTCGAGTTCGAAGCTGTGCCAGCTGTGGTATTTCTGTTTTTGGGATATCGGACAGTTTCAGCGATTGTTTGTCATGCCAAAAGGAAATCACAACTTTCCCGTCAGACATCCCAGACAAGAGCAGCTCGAGTACGCCGTACGGAAGAGTCTGCTCTTGAAAATCATCAGTGCCTCTCGAGGAATAGAGAAAATATTTCGCAAACACGCGTTGGGGAATCTAGCTCCGAGCGTTCACAGCGGCTTGCTAACCAAAGCTGGAGAACATCGCAGGTCCATGCTCGGGAATCTAGCGCTGAATGTGCGCAGCGTCTTTCTGATTTAAGGCAGCATGTCTCTGCAACAAGGGATAGGGAGTCTAGCGCTGAGCGCTCGCAGCGGCTCGCTAGCCAAAGCTCGAGAACATCGCAGGCCCGTGCTCGGGAATCTAGCGCTGAACGTACGCAGCGTCTTTCTGATTTAAGGCAGCATGTCTCAGCAACAAGGTATAGGGAGTCTAACGCTGAGCGCTCGCAGCGGCTCGCTAGCCAAAGCGCGAGAACATCCATAAGTCCCAGGGTCAAACATTCTCTCTGGTGGGCATTGACCTGAGAAAGCAGTGTTTTTCCCATGGGCCAAGTTATATGTTGGCTTATCTCGGGTTGGAACTCCTGAAAGACAATATATTTTGGTACCAAATAATAGCATTACATCTAATATAGTATACAGAGAAGTTTTGAATAATTAAATTTAACATAATTTATTCAATCATAATCATTTCATTTACTCATTTGAAACCCGGTAATATAGCCAAAGCGGCATGCAAATACATACATACATATATATGCAATAAAATCAAAACCCTCCTTTTGGCAGTCAGGAAATAAATCATAGCACTCAGTACTAAACGAACCACACTCATATTTTCATCACAAGTTAAAATGTTTACCGCCCAACGAAGTGGGCGCGGGTCAGCTAGTATGAAATAAAAAAACTAAAAACCATAACAAATTATGATAAGTTTCACAATACTGCCGTTAGATGGCGCTGTACCAACGGGTTACGTTTTCATTCGAGTACTACTAAAAAAGTCACAAACGAACTTTGTTTAATTTTCGAATTACAATAATTATGTGAATTGAAATAAAAACTTGGCAGCAACCGTACTCTTATTTTTTTAGCTTTCTAGGAAGAAAGTGGTTATTATTAGTTAATGTCTAATCTGTGTAAATAATTATCTTCGAAAATCAATATTTTGTCATTAGTTTAGTATCGATATTCGATAACAGATGGCGTTGTGCCGTGACGTCACTTTTGTAGATTTTCTTGGTTACGTTATGTGTTAAAGTTTTGTTTTACTCTGGACCCTTGTTGTTATTATAGGTAACCATTAACTCCTAATATCTTTACCATTACTTATATTCAGAATAAAGAACAACAGAATCGTACCTACTATATTGTGATAACGGGCTACTACGGAACCCACACAGTGCGTGTCCCGACACGCACTTGGCCGGTTTTAAGGAGTGCATGCGTTTTACGTATAAATAACGTTCCCACTGCTGGGATACAGGCCTTCCCTCGGTGAGATGGAGTGGTCCGTAACCCACCACGCGGGCCCAGTGCGGGTTGGTAGATGTCACATGTCGTCGAACTTTTGGTTCTAGGACATGCTGGTTTCCTCACGATGTTTTGCTTGACCGTTTTAAAGGTAGTGGTAGTGAAATAATTTACACAAAGTAAAGCGCCTGGCTGGATTCAAACTTACAACCTACAACTCGTCAATCGAGGCAGTTACCACCTGTGGCCCACCACTGGTCTCTGTTCATCATGTATGTAAGAAAAAACTTACATATTTTTAGTAAAAGAGGTGAAAGACATAATTATAGTACTAGAAATAGGGACCTATTAGTTCAACCCAGGTTTCAGACTGGCTAAAGTAGACTCATCTTTTATAGGGTACTGTCTAAAATGTTATAATAAAATACCTCCCACATGCTTCGAATAAGACTAAATTCAAGTCTTGTATAAAACGTATGTACCTACACTATGCAGTCTGGCATATTATAAGTTACTGGATTATATCGCCGATAAAAATGCCTGGCTCAATGCTGGTCCTGCTCCACAACCACAACTAATTGATTAAGACTTGAAAATACTGTTGGAGCTGCTGAAGATTGTAAGACTATCTTTGCATTTTATAAACTCAATTTCCTTTGTATTGTATAACTGCATAGCACAGATGTGAGTTCTATGTATATACATAACAATTTACCGGCTAATATGTCTTTCATTGACTTGAATGTGCCCTGGCGGCTGATAGTATGTCATGCTCATTGCTCACACAAGTGTCTCGCTGACGGTGGCGTGTGTGTTGGATCATTTAGCTCCCTTCAAAATGGTTGAGCTGTCTATGCGTCATGTTCGTGAACGGGCGCCGTCAGTTGGGGCTGGTCATCACTCAGCTGCTTCTGCTTATTTCTAATTATTTTATTTTTGGATTGTTGTTCTCAAATATAATTGTAAATTCAACATTAATGATGTAACTAATATTTTTGTAAAAATATAATTTAAAAGAGTGTCCATGGAGTTTCTTGCCCGTTCTTCACCATAGGTATCTATGCTTTGGAATGGGCAACTAGCTTCATATTTTCTGACTGACCGACTTCTTGACAATTCAAAAGTGCCTGTAAATGGTGTAATTGAAATAAATGCTTTGAGTTTGAGTTGAGTTTGATCTACTTATTGAAAAATAGCATTTTTAACAACAACTTTGATTACGTGCGTAAATGCTATTCCAAATTTCCAATTGGAATACTCTCATAGCCCACAGCCAAATGGAATGCTTAGTAAACATTTAATCAATTTACAAAACGCAAATGAAACCACAAATTAATAACTCTCCATAAAAATAATTGATAGCAAAGGTTTTTACAGAGAAATGTAACCAATATCAATTTCTCCGAGATTATAGAGGGGGATATATTGCATTCGATTAAACTCGATACCGATGCGAGTAATATATTAGAGATGTGACAAATGACCATTATTACTCATAAATAAAGGTCATTGCGTTGTGTTTTCTTCGCGCCAATAGTGGGTGTGTTTTAGCGCGTAAATTGTTGCGTCAACTTTAGTAATTTTTTAATGAATTACATTTCGTACGAAATAGATATGAGTGTAAAACGAGGTAGTGAGCAAAAAAGTGGGCCCTATGGCCCTTGTTTACTTATAACTAATTAGCGAGGTAGACTTTTTTGTAATTAGTAAACGATGATCGAAATGGGTCAATGTGTAGGCTTTGTAACACTTTGTCATAAACTATTTTTAGAGGGATTCGTCCGGCCCTAGTCCAGGCCATGGTACGGAGCGAGAGTGCATGGGAAGTCGTCGCCTCCTTCTGCTAAGCAGTAATGCTCGCGAAGGAGGAGGCGGAGCGCGGGAGGGAGAGGCAATCTTTGCACTCTCATGCTCCTAGTCGCCGAAGGAGACGCCCTGGGCGTCGGGAATCGACAGCAGATTCCCGGCCACCGTAGGCGTGGGCTTGCTGACGGCGAGCAATGGGCAGCTCGCCGTCCGGTAAGGACCAGGCCCGGCTCGAAGGCGCGTTGTGATCCATGCGCGCCTCAAAGAGATGTCAGCACTAACTAACGGGGTCCGCTAGGGCCGATGCCTGCCGGGTCGCGGGTTGTTCGAAAGAGATACCGTGGCCCCTGGCACAGGCAACTAAAGGAACATGGGGGGATTTAGTCAGTAAACGTCTGACACGCCCTCCCGCTCCGCCCAGGGCGGGAGAAGTTATTTGATAATTTCCCACCCAAAAAAAAAGGGGGTTGCGTCAGAGTAGCAGGTCAGTGTCGGGTTGTTACCGCAATAAATATAAAATCTTCAATCATTAAAATCATCAATACTAACTACCCTCTAAGTTCATATAATATATCATCATCATCTAGGCTGCCTAGCCCAACTATGTTGGGGTGGCTCCCAGTCTAACCGGATGCAGCTGAATACCAGTAGTTTACATGGAGCGACTGCCTATCTGACCTCCACAACCCAGTTACTGGGTAATACGGTAATACGATACCCCTTGGTAAGACTGGTTGTCAGACTTTCGGGCTTCTGACTACCCGTAACGACTGTCAAAGACCACGAATACAACAATATCAATCCAATTGATTGATATTTCATGAAACAATCATTCAATAGGATTATATGGACTTAGAGGGACATATTGATGATTTTAATTCTGTAAATACATACTTGTTACGCTCGCGAATCATAGTTTAACCTGGAGTGGTTATCTAGCCTCCTTTTCCTCGCTAGGCAACACAATCTAAAAGATCTAAAAGCCCTAGAAATCTTCCGACATCTGGTTGGTAGAGAATAATTGGTAATCTGCTAATGCCCAATATTAATTAACTCCCTCTTGTTTACAGCTCCGATGTTGCCCAACGACCTGAAATGGAAATTCCTTCGTACCACTTTGTCAACCCACGTACTTAGTTTTTAGGGTTCCGTAGTTCTGACAAGGAACCCTTACGGTTTCGTCATGTCCGTCTGTCTGTCTGTCCGAGGTTTTGCCAAGAGACCGTTAGTACTTACTAGAAAGCTGTAATTTTTGTAGATATGTGTATATCAATTACGCCGACAAGGTGTTGGATAATTTTGTACCAAATACAAAATCCTTAGCATTAATCCTTTAAAGTGACTAAGATGAAGAAGTTGCTTGTTTATAACGGGTAAAGACTTGCATTGAAAAACATTTTAACGGGTAAAGACTTGCATTGAAAAACAAAATATGAAATAATAAAACTAAAAAACCATAATAAATTGTCATAAGTTTCACAATAATGCCGCTAGATGGCGCTGTACCAATGGGTTACAAGACCGTCACACTTCTGATCGATATTCCCGCACGACTTAGAAGTGATAATTCAAATTTAAAGTCGATTTTTGTTATTATAACCATTAAATCCTAATATCTTTACCATTACTTATATTCAGAATAAAGAACAACAGAATCGTACTATATTGTGATAACGGGCTACTACGGAACCCTACACTGTGCGTAGCCCGACACGCACTTGGCCGTTTTTTTCGGGGTTTTTTTGGGTGTTTTGATCGGCATGCAAGCTGTTTTCTTACAAGTATTTTCACAAACTAAACTGAACTTTTCAGTTTGAAGTTTAGCATAAGCATAACATAATCAGCCTATGAAGTTCCCACTGCTGGGATACAGGCCTCCTTTCTGTGAGAGGGAACGGGCCATAAACGGCCACGCGGACCCAGAGCGGGTTGGGACATGTCACATGTTTTCGAGTTTTTTATTCTAGAACACGCCGATTTTCTTGCGATGTTTTCCTTCACCGTTTTAATAATAAATAATAATAATAAACCATTTATTTTCAGGTAACAAAGACCCATAGATACATACCTTAACCTAAGTATACATAATAGTATAGTAACAATTTTGTTAGTAAATAAAACTTAATAACTATGTTAGTGTAAAACAGTACTTCACTAGCTAACTCTAGAGCAATTCTGTGGTACTTGTCCGCGGAAGCGACGGAACACCACGTCCTGCGGCCAGAAGTCTTCATCCATGACGATTGGCAGATAGCAATTCGGCACGCGCACCACGAACGCCTTGAAGTTGACGTTGCGGTGCGACTCCAGTAACTGCACCCTCGGCGTGTACCTCGTCTTCTGGCGCACGTACTCCACGATGTCCTCCGCCTTAGTGGTGTAGTGTAGGCGGGAGATGTACACCGGTGTGTTCGGCTTTGCGGCACGCAAGCTGACTTCCGGCTCCATAGGAGCTTTGCCGCAGCGGTTCTTGTTCGTTCGCGACCGGCGCTTCCTCCTTTGCACGGTCACGAAACCTTCATCATCAGCCTTATTCGGTGCCTTTTTTGGCATTGGCTTACTACTTGGAGCTTCTGGGGCACTCGCGGTGACGCTAGCGGATTCCTTTACTATGGGCTTCGCTAGGGCTGCAGACACTGGCAGCGGGACGGGGCGAGGGGCTCGGGCGGCGTTGCGTGGAGGAGCCGCGATGACGGGTGCGGGGCTGCGGTGCACGCGGGCGGGGCGCTCTGCAATCTCAGCAAACGACGGGTGCGCTGGCGACGAAACTGCTGACGCGGAATTTGACGACGATAAATCGAGGCCAGCTCCGCGACACATGTTTACGTTAGATGCATCAACTGATGACCTAGTTACCGCCACACTGTTGCGCAACTCGCTAAATTCTTTGCGCAAATCGACGACGGTGTTTTGGGATGCATCTAACTTCGCCAGAACATCCGCGAGGCGGGCCTTCAGAAAGACAATGTCCTTCAGAAGGCTTGTTACATCGACGTGATCGAAGGTGACGGGTGGCAGCTTATGCAGGTCCTTCACGACAAACGTCGGCACGTCGTCCGGGTCGGTCTCCTTGAATAGCGTGATTATATCTTGCAGGCTTCTCTTAGTCCCGTCACGCCGGCGGGACACCATCTGGTCGCGCTTGTTCAGCACACTGAACAACAATAGCTTGGCAGCAGCTATGTCCTCCTCGCTGAAGTTCGTTGAGCAGATTTGGACAGCGGATACTTCGTCCATCACATCCAGCTTCTGCTGCAGGAACGCCAGCAGCTCATTCGCCACAAGTTCGTTACTCATGGCGAAAAAAGAAATACGAGCGACAGCTTGCGCCGCGCTAGTCAATACACAGAATATGCAAACACGTGCGCATCGGAACGCGGTACAAGCAAGACTCCAAAAGTTTTAAGAGCTGTAGTGATGAAATAATTTACAGAAAGTAAAGCGCCTGTCTGGGTTCGAACCCACAACCTACAAGTCGTAAGTCGCGGCCGTCACTACTGCTGCACTGGGGCCCTAGTCTGCTATTTTTATAAATTCGTCATTCCAACACGATTCCACCACCATCCCATTGTCATTTTGCTAAAAGTTCGTAATCTGCTAAATTCATAATGGTTGATCATTGGTCGGTCAATGGCACAGAAATTATACGATACTCGTAACGAATTAAAAGCAATGACTGCACAATGTCGTTCTAATGGTAGGTCACTGATCAAAGGAACTGTCAAAAGTTTTGCAGATTACCGCGTAAGTCTGTAATTCATTTTTCATTATGTACGAGATTACCATTCTATGCTATTTCTTTCAATGGAGTGTCAGTGGTTGACCATTGGAAAGTCATAATGACGCCATTATATTAGTAGATTACCAAACTTGTCAAAATCAACAATTATGAAATCAATGATAGACCATTTTGACACTATTGTAATAGCAGACTTGAGGCCCTGCTCTCTGTTTGAAGTTTATTCACACCAAGAAGGTAGTTTCACCTATTACCTAGCGACACAATTGAACTACATAAGGAAACTGGAATTTAAATGCATGTAATTGTGTTCTAAATATAAACAAACAAGGAAAAGTTTACGGACTTTTATGATTGACAAAATTGGATCGTTGTTACTAAAACGACTTCCCTATAGGTGAGTATAATGGATTGCGGTATTGTTCTGTACGTAATAAAGGTGACTTAAGTATCTAAATCGGTTGAGCTTACGTCATTATTTTAACAATTATTTATGTACCTATTATTAGGGATTTTACGTTGCTGATTGGCAGCTAGGTAAATAAAATACCAACAGGTAGGTTCATCCAAATGTATGACACAATCACACTAATATTCTAAAGGCGAAAGTTTGTGAGTGTGTGTGTATGTTTGTTACTTCATGGAGGTAGCTGACACCTTGGATTAACATATAGGTGGGCTACTTTTTATCCCGATATTCTTACGGGATCGAAACTTATGCTGGTGAAACCGCGGGGTCGCAGCTAGTACGATATTGATATAAATAACTAAGTATGCTACGTAAGTGAAACATAATTTTATTTCCATCATTAATACTAAAACAATATACATACCTATAGTTAACAATTAATTTGAAACAGGATATGTTAAATCAAAGTGTACCCATTTAATAATCCACAACACAGTATATTTTTTTTTGCTTTGTTTTGTACTCCTACAACAAAATAAAGCTCAGTTTGTAAGATAAGTATCAATTCTCATCTTAGATATTTTGACCAATTTATGTTAAGAATATTCTGTCAAAACCTTTAGTTATGTTTCTGAGAATAAACAGATTCACAGAAACCAGAAATCATTTCCTTATTATCTTAAAGGAAATAAGGAGGTATTGCCTTTCCGATAAATCCCTACTATTCTGCTTACCCCATCACAAAATGAAGACATTAGAGCTTCTATTCAAATGGGCTCTAATTCCCGAAAAAAAAGGCTCATCTGCGGCACCTACGTCACGACTACGTGCGATACCGTAGCATAGTTACGTGCTACTTGTTCGAGGGCGGTACAGCCCTAATGTTATAAGGCGGGCCCGCAAACAGCGCTCGGCATTCGGAACGCAACGATGAAACCATACGCAGCCTGCACGACCGCGGTGCTTGCCTTGCTGCTGGCCGGTTAGTTTCACAAGTTCTTTTTTTAAATATTTTTTACTTTCCACCTCCTTTTAAGTAATATTTTTAATAGTTTAAAAAAAGTTTTGTTACTTTTCGAATTTTTACTCACACTAAAAAAAAATTAAAACAACACTAACCCATGTTTTTTTTTTACAAAATAAGAATAGTATTCTATTTTATTCAATTGAAAATTATGTAACAAATTAATCGATCAAAATTAGAGCAACGAGAACTGGCTGGAAATAATTTTCGGAAAGTTTCACTTGTCATTTGTTTCTAAAAATATTTTGTTATTTTCATTCTATGCAGTATAAATTACTCCCTTCGCATATTTTTTTTGTGAAAATACAATTTTCGTTTTCTCTTAATTTTAATATCTAAGTAAGTGTGTCAATAATCAGTTTGGAGCAGATTGGTAAGTAATTTAGATGATTATCTTGACGCTGGATCAACTTTAGTAAGACTTTACCTACTTATCATACTTTGTGAGTGGTTTCCTGGACGTATTTTCACGATCTTAAAACTCGCATAAAACGCGTCAATACTTGTTGAATGCAACCAATAACTATTTACGACTGTGTCATCCAATTTTGATAAAAGTTTTAGAATATTGAAATGTTATTGACAAATTCCCGTGTCCAAATTGCATTTACTCGTTTTCTTTTTGATCAAATTACCGCTTCAAATTTTCTTACGTTTTTTGTAATTTGCAGTTCAGTGTCAGGTTGTATCTTGATCAAAATATGATTCATGACTATAATAGATATGTACCTATTTACAGAGTTATAGCTATTAGAATCATTAATATCTTATCTCTTTAAGGGCTGATTTTTCCAACGCCAGATAATTTTATCCGAGGAATAGTTTTGAATTGTTGACAGTTTTTCCATACAAAATCTTTCAGACGTCAATTTTATTCTACGAATAAAAATTATGTCGATTGAAAAACCAGCCCTTAGATTTGTTCGCACTTTTCCATAAGAGATTTGTTCTTATGGAAGAAATCTAACTTAGAAAGATGAATTAATGGTTCTAATGATAATAATTCTGTGAATACGTACCTGTTATAGTCGCGAATCAAATTTTGACAACCTATGTCACTGACCTGAAAATTGCAAAAAACGTAAGAAAAATTGAATTTCGCGGGCTACAATTGCGCATTCACCTTAACGAAAAACTATCAATAAAATAATTAGGGCTATTTGATTAATAAAAAAAGATTTATAATTTCGGTTGTTATTTACAAACCTAGACCTAATTACAAACAACGCCATTTAAAAAATTGCGTAGGTATAGTTACTAAACCGTATAGGTAATTTAAGCTGAATTTAAAGTTCTTAGTTAGCTTGGGTTGTTAATTACTAAGGTATTGTGATTTTGTCAGATTTTGTGCAAAATTAACGCCTATATTTTCCTGATGACGCACAAAATTAGGATCATATTATCCTCTTCTTTAGAATTGTAGCCTCGTAGAATAACGCTGTATAATATATAAAATTACATAGGTACTCTGACGTATGATTAAATAGCCTATTATACTCTAGTGTATAAATTCTGTAATGATGACCTCCTTCTTTTCATTAAAGCCTAATTATGGGCTGAATTGATAAAGTAAGATAAACTTGAAGGGAATCTATTGAGGTCCAGTCTTTAGCCCTATTTAACGTATATTCACGCGAGACACAATGGATTTCTAATTGTTTATGTAATTACGCCATTCAACCGGTAAATCCTGTAAATAATTCAATTTGATGAATCTTACTTACCTGCATACTGACTAAAACTTCGCACGAGTTACTACCTTATGTTGCTACAAAAAGGCTAATTATTTTCCAGGCAACTAATAACTTAACTAGGGCGACTAACTATTTGCTACTAAAAAAATAACTTGGCAGCGATTAAATAATTTAAGCAATAATTATATTAGGTGAGCATCAAAATGCAAGGAATTATAAAAACTAAATAATGGCTGCACCTTTAAGGTAGCGAACATATTAAACAGGGCCAATTGAAATCATAGGCGAGGTACTATAAATTATGTCATAAAGTCATTTAATCATTTGTTAACATAGGTACAATCAATAGTTGTTATAAAAAAAATTACAAGCGCGCTATGTTATACCAGAAGGCGTACAAATATGATGATATTAATAAATTGATAATGGATGTCCTTGATACTAAAATTGATAACATAATTACATTAATTAAACGCATAATTATATTATTAATTGATATTTTCAATAATAAAATGTAAGAAATATAAATGTCAAAAGAAAAAAAAAAAACAAAATTACTACGTCAATATTCAAATAATGTGTAAACATAAAGAGAGAAAAAGAAAAAAAAAATACCTATAAAAAATGTCACGATGTCAAAATGTCAATGTGCAATGTTAAAATGGACTAGAGCTTAATAACATACCAGGTCAAAGATTACTAACTTAGGTCAGAAACAGTAATTACATTTTGTCTGTCAAAAATTCCGAAATGCTGTAATATGCTTTATTCAACAGTAATGACTTAAGCCTTTTCTTAAATAAGTTTATGTTTAATTCTTTAATTGAACTAGGTATGTGGTTGAATATGATTGGTGCCATACAAAAAACACTTTTTCGCATCAATGCTGTATGCGACCTTTTTACGCACAAGTTATTGTTCTGTGGTCGAGTTCGTTTGTGATAAAATGATATTCTGGTAAACAGGTCTGGATTGGTCTTAACAAATACAGCCACCTCAAAAATATATAAGCAAGGAAATGTCAATAATTTGTATTTGATAAAAAATGGCTTACAGGAATCTAAACTGTGGAGTCTAAACATTAACCTAATGCACCTTTTTTGTGTTTTAAAAACTAATTCCCTGTTGGTTGAGTTACCCCAGAAAATGACACCATACCTCAATACTGAACTCACCAAACCATGATATGCTGTGACTAAAGCATCGACGTAAACCACTGGGGTCAGTTTAAATAGGGCATAGGCTGATTTGCTGATTCGTTTAGTTAGCTCCTCCGTATGTGCTTTCCAGTCCAATTTTTTGTCAATCGTTAAACCTAAGAATTTGGATGTATCTACTTGTGTTATCATTTTATTGTCATAGCATACTGTCATATTGGTATTCGCACGTTGGCTAAACATCATTAATTTCGTCTTATCAATATTTATTTTAAGATTATTATTATCTAACCATTTCACTATGGAGGTTATTGTCTGAGTGACAACGTCGTTGTGGTTTTGATCATCAGTACACTTAATGGTCATGGCGACTAATATTATCAGTGGGATAGCAAACATTGTATTATTGGCAACTATAGGCATCTCTGAAGACTCATTCCCAGAAACACACAAGATTGAACTAGGAAATTTAGGATGCAAGAGCAAGCGAAGTGAGCTCGAGACTTGGGGCGCCCCGACTCGGACAGGTTAGGTTCGAAGGGGATGATGGGGGCTCGAGTGAGCGAGCAAAGCGAGCGCACGAGCCCCCGTCATCCCCTTCGTGTTAGGTTCCTTTAAACCCTGTAGACAGAAATAGGAGCCCCGCGAAGCGGGGCTCCGTCGACTACGTCTTATTATTATTAAAGACAATTAGTTAACTTTATATACAACCTCATTATATAATTTAAGAATGTCCTTTTTCTACTTTTTATCCGTCGTCAAGTTGTCGCCTAACAATAAATTAAGTTGCCACACCAAAATACACTGCCAATTTAAATTTAAACAAAGCTTACAATTCAAAATAAAGCTGCTACTTTTTACTTAAAATGCTACTTCACTGTAGCTGCCAATCGATTATTTTTGCTACCCATTTTAATTATTTTTAAAACCCTAAATCAGATTAGTTTATCGCCGCGTTAAATATATGCCCTACAAAAAATAACTAATTAAATAAAATATCCTTGCTGAAATCGAACTTGCGACCAACAACGCAGAAAAACAAGCGCTTATAGGTACTGGTTTAACTAACAAACTCCATAATTAAGAAATAATAACTCATAAGCATATTATACCTTTAAACTCTCGTAAATGGTGAAATTTTATAGCATTAAGAAAAAAGGGTTTTGTATTTTAAAGTTTAGAATTGTGTAAAGTGTTTTGTATTTTTAAAGTTTAGTATTTTAAGTATTAGCCGTAAGTTGATTTTTCATTTTATTTGGTATGTGTTTGCAAACCACTATTGTATTGGGGTCATCCTGTAAAGATAGTGTGTGTAAGTTTAATAAATAAATATACATATAAATAAAAACTATCAAGATTCAAATCCGCGACCATCACAGAAAAAGAAACAACGCTACTACGCCATGTCGAATTGTAAACACAAAAGTTACAACGGTAATTGTAAACATGATACTGGCGTAATGAGGATCCAATGTTGGTTCACGTCTGCCTAACCCTTTGTGGATTATAGGCGATATGTTATGTTAAAAGTTATGAGCTAAATTAGAAACCCGACCAATGTTTACACAACAACTAGATTAAGTGTCAATTAATACGTTCATTCGTTCAATCAACTAATTAGTGAGTGCTATGTCAAACAACAGTCGAATATCGAAACGAGCGAAATAAACGTGTATAAGTGAGGACCACCTGTTGGCATCCTAGGTACTTAATTCAACGAGAAGTTATAATGTGTATGTTAGGAGTTATTTGCATACTTAGGTACTCGTATATAGGCCGTAGTAGGCCTTGTGCTACTAAAACTAGCGGCTATTTTAGGCTAGAATCTAAAAATATCGTGGCATTTGATTTTTATTGGAACGGTTTCAAATTCCGGGTACTGACAATTTCATTAGATAAAAGCCTAATTAACAATTTACGTAGTACTGGTATCGAACCCACACAATTTAAGTAACCTTCCTCGTGGCAACTAAACCAGGCAGTTCGATATCACCTGTCTCAGAAAAAATACAGATTGAAAATGAAAATGAAAAATGAAAAAATGTTTATTGGAATCAACAAGTTCACGTATTACATCAGTGGTTATTGGAGCCTCCTTTTAAGCGTATAACGCCTGTATTAGGAGATTATGTACGAAGTTATTATAAAACCTATCCTTCTATCTATGTTTCTGCGCCATTTGTGAGGATTACTTAGAAAACTAGGTCATTTTACGATTCTAGGCAGCGAAAGCAGTAGGTAACTAATTAAAAAAGTAAGCCTTTTTAAAGGGCACACAATAATGGGTGAAACACATACTCATGTTTTATTTAACGTATACCTACGCGTTTTTAACGATTTATACCCTTTTTGAATGTACGATCCCATAAGCTTTAGCAGAATTAATTTATTCGTTTGTATCTTGGTCGGGATCGGGAAATGATAGAATAATATCAGGCCCACAAAAAATATAATCGTTATCAAGTAAAAATACAAAACTCAAAAAAAAAATACTTCGATAAAATCGATAGCATGCAGAATAATAGTTTATTACAAACTAGCAGCGCCCCGCGGTTTCACCTACATAAGTGTCGATCCCGTGGGAATATCGGAATAAAAACTAAGTATCCTATGTCCTTTCTCGAGACTCAAACTATCTCTATACCAAATTTCATCTAAATCGATGTAGCGGTTTTAAGCGTGAAGAGGTAACAGACAGACAGACACACTTTCGCATTTAAAATAACTATAATTATAGTATGGATCTGTATTTTATTTTCTCCACTCTATTTTCAATAATAGTAAAAAAAAGAGTCAAAAATATATTTTGTTAGCCACAATACCCAAAACCGGACGATACAAACGATTGGATCGTACATTTCCTTCACTATATTAAAGTGAACAGTTGACTAGATTAAATTACGAGGGCACACAATATTATGCCCTCGTCTACAGAAATCCCTGAAAGTATTATTGAAACCTCTTACTCGTCTTGCAATCCTATATGCTTGTACTGTATGCCATCTCAGATTTATATTAAGATTGCTTTTTTATATTTATAATGCTGGATTATTTATATGTGTAATAAGAGTAATGAGGTCAGATTCTAGATGTGACTAGAATCAATTCTATTTAAGTACTTATAATTTTTGACGTTCAAAAGTGCCTTTAATGTGCCTATTTGAAATAAATGATTTGACTTTGACTTTGATGATTCTGCAATGACAGTCATGACTCATGGCTGTGAATCTAAATGAAAAATCTCCTCAAAAAAAATTTTCTTTTTTCGTTGGATAGTAATAGTATCGAGCTAAATTGTCTTAAACAATTCGGATTACTTACTTGCCATAATAATGTGCTGAAGTCTAATAAAAACTTTTTAACAAAAAAATTAAACCGCCGAAAAAACTGAAAAGCAAAAAATAATAAACCTTTTTATTTAACCTTAATCTAAGTTCTTATACCGTAAGTCTTGTACCGTATAATGTAAGTACACCTAAGTAATTTTGAGTCGTGTTTTTTGGTGGCTATAATTTCCTATTTTTTTCCAAATTTATATGAGACCAACTTCGATATATTATACCCTATCCAATAAAAAGAGAATTATCAAAATCGGACTACTTTGTAAAAAGTTATGCGTGGTCATATTACATTACAATCAATGAGTGAACAATCAATCATCTCCTGTTTTCCTACTCTTAGGGTTAGATTTTTTTTCCAAATTTATATGGGACCAACACTTCGGGGTATACCCCTTCTAATAAAAAAAGAATTATCAAAATCAGACTACTCTGTAAAAAGTTATGCGTGGTCATATATAAAAAAACTGGCCAAGTGCGAGTCGGACTCGCACACGAAGGGTTCCGTACCACAAGGCAAAAACGCCGAAAAAAAAACACGTTTGTTGTATGGTCCCGTTTTTACCCTTTGGGTACGGAACCCTAAAAAACATATTATATAGGTACGCGTCGACTTGAGAACCTCCTCCGTTTTTTCGTTGGTTAATAAAAAGGCACCAGCATCGCATACTTTGCCACTACCGCGTGAATTTAGGTAAATGTCCCTACCTACCTTAGGCATTTGTTTTAATACACGCGTAGAAAGAAGCTTTTCGACAATTTACAAAAAAAGTCCTAAGACCCGCTTTCCGTCTATTGCGTCGATAGTTTACTCTGGACCCGGTCTCATACAAAATAAAAACATAGACAACACAATAACTCTTCTTATACAATATAAACTTAGATAGAGAGGACATTGAATAATTTTCACTTCAAAGCTTCTCCACATCAATAAATGGTATAAACCACAGGTCTAACAATATACCACAAACCAAATTATCCACCGCGATAAATATTAATAAAAGCTTGTAAAACTGTTCTAATGATATCTACTTACTGAACACGGGAAACAATTGAAAAAGTTTTTCTCAAATAAGATCTTGCTGCCAACTTCGGGTGCAACTTAAAATTATTGGCGCCATTTCTTTTTCCACCCACTTGGCCCTAACCAATTAAGAAAATGAATAATAAAAATCTGTAGGATCTTGTTTTAAAAAATCTGTGTCAACTGCGTGTGAAAATTGAAATTATAATAGGTATGTATAGCGACTTTTTTATAATCACCCACAATCTTTTCTCTTACTAACGGGCTAAAAGGCTCATATACCCTTTTACATGGGACCCACGACTGGCGACATGTAGCTGTGCATATTATAATAATAATTATAGTCCTCCAGAGCGAATGGCAGCCAAACTCATCGGAGACGAGCCATCTATGCGGGTGATATTATAGTGCACAAGTGTGTACGCAGACACAGGTGCACTCACTCACCTCTCACCCTCATAGTCCGATGGGACGGCAATCCGACACGTCCGGAGAGAGATCAGACGCAAGAACAACGTTTAACGTGCTTTCCGAGGCACGGGGGTATCACACTGCCAACTTCCAAACTCCGGGCTGTTACTGAGAAATTATTAATGAAAAAACCCAATAAAACTTTGACCGACCTGTTAATCTAATCTCGACTGCTGAACGCGGGGTTTCAGCAGTCGCGCTTGCGACCAAAAGACCAACGGGACAGTTAATAGTGGACATAATAAGTGATCGGAGAGACTTTTTGAAAAAGCCTAAGTAAATACTTAGTCATAATTCGAGGTTTGGCTCTCTAGGCCTCTGTTGTCAGCGGCAATTTTGAGCATTTTTTGAGGGTTCTATTGTTTGTCTATTCATGTGCTTATAAAAATAATTTATCATCAAAAAGGTAAACATAGGGACACAGTATATATCCTTCTTAATCTGTTTGAAATATCTTTTAAATTGGTCCAATATTGGAGGAGAAAATAGGCGAGAGCCAAACCTCGAATTATGACTTTTTACTTAGGCTTTTTTTCAAAAAGTCTCTCCGACCGCATTTCCTCTTAACCTACCTTTTTGGAGAAAACAAGCAAGATGAAATGATATTTACTTTCTAACATAAACGATTCGATTTACTAGTACTTACTAGACTTTACTGTAAAAGATTCACCACACTTACAATTCTATTACTGAGCAAAACTAACCATTAAACAATTTCAAAAGCCATTCGGGTGTGACAAAACCCAGTAATTGCTCGGGATTAAACCTGTCCTCTGCTCTGTAAAATGAAAGAAAACAGATCTACATTATCTTAAGGTGCTTTAAGCTTTGTTGGTAAGTATAAAGTTCTTTGTCGGGATACCATTTCCCCCTTTTAATTTTAAAACCGTCCAATGTTTAGACAGGCATATCTCCGGCAGGAAATAATTACCTTATTTAGTTTGGAAACGTTTATAGTGTCATTTTGTAAAACAATATCGTCCTTTATTACTGCGTTAATTGTCTTTGTTCAGAAGGGTTTCCTTCCAATTCGACCAAATGTTGAAAGCAAAAAGTTAAAATAACAATATTAATATTACTGAATTTAAAAAAGGATGCCTACATGCTCACGAAACTAGGAATCCTAGTGTGGAGTCCAGGGTATTTGTAAAAATCTAGCACATTTATGTCTCTTATGTATGTACCTAATTTGTCATAAGTTTTTATAATATTGTATTTGTACCATGTTTATTCTGAACTGAATAAAGATTTTTTAAATAAAATAGTAACCATTAAAAACATTAAAAAATAAAACATAGAGGTGTTATAGTGGAATTATAGGTATCCATAGTCTTCAAAAAAAGCTTAGGTACCTATAGATACCTGTAGGTAGTAGGCACCACAAGCTTTTCCAACCATTTTGATATAGTACAGTCGGTGACCAACATTGTCAGACCCACCCAAAATTGCCTGAGCCACCGGCATAATTATCTTGTTAAGCCATTTTAATTTTTTTTTTTTTTTTTTTTTTTCATTATCTTCTTGTCGTTAAAGTTGAAAAGCTTTTAAGTAACACGGCAATACTTGCTGCCTAATCTTTAATTTCGCGTATTCTCAAGCAGTCATTATGGCTTCGCCGTTCGATGCTGGATTGGCGACGAACAACATGTGGGTTCAGAAACACAATCCACCTATTATCAATTTCTATTTTTATTTGTTTTCAGTTATGATTTCTACAATATTTCATGCATTATTAAAGAACGACCAATATTATTTTCGCCTAACAACTTTTCTGGAAAACTTGTGGGTAAATAAAAAAAAGCTTTAAGAGCGTTTACGCCGTACGGCATTTCATACAAACTTTCAAACCCTTATTTTTCGAAATTAATGAACCGATTTTAATGAAACTTCACACGTATAAGCAGGATACAAAGGTCTATATTCTCTACTAAAAGTTAGTAGACAATATTTTCAAAATGTCTTATTTAAAAAAAGATAACTGGAAATCTCTGTTTCTATGGGTAACACTGTTTTTCGAAAACGTTCTCTACTAACTTTTTAGACCTTTGTATCCTGCTAATGCGTCTAAAGTTTCATTAAAATCGGTCCATTCCTTTCGAAAAATAAGGACTTGAAAGTTTGTATGAAATACTGTACGGCGTAAACGTTCTTAAGTCCTCGAATGAGTAGGACGAAGTAAGTTTACTTCGTGGGGTAGATGGATACTAAATTGATCTAAGTGACAAAAGTCAGTCTACCTACGCCTAAACAGTGACTGTGCACAAAAATTTCTAAAACGTTTGACGTAAATCGTGAAAAGTATTTTTAATGAATTTGGTGTAATCAAAGTGTCATGTCGCCACTTAATGACTATACAAAACATTGCTGACTGGATTTCGTCTATGGGACCTGATGAATTGATAGAAGTTGGTGGTCGATTTAATAGTAGTCAGTATTTGGAGATTCTGCGTGACGTCATGCTGCCGACTGTGCGAATTGCCTATCCAAACACAGATATTTACTTCGTGCAAGATAACTGCTTCATCCACCGTGCAGGCATTGTGCATGTGCAGAATTGGTTAGCTGCTCAAGAAGGTGTAACTGATATTTACTGGCCATCTAAAACTCCCGATTTGAACCCTATAGAAAACCTATGGGATCAAATTGGGA
Organism: Mesoligia furuncula; assembly: GCA_916614155.1. Lineage (NCBI taxonomy): Eukaryota > Metazoa > Arthropoda > Insecta > Lepidoptera > Noctuidae > Mesoligia > Mesoligia furuncula. The sequence goes on from OU744806.1 coordinate 24,928,083, forward strand.
CACATCCGAAGTGCGAAATAAAAACAATTTGGCTGAGATCATGGGAGCACATGAGAAGAAAAGATTTGTGTTGGAACATGGTGTGGTATAGTTACCGGCACGGATCTTGAGCGCTCGGCGGTAGAGTGGGGATCGCTTTGCGCATCGTATACTTATGGCAAAATAAAACATAATATTATTATTATCATAGTCACTGTACGACATTATATATACCCCGCTCCCGTGCCTCACTTCTGTAGTGTAATGAAAGATAAGTCTGGATGACAACTGTTTTAATCATAAACGAACATAGACAATCCACAACACCTTCCCCTTAAATAAGCTAAATAATAATAAAAAACAAACTTAAAATCCATTAATTCCACATATCAGATAAACTAAAAATAATAAACAAACTCATAATAAATCAATCAATCAAAAATCAAACTAAGTCTTGCTACGAGTATGAGGTGGCGAGTAAGATGACGATACATTTATTTTGGTGCTTGGCACATAGTCATCATCCCTATCGTCCCCCGAAAAATACTCATCATCCCTATCAGACAAAATATCGTCTGCAGGATCCTTTACAGATCTTATTAAATGTCGACGATTACGGCGATATATACCTTTTTTGTTTTTAATAATATAAGAACGTGGAGTTGACGCTTTTCCCATTATTTTGCCACGACTTTTTTTATTTGTATTACCTAACATTATAACTTCGTCGCCCACATTCAATTCAGGTAGCAGTTTACAGTGCTGATCATAGAAACTTTTTGTTTTTATTTGTTTTTCCAACATTTTTTTATGTTGTAAGTTATCACAATTACCTTGTTTCAATAAATCTGGATGGACTGGTAGTCTACAATTTAAACGCCGGCCCATCATTAACTGTGCAGGTGAATTTAAATTTTCCCGCGGTGTATTCCTATAACTAAGCAAATTTAAATAAAAATCGGATTTTCTGTCTAATGATTTTTTCAATATATTTTTAATGGTTTGAACTGCTCTTTCACTCTTGCCATTAGATTGAGCATAATACGGAGATGAAGTGACGTGTTTAAAACCCCATTCTAAAGAAAATTTAATAAAATTACGACATGAATATTGTGGACCATTGTCACTGATAACTGTATCCGGTATACCATACCGTGCAAAATTTTCCTTCATAATACATATTACTGAGTTTGACGTAGTATCTTTCAAATATGCGACCTCAATAAAACCAGAATAATAATCAATCAATATTAAATAACTTTGCTTTCCATACTCAAATATATCTGTTCCAATTTTATTCCATGGCAATTCTGGTATAGCAACCGGAATCATAGGTTCCCTACACGGTTTGTTTGCTGTTTCCTGACATATTTTACATCTTCGCACATAATCCTCAATGTCTCTTGTTATACCAGGCCAAAATATCACTTCACGAGCACGTCTCTTACAACGGTCAATCCCTAAATGCCCTTCGTGAATAAGCTTTAACATGTCCCTTTGCATAGAATGCGGTATCAAAACCTGTTTGTCTTTAAATATGACACCATCTACACAGTACAGTTCATTTCTTATCGACCAATAGTATCTTAAATCATTGTGTATGTTAAACTTATCTGGCCACCCTTGATTAATATATTTTAGCAAAAATTTTAAACACTCATCCTTACTAGTTTCTCGCTTGACGAGGCTTAACTTATTTTGCGACATGGGTATATTATTGACTACCATTTTAATTTGGCATAGTATAGCTCTGCTAATTTTATCGTCATACAAATCCGGCAGAGGTGCCCGCGACAATGTATCAGGTATGTACATATATTTCCCAGGCTTATAAGTGACCACCAACTCATAAGCTTGAACCTTTAACATCATTCGCTGTAAGCGAGCTGGGACCGAGTCTAAAGATTTTCTAAAAATGCTCTCCAGTGGTTTATGATCCGATTCGACGACCACATTATTTTTTCCATAAATATACTGATGAAACTTTTCACAAGCGAATACTATTGCCAACATTTCCTTTTCTATTTGTGCGTATCTTTGTTGTGTGTCAGTGAGCGTGCGTGACGCGTACTCTACTGGACGCCCCTCCTGCATGAGCACAGCGCCCAGCGCCACAGTGCTTGCGTCCACTGACAACACCACCGGACTACTAACATCGTACAAAGATAGTACTGGTGCATCACATAACAATTCTTTTAATTTATTAAATGCGACCTTATGACCAACTTCCCAACACCAAGTCATATCTTTTTTTAATAATCTAGTTAATTGAAAGGTATGGTCTGAGTAATTAGGTATAAATTTAGAAAGATAATTTACAGCCCCTAAAAACCTTTCTAAGCTTTTCCGATCCATCGGTTCCGGCATATTATATATCGCTCTTACTTTCTCAGAATCCACTTTCATTCCATCTTTGTTAAAAATATGACCCAAATAAGTCACTTCCTCAACACATAAACGACATTTATCTTTGTTGAATTTCAAATTAATTTCTCGTGCCCTGTTTAACAACTCTTTTAAACGCAGATCGTGTTCGTCTTTAGTCCTACCCCAGCAAATGATATCGTCGATAAACGAATCTACCCCCTCTAGGCCTTCAAGTAATTGTTTGATTTTCGCATGAAACACTTCAGGTGCACAATTAAGACCAAATGGCAATCGCAAATATTGATATCGCCCAAATGGTGTACTGAATGTACATAAGTCTGCACTTTCATTATCCAGTTTTACCGACCAAAACCCTGAAAATGCGTCTAAAACTGAAAAATAGTTAGCACCGTGAAACTTAGTAGCCAATTCATTTATTGTTGGCAATTGAAAATGTGCACGCTGTATTGCCTTATTAAGCGGCCTCGGGTCTAGACATATACGCAACTGCCCATTTTTCTTAGCAACAATCACTAATGAATTCACCCATGGAGTTGGATGACTCACTTTTCTAATAACACCTAACTCTATCATTCTATTTAACTCATCTTGTAACTTATCGCGAACTCCTAATGGTACCTTACGGTTTGCACAAATCACCGGCATTACAGTTTTGTCTACAACAATGTGATACTCACCTGGCAAACAGCCTAACCCATTAAACAAATCTCGATAATCTGTAAGATTTATATTATGAATTCTTTTAACTAATCCTAAAGCTAGACAAGCTTGCAACCCCAGCACACTCTGACAATCACTAACCGCAATTGCAAATTTTAATTCATACAAAACACCCTTATACCACCATTTTAATTTGCAAATGCCTTTTATAGGAATAATATCACCACTATAAGATTGCAATTTAACACCTTGTTTGCCACCAATTAGCTTGCTGTCATAGCCTAACAATAAAAATCGCTTATACGATAAAACATTAATGTCTGCTCCCGTATCTAATTTAAATTTTTCAGAACCGCACTCCCCTTGAAGTATTTCATACCAACCCTCGGATGAAGTGATCTCCGAGACATTGCACAAAACTGATATAAAAAATGACTCACAATCATTATCTTCATTGTCTTGTGCTTCAGTTAAACCTACATCATAAATTTTTTTAGCTCCTTTTTTTATCTTGCACATTCTAGCAAAATGTCCATAATTTTCGCACATATAACATTGCACTGAAATAGCCGGACATAGACTGGGTTCATTGCATTGGCCTCCGCACCTGAGACAATTTCCGGCTTCGCTAGAATGAACAAATCTTCGCACTGTGTTGGAACCAGCAGCAACATTGGCCATACCGCGCCCTTGTCGACGTCCGCTGCCGCGCCAGCCGCCACGCCCACCGCGACCGCCTACACCGCGCACGCCAACTGCATCAACTTGCACCAATCCCGAAGGACCAGCACCATGCGTCTCCAATAAACGTCGATTATCCATGGAAATTTGATCAACCTGGACGATTTTAATGGCTTTTTCCAGAGTCAGGTCCTCTGCTCTCAACAATCGTTCTCTCGCTCCAGTACTCTGGATCCCACATACAATACGGTCGCGAATCAATTCCTGTTCCAAATGTTTGAAATTACAATTTTTGCTCAATAATCGTAAAGCAGTAACATACTGATCAATCGATTCTCCAACTTCCTGACCCCTTGTGAAAAAATTATACCTTGCTAATGTTATATTCTGTTTGACTCCAAAATATTCATCAAATTTCGTAAGCAATAGGTTCACATCATCCTTATCGCTCTCCTTATCAAAAGAAAATGTCTCAAAGACATCAAATCCTTCAGGTCCGATTAAATTTATCATTAAGCTGGCTTGAATACCAGTTCCTTCTTTTTGCACCCCCGATGCTTTTAAAAATAACATAAATTGCGACCTCCATCGCCGCCATGCGTCAGCCCGGCTGACGGAGCTGCCTTCCAAACACAATTCTGTTGGTGGTCGCGCGTGTTCCATAGCGCTTTTGAACCGTCCCTGACGATTTTACAGTCCACAACGTGCCTTTATAATCGACTTAAACCATTTAAATCAAATAAATTTTCACCGCTGTCACCATGTAGTGTAATGAAAGATAAGTCTGGATGACAACTGTTTTAATCATAAACGAACATAGACAATCCACAACAACTTCATCCCACCAAAGGGACCCAATAATTCACTTTTGCGCAGGTGAAGGTCAGCGCTCAAGATCCGTGCCGATTATGCGTAGCCGCTTATAGCAAGTTATAGAAGGAGACGGTGCGCCACTCCCCGCTACTAACTAGTCTACTTATAAGTATTTTGAAACACACTATGTAAGTAAATGCTCAATTTAATGAATGCTAAACCATTAAAATGTTGCAGATTCTGTGGTGATGTTATTGTTATAAATGGAAATGCATTTTTATTTACATACTTACATGCATTTTCATATACAGCTATAAATGGTTAGGATTAAATATGATGTTAAGAAATGTATTAATTTTGAGCTATGAGCATTTACTTACTTTATCTTACTTATATATATTTTAATGAAATAATAAACATTTTTATTACTTGCAATGATTTTATTTCATTTCTATACAAACTTCCCATTTAAAAAGATATTTCCCGAATTCGTTCGTTAAAAAAAAGATAATAAATCACTCAAGTGGGTCAGATAATGTTAGCCACCGACTGTACCTATATATAAATACACGTTTCGACTATACAAATAACATATTATACCTATTTAATATTGATTAACAAAACTATTTAACTGTCTTGAAGAATGGAGAAAGAAACATTCTTACTAAAGCTTCTTTCTTGTTGAAACTAATCTGCAGAAACTAGGCGACAATAAAACATAGACATTTATTGTACTTACTATTTATTTAGAGAACTAGAATAATGCTAGAGACGACAGCAACGAAACCTTTTTTCGCAAATGATATCTTGACGTGGCCTTATAACTTTTCATTTTCTTCACCCGCGTTAAAGTGAATCTTTTACAAAAAGTTTGAACCATCAATCACTAACAAAATACAAACAAGTGATGAATAGTAGATATGCAAGGTTTTCAAGTTCAGACAAGCAACAGAGAAAGACGCAATGTTTAAAATGAGTGGATATTTTAAAGAAAACTAAACCCTTACCTACATTACAAGAAGTTATTTGCAAGAAAGCCAGATTATTTCTTTGACCATCCAAAATGACAGACGGCTAGACGAAATGTAGAAAGCTTTTACGTACGTCTAAAGATTCTTAGTTATCACGAAGTTCAAAAAGACGTAGAGCTGTCAGTTTCAAGCATTTCGTCTGGGATGACCTTCGTCTAGATCAAATGAAGCGTAGATGCATGCTATATATGACATGTAACTGAAATTACATATTTATTTCTGTAAGTACTTACTCGAATTATTTTAGAAATTAGAAATATGCTTTCGCACGTATGCTTATTAAATCAGTCATTTAAGGCCTATTGTCCACAATTAAATACTTCTTAAAAGTATAATATTTTAAAGGCATAGTGATTAAATAGCTGTTATACATAATGACTGGTCATTATATTTAAAGTAACCTAACCAAACCGAACTTCGGGGTGCCCTTCGCTCGCTCTTGCATCCTATGTCGAAGTAGCCCCGCTTCGCGGGGCTCCTATTTCTGTGTAAATGGTTTAAAGTAACCTAACAAAACCGAACCTCGGGGTGCCCTTCGCTCGCTCTAGCATCCTATGTTGACGTAGCCCCGCTTCGCTAATGTGATTAATGCTGTGTCAATTATCACTTTATCTAAATTGAGTAGACATTATAAATAATGGCTAGATAATATATATAATATCCGGATTTATTACTTTGGCTGTGATATATATATCATCAATACCTACCTACCTATAATGTTTCCACTGCTGAGGCACAGTCCTCCTCTTCGTAAGAGGGAGTGGGGTTCGGTCAAACTTCACTCTCTTTGGTTGTACTACTGTATAAAAAGTTTACATGACTTTTAGTACAGGGTTTGAATTCCAATCACATTATCCACCAGCAGGTCAAGCACGAAAAATATTTATGAAAAACTCATTCAGCAGTAGGACTGAATGTTACACCGGAAGTACCTACATTTAAGTAGGTACGCTTGTACTCGTACATGTATAAATCAATTAAATAATATAGTTTTCCAATTAAAAGTTACCTTATTTCTTGGCCTACATAAATACTTGAGGATACTTGCATGTGATTAACAAACCTATTTCGCTGCGTATTTTCCAAAGGACACTATTTCATTTAAAAAACGGATTTATTGCAACACACCACAAGTGCATTTGTAAACATGTTTACAAAGTATAAAACAAATTCGCACCCGCTGTCTGTAAGCTTAGATCTTTTAAAATACGCAACGGATTTTAATGCAGTTTCCAGCAATAGATAGAGTGATTCAAGAGGAAAGTTTATATGTATAAGACATGCATATTGTTGCGCGCCACAATTAATGCCTGGTACATGGTAACAGTAGTTACCACTAGCGCCATCTAGTATCGAGTAGCGGAACTAGTAGTGAAGACCCTTCTAGAAATTTCGATGCGAGAACTTTCTAGAACATTCCCGAACTTTCGACATCTGGTCGATCGGGGCCTGTATGTACTCGAACATTCTAGATGTTTCTACAATGGAAGGTTCTAGAACTCTCTTTGGCGCTATATAAGGCCGAGACGCGCCACGACCGACACAGTTTGGATAAAGCGATCGAAGTGAAAGCATCGAAGCGATATTCAAGTGCGACTTAAAGCGATCAGTAGTGCGATTGTGTTTTGTAATTAGTGTTGTTTGAGTTATAATTAGTGTTGATTATTAAAGTGTCATTTTTTTGGTTATTAAATCGGCAGTTTTTATTGTCACGAACCCGAAGCTCGTAACAATTGGTGTCAGAAGAGGGGATTAAAAATCATGCCGGTTTTACCCAAAGACGACACGGAGGGTATCCGTACCCGGAGTCAACGCCAGCAAGAGACGGACCAGAGGCGATTTGGTGGAGCTACGCCGCAGGGGTCGGAGGGCCAGCTACCGACCATGGAGGCCGGCCCGTCCGCAGCAGCTCCAGCATCAGCAGCACCAGATTTGGCTGCTCTGATGATGATGCTGCAGGAGCAGGCCCGCAGACAGGAGGAACAGGCTCGTCGGTTGGAGGAACAGCTCCAGCGGGACAAGGAGGAACAGGCCCGTCGACAGGAGGAACAGGCTCGCCGTCAGGAGGAGCAGGCTCGCCGGTTGGAAGAACAGCTCCAGCGCGATAAGGAGGAACAGTCCCGCCGTCAAGAGGAACAGGCCCATCGATTGGAAGAACAGCTCAAACAAGATAAGGAGGAGCAGGTGCGTCGCCAGGAAGAGCAGATGCGCCTCATGAAGGACCTTCACGCAACCTTCGGGAAAGACATGAAGGAGGTGAAGGAGAAGGTTGCCCAGCATGACAACCGCCTGTCAGAAGCTGAAACGCAGATCAGCAAGTTTAATAACGTCATTGCTGATGTGAAGCAGGAGTTGGGTAATCTTAAACTTGGGGATGGAATCGCAGCCCCCGTAGCTACAACACCTTCGCTACGTGGATTCAAAGTGCCACCGTTCGACGGGACTTCTTCCTGGTCGGCCTACAAAATCCAATTTGAGGCTGTCATGAAGGCTAACGGGTGGAATAAAAGCCAGGCCATGACTGCTCTCACCCTAGGCCTGCGCGACCAGGCCTTAACTGTCCTGGAAGCTCTCGGTAAGGAAGTGACTTACGAGCAGCTCCTCGAGGCATTGGAGGCTCGGTATGGCGACGCTCACCTGGAACACGTATTTCGTGCGCAGCTCAAGGATCGCGTGCAACGCAGTAACGAAAACCTGCAGCAGTGGGCCCTTGAAGTGGAGAAGCTGGTTCGTAAAGCTTACCAGTCCGTACCTGCGCTTATTGATGGAAACCTGGTGCAGGCATTCATCGACGGCATCCGCGACCTTGAAGTGAGAGCTGCTGTGAGGCTCGGGCACCACGGGACGCTTAAGGACGCCTTGGCCCATGCACTGGAGGTGGAAGCTGTGCGACAGGATCATCGTTCCCATCGCGTCAGGGAGGTTGCAGCGGCTACAGTTCGCGACCGCAATAAAGGATACAGCCCTAGGTGCTACGGCTGTGGGGAAAAGGGCCACCTTCGATCCAGTTGCCCTAAGCGAACTGCAGAAAGAGAAGTCGACCGATCTCCAGAGGGCAGTGCGGCTAACAACACCGCGCAGCACCAGCAGCAGGGAAACGAGTAATAGCCAGGACTGCGGGGCGGGTGCTGGCTGATGTTCAAAGAGCCCCAAGGGTTTCGATCACACAAACCCATGACGGGAACAGCCTTATCATCAAGGGCGAGGTCAACGGAACGCCGTGTAAGCTGACCATAGACACTGGAGCTTCTCGCACGGTTGTCAGTTCCCAACTTGCTAGTCGGTCCCTTGGGGACTCCGCATACAACCGGGAACGCATTAATTTGGTAACAGCCACCGGTCAGCGCATACCCGTCCATGGAGAGAAGAAAATGGAATTGACGCTAGGCAACAGAATCTACCTGCATAATGTCATCGTGGCTGATATAATGGATGATTGCATCCTGGGCCTTGACTTTATGAGGAAGAATTATTGCGAGATTGACGTCAAGCAAGGTGTTTTGAAATGTGGAGAAGAGGAACTTTTCATGGAAGGGGCGTTACCTGGGAATGTGTACAGCCTTAAGAAGATTGTTCTTCCGCCGAGATCGGAAACGATTGTGCCGGTTAGTCTTCCTCGGAATCCTGGGCAAACTCATCGTTGTGTACTCGTGGAAAGGGTAGACAATGACCTTCCATGGAAAGTGGCACGGACTTTGGTCAGAGCCACTGACATCTCAGGGGTACGTGTGCTGAACCTTTGTGATCAGGAACAGATAATAGAAAAAGGCACACTTGTTGGTACTTGCGAGGAAGTGGATTGGTTGCGTCGATGCCAACATCTATCGACTGGGACCCTCAGCAAGGATGCACAAACAAAAGTGACCACACTTTTAGAAGACTGCCGCAGCGCTTTGTCCCAAAATGAAATGGTCAAGGCGAAGAAGATGTTATTCAAGTTCGCCGATGTTTTCTCGTCAAACGAGGCTGACATCTGGAAGACTGGCATAGTTCAACACAAAATAAATACAGGAGAAGAATTGCCTATCCGTCAGCGGCCAAGGAGATTGCCGGTAGCACGTGAAAAAGAAGTGGAAACCATGATTGAGGGAATGGTGAAGGATGGTGTTATTGAACCTTCATCTAGTCCATGGTGTTCACCTGTAGTGCTGGTAAGAAAGAAGGACGGCAGCATGCGGTTTTGTGTTGACTATCGTCGTCTGAACGACGTTACAAAGAAGGACAGCTATCCTTTGCCAAGAATTGATGACACGCTGGACATGCTTACTGGAGTGAAGTGGTTTAGCACGCTGGACCTGAAAAGTGGCTACTGGCAAGTTGAAATTGATCCTAACGACAAGGAGAAAACTGCATTCTCGACAGGAAAGGGTCTGTGGCAATTTAAAGTTATGCCGTTTGGATTGTGCAATGCTCCGGCAACATTTGAGAGGTTGATGGAACTTGTACTTACCGGACTAATTGGCGATGCCTGCCTGGTCTACTTGGATGACATCATCATCGTAGGCCGCACGTTTGAAGAACACCTTCAAAACCTGGAACGCGTGCTCATGAAGATCCAGAGTGCCAACCTCAAGTTAAGTCCGAAGAAGTGTTCACTATTCAAACGACAAGTTAGCTTTTTGGGATATGTAGTGTCTGAAGAAGGTATCCGCACGGATCCAGAGAAAATCGCCGCTGTCAAGGATTGGCCAATTCCAAAAGACAAGACGCAGGTCAGAGCATTTCTGGGTTTGTGCTCCTATTATCGGCGATTTGTCAAGAACTTTGCAGATATAGCTAAACCCCTGCATAAGCTAACCGAAGAGAAGCGACATTTCTGCTGGGATGAAAGTTGCGACATCGCATTCCAGGAGCTAAAGGACCGTCTGTGCAAAACACCTATTTTGGGGTACCCTGATGCGGGCAAAGAATTTATAGTTGACACAGACGCAAGTGACATAGGACTTGGCGGTGTGTTGTCTCAACGTAATGGTGATCAAGAGGTTGTGGTAGCATACTTCAGCAAGTCATTGTCGAAACCTGAAAGGAACTATTGTGTTACGAGACGGGAACTGCTTGCTGTGGTAAAGTCATTGCAGCACTTTAGCAAATATCTTCTGGGGCGGAAATTCCACCTACGAACTGACCATGCTGCACTGAAATGGCTATTGCAGTTCAAAAATCCAGAAGGACAAGTTGCGAGATGGATTGAACTACTGCAGGAATACGACTTCGAGGTCGAACATCGCAGCGGGAAATCTCATGGCAACGCAGATGCATTGTCAAGAAGACCTTGTCCTGAAAACTGCAAGCATTGTACTAGGCAAGAAAGTAAAGAAGTCGTACCTGTGAGGATGCTCAAGACAGACCTCAGCAACGAGTGGAAGGAAAGCCTACAACGTGCACAGCAGGAAGATTCGGACATCAAGCCGATTCTGGAGTGGATGAAGGCCAGGGCTCCTAAGCCCAGGTGGAGCGACGTCTCAGCAATGAGTTCGACCACAAAAAGCTATTGGGCCCAATGGGACAGCTTGGTGATTCAGGATGGAGTCCTGTGCCGTAAATGGGAAAACGCTCGGGGAGACAGCTGTCATTTGCAAATGGTTGTCCCTAAAGCTCAAGTACCGGATGTTCTACAGCTGTACCATAATGATTGTTCAGGAGGTCATCTGGGAGTAAAACGGACTCTACTGAAGATACGAGAACGGTTTTACTGGGTCCACTGTCGGGACGATGTCGAGGACTGGTGTCGCAAATGTACAAGTTGTGCAGCTGTAAAGGGACCTCAGACTCGTAGTAGAGGTGCATTGAAATTGTACAATGTTGGTGCACCATGGGAGAGGATAGCCCTTGACGTTGCGGGGCCGTTTCCGGTAAGTGAAAGTGGTAACAAGTATTTCATGGTTGTGATGGATTACTTCACTAAGTGGCCGGAAGTCTTCGCCATTCCAAACCAAGAAGCTTCAACAGTTGCAGATAAACTGGTTCATGAAGTCTTCTGCCGTTTTGGAGTACCTTTGGAGATTCACAGCGACCAAGGAAGAAATTTTGAGTCCCAAATATTCCAGGAAACTTGTCGAGTTATGGGTACACATAAAACAAGAACAACTTCTTACCACCCACAATCGGATGGAATGGTGGAACGATTTAATCAGACACTAGAGAGGTACCTAGCCAAAGTTGTGGAAAATCGGCAACGAGATTGGGACAAGCACATACAACCGTTTTTGTTGTCATATCGAAGCGCTGTTCACGAAAGTACATCGGTGACACCAGCTTTCGCAAACTTTGGAAGAGAATTACGGCTGCCTGCAGACCTGATCACCGGAATACCACCTGATGCCCCACGCAATATAACCGATTATGCGAGTGACTTGCGGAACAAAATGAATGACATTTATGAGCACGTCAGACAATCGGGCCAGCAAATGTCTGAAAAGATGAAAACCCGTTATGACCGTAAAATGAACAATAAAGGGTTCGACGAAGGTTCACTAGTGTGGTTGCACAATCCAGTCCGCAGCAAAGGGAAATCTCCTAAGCTTCAAGCTAAATGGGACGGACCGTACCGGATTGTGACAAAGATCAATGACGTAACCTACCGGATACAGAAAGGTGCAAGAGGTACTCCTAAGATCGTCCACGTGGATCGACTGGCGCGTTATTATGGGGCCGATAATGCTCGGGACGAGCATGTCTTAGGAGGGGGCAGTGTTGCGCGCCACAATTAATGCCTGGTACATGGTAACAGTAGTTACCACTAGCGCCATCTAGTATCGAGTAGCGGAACTAGTAGTGAAGACCCTTCTAGAAATTTCGATGCGAGAACTTTCTAGAACATTCCCGAACTTTCGACATCTGGTCGATCGGGGCCTGTATGTACTCGAACATTCTAGATGTTTCTACAATGGAAGGTTCTAGAACTCTCTTTGGCGCTATATAAGGCCGAGACGCGCCACGACCGACACAGTTTGGATAAAGCGATCGAAGTGAAAGCATCGAAGCGATATTCAAGTGCGACTTAAAGCGATCAGTAGTGCGATTGTGTTTTGTAATTAGTGTTGTTTGAGTTATAATTAGTGTTGATTATTAAAGTGTCATTTTTTTGGTTATTAAATCGGCAGTTTTTATTGTCACGAACCCGAAGCTCGTAACAATATTATAGCAGAGAAAAGCCGAGAAATTCAAAGAATTGTAATGTGATGTCGTATCAAACATATTTTTGTGCGCTTACATTGCAAACGCTGGCTAAACCTTTACTTACGAGATAGATCAAATTAATGTACTACGGAATTATGTATCTTAAAAAGATCGATAAAAAAGTCCGTGATGGTATATGTTTATCTCCTAAGATAACCCACAGTAACCATTTTTATCCTTTACTTAATACAAAAAAAAATATATGGGTTATTTACCAAGCTATTTTAAACAATACAGTATTATTCCCCAGCCAATTAAATACATTAGATACGTTGTGCATTTCTGGGGATCAAAATTGCCCTTTACAGCAAATCATTAAAATGAATTTCTTAGAAGATATCGGAGATTTAAAAAGCGGGGGTAGAGCGGCTGGCGGGGCGGTACGAAGTTCGCGGAGTCAGCTAGTATATTATATGTATAACTAAGTAATCATAGAAGTTATTTCCGACCTAAGAAACTTGACAACGAAGAACTAAAATCATTCTCCTGCCCTTATTCCCATTTATTTGTGGTCGGGGCAACATATCTTTTTCTTTCATACTTCTCTATTAGTCGTCATCTTGATAGTCAGCTTTCTAACAATGGTTAGAAAGCTGACTATCAAGATGACGACTAGAAAGAAACGATGGACTGTGTGGATGATGATAAATGTATCATCATTCACACAGTCCATCGTTTCTTTGGACTTCCCCTACTCTTATAACCACATAAGAACGAAGAACTAAAATACTTACTTCTAATCTAAATCTATCTAGCCTGTACTGTCCCACTGGAGGGCAAAGGCCTCCCTCTCCCTTTTCCACACAATTCTGTCTTGAGCTAGTGCCGGCCAGTCCTTACGGTAGGAGTCAAGCTCGTCCCGCCATCTTCGTCTTGGCCTGCCACGATGGCGTCGTGCGTTTAGTGGGACCCAATCGGTGGTTCTCTTAGCCCAATTGTCATCTGACATGCGACAAACATGTCCGGCCCAGTCCCACTTAAGTTTAGCGGCTTTTTACTTATATTAAAATAAATAATTGACAGGGACCTACAGTATCCACCTTTGTAGTATTTGAATCATAGATCGGTACCTCCAGACCATTAAACTCTTGGTACTTAAATGTTTTTATCACTTTCTCCTAATTTTAGACACCAAAAAGACTAAATAACTGCTCCATAACTTAATATTTATACATGATAACATTATCAGTTTACACGCAAAAAACTCTAACAATAAACCGTGTAAAAAGCTGCGCAAAGAAAATCGTGTTAGGTAGAATTTTTTTTTTTGTGTGTGAAATCATCAAATGAGTCCCGCTCTAGGCGGAGCGGAAGGGGAGAGTCAGACTCTTACTGACTAAAACCCACCCGTGTTCCTTCCTTAGCCCTTTATGTTCCGGGCCAGCGGTAACCCTTTCGGACAATCCCTACTTTATGCTCTCTATAGTTACTTTACTCTTTGATGCTCTTACTGCGTAAGACCATACACAACTACGCAGTATGGACAAGAGTCCCTTTTAATTATTAACGTCCAATTTTACCGCGTAATCAACACCATAATGTAAGATTGTACTGCTACTGGGAATAGGTACTTACTGAATACACCACCTCGAGGTCGTAAAGTGGCCTTATATCGTCCGTTGTCTTATACGGATTCGTTTATATTTATAACCTCATCTGCCTAGCCTTTTCCCAACTATGTTGTGGTCGGCTTCCAGTCTAACCGGATGCAGCTGAATACCAGTATTTTACATGGAGCGACTGCCTATCTGACCTCCACAACCCTGGGTAATACGATACCCTTAGGTAAGACTGGTTGTCAGACTTTCAGGCTTCTGGCGACCCGCTGCATAATAATGATGTAAATACCTACACTTCAATGTAATGTTCCCGATCGTGCAAAAAGCTGAACTAAGATCATAGTTTCACGTTGAATTAACTATTATTAGTACGAATTACTGAAGTGACACATTAAATCCTTCAATTATGAATTCAGAAACTAACACCCGGCTTGAGATGTCTTGTTAGATTAGCGGATTTAATAGACGCTTAATTTCTTGGGTTGGAAACTGGTGGGTGGGTGTTTATCTTGTCCATATTCTAATGGTTACTATTTCTAACCGAATTCAAAAAGGTTCTCAATTCGACTGTATGTTGTTGTTTTTTTTTTTTGTATGTTTGTTACGCGATATCTCCGGCATCGTAAATCGATTTCAAAAATTCTTTTTTCGGGGTAGTCCCATATAAATTTGATTAACTTTGCTTGGGTAGTTTTTGAGTTAGCTTCAATAATACGTATTTTTGAAACTTAGTTTATAGGTATTGATGATGTTATAATGACTTCCTGTCACTGATATTTACATAGCAAGTAGTGTTATACGACTTAAAAGTTAAAAAAAAAATACAAAAAAAAAACTTTACATTTCAGCAAATTACAAAAAAAAGTAAGTATCAAAATTTTTCAAAATGTGCCCAGCACGCCACGGTTCGACTACATGACAGACTTTGACGCCGGGGGCACGTTTTTGATTTTTCGACATGTGGCGGTCAAAAGGTTAAAAATAAAATATTATCATCACGCCTGTATTCCCCGACGGGTCGCAGAGGTGTGCGTAGAGTATACCCACATTTCTCTACACACAGTTATAAAAAAGTCCCATGTAATGGGAGGCGAGCCAATTGCCATCAACCAGGTACAAATCCAGGCTCCGAGGTGCAACTGAGAAATTCCATGTGAAAAACCCAACAACACTTTGCCCGACTTGGGATCCGAACCCAAGACATCATGCTCAGCAGTAGCGTTTGCCACCATTCGACGGCGAAGTGCCAATACCTCCTAAGTGACATTTTTTGAGAAATTAACTTTTTTATTGTTTTGAATTTAAAAGCATGTTTTAGTGAAATCGTTAAGTAATAATAATAATATTCTTTATTGTTCTCTCATTATCACAAACACAGTACAAAGCCAAAGTAACACTTATTAGAGACTGGTGTCTGTTGTAGGTAAAACCTGTATTACAGATCACCAGTATATTTTAAAGTAAGTATATTTTTAGTTGCATCAGCATTAAATTAAAATGTTGAAATATGTACTTCCCAACTAATCCAACGCAACGTGTCTATTTTTGAACGTTTTTTTCAGTTTGTGTAAATTTTTGACTTTGTCAGTTAGGAGGTATTGGCACTTCGCCGCCGATTTCCGATGCAATGTCTGCACTTGATACAAATTAAATATAAATGAAAGGAAATAAACCTCTTATTCCTTTGAACACTTTAGATTCATAATAAGTATATCTAATTTTTTTTTAAGTTCGCCTCTGTACATTTATGTGCTTGAAGTATTAAATAAATAAATTTTACCTTTGTCAACAATAATTACTGCCAAACAAGCGAATTCAAAATATTTTCCAAAACGATCATAGTACCTACTGTGAATTCATATAACAGGGTGCATTAAATTAAATTATAATAAGTACTAGCTGCGCCCCGCGGTTTCACCCGCATAAGTTTCGACCCCGTGGGAATATCGGGATAAAAAGTACCAAATTTTATCAAAATTGGTCCAGCCGTTTGAGCGTGAAGAAGTAACAAACATATAAACACACACACAAACTTTCGCCTTTATAATATTAGTGTGATATCTAATCTCTTCGAATCTGATATTTTAGCATTACCTATGTATTTATTTAAGTATAGGCGAATGAATGATGTGATGGTGATGTGAATTTATATGTGTAGGTTTTTAATATTTTAAACACTCATATTTTTCTCTTCTTGTTCTCATACATCATAGTCTACATTTCTTTTTCACTTCTCACAAATTTCAATACAAGTATAAGTACTCAAATTATAGTCATATCCCCATTTATTTTACTGCGTGTACATAAATAATAAAATAAAGAAACATTTAGTTTACCTGAAAAGAGTTTTTCGGCGGGAGGTTTAGCAAAGAACACTTTCTTAGCATTTCCCCCTTTTATTCGTCAAGACAATAGGATTGTGTAAAAAATTTGCGATTGTGGAGTAATCTGTAGGTATTGCAAACATCGGTACTTTTTTTACAAAGTTCCTGACTACATCCCTATCATCGTCCATTTTAATGATCGTAGAAAATTATTTTTGTACTTTTAATACATCGTAAAAACTTGGACAATATGAAAGCAAGCCTCATAAGAGCCGGACGGTGTGGCTATATACCTAATGCTATAAAATAATAAAGAACAATTATGTTGCTTTATTAACGCGTAACATAGCCGCGGGAGAGGCCAGTATTGATGTAATTAAAAACATAATCCTGTATTTTCTGTCGTGCAGTCGTCTAAATAACTTTCTTTGATGAAACTCTTGCTTTCTGGGAGCCCAAAAAGGCCACTTTGGCAGAATCATAAACGGATAACATTATGAATCATAATATGGCGAAGACAGTCCGTGTTTTTCTTTTTTTCGCTGCACTACGTAGTATAATCAAAAAGTTTGGGATTGGATTTGGATTGGATTGATTGCTATTTTAGCACAGACAAAAATAAATAACTGAAAAATCCTTCACCAATGAGATTTGATACGATTAACTTAAGAGTTAACTGTCCATTATGATTCATAATGTTATCCGTTTATGATTCTGCCAAAGTGGCCTTTTTAGGCCCCCTGATCTTGGGTAAAAAAACTGTCATTTTATAGCATCCGAGATTTTGATCATGGATAGGTACTTATACAGATCTATTCTCTGGTTAGGTCCATTTTGTAGGGATCTTTTTTGCATTGATGACGTTTTCTTCTGCATGCGTAACCCTATTGTCTACATACACACGTTGTGATAAATACAATAGGTATGCTGTAATAGCAGTTAGGACTTAATAAAGTGAATCATTAAGGCTACGAATCACTGACAAACCACCTGTTGGCTGTCAGTGCCTACGTAGCCTAAGAGTATCAAAGTACGTTTGAATTCAAATATAACTCAACATAATTCGACCATCTGCAGCTAACAAAACAAACAAAGCATTATTTACAAAATTAACTCCTTTCAACAAACATCTCTTAAAATTATATCAATTGAGAAAATGAACCTCCTTTGACAGCATAATACATACGAAACGTGCAAAGGAAAGTCCTTTCATTACATCATTAGAGGATCAACTTACCAGTACATAAGCAGGAATGACGTCAGAACTTCAGGGTATATGTAAAGAGAACAGTTAATGAACTGAATTTCCGCGGAAACGCGTCAAAACTTTTATTTGATCTTTAGGTAGAAGCAAGGAGTTAAAAGACTTATAATTATGCACAACATGTCTTTCAAAATTAGAGGGGCTCGTGGCTAAGTCATAACAGCCGCACAGGTCGATCGATCAGGTTAAGCTACGCTTGCCGCGGTCGGTCCGTGGATGGGTGACCATCTTTACATACCGAGTCCCCCCATGCCTTGGAAAGCACGTTAGCATTTGGTCCCGGCTGTCATTCTTGGATCTTTGACAGTCGTTACGGGTCATCAGAAGCCCAAAAGTCTGGCAACCAGTATTACCAAGGGGTATCGTATTACCCTGTAACTGGGTGGAGGTTAGATAGGCAGTCGTTCCATGTCAAATACTGGTATTCAGCTGCATCCGGTTAGATTGGGATGCCGAGGCAAGGCTAGGCCTGTCTAGGGATGTCTTTCAAAATTAATTTCAGTATGGACAACGTGTTATTGACACGTTACTGATACGGACAACGTGTTACTGAACTTTATTATTTTGTCACCTTATCCTTTGACCTTCCAAAACAGAGTTAAATCTATAACAGCTATACTAATAATAAATCTGAAGAGTTTGAACGCGGTAATCTCTGAAACTATTGGTCGGATTTAAAAAATATTTTTGCATCAATTGAGAAATTTTGAGAAAGGCTACATAGGTTATTACTGCAGGTGATGCGATTCGACGGGGTGGGTCGCGGAACAAGAAAGCGGGCGGACGAAGTCGCGGGCAGAAGCTAGTAGGTAGTAATCTAACGAAATATGGCTCCTCACTCTTCTCAAGCTTGTTTATTTATTTATTTCTTAACGTACACCAACAGCTTCTATAAAGGTATAAATTATTGTATGTACTATCGCAATAGTGTCGGTCTTACACAGTCGCCAAAATTATAGGTTCACCAGCAATCTCAGAAATAAGTGATCACACTTATTGATAACAAAACTAAAGGCTAGAACTTAAAAATTATGGCAAAATACTTCTTAAAGGATCATGCGTCATTTTGGGCCCACTTTTTCAACATTGTTCAACAGTGATGAATTATATGTCATATGAAAGCTCTTAACATGTACTTTATTTCATTCTATGGCAGCTAAGTTCAAATCGAGCGCGAAAACGGTATTTTATGCGTTTTTTTTTAAATGTTCAACTTTGTTCAACAGTGATGAGTTATATGTCATATGAAAGCTCTTAACATGTACTTTATTTCATTCTATGACAGCTAAGTTCAAATCGAGCGCGAAAAAGGTGTTTTATGCGTTTATTTAAAAATGTTTAACTTTTTTCAACAGTGATGAATTATATGTCATATGAAAGCTCTTAAAGTGTACTTTATTTCATTTTATAGCAGCTAAGTTCAAATCCATCGCGAAAACGGTTTTTTTATGCGTTTTTTAAATGCGTCATGCTGGGCCCACTTTTTCAACATTGTGCAACAGTAATGAATTATATGTCATATGAAAGGTCTTGAAGTGTACTTTATTTCATTCTATGGCAGCTAAGTTCAAATATAATAATAATAATATAATATATTCGACAACTATCACACAACGCCGTCTAGTCCCAAGCTAAGCAGAGCTTGTGTTATGGGTACTAGACAACTGATAAACATACTTATATATTTCTAAATACATACATATTATAGATAAATTACACCCAGACACAGAACAAATGATCATGCTCATCACACAAACATTTGTCCTGGGTGGGAATCGAACCCACGACCTCCGGCATAGCAGTCAGGGCCACTAACCACTAGACCAACGGGCCAGTCCAAATCCAGCGCGACAACGGTGTTTTATGCGTTTATTTAAAAATGTTTAACTTTTTTCAACAGTGATGAATTATATGTCATATGAAAGCTCTTAAAGTGTACTTTATTTCATTTTATGGCAGCTAAGTTCAAATCCATCGCGAAAACGGTTTTTTATGCGTTTTTTAAATGCGTCATGCTGGGCCCACTTTTTCAACATTGTTCAACAGTGATGAATTATATGTCATATGAAAGCTCTTGAAGTGTACTTTAATTCATTCTATGGCAGCTAAGTTCAAATCCAGCGCGAAATTGGTTATTTTTTGCGTTTTTTAAAAATGTTCATCATCGTTCAACAGTGATGAATTACATTTCATATGAAAGCTCTTAAAGTGTACTTTATATCATTCTATGGCAGCTAAGTTCAAATCCAGCGCGAAATTGATTATTGTTTTGCGTTTTTTAAAAATGTTCATCATCGTTCAACAGTGATGAATTACATTTCATATGAAAGCTCTTAAAGTGTACTTTATTTCATTCTATGGCAGCTAAGTCCAAATCCAGCGCGAAAAGGGTTTATTATGCGTTTTTTTAAAAATGTTCAACATTGTTCAACAGTGATGAATTATATTATATTATACAAAAACTGCCAGATGTCAACTATTTTCCACGAATAAAAATTATCGGTTGATTGAAAAATCAGCCCCTAATTGAATTGGACTATTTGCAATGGCAGCTAGATTGCTGTATTATGTGTATGCGCTCGCGTGTTTTGCGGACACGAACCCATGTTTTCGGAGACGATCTACCTGCGATTAGTCCACAGTTTGCTAAATATGTTAAGCAGGATGTGTTGATCGAGGTACGTACGTACCTACCTATTGGTGTAATACATTTTTGTTTTTAAAACCCAAAAAGAACCATTTTTGCGCTAGAATTGAACTTAGCTGCCATATAATGTACACGCCAAGAGCTGTCATATGACATAGGTTTCATCACTGTTGCACAATGTTAAACATTTTTTTAAACGCAAAAAAAAAAACATTTTTGCGCTGGATTTGAACTTAGCTGCCATAGAATGAAATAAAGTACACCTTAAGAGATTTCATATGACATATAATTCATCACTGTTGGACATTGTTGAACATTTTTAAACAATGCAAAAAAAAACATTTTCGCGCTGAATTTGAACTTAGCTGCCATAGAATGAAATAAAGTACACTTTAAGAGCTTTCATATGACATATATCTCATTACTGTTGAACAAAGTTAAACATTTTTAAATAAACGCATAAAACACCGTTTTCGTGCTCGATTTGAACTTAGCTGTCATAGAATGAAATAAAGTACACTACTTCAAGAGCTTTCAAATGATACATAATTCATCACTGTTGAGCAATGTTGAACATTTTTAAACAACGCATAAAAACACCATTTGCGCGCTGGATTTGAACTTAGCTGCCATAGAATGAAATAAAGTACACGCCAAGAGCTGTCATATGACACAGGTTTCATCACTGTTGCACAACTTTGAAAAGTGGGCCCAGTGTTCATTCAAAAGTGCCCATGGTCCAATAAGAATAGTAACAAAAGTAAAATAAAATGACGAACAACATTGCAATTTTGCGTCTAAGACAAAATAATATAAATAGCAATGAGATCATAATGGAAAGTATAGCTTCTAAAAACAAATTATAAAAAGGTGAAGGATTTCCAAAGTACACAAACTAACAAATTATAAGATTGTGTTTTTCGGGCCTTCAGTATTTTGGCTTTAGAGACCTTTATGTAATCATGGTATAGATCGACATCTGGTACAAATTTTATCAAAGGATTTATCTCTCTACTGAGTCTGTTTAGTGGTGAGTTTACTCCAATATTTGTCTTGGGTGCTCGAGTGTAGAATACATCAGTTACAGGGTATTTGGGCATTTTGTAAGAAACTTTTAGTCCAATACGCTCAACTAATCTGTCACAGTCTAATTTATTATTGACCAGTTTGTAACGCAGCAATGAAATGTTTATCTTTCAAATACAGTCTGCATATTTTTACTATCACTAGAAAACAACAATAAAATCCGTATCGCCGTTCTACAAATAACTTACTTCGCTGACTTTTTAACGGCAATACAATTCGCCCTCAATTATTTTAATCGGCCACTTGTGGGCCTCGTGGCGAGGTTGGTAACACAAATTAAAAAGATTATTTGGCTGGTAACCCTTTTTTAAGCGTGTTTTCAGCGAGATTTTGTTGATGAGTTCTGGGTTTCAGATTTGTCTTAAACTTTATGAAGCTCGAATAAGTATCGGGTAACGTTTTTAGTACTGAAAGGTACCTTTTAGCTGATAAGGTTACAAAGTGGTTTTATATTGGTGGAAATGTAAATTAATAATAGCTACTCTCCTTCTTCTCAGAAGAATTATTTTACCTGTGTAGACAGTACGACGGCAGCAAAGTAGATGGAGTCAACTGCACTTTTTACGAAATTCACTGTTTTACTTAATTTGACTCAGAATTCTTTGTTTTGTCATACAATTTTTTTTGTTTTTGATTCTTAATTTTTACTGATATTAAGTCACATTATAAGGAGGGGTCCGTGGCCAAATAATAACAGCCGCACAAGTTGATTGATCAGGTTAAACTACGCTTGCCGCGGTTGGTCCGTGGATGGGTGACCATATTTCCATACCAAGACCCCTCCGTGCCTCGGAAAGCACGTTAAGCCATTGGACCCGGCTGTCATTCGTGGATCTTTGACAGTGGAATTTTGGGAGTTTTTTTTTTTTTTTGTGGGATTTTGTAGATAACCGTATATACTTTGTGGCCGACGAGTAGAAAGTTTTCTACTGTCTTTAGCTATTACAAAATCCCTAAGACAACTGCCAGTTGTCAGTGTGATTTTGACATTTGGGATAGAAAACTTTCTTCTGAAATAGTCTACATAAAAAAGGACCTAGACAAAGATCGTTAGAAACTAAAGACAAAATGACAGATAGTAGAAAGATTTCTAGGCGGTATGTCAAAAATGAAGAAAAGAAATGTCACTTTGTATAGAAAGCAATGTGACTTCTCTTCGTAGAGATAGAAGTGTTCATGCTACGCGTGCTGAAATCATAACAAGGGGGCCTAAAAAGGCCACTTTGGAGAATCATAAAAGGGTAACATTATGAATTATAATAGGGCGAAGACAGTCCGTGTTTTTCTTTTTTTCGCTGCACTACGTAGGTATAATCAAAGAGATTGGGATTGGATTTGGATTGGATTGATTGGTATTTTAGCACAGACAAAAAAAAATAACTCAAAAATGCTTCACCAATGGGATTTGATACGATTAACTTAACAGTTAACTATCCATTATGTTATCCTTTTATGATTCTGCCAAAGTGGCCTTTTAGGCACCAAGGTGCCTGCATCTTTGGTCTAGTGGTCGCAAGCGCTATTGCTCATCATGAGGTCCTGAGATCGATTCCCGGCTCGGGCAATGTTATAATATCTTTCCATTAGGAATTTCTCAGTCGCAACCTGAAATCTGGATTTGTGTCCGATTGACGGCATTGAGCCTATTGATCCCGGATGTACAGTAGCTATATCTCCGCCTACGCCTTCAGGGAATACACGTGATGTTTAGTTATGTTCTAAAAAAATAATTGAAAATTCTGCTATTGATATGTGATAGCAAATACTGACACAGGTATGAAGGTTCCGTTAGGGCCGAAGCCTGCCGGGTCAGCGGGATTGTCCGAAAGGGTTACCGCTGGCCCAGAACATAAAGGGCTAAAGAAGGAACACGGGTGGGTTTTAGTCAGTAAGAGTCTGACACTCCCTTCCGCTCCACCCAGAGCGGCGCGGGAGGGGGGTCATTTGATGATAACCCACCAAAAAAAAAAAAAAATACTGACACAGGTTTTGATTCACGGTTTAAGGAACTTGGTTTCTCTTATCAGCTCTTGATTAATCTCCACGAGATTGAAATGTTCACAATAACAACAACATAAAATAATCAGTCTATAATTTTCCCACTGCTGGGACACTCCTCTCTGTGAGGGAGAGTGGACCACAATCCACCACGCGGGCCCAGTGCGGGTTGGTTGAAGTATTTACCTTTCTTGAATGTTAAATCTGAAAAACAATAACAATGACACGGAAAATCAGACGATTGATTAAGTTAAGTTAATCCGTTTTCTATGAAGACCAAACTGAATTAAAAGTTTAACGGTTTTATGCTGATTAACATCGGCGCGTGATGGATCTATTTAGGTAACTTCGCTTTTGAGAAGCTGTTTTGTTTCATCGCCCTTTTAACGAAATAAAGTATTATTGTGTTGGTAAAAAGCTGGCAACTGACAAATATAACTAAAGTACCTAATGGAATTCAAACGATCTGTCTAGGGGTTGTAGCGGTATCTACAAGCCACATGCGAACAACGCGTCATAATGACGTCACGCAAAATCCTGCATCTCGCAAGCAGAGCTGATACAACGGCCCGACATGAATCATTGGGCAGTTTCCCGCCAGACACAACACCCGTCTGGTCGGAGGATCCTCCCTTTTCTATAGAGTATGAGTGAACTTTACACCCTGCTCCTCATACCTCTATAGGGTAATGGTCGATATCTCGATACTCGCTAGTTCTACATGGACAGCGGACATATCGGTTCAGTTGCACCTGGACGCTCAGTTACCCAGTCCTGTGTTTGCGCTATACTCTACCTAGCCCAGAAGAACAAGTTAAACCGATTTGACCAATCACGAGCCAGATCACATCGATGTTCGTCGTCAACCGCGATGTAAGAACAAAATATTTTGAGGCATCGAGGTAAACCTATAGACAGCCTGCGATGTATCGCAGTGAGGTATCCTTCGGCATGTGCGTGCGTGTCTAATTGCATGCATTTGTTTGTTGGTAAAAAGCTGGCAACTGACAAATATAACTAGAAGTACCTAATGGAATACAAAAGATCTGTCTAGGGGTTGTATCGGTATCTACAACGCCACATGCGAACAACGCGTCATTACTGACGTCACGCAAAATCCTGCATCTCGCAAGCAGAGTTGATTGAAATGTAGGTAGCGCCCTAAACTGCGATCGCGAGGTATCGCAGTGAGGCATCTTCGGCATGCAATTACCCGAATGCTAACATTGTTAAGCCAATTTCACCACTATTCGTTGTGCTACGCCGTAGGCGTTGCATGTTGCAACACTTACTTCTACACTCATTATTCGCTAAGATCGTACTAGGTTATTTCATCACAGTTAAGTAAAAGAAGATACATGATTGAAACGAATCAAGAAAATAAACTGAGAAGGGTCTTCTTGGCAAGAAACTAAACACACTTTACCAAAGGTAGCCTGCGAAATTCAAGTTTACGTAATTTACAATTTCCAGATCAATACCAGGTTGATTTAAAAATGATTCACGGCCGGAACAAATATTTATTTTTATAATTATAATCATAACAATCATCAATACAACGCTCAAAGTTCATATTACCCTATTGAATGACGATTTCATGAAATCATGACTTTGAAGCAAATTCTAACTCTAGAAGTTGTATTAATGATTATAATGATTATTATTCCGTAAAGCCATACTTGTTACGGTTTCAAATCATATTTTAATCAACCTGACACTGACCTGCAGCTTGCAAAAAAACGTAAATTTGAATTTCGCTTTACTTAGACTGGCCATTGTGGGCGACCCCAATGGCTAATATATAAGTAAACTTGACAGTCTCATCTACGTAATCAAGTGCCACTGAAATCATCGTAACAGTATAATTTCCGCAGAAAGTGATCCGACTTTCCGACCTTCCGACCTTACCATTTCATAAACGGAACGATCATTATTATAACAGCCACTTTATGGTAATACTCGTTTTACGCACCTTGTGTGTGTCTGGGTGTCAACTGTCATGTTTGGTAATTTAAACCTGTAAGTGCCTATTTACTCCCCAAATAACTTAATATTTAATAACATGTAGAATCTTGTGAGAAAGTCGCGTCGAGACGAGAGTTTCTAGACACATATATTCGGACCTAGTATGTAATCTGGTAAAGCAAAACATTGTGAAAAAATCGCTAACAAGACCAAAAGGGAATAAAATCATGATTTTTCTATAACGCATTTTGAAAGGCAGATTAGTATAGCTCTAATCTAATCTAGTAGTAATCTTAATTAAGAACCTACATTATGGGCCTTTAAACCTCATTAGAGGTTCATCTGCGTTTGACTTCCCTATAATTAACGCTTTTAAACCGCTTAGCACTAGAACCAGGTATACCGGCTCTTAGGGTAGCACGTAGGACATTAATACCTGATCTGCTTACGACGTTACAATAAACCTATTATCTACAAAGGTGCCTGCTATTAGCCGATGCAAATTGATGATGTTGGAGTGGATGCAATATAATTAATTAGTATACCTGGGTTTAGGCACTCAAAATGGATTATGAGAATAAATTAAAAGAGACTACTGTAACAAATTTTCGGTATTTTTAAATGGTTTTATTATTGGTAAATCTACCTTTTACTCGCTTATGTTTAAAAGTAACGTTGAAATTGCAAGAAAAAGCTAAAAAATAATTATTGATATATTATTGCATCGTTCATTCGAAAGACGTCCAGTTCTGGAAGTAGACAGACCTCTGGCGAATATCGCCGCAACGACCGATCCTGTGATTCTCGTGACCTTCATAAGGTTTTAGGGCCAACTTGTGGAGGCCTACTCGCGCTGCACCTTCCAGTCCGTGGCCGCCGCCACTCCAAAGCTTTTCGGCCCCATCGACCATCTGAGTGGCAATTCCAGTATCTTTAATATATCAATGAAAATAATGCTTATTTTTCGTTGAATTTGAACTCAAATTATGCGTGAAGTAAGAATTACTCTAAGCTGTCAAATGGCAGCCGACAATGGATGCCGATTTTAGAAATGATATGAAAGATCATTTGATATACATGATCAGCCACGTTCCCACTGAGTCATGTTCCCACTGCTGGGACACAGGCCTCCTCTCGGTGAGAGGGAGTGGGCAGTAATCCACCACGCAGGCCCAGTGCGGGTTGGCAGATGTCACATGTCTTCGAATTTTTGGTTCTAGGACATGCCGGTTTCCTCACGATGTTTTCCTTCACCGTTTTGAGAGCAGTGGTGATGAAAATAATTTACACAAAGTAAAGCGCCTGTCTGGGTTCGAACCTACGACCTACAACTCGTAAGTCGCGGCCGTTACCTCTTGGCTACCACTGCTTTACTTGATTTGACTTTATTTGATATACATTTAATCAAATCAAAACTCATTTATCCAAACTAGGCTGAGAATCTGCACTTTTTGAACGTCAAAACATAAGACAGTCCTCTAAAGCACCCGCCCTTCACCACTCCGATGACTAAATACCTTTTACTTGTTCTACAAAAGTGATTCTGTGGTTTTTGCAATACGTTGGATTGACTTACACCGCATTATATTGTAGTCTTTGGATTGACTGTTATGCCCAGTTCAGACCTATTATGTATGTTATAATGAGCTAAATCCACATCTAACATTACTGACAAATGCGTGCACTGACTGCATAGGTCCACTCAAACCTGCATGGTCCTCGTATGGCCCGACCAAGAGTATATCTGGACTTTGAAAGAGACTGTTAACTCTGACTGACTGTTTTTCGGTATTTCTTCTTAGAGTAGTCACTTTGGAAACACCGAACTCATCTAATTTTATAAACATAATTTAATTTTGAACCAATTTACAGAAGTCAATATTATTTATCAAGTTCAGATTCCAAGATTTTATCATTCCTATTTATCCGATTACATAGTTCCAACGTACAGCAACATAAACACCTATGTTTAGAGTGCATCAAATTGATTTACCTACCAGGGTGGGGTATCGTCCCCTTACTTTTAATTAAAATAGAGGTCGAACGGAAAAATTACCTATCTATCTACTTAGAGACGGTCAACAAACCCCCGTCTGTTTAACGAACTAACACAATCTTCTAATTATAATGTGAGTATTGACCAAAGCTTTTACGTATACATTTTGAAACCAAGGTATAATAAAGTAGGTATGTCTCTTTTGTCCATACCGTCCGTCCTCTTTATCAGCCGTCATGTCAGCGGTCACTTCCACACTATCCATCTATCTTTTAGTAGACTTTTTTTGTCTATCACTTGCTTGACATTCCTCTGCATCACATGTACATATCGCAGCCAACTACACTCCGGCCGTCGAGAGAATGCGTCAATAGCTTAATTAGCCTTTCTGTTAACAGCATAGCCTTAACTGAAAGGCTAATAAAGTTATAGTCCGGCTATTAAGTACTAAGTAATCGGAACCGTTCCTGAATGATATTCAGCCAGTCAATGAAACATCTAGCTAGGCAAATGACTTGGATCGATAACGTTTAACTACTTGCCTAGCCATTACAGTTTAATTAAGTTCCAGAAAGTCTGCCATGGTCACCATGGACTACAAAAATTTCAGAAACTACAATTTATTCGAGACAGGCTGTTTCAAGTCAATCGCATTTCGGTGGCCAGGGTTTCCAAGCTATAAATCAGTGCCATAAACAATTACTATAACCCTATTGTATAAATGGCATGGCAATGGTTTGAATACCAGTATTTTACATGGAGCGACTGCCAATCTGACCTCCACAACCCAGTTACTGGGTACTACGATACCTATTGGTGAGACTGGTTGTCAGACTTTCGGGCTTCTGACTACCCGTAACGACTGTCAAAGATCCACTAATGACAGCCGGGACCAACGGCTTAACGTGCTTTCCGAGGCACGAAGGGGTCTCGGCATGTAAAGATGGTCAGCGATCCATAGACCAACCGCGGCAAGCGTAGCTTTATCTGATCGGTGGACCTGTGCGGCTGTTATTATTTAGCCACGGGCCCCTCTTACTAGGTTGTTAACTAAAAGGCTAATTAAGCGAGTTGGCTGAGACATACATACTACTACCAGCATTTACTCTCCTTTCAAACTCCCACTTCAAACGTTGCTTGATAAACTTATTATTACCTATATCCAAAGCTAGAAATATTCATAACTAGTAACAAAGGTCTCGATATTAATCTCTGGAAGAGCATATGATGAAGCCACATCACAGGACAGAACGCAAGTTATACTGAATTGTCACCTCCAGCCCTTTGTCATAAAGACGTATCCTTGTTGAATATCAAGTAACTTTGTACGGACAGCAGACAACTGTTGGGATACTATTGGCAAAATGAAATATTGTTCTGAATTGGACACGCTAGAAGGACCTGGCTTTGTTTTTAAGTAGCTAGGCGTATAATGAATTGTAGACTACTCCAGTGTTCATGAAATATATTCCAATGAACTGTTACTATTATTCATATTTATTTCCTCGATTTTATAAGGGAAACTAAAAGTACATAGTAGAAAAAAACGTGTGCGGTTGGGTCCTCGTGGCCCCGTCGGAAACGAAGTTCCTTACGCAATACTCGCACGCACACACACTCGTATTTAGTAGAAGAAACAGAGAGAGAGAAATTACGCGTTTTTAATAGAAAGGTATTTAGTGTAAGTTTTTGGAGCTCTCATAAAGTTGGATTTTCATTTTCCCCACGCTATCGGCCTTAGCACCCTCGAAAACCACGAAAACTATCTCTCTAAAGTAGCATTGAGAGGGCTTAACGCTTTTTCGTTACTAACAATTTCTACCAATCAACGCCTACCGCTAGAACTTCTTTCTAAATATTAATCAACAACAAATTTTTCGTCCCCTTTATTCGTACTTTGATTTTTCTTATTATTTAACAAAAATGCAGCATACGTAACAAAAAATCTTCGATATTTTTACCTATACGTTACCCACGTTACCTATTTTCCCCATATCGAAATTTAATCAGTCATTCATGTCACTTTGCCAACGGTACATATAGCCACCGGATACCATCGAATCATTCACGTGAAAAAGCTTGTATAACTTGTTAACATTAAATTGAGATGTATCCGATACAACCTTTTGTCATGCGTCAGCGTTTGACACGGGTCTAGAAAAATTACCCTCCTCCATTTATAATGAGAGGATCGATTTCATACGCATATTATCTTGACAATTTCTAAGGAATATGCTTTCTTGGAGATTGTAAATTAAGCAAGCATTTTTGTTTTTCATGCAAAAATATGGTTTCATGCGAGCGAGATCGCTTGATTTTATAAATGAGACTCCAACGAGTTAAGAATTTCCTTCTTTCTGCTTTGAGTGGAAGCTTTGCGACCCCCATGCCATCCGAAAATAACTGAAATCCTCCTGAATACTGCTGTATCTTGTAACATTAGAATTTTGCTCCAAGCCAACTCAGTAAAAACACAGTGCGAAATGAATATGTAAACATTGTTGAAGCTGAATACGGATTATGAAAGAGATGAATCACACATGGTTTTTCTCGCTTTTTCCTCCACAGACCTCTACGTTCTGCTGTAAATTTTTGTTATTTTTTCCCATGTGTTGTGCAGCTTCCATCCATCATACTTTTTCTTCTCACAAAACGTGGTATTTACAAACAAAAGGAACGTCATATCTGTAGAGAAAAAGCAACTTTCGATTATACTTATAATAATTTAAGTAAACTAAATTCCTAATTAAATTAGTAAATGAAATAGGTAATCAACTATTCGAATAAAGAAAAAAGTAATAAAGAATTTATAGAATTTATAAAAAAAAAAAATCAAATTCTAAGTACTTATTACTTTTTCATTATTCACAAAGTTAATTATTTTTTAAGTTTAGATATACGTCATAATGATGTTAGACTCTATAGACTAGATAAACTTTTTAACTGGAAAAAAATATTTGTACAATTTTAAGAAAATCCTAATTCACTCATTATTTACTTAGAATATTTTCGTAGAAAGTTTTTTTCTAGTAAAGGTATTTAAAAAAATTGTGTCTAAGGTATATTTGGCCTATTCAGTGTATTTCACATCATTTAACAACGAATAATTGAAATGATTATTTGCTACTAAGTGTTACGGAATAGATAAGTAGATCAAATCTCTCTGACTTGGGCTTCCCCGAATAATATGCTATTATCTATTTCTTGCTAAAATACTTAACATATCCAACTATATAAACTAGGTACTAAATTAAATTACTATATACAAATAATAATTTAAAAAAAAATAGGTACTTAAATACAAAAAAAAAGGAATTACTTAAAATAAATATCAAAATTATCTAAAATATTGATATTGTTCTACTTTTGCTATTTAATTAATATTCTGACTTCTGAATGATTTCTTGCTCTAAGCTTGGCTTCTTTATAACTTATTATTGATATCTCTTGTTTAACCTGACGTAATACTAAAAGTAAGTCGTAATATTATCGACATGGATCGTACCTACCTCCATTGTTTAGGAACATACAACTACATTGCTTGTATGTATCCCATACTCATTGTAGATAAATTATCTGCGTTCCCACATACTCACCTACAAGTACTTCTCAAGCACAATATTTGCCTCAAACAGCCCACAATTTCACGAGCAATATAAACGAACCCGCGGTGTGGGCTGAGGGTTAGAGGTCGATAAAGTTGCGCCGTGTAGTGACAGGTTGTCATCTCATCAACGACGTACTATTAATACAATAATAACCCTACCTATAACCAACATTTACGATCCTACGAAATATTTTAAGAGGCTGACACAATCATTTTCATTGTCTTTCATTGTCTCTGAGACCAGAGATCAATACCTATTTCGATTCCGCTTTTCGTATAATCTGACAAAATAATCTTGTCTGCTGGTGACAGTAAATCAACAAACAGCTAGGAAAAACATAATTGAGAACAACAAGTTGGGCCCAACCCATGTGTTGGTGACTCTATGTCCATTGTCCAGCAAATGCATGCAATCAGCAACTCATATTAAACTCTAAGAGCGGTAACAAGCAAGTATTAACCATACAGCTGCATGTTTTCTATCATACGAGCAATATAATTGTATGAGTTAAATTGGTGGAATTTAAGGATAATTATGTGACTAAAGTCTTCAAAAAAATCATCATCATCATCTGCCTAGTCTTTTTTCCCAGCCGTGTTGGGGTCGGCTTCCAGTCTAACCGGATGCAGCTGAATATCAGTATTTTACATGGAGCGATTGCCTATCTGACCGCCACAACCCAGTTACAGGGTAATACTCGTACGATACCCCTTGGTAAGACGGATTGTCAGACTTTCGGGCTACTCACGACACGTAGCGACTGTCAAAGATCCACGAATGACAGCTGGGACCAATGGCTTAACGTGCTTTCCGAGGCACGGAGGGGTTACGGTATATAAAGATGGTCACCCATCCACATACCAATCGCGGCAAGCGTAGCTTAACCTGATCGATTGACCTGTGCGGCTGTTATTATTTAGCCACCAGTTCATATTCACTCAAAATACGTATCACCCTCAAGTCTTCTCCGTCGTCTTGTCTTTTCAAGTGTCTTTAAAAAAATACAAGGCATAAAATCGAAGGCGTTTTACAGTACCCAGCAACACTGAATCCACACTTTGCAAGTGTAAACAAAAGTACAGACAGACAATAAAATACTAGAGGACACCATCAATCTTCCATCAGTTCCATCACGTGGCACAGCGAATAAAAAACTTCGCTCGTGGCGAACACGGAAACGCAAACTTGTCTATTTGTCATTGTGTGAGGTGGACACATGATACTAATCCATTCACTCCTGTTTATAGAGAGTATCAGGTGCATTTACCTGACGGAAGATAAGATAATGGATGAAGTGGACAACTTCAAAAGTGTAAGCTAACAAAAGAAAGTGAATAGGTGTAAAGTAAAAAGTGCTACGAAATTAAGCTACGAAGCGTAGCACACTGGCTACGAAATTCTGTAAATGAGTCAGCTTCTGCCCGCGACTTCATCCGCGTGATATTTCACCCTCCCCCATTCACTCTCTCAGGGGTGGAATTTTGAGAAACCCTTTCTTAGTGGATACCTACTCTTCACAAAGAACACACCCTCCAAATTTCATATACCTAGTTGATATTCAGTCAGTCAGAACTTTGAATTTATATAAGTATATAGATAAATGATTTTATATTGTAAGTATAGGCTTTCACAAAAACTTTTACACGTCAATCATATTTTAAAAACTAGATGAGGTTGGAGTTTCCTATCTGATTTCCTATCTTTTCTATAGTCTGAGAAGAAAGGCCGAAACAAACTCAGAGGTCACAGTCTCTTTTAAAAACGGACATAATCTATTTAAAATTTTGTAGCAAAATATTTTAGTTTAATCAGGTTATCCTATTAAAGTTGAAAGTTAAGAAATTGTTTAAGGTTATTTTAGCCTAAATCTCGTATATTCGAATTAAACCATAAAATATAAGTACAATGCCGAAAATGTGAAATGAGAAAAACCCGGTTAACGGTTGAATAATTGGTTCAAAAGAAATGTCGTTTTTGAGTCGTTTGATACTCTTCTGTAGTTATGAAAAGCTTAGTTGGATGAAAATAATTGATAAAGGCAACATAGCATTAAGTTTTAAATAAACACTGTTTTTAATAAATAATATATCTACAATAATTTCTGAAGGATAAATTTAAGTTAATTTTATTGGTGTTCCAAATAAACGCAAAGTATTGTTTGTGTTCCAAATGTTCTAGTCTAGGTTATGGACAGACACGAGCACATCAAGCTACCTGAAACCGTCAAATTTTCCCAATCAACACAATATGTTATGCTACATAATACAGTATGTTATGTATACAGTACCTTATGCTGTAGCGATAAAGTGCTGGCGTCTGTACATAAGCTTGCACATCAAGTTAACATCAAGCTACTACAATCTGTCAAATTTCTTTAATAGATTTTCAACTTTACGGCTAAAACATAAAGTTCAAAGTTGATTGGGAAAATTTGACAGTTTCGGGTGGCTTGTTGTGCTGGCGTCTGATGTACACCATTAGTAAATCCTACGAATGGTTTACATGTGGCGATTAAGTTACCACATTAATTGAAACCACGTATTCTAAGTATATTACGTAATTAACATTCTAGCCGTGGGACCTTTTTTTCGTTTAACTATTTAACAACATTAAACTTTGTGAATATTTGATAACATTATCATAAAGTCGTGTTGAATTGTTGATACCATCGCCCCGCGCATGTCTAGTGCCTTATTATCAAGGGTGGTTTATTTCATGCCAATTTTGACGCTATTTATTTAGTTTGAAAAATTAAAAATTTCTATTTTTATTTTATTATATTAGAGAACAAGTTCTCATAACCACCGTACATGTGACAACCTAATCACCATTCAATACCTCTAAACTGTGGGAAAATCAAAATTTGATTTATAACAATAGAAAAAGTAATTGTGTTAGTCACAGTTGACCTCTTAAAACCTAGAATAGAACATTCAGAGAAGCAACACTACAAATTGCTTTGAAATTACTGCTCACTTCACACTTTCCTAAATTATTGCCATATAACGAAGTAAACGCAAGTAAAATCCCACTATAATGACATAGTATAGTATATCAGTGTGTTTTGTGGTTATTTCCCAGAGGAGACAAAGCTTTTAGGCCGCAAATTAGAGGGATTCTTGATGACACTGACCATTTTTAGTTGTCTCTGAGGTGTTGTTGGTGTCAATGTGTCCGTGCAAGTTATTTTACATGGCCACATCACTTTGGAGTAGGCAAAAACGCCAGTAGAAATTGAAACTGGAAGCCGACCCCAATATAGTAAGAAAAAGGAAAGTTACACATTACGTCTTCTGAAAAAACTTATTTAGCCAAGTATACTTAATACCTACATAACATTATGGTCTCAAATACCGTTAGGCCTTTATAGTTAGTATCAACTTCCAACTATCAATAATTAAAACTTCCATCAACTTTATAAGTTGCTGGTATTTTTCTCCCCTAGTGAGGCATCATTAAAGAAAGAAAACATGATATGCTAACTTTAGCCGCGGTAATTAAAACTTCAAGGCCTACGTTCAAGAAAGGTGAGCTTGATGAAAGTTCATCCCTTTCTCTATTGTGTGGCAGTCAATGTGATTTAGAGCAAATAAAATTTTGATTCTGAACGTGTTAAGAGATCAAATTTTTGCTTTGAAAATTACTTTAGTAGGAATGACTTTAGGATTTGTTTAGTTGCTCCAAGGAACAATGATAATCTTAGATTCTACTCAACATGTTTTGCTATGAAAAACTGACTACTTATAAAATGGTCTGCAACAGCATCTTTTTCAAGTTTTTTTTTTTTGTTATTTCTTTTGCTACTTTTTTTACTTTCACAGCATTCCTATTTTACCTAAGCACCTAATTTAGAAGTCTCAGGCCCAACCAAAAAATAGCTGTTTTTAAAAAAAGGACAAGGAATTAATATTTATAAGTACAGTATGCAACAGAACTCCTTAAGCGCGATAAGAGCGTTTTTGCTGTGAAGACCACCGCGCGCCACAGGCCCGTACCTACATCTATGTGTGTAAGTGATCGAACGAAACAAAAATCGTCGCTTTTACATACAGGGTACGTAATCATATGACCTTGGTGGGTTCATACGATTGCTAAATTGACTTCATCACAGCGAGCACATATAGCTAGTGACTTAACGTATTGGATAAGCAAACGCGGAGGTCTGGATTCAAATCTCGTGATGAGACTTTTTTTTTCAACAATTATCTGTCTCGTTTTTTTTATTATTCGATAGATTAATAAATGAGAATAATAATGTAATAATTATAATATTTTTATTATTATATTGATAAGCTTAAGTTATATGGGATTCAGAATTTAAAAAAAATGTTTTAGGTATACTGAAGTGATTTCAAAATGTTTATTCGTTATAATTTTAGAAATACATTTTTAGTTAAAACAGTTTATTTTATCTTAAAGAACAATTAATTGAAGTAAAGCAGGTAATCAGTGAACTACGATCATTTGACTTTAAATATTGTATCTTAGTAATATAATAATATTGTGCTATAATTACTACCGTCACTCCAACAAACCACGACTAGCAAATCTACGCACGTAAATAAAAAAAAGTGCGGAATCCTTCACAATGTATCACAATACAATTAAATTACTCAGTGGTACTACTTTTTTATACTGTCAGTGCACTATCTCAAATATCAAAGTTAACAAATCGTACTTATTAGGACTTATTGTGGTTATAGCTTAAGTATTCATTTTCATTATGAAAAGAAGATTGAAACTAAACCTCAAAATAATCCTTATTACGGATATGACACAATATTATTTTAATATTACTAAAATCAATTTGTAATTTATAACTTAATACTTCGAATAACCCCCATTATTATCAATGCTGTCAATAATATCTGCATATTTCCGTGAATGCAACTTCAACTGTTCATCAGATCTCTCATTCCATCCTTCCCATCAATGTATCTATCATCGCTGTATCTTATCGCAAAATGTAAACGTTCTTGTTTATGATTTCCAATCAAATGCAAACGAAACCCAGCTCAAAAACTATTTGAGCTGGGTTTCGTTTGCACGGCGAACGCTTCGTGAAGACGTGTCGAATAATTTGGCAAAATATCTCGTTGGTTTAAACCACTTGTTTTATATTCACTGACCAGCTGGGGCCTTCCACTACGCTTTCGACTGGCAAGTGAAGGCTTACCCTCTTCCTTTGACCCTCCGACTCATAGTAGATAATTTCTCTAAAACAAAAATGGAATACTTAAGTTAGGCTACTAGCAAAATTATAAAATAATATTACTATTTTGAAACAAAATTATTTTGAAAATAGAAATGTTACAAAGTAATTATATTATAATTATACTTAATGTTTCATCATTCCAAAAGTAAATAAATAAAGTTATGGAAATATATATTTTTTTCTTCTATTTAGACCTTATGGTAAATACGATTAAAAAATAATTACTAGGATCACAAGTTATACCTACTTTAACTAGCTAAATGTTAGATAAAATAATTAAATCATAATACTCACAGTCAGTCCGGTTTCATCAAATATTTGTGATATAATATTAAGTCCACTTTTACGCTGCGCGATAATATCCGCTTTCATCTCAAAGCTTACATTCATAGCTAATAGATTAAACACACATCACTAACCCACAATATCAAAAACCAACCAAGAACGAACAACATTCTATTAGTCGCGGTGAATGAGCCGTAAGTTACCTGCATCTGTCTTCCATACCTAATTCATTTATTTAGATTTCTGTGGGTATACTCATAAAGTTTTACGAATTATGTGAACAAGACGAACAAATTATTATAATAAAATTAATAAATTATTAATATATTCAAAAGCGTGATTATTCGAGTAATATGCGGGTGTGTGTGTCAAATTACTCATTAAAAGAAGGTCGTAAGTCAAACTAAACGTTAAGGAATTAGTTTGTAAACTCGCCTATGGACTTTTGGCGTGGATAGTACCTAAGTAATAAGGTCCAAAAATAATGGTCCCACGACAACTTTCCTGCAAAAGTTTGTTAAATGATTTTGTTGATTAAATGTCGGTAAGGCTTCTTCTTTCATTATTTACCGTCTGTGTTTGACAAGGACGTTATTATATTATTATATTTCATATGTTTATTTCTTCTATAGAAACTGAACCAAATGTAATAGAATATGTTTACGTAGACACGTTTTCCAATATCAAAATAATAATTCAATATGTCACAGAAATTCATTTTCATTTGTTGTTGAAAGCCTGAACAATAGTTTATTTAAGCTCTAAAATAACGTAAGCGATTGTATTTAAATTGCCAGATAAAAAAAACTTAAAAAAAAACAACCGACTTCCAAAAAAGACACTACAAAGTGAAAAATAACTTTAATTTCGGAAGTCGGTGCCGTTGGGTTCGCATTTTCGTTGTTTGCCACCGACTTCCGAAATTAAAGTTATTTTTCACTTTGTAGTTTCTTGTTTGGAAGCCGGTTGTTTTTTTCTTTTGTAATAAAGTTTTTTTTTCACTTTTAAGTTGTACTTACCCCACACAAATTCGTGTAACACTACTTGCTATGTAAACATCAGTGACAAGAAGTCATTATAACATCATCAATATAAACTAAGTGGCAAAAATACGCATTAATGAAGCTAACTCAAAAACTACCCAAGCAAAGTTAATAAAATTTATATGAGGCCACCTCTGAGGCATACCCATTTAAAAAAAAGGATTTTTAAATCGATTTAGGCACAATTTCCGGAGATATCGCGTAACAAACATACAACAAAAACATACAGTCGAATTGACAACCTTTTCCTTTTTGAAGACGGTTAAAAAACAGCAATTTATCATAAACCATAATATATACAGGGTTATTAAACAACCTGAAATCGCGAAAAAAAATTTGCTGTTCAAGTGTTACATTTAGACGAGTTATCTATATATATAAAATTCAAAGTCCTGACTGATTGACTGACTGACTGATATATCAACGCACAGCCCAAACCGCTGGACCTAGAGACTTGAAACTTAGAAGGTGTGTTCTTTGTGAAAAGTAAGTATCCACTAAGAAAG
Organism: Mesoligia furuncula; assembly: GCA_916614155.1. Taxonomy (NCBI): domain Eukaryota; kingdom Metazoa; phylum Arthropoda; class Insecta; order Lepidoptera; family Noctuidae; genus Mesoligia; species Mesoligia furuncula. Next base: position 24,966,310 of record OU744806.1, read on the forward strand.
GATTTTTGGGTATTCAACCCCTAAAGGGTTAAAATAGGGGATGGAAGTTTATATGAAAGTCCGACAGTTTTGAAGTTAGGATCTTCTAATTTTGTATTTAGGCTGACAATTGAAAATTAATTTATACGTGTCTCAGCGTTTTTGATAATTCCACCCCCGAAGGGTTAAAAAGGGGGATGAAGTTGTGTATAGGAAGTCATTAATTTTCGACGTAAAGATCACAAAATTTATTATCTAGACTTATGATTGGAAGCTAACACAACGGTGTTGTTAGAATTTCACCCATTAAGGGGGTGAAAAGGGGGATGAAATTTTGTCCTGACTGACTGATATATCAACGCACAGCCTAAAACGCTGGTCGGTACCGCTGGGTAGAGAAATTAATTTTGGAGGGTGTGTTCTTTATGAAGAGTAGATATCCACTAAGAAGGGGTTTTTGGGAATTTAACCTTTAAGGGGTGAAAAGAGGGGATTTTGTTTGTATGAAAAATCTTATTCCTTGAGTTAATAACCATGAAACTTGGCACGAATACTTATCTAAATAAATTATGAAGTTTCGCTTTTTTTTCTAAACTACCCCCTGAAGGGGGATGGGGAGGTGTCAAAGTTTGTATGGAAGAATTTGAACGCGTGGTCCGATTAACTCGAAACTCAGTATTTATACTTAAGACCGAAAATAAAGAATAACGTGTATCATCGTTTTTCGAAAATTTACCCCTAACGGGGTGAAAAGTTAATTTTATAGGGGAAGACTTTACTGCGTGGTTTGATTAACTCGAAAATTGGTATAAACAATCTCTGAGTCGAGTAATGAACACATCCCAAACAATTTTACGAAATTCCACCCCTGTGGGGGTGAAAAACGGGGATACAGTTTATAAGAAAAATCTTATTCATTTGGTTAATAAACTTGGCAAGAATACTTACCTAAGCAAGTAATAAAGTTTATCATTATTCGTTTATCAAAACACCCCAACACCTCTTGTGTTGGGGTGTTAAAGTTTGTGTGGAAGAATTTTAACGCGCGGTCCGATTTACTCGAAACTTAGTATTAATACTTTTGACAGAAAATAATCAATAATAAACAGTTGCACAGATCGATCGATCAGGTTACGCAGGCTACGCTTGCCGCGGTTGGTCTGTGGATAGGTGTCCATCTTTACATACCGTGACCTCTCCGTGCCTCGGAAAGCACGCTAAGCCGTTGGTCCCGGCTGTTATTCGTGGATCTTTGACAGTCGCTAGGGGTGGTCAGAAGCCCGAAAGTTTGACAACCAGTCTTATCAAGGGGTATCGTATTTGGGTTGTGGAGGTCAGATAGGCAGTCGCTCCATGTAAAATACTGGTACTCAGCTGCATCCCGTTGGACTGGAAGCCGACCCGAACATAGTTGGGAAAAGGCTAGGCAGATGAAGAATCAATAGTAAGTGTATGGGGTTTTCGAAAATTATTGACCCCTGACGGGACAAAAAGTGGTAATTCGATTTATAAGGGGATTTTAATGAGTGCCTTGATAAACTCAAAAAAAATGGTACAAATAAATTTGGACTTGAAACTTGGCACAAATAATTATAAAGTTCGAATTTTTTTGGAATTCTAAACTAACCCAAAGGGGAGATTGGAGGTGTCAAATTTAGTATGGAAAAATTTTAATGCGCGGTCCAATTAACTCGAAACTCAGTACCTATCTAAGACCAAAATAATAAAGTGGTTCAGGGTTTTTCGAAAATCTACCGCTAATGGGGTGAAGAGGGGTAGTCAATTTCACAGGGCAGAATTTTATTACGAGGCTTGATTAACTGGAAAATTGGTATAAATGATGACTCCTAAGTATACTGAGTCAACTATACTTATAAAGAATTATAGTTGACTCAGTATACTTAGGAGCCATCGAAATAATCTAGATTATGTTTCGAAATTCCACCCCTATGGGGATAGAAAGAGAGGATACAGTTTATATGAAAAATCTTATTCATTTGGTTAATAAATTAGTAACAATATTTGGGTCAGTAAATAATAAAGATTGTCACTTTTAGTTTAAAAAATCCCTCACAGAGAATTTGGGGGGTGACAAAGTTGATGGATTAAAAAAATATTTAATCCGTTGTCGGATTAACTCGAAACTCGGTACTAAATACTAAAACAAAAAATACTTAAAAAAAGTGATTTAGGGTTTTTCAAAAATTGACTCATACGAAGGTAAAATTCTACTGCTTGCTTCCATTAACTCGAAAATGGGTATGGGTCTTTGAGTCAAGTTATGAACACGTCCTAAACGATTTTTCAAAATTACTCTCCTGGGGGGGTAAAAAGCTGGGATACAGTTTATTCGAAAAATCTGATCCCTTTGAGCTATAAACTAAAAAATTGGTCCGAATACTTATTTATATCTAAATAAATGATAAAAATCATAAACATACATTTTCGAAATTATAAGAGGAAAGTACGAATTTCATGCGGACGAAGTCGCGGGCAGAAGCTAGTACGAACATAAATGTAGGCAACAGCAGATTTTTTTTTTCGCGATTTCAGGTTTGGTCCCAAGTTGTTCATAATGATGAGTACAATACAATGACCTCTTAAGAGGTTGTTGGTGTTTTTCCAATAACCCTGTTTATTAGGGTTCCCTAATATGACAATCGATAAGACCTAATTTTGTGTTTCTAAAAATGTTAAAAGGTTCTATAGAAACCGTTGGCCTCTTGTTCAGCAGCGTTAAACTAACTTCCAATATTTCCTCCACTCAGGAGCCGCTCAGGCCCAGCACAGGGACTACAGGGGCCAAAGTCTTGACCTCCTTCGCCTCCTCGCCGACAAACCATGGACAGGCATGGGACCCCACAACCGCTGGGACAGAGCACCTCGCACTGACACGGAGTTAGGAAACAATGGCATGGGACCTCAGCTGCAACCAGTACAAGTGGCTGAAGATAGGAACTACCTTGATGATGAATTCAGGTAAGTGAGTGTGAAGTTTTTTGCACGATCATGGACAAGTTGAACGCAGCCACAAACCCGTTGTGACATTGCAATCCGAATTTACCGAAATTTGCGCACCAAACAATGAACAGGCAACCTAAAGTCCTAATCGGAAGATAAAGACGGAACTTCCCATCATCTTTCATTTTCTCTTGATCGTTCATCCAAATTCGGATTCATATAAGCATCCTCACAGTCAATCGTTGATTACCCTACCACCATAACACCATAACATGTTTTCAGGGGCGCATCCGAAAAACGGTCAGCAGTGGCGACGGCGCTGAACTCCGGCCGCCGGAGACGGCAGCCGACTCCGGCGCTCGGTAAGGCAGTCACGCCGTATGTCGGCGTCGGTAAGCAGCCGGGCGCACCGCTATATTCCGTCGATGTTGTATCTAACTCGCTCTGTCACTCTTGAAGCTTTGACTGTTTTTTGTGAGAGACACTTGCTTGGGAATAGCCTCCCCGAGTGGTATCCTTATGGCGAACGCGTTAGGATAGCCCATCATCATCTGCCTAGCCTTTTCCCAACTATGTTGGGGTCGGCTTCCAGTCTAACCGGATGCAGCTAAATACCAGTATTTTACACGGAGCGACTGCCTGTCTGACCTCCACAACACAGTTACTTGGTAATAGGTACGATACCCCTTGGTAAGACTGGAAGCATTAGGATAGCCCGAGAAATTAAAATTTTCTTACGTTTTTTTGCAATTTCCAGGTCAGTAGGTACCAGGTTGTATGTTGATTTATTTATAGTATTCATAAAAATCATCAAACTGTCTACGTTCATATTATTACCCTATTGAAGGACTATTTCATGAAATCATGACATTTGAGGTCAATTCTGGCTTAAGGAGTTTTATTGCTGACTCTAATGATTATAATTCTGTAAAGCCATGTTTGTCTGTGTGGTGCCGGACTTAAAGAATTGCACCACCCCTTACTTCCCGTGGGTGTCGTAAGAGGCGACTAAGGATCTTACCGGAGAATGGGCAGCAGCGTTCTCTATTTATTCCACCATCAAACCATACTGCGGTCGCCAACCCGCCTGCCAAGCGTGGCGATTATGGCAAACCCCCCCCAAAATTGGGGGAGGCCTATGTCCAGCAGTGGACGTCTATCGGCTGAAACGACGATATTTGTTACGGTCGCGGATTACCTATATTTTAATTAACATACTGCCTGACACTGACCTGCAAATTGCAAAAACCGTAAGTAAAGAATTTCGCGCGCTACCTTAGAGCATCCTCTTTAACCGTTTGTTCGATGCACTCTGCACAGTCTGCCTCACTGACGCCTTGCTGACAGGCTAATATTTCGAGCACATGGTGGGCTATTCTTCTCCGGTTTACTCCATGTTCAACCACCACAATCTTTACCCCCGACCATGTTGAACCATTAAATGTTTCCATGTTCAACCTCCCCATACTTTGTACCGATATGATAGAAGAAGTAATCGTCAAATGGAGTCGAGCACAGCACTACTTTAAGTTCTTTGTCTATTGATCATTTCTCGACGCTCTCAGAAAACAGGCATCTCCGGCACACCGCATCAGCAAAGGCGAAACGCTTACTAAACCGATGATGATTTAACTTTTCTCAATATATCACACTACTTTCAAGTATTTTGGCTGTACTAATAGCCGTACAAAAACTTTCGTGGTGTTCTCCCTCTATGCAGGGTTATTGGTTAAACATTAACAACTCTTAAGAGGTCATTGTATTGTAGTCATCATTATGAACAACTTTTACTATGGGACCAAACCCGAAATCGCGATAAAAAGTCAGCTGTTCCCTACATTTCTGTTCGTATAACTCGTCAAAATGTAGGGAACAGCTGATTTATTTTTTGCAATTTCAGGTTTGGTCCCATAGTAAAAGTTGTTCATAATGATGAGTACAATAATCTCTTAAGAGGTAGTTAATGTTTCACCAACAACCCTGTGTATCTCTCAGAATATCATACATATTATAGTAGTTTTATCTCACGAAGGGACTAGCGCTTTACTTGTGGTATTCAAGTGTACAAACATGCTGTGAATGTATGTGCAAATAACACGCACACACACTTCCGACCATCGTCCCGGACGTTACCGAGACCTCCTGTGCTTACACACACATTCACAGCGTGTTTGTACACTTGGTAACCACAACTGAAACGCGCGTCGCTTCATGAGATAAAAATACTACGTTTGATTGAAACCTAGAGAAAAGCGGGTCGATCTATGTTTTAACCATGTCAGTGTTGTCGCTACTATAACAAGCTTTTATGTGTATAACTTTAAAATATTTTTGGTGTTATGTTTATGTGTAATTATATGTATCCCATTCCCCTTTCTTGCTACACTCAGAAAAGTTCATTAAAATTTAAAACATCCACTCCTCACGAAAATTAATTTCAGTCTTTTGCGCAGCTTTTACGACGAAGACAAATAAACAACGCTAATATCTACTCACGCCCTTAATTAACCTAATGCAAGTCGCAAAGCACTGTAAAAACTCTGCATAAACATAAAAATATACGAGTACTTAGCTGAGCATTCATTTAAACACAAAGAGCCAGCTAACAATGCCTACACAAATATGTATAGCAACCAATATTAGTACACATAGATCACTGACTGTTAGCTTTAAATATATCTACAGGCGTCATGCGATCGTACTTACCTTATTGCAGAGTATTACAATGCACAAAATCTCCATTTATTCATGGAATATGGTCCATTAATTTGACCTACTAAACCATGTCTTAATATATTACGTTAATCTTACCATCTACAACAGGGGTGTCAAACTCAATTTTGCAGAGGGCCATATATTAGATTTAGAATGTGTAGGCGGGCCGTTCAAATTAAAATACTAAAACATACTAAATTATTTTAACATCTTTATTTATTTAGTTATATATAGGTAGTTGTTACAAATCATACCAAAAGTAAGAAAGAAGGTGAGGGAGGGGCGCAGTATGCGTTAGCTGCACGGACGAAATAGAAGACGACTTCGCGCGCGCACGAGAGAGAGAGAAAAGCATAACTAACACTCTCTCACTCGTCTTGTCAGGCGCTACTCTTGAAATTACTTTTAAGTAAAGCGCGCGTATTTTTAAATCTGCGTAGAGGCATTGAATGCAGTCTAAAATCTCTTAAAAAAATATTAATTTATCTGTGATATATTGTGATCGCGGGCCGTATCGAAATGGCCCGAGGGCCGGATTCGGCCCGCGGGCCGTATCTTTGACATGACTGATCTACAACATGTTAGAGGTACTCCAGTAAAACTTGATTTGTTACGAATATAAAAACTTTACCTATCTGAAAAATATCAAGGTAAAACACCTCAAACCTTTGTTCAAATAAAGTTCCTATGCATCAAGTTTTACTACAACATCTTATACCTTCCAATTCCCCAAATATACACAGTACCTTACCTCCACAGGTGTGCTAAACGACATGGGCTCGTTCTTCGACTCTCTACGTGATAACCTGGAAACCTTGGTCTCCTTGTCGCCTCAGGAACGATCCACGCTGTTCCAGGATCCACCTTCCGTTGTACCAGCACCGGCTTCTAGTAAGTTCGAGTTTTAGATATTGTTTTTATGGTGGGTATTTGGTAGCAAACAAAAGGCTGCATCATAGGAGTGGTGACTCTCGACTCCATGATATCACCAATACAGAGCAAGTGGGCATCCATTTTAAGAGTTATTCCGGTCTGATCCCCTGAACCTCCCCTCCTCCCAAGATCCCCTGCTTGTTCGTCTTCTGTTTTAATCTCCACGCCGCAGTAAATATGGCATCATCGATCTGTCATATAACTAGGATAAATTTTCTCATTTTAGTAAGACTCACTAAAACGAAAAATAGCACCAACATGAATTAAATAAAAGCTACACGTAAGTACAGAAAGAGGGCCATAATTTTAATATTCACGACTCGGTCTAACGATACTGTACAAGCGTACCTACCTACCAAGTTGCAAGAACATGAATGATATATTAATTGAATACAACAAAACACGTGTACTGTCACCAAAGGAGATAAGTAACCAGCGACGTCAGATATAGTTGAAGTTTATTAAGAAACCAATGGATAATTTCGAGTAAAATTTAATTTAATCAATAGAAAACAAACAGTTCATTTATCAAATTCAATTTCATTCAAAAACATTTATTGGTTTCTTAGTAAACTTAAACTATATCCGACGACACAGGTTACTCATCTCTTTTCGTAACTGTACCTACTTACGCAAAGTACCTTCCAAGTATCTTACATTTCAATTTTCTTCTCCAGAGAATTTCTTCCCAAGTTCATAGGAACTTGATAGTGATACTAAAAGGTCGAAATAGTTTTTGTGTAAACTCATATCTGTATAAAATCTGTGATGAAATTATGACAAGTTTTCCGACTAACTTCATCAAATAAATCGAAAAGAGAACTTCTGAAAAATGCCGACGCTTTTCATAACCCACAGCAGGAACGTTGGTAGTTAATTATATTACTCTACAGAATTAATACATGGAATTATACACTCACGCCTTTTGCCCAAGGGATACCTAGAAACTAAATAACGTCACAGACGATAATATCAACTCATTAATGCAAAAGTAGCAATATTTTTCTAAAAACAAACCTAATTTAACTTTATGAACGTCCCACATCAGATGTGAATCTAATCTGAAAGTGTTAACAACGCATAAATATAAAAACGCGCCATTCACATAATAAAAGGCAAAGTTTCGCAGTCACTCGTGTAGTTGAGATAAACTACCACAATACCTAATACGAGAGTTGAGAGTTGTCCACAACAGTGGACAACTCTCTCGGGAACCTGCAGATGGACTGCTAGGCACCTAATTAAACTTTGGTGACGCATACGCAGTATGAATGCTCTATGGGCGAAAACTGTATAATTAAATTACAAATTGCAATTAGGTACAAGTTTACTTTGTCGGGACTTGATTTGACATTTCAAATCTAGTCACCTGCTATAACTTTATAATGCTTAATAAAGTTAACTGTGTCTTTGTTAAGTAGGGTACCCATTTAAAAGAGTGTCCGTGGAGTTTCTTGTCCTTTCTTCTCCATATAATATAGGCGCTGCTAGTTATTTATAAAACACTAGCAACGCCCCGCGGTTTCACCTGCTTAAGTGTCGATCGCGTGGGAATATCGGGATAAAAGCTATCCTATGTCCTTCCCCGGGATGCAATCTAACTCTCTGCCAAATTTTATCGCAATCCGTTCAGTGGTTCAGGCGTGAAAAGGTAACATACAGACAGACAGACAGAGTTGCTTTCGAATTTTTAGTATTATTAGTATGGATATTGGTTATTTTTTTTTGTTGAAATCGGCGCCAGATAGCCTTTTCGAGGCTGGAAAAATAAAATTACAAATATAAAACTCAAAAACTCAAAACTACATTACATCAACAACAAACATTTTTACAACAAACATTTAAGTATTTCAATCAAACCAATTACAGGCACTTTTGAATTGTCAAGGGGTCGGTCAGTCAGAAAGATGAAGCTAGTTGCCCATTCCAAAGCTTAGGTACCTATGGAGAAGAACAGGCAAGAAACTCCATGGACACCCTTTAAAACTAATTAAGGTTGGAAACTGGCCCTTTGGTAACGGCCGCGACTTACGAGTTGTAAGTCGCATATAGAGAATAGGTCGCAGGTTCGAACCCAGTCAGGCGGCTATACCTACTTCATCTGCATCAACTTCATCAAAATATCGTGAGGAAACCGGCATGTCCTAGAACGAAAAATTCGAACACATGTGACATCTATCTACATCAATCCGCACTGGGCCCGTATGGTGGATTACGGACTGAGAGGAGGCCTGTGGCCCAGCAGTAGAAACACTACAGGCTGAAAATGGTAGGAAAACTAAATTGTTTCAAACTTGGTAACCTTTCTGAGGTCACCGCTAGTTTACATGACCTTTAATTACCTACAGCTCACTTATCGTATAAAAAATCCACCTTATTACCATTTGACACGCATTTCACCCTTCAACAACTCTACTGACACGTCAGGCTGTTAAATACTCCATTTATTATGAATGAATGAACCATTTCCCGGAGTTCCACGCTTCAGTTTAGCTGTTAGCCCCACAGCACTAGCCTTTGTTTAACACTCTTCATTATAATACGGTAGCAATTAATACACTCCTACTTGCGTAGTATTAACTCATATAAATAAAATAAATAAGACCTACAACTAGATGGATGTTAATGAAAGATAAACATGATAAATTGAGATACAACTTCTACTTCTACCTCGGAAAATAGTAGGTACTTATCACATCCTGAGTCCTTCGGGCCTAAAAAGGCCACTTTGGCAGAATCATAAAAGGATAACATTATGAATCGTAATGGACAGTCAACTGTTAAGTTGATCGTATCAAATCCCATTGGTGAAGAATCTTTCAATTATTTTTTTGTCTGTGCAAAAATACAATCCAATCCAAATCCAATCCCAATCTCTATGATTATACCTACGTAGTGTATGTGTGTGTAGTACATATTATGATTCATAATGTTATCTTCGTAAATAGGTTTGTACAAACACTTTTACACGTCAATCATATTTTTTTTAAAACTAGATGAAGTCGGCGTTTCCTATCTGACTACTCTGAGAAGAAAGGCCGAAACAAACTCAGAGGTCACAGTCTCTTTTAAAGTCCAGACATAATCTTGGTCAGGTTATATGAAGACCATGTAAATCGATGTCTGAGATGGTCTTTTGAGGAAAGAACTACACAGATTGAGAGGACCTGTCCAGTCAGTGCACGCATTTGTCAGAAATCGTGCAGCTCAACTCAAAACTTAATTATTCTGCCAAAGTGGCCTTTTTAGGCCCCCTGCTATTTTTAAACGTTGCTTAGAGTTAAGATACGTTTAAACGTTAAAAATATATGGTTAAACAGTCGCTAATCATTAGATACTTGTTTATGGTTACAGTTTGGAAACGTGCCGCCTCGCTAGAAAGAATGTGTGGCTATTTGGGGGCGGGTCAAGAGGGTCTCCTGTAACCTCAACAACAATATTTGTTTCGTAATGTAAATGGGTCGAAATAAAAGGAAAAATCCACAGGAGTAGTTGAAAGGCTACAGAAGCAACATTACATACTTACCTAACCAACCATAAACCATGTTTCGGTCGGCTCCCAATCTAACCGGATGCAGCTGAATACCAGTATTTTACATGGATCGACTATCTATCTGACTTGCACAACCCAGTCTCTGCGTAAGACGATACCTCTTTTTGATCCGACTAGACTGGTTGTCAGACTTTTGGGCTTCTGACAACCCGTAACGACTGTCAAAGATCTACGAATGACAGCCGTGACCAATGGCTTAGCATGCTATCCGAGGCATGGAGTAGGGGTCTCGAAATGTAGCGGATGGTCACCCATCCACGAAGCGACAGCCGTAGCTTAACCTTCGATCGATACAGCTGTTATTATTATAGACACGAGCCCCTTCGAACAATAACGAAAGACAGTGATTAAGAATCTAGCTTTACTGCCCCTTAGACAAAACTATCGTTGCGATTTTGGCAATTGTTATCATAAACTTGCTCCTTAGTAGTTCATAAGAGCCTCCAGGAAATATGATTGAGTAAACCTTTAACGTAGAGTCAGTGATTTTAATTTATACTCTCTATTTAAATAAAAAATAATAGCTGGCTACGCAAAACCTAATTGTCATTTGATAGCTTTGAAAATGGCGACATCAATCATTTTGCAATCGACACATTTTTTATTTACTAACATTAGAATATTATTAAAGTCATGTAATCGTTGTTTTGTCCTTCGGAACTTGAAAACAGATATAATACTTAGATATGTACCTAAACAATCTCTAATGTGCGGATATGATTAAATATTTAGCCACTTTTAGCACGATTTGCGTTTTTACTACGTGGTATTCAATTTTAGTATATTGTACTTACACTTATTATTTGCATCAACGACAGCCCTATCTAGACACGCGGCAGCGTGTCAAGCCAAGTTTAAGCAAAGGAACTGGCTAGCCCGCGCCGAGTGTAATATTACACGAACCACTTGGTGCCACTTTTGACCCTTCTATAACTCAAAACCACTTTAACGTAAACACATAAAACTACGTGTGTTTAATTATATCTATAAGGACATCTAGAAGCCCAAATTTCATGAAGCTAGCTCAAACGGTTATAAAGATATGAAGGTCAAAAATCATAAAGGGAATCACCAGTTTCGGCTAAGCGTGGAGAAGATGCCCGGTAAAAAATATTTTTACTAAACAATATTATTTATTCTAAATGAAATATTTTTGCACATCACATAGTAGCCAGGTATACGAACAAAAAGTCGAAATAAAGAGTATTTAAATTGTATCCTACAGTTAAAAAGCATAGCCATTTGTTTGACGCAGTGTTACCAGCGCGGAAATAAAACATCAATTTCAGTCTGTAATCGATTAGATAATCAATAATTATGGCAAAAAAAAGTGTTTGTCTGCAAAACGAGTACCGGTCAATATTGTATGAAAAGATTATACTCATTTACATTGTTTTAAAATAAAACAATCGAAAACGTTATTAGTATTGGGACATATTTTTTTTAGATTAGAATAACGGTTCTCTAAATCGATTATTGTCAGATTTTTTTCCTGGCAATTCCTACTGTATCGCTTTTAGAGATGATCGATTCTGTTGCTTTGTATCGATATTCTGCTTCGCAATGGCTCATTTTGATCCGAGTAAAATATTAATTAAAGAAAAAATATTAATTAAAAGCGATTTTATATAAAATCGCTTTTAATTAATATTTTTTAATATGTTCGCCTTTAATTCCATTCAATTTCTTACAAACAGACAGACAGACAAACAAAGCAGAGTCCCGATTTTGCCCGAACTATTTTGTCAATGTCAGTTGTGATTGAGAAGAGTGTTTTTGGAAAATAACGGCCCGCCTTAATAGTATTTTTCCTGAGATTTTAATTTTTTCTCATTTAACTTTCACACACAATAACCTTTATGAATTTACTGTAGTGGATCGTATAATTCGTATATATAGTTGAATCGATGTGAAAATCAATCAAATCCTGTTTTACCGACCCACTTGAGTTGTTTAAACAGGAATTTCGTATTAAATAAAACAAGCCAGTATCTTCCATGATGATTCAAAAGTGTAATGACATTTCCGTTTAGTGTTGCCCTGACACCTCTAGTATAATCAATATCCAAACATCCCCCCCTTTTACAAATGTAAAATACTACGGGACAGCAACTAGAATATTAGGTAGGTACATAAAATCAACTTAATAAACAAGTGAACACTGACTAATATTAAAAATTAATACAAAGAATATTCGGCCAGTCTAATAGGAGGACGCACTGAGCGACCGGATCTCGTAGTCTGTATAACTTCAGAGGTACCACTAGCTTCTGATTGAGTTGACATAGATGGCTCAGAATAACAGGGCTGCTGATCCTCATTTATTCTATTATTTAGGACAACCATTTGTGAATTATCCTTGCTTTTAGGTACATAAATATTCATTGGTTTTTCAATAAACACATTTCTACTATGCATCAAATGTCTTTCATTTCTCCTAACTTCATTCCCCTTCTCCGTTTTAACTACAAATGACCTAGGCCCTTCCTTTCTAACTATCTTCCCCTGCACCCATATTTTATTAGGTTGATTTTGCATTTTAATATTCTCTCCACTTATAAATGACTTTTTGTCAATGGCAGACTTATCATAATTTAACTTAGACTTTTGTTTCAACTGTAGCATTTTTTCATATGCCAGTTCAGGTACAACAGGTTTTAAGCTTTTCTCAGAACATGGTAAGGTAGTGCGCAATTTTCTGGCCATCAAAAGCTCTGAAGGACTGTAATCTAATCCAGCTACAGGTGTAGCCCTGTAGTTCAGCATAGCATCATTAAAATCAGTGTTACTTTCTCTGCACTTCCTCATCATGTTCTTTACAATTCCCACTGCCTTTTCACTTAGACCATTAGATTGAGGGTACCTAGGACTAGAATGACTTAGTTGCATGTCACAAGATTCTGCGAACTGTTTAAAGTTGTAACTGGCAAAAGGCATGTTGTCACAAACAATGATCTTGGGAAACCCATGAACTGCAAAAATTACTTTTAACTTTTGAATTACAGTACCCGCTGTTTTATCTTTCAAAGTCTTCACTTCAATCCACCTTGAATAATAGTCTACTACTACTATAATTATAATCTTTAGTTCCATATGTGCAAATATCCATTCCAATCTTATAAAATGGTAGGTCAGGAATCTCATGAGTCATAAGCGGATCTTTAGGCTTAGAGACTCTATATTTTTCACAAATGTTACAAGATATGGTAAACTTCTCAATGTCTATAGACATTCCAGGCCAATACAGCAAATTTCTGGCCCTTTTTTTACATTTACCAGCTCCTACATGCCCTGTGTGTAAGCTTTCTAGCACCCCTTGCCTCATATTTTGTGGCACTACTATGCGATCATTATAATAAACAATGTTATCTTTTACATGTAACTCAGTTCTCAGTTTGTAATAAATACTCACATTTTTTCTAATAATCTTTCTATCATTTTTAGGGTAACCTTCATTATACCATGTAATAACCTGCCTTAAATCCGGATCATTCAATGTTTCATTTTGAAACTGTGCCATTTTTTTGTCTGCAACTGCTAATTGTGACTCAAAACTGTGTACCAACTCCTGCAATGTTGGATCTACCTGGGCATTGTCCTTAATAAAGTTCCTAGACAAATAATCGGCTACAAACATTTTGTTTCCAGGCACATATCTAACCTCAATATCATACTTTATTAATTTCAGTACCATTCTTTGCAATCTTGAACTAATTTTATTTATATCTTTGTTTACAATTGATTCCAGAGGTTTATGATCTGTTTCAATCACAATCTTTCGACCATACACAAACTGATGGTACTTTTCTAACGAGGCACAAATAGCAAAAAGCTCCTTTTCAATGGGTGCCCACCTTTTTTGGCAATCAGTGTAGCAACGAGAATAAAATGAAATAGGCCTACCTTTTTGCATGAGACATGCTCCTAGCCCATCCTTTGAACTATCAGTCTGCAAAACCACTGAACCCTCTTTTGTCAAAATGCCTAATGTTGGTGTGCATGATAACTTGTTTTTAAGCTCCTGAAATGCCTGGGCCTGTGACTCTTCCCATACCCACTCCACTTCTTTTTTTAGCAACCGCCTCAATGGTTCAGTAGTTTTTGTATACAGCGGTATGAACTTACATAAATAATTGCACATCCCTAAGAATTTTTGCAACTCTTTCACATTGTTTGGTGGTTTCAGTTCAGTAATGGACTTAACATGGTCTGGATCCACCTGTATACCAGACTTTGACACTATCAATCCCACATACTTAACATGATCTAATCTGTACTGTAACTTTCTTTCATTAAACTTAACTTTGTGTTCTCTAGCCCTGATTAAAACTTTTTCTAGTACTTCATCATGCTCTTGTTTATTTTTCCCTGCCACTATAATATCATCAAAATATACTTGAACCCCTTCAATGTCACCAAATGTTTTTGAATTTACTTTTTGCATAACCTCTGGGGCAGATGATATGCCAAAGGGCATTCTCAAAAATCTGTACCTACCAAATGGGGTGGCAAAAGTACACACTTTTTCCTGATCGTCTAACAAAACCTGAAAAAAACCATCTTTTAGGTCCAAAACAGTAAACACTTCTTTTTCTGTCAAAGCACTATAAATTTCCTCTGGGGATGGAATCGGAAACTTTTCCCTTTCAATACTGTTATTAAGCTCTTTTGGATCTAAGCACAATCGTAGGGATTTGTCTGGTTTTTCCACAATGACAATATTGTTGCACCAAGCAGTAGGACAATCAACCCTTTCTAACACATGTAATTTTTCATACCTATCCAAAGTTTGTTTTAATCTGTCTTTAATTTTCTCCGGAATACGCCTAATGGGCTTACTAACAGGCTCTGCATCTTGCTGTAATTTTAACTTATAAGTTCCTATCTCTCCTAACCCAGTAAAAACATCTCTATTCTTTTCTACAAACTTTTCTTTGCTTGGTTGATTTTCCTTTTCCACTACATCTACTCTTTTCAACAAGTTTAACTTAATGCAATCTTTCAATCCTAATACTGACTGTACAGGCAAATCAATCACATTAAAGTTTAAGTTAGTAGTTGTGCCTTTTACTTTGCAATTCAAAGTAACATATCCAAGAGGCTTAATTTTCTCACCATTGTAGACCACTAACACTGTTTGGCTTTCTTGTAATGCATTTTTGTTCAATTTTACAGTCACTCCGAGATAAGGTATTGCACTCTGCTCCTGTGTCCAGCTTAAACAACAAATTGACTCCTTCAACTTCAACATGTTCTCTCCATTGCACTTTACCTACACTGTCTACACAATATATTCCTTCTAATGCAAACTCTTCTTTATCATCCTCTTCTTCTTCCATTAACATCATTCTCCTGTTCCTTGACTGTCCAGCTGCCTGATTAGTTCTCACAGTCTCTTTCTGTTTAGAGTTTCTACACACTGCTGCAAAATGATTGTACCTAGTACACAATGCACACCTTTTTCCATATGCAGGGCAGTTTCCCCTTACATGCGCTTGCCCACACCAAGAACACTTTTGATGAAGTTGTTCTGTCTTACCTGGTTGGTTGACCGTGTGAGCTTTTTTGAAGGCATGCACTTCTTCACTCTTTTCTAAGGATTTTATTTGTTGTTTACTGGCCTCATAGGCTCTACATATTCTTTCTGCCTCATCCATAGAAATCTCTTCCTCTCTTAACAGGTTTTCTTTTAGAACCTTATCATTTACTCCTATTATGATCATCATTGTAACCAACCTGTCTTCTAGAGTGGTAAAATCACAAAGCTTACTCAGGGTTTTTATTCTAGTTATGAAATGGTCTATAGACTCACTATCCTCTTGCTTTAATTGAAGAAATTCATAAGTATTTATCAACGTTCTTTTCCTCGGTTGGGTGTATAGCTGAAATTGGTCGAGAAGAGACACAAGTTTCGTCGGCTTAACCTTGAAGGTGTTGAAAACCTCCACAGCTTCCTCACCGGCTGAATTTAAAAATATAGCAATTTTCCTTGCCTCGTCTGCCGTTGTTAAGCCTGCTGCATCGAGATAGATTTCAAATAACTGTCTATACTTCTTGAAATTGGCTTGCTCCCCGGATAATATCAGATTTTTTGGGGGTTTGATTCCCTCCATTTTTATTGCCACTTTATTTTCTTCGTCAGGCATTTATGTAGGTATATCTTGCACTAAGCTATCCTTCCTCCAGTGAATTATAATGTTTATTTTATAAAATACATACGCTTTTTTCACCTGACACCATGTTTAAACAGGAATTTCGTATTAAATAAAACAAGCCAGTATCTTCCATGATGATTCAAAAGTGTAATGACATTTCCGTTTAGTGTTGCCCTGACACCTCTAGTATAATCAATATCCAAACATGAGTATCGATTCATATCGAACATCTCTAACGTCAAGTGAAATGACATCTGACAACTGTATCAGAAGAAACCATTCGCTTTGTTTTCGTGCACTGTGGATGTTGTTTTGTTTTCTCGCTGCTTCGAACGTTTGTTTTTCTTATCAAATTATATCAAAATACTACTGGCAAATAATATACATATTATAGAAAAGAATAAGCTTATTACAAAGATTTTACCCGGCAAGGTTCCAATTTTTCACATGCCAGTTGAAGCATATTCTTGCATCTTGCTACAACTTTATTGTAATATTTGCTTTCCTATAGATAAGTAATTTTTGAAATGCAAGTTATTTATTAATAAAGATCTTGTCCACGCTTAGCCAGATCACCCTAACAAAGTGAGCAATTCCCTTTTAGCACTGACTGACATATTATAGTACCTAAATCTAACCTACTTCCAGATGACCTAGAAGGATGAAATTTGGAATCCAGCTCGGTGATTGTGTGCAAGCATAGGAAAAATATAAAAATAAAAAAAGTGAAAAATTAGGGGGCCCCCCCATACAATTTTTTTTTTTAATCGTAGCGTTGGAACCGTTACAAGCATATATTTGAAACTATCCCAATATATTTATTATTATATACATATTCTTTACAAAAAGTAATGATATCCCACCAAAAACATAAATGTAAAAAAGGAGAGCCAAGTTCAATATTAAAATTATACTTGGCAGTGGGCTTCGCCGCAAAAAGAATGGAGATCTAAATTAGTGCCAAGTTCTATGCAAAATCCAAATATGTATTTATAGGAACAAAATAACATGATGAACATGATGAAGTATTAAACTCTATTTCTTTGCTTTATTGAATACCTATAACAATTGCTGTTATTCAAAAATGTGAAATCTTAAAGTAGGTTAGTTTTGACTTGGCCAGTTTTTATCAGAGTTAAAAAAAAATATAGATATGTTGAATAACTTTATAAAATGACTGATGTAATGAAAACTGGCCAAGTCAAATCTAACCTACTTTAAGATCTAAACAAATAAATAATTATGCATCAAAATAATAAGATCCGGATTCTCTTTCAGAAACTTAAAACATAAGGACAGACATATCTAAACTTGCTACATGCATAATTAGTTAGGTACTTAATAAAAAACAAAATAATGATACCACTAGCTCTATATCTAAGTACCTAGTTCAGTCTGCAACACTTTTACATCTTTAACAACCAATTCGTATTCAGTACATTATTTTTGAATTCAAATTCCGTACAAAAGTGTCAAAGGTGTCCAACACTTACAACATTATTAATTATAAACATAAATGTTTGCATGTCACAGTAATATGACTAAGTGTTAAGGATCCATAATAATAATATTGTAACATATGTTATGACCGATATTGTACCAACACTTATCGCAAATAAATTGATTTGATTTGAAAAAAAAAAAACAACAAACCAGCACAAAAATCTCATATCTACTAGCTACTCTCAAACGCATCATAATTCTCGAAACGATATCAACGACCTCAATCGTTACCATTGAGCACCACGCCACCAGTATCTCAATTAGAATCGCTTAAGGATACTCACCGTATCCTCCACGATACACTATACTACACGGGAAGTAGGAAAATGGCGGAATGTAGGAACTGTCAATAACGATGTCTATCAAATTGCAACCGGTAGTGGCCTTATGTTTATGGTCGAATCTTGACGCGATCGTTTCCGTTCTAGTGGGTGTGTGGACCCGCCTTTGAAGATCTTTGTGTCTTGTATATGATATGGTTTGGCTTTTCTATGATAATGTCGTAAAAATATCGTAACGTGGGATGTCAGAAGTAGGACAAGTCCTTTTATACCTGAAAATGAGATACCAGACGTAATTAGACACCAAATTCTATTCCAAAATAATATTATGGAGCTGCCTAAAGGTAGACACCGTAAAACGCTCAGTTTTTTGGCGCACAGTAAGGCGTAGGTACCTATTGGTACATATTACAAGCCAGAAAAAAATTGAGTGTGTTGTCAAATGATAAAAAAAAGACTTAAGTGCTTATTCATAATAATAAAATAGCATGGTGATATAACAATCGTAAAATTGCTCAAAAAAAATCTCAAAACTTTGAGCATAAATTATCAAATTGTATGTAATGATAATAAACGGAATTTAATTTACTAAAGAAATACATGAAGGTTATTCCTACGAACCATTTATTTTTTTAATTAAAACTGCAATATTACTTTTATTTTGGTGGTCATTCGATTCAACTAACATCAAACGCATCGCCGCTTTGAACCCTATTTGTTGCCGTGATACGCTATTATCAATTACCGAAAAATTTGCTTCTTCCCACGCCTTAAGTATACCACAGCTTTTTTCGCCCTCTAAACTAAATTCCAAGATGAAAACACCCGGAAAAATCCCAAGGGGCCCAGATTTCAAAGCTTTTATAATAAATTAAAATAATAGCGCAATTTGGTGTCAAATTATTTCCGTGTACAGACGCCAGCACATCAAGCTACTACAATCTGTCAAATTTCTTTGATAGATTTACAACTTTATCGCTAAAGAATAAGGTTCAAAGTTGATTGGAAAAATTTGACAGTTTCGGGTAGGTTGATGTGCTGGCGTCTGTACATAAAAAGTTAAGGTAAATTGCTGTGGTACCTTAGAATCACTCTCTAATCTTATTTTCTGCAGTTCGAAAAACAATATGAAAATGAGGAAAATGTTTGTGTTTCTTTGACTTCACAGTGTAGGGTTACTCAATCGTAATAAGTCGTTTGCATGCAGACACAGAGCTATTGTTACTGTGTGTAATAAGAGCCTGCAGAGGTGTCTGATATCTCTAAAGTATTTGAATAACATTCTGCTAACTACAGGCATACTGAGAAATGTTTCACTCTGAAAACTCAAGAACATTGTGGAGCTGTAGGAACTTTCATCATAAAGGCTTTGCCTATTGTGTCGATATATGAAAGATATTGGAAATGCAGTTTTGACGTAGGTAATACGGGCTGGTTTCCGCAACTCCACGTCAATGCGCGTATTTTGCGTACACAGTTTTGACGTAATCCGAACATCAAAGGTCAATCAATATCTTTATTGTGGATCCTAATAGGTACATAATACAGGTCTTAAATAAATTAATTGTGATCAGTTATGGTCCGCCCTTCTTAGGGCATACAATAATTACATAGAAATTAAATTAAATTTACATTATTGTAACAAATTATTAAGATTTCACATAAGATATAAAAAAGATAACAATAAAGTTTGAGTAGTTACAGATCAGTGGGCCACTGAAGGGGACTGAACGCATCATGACTGAGGGGAACTGAACGCATCATGACTGAGGGGAACTGAACGCATCATGACTGAGGGGGACTGAACGCGTCACGACTGAGGGTGACTGAACGCATCATGACTGAGGGGGACTGAACGCATCACGACTGAGGGGACTGAACGCATCATGGCTGAGGGAAACTGAACGCATCATGACTGAAGGGAACTGAACGCATCATGACTGAGAGGGACTGAACGCATGACGACTGAGGGGACTGAACGCATCATGACTGAGGGAAACTGAACGCATCATGACTGAAGGGAACTGAACGCATCATGACTGAGGGGAACTTAACGCATCATGACTGAGGGGGACTGAACGCATCATGACTGAGGGGGACTGAACGCATCACGACTGAGGGGACTGAACGCATCATGACTGAGGGAAACAGAACGCATCATGACTGAAGGAAACTGACCGCATCATGACTGAGGGGGACTGAACGCATCATGACTGAGGGGAACTGAACGCATCATGACTGAGGGGAACTTAACGCATCATGACTGAGGGGGACTGAACGCATCATGACTGAGGGGGACTGAACGCATCACGACTGAGGGGACTGAACGCATCATGACTGAGGGAAACTGAACGCATCATGACTGAAGGAAACTGACCGCATCATGACTGAGGGGGACTGAACGCATCATGACTGAGGGGGACTGAACGCATCACGACTGAGGGGACTGAACGCATCATGACTGAGGGAAACTGAACGCATCATGACTGAAGGGAACTGAACGCATCATGACTGAACTTATATACTTGTTTACTAACAGATCATGGAGATTCTTTTAAAAATTTTTCATTTCCGTAAAATTATTATAATAGGCCCCGGAATATTATTAAAGGTGCGTGAAGCTGTACAAAAGATACTTTCATGCATTTAATGAGTCTTGCTAGCTGCTGTGCGCAATTTGTACTTACGCCGCATACACGTGTAGTAATTATACATCTCAATATTATTTTGGATTAATACTGCGGCCTCAAATATATAGACACATGGCAGTGTCAATACGTTCATCTTTTTAGAAAACGGCTTACAGGAGTCAATTTCATATAAGCTAAATAAATACCACTGATGCAACGTTTTTAAACAAGGTCGAAGGCATTTGACTGTAAATATCCTAATTTTATCAAATGTTTATACAGGTTTAAAGGAAAACCTATACAGGGTGGCATACATCGACGCGCAAACTGTAGGCGACTAGAATCAATGAGAGGTTTTTCTTTTCAGTATTAAAAAAAAAAATAGTTCCCAAGAACCCTGAAGATGGCGTTGAACTGACTACGTTACTAGATGCCAAAGTTAAAACGCTTGGAAAAAAAAACATTGCGTCACGTCATATACGCTCGTTGAGTGACAGTTTCGTTTGCTTTCGTTTTACGATCTCAAAATTACATCCAAGTGAATTAATAAAAAAATTATGTGACTTCCGTTCCTTGCAGTAACTTACCAAGTTCAGCGCCATCTAT
Organism: Mesoligia furuncula; assembly: GCA_916614155.1. Lineage (NCBI taxonomy): Eukaryota > Metazoa > Arthropoda > Insecta > Lepidoptera > Noctuidae > Mesoligia > Mesoligia furuncula. The sequence continues at coordinate 24,987,626 of OU744806.1, forward strand.
CCAGCGACTAGGGAAGCGTTAAAAAAAAAAGAAAAAGAAAATCCCTCATTCTATTTTATCGTAATTTTTGACGTTCAAAAGTGCCTTTTATGTGCCTATTTGAAATAAATACTTTGACTTTGTAACCATGAACTCAGCACATGATTCTAGACATACTATAAAAACATTCCATCGGATATCAAAAAAATAAATCTGATGTTTCATAGAGTTTGCAATATCTACGCGGTCAACATGATGTACCTATTCTATATTACACGTATTCTTCAACAGATACCGGTGGCGGCGGCGGTGGCATCAGGAAGCTGTATGCTCTCCGACCTCTTAGACCTACTGGTAATATCAGGTGGGCACTTGAACAATTTCATATTTTTTTACTTTTTTATCGGACTCTATATGTATTTTCATCGTACTTATTTCGAACACATAATTTCAGTCTCGGTAGTCTTTGTCAATTGTGAAACCCTGTAATGTTCATGTCATAATACGATACCATAGAAATATGTAAAGATTCAACATTAATTTCCTGCTTGCCCCCATAAATGATCATGTATCTATTGTAAATAATTAGTTAATGGTTTTTGTTTATTTTTTATCACTTTACGCTTTATCCTGCATTACTAAACCTAGTTTAAAATATCGTTGTACGTAGATCTTACAACCGCAGATCTCTCGTGGAGGCGGACGGTGTCTACCCGGGTGCCAACCACCACGACCCTGGCCTGCTGTGGACCGGACTCGGCCGGTAGACGCGCACACTTCCCCGACCCGCACACACACACACTCCCCAACACTCACACACACCCACACACGGACACATACCCACATATCACACACCCACAATACGCATACAATGACCAGCATATGAAAATGAATGACGTATTTCAGCGAAAACCACCGCGTATTTCACATTTGAAACCTAATTATTTAGATGTAAGTGGTGTATCGTTACCGGAGATTATTTTAGCGTTGCAAGAATACTGCTATCTGTGAAAGTTGATTGTAATGCTAAGTATGTTATCGATCTCTGATCTAGTCAATTGCAGTTCCGGTTAAACTTGAAAATCCTATGATAAATACTCCAAACTGAACTATTTTACACTTCTAATAATATCAAAGTTTCTCATGATCGTACGTGGCATCACCAACATTCTCAAAGAACTAAACTGGCTAAAAGTAATTGAATTTTGGTAAAGAAATTCCTGTAAACGTTCACAAAAGGTTTACAACGAGAACAGTCCAGACTTCTTAAACTTAATAGTTCACATATCTGCATAGTTTAGTCTAATTGTATTGTTACTTATATAGAGAAAAACTAAGTCTCTTTGGATTTTCCAGTGTCATATGACCTCTTTTCCTGATAGTCAAACAAAAAAGATTTCTTCATGTTCCATGTGACTAGTGTCAGAATTTTAATGTCTAATAAAAATACATTTAAATGTAGTCATCTTTCATTTTCGTTACCTTAATTAAGCCTAGCTGCAAAATGTACCTTACTATAAAAAAAACAAGTAAATTTCATCAAATAATTCCACTTGCAAATGTTTTGCAGACAATCAAACATTTTATTTCAATTGAAAATAAAACGTTATATTTTCTGTATCATTTGATGTCTTTACAAGAGAGAAATAAGCCGATTTGACTTGAAGGCAGTCCCTTTGCACGAACATAAAAGACAGGGGAGGCGTCTTTACGGAGGTCAAAAAAATATGTATCTACTTACGACTTCCTGCTTTTAAAAAACAAATTGTAATGCAATACTTATATTGAAAAGGCCAACCCACATTTTTGGCAATTTTTTTTTTCATTTTCTATGATCAATTTTTTATTTGATCTTTTAAACGTGATCCTTTCAATATAAGAGTTAAAAGACGTATGTTATTAAAATATTTAAATTTGATCTCTACCCGACAACATGTACTTTCAATTAATGTATTAGGTATGTCCCTAATGTATTTTAATTATAATACAATTTTACTGAAAGTAATTTTAGGCAATTAAGTAGGTGTGTAAACTGACATTGGATATTGATTAAAACATTTTAATTACAGTTTAATGTTATAAGTAGTTTTAATGCTAAATGTCAAAATATATCATTCAAATGTTTTAAAATCAATATTTGGGAATAATTTCTAATCATTATTAATTAATTACCTATAATATATAATGTTAGTTTACATACAAATTATAAATGTATGTCAAAATAAATGTTTTACTAAATATTTAATGTAAATACAATTTATCTTCATTGCATTAATGTACGTTTTAGCGTTAAATGGATAAATTATAGAAATATTTAGCTTTTAAGTATTTAATTGTGCGATATGTTTATGAAATTAATGATATATCTATTACATTGCTGATGTGTTTTATTTATCATACAATTATCTCAAATTCCCTAAAGTGATATACCTATACAGGGTTATTTGTAAAACACCAAAAACCTTTTAAGAGGTCATTGTAGGTACTCATCATTATGAACAACTTTTACTATGGGACCAAATCTGAAATCGCAAAAAAAAAATCAGCTGTTCCCTACATTTATGTTCGTTTATCTCGTCAAAATGTAGGGAACAGCTGATTTTTTTTCGCGATTTCAGATTTGGTCCCATAGTAAAAGTTGTTCATAATGATGAGTATAATGACCTCTTAAGAGGTTTTTGGTGTTTTTCAAATAAACCTGTTATACATGGGAATTAAACTTACCTGCCTAACCTTTCGGTTATTACACGGTTTGTCTACTCATGTGTTACAGGCGAGATGTTATGCTTATTGATATACCTATATTACCTACATTGTTGTAGGTGCCCAGACACGAATTGCCCCATAGTTCCATTACGACTATGAAGTCATAATGGAACTATGGGGCTGACTTATGGACGGAATTCAGCCCCATAGTTCCATGTTAAGAAATAGATAATTACAAAACATACGATGATTCATAAGTACCTAGCTTCATGACAATACGCTAAATTCTATACTTAAATAATATGCACCATATGCATGGAATACAAATGAATCAAAATGATGGAATTAATGACGCAATGACTTCGAAGTAATTATAATAATTAACCAGGAATTAATCATTGATAGCTATAAATAGATAGATATACTAAGAGATATTAGATACTTCTAATATATCTGACACAGTAGGTTCTATGAACAGTTTGCAATTTAAAACAAGTAACCCTGTTACGAATCTGGCTAACTGCTGGCTGGCTACTATACTGAAGGTATCTCGGACGTTACCTTGTACTAGATTAGGATGGCTGTGAAGCAGCTTAAAAACAACAAGGCACCGAACTCCTGAATGCCGGCGGAAAACCCGTAAGTAAGGCCTTCGATAAGCTGTTTGATTCAGTCATACTCGAGGGTAAAACGCTACAGGCAGGGAACAGAGGTGGTGTTATGATACTTTTCTTTGAAAAGGGTGACAATGCCCTTCTTAAGAATTATAGGCAGCTCTCACTTTTGGGCCACGTCTACAAGCTGTTTTCAAGAGTCATCACGTACCGTCTCGCACGCAGGTTTGACGACTTCTAGCCTCCCGAAAAAGCCGAATTCCATAGGCTTAGCTCTGTAAACCTTATACTCCATACTCTGCGGCAGGTTATACATCTTCTGTTTAACCTGCCTCCTCTGCTTAGCATTTGTAGACTACGAGAAAGCCTTCGATTCGATCGAGATATGGACTGTACTTCAGTCTCTTGAACGGTGCCAGATCGACTATCGGTACATCGAGGTGCTGAAGTGTGTATACAACAACGCCACTATGTCAGTCCGACTCCAGGATCAGACTTCGAAACCTATCTTTCTGCAGTTAGGTGTGAGACAAAGAGACGTTATCTCTCCGAAACTGTTCACCGCTGCACTTGAGGATGCCTTCAAGGTTTTGGAATGGAAAGAGGTAGGCATCAATATCAATGAAGATTTTCGGTTTTCCAACGATATAGTAGTCATGGCTGAGACTATGGAGGACCTTAGTACAATGCACGATGACCTCAGTAAAGCTTCCGAAAGAGTGGCTCTTAATAAAGTAAACATGACAAGACACGACAATGGTCATGTCAAATGCACGGTCAATTGGTCTTCTCCCTACGGAGAAGAGCCGGCAAGAAACTCCACTGTTTTTAAAAATAATTGGCTTTTACAATGTTTTCAAATTACAATGTTACAAGGTATGGGGTGACAGTGAACGTCAACGAGTAGGTACTAACAAAATAGAAAATGGTCAGATACAAATATACAAGGCCTACAACGTTCTCAAATTCACAAAATATAAAAGAATATAGGTATTGAAATACATAGCACAGTCATAGACTTTAGACCAGAATCCCTGTCTACCACGCAGCAGCGTAACTTTTCAACATTTCTTTTGGCCACCAAGCGGTCTACAAACTAAAGACCTATATTTACAGCTATCACGAAGAAACAGTCGGCATCTATTAACCGCGACCAATTGCCGGTAATTCCTCAGGCGTACCGTCAAGAAACACTTCCTTATTGTCAGCCAATCATCGTAATAGTCCCGTGAACGACAAGCGATCGACTTTTGGGAAGACATTATCTAATCTAACTAGATTGTGGTAACGACTTGGCGCACCCACGCTGTGGTGAAGAGGGAAAAGTAGAGACAAAAAACCAGCCAAGTGCGTGTAGGGTTCCGTAGTAGGCCGTTATCACAATGTAGTACGACTCTGTTGTTCTTTATTCAGAACAGGTAAAATAAAAAAATAAAAAAACATATTTTGCTTTTTAACGCAAGTCTTTACCCGTTATAAACAAGCAACTACTTCATCTTAGTCACTTTAAAGGATTAATGCTAAGGATTTTGTATTTGGTTCAAAATTATACAACACCCAAGTTCAACGACTATTACTGCTAAACTAATAAAGTTATCTTAACCACTATACTTTTCCTTTAAAGCTCATGAAATGCACTATCATCGTGAATTTTTCCAGATTTTTCAAGCTAGCAGTTTAGGTTTTAGAGGGGACGACCTACTGGAACAAAAATTTGCACTTTAAAGTTAAATATTTCGTAAATGGAGTCATTTTAGAAGACCTATTTAACGATACCCCACACGATGGGGTAGACGACGAAAAAAATATTCAACCCCACTTCACAATTTCACATGTAGGGGAGCTACCCTAAAAAAAAAAATATTTTCCTAAATTTTATTTTACCACTTCGTTGGCGTAATTGATATACGCACTCCAATTCTTCTCCTCCTCTCTCCAATTACAGCTTTCTAGTACTAACGGTCTCTTAGAAAAACCTCGGACAGACAGACAGACAGACAGACAGACGGACATGACGAAACTATTAAGGGTTCCTTGTAGGAACTACGGAACCCTAAAAAACGACGTTGTGAAAATAATACAACAGGAAAAATAATCCAGTGCGCAAACTGTAGTCTGTAACCATGAATTCAGCATAATGATTCTAGATAGAAAAGCGTAGAAATTTTTCGTCGGTTATTAAAAAAAATATTAGTTGTTCCTTACAGTTTGGCCGCATAGGTGTATTGCATAGCTGATTATTTATTTTTTTGATAACTTGCGAAAAATTACTATTTTAAGCTATAGTGTCTAGAATCTAGACTGAATTTACACCGCATTATATTGTAGTCTTTGGACTGAATTCATGGTTGTGGGGCATACTGAAAGTTTCTGGATCTGGCCAGTAACAATAAAAGAATGAAAAAAAAACCGGCCAAGTGCGTGTCGGGCCACGCACAGTGTAGGGTTCCGTAGTAGCCCGTTATCACAATGTAGTACGATTCTGTTGTTCTTTATTCTGAATAGGTAAAAAAAAAAAACATATTTTGGTTTTCAATGCAAGTCTTTACCCATTATAAACAAGCAACTACTTCATCTTAGTCACTTTAAAGGATTAATGCTAAGGATTTTGTATTTGGTACAAAATTATCCAACACCCAAGTTCAACGACTATTACTGCTAAACTAATAAAGTTATCTTAACCGCTATACTTTTCCTTTAAAGTTCATGAATTGCACTTTCATTGAGAATTTTTCCAGATTTTTCAAGTTAGTAGTTTAGCTTTTAGAGGGGGGGGGGGACGCCCTACTGGAACAAAAATTTGCACTTTAAACTTTAATATTTCGTAAATGGAGCATTAAATCGAAAAACAATTTTAGCAACCCCTAAGCCATTTTAGAAGACCTATTCAACGATACCCCACACGATGGGGTAGATGATGAAAAAAATATTCATCCCCCCTTCACATGTAGGGGAGCTACCCTAAAAAAAAATATTTTCCAAAATTTTATCTTACCACTTTGTTGGCGTAACTGATATACGTACTCCTACAAAATTTCAGCTTTCTAGTGCTAACGGTCACAGAGATTAAGCGAGGACGGACAGACAGACAGACGGACGGACAGACAGACATGGCGAAACTATAAGGGTTCCTCGTTGACTACGGAACCCTAAAAACAATTATGGAATTCGAAAATGGAACTCTTTGGGAACATGTTACTTTTTAATTTGCGAGATTGTCATTTTGTTTTTTTTTTTCTTTTCATTGGACTGCGTGTCCAGTGGTGCCGTAACATGATAAAAAAGTGTAATGGAGGACAGTCATTGGCTGTCTATAATATCGTGGCAGGTGACGAAACCTGGGTGTACTGCTTTGAATCCGAAAGAAAAAGCCAGTCGGCAGAGTCGGTCTTTCCTTTTGAAGATTTGCCGACGAAAGTTAAGAAATGTCGAAGCAATGGTAAAAAAAATGGTTGCTTCTTTTTTCGGCAAATCAGGACATTACACTACAGTATCGCTTGAAGATCAAAGAACAGTGACTGCAGATTGTACGTCAATACTTGCTTGCCCAGAGTCTTAGAAAAAGTTCACGAAAAGCGACCTCGAAGCAATGTCCTCCTTCACCACGATAACGCATCCTCACATTCCGCTAAGGAAACAGAAGCCTATTTGAAAGCTTCAAATGTGAAACTGATGACGCATCCGACTTACAGCCCGGACCTCGCACCCTGCGATTTCTTTTTGGTTCCAAAAATTAAAAACAAACTTAGAGGCACACGTTTTACGAGCCCCGAATCGGCGATGAATGCTTTCCACGAAGCCATTGAAGAGGTCCCTAAGGAAGACTGGTCCAACAACTTTAGGGAATATACTATGAAAAACAATAAATATATCGTAATTCTTATATTATACCTAGTCTTATTTATCAGAATCCAGAAACTTTCAGTGTGCCCTAAGTATTAAGTAAGTAAATTCAAGATACAACAGGCAACTCTGTTTTATTCCTGTGGGTTTATGAAATGGCTACAAGCAAGTGTTAGGAGGATTATGTAAAACATTATAACAGGTATGTGGGGGATACTAACAGGTGTCATAATGCTTTACATAATTCCTTTTAGAGGTAAAGGGAGAAACAATTAGGATTACACATACCTGTCTACGTACATTTCGCAGTAGTCTAATGGTGACGATACTAAGGAATTCTGCTAATGTACCAAGTAGGTAGTATTTACTGTCGTCAGTCCAAATCAAAACGGTAGCTGACAGATTTAAAGAAGGCATCTTTACAGATAAAAAGTTTGACCTAGTCAAACCTACGACTAAGCTTCGAAGAAGAGCACTGCTGAAATATTAATGTCTGAATTAATAAACGGTTAGAAGAATCTCCAGATTTTTCTGGAAATTTTCCGCTAACTCTTCCAACTTGTTCTTTATGTACCTACAATTATTTTTTAAACTGACTTGACTAATCTATAACCAAATAGCCATGGGTCAAAGCGTTAATTTCACGCAATAGTTAGCAAGGTACCGAACTAATCGATTTATGGAGATGCAGGCTTTTGCCAGGATTAATGGCAATAGTCGCCTCAGTGGCCTGATACGACCATTCAGGGAGACTTAGGCCTGAATTCTAGGAAGATGTTCAGTCAACCAGATAGTCGAAATTTGAGGGGGATACGCTAAAGGTGAGTAATAAATAATAGACTAGAGAGTAACAAATTAACATTGAGCCGATCTAATGTGTCACTCTTTCAGAAACCGAACAATACACCACACAGTCAAACCATTAGTTTCTAAGTTTTTTGCGTGATGTGAACTTATAATAAATAAATAATTTAAAAATATATATATATGTATATAAGCATAACGCTCGACATTTTGTCACAACTTGATTTTGCAAACAATCGAGCGAATTTGTGAAACATTTTATCGAGCAAGATAAACGCATCACACGCGACCAGCAGATCCGACATTTCAACGAAGAGTAAAAGGAGTACAGAAAGGAATGTTACAGGTATAAGTTACCGGCACGTAACTTGGCAAGAGATTTTCGTAGTGGGGGAAGTTCGCGCATATAAAAATGTATGAAATTGTGCGTGCGCAAACTTCCCCCACTACAAAAACTCTTGCCAACTTACGTGCCGCTACTTGTAAATGCTCACTCGCCGTGTCGAGCCGCAGGAACGTAACATTACATTGAAATGCTTTTTTAAATTGAGCTATTGCTTGCATCGTATAGTCCCCTGTACTATGCATACGATGCAAGCAATAGCCTAATAAGGCCACTTTGGCAGAATCATAAAAGGATAACTTATGGACAGTTATCTATTAAGTTAATCGTATCAAATCCCATTGGTGAAGCATTTTTCACTTATTTTTTTTTTGTCTGTGCTAAAATACCAATCAATCCAATCCCAATCTCTTTGATTATACGTGTAGTGCAGCGAAAAAAAGAAAAACACGGACTGTCTTCGCCATATTATGATTCATAATGTTATCCTTTTATGATTCTCCAAAGTGGCCTTTTTAGGCCCCCTGTTCGTAAGAACGTTACATTACATGGAAATACTAGAGCACATTCTCTAGTGTCGGTTCAGCTAAAGGTAGCCGGCGAAAATTTAAGTTTGCATTTTTGGGGTTCCAAAGGAAAACGGAACCCTTATAAGATCACTTCGTTGTCCGTCTGCCTGTCCGTCTGTCAAGTGTTTAAAACCCTTTGAAAATGTGTTACGCGATTAGGATGCTGTTGCCCCTTTACCTTCCTTGCTAAATATAGGTACCTAATGGTCTTGCTTTAAGACAATCTACTCACTCATAGTGTAAACTTACTCATTATCATGTCAAGTAAACATGAGTCTTTCCCTTGGGTTCAGCTTGATGCACTGTTATTAGGTACTGTTATCACAGTCATACAATGTGTTGAATCACGGTCACTGGCCTTATCACACAAATTAATTGTGGTAATAGTTACATTAATTAAATAGGATCCCTTCTTTTCGCATAATGTTCTTTTTCCTAAAATACTTTGACATCATTATTTTGGTATAGGTACTTAATTTGTTTTGCCATAATAATACTTTGTCATATTTTTTTTGGCATACAGTTTATGTTGGCATAATATTCTTGGAGGCTAATTTGCTTTGGCATAAATTGAATTCGCATAATACTAAACTAAAGTACTTAAAATTAAAGTATTGTCGTAAAAATTCAATATGTTGTGATTTGCGACGTAGGATGCAAGAGCGAGCGAAGGGCATCCCGAGGTTCGGTTTGGTTAGGTTCCTTTAAACCCTGCAGATAGAAAAAGGGGCCCCGCGCAGCGGGGCTCCGTCGATCTGACGTCGTTAGAAATAAAACATGCAACATGCTAAATTTATGCATTAGAATGTTATGCTTAATCATTATTATGATTAGAGAAATTATGCTTAAAAAAAATATGCGTAAGTTATTATGCGTAAATAATGTTATGCGAAAATATAATTAGGAGAAACAAAACTATGCCAAGTTATATTAGGTCTTAAAATTTTATGCAAATGGATAAGGAACCTAATTAAATCGGAGCTTGGGGCTCGTCTTAGCAGCAAGTTCAATAACGAAAGGTTCTAGGTTCGCGCCGAGCAGGGTTACGAGTACCTGAGTAATATATAAGTCAATGACACAACCCTACAAATGCCACAGACAAAACCCCAAAAATAGGAATAAAGTTATAAAAAAAACGTGCCATCCTAAAGTCGAACATATAACCTCCGCCTTTTTGGAAGTCAGTTAAAAATAGAAAAATAAAAATTATTTTCCTCTTCTGTCTTTTATGATTATTTGCTTCTTCTTCTAATGCAATAGCCAACAACACAGTTGACGTAGTATGGTACGTAAACTTCAACCATTTGCAAAAATTAGAACACGTCAACACGATAGGAATGAAACTATTTGACTAGGCGCATAAACGGATACGTTCGCAAGCAACGGTACGGAGCTGATCGTATGCGTCGACATACTGCTGGGCGCGATCGGCTGTCGCCGCAACCATTCGTATCCTTTCCGATCCGATGCGGTGCGTGCCGTTTGATGGAAATCATCCTTTATACACCACAAAATATGAGTAACAATAATAAAAATATAGGTATGTGGGTAGATAGATTTTCCTTTGTCTCTTTCGGCGTCACACTTAGCCACAATGTGTAACTATAGTAACTGAAGTCACTTTTCGTGTCTGGCTGTGTGACCACGTTGTTCTTCTAAACTACGCCACTGATGCAACTTTCACCATCATTTAGAGAATTTATTCCGGAAAGTCTATGTGTATAATATACTAGCTTCTGCCAGCGATTTCGTCCTCATGAAATATCTTGTTCCCCGCATCGCTCGCCCACGCTGTTAGGTACTTCGTTTTCGCTTAGCGCTCTTTCTGATTTTTTTATGGTTCCGTATCCAAAGGGTAAAAACGGAACCCTATTACTAAGACTTCGCTGTCTGTCCGACCGTCTGTCCGTCCGTCTGTCCTTCCGTCCGTCTGTCTGTCACCAGGTTGTATCTCAAGAACCGCGATAGCTAGACAGTTGAAATTTTAACAAATCATGTATTTCTGTTGCCGCTATAACAACAAATACAAAATAAATGGAATATTTAAGGGGGGGTCCCACACAACAAACGTGTTATTTTTGGCGTCTTTTTTTTATTTCTGCTCATCACCTAAGGGTCGTAGCATGCAAATGCAAAGAGAAGATTTATCGAATCCGACTGAGAGACACAGAGATTAGCGCGTTCAAACAAACAAACTCCACAAATTCTACAAAACAAACTTACATAGGTATACGTGTAATAACAAAATCTCGATGTTTTATCAAGCCATAAACACGTGCGAAGCAAGGACAGGTCGCTAGTTTCATAATCAAATCTACTTCAATTACCACAATCTGGTTCACTACATGTGTTTATGTGGGCTGTCACTCAAGATTCTTCACGCACCATTTGGAGGGTAGTCTTAATCTAGTGTGGTGGCTCACAGGGTTTATTGACCCAGCTAAAGTGTTACATGCTCTGTGGACCCAGCTGTAAGGGCCTATAATATAATATTTATGTGTGTATAATTTAATAACATGTAATATGATAAAAGGTCTCCTGTTATATAGGGTGACTAGGCAGTAGGAGACTTCCCTAGCTTGTAGGAAATTAGATCCAGTTCAGGAGACGTTGATAAGGTTATTGACAGCAATTATGTGTTAACTTGACTATTCAAGTAACACATAATTGCTGTCTATTACCTTATCAACGTCTCCTGAGCTGTTACTCGTTGTCGTTACTCTATGGTAACGGTCGGAGTATCAGTATATTATGTAGATAGGATATTTATCATAGTAATGTCAGGGAAATTTATTGTTAAGCAAGTCGACTTCCAACTTAAATTGACCGTATATTCAAATCAGAACTGTCATTGTTTGACAGTTGTATAAAATTGCTATAACACGAAAAATTGACTTAAGGTCTATTTGATTAAAAAATATTTTCGACTGCATTAGAGCTTATTACTTAGATCTAGATAGATTCGAATGTATTACTTAGATCAGGGGCCTAAAAAGGCCACTTCGGCAGAATCATAAAAGGATAACATAATGGACAGTTAACTGCTAAGTTAATCGTATCAAATCCCATTGGTGAAGCATTTTTCAGTTATTTTTTTGTCTGTGCTAAAATACCAATCAATCCAATCCAAATCCAATCTCTTTGATTATACCTACGTAAAGCAGCGAAAAAAAGAAAAACACGGACTGTCTTCGCAATTTTATGATTCATAATGTTATCCTTTTATGATTCTCCAAAGTGGCCTTTTTAGGCCCGCAGGTGCATCTGATTCGATGTTTTTTGGATGAGCAGAATTTTTTTTTTTTTTTTAAGTGCTAATACTTCATTCATTCATTCAGCCGAAAGACGTCCACTGCTGGACATAGGCCTCCCCCAAGTACCGCCACTTCAATCGGTACTATGCTTCCCGCAACTAGCGTATTCCTGCGGCCTTCAAAAAGCCATCGCCCATCAGTCCACCTTGTGGGACGCCTTCCAACGCTACGTCTTCGGGTACGCGGTCGCTACTCCAGAACCTTTCGGCCCCAAACGGCCATCTGTTCTGCAGGCAATGTGCCCTGCCCACTGCCACTAAAGTTTGGCAATTCTTCGGGCTATGTCGGGTGTTTGCCAATACCTAATCACACCAATATTATAAGGGCGAAAGTTTGTGAGTGTGCGTGTGTTTATACATATGTTTGTTACTTCTTCACGCTCAAACGGCTGGACCAATTTTGATAAAATTTTGTATAGAGGTAGCTGACACCCTGGATTAACATATATGCTACTTTTTATTCCCACGGGATCGAGATTTACGCGGGTGAAATCGCGGGGCGCAGCTACTAGCAATAATACCGTAATTATCTGAGAATAATATATTTTATTTTATGTGGTAAAATTATTTCTTCTCTATCTTCATCCATTCATCCGACAACCGGTTTTAATTAGGATTAGAAGCCAAGACACTCCATTCAAAACAGCAAACGTGCAATGTATTAGAAGAAGACATGGCACGCACGACAATGCAAAATGGCGGCACAGACAGGTATTATCGCTCACTGCAGCCAATGCTAAATCCATGACTTTGTAGGATTATAATATCTCTTGTGCTTTTAATGGCACAATGAACACATTGCTATAATTATGTTGTAAAGGAACTATGATTTAGGTTATAGGTGACAGGTTTAGTTCAGCAATAAATCTGTGAATCAATAAATCTGCATAATTCTATTGCTCAATGTAGATCTATTAAAGACTCTATGTACTATACAGGGTCCCATTAAAATAGATGGACAAATTTTAACACAGCGCTCAGTTCGTCTAACCGAAGACATCCAAGCAAAAAAAAAACACTGATTAAAGTGATTTTATTTTGACCTAAAATAATAAAAAGCCGGCCGCACATTGGTGTATTTTCGTTAGCTGTTTATTTTTCTTGTAAAGTATCTGTGCGTTTTTCTTATATATTTTTTTACCATCGTCCTTATTTTGATGGTCTGAATGATTTCTAAAGGTTTGTCCATCTATTTTAATGGGTCCCTATATTTATTACTAACAACGCCCCGCGGTTACACCCGCATAAGTTTCGAGCACGGAGGAATATCGGGATAAAAGTATCCTATGTGTTAATCTTGGTTATAAACTATCTGTGTATCAAATTTGATCCAAATCGATTCAGTAGTTTTTGCGTTAAGAAGTAACATACTACAAACACACTCACAAACTTTCGCGTATATAATATTAGTGTGATAATGAAATAAGCCTTTTTTCATGTATTCAACTAAATATCTAACCAAACCATAACCATAATCAGCCTATAATGTTCCCACTGCTGGGACACAGGCCTCCTCTCTGTGAGCGGGAGTGGGCCGTAATCCACCACGCGGGCCCAGTGCGGATTGGCAGATGTCACATGTCTTCGAATTTTTGGTTCTTGGACATGCCGGTTTCCTCACGATGTTTTCCTTCACCGTTTTGAGAGCAGTGGTGATTAAATAATTTACATAAAGTAAAGCGCCTGTCTGGATTCGAACCTACGACCTACAATTCGTAAGTCGCGGCCGTTTGGAGCAGTGATGGCCAAGTGGTAACGGCCGTAAATATCTAAATTTTAAAATAATAATAAAGACTTTTATTCCGAAACTAGATAACATTATTGGTTACATACAATAACAAAATCTCAAAATGTTTCGAATTTCGGTATGCCTCATGGCATTGGCCTCCTATAACAATTTCCATTGTTGTCTGTCACGAGGCACACAGGAGGTGACAGGAGGTCGGCGTTTCCTTTCAGCACCCTAATTGCGTAACACCCTATCAATCATAATCTGAAACATTTTGAAGGATATTGCTAAGCCATTGCTTCATATGTTCGAAAACTTTGTCTGCTTAACAAGTAAATAACCAGTGGTCGGAGTAGGTAGATTGAATTGGGGTCATTGATCCGAAACGTACCTATATATTAATATGTACATTCCTTCGGAATTTCGGGATTGAAACGTTACGTGAAAACAGATAAATAATAAATTAATTTAGTTTCAATACCTTGCTTTAAATTTTGAATTCAGTAGTAATAATAATTACTACCAACATTAACAATACTTAATTGGATCCGGAAATACCGGAATTACTTTCCGGGAAAATGGCTTATCCATGTTATTCTTTCTGTAGGCATTTATGATACAAGTACCAAAAATCAATCTACCTACTCCGACCATTGTAAATAACGCAATGAATGTTGTTGAACTGCCAAAATTAAAGCGATTGCTACTGATAGTGTGTTACGCAATTACCCCGCCGCCGTTTGGACCTGCTTACAGCTTTATTTCCTGCTCCCATCTAAATCTATATATATCTTTGTAAAAGAAAGTCGTGTTAGTTACACTTATAAGTCCATAGATCGGAGTAGGTAGAGCTGTTTTATGTACTTGCCATAGGTTAGAATAATATGGATATTCCCTTTTAGTTACGAAGTTAAGTTTAGTTTCGAAGTTACTGTTGGTAAAGAATTGAATTCTAGTGGCGCAGAAAGAGACAAAAGCAGGTGCGTCACTCTCACGTGGAATATCCATATTATCATCAATGTTTGCGGTCAATGAACCTAAATAGCTCTACCTATTCCGATCACAAGTAGAGCTAATTAGAGCTATTGTCTGAGTGGTGCCGGACATAAAGAATAGCACCACCCCATACTTCCCGTGGGTGTCGTAAAAGGCGACTAAGGGGCGTACCGGAGAATGGGCAGCAGCGTTCTCTATGCATTCCACCACCATACCATACTGCGATCGCCAACCCGCCTGCCAAGCGTGGCGATTATGGCAAACCGGGGGGGGGGTTTGCCATAATCGCCACGCTTTTAGGGGAGGCCTATGTCCAGCAGTGGACGTCTTTCGGCTGAAGTGATAGTGTGTGATTCCGATCACTGCTTATAACTCAAGAACGGCTGAACCGATTTGGCTGAAAACCAAGAGACGGACATAGGACACTTTTTATCTTTTTTTTTTCTTAGGAGTAGGGTAGGAGTAGTGTAGGAGTAGGTTAGAAGTAGTGTAGGAGTAGGGTAGGAGTTGGGTACATATAGGGTAGGGTAACGGGTAGGACACCACATGAACGAAGTAGCGCCGGGCAGCTAGAAATAATTTATATGGCAAAACAACGTTTGCCGGGTCAGCTAGTTACTAAAAACTCGCTATATGCGTAACCTCCCCCTTTTTGAAGTCTGTTAAAAAAGTATCTAAGATTGTAAGTTAGGACTTTTGTCAGCTGTTGCCACAGTTCAACGACATCAACAACAACCACAATAATGAAATTCTACCAGTACATGTTTCGTTACAGTCGCCTTAGGAACGTGGACTGTCCAGTTTATGTGGGGTTAACAGAAAAATATCTCTTGGTTTCATTTAAACTTCAATTTGCCACAAAGTCCATCACTTTAGCTTATCTAATTACTTGCTAATTAATTTATGAAAACTCATTATATTTCGTTTAAGAAACAAATGGCAAAGCCATGAGACATGAAGAAGAGAAATAAATGAATTTTTGTGTTTTTTAGGGTTCCGTAGTTCTGACAAGGAACCCTTATAGTTTCGTCATGTCCGTCCGTCTGTCTGTCTGTCTGTCCAAGGTTTTGCTAAGAGACCGTTAGTATTAGAAAGCTGTAATTTTGCAGTAGTGTGTATATTAATTACAAAGTGGTAAAATAAAATTTTGGAAAATATTTTTTTCGTCGTCTACACATCGGTGGGGTATCGTTCAATAGGTCTTCTAAAATGACTTGGGGATTGCTAAAATTATTTTTCGGTTTAATGCTCCATTTACGAAATATTAAACTTTAAAGTGAAAAATTTTGTTCAAGTCCCCCCCCCCCCCCTAAAAGCGAAACTGCTGGCTTGAAAAATCTGGAAATATCACGATGATAGTGCATTTCATGAACTTTAAAGGAAAATTATAGCAGTTAAGATAACTTTATTAGTTTAGCAGTCATAGTCGTTGAACTTGGGTGTTGGATAATTTTGTACCAAATATTTGTATTTGGTACAAAATTATCCTTTTTTCTTTCATTTTTGCGATAACGGGCTACTACGAAACCCTATACTGTGCATGGCCCGACATGCACTTGGCCGGTTTTTTAATTTTTATTATTCTTCTCTGAACGAGATTATACCTGAAGAACGGAATACCTCTCGACACAAAGAAAGGCAATTCTAGTGAAATCTTAGTTTTTATGTGTTCAATCGTACAAAAACGACACACAAGATCAATCTTAAACAAAAACTATAAGAATTGAATGCTCCTCAAATACTGACCCATGTGTCAAGTAAGTAAACCGTTTGATCAATTTCTCAATTTAGTCCCTCTCGATAGGAGTCAAACACAGAAAGCGGCTAACAACGCGACCCATGCCGATCGACGGTTTGATTTCATATTTTATAGGGATCTGTCACCAAATGCCTTCAAATGTATTATTTAGTAACTTCTGCCCGCGACTTCGCCCGCGTGAAAAAGCTTGTTCCCCGACCCATCCTGTAGCATCGCATCGCCTACCCGCACTATTAGGTACCTACTTCGTTTTCGCTTAGCATTCTTTCTTACTTTTTAGGGTTCCGTAGTCAACCAGGAACCCTTATAGTTTCGCCATGTCTGTCTGTCCGTCCGTCTGTCTGTCTGTCTGTCCTTGCTTAATCTCTGTGACCGTTAGCACTAGAAAGCTGAAATTTTGTAGGAGTACGTATATCAGTTACGCCGACAAAATGGTAAAATAAAATTTTTTTAAATATTTTTTTTTAGGGTAGCTCCCCTCATGTGAAGTGGAGATGAATATTTTTTTCATCATCTACCCCATCGAGTGGGGTATCGTTGAATAGGTCTTCTAAAATGGCTTAGGGGTTGCTAAAATTATTTTTCGATTGAATGCTCTATTTACGAAATATTAAAGTTTAAAGTGCAAATTTTTGTTCCAGTAGGGCGTCCCCCCCCCCCCTCTTAAAGCTAAACTACTGGTTTGAAAAATCTGGAAAAATTCTCGATGATAGTGCATGTCATGAACTTTAAAGGAAAAGTATAGCGGTTAAGACAACTTTATTAGTTTAGCAGTAATAGTCGTTGAACTTTGGTGTTGGATAATTTTGTACCAAATACAAAATCCTTAGCATTAATCCTTTAAAGTGACTAGGATGAAGTAGTTGCTTGTTTATAATGGGTAAAGACTTGCATTGAAAACCAAAATATGTTTTTTTTTTTACATATTCAGAATAAAGAACAACAGTATCGTACTACATTGTGATAACGGGCTACTACGGAACCCTACACTGTGCGTAGCCCGACACGCACTTGGCCGGTTTTTTCTTTTTGCTCAGCTCCTTAAGGCCCTACGAGTAGCTTGATGATTAGTAGCCTATAAGCCTTCCTCAAAAATTAGGCTATCAAATTCAAAAAGATTTTTTCAAATCCGACTGGTAGTTCGAGAGATTAGTGCGTTCAAACAAACAAACGCTTCAACTATGTTATTAGTACTTATAATATATAGATGTGTGTGCTGTTTACCATAATCTTCATGTATTTATCTGTTTATTTAATTAAGATCGTAATTTTCCGAATAGTCTGCGAAAAAGAACAAGCGTACAGCCAAAGTAATGTTAATGTTCGTTTGTGCCTTTTGGGCGAGTTTTAGTTGCTCTGAACCTTACAGCTTCTCATGGCAGAAAAAATTTGAAACGAGTATGAAATATTCGAATACTCTCAACAAAATGTTTAAGTATTTATGTTAAACAAGCTGAACGAAGTGGGGGGAACCCCCGATGTCTTTTGCATGCGTGTCGAAAAACAAATTGGATTTCATGCGTTTGAATTTTTTTTTTACCCTAATTTTTGTCCTACAATAAAAACGTAACATAAAAAGTAATGTAACCACAGTTACTCCTTGTAGCATAAGCAATCTGTCAGTGAAAGTCCCATCAAAATCGATCCAGCCGTTTCGGATAGCCGGAACAAGCAGGCAGACAAGTTATCTTATAATTGTTTTTTTTTATAAGTAACGTTAACCGTATACTTTCCTATGCATTTAGTAAAAAGCTATTATTTTGACAGTACAATAAAACCAGACACTTTAGTTTTATTAATTTATATGTAAGTATATAATAAGTACTTATGTAGGTGTAGATAATTTTATTTATTTGTACAGAGTGTGCAATGTTACTTATTATGCTTATCCCTGTATCACCGAAAATGATGGCCACCCCTCAGTCTGAAATAAACCGCGCTTAATAACGCTTACGCGGTAATAAACCAAGGTGCTTGTTGTCCTTAGGACACTACCTCCATTTTGAGATTGTTCCTACATGTACCTCATGACATAACAGAGGAATTGAGTTATGATTGTAGGTTAGGTAGTTTAGTAGTACGCTTTCTTAATTTTTTAATCCTATTTTTGGCCCCGTTTGTCTATGACCCCTGGCTAAAAAGATGGGGTATGGCTGTGTCATGGACACGGCCGTGTGTTGTACGTGAATACGTTTACGTAACGGGGTTGATCCGCTCGGCCGTATCCGTATCGGCTCTGTATTTTATTTGGATTTTTAATATGGCGCGTATAGGCCGATATTGTACATTTTTGATATTATTTTTATTTTGACACATTATATTCACTGTTACTATTTTACACTAATGTTTTGTATGTAATCAATAGATTCTTACGAGACGTCGTAGCTTTTCCGAGTCAAGAGTTATACTAAGTGAAAATCTCGATACGCAGAAAAATTACCTCAAAATGGCGGCGCTTCCCCCTCCGCGGCGCGCTATGCTTCACAGTTCTCACTTGGCTCCTCCATCCTTTAGCTATCCAATGGTATAATTGAATTTAAGATGGAGATGATAGAAATGAAGCTGCAACACCAAACTGTATCCCCCGATTTTGTTATCATTGGGTTCTTTTACTTGCCTCCCACTATGGAAACAATTTTAATGACGTATTCACGTCAAAATAGAGTTAGCTTCCCGTGGGTGCCGAATGATACGACTACCAATGTATAGTCTACCTCGTAAATGCTTTATTTCCCTAAGGTTGAATGTCACTTGCACGTTCTCAAACTGAAGTATCAATTTAGTGGGAATTATCAAAAATGATAAATCATTATAATCAGCCTATGTTGTAGCGAATGTTCCCACTGCTGGGACACAGGCCTTCTCTCTTCGAGAGAGAGTAAACAGTGACCCTACCACGCGGGGCCAGTGAGGGTCGGTAGATGTCACATCATCATCATCATCATCATCATTTCAGCAGAAAGACGTCCACTGCTGGACATAGGCCTCCCCCAATTTTGGGGGGGAGATGTCACATAATGTCTTCGAATTCTTGGTTCTAGGACATGCCGATTTCCTCACGATGTTTTCCTTTACCGTTTTAAGAGCAGTGGTAAATAATTTTCCTAAGGTAAAGCGCCTGTCTGGGTTCGAACCCACGACCTACAACTCATAAGGCGGGAGGGATACCACCGGGTCACCACTTTCCTATATTATTTTAACAACAGATAACTAAGAAGATTCCTACCTTCCCTTATTTTTGTTTCCTAAAAGTATCTTGTGGACGTGGGTAAAAAGATTAGCCAAGTTTGAAAGGGTGGTAGTGCACGAGAGACGCTGAAATAATCATCTAAGTATTATAATAAGTAAGTAAAACTATTATAGTCACACAAAAAGTAGCTAAGCTAATTGAAACAAAACACTGGTTTTTACCCCAAAGCACATGAATTTCCACAATGTGTTATTACGCCTATTACAACTAGGTACGCATTAACTTTAAAAAATTGTTTGTTTTCCGTGTTCTATGAGTAGGTATCATAGTCGATATCCGTGGTAGGTATACAGGATTAGTCAGTCAGGACTTTGAATTTTATATGTATAGATAGGTAACTCTTGCGCTGATTTTTTTTTTCGCGATTTCTGGTTTGGTCCCATAGTGAAAGTTGTTCATAATGATGAGTACAATGACCTCGTAAGATGTTTTACCAATGACCCTGTATAAGACGCTTACGAGATGTAGTTCGTGGGTTCGAAACCATACAGGCACTTTACTTTGAGTAAATAATTTCATCACCGTTGCTCTCAAAACGGTGAAGGAAAACATCGTGAAGAAACTGGCATTTATTTATCCTCCTGCTGGAACGCCATACAGCAATTACACCAACGGAGCAAAAAATTACTTCATGTGCTTATCCATCCTGTGCGCGGTGGACATCGAACGGGCGGCGCGATGGAACACGCATGCTCACGCATGCTCACACAGCGTCAACTCCACAGTTCCATTGGTACTCCATCCAAATTGCGCACATTCTTTGCGATTTTTTGAGACTGAATGAATTTTTCAAAATTAATATAATAATATATTTTTTGTAAAAACGGAAAATTTTGATGTGTCGTAGAACAAAAAAATCGAAGACATGACGGCCCACCCCCCCTCACAGAGTGGAGGCCGAAGTGCAGCTAAACCTAGTTTTAGCCGGGTACAACTAAGTGTAGCCGGCCACATGCGGTTCGTGTATACTTCGGAAGGTGACGTAGGATGCAAGAGCGAAGGAAGGGCACCCCGAGGTTCGGTTTTGTTAGGTTACTTTAAACTCTTTTCACAGAAATAGGGGCCACGCGAAGAGGGGCTCCGTCGACGTAGGATGCAAGAGCGAGCGAAGGGCACCCCGAGGTTAGGTTCGGTTACAACTAGGTTTAGCCGCACTTCGGCCATTAGCCGTAACATATATACTTACAAATAAATAAGACTAAAGTGTCTGGTAATACTGTACTGTCAAAATAATAGCTGCTTTTTACTAAATGCATAGGAAAGTATATACGGTTAACGCAACATATAATACAAAAAAAAAATTATAAAATAAATTGTCTGCCTGTTTGTTCCGGCTAATTTCCGAAACGGCTGGATCGATTTTGATGGGATTTTCACTGACAGATTGCTTATGTTACAACGAGTAACTATGGTTGCTTTAGTTTTTATGTTACGTTTTTATTTTAGAACAAAAATTAGGGTTAAATATTCAAACCCATAAAATCCAATTTGTTTTTCGACATGCATGCAAACGAAGTGGGGGGTTCCCCCGACTTCGTTCAGCTTTTTTAACATAAATACTTGAACATTTTGTTGAGAGTATTCGAAAATTTCATACTCGTTTCAAAATTTTTCTGCCATGAGAAGCTGTAAGGTTCAGTGCAATTGAAACTCGCCCAAAAGGCACAAACAAACATTAACATTACTTTGGTTGTACGCTTGTTCTTTTTTGCAGACTATTCGGAAAATGACAATGTTAATTAAATAAACAGATACAAGTACTAATATACCCAATAAAGCTGAAGAGTTTGTTCGAACGCACTAATCTCTGTAACTACCAGTCGGATTTGAAAAAATATTTTTGCCTTTGATAGCCTAATTCTTCAGGAAGGCTATAGGCTACTAATCATCAAGCTACTCGTAGGGCCTTAAGGAGCCAAGCAAAAAGAAAAAAAGTCAGAAAGAACGCTAAACGAATACGAAATAATAGCGCGGGCGGGCGATGCGATGCTACGGGGTGGGTCCGGGAACAAGCTTTTTCACGCGGGCGAAGTCGCGGGCAGAACCTACTAAATAATACATTTGAAGGCATTTGGTGACAGATCCCTATATGAAATCAAACCGTCGGCATCGGTCGCGTTGTCAGCCGCTTTCTGTGTTTGACTCGCATCGAGAGGGACTAAATTGAGAAATTAGGGATCAAACGGTTTACTTGACACATGGGTCAGTATTTGAGGAGCATTCAATTCTTATACTTAGTTTTTGTTTAAGATTGATCTTGTGTGTCGTTTTTGTACGATTGAACACATAAAAACTAAGATTTCACTAGAATTGCCTTTCTTTGTCTCGAGAGGTATTCTGTTCTTCAGGTCTAATCTCGTTCAGAGAGGAATAATAAAAATAACAAAACCGGCCAAGTGCATGTCGGGCCATGCACAGTATAGGGTTTCGTAGTAGCCCGTTATCACAAAGAATAAAGAAAAGAAGGATTTTGTATTTGGTACAAAATTATCCAACACCCAAGTGCAACGACTATTACTGCTAAACTAATAAAGTTATTTATTTTAAAGTTCATGAAATGCACTATCATCGTGAATTTGTCCAGATTGTTCAAGCCAGCAGTTTATCTTTTAGAAGATACGCCCTACTGGAACAAAAATTTTCACTTTAAAGTTTAATATTTCGTAAATGGAGCATTAAATCGAAAAATAATTTTAGCAACACCGAAGTGATTTTAGAAGACCTATTCAACGATACCCTTCACAATGGAGTAGACGATGAAAAAAATATTCATCCCCACTTCACATGTAGGGGAGCTACCCTAAAAAAAAATACTTTCCAAAATTTTATTTTATCACTTTGTCGGCGTAATTGATATACATACTACTGCAAAATTACAGCTTTCTAGTACTAACGGTCAAAATTCATTTATTTTTCTTCTTCATGACTCATGACTTTGCCATTTGTTTCTTAAACGAAATATAATGAGTTTTCATAAATTAATTAGTAAGTAATTAGATAAGCTAAAATAATGGATATTGTGGCAAATTGAAGTTTAAATGAAACCAAGAGATATTTTTCTGTTAACCCCACATAAATTGGTCTGTCCACGTTCCTAAGGCGACTGTAACGAAACATGTACTCGTAGAATTTCATTATTGTGGTTGTTGTTGATGTCTTTGAACTGTGGCAACAGCTGACAAAAGTCCTAACTTACAATCTTAGATACTTTTTTAACAGACTTCAAAAAGGGGGAGGTTACGCTTATAGCGAGTTTTTAGTAACTAGCTGACCCGGCAAACGTTGTTTTGCCATATAAATTATTTCTAGCTGCCCGGCGCTACTTCGTTCACGTGGTGTCCTACCCCTTACCCTACCCTATAGTACCCAACTCCTACCCTACTCCTACACTACTCCTACCCTACTTCTACCCTACTTCTAAAGTACTCCTATCCTACTCCTACCCTACTCCTACCCTACTCCTACCCTACTCCTAACCCACTCCTACACTACTCCTACGCTACTCCTACCCTACTCCTAAGTAAAAAAATCAGCTGTTTCATACATTTTGGTCAAGTAGGTATTGAAGTTTTGTATGAAACAGCTGATTTTTTTTTTCGTGATTTCAGAGTTGGTCCCATAGTGAAAGTTGTTTATATTCATGGGTAGAACACCATGTAAAAATTTGGATGGTCTTTGAAAAGTAACCCTGTAGGTACAATTGTTGTAAATGCGAGTCTGTCTGTCAGTCCGTTACCTTTCACGCCCTGGTGCCGAATTACGACAGTTTCATGCGATCATGATTTCAGTGTAAGAGAGAGACGGAGCTATACATGACCGATAGCACCATCCCTTTTTGGCACTAGAATCATGATGGCATTAATACTTCGTTTAGCCCCGGACGGCTGAACGAAACCAAGAAATGCGGGGTAACTAAGTAACACACTAACAGTAGGAATGGCTTTGATTTTGACAGTTAAACAACATTCATTGCATTATGTACGTTGTTTGGAAGACAAATTTTTCGAACATATGAAGCAACGGAATAGCAGTATCCTTGAAAATAATTCAGATTGTGATTAATAAATCGGTTCTGAGGTTATTGTAGTAGAGAAAACGAACTATTTTTTTTTACCAAGTAATTGTTATTTCATACAACGAACGTAAAACATACAATTTCAACGTCTATAACTTCCAATTTCGCGTTTTTTTGTAATACGCCTCTTAAGGGTGCTGCAGTATGACGTAGGATACTTATTATCCCGGTATTACGTTCCCGTTGGATACTTGTCGACCTCCACACGAGCGAAGTCGCGTATAAAAGATATAGCCATATATATAGAATTAGGTCGATGATTGGAAGTAACCTCTGCGTCGTACATTATGTTCAATCTACTCGCAGTCTATGAGTAAATAGGTAAGTATCTACATCGGATCTCCACCGATATTTCCTTCTAGAAGACTTCACATGTCCCCCTTTTCTTTCATTTACCAATAACCTTGCTTCTTGCCAAACATAATTCTTGGACCTAGATCCTAGATAAACGGGAAGTACCCCGGTTTTGTACTCGCAGTCTATGAGTAAATAGGTAAGTATCTACATCGGATCTCCACCAATATTACCCGGTTGACTTCACAGTCATGTCCCCCTTTTCTTTAATTAAATTACCAATAACCTTGCTTCTTGCCAAACATAATTCTTGGACCTAGAATCTAGGTAAACGGGATGTTTGAACCCCGGTTTTAATTTATCAAAATATGTCACATAAATGACCGGTTTTTTTTTTATTGTGTTGACTTAGAAGCTTGATTTTTAGACCGTACTTATTTGATATTAATTGCAACCGCCTTCGCGAGAAAAAGGGTATTGACAGACTGACAGACAGACAGACGGACAACGAAGTGGGATCACTTGGGTATAGAATCTATAAAAGTATCGTTTGTTCCTTTTGAGGTAGGTACGGAACTCTAAAAATCGAGAAGCTGACTGCAACTCATCATCCTGCCAACTATGATCTGCCAACTATGTTGGGATCGGCTTCCAGTCTAACCGGATGCAGCTAAATACCAGTACCTCCACAACCCAGTTACTGGGTAATACGATACCCCTTGGTAAGACTGGTTATCAGACTTTCGGGCTTCTGACTACTCGTAATGACTGTCAAAGTTCCACGAATGACAGCCGGGACCAACGGCTTAACGTGCTTTCCGAGGCACGGAGAAGTCTCGGTATGTAAAGATAGTCAACCATCCACAGACCAACCGTGGCAAGCGTAGCTTAACCTGATCAATCGACCTGTGCGGC
Source organism: Mesoligia furuncula (assembly GCA_916614155.1). NCBI lineage: Eukaryota > Metazoa > Arthropoda > Insecta > Lepidoptera > Noctuidae > Mesoligia > Mesoligia furuncula. The sequence goes on from OU744806.1 coordinate 25,012,815, forward strand.
TGTTATTATTTAGCTGACTGCAACTAAAAAGTTAAAAACAAAACAAGATCAATTTTCAAGCAGCCTGTAGCAGTTGGTGGCAGTTATTTTAGTTCAATCCGATACCTACGCCAGATCTTTGACATTGATACTTTTATATTTTCTGGTATGATCAACATTCAATAGATACGAATAGATAAAAAAAAATATATATAAATAGTATAATAAAAATTTAAGTAGATACCTATATATATATATATATAAATAATAAAAATTAATATAAATAAGTATCTATACATATAATAAATCTGTAGAAGGATCAATTCTGTACATAGAAAATATTGAAAAAATAAATAGCGGGGGGTGTTGCTGGATCGATACCAAACCCAAATATGTGATTAAAAAAATTTTTGTCTGTCTGTCTGTCTGTCTGTCTGTCTGTCTGTATATGCAGGCATCACGTGAAAACTAACGGTTCGATTTCGATGAAACTTGGTATAATTATACCTTATTATCCTGGGCATAAAATGGGATACTTTTTATCCTGGAAAAATACGTAAAATTTTTTTTATTATTTTTCAGTTTTATTCATAGACGTTGTTCTGTAGAACCGCGAACACACTTTGCATTACCCGCAGTGGATTCAGCGCCGTAACTTTTTCACACGGGCAACTTTACGTAGCTCTTTCCCGTGAGAGCAGTCCAAGAAACCTTCATGTTCATATTCCGGACGAGCTCACTAACAATGTTGTGTATGCTGAAGCTCTCAATTAACTTTCTGTCGCATTGTCACGATCACTTTTTTATTATTGCAAACTTTTCGTCACTGTCAGTAATTTACTGCTACATGCTACTTATCAAGGTCGGAATTACTATGAAAAAAATACTTACTACAGAACGCGAGCTCAACAGCAGTAGCTCAATAGAGGGATCTACTTAATTATTATAGGCTTAGCCGTATTTGGGTCCAATAGATATTTATAAGATGTCATTGTCAGAGTTACTCAAAATGGAGAAATAAACCATCCACGCGAAGACCGACATCCGCGCGGACGGAGTCGCGGGCGGAAGCTAGTATATTATATAAATAATAATTTAAACTAGCTGACCCGGCAAATGTTGTTTTGCCCGGCGCTACTTCGTTTGTCCTATCCCTACCCTACTCCTACACTACTCCTAACCTACTCCTACACTACTCCTACCCTACTCCTACCCTACTCCTACACTACTCCTACCCTACTCCTATAAGTAAATAAAAAAAAAGTATCCTATGTCCGTCTCCTGGTTCTAAGCTAATTTTCAGCCAAATCGGTTCAGCCGTTCTTGACATAAAAATAGTATAACTAACACGACTTTCTTGTATATACTTATATAAAATATATTACTCGGTAACCTCAAAATGTACTACATATGTTTTCAGGTAAATGCTACTTTACTTATTAGTAACGCAACTGTATAGGTACAAAAAAACAACGTAACAAGATATTTACGTTGTGGAGCAGACAAATTCTTCGAGCATACCATAATTAAGTAGCAATCAATTAGCACTATCCTTCAAAATAATTCACATTGTGATTGATAGTGTTGTTACGCAATTATGGTGCAGTATTAACAAAGGTATTTTTACAGGTATTCTAACACAAAGTATTCAAACAATCCTTGAAGAACAAGTTTCCATTCCAGTCTCCACAAATATGTGTCATGTCTGACCGCTGCTTACCTCGTCTAGTGACGCAGCGTGAAGGCACGTCGTCAAACTATCGCGCGACGGTTTCCCAAGAACACAATTGTCGCATCGTCGCCGGATGACCGCTAAACGCTGGCTTCCTTCGATCCTTGCTGGTGCAAGTTATGAGCGGACAGCAGGATTGGATAAAAATCTGAGAATGCAGTAAGAAACTGGATTTTTTATCATGTATATTAGACAAACCTTTATAATATGCGTCGTATTTATATCTAGTAAGACAGGAACGTAGGCGTTCATTAATTTACTAAAAACTTAGCAAGTCGTTGGAAAAAACTACTGAAGGCTGCGAGTGACGGTCGGGCAGGACGAGCTGTTTCTCACACGGACAATAATTATTGTTTTTCGCTTGCTCCCGCGTCACCAATCCTGACTCTTCATATTTTGGCTGCTGAGAACTACAGACGCCAGCACATCAAGCTCCTACAATTCTGTCAAATTTCTTTAATAGATTTTCAACTTGTCTTGTCTGTGTGGTGCCGGACTTAAAGAATAGCACCACCCCATACTTCCCGTGGGTGTCGTAAAAGGCGACTAAGGGTCGAACCGGAGAATGGGCAGCAGCGTTCTCTATGCATTTCACCACCATACTATACTGCGATCGCCAACCCGCCTGCCAAGCGTGGCGATTATGGCAAACCCCCCCTTTTTGGGGGAGGCCTATGTTCAGCAGTGGGCGTCTTTCGGCTGAGGTGATGATGATGAGATTTTCAACTTGATCGCTAAAACATAAGGTTCAAAGTTGATTGGGAATATTTTATAGTTTCGGGTACCTTGATGTGCTGGCATCTGTACCTACACAGGAAAAATTTATAAAAATGTGCCTGTTAAGTATGTTGTGGTGTCTTACGATTCCACGTGAACGAAGTCGCAGGCACAAGCATTAGCTTGTGCTTGTGTGCTTGTGTATAGTATATTTGTGCTAAGTTTACCCATGGCTTAATAACTATTTATAATTATAATCACTATTCAAATATTCATCATACAGTGGTAACAAATACCTTCGTTATGAATATAAAAACTGTCAGTGTCTCGGAATTTTCAAAAGAATCTTGGAGGATATGACTATATGATGAGTCAATGATAGTTACATTACTCAATACACATATCCTTCTGTCTACTACCGTAAATAACAGCTTCTGGGAAATGCAAACGTAACTTTTAGCCTATATTTTCCCTCTGCAGCGGTGCTATTCTGTAAAAATCTCACCGTGAAAACTTAGGTGAAGTGAGCGTGGAGTGAACTGTCAATAGTGTCAATTCCTAGCAAAAACAAACTCACTTCACCTAAGTTTTCACGGTGAGATTTTTACAGAATCGACCGGCAGAGCAACGGCCTCTTTACCTACTTTCCTTCTTTCCGCTTCTCAAAGAATTCCGGCTTTTCCCGCCCTTTCCGTCTGTGCATCGCAATACCCTTGCCCTGTATAGTTACCGGCACGTAACTTGGCAAGAGATTTTCGTAGTGGGGGAAGTTCGCGCATATAAAAATGTATGAAATTGTGCGTGCGCAAACTTCCCCCACTACAAAAACTCTTGCCAACTTACGTGCCGCTACTTGTACACACCTACAAGGCGGCAGGGACATTGACGCCCAACCTGTGATACCATGTATGCCACATGATTCTGTAAAAAAACAAAAAGAAGTGAAAACAAAACACAAACAGAATACTTTGCCATCACTCACTGACATATCGGATATACATTAAAACCGAGTACATCCCGAGGACAGCAGAACACATCCAAAGCGGGTATTTTTAACCGACTTCAAAAAAAGGAGGAGGTTTCTCAATTCGACCGTATATATATATATTTTCTTTTTTTAATGTGTGTTCGCGGATAACTTCGTCGTTTATGAACCGATTTTGATTATTCTTTTTTTGTTGGAAAGGATATATGCCAAGGGTGGTCCCATGATAAGGAAACCAGGATCTGATGATGGCATCCCAGTGAAATCGAGGGGAACTTTCGAAAATCGTAGGAGCGACTAGTGCGTTTGTTAATGATAAATGATTTATTTTCTGTAAGTAGGTTTTTACAAACACTTTTACACGTCATCATATTTTTTAAACTAGATGTGGTCGGTGTTTCCTATCTGACTACTCTGAGAAGAAAGGCCGAAACAAACTCAGAGGTCACAGTCTCTTTTAAAGTCCAGACAAAATCTTGGTCAGATCGTGTGAAGACCATGTAGATGGATGTCTGAAATGGTCTTTTGAGGAAAGAACCACAGAGATTGAGTGGACCTGTCCAATCAGTGCACGCATTTGTCAAAAATTGTGCAGCTCAACTCAGAAATTGAGGAGCTCAACGATTCGACGAACAATACCAAAGAAAGGACATTTCGGTAGGCCGCGTAAATTACTCAAACTGCCAGATCATGATAAAAACTAAAAAGGAAAACAGAAAAAAAAAATGACCCACATAGTCCTCACATTCACAATAATTAAACAAAAGAAAAAAAAAAAAATGTTATGTTTTCATTAAGTATTTTAAAGCACTACAATTTGATGAAGGCCTGGAGTCGATCTGATGATGGAGCCGAAAGACAGTCGAGGGGACTCCTCAACGATTTACAGCAGTTACCTTGTGTTTGGGCTTGATTAATTTGTGAACTTTACACCTAGATGGGTTGCGACTATCATTAGGGGTCTGATGATGAAGACGAAGGACAGTTAAGGGAATTCCTCAACAGTTTACAGTAGCTACCTTGTGTATGTTCACCGATTACTCGAAGACGGCTGGACCGATTCCAAAAGTTCTTTTTTTATTTGAAAGGGTATACTCTCGAGGTGGTCCCATTATCATCAAGTTGGAATCTGATGAGAGGATTCCATGGAAATCGAGGGAAACCCTCAAATTTTATAGGCAAAGCTACAGCTATTTGGATATTTTTTAAAGTAACTTGAGCATTTGCTCTCGGAAATCATCACTTGGTAAAGTGGAGCTGATGATGAAGATCACAGATGGCCATCGGAACTACTCACTGACAAATATTTCACGGGTTGCGATTCGTTTACTTTAATATGGTTGCTAAGCAATTTATGCTCGTCACAATGCGTATTGCGAGTGATTGTTGAGGATCTCCTGGTTCTTACCGGGAGAACTCCTCAACAATTAACGTCCCAGCATCGGGAAAAGCAAAATTTTGTAAAAGGTGATGAACAGTTGGCATTAGGCTATTAACTTAGATAAATTACAAACTGACCCACTAAAAAGTGAAAAATAAAAACATTTTTACAAAAAAAAAACAACCGACTTCCAAAAAAAACACTACAAATTGAAAAATAACTTTGATTTCGGAAGTCGGTGTCAATAAACGAAAACGCGGAACCGAAGACAACGACTTCCGAAATTAAAGTTATTTTTCAATTTGTAGTGTTTTTTGGAAGTCGGTTGTTTTTTTTTTGTAAAAATGTTTTTTAATCTTCGGTTCGGTTGTTCGTTGACGGTTCAATGGTTTTTCCCATCTCCAAAAATGCCCAACGCGCTTAAAGAAGGTTTTACTTCAAAAAATCTGCTGCTTCCTTCAAAAGCAAAATGTATGGAACAGCATTTTTTTTTTTAGTAACTTACTAGCTGCGCCCCGCGGTTTCACCCGCATAAGTTTGGATCCCGTGGGAATATCGGGATAAAAAGTAGCCTATATGTTAATCCAGGGTGTCAGCTACCTCCATACAATTTTTTTTCAAAATTGGTTCAGCCGTTTGAGCGTGAAGAAGTAACAAACATATAAACACACACACACACACTCACACACACACTCACAAACTTTCGCCTTCATAATATTAGTGTGATGAGAATTTTTCACGAAGGGAGGTCCAGCATCATGTACTGAATCCATGCAACGGGTTGGATGTCGACGTTCCTGCCACCATGAATACCCAACGTAATAATAGTTTGGTTCCTGAAAAACATTTTGTTCTACCGATACCGTTGTCTTACATCTTGGACCAGATGTCGCGCGCGACCGCGTGTCTGCCCACGTGTATTATCTCATGCTCCGACGAAATTTGGCTTTATCACGCTTTTACCCAAACCGATACCATCTTTACTGCACTTCCCTTATGATTGGACTAACTGTTAACATGACACGCAGGTCCTTCTAAGAATTAAATTAAAACACATGAGCCTAATGAAGGAAATTGTTTATTTCAGTGTCATTCGCAGCGTCTATATTTCGAGAAATGTGCCAATTGAAAGAAAACCAGCGACCGACATCCAAACTAAATTATAATTCGAAAGTAACTCTGTATCTCTGTCTGTCTGCCTATATGTTACCTTTTCACGCCTAAACCACTGAACGGATTTCGATAAAATTTGGCAGAGAGATAGATTGCATCCCGGGGAAGGACATAGGATAGTTTTTATCCACATACCTCGCGGACAAAGCCGCGGGCGAAAGCTAGTATTCTGTAAAAATCACACCGTGAAAACTTAGATAAATAAAGTGCGCTTGAAGCTGGATGAATACATGATAAGGTGCAACAGTAGACAAAGCCGAAAGTATAAATTCTTGAGATCTTGACTTTCTGTTGGTGTATTGGCATGGCTAGTTGACATATGGCAAATTATAATTACAATTTTATATAATGTTCTGTCTCCTATTGTTAATTACTTTGCATACCTGCTTTTGTATAGAATCATTGTTTTTCTCTGTGTGGTGCCGGACTTAAAGCCAACCCGCCTGCCAAGCGTGGCGATTATGGCAAACCCCCCCCCCTTTGGGGGAGGCCTATGTCCAGCAGTGGACGTCTTTCGGCTGAAATGATGATGATGATTTTATTTCTAACTGAACAGACAACTGTGCTGCTGGGGGAGTTTGTTGCACCACTTCTTCTCCCCAGCGAAAGCACTAGAAAGAGGTACTGGCGTTTTGTGGGACTGTCTTATGTCAGTTTGACGTTCGAAAAGTACTGATTCTCAGCAATATGAATAAATGACTTTTAATTTGATGTGATTTGTATATTTTATATCACGTATTGTTAACATCTAAGCTAGAATTCACACATTTAAGCTAGGATAGCACTTTACGAAAGCCCTTTAAAATCTATATTTAAATTTTCATGGACCTTGCCGACTGTAGAATAGGGTATCTTTCTTCCTATTACTAAGATTCCACTGTCCGTCTGACTGTCTGTCACCATGCTGTATCTCATGAACCGTGTTAACTAGACAGTTGAAATGTTCACAGATGATGTTTTTCTGTTGCCGTTATAACAACAAATAATAAAAATAAAATAAAGTAAAAATTTAAGGGGGCATAAAAGAGACGTTTTTTTCGGCGTTTTATGCCTTGTGGTACGGAAGCTTTCGTGTGCGAGTCCGACTTGCACTTGGCCGGTTTTTTATATTATAAAACTCAGACGTTCGCGGTTATTATTTAAAGATATGTATGTAAAACGAATACGTACCTGCGTGACAAACCAGGATTGAGTATCCTTTGGAAATATGTAGGTACCTACTGGCAAAATTATAATATTAAACTTGTTTAGCTTTCTTAGAATTTAAATATGTATAGGTAATTATGTTGTAATGGCTATTTTATATTCATTTCAATGATAGCTTTGAGCGTCTGTACCCGCCATAATGGCCACTGGAATTCACTGGATTGAGCACAAGTTCCTGATATTCAGTTTGTAATATTTGTCTCAATATGTTTTTATTATAAATCTATAGGGTGTTGATGTAGTCACCTGCATCCGTTAGGAGAGGACCCGTCATATCCGATAGGTAAAAATAATTATAAAAATTCATACATGCATTGTGTACCTATGTAGAATTTTATTGTTTTTTTTTTCACGAATCGGATATGAATTACCTAGCAAAAGTTGTTGAATATGACAGGTATAATCAACCCCTTAACGGATGCAGGTGAATAAATTGCCTCCCTGAATAGCTTAATTAGGTAAATATTACATATTAAATATTATTTTGTCTAAAATTAAAATAAAATTGTTTAGGTTGATCATAATGTAATACTGTGTAAAGAAACGCATCGCATTATGTAATAGTAACACGTAATAGCAATTTTCTATTACTTAATCAGTAATTATGACCAATTAAACGACAACAATTACCTAAACCACCAATAATATCGATTTTGCATTGCAATCAGTAGAAGTTAGTAGCACATAAAGGTACTGATTCAAACTATGCCTTTGTTTACTATGAAACTCACACATGTGCGCCCACGCACACATGACCCCGCACGCACACATAAACGCGTGTGCGCAAGTTTTCCTGAAACATGCGCGCGTGTAGAGCGATGCTCTTCCGGTCATGCGCAAAGAATATGCAATTAGAGGGAAAAGAAATAGGTTTATTTACATATTGTGCTGAGATGGATATGATTTGCGATGCATTTAGAATAAATAATGGAATGTTGGGGTAGTATGTTATCTATATGTAGAGGTTGAGACGGGAGGATAAGAGGGGACGGGGCCTGCGAGGAATTTGATAAATAGGTATATGAAGAAACTATTGCCGTCGCCTTACCTCAAGTCTGCCCCCGTAGTGTGTGATAGGGACAGCTGCAGCTCAGGCCGAAATTATCACAAAAAATTACTTTTTAAGAAAGAGTATGTTTAGGTTCCTATCAATTTTTTTCTGTTAAAAACTTTTCTAATTAGTCTGGTAGTCTTCTAATGACGGCGGTAAAAATAGGGCATTTTTTTTTAAATTTTTAGTGGGTCATATTTTCTTCACTAATTAACACGTCCCTGTCATTTTCTTTTTCAGCAACTAGTTAGTTGCTGAAAAAAAAAAATGACAGGGACCACAGGGTGTTTACAGCAGACCTTGATTTTATGAAAAAAAATTGTTCTAGATGCATTATTCAGGAAGAAAAAAGGGGAATACATTTGTATGGAGAATCGCACGCCCTGTTCCCTCTTAGGGGCCGTCTCCACGAGAGAGAGAATCGCGGCGATAGTCTCGCCGTGCCATCAAATTTTCGCCGCGATGATATCGCCGTGTGGAGACACATTCTAAAATCCGTGGCACGACGATAATGTCGCCGCGATTCTCTTGCTCGTGGAGACGGCCCCTTAACGGCCGAACCCAATGACCTATTTTCAGTTAAAGACAGATCGCTACTGTTACTAGTATAGTCATAACTGCCAGTATAATATATTCATACAGATCGCTACTGATATAGATTATTGAGACTTTAAAACCAGAGACAGGTAGGTTTTTCTACCTCCACTATGCCAAAACTGGTGATAGATACCTATCTATCACCAGTTTTGGCATACTTTGGTTGGGTTAACAGTCTTTTTTTTTCTTTGTATAAATGGCGTCTCGCAGGTCAAAAGGATGTCGGCTGCTTAACCGGTCTTGCCTGTGGGTGCCGCAAAAAATTTAGGGCTCCAGCCCGGGCTTTAAAACCTAAGCGACTACATGCCAAGGGCACCCCGTTTGGGGTACGGACCTAGGCTTAGGGCGTCGCTGGGGGGCAGCAAGAGACAGACTGGATCGGATTAATTTTGGCTAAATACAGGCTCAGCGGCGCGAGCTGGCTCGGGCAAGGGTCGGGGCCCGGGGCGGTTGATAGATTAAAAGACGAATCAACTTGTGTGTACTAACTCTTTACTTAGGTATCTATTTTAACACAATGGAAAATGAACACATTTGGAAACCAGTTTTTATTTTCATTCTGTTCCTTTACTCGAAACTTGACTTCACATGGTCTTACATGGTCTTGGTTGGGGCATGCATGCCAACATCTTTTTCTGGCAGAAAGACCCTTTGGGAATCTCAGTCTTCAACATTATATAAGTTAAAGTTAGTTGTCTTACTGTAACATAATTATGTATAATCATTTTTAAGAGCTACCTAATTACCCCGTCCTTATTTTCATGGAGAATAAACTTGAATTAATTCAGAGGAGGGGCCCGTAACTAAATTATAACAGCCGCACCGGTCCATCGGCCAGGTTAAGTTACGGTTGCCGCGGCTGGTGGATGTGTGACCATCTTTACATACCGTGACCCGTCCGTGCCTCAGAAAGCACGCTAAGCCGTTGGTCCCGGCTGCCATTCATGGATCTTTGACAGTCGTTACGGGTAGTCAGAAGCCCGAATGTCTGACAACCAGTCTTACCAAGAGGTATCGTCTTGTGGAGGTCAGATAGGCGCTTCATGTAAAATACGGATATTCAGCTGCATCCGGTTAGACTGGAAGCCGACCCCAATTTAGTTGGCAAAAGGCTAGGCAGATGATGACCCAATTAAATCAAAGAAATGCAAAACCTAAACAATAAAATATTGCTAGGCTAATGATTAAATAGGTACTTAAAACAATGTACTGGTATCACCTGGTACTAATTAGCGACTGACTCATTTGTGTCCCCACTCCTTCATCGCTTGCTCTTTGACCGGCGCCCGCGCATTTTATAAAGCAACAAAGGTCGGCTGCAAACTACTCATCCGTTCAGTCACGTCACCGTCAGTCAGCGACGATCGTGCGAGTCGAACACACGTTAGCGCGCGATTTAAACAAATAATTAAAAACAAAAATGTTGTTTTTCATAACAGTTTCAGTGCTGATCGTGAGTGCAAACGCGAAGTTCTACACGGACTGCGGTAATTATAATTATTTTAACTTCTTATTTAATTATTTTCGGTTGATTTACTGCATTATCTGATACAGGCATTATAAGCTTTATTAGTAAATTGCGTATATTGTGTGTGGCTGATTTAAGATGTTCGTGTGCGAAATGTGTTGTAATGTGGATCGTTGCAGTTGTATTGCAATCACTGGCCGAAACGTGAAACCTGTGTTATTCTTAACAGTACCTATATTATGTTACTTACCTATTATTAAAGGTATTTGAAAGGTTACAGAGAAGTACCCTTTCAAATTACTAGCTAAATGAGAAACTTGTTCAATGAGTTGTGTTTTCTTTGCGAACTTGAATACATGAACGGCCTCCTGGATAAGAAAATTGATCTCTGGGTAAAGGTTTTGAGTCGTATCTACACACGGCTACACATCAAGCCATTTCCCCGTATAAGAGTGAAGCCACACTGCCCCGTTGCGTTGCGTTGCGACGTCGCAGCGCAAGATTTTGATTCAACAACGCAACGGAGAAGTGTGGCATGTTTTAAAATTTATATGTAAAACGACGCGCTGCGACGACGCAACGGAGCAGTGTGGCTTCGCTCTAAGCTGACTTCTGGTTGTACGAAAAACCTATGCAATGCGAGGTCAGTTAAAACTGGAAATGTATAGATTGAAGTGTCGCCGTATGTATAACACAATAAACATAATGAACATTTCCCATATGGAAGTGCCTACGTTTAACAGAACAGACAATCTATTCCAAAATAAAAGAAAATTCTCACAAGAAAATCCTCAGGCAAAGAAATGCCCAACACCACATTCAAACGATTAAAAGCGCTGTGCAGTAGACTAGCCACCTCCCTACATGGAGCTAGTAAAATATTATTGACTTTCCACATAGGATCGCTAGACGAGCTTAGATATAAACACTATAGTCGCATGTCTCAGGACAGAATCCATCAAATCAAATCATCGATCCTCTAAATGATAAATGATTTTATTTAAGTAGGTACTTTAGTACAAACACAACGTCAATCATAATTTTTTTTAAACTAGATGAGGTCGGCGTTTCCTATCTGACTACTCTGAGAAGAAAGGCCGAAACAAACTCAGAGGTCACAGTCTCTTTTAAAGTCCAGACATAATCTTGGTCAGGTTATACGAAGACCATGTAGATTTGATGTCTGAGATGGTCTTTTGAGGAAAGAACAACACAGATTAAGAGGGCCTGTTCAGTCAGTGCACGCATTTGTCAGAAATCGTGCAGCTCAACTCAGAACTTAAGGAGCTCAGCGATTCGACGAACAATACCAAAGAAAGGACATTTGGGTAGGCCACATAAATTACTCAAACTGCCAGACCGCTGCTATCATAGCTGATGCCTATGTTTAACTGGGATTGCCAACTATACTGTTAAATCCAAAAAAAAACAGTCGAATTGAGAACTCCTCCTTTTAGAAGTCAGTTAACTCCTCGTATGTCGGAATTACAGACACAAATAAAAAGCCATTGTGTCTCGCGTAGATCTACGTTCCGACATGCTAAGGGTTAAAAACAGTATTATTATACTACGGGGTAATTGCGTAACACACTATCAGTAGCAATGGATTTCATTTTACGTGGAGACAATTTTTTCGAACATAATTATGAAGCAAAGCAATGCATTATTATTCAGCTGCATCTGGTTAGACTGGAAGCCGTACCAACGTAGTTGGGAAAAGGCTAGGCAGGTCACGATGATGAAGCAATGCATTTGCAAATTAGCGTCCTTCAAAAACATTCAGATTCTGATCTGGTACGCCTACGCAATTAGGGTGTTGTTTTCGGCTATAAAATACTGTTTACTGTACAACAAATATAAAGTATAAGAATATACTGTTTTCACTGATATCCAAAGCTATAAAATAAATATAAAGTACCTAGTACCTAAATTGAAAGTTTTCTCTACTATGTAGATCGTGCATGCGCCTGGGCATGAGCGCGGTGATTCAGCTAGTCTAAATTTCAGAATGAAACTCGAACTTATATTAAAAAAATGCCCCTCGTCTATTTGGAGAGGCTTACAAAGCCTTAAAAATTTGTGCTAAATTGATGAATAATTGCGCAAATAGCACTAATGAAAAGTAACTATTTAAAACATTTAAAAAATACTTAAAATACTGTTTAACTTATTTTTCCGAAATACTGTTTATTTTCCCAATTTGACAGTAGTATACCCACTTTATTTCTTGTACAAAAAGTTGCCAACCCTAAATACAACTCGCCTTTTCATAGTCTCGTGTATGGGGCATCCGGACATCATGAAACGGTCCCTAAAGAAGTATTAACGGTTCCCAAAATGTCAGCACGTCTTGGACTGACAACTTATAAGCAGGCAGAATTAAATAAGCTACTTTGTCATTGTTTGATTAGGTACTACAATATTTTGTACTAGCTTCCGCCCGCGACTCCGTCCGCGCGGATGTCGGTCTTCGCGTGGATGGTTTATTTCTCCATTTTGAGTAACTCTGACAATGACATCTTATAAATATCTATTGGACCCATATACGGCTAAGCCTATAATAATTAAGAAGATTTTTGTACTGGGTGTAGGTCTCAGATTCCCGTGACAGCATGTGACGTTCACGGTCAGCAGCGAGGCGTATATCCCTTTCAGTAAATGTTTCAGAGGAGCGAGATAGTGAGTGACGTTGACGATCAGCACTTAATCTCAATTCGCGATCGGCACTGCTTTCACGTGCTCTTGCTTCAGCCGTTCCGTCTCGCATGCGGTTTAACCGGGATTCTCGCTCTTCAGTTGATTCTTGTGATCTAGCTAGTCTCATTCGCCTAGCATTTTTCGATGTTTTAGTAAGAGAAGATCGGTTTCTGGTAGGCATCGTGTTACAATAAAACTGTATTAAAAATATACAGAAATACAATGAAATGAGATGAGAGAGAGAAATATGAGATTAATAACTAACCTACTTTACCTTATAACCTAATTCCTATACCTATGTTTCCAAAGATAAACAAAAAGAAAATAAAATACCAACCTAAATAAACCAATTTACGATGAAAACTTAAACTACGTACGTACTATAATATTTACAAAAGTATTTACAAATAACTGATCGGAACAGTAATCAAAAAGGTCGCGCTGAAAAGCACGGGTTAAAATTACACGCATACAATATTAATTCTACGGACGACCGCTCGCCACACTGGACACGTCCGCTCGCATCAAAATTCAGAATTTATATGCATCGCGCGGCGTTTTTTTTTTTTTTTTGAATGGCATCTTGTAGGTGTCCTTGAGAGGTCGTGACTACTTAACCGGACTATCCTGTGGTTGCCTTAAGTAAACTCAAAGCCTCCAGCCAGGGGCAAATGCAACGTGTGTTCGCGGTTCTACAGAACAACGTCTATGAATAAAACTGAAAAATAAGATTTTTTTTTCTACGTATTTTTCCAGGATAAAAAGTATCTCATTTTATGCCCAGGATAATAAGGTATAATTATACCAAGTTTCATCGAAATCGAACCGTTAGTTTTCACGTGATGCCTGCATATACAGACAGACAGACAGACAGACAGACAAAAATTTTTTTAATCACATATTTGGGTTTGGTATCGATCCAGCAACACCCCCCGCTATTTATTTTTTCAATATTTTCAATGTACAGAATTGACCCTTCTACAGATTTATTATATGTATAGATGATACCTATCTATCTAAACATAACCGGCGAAATTCTTCTTCTCATGTCGATCGATGGCATACAGTCAGCCCAGAATTTGGATACGAGCTTGGCACCTTCTGTCGCGTCCATCAACTTCTTCTAGCATCCAGACTACAGCCGGTCGATTCTGTAAAAATCTCACCGTGAAAACTTAGGTGAAGTGAGTTTGTTTTTGCTCGAAATTGACACTATTGACAGCTCACTCCACGCTCACCATTGTTTGTCGGACAGCACCACATTTACAATTCAGGGACGGATTTATCTGTGAATCTCCTGACCAGGTTTTGTTTGCTTCTGCATGAGTTCGAAATCTATTTAAAGACTGGTGTAATGTGGGTGTGGGTACTATACAGGGTGGAACCTGGAGAATTAGATTTTTTACATATCCCCATAAAATAAAATCTAAAGGGGTGAGATCTGGAGATCTCGCAGGCCATCTGATTGTGCCGATTTTTGTCGGTTCGATTCCCGGGTGTGGCAAGCGTATTTTCAAAAATCTTTAAATGCAGTTTTGTTTATTTTTTAAAATAAAGGAATGTTTCCTTTGAGTTAAATTAGCTGTCTTCAGTATTTAGAGTACTTTCACTCCAGGTAGGTACGCTTCGAAAATTCCACCGTGTATATTATAGTACTCTGCCTCATCCTTCGAGAATTTCAGGCGTGATTGTTTGCCACTAGGTAACTATTAGTGTGAGCAAAACAATTACAAACAGCATTCTGCCATCAAAAATAATAGCCGAGATGATCTGTGTAATAACATATATATATATGTATATTTTCCTGTAGCCTGTAAGTACTACCTACTGAACATTTAAAATGTCAATGATTAGATGGTTATTATTCATGACATATCGTTCATAATAATTACCACCTTCTTTAAGTTTAGATCTTATGCGACCAAGAGTTCTTCATTCATTTTAAAAGGTCTTCAAGTTTCCTTCCATTTTAAAAGGTCTTCCTAAAAGATATCTAGTTCCCTTCAATTTTAAAAGATCTTCATAGACAAGAAGATATCTGGTTTATGAAACTCTTTTGAATTAAACCTCTTGTCAAACTAAATGATGTTGATATTGCAGTCCATCAATAAAAACAGCTTTATTAGGAATCGAATACTGATTCAAGATTTTGGAATCCGAAAGCTAAATAGGTACAAAAAATGAAGAAGTTAAAGATGAAAGGGAAATGGACATGCAGCTCTAATAAACTTGAACGTCCCTAGATAAACCAATAACAAAATTCTAAATGGCTAAACAGCTAACATATGGTGATAGGTGAAAAAAAACTGGCCATTTGAAGTGCTAGTCGGACTCGTGCACCGAGGGTTCCGTACCATCATGTTTTTAATTTTTCAGCGGCGTGGCCTATATTTGTCAGAGAATTTTAACACTGTGCACTGCGGTGTAGAATATTGCAGTTTTATGTCAGCGCCATCTCTTGACCGATAGACGATAGTGGAACTAATGTAACGTTTGTTGATGATTTCTGAAAAAGTGTGCTATTTAGAGACTTGCGTTTTATTTTTCCTATAATCTTTACAGAAACTTCTATAACATAGAATTATTTCAGATTTTTCTCATATAAGAGGGGAACGGTATTTTTTTACATTTTTATCCAAAGTCGAAAACTATGCGGCTTAAAACAAAAAACGTTTGAGAATGTGCAAACTGCGCTCTTTCATATTATACCCCACATGCCCTAGTAGCCCCACTTCGAATTTTTCAGACCCCCTTTCAGTCCCTGTTGCAAAAAATATACTGTATATATTTTTATTTCTTTCTTATTTGCAAAATAGTCGGGCAAACATCATCTAAAACTATTCCTAATTTCTAGTTGACAGCATTAGTAGTTCTTGAGATATCCGGCTGTGATAGACAGACAGACAGACCACCACCACCACCATAAGGGTTCCGTTTTATCATTTTGGTACGGAAACCTAAAAACAACTTCGAGTGACCCATCGTTGAACTTTCGCCTTGTTTCATATTTTTTATCCAATAAATATTAATAGATACGTAGTAGCATTATCAGCTGCTTGTTATCAATAACTCTAGGGTCAATGTTTTGTCTCAACAAAGAAGAACTATGTCATTTTATTTTGAACACATGATAACAATAATATCGGCCTGAACCTACGACACAGCTTCTTGAGCGCGCTTGCCTACAATCATATCCAACCTTTGGTTCTTAAATAATTCTATCTGTAAACATATTTATGTATCGTTTATTTCTTAGCATAAAACTATTAACAAATTTAAATATGGCGTCGGAAAATTCCTCCGCATTGTTGTCGACTGTTAATGTTTCAAGAGACTGGCGGTATTGCCACGTTGTATGGCAATGCTTAGCCTTTGGCCAAGGGAAAAGTCAGCCCTTGGGTCACGGGAAGTGTCAACTAGTGTGGTTCTTAAATAATTGTTAGTTGAAGTTAACAACTCATCGGCTCAGCGTGGTTACAGCCCCTGTGCCCTCCACAGGGAGGACCGGTGACCTGACGATCTATTTCATGAAAATCTCACCGCGAAAACTTAGGTGAAGTGGGCTATGTTCTTTAGCTGTGTTCTTTTTTTCCATAAAAAAGAAGAATCCGGTCATGTCCGAGTCAGACTCGCGTACCGAGGGTCCGTACAAATTTATGGGTATGTAACTAAAAATTTACGGTTCTCGGATTTTTTCCTTTACTTGACATTGCTTCTTGCCAAATTCAAATTGGCACGTGCCTGATTTAGAAATATACACCTTAATGTCATTATGATACCTAAGTAGAGATTAAACCATTATAAAACTGCACGCCTCTCCACTAAAATTTCTATACAAACATTTGAAATGTGTATGCAACATCAGTGGAGGGGAGTTCATTTTTAATATTGTTTATCTGTACGTGCTTTGATAGCCCCTTATAACTCTATTGGAGGCGTTCACCTATAATTAATGTCAATCTATCTCCTCTACGGGCGTCAATTCCCCGCACTGTAATCATTCATCGTCGTCATACTCAGCCCATTATTGTCCACTGCCGAGCACTAGTCTCCTAATAGACACATGCAGGTAATAAAAGTTTTAAAAAGTAGTTTGTAAAAAAGGGAATTAAAGTTTTGATATTTTTTCCTGAATGAAAAATTACGAAAATCGAGATTATAAAAATGGGGGGACACATAATTTATAGGATACTTATATTTAATAGTAATAAACTCAGGCATAAAAACTGCACTGTCTTTTATTCGACGGCAAAAAATCGATAATTGATACTACATACAAAATAGAGTTAATTTAAAGTGTTTAAGTACATAATTTTAAATGCTAACAGTCTTAAAATAATAATAATAATATGTACAAGTATATAAAAAGGAGGGGAAATTTATCAAAGGGCATCTCAAAACATTCGTCTGTATCGCTGTCAACAGGAAACGTGCCCAAAAGGCTGGCAGCATTGCCACGTTGTATGGCAATGCTGATTCTTTGGCCTACCCATTTTGTTTTATTTAAGGATAGGTACTTAATAAGGTATCCATAAAAGTGACAAAAGAAGAGAAAAAGATTTTGAGTTCGAGTTTCAAAAGCCCCACCAATCAATAGCATTGCCAACTCCAGCCCCCTCATAGAACGCTGAAAACGACAAAGATTTCTAAGTGTAAAACGTCCATTAGCACTGCTTGAATGAAGACAATCCAGCAATAACATGTTGTAACACCTAACAGGTACAGACGCCAGCGTATTGAGCTACTACAATCTGTCAAATGTCTTTGATAGATTATCAACTGTATCGCTACAGTATAAGGTTCAAGGTTGATTGGGAAAATTTCACCGTTTCGTGTAGCTTGATGTGCTGGCGTCTGTAGATTATACTTTCCTACACACTAACGCCCATTTACTTCTACGAACTCATCATCTGCCTAGCCTTTTCCCAACTATGTTGGGGTCGGCTTCCAGTCTAACCGGATGCAGCTGAATACCAGTATTTTACGTGGAGCGACTGCCTATCTGACTTCCACAACCCAGTTAGGTGCTAGGTAATACGATACCCCTTGGAAAGACAAGACTGGTTGTCAGACTTTCGGGCTTCTGACTACCCGTAACGACTGTCAAAGATCCACGAATGACTGCCGGGACCAACGGCTTAACGTGCTTTCCGAGGCACGGAGGGGCACGGTATGTAAAGATGGTCAGTCATCCACAGACCAACCGCGGCAAGCGTAGCTTAACCTGATCGATCGACCTGTGCGGCTGTTATTATTTAGCCACTCACTTCTATGAACTAACAGGGTGATACCAATCTATACGTAGTATTCAGTCAGCTGCATTATATGATGAACCGAACTGCGCTAAACAATGCATCGTAGTGCTTTTGTTTCATGAAAATAAGATCCTTTGTAATGGCACGGTTTCTTTACGGTACGGCGTATAAACCGTGCCGTAGAAAAACGTGTCTGTCAACAAGCTTCCATAGTGAGCCATACAACACTGACGACCGTGCCTACACACGGCGAATAAACCGTAGTTATTCACGGCAAGAAAAACGTGTAGAGGTATGCAAAGAGCCTAAGGTAACATTCGCTGAATGAAACCTACGCATTAAGGTTCCTACAAACAGGTGCGACACGCGATATAATCGCGCGCGACACAAAGACCTTGTCCAGAAGGGGCGAATTCGCCGCAAAACTTTTCGCGCGAATTTATACGCGCGTTAACGAGATACTAGGCGCCAATACATCGCGTCCACAAACATCGCGCGATTTCAAAATACGCGCGTAAATCGCGTGCAGTTCGCTAGACTCTCGACTCGCGCTTGCTCCGCGCGTATTGCGCGCGAGTCGAGATACTAGAGACTCCTTGTTGCGTCCAGTTGACGCGCGAATTCCAGAGCGTTCAACTCCATGTTTTCTACTGACGAATGAAATTCGAACCCAAATGCTCGCGCGTTGGTACGTTCCTTCTGGACGCAACGGTCGCGCGTAATACGCACGAGAGAATCGCGGCGAATTCGCCCTTTCTGGACAAGCTCAAAGACACCAATCGTTGCGCGACTTGCGGTGCCTTTGTGTCGCGCGCGATTTTGTCGCGTGTCGCGCCTGTTTGAAGGAGCCTTTGCCGTTTTTAGGGTTCCGTAGCCAAATGGCAAAAACGAAACCCTTATAGATTCGTCATGTCTGTCTGTCTGTCTGTCTGTCCGTCTGTCTGTCTGTCTGTCTGTCCGTCCGTATGTCACAGCCACTTTTCTCCGAAACTATAAGAACTATACTGTTGAAACTTGGTAAGTAGATGTATTCTGTGAACCGCATTAAGATTTTCACACAAAAATAGAAAAAAAAACAATACATTTTAGGGTTCCCCATACTTAGAACCGAAACTCAAATTTTTTTTTTTCATCAAACCCATACGTGTGGGGTATCTATGGGTAGGTCTTCAAAAATGATATTGAGGTTTCTAATATCATTTTTTTCTAAACTGAATAGTTTGCGCGAGAGACACTTCCAAAGTGGTAAAATGTGTGTCCCCCCCCCCTGTAACTTCTAAAATAAGAGAATGATAAAACTAAAAAAAATATATGATGTACATTACCATGTAAACTACCACCGAAAATTGGTTTGAACGAGATCTAGTAAGTAGTTTTTTTTTAATACGTCATAAATCGTAAACCGCAAGGTACCATTCATTCAATCAACTCAAAAATAAAAATAAAACATTTAATTTCATAAACATAAATCTTATGCATAAACCCGGATGTTACGGAACCCTCGGTGCGCGAGTCCGACTCGCTCTTGCCCGGTTTTTTTCCTTTAAACCCTAATTGTGTCAATCTCAAAGAAGAAGAAGAAGAAACCCAATCAATCAAACCAATCAGTCTCTAGAAGTCTCAATCTGAATAATTTTAAAGGATATTGCCAATCTATGGCTTCATAATGTTCGAACAATTTGTCTGCTGAACAACGTAAATAATGCAATGAATGTTGTTAAACTGTCAAAATGAAACCATTGCTACTGATAGTGTGTTTTATTTAATCCTCAGTCTGCCGGAACGTAGATCTACGCGAGACACAATGGCTTTTTAATTGTGTCTGTAATTACGGCACACAAGCGGTTAATGGCTTTGCTCTTGACTCTAGTCTAGGTTAGAGGTGACAGAGACAAAGTCGACGAAGTGAGCTTACCCAGAAGAAGCCTGTTCTTCACTCTTACTTTGAAGAGATTCGGGTTGTATGCGCTCGGAAACACAGACGCAGGTAGAGTTCCACTTTTTTGCTCTGCGCATTATAAAGGACATTCATCATTCATGAAAACGCTTAGTGTGAATTGGTGGAACAACAATTAGGCAGGGACTTTACGAAATAAGTAAACTGATTTAGGCACGGAGGAGGGCTCCTCCGCGGATTTAGGTTATCTACTTAACTACTTCTGTTTATCTCATTTACGCCATTAGCTTTTAAAAATACAATTACATTTATCAATGAATTTATTAAGTAAGCCAATTTCAAAGTAGGACAATTTGTGTTTCGCTTGATTTAACACTTATGAGTGTTTACGCCGTACGGCATTTCATACAAACTTTCAAGCCCTTGTTTTTCGAAATGTATGAACCGATTTTTATGAAACTTCATACGCATAAACAGGATACAAAGGTCTAAAAAGTTACTTAAGAACATTTTCGAAATGTCTTATTGAAAAAAGATAACTGGAAATCTCTGTTTCTATAAAAAAATTAAAATCGGTCTAATTTAGCTGTAACACTATTTTTACCCCGTTACAGGGGGCCTAAAAAGGCCACTTTGGCAGAATCGTAAAAGGATTACATTATGATTCATAATGGATAGTTAACTGTTAAGTTATTCGTATCAAATTCCATTGATGAAGGATTTTTCAGTAATTTTTTTTGTCTGTGCTAAAATACCAATCAATCCCATCCCAATCTTTTTGATTATACCTACGTAGTGCAGCGAAAAAAAGAAAAACACGGAAGACAGCTTCGCCATATTATGATATCGTTTTATGATTCTGCCAAAGTGGCCTTTTTAGGCCCCCAGACCTATTGTAATTCAATAAAGAGTAGGCTGCATGTACTACGAAGACCTACCTATATATTTACATAGGTACCTATCCAGTATTAGATCATCTGATGCGTTGTCACTGATTAGTCAGCAACTAGGTATATCACCATGATCGAATCATTTTGTATTATTATGGTACCTTTGTCCGTTTAAACTCGCTGCTACCATTAAATAAATATTAGGATACGGAGTGTTATTATAAATTATTGTTTGTGTGCAAAAAACTAATGGCCCTATTTGTCGTACAACATAATGTAGTTATTATTTTTTATATGGTCATTTTGTTTTTGATATTTAGAAATTACAAATAGGCTTGGTTACACTCCAAAAGTTTTTGTTTAAGAGCGTTTACGCCATACGGCATTTCATACAAACTTTCAAGCTCTTATTTTTCGAAATTAATGAACCGATTTTAATGAAACTTTATACGCATAAGTAGGATTCAAAGGTCTAAGAAGTTACTTAAGTGGTCCCGGCTGTCACTGCGGGTAGTCAGAAGCCCGAAAGTCTGACAACCAGTCTTTCCAAGCGGTATCGTATTCTGGGGTATGATTGTGGAGGTCAGATAAGCAGTCGCTCCATGTAAAATACTGGTATTCAGTTGCGTCTGGTTAGACTGAATGCCGACCTCAACATAGTTGGGAAAAGGCTAGGCAGATGATGAACATTTGAAAAGTTTGCGAAGCTTGATTTCGGCGTATCTAAATTAGCCAACATACCCGAATCATTGGTTGTTCTGCTGATAACCTTGTGTGTAGGGAATGCAGAACCGGTTCTGTTTTAAAGAACCGGGATTTTCGGGACATTCTGGCTAAAGAACCGGGATTCCCGGTACTTTCGATACTTTAAGTAAGTCTTTAAAAGGGGAGGCAGTCACCTCCTTCTGCGAAGCAGTCATGCTAGCGAAGGAGGTGGCGGGACGGTTCAGGGAGAGAGCCTCCCGTCTCAGCCGCCGCGGGGGACGCCCCAAGCGTCGGAAGCCGCGTGACGACTCCCGGCCACCGTAGGCGCGGGCCTGCGGGCGGAGAGTAATGGGTAGCTCACCGCCCGATCAGGACCAGGCCCGTGCCGGACGGCGCGTACGTGTTCCACGCGCTCCTCAAAGAGATGTCAGCATCGAGGAGGACGACGCTGCGCGGAGGACGCTGACCGTTGACAGGCTTCGGCCCTAAGGGGCCCCCTTAGGGCCGAAGCCTGGCAACGGTCAGCGGGATTAAGATGAAGAGTTGAAACGGAGAAAGTAAAAGAAAGACGAAATGACAGGACAAAATAAAAACATTTAAATCAAATCAAATAAAACGTTTTATTTCTCGTTTTATTGGTAACTGCGCATATTCTACCAGCAACACCTTTATTAACATTAAAACATTTTTGTACCTAATCCTAAATAATATTTATCAGAAACATTTATTAAACATCTTCTCCAAACAAATGATTTAAAATTTTAAATCAACATGACTCCTATTGCAATTCTGCAGAACCAAATTATAATTTAAAACTTGCGTAATATCTATAAAAAAAAAGAAAAGGAACAGTGGAGTTTTAGCGTAGCATTAATCAGTCTCTCAATATTATTGATTAGATAATCTTAACCGACATTTTTTAAATTGTTATTTATTAACATAATTCATCATCATCATTTCAGCCGAAAGACGTCCACTGCTGGACATAGGCCTCCCACAAGTACCTCCGCTTCGATCGGTTCTGTGCTTCTCGCATCCATCGGGTTCCCGCGGCCTTCACAAGGTCGTCAGACCACCTTGTGGGAGGCATTCCAACGCTACGTATTCCGGTACGCGGTCGCCACCCCGAACATTTCGGCCCCATCGGCCATCTGTTCTGCGAGCAATGTGCCCTGCCCACTGCCAATTAAGTTTGGCAATTCTTCGGGCTATGTCGGTTACCTTGGTCCTCCTGCGGATTTCCTCATTCCAGATTCGATCACGCAGGGAAACTCCATAGCTCTCTCCATTGCCCTTTGGTTGACTTTCAGCCTTCTTATAAGGCCCATTGTGAGTGACCACGTTTCAGTGCCATAAGTCATCACTGGCAACATGCACTGGTCAAAGACTTTCGTCTTGAGACACTGAGGTATGTGGGACGAGAAGATATTGCGTAGCTTCCCGAACGCTGCCCAGCCGAGTCGGATTCGACGATCGACCTCTTTTTCGAAGTTAGACCTACCTAACTGGACAGTTTGTCCTAGGTAAACATACTCGTCCACGACTACGAGTATAGTGTCTCCGATCTTTATGAGAGTGGGTGTTACATGAGCATTTGACGTGACCTTCGTTTTGTCCATGTTGAAAGAATGAAAGAAAATACGTTTATTTGCAGTAAACATGACGCAATGAAGAACATAAACGAAAAAAAAAATAATGGGTTGGGGGAAACATGCGTCACATCCACGCAAAACGGCTATCGCTCAGCATTATGCTGCGACCCTATGCAAGATAGAGCCCCAGCGCTGGTTTTCAGCGACAGCCGGCGGATGTTTATTTTAAGACCCACTCTTTCGGAGGCTCTACTGAGGTCATCGAGCATTGTACTGAGGTCCTCCATAGACTCAGCCCTGTCTCTCACCTCGCTGCAAAAGGATAGGTTTCGAGGTCTGATCCTGGAGTCGGACTGACATAGTGGCGTTTTCGTACCGACACTTCAGCACCTCGATGTACCGATAGTCGATCTGGCATCATTGAAGAGACTGCAGCACAGCCCAATCAAAGGCTTTCTCGTAGTCCACAAACGCTAAGCAGAGAGGCAGGTAATATTCTTCGGTCTTCTGTATAAACTGTCGCAGCGTATGTATGTGGCGTCAAACCTGCGCGCCAGACGGTTCGTGATGACTCTCGAAAACAGCTTGTAGACATGGCTCAGAAGTGAGATGGGCCTATAATTCTTAAGAAGGGCATTGTCGCCTTTCTTATAGATAAGTATCACCACACCTCTGTTCCATGCCTGTGGTGTTTTGCCCTGGAGTATGACGGAATCAAACAGTTTCTGAAGGGCCTTAAGAACGGGTTTTCCGCCGGCATTCAGGAGCTCGGCCGTAATTCCGTCATCACCCGGCGCCTTGTTATTTTTGAGCTGCTTTAGAGCCATCCTAATCTCGTACAGGCTGACGTCCGGGATGTCTTCGGTATAGTGTCGGGTCAATCTAGCTCTTGGGTCGTTTGCCAGATCCATAACGGGGTTACTTGACGTGTATAACTGTCCATAGAACCTCTCGATCTCTCTCAACAGCTCAGGTTTGGCGGATACGATCCTGCCATCATCGGTCTTTAGTTTCGTAAGCTGGCTCTGCCAAAAAGAAGCAGTCTTGTTTGAGTCTTTTTTGCCAAGCACTGTCCACCCAAGTCACAAACACAACGCAAAGCACAACATTCCAAAGACGCGATGGCCGCCACCAGCCCCTCCCGCACCCTCGTGCAGCATTCTCTTGTAGCATGCATGCTTCTTGTGCATGCTAGGTAGCAAGTGTATTCCACGCTTTAAGCGGTCGGGCTTTATGCTATAAAATTAGAAATATTCGAAACGCGAAGTATCTTTTCCCGAAAGAACCGGGATTTGGTATTAAAAATCCCGGTTCCAAAAGCGACGCAATTTTCCGGGATTTCCCGGTACTTTCGGTTCCGGGATTTCCCGGGACTATTCACTACTTGTGTGTAACAGGATGCATTTCGCGACGCCACACAATGGCTGTGACAAACTAATGTGATAGGGCATTTGCGTCGGTTCCGATTGTTTTAGCTAGCCATCTGATATATTTCTGTTGTCATCCGTCGTTACAATGGTTTGATCTTATCTAGCTAGGTGGGAATTTGAACCTGTTTGCGTTTATTCCAAGGTTTCGGGCAATTTTTGATAGTCAGGGCAGACAAATCGTAAAAAGTTTGATAACAATTCGTGTGTTTTATAAATAAACAAGTGACGATATATCTAATATAACGTGAACCAGCTGGTGAATTGCGTAATCATTGCGTTATTTTATGTTGTTGAGCAGACATTTTTTTTCGAACATCTGAAGGAATGGATTGTAGGAATATCCTTCGAAATTATTCAGATTGAAATTGAAAGTGTGCAACTTGATTTGTTTGATATTACATGACATGTCGACAATATTTACACTAGTATTTATATAGTGAATGAATAATAGTGCGGTGCTAATGGTGCACACGTAACACATGAACAAAGTGTTTCATATATTTATCAGACCCTAAGAAAGTGCGTAAAAATAAAAAAAAGAATGTCGACAACATTAATACTTATTCATGATAGACAATAATATTGTGGCCATTTGGTTTTTTTATTAATAAGAACCAAAGTTCTGTAATTGATTACAATCTAGCCTAAATAGACTAATAAGCAATTTAACTCTAACTCAATATTTTACCTGTTTACCTGTAGGTAATTATTCTACTAAAAAGCTGAAGGTAACCACCAATCTCTTATGGAAAAGTGTTAGTGGTAGAAATCTAACTTAGAAAGATGTTTTAATGATTCTAATGATAATAATTATCTAAATATGTACCTGTTATTGTCGCGAATCATATTTTGATCAAGATACAACCTGACACTGACCTGCAAATTGCAAAAAACGTAAGAAAATTTGAATTTCGCGGTTTCAACGACCCATTCACCTTAAGTAAGTTTTTCTAAATACTTTTTAAAAGATTAATAGCCTCTTTCTCAAACAGTGGGAGTGTCGCTGTCTTTCTTAATTTCCTAACTGGAGATGCGAAATAAATTCGGGCTCGGTTTTGCTCACAAAATCTCATTAAGTTCGTTAACTCCAATTACCTGCTTGACTTCAAGCTGTGGCTATTTCTGGAATATTTTAAGTAGCAGACTGAATTCTACTACAATCTTCAATGTGTGTAACTTCATACATGGGCACAGGGTATTTTTTTTATCAAATAATCTTACCTCCACATGTGTTTTTGTTTATTTTTGCATGCTGGAGTAAGTGTACCTAAGCAAAATATACTTATATGTGGAACCATTTACCTATACTAATATGATATGATAAGATGAGGTGGCATGAACCCCAAAAAGGTCGATATCCCGTGAATGACAAGCTCTAAACCATATTATACAAGAGGGGTGGTCGTACGACCTATATCCCTGCCCACAACAGTAACTGTATGGGCAACATACCAATTCTTCTTTCTGTCTTTTAATACAGGGTTATTGGTAAAACATTAACAACCTCTTAAGAAGTCATTGTACTCATCATTATGAACAACTTTTACTAGGGGACCCAACCTGAAATCGCGAAAAAAAAAATCATCTGTTCCCTACAATTAATGTTTGTAAAACTAGTCAAAATGTAGGGAACAGCTGATTTTTTTTTCGCGATTTCAGGTTTGGTCCCATAGTAAAAATTGCGCATAATAATGAGTACAATGACCTCTTCAGAGGTTGTTAATGTTTTACCAATAACCCTGTATAATGTACAATTGCTTGTTTTCACTAACAAAATAAGTAAATAAATAAGACCTTTACGTACCTACCAATTTTATGCAAAAAAAAAAGATTCTAATCTACATAAAATATTAGAATACATCATGATTCATGATTCAATCAGACAGAAGGGACAGACCTTGCATAGTAAAAAGGTTTATTTCTAAAAGACATTGAAATAAAGAATCTATAAATTTTTGAAATCCTTTCTATAAATTCTGTTGGACGCATGTAGCCATAGTTTATCTAACATTCATTCGATATCTGCACGTGCCATTTTTTACCTACATTTTAAGTACCGACACAAACATAATTACTTAGCAATAACTAACAATGTTGGTACATAACTATATTAATCGCAGTAATATGCGATACAGAACGGTCCATACATGTTAAAATAAAAATATTATTGCGCTGAGTTAATTAGTGTAATTACATCATCTGCCTAGCCTTTTCCCAACTATGTTGGGGTCGGCTTCCAGTCTAACCAGAAACAGCTGAATACCAGTATTTTACATGGAGCGGCTGCTTATCTGACCTCCACAACCAACAACAAAATAACATAAAAAATTAAATAAATGTGTAATTACATCATCTCGGTCTGTGTGGTGCCGGACTTAAAAAAGAATAGCACCACCCCTTACTTCCCGTGGGTGTCGTAAAAGGCGACTAAGGGTCTTACCGGAGAATGGGCAGCAGCGTTCTCTATGCATTCCACCATCATACCATACTGCGATCGCCAACCCGTCTGCCAAGCGTGGCGATTATGGCAGACCCCCCCAAAATTGGGGGAGGCCTATGTCCAGCAGTGGACGTCTATCGGCTGAAATGGTGGTGGATGGTGGTGGGCATCATCTATTACATTTTTTATGTTGGTTTAAAGGTTCTATGTTCTGGGTTTGGTTTCCGCACTTAGTCCTACAGTGGACCATTGTGCGTGTTGGTTTAAAGGTATACGTACGTTGTTATTTGCTGCTAGTAGCAGCAAGCTTGCCCCTTTGACCTCGTGGACGCAAGAGCAACTACAGAGCGTCCTGGGTTTAATTCCCAGGTCGGGCTGTATTATTGGGATTTTTCCATTAGGAAATTCCCAGTAGCAGCCCGGAGTTTGGAAAATTGTAGTGTGGTACCTGTGCTTCGGAAAGCACGTAAAGCCATTGGTAGGTACTTACTGCGCCTGATTTTTATTTTATTATTTACTAGCTGACCCGACAGACGTTGTCCTGTTTTTAATTCGAAAGACACGTGGCGCCATCTATTATCATAATAATGATATTGTTGCTTTCCTCTGGAACAGCACTTTTTTTCGGGATGAAAGGTATGTCCGTTTCTGTACACCTGACAATGTATATGTAAAATTCCAGGACGATCGGTTCAGTGGTTTAGGCGTGAAAAGGTACCTAACAAACAAACTTACTTTCGCATTTATAATATTAGTCAGGATTTACTACGGAAATAGAAACGGAGAATTAACAACCTACAAAATGCCTGTGCTTGTACCTACATTTAAAATGTTGTTTTCTATTATTTCCAGGTTCAAAACAAGCGACGGTGCAGAAAGTGAGCGTGACGGGCTGTGCGGAGGACGCCAAGGAGTGCGTTCTGAAGAGGAATAGTAACACCACGTTCAGTATCGACTTCACACCTAGTGAGTTAACATAAGCACATTACACACCTAGATACTTAATATGAGGAATTTTTCTACTAGGTAGAGGAAACATCCTCTACAAAAATTACAACTAAGTCGGTACGACGGACGACTAGAACTGGGGATCTACCAGATTTTGTGCTACCAGCTACCAGTCCGAAAGAAGTTGATACGTCAAACAAAACAACTGACAAATCGTGTTTTCATTCATTATAAGTTCGGGCCCCGAACTAATCTTATGTTCTTAAATGATTCGAAGTAAGAAACGCTCGTAATAATTTCCATCGAACGATAGTTTCGATCATCGACATCGTGTTTTGGGAGTAGACGCCAGGCACGAACACTAATTTACTTAGCAAAATTAGCCTTTTTAGGCATGTGAAATGCCTTGTGAAACAATGATTGTAACTTCGAGATGAAACCTCATTCATTAAGGTATGGGTTCCAAAATACTATTTAAATCGTAACAACACAAAATTACAATCGAAGGAAGAAAATCAATTTTAAAATGTTGCAAAATTTATAAGTAGTATACGATTATATTCGTGCCCGTGGCTGTGCTTATTACTAATTATTTAGCTCAACATTAGGATTTTTTAAAACTGAAGTGTTAATCGACTTATATCGTTATTGTTTTTTTTATATATTTATAAGTAATTGAATTATGTATTCAGAGCATGTATACTCGACAATGTATAAGCTGTGGTTACCTGTAATTGAGTGTGCATTACAGGGTAATGTATATTATACAAGTTCTTTAATGGAAAAAGATAATTGTAATGTATCTCGTTGGTAATCCTTAAATAAATAAATATATCGCTGATTGTACTGGGTATATATATATCTCAAAACAATAACAACTCAAGTATTTACCTACGTAAACAGAACATAGTTCATAAGTACAGTAAATTATATAGAGCAGTCATTATCCTGTTTTTAATGAGGTAATAACATAATAGGGAAAACAAATGGATCTACCTATCTAAAACTTATTAAGAAGCTAAATTTTCCTCTAATGTCCAATATGTTGCCTAGGTACAGTCAACAAAAGAGATAAGTACCCAGGATAGTCGGATATAAGTAGTTGAAGTTTAATAAGAAACCGGTGGATGTTGTAGACTGAAATTTAATTTGAGAAATGAGCTGTTTGTTGTCTATTAATAAAATAAAATTTTATTCGAGAACTTCCACCGGTTTCTTACTAAACTTCAACTATATCCGACGATCCTGCAAACTTATCTCTTTTGTTGACTGTACATACCAACTCTATAGGTACCTTAGCTACTGAGATATTATGCAACTAGACTAACATTACATAATCAGCCTCCTCTCTGTGAGAGGGAATGGGCCGTAATCTACCACGCGGGCCCAATGCGGGTTGGTAGATATCACATGTCTTCGAATTTTTGGTTCTAGGACGTGCCGGTTTCCTCACGATGTTTTCCTTCACCGTTTTTGAGAGCAATGGTGATGAAATAAGTTAACACAAAGTAAAACGCCTGTCTGGTTTCGAACCCACGACCTACAAGTCGTAAGCCGGGTCCGTTACCACTGGGCCACCACAGATCACACTACTACACGACTAACATTACTCATTAATATTGAGAGTAGGTAACATTTGCGACAGAGACTAACATGTTGCTGGGGAATCTTCTCGAGGCCTTCTTTTACAATCTGGATCATGCGGTTCCCTACGAAGTTGAGCTGGATGGTGCTGAACCACGCGTCATGTTCGTGAACGGGCGCCGTCGGTTGAGACTGGTCATCTCTTAACTGCCAAAGCTTATTTTTAGTCTCATATTTTGAATTGTTTCTTCATCTGTCTCTTTTTACATTGTTCTCACATATAGAAGCAACAAGAATAATGTACCCAGGGTTTTGTAATATCTTGATTTAAAAGAGTGTCCATGGAGTTTCTTGCCCGTTCTTCTCGATAGAGATCTACGTTTTGGAATGGGCAACTAACTTTAACTTTCTGACTAACTGACAGACTATTTAATTTTGACAATTCAAAAGTGCCTGTGCAAGGTTTAATTGAAATAAATGCTTGAGTTTGAGTTTGACATACGAAAATCACACAATCTAGCTAGGCTAGGCTGTTGTCCGGGTCTAGAGAATGCCTTCCTGACACACCTGTCAGTGCGACAATTCTAGAAACGTATTCGTAACCAGCGGGTCGATTCTGTAAAAATCTCACCGTGAAAACTTACGTGAAGTGAGTTTGTTTTTGCTAGGAATTGACACTATTGACATCTCACTCCACGCTCACTTCACCTAAGTTTTCACACTGAGATTTTACAGAATAGCACCGCTGGCAGTAAGAAAGCAGTTTCTCGTCGGCCGCACTGTTGTTATTTGAATTTCCATTTCGAATATAAGACCCAATTGCACTACTAATGTCTGGGTAACTAAATATAGGTTAATCATTATTCTGTCTCTGTCGTCAGGCCTTTGCCCCGACACCTATTTAATATATTTTGGTTAACAACTAACAGAGTTTTGAGTGTGAGCGATTCCAATACCTTTTGGTAAACAACAAGTATCTAGAGAAGTATTATCTATTCCTCTTTTAGATTTAAATCTATAAATAGAATTCCACAATTGTTTTGTCCTAGACAGCTTTGAAACAACTAAAAGCGTGCAAAAAATAGGGTTCATCCATGACAAATAACTCGCCCTCGTAAAATTCCGTGAACTCGACTATCGCCAGGCATTGAGTGGGTGTTAAATTGCCCCTAGAGGCAAGTCCAGTGTCGGCAGTCGGCGCATAAAACCTATGGCACTCTAATTTGAGTACATGTTTAATCACCATAAACCACTCACTTAGACAAAAATCTAATTCCAAGAGTTGTGAAATAAATTTGTAGCATTATGCTACAAATTTGACAGTTTCGGGTAGCTTGATGTGCTACACGAAACTGTCAAATTTTCGCAATCAATAAAGCTTTAGCGATAAAGTTGAAAATCTACGGGGGAAAAAAATTGAGAGATTGTATTAACTTGATGTGCTGGCGTCTGTACTTTAATTTTCTTTTCCTATCAATTTAGTTCCAAGACTTTACTTAGTCATTTCCCTGCAATAGGAACTCGCCTCCTTGCTTCAATGTCTCGATATGTTTCGTTAAGCCGTTGGTCCTGCGCCTGATCTCTATCTGATCGTGTCGGATTGCCGTTCCATTATCGCTCAATGAGATTGGGGGAAGAAAGAGTGCACTTGTGTCTGCGCACTCACTTGTGCAGTAATATCTCCCGCGCCGAAGGTCTTTTAGAGGTATGAGGAACAGGGTGTAAAGCTCACTCATACTCTATAGAAAAGGGAGGATCCTCCCACCAGACAAGTGTTATGTCTGGCGGGCAACTGCCCAATGATTCAAGTCGGGCCGTTAAATCTATACTAGTTGCGCGGTAAACTCTGCTTGCGAGATGTAGGATTTTGCGTGACGTCAGTGTGACGCGTTATTCTCATGTAGCGTTGTAGATACCGCTACGGTCTCCGCGGAGATTGGTCGAAATTCGGTCTGGAGGGCGTTTTGTTTCAGATTGATCACTTGATCGCTATGAAACCTAGTTGCAATAGCTGGGACTTGTGTGGCTGGCTTCAACCAAATAAAAGCTTCTACTAGAGAAAATCGCGTCATTGGATTTTCAATTTTCAGTCAGAGCCGAGAACGTTGAAAATCTTACAGCGCGCTTTTATTTAAGCATTCTTCTAGTTATCATCTAGTGCTTTGCCCAGATTAGAGTCTACAACTTCAAGAATGTTGCATATTTTTCTGACATTTTTAACGCAAGCTTTTTATGTTTCCAGACAGCGAAGTGAAAGAAGTCCAGACGGTGGTCCATGGAGTGATAATGAACTTACCGGTTCCATTCCCGTTGCCTCAGCCTGATGCGTGCAAGGACAACGGTTTGACCTGCCCTCTGCCGGTAAGCGCTATAAAGAAAATATTAAATTTTGAGCTCGCCCCTATTACACGGGACTTAAACATCACCTTTTCCCAACTATGTTGGGGTCGGCTTCCAATCTAACCGGATGCAGCCGAATACCAGTATTTTACATGGAGCGACTGCCTATCTGACCTCCACAACCCAATTACTAGAGGTAACACGATACCCCTTGGTAAGACTGGTTGTCAGGCTTTCGGGCTTCTGACTACCCGTAACGCCTATCAAAGATCCACGAATGACAGCCGGGACCAATGGCTTAACGTGCTTTCCGAGCCACGGAGAGGTTGATATGTAAAGATGGTCATCCATCCACGTGCCAACCGGGGCAAACGTAGCTTAACCTGATCAATCGACCCGTGCGGCTGATATTAGGTACTTAGCCACAAACCTCTCCGAGGACCTAAACATAACTGACGAAATATGGGTGTAATATTAGGTAAACATATGCCTAACCCTACGGGGCTTATAGGCGTGATATTATAATTAGATATGTTCTGTGTTGTGTGACGGTTTGCGTCCCATTCATTCCAAACTGTAACGCAATTGCCTGGAAGTAGTTGAAATGCAATTTGTGCAACCGCAAGACCTCTGACTCTGTCCTTATTGAACTTTATGTTTTTCATACGAAAACAAAGAAGACGGAAGGTCTTCTTCTATATAGACGAGAGAACTGTAGGTAATCGTATAATAAAGAAGGAGGACCTCCTATGTTGCTCATTCTTTCACCTTACATGGCCCCGACATATAGCTTCGCTGTAAACTTACCTAAGAATTTTATAATGAACTAAAAGTTCAGCTGAGTATCGTCTCGACTTCAAAAAAAAGATAAGTTTTCAATCTGGGCCCGTCCCGTACTTCACTAAGACCGCTCAATGACTCCCCTCGCGTTCATTTCGCGCAGTTTCGTTTTTAGTGTCATAGAGAATACGGCCCCTGTATTTTCTTCATTATCGTGCACAAATAGTAACTTAACCCTTATTTTTCCAGGCGGGCCAGATGGCGAGCTACAGGACAATCATGCCGATTCTCAAGTCTTACCCCAGGGTCAAGGTCGAGGTCAAGTGGGAGCTCAAGGACGAGAACGAAGAAGACCTCGTGTGCATCATGATACCCGCTAAAATACAATAAGGAACTGTAATGCCTGATGCCTATGTCTTTACACATGGATTCTGGGAGGATGTACTGGCTGTCGTACCTACAAGTAATTTTGGTCAATCAGTCATGAGTTTTTTGACAGCCGATTTATTGATCGGGCAATTCTCGTAATTTTAATAACGTTCACAGTCTGATCTGTCTTGATCTTCCAAAAATACCTGTACAATCCCTACATTTTTGACAAGTTTTTGACATTTGTTTGTCGCTAAGATGAGATTGCCACTGAATTAACGTTTTTAACAACGCGAATTGGCCTTCAGGTTTTCAGAAACTGTGGGTAAAATTAACTATTGTATCTTCGCCAAATTCTTCAAATCATGTGCCTCTAAGTGATTAGGGGACTGGTACAGTCATAGATAGACCTAGATAACGCAAGAGCAACTACTTCGCGTGCCAAAAATCGCTCCAGCTTACGTTCAAAAATCGTAAGCCGCCACTTTCGCGCTCAGTCCTAGGTACTGCTGGCTGGGTAAGCGTGAGCGAGAGCGCGAGCTTGTGACGTCATAGTAGGTAGTCAAAAAACGGCGCGCGTGGTTTTCATACAGTTCGTGATACTTGCGTTATCTAGGTGTAACTATATCTGTGGGTACAGTCATGCCTTCAAAGACTTTTTAAGACCAGTTACACCGTGGACATAGGAAATCAGAATCGAGCACAAGTATTACCTATTATAACTTCTAAATACTTAATTTTATTTTACTGACAATCAAAAGGAGGCTCTAAATGAGTTAAATTATTTTGAAGCAAAGTTACGAATCTCGAAGAACTTTCAGAATTTATATTTTTTTTATTAGGAAATTACGTTCTCTAGCAGATAATTATTTTTCCAAACCAGAGTATTTTTTAATTTTATTTATATATTATTATTCTTAGGGCTGATTTTTCAATCGACCGATATTTTTTATTCGTGGAATAAAATTGACGTCTGACAGTTTTTGTATAGTAGAACTGTCAGAAATTCAAAATTATTCCTCCGATAAAGTTATCTGGCGTTGGAAAAATCAGCCCTTAGTCGTACTAAAATTGATGGTTGTGTTTAAATGACAATTACCAATTTTTTAATAACTCGAAACGATGTCTCTCTAAAAACTGTTTTGTATTATTTCTTAGAATTTCCGCACGCATTAGTAGGTACCTACAAGAGCCTGTTCTCAGGACCTTATTGCGGACTCCTCATAAATGTAAACTGACGCTCGTGTGAACAGGGTCTTATACTCGAATCTGTACATCACCGTGAATGAGATTTCCTTAATTTATAATAATTGTTTTCCACTAAATAATAATATAGGTTAAGGATGTGGTTTTGTACATTATAATACATAATAATATTGTGTAACAACATGAGTTTTATTGTTTCTGTCCAAAATCTAAAAATACCTACCTTTAACTGGACTATTACTAGGACTTTGCGGACACATAGAAACCTACGCTTCTCTACCTCTTTACACAGGTGTTACAAAAATTGTTCGTTACAATAGTAATAATGAAGGATTACAGCTGAGTCTGCTTGCCCCGTCCGCCACTGCCTATACGGCAGAGTACCCAACACCATAGTATTCTGTACTTTACTTATCCTTTTTATTACGTAATAATTGGCTTAGTACCTAGCTAAATGCTGTACCTACTCCCAGTACTGGGTTCGATTCCCCTGAAATCAACGATTTGTATGGCCTACAGACCGTCAAGATTTATGTAAACACGCATATTGTTTAAAAAAGAAAAGCAAAAGAAATAAGTAAAAAAACTCGGAAGTGTCTCAGTACATTTGTGTTCTTGAAGTAGGTATTAAGTAAATACATAAATTGAGACTGAAAATTAGAAAGACGAGTTAACCATAAGGGTATATAGTCAGTGTTCCATGGTATAGCAATTTTGACAACTCCTAACCTTTCTTTCGTACTAGTAAGGGCTATTTTCGTACCTAGCTCACGAGACGTGTAAGTAAAAGGCCTGCTTACTTACAGAACTAAAAATCATTTATCATGTCAAGTATGTATGTGTTATCATATCAAGTGTTACCACAGTCATGGTTACCATGTGTTGTTGTTGTAGTTAGAGTAGTATTAAATAGGCATTTAGAAATATCACATAACTTTTTATTCAAAGTATAAAATTAATAGTTTGCTCATTTCTTACCGATGTTCATTACAAATATCATTTCTAAAACGCTTACATTACAGACCTTTTTGTACAACAAATAAATTAGGTAGTCAAATCAGTCAATATATTTTCTTATACATAAATACTTTCTTGACACATAAAATACGAAACAATTTATACAACATCATCATAAATAGGAAAACAAACAGTGGCACTCCGGGAGTGTCTACAGAAGTGAAAACAAAACACAAACAGAATACTTTGCCATCACTCACTGACATATCGGAGAGTACATCCCTAGGAGAGCCGAACACGTCCGAGGCGAGTATTTTTCTAATCGTCTTATAAACAAAACGCGCGCGGTGTCGCTTACGGTAACAGTGGCACGAGTTCAATGGCTTTTCACTTTTTCACTTCAAAAGTTTTCACTGCAAAAATCAGATACAACATGTACGGACGCCAGCACATCAAGCTACTGCAATCTGTCAAATTTCTTTAATAGATTTTCAACCTTATCGCTAAAGCATTAAGTTCAAGATTGTTTGGGAAAGTTGGTCAGTTTCGGGTAACTTGATGTGCTGCCTCTGTACAAACACTTATTACTGATGATTTTTATTTTAAATAAAAAATATATTGCATTGGGTTGCCAGTAGAAAGAACGCTGTGATACCAGTAAAAATAATGATTTTTGTGGCATTCAAGCACTAGCAGTCTAGCACAAAATATAACTTTTCAAATCAAACTACCACATTTCTATAAAATTGCACGACCTTTAACTAACGACAGTGCCGCCAAACTATTATCGCAAACTTTGTGAACTAAGCTCTAATACGAAACTTGGTAGGAAGACGAAGTAAAACCACTGGAACCCTTTTTAGGGTTCCGTACCCAAAGGGTAAAAACGGGACCCTATTACTAAGGCTCCATTGTCCGTCTGTCACCAGGCTGTGTCTCATGAACCATGATAGCTACAGTTGAAATTTTCACAAATGATGTATTTCTGTTGCCGTTATAACAACAAATACTAAAAACAGAATAAAATAAATATTTAAGGGGGGCTCCCATACAACAAACGTGTTTTTTTCGGCATTTTTGCCTTGACTCGCACTTGGCCAGTTTTTTTTAAAAATCTGACACAGACGGATGCTAGCTAAAAAATAATTGTTACTTCTTTTACCAGACGGAGATGGCGGGATGAGCTGGACTCCTTCAACAAGAACTGGTCCTTAGCAGCTTTGAACAGAGAGAAGTGGAAAGAGAGTAGGGAGGCCTTTGCCCTGCAGTGGGACATCACAGGCTAATAATAATAATAATAATAATAACTTCTTTTACCAGAACGTCCGGTTTGGCCACATACAAACATATTTTCACGCCTTTATCCCAAAGGGGTAGGCCGGAACGCCAAATGCTATAAATCTTATATATTCTATGTACCTAGTTACTCTTTTAACATCGTATACATTTATTCTGTCAGAAATCATCTACAGTCGCTCACAATGGGCCTTATTGGAAGGCTAAAAGTCACCCAAAGAGCAATAGAAAGGGATCACCAAAGCACCTGCCATCCAATCTCTTCACCACCCTTGGTTGACTGGTAGAGAATGCCTAAGGCATTAAGTCCGCCTTTGTACCTTTTTGTGCGAAAAGTTTAAATAAATAAATAAATAAATAAATAAATAAATAAAGGGATGCTTGGAGTTTCACTGCATGTTCGAATCAGAAATGAAGAGATCCGCAGGAGAACCAAGGTTACCGACATAGCCCGAAAAATTGCCAAACTTGAATGGCAGTGGGCAGGGCACATTGCTCGCAGAACCGATGGCCGAAGCGGCCAAAAGGTACTAGAATAGCGACCGCGTACAGGAAGATGTAGAGTTGGAAGGCCTCCCACAAGGTGGACCGATGACCTTGTGAAGGCCGCAGGAATCCGCTGGAAGCGGGAAGCACAGAACCGGTCAAAGTGGCGGTGCTTGGGGGAGAGGCCTATGTCCAGCAGTGGAGGTCTTTCGGCTGAAATGATGACGACATCATCTACACTCCTTGCACAATTACTTTACCTCTGACAGCAACTCCTAGAATTATGATTAAGTACAAACCTTACAAAAAATCAAAATCGCTATTATCTCATACAATTTTAATGAACTGTCCCACAACCACTGTTGCTAAATGCAAATGAATATCGAAGTCAAAGAATCATCCAACTTTAGAAGACGTCTAGGGACATCCAAGTGACGTGCGTGGAATCCACAAGCATACCCATTTGACCGCCTCAGTCAGTGACCAACAACTTCAAACAATGTGCTTCACAATCTAAAAACCTCATTAGACAATTAATATTATATCTTCTTATTACTTACAATATAATGAGTCGTTCAAATGATTTATTGAGCATTGTGCTTTTATTAAGTTTTAATTTGGCAGACATTTTGGATAGACAACGAAAAAGGATCGCCGGAAGATCTTGAGTGAGATATGCAAACCTGCGTTAAGAGAACCCACACCGGATGGGGTATGGATAAAGTCTGAACCCTTTAACAAATTGGATTCCTTTGTACCCTAAAAGGGTACAAAAATTCTAAATATAAACTATACTAGGGTTACCATTTCGAAATTTTAAAAGTCCTGACAAAAACCACACATTAGCAAAAAAAAGTGTGCACATTTTACTTTTGAAACATTCTGTTTCCAGTTTTCATTGAACTTTTTTATTTTCTAACAACCACAGGCAAGTCCGGTTAATCAGACGACAACCTCCTAGGTTGAAAGGCGAGATGTCACATAAAAAAAAAAATGTTCGAAAGTGATTTAGGAGGATTTTTGCGTCAGCCTTTAGTTTAGATGGTGTTCTCAAATCGTTTGCTACACGATAATTCCTCAACTAGGTACTGACATATAAAATTCCCACCAGAACCGTAACCGTAACCAGCCCCGACAGATTCATCATCTGCCTAGCCTTTTCCCAACTATGTTGGGGGCGGCTCAGCCCCGACAGATTATCTACCTCAAATTAGCTGACATGTTTACTTTCACAGCTTTTCCTTCATTCAATAACTTTTCTTGAGATTCCATCAAGATTCCTTCACTTTTTCTTATAGTGCTCTTACATCGCCCGCACAATGCCTGTTCAGTCTTCACTTTTCTAAAGTTCAAGTTAAACTCTTGCCTGAATATCTTCCTGTACATAGATTCCTTTACAGCCACAATATTTTCTTTATTGCATTCACTAAAATACATATTGTACATATGTTTGACACTCAAACTTGGATCCAAATACTGCTTTTTCTTTGAGTATTGTAAAACCGGCTTAGATTCAACCGTTGTGTAAGACAGTATGTGCTTTCTCACTCTATCTTTCGATTCTGAAGGTAGAGAGTGTGTGCTAGCCTTAGAATGCCCTCTGCCATCAGGTTTCGGCATATTCAAGTCTGTTTTCCCCATATGAACGTTATAAACTGGCTTCTGAGATATAGCTAGTGTTCCTAAGTAAAAATTCTTACAAACTGTATGTCTTTCAGACTTGAGGTGGAAGAAATATTTAAATGTGTATTTCCTTTTATGATTGTTGGACAGTTTGTTGTGTTTTATGTATGTTCTTTCAGTGGTGCTTAGTAGGAAATACTTCTTATCATTTGCGTTGAGTGAGTAGAATGCTTTGAATATATGTTCACGATCATCGTCAGTGACTTTTTCGTTGCATTTGTATTTGCAACTTTTAATACAGTCCTTAGTGTTTTGTATTTGTCGCTCTGGGACGAATTTGCCTCGTCTACTGATGTAGGCCTCCCCTCGTTGGTGCTTCAACTTACGAACATTGCAGGCCCAGGTGGTTGGGTCTGGTATTTGGCTGCGGGACCTCTTCTTTTCAGGCTCTGGTTCTGTCTGTGAAGTGTCTGTCTCACACCTGGAAAATAAAAATGAGTCTCATTAAATTAGGACATGCATATTTGTTAGATAAATGAATCCATAACAAGTAATATAAGCATAGTAAGTATATAAGCATAGCTTCAGGTATATTTATTTAAAAGCATAAATGATAAAAATAGTGTTAAATCTACTCACTCATTATCCTTATATTCCTTATCCCTCAATTGCACTTCAGGCTCAAGCTTAGCAATAAAACACTGCTCTTTTGGATACTCATACTGCCTATAGTACGAGTGCACCCCTGCTATCATATGTTGCGGCACAATCATATGCGACGCAATCTGCAGAGACTGTGTCATGTCCGAACTCTGCAGCACCTGAGACTGGACTTGACCCTGCAAAGGCTGGATAGTCTGCAATCCTTGTTGGCAGGACATGACTATTTGATTCTGTGACATTTGTATTTGACTCTGTATTTCAGTAACATGATGTGATGTTACCGGTAAGTGTATTGACTCTGATGTGATTGTCTGCTGGTACGTGACTTTGCCCTGTGATGATGGTAGCCCTGGGTGTGATATGTGGATTATCTGAGGGCTCTGTATCTTCGTGTTTGAAATGGAAGGTTGGTAGACTTGAACAAGATGCGGTATGGAAGTCTGCTGCAATTGCTCCATGCTTTAATCTGGAATATTAGAAAATTTAATAAGTAAATGAAAATAGCACAGACAAGACAAGGTTTTAGTTTGAAAAACTTTAAATTAGAAAAAATAATAATCTTTTTCAATCTTAAAATCTTGTCTTGTCTAAGGCTTCCATGTTCAGAGTAACACAAATAAAATTACGCAGAACAGAATAATATAAGCACTAAGTACATGATAAATATATTAACTTATATCTTCACGCTCAGCTTTATTGAGCGACAGCAGCAAAACAAGTTTATTTAAATCATCGCTGATTACAAGTAGCATAGCAAGTAGGTAGTTTTCATGTCTGATTTATATTCATAGATCAACAAATCACGAAATGATTTATGTTAATAATTACTTGCCTACTTTCTTTGAAAGACCCAATTTCAGTAAATCCAGCTAAATTCGGCAGTTTTTCCAATACTTGTAAACTTTACGGTAAGTATGCCACAGTTCCATCTTATGCCAGGTAAACAAGGCGAAATATGGATGAATTCAATGACCCGATGCAACTTCGGCACATCAAGAAGCGCCGAACAATTTCGCGTCAACAAATAGTACTCTTTCTCTATCTCTCCTATATAACACAACAAAGACAAAACATTGACCATGCTATGAATTAGTCACAATTTAATAAATGTAAATCTGTACATGGAACGCGCACAAAGCTGTCATTAGTGTTGTGAAACTGTTTTCATAAACCGATATTATTTATTTTCGGTATTCTTTGAATGATCTAAGAAATTATATAAATGAATGTATTTTTTATCAAATGCAAATTGCGCATCTACACATCGTGCATTCGACCAATAATGACCTATGCCTGTGTAGTCTTCGCTCACGCAAAGCCCCACCATATCCATAGGATGCAGACCCTCCAAAACCGTTTCCTCCGAAAGGCTACAGGATCCCCATGGTTCGTCCGTAATGAGATCCTCCATCTTGATCTCAAAATCCCCACTATCCATCAATTCATGAAACGCCTCTCCAAGCGCTTCTTCGATACCGCCGCCAAACATCGCAACCCTCTGGTTGTCGAGGCCGCCAGTTATACTCCCTCCAAAATCAGTAAATGTCGCCGTCCAAGGCATGTTCTCGCCGACCCTGATGACCCCATAACCCTCCTCCAAGAGAGCAATAGGGCAACCAGTACAGTACACAAACACAAAAACAAAAAACCGTCATACCGACCTCGCCGACGAGGTCCCTCGCGATGCCCCCAAGTAAATGCCCCCGACCGACCCTTGCTCCATGTAGTGCCAGCCCGCGCCGCAGCTGAGCCTGTAGAACTAAATTCCCGACTGTGACCTCTGAGTTTGTTTCGGCCTTTCTTCTCAGAGTAGTCAGATAGGAAAAGCCGATCTCATCAAGCTAAAATAATAAAAATCTGATCCAGCCTGTCCCATCTTGCTGCCCTCTCCCCAGCGACGCCCTAAGCCGAGGTTCGTACCCCACAGGGGGTGCCCTTAGCGTGTAGTCGCTTAGTATAGTAGATAATTGCCCCTGGCTGGAGGCTTTGAGTTTACTTAAGGCAACCACAGGATAGTCCGGTTAAGTAGTCACGACCTCTCAAGGTCAACTACGAGATGCCATATTCTAAAATAAAAAAAAATAAAAAAATATCTTTCTTTCTTTACTATCTAAGACCTAAAATATATTTCAAAGTTAGACGATGTTTTTGATGTGTAATTGTGTATAAGTAGGTACTTTAAGTTTTGGAAATAAAATACTACTTAATCTTCTTTCATCAATCAACTCAGCCTATCGCAGTCCTCTCCCACTTCTCCAAGGCTGCGCCACAACACCCTGTCCTCCACCTTCCGCATCCAGTCTGTCAAGTCATTTTCCGCTCCATCTAGCAGGGGCGCCCCCCTGCTAGATGCTACGCTTGCCGATACGCGGTCTCCACTCCAGGAAACCTTTGCTCCACCGGTCATCGGTCCTTCGGCAAACATGGCCAGCCCACTGCTACTTCAGTTTGCTTAATCTGCAAGCTATATCGGTAACTCCAGTTCTTTTCCGGATAATTCTATTTCTGATGTTATCCTTCAAATAAAGTCCGAGCCGGCTCCATAGCGCGCTGCAGACTATTGCACAAGGCTACTAGATTTTCAACCTGTTACATTACATGCATGGTGACACACACACCAAAGCAAACGATCAAAAATCAAATCAAATAACAAAGGGACATTTTTGTTTTTTAACACACTTGACTGGATTGGATCCAGTTGCCTATTCTTTATTTTCTTAGAAAAGTCTATATTTAAGTAGGTAGTCGGTTGCATTAAAAATAAAATTATACTTACATGTTATTTGCCCGCAACTTTGTTCCTCAGTCCTCATTACAACTTACCTATGAAGAATTTCGGGATGAGAGAATATCAAACCAATTTCTGGGTTCTGTCAGGTCCGGTAGCAGCTATGGGTCAACAGGTCGTGGGTAGGTTTTTGCGAATAAAACAAAAATAATATAATAAACATAATTTATGCAAGTGTCAACAAAAATAACATTCATGTCTACTAAACTATGTAACAATATTATGTAAATATATATAAATTAACGGTTTACAAAAATACCTACAGAATTTACTATTCTTGATAAATAAATGCTTTAGCAGGCGTAGTACCAACATAGGTTCTTAAAATAAAAAGTGCGTCAAGTTTAATACTATTAATCAATATTATATTATTTTATACATTATTGTATTATTTTACTATAATTCCATCTAACATACCATTTCTACTTTGGTTAGAGTTTCTATTAAAGGCACTGTTATCACAAAAATCGCTTAGCAATACAATTTATGAATTTATAATCGACATTTAAATGAAGTAGGTACAGATTAGAAGAGATATCGTATTTTTATATCACGAAGCGACTCGTGATTTGCTTGTGGTTAACTACCAAGTGTACTTGCAAACACGCTGTGTGTAAGCGCAGGAGCTCCCCGTACTGTCCTAGACAACGGCGAAAGTCCAAAGTGTGTGCGTGTGTGTGTTACGTGCTGAAATTATTCTTCTTCACGCACCCATTCACAGCGTGTGTGTACACTTGGTTACCACAAGTAAAGCGCGCGTCGCTTCGTGAGATAAAATACTGTACGTACATACATATACAGGCAGATAACTTGTAACTAGACTAGTTTTGCGTTTGTTGAGTAGGTAATCCAGTCTTTGACATCATACATTTGTATCACACATATTAAAAATAATTGTGTAGTACAGACGCCAGCACATCAAGCTACTCGAAACTGTCAAATTTTCCCAATCAACTTTGAATCTTATGCTTTAGCCACGAAGTTGAACATCAGTTAAATAGATTGGACAGATTGTAGTAGCTTGATGTGCTGGCGTCTGTACATGTCACCGACAACAGGTTTAATTAGCCATTCAGTTAACTGCCTAGCCAACTAAACGGCTCCGTTCAATTAGCGGCCTGAATGATATTCAGCCATTCAATCAAACAGCTAGGCAAATGACTTGGATCGCTAATATTTAACTACTTCCCTAGTCCAGCCTAGCTGCCTAGCCTAGTGATTGATTTAAAGCGGAAGTTGATTATTGTAGTTTTGAAAAATATAAAAATTACAAAATGCATATGTTCGACAGTAAAAACTGAGCAGTAGGTAAAGTAAATAAAAATGAGTCAAATAATATTAAAATGCGTAAGTACGGTACTCTGCGACCCTGTATCGTCTGAGAAACTTTTGAAAAGCCCGCTGAGACGAAAGACAGACAGACTTTGATTTTCCCTATCATCGACTATGGCGACGAATGCTA
The DNA here is from genome assembly GCA_916614155.1 of Mesoligia furuncula. Lineage (NCBI taxonomy): Eukaryota > Metazoa > Arthropoda > Insecta > Lepidoptera > Noctuidae > Mesoligia > Mesoligia furuncula. The sequence goes on from OU744806.1 coordinate 25,056,512, forward strand.
CTTTGACTTCAATGCGGTTTTACTGGATAGATTGTTCAACAATGCTATCCGGTTCATAATCAACCTCAGGAAATATGTGTGTAGAGTTATAGGGCTGAGCATAAATGGACGTCCATTCGCCAAAGAAGAAATTTGCGCTCTTTGACCACGCTTTTCTCTCTTCTTAACTCTCCCCTTCCCCCTCTATCTCGTGTCTTACTTCCAATATCTATGTTCTTCTCACGCTAAGAATCTGCATTAGTCAAACTATCTTCCCCTACTCTGTCCTTCTGACTTTGTTCATATTCAGTCCATTCTTCTTTGGAATGCGCTTCCTTTCATATTTTATCCATTCTTCTTTGGAATGAGCTTCCTCTTGATATCTGGACGGCCACTAGTCGGTAGACATTTAAGCGGAAATTGCAGAGTTATTTTCTAAACAAATAGCATAGTCATCTCACAACCTCTCTCCGTCGTCCGTATATATTATAAGTAAGTAAATTATAGTACCTAGGTATGTGTATTAATAACCCATTTATGTATTTGTGTACCTATTTTTAATAGTTTTCTTTTATTAACATTGCCCCTCTCAACCAATGCACCTGCCATCTAATCTCTTCACCACCCTTGGTTGACTGGTAGTAAGTGCCTAAGGCATTAAGTCTGCCTTTTCACCTTTTTTGTTTGCGAAAAGTTTAAATAAATAAACAAATAGTTAGCAGTAAAAAGGCTTGAGGCCCGGTATCCACCAAAGCGGAGAGGAGATGTGTGTTGAATAACCAATCAGATTTCGTTATTTCCACATCTCCTCCCCGCTTAGCTTCGGTGGAAATGGATATAGCGGAGAGGAGAGGAGATGTCTCATTTTTCTATAGAATTTTGTGCCCCGAGCGAGCACGCAGCGCGGCAGTGCGGAGATGTGTGTGTCTTCTCCCTGCGTCTCGCACACCCGATAGAATCATTCCCATCACACATCTTCGCTACGCACAGCTCTTATCTCCTCTCCGTTACGAATCTCCTCTTCGCTTTGGTGGAAATAACCTGACAGGTTCGCAGCTCATCTCCTCTCCGTTTTGGTGGATACCGGGTCTAACGAGCAGTTAAAAAATTGGGAATTAGTTGGTGATAAATCTAACTGGGAAGTAGCGCTTGCCGGCCGCTGCCACGACGCCGCTCGCTACAGTTCTAACCTAACCTTAAACCCATTTAACCGGGATGCCTGGCTGCGTAACTGCGACCGGTTAACTGCCGAATAATAAAATTACTGCCCGTTTTTTTTTTCAATTGATTATTGTAACGTCCCCAACGTTTAAATAACAGTTGTCAAAATGATTACCCATTTTTCATTCCATTTTCACCCGATTGTATGTATATAAATGCCCTAAGCATCAGCCAGCCAGATCATTAAATGTTGTATTAGACGCATTGGCTGAATATCATTTAGGCCGCTAGTTGATCGGTGCCGTTTGGTGGCTAGGCTGTTAACTGAATGGCTGATTAACCTTTTAAGCGCTTGGCTAAATATCAATTGGCGTGCCCCAGCGGGCAGCTACAAATCGATACAATAATCATCATCATCAGCCTAGCCTTTTCCCAACCATGTTGGGATCGGCTTCCAGTCGAACCGGATACAGTTGAATACCTAAGTCAATAAAATAATACCTACAACAAATAAGGAGGAGCAATCGTTGAATAGAACGAAAAAATCATGCATGTTCTCTGCCGCAGAAATACGACACGAGCGGTAGGGGCACGGAAATATGTGTCGCATAATTGCGACACAAGCGGTTAAAAGGTTAAGCTAGTTGGCGGCGACATATACACGACGACATATCAAGTTTTACATTTACAGTGTTACCTGACCTCGCATTTTATAGGCTTTTCGTACAATGAGAAGTCAGCTTATACTGGAGTGTATAGCTTGATATGTCGTCCTCCGTACCTACTCATTTTGCTGACTGTACGTATATGTAAAATTGTTTGATTACAAAACCAACGTGACTATAATTTATTGTTCAATTATTTAAATAATAATCAGATAAGTACAGTCAGCAAAAAAAGTCGATTAACACTTAAGTTTTTTTAATAAACTATATACTGTATTTTTTTAATAAATAAAAAAGTTATTGAGCAAAATATTAACACTTCAGTTTTTTTAATATCAGTTATTGAGCAAAATATTTGTTCAAAATTGGATTGTACTTCTACTGCAATTTTAAGCAAATATTTTGCTCAATAGCTGAGATTAAAAAAACTGAAGTGTTAATCAACTTTTGTTGCTGACCGTACCTACTAGCTATCCCACCAAAAATTAAATTGCCAATTAAGGCATGGCAACTCAACAACGAGACCTTACTTAGTAGGTACTAACTTGGTTAAATTTTAGGTAATTTTAAGGTTTCAAATAATTCATTTACCTACAGAATGATCCTGACTGAATTGTTCTATTCTTGAAGAAAAATCACTTGAAGTTTAATACTTAGGGCTGATTTTTCAATCGACAGATTTTTTTTTCTTTTTGGCAACTGAGCCGATGTCGACTATTCTGCCAGCGTCATGTAATGTAATTTTTATTTGTGGAATATAATGGACGTCTGACAGTTTTTGTACGGAAGAACTGTCAAAAATTCAAAATTATTCCTCCGTTAAAATTATCTGGCGTTGGAAAAATCAGACCTTAGTTAAAAAAATATAGATAAAGCAAGTATGTACAGTCTGAAGACATAATTAATCATCTAAACACGACAATTTATGCAGTATTTTGGAATAATTGAATGTTACAAAATAAATGCTTAGTCTCTTTATGTCAACTGTGAGACAGTCATAATTATTAAAAAAAATAAAAAATTGTGCAACACCACATTATATTTGTCAGTAGTTTAACTACCTACTGAAACTTTTTCTCTAAGTAGTGGTATACGTAATCATACACCACCAACATGATAGCACCACCGGGCCCCAGTCGTAGAACTTTTGGTAACAATCCTTTGTATAAAGCGCGGAACCTGAAAAAACAAATCGTTTAGTTTTCGCTTTTCATACGAAAATAAGATAATAAAATAATTCATACAATAATAAAAATAAAACGAGATTCCGAAACGAGATTCGACGTTTAATTCTAGCCAACTGTACATTTTTTCAAAATCTGTCAATGCAATTAATCAAAAAGTAAAGGACAATCTCCCAAAAACGTTTTCTTGTTGCTACAACGGTTAACACACAGGCGGAGGACAGGGTGCTGTGGCGCAGTCTGGGAGAGGCCTATGTCCAGCAGTGGACTGCGATAGGCTGAGTTGACAACGGTTAAGAGCCCATACACATACACACTATACGACGTCGCATCGCGGCACGTTGCGACCAAAGTTGTTACTTACAGACAATGACACGTTTATATAACATTTTTTTATTGATAACTAGTGTTGTCACGTGGCACGAGCCCACGATGCGACGTCGTATCTTGTGTAAGTATGTGTTTTGGCCCTAAGGCATATCTGCCCTAATAGGTACTGCCCCGTTTCAATTATCTACACCATATCTATACTAATGTTTGTTTGAACGCACTAATCTCTGGACCTACCAGTCGGATTTGAAAAGATCTTTTTGTATTTTTGATAGCTCAATCAAATATAGGCTATTTAACATCACGCACGATACGACTCTAAGGCTGCGTTTCCACCAGAGATGTGCGAGGATGCGTAGCGAGGGATGTGTGTGAAACAATCCAATAACATCGCTTCATTTTCACAGCTTGAATTAAGGTAGCGTTGTTATTGGTTAGTTTTACACACATTCCTCGCTACGCATCCTCGCTCATCTCTGGTGGAAACGCAGCCTTAGGAACCGGAAAACAAAAGAAGTCGCAAAGAAAGCTAAGCCAATACGAAGTAATATCACGGGCAGGCGATGCGATGCGATGCGTCGGGGTGGGTCGGGGGAGCAAGAAATTTCACACGGACGAAGTCGCGGGCAGAAGCTAGTACTGATAAATAAAATGCCGTACCAAAACGATTCAACATTTTAATAATATATTTAATGGCCGTATTTATTACTACTTATAACAAATCCTAAAATGAGACTCCTGACACCTAATTTATACCTGTACCATATTACTAACTCATTCGTAAGTCTACTTATTAGCTAATCATGATCTAAAATTAAATGGAATGTATTATGTGAACGTGCACAATTTAGGATTAAATGTTGTATTTTACTACTTAATCACAAACTACTTTTACTCATCATGATCATCATCGATAACTCCATAGCATTTTTCCCTACAATGTTGGGGTCAGCTTTCAGTCTACCGGTCGCAGCTGACTACCAGTATTTTATATTACTATATTACTGGTATTCATGTATTACTTTTTAACTAAAACTAAAATTGTGACTCGGTAAAAAATGGTACCGGTAAAAACTGTAAAAAGGTGTTTACAACAATACATGTTTTTTTGACACAAAAAATGCTTTTAGCACGGCATGAATACTTGAACTGGAACAGACTATTCTCGAATAGATAGGACGCGAAAAATATGAAGCTATTGCATTTCAAATATGATAATCGAACTCCTACAGTACCTACTACATAATTCGAAAACAAAAGCTTGGATTTAAGCCAGTTGGATTATAAATTGAGATTTCTCGAAAAACATACGGCGCTAAAGTTAAATGCGGCTTATGAGTATACAAACTAAATATTGTTGAGTCTAATGTTCGAACAGTTACGAGTTACGATACAACGAATCCATATTTGCGGTAACAAGTTTATCTGATATGTTGATATGAACTATCTTGTTTTTGTATAGTGCACCTCATAAATTGTGTTTATTTGAGGGATATTAGGTATTCGCTGGGACTAGTGGAAATAGACAAAAGTGGGGATTCTCCTCTTAAAAATTTGCAAAATAGATTTTTATGAGCATATCATAGCTCATGAAATGTAGTGTTACAATACGTTGGGAAATTACTGCAGGATAATAAATATTATTATTTGGATAAACATAATAAATAAGTAACTGATTCATTTATTGTTTGGTTTTTCCAAACATGCAAATAGGTAGTCGCGAGTCGAGTATGTGGTAAGTTTATAGGCAAAATGCACTGTAGGGAAAATAATAACCAATTTTGTAGGTAATTTACTCAATTATAGGTTTAGTTAGTACTTCCTATTCGTGTCTATTAGTTCTATTACTTAAATGTCTATGATGTGACATTGCGTATGAATAAAAAACCAAGAAATCCGCTGAACAGACACCCGGTTTCTGGAACGCAAACGCATGTCAGCTACTGTGATTGATTCATCGAATTATTAACAGCCAATCGAATCACTTGACAAGACTTTAATTTTGACACGTCGTTGATTTTCTTTCCAGAAATCGGATGAGTAGGTATTTTACAGCCTTAACGACATGTCCTTATGTCCCTAATCCAATTTCCAAATAAGGTACCAAGAGTATCTTGTATAGTTTTGAAGTTAATGCATATCTATTTCTCGTTTTCAATATTACTGAACTTAACTTTGCCTTTCAAAATAAATTGGCGCAGCTTTATTTTTAGCGTACAATTCACTATTTAACCAGGTCATCGGACTATAAATGACATAAAATTTCAAAGAAACATTTAGTGAGTAAGACTTGAAGACTTGAAGAGTTTGTTACGCTTGGTATGAGAAAGTTTACTTGGCTTCCTGCCCAGTATTCATGCAAAGAGACAGAATGTACAAAATACATGCTGATTCATATTTATAGACGGCGTATTTACGGAATGCTGAGGAAATTACAGAAATCTTAATGATGTTGTTTGGGATTTTAACACCAGAGAGCTAAAACTAATTATAAGCATAATAGAGAGCTAAAACTAATTATAAGCATAATCAGCCTATAATGTTCCCACTGCTAGGACACAGGCCTCCTCTCGGTGAGAGGGAGTGGGCCATAATCCACCACGCGGCCCCAGTGCGGTCTGGCAAAAGTCACATGTCTTCGAATTTTTGGTTCTAGGGCATGCCGGTTTCTTCACGATGTTTTCCTTCACCGTTTTGAGAGCAGTAGTGATGAAATTAATTTAATTAAAAACTAGTGCTTAGTTTTTACCGGCTCATCTGTCCCGATGCATTCTAATAAATGTCCCACACAACCCCACTTCAGCCTAGCAGGCTTATTGACCACGTCGGCGATTCCTGTTTTGCAGCGTGTTGTGATTTTACGAATTCGGTCGCTGAGCTTAATACCCAAGACGTTACGCCCCATCGCACTGTGGCAAACCTTGAGTTTGGAGTTTTTTTTTTTAATAAATGAGCGTCGGTCATTTATAGAAAACTAGCTGCACCACGCGGTTTCACCCGCGTAAGTGTCGATGCCGTGGGAATATCGAGATAAAAAGTAGCCTATATGTTAATCCAGGGTGTCAGCTACCTCCATACAAAATTTTATCAAATTTAGTCCAGCCGTTTGAGCGTGAAGAAGTAACAAACATATAAACACACACACACTCACACACACACTCAGAAACTTTCGCCTTTATAATATTAGTGTGATTATCCTAGGCATGCCTTCTTGCAAGTCAATTAGGAAAAATCTATAAATACAGTAGTTCATGAAACTGATGCTTGGCCTACGCACTTATTGCCAGCAAACATTTAAAGATTGTAATAAAGCTATTTTATAAGTTCGTGGAACAAGACGACTACTACAGATGTATTACGAGTATCTTGTCAGCCTGCGAACCAAAGAAACTCTTTCAAACTATACAAAAAACCCCATGTTAAAAACAAAATATCTTTGTTTTAGAATCTTGAATAAGTAAATCCATACTTCAATACTAATATTATAATGCGCACGTATCTCAGACAGAGTTAGATACTGTCCGTTCGTCTGTCAGTCTGTCACCTTTTCACGCTTTAATGGCTGAACGAATTTCGTTGTAATTTAGCAGGCAGGTTTATAGACCATAACCTGGTAGTACCTTCCCGTGGGATAATTTCCGACCTTCATGTGAGCGAAGCCAAGGGCAAAAGTTAGCATTCTAATAAAAGATTGCTTACCCCTCTTCCTTATAGACTAGTTGTAGTGCCCCAGTGGTGGTACGATACTTTATGATGCCTTGCTGCGGCTGCGGACCTTGGATGCGGCTCTTAGCCACGTCGAACGGTATGTTGATGCAAGAGCCTAGAACTCCTGATGTGAAGCCTATGGCTAGTTTTCGTACGAATTCTAGAATTGGATCCTGTAACGAATAGAAATACTTCATCATTATAATACCTTTCTGCTTGACTTTTGTGGAGTGGATGGTAAGCTACAAGTGATCTTGAGGTCTCAATCTGCACATAACATATTACTGCGTAATTCACAACCTTCCCACAGGCTATCGAGTTGAAAATGACACATTTCGATAACCTGATTTGCCTTGCCCCCGACAGCTGTCGAAAGAATAGCGGTCGTCTAATTTGATTGGATTTATGAACAGGATTAAGAGGACTCATTCGATAACATTGATTGATGTTCGATTCGATACGGAAGCATATCGAATGGTTGTGAATAGCTATGATGGTATGGTGGTACGGAACTGAGTTCATATATTTTTAGAGGTACAAAAGCAGTATTTTTTTTACCTAATAAAGAAAACTGAACCCTGTCTCAGCGAAAAAAAGTGTTTTTTTAACTCAAGAAACAAAAGTAGAACTAATCAAAACCATTACATAATCAGCCTATATTATTTCCACTGCTAGGACACAGGCCTCCTCTCTGTGGGAGGGAGTGGGCCGTAATCCACCAGGCAGGCCACGACCCACGACCGACGACCACGACGGCTCGGAAGGTCGGGCCGCTACCATTGGGCAACCACTGCTCTCACCAGAGCCATTATCTAAAGTAAATTAGTTAAATTCGTACGTTTTCTGTCAACAGTTTCCTGATTCAAAATTTTACTAACCTGATATTCCGGTACAATGCCTTTCACACTGTGATAGAATCCAAAATACACCATGTTGAACACGCCATTCCTGGCTATCGTCGCCGTAAGACCCTTATTAAGGCCTCTCTTCCCCAGACCATTTGTTCTGACAATTTCTCTGGTAACTGACCAAGTGCTTGGTACTTCTTTTGTCTTGGCCTTGTTGGACATTAATGTCACTTTGACTACTTCGAAGGGATTGACGAGAATAGCTTCAGTTACACCTGCTCCTAGACCCGCTAAGGCGAATGTCTGCACAAAGAAGTTTTCGTTTAAAATAAATAGTGAGTTTGAAAAAAATGTTATGATTTTATTATGACATTATAATAATTTCGCAAAAATAGCCGCAAAAGTATGTAAGCGTCTATAGCTCTGCTTTTTAGTTTTAATAGTATACTGTTAGTATACTGCCATCAATAAAAAGCCCAAAAATTATTTAAATTTTTTACAGACACCCTGTATAATTTAGTTTTTCAATCATTAGGCTAATAATAATAGTACAATGCCTTCCATTCATTTAGATATATGCAAGTCTATAATTACAACAAAGTCTGTGGGTTAATGCTTTTTATGTATTTAGTTGGTTAGCCTTTTATAAATATACATAAAAAACAAGCCATAAAAATTTAAATATCCACGCATAATTAATTTTGTAGCCTCTGTTTTATTATTAGATAATGTGATTTTATCTCTCTCTCTTATCTGTTGGGACTGGGAGATATATTTTGTGTAAGTTTAGAACAACATTAGATATTATTTCTACTCTGCATCTTAATCTTATCAACACTTGACTTTGTTTGTTTTAGCTTCTTGATAAGGTGTAAGATTTAGTTTGTGACATTAGACGATAGTTGATTATAATATTTTTAATTTAGATTGCATCAATAAAAAAAAAGATTGCAAACATCCATATCATAAAAAAACCATGAATCAACTACACTTAGTATTGAATTTGAATTGAATTGAATTACTATTGACATAGGTATTATAAATTTTGGCAAGTATGGTTTGGTATTAAATGGTCAAAAATACAACAGTTTCAGTAGAAAAAAATATAGAACGAATGAACTTTAAACACAAAAAATATTAGCAACTAAATAAAATAATAAAAATAAAATATTCTCACTAAAGGTGTTGGTGAACTGGCGCCAAACATAAAAAGCTTTTTGTACTGTTCAAAGGTAGCAAATTTCACAGCTCGTTTAGGAGTTTCAGCCAAAATAGGAGGCACTATACCCTTCCAAAATGCAGTAACTCCTTCATACTTATACATTTTCTTCATACAATCCACTATCCCGGTGTAGTAGTGAGGATCAGAGCGTGGTAACTTGGAAGAAGTTGCTTGAAGCTGCAGCCTCGTCTTCACTAGGTCTAGAGGCTGCATGATTAGCACTTCCACAAATCCTGCACTACCACCAGCACCAATCTGCATAGCAGCTTGCTTCAGTACCCGCTCCATGTCACCCATTTTGACGAACACAACACAGACTGCACTACTTTAACAACTCACAAATATTATTATTATTATCAAGTTTAAACAACAAATCGGCCTGTCGCCGAGATCGAACCACAAAAATAAAAATAATAAATAATCAGATGTGAGATGACAGATGAATGAAACAACTGAATTCAGTGATGCTACTAAAAAAAATTGGGTGACATTAGACGGTTTTGGAACACAGAAAGTCCCGCACTCGAAGTGAATAAATGGCAATTGGCAACCCAGTCATTAGCTGTCAATGAGTTCCCGATGGAAAGTGTTGTTTCGCTGATTTCATCCATGTATCTTAGCTCAAATTTATTATTTTGTTTGTCCATATTTTAATTAGGCTAGCCTTATTGTTATTTACAAATGTTTATTAAGATAAGGACTCGCTACTAATGTAGGAAGAAGCGTTTATTTAACATACAATCGATGTCTATAAAGTCCATTTTCGCTTGGAATCTATCATTCAAAATGGCAGTGGTATTAACAATTTGCAGATGAGAAAAATGATTTCGCGAGTTATAAACAGTGTCGGTGTGGGTGGATGGTGAATTAAACGCGGAAATGTGGACATAAAGTATAAGATGGGTTCCCAGACTCTAGAGATATTGCGCCAAGGTGTTTGGGCATCGTTAACTGGGGGATGGTTTTATGATCCTCATCAGAATTTGTTTTGCAACACTGTGCACCTGTATGTGTGGTTGTTCCTGCTATGTTTGCCGTTTTCTATCTATTTGGTGAGTTATATTATAATGCTACATTCATAATTTTTATTTAAGGAGGTTCTTATTGGTTGTAATCAAAAGCAGGTCAGTGGACAGTTTGGTTAAGATCATTGTTATTCAGCATTGTGTCTTAGTCATTATGGTCATTGCCCTTACGAAGCCTTAGCAATTGTTAAGAATAATCTGTTGAACACTGCACTTCAAGGTGATTTCTTTTCTTGAAATAAGTAGGACAGTGTTACTTGGACTAGTTTTTATTGTTTATCTATGAATGATATTGCGCCTTAATTGGCGTAATTAATTCTAGTCATTGGTTTTAGGTTAAATTCTCTTTTGTAAACAGTTATCTTAACATAACAGGATGAATGGTTTTAGTTAAAAGTGCATTGTAATGGTAATAACTGATATAATTAGGCTCTAACTCTGCTTATCTTCAGAATCATTTTATAATCTACTTGTGAGCTCATTAGCTAAATACTTCACAAATTCCTACAACATTGTTATCAATTTTTACTTTGAACAACCACTTACTACCCGACTCTTGTATTTTTCAAAGATATGATGCTATTTTACAATAGGTGTACAGGGAATACTACTACAATTCTAACAAGCTGTAGGTCATATTTTAAGCTACTCAAGTACTCATGTTGTCTCAACTTGGTGTTAAACTGTGAAACTGCTTAATCTATTACCTGGACAATAAATATTTTCTTCATAGTGTTCAACTAAAATTCCTCATACACAACTCCTCTGTTATAAAAGTAGCTTATTTTCAGCCAGAGTTGAGGATTACTCAGCTATAAATATGTCTATTAATAACACGAAGATAACATTACTATGTAGTAAACGCATCAAGTATGTATTGAAAACTACATACATATTAAGTTATTTACTGTAAGAGTAATCTTAAGATTTAAAGTAGCTATTTATTCTATTTATTTTATACAACATGTCCCAAAATTCAACGATAAGCCAGCACCGGAGGATAGACCTGCCCATGACTACTCGGGGAAAAAAAGAAAAAAAATATATATCTCTTTTTTTTTGAAGTTATAAAAAAAAAGAAGAAATTCTTAAAAAAGTGAGACCTTTTATGATATTTTTCACTACCATGACCACACTTTTTTAAATATTTCTGTTATTTTTTTTTATAGGCAACCTGAATAGCACTGCTATCTACCACAATTCTTAAAAAATCCAGAATACCTCTAGTTTTTTCACGTAAATTAATGAAACTTAATTTATTCCCTAAATTTTTTGAAGATTTTTACTTTTAATCAACTTTAACTCATCGTGGTGTAAAAAAAAAGTATGAACACTACTATGGCAAGTTTTTTTATAAATTGACGCAACTAATCAAGATTCCAAAATGGTATAATACTCTAGGAAAATCAACCACAAAAAAATTATATCCATACTAGTTCAAAACAAGAACCAAATTCCTTAAATTATAGTTGACAGTAATCACTTTCACTGCGTGCCCAAAATGGGTTCTTGTTACAATTTCTAGGAATTTGAGTGGGGCATACATACCTTAGAAGTTAGAGAGAGATAGATAGATAGAGATATTTACGTTAAAAAGAGACAACAACAGGGCAGGTAGTGGGTTCTTGTTACAATTTCTAGGAATTTGAATGGGGCATACATACCTTAGAAGTTAGAGAGAGATAGATAGACAGAGATATTTACGTTAAAAAGAGACAACAACAGGGCAGGTAGAGAAGCTGTTATTATTCTCAGAGCAAGTCAGTTCAGTACGCTCTGCTCCTTTGTTTACTGCGCACCGTTCCGTATTCAACTGACGTGGCTCTCGTACGTACTAACGACTTTTGGCTTGGCTTTTTGGACTGGAATCGATCTGCAAACTGAACTGACCTGGCATTATCTTGGACTACGATTGTGTGTTTTGTGACTACGATTGTGAGTTTTGTGATTTGGAGTTCTGGCGCATTTTGGACTGTTTAACGATCAACATGCCGCAACCATACACACCACAGGAATACGCAAATATGCACCTCATCTATGGAGAAACCCGATGCAATGCTAACGCTGCTAGCAGACTGTATCGAGAAAGGTACCCAAATGCTCAAAGATATCCTGATTATCGAGTGTTTATTAATGTGCATCAAGCGTTTTCGGAGGGTCGTATGCCATCCAGTAGGAGAAACGCTGGAAGACCTAGTTCGGATCGTGATGAAGAAGTTCTCAATGAGATAGAAAATGATTCGACTACTTCGGTACGCGCCATAGAAGAAGCTACAGGAATCCCGAAAAGTTCTGCACATCGAATTTTACAACGTCACAAGCTTCACCCATATCATTACAGGCGTGTGCAGACGTTGTTACCGCGGGACTATCCATTAAGAGTCACATTTTGCCGTGTGATGCTGCAAAGGCACAGGGAAGATCCCCAATTCCTGGACAAAATTCTATGGTCGGATGAAACAACATGCAAGAAAGATGGATATTTAAATCTACACAACCTACATAGTTGGAGCAATGAAAATCCGCACTTGATGAGACAAGACAGATCCCAATATCAATTCAAGGTTAACTTATGGACCGGCATATTAAATGGAAAAGTAATTGGGCCCTTTGAGTTACAAGGAAACTTAGATGGCAATAGTTATTTAAACTTTTTACAAAATGACTTGCAAGAATCGCTAGACGACGTGCCCTTAAATGATCTCCAAAACATGTGGCTCCAAAATGATGGTTGCCCAGCACACTATGCCCGCCCTGTGCGAGAATATTTAAATCAAGAGTATCCAGGGCGTTGGATCGGGCGACTTGGTCCTATCTTATGGCCACCTCGTTCACCCCGATTTGAACCCCCTGGACTTCTTCTATTGGGGTTGTCTTAAAGACAGGGTCTACTCAAAACCCATTGCGTCATTGGACGAGCTTCGTCGAAATATCAGTCAGGCTGCGGATCATATTAATCGCAGAAGATATGCAAGACAAATAAAACGGTCATTTTTAAGGCGATGTCGTGCATGTATTATTGCTGGTGGCAAACAATTTGAACATTGGTTATAATGTTAATAAATTACATGAGAAATTGTTTGACCATTTATTTAAATATTAAACATTTTCCAAGAACTAATACTTTTTATTACCAGACCGTCATTTGGCCCCTGTTTAGAAATAATAGGAACATTTTTTTTTTTAACTTGTTTGCCTAGAGTATTATACCATTTTGGAATCTTGATTAGTTGCGTCAATTTATAAAAAAACTTGCCATAGTAGTGTTCATACTTTTTTTTTACACCACGATGAGTTAAAGTTGATTAAAAGTAAAAATCTTCAAAAAATTTAGGGAATAAATTAAGTTTCATTAATTTACGTGAAAAAACTAGAGGTATTCTGGATTTTTTAAGAATTGTGGTAGATAGCAGTGCTATTCAGGTTGCCTATAAAAAAAAATAACAGAAATATTTAAAAAAGTGTGGTCATGGTAGTGAAAAATATCATAAAAGGTCTCACTTTTTTAAGAATTTCTTCTTTTTTTTTATAACTTCAAAAAAAAAGAGATATATATTTTTTTTCTTTTTTTCCCCGAGTAGTCATGGGCAGGTCTATCCTCCGGTGCTGGCTTATCGTTGAATTTTGGGACATGTTGTATATTGTAAATCAGACTGATAAAAACAATGTATTCTTGCAATGCTGTTTCAAAATAGTACATACTTTTATCTTTTTCCAATATTGTAAACAAAGGGCCCGACTCGACCGTTTAAAGGGGTTCTGTACAGTTCTGTAATAAGAATTATTGGACTCTTCAAGATAATTTAATAATGTACAGTTCATTCAAGGTAAATAAAAAAGTTGATGATAGCCATGTATGTAAGAGAATTTAGCTGAGTGGCATGCAATTGAGTGGACTGCTAAAGGCTGATGATGATGTATGTGGATATAGTAGAATACAGTTAATTGTATGTAAATTGAGAGCTAATCTAAATGTGAGTGTAATTAAACATTTGTTTACAGTATTGGGAAACACTTTAATTTATTATATTATTATGTATTTGACTAAATCTCAAAGCATTATTATTTCAATTAAACCATTTACCACCTTTGAATTGTGTAAGAGTTGGTCAGTTATTCAGAAAGTTGAAGCTAGTCCGGCCAGACACTGCAGGGACACTCTTTTAAATCAAGATATAAAAAAAATACTGGGTTTTCATTATGTACCCTAATAACTAGGAAAGTTGAAATTCATTTAACATTATAAATAACTTACAACAGCAGGCAGAATCATTCAATTAGTTTCATCTACAAACTTATTTGCAGCATTGCAAAATGACTCACAATTTAATAATAATCCTGTATTTTATAAGTTTAGGTATTCCTATTGTTCTGCACATTATTATAAAGAACCCAGCTGAAACTTACTTATTTGAAATATGATATCAAAATAACCTTATTAAAATATTATATGAAGATATTATAGAAATAGAGAGAGTCACATGGGTCATAATGCTTTTTCCATAATTATGTGACAATTTCTACCAGTCCATTCCTATATCCATATCCAATCAATATTGGAACAAAGTAAAAAAACAAAGAACAAAAAACAAACCAACAATCCACATTGGGACAAGGTTCCTTAACGCGTCTTGTGGTAGGAATTGACGGGTAGAAATTGTCACACGATTATGGAAAAAGCATTATGACCCATGTGACTTTCTCTCTCTTTCTATTATATGTAGGTATAGGAGTGTGTGTGTGCTTGCAAGTATCAAGCAAGGTACTTTGGTCCTGATGGGGGTCCCCCGACTGCAGTCGTTTTTTTCTTTCTGTATTTAGCTGCTAATTCAGCTGCATCCGGTTAGACCGGAAGCCGACCCCAACATAACTTTTTTTTTTTTTTTTTAATTAATGTTCAAAAAATATCGCAGAGTTTAAATTATGATCTAACATACTGAAAAGCCACAGAAGCCTTTGATGGCTTATACATGGCTAGTGAGTTCGGAAATAATGATAAGTATACAATCTAATATTAGTACTACAGAAACAAAAATAAAGAAACAAATTTAGACGGTAAGTTTGTGAGTTTAACATTCAAAGGATATAATTTAATATTAGTACTATAAAAACAAAAATAAAGTAAATAAATTTAGACGGTAAGTTTGAAGTTTAACATTCAAAGGTAACTAAGTTGGGGTCGACATCCAGTCCCAACTGGGAAAAGGCTAGGCAGATGATTTTGAGCGGTTTAGCATGAGGGACACCGTAACTTAAAAGTTGTGATACGGAGGAATGAGGGAATTGTCGTGAGGAGAGTTTTAAACAGTTTTTGTGGAGATTCGAGGAAGTTTTGCTTTATGAATGTTGATGGCTATAAACATAGGGAAGACCAAAGAAACGATGGATGGACTCTGTGAATGATGATATGATTAGATAGGGGGTGACTACCGAGATGACAGCTAATGGAGAAGTATGGAAGAAAAATATCTGATGCGCCAACCGCAAATAAATTGTGAGAATGATGATGTTGAGAGGCTTAAATTATTATACTGTGAACATCATAATACCTAGTACCAGTGAGCAGTCTATAAAAAAATATTTATGATCAACTTTGAGGCAGTATTTACTTACCTACTTGTCGGTATTTTAAAAGTCATCAATTATCTCTATTGGAGGATGTCAGATTCAATATGAAACAATTATTTTGTTGTGAACTGACTGGCAGAAGTTTATTTTGCAGCTTGACAACTGTTTTGTAACACTGTTCTGTTTTTATTTAAGTAAATCATAATGGTGGTGCGGGAAAAGAGTTTCTGGAGGGATTTCCCAGCAATGTGGAACAGTATAGGCTAAAAAAACCTACTGAATCATGATATTAGCAAAAACTGTGTCTGTCTCTTTCACAAATGTCACTAATGAAAAGTTGATGTTGAGTCCTTTAATCATTTTCTCTATTACTTTAGAAATCAAAAGCTTACAATCTCCCTATAGGATTACAATCTCTTTTGCCACTTTTTCCTAGCGTGTCAATGGCAATCTGTATACGGTCAGCTCAGAATTTGGGTACGAGCTTGACACCTTCAGTAGCGTCCATCAACTTTTGTAGCTTGAAGACAACAGGACATGCTGGACACAATATTAAGTAACTCATTGTTTGTGGGACATTGTTTTTGCCACTTGTAGTCACTAAACATAGTGTACAACACTAACCACTTGTTTCCAAAATCCTATGCAATTTACTTAATTTGTTTAATATAAAATCACAAAGCAGAAGCAAAATATTTGATTTACAATTGCTTTATGGAAGACTAGCTGTGACCCGCCATTTCACCCGCGTAAATGTCGATCCCGTGGGAATATCGGGATAAGAAGTAGCCTATATGTTAATCCAGGGTGTCAGCTACCTCCATACAAAATTGTATCAACATTGGTCCAGCCGTTTGAGCGTGAAGAAGTAACAGACATATAAACACACTCACAAGCTTTCGCCTTTATAATATTAAGTGTGATTGGAGTCTCCTAACACAGGCATTCTTTGGCTAAAAGGATGCTTCAAACGCTAACCCCTTTTTTAAACTGAAGCATAAATTAAAAACTATATTTATTTAAGTACCTATTTCAGAAAACCAATCACAATAGCTAACCTAAGATTATCATTAGATTAATAAATCAGTGAATGATCAGGTTTTCAAAAACTAGCACCCTAATTGCGTAACATACTCATCTGCCTAGCCTTTTCCCAACTATGTTGGGCTCGGCTTCCAGTCTAACCGGACGAAGCTGAATACCAGTATTACATGGAGCGACTGCCTATCTGACCTCCACAAACCAGTTACCGGGTAATACGATACCACTTGGTAAGACTGGTTGTCAGACTTTCTGACTACCCGTAACGACTGTCAAAGATCCACGAATGACAGCCTGGACCAACGGCTTAGGGTCAGCCCAGACCGAACTGCAAAATTCTCGCGCATGGTCGACTACTGCTCGAATGCATACTCGAACACGCAGTCGGCTTGCTCGAGCATTGTGGAGCATCAAAAATTTGGACGTATTCAATTTTGCGAATTTGCGAAGTATGATAATAATCATAAGATATTTTTTTCAATAATCTCAGAAAATGCTCTGCTCTGCTCTGCTCTTGGTGTGCGCTGACCCTTAGGGTCAGATCACACCGCGACGCGACGCAGCGCGCAGTTTTCATGATAGAAATACAATTATAGATCTTATCTACTACACTAAAAGGTACACAATTCAGTGTCTACTAAGTCGACCTAAGCCGCGCGAAGCCGCGCGGCCTACCCCACTGAATTGTATACCTTTTTTTGTAGTCGATAAGGTCTATAATTGTATTGCTATCTTGAAAACTGCGCGCCGCGTCGCGTCGCGGTGTGATCTGACCCTTAGGGGCTGTCTCCACGAGCGAGAGAATCGCGGCGATAGTCTCGCCGCGCCATCAAATTTTCGCCGCGATGATATCGCTGTGTGGAGACACGTTCTAAGAGAGTGTATAGAAATACGTGGCACGACGATAATATCGCCGCGATTCTCTCGCTCGTGGAGACAGTCCCTCAACGTGCTTTCCGAGGCACGGAGGGGTCACGGTATGTAAAGATAGTCACTTCGTAATGGTCATTTGCGTAACATACTATCAATCTCAATCTGAATCATTTTGACGGATATTGCTAGTCCATTGCTTCATATGTTTGAAAAATTTGCCCGCTCAAAAACATAAAAAACGCAATGAATGTTGTTGAACTGTCAAAATGAAAGCCATTCCTACTGTTAGTGCCTACCCAATTACCCCACAGGGCTAAAAGGCTCCATTATAGGTACTATAAATAAATCCCTGCCGACAGGTGTGATGTTAAACATACTAATATCAATTAACCTACATTAAAACTATTGCTTTCACCTCCAGCACACAATAGGCGAGCCTCAATACCTAATTGTACCTTAGACTAATGACATTAAACTAGTCTTTGTTGTACAGACGCCAGCACATCAAGCTACTACAAACTGTCAAATTTCTTTAGTAGATTTTCAACTTTATCCCTCGAGCATAAGGTTCAATGTTGATTGGGAAAATTGTACAGTTTTGGGTAGCTTGATGTGCTGGCGTCTGTACATAGTATTATATTTATCTATAAGTACAAATAATCTATCTATCAAATAAACAAAATTGAAGTGTCTGTTTGTAATTTCAAAATAACACAATACAATAAGAGCCGAGAAATCTATATACCTACATAATTATATAAAAGGAAGTCGTGTTAGTTACACTATTTATAACTCAAGAACGGCTGAACCGATTTGGCTGAAAAAGGGTAGGAGTAGGGTAGTAGTAGGGTAGGAGTAGTGTAAGAGTAGGGTAGGAGTAGTGTAGGATTAGGTTAGGTTAGGTTAGGTAGGAAGGGGTAGGACACCACGCGAACGAAGTAGCGCCGGGCAGCTAGAAATAATTTATATGGCAAAACAACGTTTGCCGGGTCAGCTAGTTTCTGCCATAAAACTAAATGCATAAATAGAATCTGTGACCTCTTGGCATGTAAGAAACACTGTCGCCACATAATTGCGGACATAATAAAGTGATAACAAAAAAACTGGCCAAGTGCGCGTCGGATTCGCACACGAAGAGTTCCGTACCACAGGGCAAAAACGCCGGAAAAAGCACGTTTGTTGTATGTGAGCCCCCCTTGAATATTTATTTTATTCTGCTTTTAGTATTTCTTGTTATAGCGGCAACAGAAATACATCATCTGTGAAAATTTCAACTGTAACTTCAACTCTAGGTATCACGGTTCATGAGATACAGCCTGGTGACAGACGGACAGTGGAGTCGTAGTAATAGGGTCCCGTTTTTACCCTTTGGGTACGGCACCCTAAAAATAAATAAATGGAAACTAAATAGGTAAGTGTAAAATACTGGTACTCAGCTGCATCCGGTTAGACTGGAAGCCGACCCCAACATAGTTGGGAAAAGGCAGGCAGATGATGATGATGAAAGTGATCAAGATGTGGTTCTATTTCTGTAAAACCTGACCCACTAGCTTGTTACCAATTGAGTTTCGTCAGTATCAGTTTACCTTCAAACTAATTATGCGAGCTAACAAACAAATTAGTAAATTAACAAATCATTGATTATTAATTAACCAGCTGCGCCCACGGTTTCACCCGCATAAGTCTAGATCCTGTGGGTATATCGGGATAAAAAGTATCCTATGTCCTAACCCAGATCATGGTCTACCCATGTGCAAAATTTCATCCAAATCTGTTCAGTCGTTTTAGTGTGAAAGCCTGACAAACAAATAAACTCACTTTCGCATTTGCAATATTACTAGCAGCGCCCCGCGGTTTCACCCGCATAAGTCTAGATCCCATGGGTATATCGGGATAAAAAATATCCTATGTCCTTCCCCTGGATGCAATCTATCTCTCTGCCAAATTTTATCGAAATCCGTTCAGTGGTTTAGGCTTGAAAAGGTCACATACAGACAGACAGAGTTACTTTCGAATTTATAATATTAGTAAGGATAAGTTAGGGTTAGGATTACCAATCACCACCAGTTCACTTTAGCCCCGGATCTAAAAAGCTGGAAGTCATGGCGAGAAGCCTTTGCCCACCAGCAGTAGGATTACCTACGTTGAGTGTGTTCTGAAGAGAAGAAAAGGAATGATGTTGGTAGTAAAAAAGTAATTTAAATTGAGTTTTTAAGAGTTGTTCAGGCAACACATTTCCTTTCCGCGTCAGGTACAAGTAGCGGCACGTAAGTTGGCAAGAGTTTTTGTAGTGGGGGAAGTTTGCGCACGCACAATTTCATACATTTTTATATGCGCGAACTTCCCCCACTACGAAAATCTCTTGCCAAGTTACGTGCCGGTAACTATACACGGCCGGTCCGTGGCTTCTTGTTGACATTTACTGAAGGTCCGGCGCCGACATTACCACAGACGGATGTGAACGACTTTTAATGTAAAATATTTAAGGATATATTTTTTTTTAGGGTTCCGTACCTCACAAGCACAAAACGGAACCCTTATAGGCTCGCTTTGTTGTCCGTCCGTCCGTCCGGCCGTCAGTCTGTCAAGACCCTTTAGCTCGGGAACGCGTGGAGGTATCGAGTTGAAATTAAAACCATATACTCAGGTCTACAGTCCCTTGGAAGAAGAAGTAAAAAATAAATATGGCCGTTTATGCCACAAAAAACGTATATATTTCGACACTCTCAAGGGAATCAAAAGTTTCAGGGTACTTTCCGTTGACCTAGAATCGTGGAATTTGGCAAGAAGCAAGATCATTTAGCACAAGTAAAGGAAAAAATCCGAAAACCGTAAATTTGTAGGTACATTAAAAAAAACCCGTGACAAACCTACAAAGTACGGAACCCTCATTGCGCGAGTCCGACTCGCACTTTACCGGTTTTTTTAATCAACGGGTAATCTCGGCTGTAACAAGGCATAGAGGTGCAATCCTTTGGTCCTAAACTCCAACTGTCTTATTACAAAACGAGATATGTATTTAGGGGTTTATTTATAAACGATGATTAAAGTTAAGTGACATTCAAACGTCAAAAATGTATGGTTAAACAGTCTCTAATCACTACATAACTTGTGAGTGTAAATGCGGTGCTGTTCCACAAACGATGGGACACTTAATATCTTGTTCTGCGTGTCCTGTAGGGCATGCAAAAACCGGGTTGTTTAATAAAAACGTTTTTTTCGGGTTTGTTGTTTACAAAACCGGTGAAACCGGTTAAATCGGTTTTTTCGTTTTTTTTTTCAATTTTTATTAAAGAAATGAGAAGTATGTGTGTAAAGAAATGAAAATGCTGAAGTCTAATCAAAATGTGTATTTTTTTACGTTTATCTCATTTATTTTTATAATAATGAGCATTTCAAAAGCATAAGTTTCTTTTCTTTAGACCTAACATAGAATAAAGCTTATTATTTATGAAAATAACATATTCTTCAAAACTTAAGGTACCTAGCATACAAAATTAGGAACATTTGGTAGATTCACAAAAGTTTAAAATCACAGAATATTAAATAACAACTTAATGCGATCAAAATAATTATTAAAATATCGCATAAAATAGGCCTATGTCCAGCAGTGGACGTCTTTCGGCTGAAATGATGATGAATGCATAAAATAGAAGTCTTATTCCTAATTTACCAAAACAAAATAAATCAGATATTATTAGAGACATAGATTAAAAATGCAAAATTAAAGTTACACAGCTAAACCAAATTACTATTTTTTACTTTGATAGAATGACGCAAGGATACGAGTGCATCAAGGGAGTCATCATTTAGAGTCTAATCTAACTAGCCAGTACTGTCCCACTGCAGGGCAAAGGCCTCCCTCTCCCTTTTCCACACAATTCTGTCTTGTGCTAGTGCCGGCTAGTCCTTACAGGAGGAGTAGAGCGGTACTATTTTTTACTTTGATAGAATGACGTAAGGACTAAGGATACAAGTGCATCAAGGGAGTCATCATTTAGAGTATAATCTAACTAGCCTGTACTGTCCCATTGCAGGGCCAAAGGCCTCCCTCTCTCTTTTCCACACAATTCTGTCTTTTGCTAGTGCCGGCCAGTCCTTACGGTAGAAGTAGAGCATTAGAGCACTACGAATTTAATTATACTTGAGACCCGCTGATGAAAAGGCTCTCTCTGATTCCACACTTGTTGGAGGTATAGATTTCAAAGCTTTATATACCTACTCTTGTTAAGTGCTCTCCCATTTTTTCTTCACCGTCTTAAAGTGCCATTTCCATCCTGATTTTAGTTTCTAAATCAAGTACTCTAGATGGGCTTGCAGCAATCAGAGGTATGTTGTTTGAGCGCCTTCTTTATTTCTTGTCCGAGTTGGTTCTTGATGTTCCGAGAAACATTTACTACTATACTCTACGTTTTCCTGTGTTGTCGTCGCCGTCGGTGTAGTAGTCGAAAAATGCTTACAAATACAAATACAAAAAATACAAAAAGTTTATTGCAGTAACATGTAGGGGAGAGTGGGGTGCATTCGTACAACGGGAGCATTCGTACAGTAGTGATATCTAAACTATACAGCACACTGGCGTGTTCATGTTTGTGTGCGTAACTCCCACTCGGACGCATAGACTACGCGCGGAGCGGCGGGGCAGTGCGGCTCCCGGCTTCGACACAACAGGCCCGTTCATGTTTTCGCTCCACGTAAGTAATTTTTGGATTCACTTTGAAACGTGTTTAAATGTTATTAGTTTTACTCTAGTTATAAAAGTGATTCAATTTAGTTGGTGGAATGGTATTGATGTCTTAAATGCACGCAGTTGTTTTCTAATAACTATAACGGGTATTTTTATTTTAAATTAAATCGTTGTATTTTTGGTTTGGGGTACCTTCGTGCAGTTAGCAGTGGGGTAGATTCGTACTGTACGAATCCTCCCCACACTAACTTGCATAGCATTAAACATTTTTTTTACCGAATATATTATTATTACAGAATCAAAATGCCGCGAAAGTATGTGAAAAAGGGGACGAGAACGGGACAAGTAGACGAAGATAGCATGAAATCTGCGATAGACGAAGTTTTGAATAAAACCTTATCTATCAGAAAGGCTGCGCAAAAATATGGCGTCAAACCAACTACGCTCGAAAGTCGCTTGACGAAGTTACATAAACAAGCAGCTACTGAAGACAGACATAGTAAGGTACGTGTTTTCAGTTCCAAATACTCTTCAAACCAAGTGTTTTCTGCAGAAGAAGAGGCTCATTTAAATACGTACATAATGAAATGCTCCAAAATGCACTACGGATTGACGATTGTCCAAGTAAGAAAACTTGCGTACGAGTTTGCAAAAGCTAATAGATTACGTTATCCTCCTAATTGGGATCACAATCAAATGGCAGGAAAGGATTGGGTGGAGAGTTTTCGCAAGCGTTGCACAAATTTAAGCCTCAGAAAACCAGAAAACACCAGTGCCGCAAGGTGCTTCGCATTCAATAAGACTGCCATAAAAGATTTCTTCGAAAACCTTGAGACTGTATACGTAAAATACAAGTTCAATGCTGACCGAATTTACAATTTTGACGAGTCGGGGATATCCACAGTATTAAATACGCCCAAGGTTTTAGCTGAGAAAAACCAAAAACAAATCGGTCAACTTGTTTCGGCTGAGAGAGGAGAACTTGTTACATTTGGAGGAATCATATCAGCCAGTGGCAACACAATTCCGCCTCTATTTATCTTCCCCAGGGTTCATTTTAAAGACCATTTTATGGACGGTGTTCCGGAAGGTAGTCTGGGAATGGCAACAAGGAGTGGTTGGATAAATACCACTATATTTTTGGAGGTGTTGAAACATATCCAGAAGAAAACGTTGTGCTCAAAAGATAACCCTATCTTGCTACTGGTTGATAACCATGAAAGCCACGTCACAATAGAAGCAGTAGACTATGCTCGTGACAATGGCATAGTTTACCTTTCGTTCCCGCCGCATACAACTCACCGTCTTCAGCCCTTAGACGTTGGTGTATTTGGACCTTTCAAGGCAAAATTGAAAGTGGCATTTAACGATTGGCATGTGAATAACCCGGACAAAACTCTAAACATATACAATATACCGAAGCTTGCCAAAGTAGCCTATTTTGAATCGTTCAGTGGGAGAAATATAACACGTGCCTTTGAGAAGACTGGAATCTGGCCATTTAATAAGCTAGCCTTCGGAGACGACGACTTTGCAGCTGTAAGCGTATACCAATCCGGGTCCACGTCAGCTCCAGAAGAGATCGACGAGATAGGTAATGTTGAAGATGTGGAACAACAAGATTTACCACCAGGGTTGGCCCCTACATCAGCTTCTTTGCCACCACAGTCAGAATCCGCAAGGTGCCAATGTATCGGAAACGGAGCTTACTCAAGAAGATCTCGTAGAGAGCTTAGTTCCTGTTTCACCTTCCTTACATAGATCTACAACTCCACCGGCGACTTTACCTGCTGGAGGACTAATAACTCCAGAAGTTATCCGGCCTTACCCTATAGTAGACAGAACTGAGTCTAAAAAGTCGAGAAAAGGGAAACAGCAAGGAAAGTCGAGAATATATACAGATACTCCGGAGAAAATAAGACTAGAAGAAATAGAGAAAACAAAACAGTTGAAGAAGCAAGAGATAAAACAAAAGGCTAAGGAGATGAAGCGAGCTTTCAATTTAGTATCCGCCAACACCAATCCAAAAAGACAGAAGAAAACTGTAAGGACAACTAAATCAAAGAGGCAAAAGAAAACTTTCAAGCCTGTCAGTGAGGACGAGTCTGATTCTGAGGATGAAACTAATATCAGTTTAAGAGAAAGTTCTTGTTCTCCCATCGAAGAAGCGTCCGAGCAATTGGATGTTCAAGATGAAACTCCAGTTATGTCTATGAACATTAACCAAGGATGTTTCGTGCTAGTCAAATTTGCTAAAAAAAATACTGTTTTATATAATAATAATAATAAACCATTCATTATTATATTATGTTGGGTAAGTGCTTATAAAATACAGTCCTATTGAATACATAGTTTCATTTATGAGGAAGAAGCCTGGTTCCTGGAAATTTGTTTTTCTCACCACCAAGGATGAGGGGAGTGTCAATATAACAGATGTGGTACATATACTGACACCATCAAAATCTGCTTTGACAGCGAGAACGTCCCACATTTATAGCTTCGAGAAAGACTTATCTGTGTATGCTGTCGGATAGTACGTGTATTAATACTTAAGACTAAGGCTTGTTGCTGTAATGGTAGAGTTTATTATGTTGATTCATTAGGTACCTACTTATTATATTAATAAGAGAAAAGTTATGATACGTTTTTGTTACCAAGACTAAGTAGTCATTTTTAGTACTGAGGTACGTTTTTTGTTACTAAGAGTAAGTAGTTATTTGTAGTACCTACTGAGGTACACAAAATAATAATTGATAATTGTCCCTAAAAAAAGGCTGATTCTGTGTTAATTGTGATCTCAATAAATGATAATATTACATTGAATAGTGGTTATTTCTCTCATTGTACGAAGGTACCCCACTATGTACGAAAGCTCCCTACGCTATGTACGAACCTACCCCACGTGTGGGGTAGGTTCGTACGTTTTT
This sequence comes from Mesoligia furuncula, assembly GCA_916614155.1. Lineage (NCBI taxonomy): Eukaryota > Metazoa > Arthropoda > Insecta > Lepidoptera > Noctuidae > Mesoligia > Mesoligia furuncula. Next base: position 25,081,730 of record OU744806.1, read on the forward strand.
CTCATTTTAGTAAAGTTATCGTAGCATCGCCATGCTTTCTTATGTCGAAACAACACATCATTCATCTTAAAGGCTGATAAGTGCAGTATGTGACAGCATTAACGTTATTTTTAAATAATGGATAGTTTTTGTTTTATGTGGCTTAAAGTAAAAAGTGTACGAATCCTACCCACTCTCCCCTACAACTTTTACAGTAAATCTTACATAGAGACCTCCTTTTAAGTAAAGATATACCTGTGCTAGGAGGCCCCGCTCCTCAATGACAAATTAAAAATGGTAAAAGTGGTGTACCAAAACAACAGAATATAAACAAAAAGAAAATAAAAAATTAAAGAAAAATTATAATAAACTAAAATAGTGTGTGTGTGTGTGTGTGTGTGTGTGTGTGTGTGTGTGTGTGTGTGTGTGTGTGTGTGTGTGTGTGTGTGTGTGTGTGTGTGTAGGTGAGGGAGTGTGTGTGCTTATTTATAATGTTTACTATAAAACTTCGAATTTGCTCGTTATTGAGCGCTATCGCGTTATTTATTTGCCGAAATACTAACTAAGGCCGCCTCGCCGTACTGTCCAAGTTTGTCAGTGATAAATTTAATTTATTTTGTTTGGGAAAATTAAAGTATTAAGTATTAAATCAATAACATATGAGAAACAAAACCGAAAAAACCGAAAAATCCGGTTTTGTTATCCTAAAAACCCGGGTTTCAAATGAGTCGGTTATCCGGTTTTTACGGTTATCCGGGTATCCGGTTTGCATGCCCTAGTGTCCTGTCAACTGCACGTTACAGGAACTGGTGGACGCTGTTGATGGCGCCAAACAAGTAGCCGAAATCTGGGCCAAGTCCATTTAGATTGCTATCGACACGCTGAGAAGACTACATAACTTGAAGCAACGTTTATGAATGAGGGGGAATAACTGTAGCACCAACTTAAACCTTCGAACCAATACCTATTTGTATTTCGAACTTTATTCCGATTAAAGTTCTTAATATAAAACTGACAACTTAGTCAGGTGTTAAGGTCTCAATTTTGTATTTAGAACTGCACCCTAATTGCGTATCAATCACGATCAGAATCATTCTGAAGGACATTGCTAATCCATTGCTTCATATGTTCGATAAAAATGTCTGCTCAAAATCGTAAATAACGCAATGAATGTGTTTCAACTAGTGAATAGTCCCGGGAAATCCCGGAACCGAAAGTACCGGGAAATCCCGGAAATTTGCGTCGTTTATGGAACCGGGATTTTTAAAACCAAATCCCGATTCTTTCGGTACTTTCGGGAAAAGATACTTCGCGTTTCGAATATTTCTAATTTTATAGCATAAATCCCGACCGCTTAAAGCGTGGAATACACTTGCTACCTAGCATGCACAAGAAACATGCATGCTAGAAGAGCATGCTGCTCGTGCAGCATGCTCTTGTAGCATGCATGCTTCTTGGGTGCGGGAGGGGCTGGTGGCGGCTATCGCGTCTTCGGAATGTTGTGCTTTGCGTTGTGTTTGTGATTTGGTGGACAGTGCTTCGCAAAAAAGACTCAAACAAGACTGCTTCTTTTGGGCAGAGCCAGCTTACGAAACTAAAGACCGATGATGGCAGGATCGTATCCGCCAAACCTGAGCTGTTAAGAGAGATCAAGAGGTTCTATGGACAGTTATACACGTCAACAAGTAATAGTAGATCTGGCAAACGTCCCAAGAGACTACATTAACCCGACACTATACCGAAGACATCCCGGACGTCAGCCTGTACGAGATTAGGATGGCTCTGAAGCAGCTCAAAAAACAAGGCGCGCCGGGTGATGACGGAAATACGGCCGAGCTCCTGAAGGCCGGCGGAAAACCCGTTCTTAAGGCCCTTCAGAAGCTGTTTGATTCCGTCATACTCGAGGACAAAACACCACAGGCATGGAACAGAGGTGTGGTGATACTTTTCTTTAAGAAGAGCCTCAATGCCTTTCTTAAGAATTATAGGCCCATCTCACTTCTGAGCCATGTCTACAAGCTGTTTTCGAGAGTCATCGCGAACCATCTCGCGCGCAGGTTTGACGCCTCCCGAACAAGCCGGATTCCGTAAAGGCTTTAGCATCGTAGACATACGCTGCGACAGGTTATACAGAAGACCGAAGAATATAACCTGCCTCTCTGCTTAGCGTTTGTGGACTACGAGAAAGCCTTTGATTCGATTGAGACATGGGCTGTGCTACAGTCTCTTCAACGATGCCAGATCGACTATCGGTACATCGAGGTGCTGAAGTGTCGGTACGAAAACGCCACTATGGCAGTCCAACTCCAGGATCAGACCTCGAAACCTATCCTTTTGCAGCGAGGTGTGAGACAGGGCTGAGACTATGGAGGACCTCAGTACAATGCTCGATGACCTCAGTAGAGCCTCCAAAAGAGTGGGTCTTAAAATGAACATGGACAAAACGAAGGTCATGTCCAAATGCCCTAACACCCACTCTCATAAAGATCGGAGACACTACACTCGAAGTCGTGGACGAGTATGTTTACCTAGGACAAACTGACAGTTTGTCCTACCAACTGGACGGGTTGAAACTGTCCAGTTAGGTAGGTCTAACTTCGAAAAAGAGGTCGATCGTCGAATCCGACTCGGCTGGGCAGCGTTCGGGAAGCTACGCAATATCTTCTCGTCCCACATACCTCAGTGTCTCAAGACGAAAGTCATAGGAGGAGGAGTCATGTTGATTTAAATCATTTGTTTGGAGATGTTTAATAAATGTTTCTGATAAATATTATCTAGGATTAGGTACAAAAATGTTTTAATGTTAATAAAGTTGTTGCTGGTAGAATATGCGTAATTACCAATAAAACAAGAAATAAAACGTTTTATTTGATTTGATTTAAATGTTTTTATTTTGCCCTGTCATTTCGTCTTTCTTTTACTTTCTCCGTTTCAACTCTTCATCTTTTAAAGGCTTACGTAAAGTATCGAAAGTACCGGGAATCCTGGTTCTTTCGCCAGAAGGTCCCGAAAATCCTGGTTCTATAAAACAGAACCGGTTCTGCATTCCCTAGTTTCAACTGTCAATGTGAAAGCCATTGCTACTGTTAGTCTGTTACGCAATTACCCCGCTGTACTTCGAGGTATGTATTTATTATAAAAAACTGGCCGAGTGCGAGTCGGACTCGCACACGAAGGGTTTCGTACCACAAGGCAAAAACGCCGAAAATAACATGTTTGTTGTATGGGAGCCCCCCTTAAATATTTATTTTATTTTAATTTTAATATTTATTATTAAAGTTAAAATACAACTGAGTATTTTGTGAATATTTCAAGTGCCTACCTGTTGCCATTTTTGATATCGAGCAAAAAAGGGCAAAAAAATCGCGTTTGTTGTATGGGAGCCCCCCTTAATTTATTCCCCCTTATTTCCCCCTTTTTTTATTTTGATTTTAGTATTTGTTGTTATAGCGGCAACAGAAATACATACTTTGTGAAAATTTCAACAGTCTAGCTATCGCGGTTCTTGAGATACAGCCTGGTGACAGACAGACGGACAGACCGAAGTCTTAGTAATAGGGTTCCGTTTTTACCCTTTGGGTACGGAACCCTAAAAAAACAGTGGCACTCCGGGAGTGCCGTCATAAGTGAAAATAAAACACAAACAGAATACTTTGCCATCACTCACTGACATAATTATATCGGATATACATTAAAACCGAGTACATCACGAGGACAGCCGAACACATCCGAAGCGGGTATTTTTGAAGTGAAACTTCTTTACGCACGCTTGACTTGGGGAGTAAGCTGGCGAACGCGTGACGTAAGCGTTACGAAAAGTGTGATCGGGCAAGGCGAACGGAAGTTAAGTGGGGGATATAAGCAAGAGACAGCAGTGCGCGCGCGCATTTTCTTTCTCTCTTTAAGTTTCACTTCAGTCGTGTGGTCATAAGCACACTCGTTTTTTTTTAATCGTCTTATAAACAAAACACGCGCGGTGTCGCTTAGGTACGGTAACAGTGGCACGAGTTCAATGGTTTCTTTCCATCTCAAAAAATGTCCAACGTGCCTATAGAAGTTTTCTCTTAATAAAAACTAGCACACGCACCACCTTGTTTTGTAATAAGGACACAAACATACATCGTTCGCAATTTTGACCAGTGCTAACCAGCTCTAATCAATCGAGTTATGCCTGACTCCTACGCACGCTCTCACGGGAGCTCCTCGCTCATTCGATCGATGTAAACACTGCAAAACTGATTTAGGTACCGTCACGTGCCAAAACCCGATTGTAAACAAAATACACAGAACACGCGATTTCTTTACACAGAGGTGGTGTATCCTCTGTAATGAAATCGCGTGTGTTTCATCAATTTCATGTCTTCTGTGCTTAGATTAAAGATTTAACTGATCGTGTTATGTATAGATAGATTGATAATTCTGTCTGTTCTGTTCTGTCTGTTGACTTAAAGAATAGCACCACCCCATACTTCCCGTGGGTGTCGTAAAAGGCGACTAAGGGTCGTACCGGAGAATGGGCAGCAGCGTTCTCTATGCATTCCACCACCATACTATACTGCGATCGCCAACCCGCCTGCCAAGCGTGGCGATTATGGCAACCCCCCCCCCCTTTTAGGGGAGGCCTATAAATGATAAATGATTTTATTTTTGTAAGTAGGTTTGTACAAACACTTTTACACGTCAATCATGTTTTTTTAAAACTAGATGAGGTCGGCGTTTCCTATCTGACTACTCTGAGAAGAAAGGCCGAAACAAACTCAGAGGTCACAGTCTCTTTTAAAGTCCAGACATAATCTTGGTCAGGTTATATGAAGACCATGTAGATCGATGTCTGAGATGGTCTTTTGAGAAAAGAACCACACAGATTGAGAGGACCTGTCCAGTCAGTGCACGCATTTGTCAGAAATCGTGCAGCTCAACTCAATGTCCAGGAGTGGACGTCTTTCGGCTGAAATGATGATGATGATGAGATTGATAATTATATTATACTTGCTTCTGCCCGCGACTTCGTCCGTGTGACATTTCTTGCTCCCCCGTCCCACCCTGTCACATCGCATCGCTTACTCGCGTTTTTCTCTTGGCGTTCTTTACGACTTTCTTGTTTTTGTTCGGCTCCTAAGTGTCCTAGCGTTATGTTAAGTAGCCTATAGGATTCCCCAAGAATTGGGCTATAAAATGCAAAAAGAATTTTTCAAATCCGACTGGTAGAGATTAGCGAGTTCATACAAACAATCTCTACGAGTTTATTAGTAGTATAGATATAAGTACCTATGTTTCAGACTGATGGATGGATTTTTAAATAATTACTTATCAGTTTCCAACTTCTAACTTGGCGGCAAATAGAGCGTGTAACCTCCGTCTTAATCTAGTAATCGACCAATCCAAACGAAACAAGAGACGGGAAGTGGATTTCAACCAATGTACCTAATTGGACGATTCCTGTACGTACGACTCCGCTCCGCTTGTCTCCGCTTCGGTCGTCTCCGCTTCAGTGGAGAAGCACCTTTTCACACTTTATTTATTAATAACCAACTTATTTATACAACATTATTTTTAGTATATGCGAAACCCGAAACACGTGCCTAGTATTATTATGTAAAGAATCTATGTACAAAATTTCGAAACTGTATCATGAAAAATCACAAAGTTATAAGTTGTTTGTCCGCACAAAAACATGCTCACCCGCGCCGCACCGTCTTGCGCTCATTGATAATAGTACCTAGATACCTAACCGTTCGACGCGGAGATTGGATAACCTACTTAGTGTCGCTCGGTGTCCAACTTTTAACCTTTTTTAAATATAACATGGGGTAAAAATTATTGGAATCGATTCAGTTACCTGCTTATTCTGAACAAACTATTATTCAGGTTTCGCATATACTAAAAATAACGTTGCATTTACAGCTTGCACCACAGATACAAGTTATCGGTCGATATTGGTAAAAAAATTACACATTAATTTATGTTGATTGTGATAAAACCTTTTCGTTCCCAGTACTTCCCGCCAGCGAGCCTCGGTTGGATAATATACTGCGCGCTAGTAGCGGTGCTGTTTGCCGGCCTGAAGCTGTTGAACCACGCGCTGCATCACATGTACGACACCAGCGAGTGCATCATCGTCCAGCCACCCACTGATCCTAACGCCTCTCAGAATCCTCCGTGAGTCATATTCTACTGCAGCACCCTACTGGCGTAACACAATTCAATCACAATCTGCATCATTTTGAATGATATTGCTAATCCATTGCTTCATATGTTCGAAAAATTTGTTTGCTCAACAACGTAAATACGCAATGAATGTTGCTGAACTGTCAAAATGAAAGCCATTGCTACTGTTAGCCTGGGTTGCATCATCTTACTTTAACTTTAACAAACGTCAAAAGTCTGTCAAACTGCATACAAAAATCACCAGTTATGGTTAAAGTCAGATGATGCAACTCAGCCTTAGTGTTTTTAACCGACTTCTAAAAAAGGAGGAGCCGAGAGTAACTCCGTCGTTAGCCAACCGATTTGAAAAATTATTTTTTTGTTGGAAAGGGTATACTTCCCAAATGGTCCCATGAAAATTTTATCGAAATCGAACAAGCGGTTTTTGAAAAATCATCAAAAATCTAAAAATGTACCTACATTGTCTACGTTAACGATCTTTTCGTTTTACTCTGCATTGCGTTTTTTGTTCGCGCATAACTCCGTCATTTACGAACCGATTTTGCTGATGAGCAGTTGACATTAGGCTATTGTAACTCAGATAAATTACAAACTAACCCACTAAAAAGTGAAAAATAAAAACTTTTTAACAAAAAAAAAAACCGACTTCCAAAAAACACTATAAAGTGAAAAATAATTTTAATTTCGGAAGTCGGTGGCAAAAAACTTAAATACAAATCCAGACACCGACTTCCGAAATTAAAATTATTTTTCACTTTATAGTGTTTTTTGGAAGTCGGTTTTTTTTTTTTGTTAAAAAGTTTTTATTTTTTACCCCTTTGAATACTATACAACTAGATTGTACGATACTAGATTTGTCGACTCCAGATAGATACATAGTAAAAAAAAACTGGCCAAGTGCGAGTCGGACTCGCACACGAAGGGTTCCGTACCACAAGGCAAAAACGCCGAAAAAAACACGTTAGTTGTATGGGAGCCCCCTTAAATATTTATTTTATTCTGTTTTTAGTATTTTTTGTTATAGCGCGGCAACAGAAATAGATGTATTTCTGTTGATTTGATTTGTATTTTTGTATTTCCTTTTAATTTTTGATCTACTGACGAGCTATCACGGTTCATGAACCGTGATAGCCTGGTGACAGACAGACAGACAGATGGACAGTGGAGTCTTAGTAATAGTAATATCTAAAATAATGACGTGTAACAGTGATTGTAGTATCCTCCTTCCGTAATAAACCTGTTCATTTTCATATCATCAAAAGGCCTTCAGCTTCATTTTTTTTTATAATTAATGTGTTGCAATATTTTTAACTCAGTTATGTTACAAAACTTTGGTATGAAAATGTTTTCATATCCACCAGTGCTCAAGAGGGTATGGAGATGCAAATGTTGAAGTTGGGCGGAGCGGCGGCGACGGGCAGCGACAACGAGTCTGTTACCTCCCTGGAGTACCACAAGCCTAACAACAGTACCATAGGTATGAATGAACCCTCACTTATTAGAATAATGGTAGTTACAAATAAAGACTAGACGAAAACGAAAGTCGGCCTGATTTTTCACTATCTATATAGAATTCCTATAGAACAAACTGCAATTAGATTTCTTTCTCCATCTTGTTACAGATTTAAAAGTAGATGTCCATCGGAAGAACAGTTCGGAGTCAAGCATAGAGGACAGCGCTATGTCTGCCAAGCAGACGGAGGTCGTAGCTGCCACAAAATCAGACTTGTGCGTGGCGCAGGCCGCCGAAATGCCGGGCCCTTCCAAAACCCGTCCAGCTAATAGGAGCCGCTCAAAATCAGGCCACAGAAGGGAACATAGGACCTCGAAAAGAAGGACGCATGGTACCCGAATAGATGAACTTATAGGTGAAGCTTCTAGAAGTGCAAGGGTGGAAAATAACTTGCCCGTTCATATGATAATCGATGAAGGTCCTTTTGCTAAAGTTAGTAGGCGCTACCACGAGTGTCCGCATCGTCGCGGTTCAAGTAACAAGGACTTTTTTAAAGAGTGGCTCTATCTAGACGGTGCTGAAGCCGGTGGTGAACCTTACCAGTCCAAGTTTGCGCGGCAGCTTAGCTCCGACTCAAGGGATAACTCTGAGCCGAGTGTTGGACCTCCATCTCCTAAGAAAAGGACATCACATCGACGAAGGTACGCTAACTACCCAGATGAGAGTTGTACCAAGTCTGCGATGGCATTAGCAACACAACAGTCGTCGAATATGAGGAGGAATTCGAACTCGACCATGTCCACCATTCAGTTACCGCTGTTGAATTCCACTGCCCAACTTGTTTCCCATATGAGGAGGCATTCGAATAACGCGGATACCGGGTTCTTCGCCAGTGTAGAGCTTGGTGAATACATGATGGTGAAAGCCGAAGCCCCTGTGGGCGAAACAGAGAAAAGCAAAGGAAAAAGTTCAGGGTTTAGGAGAATAAAGAGCGCCGCCTTAGAAATTGGATGTCCACCCCCCAGTGTGTCCAACCTGTCCCCCCATCCCAACAGTGCGGAAACAATCGGTGGCCAGATGCTAAAGAACCCTAAAAACGCAGTCATTCCACCCCCTAGCAAAAGTCTGACACGTGGTCCACATTTAAACCTATACCCAAAGAACGAATCAGGAGAAGGATGTAGCTACCCATACTTGACGTACGGTTCAGAAATTGTGTACCCAATAGCGGAAATATCTGATGAGATGCAGACATCGCAGAAAGAAACTGACCTGGATTCAAGCGGAGAGAGTTACAGTGATTATGATGATGAGAAGCAGTTCCGGGGGTTCGACTGGGACGCTGAGCAGTCGCCCGCGATGCGCTCCAGCGACTCTGATTACGAGAACAACGGATCCAGGTCACCGTTACTTGACAGACCCTCAGACGTACGAGTAGTGCGCAGCAAAACACACGCGGACGGCAAGAAACACTGCTGCGAGCGACACACTAACAAACATAACTTAGACTGCCCCAACGACAAAGTAAAACCTGTAAGACTGAAAAAGCTAAAGCACGAGCCACAATACGAAGCTAAACGTCCTGAAAGACCAGCTCCCTGCTGCGAATGTAAAAACACCATCAACACTAACGTTGATTACTTTGAAAAGGCCAGCGCCAGCTCCAAAGACTTACTTATAGAAAAGTCCAGTTTAGAATCTAATGAGAACCAAGATCAGTCGGAGAAACAAACGGACGAAAAGAAAGTCGTCGAAAAGAAGCTCTGGGACCACGATATTTGTAATTCTAGTAGTAGTAGTGACACTTATATAGGCGGACCATCAAGAAACTTTAAGAACGATAAAACTATTGCCCCAGAAACGGAGGAATCGCAACTGACATGCGATAGTAAAAGTGCTGACGAAAGGAGCGTGTACAGTTTAGACTGGCTTTTTGAGGAGTCGGAACAGCCTAAAGCTGGATGTTGCAAAGAAGCGGGAGCCTGCGCCCTCCCCGAAGAGGTCCTGTGTCAGAAACTAGCCAACGCACTTGGCGAATCGTCTTCCAACGTTCCAAAAAACTTGGGCGCTATACCAAAGCAGATAAAAAACTTAGCACGTTCGCGAGCTTCCTCCCAGAAGGAGAACAAGAAGAGAGATTCTAAAAAGGAGAAAGATGAGAATCAGAATGAAGAAGTGATACTCTTCGATGCGGTGGAAGCTCAGGCTGCTTTGGTACAAGGATTGGAGTGCTTATTCGCGGCGACTAACGCCAACACGGTAGTGATGCCGCCTCCTAACCGGGAGGAGAGGAATCGCAGTCACAGACAGAGCATCCGCGGCGACAGAGAGAATTCGCACAAAACGAGAAAACGCTCCATAGAAGAAGTAGCACAAACGTCTACCAACACTCTTCTTCCCACTTCCATGCCTTTACTAGCAGCATTCCTCAACTCTAGAGTAGACTTCGGACCTTGTTGCCTACCTTCCTATGTGGCCAACGCTACTGCTACAGAGTCAGCTGCCACTCAAACTGTGCTACTCGCGGAAGACGTGCCGAGACTCAGACCTTTGATGGACAGGAACCATAGAAACCGTGTTAGGAAAATAAAGCGTTCGACTCGACAGAGGAACAATCCTTCGCAGCAGAACAACCCTGAAAAGAAGGATAACTCGAAGCCACCGGCTCCGGATAACTCGAATAATTCCACCAACGTTCATTTTGCGACGTCGTTCGATGACACGACAGACGGCGCGATACATTGCTTCATGGACGAATATGGCAACTGGATGTCGTACACGTTCGACAAGAACAGTTCAGGGCGAGCGCAAGCAACGCCGATCCCTTTGCCGGAGAAAGATGATCAACAAAGCATGCGCATTAACAGGGTGAAACCTATCGACAATCCTGACAATGCGCAAGAAACTGCCGGCGAAGGCAGTTGTGGCTCTCTAGAATCAGAAGCTGGGAACAGCGAAAGTATACCTAAAAAACGGGGAGACAGCATTGACCAAAGTTCCTCTAACCAGGGCAGCAACAACCCTCTACTGTCAAGCAACAACAACGTATCCGCAGTCGTTCCTATCAACACGAATAATGCCAACAAAAGATTCTACGTGTTCGACGGAGGAACCGGTGGCTCCCACGCCGATCAACCACGATCACCCGTAGCTTACGTCACCGATAGTTTACTAGAACAAATAGAGGCTGAAAGACAATCCCGGATGGGGCTGCCGAGTATGCATATAAACTTCTTAATGAATCAGCAAAGGGCCCAGCAGTTAGCACAGCAACAACAATCTGAAAATACATACGCAAATGTACCGAGTTTAATGCCTTCCATTGGCGAAGAAAGTGTAGAATCACACAATAGGAGCAAATTCAAATTAATGGACGAAATGGAGAAGGCGAACCAGCCAAAACTAAAGAGTTACTACAAGTTTAAACTTTCCAAGTGTTTCGAATTGAAGGTGTCTATGGATAGACTGCAACTAATGGCGCTGTTTGACAGGAACCTGACGGGCAAAGAGACTTTTATCACAATCTTTTTGGCTGTGATGGTGGCCGTTTTGGGCTCTATGGTCTTAAACCTCGGCTTCTACAGGGACATATACGCGTTCTGGTTTTGCTTCATCATGGCGGGCAGTCAGTACTCTTTACTGAAGAGTGTCCAGCCTGATTCTGCGTCACCAGTTCATGGCTTTAACAAAATGGTCGTGTTTTCTCGGCCGGTATACTTTTGCATATGCACAGCACTATTGTGCGGGGTGCATAGTTACTTGGAGCAAACGGCACCGTTTACAGACGAAGTGCATACTAGACGAAAACGAAGTTTCGATGATACGAAACCTATAACGATTTATGGTTTCGAGATGAATGAAAGAGATTTTTTACAAGTCATTCAGGAAATATTGTCAAAGTTCCTGCTTTTTTTTCCATTGGCGTTCAGTTTGGGGTTATTTCCTCAAGTCAATACGTTTCTCATGTATTTACTAGAGCAAATTGACATGCATGTGTTTGGGGGTAATGCTACAAGCAGCTTAAGCGCTGCAGTTTACTGCGTAGTTCGTTCTGTGGCAGCGATCGGAGTGTTGTATGGGTTCGCTTACAGCGGCTTAGTTGAAGGGAAGAAATCGCAGCACCAGAAACATAACATCCTCTTTTCAATATTCTGCGGTTTACTTGTACCGATTGCTTACCATCTAAGTCGTAGTGCGAGTGACTACACCCTAATCTGGAACCTAATAAAGAAACATTTACTACCACCTGAGCTATACGTCATACAGAATCCGGAATGTTCTCCAGAACTTGACAAGACAGACCCGAACACGCTCAGCGACGACAAAAAGAACAATTCGGAAAGTAACATATCCAAACAGAACTCTATCGGAAGTTCGGCATCAAAAATAAACTTTAGCTCCGAGACGAACATTGCTAAGCAAAAACGTTCACAAACATCGAGTGTTAGCTCTTTGAAAATGGACCCTAGAGGCGGTGACACAATGAATTCAACAACATCCCTAAAAGCAGACCCGCCAACCGAAGACGATAAAACCCAGGACACAAACACGTCAAATGTAAAGTCAGATTCGGAGAAGCCTGATGAAGATATGGAAGATCCGTTGCCTAAGAAGCTGCAGGCGACGGTGAACGCTCGACTTAAGAATGACGTGATCGTGTGCACGTTTCTTGGGTTGTTCGTGTTTGGGCTGCATTGCACGACGGTGTTCACGACGCTTAGACCACAGCTTAATACGGTGAGTTTCTCTTTTATTTGTTTGAGTTTGTCATTGTGTTAATAAGTCACTGGAAGTCGTTGTAGAACATTATGGCGCTAAAATTGAATTTAAAGCATTACACGCTCAAGGTGAGTGTACAGTCAAGGAATAAATTCATGATGGCAGGTACAGACGCCAGCACATCAAGCTACTCGAAACTGTCAAATTTTCCCAATCAATTTTGAACCTTATGCTTTAGTGATAAAGTTGAAAATTTACTAAAGAAATTTGACAGATTGCAGTAGCTTGATGTGCTGGCGTTTGTATATCGATGCGCAACCTGTTTCCGTGGATTCCATACCTGATTCTGAACACTCTGCGTTGAAAATTTTCGTCGGTTCTTTTAAAAAAATTCTTCCATAGACCGCGTAAGTATTGCACTTGCATTGGTTTTTCTTATTCAATTCATTTATAAACGACGAAAATTGTCTACGGTAAGGGTAATATGGCCTGTTAAAGTTTGTCCAGGAATATTTTGGACCTTATAAGTTATAATGTTTTGAGGTCAAATGTAACCTTATTTTTTTGCAATGTTTTACCAATTATCAGCGCTTTCGATATATTTCATCACAAAACCTTACACCGACTGATTCAAATTTTCCCAACACCAGGTCCTCTGGATAATCGCAGGCATCCTGGGCTGGGCGCTGCACTACGTGACGCCTCAGCTGCGCAAACAGCAGCCGTGGCTGTGTCTGGCCGGCCCCGTGCTGAAGCAGCACGAGCACGCGCAGTTCGAGGTCACGGAGCCAGCCAGGCTTATGTGTTTCGAGAAGGTAGTATGTCTGACTAAGTTTGTCTCGCTGGCACGTTACAGGAAATTTGTAGCCAGTAATGGTTCCAGTGGCAGCCTCCCCCTTATTGACCAGTGTGCCCGCGCAGATGTTCGTGTACCTGTGCTTCCTGGAGCGCAACGTGCTGTACCCGGGCGTGGTGCTGGCGGCGGCCTCGCAGGCGGCGCCCGCGCTGGCACACAAGTACGGGGACGCCGGCGGGGCGCTACTCATATGCGTGTGCGCCCTGAAGTGTGAGTACTTGTCTACATTAGCCAACTAAGCTCGAGCCGTCGAGTCGTAAAAACCGTGTGAATAGAATATACATTGAGATCTCTTTATGATAATATGAATAAATTAAATACATACAGTATTTTTATTATGCATACCTTTCGGAACAAAAGATGGTAGTATTGTGTAGTTAGAAGATCTAAGCAGTCACACCGACATCATCATCATCAGCCTATAATGTTCCCACTGCTGGGACACCGGCCTCCTCTCTGTGAGAGGGAGTGGGCCGTAATCCACCACGCAGGCCCAGTGCGGGTTGGTAGATGTCACATGTATCAACCAAAAATTCCAAGACATGTCTTGGAATTTTTGGTTCTAGGACACAGACACACAGCAAATTTATTTAATAATATTAATAAATACACATAATAATAATTAGAACAAAGATGAAGATGAGATGGAGGGGCCCGTGGATAAGTAATAACAGCCGCACAGGTCAATCGATCTGGTAAAACTACGCTTGCCGAGGTTGATCTGTGGATGGGTGACCATCTTTACATACCGGGACCCCTCCATGTCTCGGAAGCACGTTAAGCCATTGGTCCCGACTCATTCGTGAATCTTTGACAGTCGTTACGGGTTATTCAGAAGCCCGAAACTCTGACAACCAGTCTTACCAAAGGGCATCATCAGCTGCATCCGGTTAGACTGGAAGAAAACCCGAACATAGTTGGGAAAAGGCTAGGCAGATGGCTAGGCTAATAATCACAACAAAAAAAAACAATTTTTTTCCATCATATCATTAGAGTAATGTTTTCAATGATGTGCACTTTATGGGAAGCGCTAAGGTAGCCCGCTCAATTCAAATTTTCTTACGTTTTTTAGCAATTTGCTGGTCAGTATTAAGTTATACGTTGATTAAAATATGATTCGCGGTCGTAACAAATATGTATTTACAGAATTATAATCATTACAATTACATCATGTAAACACCTAAATAATTTGTTCGCAGGTCTTCGAAACGCCTACTCAGAACCGGATTCCCAGTACCTAATCCTGGTATTTGCAGTACTACTGTTCCAAAGAGACCTGAGCAGTCAAAAGATATCGGAGACTTTCCTAGTCGACTACTTCATCACTGCTATCATCTTTAGCAAGGTCTACGAGTTTCTTCTGAAGGTTAGTTCGTTATTTTTGGTTTGAAGTTTTCAGGTATTAGAGACAAACTATCGATAGTGCAGGCGTTTGTTGGAACATTAGTAGTTGTAAAAATATATCGATAAAATTTTACCATCACTATTGTAAACAATCAGTACATGATATAAATACATTTTTGCAGCAACAGTATTCCTAGACACAAAAATAAAACATTGAAATAATAAAAACCGGCCAAGTGCGTGGCGGACCACGCACAGTGTAGGGTTCCGTAGTAGCCCGTTATCACAATATATGTAGTACGACTCTGTTGTTCTTTATTCAGAATATTAAAAAAAAAAACATATTTTTATCCAACACCCAAGTTCAACGACATACATACACACATACACACTTCATTCATACTTACATACATACTTCTTTACATACCGAGACCCCTCCGTGCCTCGGAAAGCACGTTAAGCCGTTGGTCCCGGCTGTCATTCGTGGATCTTTGACAGTCGTTTCGGGTAGTCAGAAGCCCGAAAGTCTGACAACCAGTCTTACCAAGGGGTATCATATTACCCAGTAGCTGGGTTGTGGAGGTCAGATAGGCAGTCGCTCCATGTAAAATACTGGTATTCAGCTGCATCCGGTTAGACTGGAAGCCGACCCCAAAATAGTTGGGAAAAGGCTAGGCAGATGATGATGACCCAAGTTCAACGACTAATACTGCTAAACTAATAAAGTTATCTTAACCGCTATAATCTTCTTTTAAAGTTCATGAAATGCACTATCATCGTGAATTTTTCCAGATTTTTCAAGCCAGCAGGGGGGGGTTGACGACGCCCTACTGGAATTTGCACTTTAAAGTTTAATATTTCGTAAATGAAGCATTAAATCGAAAAATAATTTTAACAACCCCCAAGTCATTTTGGAAGACCTATTCATCGATCCCCACACGATGGGGTAGACGACCAAAAAAATATCCATCCCCACTTCACATGTACCCCTACATGTGAAGTGGGGATGAATATTTTTTAGCTCGATACCCTAAAAAAAACACTTTGTCAAAAATTACAGCTTTCTAGTCCTAACGGTCTCTTAGCAAAACCTCGGACAAACAGACAGACAGACAGACTAACGGACATGACGAAACTATAAGGGTTCCTTGTACTGAGGAACCCTAAAAACCAAATACTTAATTTGTTTAGTTTATAAAATATTTTTATGTATAATTCGTAAAAAAATATAATAAAGTTTACGCCTACCTCAATCAATTGGGATAAAAGCAGGATGCAAGATGTATAATAGTTATCTTTCTCCCCAGGTTCAGTTCGTGGTAACATACATAGCCCCGTGGCAGATCACATGGGGCAGCGCGTTCCATGCGTTCGCGCAACCCTTCTCCGTGCCACACTCCGCCATGTTGTTCCTGCAGGCTGCCGTGTCCGCGTTGCTCTCCTCGCCTCTGACGCCGGCTTTAGGTGCGTATAGTATTAAGGCTGTCCCACACAGGAGCATTATATCGGTCGAAAATATCGGATGCGTTATTTCGATAATACGTCGCAACAACAATTCATTCAGTTTGAATTAATTTATGATAATGTAGGTTTTTATTAGTCTACTAGCAGCGCCTCGCGATTTCACCCGCGTAAGTTTCGATCCCGTGATAAATAGTATCCTATGTGTTAATCCAGGAAATGGTCTATCTATGTGCCAATTTTCATCCAAATCTGTTCAACAGTTTATGCGTGATTGAGTAACAAACATCCAAACATCTTCACACATTCCTTGCCACACAGCTGCGTTTTTATCGTCCCATATTTCTAACGTGTGCGGTAACAAACACTATAGCCCCCTTAGCACTACACGTTATAATAGCCTCCCCGACCGTTTTCGGTCACGGTGGCCAATCTCAATGGAGATTAGCCAGGTACGCAGGAGATATTATAGTGCACAAGTGTGTGCGCAAACACAGGTGCACTCTCAGTTCCTTTACTCTCATAGTTCGATGGGACGGCAATCCGACACGACCGGGGAGAGTTCAGGCGCAGGACCAACGGCTTTACGTGCTTTCCGAGGCACGGGGGTATTAAACCGCCAACCTCCAAACTCCGGACTGTTACTAAGAAATTCCTAATGGAAAACCCAATAACACTTTGTCCGACCCGGACATCTCACTTGGCATCCCACTTCTATTGCGTCGTTATTATCGCAGCAGTGTGTAACTTCGTGGCCGTCTTAATACAAAATGTACTGAAAGCAGATATCGCAATAACGCATCCGATATTACCGACCGATAATAACGCGCCTGTGGGGGAGAGCCTTTAAAGATTCTATAGCTCAAAAGTCTTTGAAAATAGTAAGTAGTTTTTACGAAAGTACATAGCTATGAAAGACGCAAATGATTTCAAGCTAGATTTTTCTACCTAAGAGTTCGTCTAAAGGTTTGACCGTGCGTATTGGCAGGATTAAAGAACCCAGATGGATAATCATTAAATTTGTCTCAGCACGCGTAGCATGACCGTCGTAGAAACGGGTTTTGTCGGCGGAAGAATAGACAAAATGACAGATTGTAGAAATATTTATACGCATTCTACGCGTCTAAGCATGGCAATGTGTCATTTTGTTTATTCTTACGTTGACAAAACGTCGTCATGGTATAAGATCGATGTACTGGTATATGAAAATAGCAAAATTGTTATTAATCCGTATGTTATACTCTGAGAGCAGTGGTGGCCCAGTGGTAACGGCGGCGACTTACTAGTTGTAGGTCGTAGGTTCGAACCTAGACAGGCGCTTTACTTTGTGTAAATTATTTCATTACCACTGCTCTCAAAATGGTGAAGGAAAACATCGTGATGAAACCGGCATCTCCTAGAACCAAAAATTCGAAGACATGTGACATCTACCAACCCGCACTGGGCCCGCGTGGTGGATTATGGCCCTCTCCCTCTCACAGAGAGGAGGCCTGTGTCCTAGCAGTGGGAACATTATAGGCTGATTATGGTGATGACAATGATGATGATGATGATGATGTTATACTATGAATGAACAGCAATAAACAAAACACTTCCAACTTTAAGATT
Source organism: Mesoligia furuncula (assembly GCA_916614155.1). NCBI lineage: Eukaryota > Metazoa > Arthropoda > Insecta > Lepidoptera > Noctuidae > Mesoligia > Mesoligia furuncula. Next base: position 25,099,318 of record OU744806.1, read on the forward strand.
AAACATCACATCACATAAACATTGTTTTGAGGTAAGATACTTTCAAAAATATGTGCTTAATTTTTAATTCAGCCTTTTATTCGCAGGTAGCGCAATATTCATGACGTCATACGTTCGCCCGGTGAAGTTCTGGGAGAGAGACTATAACACGAAGAGAGTTGATCAAAGCAATACGAGGCTCTCGTCACAACTTGAGCGGAACCTTGGAGCTGGTGAGACCACTACCTGCTTACCCCTTTTAGAAATTATTCTGGTTATTGGTTGTAGATTTTTAAGAAGTAGAATATTAAAACATCTGGTATGGCCAGAATTAATAATAAAGAATCATCTGCCTTTTCCCAACTATGTTGGGGTCGGCTTCCAGTCTAACCTGATGCAGCTGAATACCAGATTTAACATGGAGCGACTGCCTATCTGACCTCCACAACCCAGTTACTGGGTAATACGATACCCCTTGGTAAGACTGGTTGTCAGACTTTCGGGTTTTTGACTACCCGTAACGAACTGTCAAAGATCACAGCCGGGAGCAAGGGCTTAACGTGCTTTCTGAGGCACGGAGGGGTCACGGTATGTAAAGATGGTCACCCATCCACAGACCAACCGCTGCAAGCGTAGCTTAACCTGATCATTCGACCTGTGCGGCTGTTATTATTTAGCCACGGGCCCCTCTCTCCCTCTCAACGATAAAGAATACTTCTTAGTATTATGCATTATCACAAATTCATGCCTTTGAATTAATTAGGTTTGAATGAATTTATGATAAAGTAGGTTTTTATTAGTCTGCTAGCAGCGCGCCGCGGTTTCACCCGCGTAAATTTCGATCCCGTGGGAATATCGGGATAAAAAGTATCCTATAAGTTAATCCAGGAAATGGTCTATCTATGTGCCAGTTTTCATCCAAATCTGTTCAACGGTTTATGCGTGATTGAGTAAAAAACATCCAAACATCTTCACAAACTTTCACATTTATAATATTAGTAGGATTTATTTATTTATTTGAATAACATGGGAGACTTACAGCTAAAACAAACAGATCAAGGACAGTACATTAGTCTGAAAGCCAATTATAGGTCTCCACTTATAAAATACAGAGAAGAAAAAGTAAATTCTAAGGACATTCACACCAAGTTACTATAAACTACAGCATAATTACTATGCTGCTCGCACTACATAACAGCCATCATAACAAAAAGAACTACCTGAAAAAGTTACCGCTTAAGCAGGATTTCGAATACGATGCATATACGCAGAAATCCTTGAAGCATGATGTTTATATCACATGATGTTTACACTACTCCATACAAGTTTAGAGACGTGATTAAAAACTTGCCTGCTAAAATGACGTCAGGCGCTGATTAATTTGACAGGACTAAACTAAAATTTATCTGCTGTCCTTTTCTTAATGAAATAGAAGGAAAAAGATGCATTGAACTTAAATTTAGTTTAGTTTGTGAACAACAGAATCGGCACAAGTATTTGTATAATTATATTCGTGGAACATGTTGACGCTGACGTTCATTTGCCTCTTCTTACTCTGACAGGTAAGCGTAACCCTTACGTTATAAACCTGTAATAATTTGCAGACGACAACAACCTGAACTCGATATTCTACGAGCATCTGACTCGGTCGCTACAACACTATCTGTGCGGAGACCTCATGCTTGGACGATGGGGACAGGTGCAACAGGGAGATTGTTTCGGTAAGCTTACAATATTTTTTCACGCTTTTAACAATAACTAGAAAGTCGAATTAAGCCGGAAAGTTTGTTCTATTTGAAATAATAATAATAAGTTAATAAATAAAGTTAGTAAATATCTGTACTAATAGGAAAACGATGTTAGGGCCGCGTTCTCACTATGTCGTGACGATTGATTTATCGTTGAACGCGATTTTCGTCTGTAGCTGTTCCCGTTATATCGACTGTTTATCGTCACTGTGTCGTCGAAATATTTTATTGTTGAACGACTGTCGTATCTAACTGTTTCCATTGGATCGTGACGAAAGGAGAATGGCAGAAGTTCATAGAACGCTGGCATTAAACTTTTTTAGTTACTACAAAAATAAAAGTGGCATGGTTTGAAACGGAATATTTAGAGCTTTTGTTAAAAAAATAAATAAAAAATTATAACAATTGGGTTCAAGAGAAATCATAATTTTTGTAAAAGTGAGGTTAAGTGCATTCATTTTAGGTTATTTTACCTCTATTACTATTTTAACGCATAAATGTTTATTGTATGCATAACATATTGCTAATTATGCTTTGTAATGACTTGAAAAATGATAACTAGTTGTTGAAGTTTGTTTAATTCAAAGATTTACTCACTGATCTTTTATAGACCTAATGGCAGTCTAAGGCTGCGTTTCCACCAGAAATTTGCGAGGATGCGTAGCGAGGAATGTGTGTGAAACAAACCAATAACATCGCTTCATTTTCATACAAAGACGACAATATAATGTGTTTTCATAGCTTGAACTAAGTTAGCGATGTTATTGGTTAGTTTTAACCTACGCATCCTCGCTCATCTCTGGTGGAAACGCAGCCTAAGTGTACTCTGTTAGTTTTAATTAAACATAGTAGGTAGTCACAGAAATTCAGGAGACTTTAAAGACTCACTTATCGGAATCTAAGCATATAATATTGTTAATGGTAATTACCTAAGGATGACAGGATTATTGTAGTACAATAAAAAACCAGTAGGTATTTAATCATAATATTTTATTCATAATATATTAGCAATATATTATCTAAGAAAGGTGCACGGGGAGACAGGCTATCTTGATGCCGTGCCCATGCCAAGTACCATTCCATTCTCGAATCACTTTATATATGCCTCGTTCTCTGTCCGAATCAGTCCGTAATTGGTGATTTCTGGAACGTGCTGTAGAAGATCCACAATTGACACACACCTGTCGGTGCCCAATGGTACAAGAAGGTAGATAGTATAGTTATAGTTTAGGCAGCGGTCCGTGGTTGACATCACGTTGACTCGTAATGTTATACACACAAACACATAGAGATCCAAGTCTCGCAACGGTTGTTCAGAAAGGTAGGAGTCTTCGAAATCCAAAAGCAAGCCAGGTCGTTGAAAAGATCCACGTAAAACTTTGGGAGCACAAAACATTTACACTAGCACAAAACAGTAGCGAGCAAAGACTACAATATAATGCGGTGTAATAGACAGGAAGCTCTCTTCATTTTGTGTTGACAGCACAATTCGCCATCTAGGAGTCAAGTATTTAGTTATTTTAGTTACAGCGGAAGATGGTAGATGGAGCTCTATTAATAGTCACCGATATAGATGGTAGATGGAGCTCTATGATATTATTATTGTGTTGGAAATTTTTACATTGTCGTATAAATTATTGTTTACTACCTATTAATGTTTTTTTAACAATTACATAATTATTAAAAACACACTTAATGTAGTAGTAAACAATCATTTATACGACAATGTAAAAATTCCAGATTTTTAACTGCATTAGGAATAGGAGTATGAATGAATGTACTCGGAATATTAAAGACAAGAACAAACTGTTTATTCTTATAAAAAACACACAATTACATACAAATTAAACATTTACTAACATATTAAAATCAAAATCATGTAGGCTGAGAATGAGCACTTTTCTTTCCTAGTCACTAGACATCCAGGTACACAACAAGAGTTTTGAGACATGATGGAACTGCACTCAGTGTTCAGTTCAGTATTCACAATAATAATATTATGGGTCCAAACTATAAATAGTGCCTATGCTCACTAGCGAAACAACCAGAATTTAATTTTATTGTAAAAGCAAAATCCGAAACTGACACTCGCGCTGACAGACATTTCAATTAAAGTGTTACCAATGCAACAATAACAAATTCCCATTGTTTAAATGAAAAAAAAAACACCTTTCAGAACCGTTTAACAAATCACTATAGACTTGTTACACTTGGTTTAGGCTTAATTTTTATTTTTGTTGTTTAATGTCCAATATTTTGAGACAATTATTTTATGTATGTGTTTGTTCGTCACAACATCTCCCGGTATCATCACTAAATATTTTTATATTGTATCACAGTATTTTCGTTTGCTACTTGGTCGCTAGGGGCGCTAGGAGTAATAGTGTTCTGTGTGATGTTCCAAGCTGCCATAGCATGGTAGCGAGCGAGCTAATGTGACTAGTTTAGTATTTAGTATTTTTATCTATGAATGTGACTTGTGAAGTTGTCGAAATAAAATAAATAACATGACGTGAAATGTCATCTTCTAAAGAGTCATGTTTATGGGTTTTAGTGGGTGTTCATGTTTAGGGTAAGGAGGTTGAAACAAAGACTACAATATAATGCGGTGTAAAACCTCCTTTTTTTGAAGTAAGTAAAAAAATTAAAAAAACCTTGTATCCGGCCGCTCTGTGTTCGATCAAATCAAGTTATCTACTCATATTTTTATCGAGTTTTTATCCCCATTGTCAATAATAAAGTTAATCTGGCTATCAGTACATAAAAATAAGCGCGTTTTTTTTAAATAGCTTTGAATTCTGTAGCTTTCCAAAATTAGTAATGCCAAAAAATGCCATCTCCTTTTTACTGTTCAACAGCAGTCGCCTTGTCGTTTGCACATGACTAATGTGCAAAGTCAAACGACAAGGCGACTGCCTCTACGTTTTTTTGAACATCAGTATTAGTATGAACGTGTGTACGTATGTGTGATACGTGTTACGTGGCTACGATATTTTTTTTTTTTTTGTTCATTGTAATCCGCGATCAGTTGTACTTTTAGCGGATGAGTTGGGGGTAAACATTGACGGGAAGAGCGTGACTCCAGCGAGCCATCTACTCGTACGTGTTCGTGCTTAGGTCCACACAGGTGTGGGTGAACTACACGATGTCTTTCCTTTTAAGTCTTTTCCTGTAACTTCTTGTTTTCAGTGCGGCAGCCAGATCGTTGGGGTGCCTTTGCAGTTTTTCCTGGTACCTTTTTGTGATGTTCTTGATCTCGTCCATGACATAATTCATAGATAACTCCTTGTGTATTTCAGCGTTCGTGATAAGCCAAGGAACGCCACTAATTGACCTCAAAATAGAGTTTTGCATTCTCTGTATGATGCTAATGCTTGAGTTACAGGCTATAACGATACATTATTTGTCGTCACCACAAGTCGAGACGATTTTTTATCGTTTTACGTCACTGCTAAAAAAGTCGTGGACGACAGTTAATCGTGTAGTCCACCTCAATTTAAATACACTAGCCACGACGCTTTAAACGACACGGTAATCTGTCGTCACGACATAGTGGGAACGCGCCCTTAATGTCTTCTATTACCGTCATTGCTGATACCTCTTGTTTATCTACATAACAAACATCTAAAACTTATTTATTCATTCTCTGACAGACAACGCAAAACATAAACTGCTAGGTATAGAATAATTTTACCTAAGAGTTCCTTATGTAACGAAAGCGAGTTCGTAATTTTTGCCGATGTAAAATTCCATCGGGAACACAGCTTGTTTTCACAATAAATGTTATCAATGCCTCGTCGACGATCAATCAATCACAACTTCCTGTAAACTGTTAATTTCAATGGCAGATTTAGTGCCAATTTCACCAATAAAGTGAACGCGATTAGCACATCTAAACTACGTTCACGAGCTGTCAATGCCAATATTCCAAAACAATAATGACACTGACAGCTCTTGAACGCGGTTTATATGTGCCGATCGCAAATTCAACTCAAACTCAAAGCATTTATTTCAATTAAACCATTTACAGGTACTTTTGAATTGTCAAGAAGTCGGTCAGTCAGAGAATATGAAGCTAGTTGCCCATCCCAAAGCGTAGGTACCTATAGAGAAGAACGGGCAAGAAACTCTTTTAAATTATATTTTTGACCCCCGACGCAAAAACGACGGGGTGTTATAAGTTTGACGTGTCTGTGTGTGTGTGTGTGTGTCTGTCTGTGGCATCGTAGCTCCCGAACGGATGAACCGATTTGGATTTTGTTTTTTTTGTTTGAAAGGTGAATTAGTATAGCTATGTTTGATGAAAATCGGTCCAAGATGGCCGCCGCCACAAAATGGCGGACTACATATTTTTTCACAACTCTCTTAATATGGGTATCAAATGAAAGGGCTTGAATAGTAGAATACTATACACTATGATAAATTTCAAATCCACGATGGCCGCCACCACAAAGTGGCGAATTACATTTCTTTTCACAACTCCCTCAATATGGATATCAAATGAAAGGGCTTGACTAGTAGAATACTATACGCTATTACAAATTTCAAATCCAAGATGGCCGCCACCACAAAATGGCGAATTATATTTTTTTTTCACAACTCCTTCATTATAGGTATCAAATGCAAGGGCTTGACAAATAGAATAATGTACACTATATTGAAAGGGAATGAGGAATATTAACCAACGAAATGAAAACTAAAAACATGAACATATTTTTTTGTCTGATCAATGCTCTAGAATAATGAGGAAAGTGGAGTGATGACTACTTAAAAAGTGTAGGTATTTCGACATCAGATAGTGTCGCAGTGACGCAGTCTCATTTTATAAACTAGATCTGAAATACCTCAGATATCTAATAGCTATGAAATACTTGTACGAAAGTTGAATAACTAAAGGAAGAACTAGAAAAAGGATATAATAAAACAAAAAAATCTGCTTAGTCTTAAAAATTATTCTTCAACTAAGTATAAATTAATAATTATTTTTTGACGGATAAAAAACCTGATTAAACACCAAATTACCTGAATCTTAAAACGTAAGAAAATAAAAGAAATGAAATACAAAAATTAAGGAGTCCCTACAAAAAGCAAGAAATAAAAAATTTAAAAAACCCCCGACACAAAAAAAGTAATATAATTAAATGTAAATAATTGGAAAAGGATCAAATAATTAAAAAACCCCCAACTTACAGAATCTAGGTAACGAGACTAAAACAGATAAATTTATATGGAAGTCGGGGGACCTCTTAGCATAGAAGGTGTTCCACAGAACGGTCCCCCCCCCTTCCATATAAATTTATCTGTTTTAGTCTCGTTACCTAGATTCTTTAAGTTGGGGGTTTTTAAATTATTTGATCCTTTTCCAATTATTTACATTTAATTATATTACTTTTTTGTGTCGGGGGTTTTTTAAATTTTTTATTTAATTTTTTTTACAAAAATATTAGTGTCGTCATTTATGTTGAATTTATAATTATATGTAAGAACGATGTAAAAAAAATTAAAAAACCCCCGACACAAAAAAAATAAAATTAAATGTACCTAAATAATTGGAAAAGGATCAAATAATTTAAAAACCCCCAACTTAAAGAATCTAGGTAACGAGACTAAAACAGATAAATTCATATGGCAGTCGGTGGACCTCTTAGAATAGAAGGTGTTCCACAGAACGGTCCCCCGACTTCCATATGAATTTATCTGTTTTAGTCTGGGCACATTCAAGTCAATGAAAGACATATTACCCGGTAAATGGTACATACACGTATATAGTACATACATAGAACTCACATATGTGCCATGCAATTATACAATACAAAGGAAATTGAGTTTATACAATGCAAAGGTTTACAATCTTCAGCAGCTCCAACAGTATTTTCAAGTGTTAATCAATTATTTGTGGTTGTGGAGCAGGACCAGCATTGAGCGTCAGTTTCATTGGTGAAATCCACCCTTAGTAATCAGAGACTTGATTTTGGCTTTCAGAAACCTCTAAAGTCAAGTTTATTATATTATTGCAGCCCACTGACTACTGCTTAGCCACTCACTAACCTAATAGTTTCTGAAATAACAGATATACTTTTCCTTTAAGGGAGAAGCGCTAAGGTAGCCCGCGAAATTCAAATTTTCTTACGTTTTTTGCAATTTGCTGGTCAGTATTAAGTTGTACGTTGATTGAAATATGATTCGCGGTCGTAACAAATATGTATTTACAGAATTGTAATCATTACAATCAATAATACAACTTGTTAAGTTAGTATAATCCCCAAACGTCAAAATTTCATGAAATAGTCATTCTTGGGGATTACTTGGTCTTAGAGAGTTGTGTTTACAGCCGCGAATAATATTTTAATCAACGTACAACTTAATACTGACCAGCAAATTGCAAAAAACGTAAAAAAATGAATTTCGCGGGCTACCCTGGCGTTTCGCCTTAAGATCAATGTTCTAACCTTTCTTTTAAATCGTGTCCGTAAAATTCAAAAATATGAAAAATCACGAAACAGGCTCATTAGCCGTCAATCGGCTCAGTTGCCGCGAGCAACAAAAGAAAACATTGTTTTATCATCGTATTGCACAACTCTTATTGCGAAGCAACCTTCTTTGACTGCCCCGTTGGTCTCGTGGTTGCAAGCGCGACTGCTGAGCGTGGTGGGGTCCTGGGTTCGATTCCCGGGTCGGACAAAGTGTTATTGGGTTTTCCATTAGGAATTTCTTAGTAACAGTCCGGAGTTTGGAAAATGGCGCTTTAATACCCCCGTGCCTCGGAAAGCACGTAAAAGCCGTTGGTCCTGCGACTGAACTCTCCCCGGTCGTGTCGGATTGCCGTCCCATCGGACTATGAGAGTAAAGGAACAGAGAGTGCACCTGTGTTTGCGCACACGCTTGTGCACTATAATATCTCCTGCGTACCTGGATAATCTCCATTGAGATTGGCCACCGTGGCCGAAAACGGTCGGGGAGGCTATTATTATTATTGCGAAGCATTAGAGAGTGCTTTACGATCGAAATATTTTTTTTGCCTCCTTTATGCAACTGTTTCTATTGTTATACTCCTGCTAGCACGCAGAACCTACTTAATTTATATACCATTGTGTAGATAATTTAATGGAGAATTCTGTACTTTTCAAAAAAATATTTAATGCAGAAAACACCAAAATATTTCAAAAAAAAATCCCGTCAATCAAGTGTGAAACCTGAAAACATTGTCGCTTGCGAAAAATTGAATTAATTGAGTATTTTTTTTTTAATAGATTCGTTTCACCCATAGGAGGAACCCTACTGAAAATGGCTCTTTTATTCAAAGTAGTTATATCTATGGTTTTTTAGACTATCAAATGAGCACTATGAGACTGCCGGGTCAGCGGGATTGTCCGAAAGGGTTACCGCTGGCCCGGAACATAAAGGGCTAAGGAAGGAACACGGGTGGGTTTTAGTCAGTAAGGGTCTGACACTCCCTTCCGCTCCACCCAGAGCGAGAGGGGTCATTTGATGATTTCCCATAGGCAAAAAAAAAAAAAAAAAAACTATAAGTCGTGCAATTTTGATTTTCCATTTTTTTTTTGTTTTGTTTCAGTCCTAGCCTCAGACTACCTAAACTGCCTAGTCCATATTGTCGAGATGGGTAACGGACTGGTCTCCTTCCAACTACGAGGGCTGGAGTTCAGAGGCACGTACTGCCAGCAGCGAGAGGTGGAGGCCATCTCGGAGGGCCCGGAGGAAAGTAGCGGTGAGGGTTTGTTGAAGTTTGTAATTTTAAGTTTGTGGTGTTGTGTGACTGTTGGTGTATACAGAAAGTATTGAAAAAATATTTTAGGTGAAACAAGAAAAAAAAATAGTCGGCCTGTAGTTTCGACACTGCAGGCAGACCAAAGACGTTTTCTGATCTTGAAATTCGTCGTCACGTTGTCAGGATTCCGTGCCCAAAGAGTAAAAACGGGACCCTATTACTAAGACATCACATGAACCGTGATATCTAGACAGTTGAAATTTTCACAGATGATGTATTTCTGTTGCCGCTATAACAACAAATACTAAAAACAATAAAATAGAATAAAATAAATATTTAAGGGGGCTCCCATACAACAAACGTGTTTTTCGGTGTTTTTGCCTTATGGTACGGAACCGTTCGTGTGCGAGTCCGACTCGCACTTGGCCATTTTTTTTTTGCTCCTATTTGTGTGTTTGTTTACGCATGGGAATCAGTGCAGCACTATAAGTTTGCATGGTCGTCGCTTTATTTGGTATAATATCTTGTTCGTAATCTGTTGAGACTATAAAAGTAAAAGTTGCATACGGTAATAATTTGTTATTATAATAATAAACCATTTATTATCAGGTAACAAAGACCCATAGAGACATACCTTAACCTAAGTATACATAATAATATAGTAACAATTTTATTAGTAAATAAAACTTAATAACTATGTTAGTATCACTTACTTGTACTAAGTGCAACTGTGTGTGTATAAGTGTTACTCACTAGTTTATATAATGATGGTGTATTATTTATGGATGACGTACTTGCACGTGTGCTACCGAACTCAATTAGTTTTAAAATATTATTATATCTTTTTACGTGTAAAAGCTATTTTTACAACCAATTCACAGAAATAAAATATCTATACTAATATTGTAAAGCTGAAGAGTTTGTTTGTTTGTTTGGTTGAACGCATTAATATCAGGAACTCACGAAAAAAAATCGGCTGTTCCCTACATTTTGACGAGTTAAACGAACATAAATGTAGGGAACAGCTGTTTTTTTTCGCGATTTCAGGTTTGACCCATAGTAAAAGATAAGTACAATAATAGTAGTAGTAATGATGAGTACAATGACCTCTTTAAGGGGTTGTTAATGTTTTACCAATAACCCCGTATAAAAATACTGCTGCATCCGGTTAGACTGGAAGCCGACCTCAATATAGTTTGGAAAAATCTGGGCAGATGATGATCTAACTAACTAGTCTGTATTGTTTCACTGGAGGCTAGTGCAGCCTCTCCCTTTTCTACACAATTCTGTCTTTTGCGCCAGTCCCTACGGTAGGAGTCAAGCTCGTCCACCATCTTCGTTTAGGCCTGCCGCGATGGCGTCGTGCATTAGTGGGACCCAGTCGGTGGTTCTTTTAGCCCAATTGTCATCTCGGCCCAGTCCCACTTAAGTTTAGCGGCTTTCTGTGTAACATCCATTATCTTGGCCTTGGCGCGCAGTATGTGATGATGATATATAAAAATATGTTGTGTACCTCAGAGGGCGTGTGCACGGGCGTGTGGTGGTGCGGCGGGCGGGCCCTGTCGCTGGGCGCGGCGTGGGCGCTGCGCTGGCTGGCGTGGCAGCTGGTGGCGGCGCGCTACGTGCTGGAGGGGTACTCCGTGTCCGACAACAGCGCCGTGTCCATGCTGCAGGTGTTCGACTTCAGGAAGGTGCTGCTCACCTACTATGTCAAGGTAAGCAATGTATTAAAACATTGACTCCAAGCTTTAATCTGGTATTAAGCTGTTTTTTTAAATAATCACAAATAATAAACTACAGTACGCCATTGGCGTCGGGTAAGGGTGCAGAGCCAAATAGCAAAATATGCATCTCAAGCACAACTAAAGCCAATGTTTTGTTTAGTAGTAAAAAACCGGGCAAGAGCGAGTCGGACTCGCTCACCGAGGGTTCCGTAACATCCAGGTTCATGCATAAGGTTTATGTTTATGAAATTAAATGTTTTTTTATTTTTTTAGTTGGTTGAATAAAAGGTAAATTGCGGTTTACGATTTATGACGTATTAAAAAAAAACTACTTACTAGATCTCGTTCAAACCAATTTTCGGTGGAAGTTTACATAGTATTGTACATGATATATTTTTTTTAGTTTTATCATTCTCTTATTTTAGTAGTTACGGGGGGGGGGGGACACACATTTTACCACTTTGGAAGTGTCTCTCGCGCAAACTATTCAGTTTAGAAAAAAATGATATAAGAAACCTCAATATCATTTTTGAAGACCTATCCATAGATACCTCACACGTATGGGTTTGACGAAAAAAAAATTTTTTAGTTTCAGTTCTAAGTATGGGGAACCCCAAAATGTATTGTTTTTTTTCTATTTTTGTGTGAAAATCTTAATGCGGTTCACAGAATACATCTACTTACCAAGTTTCAACAGTATAGTCCTTATACTTTCGGAGAAAAGTGGCTGTGACATACGGACGGACAGACAGACAGACGGACAGACAGACAGACAGACAGACAGACAGACAGACAGACATGACGAATCTATAAGGGTTCCGTTTTTTGCCATTTGGCAACGGAACCCTAAAAAGGACATGATCGCTATTTGTGAACAGCTCCATCATGATTCAAGGATGCTCTTAATAACAAGCTCATTCGTGAATCGTGACTGATATGGAAAAGTGCACGCAATTACGCCTTTTAAAATAAATGGGCGAATTAATAGTAGTATGCACTATTCTTATGGGGTAAAGTTTAATGATTAAATAATGTTTTTGAAACATAAACAAAATTGATTTCTGAATTACCGATATAACCATAAATAACTGTCTTTTGAAAGCCATTTCTTTCCACAGAGTATAATCTACTACACGATCCAGTCCCCCAAACTAGAAGAGTGGTTAGCTTCCACCATGATAGCGGACGCGTTGAAGCCCATGAACGAGAGGAACTTTGTGGACCTGGACCCCATCTTCAACGTAAACCTCGATGAGGATTATGATTTCAGAGCTTCGGGGATTACTAGGTATGTTATTTTTTGATAAAAATTGCAGGGTTTGGTAAATTATGATAAGCGCTTCGGTCAAAACCGACTGTTCAAAGCGCACTCTATTATTGTGTTTCTTTTCGTCAATCAAACGTCAATGACTAACAATAACAATATGACTTTGACACCGCCTTTATTTTGTAGCAGTAAGGCCCTTATCGTAGTTTGAGTGTTTCTGTAGACAATATACTAACACTTTATCAAGGGACATTCAATCGATCAATTCTCATCGCTTAAAAAATTGTTTGTTCTCTTTTTTTGAGCCGCCTTTTCACATGTAGAAGGTAAATATTAAGTAGTATGATAGAATTAAACACTTTCACAACACAAACACAAATTAATAATAATCAATAGGTACGGAGAATAAAATTAGCACGTGTGACATTTTAAAGTGATAGCGCCGTGACGTTATTACCCATCCAAATTGGACACTACAGGCTAGCATAATGATCCCAATGCGTCCTCGAACTTCTCAAGTTGAAAGCGTTTTAATTTATACTACTAAATATAGTTTTCACCAAAACTCGTGTTACACTTATAGCATTCGTTCATTCACTCTGGCCTAATTTAATGGTGATTGAAAAAGTGAATGTCTGTGTGGTGCCGGACTTAAAGCCCGTGGATGTCGTAAACGGCAACTTAAGGGTCGTACCGGAGAATGGGCAGCAGCGTTCTCTATGCATTCCACCACCACACCACATGCCAAGCTTGGCGATTATGCTCAACCCCCCCCCCCCCCCCCCCCTTCCCCCCAAGAATGACAAGCACAAAAACACTTGGCCGCTAGTACCCGGCGTCCCGCCTACCCTTGGCTACGGTAGCCGCTAATTCCACGGTGAGGCAAGGGGTGCTAAAAATCCCCGGAAGAGATCCGGCTACCATAATCACCGAAAACTGGACCTGGCAACATACAACACGCGTACACTCCGGACCGACGAGAAGATCACCGAACTTGAGGATGAATTGAGCAGGGTACGATGGAGCATAGTGGGATTATCTGAAGTCCGAAGAGAGGGGGAGTCGATAATCCTCAAATCCGAAAACTTGCTCTATTTCCGGGAGGGCGACCAGCAGTCCCAAGGTGGTGTCGGTTTTATCGTCCATAAGTCCCTTGTGAGCAACGTGGTTAAGGTCGAGAGCGTGTCGACCAGGGTCCACGTACCTTATACTCAGAATATCCGAAAGGTATTCGCTGAAGGTCGTACAGGTTTATGCCCCGACCTCGTCACGCCCCGACCTCGTCACGCCCCGACGATGAGGTAGAGACCATGTATGAGGATATTTCCAAAGCCATGCATGGCTCTAAAACTATTTACCGTTGCACGGTGTGTTAGAAAGCCCGATTTTGTTGCATGCCCTTTTTATTACAGAAATCGATAGTATTTATCATTTTAAGCACTACAGTCAAAGTCCGGCATCGATACGACTTGTAGATGTTTTTTAAAAAAATCTCAAAGTTGCTGTATAACCGGGTCATGAAAATAATAAAAAAAATTATATAAAAAAGACCAGCCTACATATTTAAATTTCCATTATAATTACTAATCAAACTTATAATACCTAACTATCTGACAAGTTTTCGTGTCTGTATTGTAAATAGTTCGCGAAATATTAATATTTTTATGTTTTTTACTTTTAATTTAATTTCTTGGCAATAATGCGGTATTAGATGGAGATATTTGACCAGACGATTGTCAACATGTATGTCTATCAACATTATTAAAACCACAATCTAATTCAGCGTTATTTAGAAGTTATGAGAATTTTTCTATTTTAGCCAGGGTTGTCACATTCGAAAATGTCAAGTTTTATCCGGGTTGTAAAAACTAAAAATTTTACAAAAAACTGAAAAATTATAAATCTTGGTTTTCATTTTGAATAACATTTTCAACAAATCTTGACAAGATTTTAATTAGTATCACCGTCAAATCTCCAACTTTTACCTTTTAGCATGAATGTGTTTTTTATTGCAAGTTCATAGTTTTATTTACACTAATTATATGGATAAACAAGTAGACGAGCCACCTGGTTATAAGCGGTCATCGTCGCCTATACCACCTATCGTCCCTCTAAACATGTCGCGCAAGTATAAATGAGACGGCAGATGCTTTACCCACCCTGAGACTTTAAGGTGTGTTCTGTCTCACGTGCCTATAATTTTGCTGGCTAACTGTCCTTCAAACCGAAACACAATAGTCCAACACTACTGCTTGGCGGCAGAAATAGACGAGTCGGTGGTACCCACCCAGGCGGACTAAGCGAAAGAATCAAAGAATAAGAGTGCCCATGGGTATAGTTTCAGTTATTGGTGAATGCACATATAAAGATAATTAATCGATAATATATACGACTTCTTTCAGCTAAACTCAAAATTATAAAAAATATTAAATTTAAAATTCTGGTTAAAGTGACAACCCTAGTACAAAAAAATCCGGATATAACTGAAAATTCTCATAACTTCTAAATAACGCTGAATTAGATTGTGGTTTTAATAATGTCGATAGACATACATGTTGACAATCGTCTGGTCAAATATCTCCATCTAATACCGCATTATTGCCAAGAAATTAAATAAAAAGTAAAAAACATAAAAATATTAATATTTCGCGAACTATTTGCAATACAGACACGAAAACTTGTCAGATAGTTAGGTATTATAAGTTTGATTAGTAATTATAATGGAAATTTAAATATGTAGGCTGGTTTTTTTTATATAATTTTTTTTATTATTTTCATGACCCGGTTATACAGCAACTTTGAGATTTTTTTTAAAAACATCTACAAGTCGTATCGATGCCGGACTTTGACTGTAGTGCTTAAAATGATAAATACTATCGATTTCTGTAATAAAAAGGGCATGCAACAAAATCGGGCTTTCTAACACACCGTGCGTTGTCATGGGGGACTTTAACGCGAAACTGGGTAAACGAAACGATGATGAGCTGCGAGTGGGGCAATTTGGAGTTGGACGCCGCAACCACCGGGGCCACCTACTAGCCAGTTTTATGGAGAGAGAAGGCCTCTTTATGATGAATTCCTTCTTCAGAAAACGTGAGCACAGAAAGTGGACCTGGCAGAGCCCGGATGGTGCAACTAAAAATGAGATCGACTTCATTATGTCGACGAAGAAGCAAGTATTCAATGATGTTTCTGTGATTAACGCGGTGAAAACCTGAAGTGATCACCGCATGGTAAGAGGCACATTGAACTTAAATATCAAGCTGGAAAGATCTCGACTGATGAAGTCTACGCTCCGTCCAGCACCGATCCAGGTCCAAAACCCCGAGAGCTTTCAGCTCGAACTCCAGAATCGTTTTGCTTAGGGAGCTCCGTGGATGATTATAACGATGGGTTCGTGGAAACTGTCAATACGGTCGGGTCTAAGACCTTCAAGAACCGTCATACGAATTCAAAAAGGAAGCTCTCTGATCCTACTTTACGGCTCATGAAGGAGAGGCGCGATATGATCCTGCAGTCTTCAGATGATGCGCTAAATTACCGGCAGCTCAATAGACGGATCTCTAAGTCACTGAAAAGCGATCTTCGCCGCTTTAGTACAGACCGTATTAAGGACGCGATAGAGCGAAATAAAGGCTCCAAGGTCTTTGCTAGAGATCTATGTATTGGGCAGAGCTAGCTTACGAAACTGAATACCGACGATGCCAGAATCGTAATCGCCAAACCTGAGCTGTTGAGAGAAATCGAGAGGTTCTATGGACAGTTATATACGTCAACAAGTAACCCCGTTATTAATCTGGCAAACGACCCAAGAGCTAGATTGACCCGACACTATACTGAAGACATACCGGACGTCATACAGGCTGACGTCCGGTATGTCTTCAGTATAGTGTCGAGTCGAGAGTTTTTGAGCTGCTTCAGAGCCATCCTAAGCTCTGAAGCAGCTCAAAAACAACAAGGCGCCGGGTGATGACGGAATTACGGCCGAGCTCCTGAAGGCCGGCGGAAAACCCGTTGTTAAGGCCCTTCAGAAGCTTTTTGGTTCCGTCATACTCGATGGCAAAATACCACAGGCATGGAACAGAGGTGTGGTGATACTTTTCTTTAAGGAAATGGACAATGCCCTTCTTAAGAATTATAGGCCCATCTCATTTCTGAGCCATGTCTACAAGCTGTTTTCGAGAGTCATCACGAACCGTCGCGCGCAGGTTTGACGATTTCCAGCCTCCCGAACAAGCCGGATTCCGTAAAGGCTTTAGCACCGTAGACCACATACATACGCTGCAACAGGTTATACACAAGACCGAAGAGTATAACCTGCCTCTCTGCTTAGCGTTTGTATGGACTACGAGAAAGCCTTTGATTCGATCGAGACATGAGCTGTGCTGCAGTCTCTTCAACAGTGCCAGATCGACTATCGGTACATCGAGGTGCTGAAGTGTCTATACGAAAACGCCACTATGTCAGTTCAACTCCAGGATCAGACCTGGAAACCTACGCTTCTGCTGCGAGGTGTGAGACAGGGAGACGTTATCTCTCCGAAACTGTTCACCGCTGCAATGGAGGGTGTCTTCAAGGTTCTGGACTGGAAAGGGGCTGGCATTAACATCAAAGGCGAGTACATAACTCACCTCTGGTTTGCCGGCGATAGCGTAGTCATGGCTGAGACTATGGAGGGCCTCAGTACAATGCTTGATGGCCTCAACAGAGCCTCCGAAAGATTGGGTCTTAAAATGAACAAGGACAAAACGAAGGTCTTGTCAAAAACCCATGTAACACCCACTCTCATAAAGATCGGAGACGCTACACTCGAAGTCGTGGACGAGTATGTTTACCTAGGACAAACTGTCCAGTTAGGTAGGTCCAACTTCGAAAAAGAGGTCAATCGTCGAATCCAACTCGGCTGGGCAGCGTTCGGGAAGCTACGCAATGTCTTCTCGTCCAACATACCGCAGTGTCTCAAGACGAAAGTCTTTGACCAGTGCGTGTTGCCAGTGATGACGCACTGAAACGTGGTCGCTCACAATGGGCCTTATATGAAGGCTAAAAGTCACCCAAAGGGCAATGGAGAGGGCTATGCTTGGAGTTTCCCTGCGTGATCGAATCAGGAATGAGGAGATCGTCAGAAGAACCAAGGTAACCGACATAGCCCGAAGAATTGCCAAACTTAAGTGGTAGTGGGCAGGGCACATTGCTCGCAGAACAGATGGCCGATGGGGCCGAAAGGTACCGGAAGACGTTGCGTTGGAAGGCCTCCCACAAGGTGGTCCGACGACCTTGTGAAGGCCGCAGGAACCCGTTGGATGCGAGAAGCACAGAACTGGTCGAAGGGGAGGTTTGATTGCCCGATTTTAGTAAATCGGGCAATCACCATTATCATCATCATTATTTTTTTTTTGTGGTTAGTACCACGGTTATAATATTCGTTGTGAACAGTGAATACTTAACCGGCTGCATAAACGATG
This sequence comes from Mesoligia furuncula, assembly GCA_916614155.1. NCBI lineage: Eukaryota > Metazoa > Arthropoda > Insecta > Lepidoptera > Noctuidae > Mesoligia > Mesoligia furuncula. The sequence continues at coordinate 25,117,227 of OU744806.1, forward strand.
TTTAGGAATTGATCTGCTGATTATTTAAACATTGGTCAAATGATAGTCCGTTAACTCGGCCCTAAGCAGTTTAGAAGCGCTATACAACAAAGCGGAACCGAAACAATTAGTAATTGTTTCGGTTCCGCTTTCGTTCAACAAATTCTGCCTGAATTGAATGTGCCGACCCAAATAAGAGTGTCGCGCCTCGTACTACAACAATTATCTTAATAGTAATAGTAACATTCCCACGTCGCAGGAGTCGGTTCTGCGCGATCTACGGCGAGTGGATAGCGCACTGCGGCGCGCGGCGCGGCGCGAGCTGGCGCCGGCGCGCGGCGCACCCGCACTCGCCGCTCACCACGCTGTGCTTCGCGCTCAGCCTGCTGGGCAGGCGCGCGCTGGCTGCGGCGCAGCATCTGTCGGCGTCCAGGTAAGCTTACATAGCGCACTGCGGCGCGCGCGCACCCGCACTCGCCGCTCACCACGCTGTGCTTCGCGCTCAGCCTGCTGGGCAGGCGCGCGCTGGCTGCGGCGCAGCATCTGTCGGCGTCCAGGTAAGCTTACATAGCGCACGGCGGCGCGCGCGCACCCGCACTCGCCGCTCACCACGCTGTGCTTCGCGCTCAGCCTGCTGGGCAGGCGCGCGCTGGCTGCGGCGCAGCATCTGTCGGCGTCCAGGTAAGCTTACATAGCGCACTGCGGCGCGCGCGCACCCGCACTCGCCGCTCACCACGCTGTGCTTCGCGCTCAGCCTGCTGGGCAGGCGCGCGCTGGCTGCGGCGCAGCATCTGTCGGCGTCCAGGTAAGCTTACATAGCGCACTGCGGCGCGCGCGCACCCGCACTCGCCGCTCACCACGCTGTGCTTCGCGCTCAGCCTGCTGGGCAGGCGCGCGCTGGCTGCGGCGCAGCATCTGTCGGCGTCCAGGTAAGCTTACATAGCGCACTGCGGCGCGCGCGCACCCGCACTCGCCGCTCACCACGCTGTGCTTCGCGCTCAGCCTGCTGGGCAGGCGCGCGCTGGCTGCGGCGCAGCATCTGTCGGCGTCCAGGTAAGCTTACATAGCGCACTGCGGCGCGCGCGCACCCGCACTCGCCGCTCACCACGCTGTGCTTCGCGCTCAGCCTGCTGGGCCGGCGCGCGCTGGCTGCGGCGCAGCATCTGTCGGCGTCCAGGTAAGCTTACATAGCGCACTGCGGCGCGCGCGCACCCGCACTCGCCGCTCACCACGCTGTGCTTCGCGCTCAGCCTGCTGGGCAGGCGCGCGCTGGCTGCGGCGCAGCATCTGTCGGCGTCCAGGTAAGCTTACATAGCGCACTGCGGCGCGCGCGCACCCGCACTCGCCGCTCACCACGCTGTGCTTCGCGCTCAGCCTGCTGGGCAGGCGCGCGCTGGCTGCGGCGCAGCATCTGTCGGCGTCCAGGTAAGCTTACATACCCACAAAGGACTTTGTTGGATCGTAGCAGGTAACGTTCTGTAGTTTCTGCACACCCCCATGCTAAGAAGGTGCGAGTTTATGTATGTGACGGAGAAGGTACGTGTGTCTCGATATTATCAGCCATATTTTAACTGCTGTGGGCGTACTATGGGTAGTGTTTGTTATTGCGCAATAGAAAAACCGTTTACAGTCCAAATCAGATTATAATTTTACGAACAGTTTAATTACACTGTAGGTACACAACTCAACAATACGGAACGCGAGACAGTTTCTAAGCACATGTTGTCCGTATGATGTCCAATGGTCAAGTGTGCCGCTCCACCTCGTTGCCCGCTCCCCTCGACCCCCGCGGACTCAAGGCTAGACTCTGTTCAGCGTCACCAGATGGTGCTAGCGTCTCGACCAGCCTAAACGAATACCGTATTTCCGACATATGTATGAAGAATAGAATTCTCACATTTTATCGAACACACTTATGAAATGATAATTAAATTTTATGATCATTACTAGGCTTGGATCTTCTCAAATAATGGTAAAATTAAAGAAACTGTGTGCGGCCGAATGAAAAGATTGATGAGGTATTCCTGGAAACAGCACCCTGTCTCTAAAACCTAACCACAGTTAGATTTGACACTAATTCAGGGATACTTTTTAGGGTCCGTACACAAAGAGTGCTTACATGAAACGGTTTAAAAAAAATATATATTATATATTGTAGTGTTCAATATTGATTGTGGTACGGAACCCTTCGTGTGCTAGTCCGACTCGCACTAGTCCGCTTTTTTATCCTGGATATGTATGCATAAAGCATGAAACTAATATTTTCTTTTTCTATTTCAGTGTGGAGTTCTTCCTGTACGGCCTACACTCGTTATTCAAGGGAGATTTCCGAATAACGTGCTCGCGCGACGAGTGGGTGTTCACGGACATGTCACTCTTGCACTCAGTACTCGCGCCAGCCATACGCATGGCGCTTAAGTTGCACCAGGTATGTTATTATATCTACACTAAATAATATAGTGGACCCAAAGTTGACGGGACTAGCTTCAACTTTCTGACTAACTGACAGACTATTTCATTTTGACAATTCAAAAGTGCCTGTACAAGGCTAAAATTGAAATAAATGCTTTGAGTTTGAGTTTGAGGACCGCGACCCACCTAACCAAAACTTAGGGCAACTAACAATTTCGGGGCTCACCTCTTGGCTGTCATGGAGAAAAGGAAAAAGGGGCTTAACTACATGAATGAAGTACTGTTCAAATAAGAAAAAACATTTCAATGAGAATGGTGAATATGTTTCCTATATTTTGTCATGATAACTTCAGCACTAACTTCAATTTCAGTTACTTTTAATCGCAATAAATTTTATACGCCCAATTTATTTCGGTATTTAGTTTTAATATTAATCATAGCTGAAAATCCCGCCTCACATAAAAACCAATCAAATAATCATGAATACCCCAAATATAAGGAATAACCCCATTGAATGACTATTTCATGAAATATAAATTTTATATGAACTTTGAGGGTTATATTAACGATTTTAATGAATCATCATCTGCATCTGATGAATGAATATAATTCCGTAAAGTCATTTATTGTCATGTTTGATTGACATTTTTAATTTAATTATTAATTTTTTTTATTGTATTGACATTTTTATTTTATTTTTTATATTTTTTATAATCGGACAATTTAAAAGTATTTCAATGCATCAATGTTATTTTGGTTTGGCCTGTTTTATTATTTTTATTTTAATGTTTACAATTTGTATTTTGGGTACGATGTGAAAATTAATGACTTTATTATTGAATGTAATTTGCACGCCTGCTTGCAAGCAGAATACAATAACTTTTAGGCTTTAAGATCTTCCCACATTGAACAATATATTTTCTGGCAAATAAATATTTTGAATTTTACGGTCGCAAATGATATTTTAATCAACATACAACCTGACACTGACCTGCAAATTACAAATAAACGTCAGAAAATATACATTTCGCGGGCTACCCTAGCGCATCCCCATTAAGTAGTCTAAAGGCGCGATTCCACCAGTGTGCGGTACTGTGCGGCACAGTGTACGACACAAATGTTTATTCTGGTCGACTCACTCAAGCAAACAATAACAAATTGTGCGCGAACATTTCAGAAATGTTCGCGCACATCTGCATACTTTTGTGCGCGCACATATGCAAGCAGTGGACTCGCGTCGATGCGTACGCACTTGTGTTCGTGAACTTAGTCTTGCTTCCGCTAACGGAGTGAAAACATGTATTTGTCCTGTTTCATCATGTTCGCGCACAAGTGTGCTACACTGTGCGCGTACAAAAGTAACGTACAGCTTTGCCGGTGGAAACAGAGACTATCGGATCTGCAGCTCAGTACGTGCACTGTTGGAGTTCTGCACAAAATGTTTGTGAACAAATGTGCTGCACACTATTTTGGTGGAATCGTACCTTAAGGATAACAGACAACACATCAATACTTGTGTGAACCATTAATGTTTATAGCCTTGAGATTACCCCAAAAACGTTATAAAACCCTCAGCTAGACATGCTATGTTGTCCAAAATAGCTGTAATAATGCCTAAAACGACTGTAAATATTGTTGTGTTTCCCTAACAGGACCACTTCATGTTCCCCGAAGAATACTGCAGCAGCTCAGCCCTATACTGTGCCATCGCGTCGCACGCGCAACGCCTCGTCATCTGTCACGAGGCAGCGCCGGCCTGGAGATACAATGTGTTGCGAGGCGCTCCACATTTGTTAGCTTTGAGGTAAATTAATATCCTCAACCACTGACGAATACTGGTGTAAACACCTTGCATTTTTAGGGTTCCGTACTTCAAAAGGAAAAAAACGGAACCCTTATAGTCTCACTTCGTTGTCCGTCTGTCTGTCAAGTTGACATTGATATGAAATATAGTATTTTTATTTCACGGAGCGATGCGCGCTTTACTTGTGGTTAACAAGTGTACAAATATGCTGTGAATGTGTGTGTAAGTGCAGGAGTTCTCGGTACCGTCCGAGATAAGGGCGAAGTCGGAAGTGTTTGTGTTATGTGCTGACGTCTTCACGTACACGTAAAGCGCCCGTCGCTTCGTGGGATAAAAATACTGACGGTCCCTTGGAGCTGTAAAAATATCAAGCTTAGGCTGCCATCAGACGGACTGCATCGCAGCAACCGCGCGCAGTCAATGTATTCAACTGCATGCAGTTATCTGTAGTCGGATCTGACTGCGCAGTTGACGCTACGCATCTAGCCTAGGAGCTCAGTGTAAGGTTTGACGTCGAAATGGAAGCACACGTTACACACTAACTGTATGCGGTTTGCGATGGACAGCGTGCGTCGACATTTCATGACTGTAGCCGACTGCGTAAAGTTGAAGTCACGACTGTATTTAATTGATATTGACTTCACACGACTGCAGCCGACCGCGTGAAGTTGATATCATGACGGAACGAAGTCGAACGTACAACTGCATGCAGTCGAACATAACGACAGCGCGCGTTTGCTGCAATGCAGTCCGTCTGATGGCAGCCTAAAAAATAACGGTTTATTTTAATTTATGCCGCTTAGGTCGTGTTTTATATTTCCAAAGATAGGCGGTGATTGCCGTACTTAAAATATACTATTTAAATTCTCTTTTTTTCTCTTTCTTTTATAGGCACGTAATGGACGAAGGCAACGACGACTACAAGATTATAATGTTGAACAAGCGCCACCTAGGCTTCCGTGTCATCAAGTTGAACCGCGAGTGTGTGCGCGGTCTGTGGGCTGGCCAGCAGCAGGAGCTGGTCTACCTGAGGAACAGGAACCCTGAGCGGGGGTCTATACAGAATGCTAAACAGGTGAGAGGAACTAGACATTTGCAGGGCTTAAAATAGTCAAACAACGCAAGGTACGCGTATAGGGCCTGATAAAAGTGACGTTCCACTGATGAAACCAGATTACTCTTCAATCAGAGAATCACAAAGTTTTTTATAATAGACGGTGTTCACGTGATGTGTCAAAAATTTAAGGCTAGCGCATATTACAACCTTTGAGTGCACTGGTGGCTCAGCGATAAACGGCCCCGACTTAAGAGTTGTAGGTCGTAGGTACGAATCCAGTCGTATGCGCTCGCCCGACGCCTAGTGAGCCCTGCGACAGCGCACCTTGCCACGTTTGAACCTGAAGATGCGTATGATACGCAGATTTTACTATTACTGGAAATCTATAAAGTTCCAATCTTGGTTAATTTATTATTATTTATTTTCCCAGGCTCTCCGCAACATAATAAACTCATCCTGCGACCAGCCAATAGGCTATCCCATCTACGTGTCGCCGCTAACAACTTCATACGCGGACACGTCGCCACAACTCTGTTCGTTACTAGGCGGACCGCTCACTGTGTCTGCTATAAGAGCGAGGATAGCCGCTGCATGGAGACGGTGAGAAACTTGTTTATAATAATATCATGATCATTGAGTCGAAAGATGTCTACTGCTTAAAATAGACTTCCCTTACTCATCGACCGGTCCTACGCTTCTCGCATTGAGCGGATTCTAGCGACTTTCACCAAGTCACCGGTAAATTTTATATAACATAGCTTCTGCCCGCAACTTCATCCGCGCGAAATTTCACCCGTTGATATTTCGAAAACCTTTTCTTAGTGGATACCTACTCTTCATAAAGAACACACTCTCGAAATTCCATGTCTCTAGGACTAGCGGTTTAGGCTGTGCGTTGATATGTCAATCAGGACTTTGAATTTTATATACAGGGTCAACTTATAAAAAAAAACACTATACAGGGTTAAATTTGACGTCCTAAAAGTGCTGATTCTCAACCTAATTTGAATTAATAATATTTTTATCACATCTAGTCAAGAAGAGCAAGTGTATTCTTCGTAAACAGGGACTAAAATAGGTCTTTAATCCCTAGGGACTAAAAGTGATTTGAATTTGGAATGTGGATATTGTTAATAAAATTTCCAATCACCAAAGAGATCAATCACGAACATTGTATAAACAAGTAACAGACTGTATGATAAAGAAACACGCGCACGAGCCAGCCAAATAAAAAAAAATGGTTGTTAAAAAAATTAAAAAAAACTCGCGAAAAGAATTCTGCCTTCGTTAGTAATTGTTTACTCAAAATTGTATGTAAATAAATAAACGTACTATTCTTATTTATAAGTTGCACTTACTTATTTTTTATAGAGGGTAATAAAAAGTAGTGACCTACCTCGTCTACTTTGAATCCCTCGCTGGGTTCAGAATTCTACTTTAGAACCCCTGGCTGCGCTCAGGATTCTACTTTAGAACCTTTGGCTTCGCTCAGGATTGTACTTTAGAACCCCTCGCTCCGCTCTGGATTCAAAGAAACACTCTCGCCTTCAAAATAGTTGTTTGCTCCCTTGGCAAACAATCTACTATTTTATCCTATCTATTCGAAAAAAACCAAAGGTTCCTCGATAAGTGCGAGCAAACTGGGTCATTCGGGCGCACTTAGTAACTGTGACAAAATTACTTTTTAATTTGGAACACTATTTAATTATAAAGTTTGAACACAATTCGCTTCGATAAAGTCCTGGCCGATAGTAAAACCTGCGCGCGGCCATTGGTTGACCAATTAAAAAAAAAATGTTTTTTATTTCTTTTTATTAAAATATTACAGTCAATTTTAATTTGATTCACACAAATTCAATAAAAAATGAGTTCTAGCAGTGAAAGTGAAATATTAACCCCAGAAGGTGTAAAAATAAACGCACTAACTGTCATAAAAAAATTTACTACCAAACAAATCGAAAGAAATATAAATTTTCGTCACTACTAGTTGCTCCATCTGCAAAGCGCCTTGAAGCATCTTTTATTTATTTTTCTAATAGAAGGGGATGAAAACCAGAGTGTGCCACGCGGTACCAAAGGTAATTAACCTCGAGCGACGTATTTTGAATCCCTTCTACACTTAGGGGCGGTCTCCACGAGCGAGAAAATCGCGGCGATATTATCGTCGTGTCACGTATTTCTATAGACTCTCTTAGAACGTGTCTCCACACGGCGATATCATTGCGACGAAAATTTGATGGCACGGCGAGACTATCGCCGCGATTCTCTCGCTCGTGGAGACGGTCCCTTAGGCCACGTTCGCACGGACGTTAAAATATCGCGGCGGGATTTTATCGCTCACTGGATTTTCAACTCTCGGTGTTGAGCCGAGCGTTGAGAATCCAACAGAGCGCATCCCAGTGCGTCAAAAAAACACACTGTTCGATTTTCAACTCTCGGCGCTAAGCAGTGTGTTGAAAATCCAGTGAATCCAAGAAAACGCGCCCGTGCAAACCTGGGCTTGGGATCCTACTCTAGAATCCTTTGCTTCGCTCTGGATATTATTTTGGTACCTTATGATGACACAATCTAGTATTTTGAATGTGACAAAACATTTAAGTCACGGTTGCTAGTTTTGTTATAAAGTTTGTCGGCTATAACGAACACGAATGCCCCTGTCAGCATCCGGCGGCGCTGCGGCGAGGGCTGCTCGTCGGGCGGCGGCGCGTGCGACGCGGGCGCGGCCGAGGCGGGCGCCGCGCGCAACAACACGCCGCGACACAACGCGCTGCATCTGTCGCGGACGTCGCTGGGTAAGGGATTGTTGTTGCTTATTATATTTTCAATAGATGCATCGAAATATTTATCAAACTTTTGTTACCATCAACTTGTCAACACCATCAAGATCCAAATTAAATGATTATTATTATATATCTGTTACGACCAGGGGTTGAAAGCGGTAAAGGTATAAGGGTATGGTACCGGTATAGAATTACGATACAGCTTCGATTTAAAGGTAGAAGCAAAACGGATGAGAATTACAGTTGTGCCGTTAAAAAAAGCATTATACCTATATTTTTTTACGGTATCGTTATACCTATATATTTACTGATACCTTTACCGAAATCATTTCGGTACCGAAAAAAACGATTCCGCAACCGTTCTCCTAAGACCGATTCGCCATTGGACTCTTCAGCATTCAGCAGTCTTTCACCTTTTTTTTTTGTTTTGGGGGGAAACCTTCAAAAGGCACCCGACCTCCGGGAAGGGAGGTCGAGGACTGTGGGATTTTTATCTGACTAAAACCATGCCTGTGATCACCATCAGCACATAGGGGTGGTCCCGGTTCCTCTTAAAAGACCAATTCCGGAACCCCCCCCGTGTAACACCTGTAAGGCACATCCCTGGGGAGACTGTAAAGGGGCCTCCCCTGAGCCTCGCTATGCACGGCAGCACGTGACCACTGTGCCACCGTCTTCCCTGGGGTCACTTGGTGGGCGGACAGAGTCCCCATTCTGTGCGCCCGCAACCCCAAAGGCCACCTACCTTATTTGGTAAGCGGGTTTCGGCGTGTTAGGCGCCGAGGCGGTTGCCACCCCGACGCCTGCTCCGAGCAGGATCAGCCTTCTCCCGATCCCGCTCGGCGGCCTCCTTCTTGACCATCACGATCTCACAGAAGGAAGCTACTACCGACCAATTCTCTGTCCCTGCCAGCATAGCCCTCACTACTGCCGGCAGAGACAGGTCTCGCCCGATCCTGGCAACCAGGACCCGCCGCTCGGAGGCCCTCGCAGGGCACTCCTCGAGCGTGTGTTGTGCGGAATCCAGGCTGCCTCCGCAATGGTGGCAATTTGCCGTGGCCTCTCGCCCAATTCTGTTCAGATACTCACCGAAGCAACCTTGTCCGGTGAGCACCTGGGTGAGCCTGAAGGAGATGCGCCCTCTTTTCAGCCAGGCTTCGAAGTGCGGCAGAATGGCTTCGATAACGCGCTTGCGCAAATATTGCGCGACTCGCCGTACCCGCCGCCTCAGCCTTACAAATGCTCTTCCTGGCACACTATTCCCGCTTTGGCGGATATCGCGAATCTGGTCGTAGACCTTCGCGTCCATATCCGCCAGGATGTCCAGCGGCGGAAAGCGCGCCAGGAGAGTTGCCGCCTCAAAGGATATCGTTCGATATCCTCGTGCGATACGAATGGCCATTTTCCGCTGCAGCCAGAGTTGCAGCCAAGCTGACTTTAGTCCTGCAGCGTCGGACGCCTGACAGTCTGCTTGACCAAACAGGCGCCCCGTACAGGACTATCGATCGCACGACACCCGCATAGAGGCGGCGAACTTCCTCCCGAGGTCCCCCGAGATTGGGCAGCAGTCTATTTATTATTATTATTAATTCATTTATTTCAGATAACTACAATCCATATAACACATTAAATTAAAATCAATTGACACATAAATACAGGCGGCATCTGACAGGATAGATACTAGGTTGACATACATATCGTTTAACAAGGTCCTGTGGGCATCATTACAACAGTAACCGTCGCAACATTGTGAAAATTCTTCTGGAAAATCGATTTCCCGAAGCTGAGCGCGACACTGACGATGATATACCCCAACTTGATCTGCCGTTCTTTCCCCCCATATGATCTTATTGGTCAAAGTAAGGACAGCCTCCTTTTTACAAATTACCCTACCCAAATTACATTCAACAAAAAGTGGGAAATGGTCAGACCACTGCACATTGTAATCTACCCAAACACGGTTAATAGAGGGTAAAGCGGCCTTTGTTACAACACAGTGGTCCAACCACCTCGCACACCCATGCGCCTCACTGACAAAAGTAAATGTATCAGAGTTATCACCTAAAATATTCATATCCACACATGTCCATTCCCGATCATTACAAAAAACAAACAATTCGTTCCAAAATAGTTCCTTTGCATGCGCATTATAATCACCTAAAATGTAAATAGCCTCTGTATCACTATTGTCTTCAACTATTGAATTAATGTTACTTAAACAATGCGTAAATTCAGGTAAGTTTGCTACACAGTCAGTCGGCATGTAGACGCAAAATATTAATATAGTTTTGTTACATACCCGAACTTTCACTGCGGCTATACGCACGTCATCACACTGTACCACTTTGACAGACTGACACACACTTTTCCTCCATAATATGGCAACCCCCCCGTAGGGCCTACCCCGCAACAAACCCGAAGAAGTGTGCAAAGCACCCACTGCCTTCTCGTTCCGGGGAACCAGGCGCTCGAAGTGCTCTTCGAAGCCCCACCGACCGTCCAGGGTGAGGCCAAGATACTTTATGTATCGCCCCACCTGGACTTGCGCATCTCCGACATGGACCAACGAGCTGGGTGGCTCTCTTCTCCTCGGCAGTTTATGGAACCATAACGCCTCAGTTTTCTGAGGCGCTATCTCCAGACCCAGCCCGCGGATATCCGCCACGACTTTTGCCACCCCGAGTTCGGCAAGCTGGATGGTCTCCTCGAAGTTGTCCCCGCCGGCCAACACCAGAACATCGTCTGCGTAGCAAACGATATTAACGCCGACGGGGAGATCGACACGCAGTACCGCGTCGTGTGCTAGGGAGGGTCTAGAACCGATCCCTGCGGAACCCCACACGTAATCTCCCGCCGCTGAACGCCACCATCCCGGCCCACATAGCGAATGTGCCGGTCGCGTAGGCATGCCCCGACAACGCCTTGCAGGCAGGAAGGCACTTCATGATGTACCCGTGCCTTCCTAATCGCACTCCAGGGTAAAGAGTTGAAGGCGTTGACGATATCTAAACTTATCGCCAACGCCACCCCACCCCGGGACACCACCTGGTCCGTCAGCGCGCGGACGCGAAGAACGCCGCTGCCGGAAGCCATACTGGCTATCAGCAAGGTCGGGGCCAACCCGCGACAGGTGCTCGATGAGCCTTTCAGCAACCACTCTTTCAAAGAGCTTGGAAAACTCGTCAAGTAGGCATATGGGACGGTATGCAGAGGGAGACTCTGCGGCCCTGCCTTCTTTCTTCAATAAAACCAATCCAGCTTCCTTCCAACCGGAGCGGAATACGCCTGCACGGAGACAGCTATTAAATAACCGTCTCAGGCGGTCACCCAGAGCAGCCAGAGTCAGAACCCACGCCCGGCCAGGGATACCATCCGGACCTGGCGCGGTGTTGTGAGCCCCCAAGCGCTTCACAGCTCGGTCGAGCTGCTCTTCCGTCACCCCTAACTCGTCAGACCTGTCTGTCAATAACAGGGGTGGCGAGGGACTGACCCTGGCTACTGGAAACAGTGTGTTTACAACTCTCTCCAGCAGACCCGGGTCCATGGACTCCGTGATGGGCGGGATCCAAGGGAGTAATTTGCCCATGACCATCCTATATGGTTTCCCCCACGGATCCCTGTCGATCGCCTCGAGAAGCTCGCTCCAGGACCGACACCTGGCATCCGCGATAGCGTGTTGAAGCGCCATAGTCACTGCTCGGTAAGCTCTATAAACTCTGGCTATCTCCTCCTCCGTAGCCCTCTGCTGCCTTCTGCGCCGGGTGCGCTGAAACTGGCGCCGGGTTCTAAGGCAGACAGTCCGCAACTGCGCGATGTCTTCCCACCACCAATAACCGCACCAAGACGCTGAGCGCACCTGACCCGGGGCATGGCAGCGTCGCAAATTGACGTCATTGTGTCCCAGAACCAGGTCGCCTCCTCTTCTGGACCGAGCGAGATCCCCTGGGATCCATCATCATCTGGCCACGCCGCGACGTTGGCAGCTGCGACGAGCAAATCTCGATTGAGCTGTGTGAGGGCCCAACGACGCGCCGGTCGCCTTGAGCCTGGACGGCTCGGGCCTCCGGAAGGACGGAGTGCCACATCAAAAACGATGTGGCGATGGTCAGACAGAGTGACCATCTCCTCCGCTACTCTCCATTCCGATACCATGTGGGCTACAGAAGGAATCGCCCATGAGAGATCCACGATTGACTCCCCCTGCCATCGAACGCATGTGGTAACGGACCCTCGATTCAATAGTCGAAGGTCAAGCGAAGCCGCCCAGTCCTGCACTACGTTTCCCCTCGGCCTATCCCGGGTGTTACCCCGTGCTCTGGAGTGAGCATTGAAGTCACCCAGGACAAGCACTGGACGGGGTGAGCATTTGCTTCGAATGCAGTTCGCAACCCCATCCAGGTATCCCTCAAACGGGGACACGTAGCAGCCCACTATGGCCAGATGTCCCCATTCGACTGCGAAATATCCCTGCCCCCTATCGAGCAGGGAGCAGTGAGGCCCACTGCCTCCACCAGCCTAGTAAACAGTAACAGAGTCTAAGGTGTCCCGGAACCAGCGAGGATGAACCCGGAGACCGTAGGGCTCTGCTACCACCGCCAAGGCAACCGACCACTCCGCAATAGTCTGCAGAAAAAGATTTTGCGCATTGCAGCAGTGGTTCAGGTTGCACCGGAGGGCTTTCAGGGCTGGGAAGATGAGGTATCCATCGCTTCCAGTGGGCCGGCACTCAGTGGTGCCGGCGGCGATTTCTGCAATGTGGCTGGGACAAGCGAGGCCCACTTCTTGCGCGGAGCACATTTCTTGCCTCCCAGCCTCTGGACGACCTTGGTCCGCACACAGCGGACACTGCACAGTCGGCGACGTGCACTCTCACTAATACTAGTGTGGTTGACCGAAGCACTCAGTGCTACTATTGCGGACCCGGGTACGTCCGTCGCCGGTATACACCGGCGACGGACGTACCCGGGTTCGAGACAACGGAAGCACATCATACGACGTGCCTCCAACACCTCGACCCTTACCGACGTCCATCCTATCCGCATGCGTATGTTGGACGCCAGCTTCTTTACCGCCGCCAATGGACCACGAACCCAGACGTGCCCAAGAGAAGTAGGCGGGCGTCAAATTTCACCCACCTTTACGTCCCCGGAAGAGCAACCACCCGCCTCGGCAATAGCTATCGCCACGTCTGCTGGCGTGACAGCGTCGTTGAGGTGATGATCCTCATGATCCTCGCCTCAGCCATTTTCATCGGACGTGCAATATGCACGTCATACTCAGCAAGGACCTCCCTCATACGGCTTGCGAGGCTGTTAGCCTTGGTGGAACAGTCTGCACCAAAGATAAAAAGAACCATTCCGCCATCCGCAGCCCTCTTCTGGCCAACACTATCGATGCCGAGATCGGCCAACAGAATCTGCTGCCTCATTACCGACAGAACTTTTACGAGAGTGGCAAATGATCCCTCGCTTACTGAGATGGTAATAGCTGCCGAAGCGGGAACACGAGGCCGTTTGACCGGCTGCTTTTTCCCATTTGCAGGGGTAGATGACGCAGATAGAGCGTCTGAAGCACCAGCTGTGGCATTGGACTGGGGAGTCTTTGTCTTTTTTGCCACAGTCGACCAAGCCTCCGCCTCAACCGTTGACGCGGGCTGTAAGGCCTGTGCGGTTGCCGCAGGCACAGCGGGCAGCTCCACCACCGGAGCCACCGAATTTACCTTCACATTTTTTCCCTTTCTCTTTCCTTTTTTCCTGTTGGAATTAGGGATCACGCTGAGATCCAGAGGGGAGAGAGGGGCAATAGAACCACAGCCCTCTTTGCGTCGGATGCAAGAGGCGGACGTAGTGGCTTTTCAAGAGGCAGCCTGCTCACAATGGCAGCCAACTTGGCGTCCATCATACCCCCAATTTCTATGGCGATGGAACGCCGAAGCTGGGCCTCTGCTTCCGGTGATAGTCCTGTCACCGCTATGGATCCATCAACGCCGCGGACCACCTTACAGGTGTGGATGAGTTGCTCCGCCATTTGTGCCACCGTTTCTGTAAGGCTAGCAAGTTGCGAACGCAGGGCCGCGGTCTCTCTCTCCAGTCTCTCAACTATGGCCCCATTCGAAACAAGCAGACCACTCTTCCCTGACGCCGCTTGCTTCGGTTTTGCCGCCTTCCGCTTTCGCTTGCTTGTTGATGACGCCTTGGAGGCGAGCGATATTTGCGAGCAGTCGGAATCACCGCTGTCGCTCACCATCCCATGCACTGGTGTAGCCGGCCGATTGAAGCGAGACCGGGTCACCCTCCCCTCTGAAACTGGAAGTGCGACGCTCTGCGTCTGCTGTTTTGGTCACTGAGATGCGGACGTGTTGGATACATCCAACGACTCCACACCTCGGGGACGTGAGCCACCCTGGCTCTCTGCGTCGACTGACGGTAGATGGCGGTTGTTGCCCTCCCCCCTGAATACGAGGGGCTGACCGAACAAGGTTCGGTGAGGGATTCTCCGGCTCAACTTTAGCGTGACACGCGTCCGCGTGTCTAGATTCTCTCTCTAGGGCAAGTAGCCGGCCCTGATCTCTTAGTAAAGACACAATAAGCTGTAGATATGTATGTTTTGTAATATCGCTTGTCTTAAGATTGACGGCGAATTCTCCGTAGATGGAAAGGTCTGTAGTTAAAAGAGTTATAGGTTTATCGTCGTGTCGGTGAAACATTCTGTAGCTGAAAAGGCCTGTCGTCGAATGTGACGAAGATGAAATGTTCTGTCGGCGAAATGTCCGTAGGTGAAAGACTCTCCTGGGGAAACGGAAATAAATGAATGATCCTGTCGACGAATGGCGAATCGGTTTTAGGAGAACGGTTGCGGAATCTATTTTGTCGCCAATTAGTCGGAATCAGTCGCCAAGTCACAGATTTAACACGTTCCGGGACACAACACGAGACACAATAGAAGTTTTATTGTTATCACGTCTATGTGCGTTTAGTGTCCCGGAACGTGTTAATCGGGTCTTAGTTTAGGAGAGATAATGAGTTCAGTTAGTAAGGTATAGTCCAAGAGCTAGATCTAAGTGTTCACGAAAAAACTCTTCGAACTCATTATAGTTTTAACAAAGCACACTTGCGATTAAGTTCAAAAACAAACAAAGTAGACGCGGAAACAACCTGCTTTGTCTGGCTGCCGAGGCACAAATATCAGTAAATTTTCGATCAAGTACCTACTGTCTTACCATTGCGGCCGCACGACGGACGTCTCGGCGCGGGCGGCAGGATACAAAGAAAACCTTTATTTTATCATTTAGATACTTGAAAAAGTAATGGTACCGCAATATTACAATATCGGAATTATACAAGTACAGTTACTTTAAGGTATAGTAATTTAAAGGTACCTTTATTTTAAGGTATCGAAATTTAAAGGTATGACGTCATACCGCTTACCGTTTTAACCATAATTTTTTCGGTTATTCAATCCCTGTGTAGGAGTCGCGACCTAAGTGGTATAGACCTATGTTGCTAAATTAAACACTTCATACACTTTAGAGGTTTATTGCTAAAACGGTTGCTATACTATTCTACGCTAAATGCTTATGAATGAATTGCTAATAAGTACGAATGCACCCGGTTTGCTGTCCGACTATGCACTGAAGCCGCGCCGCGCTTGGCGCGGCGTAATTGATTAGCTAGATCAGCAAAACGTGTTCGATCGTAATTATTACATCGAACATGCTCCCGAGAGGAAGAAATGAGATAAATTTACACAAGGTTAAAGGTTACGTGAGTGTGGGCTTATACGCTAAAGAAGATTAGTACAATGCTGGATGATGAATGATTTACAAGGTGATAAAACAATATACATTATTTTACTATAGCTAATTGCTCAAACGGTTGAGTCATCAATAAAAGATACCGGTTGTCTTTTGGCAAGAGGTGATGTCGACATGTCTCGCCTTTTTAAACGTAAGCTAGACCACCGTTTCGAAAAATTAGATCCGCGCGCACTATCACTTACACTGGGCCCCATCTCGGATGGGGGCAGATTTCGCGCACTGCCACTAGAGCCTTTTTCAGGATCAGATTGGTTTATACACACACTCATACTAGTCGGTACGCTCTCGGTCTGTCTCTGGATGGGCGAACCTCCGGCACGCTGACACCTTCTCCTTAGTAACCATATTATGATTACAGCGATAGCTGCTGCTAATAGTCCATACAACACAGTGTATTGGTGTATGTCATGTGTCGTTAGGAACTCTGGCTGCTGTGCTGATTCTTTCATTAATTTGATTTGTTCACCAAGATGCTTTAGGGAGTTATTTATCTTTATGGTATCGTAATCAGCTTCATAATCTTTAAAATGCTGGATAGGTAGCGTGAGGTTACTGACAAAATTATTTATTGGACTTAGTTTTGTGTCGAGAACATTTGGTTTAAGTTTGAGCGTACTTTCAAATTGCTGATAAGCATAAAGTGTCACATCATGACCCTTTACAATGCACTGCTTAGTAAGTTGAATAAGTCCGGCCTTGCTGACTTGGCGCCCTTCTAGGCCGTCGTCACATATGACTCGCAAAGAGTAAGTGTCACAACAGAAATACAAATAGGTAGAAAAGTCATGTAACTGGATCCATTTGTTTTCGCAGTTAGATTTTTTCATTCTGCAAGTAGCTAGCTTCTCTTTTTCACAGAATTTTTCATCAGGACCTAAGCTCCTGACAGGTCCCTGCAGCCGACAAAGGTAAGTTTCTGCTTGATACTCACAGCTTTGAAGATCACTAATGCTCGCTGACAAATATGCATCTCTTCTTAGGTTGATCGCGACATATTCTGACGCTGGTTTAATGCTGATCATGCTTTTGTTAATTTGAACCGGAACTGGTATCAAATTGTATAGCTGGAACGTGTCTCTGCTGATTATAGGTAAGGTAATTTCAAATATGAAATATTCCTCCGTCATCCTTGCTCTGACTTTTAACAATTTGTAGATCTTGTACAGGTTAAACTGGATGTCATCTACGGGTAATGCTAGCTCTTTTGATATTTGACCAGACACAATTTGTAACTCCCCACGAAGCTGTTGTGGTGTCAAAAGATGCAAATTGATCTGACCGTGATAGATTTCAGTCATTGTGTCAAGAAAAGCATCTTGAATTCGCTTTAAGTTTTGTATCATATTGATAGTCGCTAATGCCGCTAGTGTGAAGTCTTGATGAATAGATATTACGTCGATTTCCTTCTGCAATGTGTTGGTGGCGCTGTCTATATAGTTCAGGTGCTTATTAATCATCTTATGCTGTTTTGAAATGGTCTCCTCTGTTCTCTTTAATATATTATATTCCGCTTCAATGACCGACGTCTGGTTCCTATAAAGCTGATTAAGGTGGTTTATATTACCACGTACGAGGTTAATGTCATTCTTGTACTTTTCAGCGAATTCTTGATCGAGTACTCCGAATAACGAGTTTGCTATGGACCCGACAGCGTTGATCAGCCCGCGTCGAGTTCGCAAGTGCGCTCCGAAATGCTGATTAAGCAACAGCTGATTGTAATATTGTAGTTCGTTGTACTCATGTTGTATTTGTAGAATGATGATTCGACAATGACTCTGTTCTTGAATTTTGCTGCATGTTTGCTCAAGATATTTTGAAAATTGTGTTACTGCTTTGTCTCCTTGCCAGTAAGGAGACATATTGTAATAAGTGACGATTTTCCACTCATCACGAATAAGATGCATTTGTCCCAGAGGATAAAATACATGGTTTGAGTGCTGTTAAACGTTGTTAGTCTATAGGATGCTTCAGTGGATATTATAAGGTTCATAAAAAATAATAATGATAGTGCTACGCTGAAGATTCTGGGACAACTGTCAGTCCGCTTCTTTGCTTCTACTTTCATTCCTTTGCTTTCGTGTTTTACTGATTGGATCTTTACCTGTTCACTTGTTTCTTTTTCCCTTATAGGTAGAATTGATAGCTTTACGATTGGACGCTTTATGTAACCATTCTTTGTTTTTAGAGTCACTACCCTGACAACTCCATCTTTTCCTGGGTGGACCTCTACCACCCGACCAACAGGCCATTTCCCTGCCGGTATGTTGTCATCATGAATAGTAACCAAATCGCCTATCTCTATATTCTTATGTCCTTTTAACCACTTGCTACGCGCCGATAGAAGACTTAGATATTCCGCTTTCCATCGTTTCCATATATCTTGAAACGTTTTGTTTACTAAATACCATCTTGTCCTCGCATCTTGTGCTGTTTCTATGACAGTAAGACCTGCACGGCCTGTTAGAAAATGTGCTGGCGTGAGAAAATCAATATCGTCGATATCCTCAGACATTGGACACAGTGGTCTAGAGTTAAGGCTTGCCTCGATTTGAGACAAAATGGTGCTGTATTCTTCGAATGTCAATGCTTGGTCCCCTATAACTCTTTTCAGATGTTGCTTTAGGCTTCTAATTGATCGCTCCCAGATCCCTCCAGCGCTTGGCCAAGAAGGGCAGTTCCAATGCCATTCTATTCTTAGTTCAGCTATTTCTCTATAAAAGGTATCGCTAAAGATTCGCTCAAATTGTTGCTGCTCTTCCTGAAGTATCTTATTGGCACCTACAAAGTTAGTCCCATTGTCCGAATATATGTGATTCGGAGCTCCACGTCGTGCCGCCATGCGACGTAATGCTGCTATGAATGCTAAACTGCTAAGGTCAGAGACTAACTCTATATGAACCGCTTTCGTCACCATGCAGATAAACAAGGCGATGTATCCTTTTGACGTTTTAATACCTCTGCCTTTGTTTGATTTTACTCTAATAAATCCTGTGTAGTCTATTCCAGTATGATAAAATGGAGGTGCTGGATTACATCTAAAATCAGGCAGGTTTCCCATTATTTGCTGTAGTCTTTTGGGCTCTTGTTTTTTGCAGGTCACGCAGTTGCGAAGTTGCTTCTTGGTGGCTCTATATCCCTTAATTATCCAATACTGCTGTCTCAATAAAGACAGGGATAGTCGAGCTCCTCCATGGAAGGTATATTCATGTGCTTGCTGGATAAGAAGCTCCGTCAATCGTCCGCTATATGGAATGATTATGGGATATTTCATATCGCTGCTAATGTTTGCATTTTTAAGACGTCCTCCGACTCTTAGAATGCCGCTTTGATCTAAAAATGGGTTGAGATTTAATAGCTTGCTATCGGAACTGAGTCGGTGATGCAATAATAGATGATCGGTATCCGATGCAAATTCTTTACGCTGTATATATTTAATTATAACAAGTTTTGCTTTCCTTAGCTCTTGTAAGGTGAGATATGTCGGCCTTTGTTTACTTGTCGGTGCAAGTGCACGTAATAACCACGCTACTATTCGATTTATTTTTATGAAAGAACTGTGCCGATTTAACAGATCTTCGATAATGCTATTTTCATGTTTACTGTGCTGAACGGTGAGGGCTTGTTTCCGAATCTCTTCTTCGGTCGTATAAACTGTCTGATCTTGCTTCAGTGTGAATTCGGTAGTCCATAACCAGGCTGGACCTCGCCACCACAAGTTATGCTCCATTAATTGTGTAACCGATAGTCCTCTGCTTGCTGAATCTGCTGGATTTTCTTTTGTTGACACGTAATGCCAAGTATCAGGTGGTATTATGCTAGTGATTTTCTTCACTCTATTCGCTACAAATGGTTTCCATCGATCTGGATTGCTTTGTATCCAGCTAAGGGTGACCTTTGAGTCACTCCAAGCATTGATTTCGTGATCTATGCTGACCATGCTAGTGACGATTTTTGCTAGTAATCTCGACAACAACTCCGCTGCACATAGTTCCAATCTCGGCAACGAAACTGTCTTGCTGTTTGGCACTAATCTAGTTTTTGCTGCTACTAATACCACTGATACCTTTTCTCCTGTCACTATTCTGGCATATACGACGCATGCGTATGCTTTCAGCGAAGCATCACAAAACCCGTGCAACTGGACAATGTCGCCGCGCTTGCTTTGTAACCATCCAGGTATTTTAAATCGGCTGATACACTCCATGTGTTCAGTTAATTTTGCCCACTCGTTCTTGACTTCAGCTGAGACTTCGTCACTCCACTGAATTTCATCAAGCCAAACCTTTTGAAATAGTAATTTGAATTTTGTCGTCAGCGGCGCTAGCCAACCTATGGGATCAAATAACCTTGATATTTCCGACAGGAGCATTCTCTTTGTAAGCTTTGTGATATCTGCTGATGCTGTACTATATTGGAAAGAAAACTCATCTTTTATTGGGTCCCATCTTAAACCTAACGTTTTTGCTGTGTTTTCTGTTTTGAAAATAAACGATGTTGCTTGATTATTCTGGTGTGATGAATTTATGCTTCCCATTAGTCTCTTGTCATTTGCTGACCACTTTCTCAATAAAAATCCTCCTCTGCTTAGACACAAATTTAGTTCTGCTATGCTACTTATTCCTTCGTCAACAGTATGTGACCCCGATACTAAATCATCCATATAAAAATCTTCCCGTATAATTTTTGCTGCGGTGGGAAAGTTATGCTGCTCATCTGACGCTAATTGCCGAAGGGTCATCATCGACAAAAAGGGTGCTGATTTTGTGCCATATGTAACCGTAGTTAGCTGGTATGCTTTGATTGGCTGTCTTGTTTTCGGTCGCCAAAAGATTTGCTGTAGTTTTTGATCTGCTTCGTTAACTAAAATTTGCCGAAACATTTTTTCGATGTCGGCGGTGAATACATATTGGTATTGTCTCCACTTGAGTAATAGTGCCTGCAGGTCTCGTTGTAAGTTAGGACCTCTATGCAGGACGTCATTAAGACTTAGTCCTGAAGAGGTTTTTGCGGACGCATTAAATACGACACGTAACTTCGTAGTGGATGATTCTGCGCGCTCGACACCATGATGAGGTAAGTAACATTCTATCTGATTGCTACTGGAAGTTGCTAATTTCATATGCTCCAACTCTTCGTACTCTCTTAAAAATTGCTTATATTGCTGCGCAAAATATTCTTGCTTGCTTAATTTTTTCTCTAGATTTTTAAATTGCGCTAATGCTATCTCCTTTGATGATCCTAATTTTTCCCTCATTTCCTGCTTTATCGGTAACCTTACTTCATAACGACCGCCTTCAAGACGTTTTGTCGTTGATAGGTAGTACTCGACACATTGTTCTTCTTCTGCTGATATTTCATTTTGCTCGTGGATATCCTCAATTTGCCAAAATTGTTGAATATCCGCTGTATTATTTAGGATGACATTACATTGAAGCTGTGGTTTTACGCTGCCGCATAGTAACCATCCTAGCTGGCTTTGCTGAGCTAAAGGTGAAGACGAATCAGAGCTTCTTATCAAGCCGTCTAACATAATAAGAGCGTAGGCTTCTGCTCCGAGTAATAAGTCAACTGGACGGCTTATATAGAACTCTGGATCTGCTAATTGAATATGTTCCAAATGCGACCACGAAGGCTTTTCAAATGATCGATTGGGTAGGTTTTTGATAAGATTTTTCATAATCAGAACATCTGTATGAAATTCAAAGCTGTTATATATAGATTGACATTTAATGTTAAGCTTGCCCTTACAGTCAGCATCTTTTTCTCCGATTCCATAAATAACTCCATTAAATTGCTTTCGTTTTAAACCTAACTGTTGCGCTGCTTTCTCGCTAATTAATGATATTTGTGAGCCCTGATCAATAAGAGCCCTTAGTACATGCTGCGTGCTGTCTGCTGCCGTAACCTTCACTAATGCTGTAGCTAGGAGAATTTCAGTGAAATCTTGCTGAGATGCGTGAACGTTATTGTTGGCTTGGTTTATATTTTCCTCTTTCTTAATGTAAATTTGTTGTTGCTTCATAGGACCGGACGTAGAATGAGGTTTTTGCTGTGTAAAACATTCATGTAATATGGTGTGATGTTTTTCTGAACACTTACGACATCGTTTTGTCGAATGGCATTTATTACCATTATGATTAAAAATGCAATTTATACAACAATTATGTTGTTTGAGGGTTTTAAGTTTCATTTCATTCGACAGTTCAAGGAATTTTTCGCAATTGTATAAATTATGTTCAGCAAAACAAAGAGGGCATTTGACTCCCGACACGTGCATGGCTTTCGTATTAGGCTGATTTGCTTTATAATTATGATATTTCCGATTACTTGTAGATGATGTTGAAGGACTGGCTTGCTGATGAGATGGCTGTGATTTTGGTATGATATCTTGTCGTCGACGAGATGATTCCAAACTAGTGAACTTATTCTCTAAGAACTCTAAAAAGTCTTGAAGCACTGGCAGTTCTCTAGTGTTCTTTAACGACTCTATATAATCGGAATACGATTCACTATCCAACTTGTTCGATAAAATATGAACGAGTAGAGGGTCCCACGTACTAATGTTCACACCCAGGTTTTTGATGGCGTGAAGATTCTCTAAAGTGACGTCATGTAATTTTTTAATCGCTGAATATGATTGCTGCTGTATGGTGGGAAGATTCAGGAACCCATTGACGTGGGATGTAAATATGAGCTTCTTGTTTTCAAAGCGATGGTTTAGAATCTCCCAACAGACAATATAATTGTCGGTGCTGATGGGTAGGTGCTGAATCAAACGCTCGGCTTCCCCTTTCACCTTTCCTTTTAAGAATTGCATTTTTTGAGCGTTTGATAATGCGGTATTTTTGTGGATAGCTTCGCTAAATAAATCCTTGAACGACACCCACTGCTGGTAATGACCCGTAAACACAGGAATCTCCATCTGTGGAGTTGATTTTTCCCTATACGATGTTGACCACATTTTAGAGTTGATAGCTTTCTTCATGCTATTGAAGGTTCGCTCGTGCCTGTTGAAGTGTGACTCATACTCCATTGCTAGATCCTCCCCTGACTCGCCAATGATCTCCCAGTGCAGGTTATCAATGGTGGTCCAGCGGTTTTGCAGGGTTCGAAGAGCATCTTCGAACTCCCATTTGTCGACCATTGCGTCAACATCAATATTGCTGACAGCTCTAATCAATGCTTTAAAGTTGACGGACTGCTTATGAAGCATGTCGTCAAGCTTGCTGTTGGTCCCTCTCGACTCAAACGTCGGGTAAGCTACTGCTGCTGCTTGCGGTTCAGGGTGACTCGTTGAAGTACCGTCCGCATCTTTTTTTGCTAGTTCAGGGTACGGTGAATGCTGACCTCTTTGAATCAACTCATTTTGACGTTGAATAATAAGTTTTTTTGCTGTCATGTAAATTTCTTCCGTACGCTCAAACTCCGAGTTGACAAAATATTTATGATTGCTCTTTTCAAAAGGAAGAATCTTTTCATGATTTACTTGGAATTCTTCCCAGTACTTCTCAAGTAACTCAATCTTACGCTTACAATAGTCCAAAGTTTTACGCTCAACGCTATCCTTTTTAAAATTGGTGAGGAGTTTTCCCAAGCACTCCGCAATCTCGGTTTGATTGAAATACAGAGTCTCCATCTCGCTGCTGGTAAAATGTATAAAACTGAACGATCTTACTTGAAGAAGTCCTTGTTGCTGCTAGACCGACGAGGGTTGCTCCCCAAGTCAGTGGCTCGGTGGTGTTGCTAGTGGGAGCAGTACACCTACTGCTGCTGACGGCGTACTCCACCAAGTACTGCTTTTGCTGCTTTTGTGAGCTATTAACTCACAGGTAAAATGTATCGAGCGCCTTTGCTCAATACACCGCTGCTAAAGTCGTTACCACTACAGTCACTGCTAGGCTAGCAATACTGCGTTCAACAGTGTCACTGGTCCGGTACAAGTTCACTTCACTGCCGTTAGTCCCGAAAAACTATATAACCGACCGCGAAATGTTCAAATCCGGCTCGAAGGACCAAAATGTAGGAGTCGCGACCTAAGTGGTATAGACCTATGTTGCTAAATTAAACACTTCATACACTTTAGAGGTTTATTGCTAAAACGGTTGCTATACTATTCTACGCTAAATGCTTATGAATGAATTGCTAATAAGTACGAATGCACCCGGTTTGCTGTCCGACTATGCACTGAAGCCGCGCCGCGCTTGGCGCGGCGTAATTGATTAGCTAGATCAGCAAAACGTGTTCGATCGTAATTATTACATCGAACACCCTGGTTATGACTAAAAGCCGAAGTGCGGCTAGGCTTAGTTTTAGCCGGGTACCTACAACTAGGTGCATCCTACGTCGACGGAGCTCCTATTTCTGTGTAAAGAGTTTAAAGTAACCTAACCAAACCGAACCTCGGGGTGCCCTTCGCTCGCTCTAGCATCCTACGTCGCCTATCGACCGACCGTAACCATGCAACCGATGTCACCCGAAGTACACACGAACCGCATGTGGACGGCTGCACCTAGTTGTACCCAGCTAAAACTAGGTTTAGCCGCACTTAAGCCTGCTAAAACTAGGTGTAGCCGCACTTCGGCTATTAGCCGTGGCATATCCACCAATGGCACCAAGTACATGCCAAATATTAAAAAATACTTTTTATTTTCTAGCGGGTACGCGCGGCAGCTTAGCGAGTGCAGGCAAGCCGACATCTTCAACACTTGCATCGTTAGCGGGATTGTTGCGAGAACATTCGCATGAAAGAACTACACATGATGAAACGGGTATGTTACGTGGTTTTTTTTTTAGTTAGATTTCTAGTTTGGAATGAACCTAAGCTATTGATTAGTCAACTAACTTTGAGGCTAACTCACGGAATCTAGATGATTTAAAAGTTGCGAGTAATTGGGATAAATATGTAAATGCTTTGATTTTGAATAAAAATCCACCTTATTTATTTATCTATTTAGCTATTATCGCAGTATTAAATACCCACGTGTGCACGGATGTAAAAATATCGCGGCGGGATTTTATTGCTCACTGGATTTTCAACTCCGTGTTGAGCCGGGCATTTAGAATGCAACAGACCGCATCCCAACGCGTCAAAAAAAAACGCACTATTGGATTTTCGAAAAAAAATCGCCGCGGGAAAATCACTCTCATGCGAACCTGGGCTTAGGTTATATCTGTTTATAATATTTTTAGAAATATTAGTTACAACTAATGGGTTTTAATAGAAATATAGATCTTATTGCTATTATTTGAAGGTGTAATTTAAACAACGCTAAACTATTAATAATTTGTTTCTTCCTGCTCATACAAAAGGATTAGATATTTTGAAGATTTATAACTGTAAGTGGTATTTGTATTTTATTGTAGATGGATTTGGTAGTAGTAGTCAATATAATTATGGATTTAGTCCCGTAGGCATTGCATGCCAAGGTCAGATGATCGTGTAGCTTATAGTTAGTAGGATCATTTTTGTTTGATTAGATTAGAATGAATGAAGAACAGATGATGGATGGCCTATGATTTTTTCCCTCCCTTTTTATATATACTTGTACATATTATTATTTATGAAGAACTGAATACAATATAGAGCGAGCACCGGCACCCGTCTGGAACCGTTACCCAGGTACCGAAATGGCAAGAACCGCTAAGTACAGAACTTGTACTTTTGGTACCGGTTCGAAGCCCCGCTTGTGCTTTTTAATAATAATAATAAATTTTTTATTACCACAAAGTTCAAGTACATTGCACTGTTACAGATTAAAGATCTTAATTTAGCATTAGGTAGATAAGTACAATAGGTTCAACCCTGTCCCCTAAACTAGGCTAGGCCTGTATCTTAAGGGGCAGTGCCCGGCTATAGGGTATGCTTCTAGGATTTTATTGTGGCAGACGTGCCAGTGAACTGTGTCAAGTGGGTGCATTTTTGATCTTGCATTTTTGGCTTTGGTCCTAAGGTCCGGATTAGTTTTAGTAATTAGTTTTGTATATTACAGCAGCAGCAGTGTCAGTATCTAGCGCCGGCGTGCTCATGGAGAGCGGCAACTCGCAGCGCGTCGTGCGCGAGCTCAGCGCGCCGCCCAGCGCGCCGCGCCGGGACCGCGCCGCGCGCGCGCGCACGCCGGCCAAGGAGCCGGCCCGACAGGTAACTGTACACAACTGTACACAACTGTACACAACTCGCAGCGCGTCGTGCGCGAGCTCAGCGCGCCGCCCAGCGCGCCGCGCCGGGACCGCGCCGCGCGCGCGCGCACGCCGGCCAAGGAGCCGGCCCGACAGGTAACTGTACACAACTGTACACAACTGTACACAACTCGCAGCGCGTCGTGCGCGAGCTCAGCGCGCCGCCCAGCGCGCCGCGCCGGGACCGCGCCGCGCGCGCGCGCACGCCGGCCCAGGAGCCGGCCCGACAGGTAACTGTACACAACTGTACACAACTCGCAGCGCGTCGTGCGCGAGCTCAGCGCGCCGCCCAGCGCGCCGCGCCGGGACCGCGCCGCGCGCGCGCGCACGCCGGCCAAGGAGCCGGCCCGACAGGTAACTGTACACAACTGTACACAACTGTACACAACTCGCAGCGCGTCGTGCGCGAGCTCAGCGCGCCGCCCAGCGCGCCGCGCCGGGACCGCGCCGCGCGCGCGCGCACGCCGGCCAAGGAGCCGGCCCGACAGGTAACTGTACACAACTGTACACAACTGTACACAACTCGCAGCGCGTCGTGCGCGAGCTCAGCGCGCCGCCCAGCGCGCCGCGCCGGGACCGCGCCGCGCGCGCGCGCACGCCGGCCAAGGAGCCGGCCCGACAGGTAACTGTACACAACTGTACACAACTGTACACAACTCGCAGCGCGTCGTGCGCGAGCTCAGCGCGCCGCCCAGCGCGCCGCGCCGGGACCGCGCCGCGCGCGCGCGCACGCCGGCCAAGGAGCCGGCCCGACAGGTAACTGTACACAACTGTACACAACTCGCAGCGCGTCGTGCGCGAGCTCAGCGCGCCGCCCAGCGCGCCGCGCCGGGACCGCGCCGCGCGCGCGCGCACGCCGGCCAAGGAGCCGGCCCGACAGGTAACTGTACACAACTGTACACAACTGTACACAACTCGCAGCGCGTCGTGCGCGAGCTCAGCGCGCCGCCCAGCGCGCCGCGCCGGGACCGCGCCGCGCGCGCGCGCACGCCGGCCAAGGAGCCGGCCCGACAGGTAACTGTACACAACTGTACACAACTCGCAGCGCGTCGTGCGCGAGCTCAGCGCGCCGCCCAGCGCGCCGCGCCGGGACCGCGCCGCGCGCGCGCGCACGCCGGCCAAGGAGCCGGCCCGACAGGTAACTGTACACAACTGTACACAACTGTACACAACTCGCAGCGCGTCGTGCGCGAGCTCAGCGCGCCGCCCAGCGCGCCGCGCCGGGACCGCGCCGCGCGCGCGCGCACGCCGGCCAAGGAGCCGGCCCGACAGGTAACTGTACACAACTGTACACAACTCGCAGCGCGTCGTGCGCGAGCTCAGCGCGCCGCCCAGCGCGCCGCGCCGGGACCGCGCCGCGCGCGCGCGCACGCCGGCCAAGGAGCCGGCCCGACAGGTAACTGTACACAACTGTACACAACTGTACACAACTCGCAGCGCGTCGTGCGCGAGCTCAGCGCGCCGCCCAGCGCGCCGCGCCGGGACCGCGCCGCGCGCGCGCGCACGCCGGCCAAGGAGCCGGCCCGACAGGTAACTGTACACAACTGTACACAACTCGCAGCGCGTCGTGCGCGAGCTCAGCGCGCCGCCCAGCGCGCCGCGCCGGGACCGCGCCGCGCGCGCGCGCACGCCGGCCAAGGAGCCGGCCCGACAGGTAACTGTACACAACTGTACACAACTGTACACAACTCGCAGCGCGTCGTGCGCGAGCTCAGCGCGCCGCCCAGCGCGCCGCGCCGGGACCGCGCCGCGCGCGCGCGCACGCCGGCCAAGGAGCCGGCCCGACAGGTAACTGTACACAACTGTACACAACTCGCAGCGCGTCGTGCGCGAGCTCAGCGCGCCGCCCAGCGCGCCGCGCCGGGACCGCGCCGCGCGCGCGCGCACGCCGGCCAAGGAGCCGGCCCGACAGGTAACTGTACACAACTGTACACAACTGTACACAACTCGCAGCGCGTCGTGCGCGAGCTCAGCGCGCCGCCCAGCGCGCCGCGCCGGGACCGCGCCGCGCGCGCGCGCACGCCGGCCAAGGAGCCGGCCCGACAGGTAACTGTACACAACTGTACACAACTGTACACAACTCGCAGCGCGTCGTGCGCGAGCTCAGCGCGCCGCCCAGCGCGCCGCGCCGGGACCGCGCCGCGCGCGCGCGCACGCCGGCCAAGGAGCCGGCCCGACAGGTAACTGTACACAACTGTACACAACTCGCAGCGCGTCGTGCGCGAGCTCAGCGCGCCGCCCAGCGCGCCGCGCCGGGACCGCGCCGCGCGCGCGCGCACGCCGGCCAAGGAGCCGGCCCGACAGGTAACTGTACACAACTGTACACAACTCGCAGCGCGTCGTGCGCGAGCTCAGCGCGCCGCCCAGCGCGCCGCGCCGGGACCGCGCCGCGCGCGCGCGCACGCCGGCCAAGGAGCCGGCCCGACAGGTAACTGTACACAACTGTACACAACTCGCAGCGCGTCGTGCGCGAGCTCAGCGCGCCGCCCAGCGCGCCGCGCCGGGACCGCGCCGCGCGCGCGCGCACGCCGGCCAAGGAGCCGGCCCGACAGGTAACTGTACACAACTGTACACAACTGTACACAACTCGCAGCGCGTCGTGCGCGAGCTCAGCGCGCCGCCCAGCGCGCCGCGCCGGGACCGCGCCGCGCGCGCGCGCACGCCGGCCAAGGAGCCGGCCCGACAGGTAACTGTACACAACTGTACACAACTGTACACAACTCGCAGCGCGTCGTGCGCGAGCTCAGCGCGCCGCCCAGCGCGCCGCGCCGGGACCGCGCCGCGCGCGCGCGCACGCCGGCCAAGGAGCCGGCCCGACAGGTAACTGTACACAACTGTACACAACTCGCAGCGCGTCGTGCGCGAGCTCAGCGCGCCGCCCAGCGCGCCGCGCCGGGACCGCGCCGCGCGCGCGCGCACGCCGGCCAAGGAGCCGGCCCGACAGGTAACTGTACACAACTGTACACAACTGTACACAACTCGCAGCGCGTCGTGCGCGAGCTCAGCGCGCCGCCCAGCGCGCCGCGCCGGGACCGCGCCGCGCGCGCGCGCACGCCGGCCAAGGAGCCGGCCCGACAGGTAACTGTACACAACTGTACACAACTGTACACAACTCGCAGCGCGTCGTGCGCGAGCTCAGCGCGCCGCCCAGCGCGCCGCGCCGGGACCGCGCCGCGCGCGCGCGCACGCCGGCCAAGGAGCCGGCCCGACAGGTAACTGTACACAACTGTACACAACTGTACACAACTCGCAGCGCGTCGTGCGCGAGCTCAGCGCGCCGCCCAGCGCGCCGCGCCGGGACCGCGCCGCGCGCGCGCGCACGCCGGCCAAGGAGCCGGCCCGACAGGTAACTGTACACAACTGTACACAACTGTACACAACTCGCAGCGCGTCGTGCGCGAGCTCAGCGCGCCGCCCAGCGCGCCGCGCCGGGACCGCGCCGCGCGCGCGCGCACGCCGGCCAAGGAGCCGGCCCGACAGGTAACTGTACACAACTGTACACAACTCGCAGCGCGTCGTGCGCGAGCTCAGCGCGCCGCCCAGCGCGCCGCGCCGGGACCGCGCCGCGCGCGCGCGCACGCCGGCCAAGGAGCCGGCCCGACAGGTAACTGTACACAACTGTACACAACTGTACACAACTCGCAGCGCGTCGTGCGCGAGCTCAGCGCGCCGCCCAGCGCGCCGCGCCGGGACCGCGCCGCGCGCGCGCGCACGCCGGCCAAGGAGCCGGCCCGACAGGTAACTGTACACAACTGTACACAACTCGCAGCGCGTCGTGCGCGAGCTCAGCGCGCCGCCCAGCGCGCCGCGCCGGGACCGCGCCGCGCGCGCGCGCACGCCGGCCAAGGAGCCGGCCCGACAGGTAACTGTACACAACTGTACACAACTCGCAGCGCGTCGTGCGCGAGCTCAGCGCGCCGCCCAGCGCGCCGCGCCGGGACCGCGCCGCGCGCGCGCGCACGCCGGCCAAGGAGCCGGCCCGACAGGTAACTGTACACAACTGTACACAACTGTACACAACTCGCAGCGCGTCGTGCGCGAGCTCAGCGCGCCGCCCAGCGCGCCGCGCCGGGACCGCGCCGCGCGCGCGCGCACGCCGGCCAAGGAGCCGGCCCGACAGGTAACTGTACACAACTGTACACAACTGTACACAACTCGCAGCGCGACGTGCGCGAGCTCAGCGCGCCGCCCAGCGCGCCGCGCCGGGACCGCGCCGCGCGCGCGCGCACGCCGGCCAAGGAGCCGGCCCGACAGGTAACTGTACACAACTGTACACAACTCGCAGCGCGTCGTGCGCGAGCTCAGCGCGCCGCCCAGCGCGCCGCGCCGGGACCGCGCCGCGCGCGCGCGCACGCCGGCCAAGGAGCCGGCCCGACAGGTAACTGTACACAACTGTACACAACTCGCAGCGCGTCGTGCGCGAGCTCAGCGCGCCGCCCAGCGCGCCGCGCCGGGACCGCGCCGCGCGCGCGCGCACGCCGGCCAAGGAGCCGGCCCGACAGGTAACTGTACACAACTGTACACAACTCGCAGCGCGTCGTGCGCGAGCTCAGCGCGCCGCCCAGCGCGCCGCGCCGGGACCGCGCCGCGCGCGCGCGCACGCCGGCCAAGGAGCCGGCCCGACAGGTAACTGTACACAACTCGCAGCGCGTCGTGCGCGAGCTCAGCGCGCCGCCCAGCGCGCCGCGCCGGGACCGCGCCGCGCGCGCGCGCACGCCGGCCAAGGAGCCGGCCCGACAGGTAACTGTACACAACTGTACACAACTGTACACAACTCGCAGCGCGTCGTGCGCGAGCTCAGCGCGCCGCCCAGCGCGCCGCGCCGGGACCGCGCCGCGCGCGCGCGCACGCCGGCCAAGGAGCCGGCCCGACAGGTAACTGTACACAACTGTACACAACTGTACACAACTCGCAGCGCGTCGTGCGCGAGCTCAGCGCGCCGCCCAGCGCGCCGCGCCGGGACCGCGCCGCGCGCGCGCGCACGCCGGCCAAGGAGCCGGCCCGACAGGTAACTGTACACAACTGTACACAACTGTACACAACTCGCAGCGCGTCGTGCGCGAGAAAAGGAAAAGGAGTTGCATAATGAAATTTAGTACAACATTATAACACTCGTTTGGATGATATTATGGTTACTATGACACTGGTTGTTTTAATGTTGGCAATAAGCTAACTGTTTCTGGTCTTTATATAGTATTTACAGCATGGGTGTAGATATACAATGTTGATACGACAGAGGGGCTTTCCTTTAAACTGCCTATACTAGGTACCATTTTCAAGCTCTGTACCAAAAATCAATTAAATAGGAGCAGTAGTTTAGTGGCAAATGATTTTTTAAGTTTTTGCCCCGTTTGAACACGCTGTATCTTTCCTAACAGCTGATTATGTCTATACGCATAGGTCATGCACCTTAAAACGATAATCTGAGTAGAATCTAAGATACGTTGTTGCCGCTCTGACGCAAGTCACAAGTACCTACAACAAAATATTTCACAAAAAAGGAAGCAATAAGTACACATACACTTGCACTTTCATTACGAGAGTGACAATCATAGCAAAACATCCCGCGCGTAAAAGAAATAGAAATAGGTCAGTGTGTTGCTATTGCATCTTAGATCCTTGCGAATTTGATAAAAAACTTGTTTTATCAGTGCGCAGACGCTGCGACACGGAAGCGGCGGCCGCGCCGTCGCCGCGCCGCCCCGCTATTGTTTTGTAGAATTCGCGCGCTGACAATTATGATTTTGTTTTGTTAGTGTGCTAAGACACTAAATAAGTTTAAGACAGTATTTCTTTTTTTTATTGTGACAGGACACGTAACTTGGGATTATTATTATTTAGTGTTAGTGTTTTTTTTTGTGATTGACTGTTTTGTGATTTAATCGGTCCTGTTCGGTGGCCACCACGATCTCCGGACCTCACTCACATGAATTTCTTTTTGTGGGGGTACATTAAGGGTGAAGTGTATGCCTCAGAGGTAAATACAATTGTTGAACTAAAAAATAGGATTATTTTAGCAATTCACAAATTAAAGCGCTTAGCGACAGACAGTGATTTAATTTGAAAAATAAATAACAGTATTCTCCGTTGGTATAATTTGTGCATTAATATGAAAGGCAGACACATCGAGAATTTAAAAAATTTGTGTTTTTGTGTATGCGTAAGTAGGTACTTTATTAACATAAAAGCCAGCGTGAGCGGCGGCCTAAGCCACGCCAAAGAGATAACACACGCCGCGCTCCGGCGCGCACGCGACGTTGCCACTGTTACCTAGGCATCTAAGGTCAGTCAAATCTATTTATAAAGGATGGTTGCGTTTTACTTTGATTTGTAAGCTATTTAGTTTGTTTGAAAAAAAAAAATTCTCATTTTTAGCGCTTTTTATTTTTGTACCATATCGAATTAATACTATACACGTATAGTATACGTAGTGTAATTTAACGCCCCTCTGTCATATCAACTCTGTATATATATATATTAATGGAATAAAAACGTTTTACATTTTGACTTATTATTACGCAAGAGCGATCGAAGCGAGCTCGAGACTTGGAGTACCCCGACTCGGACAGGTTAGGTTCGAAGGGGATGACGGGGTCTGAAGTGAGCGAGCAAAGCGAACGAATGAGTCCCCGTCATTCCCTTTCGTTTTAGGTTCCTTTAACCCCTGTACACAGAAATAGGGGCCCCGCGAACAGTGGCGTACATTAGTTTTCAGAAAAGGTAGGCAGGCACAGGCCGGGTCTGGGGTCACTAATCAGTAACATAAAACAAAAGTATCTATTACTGAACAAAAAGAAAAGTTTTACAGCCGCCATCATGGATTTTCATTTTAACTTTATTTTCGGCTCCAGCAACGTCAAAAACCATGAAAACGACACCCATGATGAAAATTTTTTAAAAATTTGCAGCCGCCAATAAATATTATGATAAATCATTTATGCCTAATAATATTATGCGTAGTGATCATTATGCTGAATTTCGTTATGCCAATCCTAATTAAGAAAATATATCTTATGCTTATCATTAGTAAACTGACTCAAGCTTTAAAAACATGGAAATCCATGAATTCTGTAGGTAACATACACTTTCAAACCTTTTCCATATCTCTGTCAATCCTATTAACAACAATATTTCCCGTACAGGGTTGTAACCGCAGCCGCATGCGTCGCGCGGCGCCGGCGTCGTTCCGCCTGCTGGCCGCGTCGGACAACATGCGGCTAGAGCCTACTGCGTGCTCCTCACACCCTAACGATGAGACACAGGTATGTTCTTTTCGGTTAACCACTAAAATTCACCGCTGTGCTGTGGGTCATGCAGCATCATGCTGAGTGGAAGCCTTCTTGTCACAGTCGTGACGTGTAGCTGTGGACTATTTCTGTTTTGTGCTCGTGATTATAATTATTCAGGGTAATTGGTAAAACATTAACAACCTGTTAAGAGGTCACTGTAGTCATCATTATGAACAACTTTTACTATGGGACCAAAACTGAAATCGCGAAAAAAAAATCAGCTGTTCCCTACATTTTGACGAGTTATACGAACATAAACGTAGGGAACAGCTGATTTTTTTTTCGCGTTTTCAGGTTTGGTCCCAAAGTAAAAGTTGTTTATAATGATGAGTACAATAACCTCTTAAGAGGTTGTTAATGTTTTACCAATAACCCTGTATAGATCCACTTTGTTTTATTTTTCTGATTACTCGAGTTAATTATCTCTTTACTGCGCCAGAAAGAGGGTTATTTTATGCGCGTGTTTCTGCGACAAATACACCTATTTTTCTTTCCTACTGTTGACTTATTTAACCTAATTACACGTTGTTCTATAAACTCAATAATACAGGGTGTATCTAATCACCAAAAACTAAATTATATCTACGCAGCAAAAATTAAAATCGCTGTTTACGGTAGCGCACAAAACATTGTGATGTTGAACAGTACAGGAGTGATGGGGGTATTTAAAATAAATATAACTTAACTTTAAATACCCCCACCACTCCTTTAGTGTTGAATGCACCAACATCACAATGTTGAACATTTGAATTTTTTTTCGTGAAAAAAAGTACCGACGCCAGCTGCAAGCTACTACAATCTGTCAAATTTCTTTAATTGATTTTCATTTTTTCGCTAAAGCATAAGGGTCAAAGTTGATTGGGAATATTTGACAGTTTCGGGTAGCTTGATGTGCTGACGTCCGTACAAATGATCACAATGACGGGGATAACAATCAATCTCAATCTGAATCATGTCAGCTCTGTAACGTAAATAACGCAATGAATGTGGTTCATCTGTCAAATTAAAGCTACTGATAGTATGTTACGCAATCACCCCGTCGTCGTTGTGTTGTTCAAAAAATACTTAAAAAAGCCGGCCAAGTGCAAGTCGGACTCGCACACGAAGGGTTCCGTACCACAAGGCATAAAACGCCAAAAAAAAAAAAACGTTTCTTTTATACCCCTTTAAATTTTATTTTTATTATTTGTTGTTATAGCGGCAACAGAAATACATCATCTGTGAAAATTTCAACTGTCTAACTATCACGGTTCATGAGACACAGCCTGGTGACAGACAGACAGACCCTAAAAAGGATCTTCGTTTTGCAAATAAAACAAGATTGCATTCTTTATCTTTTCTTATAACTTTAGAAAAAGGAGACGGTTTTGTATTCCACCTGACGGCTAAGTAATGTTTGTGTCGGCAGAGTGCGGCGGGTAGCAACTGGGAGTGTGCGTGGCGCGACCAACCGAGACGTGCGGCCAGCGCTAAGGTAAGATATTACCAGAACATCACCGGTTACTGGACCTTACCAAGAGTACCTTAGCTTACTCCTATATGAAGAGAATAGCAGCGCCCCGCGGTTTCACCCTCATAAGTGTCGATCCCGTGGGAATATCGGGATGAAAACTATCCTATTTCCTTCCCCGGGATGCAATCTATCTCTCTGCCAAATTTTATCGAAATCCGTTCAGTGGTTTAAGCGTGAAAAGGTAACATACAGACAGACAGACAGAGTTACTTTCTAATTTATAATATTAGTATGGATTACGACGATAAAGTAGGTAGCTAAGCGGCATGTGAAAGAAATGATTGGAAAAGTAATACTAAGATTCCCATTTCTATCGCCAAGAAACTATGCAAACAACTTCTTAATTAATGAATATGGATACCAGTAAAATTGAAGACATATGCTTGAGATTCGTAAATGAAGATCGTATGTACGGATCGTAGCAGATGGCGTTCTCTAGTTTCTGCCTACTCCCATGGGAAACTTATGATTCAAATTAATATTATTTCAAGTTAAACAAATATCACCTTTATTTTAATGGTAATTAAGTTGATTTCAGAGTGACTAGCACTATTGAAAAAGTTATAAAAATGTTTGAAGTTGTAGCGGAAACTGAAATTTATGGTGTAGGATTTAAAGTTATTTTTCCATAAACTCATAATTGTTTACATTTTTGGCAAATAAATTACGAATGCAGATGAGATTTATTTATTTTTCTCTAAATTTTGCAAGTTTTCAATGAACAGTTACAATATTTCCTGAGTTATGTATGGTTCCGTCGCCTTGCAAGCCAACCGGCAATGATTTTAGTGAGGAAATTGCACCCCTTCACATAATAGTCACTTATCCGCTCTTTTCTCCCCAGGTATCAAGCAGCCGAGGAGGTCCAAGCGCGGAATCCTCCCTGGAAGACCTGACCCTGGCGCCGACAGGTCTGGACCTGTCGCTCCCTGACTGTAAGATCATCGCCAACAGGAACGCCAGGCAAGACAGAGACTTTAAAAGGTATCCCCATGCACGCATTCATACATCCACACGGCTTGGCGGGATATGGTGATTAGGTACTGTGATGTTAGCAGGGAAGCCAGCAGCGCGTTTTTCTGTAAGAAAAAAAGTTATAAAGATTACCTATTTTGAACAAATAAACTTACGGCGAAAGCGCCAGGGTAGCCCGCGAAATTCATTTTTTTTTTACGTTTTTTGCAATTTGCTTGTCAGTATTAAGTTGTACGTTGATTAAGATATGATTCGCGACCTTATGAAATATGACTTTACAGAATTATTATCATTAGAATTCTCAATACAACTCCTTAGGTTAGAATTAGCCTCAAATGTCATGATTTCACGAAATAGGCATTCAGTAGGGTAATATGAACTTAGAGATTTTTATGATTATAATTCTATAATAATTATTTTTTACAGCCGCGAATCATATTTAGACTGACAATGGTGCCAATTCTGTTGTTTACAAACTAAACTAAATTTAAGTTCAGTGCATCGTTTTGTTTCTATTTCATTAAGAAAAGGACAGAAGATAAATTTTATTTTAGTCCTGTCAAATTAATCTGCACCTGACGTAAACTGACGTAATTTTAGTAGGCAAGTTTTTAATCACGTCTAAACTTGTATGGAGTAGTGTCAGGCGCTGATTAATTTGACAGAACTAAACTAAAATGTATCTTCTGTCCTTTTCTTAATAAAATAGAAAGAAAAAGATGCACTGAACTTAAATTTAGTTTAGTGTTTGTGAACAAGGGAATCAGCACCACTGACCTTCAAATTGAAAAAAACCAAGTAAATTTGAATTTCGCAAGCTACCTTAACGCATCCCCCTTAAAAGGACGACCTGTATTTTTTCGGACTAAACCGAAAATGGTTGTTTTTGTCTCCGTTAGATACGGCAGGGCCTTGCTATCTTCAGACTGCAGTCTCTTCCTCGCAAGTAAAAGTAATGATTTACAACAAATAATATTGTATTGAACTTGACTTTGACAATAGAATTATTACCGAGAACGCGCTGCGCTTTTCTTTGTATGTATTTTCAATGTGTTGCAACGTTCACACCAATTTCATGAACCATTAAAACATTTACAAATTTTTATAACAAACCTCCGCTTCGAATGATTTTAATTTTGGTGTGCGAACTTTAACATGATTAATTTTAACTCTCATAAACCATATTCATATAACGTCATTCTCTCCCATGTTCTTCCTTAACACCATCTTTTCCCAATCACAAATAAATAATAATAACTTTGCCATCCAGGTACTATGTCAACGAGATGACACCAAAAGACTTATCGAAACTCAGCAAAGAGATCCGTCACGAACGCGAAAGTTACCGAGAACTGACTGGCCGCTACATCGAGAAACCCGAAGCCATACCTTTAAAAGAAACCCACTACTCTGACTTATCCAACAAAGAATCTATCCTCAAGAAAGAATCGAAAAAGGACTCTAAGGCGAAAGAAATAAAAACGAAGATTAAACGGTCGGATTCTGGTCGGAGTGAGTTGAAAGTGAATGTGAGTGTGGGTAGTAAGGTGTTGATTATTGAGCCGCTGGGAGTGTATGATTGTATCAACTTGGGGAGGAGGATCGATGTGCAGTGGCCTTCGGAAGCGGAGAGGGAGAGGGGCGGGAGGAACTTCTGGGGCAGCTGGGTGCCGATGGCGGGGATGGATGGACTGGTGAGTGATAATTACACCTGGATCATAAGTAGTAATGTATTGGTCTGGGTGCTGATAATATACATTGATATCTAGGACGCCAGATTGATCAGAGGGCGTTAGTTACAACAATCAAAGTTTAGTAAAACAAAACAAATATATTACTTAGATGTTTGAAACTGGCGTTGCTTTCATAAAGGTCTAAAAGTTGTCAAAAAATAAAAGGCCCGTTTTGACATTTGTCATCGCGACGTAACTAGTGAAGTAACCATACGACTCAGTACTCGATACTCACGATAAATCGATTCAAGTTTGTATGAGTATTTGATCGATTTGATTATGTATTGTCAAATGATATTAATCTTTTTGGTTACAATTCCAAATCACTATCTTTAAATCAATGTCCAAAATAGAAGAGCCAAGGATAACGTGATAGTAAACAGAAATAGTTCAAAAGAACAGCCGTGCCGCTTGGTCAGAGACAAGCCTTTCTACAGAAACCAGTGTCGCCAATTCAAAATTGTATTTACGGCTTTGATCGCCAAGCTCATTCTTTTCAGTAAAGATCACTACACAATATTTAATTACTATTAAAATCGAATGAAGCTTTTGAAATTCAGTAATTAATTGGTAGAATTAAAAAAAAAGACTGAGAACGTAACTGTTTTTGAGACGTTTCGTAATAATTAGAAATTGCATGCTACTATAAAGTAAGCGCAAAAAGAATACTCCCAATATATTCCATCATATTATTTAACGCGTCAAAAAAATGTATGTATTTTTTAAAACACTTTATGTAATTAATTATTATTTTATTGTTTCTTTCAGTTTCGTTCCAAGTTACATTCTAGGGTCTTTCTCCAATGTGTTTTGGCCTATTATTTTTTGACAACTTTAAGGTAAGAGTGATTTTCGTGTAACGTATTTAACTTCTCGCTTGTTCCCAGGTTGTGCACAAATGGACGCCAAACCACAGAGACCCGAAGCTTCGATCTCACGTCGACAAAAGCATACTTCTCATACAAATAGACGACAAATACGTGCCCATCGCTGAAAACTGCGTCCAAGACCTCGGCGATGAAGTGTGAACCTTATCTCTATAAACACAAGGTCGAAATCAGCGTAAACAAAGTATGACTTTTATTCTATTTTTTAAATGGACATATATGAGCTATGACAGTGAAGTCTGAACCTTATTTATATAAAAATAAGGTCGATATTAAAATCTACTAGACAAAAAACTTTTATTGTGATTAGGATTAAATATGGTGAAAGGAAATTACACTTTATGGCTATCAAAATAATTTGGAAAATTGCATGCAACTTCTAAATTGACAAGTATAAAGTCGAGAGTTGCATGTGTGATCTCGGTGTTGAATTATGAACCTTATATGTGTAGTAGTAAGGTGTATTATACGAGGCTGTTGTAAAACTGATTCTTATTTTTATTAATGCATCTGATACAGTTCCTCTTTACATTGTGGCATGATTAATTACACAGAATTGAAGTAATCTTTGTATTAAAATCTCTTGAAATTAATTTCTCTACGAGTATTTCTTGTTTGCTAACAGAAATATCTGTCTCGTTTGGGGTTCCGTCCTCATATAATAACATTTTGCGGGACACTAAACGCCCCCAGACGTATACTAACAATAAAACATCTCTGCCGTCCTTTAACTACAAAGCCGTTAACCCTCAAATGGTCAATTTTCACTTTTTAATAGATTGTGACAGAGTTCAAAATTCTCTATCTTTCTGTCTAAGAAACATTATTATAATATTAATAGTTCCAAAGATATGAAGATCTTTTGGGCCGTTAACTAACATAATTTTTGATGATTCCATCACTTGAAAGCGTCTAACCCACATTTCTTCGCTTAATGTACTTTAAAATACCTTAACTGCCCGATGTGATGATTATTTTCTAGCCTTCTGCTTAACTACAAGTACGTTATCTGATTTTTCTTGACTATAAAGACACTATAGGACTATAACTACTTTATAGTTAAGCATTTAAAGAACAGTTTAAGTGAAAAACTTAACTTGTTTGCAGTTACCCGCCCTTAACGCTATTTTAGTTAAGCATTTTATTCCCACAATACTTTTTTTGAAAATAATGGTTGCCTGTTTGATGAATACGGTAAAAAAAAATATAATTTTGCTTAGCTACAAAGCAGCTAAGCCTCATTACTTAGCTAAAAGGCAGTTAGCCGACTCTCGCGCTGCGTTCACTCCGGGGGTGAGCGAGGTGCGGTTGCCCCGCTCAAGCCATCCGCCGTCCCTTCCTCCCGGAGGACCGTCTACCACTGACACTGACTATGTCAAAAATAAGAACTACGATATCTACCAAAGATCGAAGAAGTGATGATACAGATGAAGATATTGAAACAGAAAAACCGAAAACTACAGAAAACGATCCAAAAAAATAAATACAATAAAATCAAACACCTAGTCTCTTTAATTCCGTCATCTAAAAGGTGACAAATCCTCGCTAAAGAACTATAGACCAATCTCACTTCTGAACTACGTATAGGTACAAACTGCTGTCGAGGGTTGTCAAGAATCGTCTCGCCAAAAGACTTGTTGAGATCCAGCCGCCAGATCGAGGCAGTTTTCGAAAAGGCTTCAGTACCATTAGACCACATCTATGTTCGGCAAATTGTACAGAATACCGCGGAGTACAACCAGTCACTGTGCATTTGAGGACTACAAGAAAGCCTTCGATTCCATCAAACCATGGGCAGTTCTGGCCTTTCTGCAACGATGTCGAATTAACTGGTGTTACATCGATGAGAGACGAGAGAGAGAGAAAGAGAGAGCGCGCGCGCGCGTGAGTGCATTGAGATGTTTGTAAGACGCTGCCACGATGACTGTTCAGATCCAGGATCAGAAAATCACCCCATCCAACTGCTCAGAGGGGTGAAACAGGGGGATGTAATATCCCCAAAATTGTTCACACATGCGTTAGAGGCCGTCTTCAAGACGCTGTCCGCTGGACTGGACTGAATTGGATTGGGTATCAACGTGAACGGCGAGTACATTTCACATCTGCAATTTGGCGATGACATCGTCATAGTGGCAGAGACGCTTGAACAGTTAGACCAGATGCTGCATAGCTTAAATGGAGGCTCCATTTTGGCGTGCAACATCTGGTCTATCTATTTCAGCGTCTGTTCGTCTTTTTCGATTTGCCGATGACATCGTCATATTGGCTGAGACTCTTCAGCCGAAATGGAGCCTCTCGGCGGGTTGGCTTCGACATTCATTTAGACAAGACAAAATTCATATACTATTCGCACATCTCAACGATTCCAATCCATATCGAAGGGCCGCTTCTTAAAGTTTTGAAGGATTATGTCTATAACAAGTCATCCAGCTCAGTAGACACAACTTTAAAAAAGAAGGCGACAGACGGATCCAGTTGGGCTGGGCAGCATTTGGAAAACTTCAAACAACTTTTTGGTCAAGTCTTCTCGTCGCCATCCCGGCGACGAGAAGACTTGACCAAAAAGTTGTTTGACGGAGTTTTTGAACACTGAGGTCTTCAACTAGTGCGTCCTGCCCGTCTTGACATATGGTGCCGAAACGAGGACACTGATGGTCGGGCTGGTCCACAAATTCAAGGCCGCTCAGCGCTCTATGGAGCTAGCTTCGCTCAGAGTCTCTTTGAAGGATAAAATTAAGAATAAAATTATCCGGAAAAGAATCGGAACTACAGACATAGCTTGCAGAGTAGGCAAACTAAAGTAGCAGTGGGCTGGGAGAGGCCTTTGTCCGGCAGTGGACTGCAATAAGCTGAGTTGATTGACGACTGTGTTTAATTTAGATACTGTTATGTTCCTAAATACATAAAACTACAAGCTTTTGCTTATGGATCCATCCGTGTGGAGGTTTGTAAACGATATCATTTCGAATAATTAATCCACGGGAATTAACAACCAGGATAAAAAGGATTCTATGTCTTATTCCAGGTCATGGTCTACCAGTGTGCCAAATTTCAATCAAATCCAATCAGCCGTTGAGGCGAACAAACATCAAACTTACAGACTTTGATATCCATACTTAGTTTATTATGTATCTAAGAAATACTATACTGCGAAATTGAGTATGTTATCTTTCACGTCCTAAGGGCTGTACAGATTTAGATGAAATTTGGCACATATGTAGATCATGATCAGGGTTAGGATGTATGACCACGGTAGTACTTTCCCGTAGAATAATTTCCAAACTCAACGATGGCCGAGCCACAAGCAAAAGCTAGTTAGTAGGATATAATATATTAGTAGGATTAAGATATGATAGATTTAATTTGTACAGTTGAAAGTGCTCTTTATGTTTTATTATTTACTCAGTGTGCAATTTTACTACATATGTTATTACTTTTATTTGTGATTTATTTAAACAAATTAAGACTGAAGTTGCCTCATGGCTGATAATAATGTCATAGTTGTCTTAGTTTATTTAAATAATTGGGTTAGAAGTTTTCTATTCAATGGTTGAATCAATGGAATTATAAAGAACATGGATTAAGTATTTTGTTCATGCCAAATAATGAACTCATGATCTGTTAGATCATAATTAGTTATTAGTTGATTATTGCCTATTAAAATTATAAGTAGGTATACTTATTTCACCTTTTAAGTGTTGAATTAAACTTTTTATTTTTAAGAGAACATTTGTATTTAATTAATTACTCACATATTTCCATATGAATGCTAAACTACAAAGAAGTTAACCACAAGCGAAATATTTTTAGCCACCTTTTAGTTAAGTAAAGTAGTTAAGAGTTTACAGAAGTTCCCTAAAACATTGGCAACAATTAGCTAAAAAGCATCTAAAGCCCCGTAACCGCTCATTAGGAAAGTTATTGAAATTGAAATCGAAGCGAATGTCATGACTATAAAGCAGTTATGTCACTTAACAACTTTTTAGTTAAGTATTTCTAAACAAAATATAACAAACATTATGAAGATTAACATTTTAAATAAATTACTTCACTAAAAAGCCGCTAAGGTATGGTTAACGGCATTATAGTACAGTAATAAGATGCGATAACTAGGATATATGCTTAACAAAATAGGAAAAATGAAATTTAAAAGTAATTAATAATAGTTATTGGACAGAAAGTGTTATTTAGGATAAACAGAAAGAAATATCAATTGATATGTCCAACAATCATTAACCTAAGTATCATAGTTTTTAAGAAACAACGATTCCCGCGTTTTTTGCCATTTTCTCCGAAACAACTTTTTAGGCTTAACGGCCTTCTAGTTAAAGGACGGCAGATCTATTGGCTCTCGTTCAGTCTTTCAACCGATTACATAACATACGTAACTGACTCTAAGCACATAAATGTCGCGGCGGGATTTTATCGCGCATTCGATTTTCAACTCTCGGTGTTAAGCCGAACGTTGAGAATCCAACAGAGCGTATCCCAGCGCGTCAAA
This sequence comes from Mesoligia furuncula, assembly GCA_916614155.1. Lineage (NCBI taxonomy): Eukaryota > Metazoa > Arthropoda > Insecta > Lepidoptera > Noctuidae > Mesoligia > Mesoligia furuncula. The sequence continues at coordinate 25,160,149 of OU744806.1, forward strand.
AAAACCCACTGTTTATATAATAATTTAATTAATCACAAAAAAAAAACTTTACATTCTGGTTTCGAGTAACACTGGACCCCCACACACTCTGTGTCGCGAGGTCCAGAAATTTTCAAAAAGTTTGATTCTCAACTTTCGACGCTAAGCAGTGCGCACAAAAATCGTCGCGGGGAAAAAAACGCCCGTGCCACTGAGGCTTATTGAAAATTTATCCACAGTGCTAAAATCGTATAGAAAATAACTTAAATTTTGTCTGTGGCCATTAATCATGCTAATATGTGTTCTACTAATATAGTGCTAAGTTTACTTTTATGAGCTCGCTATGAAAACAATCATATTAAAGTACCTAATATTACAACTACCTACTTACCCATTCTCCATTCTAAGGCTGACATCTATAAACGTTACTTAGCACGGTATTCCTGTCACTGTCGCGCAACTGTCAATTTACAAGTGCAAGATAGAGACGGGAACTTCTCTGGCTGATTTATCAATCGACAGATAACTTTTATTCGTGGAAAAAAATTGACGTCTGACAGCTTTTGTATAGAAGAACTGTCAGAAATTCAAAATTATTCCTCCGATAAAATTATCTGGTGTTGGAAAAATCAGCCCTAAGTCAAACGAAGTAACTTTTATAGATATCGGCGTAAGGGGCTGGCGCTGGCGTACAGCGGCGGGAAGTCAATTTATTTTGGAAATATATTGGTACATGAGGCAAAGGAGTATGTAAGGATTGTTTTGTTTCTGCCTACCCCCATGGGACGTAAGCGTGAGACAATCTGTCAAATTTCTTTAATAGATTTTCAACTTTATCGCTAAAGCATAAGGTTCAAGGTTGATTGCGAAAATTTTACAGTTTCCGGTAGCTTGAAGTACTGGCGTCTGTGCGTATGTATGTATATATTGGTACTATAATATGAAACGTAATGTTCGTGTCACAAAGTAATATCAAGCAAAGACAAGTACAGATCTTATGACAATTATGAATAAGTTAAAAGGAGAAAGAAACACTGTCCAACTGGCAATGTGTTTTCAACTTTATGTCTTAAAAGTAAAGTGCAATTCAGCATCACAAAATCTTGAAACAATGTTCGATATTCCATGTCATCAAAACAAAGCGTCTTATGTTATAGATTTGATTTACAACTCTATGTGAAGAAGAATAAGGTTGAAAATACAAAGCTGCCTGTTCATATAGGAATTACTTAAAAGCGACTCAAAGTCGTCCATGATTGACTTAAACGTATAATTATGAAACTATTGATAAATTGTCTACCATTAGGGTGCATGTCCATTTGACCGGAGATAACCAGTATATTTAAGTTCCCTGCACTTCTCCGATGAAATAGACCAGCAGCCTTAATTAAACATAGGCTTAAATTGGATTACACAAAATACTTTTTTTTTTCGCTCTTATGCCAATTACGTTTCGTTTAGATGTAACTGTAATATATTCCCGTATTATTAAATTTAAGTTGCGTTCAATTGGTCCCGTGATGTAAATAATGATGATTGGTTGTGGCGCAAGTTTGACTTTTATGTCTTTGGAATAAGGATGGAGATGAAGAAGAACCGAGTCTACTCGTAAATTAATTAATTAGCAAATCAATTCTTGCCAATCTAGAGCATAATCATTAGGTTTCAGCTCACGCTAAGCATATTATTTAAAAAAAAAACTATGATGATTACAGAAACAATTAAAAAGCCATTGTGTCTCGCGTGGATCCACGTTCTGATATACGAAGGGTTAAACCAAAAAGCAGGACCAACGTCCAGCTTTTAACGAGCATTTAATGTATAGTTATGATAAATTGAGACAGTTGAAGCAGACAAAATATTTGGCAAAGAAACATTTCATAAGGTTAGAAGCCAGTAAGAGCTAACATAAAAGTCTTCCTGGACTTGCGACACAACACAAGCTTTGTTGTGTGTGGGTAGCTTTACAATGTAAATACTTGTAAATAATGTAAAAAAAAAAATACGAAAAAATGTATATTCGTCTCTTTAATATATAAAGAAAAACATCTTATTACAGTACATAAGTAGAAAACTTTTTTATTTTTGTTATTATTTTTTTTTTTGTCAAAATTCGTTTTGTATAAAAAAACCGTTCGCTCCAAATACCTTTTAGTCTGACACCAAATGAATGTGTATTGTGTATTTAAATTATTTATAAATTGTAAATTTATGTAAGTGACTGTGTGTGTATGTTAAAAGGCAAAGTGGAATATTCTTTCGATGGCACCCGAACGAGATATCCCAAGTATCATACAAAAGCTCTTTGGTATTCCTCTATATCCTTAATATCTTTGATTTGTTCTTTCTTAATATTCATTTAGACCAGTGCAAAAGGCCAATCACCAAATCTGACACTCATAAATAATATTAATTAATTATTTTAAATAATATTTTACTCGACATCTGTAGTGTTTGCATATACTATAAAAATATGTCAATCTTTTTCTTGTATTTTTACCCGGCTGCTCGACAGCAAAGACATTATTACGTTTTTTAATAGTCAATCGGGTGCACATTCGTTACCAAATTCTTAGTAAATTATACATACATATCTCTTTAAACAAAAAATATTATATTCCCAGTGTTTGACTTTGCTAAATCTAGTATGCACACAGTACATCTATTTGTTCACTGTTGTTATGTATACTATATCACTGTATATGTATTGTTTACCAAAATAATGGACAAATTATAATGATGACGTTGTGTTTTGCAAATTTAAAGGGGAGTGAAATTATTAAATGTTGATGTTCCAATCGCGCGACTTAACTGTTCTGTTGTAAATTTGATTAAAGCAAATATATTGGGAAATAATACTGTGTGTCTGTATATGGATATACTTTAATTAATATTTTGTATTGAAGGCAATGATTGTTAAAATACACAAATGCATGTCGAGTAAGATCTCAAATAATAAACTAACTTGATTATAAAATGCTATACACGGATACCTAGTGTTATTTCATAATATAAAACTTAAATAGCACCTACAACAAATTGTAATTATTTGTTTGAAATAAAATGAAGAATTACAAATGATTAAAAACCAATAATTTCACTAAATCCCCGAAGCGTTGAGATAATTTAAAATTATAATTCAATTGTTCACTTTAAATCGTCACTGATTTGTTATCATCTGCTCATGAAAGATTATTTTTTTGCAAACTGAATGTCATTTTAACTACTTAACTGTTTTAGTATTGCCTGGCAATTATTCCAAGTTTATTGGCAAATATTCCAAGTTTTGGTTTTTGAAATTGAACACACTTCAATATTAAATATCACGAATTTTTAACGGTCAAATAGTGGTTTCTATAAATATTTAAACTACATTATTGATTTTTTCATAATCATTATTAGCAGATGGTATTTAAATCACAGGTGACTCTATGCACTCTGCACTTTGACACTCTGTGTCCCTTGTGGTATTTGTTCGCGTTTTCTATTGGTTTTACGTTTCAAATAATCTATGTATTTTTAAAATACAGGTAAAAACTAATTGCAGTAATTTTTATTTGAATCATTCGTTCATCTTCTTCAGAGCTGCTCAGCTTTTAAACAGAAGTTAACAAAAATATATAAACGGAATAATTTTGCTATTTTGTTGGATGAAATTAAATGAAAAGTAATACTCACAAGATACCAAATCGAATATGACAAAAACTTAGAAGAAATAATTATTATATTTCAATTTCATCCAAATAAAATCAAGCTACAAACTTTTCCCTTCAAAAACATTACGACAAATTGAAACCTGCAGGAGATTCTCATTTCGTTCCAGTGAAGTTCATATAAAAATGCAAAAAATTTAAACATACATTTTATAAAAACGCGAACATACCACAACTAATATATTATGAGTATATATTATATTCTCAAGTTGCCTTAATATATTTTAGACTGATTTTTTATAATCGTGATGTGTGTCAAGCCGATTTATAGATAGTTAAGGTGAAACTGCGCTCGGTTCAATCATTTAATTGTTAAGATCGCAGTGTACTTATGAACATGTGTTTTGGCGGTTTACTCATTTACGTTTTTTATGTTGAAAATGGATATTTGTCGTTAGAAAATAATGACACACTTTTAATCAGAAACTTCCATGTGTTTCTATGACATTCCTCGGGTTATTTTTTGTTTGAATTTTTTGTCGAAATATTTTACGTATACTATGTCTCTTGGGTCAAAATAATTATGTTTTTATACTGACTTCATAATTTTTCTAACGTCTTTTTCATCACCTAACATACAAACGACAAATATCTGTATAAAAAATCCGAATTTATATTTATTACTTTGCAAAAACGATAGCTTTGCGTTAAAGCTTGGTGTTTTCTGTGTATTAGTCTAAATTAAACTTTATTGCAATGGAAAAGAGTAGATGTTTGTACAGTAGGAAGGCACAATCCGTCCACAAGTGATTTTTTCTGCATATGCAACAAATTTGTTTTTAATCTAATTGTTTTTAGTTCTTTAGTGACATCGATAGAGGAACAAATAAAATACTCATGTCTTTCTTAAAAAATATTCCAATTGTTGTTGATCGGGTATATTTTTAATATAGTACCTTTCGAGTAGCTGCTGCATTGTGTACTTTGAAATAAATTTGAATGCATAATCTGTCTTCCATTGATAAAAACATTAATAAAGGCAATCAGAAATAAAAGCCAAGTTAATATGTTTTCAAATGAACTATTAGCTCATTTATTTATCGGAGATTTAACCAGTTTTTTAGAAACTGGACGTTAGTGTTAAATTCCATTGAATTATTATCTGGTTAGCAAATATCTGCTGTACTAATTTCTCTACCTACTATTTGTGGCCGGTATTTGTAGATGACTTTTATTTAAGGTTCCCTTCACACAAAAAACGGCGTATACGTCCGAAGGTGTACGATTATAGCGGTTTTGAACGCATCCGAACCGTTCAACCAATCAGAATTGTACCTGGCACAACCCAACCTGGCTATTCCAATTTTGAAAGTATCAAACGCCCCGTAAATGTAGACCAGTAGCCTAATTTTGAACGCGTTCGCTTTTAAAAGAGTTTTTAATTTGTTGTTTATGACTTTTTCATGTCGTCGATGTCAATAAATTAGCTTCCTCTCGATAGCATATGCAGACAAGACGTGGTTGTTTTGTGAGCAAACGTACTGGTAAACCGCTGCTGCGTTGATTTGTGTCACATTATCAATATCAGAAATAATACTGAATTAAAATGGTACATGGATATTAAGCGTTTTATTCCTTACTCTTAGGCCGAGGTTGATTAACATTATTTAGCTAGGATATGTTCCCGTGTCTGTCCTGTATAGTTTGAAAGTTGCTTAGCTGTGCTAAGCACCTAACGTCTAGTTATCTCAGCCTTAGTAATATTTAGCTCCCTAAATATACTAATATTAAGCAAGTAAGCTACTTAAAAATATATACGGACGGTTTTTTTTTTTCAAGCGACACAGGCCCATATATAAATACCTTAACCTAAACATACATAGTTTTATTATAAGATAATACTTCACTAGCTTTTATATAAGTGTCACCGTGTTTCGCGATACTCGCACGCACACACCCTCAGACTCGTATATGTATATTAGAGAGACAGAGAGAGCGAGAAAGTCTCATGGAAGAAGAGCATAGCGCAATTTCCTTACATCACGATTTCTACCAGTCAACCCCGGTACATCCCACTATCCCCATTGTCATGATCCATGGTGGTAGGGGGACTATTGTTTCAAAAGATTTTAGTCCCACTATCTCCATTTGTCATTTTGATTCATAAGATTCATAATGGGGATAGTGGGATGTACCGATCAACCCCTTTTTTTTTTTTTTTTTTTTTGTGGATGGGAAATCATCAAATGACTCCTCCCGCTCTGGGTGGAGCGGAAGGGAGTGTCAGACTCTTACTGACTAAAACCCACCCGTGTTCCTTCCTTAGCCCTTTATGTTCCGGGCCAGCGGTAACCCTTTCGGACAATCCCGCTGACCCGGCAGGCTTCGGCCCTAAGGGGCCCCTCCCCGATGCTGACATCTCTTTGAGGCGCGCGTGGAACACTTACGCGCCGTCCGGCACGGGCCTGGTCCTGATCGGGCGGTGAGCTACCCATTACTCTCCGCCCGCAGGCCCGCGCCTACGGTGGCCGGGAGTCGTCATGCGGCTCCCGACGCCCGGAGCGTCTCCCGCGGCGGCTGGGACGGGAGGCTCTCTCCCTGAGCCGTTCCGCCACCTCCTTCGCTAGCATGACTGCTTCGCAGAAGGAGGTGACTGCCTCCCACTCCCTCTCGCCCCGGACCATGGCTTGCACCAGGGCCGGACGCGAGAGGTCGCCGTCGCTGCCAACCCCTACCGCAAGCCGCGGGAAGGAAACTTCGTTTAAAAAAGTAATGGTGGTTTCATGATGTTTTCTATGGATCCCTAAACGTTTTACCAGAAAATTGCTCAATCTAAATGACATCAATCACAAATAACTATTCCTTCACAGAAATTGCATGTAATGTCACAAATTGCGATAATAATCTTATGTAATTGTTTTAATGCAAGCGCAGGTCAACGATAATTGCGATTTTAATGCAATAATGGCAGAATAAATGACTAAGCCTTAATAATTAATTGATGCAATTGGTCACTTTAATTCTAGATTTTTATTTGTCTAGAAACTGTAGAATCTTGTACGATTTATTTCATCCTTAATTTCTAAGAGTCGAGCAACTATGTTGTATTCTGATCTCCCAATGGATTACAAAAATACTTTTGGCCGTTACATTTTCCTGTTCAAATGCATCGGCATAGATGTCTTCGACGAATCAAAAAGTTATCTCAACAGAAACAATTTAAAGTTATTATTGTTTATTTTAGCCTTCTATCCCTTCGCTTTAGGGCAGTTAGCATTGACTTCACGTATCAGAGCTGATAATTTTTTAGACAGTGTCCGCGTAGTGCCTATTGATGTTATGATTTTTCAGGGTAAGTACAATAAATAAGAATTTTCTACACAATTATTTGTACGCTATGGAGTCTAGAACTCTAGATGTCATGTGCTGATTTCATTTATTTATTCTTCAGAAAGCATAATCTAATAACTGGATAAATAATATACAATGAGCGCTTACAGTTGCCATTTAGAAGCAAATTAAAAACGATGTATCTATTCATAGTTATACTTAGTTTGCGCGTCTATGTCCATGCCGGGTTGGGATAGGGGAGACCGAGGGGATTTGAAACAAAGGTGATTTGAAACAGTACCGATTTCTTCGAACTTAAAATCGTTAGCGAGTTGGCAACGTCGCTTTTCAATCCCTTCCCTCCGCCCGCTGACATGTCAGTTCGCGTCGGGAACGTAAGTCGCGCGGTTGTGGAGTTCTGTGCCCCATGTGACAAAAATCGTGAAAAGTAAGTTTTTAACGTTTTTTTACGATGTCTATATTTTGATAAAGTTCTTGTATTATGGCTTAAATTATATATATTTCGAAAGATCATTAACTAAAGTTTTATTATACATATTTGGTACAGTTGATTTCTGTGTATTTGTTTCTTTATGGTGCATTTAATGAATATTGGGAGGTTTTTTCGTACTGAGGAGATTTGAAACAGGTTGTTTCAACTGTCCTCGTTTTCATTTTTATATCAGATAATAACGGACACATTTTTTTTTGTTGGTTTAATTTGTTTATTTGGTTTCAGTATGCCTACTGATTATAAGAGAAAAACGGACAGAGGTATGGCGAGTCGCGAAATGCGATATCTGAGGTAATTAATACTATCACGATTCCTTCAACCTCTGAATCCGCTGTTCCCTCAACAGTCCTTATACCCCATATAATTCCTGTAGCATCTACATCACGAGACACATCAGTTAGTGTGATAGCTATTCCATTCTCACCTGAAACTCTTAGACCCTTGCCAAAGGCTCCACCAAGGAAAGGAAATCAAACAAATAGACGCAATGTGAAATCCGCTATCTTAACCGACACTCCCGTAAAGAATGAACTAGCTGCAATCGAAGCAGCTAGAACGGCTAAGAAAAAGGTAAAAAAATCTAACTTTGAATAAACAAAAACAAAAAAAAGGTCAAAACCAGGCACAAAAACTAAAAAGACCAAGGTGGTCAAGAAACAAAGAGGAAATGAAGACAGTATAATAATATAATAATATTCTTTATTGTTCTCTCATTATCACAAACACAGTACAAAGCCAAAGTAACACTTATTAGAGACTGGTGTCTGTTGTAGGTAAAACCTGTATTACAGATCACCAGGCTTACCCTCCATCGGACACTCACTTATTGACCTATGACTGTATTAAATGAACATACAGGTTGTACATAATAAAACGTTATTACAAGTTAATACTAACAAAAAAGGAAAATTAAAACTAGAGTAAAACAAGATAGCAAATTTTGATTCAGGGTAAGTATGTGTGGGTGTGTGTCGGTGAGTGAGGGTGAGTTTGAGTGAGTGTGTGTACGGTGAGGGTGAGTATATGTGGGTGTGTGTCGATGAGGGTGAGAGTGGTGGTGTGACAGGTACGTGTAAGTAAACTATATATCCATATCTAATAAACGTTACCTTAAGGGTTTTAATAAACGTTCTGTTGCGTTGTAATCAATACCTTGAAGCCACGAACTAACTTTTTTCTTGCACTCTGCCCTAGAAAGAGGATAAATTGATAGCTGCTTGTTCATATTATTATACAAATATGGGCCCAGGAAACCGTAAAAATTATGTGCTAGACTGAGTTTATATCTATTTGTTGTGCAGACATCGGTGGTTCTTCTCTTGCCTGAGATTGTTTTAAGGTCATAAGAAAGTTCCGAGTGTTTCTTGGTAACTGTCAGTAGAACAAAAAGTTGCCTAACGGTCAGTACCTTACAGCGCTGATATAGATCAACCGTAGGGTAACGTATCGGAAGGAAAGAACTAACTTTTAATATGGCTCTTTGGGCTCTCTCCAGTTTCAGCAGGTGAGTTTTAGCAGCTCCACCCCAGGAAGTTAAGCAATAAGATAGTAAGGATTGGCACAATGCGAGATAAACAGTTTTTATTATGGAAGTGTCAGCAATATGACGAAGAGATTTAAATATATAAATAAGTTTTCGAATTCTAGGAACCAAGGCCTCAATGTGGTCCTGGAAATTTAGTCGGCTATCTATTACAACTCCCAAATATTTGATGGTGTTAGTTTTCGACAAACGCGGACAGTTACATGAATTGTTGGATGTTAAATTGCACTTGTGTGAGACAATGGGAAGGTTTGGAAAGTCTTGTTTTCTGAGTGCATAGGTCATGAACTTAGTTTTGTCTACATTTAAGGTGAGGATGTTGTCTTTAAGCCACGTAGACACCTGGTTGAACCCATTTTGGGCGTGTTTATAAACTTCGTCCCACGTGTCACCATAAAAAAGTAATGCAGTATCATCAGCGAATGTAATTATTTTCCCATTGGTCAAGTTTGTATTGCATAGGTTGTTAATATAAACCAAGAACAAGGTGGGGCCGAGGATACTGCCTTGTGGAACGCCATATTCAATCGGCAGTTCATCACTAGCCCAGCCATCCACTCTAACAACCTGTGTTCTACCCTTCAGGTAATTTGCAAACAGATCTAGTGGTAAACCTCTAATTCCCAAGTGTTCAAGTTTGTTGATCAAAATGGGGACAGACACCGTGTCAAATGCTTTGGCTAAATCCAGATAGATGGCCAAGGTCTTTTTCTTATTATCTAGCTTAGAAATTATAAATTCCGTCAATTGATGAACAGCATCTGACGTTGATTTATGTGCGCGGAAACCAAATTGAGATGTAGACAATAGCTTATTTGTTTCCAGAAACTTAACTAGTCTGATGTTCATTAGGCGCTCCAATATTTTAGATAGTGTTGGAAGGATTGAAATAGGTCTATAATTGTTGACACAGCATCTGTCCCCACTTTTGAAAATGGGAACTACTTGAGATTTTTTAAAAGCAGAAGGGAATATACCCGTGGTAAAAGATAAATTACATATAAAGGTCAGAGGAGGAACAATGACGTCAGAGAATTGTTTTAAGAAGCTTCCTGAGATTTTATCTACCCCTACTGCACAATCACTCTTGAGGTTAGATATTAATGATTTTATTTCGAATTCGTCTGTAGGCAATAGAACTATTGAATTAACGGAGCTATTCGCTGATTGAGATGAATTAGTGGTACACCACGTACGTGACGTATTACGAGTAGCTGTAATTTTTTCTGCCAATGATTTACCAACACCCGCGAAAAACGTGTTTATATCATTAACTGCAACTGATGGGTTGTTGGGGCAAATTAATTGTGTTGGTTTGTCCTTTTTCTTTGAGGTATATGTAATGTTTTTTATGGTTTCCCACAACTTCTTGTTATTATTTCCGGCCTTCCTAATCAAATCTTTTTCATAGTCAATCTTAGCTTTCTTTAAAATATTGTTACAAAAATTCCTGTATCTCCGATATGTGCATTGAATAATTTCATTTCCAGGATTTTTCTTTGCTTTTACATAAAGTTTGTCGCGGTTTCTCATACATTTTAAAAGTCCCCTAGTTATCCAAGGCTTAAGAATTCGTTTGCGTCCGGTGCTTGTAATGTTGTGCGTATTATTGGTTATGGCTTTAGAGAGCGATTCCGTGAAAAAATCTGTCGCTAGGTTAACGTCAGTCATGTTGTATATAGGACTAAAATCAATACTTCTCACGCTTTTGTTTAATCCTTCTGAATCGATGCGACCGTATGTTTTTTTAATTGCTTGCTTAGATTTAGTATCCATGAATAGTATGACGGAATCATGATCGGTAATAGATGTCTGTGCAACGTAGCAATGAGCAGTCAGTCTTGTTTTTAATATCACATGGTCTAAGCATGTACGACTGTGAGTAGGTATTGTGTGGGCTGGAAGCAAGCCGTGAAACGCAATCATATCAAGATAGGCGGAGGATCTTTGGTCTTGGGTACCGGGTGCAATATCAATATTGATATCACCAACCAAGATAACATTCTTAAACGACGAATATTTACAAAGGCATTCATCGAGCGAGATTAAGAAATTGTCAATATTTGTATTGCTTGGTGGACGATAAATGGCAATTAAAATGGTGTCTGGATTGACTTTTAACACAATAACGTTCGCATTAGAGAATTCTGGTTCGTCAATCGAAGACAAATCAGTGTTCTTACAGTAAATGACCACACCTTCATTTTGCGTATGGTTGCTAGTAGTGGAAAAAGATGTGTATCCGTCAATAAAAGGAATGCTAGGATTACGTGTCAGCCAACACTCAGTCAACACAATGATATCCCACTCGATATTAGATCTAGATAATAACGTTTGAAAACTCGGCAGGTTGCGGTGAATACTGCGTATATTTTGTGTTATAACCTTTAGTGAAGTTTTAGGATTTTGTAACAGGTTCTTGCAGTCCTCTATTTCACATGTCGCTGATTGTGCAACAGCAACAGAGTCCAAATCATTATTAAAATTCATCGTAAATTCAGCCATATTATTTCGATGTAGGGTATTTTAATGCGCACATCAGTATTCGCAGGTATACAATTGTTGATTTATTGGAACAAGCCTCGTTAACGCACATCATAAGAACAGTCAATGTTAAAAAGGAACGATATAATATGTAAGGATCGCAGCTGGCGTTTAGCGGATTCTGTCTACCCCCATGTGAAAATTGCGTGAGTTTATGTATGTATACGTGTTTGTTATGATGCATGTATTTTGTGTTTTTGTAAGTAAGTGAGTGTTGTAAGTGAACAATGATATCTGTGTCTAACATGGTTACAGTAAAGTGATACCAAACATAAAGCCACACAGCGAAACAAGTAAACATAGGTAAAATTATAGTAATAAGTTCGTGCTTATGGCAAAAAAATAAAAACATGCAATAAGTATAAGTACCAGTAGCAACAGTGATTAATAGGCAGGATAGTCATACTTGTGTATGAAATTGCTCCAGCTGTGTTATTGATTTAAGGACAATTGTTGGTTCACCGTCTCCTTTCTTTATTAAAATTTTACCCTCCGATGTCCAGCAATATTTAACTTTGTTACACTTTCTCAGTTCACGTGCATGATAAAAAAGCTTCCTTGCGTTATCAGTCAGGTTCTCGGCCAAGTAGATAGGATCACTACCCGCAAGACCTAAGTGACTCAGGTTCAGTTTGTTTGATGGGTGATCGGTGTTATACGATTTTGCGGCGCTAATTATGGTGTTTCTCAAGTATAAATCTGACAACTGAACGACTATTGGTTTTTTGGTGTCGGGTTTCCCGGGAATCCGGTAAATATCACGAACATTTGAATATTGTAAGTCAATATTAAGTTTTTTACAAATATTGGTGACGTAGGTCAGAAGATCTTGTTTACCCTCTTTTACCTTTTTGGGAATATTCCTCAGTTCGATAGTTGTCAATTTGGAGCACCTTTGTAGGTCTTCAACTTTTTCTTGTAGGAATAAAATGTTTGATTGGTTGATTTTACACTCTTCTTCTAATGTTTTTATCTTAGTTTGCATCTCAACCTGTTGCTCACTACTAAACGAGATGCTCTTTTCAATATTTAATAAAGTATGTTCTATATTATCGTAATTGGTCTTAAAAGAAGCGAGCATTTTACGGATTTCATCTTTAAATTCATCAAAATCCTCTCTTGTAATCTCATCTAAGCGGCGTTTATACCGCTGGCTTACAAACGATGAAGGTGGCGGTGTTTTTTCTGGGTTAAGAGTATTCAGTGCGGAGTCCGAGCCAGACTTGTTGGGCGAGCGACTCATGGTACCAGGCAGTTATAGATACGCGTCGTTGTAGTATGCGTAGCCCGTATGTCTAAGTGTGCGTTGGCGCAGTACTCACGCAAATTGTAGAATGTTCCTGCTGTCTTTGCTTGCTTTTAGTCACACAATTTCAATTTTGTTTTATTAATAAAAACACATATTTTACGGTTAAAAATAAAATACGGTCACACGTCCGTTCGCTTGCGCGGTCGAGGAGGAAGGGGGAAACAGTGAAGAAGAAGAAGAAGAATCCTTTTACCTTTGTTGTTTTGAGCCATTTTCAAATAGCAGAGCCAAAGAAAAATGGGTGCAATGTCTGGAATGTAAAAACTGGGCTCATGAGGCTTGCACTGGTGGGGAACTTTCTTATGTTTGCCACAACTGCTTGTCAGACTGAAGTTTTTTATATTAATTTTTTTTATGTTTTTGACATTTGTGATATTATTGTTACTTAAATATTTGAAGACATATTGATTAAGACTGATTGTAATTTTTAAGAAACGACTGAGAGTTAATAATTATTTTATGTTAAAGATTTAGAATTTATATAATTTAAACTTATAAATTTTTCGTTAAACAAAATGTAAAACATTTTGAAAACAAGTACTTTTAATTACTTTGGAGTTGATTATTTTAACAAAATACTAATTAAAAAAGTTTTATTCCACTTGAACAGTTTTATTTTATTAAATACTTTTAAATTATATCATTATTTTTAATTTACAGCCCTTGATACTACTCAAAAATCATATGTTTCAACTCTCCTCGACCCCTGTTTCATCTTACCTCGGTATGAGGGGAATTGAAACAAGTTCACTTGTAACGGTTAAGTCGATTTTTCACCACATTATTTAACGTTTACAATTTCTTTAAGTTAGTCATTCGCAAGTGTAAAGAATGACCTATCGATTGGTACTAATATCATACGGTTTCTGTCAATAGTATTTGGTGTATGAAACATAATGTCAAAATTGTTTCAACTCCCCTCGGTCTCCCCTACTTGATTTCAAAAGTTGATGATTCGATTTTTATTAAATCTAACACGGTGTGTCGATAATTCAGTTGTACGATGTTTTATTCCATCGATGCTTTATTGGTGCGATGTAATGTTTGTGCGAAAAATCCTGTTGCGAAAAACCCTAGAGCGATTGCTCATTAGTTCGGTAATTTATTAGTTCGTTAATATGTCGGTTTGAAACGCCTACTGTTGTCCGTGACATTTAATTAATAATCTTTTTTGCTTTATAGACGTTAAGGAAATACATTAAATATCATACATAATTGTCTTCACGTCTATTTTCCTAAAATGAGGAAGACAGGTAACAAATTAACCACGTTTAGCTGTAGCAGGGGCCAAAGATAACGTAGACAATACCAGTGACCTGTTGCTAGCCAATCACCTGATACCCTCAAAAGTCAAAACTGTCATACCTCAATCGTCTATTTCGAAATGCACGGAAAAGAAAGCAACTGTGGCAGTCTTAAGTATTTTTTAAATCCTTGCCCAGTACGGAAGCAAAATATAGATGGGCAATCCACAGGGTTTAAACCCGGTGCTTTTGATAAACTTATATATACCTACTTCAATAATGTACCTTGATGTAAATAATAAACTAAGAATTATACTTTTTTTTCGTTTTATTTATTATAAGGACTTTTACACATTGTGCATACCATTCCCATTATACCCTAACCACGTCTGACTGCCAATAGCTTATACTAAATTAAAAATATAACAATTTACTTCAATGCCATTAATTCAAACAGACACATTGCTACCTTAGCATTAGGTTTTTTTTTAATAAAAGAAATGTATTTCCTTAACGTCTATAATTGCAAAATAAGATTATTAAATAAATGTCACAGACGTTACAGTAGGCGTTTCGAACCGACATACTATCGAACTAATAAATTACCGAACTAATGCGCAATCGCTGTAGGGTGTTTCGCAACAGGATTTTTCGCACAAACGTTACATCGCACCAATAAAGCATCGATGGAATAAAATATCGTACAACTGAATTATCGACACACCGTGTTCGGTATAATAAAAATCGAATCATCAACTTTCGAAATCAAGTATCCCGGGAACCCCTGTAATACAGGGTTTCAATATAATACAGGGCTTGTATTATATTGAATCACTAGGTTAGCTTGTATTATATTGAAGCACTAGCTGCGCCCCGCGGTTTCACCCGCATGAGTTTCGATCCCGTGGGAATATCGGAATAAATAGTAGCCTATATGTTAATCCAGAGTGTCAGCTACCTCCACACCAAATTTTATCAAAATTGGTCCAGCCGTTTGAGCGTGAAGAAGTAACAAACATATAAACACACACATTCACAAACTTTTGCCTTTATAATATTAGTGTTATTAATTGACAGTGGGAAATCATCAAATGACTCCTCCCGCTCTGGGTGGAACAAAAGGGAGTGTCAGACTTACTGACTAAAACCCACCCGTGTTCCTTCCTTAGCCCTTTATGTTCCGGGCCAGCGGTAACCCTTTCGGACAATCCCGCTGACCCGGCAGGCTTCGGCCCTAAGGGGGCCCCTTCTCGATGCTGACATCTCTTTGAGGCGCGCGTGGAACACGTACGCGCCGTCCGGCACGAGCCTGGTCCTGATCGGACGGTGAGCTACCCATTACTCTCCGCCCGCAGGCCCGCGCCTACGGTGGCCGGGAGTCGTCACGCGGCTCCCGAGGCCTGGGGCGCCCCCGCGGCGGCTGAGACGGGAGGCTCTCTCCCTGAACCGTCCCGCCACCTCCTTCGCTAGTATGACTGCTTCGCAGAAGGAGGTGACTGCCCAACTAGCAAAATAATCCTGGAATGCGATTTTATAATGCTACATGGACTTATAAAGCTCCGATGAAGGTTTTGGTGGTTGCTACTACGCTTTTAACAGCATAAATACATGCTGTTTTTACTCAAGTACGTTGTATCCTATAATTTTTACTTATATTCGTATATAGGATCATATTTCCTGACAAATATAGGATCAAGACTCCTATAAAAGCATGAAATAAGAGTAATTACACTCAAGAGTAATTACTCCGGTAAGTCAGACTTAAATGCGCCTATAAGATAACATCTGCGGGCCATTTAAATCTTAATACTCCTGTAGGAGCATGTACCAGGAAGACATGCACTGAGGAGCAATTGCTCTTGTTATTTTTACTTATAGCCTCATATAAGCTAATATTTTGTGGCCAATATAAGTAAATTAAAGTTAAATTACTGTAAGTCATTTATGTATCTGGTTTGGTTTAACATAAGCTTAGAAGTAACTGTTAAATGGATTTCATATCCACGTTTTAAAAATAATTAATCACCAAGATTATAACAGCAGTCGGTAGGATAAAGTGTTCTCTATATTTTTTTTTTAGATTTATCGTATGCCGTTTTAAACCTAGACATATTTATATAGGCATTCCACAGTAGTGTTATTGTCTAAGTAATCTCAAACAATCCTGGTTAAAACCCTTAAGAATCCACTTTTGCTTGTAACGACCAGTACAGTAATCGGTAACAATGGCGAATCTTCTTCGGTTTTGAGATAACCCAATATAGAACCAATATACTTATATTGGTACTATGCCACACTTGGAAATGCTAAAAATACTTATTTTAGCACTATGTCACACTTGGAAATGCTTACTAAGAAAATGTCAGCTGCCTTCATAATATTAATTTAATATTAATTAATACTAAAATGTAAATAAGCAAATTTCAAGAGGCGCTTTAAAATTGTAATCAAAACCATGATAGATTTCACAGAAAATTCATGTTCCCCTACGAATAAGCTATAAGACTAACAATTTGACAACAATAACATTTCGCTTTTCTACTATGGTTGACATTAATAAATTCTGATTCATATAAATACTTATCCTCAAGATGTTAAAAATATTTTTTTTACAGAGCACAACAATGTCCGATAAACTCACTTCGACTGTTCACAATATATGAGCTTAAGTAAGCATTTCTAGGCGCTTATTAATCTAATCTTTTACTATAACTTACTTATATTGAGATTAACAGGAGTATTTGCATTGAAGTAATTCAATTACAGGAGCAATATAGGCGTATTTATGGCATTTCAGCGGTCTAATATAAATACGTTATAAGTAAAAGTAGACTTATAAAGTGGGCCCTTTTCCCGACTTATATGTGGATATAAGTCTCATATAGTCCTCGATAAATGATGGTTCTAGGATAGTATAAAAACCACTTTTTGCTAGTTGGGTGCCTCCCACTCCCTCTCGCCCCGGACCATGGCTTGCACCAGGGCCGGACGCGAGAGGTCGCCGCCGCTGCCGATCGCCTCTACAGTCGATGCTCTCAGCTTAAACTAAAGATTAGATAAATTAAGTATTCAAATATTTACAAACCATTAGATAGTCTTTGTGTTTACTTTCTTTGTATAATTGTGTTTCTGTGCGTTGTGTCGCAACAAATAAATGATTTATCTAGCTATCTATCTCAAACTAATTCCCACCTCAGTAATTGGCGTTCTGCGTTCTGTAGTTTTTGCCTATACTTATAAGCGGAAATATAATTACAATATAAAATTTGAAGATTTTTAAGAATACTTTCTTTCACTTTATTAACCGTTTGAATGCCGTTATTACAGAAACAATTAAATAGCCATTGTGAATTGCGTGGATCCGCGATCCATAATGATGAGAACAAACTTAAGAGGTTTTTCAGTTATACACGTTTTATGTAACTGTTACTAAACAGGAACAACCTTCCATAAAATAAGTTTGTATTTTCAGATACAGTAAAAATGGTGGTTGCTGTCGTAAGAAGGTCTGAATTAAGGGATATGATGCTGGAAGTCGGTGAGCTGTGGCCTAAAGATCTGGAGACTGGCGACCCAAAGGCGGTCATACTGAAGGCGTGGCTGCGGCGGATCAGGATTCCTCTTGATTGTAACAACACTCATTTTCTATTACATATGTTCGGTGTCGAACAATCGATCAAGAACTAGGTTCACCACCTTATGGAGAAAAAAACCGTTGTAATTAGAACATGTATTGAATGATTTCGTTGCGAATTACCTAATTGGAATAGTTTGAGTTCTTTTTACATCAGCCTATTCAATACTATTTGGGAGGTTTTTGATGTCTCTAGGCTAGATCGGGGGACCTATGCCCAAAAGAAGGTGGAGGGCGGATACTGGATACGAAAGGCAGAGAACTGGTAGATGAGGTCTATGTCTAGCATTGGACTGCGATAAACTACACAACATGGCTGTCTCGTTAAGTTGAGGAGTTCCTAGCTGTGGTCACCTTCCAGCTTCATCAGACTGTGGATAGCACATTGTGTAGGTAATTGCACTTGTCTAGAGAAATCTAATGAAACCACATACGACGAGGCTGTTTGGTTTACTTGAGGAATTCCTGTGGCCACCTTTCAGCTCTATCATTAGACCCTGGACTACGCTTTGGGTTATAGTAACTTAATGGCTCTGGTAATTATGTGGTGTTAAGCCTAAGATCATCGTGATATTCGAACGATTAAGTTCAGCAATAAATAGTTTAAGATTTTGCTTGTCCTTTTCCAGTATTCTTCATATCTGGGATGATAAACATGGGCCTATTCGAAATGATTCCGTTCCTCATATCATTCTTCAACATCTGCAAGGGCGTTGATGTTTATTTGTTTCCGTTCCAACCGACCAACTTCTGGGATATCAACTCGCTGTTCACTTATCTGCTGACGTACCTATGGCAGTCAGCTAGCAGTAAGTATTGATTTCAAAATCGTCCTTTCATTAATAGACGAGAGTCGAAAGTCGTTACGCACTTCATTAGGTCCTTTGACGTCACAAGTATCTACCTATTTCCTTTCGTGAAAACCCGCGTGTCACTGACTCTGGCAGGCCCACCAACAGGGATTTTAATTTTGATACCACAAAAAATTTGTCCCTAATTAGTCCAAGAGCTAGATCGAAGTTTTATCGTGAATTCTTCGATCTAGCTCTTGGACTATACCTTACTAATTGAACTCATTATATCACCTAACCTAAGACCCGATTAAATCTGTGACTGCGACTGATTCCGACTAATTGGCGACAAAATATGGGTTCTTTCAGATCTTCGCTAGGTGCCCTAGTTTTTGAGATATAAATGTGGGCCTGCTGGGGAGACTCCAGATCGGCCACCTATAAACCCTTATATCTTTTGAACCAGTGACCAACAATTTTGGCGACAAATTTCAACTAATTAGCGACAAATTTTTTGTGTTATCAAAATTAAAATCCATGATGGTGGCCCTGTCAGAGTCAGTGACACAAACCCCGCGTAATTAACCTAATCTGCATTCGCGATTTATTTGCCAAAAATGTAAACAAATATGAGTTCGTGGATAAATAACTTTAATTTCTACACCATAAAGTTCAGTTTACGCTACAACTTCAAACATTTTTATAACTTTTTCCATAGCGCTATTCACTCTTAAATCAACTTAAACACCATTAAAATAAAGTTGATATCGCAGAAACTACAGAACGCTACCTGCTACGACCCTACATACCTACTCCTTTCGCCTCGTTTAAGTATTTTGCAATTCAGTTTATTGTTTTACAAATAATTCAAGTGCAATTTATAATGGATCTAGCGGCACGCCCCAGTTTCGCTCGGGTAATCAAAGACTAGAATGGGCTCATGTTTCGGCAATGAGGTTTAGACTTCTAACATAGTTAGATTGACCTTCCAAGTGTCCTTGAATATTCTTTAGCCTAAGTATAACTTTCACAGTTTGCTTGTTTGCTTCGCTCGGGTAAACAAAGACTAGAATGGGCTCATGCTTCGGCAATGAGGTTTAGACTTCTAACATATTTAGATAGACCTTCCAAGTGCCCTTGAATATTCTTTAGCCTATAACATTCACAGTTTGCTTCGACGGACTTGCTTATACTGGGTGAGAGCTACGCGGTCAAAATGTACGGAATAGCATTTTTTTTTGAAGTGAGAACTTCTTAAGGTGCGCTGGGAATTTTTTGAGATGGGAATAAACCATTGAACTCGCGAACCTGTTACCGACACCGCGCTACATTCGGATGTGTTCGGCTGTCCTCGGGATGTACTCTGTTTTAAATCCGTATGTCAGTGAGTGATGGAATGTATTCCGTTTGTTTTGTTTTCACTTTCGTCAGCACTCCCGGAGTGCCACTGTTTTTTTTTTTTAATAACTGACTTATAATTTCAATGCAGGGCCGTTCAGGCTCATGCACTGAATCCATATACCAGCTTGCGTGCTATAACACATAGTGGTATTACACTACTGATCAAGCTATAAGATACTGTCAGTGGGATTGTCCGAAAGGGTTACCTACCGCTGGCCCGGTACATAAAGGGCTAAGGAAGGAACATGGGTGGGTTTAAGTCAGTAAGAGTCTGACACTCCCTTCCGCTCCACCCAGAGCGGGAGGAGTCATTTGATGATTTCCCACACGAAAAAAAAAAGCTACAAGATACACACATCAAAAGTGTCTAGGGATCAAGCATTTTTATGCGGATTTCTTGAGATTGAGATGTGGCTTCGTAATAAATTTATGATTTTATAAATTTATATGGATCCTTTTTGGTGCATTTCATAATTTGAATCAGGAACTGTGAATCAAATTCGAGTAAAAGATGAAAATCAGCTGTCAATATTTTCCCTATAAAAACATACAACGCATTGAAGACATTATTAGTGCTACTGTTTCCCTACTACTGATTAAAACCAACGTTATTATGGAGCGGAGACGTCATTTAAGCAGGGAAGAAATGCTCAGAGCCGTGGGAATGATAGAAGCTGGTTCCCGGCAACGTACTGTGGCTTTAGCTCTGAATACAAGTCAGAGTGTTATCAGTCGACTTTGGACACGTTACCGAAGCACTGGTACCGTGGCTGAGCGCCATGGAGGACGGTATCGCTGCACCACACGGAGACAAGACCGATACATTCAAATCTTAACTCGAAGAGCTCCAACAATAACCGCCATGATGTTAGCCGTGAGGCTTCATCACTCTTCAGGGAACTTAATTAGCGACCAAACAGTCAGAAACCGCTTGCATGAAGTGAACCTTCATTCCCGAAGACCGCTACGGGTACCACCTATAGCAATGCACAATCGTAGGATTCGATATCAATGGGCTCTTGAACACAGAAATTGGGCAGAAGAACAATGGCGTTTCGTGTGCTTTTCTGATGAGTCTCGTTTTGGTATGAGACCGGATACAAGACGTATACGACACTGGAGAACCCCTGGACGCCAACAGCGATTAAAATCCTGCCAGGAAGTCCATCCTTATAGTGGTGGAACCATCATGGTATGGGCGGGTATTTGGATCGGCGGAAGAACTGAGTTGATTTGGATCAGAGGCAACCTCAACGCTCAAATTTATGCTGAGACGATTGTATCAGACGTCATCGTTCCTCTACAAGTGCAAATCGGTCCCTTATTTCAGTTAATGCATGATAATGCACGACCGCACACCGCAAGAGTTGTAAGACAGACTCTCGCCGCAGCTAACATCAATGTCCTGCCCTGGCCTGCTCAGTCGCCAGACTTGAACCCGATTGAGCATGCATGGGATATGCTACAGAGAAGAGCTCTGCCGAATATGGAGGGTATCCAGTCGCAAGAAGACCTTTTTTTGTTGTTGCAACGAACATGGGCGGCCATTCCACAGCGTGATTTGGATGAACTCATTTTGAGTATGCCAAACCGATGTTCTTGTGTTGTTAGTGTTCGCGGTAGAAACACGGATTATTAATTGTTTAAGTTACCCAATAAAATTTTAAAGAAAACTGTTATTTCAGTCTTTTTTTCGAACTTTTGTGTTAGTGGTTCAAATGTCAAAAATCCCTTTATTAGGAAAATGGCAAATTTCTTTATTTAATGCAAAGGTGACTTGGTTTATCGTTACTGTGACAAACGAAAACACTTTATTTGATGAATCCTTAAAGAAAATTTTAATTAATATCAATCAGGAGAAAAGTTATTGCAAAAATATATGTTGATCCCTAGACACTTTTGATGTGTGTACTTAGTTATTAATCTTTTTCTCCCTTAGCGATACCCTGCCATATGTGTCTCTACCTGCCTTTCGACCTAATAATCGTGATCATGACATCAAATGTAAGCGCTCTCTTCCGATTACTACAAGTTGATCTGAAAAACGCCGTCAAAACACATGACGAAGACAATAAATTGAAGAAGAGCATTAACGTTTCCGATCCTGATAGTTATGAGGAAGTGAAGAGAATTGTTAAGATTCATCAACGACTTCTAAGGTAAGAAACTGACATTTTGTATAGAAAATGGTGTAGGTACTTTGATTCAAAGCGAAAGCTGCCGGGTAAATTTGTGTAGCACACTAAAGCACGAAATACACGGTTTAAAACCAGTCTACAAACCAAGTTTTTGTTGTTGCGAGATGCCTGCTACAAGGTTTAAAACCAACATTTTCTTCTGCCACTGGTTTGCAACGCAGGCCTTTCTACCAAGGACGTTTAAAGGTCATATTAAATTGGTCTCAAACCACTGTCTACACTGTTTTAAACTTAGCTTTGAAACGGTGGTTTTAAACCTAGACGTGTATAGTGGTTTCAAACCGTGTATATCGTGCTTTACAGTACCTAGTAATGGCTTTCATTTTGACAATTCAACAAGATTCATTGCATTATATACGTTGTTGAGCAGACAAATTTTTCGAACATAGGTATTATCACTTACCTATGTAACAATCATCATCTGCCTAGCCTTTTCCCAACTATGTTGGGGTTGGCTTCCAGTCTAACCGGATGCTGCTGATTAACAGTATTTTACATGGAGCCGCTGCCTATCTGACACACTACCCTGTTATTGGGTATTACGATACCCTTTGGTAAGACTGGTTGTCAGATTTTCGGGCTTCTGACTACCCGTAACGATTGTCAAAGATCCAAGAATGACAGCCGGGACCAACGGCTTAACGTGCTTTCCAAAGCACGGGGGTCTGGGTATGTAAAAATGGTCACCCATTCACAGACCAACCGCGGCAAGCGTAGCTTAACCTGATCGATCGTCCTGTGCGGCTGTTATTATTTAGCCACGGACCCCTCCCACTCACTTACCTATGTAACAATATCCTTCAAAATCATTCAGATTGTGATTGAAAGGGTGTTACGCAATTAGAGTGCTGCTTCTATTATCCTATACAGTATAATTTATTTTTATAGGTATGGTCTTAAAAAACCATATTTTTAATCCAATCAACTTGTAGCTGACACGGGTACCTAGTTGGCGTGAAGCATAGATATCCGAGAGATATGCCTTCACTCTATATTTGTTCGAGTTCAAATGTCGCCTCCTTTTTCCCACTCCTGAAACTCACACAAAAACAAAAGAAATAGATACGGCCCACATGATGCTTTTTTGGCACACACAAGAAAGTAGGCGTACTTTTGTGCTATCTTATTGTGCACATGCTCAAAAGGGGCGGGCACTAGAAAGTATAGATACAGTCTCTGAATGCACACATGCAACTCTGCACTGCGTAACACACTATCAATCACAATCTGAATCATTTTTAAAGATATATTGCTAATCCATTGCTTCATATGTTCGAAAAATGTGTCTACTCAACACTTTGAGTATTAAACCAACTGGAGGCGCCATTGTCAGGCGATCCCCGCTGCCAAAGATACGAGACCGCCGGTCATAGCGGTTATATACATGTGTGCGTATAGTTTATGCTTGTTTTTGCGCGATCGAATTGCATTAGTGTATTATTGCGTTCCCTCGTCCCCCGCGATGAAAGTGATAGACTTATTTGCATAGATATTAGTACTCGTGGCGTCTCCGGTTGGTTTAATAGGTATTCAAAGACTCAACAACGTAGGTAACTAACGCAATGAATGTTGTTGAACTGACAAAACCCATTGCTACTGATTGTGTGTACGCAATAAAAAATTTGGTCAGTTTGATCGGATGGAGGCGACGTGTGCCACCCCACCATGACATATCCCTCGATATCCGTGGCGTGAAGGTATTTCAAATTAAAGACAGGTAAGTTAACTCGGCACTTTTTTAAAGAAATTAGGCCCTTTGTTCACGGTATGGTTTCTTTACGGTACGATGTATAAACCGCGCCGAAGAGAAAGTGTCCGTCAACAAGCTTCCATAGTGATCCATACAACACTGACGACCGTGCAGTGTGACCAGATTAAATTTTACGAAAAAACCGAAGCACCTCAAAAAAATACTGAATATCTCATCTGAATTAAATATAATAGACTAAATCCGGGTAATTCCCTGAACATCAATGTTCGCGTGGACGATCGCTACGGTGTTACCATAGCTTTTTTAAAATACTTCCGCCAATATACCTATAAAAATACTGAATAGGTACTTACCTAGTGAAACTGAAGCTCGGAAAAGTCGATAAAATATACCGAAAAAGTATTAAAAAACTGAATCTGGTCACACTGCGACCGTGCCTACACACGGCGAATAACACGTGTTTTTCACGGACAAAAAAACATGTGGGTACAAAGGGCCCAGTAACCCTGCTAAAAGTATAAGTTTAAACTTTAACCTTAATTTTGCGCAGGATTGCAGATCAGCTGAGCAGTATATTCGGCGTAGTGATCTGGATTCACGTCTCGTTCGCTGCGCTCGAGATTTGCCTCTTTGGATTCTTGTCTGTGGTTAGTTGCCATTTCTTTTATTACCTCAAACTTTGCCCAGCAGTGGGCTGATTTAGATTAGATTAGTTAGTTGGTTTTTCTGTTGATATCTGAGTTAAATCACAAGGAATGCTTTATCACACTAATATTATAAATGCGAAAGTTTGTGTGTGTGTTGTTATTATTTGTTACTTCTTCACGCTCAAACAGCTTGACCAATTTTGATAAAATTTTGTATGGACGTAGCTGACACCCTGGATTAACAAGGCTACTTTTTATCCCGATATTCTCACGGGATCAAAACTTATGTGGGTGAAACCGTGGGGCGCAACTATAGTAGTGGCGATGGTTCAATACAAGCCGATTCCCACCTTAAAAATTCAGAACACAACCACTCTATGTATAGTCAATTCATCATTGAAATATAATCATATTATACTGTAGGTATTTAATCACACTAATATTATAAAGGCGAAAGTTTGTGAGTGTGTGTGTGTTTATATGTTTGTTACTTCTTCACGCTCAAACCGCTGGACCAATTTTGATAAAATTTGATATGGAGGTAGCTGACACCCTGGATTAACATATACTTTTTATTCCGATATTCCCACGGGATCGACATTTACGCGGGTGAAACCGCGTGGCGCAGCTAGTACACCATAAAATTAAAACATTGCAAAACGCCTACATTAAATGTTTTGTCTTTCTTTCCCAACAACAAAAAAATTTTGCTGTAATATAACTCGTAGGCGCGCGCGGCTTGTCGTGAATTCTATTTGTATAGAAAATAAACTCGTCATGGCGTCACTTCAAGTCACGTGGCTTGCTAATTTTTGAGGCCAATAAGCCGAAAAAGTTCGGGTTATATGAGTGAAAAAGTTCGGGTTGTCTGTGTGGTGCGACTTAAAGAATTGCACCACCCCTTACTTCCCGTGGGTGTCGTAAAAGGCGACTAAGGGTCTTACCGGAGAATGGGCAGCAGCGTTCTCTATTTATTCCACCATCATACCATACTGCGATCGCCAACCCGCCTGCCAAGCGTGGCGATTATGGCAAACCCCCCCCAAAATTGGGGGAGGCCTATGTCCAGCAGTGGACGTCTATCGGCTGAAACGATATGAGTGAAAATGCGTGCGCGTGAACGAGATGGAGATGGGATTCGTTCGGTTTCGTGGAATTTTGCTCCGGCTTACCTCTTTCATAAATTCACCCTTCGCCACTGGCAGCTATAGGTCTACCAGAAATTCATGACAAAAAAAAAAAAACTTTGTGGTTTTCATACATTTGACATTGCCAATGTTGTCAAATGTATGAAAACCACAAAGATTTTTTGTTTTTTAGTAGACCTATAGTACCTATAATTATAAAAACAAGATGGCTGCGTTAGTTCTGATTTTGGCCACGCACCCAAATATCCTTGTACACCTGTACTTAGATTTCACCTTGGCAAGTCTGGGAATCGAACCCAGCGGGATAATTGCTTTGAGTATTAAACCAACTGGAGGCGCCATCGTCAGGCGATCCCCGCTGCCAAAGGTACGAGACCGCCGGTCATAGCGGTTATACACATGTGTGCGTACATATAGTTTATGCTTGTGTTTGTTTTTTGTTTTGTGTGCGTGCCTAACAACGCGATCGAATTGCATTAGTGTATTATTGCGTTCCCTCGTCCCCCGCGATGAAAGTGGCAGACTTATTTGCATAGATATTAGTACTCGTGGCGTCTCCGGTTGGTTTAATACTCGGTTCACTGCGCAAACAACTACTAAACTTATAAAGCAGTTTTATATTTTGAATGCTGTTTCAGGTATATGGTGGTCTTGCAGAAACGATCACCAATTTGCTGACAGTACTGTATGCGATGATCACTATTTTTCTTCTAGCGCTATCGGGACAGCTCTTGTGTGACACGGTATATCTCGTGTTTTTATGAGTCATTAACTTTTCATTTTTAAGGGCTTGTGGCTGTTTAAAAACAGCCGCACTGGTCGATCGATCAGGTTAAGCTACGCTTACCGCGGTTGGCCGTGGATGGGTGACCATCTTTAGATACCAAGACCCCTCTGTGCCTCGCAAAAGTCGGAAAACACGCAAAACCGTTGGTCCCGGCTGTCGTTCGTGACTGTTAACCAGTTTTACCAAGGGGTACTTATCGTATTACCCAGTAGAATAGAATCAGAATACTCTTTATTGTGTACACCATATAATTTACAGACAAAAATATAGAAACTACCTATACAAAGGGCGACACAATAGGCGGTCTTATCGCTAAAAGCGATCTTTTAAAGACAACCTTTGGATGGATTAAAAAAGGGAAGGACAGACAAATACTGTAGGTAGTCTGTGGTGTACCATTTACATAATACAATAAATACATACTTAAAGTAACAGCAGCTGGGTTGTGTGTAGGTCGGATAGGCAGTCGCTCCATGTAAAATAGGTACTGGTATTCAGCTGCAAGACTGCATCCGGTTAGACTGGAAGCCGACCCCAACTTAGTTGGGAAAAGGCAGGCAGAGTGCAGATTGATTATGGTTTTATTAATGTAGGTATGTACACCTATCACTATGTTGCCCTTTTAATTAAAACCAAAGACACGTGCAGAAAATGGTTTGCGATATTTAGCCCCCTATACTCGTATGTACTACTACTGTACCTACATGAAGTTTAATTAAATTAATAATCATTCGGAGATTAAACTCGCCTATTTATTTTTATTTCATTCTTCCATTGATTTCTGCTATTGTTTTTAGTAAGTAACCACTGTACGTAACATTTCAGAGCTCGCAAGTTGCTGACGCAGCTTATCAAAGTTATTGGTATGAGAGCGATGTCAAAGTGAAAAAACTCATACTTTCTATAATTGTAAGGTAAGTACCAAATTCATACATTAAATAATAGTCTTATCACGATGTTTATTGAGATACTTAACTAGCTGACGGACAGACGTTGTCCAAATTTCAATAGTTAATACCAAAATCCTATAGAAAAAAGGACGTTTCTTTCTGAATTTGTATTTTTTGGTCAAAGAATCAGCTTCTCCATACAACGTGGCAATGCTGCCACCCCTGAGCGCTGACAGCGACGCGGACTATTTCGAACATAATAAAACAAAAAATAGCCGAATTAGTTCCGTGATGCTCTTACCAACGTATTCTTCAATATTATTTATATTATAGAATAAGTAACTTAACTTTTGTTTTCAGGGCGCAGCGTCCCAGCTATTTATCAGCACTTGGATTTTCTCAATTGACACTCAGATCTTTTGCAAAGGTATGTTAAGACGACCAGCAATCAGATTTAGACCTTACTACTCACATAAATAAATGCCGAATTAACATTTATTAATAAAACACCACGCCATGTTCTGCTGAAGGGTTGGGCAGAGATATACCTACAGAAGAGATAAGTATGCAGGATCGTCGGATATAGTTGAAGTTTAGTAACAAACCGATGAATGTTCATCATCTATCTAGCCTTTTCCCAACTATGTTGGGGTCGGCTTCCAGTCTAACTGGATGCAGCTGACTACCAGTATTTTAAATGGAGCGACTGCCTATCTGACCTCCACAATCCAGTTACTAAACCGATGGATGAAATTTCATTTGATAAATGAGCTGTTTGTTTTCTATTAATAAAATTAAATTTATCCGAGAACATCCATCGGCTTTTGATAAGCACGCTATAGAGACCAACCGGGGACAATGCCGCCGATTCCCTTGTTCAGAAACTAAACTAAATTTAAGTTCCTTGCATCTTTTTCTTTCTATGTCATTAAGAAAAGGACAGAAGATAAATATTAGTTTAGTCCTGTCAAATTAAGATAGGTACTCCATAGACAAGTTTAGACGAGATTAAAAAATTGGCTAGTTACTAAAAATACGTCAATTTACATCAGCCGCTGACTAATTTGACAGGACTAAACAAATATTAATCTTCTCTCCTTTTCTTAATGAAATAGAAAGAAAAAGACGCACTGAACTTAAATTTAGTTTAGTTTGTGAACAAGGGAATCGGCGTCATTTCCAAACTCCGGACAACATTTTATATTATTATTTGTTTTTCAGATTATGAGCTCGGCTTGGACTTATTTCTCATTGTTGATACAAGTGTATGAAGAAACCTAAGCAAGTCGTTACTTAGACTACTTATAGTTACAGTACCTACACACCTACTCTAATTCTACCATTTTATCAACTATGCACTAGCTGATTGACTGCATTTACTTAATTATATTGTTATGAACTGTTTTTAATATTGCATTTCTATCACATTGTTCACTTTGTAGTGGAGGCAAGCATTGCCTACCTCTTAATACAATATTTTACTGCAATAAATAATCTACCTACGGTGTTTTATTTTCTTCGATTTTAATGAAATTGTCCCTCGTTAGTCGTAAGGTATGATTGAACCGGATCAACGGCATTGTCCGAAAGGGTTACTGCTGGCCCGGAACATAAAGGGCTAAGGAAGGAACACGGGTGGGTTTTAGTCAGTAAGAGTCTGACACTCCCTTCCGCTCCGCCCAGAGCGGGAGGAGTCATTGGATGATTCCCACCCAAACAAAAAAAAGGTATGATTGAAAAGCAAAACTTTCTTATAGTACGGGCAGTGGTGTTAGTTTGAGCAAGTTTTTTTTTTTATAAAGCCTGATTATCATAACAGTAGGTGATCTCTGAAATCCCATCAAGTTTTGGAAAGGTGTGGAATATTATCTTTTTTTTTACAACTTCGATATGCTTTAACTCTTTTGATGATTATTGAATTATAAACAACTACCTAGTAATGAAAATACGGAATAAAATTTACTGCAAAAATCGAGTACTTACCTCCCCTACTATTAGCAAATATTTAGTTATAACGTATAGGGTTCAAAAGGCGAGTTAGCATATAAATAAAATAACATAACAAACATTATCCAAGAAAATATATTTCTTTCTAAACACAACTCAGTATTATTGTGCCACAAAGTATAAATTAAATTAAATTTCAATTCCGTTTCGATATGACATTAGGGTACCTACAGTGTTTAACAAATAAACAGTACAATTTATTTAATAAATTTGGACGAGTTTGGGGTTTTCTAGTCGCGTTACAATTAATTTATTATCTAATAATACTTGATTCATGAACATTTCTAATAAGCTTGTTATTCTAAGGGTAGAGCCATACTTAGTGGATTCGCAAAATGTTCTAATCTAAACTATGCAGGTGGCGCTGCAATCGCTTGTGTCATCGCTTATTGGTCAGTTGACCCGTATAGAGAAAAGCTGGCTTCTGAATGGCTCGCTAAACTTCTCACACGGTTGCAGCTAATTCTGCCTCAAAAAGCTTTGTTTGTTCTGAGAATTCGCGATTTATAACCGCAGTAGTTTTTCTACATTGAATGACGGTCCCCAAAATAAGCGCAACTTAGTGCAAAATGTCGGCCTGTAACGGTTTTTTTGATCCTGTTTATTTTTGGTCTTCGAATAAATTAGAAAAAGATTTCTAAAGGTCCCTGTAGAGTTATCGTTACAAGCCTATTATCTAAATCTAAGCAAATTCTGGTTGCCTAATCTATGAATGGACCCAAATGTGGTCTGTAGGACATTCGTTTATCTAAGCTCGACGTTTTTTAAGCTCCCTACGTTATGCGTATACATTGACAAGCTCTATGTGCAGTACAATAATAGCAATGTTTACTATTTCTAAATAGGTAACAATAGAATTTTTTCAAATGAGGAAACTCACTTTATAGGCAAAAAAGGTTTTTCGTTTGCTCAATTGTAGTAATATTTTTAAGATATTTATTGATTTTATTTTTGCTAAATTCGAGGGAGACAAGCAGGGTGTCTGTACCCTTTTTTACCCTTTAAGTTAATGACCTGGGTAAAAATAGTAAACAATTTCATCGAGTGCTCACATAGATATGCAAGTTATTAAAGTTTTAAGTAGCTACAGGTAAACGGGGATGGACTTACAAAGCACCTAGAATAAGGTCTACGATTACCGGCTACAACTACAAAACACACATTTCCACATCTATTTTTCATTACAGATTTAATTCAAAAAATATGTTTTTCAAAATACCTTGAAATTGAATTGCCAATTGTAAAAGAGTAGATAACCATTAATTACACTTATAGAATTATATTATGCAGTTGCAGCCGAAAACTGTTACAATCTTAAAATGTTGCTAGCAATAAAAAAGATTAGATACAGCAAAGGCAATATGTGAAGCGAAAAGCGATTACTTCTATATAAATATAATGGAAGATTGGGTACCAACCTAAATAGTGTAGATTCAGAATAATATTTAGCGACATTCGTCATTATTTAAACCTACGTATAATTGATATAAAGTCTAAATATATTAATATCTCTATAAAAAATGCGCGTCCGGGTTGTTAACAAGTCACTTACAAAAAGAAAAGTGACAATCCTTGGCGCTTTTAGCGCCACCTTCTTTCAGACGCGGTTTTAAGTGATACTGGTAACTACCCTACGGGTAGAACATTTCTAGTAAGAATAGAAAAGATCTTGACTACAGTGAAAAGTGAAGTGTAAAAATAGATATTTTTCGTTATAAATGTCATATTTTAAAAATAGTCTCAATATTTTGCTTTGTAAAATTACAGTAAAAAAGGAGTAAGTGAAAACTTGTGGTTCTTTCTATTTCATGAATATCAAAATATCAAATATGAATTGTGAAATGTAAGTAATTAAATATGTTCTCGCTCTTTTATTGATTTCAGTGCTGAAATATGACGACAGGAAGTATTTAAGGCAGGCTTAGTTTGAAAAGCCAAGATATGTTTAGTTGCACACAGGTTGGAATCAAGTTACAATAGTGATAAAATTTTCTAGATATACCCTCTTACTAATAAACGTTGTATAGCGCCTATAGAGGGTTATTGGTAAAACATTAACAACCTCTTAAGAGGTCATTGTACTCATCATTATGAACAACTTTTACTATGGGACCAAACCAAAAATCGCGAAAAAAAATCAGCTGTTCCCTACGTTTTGACGAGTTATACGAACAATTTGTAGGGAACAGCTGATTTTTTTTTTTGCGATTTCAGGTTATAAGTTACACAACGCTTTGTCTTCTCCTTTCAAAAGTCAAATTACTGACGACTGAAAGTGAGAAATCGGTGTGTAACTTCTGATATAATACGTTTATTAGTAAGGGTGTTAATGTATATCTAAACTACACACACATACCAGAAAGGCAGAATGAAGAGTGGGACAGAAAGTGCTGAAAACAGTTAAAAAGTGCGGAATAGAAAAAATAAACAAAATTCATAGAAAAAATATATTTTCAAATTTACAAAAAAAAATAAGACAGACTAGGCATATTTTAAACAAACAAATAAGCAAATAAACGTCTAAACATAAAAACTCTTATTTTAATACAGTTCTCAAAGTTCATTAATGGTTGAAGGTTGTTGCACATTACTTTTAATGGGCGACTTAGGAAATTTTTATATCGAGTTTAAAATATTCTGAAAGGCAAGTTTTAGCGAATATTCCCGATCAGTAATACCCTTGTCGTACGCACCGTTGACGAACAGAATTTTTTTTCGATTCGACGACAATGTGTTACTGATCGGGAATATTCGAGTGTTAGCAAAATTTTACCATCCTCAATATAAAAGTTAAAATAGTTCATTCCTTTAATAATGTGGACCAACCTTAATAAACATTGAATAAATATAACAATAGATTTAACCGATTTAACTAACATAGGAACAAGATCATGTCACCTTATAAAGATAGAAATATTTAAAATATAGTATTATTATCTATAATTTGGCTATAACCTAAGGCAAAGGTGTAAACTGCACCTTAAATATTTTTATTTTTATTTTCTAGATGTTTATATAATTTTATTCGAAAAGTGGTTTATCGATGGTACAGATTTCCTCATTCCTTAGGGGCATTTGTATATAGGACACCCTTTTTGCACTTAAATAAAATTCAACATTATCATAACGAGGGCCATTTAAAATATTATGGGGGATGCGCTAAGAAACCCGAGAAATTTCTTACGTTTTTTTGCAATTTGCAGGTCAGTGTTATGTTGAATGTTGATTAAAATATGATTCAAATATGACTTTACAGAATTATAATAATTAAAATCATCAAAACAACCCTCCAAGTTTATAATATAATCCTATTGAATGACTATTTCTTGATATATCAAACTTCCCTGATGCTTCCCCTTACACAGAATTGTTTATCTCACAAGCTACAACAAACAAGGCAGGTAATGTTATTATCAATCAGCAGCACTTTTAGTAAGAAGCTAACGTCTGTATTCACAAAAAAATACTTGCCAAGTACCTAAAGTAGCAATACTATGCGAAGTAAGGCATTTCTCAATGCGTTCCATATAGGACAAGCCTTTCGACATGGCCATTGAAAGCTGTCACTTACATACATTTTATAACCTATCATTCAGTTAATTTTAATTTTCTCGACAATGCATCTGTGTGCTTTATTTACCAGGATGTACTAACCCCGGTGTACATTTATTTCCCAAAAATATAACTAATAAAAAAGTGGGAAAAAGCTATACAATTACTTCACAAAAAAAAATTTTGTTCGTCTTTCAATTCTTTAAGCTTCCAAATACAATACATGTTCTCGATAATGAGTGTGGACCGGTTTCAAAACAAAAAATTGCGAATAAACTGACGTAAACAAAGCGAAAATGATTTGACAGCAGCCATCGCGTCGCTGGCGACATCTACGCTGAGCTTTGCGTGTGGATACCCATTCGCATCGCACCGATTCGCAGTTTTGTGTACAAGCCCTAAGGGACGCATAGTGCCGATCTCCACTCACGTATTGTCTAATGTCTATGAATAGGTTTTTGGAACCATGTGCTTCCGCGCGCACTGTGAGACCTCATAGTAATGTTTGTGAATACGGGTATAAGAACGCAAAATAGTTAATGGTAACCCCCAGAGCTGTCATAATAATACATTTCTAAATACATGGCAGAACTGAAATATTTTTACCGACTTCAAAAAAAAGGAGGTTATCAATTCGACACGTATGTGTATGTAATATTATTGGAACTGCATTATATTCACAAATGCCAATCTATTAGGGCTTCCAAACAAATATACAAAATTTTATAGATGTAGGTATGTATGTATGTCCACGCATTTCTCTGCAACTATCAATCGGATCGTGACCATTTTTTTTGGCTTACATTTACTTCAACTTAGGAACAGTGCAAGTTTCATCAAAATCGATTCAGTAATTTTCAAGATATGGACTAATACGTGTAAGTGTTACTACTAGCTACGGGTGTAGTGTCAAAGGGAAAACATCTCAAAACCTTGGTCAAATTCTAGTGCAATATTCTTATTACAAACAAATATTCCAGTTTTTACTTAAAACTAAAAATTGCGAAATAAAAAGTACCTAATTAAAAAAAAAAAAATTACTTCAAAAAGAAATTAACACAAAATTATGAAATAACATTATGAAGTCGGTGGTAAAAACCTAAAACTAAAATACAGATCCCAAGACACCGACTATTGCAATTAAAGTTAAGTATTTCATACTTTTGAGTTAATTTCTTTTTGAAGTCGATTAAATTTTTTTAATTACTTTTTTATTTACACAAGTCCTTCAGTTTCTAAACGCCAAAATAGTCGCGAACTCAAGGAAGTACTACCCAGTATGTCAAGCACAAATGGAACATATACAGGGTTACTGGTAAAACATTAACAACCTCTTAAGAGGTCATTGTACTCATCATTATGAACAACTTTTACTGTGGGACCAAACCTGAAATCGCGAAAAAAAAAACAGCTGTACCCTACATTTATGTTCGTGTAACTCGTCAAAATGTAGGGAACAGCTGATTATTATTTTTTCGCGATTTCTGTTTTGGTCCCATAGTAAAAGTTGTTCATAATGATGAGTACAATGACCTCTTAAGAGGTTGTTAATGTTTTACCAATAACCCTGTATATGTTCCCACTGCTGGGACACAGGCCTCCTCTCTGTTAGAGGGAGTGGGCTATAATCCACCACGCGGGCCCAGCGCGGGTTGGTAGATATCACATGTCTTCGATTTTTTTGTTCTAGGGCATGCCGGTTTTCTCACGAAGTTTTGCTTCATCGTTTTGAGAACAGTGGTGATAAAATTTCCACAAAGTAAACCTCCTGGCTGGGTTCGAACCCACGACCTACAACTCGCAAGTCGGGGCCCTTGCCACTAAGCCACCACTGCTCACTGACACTGCATGGAAGATTAATTAATAATACACTTATATCGCAGCTTCGCTTGAGCTCACGAATAAAATTAGTAGAAATAGTTGATCATAATAATAATTTTAAAATCATAGACATCAAACAAAATAACAATTTATTCCTTCACTTGACTGGTACAGTTAGCATCAAAAGTTTTGACGGCACGGTTGGCGCAGTGGTTAAGCGATTGACTGCTGCGCCGCGTGTCGCGGGTTCGATTCCTGCACGGAACAAATATTTGTATGACCTACAAGTAGTTGTTCCGGGTCTGGCTGTTTGTGTATGTGAGTTTAAATGTTTGTAAACGCACCCACGATACAGGAGAAATTCCTAGTGTGGGGCAACGTTTAAAAAAAAAAAAAAAAAAGTGTTCCAAAATTAATTTATCACAGGAGCGAATTATTGTTATATCATAATATTCATTAAATCCAAAGCTAAGCAAATTCGAAAAGTCTATTATATTTGTGTCATAAAAATAATCAGCAAGTTTGAATTCATTAATATTCCTATAATTTACTCTTGTTACTGACTGTACATAATATTTAAAACATAAAATTATACGAAAACAATTACACAAAACTGATATTGGCGCCGATTCTGTTGTTCACAAACTAAACTAAATTTAAGTTCATGCACCTTTTTCTTTCTATTTCATTAAGAAAAGGACAGAAGATAAATGTCAGTTTAGTCCTGTCAAATTAAGATACTCCATAGACAACTTTAGACGAGATTAAAAAATTGGCTATTATAAATACGTCAATTTACGTCAGGCGCTGACTAATTTGACAGGACTAAACTAATATTTATCTTCTGTCCTTTTCTTAATGAAATAGAAAGAAAAAGATGCACGAACTTAAATTTAGTTTAGTTTGTGAACAACAGAATCGGCGCTATTGGCTAATATTTTTGTATTATTATTTACAACATGACATGTCAGCTTGTCTTCTAATAGATATCATTCCCTTTCATAAATAAACTAATTATAGTCATAAGTCTTTTAAAATAATTATCAAGACATCAGTGTATTTAAATATCTACTAAAATAATATTATCTAAGTGGTGAGATGTAGCAATAAAACCATTAAGCTTCGCCAAACCTGCGCGACCAAAGAGACAGCGAAGAGGGAGCGTCAGTCGCGCTGTGGACGGCGGGTTTATCTATAAGGCCTCTCCCTCGAATCTTGCGGGCAGTAGGCAGCGGCGCGGGCAACGCAGACCCGTTCTCAAAACCAGCGCGCAGCGGGCAGATCGCGCGGCACTATAGCGGCGTAGTGTTGTGTTCGTGGTTGTGTCGTCGCGATAATTGTTTTTATTCGCGAACGAAATGTCTGAACAAAGGCGACAACATCTTTTTCTCGATTTATTGTGGGCAAAAGAAGAAGTGAATCCCTAATGCAGACGCGCGGGCGGTCACCGGTTGACTGTAGTGCACCGCTCGTTGCCCGCTCCCGCGCCGGTGTTTTCGAGGGCCGGTCCATTTGATTTTACGCATTATATCCTGCCTCTCCTGCGCCGCCGCCGCCGCCCCGCTGCCCGCAAGATTCGAGGCAGAGGCCTGACGCCTTGCGCACCTACGCGACCGCTGTAGCCGCGCAGGTGTTCACGTTTAGTTTCTCGTTGTTGACGCTTCCGCTTTGCGTCCCGCGTCCCGCTTACTCGACGCGCAGGTTTGGCCGAAGCTTTATAGTTTTACTTCTCGATTTCTATATTCACTTACTAGTACCCGACAGCTTGATCACATAAAACCAAATTACTGACAGCTGCCTACCCACAAAAATTAACCAAATCCTAACACAAACTTTATAATCAAACTCACGCATTTTTAAACCTCGTCCTTATAATATCTGTACCCATTCGTTAGGCCCTTTGTAAGTACACGTCACGATTTCTTTACGATGCGACGTATAAACCGTGCCGTAGAAAAAACGTGACCCTCAACAAGCTTCCATAGTGATCCATACCACACTGACGACCGTGCCTACACACGGCGAATAAACCGTAGTTTTTCACGACAAGAAAAACGTACAGACACCAGCACGTCAAGCTACTACAATCTGTCAAAATTCTTTAGTTGATTTTCAACTTTATCGCTAAAGCATTAGGTTCAAGGTTGATTGGGAAAATTTTGACAGTTTCGGGTAGCTTGATGAGCTGACGTCTGTACAAAGGGCCGTATTATACTACTACAGGACCAAGCTAATAAGTTATAACACAACTGTAAGTCATGACGTCATCCGCTATATTTGGCGGATGTGAACGATAGACCACTCAGTCACAGCCGACTAGTACAACAAGAAGTCTAGCATACATCCTTCTTTGAGAATCTACTCTATGTAACACAAGTTGACGTCTCAAAATAATTTTATAATCTGTGCTATATTTACGTGCTGTCCTGTTTCTTGCCCGCCATACGTTCTATGAGGCCTGTGATCATGTCGGCGTCCACCAAGCCTATGAATTTGTCCACTATGATTCCGTTCTTTATTGCTATTACTGCTGGTACAGCTTTTACCTGTAAGTTTAGATAGTTTAATGTTACTATGGCAGGTTTTAAGCACAGGAATTATTTGGTATAACAAACAATATCACGCCTGCTTTCCTCGAAGGGCTAGACAGAGTACACTCAATCCTTTCTATTACTAATATTATAAATGCGAAAGTATGTCTGTCTGTTACCTCTTCACGCTTAAACCGCTGAACAGATTTAGATGAAATTTGGTATAGAGATAGTTTGAGTCCCGGGAAAGGACATAGGATAGTTTTTACCCCGATATCGATACGTACGCGAGTGAAACTGCGGGGCGTTGCTAGTAATAAATAAATGGTAATTGTAGTGGTGATATGGTATGGTGGTGGTGGTGTTGGTGGTATGATTTTGTATAATCACACTAATATTATAAAGGCTAAAGTTTGTGATCGTGTGTATGCGTGTGGTTATGTTTGTTACTTCTTTACGCTCAAACGGCTGGACCAATTTTGATAAAAATTTAGTATGGAGGTAGCTGATTCTCTGGATTAACATATAGGGTACTTTTATCCCGATATTCCCACGGGGTCGACATTTACGCGGGTGAAACCGCGGGGCGCAGCGGGTTTAGTAATAATCGTGAGCTCATCACACGGTGCGGAAATCTCATGACGAAAACCTTCGTCCGAGGTCGAAACTATTAAGGAAAACCACAAATAAATACTGCGAAAGTAAAAAACAACGTAAACATTTTTTTTTTTCTCAGCATCGCTCTATGGTAGAAAATACCATTAAGTCAGACTTTTCGTAGTTTTTTACTTGTGCATAAATCACGCCTGTTTTACCCCAATGGGTAAGGCATAGGTGTACTTATAATACACCCACATTTTGCGAGTTATGTTTACTTAGGTCCCATGTAAAGCTGGCTTCTCACGGCGCGCGATATCACAAGTCGCGCCGCGCCAACGCGCTGTGTGAAGGTAATGGCTCGAGGCAACGCGGGCTAGCGCGTGCAAGCTCGTCCGATCCGCTCAAAGTCGGTACTTTAAAGGCGCGGCGCGAGCGCACTCGTGGCTACTTGAGCGCGCGCGGGGTGGCGCGGCTTGGTGCGGGCACAAAATACAGATAGTACAGAAGTCAATCACATGTATGTACTTCACTTTTCATACCGACGCTCGGCGGATGCGCTAGGGTCGTCAACTTTGATTTATGCAAAAAAACTATCGAGCTAGTGGCACTCGTATCTAGTTGTTTGATTTATTGTTGAGCTTATTCTTCAATATTAAAACAAAACAATAAACATAGTATCACAATACAAAAAGTTTACAGAACAAAAACATATAAAATTTTACATTTTGTCAATTTTCACTATCGAAAATCCCTAATAACTTCAAAACGGATTACCCTATTTACACAATTTATTTTGTCGTATCCGTTTTAGACCTAAACCTAACAAATTACAATAAAAACAACACAATATCTACACAAACAAAAAATCATGTTTTCAACTTACGTAATAGTTGGTGGCGTGAATTTACCTTACAAAATAGTTACTTCTTTTATACTGATTCAAAATAGGAAACTATTATATAAATCGAGCTTAGATAGCCATTTTTAGTTGCTCCATTTCTGCACTTCACAGACGCGTGTCTTAAGCGGATGCCACGCACGCTCGCACTGCTCCCAACCCGTCTGAGATAACGTGTCCGTGAGCGGTGTCTATGTGTGCGTTGCTCGAGCGCACTTTGTATGTAAATTGACTTCTGTACTATCTGTATTTTGTGGTGCGGGTGAACAACGGTCATTTCGTTTCGACACGCACAAATGTGAAGTACTCTCGCGTATTTAAGTGGCCGGCGGGACCAACGCGCGCCGTGCCCGTGGGAACGGGTAGCGCGGGCTCGCCTGTTGGTGCATGCTCGCTCGTACAAATCGGCCGGCGCGACGCGACTTGTGATATCTCACGCCGTGAGAAGCCAGCATTATGGGGAGAATAGTGGACTTGTACAGTCAACAAAAGAGATGAGTACGCGGAATCGTAGGATATAGTTGAAGTTTAGTAAGAAACCGGTGGATGTTCTCGAATAAAATTTAATTTTTTTATTAGGAAACAAACAGCTCATTTATCAAATAAAATTTCAGTCGACAAGATCCATCGGTTTCTTACTAAACTTCAAACGTATCCGACGATCCTGCATACTTATCTGTTTTGTTGACTGTACCTACATAAAGCACCAATAAATAAAATATAATTGGTACAAAATGGTACAAAAATGGCAAAGAAAAGGTATTTTAATTAAACCAACTTCAAACGTATGCACCAAATCAGCATTATCCTCCACATCCACAACAGCAAGGTCGAGATTGTTGAGCGGCTCTATCAGCTCCTTGAGCTTCGGAGTCAGGATCTTGCACGGCTCGCACCAGTCCGCGTGGAAGTTCACTATCACTGGCTTGTCGCTGTTCATTACCTGGAAATAATCACACTAATATTATAAAGGCGAAAGTTTGTGAGTGTGTGTGTGTTTATATGTGTGTTACTTCTTCACGTTCAAACGACTGGACAAATTTTGATAAAAAAAATTATCCTGATATTCCCACGGGATCGATACTTATGCCGGTTAAACCGCGGGGTGCAGCTAGTATAACATACGATGACTTAGAGCCTATGCGTCCACTCGCCAACTCCGTCACTCCAACGACAACCGTTTCTCACGTTTTAACATGAAGAAGCAGTGCTCGTTGCGTTTGCAGATTTTTTTTTGCGTGATTCGTGTGTTAAAAGAACGTTGTGTTAACTCGTGTGCATAGGTCTTAATATTGATCTCATGTAGAATCGCCTGTAAAAAGGGTTGGGAAAAGCTGTGTGTAATGCATTATTGCATTTGACTGCAGTATACCATGCCTTGTATCATATGGTACTTATAAAAAAAACATTGTCTGTCTGTCTGGACCGATTTTGATGGGACTTTCACTGGCAGATGATATTTTAAGAAGATAATGAGAATAAAATATGAGCTGATGTCATGGGAATTGGTAAATTAATGAAAATCACGCTAATATTATAAAGGTGAAAGTTTGTGAGTGGGTTTGTAAAGGTTTATCTTACTACTTATATTTTAGAAAAAGAAATAGGGTTCCGCGCAATAAAATTCGCTAATCGCAATATGTTTTCCGACATGCACGTGAATGAAGTCGCGGGCACAGCTATAATATTAATAGTATAAAATAATTACTCTTTGTATTACTTAACTGACATTTAGGCATTCATTGAGTAGCCCATGTTCAGTATGTCAGATTTGATATGATAGCCTAAATTGAATGCAAATCATGAATAAGTACCGTAATAGATAACATAGTATTATGCTTATCAGTCACGTAATTTTACTATATTCTTTACATTTACTACATTAAGATAAAAATGTTACATTTGTAAAATTCAGAAGCAATTTCAGTAGAAGTAAATTACCTACTCTGTATTTTGGTTCTCGGCAGAGTTGTAACAGCGAAATCCAAAAATAGAATACATTTTTCTAAATTATTCACATTTAAGGAAAATGTGACATCATCAAACAAGCCGTGAAGTCATCAATGACTGAGTGACATCAGTGCCGTATCCCTTGTTCACAAACTAAACTAAATTTAAGTCTTAACGTAACGTCTAAACTTGTACGGAGTAGCGTCAGCCGCTGATTAATTTGACAGGACTAAACTAAAATTTATCTTCTGTCCTTAACTTAATGAAATAGAAAGAAAAAGATGCACTGAACTTAAATTTAGTTTAGTTTGTGAACAACAGAATCGGCACCATCATCAACTTAGTTTAAGTTTTACTTATTTATTTATTTATACTAGTTTTGCTGTCGTTTATATGACCTTGTCATGGCAACAATAAACCTGTTAGGCTCTGCTTAATAGGCTTCATATTCATACAGTTCGGCAGACGAGAAAATCTGTTCTTAACCTTTTAACCGTTTGTGTCGCATATTCCGTGTCCCTACCGCGCGTGTCGTATTTCTGCGACAGAGAACCATTGAGGTATAAAGTACTTACGTACTAGAGCTGACATTGTGAACAAAATATGTTGTACAGCGTGGCAACGCACGTTTTACAGAAAATACAATAAATTTACCGGTGAAACGTCACTCCTTGACTTTTATTCAATTTTCTAGAGTGGTTTGAACAGTATCTCAATACACACGAAGGCATTTTTAGAATTAACTGTATCAGTGCTACGTGTCACGTCGCGACAAGCGTCCGGCGCAGACTAAGGACTTCTGGTCCATGGACCACAAAGCGTGCTACAAATTATCGATTCGCGGCGGCCACTCTAGTAAGTAAGTACTTATATCTCAATGCAGAGAACATACATGATTTCGTTCATCGTTCTATTCAACGATTGCTCCTCCTAATTTGTTGTATGTATTATTTTATCGAATTAGGTAATCAGCTACATCCGATTTGACTGGAAGCCGATCCCAACATTGTTGGGTAAAGGCTAGGCAGATGATGATGAATATTTTATCGATTTGTAGCCGCGCGCTAGGGGCACGGCAATTGATATTTAGCCAAGCGCTTAAAGGGTTAACACCTGTCGGTTTCATTTTCATACAAACGAACACTTGTTTTGCGAATTTGATCACTATCAGTTACTAGTATTGTCGCAATGACAGATGTCAGTCAGAAAGGCATTCTCTCGACGGCCGGACTGTAGTTTTAATTACATTTCTTAGCTCTTGTTCTATGTTAAAATCCAGAAATGTTGAATTTTGAAAATATTGTTTTAAAAG
Source organism: Mesoligia furuncula (assembly GCA_916614155.1). NCBI lineage: Eukaryota > Metazoa > Arthropoda > Insecta > Lepidoptera > Noctuidae > Mesoligia > Mesoligia furuncula. The sequence goes on from OU744806.1 coordinate 25,202,143, forward strand.
TAGCTGATAATAGTACTTATACTAAACGGACAATAGGTACGAGATTGCTCTCTTTTTAATAAAACTAAATATAAATTATGTTAATTTCAACATACCTTAGTAACAAACTCATCATTATTCTTAACTAATATAGTCTCATTGTGCACAACTGACGTAGATATAGGGCAGGTCCGTCTCAAGCTTGCAAGACGTCTCATGGGTGACCGCAAACTCTGACATATTGCATTCGACATATTTTACTGAAACAGAAAGCATTTTAATTAATTAGTATATTTGAGGCCTTAAAGATTGTTTTTTTTTTTAAAGAATATCATTGGGAGTTAAATATTACGTAAAGTTTCTAATAAATGTTGAAAAATATGTGCACCAAAATAATACTTAAATATAATATTAATTGCTAGGAAATCAAACTTGGATTCAGTATAATTAAAATCTTTAGAAACATTGAAAATACAATACCAACCAATTATTATTTCAGGTTCTATCAAAAGCAGCACTTTGGAAACATAACTCAATATAATAATATGTCTAATACATATTTAAGGTGACCAGCGAGCGGAGTAATCGCGTAACACACTAACAGTAGCAATGGCTTTCACTTTGACAGTTCAACAATAGTTATTGCGTTATCTATGTTATTGAGCAGACCAATTTTTGGTACATAAGAAGCGATGTCCTTCAAAATTATTCAGATTGTAATATAAAGTATGTTACGCAATTAAGGTGTATTTATTGAAATACAGAATAACACCTTTATTAAAGTACAATATTTAAAACACATTCATTCAATAGAATGTCTAACCTTAGAACAGAGTACTATTAGGTATTCTGTGCCTTAGATCTAAATAAGGAAAAATTCTAAAAACATGATTAGTCAAACTTTTAATTAAAAAAATCATGTGTGAACCTAGTGACCCTAACAGTCAAAACAAGCATTATCAATCATTAATTCAACCCACATTTATCTTATTAAATAAACTGTGTGTAGCGGTATCTACAACGCCACATGCGAACAACGCGTCATACTGACGTCACGCAAAATCCTGCATCTCGCAAGCAGAATATACCGCGCAACTAGCATAGATACAACAGCCCGACATGAATCATCGGGCAGCTGACAGACACAACAGCCATCTGGTCGGAGGATCCTCCCTTTTCTATAGAGTATGTGTGAACTTTACACCCTGTTCCTCATACCTATAAACTGTGTAACAAATTGATTAAACTGAGTGTTCACTATATTCTTACCCCCTTCTTGCCATCTGAATATCTGATAAAGGCTTATTTTACAAGAGTGATTCTGAAAATCTATAAAAATAAAATGAAATACTTTTTGTTGGTCAGTGCCTCGCTTGAGAATGACTGGACCAATTTGGCTATTTTTTGCCAAAAAGAAAAATTGGAAAAGTTTCCCAAAATATTTTCAAATTCAAGAATAATTTACATCCCTTTTGATTTCCTATTTTTGGCAGGACTGGTCGGCTAGTCTTAAAATAAATTCTCACAATTGTGTAGGCTCTTATAAATTTTACTCTTCTTCGTCTTTTTCTTGACAGTAATAATATAATTTGGGTATGAAATATCAGCACTGCTAACTTTGACTACATCAAATGGCTAGTAATGTAGACATTACAAGTAGCGGCACGTAAGTTGGCAAGAGTTTTTGTAGTGGGGGAAGTTTGCGCACGCACAATTTCAAACATTTTTATATGCGCGAACTTCCCCCACTACGAAAATCTCTTGCCGAGTTACGTGCCGGTAACTATACTTTATGATTTATTTCACCATTACCCAACAATGTTTTAGAAGTTCTCTGAGCAACAAAGATTCATGACATTGATTGATTGATTGATTCATGGCATTTTTTGACTAGTGTATATACTACTCAGACAGTTTGTAAAAATGTATTACTCACACATTGTTTAAAAATTAAAATAAAGAAGTTTTACAAAAATTGGTGCACATTTCTTTCCAATACAGTTGCCAAACAACAACTGATAAATGACAATTTCACAAGAACATACATTCTGCACATGATAGCATAAGCTAAGATAATAAAAGCAAATAGCGGCAGCTACGTGCAGATGTTAAGGTAGGTGCGGTTGTGAAGATGATAGTGATAACAATGACAACCAGTGTTATGTATAATGAGTTCTATAATATACACTTGACAATTATGTAATAGAGATTAAATTTTAATAACTGTAGGGTGAATGTTGAATGTATTATGTTTGATGCAATGTTAGTTGAGAAATAAATGTTGAATCTATGATTCTAATAGCCCAAATTAAAAATCTTAATACCTTTCTACAATAATCCTCATTTAATTTAAGCTAGCTAGCTAGCTCGCTAAGCTCTGAGTTAGTCCTACACTATTTACAAAATATACATCAACTGTAAAAGTTACATGAAAAAACTGTATGTTATAAATTAGAACTGCATAAAAGACAATAACAAACACAAAATTGCAACCAAACGAAGAACTTACCAAAGCGGACTATTAGAAACTCCTTAATTTACGAGTTTGGACGGGCACAAGACAAACATGGGCTACACAATAAACAGCGCCGAACCCAGCACTAATGACCAGAAACACGAGGAGCACGATCCGCGGCACGTACAGCTTGTCGTAAAAATTTGCACTGCTCAAATTATACGACTCGCCTTTTGGCAAACATACCAAAACCAACGTTACTATTGAAGTTACGATCAAAGCAATTTTTCCAATGCTATGTCCTGTACGCACTGATACCCAGCATAACATAAAGGTTACACACCATAGCATCGTCAAAAAATACAACCCCACGCCAAAACTATTCATTTCTGTTACGATAAACAAAGCGGATAGACGATAATTAGTAAAAATAGTTTGATGATCATGCAGTAAAGATAATGGAATTACTCTTGTTACAGAAGATGACACATGTTAGTTATGATAGCTCCCCAAACAGCCCACAAAGCAATTATATCTTGCTTTTCTGTTTAATTATAATGATAAAAACCTGAATAGTATTTTAATTTTCAAGATCACTACCACTCGCTGCCACTGTTTGACAAATTGTCTGGAAATTTTGAAATCACAATCAGAAATGTGAAATTGTCATGACGATGACGTTTGGAAACGATGACACATTGGTAAGAAGACAGACTACGGGTGCGTTCCGAGTTGGGAATGTTATCGATGTAATCAATTTAACCCATACCGAATTAACGTTGAGCGCGATAACGATTTCCCGTGAATCGTCATAGATGACGTCATAACATAGTCCATCTTGCGATAACGCTGCGCTGACCATGCCTCCTAATAATATCACCGTGAGTGCTGTAAAAAATGAGTTTGTGTGTGTGTCGGTACGGATTTAAGCACGCTCAAATCGATTACATCCCAACTCGGAACGCTCCCATAATGTAATGAGGATGGCCAATGTGTAAAAAGGGGATGGCATAAGAGAAATTGATTTGTAACTCCAAGAACTCTAAAATTGGTAACTAAAATCTAATATTTTTCGTTTTTCGCCCGTGGTCCCTTCTCGTAGTCCCTGGAGGGACCACGGAGCTTTTTTTCTTCGTGGTCACTATAATACTGGAAAATTCCGTGGTCTCTTCTTGTATTCCCTGGAATCCACGGAGCTTTTTTCTTCGTGTTCCCTAAAAGATATCTAGGTACATAATACTGCTGAATAAGTCGGATAAAAACTCTTTGGTAGGCATTTTGTTGGTGCAAGAGCACATCAAGCTACCCGAAACTGTCAAATTTTCCCAATCAACTTTGACCCTTATGCTTTACCGATAAAGTTAAAAATCTATTAAAGAAATTTGACAAATATACTTGATAAAAAATTAAAATTAATTAATCTTTTTGTTTTTTTTTTTTTTGAAGTTAAAAAATAAAGATTACAGAAATCTTCTTACAGATACCAGTATCTGTAAGAAGATTACAACATAATTTATGTTTCTATAGAGAGTAAAAAGAACAAAAAATATGTACGGTGGGCTGCATCAATTGGGTACCCCAGTTGTATTAAAATTTTCGTACAACTGGGGTACCCAATTGATGCAGCCCACTGTACCTAACTCAGTACCTACTTAAAAAAATGTACTCAAAAACGTCAATGACTGCATTTCAAAAAGATTTTTGAAATGCAGTACTATTGTACTATTTAATTCGGCAGTATATATTTCTTGAAGGAACCACGGGCAAAAAAATACTCGTGGTCCCTTCCAGGGACTAAGGGACCGGGACCACGGGCGATAAAGGATATTTTTTAAATTACAATATACACACATCAAAAGTGTCTAGGGATCAACATATATTTTTGCAATAACTTTTCTCCTGATTGATATTAATTAAAATTTTCTTTAAGGATTCATCAAATAAAGTGTTTTCGTTTGTCACAGTAACGATAAACCAAGTCACCTTTGCATTAATAAAGAAATTTGCCATTTTCCTAATAAAGGGATTTTTGACATTTGAACCACTAACACAAAAGTTCGAAAAAAAGACTGAAATAACAGTTTTCTTTAAAATTTTATTGGGTAACTTAAACAATTAATAATCCGTGTTTCTACCGCGAACACTAACAACACAAGAACATCGGTTTGGCATACTCAAAATGAGTTCATCCAAATCACGCTGTGGAATGGCCGCCCATGTTCGTTGCAACAACAAAAAAAGGTCTTCTTGCGACTGGATACCCTCCATATTCGGCAGAGCTCTTCTCTGTAGCATATCCCATGCATGCTCAATCAGGTTCAAGTCTGGCGACTGAGCAGGCCAGGGCAGGACATTGATGTTAGCTGCGGCGAGAGTCTGTCTTACAACTCTTGCGGTGTGCGGTCGTGCATTATCATGCATTAACTGAAATAAGGGACCGATTTGCACTTGTAGAGGAACGATGACGTCTGATACAATCGTCTCAGCATAAATTTGAGCGTTGAGGTTGCCTCTGATCCAAATCAACTCAGTTCTTCCGCCGATCCAAATACCCGCCCATACCATGATGGTTCCACCACTATAAGGATGGACTTCCTGGCAGGATTTTAATCGCTGTTGGCGTCCAGGGGTTCTCCAGTGTCGTATACGTCTTGTATCCGTTCTCATACCAAAACGAGACTCATCAGAAAAGCACACGAAACGCCATTGTTCTTCTGCCCAATTTCTGTGTTCAAGAGCCCATTGATATCGAATCCTACGATTGTGCATTGCTATAGGTGGTACCCGTAGCGGTCTTCGGGAGTGAAGGTTCACTTCATGCAAGCGGTTTCTGACTGTTTGGTCGCTAATTAAGTTCCCTGAAGAGTGATGAAGCCTCACGGCTAACATCATGGCGGTTATTGTTGGAGCTCTTTGAGTTAAGATTTGAATGTATCGGTCTTGTCTCCGTGTGGTGCAGCGATACCGTCCTCCATGCATGGCGCTCAGCCACGGTACCAGTGCTTCGGTAACGTGTCCAAAGTCGACTGATAACACTCTGACTTGTATTCAGAGCTAAAGCCACAGTACGTTGCCGGGAACCAGCTTCTATCATTCCCACGGCTCTGAGCATTTCTTCCCTGCTTAAATGACGTCGCCGCTCCATAATAACGTTGGTTTTAATCAGTAGTAGGGAAACAGTAGCACTAATAATGTCTTCAATGCGTTGTATGTTTTTATAGGGAAAATATTGACAGCTGATTTTCATCTTTTACTCGAATTTGATTCACAGTTCCTGATTCAAATTATGAAATGCACCAAAAAGGATCCATATAAATTTATAAAATCATAAATTTATTACAAAGCCACATCTCAATCTCAAGAAATCCGCATAAAAATGCTTGATCCCTAGACACTTTTGATGTGTGTAATTAATTTAATCCCTGCAAAATGATTGTAACTATTTCTTCTTCTATTTCTATTTCGCCAACTAAGAGCCTCTCCATACTAGCGCTTCTCCAGCGAAGACGTTCGATAGTTACTTTACTCTTTGATGTAGCAATTCGTCTAAATAGTGTTTCGTCCAGAACGCAACTAGTCTATTTTAATAAAATAAATTCTAAATCTTATTCCATATGAATGAAATAACATTGTTTGTCAACATGCCGATATTACACACTCTAATAATTATACCCGTCTTTTTTTGTTTCTAACCTGTTAATTCCCAGAACCAACAGTTTTCATAAGAAGATGCAATTTTTATCACGTGTAGAAAATTTTACGCAAGTTAACGTTGATCTTTAATCCGTTAGATTAACGATCAACGTTAACTTGCGTAAATTTTCTGAAATGTAACGCTTTAACTTTTTACGAAGTTAATTTTTTCAGTAACGGGATAACGATTAACGAAGTTAACTATTTGATTAACGGTGAATAAAAATAGAATAGTATGTTAATAAAATATAATATTTTAAGGTAAAGAGCTCTATAGAGAAAATTAGAAAGCCAATAATTTTCCACTAAAACTGCTCTTTGTTGTCGATTGATTGACATTTTTCTTTCCGAAACAATTTTTGTAACGTTTATTAAAAAATTTAGTATAACAACAACAAAGATGTTTAGTGAAGGAACACTCGACAGGAAGAGCTGCCAAGCTGGTGCTGACCGCACCCCACCTCTCCCCCTACAACTGCTGCCAGCTGCACCACTTTGACTCTATTTAGACTGTCCTGTGTTCCTGACCCATCTACACTGCGCATACGTTTATCCGTTTATCGAACACTTAGCCTGAAGAACCGCTAGTGTGAAGAGGCTTTTAAGCTGTGGACGAACTATATATCGTTTTGTTAATGCGTTCGTATTTATTGTTTGTATAACTCGTCTAATATAATAAAACAACTGCACTAAAATAGCGGCAGTAGCAATTAAAATATTTAAAAATTGAAGAAATACATTATTGATTTCTTTACATAATTTTATTGTATTGAAAAACTACAAAGTGTTAATTAAATCTTTTTGCTGTGTTGAATAATTAAACGTAGTCAATATTACAACATGCGTAGCATGAGCTTCAAATCGTTTTGACATTTATGTTGGTAGCATTGGCTAAAGTGAATTTTCTAGTGCTGTGTATTGCTGTCAATAATTAGAAAGGTGAGTGATTTTTAAAGATTTTCTTTAAGATTTTCATGATAAATGTGTATTTTCTTCTAGCTTTATTCTTTAGCTATAATTTCATAATAAATTTACGTGGGTAAAAGTGGACAAAACAACGAAATAACCGTAAATTTGTAACGCCATTTTCCGCTTCGGAGATCTATTCTAATGTATTTTTTATAATAAGTTGCCGTGACTAAGCTATTGGATCTTATTAGTTCTGTCAATGTTATAAAAAGTTTTCTCTTGGCTATCTTGTAAGACAAGGCATGTTTCCGGGGTTTGCAATATTTTGATTACTTATTCATTTCTGATGACTAATCTTTGCTAACAAGGTCCAATGTTGCGAGGGCACCTAAACGCCAGACTGCGTTTACATTGTGAAGTTACTGACCTACTATTGATTAGTGTTAATTATTGTCCAGCCCTTTCGCAAAGGGTAATTACTCTAACGCCCTTTTCGAACCTCTTGACATTTTGTTTTGATTTCAATGCAGATGTTGTGGTGATAGACACGACGACGGCTTATCACGGTTATAACTATCATAAATTATTATATCACCTTTCTATAAGTAATGCAAATTGCGGGTGTTATTTATTATTAACAAAAAAAAAAAATCCGAAACACATCTACCCCATTTCTGCAATAAAATTAGATTAATAAATTTACACTGAATTTCTACACAAACCCATGTTATTTTTTCAAACACTGTACAAGACTTATAATTAAATCATCTTAATAAGTTATATTCTGCAATACTATTATGGTTTATTGGAATATTTTCCTGAAACTCCAGACATTATTATGGTCACTTAATAATAAGTCTGAATAATATGGTATGTATTTCCCACACTGCATGTGAACGACCAGCTGCATGAAGTATTAAAAATGCATGTAGCAAGGTGTAAAATGTATGTAGGTTTAAGGTTTGTAACATGTAGCATTCAATATTTTCTTGTCTATGGAGAATAGGACATGATATTATGAAATATTACTACTTACTTAAATTTGTTACGGATACCTGACCTTACATGAAAACATTAAACACTAAAGTTGAACTCAATGGCAGCACTATTTCTACATAGTTTTTTGCAAGACAGTAGCGGTAGCATGATATTAAAATATATGATGTCATGTGTGTTGTGGGGTGTGCCATGTCATGTGTCATAATATAATGTCTATATAGTTGTGTCTACATTATCTATTCTGTTCTATGTTAATCAGAGTATTTTTCTAACTAGTAGGTAGTTAGGCAAAATACTCTATACAGACAGACACTAATCTGCTCTCTGCTTTGAGGCCAGCCACTGGTAATAATCGGCAACAATAAAATACTGTCATTACTGATGAGATGACATTCTTAATTGTGATGGGATTTTGAAGAATCAACATTAAAATTAACAACTGCCTTCACAGGTAGGTTTTTTAGAAGTTTGCGGTCACCCGCACAATACTAAAAAACCTACCAACATATCGATGCTTCCGACAACAAAGGTCGTAAACACCAAAATAGCACTTTTGGTAATCAACGAAAAACAAAAAATAATTTCGTTTTTGGCTTATATCTTTTTAACTTTAAAAGTAGTAAAATTGTGTTCTATACAAGAAATACGTAAAATACGATGGTGTTTCATAATATATTATTGCTATTTATGTCAAAGCCTTATTTTAAAAGTTAGCTTGGACATACACCCCAGAAAATTCAAGAAGTTGGTATTTACGACCACTAACAAATCAATGGAGAACGATTTGTCTAACGGAAGTTAGAAGTATGCACCAGTTTTTAAATACAATAGTTCTGGGTTTGGTTTTAAAAACCATATACTGAAATAAAAATGAGTGTAAACACCACGATCTGATGCGATGGTATGTAACAAACATGGAAATATCTGAAGCAAATCAATGAATTTAAGACTGTAAGTTGAGTTTTCATTACTTGTAATAAAAACAATAAAATAAAACACAAATTGACATAATTAAAAAAGGTTTTTATTCATTGACCGTCATCGTTTAATCAAAATAATGGTTAAGCAAGGCACTAATACAAATTCATAGTAAAAAAATGTCTAAACCAATCACTTAAATTTCCATTAGAGGATCTTGTACATCAATCATCATTCATCATCATTGTTTGTGTCGCGGCTCGAAATTTTTATACCTTTAGGACCTGGCAGGTCCTAAAGGTATAAAAATACACTTAAGTAAGTATATTATAGGCATCGTCCCGTATAATTTAATCAAGCGTTTGTTACAAGATGCCTATAGTGTTCTACCTCCAACGGCGTACCTAACCAGCCAGACATAATTCAAAATTTTAAGTAATCATTTTGTTTCATTGATTTCAAGAAGATTTTATAATCACGACATTTTTTTAAAACGTATTGATAATGAATTACAAAAAAATATAAGTAAACATTCTACCAAGCTTACTGCTCTAATAATTTTAATAAACAATACCCATTTTCACCAACGCCCTTAAAAATTTAGGTAGTTCATCTTTCTAGATCTTGTTTGTTCGGAAAGCTTCTGTACTATGGTCTACCTAACTTTTAGTGTCGTTGGTGAAAATGGGAAAGTGTTATCGACAAGCTAATAAAAAAGAAGATGCAATACATAATACTTACGACGACGAGTTATAGAAAATCAGGTCTTCAAATTTCTGATTAATAATCTTCTGTCATGGGATAGAAGATTATTAACCAGAAATTTGAAGACCTGATTTTCTGATAGAAGATAATTAATCAGAAATTTCATCTTCCTCGTCAGTCTCAGGAAGAGTATCAATGACATTATGAGACTGACAAGGAAGCTGTTTGTATTCGGCATGAAACCGTTTTCAAACCAATTTTCAAACCAATTCTCCAAGATCAAGTGACATTACGACAATTGTTTCTCAGCAGAGCTTACGTTTTAAAAATGATTGTGGGGTGTAATTACAATTAATTATGTATTCATGTTTTTACGACCGACAGCTGTTTGTACGTTGTATTATACGACCTGCACGGTTATTCGGTTCTAAGCAATATGAGTTATACATACCCTCTTTTCTAAAAAATCTTGATTATACTAGTAAAAATTTTGGGTGTAAAAGTATTTTTTTTAGGCGAATATTTTTTTCACATTTTTAGATCGACGCAGCGCCAAAAATTAAGTAGGGCTGCATTCTTAACTCATTTTCGCCAAAATGGCGTTTACGACATTTGTTGCCGGAAGCATCGATATTAAATATTGTAGTCACATCTCCAAGCAAAATCAGACCTTAACCTTTTGACCGCCACAGTCATGTATAGATGACAAACCAAAATGTGCCCAGCACGCCACGGTTCGACTACATGACAGACTTTGACGCCGAGGGCACGTTTTTTATTTTTTGACGTGTGGCTGTCAAAAGGTTAACAACTATATATAATCTATAGTTGTTAAGATCTTAAATATTGAAAAGGTTACTTACAGAAAATTTTAAAGTATCTAGAAACCTGTCTACTAAATTATACACAAACATGACCTTGACCCAGGATTTTACTTCTACGCATGGCTTAGAACCTTGTTGACTGTTTTACACAGAGGTTGAATATTATTACTTTTACAGAAACATAATTAGCAAGATCTGGTTTCAATTGATTAATAGAAGCATTAATTAAACTCTCTTATTTTTTCAAAATATTAACACTTATTTTTATCATACAATATTATGTTCTAACAAAGTTCTTTTTATTATTCATTATCTCTCTGCTCTCTTTTTAGTACAACCATCATCTGCCATTCGTGGAACTTTGACACTTGTTATGGGTAGTCAGGGTATCATTAATACGAGTTACTGGGTAATCTCAGTAACTGGGTTGTGGAAGTCAGATAGGCAGTCGCTCCATGTAAAATACTGGTATTCAGCTGCATCCGGTTAGACTGGAAGCCGACCCCAACATGTTGGGAAAAAAAAGGCTAGGCAGATAATCTTGATTAGTTTAATAGTTTCTCGCACAAACAAAAATAAAATAAACGTTTGTAGTATTACAAAACTTCACAGTTTTGTTCTGCAGTACTAATAAAAAGCTTATTAAAACTAGTATTGCCCCTACAGCAGTAGGTAAGACACAAGATGGCTTCTTTATGGTCCGTTCATATTATTGCCGACAGACCACAGCACAATGCAATGACTATTTAATGAAAATACATTGCACTGACCCAGTTTCTTTTTATTAAGAAAGTAATGTGGTTTGTAAATAGTTATTTAGAAGACAGGTTATTGGTTTATTTTTCTGGGTTGAATGTGGTGGGATCTTGGATCTTATTATTTCCTTATCCTTTACAATGAAAAGTCCCGAGGGGCAATTCCCGTATTTTTAAGAACATTCGCATTTTGACATTCAAAGGTGCCTCTCATGTGCTATACCATACTATCCATACTAATATTATAAATTCGAAAGTAACTCTGTCTGTCTGTCTGTTTGTTACCTTTTCACGCCTAAAGCACTGAACGGATTTCGATAAAATTTGGCAGAGAGATAGATTGCATCCCGGTAAAGGAGCTAGGATAGTTTTATCCCGATATTGCTACGGGATCGAAACTTATGCGGGTGAAATCGCGGGGCGCTGCTAGTAATATTATAAATGCGAAAGCGTGTCTCTCTGTTACCTCTTCACACTCTCTTCGTCTCTTCACGGGAAAGGACATAGGATTTTTAGTTTTTATCCCGATATTCCTACGATATCGAGACTTATGAGGGTGAAACCGCGGGGTGCTGCTAGTAATATTATAAATGCGAAAGTGTGTCTGTCTGTTACCTCTTCACGCTTAAACCGCTGAACCGATTTAGATGAAATTTTGTATAGAGATAGTTTGAGTCCCGGGAACTCGGCACACCCAGATCGTACACAGATGTTCTCAATAGACCAGGAGATTTGATCAGCTTCTGGAGGGAGGTGGGCTGGTTGGAATAACCACCGACGGCCGCCATGGCCCACGTACAATGGTCCACTGAAGGACTAAGTGCGGAAACCAAACCCATAACATAGAACATAGAGTCCCGGGAAAGGACATAGGATAGTTTTTCTCCCGATATTCGTACGGGATCGAGTCTTATGCGGGTGAAACTGCGGGGCGCTGCTAGTTTGAAATAAATGCTTTGACTTTAACATTCAAATCTTGGTCTCAATCTGTCAAAAATACCTGAAATTTTCATACATTTTGACATTGATTTTACGCTGAGATAATATTGCGTCATGTTGAATGCTTTCATTACAGGAATATAATTGGCCTTCTGGCTCTTAGGTAGGGCTAATAAATTCTTTTACGATTGAAGCACTAAGACATTGCAATTTTCTCGTAGACAACACCTTTCAGATGTTTTTAAGGGCTGCGTACCCAAAGGGTAAAAACGGGACCCTATTACTAAGACTCCACTGTCAGTCTGTCCGTCTGTCACCAGGCTGTATCTCATGAACCGTGATAGCTAGACAGTTGAAATTTTCACAGATGATGTATTTCTGTTGCCGCTATAACAAAAAATGTTATAAACAGAATAAAATAAATATTAAAGCCCATACAACAAACATGTTTTTTTCGGCGTTTTTGCCTTGTGGTATGGAACCCTTCGTGTGCGAGTCCGACTCGCACTTGGCCAGTTTTTTTTTGTATTTGTTAAAAAGCTACAAATAAGTCTGGTCTAAACTAAACAAAACTAACATTTACCTGAAGACTAAACTAGTGTTAAAAATGTTTTAAATCACAATGAGCTTAATAATTATTCTATGATTACAAATGTATGTATTTTGCCGATGTAATTTAATTCAACATGCAGTATTGACGAAAGCGGTTTTTGATAATCTATCAAATTCGTAATCATAATTCATATTATGAGTTTCTTCGTTTATTGCTGGTTGCTGCATCTCAGTTTCAATGCTTAGTGTATTTGAAAGCAAATACTTTCTATAAAGAACCCTTTGAGATAACATCTCTCACATAGCTTTAACAACCTTGTCAATAATGATATTAATTTTTTTTAAATCATTGTTCCTCTCAACCAAAGCACCTGCCATCCAATCTCTTCACCACCCTTGGTTGACTGGTAGAGAATGCCTAAGGCATTAAGTCCGCCTTTGTACCTTTTTGTGCGAAAAGTTTAAATAAATAAATAAATAAATAATGTGAATCGCGTGCGATACAAAGGCACCGCTCTTTGCGCGACTTTCGGTGCCTTTGAGTCGCGCGCGATTTTATCGCGTGTCGCGCCTGTTTGAAGTAGCCTTAAACCTTTAAAAAAATTGGCAAAATGTACACACATTGGAGAAATAAACTAGAAACTGACATCGGAGCAGTTTCGCGTTAATGAAAACTACCTGCTTGGACCTGTGCCAATGTTTTTACTAACACAGTTTTTTGAGTCATACCCCAGTGTTACCTAACTGAAGTACTGAAGCACTAAAGTAACACACATTAGAATTTTAAAAATATGTGTTATATTGGGCCCGTGGCTAGATAATAACGATCGATCGATCAGGTTAAGCAACCCTTGCCGCGGTTGTCGGTGGATGGATGACCATCTTTACATACCGAAACCCCTCCGTGCTTTGGAAAGCACGTTAAGCCGTTAGTCCCTTCTGTCATTCGTGGATCTTTGACAGTCGTTACGGGTAGTCAGAAGCCCGAAAGTCGGACAACCAGTGTTACCAAGGGGTATCATATTTCGTATTACCCAGTAACTGGGTTGTGGAAGTCAGATAGGCAGTCGCTCCATGTAAAATACTGGTATTCAGCTGCATCCGGTTAGACTGGAAGCCGAACCCAACATAGTTGGGAAAAGGCTAGGCAGATGATGATGATGATGACATTGCGCCTTGAATTTGTTTAATAATTATTGGGGACAAGAAATAGGTTCATCATCATCTTCATCCTATAGCAGTCCACTGCTGGACATAGGCCTCTCGTATTGCACACCATTCAGCTCGATTTTCGGCAACTCTCATCCAGCTGCTACCAGCCATCCTGCCAAGATCGTCGCCCCACCTAGCCTAAGTCCCACCTTACGTTTACCGTTTATTCGCGGTCTTCACTCAAGAAAACGTTCCTCCAACGGTCATCGGTTCTACGCACTAGATACTTTGGTTTACATGAGCATTCACGAAATAGGTTAATGCTCTGTAAACCAAAATATCTAGTGCCTGAATTACTTACATAACATCACGCCTTTAAGCCCCAAGGGATTAGGCAGAGGTGTACTTTATGCACTAGGTACCTACAATAACATTTTGCAAGTTATGCTTAAGTCCCATGTAATTGTGGGCGAGTCTATTGCCATCTATTGGGCCATAAATCCAGATTCCGAGCTGCTGGTCCTGATGGAAAAACCTAATAACACTGCCCGACGTGGGAATCGAAACCAGGACCTCGAGCTCAGCAGTTGCAGTTGCGACCAGGGGGCCTAAGACGGCCACTTTGGCAGAATCATAACAGGCTAACATTATGAATCATAATGGACAGTTAACTGTTAAGTTAATCGTATCAAATCCCATCGGTGAAGGACTTTTCAGTTATTTTTTTTTGTATGTGCTAAATTACCCATCAATCCAATGCAAATCCAATCTCTTTGATTATACCTACCTACGTAGTGCAGCGAAAAAAGAAAAACATTCGAACTGTCTGCACCATATTATGATTCATAATGTTATCCTTTTATGATTCTGCCAAAGGGGCCTTTTTAGGCCCCCAGTGGACCAACGACGCATCCGCGGCGTTGTTTAATAATAATAATGGGGACAAGAAATAGGTTAATGCTCTGTAAACTAAAATACCTAATGCCTGGATCATTACGGCTTGGTCTGACATTGTTCTAAATCTAAATGAACATGAAATGTACCTTGAAGAGATAGTCAGGCAAAAAACGCCCGTATTGCAATTGATTGTGAGTCCGTCTCGGGGACCGCAGACAATAGTCAGACGGAACTGTGATTCAGAAATTCTGGTAGGATCAATATCTATAGACTGAATTTACAAGATGTGATTGTTTTTGATAGAATACCGAATGGCGCAGTTCCATCATTCCGTTTTAGGGGTTGTGTCTGTGTAAAGGTTTACACAAAACGACCGAATGCTCTATCCAAATTCTCAGTTTAACGAAGATACTTTTGCTTTTGATAGAATACCGAATGGCGTAGTTGCATCATTCCATTTTAGGGGTTGCGTTTGTGTAAAGGTTTACACAAAACGACCGAATGCTCTATCCAAATTCTCAGTTTAACGAAGATACTTTTGCTTTTGATAGAATACCGAATGGCGTAGTTGCATCATTCCATTTTAGGGGTTGCGTTTGTGTAAAGGTTTACACAAAACGACCGAATGCTCTATCCAAATTCTCAGTTTAACGAAGATACTTTTGCTTTTGATAGAATACCGAATGGCGCAGTTGCATCATTCCGTTTTAGGTGTTGTGTCTGTGTAAAGGTTTACACAAAACGACCGAATGCTCTATCCAAATTCTCAGTTTAACGAAGATACTTTGAGCATTCTTTGGTTGGTTTATTCATACGAAAACGTCAAGAGTATCAAGAAAATCTGTCTGTTGTCTGTGTGGTGCCGGACTTAAAGAATACCACCACCCCTTACTTCCCGTGGGTGTCGTAAAAGGCGACTAAGGATCGTACCGGAGAATGGGCAGCAACGTTCTCTATGTATTCCACCACCATACCATACTGCGATCGCCAACCCGCCTGCCAAGCGTGGCGATTATGGCAAACCCTCCCAAAATTGGGGGAGGCCTGTGTCCAGCAGTGGACGTGTATCGGCTGAAACGCCGACGACGACGATCAAGAAAATAATGCTCTAGCTCTGTTTCTATGTTCGTTTGGTCTAAACCCACCTTTATTCTATTCTGTTCCACTCCAGCATAGCTATTCACAACCGTTCCCGCTTACGTGCTGAATCAAACATCTATCAATGTTTTCGAAGGAGTCGTCTAAACGCTGTTCTCGAAGTCAAACCCCGACAATTTTGTCAGTTTCAATTCAAACAAATGACGACCGCTTTTCTTCTGACGGCTTCTTGCTATCGAGGACTAAGCAAATCGCACTATTAATCACAAACTGAATAATTTTGAAGGATTTGCTAATCCATTGCTTTATATGTTCGAAAAATGTATCAGCTCAACAACGCAATGTATGTTGTTGAACTGTCAAAATGAAAGCGATTGCTACGGTTAGTGTGTTACGCAATTATAAGCTGGTTACTGGAAATGTGTATTTTTGATTTGGAAGCCTGTCCAATGGTTGTGGTGCTGGGGGCCTCTTTCCATATATATCTTTAAACTAGCTGTTCCCCGCGGTGTCACCCGCTGCTCAGCGCCTAGGGGTCATAGCGTGATGTTATATAGCCTATAGCCTTCCTCGATAAATGGACTATTCAACACAAAAATAATTTTTCAATTCTAACCAGTAGTTCCTGAGATTACCGCGTTCAAAAAAACAAACTCTTCAGCTTTATAATATTAGTATAGATTTTCGCGACTCTGCGCATCGCGTTTCTGAGAGTAGATAAAAATAAAACACACTAACAAGTGTCAACAGAGTTGAGTAGATCTTGTTTATTAATTTATCTAGTAGAAGTTCAATAACAGTGGTCAGTTCAATTGAATAATTCGGTGACTCAGAAGGTGATTCCATTGAAGATGGGTTTAATTAACTTGGTTGTAAGAAATAAAAGTGATGTCACTATTTGGAAAACCTACCTAGGGACCGTCTAGAACTAACGCGTATTATTGCACTGATGTCCGTTTTCACTAACACTAGGTGACCTTTAAATGAATAAACGCGCGCTGTAGGATTTTCAACTTTAGGCCCTATGTGTACCGTTGAAAATTAAACAGCTCATTTTTATTAGGGTTCCGAACCCAAAGGGTAAAAACGGGACCCTATTACTAAGACTTCGCTGTCTGTCCGCCTGTCCGTCTGTCCGTCTGTCTGTCACCAGGATGTATCTCAAGAACCGCCATAGCTAGACAGTTGAAATTTTCACAAATTTTGTATTTCTGTTGCCGCTATAACAACAAATACTAAAAACAAAATAAAATAAATATTTAAGGGGGGCTCCCATACAACAAACGCGATTTTTTTGCCCTTTTTTGCTCGATATCAAAAATGGCAACAGGTAGGCACTTGAAACATTCACAAAATACTCAGTTGTGTTTTAACTTTAATAATAAATAATTAAATAAAATAAACATTTAAGGGGGGCTCCCATACAACAAACATGTTTTTTTCGGCGTTTTTGCTTTGTGGTACGGAACCCTTCGTGTGCGAGTCCGACTCGCACTTGGCCAGTTTTTTTAGGCATTCATTTCGGTATCGCAGGTGCATTAACAATCTGAACACCATCTCATTAGTTCCAAAAGACACTTGTATTAACTCCGTATCCGATGTCCATTGATCCGTAGGACGGAACAATGCACATAAAGGTAGGTACTTACGCGGCGCCTGCGCAGGGCTACGGTGCCCTCGCGCAGAGTTCACGGTCGCGTGCGCAACGCCCGGCGACAATGACAGACCGGAGACCTGTCCCCGCGACAAGTGGGCGAATGTACGCTACTATACTAATGTTAGGGCTTTTATTAAAGTGAAGTCGTTGAAATTAATTGCGATGAAAGTTGAAGAAATGATCACAGGCTTCAAGCGTCTCTATCGGACACCAATTCCTTAATCTTAATAGGTTAGGTAGTAAGAATGATAAGGGAATTGATGGCGGTGGATATTTTACTCCATTACCTTTTTTTTTTTTACGGAGGAGAAATCATCAGATGATCCCTCCCGCTCTGGGTGGAACGGAAGGGAGTGTCAGACTCTTACTGACTAAAACCCACCCGTGTGCCTTCCTTAGCCCTTTATGTTCCGGGCCAGCGGTAACCCTTTCAGACAATCCCGCTGACCCGGCAGGCTTCGGCCCTAAGAGGGCCCCTCATCGATGCTGACATCTCTTTGAGGCGAACGTGGAACACCACCACCCCCTCACCTCCTCACCTCCAGTACCTCACAGACTCCATTACCAGACTCCATTACTCCATTACCTCACAGGAGAAAACCTCACGAGCGTCGCTAGTTGGTGGATAAGACAGGGACTTATTATTTGACCAGAGATACAGGGTGACAGGATCATCGACGCGCAAGCAGAAACCATGAATTCAGCACATGATTTTTCGTCACCACAATCTATAATATAAAAATGAATCGCTGAATGTGTTGCTAAGCGCAAATCTCGAGAACAGCTGAACCGATTTCGCTAATTTTTTTTTTAGAATATTCCTTGAAGTACTAGGATGGTTCTTACGCAGAGAAAAATTTAATATATCTATGGGAGTATGGTAGAAGCAGTGTAGGAGTAGGGTAGGAGTAGGGTAGGAGTAGTGTAGGAGTAGGGTAGGAGTAGTGTAGGAGTAGGGTAGGGGTAGTGTACGAGTAGGGTAGGAGTAGGGTAGGGGTAGGGTAGGGTAGGGTAAGGGGTAGGACACCACGCAAACGAAGTAGCGCCGGGCAGCTAGAAAAAATTTATATGGCAAAACAACATTTGCCGGGTCAGCTAGTTTTGTAATAAAAATTTCAGTACTTACAAACCTATTAATACAGAGATACGAATGAACGAGCACAATTTAAATACTCATTAAATTTAATACAACTTATTCTATCTGAACAAGTTCTCCCATTAAAAATCATGCAAGGTTTAAAATAGACTGCACTTAATCATAATAATACTTGGAAGGAAACAATTTGTCCGTTCGACGCTGCTTGATGGATTTGATTATGAAGCGAAGACGACAATGCTTCTATAACTAAGAGCATAAAAAACGCCATTAAATTGCCGTTGAAACACGGCTATTTGCGAATGCACAGAATATTTCTTCTTTTTTCCCGTCCGTCTGTCTATGCTATCGAAGGATCGGCCGGTTTCACCCTATTGAGTCGATTTAAATTCGCAATTGTATTACGGTCGGGAGTACCGGCCTTGGATGTATCGGCAGCGAAGGATGTCTGGTATGTTAAGGTAATTGACTCCGCTAGTCAGTACGGTTAGCAATTCTTGAGCTCTTTAAATCTTGATCATATTTCCTGCAATCGCGGAGATAGAAACTGTTGGCGGTCAATCATTAATCAAGTCTTCACATTTTACAATGATTCATCGAATGGACAAACTACAGTTAGCAGAACAGTATTTGAAGTAAGAATTTTTTTCCACTCGGATGAACCTTTCATCGCAGTGAAGTCGTTACATTTGCAGCTAACCAATATGATTTGCAAAATTGCTTTACCCTGCGCAGAGTTGAAATTTTTCAGTCAATTTCTGTATCGAAATATGAACGATCTAATAACCGCAAAACCCCCAATCTCATTTTACTTACTGTAAAGTAGGTTTTTGCTTGGTTAAAGTTCGAGCAGATGAACATTAAATAGTAAATACATATTTTATGTCAACTACACGAAACATGTTTTTGCCGCATGCGACATTCCCAGGTTATTTGTGTTAATTCGGTCCCCGTCCGTTGGTAATGGAATGTTGTTTCATTCTTTTAGTTCCAGGTTTTGTCCCGTGTTTTGACCTTGACCTTCTGTAAAGAATCCGACGAGCGCCTCTGAAGAATGGATGAAATATCTGACCTTTTTATGGTTGGATACCTTTTGTTCTGGAATTATTCCGCGCATTGTTGTTTGATGCTTTAAGTGCTTTTATTTTTATGTTGCTCAGGGAACGATCCTCTGCCCTCAGTTTATTAAGCTCCATACTTAAAACATTTAGGCTTTCTCTTCTTTTAAGACCTTACTTTTAAGTGCTTAACTTTTCTTAGCTAAACCGAGACTCTGAGAGATATAGAGCTAATATTCTTGTAACTAACCTATCATCAAGTACTCTCTAAGTGCACGTTTTATCTAAGGATCAAAGAAATACTAAAAGCTTATTAAAAAGGGAAAGTAATAGATGGAATGGAATAGAAAGGCTGAAGATTTAGCCCAATTTTCTCCGTAAGCTTCTAATTCAATTATTTCGTTCATTTGGGCCACCTGCCGTTTTCTGAATCACAGCCTATTGCATATCGGGCTTTACGTAAGTGTTGATTCACTTGAAACTCTTTTTTATAAGTTTCTGTGTTATAAAGGACGTCTAGACTGAGTCTGTTATAGTCGAGTTGATCTAGACAGGTAATTTAAAAATAAGATGAAGCCATTCTCGCAATGAAAGTTTTAAGAAGATACAGTCTCCATTTGAAGGTATTTTAATGTAAAATGTTATCCATCTTGATCTTAAAAAAGATGATACTTAAAGGCACTTCTATTTTAAATATAACTTGAAACATGTTTTAATAAGAAATCGAATTGCTTTTTACGTTCTTCGTTTCTAAGATCTTTATTAGATCTTGACTAACATCATCTCTGACATTTAGTTTGACATTCATTACTTTCATGTTATCAAGATCAAAATTATCTTGGAATAAAAGAATTGTATATCTAATAGAGTTATTAAAACCGACATGGATAATGGTATCGATAGCTATATTATTATTGTATTGTTCGTTGTATTATCTTCTGCAATTTCCTGTGATCTTTAAATCTGACACGGCGGTAGTATTAACTTAACAATTACTTGAGTATCTATCAGAATTTATTGTTCTCGGTACGATTATTTTAATATGCTGTTAAAATACTTTCTTTACGACTTTCGGTGTCGACTTGCGCTTAATCGCGTATCAAGAAAGTGTAATGGTTTCATCCAGCCAGCCTGACTCATCGGGGCTCAGTCTGATTGCCTGCAAAATGCAGGGAGAATATATTTGTTTTGCATGAGGTAGTATTCTGTGAATCATGTTTGGAGGAAGGAAAGTTATGACTGTATTATTATCGGCTTACTTCTATTTTTTTTCATTGCATTGCTCACAAGTTTCATGCATTGCTTATTTTGTCTCTGTATCTTTAAGTGTATTTATGTTGTTGTAAAGAAGATTTGTAAGTTTTGTTAACGTTACCTCTTATAAAATACTTGTATCATAAAGCGTTTCATCTGCTCTACTTGTATGACTTAGAAGTGCTATGGCAGTTCCTAGTTTTTCTGCCAAGTATTCTTAACAATTTGTTGGCACTTAATTGTGTCTCTCGTTTGCCTTTGTTCAAGATTTTAAATGCTGCTTCTTTGCCGTTACTAAGTTTCTAGTTTCTGCGAAGAATTTTCAAAATCCAAGACAAGGATTAAAGTATTATAAGGTTAGGTTAATATTTGGAATAGGTTTCTAAACAATAATACGAACAATCGAGCAGCTGTTTATAAATACCGAGCCGAACGTATTCAGCAGACAATGTCCATGACCGCTTCAGATCACGCAGCGTTCTGGTTGCTATGACTCATTGCCTAGGGTTGCTAGATTTACACACGGTGTCTTTACACGTTGTCATGTAAAAGATTTCACGGCATATATGGCTTGTGGTAAAGGTATTATTAGTATTCATTTCGTTGTGAGTGGCTCCTTTCAGCCTGTCAAACTATATAAAAGGGATGGATTAGTAGTTTGGCCTCTTCTTGAAAAATTGCGTCACAAATCCTTCATGAGTATTCCTCGGTTTTGAAACTTTGTCCGTCAATACAGGAAAGAAAGCCTTAGAGCATGGGTATGAACTTAGCATGATTTGCCAAATTGTTACTAGATAAAATAATTGTCTTTGTTCCTCGATTCTTTCGTCCATCTACTGAATCTAGACTATCTGATTGTCGTTGATGATGACCCTACACGTACAATACGGTTAATCGCCCAGAATTAGCTCCACATGATGCGACGCTTGAAAGCTAAAGTAACATTTTTAACGACAATTAATTTCCGTTTTCACGACATGGAAGTGGAATTGTAGTTTTTAAATAATTTTAATGTCCGTTAATTAAAGAACACTGTTATTAAATATTATACCACGTAAACGGTTTATTTTTATGAAGCCTTATCGCGTGATGCCAGTAGATTGTGACTTCAATTGTTTGTATAAGATTCATTTTTCTTTCATCGTTCCTAACTGTGAGACCTTTAAAGTATCTTGAACTCCTAAAGGTCATCATTGAAAAGCAAATAATAAAAATGTAGAAGAAAAAGCTACACAATCGGTCACACGGTCTTCTCCTCTTTACGCGATTTAAATTCTAATAAACGCGTACCAGCACAAATTAAAGCGTCATAAACGTTCACTTTATGACCGCTGCAACTAAACAAGTTTATTTGTAGTGATGTAGCATGTTTCAGTCTAGTGAAATGCACAATTTCGCTCGTGTTTTCATAAAATTGAAGTAAACAAGTACTTCAAGCGTGAATTTATAATTTGGTCCTGTTATGTAAAGTTGTTTATAGACCTGCAGCAAAGTTAATTGCAATGTTCGAGGTCTCGGTAAAATAGGTCAAACGCTCATTGAATTTCCATTTCCTTGAACGAAGCTCCTCAATTTGCAAGTCCTCGGAATCTAAAGCTCTGATTGCTTCGATCTGCTGATCTCATTTCGCCCAGCACTAGTTTCCTGTGAGTAGTTAGTGCTGTAACAGCCGGCAATCAGCGAGCACTAGCGCAGTCTCAATGTGCCGATATTATCGGTTTTTGCCCTGCATTTACGTTAGCTGCACTTAACTTTGTATCGGAGATCTTAGATTCTGAAATGTCGGCCAAGATTATTAAGGTAATTGGTTTTTAATGATGTTATATGTATCTGTTAAGCCTTTGCTTGATGTTTAAGGTGATTTTATTATAAGAAACGTTTTACTTTGAACTTTGTTGAATAAAGGACGTCTGAAACCGAATTAGCTATAAGATGTTGCTGATTGCGATTGGCTACGGCACTAATCACTTAATATGTGGGTGTAATAGCAAGCCTGTAACGACCACTGCAAGAGATAGGTTGTTCTATTTTTAGCTCAGGACCACACTACGAACTCAAGGTCTTACAGCCTGTGATGTGCACACTTGTACAGTGTAAAATGTTGCACGCGATATAAGCATTCCAACCACCTCAAAAGTTATAACAGAACAAAATGTATGTTAACATAAAGATATTCAATAGTTCAGCGGCAAGGTTCCGATCGATTCGTTCTATGACGAACGGCCGGCTGAATTACATGATTGAAAAAAACGTTACGACGCCCCTGCCATCCTTTTTATTTTTATTTTTGAGGATAAATAATCAATTAGCGGGACTCCCCCGCTCTGGGTGGAGCGGAAGAGTGTCCAGACTCTTACTGACTAAAACCCACCCGTTTTCCTTCCTAAGCCCTTTATGTTCCGGGCCAGCGGACCCCTGCCACCCTCTGTTACGACTATCAATATCATTGTCATCTTTTAATATTGTTTCTTTTTCGTGCAGTCTCTTTGCTCATACTTTAACTATTAAATTTGATGACGAGGATATCTAGCATTGAAGATACCATATGATTGGGAAATCAGAAAACTTTCAATCACACCTTTCTCTTGTGGTATCTATTAGTTCCACCTGAATCGTGATTAGTAGAAATATGCATTTCATCTTTGAATAATAATCAATGTCATTATTACTTATAATCAAAACACGCCATTTGTAATTGGCAAGGGAAAGCTAATCGTCTTGAGCAAAAAGTCCACTTGCCTTCGTAGCCAGGCCAGCTATTACAAGACAATGGATTTCTATCTACTGTAAATTATTGGCTTAACATTCGCTTAGTGTATTGTTCGGAGAGAAAGCATTTTCTTTATTGAGATTATTTCTCTGTCTATCTTCAGGGAATTAGATTCTGGAATCGACATCTGATTACCGTTGTTTGATACAAAATTTTGTTCTTTTCAATTTTCTTTTTTACTTGATTCTGTTGTATCAGAAACAATTCATGTTTTTTTTAAGTCCTTATGCGTTTGAATTTGTAGGTCGTTTCTAGGGCTTTTTGTCTGCGAAATATGAAAGTTTTAATCGGTCCATATTTTAATCGACCGTTTCCAAAATATACTTTCGTCAAATATCTTGTTTAACCTATCCAAAACCAAACCATTCTACCTTTTCAAAGTAGATATAATTATACATATACGACCGATATGAAGTTACCAAAAATAGGTTAAATAAACATTGTTCTGGAAAGCTATTTTGTATTTTTTTTATCAGTCGAAGAGTGAATGACTTCTTTAACATAAGGTACCTATTGAAATTCAAACGGTGTTGTCTGATTATAAAGCGAGTGAGTGAGTCATTTGGAGCCAACGAAGTTTATTGAAAGTATTCGTACATGCATTACTTTGTCACATTCTGAGTCTGAGTAACTGTCAGCTTGATACATTATTTTCTTTTAACGACGTCAATGTATTGTGCTATGTGGGAGTATTGATGTGGAATGATACAATTGAAGAATAATATTTAAACATTATTATGAATCAGAACATATATCCCATCCTAATGTCTAAACATTCAACATTAGTTCCTAAGAACCACTTACTTCTCATTATACTGACTTTATGGCCTCCCACAGGTTTTTTTTTTATAAAATATTTTTTTTTTTTTTTCTGACAATGTTTTAAGGTATTGGTCAGGCCTTAGGAATGATCTATAAGATGATATTTGTCTGATAAAATCAAACTTTACAAGGAATATTGTAAGAGATGACTTCGTTAATATAAAAAACCATGTCTAGAACCAAAAGATACTATAAAACTCAGTCTAGTATTTAGTTGTTAATAAACACTAAACAGCACGCAATACTTTTCAATTAACTCTTACAACTTTCACAAGGTAAATATTTTGCTCAATGTATGTATTTCTTTCATTCTCAGACTGCCAAGGAGAACTATTTAAAAATAAGTTACAATTTGAGTACCTAGTCTTATTTTAGAAGTAATTACACTTGTATTATATTGCTCAATGCTTTACAAGTAGTGCCACTTATAACAAGAAGTGTGGCGTATTTAAATATAGTTGCTAGCAATTGGCAACCTAAAGTCTTTTAAATATTACATTTTTTGAAAGCTAAAAGTCTTAAAATAATAATATGTACAAGTATATTTATTTGGTCACAATTTATTACCTCAAGTATATTGTTGACATTACGATATAAAAATCTTCTGAAAGATGTCTATGTTGAAAATTAATATCTTCATGTAGATTAGATAAATGACGATAGAAAACTTGCTTAATAACCAGATAGTGAATCAGCCAATACACTTCACTCGGATGAATAGAAGAAAACACTCGAATTCAAAGAGCTCCAGCTTGCATTCAACGCAAACTAACCTAATACAAGTCGTCTCTTGATTTAATTAACTGCACGACTCTGCTGATACGGATAGTCTTTCGTACAAAGAAAACGTTATCTTCACTCCCTTCGTATTATTCATTACATAAGTAAGTTCTAACTTCTCTTCTATTACGTCACTGTGAAAGTTTTTCGGACCGTAACGTGGGTATTTAATCAACTGTTTGATTTTAATTAAAATTGTATCGTTCCTTTGTTTGTTGTTTGTTTAGTATGTAATTTTAAATTGCGGCCTTAATTGAGATTGGTAGTTATTGAAGGTGTTCGATGAGGTTAATGTTGATTGACTGAGGCTTTGCTAATCTTTGAATTGGTTCTATTGTTACATTTATGAGCACACGCAAGTTGAAGTAAAACATACTTCTTCAAAAGAACAAACAAAATGCTACTGTTCTCCGCCCAATAATCCGCTTTCCTCTGAAAATGTATTACGAAAGGAACGAAATCTTATCCCAGGGTTTGGCGTAAGACTTTTTGTGACCTAAAAAGTGAAACAGGAAATTCATTTTAAACAAATTGTTGCCGAGGCAGCTACGAATTTTCTCGTTAAGTATTTGCAAATAACGGATACAGTCTAATTCTAAAGGTCTAATTTCCTTTCGTTAATATTCAGAACAATATTTATTTTGCTTGTAAGTCACGCTAAGAATTCATTATGTTTTCGCTATATTCCCGTTTACTCGCCATATTGTGAATTCCTGCCGAAATAAATCTAGCTTGGTAGGTACACGAAATTAACGTCTAACTAATTGCCATATTAATATTACACTTTCTTCGTCGTTAATTTTATGTTTATTTTGCGCTCTACATGGTCAGTGTGCTGTGAATCTATGAATGAACGGTTCTTACTTGCTTTGCTAAGAAGATTCTTTGCTGACGATTGCATGTATGGTATATACTTACTGAACTTTTAAGAAGTGTTCCCCAAGGGCAGATATCAGGACCTAAAGTTTTTAAAATGGTATTACGAAGAAACAGTTACTGTGTTATCTTATAAGCTACATTGGTTAAGACAACAGGGCCTCAAGTCTGATAGTACAATAGTGTCAGAATGGTCTATCATTGATTTCATAATTGTTGATTTTGACAAGTTTGGTAATCTACTAATATAATGGCGTCATTATGACTTTCCAATGGCCAACCACTGACACTCCATTGAAAGAAATGGCATAGAATGGTAATCTCGTACATAATGAAAAATGAATTACTGACTTAGGCGGTAATCTGCTAAAATTTTGACAGTTCCTTTGATCAGTGACCTACCATTAGAACGTCATTGTGCAGTCATTGCTTTTAATTCGTTACGAGTATCTTGTGTCATTGACCGACCAATGATCAACCATTATGAATTTAGCAGATTACGAACTTTTAGCAAAATGACAATGGGATGGTGATGGGATCGTGTTGGAATGACGAATTTACAAAAATAGCAGACTTGGGCCCCAGGTAACCGCTATTTGGAATTACCACTCACAATCTTATTATTATCGTTATTCTGTCATTCCATTGTGCAATAATCACAGGGAGAATAAATAACACTTGTGACATATCGATATCTATAAAGCTGAAACATTCAATAAAATACTGGTATACAAAGTGCCCCAACCAACCCAACATTCATACAGTAGCATACGAAGCATTATTAGGTAAAAGAAGAATAAAACAAGTGGTGGAGTTTACGTAGAAATTGGTGGAGGTATAATATCCAACAGCCGGCAATATATGCACGCAAGCCAACCACACAGGGTGACCATCCTACCTTTGCTTAGTCAGCTAAACCCTGAAATAATGTTCAATCCTTGTTTTTTTTACCAAAAAGGGGGCTCATCTTATTTTGTTGAACAGCCTCCTGTATAATCCTCCTCTTGTATAATCCTCCATCATGTATAATCCTCCTCCTGTATAATCCTCCATCCTGTATTATTGTGTTTTTGGAAATATTTTTAATAAAACATAAAACGTTAAATCGTCAGTTTAATTATTCGTTATAGCCGTCCTTATTATTGAAACAAACAGGAAAGTTTTGGCTGTTAGGGAAGCACGCAAAAACAGATTAACAAACTGTTATGATACCAATCCTATAGCCACTGACCCATTGTTGATTAAACTCCTAATAACAAGGCCCGGTGTAATTAATTCTAATAATCTGACTTTGATTGAGATGTGCGTGTGGTGTGAGGGCCACTTTGTCAAAACTCTTTGAAAATGTGCTTAGGATTTAGTGAACATTCCCAAAGAATTGTGAAAGTTGGTATCAGATTTTGTGAAAGTCTAATAACCGAGTTATAGACTGTAAAGTTGGGCCCTCAGTTCTCACATAGAGGATTGAGGGCCCACCTGAAACTGATAAACTATGGACACTACAGAAAAAGTCTTTATGCCAAAATCTAAGCAAATGCCAAACAAAATTTGTGAAAACAAGATATTATTGCAAAACACTGTCCTACTTTGTATATCTTTGTACAAAATGGGCCCTCAATTCTCATACACGTAAAAGTTTATTACACAATTATAATGAAATCATTAACTTACAGCTACTGTTTGAAATCCTAAAAGCTACTAAATAAATTCTGAAAATTTATAAAAGCAAGAACAGGTCACCACTTTTTGTTGTTTGAAAGTTATCCCTCAGTCCTCCATTTCTTTTGTTTTCGATTTATTACGCTTATCGTATGAAAGATAAGACAAATACAAAATTGTCTCTTTTTGTGTCAAAATTGTGCCACAAATTCGACACCAGAAAGAAATTAAAAGACCCTTTATTATATAAGAAAATCGAGTTTTATTTTTATTATCTGAATTTGCAATAGGGTGACCACAATTTCTTTTAGATTGCAGTAAAGATTAGTAAATGTAGAGTATAAGTTTTAATAAACTTCCTTCGATTTTTCGCTTATTATCGTCATAGCATTTGTACTCAAGTTTCGTGATAAAAAAAAAATTATTTCGGAATTCGAATGATCACAAAAAAAAAATACTGTTACCCAAATCATTTTTGCTTGAAATATCGTTCGTTCTGATGACAATAATCAAATAATTTGTTTATTATTTTTATAAAGGCTTTTGCCCAGCCATGGGACAATGTATGCTAAATATAATCCTAACTAATATTATAAATGAAACTAATAACTAGCTAATATTATATTAAAAATATTATTACATGTATTATATAATTATTGTTTACATAATTATATGCACAATCGTTGTAATATTTAGTGTAGTTACTAAACAGTAGTTTATGATAGTGCAGCGGAAGTTGTAGGTAATAAAGCATTAAGGCGAGTTTTATGAAACAGTTGTAGTGAAGAATAAAAATAATAATAATTTTTTAATACGCAAACACATCTTCGGTCAAGACACTCAATCATCTTCGGTCAAGATATCAAACATTCAAGGTAAGTTTGTTTTGATACCTAGGTACTCATAATTTTATAAGTTCGTAATATTTTACTAAATAGTACTTAGATAGTCACTCTAAGATTTGTTTAGGTAATTCAATTTCACCTATTTATAAATTGTAAAATTTTTAAAATAAAATATAATTGTTTCATACTCCAGAAAACATATTTGTTATTGTGCAAGTACCTACCTAGGAATAAAAAAAACATCCAGGAACGCACTGCTTTATTAGGTACCTACTAGCTTCTTCCCGCGACTTCGTCCGCGTGAAATTCGAAAGTCATATGGCTCAATCTATTATCATAATAACGTTATTATTGTTTTCCTCGGGAACAGCACTTTTTTCGGGATGAAAGGTACAGTGGCTTAGGCGTGAAAAGCTAACAAACAAACTTACTTTCGCATTTATAATATTAGTTAGGATTATATTTAGCCTACGTTGTCCCATTGCTAGGCAAAAGCCTTTATAAAAATAATAAATAAATTATTTGATTATTGTCATTAGTTTTTTCGGAACGAACAATTTTTCAAGCAAAAATGATTTAGGGAACAGTATTTTTCTATGCGATCGTTCAATTTCCGAAATTATTTTTTTTTATCACGAAACTTGAGTACAAATGCTATGACGATAATAAGCGAAAAATCGAAGCAAGTTTATTAAAACCTATGACTTTACATTTACTAATCTTTACTGCAATCTAAAAGAAATTGTGGTCACCCTATTTCCTAATACAGAGAATAAAAATAAAACTCGATTTACTTATACAATAAAGGGTCTTTTAATTTCTTTCTGGTATCGCATTTGTTGCACATTTTTTTTCACAAAAAGAGACAATTTTGTATTTGTCTTATCTTTCATACGATAAGCGTAATAAATCGAAAACAAAATAAAATGGAGGACTGAGGGCCCGAATTTTATCAAGTTCATAACTTTTAAACAACAAAAGGTGGTGACCTGTTCTTGCTTTCATAAATTTTCACAATTTATTTAGTAGCATATAGGATTTCATACAGTAGCTGTAAGTTAATGATTTCATTATAATTGCGTAATAAACTTTTACGTGTATGAGAATTGAGGGCCCATTTTGTACGAAGATATACAAAGTAGGACAGTGTTTTGCGATAATATCTTGTTTTCACAAATTTTGTTTGGCATTAGCTTAGATTTTGGCATTAAGACTTTTTCTGTAGTGTCCATAGTTTATCAGTTTTAGGTGGGCCCTCAATCCTCTATGTGAGAACTGAGGGCCCAACTTTACAGTCTATAACTCGGTTATTAGACTTTCACAAAATCTGATATCAACTTTCACAATTCTTTGGGGATGTTCACTAAATCCTAAGCACATTTTCAAAGAGTTTTATCAAAGTGGCCCTCACACCACACGCACATTGATTGAGTTTCATAACCGTTGCAAGTTAATTGAAAGTAAGTGGTAATCCTAGGAAATGGGTCACGAAGTTCCTCGTTAGGTGGTGAGCTTAACCTTGTTAAAAGCTTTAGTTAAATCCTCATACAACGTGGCCTAGGTTTAACTTTAAAGTGTGCTCGATTAGTTTCGGCTCTTGTTACTCTGGGTTACAGGACTTAAGTACTTAATGCCAGAAGCCAGGAGCATTAATTGTTAATTAAGTTAACCTTGAGCATCTGTTCCCCATTTTATATAAGCTTTTACCGAAAACTCCTGCGACAAAATATGTATGTACGAGGTTGTAAAATTCTAAACGAAAAAGTCGCACCTTGGTTTTCGCAAGATTTTTCTCTGTTTTAGCTTTCCTGTCTTAAATCTCCAATTTATCCACCAGTCCCGCAAGATAAGCTGAAGGACGGAATTCATTGTTCTTATCTTAATTCTTAGCAATGCGTTGGGACTGTTTATTTGCCAGACAATTTGGCGTCTGCGTATTGATTCGCCTGACCTTGCAGGCTTATGTAACTCTTCATTTCAAGGTCTCGCATCTCGCCCCTGTCTTCATGCTTTTTATTAAGTGAGCTCAGCTTTAGTGGGAATGGATGTATTAGGTAATGCTTTGGGATAATAGGATCGGCACCCTAATTCCGTATCACACTATCAATCTCAAATCTAATTCATTTTGAAGGATATTGCTTCATATATTCCAAATATGAGTCTGCTCAACAAAGTAAATAACGCATTAAATGTTTTTGATTTGTCAAAATGAAAGCCATTTCTACTGATTGTGTGTTACCCCGAGTTTAGGTGGAGGACATTCAGTGATGTAATAGGCTGTTAGGCCGTTTCGTCAGGGTAGTTTTAATTAGAGATAGATAAAATTATAATATCTGTTCTGTTGCTAAGTGTGTAGCTAGTGTTTAGGTTTATCTTATTAAACGCTTTCTTCGTGCAGATGAGTTATATTTTACTAAATTAATTTAAAAGCAGAAAATTTCTTATAATTCAAATTCATTGCACAGCCAATAATTGACATGGTCCTACCTTACCCATTAATAAAATTAAAACAATTTCCAAATAACAGTAATAAATAACACGATAAAAATCTCCAAAGTGCCATCACTCTCATTAGGGGCTTCCCCAAATGTTTATCAATCCATTCATCATGAAGCATGGTAACCCTGCTTATTCCGTTTGTGTGCGTCAGTGCATACGCGTAGCTTGCACAAAGTGCGGTAGTAGTGAGCGGGGCGTGGGCACGGCAGGGGTGGCAACCCCAGCTAACGCGATTGGAAAACTTTAGGGCGGTGCAATCGCTCGAAAAACGAGTATTTTTTTTACTACGCTTTTATTCGATTTTGATTGTGGGATTGGGAGAATGTTAGGATCTTAGAGTTCATGAGATTTTTTTTCTGCAACTGTTTGATTAGGTAAACACATATATCTCTGGTAATAAGGTTGGGGGGTATTACTACCGACCTCACGAGGACCTTAAAAAATATTCAAAAGCTTGATCGTATACAATAAGTACAGTCAACAAAAGAGATAAGTATGCAGGATCGTCGGATATAGTTGAAGTTTAGTAAGAAACCGATTGATGTTCTCGAATTAAATTTTATTTTTATTAATTGAAAACAAAAAGGTCATTTATCAAAATAAATTTCAGTCGACAACATCCATCGGTTTCTTACTAAACTCAACTATATCCGACGATCCTGCATGCTTATCTCTTTTGTTGACTGTACATAAAGTAATCAAATGTATACAAGTTAGGAAGCGATTTATGTCAAATGAGTAGGTAGTTGAGTTCTGTCTTCTGTTACATAACAGGTATTATTAGGGTTGTATCATGAATATGTACACAGCGTAGTAACTACATTACCGCGTCACCACAACACGTGTGATAATAGTCGCGTTTATTACTTTTACATTCCATTTATAGAGTTATCCACTTGTCTTTATTTTTCTACATCTATCGACTCGATAATGCTAATCGAGGCGCCTAGCTGCGTGCGCCACACTATACTCGGCCTCAGTCGATTTAGTTTAGTACGCAACGAGCGACCGACGCGAACGGACGTCGCGACGCTCGACACCGTGCCGGCATTATTATAAAGCACTTTTAAAAAACATTCACGCGTCCAACAGAACCGTCCTCAGTTTTCTATCGTAATTATCAGTGTCAGTGCTTTTATGTTTATTCAACACCTTGGAAGGATTATTAAGAATGCGCCAGGAATTCAGACTGCTTTCATCGAATACTTTTACCCCTTTTTTCCTATTACACAGCAGTTATTTACGCTTATCGGTCATTCAGATATTGAATTTGTATAAAAATTTGAAATCGCATGTTTACTAACTAGGTCTAGTATGTTTATTCATTACGTGCTCGTAGTACGTAACGTTTTCACCGCTGCATTCAACAATTTATTGGAATAATTTAATTAAATAGTATACACAGACATTCTTAGATTATATATGAACACGAATAATAAAAATACTGACACATTGAGATACAATAGATATGACTTAATAAATAAAATGTCTGCCACTTATTTTAATCGCAAAAGAAAATCAGTTTTCTCCGCAATGTAATTAACATTCCTATCAACTGTTCGATTGTCTTCATCTTTATATACGATCTTAATTATGACACTTTCTTAGACGCCTTTTACTATCTCATACTTTCTTTAATTAAAATCAACAGGTTTATCATTAATCAATGTAGCCTAGTAACTAAATATTTTGATATATAGATATCGAATACACCTCAAATATCTTTGAACATAATTACAGTTAGTTTATCGTGGACGTTTTATCACCTAATTTATTACTGCAGTAGTGGTTAACCACGTTCAGTCCATCGTCAGAAGCATCTAATCTAAACTAAAAATCGACTCTATCATATTCATCAATGGGTTGAATATCGTTAGATACGTTTTCTAACTTGCGGTTACAAGATTTATAATGTCCATACTCGTTCATGGACTCAAATAATGTCCACTCCTCAGCTTAATGTCATCGTTTGAAAATCGACTTCGAAAACCTCTCATTAGAAAGTTATATTGTTGGCCTAAGGATTAATATTCTGACTTTGAACAACAAAGCAACAGCAAAACTATTATTTGCGGCAGTCCATTATCGTTGTTCGACAAATTGGTGAAGTTCATTTGTGGCGATAACGCCTGTCGGGAACTCTGAACGTGGACCTATTGCTGAGTTCAGATGATTCGCGGCTAGCCAACCGCTGACCCATTTAACCAAGTGACTATTTTCGATATAATTGCAGACTTGAACAGATGTCCCCCACACCGTGCGTTTTATTCTTCCCGACAGTTAGACCGTAGTGTTTCTCTGGTGTACATTGTACTCAATTTTTACCGACTTAAAAAAAAGGAGGTTATCAATTCGACACGTAAGTATGTATGCAATATCATTGGAACTGCATTATATTCACATATGTCAATGTTTATGGGCTTCCAAACAAACATACAAAATTTTATAGATATAGGTATGTACCTATGTATGTATGTTTGTCCACGCATTTCTCCGCAACTATTAGTCAGATCATCATTCATCATTCTCCTGCCCTTATCCCAATTTATTTGGGGTCGGCGTAACATGTCTTTTTCTTCCACACTTCTCTATTAGTCGGCAAAAAAGTAAAACTAAAATACAGATTTTGAGTTAATTTCTTTTTGAAATCGGGTTATTTTTTTTTTATTACTTTTTTTTACAACATATTACTTTGCGTTTTTCTCCTCTTTGTATTTTCGTTTCTTTTAAACCGTTTAATCTTTAATGAGTTTTCAAGGGCTGATCTTGAAGGATCGCTAAGTCCTCTACTGAACAATAGTTTAAGTCTCTTTCAGAGATTAGTCTTGAGTCTGTATTTATATAGACTAAAGATGTTGATAAAAAGCTAAAACGCTCATGTTTTTTCTAGACGGCCTTCGAAGTTGGAAGATTCTTTTAAAAGTAACCGGCTGTAAAAATATCAAACTGTAGGTATGTAATAATTCCAACTTATCATACAATAACTTCAT
Source organism: Mesoligia furuncula (assembly GCA_916614155.1). Taxonomy (NCBI): domain Eukaryota; kingdom Metazoa; phylum Arthropoda; class Insecta; order Lepidoptera; family Noctuidae; genus Mesoligia; species Mesoligia furuncula. The sequence goes on from OU744806.1 coordinate 25,236,324, forward strand.
TACTGATTCACGGAGTGATATCGACTCTCCATTTGAATTCATACCATCAAAGCGATCCTTTTTCAGCCACCTTTTCAAAAGCTCTTTATATTCCTTAAGATTTCCCTCAGGGATTTCACTGAGCACTCTTGATAAAACTGCCAAGGAGCTCTATGTTCAGTTACTTAGGACTGCTAAGATACCGTTGCTGGGTTTCGTGAGTTTAGTATAAAGAGTTTGAAGTTCTCAAAGAGAGCGAGCGTATCTAACGTTGATGCAGTACTTGTAATTGCATTGGATTTTCTGTACATGGCTTCGGTAAGCTCCTTACATGTAATGAGTAATGTTAAGCCGGCCAGGGATACAAACACATGGTTTTTCATACTGATGAAAGTAGACAAATACTTCAGATTCTGGTCATAGATGAGGTAGGTCTTAATTAAAAGGTAGTGGAGAGTGCTCCAGATGATGGAATTATCGCAGCCTTGAAAACAAATTGAGCCAACATATCTTAAATATTTCCTTTTGTATTTTTCTTGTAGACCAATAAAATAAATTCATTGTTTGTAATCATAAGATTGAAGTAGAACCTTTTATTTTTATTTAAAAAGAGTGTCCATGGAGTTTCTTGCCCGTTCTTCTCCATAGGTACCTACGCTTTGGAATGGGCAACTAGCTTCATATTTTCTTACTGACCGACTTCTTGACAATTCAAAAGTGCCTTTTGAAGGTTTAATTGAAATAAATGCTTTGAGTTGAGTTGAGCCAACACTCCCAGAATAGATATCTAATTAGATTCAAGAACTCGTCTATATCAAAGACTTGCCTCACCCTCTTCAAGAAAATTCAACCCAGACAATTTAGTTAATTGGTGGAATCCTAACTGTGAAAACATCGTGTAGTTTCTGATATAATTGATTTATTAACAAGTTAGACTTATTACGGTTAAGGAGGACTTGCGTTACCGGATTCGTCGGCAGAACGCCGGTAGCTATGCAATGCTTGTTAGATGCGCAAATAGCGCTTCGCTACACTTAGCCAAGCGTTGATTAAATGTTCAGTTTAAAAGATACCTTTATGATTTTGTGCTCGAACTAATGATCAGCCATCTAGGTTTCTCGAGGACCGTAATACTTCGTAATGTTTGTATTACGCACGCTACAGAAAAATCTTTTCCATGCCTGTAGTGCTATTCTGTAAAAATCTCACCGTGAAATCTTAGGTGAAGTGAACTTGAAGCGAGCTCTCGTTCCACATGGGTTGACACTATTGACAGCTCACTTTATGCTCACTGCACCTAAGTGTTCACTGTGAGATTTTTCAGAATAGCATAAAAAATAAAAAAATATTTTGATTAAATTTTCTAGCAAACATTTTAGTCCAAGCGCGTTCTTACTTTTCAATAATCAAATTTGCCAAAGGGAAAATGTGACCTTTCCATTTTTTTTTCCAATCTACTTAACATGTAGACCAAGTCCTTTCTTCTTGCCGATCAATATTTAAACCAGGACAGGCTGTGTTTTCATTCTGGCCATCCGAAAGTCGTTTGGCTCTACAGACTGTTTCCCCTCGTGCCAAAAGAACCTCATAACGCTCTGCTTCAGCATAACGTTACTTAACTTTCTTGTGTATATCATTTTGCCTTCCCTTTCATAATATGTAGGACAAAGTATTCTTTATAGGCTTTATTCATATTTTAGCTACAAAATACACGCACGGTTTAAATATTTTGCATAGTCATGAATTAATGTTCTCTAGAGCTTTGAAAATGTTGAGTGGAAAACTCAAATTCTCAGTTGCAGACACTAGCTCGTATTTCCTACTTTTAGCAATGTATTCTAGAGTAGTTCTCTAATATTCATTGCCACTTTTGCTGAACTCAGGTAAACTCAAAGTTAAACATTCGTTAGGCCCGTTAGAAATTTTCCTCTATTTAATTCTGAATGAAAAAGTATGAGCCGAGGAAGCTTTCAACTAAATTACCTTCTATAAATTGTTAAAAAGTTAAATGGAGTGTCCTTTCAACTTTTTCAACAAAGTAACACAATCTTGAGTTATATTTATTGAATATTCAAAGAGCATTTATTTTGCGCATTGCGTCTTTTTGACGAACTTTTACTCATAGATTTGCTCCTGCAACGATACTGTTTATTCATACCTCGAGAAGTTTGATGACGTCTGTGTTGTCCAAACGTTCCAAAATAATCTTGTCCAATTTATCATTTTTACGACTTTCAGATCAAAACAAAAGTCCACCGTACTCAACGACCTACAATAATTAGTTCTTGATCTTGATACGTTTATAATTACAAAACTCAAAGATCTTAATTTCTAAACAGTCGCAGATAATGATGTCCTTGGCAACATTACAAATATTTTTGTTATTCTTATTATCGAAGCATCAGACGACGCTGATAGCAGTACGAAAACAAACAAAGGAAACGGTACGACTTCTGAAGGGATCAACGACATACAAACCGACTCGTCGGGTTGCGTAGGAGTCGGTCTATTTTCATACTTCAGTTTGTATTTCGATCTCGCTTCAGTACTAGACAAACGTATAGCTCTGTCTCTGTTATCTATTGTGCAATAATTGGCAACATTTTATTTTTCCCGTGCCGTGTGTGCCAAAAACACACGTGGATGACCTGAGCCCAGATAGATAATATAATTTTGTAAGTGGGTTCCGTGCTTCGTCATACGAAGTGATTCCGAAACGTTTATGTTATAAATACGATGAGTGTTTAGCTTAGCTTCATCAGTTCTTTTTCATTATTTAGCTGATCTTAATTGACTGCTACGCTCTTTGCAAGTTAGTTATTTTTCCATTTGGCAATTTAATGTTGTTTTGTTTTCTCTTTTAATTTAAACAATGTGTACAATGGTTATATTAAGAGTACTTGCCCTTATCATTATTTTTTTTATATCCATGTCCTATTATCTTGCATATTTGTTCTAAACCTTACAATGTTAAAATCTTTTCTGATAATGAAACTTTCATTTATGTTTTACTCCCGAGCTTTACTAAGAATTAACTTAATATGAACATAGAACAGTGTCATCCGCACCGCACGGCTATAAGCACCGGAGATGTAAAGAAATGTACATTTTCCTTCTGTTTTCCGCCCTATCTCAGAAATCACTGCATTCGTATCTGTGCTGTGAATGTTAAACTTCGTAACTATTACCATTAGCTTCATGTAACCTCAAATTCTTATTAACAAGTTTTACGCTCATTTTTATTCCAACATCGAATTTATTATAATTATGTATAGCGTGATTCGCGTTTTAGTCCTTCCAAGGTCGTTAGTAAACATGTCGTGACCAAGACCATTGTATATTGTATCGTTTATACCCTTTTAGTGGACAGTATTATATGAAGCATAGCCGCTTATATTTCTAAACGTTTATTGAGTGCAAGTATTACTGTGTGATAATGGTTTCTTCGTGTTAGTGCAGTGGAATGGATTGCATTTGTTAGTTCAACAACTTCAACTGTTGTATAATGTCGAAGACTCTGAACGCCTACAGAATGTGAGTATGACTTTTTTGCCTTTGCGTTCTTATGAATAATATTCTGAATTATGTATGTAGCACGAATCAAATTGTTGGATTATAATTAATAATTGATATATTTATCTATCAAGTACCTACAAGTAGTATAATACCTGAACAGAAAAAGATGGTTCCGTATATGGACCGTCCTGAAGTATATATTTTTAAAGGAAAGTTGTAAGAGCAGTGGCGGCCCAGTGGTAAAGGCCCGACTTACGAGTTGTAGGTCGTGAGTTAGAACCCAAGTAGGCACGACACAGGCACTTTGTGTAAATTATTTAATCACCACTGCTCTCAAAATGGTGAAGGAAACCTTCGTGAGGAAACCGGCATGTCCTAGAACCTAAAATTCGAAGACATGTGACATCCTCTCAGAAAAAGGAGTCTATGTCCCAGCAGTGGGAACATTATAGGCTGATTATACAACAAAAGAAAGTTAAAACAAAAATCTGTCCATCCAATTTTTGTACATACATATAATTTGATTTTGTTACTTTTGGCGGCCTTTCAGCACCACCCGTCTGATTTATTTCTCTGCACTTTGTTTCGTGCCTTAGAGCTAGAACCAAATCCCGTAAGACGTTATTTCCTCGATAGTAAACCAATTTCGCCTAGCCTCTCAATAGTTCAACTAACTTCTCCTCCTACATCTAATGCAACTTTCTTCACTGGAGTATATTTTAAACGCGGTAAGTTTTCTATTGGAGCACCATCGTTGTCAGAACTTGTGGGACCGGTTATGTTGCATCTGGTCAACCTTTAAGTAAAAATATGTCGTTTTGTTTTGCCTTACACATTTTCAATGTAAATGCGTTCTAAGTATTTTTCTTTGTGTTATTGAGAATCAGTTTAAAGATTTATATTGTCAAGACTTTTATCAAGATTATTAGTTTTGCTGTTACAATAATTGTATCCAATATCAACTTTGTAACGCATTGATCTACGGAATGTACTCAACAATTACATCAACTGGCTGCGCCTGAAAAGTAAATTAAATGAGATGCATTCAAGTAGTTAATTAAATTACCATTTGCTTTAACCTCTTTAATTCACCACATTTATATTCATGTCGTAAATGACACACTTCTCCCTGGAGGTCTGCCGTATAAATAGTTCATCGATGATAGAATTAGGTCAAAATGTGATGCGGAATGAAATTCCCTTTATTCGGAGCATATCTAATCTTGGGTCATTGTGTAATAGCTGAATATTTTCCCAGTAATAACCCTAATGAAATCAATGATTCCTTGCTCCACCAATAATAATGTTGACTTTAGCATTCCTGTTGAATATCAACTCAGTGTAACAAGGTTCTTCACTCAATTATAAATCTTCATTAGCCCCATTAAATGTCTCCATCAATAAATCGGAAGCATCATCAGTCATGCCGGTACATTTTCAACGACCACTAGTTAATTAATCATTGTGAAAGCTACATGAATCTCGCGGCACGAACAATTTGCGATTAGCAGATTTATAGGACCCTGCCTGTTATGACTTGCGTTATTACCGTTGTTAGTTTTGGATGCAAACTGTTCTTGGCTTGGATTAATATTTTATGGGCACTAGAGTGACCTGGGGGCCTAAAAAGGCCACTTTGGCAGAATCATAAAAGGATATCATAATGGACAGTTAACCGTTAAGTTAATCGTATCAAATCTCATTGGTGAAGCATTTTTCAGTTATTTTTTTTGTCTGTGCTAAAATACCAATTAATCCGATCGAAATCCAATTCCAATCTCTTTGATTATACCTACGTAGTGCAGCGAAAAAAAGAAAAACACGGACTGTCTTCGCCATATTACGATTCATAATGTTATCCTTTAAGGATTCTCCAAAGTGGCTTTTTTAGACCCCCTCAGATCAATCTCAAAAATTCATTCTCAAATTCATGAAAACGAATGCAGGTATAGATATATCTGCATTCGTTTTCATGAATTGTACCAAACTATTTTTATTAACTACCTTGTGAACTTTGGTCGTTTCCGTCCCGACTTTTTTTTAATATGGTTTTATTTCCGTGTTGAGAAATTTTCCAGTACATCCTATTACGTAGATAATGCTTGAAATATGTATGGATTATAGGTTTATGAGTAAAATATTGTAGAAACGCAAAATTCCATGGAATATAACAATAATATTTATATTGAATAAATAATAAATGCAATGGAATTTTGCCCTAAAATTATTTTTATTTTGTAAGGGCGAACCGGACTCTGGGGCATTTTCCAACCCTATTGCTAACATATTTACAAGCAAAGGGAAACAGTTTGGAAACATTAATTAATAATTCGAAAGTGTGCCCATAAAATATTTTCACTATTGATATATTTGAATAAACCCCGAAAATCTAGACAATTTGTTTTGCACCATGCTTAGGCCGTATTTATTAGCCGAACTATATCCCATCCTAAGTCGTCGGAAAATCGTAAAATATTGTTAGCAACCCAGACAAATCCTGGATAGCTCAAAGCAATGCTTTATTTATTTAAATTTAACATAGAAATAGACTCCGCAAAGGCTACGCTACTTATAATTTTAGATTTATGTTATTGAAATATTTTTCTCTTGGAAGGCATTTACTAAATCTACATATTCTAATGTAAGCTGAAATAGAAAATACTGAATAGGAGTAGATGGAGAGTGGATAGATATACACTCAATCTCAGAACGGACTGAAGTCATTCAGTCTGAAGGATATATCAAGACAAAGTTAGCTTGCAAGAACTGCCAAGCCAACTTCTTCCTTGTTAGATTTACCTACTTAACAAGTTAGGCTTCAAGTCGGTCTTGCTGTAACCGGGACAACTTTTAAACCTTGTGCGACAAATAAGACTTAAAAATAGCTTAACGTCCTTACGTTTAAACAAACTTCTCTACTCGCACCCACAGTCTCCTTGTTTCTGACTACCTTCTGTCTGTTTATTGACAAACACATCATTCTGCGGTCCTTCAACAAAGGTCACTCGTCCTTGACCTTTCCAAAGAGGCCCGAGCTCATCCGGGCCCAGTGTCACCATTGTACCGACGAAGTGAACTTTCAGAATTACTTCAGCCGTATTAATGTTGCCTCCTACGCGTATTTCACTTTCAAGTCTTGCTTCAGTGATAATTGTTCACAGAAAAGTAATATTTCATGCTTTTGAACCAATTACAAACCAAATCTGATTTATTTTACCCTACGCTACTGTGTATTGTATTGTTGTTGTGTGTATTGTTTTAGCTTTATTATTATTATTATCAGCCATTTCTGTCCCGCTGCAGGGCAAAGGCCTCCCTTCCCTCCTTCCACTTATCCCTAACCAGTGTGCAGTGCCGTTTATACGCCAATCCTTGTGGAAAGAGTTGAGTTCGTCCCGCCGTCACCGTCTCATTCTGTGCCTGCCGCGTTGTCGTTTGCTGCTGTTTGGGACGCATTGTGTGGTAACTTTAGCCCATAGCTCCTCCGGCATGCGACAGATGTGACCAGCCCAGTTTATTGTTTTAACTTGTTTGACAAAAATTATGACATGTCTCTTTAACTGTTTTCCTTTCATCAAACATATTTAGTTTTATTTCATCAAATGCTTTTAACCAATGTACTTACCTACATAAAATTAGTGGTATGTTTTGATTATACATATTATACTAGCACACGCTATTTTATATTAATTTTCGTGTTTGATAATAATGCACAACCCATGCTTTTATGGTAGAAAATTATAGAGTATCAAACGCTCGTTGTTCCGCGCGATGATTCAGCTTGATATGCGAACAACTAATCATCGTTCCATTGTGCACAATTTATTATCCAAAATGTATTTCAGTTAAAAATACATTTTGAAACTCTCCAGTAATCCCAAAAGGCTATATTTCAAATTAAATGGAAACATTTGCAACCGTGTTCTATCTTGAGCTCACATTTTACAATTTGCGTCCAAACTGTCGCTTCTACGTTACTTATTCAGCCGCGGTCTGTACAACCCGGTTGACATAACACTGAACGTTTTATCCGTATGTGCAGAAATTTTTAATGCTGCCCTGGCGACCTCAGTGGCGCCTGGTCGATGTCTAGACGCATCGATTGGCCTGGGCTAGCCCTTTGTGTGGTCGCTGTAATTGCATTAAGTGCACGTGGAGACCTTTTGTTTTCTCAGCCATTAACGGTTCGTTAATGGTTTTGGTCCCTTCAGGAAGATATTGTTTGGTCCTGTGTGTTGGCTTTGAATTTCATGTTCAAATGTAGGTATATAGGAAAAAATAAAACGGCGTGCACAAACTTCACTCTCTATACGAAAGTTGATTTGAAATACCTTTGCTTTTGACGTCAAATATTAGAATAATTAGTGAGGAAATTGCCTATTATCATGCACTGCAAGGGCTAATCAGAAATTCTGCGAGTGACCAGCGCCAGTTCATAGAAATAATTGACTTTTCAATTCAACGCTGACTAACACCAGACTGGAAGGTTCACGCGACATATCAATAACGATACGATAAGGATATGAAGTAATATGACATACGAATAAAAAGATTACAATTAATTTTTCTTCTATCCGGAAAACTGAAACAAAAACCGTACGTTTCCAGGCAAAAGCAAATTAAATATCGTACAAACTTGGCATATAATTTATGCGTTGAAAAGGCATATTATTACAACATTTAACGCCTGGCACCTCTCCAAAACCTCCTTGTAAGCCTTGCAAGTCCCACGTTGTATGAACCGCGGTTTTACGACATTTCCTACAAGTCTTGCAGAATTTACTGCTCGCTAGTTCAAAATTATAAGTACTAGAGGGATTTTTATTATTTCTCGTATAACTTTATCGCAAAAATAATAAAATCCGTGTAGGTTCGCTTTGATGGAGGGAATAAAGTTTTAATTGGAGATTGCGAGGCGACGAGTTTCCAGACATGTGAATAAGGAAGTATTGCAGACGTTAATAAGTCCTGTTTTGTTAATAGGATCAGGTACCAGGTTTATTTGCTTACTAACAGTTTCTTTGACTAATGTTAGTCTATTTTCTGGTTTTACGAAGTGCGATTGTCGTTTAGCTTCGGTAGCAATTCGAGACGCGTCTACCTCTTAGTCACCGTTTACGACGCCCACGGGAGTAAGAGCTAGCCCTTTCTTAGCTGGCAGACGTAATAAACTATGTGCATTAGGAAGTTCGTTTGTATACTTTACTGGACCAGCAATGGATATATGTATCTTCTTTAAGATTTTCCCGGCCAATGTTACGGTCTTTATGCTGATTCTTCTTTTTTTCGTGTCAATGACCTACTCAAATTTTGTCTTTTGTCTGTCAAATTGCGTAACCCACTTTCTTTCACAGTCCGAAGGATTTTGAGGGACATTCCTAATCCATTTCTCAACGTCAATAACGCAATTAATTTTGTTGAATTGTCAAAATAAAAGGCATTGCAATTGTTAGTGTTGTACGCAATGACCCCGCAGGACAGATTTATCGCCTCGTTCAAATCCTGAAAGGTGCAGGTGGTTGTGCATGACGGACAAGCAAGAAGCCTACTTGCTCATCGATCCTTATCAATAGCTACCATTAAAAATCCTTATCAATAGCTACCATTAAAAATCTATTAAGCATTAATCTGCCGGAACGTAGATCTACGCGAGACACAATGGCTTTTTAATTGTGTCTGTAATTACGGCACTCAAGCGGTTAAACCACATATAGCTTTGATATTGATATTTATTTTCACTACATAAACAGTCGCTATGACCAAATTAAATTGTGTCGTTTGCATTCCACTCAGCCGTCAATGTTTGCCGAACTTCAATCAAAATCAACATCGGCGCACCGAAATAATCCCTAGAGGTTAATTAATTACTTTAATAACAATAACTAATTAAATTAATGAATCATGATGCTCTGGATTGGTTTCACTAACCAAAACATGTGTTTCTTCTATAAATATCGTAATGTAATTATTTAATAAGGCATTATCTTCACGATTGGTTCGGTCAATAGATTGTGTAGCTGATATACTGTATGGTTCAAGTGATTCTTATCTCTGATCCATTACTTGTTTTATTTATTTATACAATTTCAACTATTGAAGAATGTGCATATATTTTCATCTCGTCGTTTCAGCCGATAGACGTCCACTGCTGGACATAGGCCTCCCCCAATTTGGGGGGGGGGGGGGCATATTTTCATCTATGTATATTCATTATCACTTATCACCCTCCAAGAATGCAATTATATTCTTCAATTTCCCATTTCCTAATTCCTAATGTCCTCCCTTGCCGCACCTTGCCCGGAAACATCTGTCAAAACATAATCAACAAAAGCAAAAGTATCTAAATCACCCCAAAGCTTCACTTAACCTAGCTCATGTCTTTCGAAATTTCCTAATTTTCCGTGCAAACATTGCGTGGCTCGCAGGCTCGGAGGGTTGTCGCCCTTGGTTGTCATGGCAACGGGCATTTAATGCGCCCCACGTTGCCTTCACCCGGCCTCTGGAGGGGTAATATGAATTTGGCAAGGTTACCCTCTTCCCCCTTCGCCCGAAGGCCTGGAATCCAATGAGTTATACACATAAATATTTGTCGTGGCTTACACGTGTTATGTAATTTTGTTTTCTGTTGATACAGCCGTCTCATGTTTATTATTATGCGTTTCGCTGTCTTCAGGTGTGTTATATTTAAATCAAGGGATGAAATACAAAACTCCCAAATTAATTCATGAGGAATTAATTTGGGAAAGTTCAAGCGGTTGTTGTATTTTAGAAACAAAAAGTATTATCTACTGTTACTGTAGCTAGAGAAAAGGTTATTTTAATATTGGTGGCTGATGATAACATTATCTGAGTATTTAATTGTATGATGGTATCCTTATCAATAGAGGTATTTAGCCTATTAACAAGATCATTACTATCTGTTGCCGGTTCGCGTTTAGCAAATACGTCTGCGGGCTGTTAGGTGTTATTGTTCTCGACGCCTACAGCTCTCTTTATATTTCTACCCTTCTAGCCCGAGGGATCAATTTGCGAAACTTGAAAGGACTGTATAATTATGAACGCTCTCTCCTTTTTAATATCTCGTAAGTGCTCTTGAGTTCAGACACATTTCCCTTACATTTTCAAGTTCTTTATAATAACCTTGTAGTAACTGCTTCCCATAGCCTATTGTTTTGCTTACCATAAAAAGTATACATTAATCATCTGTGTAACTTTAAAGTCTAGAATTACATCGCCAAATGGTGGTTTCCTTGTATGTGATATAGTTACATTTGACCATATTTACTAAGTGTGATATGGCCTTCCTCAATGTACACATGTTTGCTCTCAACTGATTTATCAATAACTTGAGTTATGTGTTTATTGAATTATTTCTTCTTTAGTATCTCCAAGATAAGATCACGTCCTAATGGACCAATCTAATAAGATATTATTGTATATAATGGCGTAGTTCTTTGCTTATTATCTTTACTATTGTTATTATTCTCAATCAGTTCAATGACATTGTCCATATCTGAAAAATATTTTTTAATGTTATAAAGTAAACAAGGTAACATCAAATAACTGAAGAAATTTAATTGAAAAACAAACATGACAGGTTCCCAAATCTGATAAAGGAAAGAACTCGAACTAGACACATAAATTATGTGAAATAGAAGCCGGGAATATTATCTCAACGGATAGACCTGAGCGGAATTTACTTGTATGAATATAAAGCGAACCCCGTGTCACGCTAGCAATCTAATACACGGCAATAATTTAGCATTTCTAGACACGTCTCCACACGGAGCTGACTACACTGGAACTACCAGACTTAACCGATAAATGGAGGGTATAAAGATAAAGATTGACGATGCTGTTAATGGAATGAGGGTAGATATCGTTGGATGACAATATCCTTGTAATTTATTGGTGAAGGAACTTTGCAAACATTTGCTTTAATTTCTCCCTTTTGGTATTAGTCACGAGTTTATTCTTAACTTAGCCTTAATACGATGGAAATGTCAAGAACAATGTATGAAGGTATAAGTAAGGGAAGTTTAAGGTCAAGTATTTTAATTTCTTGTGGTTTCAATGCATTGCACTATTGGCGGTTCTACATTACAAGTTATTTCGAGAACAACCCTAAAGATACTCGCTTCTGGAAGTCTGAAGTATTCTGCAGTTTCTAAATCATCTGCTCTTAAGTTGATGTTGAGATTAAATAACAATACATTGTAGTCCGTTTCGCCTTGTACATTTTTTGGATTCCTTCCACTATTTGTAGATATTTCAAGATGCTTTTGCCCTTCTATGGTAATATAACAATACTCTTGCATATTATTAGTTTGTGTGTAAGCATACAATTTCCATGTTTCCATATTCAATTTACAACCATGTGTTAACATGTGTTTACATTATGACGTATATTTTCGCAACCGGTCAACATGACAGTCTGTCAAGGTCACGGATATCTATGGTCAAGGTTGAACCATTTAGATACTGCTAGATAACAATGTTTTACTAAACTGAATTTATATTTAGACAATCTCAACTGTAAACATGGACTTTATGAATGGAAAGTCATTTACCGTACTATGATTATGTAAAAAAAAGTGCTCTCTTTCGTGAAAAACTCTCGTGCACTTTTCTCGTTATATGAATACGTGATAAGTGAGCTGGGAATTAATAAAAACTTTTTTACAAAAAAAAACAACCGACTTCCGAAAAACACTATAAAGTGAAAAATAACTTTAATTTCGGAAGTCGGTGTCTTTGGATTTGTATTTTAGTTTTTTGCCACCGACTTCCGAAATTAAAGTTATTTTTCACTTTATAGTGTTTTTCGGAAGTCGGTTGTTTTTTTATGTAAAAAAGTTTTTATTTTTCACTTTTTAGTGGGTCAGTTTGTAATTTATCTAAGTTACAATAACCTAATGTAAACTGCTCATCACCTTTTACAAAATATTGCTTTACCCGATGCAGGGACGTTAATTGTTGAGGAGTTCCCCTAATAAGAGCCAGGAGAACTGGAGCTGTTTGAGAAGCCACCAGTAGCTCCATTTCACCATATGCATTGTAACGAGCATAAATTGCTTAGCGACCATATTAAAGCAATCGAATCGCAACCCGTGAAATATTTGTCATTGAGTAGTTCCGACAGCCATCTGTGGTCTTTATCATCAGCTCCACTTTACCAAATGATGATTTTCGAGAGCAAATGCTCAAAAAGTATTTTCCAAATCGGTTCGTAAATGACGGAGTTATGAAATATGAAAAGATCGTTAATGTAGATAAATTTTTAGGTTTTTGTTGATTTTTCAAAAACCGCTTGTCGGATTTCGATAAAATTTTCATGGGACCATTTGGGAAGCATACCCTTTCCAACAAAAAAAGAATTTTTCAAATCGGTTGGTAAGCGACGGAGTTATGTGCGAACAAACATAAAAAAAAAAAAAAATACAAACATCCGAATTGAGAACCTCCTCCTTTTTTAGAAGTCGGTTAAAAAACCCAATGTTAAGTGTTGGCAATTAGTGTGTTTAAGCACCGCCTTTTCTAGACATCCGATTAGGGTTATATGATGAAACACAACGCAAATAGGCAGAAATGCATCAGTTCCCTCAGCCTTGCAAATACACACAACTTTTTATATAATAAGTGTGAGGCATCTAGCTAGGCTTTCTCTAATTCCTTGTAAAATTCACCAAGAACCCGCAGCTTAGTCATCATTCCTCCGTTTTCCCTTCGTATCGGATATCTCTATAATTGTTCGTCGTTCAAGATCGGAGTCGTTGTATCCGCTTGTTGTTTCCGAAGCCTTACCTGTGTTTCCGCGGTGCATAGCATGTGCTCGTTTTCGTTGTAATAGTTTTTCCGCATTGCGCCATTGCTACCCATTCATAGCTCATTGTCCACATGTCCTTTCGACTGTTTCTATGTTAAATTCTTGTTCAGTAATGTTGATATTTAACTCCTTGTTATCTACAAGTCCCCACTGGCCCCGCGTTGTGGATTACCCACTATCTCACCGAGAGGAGGCCTCTGTCCCAGCAGTGGGAACATTATAGGCTGATTATGCAACATTTTGACCTCCTATTCGTGATTCGTTCTACCTTCTTCAGTTAATTCCAGTTATCAAGCCTTTAAAATGATAACGATGTCTCGTATCGTATTCAATCCATCGTCTCTTGTGTCTATATGTTCTCGTACGAGGAATGCAATTGATACAGTGTGGGTAGCAGTGTGTGTAGTGTACAAACAACCAACGCGACCCCTGTTGACTCAGCCAACAAACGTAACATGATAAACTATTCATCGTGTCGCCATGTTTTTATATTGTATCTGAATTAATAGAGTTAAATGCGTTGATGTTTCATTACGATTAATTCTTTAGGTTTCTACTTAAGTAAAGACTATAAAATCCTTGATTTCTTTGTACGTGCTTTCACCATTTTAGTCCTTTCATATCTTGTAAATATACCTTGTTTACTTGAGTATGTAAAAGTTTGCAAATTCCCTGCTTCCCTCATTTTGCGTGTTCACTCTCACACCTCTGCTTCCTGTAAATTGCGCACATTTCCCAAATTGGGTTAGGGTTGGGACGGGTGTAAAAGAAAAACATCCATTGTTTTTTTTTTTTCCGCCCAAGTGGTCACAGTTTCGTGCCCACAATTCTACGACCCGACTTCCAACCAAAGGTGATTTGGGTTAAACCCCTCAAAAGATCTAGTGAAAATTAATTGTTAGAACTTTGTAAGTCAAGAAATTAATTAATCATAACTTTTGTGATAGCGCCGCGCAACTGTACCTTTCTTTGTAATATAAATTCTTTGAACGATGTGTTGTTTCAGACATTTCATTTGTCTTCTGCCTCGTAATTAAAATTTTCGTACTTACAGAAAATGTTACTGAATAAACGTATTACAAAATTCCTGAATTCAATTTCTCTTCTGGAGTATTTTTCCAGTGTACACAGTATTTTAGAAGGCTACTCAAAGCGGGGTGTTGTACTGTTGTTGGCTCCCAGACTGTAAAGATTTATTACTTTTACTGCATTCTACTGTTTTCGGCGCAGTCACATTATTTTCTGCATGGTTGCGTTTTTGCGACGACTTGCAACGTTTTGTTGTAATGTTCAGGCGCCATCTGTAAATATTTGACGGAAATTTAAATTGTTGCGCTTCAATAACTTGTCGTGAACAATGTTCACGTCATGGGAATGAGTTTGTTTCGGTCTTTTTTCTCAGAGTAGACATTTAGGAAACACCGAACTCATCTAGTTTAAAAAAATATAATTTAATTTGGTCGTGTAAGTGTCTTTTTAAGCTAGTTCACAGAATAATAAAATATAATTTATCAAAGACAAATGAATAACTTAGTTGCTGTTATTTACTTTGTGGAGAAGCAATCAAGTTTCATGATTCGTTTCTATTTCTAAAACAATATTAGGATAGAAAATCTTCGTCTGTCTTTGTTGTTCCAATTAACTTCAGTTTAATTAGTTTTTTGGAATCAGAATAATACAGAGTAGGGCTTGTGCCTAAGTAATAACAGTCGCACGGGTCGATCGATCAGGTTAAGCTACGCTTGCCGCGGTTGGTCCGTGGATGGGTGACCATCTTCACATACCGCTTCATAAGCCGTTGGTCGCGGCTGACATGCGTGGATCGTTGCAGTCGTTACGGGACGTCTAGTGGCCCGAAAGTCTGACAACCAGTCTTACAAAGAGGTATCGTATTACCCAGTAACTTCATCAAAAATAGTGGTATTCAGCTGCATGTGAGATTGGAAGCCGACCCCAACATAGTTGAGAAAAGGCTAGGCAGATGATGTGGTAGTTACCTACTAAGATAAAATTGATTTTCGAAATCAAATAAGCCTAACATAACATCACGCCTATAATCCCCGAGGGTAAAGGCTCCTACAAACAGGCGCGACACGCGATATAATCGCGCGCGACACAATGGCACCGCTCGTTGCGCGACTTGCGGTGCCTTCTTTTTTTTTTTTTGCGGATGGACAATCATCAAATGACCCCTCCCGCTCTGGGTGGAGCGGAAGGGAGTGTCAGACTCTTACTGACTAAAACCCACCCGTGTTCCTTCCTTAGCCCTTTATGTTCCGAGCCAGCGGTAACCCTTTCGGACAATCCCGCTGACCCGGCAGGCTTCGGCCCTAAGGGCCCTCCTCAATGCTGACATCTCTTAGAGGCGCGCGTGGTACACGTACGCGCCGTCCGGCACGGGCCTAGTCCTGATTGGCCGGTGAGCTGACTTGCGGTGCCTTTGTGTCGCGCGCGATTTTATCGCGTGTCGCGCCTGTTTGAAGGAGCCTTAAGGCAGAGGTGTACTTTTATAGTACACCCATATTTCGCCTGTTTCGTTTAAGTCCCATGTCATAGGGGGCGAGCCTATTGCCATCAACTGCGCACACAACCAGACTCCGGGGCTGCTACTCAGCAATTCTAAAGGAAAAACCCAATGACACTAAACGAACTGGGAATCAAAGAAGCGTACTAAGTCTAAAAGCCTCTTGATATTTACAGACCCATTATTATGACATTTTCATAAGCAGCTTAAACAAGTAGCAGACGATACTTGGTGATGCTGACCTACTTGCCTTAAGACGTGCTCGTCCTTAAACCAATTTGTTGGCAGCTTTGAAGCAGACGTCGTTTCCAAAGTACGGCTAATGGAAAACTGACTAGAATTCTAATGATGGAGGCATTATGTAAGCTTGGTTCATGACTAAAATTCGGAGGGCGGATTCTTTACGTTTCTTTTTTGGCTTTTTGGGAATAAAACGGCACATTATTCATCTTAGTTTCTGAAGTTGTGTAGGTACTGTAAAACTCCGAATGGGAGCTTCAAAATTAAAATAAAATAGCAGTAGCTTTGTATTGAATTTTGGAGGGTATGGGGTGCCTGTGTAATTGCAGGTACATGAAATATTACGGCTTTGTCTCCGACTTGGCAGTACACTTGTGATACCTCTGGTATTGCAGATGTCCATAGGCGGCCACTTACCTTCAGATGGAAAACCTGTATACTTCGTCGTTTCAGCCGATAGACGTCCACTGCTGGACATAGGCCTCCCCCAATTTTGGGAGGGTTTGCCATAATCGCCACGCTTGGCAGGCGGGTTGGCGATCGCAGTATGGTATGGTGGTGGAATACATAGAGAACGCTGCTGCCCATTCTCCGGTACCTACGATCCTTAGTCGCCTTTTACGACACCCACGGGAAGTAAGGGGTGGTGGTATTCTTTAAGTCCGGCACCACACAGACTATACACTACCATACTGTATACTTACCATGCTTTTAAAAGAGTTACCTTGGAATTTCTTGCCGGCTCTTCTCCATAGGAAACAACCAATTAGAACCGTGTACCTAACTTCTGACGTTTCATAATTGCCCTTATAAGTTTATGAGACATACTTAAAATATTTTATTTTTAAACCAACATAAAAAATATGCGCTAAAATATCCATTATTTTATAAATAACATACTCCAGCTGCACTTACTTACCTTACCTTTTTACGTTGACCTGTTTTCCGCAGTGGGCTTATACAAATTGCATCGTACGTGAGATAAACGGGCAGGCAGCTCTTCACAGCTTCGTTTACAGGGAAATAAATTCGCGTGAAAGCTGTAAACTAAGTGTAAACACTACGGAATTAAATGAATTGTTAATTTTGTGAGGAACAGTGTTTACGGGAAATGTGTACACTGTTGATGATTTGTGATTTTTATTAGCAATGCATTTTCATTAATTTTATGTATTGCTACTCTTATGAAATATTACCTGAATCTTACCACGTGCAGGGGGCCTAAAAATGCCACTTTGGAGAATAATAAAAGGATAACATTATGAATCGTAATGTGGCGAAGACAGTCCGTGTTTTTCTTTTTTTCCCTGCACTACGTAGGTAGAATCAAAGAGATTGGGATTGGATTTGGAACGGATTGATTGGTATTCTAGCACAACAAAAAAAAATAACTGAAAAATGCTTCACCAATGGGATTTGATACGATTAACTTAACGGTTAACTGTCCCTTATGTTATCCTTTTATGATTCTGCCAAAGTGGCCTTTTTAGGCCCCCTGGTCACGTCAATATCGTGTCTTGTTAACAGCAAGGAATCAAAATGTCAACCGTACGGACTACATGTATTTTGACAGTTCAAACCATGATTAGGTATGGAATTCACGTGGTTTCGACGTAAGGAATCGTTAAGTTGTCATAGTGAATAGGGCCCAGTGTATCTAAACAAAATTCCTATAAACGATATTGAACCGTTTTGCCTACCAATGGTAGAATTTTTTATAGCCGAACTGGACATATAAATAGACTAGCTTCTGCCCGCGACTACGTCCGCGTGAATTTTCACCCTCCACCCGTTCAGGTGGAATTTCGTAAAACCCTTTATAGTGGATACCCACTTTTCACAAAGAACACATCCTCCAAATTTGTTGTCTCTAGGACCAGCGGTTTAGCCTGTCCCTTGATATATCAGTCAGTCAGGACTTTGATATTTATACATATATGTGGATAGATTCCTTCAAATTACCTGTGAAAAAAACTATCTATAGCTATATAGATAGTTTTGCATAGTAGTCCCTCCCATATAGAATTCTATATGTGAGGGACTACTATGCAAAACTATCTGTGAGGTCTTTGCTCCATTATTGGTGAAGTTACAAGAGGGTTAATTTTAAACAATAACGGTGCGTAAATTATAAGTGTCTAAACACACTATGCCGAAGTTACGCGACCGAAGTTCGGCATGATTACGCCTGCAATGCTATTTGAATTACAGACGACACATTATGCCGAAATTACGTTTCGTTAAATAGCATTGCGGGCGTAATCTTGCCGAACTTCGGTCGCGTAACTTCGGCATAGTGTGTTTAGACAGTAAGAATCGGCCATAAACAGCGTTTAACTTTTTGACCGTCACAGTCATGTATAGATGACAAACCAAAATGTGCCCAGCACACCACGGTTCGACTACATGACAGACTTTGACGACGAGGGCACGTTTCTGATTTTTTGACGTGTGGCGGTTAAGAGCTGTTAATGTCTATATATTCCACAACAATCATGACACAGAAAGCTCTGGAAAGCTACTTAGACGTGTTGATTGCGTTTAGTTTCGTTGGATAAATTCGCCATAACAGCCATTCTAATTTAAACCCATACCACGCGCAGCCTAAACATAATAACGGATCGATAAACTAAACAAAGAGATCGCACGTGTTAGGAACCCTAAAACCAGCAGAGGAAGTGCCAGAAACCTACTTCTGAACACAAACCACACGTCCCCATAATCCGTATGGGGACGTGTTCATAAATTGACATGCAAATCGTGAGGTTATGTATGCGAATATTATTAGCAGTCTATAAATATTTTTGTTTCAAATATAGACGTGGCCTGTCTACGTCGTCATTTTGTAGATTCTAAGCAGGCACACACACTGTGGATTCCATAGGTATTAGCACAAAGTTGTTCAGTATCCTTGGTATTAGGTTAACTTTGCAGGACACGCGATTTTCGGTGTCGAGATTTTGAAATTACTATTGGCGGTTCCTACATTTCCTACCCTTGGTCACAAAACTATGTTCTCCATTTCTACAGTTTTTATATTTTTACATAACTTATTGATCTACTCTTTTCTGTCAGTTTCGTCTAAGAAGTAAAAACCTAATTTCAAAAAACCCGCATATTACTCCCCTCGGTCACAAATTCTCCATTTAGAGATATTTCTTTTTTGTCTACGCCTGATCTACTTTTTCCGACAGTTTCGTCTAAAGAAGTGAAAAACCGATATCAGAAAACCCGGACGTAAAACCCTTTTCACATGAGACACAGGCTTATCCTCAGTTTCCAACATGATGACGCGGCTGACCGCTCTGAAGGACATCAGTGATATAGTGTGTCCATCAACGCGTCCCCTATTTTCCAATACACTAAACTTCAGACACATATACGCAGTAAATCCTTTCAGTGAAGGGGCTTACATGACCTAAAGCGCGGTCACTGTCGGAATGCATAGAAAATAAAGAGAAGCGCGATGACACAACGCTGGTAATTTATTGCAAAATATGAAGCAATTATCTATTTACAAAAAAATATTGTTTGGACAAAAAAATTAAAACACTAAGTAGTGATTTAGTATGTTGCTTGTAGAATAATCTGACAAAAAATCAAAATTATTGTATGTATATTAATTACTATGGTGTTTATTCTAAAAAGAAAGTTTTTAGAAGTATCTTCATGATTTTTTTCTATCGTATCAAATTAGTTGTGTTATGTTTTCAACACACTATCTACCTAGCATATATCCTAAATAATATCATATATTTTTCTGATTTTGTTTACTGGAATCGATCATATACTTTTATGGCTTCTAAAACTTGCGTTTTTTTGCGTTTAGGTCCTGTAAGCCCCTTAATCGCCTTTCACAAATCCTTCTCGCATGGTTGAACTTTACGCACTTGAACGCAAGGAATACCCAGGATACTTTAGAACTTAGTAAAAAGCTTTTTGACTGCCGCGTTGGACTTGTGGTCGCAAGAGCCACTGCTCAGCATGAGGTTCTGAGTTCGATTCCCAGGTCGGACAAAGTGTTATTGGGTTACCATCACGAAGTAGTACAGCTCGGAGTGAGTCTGGATTTGTCGCCCTCTATTACATGGGACTTAAACATAACTCTAAATATTGGTGTACTATAGGTACACCAACACCTCTGCCTAGACTTTCAGGTTTTATAAGCGTGCTGTTACCGTATGCCCGCGGTTTCACCCGCATAAGCGTCGATCCCGTGGGAATATCGGGATAAAAACTATCCTATGTCCTTCCCCGGGATGCAATCTATCTCTCTGCCAAATTTTATCGAAATCCGTTCAGTGGTTTAGGCGTGAAAATGTAATGTACATAGTTTTTTTTTTTTCGAATTTTATTAGTATCTATGGATGTAGAAAGCCTCGACGTCAAAAATCAAAACTTCCACAAAGCAGCTAACGAAAACTTTCTTTTTCATAGCTCAAAATCAAAATACTAACAAAAACAAGACATATTTCCCATATTAAATTAAGTCGCTAATCGCATTCCACAGGCTTATTTCTATAAATTACGCGTAACCACAGAAATCTGAGCCTCTATTATGAGATTAAAATTTTCCTTTCCTAATTGTTTGTGAAACCAAAAGCAGTAATAAGTGGGGCTTCAGGGTTTCAGCGAAGCCTTATTTCAACTCCTCATTAACTGTTTTGTTTTCCGCCTGTATTGTTTGAAAATAACTGGCAAGGTCGTTGTGTAACTTTTGAAACGGTTTTATTTCTGGAGAGGTAAAAGTATTGCTAAGGGCTCTTTGAAGAACAATGTTGGAGCAAAAGTAACTGTAATTAAGTTACATAATAGAGCTGTTTTGCATTAAAACAAAACAGTTATTATGTTATGAAAAACACATAGCATTGGGTGAAGAAGCAATCTAAAATTTAGTATATAAATGCCTTAATAACCATAAAAAACGTACCTCGTAGATCTGTGTTTGTTACCTGTGGTTCTTTACCAAGGCAGAAGTCGGGGGCCATCCTTGGCCACAGCTGTCATTTTCAAATGTCATTCATAGAAGTCTTCAAAACTCAACAGCAAGCACATTGCTCCAATGCTATGTGTTTTTCATAACATAATAACTGTTTTGTTTTAATGCAAAACAGCTCTATTATGTTTCCTTCAAAACACATAGCATTGGGTGAAGACCTGTTTGATATCTGCTGGTGAAAGAACACCCGAAGGATGTAGACGCTATTTGAATTATTATATTAAATGAAATTAATGAATATTCTGTATGTATTCATTAAATTTTGAAACCGAAAATTAAAGGTTTTCAATTTATTGATTCTAAAAAATTCAAAAATTAACAAATCTTCCATAAAATGTTATATATTGTTAACAATTAGCCTTAGGGAGAACATAAAATATAAAGCTATAATGGTAATTTAAAATCAATGAGATCTAAATTGAATTAAAATAATAATCTCATTATTAAAGGATAATTGGATCACTCATAAGATCCTATCCTTAATTAATTAAAAGTACAAATATTTTTGAATCTCAAACTTTATAAAGATGTGGGAAAACAAACTCAATGTCTAACACAACAAAGTCAAAATCCCATTGAAACTGAAATTTATTTAGGACCTTTTATATCACTATGGTTAATAGATTAATCCTCGCATGTAAATGAAGTATAATTCTATTCATTTACCAATTAAATTGACTTAAAATATGAAAATATCATTTAAACAAACATATTTAAATATTTTCATTGGGAATTGAAAATTCTCATATGATACAGTCCATATCTTCGTCCCCTTCACCGAGAGGAGACCTTTGTCTCATCAGTTGGAACATTATAGGCTGATCATTCTAAGTACTCTTGAGGGATAGCCCTCTCCTTAACTACTTTACAGAAGTAATCATTCTGTAAGCTTAGTGGTTCTTCCAGTTAGATTTTATCTGATGAACTAATCACCAGTCAGCCTCCCGAAGGCTACCACAGACCTCTTCTGACTTCATGGAGGCTCCTCTAACATAGTTTGTTTAGAAATCTTTTGCGCAAGTTTAGACACACCTGTTATTGTAAACCAAAATCAACAATGATTATGGTAGCTTTTAAGTAAATTCTTTGTCATTGTCTTTAAGCCAAATCTTGGGCGCACTTTGCTTACTTACCCTATTTTTAACATCTCTTGCATACTGACAATTTGTATTGTAAGTATTGTACTCATGTTTGAGCAAACAAATGATTGTCTTATCTTATTTAACATTTAAAAGTTGTGGGATGTCTTACAATATTAGAGTACGTAAATCTCTGCTAATCAAGGGGTAATTTTCTATTACATATGGGTGACATTCTAAATGGACAAGAAACTGTCTAGATGTCATGCAATCTACACTTTGAGTCTATGACATTCACCTCTGAATACGAGCTTTATAAATAATTATTGTGGATCTTCAACTACATTTGAGCAAGTCCCTTGCTCATCTACCAAATACTGCCCCTTCCAACCTGACTGCCCTCCCCCCCCCCAAATTTTCCAAGCTAGGAGTTGCAGCTTCTCAGGTCTAAGAGGTTCTTACTTAGTTCTTGTATGGGTAGGTACTGGCTCTCTGAGACCTCTTGTCTCCAAGTAAGGGAGCCAGGCACACCGGATCCAGTATGGAGGGATTTATACATAGTACGTCCCTGCCCCTTTTCCGAGTTCAAATGACTGAGCACTCGGTCTTAAATTGGGTGAAGAGAAACACCCAGCTAGTCAAAACTGTTACTTCTTAACTGAATGCATCGCAGAAGCTTGCCAAGCCATCATTTGAGTCCCCTGTGATGTAATGTCGCACAGAGGCCGACTTATCTGACGCGAAAAGGTCTACATCGGAGACGCCCCACTTTGAAACATGGCCTCCGAGGCCTGGGGCCTGGAGCAACAGGCGCCAATCCGGCTGGTCTGTTCCTAGATAAGCGGTCGGCTAAGCCGTTATTATACCTTTAACCTCCCCGGGAGATAAACCGCTGACAGAGTAATTCTAGTGTTCAGCTAATCTGCTAACTTCGTCATTTTGTAAGTTAGGTTCAGGATCACTAGGGATGTATGTACCCTTGTTCGTTTATCCTAAGTTTGCGACAAATGGTCTGTTGACAGATTGAGCTAGAATATGTGCACTCTGAAGACTGGCTTTGGCTGATTATTACTGCGTATAAGGCAAACATTTCTCAAGTTAGAGTGCCACTTTTTTCTGGTTTGGTCAAGTTCCTGGCAAGAGTAGGATATTAGAATATTCTTTATTATGTACACCATACAAACTACAGATATAAGTGTAGAATGTTTTACATAGGGTGACTCAATGGGTGGTCTTATCACTAAAAGCGATATTTTAAAGACCTCTTTTGGATGGATATAGTAGCCCTTTTCATGTGGGCTCCTTACCCTTCCTCCACGGCATGTGTGGACAGGAAGTGGGTTATCCATATATAAAGGAACTGAGCTGTGGTCTCTCAACAGCCACTGGCCACCACATTAACTCTTGACAAACCAGTGGAGCAACCTTTTTTCATTTGTCTTGGTCTGCTCTTCTCAAATATTTTTTGATGACAAGCATTCCAATAAAAGGATAGCAAAATTTAGCTTTTTGAACTTAGTCTCAGAGAACAAAATCTCTTTATTAGGAGCATTGATAATATTATCTTCCTTTTTACCTTGCCTGCAGGCTGCAGGCAGGCTGTGATTGCTATGTGTTCCACAAAAAAAGGCCTAGATAATTCCAACTCCTGATTGAGATTTAGAATTGACTTTGGAAATTCATTTGTCACCCAAGCTTTGTTAAGACCCACAGTCTCCGAGACAGCTTTTGCTAGTGGGCCAGCAAAAAATTATCTCAACTAAATAAAATAGATATTGCAGATTAAATTGTTACATGCAAACACCACAGGGTTGCAAATTCTCTGCCACTTAGTTGGCTAATGCTACAATTGTCCCGGGAACTGAAGAAAAGTCCAAAAGGGGTGTGTTGTCAATTCCCATATTTCTCTTGGTTCTAAAAGACTCTCCGGAGTCGTTGGTGTGAACTATGGCATGAACAGCTTCCCTTCATTAATACATAATTACTTCCATTTAACTTTTTAGTAATAGCGGAGTGTAAACAATAGGCTATTTGATTATAATATCATAATCTTAGATATCCGCATAGATTAAAATGATTGGTTTAATAGAGATTTGCATTAATTATTTTAACTAAAGATACTTACTTGTATCTCAAAATAGAAATGTTTTGAATATAAATGTCTTCCAGATTTGACTTCCTGTTATGATTTTCAGTATGAAACAGAAACAAGTTTGCCGTCTTTCATTCCCAAGCTTTTACATGGTTCTTTAGACAGCCTAAGTCTCTAGTGTGTATCTTGGCCTAGTTATTTTAGATATGATCCTCATTTATCATGTTTCTTTTTTTTTTATTTTTTTTTATTAAAATAACTATTTTCTTATATTAACCAACTTTAAATTGTGATTTATTGCCAATTTTAAATTGTGAAGTGGATGTATTTGCTCCATTGCAAATATAATAAATATCTATATGATAGAGGACACCTTGATGATTGCCAAGAAGATCCTGATGGTCCTGTTCCTGACCATAACTATAAGATTTCCTTAAATATTACAAAATACAGCAAAAAATATACAGTTTAGCCTAATAAGTCATAAGTAGTTATAACCTTGTTTAAATATTTAACATTTCTTATTAGTTATAAAACTTATGTAATTTTTAATTATTCATCTTAATGTTCTAATTGCACATTAGAGTTAGAGGTCCTGAACCTCTTCAATGTAAGTAACAACTGCATACTGCATGAGAGGGTCAGTGGGTCGTCTGAGAGCAATGAACTAAGTAATTACACTCCTGTATAGGAGTGTACCGACTACCTCCAAAAGGGGTAGGATACAATCCTAGTGGGTAGGTTGCTGCTCAATTAACAAATTTCTGTAGAACTACTTAAGCAGCTAGCTTCTTTTCTCTAGACCCACATATTAGAGATCCCAGCCACACCTCCCTCCGCGGGGGCTAAAAATAGTTTTTATTTTTGTTTCGTGGCCTATGTACTCACTCTCAGTGTGTCGAACACATAGGGTAGGTGAGCATACCTGTAAGGTTTACTTATAATGGATTACTTTTCATGGTGGAATGTCAAAGAAAAGCCACTTCTTGAGTAATTTTAGCTCCTCAAGACATTCAGTATTTTCTTTAGGAATTACTACCTAATCATCATATTTTTACACTGAAATCCCTTTCCATAACTTGTAATATTCTTTAAACACAAAAGGGTTGTATACAAAACAACACTGCACTTCTGTCTGAAGTACCTACCTAGATACTAGCAAGAAACAGATTAGAAATTTGTTGATAGTATTTTTGATTAAGGTTAGTGATATAATGTGTCTTAATAACAGATATTCAGCACTTACTTGGCTTACTGGCTACTAATTCAATTATAAAAATGCGTAGGTCGGACTTACAGGAAATCGTTTCGATCTCTTTGCCTTGTCGTTCGGCGGTGGGAAAAGGGGTGCCTCAATCCTCCGAGGATGACGAGAGTTTTTCCCCACTATTGCGCTTAGGAGAATCACTCAGGGTCGCTACACACGGTTCCTCGAAGTAACCGGTGACCACATAACTATAATTTGAACCTTCAATCTCCGTTTCGTCATTTCGCTGACTAACGATCAGCGCAACACTATATATCACTTACCACAATCACTATTATTCACTTTCTTTAAAGTTATACCTGAATATTTTCTAATTTTCTATGAAAATTAACGAGAGAAAATTTTTTCCGTACGTTGGCGGCAAAAATTTTAGACGCTATGAATGACATTTGAAAATGACAGCTGTGGCCAAGGATGGCCCCCGACTTCTGCCTTGGTAAAGAACCACAGGTAACAAACACAGATCTACGAGGTACGTTTTTTATGGTTATTAAGGCATTTATATACTAAATTTTAGATTGCTTCTTCACCCAATGCTATGTGTTTTGAAGGAAACATAATACCTTTTACAAAGACGCCAGAATTAGCCTCTCCCCTTTTTCTTTCAACTATATTCGATTTGACTCCCAAAAAACAACTGTGGCACTCCGGGAGTGAGTATCCGATATGTCTGTGAGTGACACTCACAGACATCGGATATACATTAAAACCGAGGACAGCCGAACTCATCCGAAGCGGGTATTTTTTTTAATCGTCTTGTAAACAAAACACGCGCGGTGTCGCTTACGGTAACGGTGGCGCGAGTTCAATGGTTATTTCTCATCTCGAAAAATCCCCAACGCGCCTTAAGGAGTTTTCACTTCAAAGATTTACGAATAAAATTGATATCTGAAAACATGGAAATTTCATCCATAAATCTCAATTGACGAAGGGTCAGTTCTCCAAACTGAACGGCATGAAATTCGTCCTAGTTTGGGCTATTATCCTTCCTGAAATCTTGGTTAAACCGTAGTGTCCATTGACGGCAGACTAAACTTGTTCCATTTGCTCCACTCCCAGCTAAAATGGCGGCTCATGTGGAATAAGGAAACTTTATGGTCTCTACGTGCCCGCGTTAAACTTAAGGCTGTACTGTACCTAAGAATATGTGCTGCATTTCACACGTTCCCCGACGTTATTCTACCTAACTGGCGATAAAAAGCTCCCATCTTCTTGTGTTCTATTAAAAATATGGCTGCGTTAAAATCCTTAAGGCTGCCAAAGGATATAAGTAGGTCTTCCTTCCTCGACAGATTTTTTACCTAAGGGCATAAAATGTCCTATCTTTTCGTGATCTATTAAAAGTATATTTCGTGACGTAACCGTCTCGTCTCCACCGCTGCGGAAAATGGACCTTCAAATGTCACTGAGTGTCTTCAATCTCGGGAAAAAGAAACATTATCGATACTTTGAATGTCTTGGAATAGAGCAGTGTGCTAGAAATGGCTACGTATGTAGGTAGGTATGTTTGTATTTAGGTAGTAAGTTGATTTGTAAATTCATCGCCTACTACGCCTACGCCTTGTAAACGTAACCTCTTTTTTCCTCAACTAAATCTTACAACTCGTGTAGATTGGCTACGCAATTTTCATTGGCTGACATCACCGATGAAGTATGAAATTGTGTCGTTACTACCAAATTCGTTTCACTCTTCGGTTTCTACATAAAAATTCATGCGTTTTCTCTATGGGGCGGGGAATACCATTGTATTTTTACGATGTCGCTTGCTTCCCACGTTCATGCGTTTTTCAAACAAGCGTGTTCCGTGTATCGATCTGCTTTGACTCGTTCACTTCAATTGTTTACAATCCCGCTCAGCCGACAATATCGTTCAACAGAACCTAGCTCCTAACTTCCAATTCAATGGGGAAATACCTTTGTTACTCTTTTATGCAATTCAAATAAAACTGGCTAGCTGTCAAGCATAACATGAGAGTCCTCGGACTCCGATGTGTTTGGACCAGTTGATTTCAATTATGGCTGTCTTCATTTTCACCAGACAAGTTCACCAAAAATTTAGTACCCAATTGGAAAATATACCTTTGTTACTTTCCCACGTATTCTGGACAAAACTCCATAGCTTGCCAACATGCATTTCAACCGTCCAGAATCCCGGACATCGATCTGTTTTGGCCCGTTGACTTCGATTGCCGTCATCCCATTCACGAATATCGTTCCAAATTCTGGTTCCTGGCCAATTTGTTCTGCTTCTCACGTATTGTAGTGACCCACCCCTGTGTCGTCACATCCACGCTGCGTGCCCAATGCGTTTGGCAGCCGTGTCGCAAGTGGGCGCGGTAATGTGACGCTTCCGTTGCGATAGTGACGGTTACTTGGCGGTTATGATGCCCTAGTGGCTCGTAAATGTTGGCGGATGCAAAATGAAGGGCCAAATTGCTAAAGTATTTTAATTAAGATGTAATTATGAGGCCTTGTGATATTTGTGGTAATGTGTGAATGTTAATTTAAAGTTTTCTTAAATCTTTGAATGCTGGATGATGTAACTTTTATTTGGCTACCTGCATATACATATATGCGTTTAGTGAGAAATTCAGTAAAGTTTGATTTCTATGGCAGCGATAAGCGATTGTTTTTGAAGTGCAAATATGGTATATCTGCGAACACGTTATGTAATGGTATGCATTTTGTCAAGGTAAATAATGTAGGTAGCGAATTTTGGATGATTGCTAACTTAGTCATCAAAACTTCAATCCAAAAGCACACGGCGAGACGATATAAATTGCTCGCTTCTAAATTAATCCTCAAATCGTGCCCTACATCGATCACTAGGTTTCGTTTAAATCGGGCTTTCAAACTTAGGCTGCTCGCAAAGAATCGATAAACTATACAGGGTTATTGGTAAAACATTAACAACCTCTTAAGACGTCATTGTACTCGTCATTATGAACAACTTTTACTATGGGACCAAACCTGAAATCGCAAAAAAAAAAAAACAGCTGTTCCCTACATTTATGTTCGTACTTCGTCAAAATGTAGGGAACAGCTGATTTTTTTTTTTCTCGATTTCACTTTTGGTCCCATAGCAAAAGTTGTTCAATACCCTCGTTTTATGGGTAAAACTTTTTGAAATTAGTGTTTAATTTATTATTTTCAGAAAGTTTGAAACGACTCTGTTTATAGTTCAGTTAAGTTTTACACAATAACTATTTTTAGTATAAAATCAATAAAATGGCATTATAAGGTCACCGCGAGACACGCCGAGGTTGGCTGAGGTGCAGACGGGACCTCCACAGTATTATATTTATAAGAAGACTTTACAATTCAACGTTATTTCTAGCACTGCTTCTCTTAGACAAAAATACCACACTAATATTATAAAGGCGAAAGTTTGTGAGTGTGTGTATGTGTGTGTGTTTATATGTTTGTTACTTCTTCACGCTCATACGGCTGGACCAATTTTGATAAAATTTTGTATGGAAGTAGCTGACACCCTGGATTAACATATAGGCTACTTTTTATCCCGATATTCCCACGGGATCGACTAGTATTTAAATATTCCACACTCGCTTGAACGGTCTAATGGAACACCATGGCAATTATGACCAGCCTGTATTATCTAAAGCTGGGGCTACACAGCCAGCCTCTACAGTACTCCGTGATACAGACAGACATCCATAATAATATCGTGAAATTATAAAAGCGCACATTAGGTAATCACTTTTCATTAATTTTCTCATAATATTATGAACTTGTCATCTATCTAAGCCATTCATGAATTGGCTTCCGTATCATTGAGTAAGTGTAGAAAAAAAGATTAAGTACAGCCGCCAGCACATCAAGTTACTACAATCTGTCAAATTTCTTTAATAGATTTTCAACTTTATCGCTAAAGCATAACGTTCAAAGTTGATTAGGAAAATTTGACAGTTTCGGGTAGGTTGATGTGCTGGCGTCTGTACATTGGAATTTATCTTTTTTGTTCCCCTGACCCACCCCGTCGCATCGCCTGCCCGCGCCGCGCTATTATTCGTTTTCGCTTAGCATTCTTTATTTATTTATTTTAGTATTTATGTACACACAGTAAAATACATTTATGGATATGACATACTTAATTATAATTTGCGTACAAAGGTACAGTTACCGGCACGTAACTTGGCAAGAGTATTTGTAGTGGGGGAAGTTTGCGCACGCACAATTTCATACATTTTTATATGCGCGAACTTCCCCCACTACGAAAATCTCTTGCCAAGTTACGTGCCGGTAACTGTACTACTTATTTCTTAAGAAATTCTTTCTGTCTTTTTTTTTCTTTTTTTTCGCTTCTTAAGGGTCCTAGCGTGATGTTAAATAAGGCTATATAGTAGTATATAGCTTTCCTCAATAATTGGGCAATCAAATGCAGAAAATATATTTTTTAATTCGGACTGGTAGTTCCAGAGATTAGAGGCTCCTTCAACGAGGCGCGACACGCGATAAAATCGCGCGCGACACAAAGTCGCACCGCAAGTCGCGCAACGAGCAGTGCCTTTGTGTTGCGCGCGATTATATCGCGTGTCGGGCCTTTTTGTAGGAGCCTTAGCGCGTTTAAACAAACAAACTTTTCAGATTTAATATTAGTATATGTAGATAGTTACGATATGATTTGAATGTAATTTATCACAAGTTACAGCAGCCGACCTTCATGTCAACATCTGTTTACCTCCAAATAAAACGTGTGTTCTACTTAGATAAGAGGAAAATACAAAAATAAAATGAGTTTTTGTTACAAAATCATTACGTAAGACACACTTAACCCTCCAACCCTTTAGAAAAAGGTTAATAAAATAAACGTCAAAGATTTAGAGCCTCCCCTTCGAAATATTGGATCTATACATCCTTCTGTCTCCCTACATCACACATTGTCTTGTTTGGAAAACTCGCGAGTATTATCTACGCCTGCAATAGGGGTATTCAACATTTCCAACGGTTCCAGGACTTATCGGTTTTCCTTCGCTGGTGTTATCATCATTTCAGCCGAAAGACGTCCACAGCTAGACATATTCCTCCCCCAAGCACCTCCACTTTGACCGCTTCTGTGCTTCCCGCATCCAACGGGTTCCTGCGGCCTTCACAAGGTCGTCGGACCACCTTGTGAGAGGCCTTCCAACGCTACGTCTTCCGGTACGCGCTCGCCACTCCAGAACCTTTCGGCCCCCTCGGCCTTCTGTTGCAATGTGCCCTGCCCACTGCCACTTAAGTTTGGCAATTCAATTTCTTCGCTGTTGTTATAGGTTCACAGAAAATTGACATCCACCAAACCTGGTGTAAAAATAGCTTAATGAAGCCAAGAGTCACATATGCTCCCCACATCATTGTGTTATCTATTGTACTGGACCATACATTGGAAGCTTCTGGTTTTGGAGATATTGAAGGTCAAAGTTCTTTTTTTTAAGATACTTATTTGATAACCCCACAACTCCTGTACCATTGCATGTGTTTTGCGAGCGTTACATTGCGCGTTGCCGGAAATACCGGTTTTTCGCACCAAAAATAAAAAGTAATTTCTCAGCTATGATTTTTAATCAACGTTACTTATTTTGATGTACAGAATGCTTAGATACTGCTATGTGATGGGTCTTATTACACCCTATACGGCCCACTCCCTCTCACAAAGAGGAAACATGATTACCAAATAGTGGAATTTCTGTAGGCTGATTATGTAATGTCATGTTTGGTTAACGGTTTATTAAACCCACGTTCCGTATTGTCTTGTTAGAAAAAACTTTCTAGTATTATCAGCACTTGACAATAGGGGTATTGAAAACATCGATTTTTAGGTCAAACAGCAGTTTGTTTGAAACTGAACTGCATACCTATCCTCCAATAACATGACTGAACAAAAGCATCGTTTGCATGTTAATGAAAATGGCGCCATTACCACGACACAATGTAATTGGATTGGTGCTGGAATGCCTCGATTAAAGCGTGGCACGCAGCAAGAATATGGAGTTATTAAGAATTCCAATGTTGACTATTTCATGGCGGAATAGATCGATCGTGTAGCACCCTCGAAAGACTAGGGGAAAGAACAGTCTTCAGTGACTACAATAACGTCCCAAACATTTGACTTTGTACTACCCAGTAACTGTGTTGTGGGAGGTCAGATAGGCAATCGCTCCATCTAAAATACTGGTATTCAGCTGCATCCGGTTAGACTGGAAGCCGTCCCAACATGTTTGAAACGGCTAGGCAGATCATGCTGAAGATTTTGCAAACGCAAAACCAACTTTGCCCGATTTTGTATAAAAACAGCTTCTCAATCTGTACGACATATTTGCAAGCCCAATATGCATACCTATTGGCCTTTGGCATTATGCTGCTCGTCAATTGGAGCGGAGAGGAGGGGTTAAGTGTATAGATCTGGGCAAACATCAACCTTCCCTCAAAGCACATTACGAAGTGTCATTAGACTTCGAAATGTCACCCACAAATTAATAAGGTCAACATGACCGCACTGATTGAATCAGTCATCTCATTGAGACATTAGTCTTCATCTGCATAATCATTTCACGTAATAGTATGTCATTGTTCAACAGTAATACCTATAGAGGCTGATGGTGATGAGTAACTCCGCAAATTATAATGAATGACAATTCTATTGAATTGAGAACAAACGACTATAAATAAATGCATTCGAGATGAGTTTGAGTTTTGCTGTGGAGATGTTGATGTTGCAATAAATTCTGTCGGGATTAAGTTTTCATATTTTGGATATTTATTTTATACCTTGACTTGGGACAGGCATTTCGCAGGCAAAAAGTCTTTTATAACATATATTCGTAAATAGCACTGCATATAAACCTATTTTACGGTAGGTAGTGTGTGACCCCCACATATGGCATGCTTTTCTGTGACTTAAAGTGTCTAAACACACTATGCCGAAGGTACGCGACCGAAGTTCCGCGGCTGATTTTACGTTCCGACGTATTCGGCTGATATGACACACCATAACTGCCGAACTTACGCGGCAGAAATTCAGTTGCGCACACGCGGGGCGCGGGCCTGCCTGCCTCCCGCTACTCCCCGCCCCGGATCTTCTTCGGCAATCGAACTGAATTTCGGTGTCGTATAATGTGTGCTCTACAGAATACGTTGCCGCCGAATTGCCGCTGAACTTACGCCCAACAGAAGTTCGGCTGTACGCTATAACGCAACGTAATTTCGGCATAATGTGTCGTCAGTAATTCAAATAGCATTGCAGGCGTAATCATGCCGAACTTCGGTCGCGTACCTTCGGCATAGTGTGTTTAGACACTAATAGTTTCATTTTTATACAGAAAAACGTGACCGTGCGGGCTTAGGTTACACGAGCTCAAAGAAAATTGTATACGATACGTATTACTTTCAGTAGGTAGTCTATTAGAAGGAAATGCGGGAAGTCTTTTCTCTATAGAAACGTTCTCGCCTGTTTTCTTTCTGGTTAATGACCATAAAGCAATGATTTTTTACAGAATAATAAATATTAACTACTTGTATGTCCCTGTGTTTTCCTTTTTGATATTACATTATTTTTACAAGCAGTAGAACCCTCAAAAAATGCTCCAAATTGCCGCTGTCAACAGAGGCCTAGTGTACAAATTTGACAACTATTAACGAAACAAGAAAAACATAGGGACACAGTAAATATTCTTCTTATTCAGTTTATGAATTATCCTTTAAATTTGTCCAATATTGGAGGAGGATATAGGCGAGAGCCAAACTTTGAATTATGACTTTTTCACCGCCCACATTTCCTCTTAATGAATGACGCCGTGTAATAATGAACTACTTAAGGGGCTTACAGGACCTAAACACAAAAAAACGCAAGTTTTAGAAACAATAAAAGTATATGATCGACAACAGTAAACAAAATCTGAAAAATATATGATATTTTTCAGGATATATATGCTAGGTAGATAGTGTGTTGAAAACATAATACAACTAATTTGATACGATAGAAAAAAATCATGAAGATACCTCTAAAAACTTTATTTTTACAATTAAAACCATACTAATATACATACAATAATTCTGATTTTTTGTCAGATTATTCTACAAGCAACATACTAAAATACTAGTGTTTTATTTTTTTTTAGTCCAAACAATAGATTTTTTGTTATTAAATAATTGCTTCATATTTTGCAATAAATTACCAGCGTTGTGTCATCGCGCTTCTCTTTCTATTCTATGCAGTCCGAAAGTGACCGCGCTTTAGGTCATGCGTATCGTAATCTGCTAAACTATTTAAAAAAAGGGAATAATAAAGGGTAACACTGGAATAATGATACCTTCAGTTGTCTTGGCTGGCGTGTAAGACGTTTCTTGTTTAATGGTTATAAAGTCCTCTGGATCGATGGACCCATAAGACCACCGTGACAAAATCGTGTAACATATCAAAATTCTAATGTTCCTTCTCTTTTGTCCACAGAAAGAAGATCGAATCCCTAGGCAGGATGACGGCGATGACGCAGGAGGAAATGGTGGCGGGTGCACGCACCGTCGCTGCGGGGCTGGAGGCTCTGAGGGCAGAACACGCCCAGCTGCTGGCAGGTTTGGCGGCCAACACCGAGCATGAACATGAAAAGGCGTCGCTTGTGAGGAAGAGCATCGATGCTATTGAACTTGGATTGGGCGAGGCACAGGTTAGTTTCAGAGGCTGTTTTCCAAGTTGCCATATTTTCAGGTCTACCAAACGTGTTTTGGCTTTGTGCTATAGGCATGGTTTGAAACATATGAGCTCTTGGTTTGGAGGGCTGTCAGCACCTGATTATAAAGACGGTTCTTTACGTACAGGGACCATGCCACTTTTCATATTTTCATCATCATCATCATTTCAGCCGAAAGACGTCCACTGTTGGACATAGGCCTCCCCTAAAACGGGGGGTTTGCCATAATCGCCACGCTTGGCAGGCGGGTTGGCGATCGCAGTATGGTATGGTGGTGGAATGCATAGAGAACGCTGCTGCCCATTCTCCGGTACGCCCCTTAGTCGCCTTTTACGACACCCACGGGAAGTATGGGGTGGTGGTATTCTTTAAGTCCGGCACCACACAGACATATTTTCAGCTGAAGTGTAAATAATGTCAACTAAATTTTGGAGGACACTGTATGTGTTCCATTTTTCGTCAATCTTTTACGTCCAAAATATAGCATCCTGTAAATGAGTCCGTTCCCTATTTCGCGAGTGCTATTAAACTATAACCCAGTTTAATAGCACTCTCAGATAAGCTCTACTTTAACGTCAATGTTCAGTAGTTTGCTGCGCTTTTAATGGGCTTACAGGACCTAAACGCAAAAAACGCAAGTTTTAGAAACATAAAGTATATGATCGACTACATTAAACAAAATCAGAAAAATACATGATATTCTTCAGGATATATTCTAGGTTGATAGTGTGTTGAAAACATAATACAACTAATTTGACACGATAGAAAAAAATCATGAAGATACCTCTAAAAACTTTCTTTTTACAATAAAAAGCACACTAATATACATACAATCATTCTGATTATTTGTCAGATTATTCTACAAGCGACATACTAAAACACTAGTGTTTTAATTTTTTAGTCCAAACAATAAATTCTTTGTAATTAAAATAATTGCTTAATATTTTCCAATAAATTACCAGCGTTGTGTCATCGCGCTTCTCTTTTCTATGCAGTCCGACAGTGACCGCGCTTTAGGTCATATAAGCCCCTTAAGGACATGACAGTAAGCTTAAGTGCCGTCTACTTTGTATTTATTCACAACAATAGGAATGCCAGAAATTATATAAAATTCACAGAGGAACAAAATTTGTTTTATAAATCCACTTTTCTGTCGAAGTCTTTCTTTGACCACAAAATATTGTTCTATATCATTACTATGTAGTAGTTTTCACTGCAAACTCAAAGCTGCAATGCCTCTTTCTTCAAAAAGTCCTACCAGACATGGCCCTGCTTTGTTAGACTCACATAAAATCCTAATAATATAATGTTTGGCCTTTGAGTCCTCTGAGTTTGTTTCGGAATTTCTTCTCAGAAATCAGTCAGTGTGGAAATGTTTTAAAATATCGACCAACAAAATATTGACGTGTAAAAGTGTCTAAAAGGTCTGCTCAGAGAAATAAACATTTAATTTCAAACTTATTAAGCGCATTCATTGATTTCAATATGTCTGCATTTTAACTGTTTCAATATTAGCAATTCATTAACCGCAACCAAAAACTCGCAGAACCCAAATACACGCTGGCTTTGTTTTAATAGCATTTTACATTACCTGATTCGGCGGACCTGTTTAAATCCTTTGTCCGTCACGTTTTCCAAAAACACGACAAAAAGCTCGTGATCACACATTTACTTTACAAATAATACTTAACATTAAAATCACGTGTCTACGATGTAAACAAACATGATTGTGAAAAGGCTTCATATTCCAAAGCACATGTCTTGAAGATAACAT
Organism: Mesoligia furuncula; assembly: GCA_916614155.1. Lineage (NCBI taxonomy): Eukaryota > Metazoa > Arthropoda > Insecta > Lepidoptera > Noctuidae > Mesoligia > Mesoligia furuncula. Next base: position 25,272,304 of record OU744806.1, read on the forward strand.
GCCTGAGGTCTGCGGTTTATTTACATCCGTCCCGCGTATGGAGTTACAGAACTTACACAGATCAGATTCAACTGTCTTTGACAGGATCTGTCCTGTAGATACCGTTATTAGATTAGTAAAAATAAAAATAAATCATTCTGAACTCTAAAGAGGTAAGACCTGAACTCTTGACCTTTCTTTCTATCCTCAAGAAAATAACCCTAAATTAATTTTCCAAAAGAAAAACAACTCCTAATTACCTCTCCATGAAAATCGCTAACATTTTATCTAGATAAGCAACACGTTTTCATGTAAGCTTACACGCGGAGCTTAAGGTGAGGTGAAGAACTATTGATCAAACGGTAAGGCTTCGTAACAAAAGGAAAAGTCTTCGTACATTTTCTTTGAGGTAGCCCAAGCAAAGGATGGAATATTCTGGAGACTTCAGAATTCCTTATAACAAGTAGCATATTTACTGGCATTTACCCTTACATTTTTCTCTTAGAAGAATTTCATAAATATAAGTCTCTAACGGAAAAGAGGTCAAGAATTTGGTCATTTAACAGCTCGGCTTTGAAAAACCCATATAAATGAAAAGCCTGGCTTCTCAGCGGCTGAAGACAAACAGCCTCAAGGTAGCCTAGATTCGCTGAATGCCTTTAAGGACTACCCGTTATAGCATCATTTAGGTCACACCTACCAAGCCTTGAGGGCTCCGCAATATAAACGCGAGTTTTCACAGTGTAAAAGGAAACTCTATTTTTGAAACAAAATGTCGAAGAACGCTTTCAGAACTTTGCTTTTCACGTTTTCAATTCCAATTTTTGTGGAAGATTGAAGCGTTTCGTGAGGAATGAGGGAATTGTTTGACGTTTGGAAAAGAATCTATTGACGGATAGTAAGTATGGGTATTCGACTCTGAAAAAGATTTTACATCCGTAAGAGTAGCTTACGCATCTTATCCATTATTGAACGATTTTATAGAGCTCGCGATTCGGAATATAATCTTTAATTAATTTCAACATTTCTCGAGTCCAATGTTCATTGCCTTGATTTTTTTCTAATTGGATTTTCAAATTCTGTGAGCTTTGTTTCAGAGGTCGCTTAATTACAAATATTTGAGTTAACTTTTATTGTAATCCGTTAGGTAATTCAATTCTGAATAAAAAATTCTAGGCATTTGAACGTCTATTTCAAAGACTAATAAGGGTCTCAGACTTGTTATTTAGTTTTGCGGTTTCTAACTTCAGATCTGTTTTAAACAGATTATTTTATTTTATATCTAGTTAATAGTTGTTTGAGATTATTTTTTACTGCTCATCTAGTATAACATTTTGCTCAAAATATGCATCATAATGACAACTTACGTAGATCATATTTTATAGCTAAGTACGTTTATTATGAGTACAAATAAATAGTAATGAACCCGATAAGGATACACCTTTCACCCATCTGACAATACTTCGTTATTGGACATCAGATGAATAGAATACACAAAACAGACTTCACAAAAGGCAGCTATATCGGTTTCAGCGATCTCTTGCAATCAAGCTTTAACAACAACAATATTCTATTTTACTGTCGCTTGTAATGCTTTTTTGTATTCAAAACAACCTTCAAATTGGACAGAAAGTACCAAAGTTCCGCACCTCATTCGCCGCAGTAACTCCATTTAACATTACATACACATCACCATAACCTCTAACTTTCCGGCGAAATATTGGCTAAATTGCCGCCATAATACCAGCGCCATTTTTCATAAAACGTCACAGAGTAAAATTAAGTTGCGTGAGTGAATCACGGTGCGGTGCTCCATTCAGCCTTCCACAAAGGCACGCGACACCCTCTTGTGAGGTTGACGACGTTGAGGTTCTACGTTAGGGCTCGGCAGACAAGTCAGAAGATGACAGCGGTTTGATAATATTATTGGATGATGATGTAGATGATGATACAGATGCGAGATTCAAGGTTACTGTGTATTTGAGGTCGTTTGTATCTGTAAGCGTGTAAACATTCGGAATAATGAATTTCACGTTTTAACTATGCCTATCTAAGAAAAGGGTCATAAGTACAGGTTTGCTGTAATCGCATAAAAATAAAACAAGATAGTAAGTATAGATCAAAATAATCTTTGGAAGATGTTCGAAATTTGCAAATATGTAAAGGGGTTGCTTCTGTCCTAAAGACCAAATTCGTGCTAAAAATAAGCTTGATGTTTATGATTGCGTCACGCTTACATTACAAGTTATAGTTACTAACAACTTTGACCTACTTGGGGAAGTCCGTGATCAATGCGTCTTTTCCTTCGACATGTTTGCGTGAACTTTTCAAAGAAGTTAAATTTATTGCCATGAAATCTGATCTTTGGAACACTGCCTGCCAATGCCTGAAGAGTCTTCCTAATACTATAGAAGTATAGAGGGTATCCAATAAAGAGGTAGGTATACAAAAAAGTATAATTACAAACGGCGCTCAAACCTGAAGGGCAATTCTCGTAATTTTAAGAACGTTCACAGTCTGATCTCAGTCTCAATCTGGCAAAAATACCTCTAGATTCCCTACATTTTGACAAGTTTTTGACATTTGTTTGTCGCCGAGATGAGACTGCGACTAGATTTTGTACGTTTTAAATCACGAGAATGGGCCTTCTGGTCTTTGACAGTAAAGCAGAGGACCAGGCTCGAGGTTCGCCAGCGAGCGATGGAGCGTAGTATCCTTGGAGTTCGACTTACCGACCGGATACGGAACTCGATACTGCGCTCGACAAAAAAAAAATCAAAGACGTCGTGTCGCACAAAAAGCAGCCTATCTCAAATGGGACTAGGTCAGACACGTTTTCTGCATGTCGGATGCATTATGGGCTAAGACCACCACACCATGGGTTCCTGAAAACGTCCAACGACATCGCGGAAGACTCAGACATAGATGGCAGAAAGAACTTGACGCGTATATAAAATTAAAATTAAAAAAAAAACATTTAATTCGGACTATTTCGGCTGTGCAATTTCAAAACCCAGCTACTGACGTTTCTCAAAAAATCTGTGTTCTTACATATTTGACTTGACTTGCTAGATATACAGCAAGTCAAATATGCATTAACATCGATTTTATTTTTAATGTCAGTTGCTAGGTTATGGAATTGCACAGCCGATTTAACTGTCCATATTTTGTTAGGAGGGATTCGTACATATTGGCTTAAAATCGAATTGAGTGGAAAAAGGAAAGGGAGGCCTTGGCCCTGGAGTGGGACAATACAGGCTGATTATTATTATTATAAGGCTTGCGGTTTCCATGAAAGTAGAGAAGAGAAGGTCTCGAACATCCAATTGGTTTTCGTCACAGATATAGATACACCTAGGTAACGCAAGAGCTCTACTTCGCGTGCCAAAAATCGCACCAGCTTACGTACAAAAATCGTAAGTCGCCACTTTTCGCGCTCAAGTCCTGTGTACTGTTGGCTGGGTGTGCTTGAGCGCTGGCGCTAGGCCCCGGGGGTGGGGCGAGACGGGTGCCACACGCGGCGAAGTCTTTGAATCGATTTGATTTTCCCATCACTAAATAGTGCTAGTGACGTCATAGTAGGTAGTCAAAAAATGGCGCGCTTGGTTTTCATACAGATCGTGATACTTGTGTTATCTAGGTCTATCTATATCTGTGGTTTTCGTTATTTTAACATCTAGCCGCTCTACTTCAAAACACAATAAGATCTCCTCACCGTTTTGGGTCATGGGACAGTCAATTTTCCAGCATTCTGTAGTTTTCTTTCTAAAGTTGTTTAAAACTAGGATCTGTTCTTTAACAATATCCGCTTTTCTCCATACCTTTGCACCACAGCAAGTCGTCATACATACCTGGCTCGACAAAACGTGCTGATATACGTGGGAATGTTTGTTTTTTAAAGACAAAGGGATGCTGACGCAGCGTCCTCGTCCTTGGGGTTGCGAAGCCACGTGTCTGGTGGTAGGGTTACCAATTCTTAATTTGCAACCTCAGCACCAGTCCTGAAAAAAAGCCGAAAATATGCAAAAATCTGGCCATTTGCTATTTAATCTTTCGTTAAAATTAGAACGTTTCTTGAAATAATCCCCTTCAGTCAAATAATACTTTTTTTGAGAAGGCCGGATGGAGGCCCAAAAAGCCGGACAAATCCGAAAGGATGGTAACCCTACATGTGCTTAGTTTTGCATTACCTACTCTGTATGTTTCGAGCATCATACAGTAGACCTTTTGCAAAAAAATTTTGCTCTTTTTTACAACCATCTCCACTTTTCCGCATACCCTTGCACTAACACCACAATACGTCATACATACCTGAGTTAACAGAGACTTATATATATGGGAATGTTTGTTTTCTAAACACAAAGGGATTCTGTCGCGACGCCGTCAGCCTTCAGGTGTCCATGTGCCTCAGTTTTGTATTTACTCTGTATTTTTCCAGCATCAGTGGAGGTGTTTTCGACTTTTTTGCTGTTGTTTGGTTCTATAACTATCTCCGCTTTTCCCTACACCTTTGTACCACAACAAGACGTTAGTACCTGACTTGACAACAGTGACCGATATACGTGGGAATGTTTGTTTTTGAATACAAAGGGATGCTGACGCGGCGCCGCCGTCGGCCTTCAGGTGGCCATGTGCCTCTGTTTTGTGTTTACTTGGTTTATTTTGAGTGCATTGTGTAAACTCGAGTCTTGTGTTAATAGATGGGTTACAGATGATTTGGAATGGACAGGTGAAAGAGTATAACGTAACTTTAAGATGTTATGATTGGATCATGTTTTGGAGACATAGGTGGAAGGTGTTCTACCTGTCTCCTCTTACGAGTATTGGAGGCGAAGTTGTGGTCGCGGAAGTGAAACTCCAAGTTGCAGTTAATATTATTGTAATTGCCACACGTATTATAGTTTACAGTTATATAAACTATTTAGCACATATAACTAATTAAAACTAGTAGGGACAAAATAAACGAATGATATAAATTGTGTCCCGTGACGGTTAGCAAACAAGTAAAGGTCGCGACGCTACTTTAGGAACGCTATGGTTAGGTCGACCGTAGATTCGTGTTGCCACTTAACAAGGGTGCGTTCCCAACTATCTTAATAAATATTTAGCTACGCCACGTATTCTAAGGTGCGTTCACAAATGCACAATACGTGATGCCACAATGTATTGAGGACCGATGGTTAAGTGACTTGTATTTAGACAGCATTTGTTTGCAGAGCAGTGGTGGCTCAGTGACGTAGGTTCGTACCCAGACAGGCGCTTCATTTTGTGTAAAAAATTTCGTCACTACGGCTCTTAATAAAACGGTGAAGAAAAACATCGTGAGGAAATCGGCATGTCCCAAAACCAAACATACGAAGACGTGTGACATCTGCCGACCCGCACCGGGCCCGCGTGGTAGATTACAGCCCACTCCCTCTCATAGAGAAGGGGCCTGTGTCCCAGTAGTGGGAACGTTATAGGCTGGTTATGCTTTATAGGGCTTTATAGGGCGGGCCGTTGGTAAACCTTTCCAAAAAGGCCATGCTGTGTGCGAATTTCTCAGTAAGCTTTATTTATTAGAACATAACTACCTATTTCGCTCGTACATAAGCAGCCGCTATTAAAACATCATCATGTTAAAACTAAGTAACTATTGTGTCAGATTAGCTGTAAGTCTGACAACCAGTCTTACCAAGGGGTATCGTATTACCCAGTAACTGGGTTGTGGAGGTCAGATAGGCAGTCGCTCCATGTAAAATACTGGTATTCTGCTGCATCCGGTTAGACTGGAAGCCGACCCCAACATAGTTGGGAAAAGGCTAGGCAGATGATGATGAGCTGTAAGTTTTCCAAAAATAATAAAATAAAATAATTACCAAAGACAATTTCCACGATTGAAATTAAAATTAAAACCGACCCATCATTTAACATCACGACACCGGTACGAGACGGCACGACTAACGACGTCTCATTAATCAGCACGGTTTATTTATTTTCGTCTCGGCATAAAGCGCCATCTATAAATTACGTCACACGAATTTAATGATTTTTACTTCCCCCGTCCTTGTCACAGGATGGTCATTTATTTGTGTGAATTATTAATTAAACCTTAAAATAACATTGATAGAAAACTGTCTGTACTTTAGATTTATACATGTGACGTCACGAAAATTATGTCTCGTCCCCCTCCCCTTGTCACATTTTGTTGACCCCTCCCTCCCAACTAACTCCTAAAATACAAGCTTAACTTAGCGCTTGGGAGTTGGTAGATCATCAATTATGTGCTGCTGTACAACCATCACACATCTTATTAAATTGTACTTCATAGCTAAAATAAATGATGTAATGATAATGTTAAGATATTTGTAATAGTAATGACATGATATACATATAATCTAATGATACTAATTTATATTTTCCTTTTAATACAAACAATATAAGCTATTAATCAAGTTGATGATCTAAAATTTTATAATAGTAATTTATAAATTTATCTAAATAAGTGTAATAATAGTGATATAAATCATTTCAAATGTTTGCGTGCTGTTTGGTAAAATGTGGCTGAGCTAAATGTAATCTGAAGAACTATTATGTACCCATATTTGCAAAAGAAAATTCTATTCTATTATAGTTAATAAATATATATAAATTTATTTAGTACAATAAGAGATTCTTTAATTATTAAGATTTGAAAATCTTGCACCGCAAGCCCTGCCACCTGCACACGTGAGGACCTAATGGCTGCGTCAATGAACGGTATTTGCGTTGCTGAACTTTGAGCCATACAAATAAAAACTACAAAAACTAGCCAAGTGCGAGTCGGACTCGCACACGAAGGGTTCCGTACCACAAGGCAAAAACGCCGAAAAAAACACGTTTGTTGTATGGGAGCCCCCCCCTTTTTTTTTTTTTTTTGCTGATGGGAAATCATCAAATGACTCCTCCCGCTCTCTGGGTGGAGCGGAAGGGAGTGTCAGACTCTTACTGACTAAAACCCACCCGTGTTCCTTCCTTAGCCCTTTATGTTCCGGGCCAGCGGTAACCCTTTCGGACAATCCCGCTGACCATGGGAGCCCCCCTTAAATATTAATTTTATTCTGTTTTTAGTATTTGTTGTTATAGCAGCAATTGAAATAAGTACATCATCTGTGAAAATTTCAACTGTCTAGCTATAACGGTTCATGAGATACAGCCTGGTGACAGACAGACAGACAGACGGACAGTGGAGTGGAGTCTTAGTAATAGGGTTCCGTTTTTACCCTTTGGGTACGGTACCCTAAAAAACGTATTAATTTTGCCATCGACACGCTAAGAATGTTTGAAAAAAGATTATTAACGTGTACCGTAGCTTAGAGATGGCCCCTTACCCACCCTCGCGCACCCTCGCACCTCAGACACCCTGCTCTTACCACTAACTAATGAAAAACTCGTCTCGTTACTGTTTCAGAGTAAAAATGTGGATAAAATAATGCTTGTCAGACGGAATGAAAGCGATTTACGATGTGAAAGTTGTGTTGGGGCTAGATTTTCCCCCCTTAAGGGTGGAAAGTGATTCTAAGGGGATGTTATGTTGGGATTACAAGTGTGCTTAGGATTTTTGCCTAGTATACATTCTTGTCTAGCAGTAATACATTAATAACTTATTTAATCTGCCGCTGCAGGTGCGGAAAACCTCAAACCAGCCGAACACTAGGGTCATGGGGTCCGACTGCCCATTTGGTTTTTCGCTACATCGCCCAGCAGTTGGTTAACTCTTCGCGTGACCAGAAGTCTGACCTATTTTTTTGCCAAAGAATTGGCATCGCCATACAATGTGGCAAAGCTGCCAGCCTTTTCGGCACTTTTCCTGTTGGCGGCGATGCGGACGAATTTTTTGATGCCCTGTGATTCTTTTCCCTCTTTTTAGGGTTCCGTACCTAAAGGGTAAAAACGGAACCCTATTACTAAGACTTCGCTGTCTGTCCGTCTGTCCGTCTGTCTGTCACCAGGCTGTATCTCAAGAACCGCGATAGCTAGACAGTTGAAATTTTCACAAGTTATGTATTTCTGTTGCCGCTATAACAACAACATTAAATACTAAAAACAACATAAAATAAATATTTAAGGGGGGCTCCCATACAACAAACGCGATTTTTTTGCCTTTTTTTGCTCGATATCCAAAATGGCAACAGGTAGGCACTTGAAATATTCACAAAATACTCAGTTGTATTTTAACTTTAATAATAAATAATAAAATTAAATAAATATTTAAGGGGGGCTCCCATACAACAAACATGTTTTTTTCGGCGTTTTTGCCTTGTGGTACGGAACCCTTCGTGTGCGAGTCCGACTCGCACTTGGCCAGTTTTTTTACATAATATTAATATTTAAGTCTGTAAGCTTATAGGTATATTATGTAAATGTTATAGTCATTTATAAAGTAAATAAAACTTACTTAACCCTTTGATATGGGGTTAAGCTGGATTTAATGAAAAATGCAATTCACGGTGTAATATGGAAGCTTTCCGAACTTGTAAAGTTGAGAGCAACCTACTGAAACAAAGGATTATTGCTTTTTTAAAGAGTAGTTAATAAACTGGCAATCTGCCACCGCATATTGCACTTTTGAACTGTTGGCCCGTCATATTGTTCCGAATATGGTTTTAGGCAGTGCTGTATTAATGAAGATCTTCACTGCCAGTTTTTCACGATAGGTGGCGCATCGTCGACATGGCCTTTGGAAGCTGTCACTTACTTACATTTTGTAACCTATCATTCACTTATTTTTAATTTTCTCGATAATGCGTCTGACGTGCTGTACAAGGATGTACTTACCCCGGTGTATATTTATTTCCCAAAAATATAACTTAAAAAAAAGTGGGAAAAGGCGTATACGTCGCAATTTTTTTTTACTTCGTCTTTCAATTCTTTAAGCTTCCTGGTACAATACATGTTATCGATAGCGATGGTGGACCGGTTTCGACACAAAAAATAGCAATTCAACTGACGTAAACAAAGTGAAAATGATTTAACAGCAGCCATCGCGCCGCTGGCGACATCTGCACCGAGCTTTACATGTGGATCCCCGTTGCTGCTTTAAACTAGTTCAAATTTAGCTAATTTTTCGGGTAATTCATATTTAAATCATCTGGGCCTAATCTAATCTATCTAACTATCCTGTACTGACCCACTGCAGGGCAAAGACCTCCCTCTCCCACACAATTCTGTCTTTTGCGAGTGCCGGCCAGGCCTTACGGTAGGAGTCAAGCTCGTCCGGCCATCTTCGTCTCGGCCTGCCGCGATGGCGTCGTGCGTTTAGTGGGACCCAATCGGTGGTTCTCTTAGCCCAATTGTCATCTGACATGCGGCAAACATGTCCGGCCCAGTCCCACAGAGTCCCACTTAAGTCTAGTGGCTAATCTGGGCCTAACCATGTTTTATTTAAAAAAGTGATGTTGTTTTATTTCTCTTTTCTACTCTTAGTTTTTATTTATTCACCTATCGCAGGTCTGATGGGAAGAGAATTCTCTAGAAATAAATATCACATTTGTACGTGTTTTTCTGCTCCTTTCTTCTTGTCGGTTTATTTGCGTTTACACAAACAGTTAAAACAAAAGAAACCTAAAAGTTTTTTGATCCAATGAATAGTTTCGACAATACATAATTCGACATCTCATACATTACAAATGCTTTTCATAAATATGATAATAAATCTTCCTCCTCTCCATTCTAGGTGATGATGGCCCTAGCCTCCCACTTACAGTCAGTGGAGGCTGAGAAGCAGAAGCTCCGCACCCAGGTCAGGAGGCTGTGCCAGGAGAACGCCTGGCTCAGGGACGAGTTGGCAGCCGCTCAGCAGCACCTGCAGGCTTCGGAGCAGCGTGTGGCTCAGCTGGAGGAGGAGAACAAGCACTTGGACTTCATGGCTTCCATACGGTAAGCTTCATTACTCAGAAACTAACAAATTCTTTCAGCTGTCACTGCTCAATGCTCCGTATGCGTAATATGGTAACAAGTCGTGTCAGTCTTATCTAGTCTGTAAATGGCATAGAATGTTATTTTGGCTTCTTTGTTCTTTTAGTCGGAGTTCGTGTACCACGCGGCCACAAAGAACGGCAAAAATTTCTACTTGTTCGGATCTTGGCAGCTAGGTTTGTGACCGGTGCCGGTGCGGTCATGCGACTGGTCGTGGTCGTAGTCGCGTAGTGTGCGAGGTCCCTAAGACCAGCTAAAATCTTTGCAAACATAATAAAAATCTTAATTTTTTTATTTAATTCACTAAAGATTCATTTACACGTTTATTCGTCCCTTGTAAAGTGAGCACTGAGGAAAGATTTTTGAAAATTCATCCCCTAAATGGGTATGATAATAGGGGATGAAAGTTTGTATGGAACTTCGTAATTTTAGCCAATGGGAAATCTCGTCGAGCACATGGCTTGTCTGTGTGGTGCCGGACTTAAAGAATAGCACCACCCCATACTTCCCGTGGGTGTCGTAAAAGGCGACTAAGGGGCGTACCGGAGAATGGGCAGCAGCGTTCTCTATGCATTCCACCGCCATACCATACTGCGATCGCCAACCCGCCTGCCAAGCGTGGCGATTATGGCAAACACCCCCTTTTGGGGGAGGCTATGTCCAGCAGTGGACGTCTTTCGACGGCTGAAATGATGATGATGACATGGCTTGTCTTAGTTAATTACTACATGTATTGCCTCTTAATCCACTATCTACTTTAGTGTTATGTAGCCTAGGTTGATTTTTGATGAACCCTTTGTGATAAAAAGATCCTTAAAAAAATCGTTTGCATGGAATTTTGACATTCGCTTTGGTTCCCAAAAATATATGAGTACAATAGTTATTTATTTGGTGTACACAATGAAGAGTATTCTAGCTAACTTCGTCATCTTTGTAAGAGATTTTGATCGGAGAAAACTCGATAGGCTACTGGCTAACACACAGGAACTGACATAATTATCCATCTAATAGGGGCCGCCTTAACGTTTGGTTTTGCTTGATAATGTACAAAGGTAGGTCATAAGTTGTACGTTTTAAACGAACTGGCAGGCTAGCAGTCTTACGTTCCTCAGATTTGGAAAACCGTTTTGACTTCTTGGTTCCTGTGAACTGTAAAAGATACTGTAGAATAGTTTCGCAAAGTTCAATATTAATGATCTGAGAGAATAGGCGCGATTTAATTTATGCCCGGTTGACTGACCTAGGATGACAATAAACAAGCTTTTGGATTACTGTGAAATGTTAATATTAAAGAGAAACAATTTAGGCCTGGGTCTTGGCAGAGGGCCAAACTGGAAAACTGTTTTTCCATTTAGGCTGACAAATGAAAAAAATATTAAACCTCACCATTTGACGGTCTCATAAACTGCTTTCAATTCAAAATTATAATGGTATTTCGTGCATTTTCATGCCGAAGCTAATAAGAATTTTAAACACAAGGTTTTTGTTTTACCTTTTCATACTTCTCTCTCTCGTGTCGGCAAAAAGCTACAGCAAATTTTCATCGCGGCGGGATTTTATCGCGCATTGGAATTTCAACTCTCGGTGTTAAGCCGAGTATTGAGAATCCAACAGAGCGCACCCCAGCGCGTCAAAAAAACACATTCTTCATTCTTTTTAGTCTAATCAATTGTACAGGTTTTTTTGATTCAAGTTAACCAGTGAATATACTTCTTCTCTCTCGCGCATTATCTAACCCTTTACGAGTCCAATCATCCAGAGAGTTTTGTTTTTACGTGAATACGTCTTTAAAATTGCTTACATAGTGGGAGGCAAGTCAAAAAAACCAATGATAACAAAATCGGGGTATACAGTTTGGTGTCGCAGCTTCATATCTATCATCTCAATCCTAAATTCAATTACACCATTGGATAGCTAAAGGATTAAAGAATTCATTACGCCAAGTGAGGACTGTAACGCATCGCGCGCGGTGGAGGGGGAAGCGCCGCCACTTTTAGGTCATTTTGTTGCGTATCGAGATTTCCACTTAGTATAACTTTTGATTCGGAAAAGCTACGACTTTTGTTTAAGTTTCAATCGTCAGCTCTCGTCAAAATCTATCGATTGTATACAAAACATTAGTGTATAAAATAGTGACAGTGAATATAATGTGTTAAAATAAAAAGAAAAATAATATCAAAAATATATAATGTCGGCCTATACGCGTCAAAAAGCCACAGAGATCGTATACGGTTGGAAAGGGCTTCTTAAGAGCAATCGAATGGTACCAGTAAAATACCATATGACCGAGTCAAGCAGTACCGGAAAAGTAAAAGAGTGAATGCGGCCGAGCGGATCAACCCCGTTACGTAAACGTATTCACGTACAACACGCGGCCGTGTCCATGACCCAGCCACACCCCATTTTATTTCGTTTTACTAACGGTTCTGTTGTTGTATTTGCAGCAAGTACGACAGCGACATCACAGAGGAGTCAGACAATAACCGCAGCGGACAGAGCGAGAAGAAGCGCGACGATCCCATGGTGGACCTGTTCCCGGATGACGACCATGATGATAACAGGAACAACAAATGTGAGTTACCTGCTAATGTTTTGCTGTGTTTTGTTTGGAGTTTTTGTGTCACTGTAATCCCCGCTTGCACCACAAATTACTAAATGCGTCAAGCTGAGTAATATTTATAACATCGTTCTGTTTCTGCCAGTCATTTGAAGATGACAGAGGCAGAATGATTGTATAAATGCGTTTAATCCATTTAGGTCTGATTTCTCAATCGACAGATTACTTTTATTCGTGGAATAAAATTGACGTCTGACAGTTTTTGTATGGATGAACTGTCAAAAATTTAAAATTATTCCCTGGAAAAATCAGCCCATGGTAATTTGTAGTGCAGGTAGGCCTAAGTATCAGTTCAGACTCGGTGGGAACCGCGCGGTTCCCTCGCGGTTCTTATTTATATTGTTCATGTAACCAATGTCTGAACGGGTATCAACAACAAGGCTTCGTTGTTGTAAGTAAAGCTTCGGCCAAACCTGCGCGTTAAGTAAGCGGGACGCGGAATGCGAAGCAGGATCGTCTACAACGCGAAACTAAACTTGAGTACCTGCGCGACTACAGCGGTCGCGTCGGTGCGCAAGGTGCCATAGATAAACACGAGCAGCGTCCACAGTGCGACTGACGCTCCCGCTGCGCCACATGAATTCACATGATAAAAAGTTTTTAACTTTCTGGAATATGAAAAGTATATAATTAAAAAACATTTTGGCAAACTGATTCAGATCAAACCGATGCGACGGTCAAACTCATTCATATTACTAACTTTGTGAAATAGACGAAAAGTCTTCTCTAAAAATAACTAAAACATGAAATAGTCCCAAATGAAAACAGTAGAGTACGTGCTTACGCTGGCTTATTCCATCACGAGTCGTGAATATTACATTCATAGTACACACAGCTGCTACTCGGTGCAGCTGAATATTTGAACAGTCGACATTTTATGTAGATGTTGTATAAACTAAAATGTTTTGAAACAAATGCATATTTTGCTGATACTTAAAATGAGTTTCTTTTAAAGCATACGGACTTATAACGGTCATAGCACACGTATCAAATCGGAAAGGTATCGGCACCGTATCGCCTTTCGCCTCGCCGTCAAACACCTAACATAAGCACGTAACGAAAGCGGATCAGAAGCTCCGATAGGTCGACTCAGTTACGGCTAGGCGACGCCGCGCTCACGGCTCGCTGACCGCTGGTTGATGGTGCAGCAGGAGGGGTGAGAGGGGCTAGGGTGGACGAAGAGATGTAAGCTCGGGTACGGAGCGACGTAAGCGCGGGGACGACGAGCCGCAAGCGCGGGGACAACGTGAGCTTTGGTGCAATTCTGTAAAAATCTCACCGTGAAAACTTAGGTGAAGTGAGCGTGGAGTGAGCTGTCAATAGTATCAATTCCTAGCAAAAACAAATTCACTTCACCTAAGTTTTCACGATGAGATTTTAACAGAATCGACCGGCTGGTCCCGAGGCGACGCGATTACGATACGATTCCGATTAGTGTGCGTTGCAGTATGGGAGTTTCATACAAAGAATACTGAACGGCTCGAGTTGATATGGTGCCGATCCCTTTTCGGTTTGATACGTGTGCATAACGGCAGCTATGCTTCGGATCTTAGCATAATCAGCTTATAATGTTCCCACGGGCCGTAATTCCCTACGCGGGCCCAGTGCGGGTTGGTAGATGTCACATGTCTTCGAATATTTGGTTCTGGGACATATCGGTTTCCTCACGATGTTGTTTTCGCCTGGCTTGGTGCGAACTGAGCAATTTGACTTGCTTTCTTCTAATATTGCTTTAAATCTATTTTATGAATCTAAATATGCTTGCCATATGAGTATGCACCTCAATATTTCTAACGCGTGGGTGATCTCGATCTGTTTCACGGCAGTCCGATGAATTGTTAGATAGGGAACATACAGGTTGTCAGGGACAACGACGCGCAACCTGGTTTGATGATTCTGAAGATCCTGTGTTGAAAAAAAAAAATGTTCCATACATTTTGATCGCGTAGGTATTGCATTTTTTTATGAAACAGCGACGAAAATGTGTACGCTAGGGGACTTTACTCCATTTGAAATAAGATTAGAGATTTAAATAAATCTTTTTTACAGTCCGTTCAATCGATTTTGACTTCTATACCGTAGGCATAAGGACGGCATTAAAAGCAAAAAAGTGGTTACAATACCAACTGTTTACTGCAGCTGCCATTTGTCATGCCACCAACGCAATACAATTCAAAATCGGTTGAACGGACTGTAAAAAAGGTTTATTTAAATGTGTAATCTTATTTCAAATGGAGTATAGAATCATGTGCTTAGTAGAATAGAATACTCTTTATTATGTACACCATATAAAAATGAAAATTAATTAAAATAAAATAATAATTAATATAAAAAATATATACAAACATAAAAATAATAATCAATAATAATATTATATTTAATATTAATTAAATGAAGTTATTTAATTATTAATTTATGGTTACAGTTTGCGTGTCGATTTTCTTGCCAGCCTGTATTTTATCGCGCCGCCCTGAACCTGCATGTTAATATTTATGGAACATTTTAAGCGTTTGTTATTGCGGCTCAACTAACTTAAGCATCCATTTCCTCTTCCAGCCATGTCACCGACACCACCACTACACTTCGCGCAGCAAGTGAACGCAGGCTACGAGATCCCTGCCCGTTTGCGTACCCTACACAACCTGGTCATTCAATACGCGTCGCAAGGGCGTTATGAGGTGGCAGTGCCACTCTGCAAGCAAGCCCTCGAGGATCTGGAGAAGACCTCGGGACACGACCACCCGGACGTCGCCACCATGCTCAACATACTGGCCTTGGTGTACAGGTGGGTTTATGAATGCAAGAAGATCCAACCTACTTAAGAAAAGTAACGTTTAATAATAGTTGTGACCATATAACACAATAGAAATCAAAAGTTGTTTTTTTTTTTTCATAATAATCAAACGAATCTTTATCTAATCATAGAATATCTTCTTTACCTAGTAAAAACGGAAAATACCGTTTTTGCAAGTGTCATATTGATCACAATAAAATGAACTGAGTATATATCTAATCAATACTTATTCAACTTGAGCTTGTGACGTCATGCGTGTTTTTGCACGTTCCGAAAAGTATTTTTTTTTTTTACGAATCGGATTTATTTAGTATACTTAATAGGAAAAGCGAAAATAAAAATGGTGACTAAATCCACCCTGTATGTCTGTCTTCCTGCCCAATGATGAGAACTCATGCCTGAGGGGGGTGTCGTGTCGTGCGCGTCGTGCCGACGTCGCTATCGCGTCGTCATGTGGTGGCGACACTGACACGTAGCGGGCGCGCGCGACGCTACTGCAGTTGCCCTGTGACCATAGATTATGAGAGCTGAGGGCTTAACCAAAAACATAGAAAATTAGTCCAGGATGAATGTCCAGGCTACTCTACCTATATGTCAAATTTCATAACAATCGATTCAGTGGTAACACATCGAATAATCGATTATCCCGCCGTACGCAAACTACGCGCATTGACGTGGAGTTGCTTACACCAGCCCGTATTACCCATATACCTACCCATACTTGTCTCGCTGCAACAACTGAGGGGCAATTCCCGGATATTTACGCACGGTCGCATCCTAATGTCATTCTCAATCTGACAAAAATTCCTTTCATTTATCTACATACCTTGTTTATCTAAATACCTCTCCTTTATCTCATTACCTCTCATTTATCTAAATACCTCGTCATTTACCTAAACACCTCCTTTTTATCTAAATACCTCTCATTTATCTTTATCTCTCATTTATCTTTACCTCTCATTTATCTTTTTCTCTCATTTATCTTTATCTCTCATTTATCTAAATACCTCGTCATTTATTTAAATACCTCTCATTTATCTAAATTTTTTGACAAAATTTTAACATTGATTGTCGTTGAGATGAGACTGCGACTAGATTTTATACGTTTTTAAATACGGAAATTTTCCTTCTGTACATAAAAATCGGTCCTGAGGCATTCTCCCATAACATGCTAAACCTGCTGAGCTAACATGCACAGTGACAAAATGTTGTCGTAGCTTTATCTCACTTCGGAAAGAGAAGTAAATATCTTTACCTATAGTTATGTCTTGTTTTGAAACGATATAAAATGACGATAAACTTTGTTGTGCGCGTATCTATACGTACATAAACATAGCTAAAGATAATAAATGCGGAAGTTTGTTTGTTTGTCACGCTTTCACGCTAAAACGGCTGAACGGATTTGGATGAATGTTGGCACATGGGTAGACAATGGCCTAGGTTAGGAAATAGAGTACTTTTATCCCAATATTCCCACGGGATCGAGACTTATGCGGGTAAAACCGCATGGCGCAGCTAGTATTCAATATTTATACAACATTCCGTGCCGTTGTCAACAGAGATCAGAACAAATACAAAGAAGCGGCCAACCTTCTGAACGACGCGCTGTCCATCCGTGAGAAGACTCTCGGAGAGAACCACCCCGCTGTCGCCGCCACGCTCAACAACCTGGCCGTGCTGTACGGAAAGCGAGGTGAGACATGCATTATACAAGGTGTAACATGATAAACGCGAGTCTTGAAAGTAGTTTGTTTATAATTGACTGCTGAATCGATTTCAGTAACTTAATAAAGATATTTTTTCAAAAATATGTACTTATACATATATACGACGTATTTACGATTGAGCCAAAGAAAATTAAATCTTATTTCAAAGCAATAAGACTCAATTTTAAATGCATACAGTAATGTTAGGGTCAACACGACTTTCTTAATAACAGTTAGAATTAAAAAAAAAAGTTTTGGTCATTGTATTATGCTTTTAAGTCAATACTCTAATTGGAGTGTATGAGGTCTTGCGTTAATTATGTTACATATTATAAACTGGCGTCTAAAGGCGCCACTCGGTAGGTACCGATCGGCATGTCGCGGCTCATGATTCGCAACGTACCGAACGATACCGTTCGAACGAATATAATTAATGTCTGTCTAATGTCTGCAGGGAGAGTGTTAATAACGCAATGCATGTTGATGAACTGTCACAATAAAAGCCATTGCTACTGATAAAATAGTGTGTTACGTAATTACCCCGATGGTCTAAAAGGCTTGTTTATATATATTTATGTTGGTCTAATCCACTACCTTCCTCCCCGCTAGGCAAGTACCGCGAGGCGGAGCCGCTGTGCAAGCGCGCGCTGTGCATCCGCGAGGCCGTGCTGGGCCGCGACCACCCCGACGTCGCCAAGCAGCTCAACAACCTCGCGCTGCTGTGCCAGAACCAGGTAACACTCGTGCTCATCGCTATACTATTTGCATTTTAGCATTGCAATTGAGGTCATTGACCCCACCTACATTTAAAAACGGAAATAAAGCGTGTTAACTTCCTCTAAATCGACATGTATGTATATTCACCAATTTTTTTTAAATTAAGCTTACTCTGTCCCACTGCTGAGCAAAGGCCTCCTACAAATCCTTCGGAAAGAAGGATTTGTGGGAGGCTTTTCTAGAGCCACCAACATTTTTTTATGTATGAAATACAATACACAGTTTATTGGTCGGTTTCCTACCAAGATATATTAAGGAAAGGGTGTTAAAACGCAAGTATCATGTAGTTGACTTGTCAATCGATGACGTGCTAAAAAGTCGAGGACTAACCTCGTAATCCCAAAACTAAAATTCTGTCAAGTCGCACAGGTTCCAATTTTAAGACCTCCAGGCAAGCATCGTTGAATGACTGTTTTAAATGAACAACTAGGGGCTTGTACACAAAACTGCGATGGGACGCCGCATCGTAAAAAATGTAATCAGCTTATTGTATGTGTGTTTTAAGGCATTTTTAAATAAATAAATTATAAAATGAAAATATCACTCTTATCTAAACAATTTAGCAAAACTTTATTCAAGACAAAATACAATACATTCTGTTAGTAATGACCACAAAGTAGAGTGTTTTTGAATCATAGATCATACTAATAGGCCGAGCACAGATTATAGAAGGCGCAAATTTTATTACAACAGTATGCTGCAGGAAGACAAACTGGTACTGACTGATATTGGTTAAAAAACAACATTATATTGTTATAGTCTAAGATAATCATTCGTTCAACGGTTACAGTTTTTATATTATAACATCAAAAGTTTTCTGTTAGCGCACGTATATCTAATTCCAACCCTTATTATCCGCAGAACAAATACGAGGAGGTAGAGCAGTACTATCAGCGGGCTCTGGAGATCTACGAGAGTAAGCTGGGACCAGACGACCCCAACGTCGCCAAGACCAAGAACAACCTCGCCTCTTGCTATCTCAAACAGGTGAGCTTGAAAACTAAAACTGAACCATAAAGGCTCAGATTTGGGCGGGCGAACGCATTGCAAAAAATCCTCCTTCATCGCTTTCGTACATTTTCTATGAACCAACGCACACTACAGGCGGGCCGCACCGCACTTTTTTATACGAAAGGAGCTGCGACCCATCGCAACTGTAATGTTTTACAGTAATAAGTAGGAGGGGGCCCGTGGCTAAATAATCACAGCCGCACAGGTCGATCGATCAGGTTAAGCTACGCTAGCCACGGACGATCTGTGGATGGGTGACCATTTTTACATACCGTGACCCCTCCGTGCCTCGGAAAGCACGTTAAGCCGTTGGTCCAGGCTGTCATTCGTGGATCTTTGACAGTCGTTACGGGTAGTCAGAAGCCCGAAAGTCTGACAACCAGTCTTACCAAGGAACTGGGTTGTGGAGGTCAGATAGACAGTCGCTCCATGTAAAATACTGGTATTCAGCTGCATGGTTAGATTGGAAGCCGACCCCAGCATAGTTGGAAAAAGGCTACGCAAATGATGAAGTAAGATCAATAATCAATTGTATAAAAAGCATTCCCTGGCAATCTGTGGCTAACGGTGTTCCTGATCATTCGGGAACAGTATCTAAATAAAATCAATCTGCCTTATCCCAACTATGGGGTCGGCTTCCAGTCTAATCGGATGCACCTGATACCTGTATTTCACATGGAGCGACTGCCTCCACAACCCATTTACTGCGTAACACATCTTTTGGTCATCTGACGACCAGTAACAACTGTCAAAGATCCAAGAATGACAATGGGGACCAACGATTTGACGTGCTTTCCGAGGCACCGAGGGGACTGGACATGAAATGGATTTCCCATCCACGAACCGACCGCGGCAAGCGTAGCTTAAGCTTTGATCGGCCCGAGCGGCTGCTATCAGTATATTAATTACTAGCTTCTGCCCGCGACTTCGTCCGCGTGAAATTTCACCCTCCGGGCCTTTCACCTTCGATATATCTATTCTTAACAAAGAACACACCCTCCAAATATCATGTCTCTCGGACCAGCGGTTTAGGCTATGCGTTGACATCAGTCAGTCAGGACTTTGAATTTTATATATATGTGAGTGGTTGACCAAAAAGCGACCTGGGTTTGGAAATCGTTATTTTTTTTTTTGAATTTTTGAATCTGTGGTCTTTTAGCTTTCTTTTGGTCTAACCATAATATTTTCAGGTGCCGTAGTTCCCTTGAGGTCCCTTTTTGGTCAACAACTCACATATAGATGAAAATCATCGGCCATCACGCCTGAGGATTGAAAGCGTAGGCAGGGCATTATCGTAAAGGAGTATTGTTCCAACGCGTGTTTTATTGGATGAATCAGAATGTTTAAGCTGCAAACAACAGTGCATAAAATACACACATCAAAAGTGTCTAGGGATCAACATATATTTTTGCAATAACTTTTCTCCTGATTGATCATCATCTGCCTAGCCTTTTCCCAACTATGTTGGGGTCGGCTTTTCTCCTGATTGATATTAATTAAAATTTTCTTTAAGGATTCATCAAATAAAGTGTTTTCGTTTGTCACAGTAACGATAAACCAAGTCACCTTTGCATTAATAAAGAAATTTGCCATTTTCCTAATAAAGGGATTTTTGACATTTGAACCACTAACACAAAAGTTCGAAGAAAAGACTGAAATAACAGTTTTCTTTAAAATTTTATTGGGTAACTTAAACAATTAATAATCCGTGTTTCTACCGCGAACACTAACAACACAAGAACATCGGTTTGGCATACTCAAAATGAGTTCATCCAAATCACGCTGTGGAATGGCCGCCCATGTTCGTTGCAACAACAAAAAAAGGTCTTCTTGCGACTGGATACCCTCCATATTCGGCAGAGCTCTTCTCTGTAGCATATCCCATGCATGCTCAATCGGGTTCAAGTCTGGCGACTGAGCAGGCCAGGGCAGGACATTGATGTTAGCTGCGGCGAGAGTCTGTCTTACAACTCTTGCGGTGTGCGGTCGTGCATTATCATGCATTAACTGAAATAAGGGACCGATTTGCACTTGTAGAGGAACGATGACGTCTGATACAATCGTCTCAGCATAAATTTGAGCGTTGAGGTTGCCTCTGATCCAAATCAACTCAGTTCTTCCGCCGATCCAAATACCCGCCCATACCATGATGGTTCCACCACTATAAGGATGGACTTCCTGGCAGGATTTTAATCGCTGTTGGCGTCCAGGGGTTCTCCAGTGTCGTATACGTCTTGTATCCGGTCTCATACCAAAACGAGACTCATCAGAAAAGCACACGAAACGCCATTGTTCTTCTGCCCAATTTCTGTGTTCAAGAGCCCATTGATATCGAATCCTACGATTGTGCATTGCTATAGGTGGTACCCGTAGCGGTCTTCGGGAATGAAGGTTCACTTCATGCAAGCGGTTTCTGACTGTTTGGTCGCTAATTAAGTTCCCTGAAGAGTGATGAAGCCTCACGGCTAACATCATGGCGGTTATTGTTGGAGCTCTTCGAGTTAAGATTTGAATGGATCGGCCTTGTCTCCGTGTGGTGCAGCGATACCGTCCTCCATGGCGCTCAGCCACGGTACCAGTGCTTCGGTAACGTGTCCAAAGTCGACTGATAACACTCTGACTTGTATTCAGAGCTAAAGCCACAGTACGTTGCCGGGAACCAGCTTCTATCATTCCCACGGCTCTGAGCATTTCTTCCCTGCTTAAATGACGTCGCCGCTCCATAATAACGTTGGTTTTAATCAGTAGTAGGGAAACAGTAGCACTAATAATGTCTTCAATGCGTTGTATGTTTTTATAGGGAAAATATTGACAGCTGATTTTCATCTTTTACTCGAATTTGATTCACAGTTCCTGATTCAAATTATGAAATGCACCAAAAAGGATCCATATAAATTTATAAAATCATAAATTTATTACAAAGCCACATCTCAATCTCAAGAAATCCGCATAAAAATGCTTGATCCCTAGACACTTTTGATGTGTGTATTAAAATAGCTTTTTAATTCTTGGGAGAAACAATTATGATAATATCAAATAATTCTTTATTCCCAGGGCAAGTACAAGGAAGCCGAGACGTTATACAAGCAGGTGCTGACCAGGGCACACGAGAGGGAGTTCGGAACCATCGATGGTAAGTCTTAGCATATTAACATGGCGGAATTATCTTTAAACCTTACGTATACTGTATACCCGGCCGAATAGCATATTGAGTTCTACAAAAAATAAAAGAAAGAAAAATTACTCTCAGATCTTCGTTTCTGTCATTCATTTCTGTGAGTTTCTTTCTGAACCTCGATGGGTTACAATCACGCCCGGTACTTCAAGGTTGGGCTTTTGTAACGTAAGTTATTTTCATACAACGATGGAGAGAAATAATTATTATGTATGAATCTGTTATTGGTTCTTATTTTGCAACTTTAAACATTGAAATGCAACAAAAGACTGGTTCAAAATCTTTGTTTAATTTCAATTTAAATACAACTTAGGGGAAGCATGCTATATAAAGTTATTTCTTTTTAGGATTAAATTGTTTGATTTTCGTTATTTTATGTATTATACTTGCATATGAATTGACGTTATATTTTGTTTACCATTTCAGAGTATATAGCATCATTAAATGCAAAAAAGCCTCTTAAAAAATAACAATCAGCTGCACATAGTATATGACAAATTTTAAGACAAACTAACAAAGTTGACAGAAGATATGTTACTACTGCAACATTCCCATAGCATAAAAGAATGATGAAATGGCGGCTAAAAGTCTAATAATCTAATCAGTTATAATTCCAAAGGAATGACAAAAATTTGAAAAACATTATTTTTTGCAATACATGGACGTTATTCATCCATGGTGAAAAAGTCACAGTTTTTAGAGTGAGAACCAACACATATCATTTTACAGAGTGGCGATTGAATTATCACATTAAATAGTACAGCAGATATTACAAGTTGTTATCAGTCTGTTAAAATAATAAAATAGTCAATTTTATTAAAAACTAGCAGCGCAGACACTTATGCGGATAAGTGTCGATCCCGTGGGAATATCGGGATCGACACTTATCTGCCAAATTTTATCTAAATCCGTTCAGTGGTTTAGGCGTGACAAGGTAACATACAGACAGACAGACAAAAGTTACTTTCGAATTTATAATATTAGTATGGAGAGAAAGCAGAATTTTTCAAACAAAATATATAACTTAAAAATTGGCACGAAATAAACCACCCGACACGCCCGGGGTGATGGTATCGACAATTCAAGAGAAACTTTATGGTATTGTTACCAAATAATCACGAAGTTGAATATTGTTAAAAACAAAAAAAGGCCCCACTGCTAGAATGTCAATTGTTATTCATTATTTTAATTATGTATGTTTAATGTGGACCTAATTGCCACACTGTTTGATTACGAAAAAAATAATAAAACAAGTGTTGTAATAAATATACTTTTGTCATTCCTTTGAACTATGGTGAAGGCTGTCAAATTAAAGAAACATTTTGACCAAAGCACAAAGGTTTGCTAAGCAGCAATGTATTTTGT
This sequence comes from Mesoligia furuncula, assembly GCA_916614155.1. Lineage (NCBI taxonomy): Eukaryota > Metazoa > Arthropoda > Insecta > Lepidoptera > Noctuidae > Mesoligia > Mesoligia furuncula. Next base: position 25,295,664 of record OU744806.1, read on the forward strand.
AAAGTTATTGTTAATTTCTCTATTCCATATTTTTTCAAAGGAATATGTATTTTGTCTCGACTTAGCTCGAATTGTAAATAGTAAACAAAAAACACAAAAATATTGCATGTTAATTTGTTTAGGTGAGTTTACTTTTTGCTAATTTGTTATGTGTAATTAATTTATTTGTAGGCGTAAATAAATATTGAGTGAAATGTTATCCAATTTAGTGAGATATTGATTTATTTAATTTTTATTTTTAGGTAGTAGATGAGGCATGCAATAAGTTGACAAATTCATTTTTACTCGACGCAAAAAATATAGAACACAATATTATTTTTAACCGTCTTTACAAAAAGGAGGGGTTAATTATGCATTCAAATGGTTCTTTTTATTTTTACTCGATTGTTTTTTATTATTCTTTGCGTCCAGTAAAAAGAATTATGAAGTTTATATAATTATTTTCTGACAATGTTTTTCTTTCTTGTATAGATCTCTTTATGCATTTGATTTAGAAATGAATCGTACGTTGTTAGAATGTAGAGGCTTCATACTTTTACGTCTTGCCATTAAATAAATAAATTAAAAAAAATATGGTTACTATTAGTTTGTAATAGCTGAAAGCTTATGCGTGATAGAATTTTAAAAAGTCTTTGTCTCGACTCATCGTCATGTGCCTAGCCTTTCCCCAACTATGTTGAGGTTAGCTTCCAGTCTAACCGCAGTCTTTATCTTGACCGTGATTGCAAATTCATAGTATCAAGATGTTATTAATCCAATTTGACAATCTCAGTTGCCTTTGCTGAGTTCTAAGGGAATTTAGACGATTGGAGATGCTTTTTTATAACTATTTTTTAATTGCCTTGCGTTGCCTTAGTATTTTTAATTTTCATTTAGCAGTCTAACAGGTTGCTTTTCTGTGCAATAATGAGCCAGGTTATAATGATTTGCCTCGAGTATAATAATGTTAGGGCGGAGTTTACCAATGAAACTGAAAGCGATCAGTACAATATGAACCGTTTTCAATAGCTATCAGTATCAATATTGACACTGACAGCCATATTTTTTTGGCTTGGAAATTATCGTATAACTTCTCCCGGAGCTCAGGGCGTGTCAGACTTTTACTGACTAAAACCCACCCGTGTTCCTTCAGTTGCCTGTGCCAGGGGCCACGGTATCTCTTTCGAACAACCCGCGACCCTGGCAGGCATCGGCCCTAGCGAACCCCGTCAGTTAGTGCTGACTTCTCTTTGAGGCGCGGGTGGAAACAACGCGCCGTTGATCCGGGTCTGTGAACACGGCTTAGAGGTGCTGATCACGTTCAGTTTCATAGGTGAAAATAGGTCATAGACTTACCCCCTTACTAATAAACGTTGTATAGCGTCTACACAACGCTTTGTCTTCTTCTTTCGAAAGTCAAATTACTGACGACTGAAAGAGAGAAATCGATGTGTTTTTCAACTGATATAATACGTTTTTTAGTAAGGAGTAACAGTGCTTATAGTCCCGAGAATAATATAAAAAAATATAAAATAAAAGAAGGCTGAAGTTAAACTGCAATATACCATACCATGCAATATAGTTTTACATCCAATTATGATAGGTATAATGTTATCCACTCTTTGTTTTAATTTGTGACGATTTTTCTTACGCTTTGGCAAAAGCGACGTGCTCATTTCATATGTATTATTTTATCTGATCTTTTTACATGGTCTACTATAACTAACTATAAAACCGCACAATAAAATTGACTTCATTTAATCGCACTTTCGTTCTTATCAGAGTCAAATTAAATGATTTTATACGAATATCAAAGGATTATTTTCATTAGATTATTGAATTTAGAGCTTATCAAAAATAATAACAAAATTGTAATTTTTACAAAGAATTATTCTAAATGTTGTTACAATAAACTATTGACTTTTTAACCAAAATAAGAAAAGCAATTTCTTTAATAAATCAAAGATGCCAAATTATTTCCTAGTTTCTATACCAAATGTAGCGAACAGCTGAATTTTATGTAGTATGCAATAATTTTATATAAATTATATTTATTTACATTAAATGGAAATCGTAAAATGTTTTGTTTATTTATCTTATCAGTTCTTAGAGTAAGAAAGCTATAGAGCATCGGGTAGCGTGGCCACACATGAGACAAAAAACTAACTTAACTAACATAGGCTACATAAGTAGCTGCCTTGAAAAAACTGGCACGCAGTGAGAGACGGAAATAGTATAGCTTTATCCTTTTCTGTTACTTATAATAACTCAATACTTTATCCCTTTCTTGTGGAAATGAAATGGAGCTACCCGCCGTCTATACTTTTCTTTGTCTAAGTATCAGTTACTTGTGGTAAAGAAGCAATAAGTAAAATAATTTACGCTTTATGTGAGATTTTTTTAGGCTGTCTATACAATCATCAAACATTTTGGTAAATATTTTGTTACTATGTTCTGAATTCCGGATTTAAATTAATCAAAATAACAACTTCTGTAAGGCCGCCATTACAATTGCTTCCGAAAAATTTAAGTAAGTAACTATTATGACTGCGTTTACACATAAATTGAAATTAATTGAAATTGTTTACTGAAATAATTGATTTACATAAATATTCACAAAATAGGACCTTAAACTAGAGAAAGAATAATGATGATAAGCGATGACAAGAGAGTTAGCATTTGAAATTTATCGAAACGTGAAGAAAACTTACAGGTGTACCCGGCCTAAAAAGATGAGGTTTTAAAGTGCTATATCTATATTAAAATAAAACCTCACGATGTAATAGCGACCCCGAATATTATTATTACTTATTGTTTCTATACTCTTCCCATCCCTGTACCATCATACTACAGCAATACAACTAGTAATGGCTACAAATTGTGGTTGCATGGTAATATCCCTCAATTGGTGCGAAATGGATGGATATTTATACGAAACTAAACCTTAGGTGAGTGACACAAGTTCGGATACTGTGTGGCACAGGTAGGAAAGGCAAAGAACATTCCTTTTTTTAACAGTTTTATTTTTATTTTTGTATGTTTTATTTTTTGTTATTATTTTGTAAACGTCTTTTGCCGTGTGTCACACCTTCCCGACTTGTGTCACATTTTATATAGAAATAAGTTTGGCAATGGCTATGGCTTTTATTATTATAATTATGGCTTTTTAATTTATGATACTATTTTATTTATCTTTTAATATTGAGCATGAATGGTTTTGGGATAACGGGGAACACGGAAAATCTATTTAAATCTATTGTGTTGTCATACATCTAATTTTTGTGGAGAGTAAAACGCTGAACCGGACTTATATTTATTTGTCTTTGTATATTACAAGGTCAAAAGCTAGCATAATATGGGCCTGTTTTTGCAGAGCAAACTCTACAGTGGAACTACAGGTCTATATTACAAGGTTATTTTAAATTGGCTAGCAAAACTTCACAGACGAAATGGCTAAATTCTAAGCTAATTTAATTTGACAAAAACCTAAACCATCACTTTGTCATATTGGTAAATTATACAAGGTCAAATAAGTCGGCAAAAAGAGACAAAATAAGTTTACTCGGCCACAAAAATCGAGATAAATATCAATTTAAATGTTTTGTCGTTTGAATCTCTTCGCCTGATTTCTACCAGCTCTATCTATTGTTTTCAATGTTATGTAAACGTTTACATAAAGGTTAATACATATGTTTACAGGTGACAATAAGCCCATCTGGCAGGTGGCTGAGGAGCGTGAGGAGAACAAACACTTGCAGAAGGAGAACGCTCCTTATGGCGAGTACGGCGGGTGGCATAAGGCTGCCAAGGTAAGGCTTATTGTCAAACATTTTACACCAGCAGCCTTTGGGCTAATCATACCCAAAAAGCAAACAATGCCCTGCGAATACAATATAATAACACCTTTAGGGTGCTTTTGAGGCTTCCACCCTATTGTAGTGCGTCAGGTATGTTCGCCGATGCTCATACTGACGACTATTTTGCAGTAATGCGTAAGAAGGTGGCGTTGATGACGCGCATAGTGGGAGGAAGCACCAACAGTATCTTGAGGGTGTTTGCTGAAAGGCTGGATGGGCCTACCATGGGTAGGTTTATCAAGCTTCATGTATTACATGGGGCTTGATGAAACTATCTGTGTTCTTTTATTATTTTTCATCTTTTTTTGTTTCTAAATATTATACTAACATAGTTTATAAGATAATTTTAGTCACTAACACAACGTGGGCCTACATATGTAGTCTGTTAATAATATATATATTTTTTTTTTTTAAGAGACGCTTTGTTAGACGACGTTGAGGAACTGTGGTTTTACTCTGTAAAGGCTCCTTCAAACAGGCGCGACACGCGTTAAAATCGCGCGCGACACAAAGGCACCGCAAGTCGCGCAACGAGCGGTGCCTTTGGGTCGCGCGGGATTATATCGCGTGTCGAGCCTGTTTGTATGAGCCTTATACCTCACCGTGAAAAGGAAGGTGAAGTGAACTGTAATACCACCTGATGCTCGGGATTGATACTATTGACAGCTGACATCACCTAAGTTTTCACGGAGATTTTTACAGAATAGCACCACTGATATAATTGGTCAAAATACAAAGGCAAATTAATTTTGTGAAGCAGTTGTGGATCACCTTACAGCGCGTTTTGCAAGGCTTATTATACAAATATCTCTATCGCAAGTGCAAAGTGCACGTTGGCTACTGCAACACTATGCTTGTACGAGCCTTTTAATATTTAGACGAATATCGCTTCTGAGAACTTAATTTAACCGACTTAAAATAAAGAGGTAGTATTTTCCTACACATGTTAGTTACCGAAATTCGAAAGCTGGAAATATTATTTAAAAAATCAGTTGACAAAATGTTAGAAACACCTTTATGGTGAAAACATTTTGGAGGTTCATCTGCCTAGCCTTTTCCCAACTATGTTGGGGTCGGCTTCCTGTCTGACCTCCACAACCCAATTACTGGGTAATACTGGCTTCTGACTACCCGTAACGACTGTCAAAGATCCACAAATGACAGCCGGGAAGCCGGGACCAACGGCTTATCGTGCTTTCCGAGGCACGGAGGGGCCACGGCTGTTATTATTTAGCCACGGCCCCGGTCTGCTACATTGAAAAACAAAAATGATTATTATAACTTACTACAATATTTTTTCGCCAGGTTGATTCCCCAACAGTAACAACGACACTGAAGAACCTGGGAGCTCTCTACCGGCGTCAGGGCAAGTACGAAGCCGCCGAGACGCTGGAAGACTGCGCCCTCCGCAGCCGAAAGGAGGTAAACACTACTCCAACCAAAGTTATAGACAAATGAATAATAAGATTACAGGTTCAAAAATGTCGCCTACTTAAATATCCTGTGTTCGCAATTTAGTTACTAAACATGTAAACAAATACGGTACTTTTTACTTTGAAACTTCGCGTATAAAGTTCAGTTTACGCTAAGCCTATCTGAAATCAATTTGATTTACACTGAAAATAAAGTTTGTATTTGTTTAAGGGCTGTATTTTCCAACGCCAGATAATTTTATCCGAGGAATAATTTTGAATTTTTGACAGTTCTTCCATACAAAATCTGTCAGACGTCAATTTTATTCTACGAATAACAATTATCTGTCGATTGAAAAATCGACCCTAAGTTAAAATAAGATCAATTAGAAACAGGGATTTGAATTTGGATAAGCCAAGGTCATGTCATGGAATATAATATTTAAGTAATTGGATTTTGTATCTATCGTATGTAGTATACATGTTACGTCACATTAGAATCCATAAACTTACGTTCCGCATTTTTTTTTCCATAAAATTCTTGACCTTTCTTAAAAGCATCTAAACTACATGCTACAGAACCAATTTTCAAAACTTGCGTCTATCAATTCCGATTTCATGGCAGCAAAATAGTTTTATGATATTTTGAATAGCTTTTGTATTTCTGAAATGGACTTAATGTTCATGTTTTTACAGTCGAAAGTTTAGTGTTAAGTAGGCGACATAGTTATTTCTTTATTGATCTAAGATGGGTGTTGACGTAATAATTACTATTACACGTTTTTTAATGTATAATACCGTGCGAGAGTTATAGCACTTGAATTTGAGTAATATGGGTGGGGTTAGTTAATATGAAGTTCATCAGAGTTGTTTTAATAATGCTATCTCAGTTTTGTGCACTGCAGTGAGAATTGTTGCACTTAAATTCTAGTAGTTCTATTTTAAACATTTGAAATGGCAACACTTAATTTGAAAAATGCTAATGTACTTTTTAGATTATATCGTATCTAATTTATAACTTTTACGTATGTTTCTTCTATTTCACGGTTTTAATATGCTTAGACAACAACACGCACACATATTACTATTTATTTACGTAACGGACTTGGTCATAACGCACATTGTCTGGTGAATATTGTCAATATCCGGGAAATGCTGACATGGTCCGATCAATGTTGACATGTAGCGGCCGTTGACATTAAAGCCTGGTTTACACGAGAGAGAGATGTGATTTTATTTCGTGTGGTATGTGGTGTACCATAAGTTGAAGCAACAATAAACGTTTTACCGTCTAAAGCGCAGCACGCTACGCATGACAGACTTTCAATCAAAAATGAAGAATATTCTAATCCATTGCTTCATATGTTCGGAAAATTTGTCTGTTCCACAACGTAAATAACGCAATGAATGTTGTTGAACTGTCAAAATGAACTGTTAAAATTCTACTGTTAGTGTGTTAAGCCGCGTACGCACGAACGAACAAAACTTGGTGAACACGAACATATTGGATCGCCACGAACATTTTTGACGAACACAGTGTTATGTTCGCTAGTGGTACGTACGTGCGAACAAAGTGTTCGATGTTTGTGTTCACCATGTTTTTGTTCGTTCGTGCGTACACGGCTTTACGCAATTACCCCGCAGACCACACTGGAAACGAAGCTAAGTTCGTTTTTTAGCTTAGCTCATGTAGCTACCGCGTCTTTTCATAGTTCGCAGTGTAAACCGAAGTATGCAAACACACGGTAGCTAGATAAGCGAAGCTAAACTAACTTAGCTTCGTTTTCAGTGTGGTCTGCGCTTAAGAGCGTTTACGCCGTACGGCATTTCATACAAACTTTCAAGCCCAGTTTTTCGAAACGAATGAACCGATTTTAATGAAACTTCACACGCATAAGCAGGCTACAAAGGTCTAAAAAGTTTCTTCAGGACATTTTCGAAATGTCTTATTTAAAAAAAAGATAACTGGAAATCTCTGTTTCTATGGAAATTTTAAAATCGGTCTGATTTGGCTGTAACACAATTTTTCGGAAATGTTCTTAAGTAACTTTTTAGATCTTTGTATCCTGCTTATGCTTATGAAGTTTCATTAAAATCGGTTCATTCATTTCGAAAAACAAGGCCTTGAAAGTTTGTATGAAATGCCGTATGGCGTATAAACGCTCTTAAACAGTGCTTAGACAATGCAAGTCATTTCTCCCCAATGTTATTGTAAGCCTCAGGCAAGTAACTCGCATCGTGTAAACCGGGCTTTATCCAGGCAATGTGATATGCGTTTTTGTCCGTGATATAAAAATATATATTTACAAAATATTCTAGCACAATTTACTTAACGTTACAATTAATTAATTTTGCACGCTGCCTAGCACGTACAGCAAGTAAGTCACAAACAAGAAGCTAATTAACATTTATTGCTTAAAATGTTACGATTTTACAGGTGGCTGATAAATTGGCGATATTTTTTTTTACAAAATTATTATATTTTAATTTATGAATTTATTAGCGACTAGGTTAGGTTAATTACTTGAATTTTAGGACTCTTTTGAGGCAATCAATTTCAAGATATTTAAACAAAAAATTCTCTCGATTTTTTTTTATGTATTTTCTCTGGCAATTAATGTCGTATTGTTAATTCTGATAAAGCTTTGGCTACCGCTATGCAAGGCGAGGAAACTAACCTCATACTATTCACAACCATTCAACAGGCTATCGTGTTGAAGATAACACATTTTGATAACGTTATTTATCTGCCACCGATAGCAGATAGCTGTCGGAAGAATATTGAATAACGGTTGTCTATTTGATTTAAACTGACAACATTTTCGGGATTTGTGATCAGCGTTTAGAGGCATCCTTCGATAAAATTGATAGATGCTCGATTCGGTACGGAAGCGCATCGAATGGTTGTGAATACGGCTGGTCTCTCTCAATATTACATTCTTCTCAATTCTTGTCCATTTTGAATCTTCAGAAAACTTTGCTAGTACAATAGGATTTAAATCTACCTCCCAAAACCCCGAAGAACCCTAGCTAATAAACTGGTCACGTGTGTAGGCTTTGGACATCGTCAAGCAGTCACGCGCTCGTAGCGGGCGGCAAGGCAGCCGCGAGACCATGGAGCCGCATCAAGACCACCACGTTGAAGAGGTCAGCGCCTGAGCTGTGTCTGTTGCAGGCTTGATAGGAGTGGTGGCTTGCTTTCATTGGGGAAAAGGGGGGGAGGGGGTTATTTCACTTAAAAGTTACGCGTAGTTAGCCCTTAAAGAAATTTAAGGGCTGATTTTTCAATCACCTGATAACTTTATTCGAGGAATAATTTTGAATTTTTGACAGTTCTTCCATACAAAAACTGTCAAACGTCAATTTTATTCCTCTAATAAAAGTTATCTGGCGATGGAAAAATTAGCCCTTAATACATTTTCTGGTTGTCTGAGGAATATTTTTTGAGATTTGTCGCCGGTTTCTAGGAGTTTAAAAGTGTTTTCGTATTGTGTTTGTTCACCGTAGGCTTTGACGCGTTAAAGCGAATGCGCCAGGGTAGCCCGCGAAATTCATTTTTTTTTTACGTTTTTCGCAGTTTGCTGCTCAGTATTAAGTTGTACGTCGACTAAAATATGATTCGCGGCCGTAACAAATATGTATTTACAGAATTATAATCATTAAAGTCATCAACACAACTCTCTAAGACCAAGTAATCCTACTGAATGACTATTTCATGAAATCTTGACTTTTTAGGATTATACTAACTTAACTAGTTGTATTTACTGATTGTAATGATTATAATTCTGTAAACACATATTTGTTACGGCCGCGAATCATATTTTAATCAACGTAAAACTTAATAATGAGCAGCAAATTGCAAAAAATGTAAGAATATTTGAATTTCGCGGGCTACCTTATCGCTTCCTTCTTAATGCGTTTCTGCCGCGTCGCGACGACCTACGCTAGATGCGATGACACATCATTCAAGGATATGGTCAGTAAATCTACTATCCATGTTAATTGAAATGTTGTTGCTGTTTTAATAATCCGCAAACGTTAAATCTTGACAGCAGATTACTGATCAGAGACTTGAATAGGCTTCTAGAAACCGGTGTTCGGTATAGATATGGAAATAGAAAGAAAAAGATGCACTGAACTTAAATTTAGTTTAGTTTGTGAACAAGGGAGTCGGCACCATTATCTGGGAATATAAAATAGAGCATGAAAAATTCACGTTAGGAAAGCAAGCCACCTCACAGCTAAATTGGTTGGGTTATCAAAGCACTGGGTTGTCAATGTCGTGATTCGTTCCGCACATCAACTTAAACCACATTGTTATGGAGCTTAACCCTTCGCATGTCCGGCAGATTGTCACGTAGTATGCACCGGTATTTTAGCACAGGTCGCGATACTCAACCTGAGGTCTTCACGGAGGTTTCATAGAAACAGGATAAGCACGTTTGGGGAATGTTGTCCGATTTCATTCATGGTATCACCACAAAAGGAGAATGGGCGCCAAAGTATGGGTTTCTGCCCTGAAGGTACATACCAATAGAAAGAGCTTTTCAAGGAGAACCTTTCCTACAAACACGACTTTTGCCAATTGTTAGTCAGTTCGGAGTCAATTGTTAGTCAGATAGGAGTTAATGATTTGAGTTAAAGTTTTCGATAATACTTAAGAGCGTTTACGCCGTACGGCATTTCATACAAACTTTCAAGCCCTTATTTTTCGAAATTAATAAACCGATTTTAATGAAACTTCATACGCATAAGCAGGATACAAAGGTCTAAAGTTCGTAGAGAACATTTTCGAATTGTCTTATTTAAAAAAAGATTACAGTTATCTTTTTTAATTACTCACAATTAGTGCTCTGTAGCTCCTCAATGACTCACAATCGAGCGAACTCGTCATATAACGAAATATTCGCCTTGAAGAGATCTTTCAACTGGTATTCATAATTATATCTTAACGCTAATGGGCTTCAGGACAGATTCGGCCATTCTCCTTTTAATTCTTTATAGACATTGTATGAGACAGAAATATCTACTTGTTCAGCTCGCTAGCTATTTCAGTATTTGATTGTTTCATTTTCTCAACATAATAGAGCAGGAGGAAGGCTTTCAAAAACATCGTTTTTATTATAAAAAATACAGCAGACTGGTATCTCATTCCGATGAAAAAAAGGTTGAGTATTGCTGCATTATCCTCTTTGCCGTGTTGTGGCTACAGTTTATCACATCTCCTCAAATAACGGCTATGATTGTTCGCGTGATCGTTCCCTTGGATTTATTCCGTTTCATTATCTTTTACATTTCTTTATATAAGTTACTTTATATTGCTTTAAATATTGGTCCTATTTATCTTGTTTAAAAGACGAACTGACGGAGCTTTCGACTTAATTTGTGGCAAATAAGTTTCGTGTCTGTTTTTGAGAGCTCTCAAAATAATTATCAATGAGAGTTGAAGTTAAAACAGAGAAACGCTTATTACCGGTGCTAATTAGGGTTCTAAAATAAATATTATAAGTTTTTGGATTTTCCTAGCGGTTCTGATACTTAATTTCAAATGTGTTAGGGAGTTGGTTTTCAGCATTATATTCACAGCCACCTTTCATTCACTCAGGGTACATACGTTTTGTATACCTCATTGGGCAGCGTCGCAAACAATTTTTATGCTTTATGTTCTCATCACACTCATTACATTTTTGTTTTATTTTGTGGTGTTTTGTTTATGTTTATTTTTATTGTATATGTTTATTACATGTAACGTAACTGTTGGGCTTGGGACCAATTTCTGTTATTATTTCAGTTATTCTGTTTATTCCCATTGGTGCACAAAAGCTATGGTTACTTTGAAAGTATCATATAAACGAGACTTAAAATTGGGTGATACAATGAGCGCTATTTCGAACGACTTGCGACGACAAATGAAAACATATTCGTTAACTTTTTGACCGCCACCGTCATGACATGTATAGTTGACAAACCAAAATGTGCCCAGCACGCCACGGTTCGACTACATGACAAACTGACGCCGACGCCACGTTTTTGATTTTTTGACGTGTGACGATCAAAAGGTTTAATAAATATTACGGTGAAAATGCTAATCGTTTAAGGGCTGATTTTTCAATAGTCAGATTATTTTTATTTCAGGAGTAAATAATGTGGTTTGACAGCGTTTGTATAGAAAATAATTATGTCAAACTGTCAGATTTATTCTTATGATAAAACTTATCTGTCTATTGAAAAATCAGCCCTAAATTGCACAATATTCACATACTTTCATAGTAAGCAAATTATTGGGTTAACTACCACTTTTTATTTCTGCAGCTTCATACACACCACCCATTATTTTTTATTTGCACATTTTATTTTTTTGTTTGTTTCCGTTATAGGGCGCGAACCAAGCGAGCGAACCACGCATGAACCTAAAGTCAAAACTGTTCAATGCGCTAGGCATCAACACTGGCAGCAATCCGCCTCACCAGTAGCCACGTAGTGTACACTAGGGTTTAAGTTGTCACTGCTTTACGCACATGGTCCTTATAAACTAATACGATATGTAGGTAATGGCTTTGTGGAGTGTAGACTGTGCTTGCTTCATTGATGCGTAGTTAGAATATCACTTTTTGTTTTAATTATGAGATTACTAATGTCATTTGAGATGACCAGTATTAGTTCTGCTTAATATGAGATTATTACTCAGCCGATATTTTTTAAACATGTTTTAATAATAAAACTCTAAATTATATACTTTCTGTTAAGCTTTTATTGTGGTGCAAAAACAAAACCATTGCTTATATTTCGTACTCGACTAATGTCCGCTCACTATATTGAGGATCACGTGCGTTCCACACTTAATTTGCCGCCATTTTGAATTTCTTGGTCAACAAACATAATGCAATTTTTCAATGGCCTAAGCCTTAGTTAAGATTAATTAAAATGAAAAGCATTTTTATCACAACAAATTCAAAATGGTCGTGTAGTAGCTTAGTATTATTTATTAGCATGCGATATAATTTTAGTAAAAATAAAAGTTTTTGAAAAAAAAAAGAAATAAAAAAAATATAAATTACAAATGAATGTGTGATAGGAGCATGCCAGTGAGCCGTCCTGCTGTAGTATACAATATTTTGTTTATAAATAAATATAAAGTATCAAGACGGTGTTTGTATGCTGTTTTATAATAGTGACACTTAGTCATTTGTTGCTGAAATGCATTTTATATAACCAAGTCTTTTGATATCATTGGTTTCTGTTCTAGATTTGAGAGTGTTAAATCATTATCTTATATGTATGTACATATATTTTTATTGTATAGGTGCATATTCTACACGCCCTTGTGCTAAACCTACACTACTAGGAATCATTGTCTTTATTCTAACAAGGACTTAAGTCCTTGTTTACCTTAGGTATCAACAAAATGACGTTGATTATATAAAATGTACATAAATTTTGAGAATTTATAAGCTGAATTTTGCATTTATAATCATTGAAATATTTATCAATACTATCATTACAATAATTTTTATTTTATTAATAATTAATTTGCGCATGTTTAAACAACGATTTTATTCGCTTACAATATCAATTTTAATTAACTGATTGTATTTTTTAATCGATGTATGTCATTTTCTTTGTTAGGAAGAATGCATGAATGTGAATTTTATTATTGTGAACGTTTAGCTTTACTCAACCTAGGGAATTTTACTTGTGGTTATCGAACACAGTTTTAGGATATTCTAGTTTTAATCAATTCAAGTTGTAACGCGTGTAATATTTTAAAAACACGTGCACGTTAATGCAACTTTTTAAATCGGTCTAGTGTGTGTGAAAGGCAATGTTATTAACATTTTCTTTCACAACAAGCTGTACGGTTGAGTATAGCTGTTTTATCTGCATTACCAATAGTCATGTTTTATCATTATCATCAGTAATTTTATGCTTAACTTTCATTCCAGTGTTAGCGTATGTCGATCTAAGCTTTATGTGAGAGTAGGTGATAAATATTATTATATAGTATTTTTATATACACTGAACTTCTTTGAAACTATGGGGGTGCTTGAAATGTGGATATTTTCTATGTACATTAGATTACAATATCGGCATAACTTACACAGTTTTTTTTTAAAGAATCTCCCTTTAACAACCGCCGCGTCACAGCAATGAGAATTATTTTTTTATTGTCTCGATTTCTACGAATGGTAATTATAAAAATTGTTAATAAATATAATTTATGTAACATTATTTTTGGTTTTATTTATTTTTATTTCGGAAGAAGGTGAGTCTACAGTGTTATGCAATTTATAGCCCACGAAGCAAACAAGACGCATGGCAAACGAACCAACAGACACACGAACACATGTTTATAACGGCTTTCGCTGTTAGAGTAGATGCATGGTGGCATCTCATTCACTAAATTAATGTTTTGTAAATTTCATAATCACTACTATCCTACATTATTAGTTACACTTCTCCGTCATTGTAGAGTTTTATTTATCTATGGTTATTTCCCGCCATTTCCGTTGTGATGTTCCTGGCAAAGGTATATATTTCATTCAGCCTAGTTATGAAACTCCTTCGTACTCTTAAAAATCCATTTCAAGTCATAAATCTAAGTCTCAAAATTCTTAAAGACTTTCAATCAGACCTTACCATCAAACTTTCTTCATATTATTTTGAACAAAATGGAGTGTAAATTGCATAACACGGGGGCAGGATTGTGGCGCGGTGTCTCGGAGCGCGAGTTTCTCAAAACTGCGTGAGTCGCTGAGGCGCTCGTCCGCGCGACTGTTCAGTCGGCTCGCCGGCCGCCACTCCGCCCACTTGCCAACCGACGTAGACTTCACCGACCCTGAAAGGTAACCACGCCACATTGCAGTCAGCATGACAACGACTCCAGCATAATGCTGGCCCTTCATGCGCGCGTATTTGCCAAAATATTTGAGCAAATGCACCAAGTGTGGTGCCAGCTTATTACACCATTTCCCCAAAATGTAAGTTGCCTAAAAGCAGAAAATAAAAAATTATACAATGAGTATGGTGAAGGAAATTTTTTATGCCAGTATTGTGATAAAATTGGTCTTTGTAAATTAAGGTCTTCGCAAGCTAAGCTGAAATCTGCTTGCTATCGCTTATAATTCGGCTTGAGTCTATTATATCTGGTGTCATGGTACCTCTTTCTATTTATTCAACAAGTTGCAGAATAAAAGCAGTTTCAATGTTAAATATCAGGTAATTATGATTTATTTCTAATTAAATCAAATGCACATTCCAGTGTGTTGCACTATCCGTGACAATCATTTTGCAAACACTATGAAATACAAGACACATCCATGAGCAAGTATTGTATCTAACAAAACGCTATAAGTACTTACAATACATTTGCACTAAAAATCTACTTGTAATTAAAAGTCTACATGTTGCCTGCAATTGTCGCTAATTTCTTCATTTTTAATTATTTAAAGTATCCAGATTAATTTCTTAATATTTAATTTCAGAACCCTTTTTCTGTTCTTCGAATATAATTTAAAAGGAATAACATTAATCAACAAATTAATGATTAACTTTATTTTGTTGTTTATTACAATTTCAAAACTAATTTTCTGTTTTCCATAACACAATTTTACCATCAGCTGCCTTATTTCGTACATTTTTATTTGACTGACAGTACCCTGACGCCATCTTTTTTTTCCCTATAGCATGAAGCGCGCAAGCTCCCTGTCCGCGCTCAGTAACTCGAACCCGGCCAGCCCGCAGCACTCACAGCAGCGGTAGCTGACAACAGCCGCCAGGACTAAGACCATCATCAGATACACCACTACTACTTTCATCAGGCTACTGGCATTACAGTCATGACCTTTGCCTGGTCGAAACAATGGTTGCGTAAACGGTGTGAGTTCCTGCATGCTCTCTGGTTTAAAAAAAGAATTGTACGTAGATGTTGATGTTACTGTATAAAAAAAACATAATCTCACATAATATCACTTGGTACAAAGAGCATAATATGGAGCGGTTAATGTATTATCAGATTTTGATGACAAGGAATTTTAAACATAGGATTAATAATTGATATTCTTCACCTGTTCAATACTTGCTTTTTTACTTTTACGAGAAAAAAAAACTGCTAATACTTACATTTGGTGTAGGTACATACATGTTACATATCCACACGTGAATTTTATTTTCATGATTAAAATCTAATAAAGATCTACCGATTGCGTTACCTGCAGACTCGATTCTGAGGGCCGGGCGGTTGATACTACTAACACTAACATTCTATATTATAGTTTTACTTCTTATTGGTTCTTCAGAACACTTGCTAATAGGGCACTACGCATGCCAGCTCATTGTTAACCTAACCTAACCGAAACAGAACCATTACATAATGGAAAAATAAAAAACATCTAAGTTTAAAAATATCTAAAAAAAATAGTACTTTGGCTCGGCATGTGCAATACTGCAATCACTAGAGTGGCTTTATTCGTAGATCCTCTACTTAGTAAGGTAAGCATAATTTTTATAAAAAACATGAAAAGGGCGGGAAGTGTCTATGACCCGCAGGAAGACGAAGAAGAAAAGAGTGTAAGAAAATGACCACATGATAGTATTGATTGGGTATTATTAATTAATATTTAAGTTTTATTTCCTGCAAGGTGTCTATAAGCTTTATTTTTATTCAAAGCTTTTATTGTCTCCGCATTTTAAATAAAAGAAGCTTAAATTTTTATCGATATTGTGAAAGTTGCTGTCGGATTTTAATAAAAAAACTAGCCAAGTGCGAGTCGGACTCGCACACGAAGGGTTCCGTACCACAAGGCAAAAACGCCGAAATAAATACGTTTGTTGTATGGGAGCCCCCTTTAATATTGATTTTATTGTTTTTAGTATTTGTTGTTATAGCGGCAACAGAAATACATCATCTGTGAAAATTTCAACTGTCTAGCTATCACGGTTGGTGACAGACGGACAGTGTAGTCTTAGTAATAGGGTCCCGTTTTTACCCTTTGGATACGGAACTCTAAAAAGCCTAGTATTCGTAGGTGCTACTTTTTAATTTGGTGACGAGTAGGTATTATTAACTATTTTAAACAAGAAACTTGGAAATGAATTTTGAAGCTATTGTTAAAGTATAAGTAGGGGCAAAACTCAAGACATGTCAAAAGTATATTATTTTGTTGCCTAAAAATCTATATAGAATTAAGCATTTAAACAATCTTGTAATTTTTTCCATTATCTATCCGGCAGTAACCTGTAAACGTTATTTTTAACCGACTTCAAAAAAGGCGGAGGATCTCAATTTTTATAAATAAGAATGGCTTCAGCTCAGTGTATGTAATCTTATGTGATGAACTTGCAACTGCAAGAGGGCTTATGTAACTTATTGACTAAATATTTTTATTGATATCGGGCAGTTGGCGTGACGATTGATTTGAAATAAAAATCATGTTGAAAAGTATTTTGTGGTTTCATTAGAAATATCCCCTTCTGTTTTAAAAAATCAGGAAAATAGATTTGTTTGATTGGTGACCTATGATGACGAAATAACAAAAAAGAAAGTGAACGTTGGGTGTGGCAAAAGAAGCATGAATGTAGAATAAATGCTGTGGAAATGCGTTCATAATCATGGGCTGAGAAATTATGTGACAACGCAATGGTGCGGTTTAAAAGAAGATTGAAAAGAGTATGCTTAGATAGATGGTTTGGTCCTGTTGAGAGGATGAAAGTTAAAGTTCTTATTACAAAAAATGATGTTAAGCCCGAGTCTATGTTGTCAGTTTTGCATTAAGAACTTTCCATTCGTCGGAATAAAGTTTAAAATACAGTAACTGTCTCGCAGGTTTAGGCTAGGTTTAAAGTTAGAACTCGTTTTGTAATAAGACGGCTTGTGTCGCATTTATGCGACACATATTTCCGTGCCCCTACCGCTCGTGTCGTATTTCTACGACAGAGAACATGCACGATTTTTTCGTTCCATTCAACGATTGCTCCTCCATATTTGTTGTAGGTATTACTTTATCAATTTAGGTATTCAGCTGCATCCGGTTTCGGTCGGAAGCCGACCCCAACATGGTTGGGAAAAGGCTAGGCAGATGATGATGATTATTTTATCGATTTGTAGCCGCGCGCTAGTGGCACGGCAATTGATATTTAGCCAAGCGCTTAAAAGGTTAAACCATATCCTACCTTAATAGGTCTCTAACTCACGCCTTCTTCCCATGGGGTTAGGCAGAAAATTACTGAATGCACCTGCTACGATCCTTACACACTACCACCGCATTATATTGTAGTCTGCACACTACTTTGGCCTCGTTTACGTTCACACATCTGGTAGTAGGTAGGTATAGGATGAAATTAAAAACATGCGACAAACCGAAATGGGAGATTGTACTCATCATTATAATAATAATAATAAACCATTTATTATCAGGTAACAAAGAACCATAGACACCTTAACCTAAGTACCTGTACATAATGTTAGTAAATAAAACTTAATAACTATGTTAGTATCACTTAGTTGCACAAGTCTTTGTGCTTTCTGGTGGCACTTGTCCGCGAAAGCGGCGGAATACCACATCCTGCGGCCAAAAGCTTTCTTCCATCACCAGGTGCAGGTAGCATGTTGGTATGCGCACCACGAACGCCTTGAAGTTAACGTTGCGGTGCGACTCCAGTAACTGCACCCTCGGTGTGTACCTCGTCTTCTGGCGCACGTACTCCACGATGTTCTCCGTCGTAGTGGTGTAGTGTAGGCGGGAGATGTACACCGGTGAGTTCGGCTTTGCGGCACGCAAGCTGACTTCGGGCTCCGTAGGAGCTTTGCCGCAGCGGTTCTTATTCGTTCGCGACCGGCGCTTCCTCCTTTGCACCGTCACGAAACCCTCATTATCAGCCCTGTTTGCCTTTTGCACCTTTGGCACTCGCGGTGACGCTAGCGTATTCCATTTCTTTGGGCTTCGCCAGGGCTAAAGACACTGGCAGCGGGACGGGGCGAGGGGCTCGGGCGGCGTTGCGTGGAGGAGCCGCGATGACGGGCGCGGGGCTGCGGTGCGCGCGGGCGGGGCGCTCAGCAATTACAGCAAACGACGGGTGCGCTGGCGACGAAACAACAACAACACCAATTATGAACAACTTTTACTAAAAGACCAAAGCAGCAATCGCGAAAAAAAATTAAAAAAAATGTAGGGAACACCCTACATTTTGACGAGTTAGGCGAACATAAATGTAGGGAACAGCTGATTTCGTTTTCTAAATTCTAATCAGTTTTCGAGCACAACTCTGAAAAGCTCCTCTGGTGTCTGTCGGTCTTTTACCTCTTCACTCTTAAACCGCTGAACCGAAAAAAGTGTGTTAGTTAAAAGTTGTAGAAAATTGTATTAGCTTTCATTACGTAGAAGATATTTTTTCTCCACGACGCACCGTTTTAAAGATATTAGCGAAAAAGTCAAAAGTGGGAACTTTTACTCCCCCCCACTTCGGCTTACTCCCTAAGCACCCTGAACAACTTTCTGAAGTAATCGCTTAGGGCCCAGCTCACGCACTCTACACCTCCTTTTGGGTCATTCATTGAGTGGACTAAAAGTCGCTTTTCTTTTCATCATGAATATATTCGTGGCGATGACCTAGATATTTCGTCACAGCTATAATAAAGCAGTAGATACTTAGGTACAATGAAACAAGTAGTGTCCGAAATAAGACAACACAGATATAATGAAGTGCCGACTATAAATAAAGAGTGTTATGTGTTTAATCGCGTCTGCTAAGCTCATCAGTACCGCAGCCGACATATTCGGTGGTAGGGGTGTGCGACGTAAGTTTATCACTCAAGAGACTTAAAACTACACAAAACTTCTAATCACAGGTGCCCAGTGGCGTAACTATAGGGGCCAATTGGGGCAAAATGCCACGGGCCCCCAGCCAGAGGGGGCCGCCGGCCGAAGGCCATGAGCACAGGAGTATCCTAACATAACTTTGTAAATACAATTTTTTTTTTTATGTGCAACATAGGACATCATTCCGGTCTCGAACACGTTGTACCTTTTTTCCATTGTTTGTCAAATTTTTTGGACAGGACCTCATGCTCAGCAGTTACTGCGTTTGCGAACACTAGACCAACGAAGCAGTCAGGTGTTAAATGTTGTAGGGGAAAATATGAAATGTACGCGGAAGAAGTCGCGGGAGAAGTGCTATTAAAAAAAAACTATAACGTTGGCTGAGCTTCTTTACATTGAGGCAGGTCCCCATCCCTTGAATTTGCCACGGGCCGGGCCCCAAACGGTATAGTTACGCCACTGGGTGCGTACATGAAGCAAAAGGAGTATGTTGTAAGGATCGTAGCATGTGTACCTACATTGTATATGCTTTTACACAGTTGAAAGTACACTGAGTGAAATTGTGGAATGCAATAACTTTATTGTTTACTAGCAGCGCCCCGCGGTTTCACCCGCGTAAGTGTCGATCCCGTGGGAATGTCGGGATAAAAACTATCCTATGTCGTTTCTCGGAAGTCAAACTATCGCTATACCGAATTTCATCTTAATCGGTTCAGCGGTTTAAGCGTGAAGATGTAACATACAGACAGACAGACACACTTTCGCATTTATAAAATAAGTATGGATTTTTCTTTAATATGAACTGTCAATTTGTTAAACATGATAAGTATAGAATTATAAATCTACAGTTTCTTTTTGTTCTTAAAGGTATGCGGCAACCCTACGATCATAAACAGGACACGAAAAGAAATAGTTTTAAATCATTTTGATATTAGCTACTTATGCTGAATCATTTGGTCACCTCTCTGACCAAATCTTTGAATCATGAAGTCATCTATTGCCAGTGGCGTAGCGTGTCTTGGAGGGGCCACAGAACACTATACTCCTAGCGGAGAAGAACGTCATGTTCATACAAAAATGTTGGTCTAAAAGTAAGACAACTAGCGTCGCTTGTGGGCCCCTTTGGCAACTTAGAAATGGCGCGAAATTTGAAAGTGTGCATGTGTGTGTATGCATGCGTGTGTACGGATGTTGTGTTTGTGTGAGTGTTCTTTGGTGATTTGAATTTGTAGTTTATCAGGAAGAGCTCGCTCTAAAACAAATTACTAATTCATATTATTAACGAGTTTTTGATAATAATAGGAATCAGTAATTTATTTAGAATGTGCTCATCAGAATTAAATAAAAGCACAGTTTAACGTATACAACTTTATTTATGAAGGAAACCATAATCATCATACATTACACGCCAATTGTTTGTAAATGGTACACAAGGCTACATAATTATGAAGCTATAATTTCCAGTATAAGGTGATCTCGAATTGTATAGAATTTTCGTACAATGAGGTGTCAGTTTATACTGGAAATGTTTATCAGTGTATGTGCAGTACCTAAGTGTAAATTAAACGATCCCTACATCCTGTGATTCTTCCTGTTTTTTTGGTCTCTTAAAATTAAATTAAGATTATTATTTAGAACTATAGAGAACTTTTCTGGCCGATTGATTATTTTCTAGTAAAATATGTATGAATGAGAATAAACATTTATTATAAATTAAGTATTCATAATAAATATTTCATCGTAGGAATAACTTAATTTTAAGGTTCAAGAATTATAATTGTTTTTTTAGACAGAAATAGTTAGGCTAACATAGTTTATAGATGAAGTACCAATTAACGTAAGAGAACATTTTGTATAATTTTGAGTTATATTATAACATTGGAATTCAGAATTCTCCGCTGTATCGAATGTTATTAAAAAAATAAACTGTATTAAAAACATTCTATAGTTAAAAAAAATGTCCCATAAAGTACAAATTTTTGGACTGCGACAAACGATTTATGACAAAAAAAAAAATTTAACATTTATCTTCTCAGAAAAATAAAGTAAGTCATCGTATTAAATTATTTAGTCCATTATAGTTGCCGGCACGTAACTTGGCAAGAGTTTTTGTAGTGGGGGAAGTTTGCGCATGCACAATTTCATACATTTTTATATGCGCGAACGTCCCCCACTACGAAAATCTCTTGCCAAGTTACGTGCCGGCAATTGTACCTTAAACCTCAAATCAGACAATTAATTAAATAACATGTTCCTTACTATATAATTTATGATAAGTTTTTTAAGAATTATTTCATCTCACAAAACTATCTTTATTTACGCTCCTTAATGTAATATGCATAAAACGTAACAAGTAGAAATCAAATTCGTATTTGCTTTATTTTATTTTGTTTTTTTAAAAGTTTGTTGCTAAAATACTGAACATTTACATTAATTTGATTCTCATTTGATACCAGAAGTATCAATTAATATAAGGGACAAACCACGGTTTTTCAGTAGAACCAAAAAACGATTATATTTGAGTGGATTAAAATATAGCATGTCCCTTACATTAAAAAAACATGTTTAGTTGTGGTTTACGTTACTAATATTTTATGTGTAAACCGTCAAGCGTAGTGTAAGCAGCAAGAGAAATAGAAAGTTATACGTAATTCTATTGTAAAGGACTTTTAGTGTTGTAATTATGTAACTAGATAGATAGATTGTGTAGATTATCTACTAAAATTTATGGCATTTTAACTCCATGGAAATAAGTTCTTATCATGACTAATGTTGGTATGAACCAATATTAATCATTCAAAGCAAATATGTATATACGTTAGTTTCAGGTTTTACAGCTTAGCCATCACAGATTTAAATGAAATTTAGGAATACAAAAATAAAGCAATTGTTAATATTACTAAACAGTCTATAAAACTTGAGTTTAAAACTTCTGAAAAGTAATAGTATTCTAATAAACAGTCTTACAAAATCTATACTTAGTAATTGAATGAATGTACTGGAAACGAACCATCCCATTTCAACTTTCACTGCCATCATGCTAGTCATCTTTCAAACAATTCATGCACCTCTTATTCGATCTTCTTCCCTGACATCCGTCCGTCCCTTCTATTCGTCATTTTAACTTTCACTGCCATCTTCTAATCATCTTTCACAAAATTCATGCACCTCTTATTCGATCTTCTTCCCTTAAATCCGTCCGTCCCTTCTATTCGTCATTTCAACTTTCCTTGCCATCGTACTAATCATCTTTCACAATCGATCTTTCGTTTCTAGTACATTCATTCAATTACTAAGTACAGAGTTTGTAAGACTGTTTATTTAGAAGTTTTAAACTTAAGTTTTATAGACTGTTAATGTGTTGAATTTATCATAATTACGGAGACATAAAAGTCGAAAATATAAAAATAATATTAACAATTGTTTTATTTTTGTATTTCTAAATTACATTTAAATCTGTGATAGCTAAGCTGTAAAACCTGAAACTAACGTAAGTATAGATTTCCTTTGAATGATTAATGTCAAAATGTGAACGTGTCCCTTACATTAATTGATACTTCTGTGGCCTTAGTGTGAGTTTTTTTCACTCACGTTCGATTGCGAGCGCGTTAGAATTTTATATGGAAAAAGTTATAGCGCCGCCTGGTGGTCACTAGGAGAAACCTAATTTCCCATACAAAATTCTAACGCAATCGAACGTGAGTCGAAAAAACTCGCACTAAAGCCACTGGTATCGATATGTCAAAAAAATATTATTTGTGTTTTAATATATTTATTTTCTTTTGTAGGCTCGCCTACAAAAGAAAATAAATTACAGAATCTGTTAATGCTTAAGTAAAATATAGAATCTATTTTAATTGTTACATTTTGTCCTATAAGTTCACTACATGTATCTAGAAAATCAAAATTAATATTTTTTGCAACTATTATTTAATGCAAATCTTTAACATCCCTCATGTGTGCATTTTTAGGGTTCCGTATAAAAACGGAACCCTATTACTAAGACTTCGCTGTCTGTCCGTCTGTCCGTCTGTCCGTCTGTCCGTCTGTCTGTCACCAGGCTGTATCTCAAGAACCGCGATAGCTAGACAGTTGAAATTTTCACAAATTATGTATTTCTGTTGCCGCTATAACAACAAATACTAAAAACAAAATAAATTAAATATTTAAGGGGGGCTCCCATACAACAAACGCGATTTTTTTGCCCTTTTTTGCTCGATATCAAAAATGGCAACAGGTAGGCACTTGAAATATTTACAAAATATTCAGTTGTATTTAACTTTAATAATAAATAATAAAATTAAAATAAAATAAATATTTAAGGGGGGCTCCCATACAACAAACATATTTTTTTCGGCGTTTTTGCCTTGTGGTACGGAACCCTTCGTGTGCGAGTCCGACTCGCACTTGGCCAGTTTTATTTAAATAATCACACATGATTGATGCACTTTTGTTTACACATTCAATCATATTCTTTAAATATAGTAAACAAATGGCACACAGTATCCGTAGAGGATGTTAAAGATTGGACACGATTCACAATTTGATTCCATTCTCCTAACTATGTAACCACAAACATAGGCACATGCTTGCATCTCCCCAGTATTTTCATCCATTTGATCCATGGACAAACTGAAACAATGCTTACTGCTGATGGACGGTCTACATCAGGTTTGGGATTGTGGGTCAAAAATAAATTTTAATTGTCAAGAATGACATCATCATCGGTCTCACAATTTGCTGCTGAGCTTGGTGCTAACAAATTTGAAATAAATCCTGTTTTTAAAGCTGCAACAAATTGTGAGACTGTTGGGTTGCAATTAGACCCACAATTACTCCTGACACACCCAAAAAATTTTTTCCAATGCATCTTGTTGCAGTCTCCTGGTGGACAATCTCCCAATTTCGGGATATTTTTGTTTCTAATTCCGCCATAATCTTTCCACTCCCGTCATGTTTTGGATCCATCCATCCAGCGAAGGTGCCCTCGACTTTGCACCAATAAATTGGCAGTTTTTTAACCTTTTCACCGCCACGCCATATCGGTATTCCTATGCCCTGTACGCCAAGCCCGAAAATCTTAATTTCAAGGTGTATCAATAAAATACATAAAAGTAATGATTTAATAGGTTTATTTTGTATTTTTCTGCGACCTGTTTTTTGTCGAGTATAGCCGTCGTTGGCGCACAGGGCACGCTTGCTCATGTCGGCTATAGCCGACATTGGCGTTCAAAAGGTTAAAAATAATTTCATTTCTTTGAAAAATGAGGGCTCCAGTCTGAAATATTTCTCAAATCATTTTTGCCTTTTTTTAAATTGGAGAGTCCGCATTTAGGCTATCAAACAATCGGTCGATTTTGTTTAGCAGGTTGACTGTAGCAAGTGGTTTTGTTGGCAGCTCTCCTGTAAAAATAAATACTATTTTAGTTATTTAAAAATAACGTAAAACAGTTTTTAAGAACAATAAACATTTTAATTGCAATAAAATATTGACTTTTGAAAAAAGAAAATGGGGCATAACTTGTAAAAAAAAAACAAGTCTCGCAACTCAGTTCTTCTACCGTAAAAAGTTGTGAGACCCATGTAATACCAAGTCGTTTAATTTATTCAGTCCCTACTTAAGGGTCCATCTGTCTTAAGTTATTACGTAATTAGCTATCCTAACAACATCTTATAGTGACCATATCAAGATTAAAAATATTTTATGTTTTAAATAAATAGATTGCTTGGCCATCGCATGAAAACACAATGTATCTCACAAGTAATACATATTATATTAAATTAGGTTTGTTAGTGCGATTATCAAGTCAATAAATAATTATATCTAGGTACCTATCTACACCTATTATTCCATTATATTATACATATACACGTACACTGATTCATTCACTGAAAATGTAACTTTGTAATCCTATATATTTATATGGGATTACAAAGTCATTTATGCAGTTGGTGTATCTAGAAAAGTGGACCGAAATTGCAAAATATTTTAGTTTTTCCTTGATTTATACACTAAACACTAATCTATACAAATAAATAAAATTGGTGTCTGTTTGTATTATTAAAATAACCGCTTTTTACTTAATTTATAAATGCTAAGGCTAATCTCTGAAACGGCTGGACCGATTTTGACGGGACTTTCACTGGCAGATAGCTGATGTAATAAGGATTAAGTTAGCTACTTTTATTTTAGAAAAAATAAAATAGGGTCCCACGAAAAAAAAAGAAAACAAATGAAATTAAATGTATACATCT
Source organism: Mesoligia furuncula (assembly GCA_916614155.1). NCBI lineage: Eukaryota > Metazoa > Arthropoda > Insecta > Lepidoptera > Noctuidae > Mesoligia > Mesoligia furuncula. The sequence continues at coordinate 25,320,981 of OU744806.1, forward strand.
TCTATACAAATAAATAAAATTTGAGTGTCTGTTTGTAATGAGAACACATTCAGCCGATTCAGGATTTTGCAAAATTCTTCTAGATGTTGGAGAGGGAAAGTGTCCAGAAGTGAATAGTACGAGTACTCATGAAATAGAACTACCTACCGGTCTTTGTCAGATTGTGGCGGACACTGAAATTTTAATACATATTATTTATGATGATATTTACAATCTCAATATTAAGAAGATTCGTGGTTGTGTGAAAGATCAATTTTATCACCTATGAACGAACAGGTTACTGCGCTTCATCAGCACATTTTAGATAAGCTATCTGGTGAATCACAAACATACCTTTGTATCAATACAGTTTGCAATCCGGATGAAGTGGTTAATTACCCAACAGAATTTTTAAACGGTACAATTGTGCCTGGTCTAGCCTCTCACAAATTAGAACTTAAGATTGGCGTGCCCATCATACTACTCCGTAATTTAAACCCACCGAAACTTTGCAATGGTACTAGGTTGCGAGTAGTGTCGTTGCAAAGAAACGTTAGGTCGTATAATATCCGGATGCGGAAAAGGTGAGATAGTATTTATACCACGCATTAATAATACCGTCGAATTTTCCATTTGAAATCACAAGGGCAAACGTTAAGCAACGCTGGCATAGATTTATCTAACTAAGAGTTGCTTTACCCATGAGCACTATACGTGGCATGTTCACGTGCGAGGAATGCCAGTAGTGTTGTTGTTTTAGCCCAAGAAAATCGTTCACCAAATATTGTATATGTATAAAGAAATTTTTCAATAAAGCTAATAATAAATAATAATAAGTAAACTAAAAATGCAAAACGAAAAAAAAATAACCAAATGGGGAAATATGTACAAAAACAAAATATCGATTCATAAAATAGAAGAATTTCATTAAAATTAGCATAGGTATTTCTTTACGCGGAATTATACAGAATTAATAAGTTATCGTAAACTCTGCGAACTGAACAATAACTTGAATGTTAAATTCCACGCGGACGAAGTCGCGGGTAACAGCTAGTTGTATTCTAAATTTGAAGCTTCTATGCCTGCTAGAAGTGCCTTAGAGTTTTGATGATCAGTCAGTCAGTCAGTGAGTGAGTGAGTGACAAAATTAAGAAACTTTGACTACTTATAATTCTTAAACTACTGGACAAATTGAATGAAATTAGGAATATACCGTGTTTATACAATGCCTGCTTGGTTACTGAAAATTCAGGCTTCTAGTTTTATCCACAATGAAGTTATAGGAGGGTCGAAAATGGCCTGAACTGTTTCGAGAAAAGGATGGTACGGCCGTGCCGCTTTTTGCTCGACTTGGCGGGGGCACTGCCGTGCCCTCAGATATGAGAAATTACTGCTGGTATTACTCCCCGTAAAAGTATAAAATTTAAAGATATTATTACCTGCAATTTGTTTTTCATTGCACTCAACATTAGTGTTGCATTTTAAGTTGTATTTTAGAAATAAATTTCTAAAACCTTTGAGAAGATGGGACGTATCGTGTAGAGCAACAATTTCATGTTCCTGAAATCTAAAATGTGGTTGTTCAACAGATGCCCCTAGTTGTGAAAGTGTTCTTCTATTTACCCCATCCATATCGCAAATAGTTGCAGCAATTATGATGCATGCCTCAAAACAAGCATGGAGAACCTGTAATTAGAAAATTAAGTTAATTAATAATGTTAGTAAGAAAATAAAATAAAAATAACATACTATAGGGTCACAAATAGAAAATGATTGTCAGTTAACTAAACATTAAATAAGTGTAAATAATTCCAATACAATAATGTACCTTTTTGATCAAAATCATTAATCTGTCTGCAGTGACATGATCTCCTGACAAACAATTAATATGCCACGGGCTGTTTAATTCTTTTCCTTATACATAAAATCATGAATACTAGAGCATAACTTGCTATTTGTGGATCTCGTTCATACTCTCCTCCGTGGTCTTGAAATCCGTCTATCTGATCAGATTTTGAATTGTAATTCAAAATTTTTCTTCAAATTACCAGCGTTGTGTCTTCTCTTTCTTTTCTATGAAGTTCGACAGTGACCGCGCTTTAGGTCAAGTAAGCCCCTTAATTAGTCGCTTTCCTTTATCAGTTTTTTCAGTGGATTTATCCTAAAACCAAAAATAGAGGAATGTAAATTAAGTGTGAACATAAATTTATTATTCACAATTTTAGGAACAGTAGAACCTGCCAATCATTTCACAATTTCATTGGTCTACTTTCAGTTGGTATACCTATGTATAAGTAGTTGCTTTTTGAAAAAAACTGGCCAAGTGCGAGTCGGACTCGCACACGAAGGGTTCCGTACCACAAGGCAAAAACACCGCAAAAACATGTTTGTTGTGGAGCCCCCCTTAAATATTTATTTTATTTTAATTTTATTATTTATTATTAAAGTAAAAATACAACTGAGTATTTTGTGAATATTTCAAGTGCCTACCTGTTGCCATTTTTGATATCGAGCAAAAAAGGGCAAAAAAATCGCGTTTGTTGTGTCATGTTTTACATAAGCATACCTGTCACTCTGACTGAAACCACACTGTTATCCTCGTGGCTAACTAAGTAATAACAGCCTCACGGGTCGCGGGCCGAGCCCCCATTAAATATTTATTTTATTTTTAGTATTTAATGTTATAGCGGCAACAGAAATACATAATTTGTGAAAATTTCAACTGTCTAGCTATCGCGGTTCTTGAGATACAGCCTGGTGACAGACAGAGGGATGGAGGAATGGACAGACGGACAGACAGCGAAGTCTTAGTAATAGGGTTCCATTTTTACCCTTTGGGTACGGAACCCTAAAAAAATAACTGTGACGACAGACGGATGCAAGAGTGATAAAGTACACCCAGTAAAGTAAAGTAGTAGTAGTCCAGCGGGATTGTCCGAAAGGGTTATCGCTGGCCCAGAACATAAAGGGCTAAGGAAGGAACACGGGTGGGTTTTAGTCAGTAAGAGTCTGACACTCCCTTCCGCTCCACCCAGAGTGGGAGGAGTCATTTGATAATTTTCCATCAAAAAAAAAAAAGTATTAGTAGTATAAAGTAAGTGTAAGTGAGTGGTATAAAGTGAAGGTTGGCGATTTTAGTATGGAACATTTAAAAATTAAAACCATGAATAAAAACATTTTACTTACACCAGATGAGTTTGGAGTCTGTATAATATCAGTAGTTGAAATTGTTGCTTTTGAAGTTCCAGGCTGAAGGCTGTCCAAATGTGAAGACTAAAACAGATACAAAATACCATTATTCAAAAAATTAAAAATTTTACCACTCCCAGCACTATATTTTTTGAAATTTGTATTTTTGTGTACCCAAATAAGCATGAATTTAATCTGCATAATGATCTTGTATCTAGACCTAGCCGCAAAGTCCACGTGCTTCGTGAACGTAGACAAAATACTAAACTCTTTTCTAATAATGTATTTTGTATGGCGACCAAAGTTTATAATAAACTACCAGACTGTTTTAAAACTCTTAACTTTAGGACATTTAAATCTAAATTATTCAATTATCTCTTATGTAAATGCTATTTACTCAACTAATGATTTTATTAATGAAATGAAATTTGACTTAGATATTAGAATAATTATATTCTATTCTTATTATCTCTTTGACTTAATTTTAATCTTTTTGACATTTCCATTCCTAATATTTGACTAATTTGCAATTTGAATGTTATTCTAATTTATTTAATTCAACGTTATATCTAACAAGATAACCAAAACCCTGAAAATGTATTTTTACGCTGGAAATGGCAGAACAGTATGAACTTTTAAAGTATGTAACAACTTTGTAACAATATCCTGACAAATAAATGGACTATGACTACAATCATGTGAATTAGTGGAACAAATGTAAGACAGGCAAAATGTAATAATAAGTGCTGCCTATAAAGAACATGAAAAAGGGTCTTCTTTATATCTTCGATACAATAATAAAACGATTTTGATGAAATTTAGTACAGAAATAGATTAAACCTTAGAGAAGGACATAGGAATTTTATCATCATACCATGCGGGCGAAGCCGCAGAACCAGAAGACCAGAAGGCAGAACCTAGTATAAAATATCACACTAATATTATAAAGGCGAAAGTTTGTGGGTGTGTGTGTGTGTGTGTGTGTTTATGTTTGTTACTTCTTCACGCTCAAACGCGGGACCAATTTTGATAAAAAAAATATGGAATTAGCTGACACCCTGGATTAACATATAAGCTACTTTTTATCCCGATATTCCCACGGGATCAACATTTACGCGGGTGAAACCGCGGGGCGCAGCTAGTATATTTAATAAAATTTAGATTAGATGAGTAAATTGAATCAGATGCCCTTGCAATTCCAGGCTGTTGATTGGATCCAATGTCAGTAATGGACATCTCAACTTGAGAGCTGTGATGAGGTGGAGAGTTCAGATGGAATGGAATATCTATGCAGCTTTTTCCTTTGCAAATGGTCTTGGACAATTGTACTTTCGGGAAAATGTAATAAATAAAGCATTTTATGGCTTACAAAGAGGAGTTTCTGAAATTTCACAGAATTCCAGTTCTCCTCTGGGTAACAAAACTTTGCCCATGCTACCGACCTGAAAACATGATTTTAGGGTTGAATTTTTTTATCAACAACAGAATGTTATTACTGATTGAAATTGGTACTATACTTTGGATTATTTAATATACATACCGCTGTAAGTTGGAAGGTCCTGGTTTCGGAAAACGATGTAAGATCAGTTCCGAATCTTGTGTTGTGGATGCATTGTATTTTGCACATTTTCGGTTATTGTCCCTCATAATTTTTCACCGATTCTCTGACCAAAGAATACAAATAAATACAAAATAAGAGTCACTAGGCTTCTAAAACAACAAAATGCTGCGGTATGGTATGGTATCCCGTATTCGGAGTCTCGAGGAGAATACTCAACTCGACACAATTTGAATGGAATATCACACGAAATACAGGAAAAACGACAACAAAAACCAATTAACACACGCAATTAATAAACGATTATCTGTTTTGAACCGTTTGCAAAACCATTTTGTGAATTTTTTAAACTTTGACGTTTGACTGAAAACCACGCGTTCCGAATTGCGTCAAAAGCGATTATATCGCGAATCCGACCACATTTAATAGTCACAAAATATAAGGACTATTGGGTACTATTTGTGACGTTGCGCGTTGGTCGGATTCGCGATATTATCGCTTTTGACGCAATTCGGAACGCGGGGTACTTCTTGCTGAAAACGTTGATGTTGCCATTTACCATCGAATTTTTAACATTTGTTTTTTGGTACTGGAATCCCTATATCAAACCCACCTACTGAGCCATCCAATCCTAACAGAGTTGACTCCCCCTGGGAGGGGCCCCGTATCAAAATTAATTGGGGGGCCCAATCTAGGGTAAACATTTCTCACAAAAGAAACAAAAATGCTTGCATTAAATTAAAATAAATATTTATTGATTATAAGTTATCGTTTCCTCCTAAAAATTGAGATAGCCAAACAATTAAAATTAAATATACACCTTTCTTGCCTTTTTTTCGGCAATTTGATGTATTAAATCGTCTATAGCTGAAGACGATTTCAGTTTTTCTAAAATTTCTGCCTCTATAAACAAGTCTGATAGCCGTTCCTGCCCCATCGATGTCCTTAGGTAATTTTTATCAGTTTTAATTTTGAAAAACTTTCCCGGGAAGCACGGGATTAAGTGACATTGTGGATAACATTTTACAAATTTTTGCTTACATACGTTAGGGGACTGTGTAGCCCGGGGGCCCCGTATCACTGATACGGCTGATACGGCGGTAGCTACGCCCCTGTCTATTGCACATGTCATGCGATGTAGGTACCTAGCTAAAGACATTGCAACCCGAAGTTTCAATCATAGAAAAAGTAGGAGCAATCATGGGGCTTCATACAAACATTACGCTTGGATTCCCCGACTGGGTAGGCAGAGAGAGATGATTAGGATTAGGTACAGTCAACAAAGGAGATAGGTATACAGGAGCGTCGGATATAGTTGAAGTTTACTTATCTCCTTTGTTGACTGTACACACACATTTCACCAGTTAGGTAACAGGTTAATCCCAAGTGTGATGAAGTTGAAGTACCTACCTACTTATTCGTTGTAAGTACCTACCGAGATGTATCCAAAATAACATTCAGCATTCCTTACTAATTAGACCCAAGAAAGAATCAATAAAAATCAACGTATCAACACCACGCAATAATTCGTCGATCTGTATTATTATAACGAAGCTAAGACAACAACAGGAGAGGCAGTGACTCAGCCCAGTAAGCCATCAGAGTGGCAGTAAAAAGGAACTTAAGAGTCGTCATAAGTTGCTCATCGTGGACGTACACGCAGCTGCCAAAACATGACGCGAAGGGTGCGTGCGCGCATCGAACCAAAAGGATATCAATTATTAGAAGGTACAGACGCCAGCACATCAAGCTACCCGAAACTGTCAAAATTTCCCAATCTACTTTGAACCTTAATGCTTTAGCGATAAAGTTGAAAATCTATTAAAGACATTTGGCAGATTATAATAGTAGCTTAAATTGATGTGCTGGCGTCTGTACTTTGTTTCCTCGCTTTTTTTTTGAGGAAATATAAAATAGTTTGTTTCCGATTTTCTTTGATCCTCTTCTTAACGTGTGGAAGGCAAAAATAACGCAAAATTCAGCAACTCGAGAATCGTTTTCAGCAGCATTTAGATTCTTACGGGTGCAGGTGACAGGGCGCCACCAGACGGAAGGTGGGTGGTCTGTGAAGACACATGCGCACCGAGAAAGCATCCCGGCTAACTACCTAATACTTTAGGTAGGTACTTAGATAGGTATCTGGTGGATACCGATTTCAGGTTCCAATAACCTCGCTTTTTGATATCTAAACTGAGCTATTGAGGCATTTTTTTATTTAATAAAAGTACCCAAGTAGGTACCTACCGTCCTGATTGAAAGTGATACAAGCGTCAACAAAAATTTGCGCAAAATTATTCACAAATACTGCTAGTTAATCAACAAGTTGAATCATATAATGAGCGGAAAGTGCAAGCCACCCGTGTAACCATCCTGTCGGACCGCGTGCACACGCCCCGGCTACCGGCACTGCCGCGACCCACAGTAGTAGCTAGCCGACCCATTACAACGATATCTCATCCGCTTTATCGATACCCTTACCTACATAGGTACCAGTAGTGAAGGTTCCCTATAACTCGATTCCTATCGGCTTCTCTTTAAAAATGGCAAAGTCAGTATTCTCTAAACAAATAATATAGGTACTTACTCCGGCTTACCTCTTACAAAAATTGACCCTTCGCTACGATTACCATGTGCATCTGGATTGAGGGCCAATTTTTTGAACCCTTGCGAAACGAAGTAAGACTTATAGGGAAATTAGTTAAAAATAGTAAAAACTTAAAGCATAGGGCCATGAATTTCTTAAACGTGAATTAAAACTGTAATGATTAAATAACTGTTGCCCTCAATCCAGACGCGTGCATAAAGTGGCATAGCCTTATATTACGTTTGCGTTTGCGTTCTCAGTAACACTATTTCTGGGTTAATAATTTTTATTTAAGAATTTAGTTAAGAATTTCTTAAATATTTTAAGAAATTCCCAAATCTGTAGAATATGACATTATGTAGATTTATGGCGGTATATCCAGGGCCCTCCATTCATTATTGTCTGAACTGAGGAATCTGCAAAACATGAATTTATCTGAAGAAATACATAAATACGACTTTAACATATTTTAGTTAGATACCTATGTGAATTAGTTAAAAAGAAATAATGACACTAAAGTTAATTGTTATGAAGTAAATAAAAGTTGAATTTGACTAAAATGTCTGAACTGAGAGCCCAATATTTTCGGCTTTGTTAACAACGCTCAACCTCATAGATTAACGCAAATTAGAATAAGATTTTTAACAATTTCTTAACTAAATTTTGACATAGGTATCGTCCGTTCTTCTAAATGTCATACTTTAAGAGAAAATTGGTTTTTTACTTTTTCTAGGAGAAAATTTTGTAGGGTGACCATACTGTTCATAGTAAGTACCTGTACGTTTTGTAAACCGCAGTCTAGAAGACACACATTTAGAAGAACGGACGATATGCTACAATTTAGTTAAGAAATAGTTAAAAATCTTATTCTAATTTGCGTTAATCTATGAGGTTGAGCATAGTCAATAAAGCCGAAAATGTTGGGCTCTCAGATCAGACGTTTTAGTCAAATTCGACTTTCATTTACTTCATAACAATTAACTTTTGTGTCAATATTTCTTTTTAACTAATTCACATAGGCATCTAACTAAAATATGTTAAAGTCGTATTTATGTATTTCTTCAGATAAATTCATGTTTTGCAGATTCCTCAGTTCAGACAATAATGAATTGAGGGCCCTAGATATACCTACCGCCATAAATCTGTAATGTCATATTCTACAGATTTGGGAATTTCTTAAATATTTAAGAAATTCTTAACTAAATTCTTAAATAAAAATTATTAACCCAGAAATAGTGTTACTGAGATTAAGGCTATGCCACTTTATGCACGCGTCTGGATTGAGGGCCCCAGTTATTTAATCATTACAGTTTTAATTCACGTTTAAGAAATTCATGGCCCTATGCTTTAAGTTTTTAATATTTTTAACTAATTTCCCTATAAGTCTTACTTCGTTTCGCAAGGGTTCAAAAAATTGGCGCTCAATCCAGATGCACATACGATTACCTACCTACCTAAGTAGATAGATGTGTGAGGAAACCGGCATGTCCTAGAACCTAAAATTCGAAGACATGTGTGTGAACATGTTCCAATCCGCACTCCCGTGTGGTACCTATAATATAAAGTAGCTAACGTGACGATTCGTCCCGCTTCGGGCGGGACAGTCCTGCTTTCAGGCTGTCTGTCCCGTTGTAACCAGAGCAAAAATGTCCCACTTTTACAAAGGGACCAAACGATATTCATACAATTTACATAGGTAGTAACATGCGAGAGCGAGACAGATGCGCAAGTACGATTAGTCATTCATTAGTCCCGAGTCCCGACATTTTAAAACTAATTTGCTCCACCGATAAATACCTACTAAACAAATGCGTCTTCAACCGTAATGTAGGTAATATTAAAATCTATCTATCTATCTATCTATCTATCTAACTAGCCTGTACTGTCCCACTGCAGGGCAAAGGCAATATTAAAATCACATATTAATATACATATATCTACCTAATATATTATTTTTCATAGCTTTTTCTCTTTTTAATAAATAGGTACCTAGTAAAATAAGTTTTTTTTTTGTTTAATTCCCAAAGAGAATATAACCTGAAATCGCGAAAAAAAAATCAGCCGTTCCTTACATTTATGTTCGTATAACTCGTCAAAATGTAGGAAACAGCTGATTTTTTTTCGCGATTTCAGGTATGGTCCCATAGCAAAAGTTGTTTCCGTGGATCCAGTTGACCAAAGACTCAATGATGAGTACAATGACCTCTTAAGAGGTTGTTAATGTTTCACCAATAACCCGGAATATGGAATTATACCTAGTCTAGATTTATGGCGTAGTTTGAAAAATCGTTAGTTAATTATTTTGTTTGGAACACATATTTGCATTTCCCATAATAGAATCTAACAAAATAATGTATTAACTTTAAAAACGTACATTAAACCTATCATCACATTTAACAGTCCTTAATGATCGCGTCACCGTGAGAAACGGAGGGCAAAGGGCTATCCCTGGGGGCTCACTACTGCCCCATGTTAGATGTTTACAAGAGGCTGAGCCGGTCGCACCTAAATCACTTGATTATATTAATTGATTTGTAAATAGGAAGCATTCGATTAGTGTAACAAGTGACTAATTCGTCGGGGTGAAATTGAATGACATGTGTACCTATTTTCTTACCATCATTTGTCTAACCTTCTTCCAATTAAAGGGCTTACAGGACCTAAACAGAAAAAACGCAAGTTTTAGAAACATTAAAAGTTAAGATCGACTACAGTAAACAAAATCAGAAACATATATGATATTCTTCAGGATATATGCTAGGTAGATAGTGTGTTGAAAACATAATACCTACAACTAATTTTGGTACGATAGACAAAAATCATGAAGTTTCTTTGTAACTACAATAAAAACCATACTAATATGACAATTATTCTGATTTTTTTTTCAGATTATTCTACAAGCAACATACTTAAATACTAGTGCTTTATTTTTTTAGTCCAAACAATAGATTTTTTGTAAATAAATAACTGCTTCATATTTTGCAATAAATTACCAGCGTTGTGTCATCGCGCTTCTTTTTCTTTTCTATGCAGTCCGACAGTGACCGTGCTTTAGGTCATGTAAGCCCCTTAAGGAAAACAATGAAACACTTGGTACATAGTTATTGTATTGTAAGTATAGGCAGCAGTGGCGCTCCAGTGGTAACGGCAGTGACTCTACGAGTTGTAGGTCGTAGGTTCGAACTCAGACGTTTTTGTAAATTATATCTTCACCACTGCTATCGAAACGGTGAAGGAAAACATCGTGAGGAAACCGGCATGTCCTAGAACCAAAAATTTGAAGACATGTGACATTTACCAACCTGCACCTGGACCAACAGTCCTCTCCCTCTCAAAGAGAGGAGGCCTGTGTGCTGTATCCCAGCAGTGGGAACATTATGGGCTGATTATGTATTGTATTTATTGTTTAACGGACTGGTGCCCGCAATTCCACCTTCAAGCGCGTATTTTGCGTAAGATAGACATGAGTTCTAGGTAGAGTAGACTCAAACCCAATGCCAGATATCAAAAATATGTGGCTAACAATAGGCATGACGAATGATTTTCAAATCCTCTTCCGTAATGTACGTACACATTTACTATTTACGAAAACACCTATATTTCGGTAATAAACTAAAGTTTAACGAAGTTTGAAGCCATTTTTACCGACTTCACAAAAAGGAGGAGGTACTATGTTCGGCTGTTTGTATGTTTTTTTTTTTTTTTTTTTTGGATGTTTGTTCATCGATTACTCCGCCAATTGTCGACGGATTTTCAAAATTCTTTTTTTGTTCGAAAGTAGATAGTTCTGAGGTGGTCCCATTGTCACTAAGTTAGGATCTGATGATGGGATCTTAGAGAAATCGAGAGCAACCCTCAAATTTTATAGGCTCACTTATTGTTTTTCGCATATTTTATGAAGTATCTTGTGTATTTGCGTACGGTTGTCACTATCTCAGGTAGCTGGGCTGATGATGGAAGGTTCAACTCCTTAACAGTAAGAAGTTACTCGAACAGGCAAGGACTGTTTTAGTAAATTGTTTTGATGTTTGATAGGGTATTTGCCACGTTTGGTCTCATGATAATCAAGTTATGACCTGATGCTGCAGTCAGGATAGTCTGCAGAGTACCTAACTCCTCGACAACTAACAGCAGATATATCGTGTTTAGGCTCATTGAAAAGGGCTCGATGTGTGGATAAACGTACTGTTAATGAGGAACACTGAAGTACATAGAGACCTGATGCTGAAGCCAGTCGAGCATCAGAAAAAGTACAAACCTTGAAATTACAGCACCGTAGTCGTGTTTGGGCTCATTTTAAACAGGACTAAATTTTAAGTTCAATGCAATGTTGACATAAGTTGGCCTGATGCTGCAGCCAGGATTATCAGCATCTAGTCTAAAAACTAATAAATACTTCTTAAAGTGAAATACTTTTACGAGTTTTTCTTCTGTATAATTATCCTAACAAAGGTTGCCGGTAGTGGCTAGATGAGAGAAGCGGAGGATCGCGAACGTTGGCGCAAACTTCGGGAGGTCTACGTCCAGCAGTGAACTGCAATTGGCTGTCGAATATAACTTTCGACTGACTGGTACGTCGAGCCAATAGACATTCGATGGATAGGACTATCGTTGTAATGGCTTTTCGGTGAAACGGACGCTCGATTTACTGGCTATTCGAAATTGTGGAACATCGATGCTATGGAATTTCGGCAATCCGGACGTTCGATCTGATGACTTCGGGGAGTTAGCCATCGGGCATATGACATTCGAAATCAAGCAGTAAACCCCTTTTCGTCATGTGGTCTATTTAGCAATTTGGTAGGTTCCAAGTCGCATAATACAATGTCGTACAGCGTCTTTACACGACTAAGCGTAACATAAACTTGGCCCTTAGCAAAATTTTTCTTGCCTTGTTTTTATTATTAAAGTAACTTGAGCATTTGCTCTCGGAAATTATGATTTGGTAAAGTGGAACTGATGATGAAGACCACAAATGGCACTACTCAATGACAAATGGGTCATACCCAAAAAACTAAAAAAATATGTTCATGTAACTTAAAACCGTTATTTTATTATTATATCAACATTAAATACATTTAATAGTTCTTTTATCTTGAAAACTTATCATCTTTTATAAAAAATTAGCGCTTTACTAAAATTTACATGATATTTTTCCCATTTGAATGTGAAAAAATCTCCTTCTGTAGACTGTTCGGGTGACAAGTATTTGAGTTTAAGTGATGGTTAAAAATATATACACATACTTTAGATACTTTTGTTTCGTTTCATCACATCAGTTATATTATTAAATATACTTAACACAACGTATTAAAAAATATATAATTCTAAATTTTGAAATAAAACGTATAAACATGTTGTTCAAAGATTTTAGGTCTACTTCTGTAGACGCATAAAATAAACCAAAATTTGCCAAAGATGAACTCATCGTTAATATTTTGTTTGTTGTGTTGGTAGCACTATATTCTCTGTCATTTGCCCGGTTGTGAATTTTACGTAAAGAGCGTGTGACGTGAAAAATCCCAATTTTATTCAATTACACAAGTTTCCGGTCGAGATCAGTGTTTCTTTCCTGTGCAAAGGATACCTGAGTAAGTAGCCTTTTCAAATACATAAATAGATCAAGACAGTATATGCGTTTGGGCGCGGTATGCAAATATCATATTGCTTAAATTCTAACCTCATAATGCAAGATGCCACCTTTGATTTAGCAAAATTTGTCTCTCGTGTAGACATCTTTACTGTAGACTTAGTGTCTACAGAAGAGAGCTATGTCAACAGAAGTGAATTAGTAATGCAATTTCACTGTATTTGAAAAAAAGAACAGTGGTGTTACTCACTTTTATCCGATTAAAAAAGGGAGGTTCTTAATTAGAGTGTTTTTGTTTTTAATCCTTTTTTAACCGAATTCTTTTTTTTTTAATGGGCATACTTTAGTGCGGTTCCATACTAATTTGGTAGAGATCTGATGGGTTTCCTAGATAATTAAAGATTTTGTAAAAAGAGTTTCTTTGTGTATTTACTCTGTGTACTTTTAGGGTTTTGTAGTTGAATAATGAACCTTTCTATAATTTCATCATTTATTTTGTCTGTCACGCCAGATATTATCACTTTTACCATTCACTTTTTTTGCATTCTGTTTTTTTGCCATTTTTTTTTTTTGCATTTTGTTGCTTGCAGCGCATGAATGTTAGGGTATTTTATTTCAGGTAGGTTACGATGCCACGAATGAGTCGATCAGGGTAGCTGCAAAATTCTTTCTGCTCACGCCTGCGTTTCTTATTTTCTTTTTCGGATGAAAAAGAAAAAAAGAAACGCAGGCGTGAGCAGAAAGAATTTAGTATACCGGGGCTCGGGCAAAAATGGATGACGCAGCTCTCGAAGAAAGAAGAAGGAAGGATAGGGAGAGATACAAAAGAAAAAACAGCTAGGTCAAATTAAGACTGTTAAAGACTACACGCCAAGAGAACAAAGGCAAATAAGAAAAATGTGGAGAGAAAAAGCAAAAAAGAAACGTGATAAGGAAAAAGTGAAGAAAAGGGAACGTGACACCAGACTCCTCATCTGAGTATTTGCCTATACGAGATTCTCCTATTGCTCCAGCTACTCCTGAAACTCCGACTTACTCAAATTCACCAGGACTGTTAGATAGACTGACACCAGATGTTTCCATCGAAATATTCAGCCAAAGGCATAGACCCCAATCTATTAAGACGACTCTGAAGCTTCTGAAAATCCACCACAGAAAAAACGGCCGAAGAATTTCATGTGGAACAATTCTAAGGAGGAAAATATATTTTAATATTCTGTTCATTTACACGCCCACAGAAGCATAATGTCTGTTCTGTGGACAAATTTCGATTATTTTTTTGTACTCAATTGGTAAAGATTTTTGATTATAATTTCTTTAGGGGTTAAGGAGAACTTCATTACAAGTTTTTTTTTCATTGTTTCTATTCTTGATGTTATTGATGTGATTATATAAGGCCCACTATTGTTATCTTCTGAAGGCAACACGATCTCTTCTGTAGACGTATAAAAACAAAAAATTTGATTTATGCCTAAAATATCCAAGACTGATCTCTAGTGACATTATTGTAAGAATATTAATATCTAACTTTAAATGAATACAATGTTTCATAACAATTCGTGGAGTTTTATTATTTATATTTTGTAATGTTCACTTTTTGTGTATGACCCAAATATTTCACGGGTTGCGATTCGATTACTTACTTTAATATGGCTGCTAAGCAATGTATGCTCATTACAACGCGTATGGTGAAGTGGAGCTGATGGTGACTTCTCAATCAGCTCCAGTTCTCCTGGTTCTTACTAGGAGAACTCCTCAACAATTAACGTCCATGCATCGGGAAAAGCATATTTTGTAAAAGGTGATAAGCAGTTGACATTAGGCTATTATAACTTAGGTAAATTACAAACTGACCCGCTAAAAAGTGAAAAATAAAAAAAAATTTACAAAAAAACAACCGACTTCCAAAAACACTATAAATAAAGAGAAAAATAACTTTAATTTCGGAAGTCGGTGGCAAAAACTAAAATACAAATCCAAAGACACCGACTTCCGAAATTAAAGTTATTTTTCTCTTTACTTATAGTGTTTTTGGAAGTCGGTTGTTTTTTTTGTAAAAAAGTTTTTTTCTAATATTTTTTCAATAGGGCGCGAAAACATTTCACAGTGTCATGGCATCGGATCTGATGTCACGCCTAGGTAAAAATCAAATGTTGTCAGCATACTAATAGTGTACTCTGTGAACCACAGTGATGTTTACATACCCGTGACGTCATGCGCTGTGATTGGTGTTTCAGTCAAAATGGCCGACTGCAATATTTTAATCTTTTATTTTTGTGAAAATCCGATTAATCTCAAGTTTTTAAATTAAACTAAATCACTGTTTTAAATCCTTTTAATATGTATTTTCCCCTAACATCATTAAATTTTTGATTATTTGATACTGTCGTCACGCCTATTAGCTTAGACTTAAAAGCAGCCAATGTCCAGCAGTAGACTTAGGATAACACAATAGGTAGAGTCAGCAACAAAAGTAGATTATCTAGCAATAACTTTTACATACCTACAATACCTACCTAAATTGATACAAAATGATTCGAATCATTGCTTTTCTGCATTTCAAGTGACAGCTAAGAGTTAATTCTTACTCTTATAACCTTTATTCTACCAGTACAGATTTTTTATGAACATTTTGCTCTGATATTAAGGTTTTAAAAATTGAAATGTTAATTGACCTTTTTTGCTCACCGTACCTGCAATGAGGTCTGTAGGAGACAAATACAGGGTTATTGGTAAAACATTAACAACCTCTTAAGAGGTCATTGTACTCATCATTATGAACAACTTTTACTATGGGACCAAACCATAATCGCGAAAAAAAATCAGCTGTTCCCTACATTTATGTTCGTATAACTCGTCAAAATGTAGGGAACAACTGACTTTTTTTTTCGCGATTTCAGGTTTGGTCCCATAGTAAAAGTTGTTCATATTGATGAGTACAATGACCTCATAAGAGGTTGTTAATGTTTTACCAATAACCGTGTAAAACACGAAGCTAACGTTAAGTTGCATGCCGATAGATATCTAAAAAAACCGTCAGAGCGAGTCGGACTCGCGCACCGAGGGTTCCGTAACATCCGGGTTTATGCATAAGGTTTATGTTTATGAAATTAAATGTTTTTTTTTTTTTTTTTTTAGTTGATTGAATGAATGGTAAATTGCGGTTTACGATTTATGACGTATTAAAAAAAAACTACTTACTAGATCTCGTTCAAACCAATTTTCGGTGGTAGTTTATATGGTAATGTACATCATATATTTTTTTTAGTTTTATCGTTCTCTTATTTTAGAAGTTACAGGGGGGGGGACACACATTTTACCAGTTTGGAAGTGTCTCTCGCGCAAACTATTCAGTTTAGAAAAAAATTATATTAGAAACCTCAATATCATTTTTGAAGACCTACCCATAGATACCCCACACGTAGGGGTTTGATGAAAAAAAAATTTTTGTGTTTCGGTTCTAAGTATGGGGAACCCTAAAATTTATTGTTTTTTTTCTATTTTTGTGAGAAAATCTTAATGCGGTTCACAGAATACATCTACTTACCAAGTTTCAACAGTATAGTTCTTATAGTTTCGGAGAAAAGTGGCTGTGACATACGGACGGACAGACAGACAGACAGACGGACAGACAGACAGACAGACATGACGAATCTATAAGGGTTCCGTTTTTGCCATTTGGCTACGGAACCCTAAAAACGTGCGGGTCATTCGTTATTAATCTTAAAAAAAAATCTCTAACGATAAAAAAAACATTTATCAGTGTTGAAATGACAAATTAAAGTAGCGCAACGCGCAGTCCCAGTCTCCGCCCAAAAGATAAGCTCCGCCCAGCGTGCGTGCGCGCATCTCAGCTGAACGTTCAGGAATCATCCGGTGAAACTCGGGAGTGAGCAGACGTGTTACCTTGTGACTCTGATAATAATCGTAGGGACGTTATTAAGTTTGAAAGAGTTTACAGAATCTAGCATAATATAACTTTCAGGATAGGTAACATGTTAATAGAAAAACGTCTCAGAAAAGGTGCACAAAATATCGGTTACTCTTAAAAGCTTCCGGATTGTTAATCTAAAATCTCGTAGCAACAAAACAAGCATCATTGATTATTAAAACAACGTCCAAGACCAACGAATCACTATCAAGAAATTCTTCATCACTCATAAAACCATCGACGAACTTCCAAAACACAAAAGAACCTACAAAAACAATGGATTACCTAAAACCGTCCTTCCCTGCACAAACAGAAGACACGATCAAATACCCAGAAAACCTGGATCCTTCACAGTTCCAGCCTCTTTTAGACCAGGAGGCGGTGCACAGCTCCTCTAGCGAGTTCTTCCACCCAGGATATCTGCCTTTCTTCTACGATTACCGGGCGGTGGACCGAGGGCTGTGTGAGGAAAGGGAGGCTTGTGACTGGGAGTGGGGCGAGTGGGAGAACCATGTTGTGGTGAAGGAGGAGAGTGAGGAGCAGGCGCGAGGGTTCGCGGAGGAAGGTGAGTATTTTTTTGGTTTTTTCTAGTACCTAGGTTTTTGGGATAGTGTGATTGGAAGCTTGCGTCTTGTCTAGTCAAGAGAGATTTGATCTTGTTTCTAGATTTATTTTGTTAGTCTATTTTCAGTAGTAGGTACCTACTTACCTAACTCGGGGTACGAAATTGCGAAAATAGTTGTTTGCAACAATTTGTCCCCTTTGAAAATAGGAACACCATCAGAGCGGCAATTCTCGTAATTTTAATAACGTTCACAGTCTGGTCTGTGTCAATTTGTCACAAAGACCTCAATTTTCCCTATAATTTGACAAGTTCGTGACATTTGTTTGTCGCCGAGATGACACTGCGATTAGATTTTGAACGACTTAAAGGAGAATTGGCCTTCTGGTGTGATCTTTATATATGTACCTACCTACTTACATAGTTATTTTCCATCAGACCGTTCATTTCTTTTTCGAAAATCTGCTCCTTATTGCTAGGTAGGTACTTAAAATTGTGTAACTCCTGGCAATATTTAAGTACGTAGGTACTTACTTACACCATTTTGGTAATTCCGAAGCTCGCTGCGGTACCTACTGGCGACATATGTCGTAACCCATCAAGCCCCGCGCGTACCATATGTACCTAGTGCGATACAATAAAAAATCAATTAAGTATGCCTCATTTGCGGAACTTGTGAGGAAAAAGTCAAGACACCCAACTTCTTAGTAGGTTCTGTGTAATGTCTGCGTCATGTTTACCGCAAACGTAACTACATTTTCTTTATTTTTACGACTTGCTGAATTCTATCGCTGTCGATGAAATTACACTGAAATTACAATTACCTATTAGGTAAGGTAGGAAAATCTACATTGAGTGCTCAACGATCTGATCACTTTGCATTTTTGCTTGAATAGGTTTATGAGGTTCTTATTAATCCTACCTAATTCGCAAGAAATTCTGTGGAAAGCAAGATCTTTAAATCTGCTCGCTTTAAGGTGTCGACCTAATAGAAATGATTGAGCCTACCTACGATATTCAACAGTTACTTAGCTTAAACCAATATATATAACTAATAGCTAATTAATTAATAAAAACCATAAAATTAAATCCTAACTTAACTAAAACTTTACCTACAGAAACTAAAATAAAGCGCCGAAAAATTCATCCGCATCGCTGTCGACTGTAATGTATACCCAAGAGACTTGCGGCATTACCACGTTGTATGGCAATGCTTAGCCTCTGGCCAAGGTAAAAGCCAGCCCTTGGGTCACGGGAAGTGTCAACCAGCTGTTATAGCTACCAGCTACCAGCTTTTATATTACAAGATAGGTTGAACTTATCCAAGTATAGGTATAGGCACCTCTACCTGTATGTATGGTTGCTTCAATAAATTCCCTGCCATAAATCACAGCTATAAACTTATAACAATAAACATGACACCTTCCTGTGCCACCTCATGGCTCATAGTTTACGAGTGGAAATGCGCAGGATTCGCGACACAAACAATTGTCGGCTATAAAGCAGTCATAAACAATGGACAGTCGGCGCCGGCGCCGCGGTACATCTGCTGGTCGTTAGACAACGGATGCTATTGGCTATTAATCGGTAGTTCTGTAAGATTAGATTCTGTAAGATTTTTAGATTCTGTAAGGGCTTCTTTATATTATGGTATGACGGTTAAGAAAAGACACTCAAATGTTTTGCTAGATAGATAGATAGAGAGATAAAACGTTAATTCAGTGCAACAAAAGACACAATACAGGTACCGTAAAACGCTGCAACTTTGCCAACTAAGCCCAAGTTTGCCTATTTTGTTTAAATTACGATATTTCGCGTTTGCTTAGTTTTTTCTTATTTTCGACCATTTGGTAAGTAGTGATTTTACATTATTAGGGCAACAGATTTTTCATTTTTTGTAATGGTAGCTTCATTGTTACTCTGTCAGTTGTGCGACAAACACCGGTGCGCGTAGGTGAAAATTTTTAGTGTCGTGTAACTTTTGAAGTTTTAGCTAAAGAAAAGGTGTTTTCGTGCAGCTATAACATCCCAGGGTAAGAACATACTATCTACTTTCCATATTGCTTGATATTTTTTATTAAAAGAACACGATTTCATTAAAATAACTTAGTAGGCAATGTTGTGCACTGTTTTGGAAACTTGAGTGACACAACTTTGCCTGGGTCTAGGGTTGTCACTAGGCGGATTTTAATATTGATAGGTACCTATATTTTTACTATATAAATGTCATATTTGCATGAAATTTTCATAGCTTGGAACCCGGTTATATCGAAACTCAAGAGCTTGCATGCACTAAATTCCCTTCGTTTTACGATATTTTAATTTTATTGCATACATTGTTGATGTTCCGAAATCGGGTGAGACACAGGTATTACCTAGGAGTTAGAGCTTCAATTGAAAATGTTACATTTTTTTATGTTAATAGAACATTCTTATTTTTATTTCGACAGACATGTTTTCAATCGCCTGTAAGGGTGAGGCAGAGGTGTATCTCTGCCTGACCTGATTTTGTATTTAAGTAAGTCTTAACTTTGTTGCAGTTATATGCAAAAATGCCGAATAATACACAACGAAGCAGGAGAAAACCAGGAGCTCGTAGTTATGCCGATTACTCTGTAGAAATATCAGAAGTTGCTGCAGATCTCGTACGAAAAAAAATAATTTCGTCATACGAAGCGGAAAAGAAATTTGGGATCCCGCGTCAGACCATTTTTAATAAATCAAAAAACATGCATAGCAAACCATTTGGTCGACCTACAGAGTTGACAACTGAGGAAGAAGCCCACATCGTAAAAGCCAGCATTGCTAAAAAGCAATACATTTGTGATTTTTACTCATAAATAGCAATTTGTTTTATTTTTTTACAAAGTGAATAAAAGTTTAAGAAAATAATCCGTATTTTTTTGAGACAACCCTAGAGTCAACGACATTTTTGTATGAAAAGTTTCTGGTACCTGCTACAACATTGCCTATTAGCTGTAAAAAAATATATATTACCGTCATGGCAATAATCTAACTGCTGGGGACAAGCACGGTGTCTCAAGTACCTACACGGAAAAAAAATACTAAAAAGATCAACAATATATTTATTGAGATATCCTTCTAGGCAAAGTTGTGTCTTTTACCTACAACTTTGCCTACGACTTTGAGTGCTTGTAATTCTGAATGACGGCATGATTTAAATAGATTTGGGTTCTACCTGGCAAGGCATAAGGTCTGTTTTCCATCTGCAATTCTTTAGAAGCCGTAATAGTAAATAGGTTCAGAGATACGAACAAAAAACGTCAAAATCCAGGCAAAGTTACAGCATTTTACGGTATTAAAAAACATGAAAGATATAGGTAAGTAAAATCCACTCATACAAACGTAAAAAAATCTCGTGATGGTTTGACCAGTGAATTGTCGATTGGTTTGCATGCTCGCTACGAGACGCAGTTGATTCCCGCGCGGAACTATTTCTAGGCTTACCTACAGAACCCAGATAGTTGTCCCGGGACGGGCTGATTTTGAATGTTTATGCATGTGTTTGAAAACGCACTCACTACATGTACAGTCACGAGCATAAGTATGTATAATAATAATAATAATAATAATAATAATCTTTATTACACAAGAAAGTGGTTACAAAATAGTGTGAAGTCCCTGACTCCTGTGCTAGGTGATAGACCTGTGTTACAAGAGCCAGTGCCCTCTCCCAGTAGGAGATAGTACAGAATCTTATGCAAAAAGATTAACAAAAATAAAAAGAATATGGTAAACAACAAAAAAGTAAGATAAACTAAATGCGGTTAAAGAAGCCTGTGTGTGTGTGTGTGTGTGTGTGTTTGTGTATGTGTGTGTGTGTGTGTGTGTAGGTGAGTGTATATGTGTGTTTGTCAGTGGTTGTTTAGGAGTGGTTTTAATGTTACGAAATACATATGATAAGTTTCTCTACTTCGTCATAGTTCAGCGACAGTAGCCATGGCTTAAGAGTCTGCTTGACTTTATGTAGGGTTAGTTTATAAATTGAAAGTTTTTTGTTTATTTTATTATACATTAGTGCGCTTTGGGCACGATAGTGTCGTCGCGCAAGTGCTGTACGACATTGGACAGAATCACAGATAGGAAAGCCAGTCCGCCGATTACATAGTTTGCCGTCTAGTGGCATCGCGGAATGTCGGCGCAAGATAGAGCGAAGGACGTATAATTTTCTCACCGTTAGTACTTGGGCTTCTGAGTACAACTGCGCTGTGGGGTAGTCCCTTTTACGGAAATACATAATTTTGAGTACAGCCCGCTGAGCTCGTTCCACCCTAAGCATCACTGTTTTGAAGGTACCGCCCCATACCGGAATACAGTAAGAAATTATCGACTCGCATAGTGAACGGTATACTAGTAACGCTGTTTCAATGTCGGCAGCATGTCTGAGCTCTTTAAACACATAAATTAGTTTACGAAGCCGGGAGCATAGAGTATCCGTATGGGTGCGCCAGTCCAGCCTCTCGTCGATATAAACACCTAGATATTTGATACTTGGGACCATGTCGAGGCAATTGCAATTGCAAGGAGAGGAGACGTGACAAATATGTGCTATTATTTTATCCGAGTTTATTGACGGTTTAGGAGAATTTGGTGGCTTAAACTGAATTACCTTGGTCTTTGAGATATTAAGCGTCAGTAGATTAGTGGAAAGCCAGTCCATAATTGTTCGCAAGGTAAGTTCAGTGGTTTGTTTAGCCCTGTCCCAGGTCACGTCGGATATTAATAGAGCTGTGTCGTCGGCGTAGGTAAAAATATCACAATGGGAAAGGGAGAGTTGGCAGAGGTCATTTATGTATATTTGAAAGAGCGTGGGACCCAAGATACTGCCCTGAGGTATACCGTAGCTGATAAATTCTTCGTCACTGAGAACAGAATCAATTTTAACACATTGGCTACGCCCACTGAGATAATCTTTGTAAATATCCAGAGCCACACCACGCACTCCCATATGCTCCATTTTGGCCACCAGTCTGGGAATAGACACCGTATCAAAGGCCTTAGTCAGATCTAAGAAGATACCATAGCATTTAAGGCGACTATCCAATCTATCAATCAGAGTATTGGTGAAATCAGAGACAGCATCTTCTGTGGAAATTCCTGACCGAAATCCGTATTGATTTTGAGCAATTAATTTATTTTTACAAAGAAATTTTGTCAGATTGGTGTTGAGGATTCGTTCAAGTATTTTAGATAAGGAGCTAAGGACTGAAATTGGCCGATAATTGGAAACGTCGTCCTTAGCCTTGCCTTTGTACACTGGATAAACAATAGCACGCTTGAAAGCTTTTGGGAAAACACCCGAATTGATGGCACAGTTACAAATATGAGCAATGGGAGCAGCCAGAATGCAACTAGACTGTTTTATTATACTAGCTGGGATGTTGTCCCACCCAACTGCACAATCACTACGTAGTCTATGAATAGTGCTTATTACTTGTGCTTCGTCAACCGGTGGAATAACTAAAGAGTTAACTGGAGATGAGGAAGAAGATGAATAAACGGACGGTGTGGCGGTAGAAAATTTTGATGCAAGATTTTTTCCAACGTTAACAAAAAATTTATTGGCATTATTAGCAGATACGATAGGCGCGACGGAAGATTGTAGCAGGGCGTTAGGAGAGTGCCTTTGTTGATTACTGTGTGTGATTGATTTGATTATTTTCCACGTAGCTCTCGGGTTGTTATTTGCTTTTTTAAGTTCTGCTTTTTCATAGGCTCGTTTTAGTTTTTTAAGTAGGGAATTACAAAAATTGCGGTATCGTGTGTATGTCGTTTTTAATATTAGATTGTTGGGAGACTTACTGACCCGTCGGTGCATTCTGTCGCGATTTCGGAGGCATCGCACTAAGCCAGCAGTCATCCAGGGCTTTTTAACAGTTTTTCTATTAGGTGTCTGAACAACCTTAGTATGTTTTATTATGACAGCTTGAATATCGGCAATTAAAATATTTGTTGCTTGGTCTGGGTCGGTGGTGCTGAGAATAGGAGTAAAATCATGATTACTAATATCTTTTTTTATTTCATCATAGTCATATCGGAGAGACGTTTTATTTAGTGGGGATGAAGTTGTTTTATTAGTCTCTAGGAAAACAGCCACAGGAAGGTGATCAGTAACGTGGGTGTCCAGCACAAGAACCTTTGCAGGCGATTTAGTCTTCATCATGACGTGATCCAGGCAATTGTTTACCCTTGTTGGGAGACTGTGAGCTGGCAATAACCCATGCGTTGCTGCTAACATTAAATAATCGTCTGAATGACGATCATTATTTCCGGGTTTGATATCAATATTAATATCACCGATGAGCATGATGTTGTTTTGAGATTTAACGGTAGTTATTGTATCATTTAAACTAGACAAGAAGTTAGCTGGGTTTAGATAAGATGGAGAATGATAAACTGATATTATAGCTGTGTTATTATAGCATGTTACTAGACAGTTGGCATCCGAAAATAAGGGTTCATGTGTGGTACAGTTAATTGTGTCTTTGACGTAAATTACGACGCCGTCGTTTTTTATTGGGTTGTTGCTTGTAGAATGCGAAGTATAGCCCTGTAAGACAGGGATATAACCCGCAACCTGCAACCAGCATTCTGTTAGTATAATAAAATCAAAATTAACCTTCGTTAGTGTTAACATGGCAACAAATTGATCTAGATTCTTTTTTATACTCCTGATGTTTATATGTATAATACGAAAACCGCAAACGCTCTGTCCTACAAAATCTCGACATAGTTCCGGAGTACATGTATAAGAATCCGCAATAGAAACATTATCTATTTCCTGAGATACTTGATCAATATTCATCATTTTTAACAAGAATGAATAATTTTGTCACAGCTTGTAGACCGGGGTGCTCAAACTCGGGGATTAAGTCAACACTAAATCCGAGTAATACAGAACATATAAACCGGTTATTTAGAGGTAAGTTTGTGAAGGTAAGATTAGGTTTTTCAGTGTAAATTTCAGTTCCTGGGAAGTACGTGTGCGTGACTGAATTTGTGTAGTGTTGATCTCCTGAAAAGTATGTGTGTGTGGTTTTTGTGTATTGTTTCATTTCTGATACGTATGTGTGTGTGAGTTGTGTGACTGAATTTGTGTGTAGGTTAGGCTTATAAAGTAAAAAGGTATACATTTGAAAAGATAAGTGTTTAAACAACAAGCAAGACATTATTTGTATTTTAACTAGACAAACGGACCCAGACATTAGTCATGTACTTAGCCGTAGGCTGTCGAGGTCTGCATCATTTTTAATTACGACATGTCGGTCTCCATCCACTTTTCGCAGTAGAACTTTACCATAGGAGGTCCAGCAGTATTTATATATATTTTCTTCAGCAAAGCGTCGGGCCAGATAATAAAGGCGTTGAGTCTTAGGTGTAAGTTTTTCAGAGATGTATATAGGTTTGCTGGGTCCGTCGAGTTTGAGGTGCGAAGTAGATAGCTTGTTTTGTTTATTTGCGCTATTAAATTTGCGAGCCTTCTTAACTATAGTGTCCTTCGTTATTGCACTTATAAAATCTACAGTAATAGTAGAAATATTATTTTTATTCTTGGTACGGAAAACATCTTTTATTTCATTACCATTTATCGGTGAGCCTAATATGTTGGCTGTCTCGGTTACAATGGCGCGAAGGCTTTCCTTATCCTCTTCCTGTTTCTCGGGCACATTCCTTATCTCAATCTTGGTAGAGAACAGTTGTCGTTCTATTAAGTCTATTTTATCTTCCAGCTCAGAGATACGGCAGCGGTCAGTTTCACGTTCTGACTCTAAGTTGGTGAGTTTTACTTTCAAGTCGTCGTAGTCATTTGAGATAAACTCCATAGACTTCTGTATTTCTGCGTTTTGAGCACTAATTTCAGAGATGGAGGCCTGTAAAGCCGCAAGCTTCTCTTCAGACTTAGCGGAAGACTCTGACAATAATGCCCGAATTTCGTCCAGACGATCTATACAATCACAGCCGCCATGCTTACGCTTACGGCTTGTTACATTAATATCTTGACCCAAGGTCGAGAGGTCTGGAGAAGATTCAGACTGCAGGAACGGTCGGGTGCCAGAAATAGGAGATGGGGTTGGTCCTACCATTACTTTTTCTAGCTGTTTTTTCGTTGGTGAGCGTTTAACTGACATACTTAGTTAATAACTAAAAATATTAGGTACCTTAAATATCGAGTAATAAAGTAAGTACTGATATTACACTAGGGCCACATGAATTCCTAGTGATCGGCGATGCAACGTCACCCGCCGCGTCGGAGCGTTCCGATGACGTGCTCTTGATACGTAGTCAGCGTGAGTGTGACGCGCAGTGCCGTAGACGCAGCGTAGCTCTGGCGTTGATCACCGTCTCAGGTGTTGCTGTCCTTTTTCTTCACGGACTCCGCGTTCAACACAAACACCGCGGTAGTATGAGTTCCTGGTACTTTTTGTGTTTATTTAAAATGTATTTTTAACGAGAATTATGAATATTAATAAAAAATTTAAATAGCGCACACGTCTATTCGCTTTCGCGGTCCGGGAGGAAGGGAAGTATACACTTGGCTTTATTCAAAGACGATTTTCTCCTTTAGTTTTAAAAACAATTTTAAGTTATATTACGAACAACATATTTTCGAACCCATATTTTAACGTTGCATTCGTTATTTCACGAAAAAATCGCAATTGAAAGTTGCCAAGTGTTGACATATTAGGGCTTGTGACTGATCCTGCATGATATCGGCCTACCTACTCGTCAGGCAACATTTCAATATCTACATCAGAATTCTCTACCCAAAAAAATGTCATTTGTTTTTTTTTTCATGCGATATGGTTGGCTCTAAATGTAGGAACAATTGGCCCAATGCCTATATTTCCTAATGATTATTAAGAAGAATAATCTTAACTCTAATCCTATAAATCATCTCTACAGATACCCGGTCCCCGACTGGCAGTCGTAAGGAGCGCACAGCATTCACGAAGGCACAGATCCGCAGCTTGGAGGCAGAGTTCACACGAGCCAACTACCTGACACGACTGCGACGGTATGAGATAGCCGTGGCGTTGCATCTTACTGAGAGACAGGTATTTATTAAATTATTAATTTTATGTATTACAGACAGTTCCGGATTAGCCCATAAGCAAATTAGGCAATTGCTTAGGGCATCACGTTTCGGGGGGCACTATAAGGCAGAAACAGCACCGATACAGTAGGTACCTACTTGCTAGCACATGAAAGGCAAGGCTGTTTATCAGCAAGATATTACAAGGCCCAAAAGTCACTTAGCTAGAGATGTGCACCAATCTTTACAAATCGCTGATCGTCGATGTTTTGGAAAAATACGAGGCGACTAGTGGATAGAAGGCGTGGATTGCTTAGGGCATCAAGTAGTCTTAGTCCGGCACTGATTACAGGCAGTCTTATGTATTAGTCTTCCACAACGGTCTCATCATCATCAGCATATGCCTAGCCTTTTCCCAAGTGTATTGAGATCGACTTCCAGTCTAACCGGATGAAGATGAACTGGATACCAGTACCTATTTTACATGGAGCGACTGCCTATCTGATCTCCACAACCTGTACTGGGTAATACGATACCCTAGACTTTCGGGCTTCCGACGACCCATAACTACTGTCAATGTCAGCCGGGACCAACGAGTTACGTGCTTTCCGAGGCATGGGGGTCTCGTTATGTAAAGATGGTCACCCACCCATCCACGGACCAACCGCGGTAAGCGGTGTTTAACCTGACCGATCGATCCGTGCAGCTGTTATTACTTATAGCCCCGTCGGTCTCGTGGTCGCAAGCGCGACTGCTGAGCGTGGGGTTCCTGGGTTTGAAACCCGGGTCGGCCAAAGTGTTGTTGAGTTTTCCCATTAGGAGTTTCTTAGTAACAGCTCGGAGTTTGGAAGTTTGCGGTGTGATACCCCCATGCTTCGGAAAGTACGATAAGCCGTTCGTCCTGCGCCTGATCTCTCTCCGGTCGTGTCGGATTGCCGTCCCATCGGACTATGAGAGTGAGTGAAGAAGGAGTGCACCTGTGTCTGCGCGCACACTTGTGCACTATAATATCTCCCGCGCCGAAGGCTAGTCTCCGTTGAGATTGGCCGCCGTGGCCGAAATACGGTCTGGAGGACTTTATTACTTAGCCAACGATCTAAGTTGGGGACCACGAGTAGTCATACAAATATTTGTTTCGGTGCAGGAATCGAACTCGCGACCGTTTATTCCCAGTCGCCCCCGCGGGGATTGCCACCGGAGGCAAATGGGAATAAAAATTCCCAGTCGCCACCGGTGGTGACTGGGAAGTCATTGCCCCCACTTCAGTTTCGCTGTACATTGCTTTCTTCATCGTAGAGAATAAAAGGATGAGGCAACTTATTACAAACCTGCCTTTCATCTTAAAAAAAAAAAGACTACGTGCACGCCACCGGTGGTGACTGGGAATTTTTATTCCCATTTGCCTCCGGTGGCAATCCCCGCGGGGGCGACTGGGAATAAACCCTCGCGACACGTAATACAGCAGTCAACCACTGCGCGTGCCGTTCTTGTAGTTTCGTAATGTGCGGTTTTTTTTTCTTAGCTCATTCTGTCCTAGGAAGAAAAGGCCTTCCCTAAATTCTTCCAAGAACTCTTTCCCCGCGCCACCTCGAACTTGGCATGCATTATTCTTTAGGCGAGCTGTGTTTGACTTCTTGAATTGTAAGAAAATGTTTAGTTGGATTTCTGTATTTCGTTATCTTTTTGGTTTCAGGTGAAAGTTTGGTTCCAAAACCGAAGGATGAAGTGGAAGAGAACGAAGGGTGCATCCAAGCATTCGAAGAAAAAGGACATCGTCAGTTCAAATTAAAATTTTGTATTTTTCTAGATATACTAACAGGTACCTATTTAGAAAGTTGGACGTTATAGCCGTAGATGACTACATTAATGTTAAACAAACGGTACGAAGAACACAAGTAGGTTCCGTTACCGCCCAAAGCAATTATTAGAATGTAGTATGTATTGATTAGGTAGTTATTTTGTATTTAATGAGGTAGGTACAGTCAGCAACAAAAGTCGATTAACACTTCAGTTTTTTCAATCTGTTATTTAGCAAAATATTTGTTCAGAATTGCATTGTAGGTAGGTACTTCTGCTGCAATTATAAACAAATATTTTGCTCAATAACTGAGATTAAAAAAACTGAAGTGTTAATCGACTTTTGTTGCTGACCGTACATAGGTACGCACTAAGGGTCAATTTATACTAGCGCAGAGTCGCAGCGCATCGAAGGGTTAATCTGAAACATATCATAGCCAATTCACCCTTACCTCCACAACGTAATGCACGCGCAGCAATCAGCGTTGGTCGTGCTCTGACGCGCGAATTCCGTCGAATTCGCGCGTCTTCTTTTTATCTCAGAAGAAATAATTATGTGCTTTACGTTGTGGAGATAAGGGTGAATTTGCCATGTTAAGTTTCAGATTAACGCTTCGACTCTGCGCTAGTATGAATTGACCCTAAGAATTTCATAAGTATAAGGTCCCCTACTTATGAGAGATAGAAATATAGGTACAGACGCCAGCACATCAAGCTATCCGAAACTGTCGAATTTACCCAATCAACTTTGAACCTTAAGCTTTAGTGATAAAGTTGAAAATCTATTAAAGAAATTTGACAGATTGTAGTAGCTTGATGTGCTGGCCATCTGTACTTAAGTAAATACATTTTAAGCTATATCTAGTACATAATAACATAATACAAACATCACGCCTGTAGTCTGCGAAGAGCTAGGCAGTAGTGTACACATATATTACACCCACATTTCGCTAGTTATGTGTAAGTCCCATGTCCATGGGGGCGAGCCTATTGGCATCAACCGTGCACAGATCCAGACTCTGGGTACTTGTACTATTTATTGTGCTCTGGGCTGTTCCTGAGAAATACCAGATGGAAACACCCCAATAACACTTTACCCCACCCAAACAAACCATCAAACTCAGGGTATTATGAAGTCAGGCGGAGAGTAATGGGTAGCTCACCGTCCGATCAGGACCAGGCCCGTGCCGGACGGCGCGTACGTGTTCCACGCGCGCCTCAAAGAGATGTCAGCATCGAGGAGCCTGCAGGGTCAGCGGGATTGTCCGAAAGGGTTACCGCTGGCCCGGAACATAAAGGGCTAAGGAAGGAACACGGGTGGGTTTTAGTCAGTAAGAGTCTGACACTCCCTTCCGCTCCACCCAGAGCGGGAGGAGTCATTTGATGATTTCCCATCCGCAAAAAAAAAAAATGGTATTATGAAGTATTAATGCCATCATTATTCCAATGCAAAAAAAGAGATGGTGCTATCGGCCTTCTATAGCTCCGTCTCTCTCACACTGGAAAAATGTTGGCATTTAATACGGCCCAAGGTCCTCATGTTCAGAAGTAGCGCTTGCAAGTACCTACTAGATCAACGAGACAATAATTTATTACAGGTTTAAAATATGAAGAAAACACAATATTTCAGGAGATAAGATATGTTTATTAGACAACTCATACCTCCGGCACGAGGCGAGGGCGCGTGCCGAACAAATAAAAACTAAACATAATAATAATAATATTGTGAACTATCGCACTATCTTTGGAAGAAACAAAACATCCGGGCTATGGGGCGGCTACAATTTGTTCAAACTTAAGATGGCTCACGTAAAATTATAATGATTAACAACAGCGGGGGACCTTCCAAATTACTAAAATACTAGCTGTATTCATTATTATAACATTCATTGCGGCGGGCGGCGTCTACGACTTGTGGAAGCAAGCCACATACAGTTTCCAAATTCGAGCACTGCTCTTTATTTTATTGGTCTTTTCATGTAGATTTTGGCAGCATTTCCAAATGAGAGATATTTATAGGGCTGGCAGAAAAATATATCACAAAGTCTTGATACATAATTAAGGCATAAACTGTCTTGAAACTACGACTTGGCTTCAAGCAAAAACGGTTAAAACTACATCATTGAAAATTACAGTTAACTTAACCTAGAGAAGATATCGTAAAATAAAACAGTCGATAGCCAAGACAAATTGGAAGACTACGAAAGATTTTTATACAGAAAATAATCTTACCAAGAGATTCATTTACCAATATTTATCGAACAGAAAACTATACAAACTTCTCTTAAACCTTCAGAAACTGTATGTAACTCTAAGTGAGCATAATCGTCGTATGTAACGTCGCCTGAACTCGCGTTAAATTTTCGTGAACACTACGTTTAACATTGGACCGAGCTATATCGTTGGACCAAAATAAAATAGCTAATTTTCAACAATATAGATATATAATTATCATGTTTTAACATACGCCGCTGCGTTTGTGAACGTAGTTGTTTGCAACTATGGGGTTCATACAGCCTGCCACATAACAATCCATCAAATTAAAATAAATTATGGAATTTAAAACGACATTCAGCATTTTGTTGCGTTTTAAATACCTATATACCAGATTTTAACGTAACTCGTATCTGTCCCTAGCTTTAAAGTTAAAAAAATATACTTTAAACAACATTGAGACTCCGTTTACAAACGCAGAGGCCACTCAACCATGAGCTTTAAGTTTATTATTATATAAAAGACGTCAGTAACTTTCCTTTTATTAGCTCCCGTGATATATACAATGTGATTATCATACTTTTATATTCATCTGTCAGGCACAAATTTAATCACCAACTTTTGTATTTTTTAAGATTTTAGTTATTTTTATAATGTTATTGTTATGTAGGGACATTTATAATTAGCTTATTATAAAGGTTTTCAATGAATTGGTGTCTGTGTGTATAGTGGATTCACAAAAATATTGTGTGTATATTCTAAAAATTATAAGTAATGATGAAAAATTGTGTCAAGTTTTATTTTCTGCAAACCAAAATGGTTAGGTAAGGTTGTTAACTGTTTTATCAATAAATAATAATAGCAGATTGTACTTTATTGCATTTACTAACTGTAAATGTCCCTCAGACTAAATAATATAGGTACGAATCCAAATCAACATTGAAATTAACATGTAAAATGTGGATTTATTCAAAAATTATAGTTTTATTTCTACTTAATCGGGTTTTAGCTCTAAATGAGTTTCTAATGCTTCCTTACATATAATTAACAGTTGGAAAAATATGTTCCGAGTGATATTCTTATAAAGTTATGCTATACATTACTATACATAGATTGTCTAGGTTCATGCGAATGATACGAGGCGATGCAGCGGTCGCGATGGGTCCTATACCTACCAATGGCGAGCGAATGACATGAAACACGTCTACATTTACCTAAACCACAAGTATGAGTGGTAACAGTAAGAATATTTGAATGCCGACAACGCTGGATCGCTCTAATCCTGAATAATCTTACCAAACTGTGTTATGGCAGTTTGGTAAGGTAGTCGGCGTCATAGGATTACTGTTTCCACTCACACAAGTGCCTCTACTAAGCGTATACGTCCCTTCAAAACGGCATGGAAGGATAAATAAATAAATTATAAATGCATATTCCCACCTGACTAGAGAATTTTGAATGTTTCTCAGTAAGGAACTATATTTTTGTTGATTATAGTCAGGTTTATTTATAAATAGTAACTAATATGTAAGCAGGCCTCTTTGAACTTATAATAAATTAGTAGTTATGAAGTTGATGCTGTTTTTATGCCACAAACCTAGTTTTCATTGTATGAATCACAATCTAGCAAGACTTATTTACGGAAGAACTTGGTTATGGACTAAGAAAATGAATGGAGCAACTTTTAGATTGCGTAATTAATTACATACTAATATAATTAGGTCTTTATCTAAGAAATGGCTGATTTTTTATATTGGCTAATGTGTAGATCGATATCTTTCATTCTATTTAGAATTCCAAATTCAAGTTAATCCTTACATAGTATAAAACAATGTCGCTAAAATGTCTGTACGCGCATAACTTCCGAATGACCAAATTGGATAATTATTTTTTTGTTGTGTTCGGTATTGCCAGGACAAAGTTTGTATGAAAGAAAATGTCGGAAATAGAAAAAAAAAAAACTGTGGCACTCCGGGAGTGCCGACAGAAGTGAAAACTTGAACAAGGACGTATGTATTTTTTGAATCGTCTTATAACCAAAACACAAACAGAATACTTTGCCATCACTCACTGACATATCGGATATACATTAAAACCGAGTAAACCCCGAGGACAGCCGAACACATTCGAATGTAGCGCGGTGTCGGTTACGGTAACAGTGTCGCGGGTTCAATGGTTTTCCTCATCTCAAAAAATGCCGTACGTGCCTAAGGAAGTTTTCACTTCAAAAATTGCACCCGTGCGAAGCTGGGGCTGGCCACTAGTTTTATAATAAAGCATGACATTTTGTTTTTCAAAATCAGTCGTTCGTTTTCCCGCCGTTCGAATTTTTCTTAATATCGCTGTTTCAGTTACCAACTAACTTTACACAGGGGAGAAATTTAAAATCCTACGAGGCAGTGAAAAACGCCTATATATAGGAAATACAAAAATGATTTTTTCTTTGTAAAGTGGCAATTTCATAGGTAAGGACCTAATATTTAATCTAAAAGGAAGTCATTTATTAGAATCATAAAGGTAAATAATTATTAAACTATAAGGTCATACAACTTCGAGTTTCTTGTTCTTTCTTCTTAACTTAGGTCTGTGAACATACATCATCAGAAATGATATGATATCTATCCCTAACAACCAGAAGCTTTGCTCAAAACTAACAGGATCAGCACAAACCATCGCATCATTTGCACAAAAGAAAAAAAAAATTAAAAACCTTCAGAGTAATATATTTAACACATTCCTTGTCACCATTTTCACAGCACAATGTCCGTCACTACACTAATATATACACAGTATAATTATTAAGGCTTTTCGGGTGCTTTCACTTATTGCAAATGTTCGCGCGACGCGTAAAGTTCATTTTAGGAGTGAGTCGTGGGCGCGCGGGCGCCACTACACGATCACGTAGATCAGGGTTCGTTATGGACGCTGGCCATCCGCGGCCATGCTGCCTGGCCCAGCAGAGGCCATGCTGCCTGGCCCATTGCCGGCCAGCACCACCCCCGGCGGCAGCACGGTCTGCGGGATCACGGTCAGCGAGCGCGGGATCTTCGGCATCGTCATATGAGACATCACCGGAGGAGACAACACCGTCTCGCTCATTATGGTCACCGAAGGCCCGAGCTGAGGAATCTTGATAGGCGTTGACGTCACCAAAAGAGATGACGTCGACATGATAGGTGAAGCGACCGTTTGTGACGTCACCGTGGCAGTTTTCTGAGGAATCGGGGCTATAGTTATATTCTTAAGCCCTACATTCTTGAGAATAGTGGCAGCGTTTGAGCTGATTTGTGTCATTTCTGGTAGGTCTTTTTTATCTTGCGACTTGTCGTCGGGCGCGATGTTCTGTACGACGGACCCTCCGTTGCCGAGCATAGCGCATTGAGCATTAGAGGGCTGTATCTCCGTGACGACAGTGTTCTCGTCTGTGGACTGTCTCTTTGTCTTCTCACCGTCCTGTATCTGCTGTAGTTTCTCCCGCCTCATGATGCACATCTTGTTGTAGTCTTGCAACGTGATGTGGTATCGTTTGCCGGAAGACATCACTTGGACGAGGCTGGGCAGTGTGCGCCCGTCGACCGCTATCTGTGTCGGCTCGCGGGCGATTTTTGCTAGGTTCTCCTGTAAAAAAACAATACGACATTGTTAGCATAAGTTTAATAATCAGCGTATAATATTCCCACTATTGGGATATAGGCCTCCTCTCGGAGTGGATTAATCCACGGGGGCCCAGTGCGGGTTGGTGGATAAGTCTTAGAATTTTTGGATCTAGGACATGCCGGTTTCCTCACGATGTTTTCCTTCACCGTTTTGAGAGCAGTGGTGATGAAATAATATACACAAAGTAAAGCACCAGTCTGGGTTCAAGACCCAAGACCTACAAGTCGTAAGTCGCAGCCGTTACCACTGGGCCACCACTCCTCTCCCGACATCCATACTAATATTATAAATTCAAAAGTAACTCTGTTCGTGTACGTTACCCCAGCAAGAAAGTATCTCCTAGAGTTATATGAGTAGAACGTATAGTTGGTGCCTTATCTGCTGTAAATGTGCCCCCACATAAAAAATGTGTGCCCCCTGTCGTTTTGGAAATAAATCGAAAAAACGATTCTTGCTGGGGTAACGTTTTTCTAGCAGGAAAATTCTAAACGAATGATCGGAGAGAGAAAAACTGTGCATGGCCAGAGAGCTTATATGTGTGCCAAAATGTGCCCCCAAAAAAAAAATCTGTGCCCCTTCAGATTTTCGAGATATTGCATTTCCTGCTGGAGTAACGTTTTGATGAATCGTATATCTGTAAAACCATTGCATGTGCCCCTGTAGAATAAACATACACGAGTAGCTCTTAATGTGTGCCCCTTAGTGCCCCAATTAGATTTAAGAAAATATTTATAGTTTTCAAGTTATCGCGGTTTTATGAAAACCCGAAAAAACATCGCAGCGCCTAAATGAGACAAGGCACAAGTTCGCTGAAAACTGTATTCGGTCCTTCTTGACGCTAATAATAACTATACAAAGTTTCAAAACTGTTCATTCATGCGTTTTTGAATAATCTTGCTAAAAGTCAAAACGATGGTGTCATAACTTTGACGACACAATACAAGGAACTGGCTCAATCCCAGATGTGTAGGTGTAAACCAAAATCTTGTGCCTTTAGTCAAAAATATATGGTGAAAATATTGAGCTTGGAATGTTTCGCATTAAGTAAATATAAACAAAAAACCAAAATATGTAAACAACGGCTGGTTATCCGACCAAATAACAATGACTACTAAAAAGCGACGGATTCATACAAATCGATGACCTTCTTTACTTTACTCACTAACCGGTTCACACGTGTTGTGCCTGAGTACACTGAAGTAGAAAAGTAATAAGTAATAAAATAAAGTTGTTATTGGATTATATTCTACTAGCTGTTTCTATGACCTTACACATGATTAAGTACATTATAAATAGTAGCGTAAGTGCTATTCCAAGGTAAGCTATCTTCTCCATTCTAAATTTCATTAAAATACATCCAGTAATTTATATGTGAATGAAAGAAATACATCCATTTGCCAGGTCTTTGACCCAAAATTTGACTGGTCCCGATGTTTAAAAAAAAATATAGTTCATGAATGTGTGATGAACACCTACTACTAAAAAGAGGTAG
Source organism: Mesoligia furuncula (assembly GCA_916614155.1). Classification (NCBI taxonomy): domain Eukaryota; kingdom Metazoa; phylum Arthropoda; class Insecta; order Lepidoptera; family Noctuidae; genus Mesoligia; species Mesoligia furuncula. The sequence continues at coordinate 25,356,589 of OU744806.1, forward strand.
GTAGCTCTTTTTTGTATATAAATAAGCCCGTATTTGTCTTTATATATTGTTAGCGGAGAATCCTGACAATGAGGGCGTGGCTGCTGAATGACGTCACGAGGCGCGAGAGAGGGGCAGACGGACGGCTGCAGCGGCGAGCTCATTGCCTCGGTCATTTCATTTTGGGCGCTTGAAGAGCTAGGACAGGTTTTAGCTAGGCGTGTGTTAGGTTACTTGTGTTTAATTAAGATCAATTTTTGTTAATTACTTGTTTGAAAGAATTATAAGCTTTATTTTGTGGACGTTATCTTTTTTTTAAAATAAAACTTGCTCACTCTGCTAATAATATATATATTTATTGATAAGCCGTAGGTTAGATAAATTAACAGTAAGTTTTTCATCATTAAGGGGAATGCTCCAACTAGCCCGCGAGATTCAAAATTTCTTGCGTTTTTTGCAATTTGCAGGCCAGTGCTAGGTTGTATGTTGATTAAAATATTATTCGCGGCTGTAAGACGTATGTAGTTATAGAATTATAAGCATCAAAATCACCAATACAACCCTCCAACTTCATTAAGGCGTAGGAACAAACAAAAAAACACAAAAAGTCATTCCTACAGCTTTATGAACTTAGAGCGTTGTATTGATGATTTTGATGATTATAATGCTGTAACTACATATGTCTTACAGCCGCGAATAATATTTTAATCAACTTACAACCTAGCACTGGCCTGCAAATTGCAAAAAACGAAAGAAAATTTGAATTTCGCGGGTTGGTTGGAGCATTCACCTTAACCAAATAAATTTTGGTACCTACAGTTTTGAGAGTTGTATTTAGTGTATACCTATAGTCAACCGCACAATGATCTGTGTTGCAACAACGTGTTTCCATTTTGTATGTCGTATTACGTACCTATGAGGGATTTATAATTATTAACCAACGATTATATTAAATTTAATAATTTAATTTTCCCGTGGGTGTCGTAAAAGGCGACTAAGGGCCGTACCGGAGAATGGGCAGCAGCGTTCTCTATGCATTCCACCACCATACCATACTGCGATCGCCAACCCGCCTGCCAAGCGTGGCGATTATGGCAAACCCCCCCTTTTGGGGAGGCCTATGTCCAGCAGTGGACGTCTTTCGGCTGAAATGATGATGATGATGTAGTGTCACATAATTTTGATTTGATGGCGTTTTGGATATTTAACCCGTCGCATGTCCAATTAGCAGACAGAATAGAAATTCTATTGTTATCGGTACATACCCTGTACGTGCGACATGCGGAGGGATAAGTGTCATTCCACAGTTAGGTGATAATGTTGTTAAGTATATGGGATAAATATGTTTATTTATATAGCCAAATAGTACCATCAGATAATTTGTGCACATTCGATGTTTACAGTTATATCTTTATGCGGTTTATTATACTAACACACTTTATCTGAATCTATGTATTAGCAAATTACTCGTAAGAAAATTATTTATCTGTGATTTCAAATTTAATATTTTTTTTACAAAATATTATACTTAATACTGATCTGTGATTTTTTGTGATGCGAATTTACTAATTATATGTTAGACTTAGATGAAAAACTGATCTGTGATTTAAATAATAATGACTACACAACGTGCAAATAATTTCTAATATTTATAGGCAGGAAATTTGATCTGTGATGTGATGCAATGGAATAAAAATAATAATTTCCACATCAACAAGCTGTTTCATTAATATAGTCACAAGGTGCATTTAATATATTTTTTAATTAGCCCCCAAAACTTTTGAACACGACTGTACGGACAACAGCTTAGGTATAATACGTCCAATAAAGAAGGTCATCGATACGTATGAATCGCTCGCTTCTTAGTAGTCATTCAGATTTGGTCGGATAACCAGCCGTTGTTTACATATTTTGGTTTTTTGTTTATATTTACTTAATGCGAAACATTCCAAGCTCAATATTTTCACCATATATTTTTGACTAAAGGCACAAGATTTTGGTTTACACCTACACATCTGGGATTGAGCCAGTTCCTTGTATTGTGCCGTCAAAGTTATGACACCATCGTTTTGACTTTTAGCAAGATTATTCAAAAACGCATGCATGAACAGTTTTGAAACTTTGTATAGTTATTATTAGCGTCAAGAAGGACCGAATACAGTTTTCAGCGAACTTGTGCCTTGTCTCATTTAGGCGCTGCGATGTTTTTTCGGGTTTTCATAAAACCGCGATAACTTGAAAACTATAAATATTTTCTTAAATCTAATTGGGGCACTAAGGGGCACACATTAAGAGCTACTCGTGTATGTTTATTCTACAGGGGCACATGCAATGGTTTTAGAGATATACGATTCATCAAAACGTTACTCCAGCAGGAAATGCAATATCTCGAAAATCTGAAGGGGCACAGATTTTTTTTTTGGGGGCACATTTTGGCACACATATAAGCTCTCTGGCCATGCATAGTTTTTCTCTCTCCGATCATTCGTTTAGAATTTTCCTGCTAGAAAAACGTTACCCCAGCAAGAATCGTTTTTTCGATTTTTTTCCAAAACGACAGGGGGCACACATTTTTTATGTGGGGGCACATTTACAGCAGATAAGGCACCAACTATACGTTCTACTCATATAACTCTAGGAGATACTTTCTTGCTTGGGTAACGTACACACTCTGTTCACGCCTAAACCACTGAACGGATTTCGATAAAATTTGGCAGAGAGATAGATTGCATGCCGGGGAAGGACATAGGATAGTTTTTATCGACATACCTCGCGGGCGAAGCCGCGGGCGGAAGCTAGTTGTTAATATTTTTTACAAGTTTCATGTCTTTGCTGTAAGGACACGGTATGTCAATATTGTTTTCGTCATTGGGAAAGGACACCTTTTACGATTTGACATTGGACTGACATACAAAACATGTGTAACTGTGTATTATTTATTTTACATTAGCATAAACTAATAACTGTACACTACAACTTTGTTTCAAATGATAGAGAAGAATAGAAATTAGAGAATTATTACTGTATTAATTAATAAGATAATTAGCCTATAATGTTCACATCCCACTGCTGGGATACATGAGCGGCCTCCTCTCTGTGAGAGGGAGTGGGCCGTAATCCACCACGTGGGCCCAGTGCGGGTTGGTAGATGTGACATGTCTTCGAATTTTTGGTTCTAGGACATACCGGTTTCCTCAAGATGTTTTCCTTCACCGTTTTGAGTGCAGTGGTGATAAAATTATTTGCACAAAGTAAAGCGCCCCGTAAGTCAGTTACCACTGTTCTATCTTAGGATTAATACAGAGGTATGAGGAACAGGGTGTAAAGTTTCTCATCCTCCGAAAAAGGGACATAGTTCGTAGTGTGAATACGTGGATATTATAAACAGCCATTTCTTTGCAATTATTGTGGCAATAATCAGTTAACTGTTCATTAGGAACATTTATTATGAAGGCTGACTTTTATAATAATAATAAAAAAATTGGTAAAACTTTCAGATTTTTCGATTTTATGCACATGTTCGTAATAAGCATAGATCGGAATAGGTAGAGCTGTTTTATGTACTTGCCATAGGTTAGAATAATATGGATATTCCCTTTTAGTTACGAAGTTAAGTTTAGTTTCGAAGTTACTGTTGGTAAAGAATTGAATTCTAGTGGCGCAGAAAAAGACAAAAACAGGTGCGTCACTCTAGTGACAATAAAATTCCGTAAAAATTTTGTAGTATCAGTCGGTCGTGGAATATCCATATTAACATCAATGTTTGCGGTCAATGAACCTAAATAGCTCTACCTATTCCGATCACTGGTAATAAGTGTCACATTATCTACATAATATTACTACATACTCAAACGTACTGTAAGCTTTCTCAAAATAACTAAAATAAAATAAAAAATGGTTTCGAATTTTATGAAAGGGGATTTGGACTATAGTCCACAAAATTATTCCAGTGCGGGTTGCTGGATGTTGCACCAGAGCTTCATTCGTAGGACAGCAAGGTGCACCACGGGCAGGTGAGGTCGGGTTGGATCTTTTCTAAGATGTTAATAGGACCCCTTACAAGACAGGGAGGTTTGGAAGGCAAAAGGGAGACTTTTGCCCAGCAGTGGGACACAATATAAGCTCATCATCTGCCTAGCCTTTTCCCAACCATGTTGGGGTCGGCTTCCAGTCTAACCGGATGCAGCTGAATACCAGTATTTTACATGGAGTGACTGCCTATCTGACCTCCACAACTTAATACTGGGTAATACAATACCCCTTGATATGACTGGTTGTCAGACTTTCGGGCTTCTGACTACACATAACATAGACTAAAAGACCCACCACCACTACCACACCACCATTTTAGCCGATAGACGTCCACTGCTGGACATAGGCCTCCCCCAATTTGGGGGGGGAGGGGGGGGGGGGGCATAATCGCCACGCTTGGCAGGCGGTAAGACCCGGTAAGACCCTTAGTCGCCTTTTACGACACCCACGGGAAGTAAGTGGTGGTGCTATTCTTTAAGTCCGGCCGGCACCACACAGACACAATGACAAAAAAAAAATAGTATAATTTACCTGAGTAATAGGCATAAGCGTGGGCCTCCAGGGCTTACTGGTAGTCTTAGTTTTCTTAGGCGTGTCCTCTTTCTTCGGAGCCTCCTTCTTCTCCTTAGGAGGAACGACGGGAACCACGGGCGGAGGATCGAACTTCGGAGGAGGAATCGCGGTCACCGTCGCCGCGGGTAAGGGCGCAGCCGCGATTTCCGTAGGATCCGAAGCCGACACACCTTTGACCAACTGCTGTATGTTATGTAGCACATTCTGGATCGCTTTACGTCCTTGTGCGTTTGGAGTGTTGATCGCAATGAGTTCTGGAGGCAAAGGCTTTGATTTCACCTTTTCTGATTTAGATTTAGGCTTGGGTAAGACACTAGGAGGAGGAGGCATGAATTTTTTAGTCTCTTTGTCGCCTTCATTTAGGTTAGTTTTTAGCAAACTTTTACCATTCAACGAAGGCTTCTTTCTGAATTCTATCAAGCTAATGGCTGGCTCACTTCGTCTAGGCGTATCATTGACAACGTTGTCGTAAGCCCGGAGTCTGCTCTGTACCGAGTCGCTGTAATTCGCAGCGTGCGGAGACGCGTTATGAGATAAAACTAGATCACCACTTCGGAAATACTTTTCTAGGAGTATTAAATGACGTAGGAAGGACGATTGATTGCCGTAAGGTCGCTGTAGCTCGTTCCAGAGCTTTTTAGTCTCAACATCGTATTGGATCATTGTGTTACATTTCTCCCATCCTTCGGGGGTCACCCCTTTTACATTATTGAACTCTATATTACATTGTAAATTCATTTCTTCCTCTCCTGGGAACAATTCTCGAACAGAAATCGAAGGATTTGTTTCCAATCTTTTGACCGGGTTAGAGTATTTGACTTCAGATATTTTCTTATGATGTTCTGGTGGTTTATTCTTTGACAGTTCACTCAAGTTCTTCTTAACTTGTGTGAAGCTTTCAGACATTTGCCATTTGTTTTTCAGTGTATTTATGTCTGCTGGCCGCTTGTTAGGTATGGATTCTATGGTACATTCTTCGTTCAAAGATATGTTTTTGAGTATAGGTATACCATCCTTTACCCTCTCTTCTTCATTATCGCTCCTAGGCTTATCCTTATGTGACAAAATCTGACCCAACTTATGTATTCTCTTAGAATTCTTCTCCATAATCCTGTGTTGACTTGCCGGTTTCTGAATCCCGGACAAATTATGTACTTTTAGTATATTTCTCTGTTTCGTAGTCAAATTAGGTTTGGGTAGGAACTGTGCTGGGTTGTTTTGTTTTTGTAGGAGATATTGTAGTTCTGTCTGTTTGTCTAGAGGTAGTACGGGAGCGTCGGGGTCCTGCATCTCAGGTTCTGAGCCGTCACTTTGGTGGTTGGGGTCGGTTGACTTAGCGTTGGGTACTAGGATCTTGTTTGAGGAGATGAGACTCTCAATATCTTCTTCTAAAGGCTGTTCTTTGCTATTGCTATCACTATCATCTTTTTTCTCTGGGGTACTCTCGCTCGTCCTCTCCGATCTCTCTGAGGACTCACTGTCCATTTTATCAGGTTCGGTTGACTTTCTTTGTTTAGACTTGGGTCTCTCTCTCTGCTTCTTCTTTAGTTTGCCTTCTTCTTGAATTGCCATGCCATCTTCCGTTTCGTTCTCTGATATCGGTGGTACTTCTATGTTGTATATTTGGAGTAATCTGGAATTTGAGTAAGGATTATATTATGTTAGTATTGAGGCTTATAAAAATCCAAGTTGGTATTCAAACGCTTTTGACGGCACGGTTGGTGCAGTGGTTAAGCGCTTGACTGCTGCGCTGCGTGTCGCGGGTTCGATTCCCGCACGGAACAAATATCTGTATGACCTACAAGTAGTTGTTCCGGGTCTGGCTGTTTGTGTATGTGAGTTTAAATGTCTGTAAACGCACCCACATCACAGGAGAAATTCCTAGTGTGGGGCAATGACTGTCATACTGAACTTCGAAGTTCAAAATACCGATGTACTGTATTAATAAAGTTTAAAATTACGAATTACGTGAGTTAGAAGGTACGCTATAACGAATTACTTGATTTAGAATGTTCATGATCGCGATGTACGGAACTTCGAAAGTTTGTTATGACGAATTACTTCATTGAGAATGTTCATCATCGCGATGTACGGAACTTCGAAAGTTTGCTATGACGAATTACTCAATTTCGAATGATCATTATCGAGAACCAAAATGTAGGCACTGCATTTATGCACAATAGCAATTTATAATTTCGTAATTATTTATTTTTCGAATCCATTATTCAATTTTGTTATGCATATTATTAATACACATCAATTACTAACAAGAAAAATAGTGTCTAATTACGAAATTGAAAAATGATCATTCGAAATTGAGTAATTCGTCATGGCAACCTTCCGAAGTTCCGTACATCACGATGATGAACATTCTCAATGAAGTCATTCGTCATAACAAACTTTCGAAGTTCCGTACATCGCGATCATGAATATTCTAAATCAAGTGATTCGTTGTAGCGTACCTTCTACCTCACGTAATTCGTAATTTTAAACTTTATGAATACAGTACATCGGTATTTTGAACTTCGAAGTTCAGTATGACAGTCTGGGGCAATATAAAAAAAAAAAAAAAGTTTAATTTAGTTTTTCACGATCTCATGAAGACAAGAGTTTTTTGGGAACGACCTTAGTTATCAGATACAGTCAACAGCAACAGTTGAACCTACTTTTGTTAATGACTATATACCCTGTTTCACTATTTTTGAACAGTGGAATAGTTTCAGAGAAGATTTAGGAATAAAAGCGTTTTTGTTGTTTTAAATGAATATATAAAGAACTTCTGCCACTAGAAACCCTGGGAAATAGGCCTGACGGGTTTGAAACCTCACCAGTAAGTTTCCGCTTAGATGTTTGATATGTTTGGAAGGTTGTTGGAACAAACTACTAATAATGATAACTTACTTGCGCCTATACGCGTTAGCATAGGAGTCATTATGCCCGGGCCGCTGCAGCAGCGTGCAGTAATACCGGCAAGTCTTGCACAGTACCGGTCGCTCAGTGAACTGTACCGGCACGCTGGCTGCTTTCAGGTACGGGTTCAATTCCGTGTAGCCCTGGGGTGGAAAAATTACGTTAGTATTTATCAACTTATAAAAATGAAGGGGTTTCCGAATAGACTGTAGTTGCTGCTATGAGGTAAAGGTCTGATGAAGGTAGTTAATGGAGCTCTTCAATGGTGTCGAATGTTTATGTCAAACAAAATGAAAGAAAAAAATACCAACAAAAAAGCTTTATTTTTTTAAAGAGCTAAGAATTATATTGCTTGACTAGCTATCCAGGATAACAAGTATCCTATCCCCTTCTTCAGATCATGGTCAATCCATGTGCAAAATTTCACCGAAGTCCTTTAAGCCGTTTTAGCGTGAAAGCGTAACAAACAAACATACAAAAAAAATCAAATCTTGTCTCTTTATTAGTTTAAGGGCTGATTTTTCCATGGCCAGATAACTTTTATTCGAGGAATAAAATTGACGTTTGACAGTTTTTGTATGAAAAAACTGTCAAAATTTCAAAATAATTCCTAAAATCAAGTTATCAGATGATTGAAAAATCAGTTCTAAGATAAGTAAACCTTTTGTAGAAAACCTTTGCACAGCAGTGGAAACTGCTATACGGCGTCATGAAAACTCAAACTCAAAGTATTTAATTCAATTAAACCATTTACAGGTACTTTTGAATTGTCAAGAAGTCGGTCAGTCAGAAAATATGAAGCTAGTTGCCCGTTCCAAAGGGTAAGTACCTACCTATGGAGAAGAACGGGCAAGAAACTCTATAAAAAGAAAGAAAAAAAAAAAGAAAGAAAGGCGTCAGTCAGTACGCCACATTGACGCCTGTCAAGCAGAGCTTTTGATGATCTTTAAGGAACTTTTGTTGTGAACAAGCGTGGGAATTTGTTAGATGCGAGATACCTAGGACCGGTCCTTGTGGGAGCCCTAAGTTCAGCAGTTGAACTTGTTTCGGCTGAATGTTGACTGAGTGTACTCACGTGGTTTATAAAGTGCACGTTGTGATGCTTGGTGATGCGGCGCGTGCACAGCGCGCACGCCATGAGCGGGCCGAGCGCGCGGTAGTGCTCGCCGCACAGCGGGATCGTGTGCAGGCCGGGGTAGTCGCATTTTAGGTTTAACTGGAAATAAATACAATATTATTATTACAAGTCTGTAATGTCCCATGACTCCCAGAGTAGGTAACCCTTTGCCTTCCACTTCTCTGTGACTAGGGTTAATAAGGATCAGTCCTTATCGAAGGAGGACGAAATTAATACAGTAATATTAATACCAGGCCATAATTGAGTACTCTCAAGATAACTTTATTCAACTGAGGGCTGATTTTTCCATCGCCAGATAACTTTTATTCGTGGAATAAAATTGACGTTTGACAGATTTGGTATGAAATAACTGTCAAAATTCCAAAATTATTCCTAGAATAAAGTTATCAGATGATTGAATAATCAGCCTTAAACTGGGTGGTATTCAGTTTAAGGCTGATTTTTCAATAGTCGGTTATCTTATAATATCTAATTAATAAATATGACAGTTTGACATTATATGCTATACAAAAGCTGTCAAACCGCAACATTTATTCCACAGATAAAAATTATCTGACTATTGCAAATCAGATCTTATTCATATTTTTCTCTGTTAGCATACCAAATTAATCCCAATACAAAATTTTATCAAAATTGGTCCAGCCGTTTGAGCATGAAGAAGTAACAAACAAACACACCACACTCACAAACTTTCACCTTTATAAAATTAGTGTGATTTAGTAAAGTTATCCACTCACCAACTTATTAACACTACTCCTCATCTTGATGAGCCACTTGCGCCGGATGGAGTGATCCGCAACGACGACACAGCCCTCCGTATGACACACGGACACGCGGCCCGTGTTCACCCCGCCGCCCGCGGTGCCTGCCTCCTCCTCACTGTCCTCCTCGAGGGGAGGAGACACTGGCTTCTCGGTTTGAGTACTGGTGGGAAAGAAAGAATATTATGTTTGGGAGGAATCTATACTAATAAAGCTGAAGAGTATGTCTGTTTGAACGCGCTCATCTCTGGAACTACCAGTCGGATTTGAAAAATTCTTTTTGCATTTGATAGCCAAATTCTTGAGGAAGGCTATAGGCTATATAACATCAATCTAGGACTCTCAGGAGTCGAGCAGAAAGAAAAAAGGCAGAAATAACGCTAAGCGAAGTAATAGCGCGGGTTGGCGATGCGATGCGACGGGGTGGGTCGGGGGAACAAGAAAGTTCACGCGGGCGAAGTCGCGGGCAGAAGCTAGTATATAAATAACTAGACCCACTCGCATGAACGAGTTAAATTTCAATGTTGTGTCGGAAAAAAATGCTATACCACTAAACTAACCTGGGAGTCGAACCAAGGACCGCAAGGCAAGCAATTGGCAGTTTTAAAAATTAATCTACAATACTCAATCATTTATTGCATTCCACAATGTAGGTGGCTTATGCTTAGGTGGTAGGTAAGTGTAGTGTACAAGCGAGGTATTGCGAAGAATAAAGTCAGGTTAGAGATTGATAAGCTTTATATAATTTTAATTTTTATAATCTTACAGTATCAAACCCATTTTAGATCCTTGCTTAAATTAGGGTAAAAATAATTACAACTTTATTCAGTAATAAAACCCGTCTGAATACATTTAACACAAATCAATATTTTTGTAAACATACAAATGTCAATAAATGTCACTGACAAAGTGACAAAACAACGTTTCCAATTCACTTTTCACATTGGCAGAATAGTCGACATCGGCTTTACTTGCCATAATTAAAAATAGAATAGAAGTTTAACGTTTTTTTTTAAGATCAGTGGCTACATCAGGCGAGTTTTTATTCAATTCCAAAAAAATCAATAAACGTAACTTATGAAAGAGGGTTCGAGAGTTCAAATGAAAATCAAATGTAGGTTATTCTGTCGAAGGTAATTCGTTTTTTTTAATAGTCGTTAGTGTCTCACTGGGTATCGTAGTACCCAATAATCGGGTTGTGGAGGTCAGATAGGCAGTCCCTCCATATGAAACACTGGTATTCAGCTGCATCCGGTTATACTGGAAGCCTACCCCAACATGGTTGGGAAAAGGCTAGGCAGATGATGAGTGTCTCACTGCCGAAAAACCTCTCCCTGTCCAGAGCTGCCAAGGACCAATTATTATTTAAGGAGCCCAGGTCATCCCGCCATATCCGTCTGGACCTGCCGCGTATTCGTAAATTCGTAAAATAGTTTGCTTTTTTTACGTTAGAACAAATCGTGCCTCTTCTGGGTTTTTAACCCTTTTAGTTACTGAGTGACACGGCTATTTTTCAAGCAGTTACCATCGCTCGAAATGAATTCGCCCACTCAGTTTTACACAGCTGATTTTGACAACTACACAATTAATAAAATAAACAATTATTATTCGCCGCTAGGCTTATTATTATTTAACCAACCCATCATCATCTGCCTAGCCCTAACAAGACACCCCAACCCCACTTCAGAACATTACTAGACAACAATCAAGGACCAGGTTAATCATCATCATCTGCCTAGCCTTTTCCCAACTAAATTGGAGTCCGCTTCCAGTCTAACCGGATGCAGCTAAATACCAGCCGATCGATTCTGTAAAAATCTCACCGTGAAAACTTGGGTGAAGTGAGTTTGTTTTTGCTAGGAATTGACACTATTGACAGCTCACTCCACGCTCACTTCATCTAAGTTTTCACGGTGAGATTTTTACAGAATAGCACTGCTGTATTCCAGTAAAAAATACTCACTTGTGCAGCGATGTGATGGGAGGGTCTATGTGCTGCTTGCCGAGCGGTCGCTTGCGGTAGGACGGGCAGTTGGCGCGCCGGTCCACGTGCCGGTAGCATGCGTCGCACAGGCAGCTGTCTATGGTCAGCTTCTCCTCGTCTGATGAGGGAGGGGGGGGCTTTAGTTTATGGTCTGAGGGGTTCTAACTACATGGATGTGGCCCTAGATTTGTAAAACGTTAGCTAGTTCACTGTTGACTTATATGGCGTTTAGCTGGTGTTGCAAAGCTTCATCGGCAAAAATTTAGGCAGCTTTTGTAAGTTAAGTCAACACGTGCTTTTAAGATTTTTTTTAAGGGAGTTTGTTCATGGAGACTGTGTTGTCACTGTAATATTTTACCCCTGTAAAACGCTTGGTCTGCAAAGGACTCAGGCGCATCACAACCAACTTGCCGCAAAGCGTTTGTGTTTTACACATTTTTAAGGGATCCATCATAACAAATGTGTTGTCCATTAATTTGTTGACATTTAAAAATGTAGATACGATAAGAAGATGATTTTTTTTTTGTTCAAGATACGCCTCAATAGAAGCAACACTTCGGACTCTGAAAAAGATATAAGAGTTTCAAGAAAATAAAAGATAAAACTCACTGTCCAAAACCTTCTTCTGTCTTTCGGAGCTTTTAATCTGCGCGATATGACATGGCGTGTCAAACAGGCCGAACTTCCCGCCGCAGTAGAAACACTGGTCCATACACAGCCTTCCAGGGTGGATGCTGAATGAAGACGCCTTCTCTGGGATGACGAGGTTCAGGATTTCTTTGGGTTCCACTGGCTCGGGGGCTGCCTCTGTGTCTGTGGAAGATATCTTGCTGATGGGTGGGCTTTAGTGGGGAAGGGGGATGAAATTGTAAGTGGTGAAGTAGTGGTGTAGTGTGATTTCATTTGTTGCCGACTGCGGTCGTGACCAAAAGTACTCGTAGGTAATCCACACTAATAATGAAGCTGAAGTTTGTTTGTTTGTTTGAACCTCAGATATAGATATACCTAGATAACGCAAGAGTAACTACTTCGCGTGCCAAAAATTGCACCAACTTATACTTAACTTAACAAATCATAAGCCGCCCTTTTCGCGCTCAGTCCTTTGTACTGCTGACTGGGTAAGTGTGAGCGAGAGCGCGAGCTTGTGACGTCATAGTAGGTAGTCAAAAAAATGGCACGCTTGGTTTTCATACAGTTCGTGATACTTGCGTTATCTAGGTATATCTATATCTGTGGTTTGAACGCACTAATCTCTGGAACTACCAGTCGGATTTGAAAATTTCTTGTTGCATTACATAGCCCAATTCTTGAGGAAGGCTATAGGCTATTAAACATAACGCTAGGACCCTTAGGAGCCGACCAAAAAGAAAAAAAGTCAGAAAGAACGCTAAGCGAAAACGAAGTAGTAGCGCGGGCTGGCGATGCGATGCAACGGGGTGGATCGGGGAAACAAGAAATTTCACGCGGACGAAGACGCGGGCAGAAATTAGTGTTTAAAAATAAATATAAGTAAGTAGATCTAGATTGAAGATTGATAAATTCCGTGAAGGGGTAGGAAAAGGTGTATGTATTTATAGAAAACCTATACGGAAACTGAGTGTAGAGCACAGATGTAGATATACCCAGATAACGCAAGTATCAAGTAACACGGTCTGTATGAAAACCAAGCGTGCCATTTTTTGATGACACAAGCACAGAGACCACCTGCCAAGCGTGGCGATTATGGCAAACCCCCCCCCCCCCCCCAAAATTGGGGGAGGCCTATGTCCAGCAGTGGACGACTTTCGGCTGAAATAATGAAGCACTATTTAGTGATGGGAAAATCAAATCGATTCAAAGATGGACCACCTGCCAAGCGTGGCGATTATGGCAAACCCCCCCCCCCAAAATTGGGGGAGGCCTATGTCCAGCAGTGGACGACTTTCGGCTGAAATAATGAAGCACTATTTAGTGATGGGAAAATCAAATCGATTCAAAGATGCCACCGCGTGCGGCACCCGTCTCGCCCCACCCCCAGGCCCAGCGTCAGCGCTCACGCTCACCCAGCCAGCAGTACTCAGGACTGAGCGCGAAAGTGGTGGCTTACGATTTTTGTACGTAAGCTGGTGCGATTTTTTGGCACGAGAAGAAGTTGCTCTTGGTCAGCGGGATTGTCCGAAAGGATTACGACTGGCCCGGAACATAAGCAAAAAAAAAAAAGCTGCGGCTAAGGCAGGAACATGGGTGGGTTTTAGTCAGTAAGAGTCTGACACTCCTTTCCGCTCCACCCAGAGCGGGATCATTTGATGATTAAGTAGTTGCTCTTGCGTTATTTAGGTGTGGTGTACAGTTTATTAATCAAACATGCAAATGTGTTGGGGTGTGCTTTGAAATTAAAGTTTACCTACCGTCTAAAAGCCAAATAAACAAATTTCGTTTGTTGTGAAATCTTCTATCAAGTTATATGATTATTTGTTGTTGTTTTCGGCAACCAATCACAAAAGCGAAGTATGATTTGACGGCAGATTTAGTGATCACAGATTTCATCAAGTTCTCGGAACTTGGAGGGTGAATCATGAAGTTTAGGTTGACTTTATATTGTGTAATATATACATACTAGCTGACCCGGCGAACTCTGTACCGGCTCAGAATCAATAAATGCAAAATGTATGAGAAAATTAGTTTTTTTTTTTGTTTTTTAATAGTTATTCTGCTATTCGAGGCGGAGACAAATCCAACAAATCAAAGATCAAAATAATCGGTCCAGCCATTCATGAGTTATAAATGGTGAAACTGACCCGAATTTGTTTTATTTATATAGATAGATTATATCTTGAATCAGAGAATGGTCTTAAAGTATTTTAGACAAACCGTTTGGACCGAAACGTTTTGAAGTTGTCTGTGCCAACTTTCTAAATCTAAAAATGACTTCACATACACATAACATTTTACTTAAACTGTAGTTAAACATGCGTTATTGAACTATATCATGCGATTAAGCTCTTGTGGACAGACAGTTAGTACAATGAACTGCAGGTACATGTTAACAATTTCTTATTGACATCTCCTTTATGTCGCAGAAGTAAGGGCGGTTTTCGTAGTTTCAATGTTACTTGACATGCGGTTGACTGCAGTACTTGTTAACAAGGTTAGGTCTGTTTGCGAAGGCCTATGTTCACGCGATACTTGACTCAAAATGTAGTACATTTATTATTTGTCACACAATTACTGAAATATAACTGTTGAGTGATAAAGTTTGGGGAGTTATTCGAGGATAGAGCAAAATTATATTATTTATGCTTGTTTATGATTAAGCAAGTTGCCATTTTCTCCTACTAGAAATCTAGAACATATAAGAATGTATGCATCTAAAACCTACCTATACCTAATGAAGGGACACCCCTAACGAGTATTTTTCCAAATATGTATTATAATATTTTATACCCTAACAGTGCCAACCGTAGCTATCGCGAAAACTACGTACCTATATAAAAGAATTGAGGTAAAATGTACGATTAACTATATAAGGGCCTGTCTTCCACTGCAAAAATTGAATCTTAACCAATTAAGTGTCATGAAACCTGTTTATTAATAGTATGAAAGATGCAATATAATATCGAGTACCCGATACTAATAATACTAGTATCGTACTTGAATATCCCGGTACCCACAGCTAATAATGTGACCCCTGTAACAGGATGTGCACGCTGCGTTCAGTAATTGAGCGCTGTTGAGTAGCTAAAGGAAATTCGCGAGGACATTATAAGGAAAAGTATGTTACATTACATTGTACGAAAAACTAACATAACATCACGCCTCAACTCCCCGAAAATATAGGCAGAAGAGCAGCCAGAAGGTACAACTCAGAGTCTGGGCTGTTGCTGATGTCCTAATGGAAAGTGAAAACCAAAGACACAGTTTTTGATGAAAATGACCATGTGCTAGGAACAGCTTAGTAGGGCCTTTTGTATGTTGCCAGCAGCTGTGACATCTGATGGTGACCATCGTTTATCATCATCATCATTTCAGCCGAAAGACGTCCACTTCTGGACATATGCCTCCCCCAAAAGGGGGGGTTTGCCATAGTCGCCACGCTTGGCAGGCGGGTTGGCGATCGCAGTATGGTATGGTGGTGGAATGCATAGAGAACGCTGCTGCCCATTCTCCGGTACGCCCCTTAGTCGCCTTTTACGACACCCACGGGAAGTATAGGGTATTCTTTAAGTCCGGCACCACACAGACAATCAAGACCATCGTTTATAAACATCTGCAATAGACCCTACCCTACCCTAGTTCTACTACCCTCGTAGTATGAAAGCTGAAATATGTATAGATGCTAGTACTTTCCAGGAAAGGGTTCCTCGCGAAGAATATAGTTGACTCCAGTATGAAAACGTATGTATGTACTAGAAGCGCCCCGCGGTTTCACCTGCATAAAGGCCTGCGCAGACGACGGACTTTTGTCCGCGGACTTTTTTGAGCTTACAACAAAGTCGATCCCGTGGGAATATCTGGATAAAATGTATCCTATGTGTTAATCTGATATATTAGCTATATTACTGTAAAGTTTCATCAAAATCCGTTCAGTTGCTTTTGCGTGACAGAGTAACAAACATCCATCCATCCATCCTCAGAAACTTTCGTGTTTATGTTGTTGTTATGTGAAAATGTGTACCTATTGTAAAACAATAATCAGTAACCCACTTATTACCTAAATTTTATAAAAACCTATAAATCTTCGTGTCTGAATTAGTATGTGCATTGTAATTATAATACTATTAATATTTGTATCTCATTTAGAATAGTCCATGCCTTTTAGAAATTGAATATAATTTTTTAGTAATTTCGTGTGAGTAAGATTAGAAAAGTCATGCAAAAGGTAATGAACTTAGTTTTATTATATTTGAATTAACCTTCCGTCAGTTATCAACATTTATGTTGAACGTAGCAATGTTCCTTCATTATAAAGTTTGATGCAACTGACAAAAATTCGCTAGTGCACACATGATATCAATTTTAAACAAGGTATTTAAGCTAATAAACAGTTATAATCACTTTCTGAATATGTTGTACAGAATATAAAACAGTTACCTTCAATGTTTTGAAAGGACCAACTATTACTAATCAAAGAAACAAGAAATACTTGAAAAAAAAAATGGTTTCTAATAAATATAAGAAAATGTTCATGCGACAAAAAAATCGCAGCCAGTTGAAAAAGTCTATGATATCATGTGTGCACATAACGACAGTGTGTAGTGGGGTGAATATGTCCACACACCATAGTTGTTAAGACGATTACTGTAATGAGACTTTCTGTGCCCACCGTCAGATGCCGCGCCTGGAACACCCTGTAGACAAAACAACAGACATTAGAACGATACATGAAATATAAGGAGGCAGATGTTGACATGTAAAATAAATGTAAGAGACAAAACTATGATTCCATAAAAAAAAAGTTTAAACCTTGCGAAAAAAAGCATCACCCAGTATTTGGTGCCCACTGCAAGGAAAATACTTATACAAACATGGAACTTACAAGCACACTTGCTATAATTGAATTAAGATTGATCATAGTTTACCTTTTAATCTGAAAAAGGTGCATTATTATGGAACTGAAATTATAGGCACTAGAACAAGGGGCTCGTGGCTAAAAAATAACAGCCATACGGGATCAGGTTAAGCTACGATTGCCGAGGTTGGTCCGTGGATGCGTAACCATCTTGACATATCGAAACCCCCTCGGTGCCTCGGAAAGCACGTTAAGCCGTTTGTGGCTGTCATTCGTAGACCCTTGACAGCAGTTACGGGGTCTTCAGGAGCCCGAAAATTTGGCAATCAGTCTTACCATGGAGTATCGTATTACCCAGACACTGGGTTGAGGAGGTCAGATAGGCAGTCGCTCCATGTAAAATACTGGTATTCAGCTGCATCCGGTTAGACTGGAAGCCAACCCCAACATAGTTGGGAAAAGGCTAGGCAGATTCGAGTACAGCAAATAATGATTGCCTATTCACCCTTTAGTCTTAAAGTTTTCAAGCAAAAGAAATTTAAACAGCTACCAATAAAAATCCTAGTTTCAGAAAGTCTGATATGTAAATCTCAGGTTAACTATTATGCCCAAAATAACTATAAATTAGTCATACAAATTGATAATGGATTGTAACAGGTTTAATTTATAGTGTTACCTAAGGATAATGCATAATAATATACATAATATGCTTATCTTTATGAATTCAATTATCAAAGATTTAATTGATAAATGCAGTAATTACAGCGATTAACAATATCCTACAGACATGCCATTCCTTCATTCAACTTTTTGCGCTGTATTCAGTTAGTTTAAGTTTATTATTAATGGAAAGCTTTTAAAGTTTTTCTTAAGCTTTTCATTAACACAGATAAAAATGAACAAGTTTACCAATTAAAATACATTAACAGAACCATTCATTCTTCTCCATAGGTACCTACACTTTGGAATGGGCAACTAGCTTCATATTCAGCCTGTAAATGGTTTAATTGAAATAAATGCTTTGAGTTTGATTAGAAATGTGGGTTTTCTAAAAAGATAGATCAGATGCTTATAGGAAAAGTATTGATATTTCCCAATATATACTAATAAAAGTTTGTGATTTTATGGTGACTAATAGCCGATTCATTTGACTAGATTATTCTTGATAAGAATGCATTTCTAGCAGAAATGTAAACCGATTTCTAGTGTTTCAGTAATTTAGGAGCTTAAAAACTCCAACCAGTATGGAAGTTATAGAAAAAGATATATTAAAGTTTTTAAGAAATCTGTGTTTTATACGCATTTATGGGAAACTTATGATAGCAGAGTATTTAGGAAAACTTTGAGAATCCATACTAATATTATAAATGCGAAAGTGTCTGTCTGTTACCTCTTCATGCTTAAACCGCTGAACCGATTTAGATGAAATTTGGTATAGAGATAGTTTCGAGTCCCGGGAAAGGGCATAGGATATTTTTATCCCGATATTCCCACGGGATCGACACTTGTGCGGGTAATACCGCGGGGAGCTGCTAGTGGACTCTTTTACAAAATTTAGGATTTAACGTTTCAGCTGACTGAAACGTGGGAGTTCCTTAATTTCAGAATGCCTTCTCCATTAGAAGTTAAGCTGGATCCTATAATAATAAGAGGTCTAAACAACATACTTGATTTACCCATAAAGAGTTCCATAATGATCACAATCCTTCCAACATCTATCCTATCTTACAAAAACCCTAAAATACTGCAAAATAAATAAGAAAGTAATAAGTGTCAGCTCACCTCTCGCCGCTCAATGGTGTAGTAGGCATCATCCTCGTTGGCTGCCTCCCCAACCTCCGGCGTCGGCTTCCCCGAGCGGTACTTGCTTTTCTGGAAGGTCATCTTCAAAGAACTCCTATGCTTCTTCTTCTCACCCGCACCTCTGTTCAACTTTATCACAGTCTTCAGAGTTCCTGTGTAGTCACCCTGAGTTTTCGTAGTCTTACTCTTGTTAGACATCATACCACCGTAATTAGAACCATATATCCTCTCTTTTTCTTTAAGTTTCTCAATTTTCGCCTCCTTGGCAGCCTTGTGAGTGAGTAAGCCAAGAGTCCTCAGCACATTTTCCTTGCGTTTCTGACTCTCAGGCGTCTCGTTCAACACATTGCTGGGTCCTGCCTGACTTTCTATAGAGTTGCGCGCCGATTTAGGCTTCGGACTCTTTGCTGGCTTGACTTCAGGCTCCACAGGCTTTTCTTCAACAACCGTCTCAGTCTTTTCTTTTTCTTCTACTACAGGCGTTTCCTTAGTCTCTTCAGGTTTTTGTTCAGGAGTTTCCTCAACTTCCATTTTCTCCGGTTCAGCTGGAATTGGAGCAATTGGAGTTGTTGGCACTGGAGTTTCAGCCTCTACAACAGGAGTATCAACTTTTAGTTCCTCTTCCTTAGGAACTTCAGCAACTTTAGTGATGTCCTCTTTAGGGACCACAGAAGCAGTAATATCTTCAATAGACTTTATAGTTTCTATCGGCGGGGGGAGTGATTCAGTCTCAACAGGCGCTACTTCAGGCGACTTGATAGCGACCGGCGCGGGCGTGATCGATACAGCAGTCGACACGCTCGGATGCGGCGGCGACTTGATCTTCTCGATCGTTGCCATCTTGTCTTCAGTCTCGATCGTAGATTCCGAGGACTTACGCGACATCGACTCCCTTGATTTCCTCTTAGTAATGATTTGAACGTCACTGTTGATCTTCGACTCGACGACGCGAGGCGTTATCGAAACCTGACTGGAATCGAATACGACGCCGCCGAGGTTCGGAGTAGGTGTGTTAGGATGTAGTGTCGCGAACTGATGCAGGTCTATCTGAGTGCCCGAATGAGGTCCCGACTTGTCCACAGACTTCCTTATTTCCGTCAGAGTGACGTCCTTGCCGAGTGATTTCTCGAATATACTTATAGCATCAGATTCTTTCGAGTGATTAGAACTCGTGGACTCTTTCCTAGAACTAAAACTATTCCTCTTAATGAGAGTGACTGAGTTAGGCTTGTCGATATCGGTGGATTTCCTCACTTGATCTCTCTTGACTATTGAAATAGCTGAGTTGTTCTCAAAGCAACTCAGAACATTCTCCTTTTCAAATGTTTTCTCTGGTGATCTTACAGATTGAATGTCTTTTAATGGCTTTATGTCGCCAGACTTCGGTATCAACACCACATCATTTGTCACCATCATTGGTTTGCCACCATCAGTGGCTTTGGATTCCATTTGTCTTCTCTTATCAAATTCCTCGAATTCCTTTAGCCTGTCCATGAGCTTGTCAATACTGGCCACAGGGCTACATTTGTAGGGTATCTCGAGCTTGGCGCCATCTATAGGTTTGTCAATCGAATCTTCCTCATAATGCAGCCGTATGTTCTCACCATCGTCATTTTTGGACGGCGTGTTCTCATTACTGATAGGAGATATTACATCTTTGTCTTTTACAGGAGTCTCAGGAGCGGGGACCTTGTCTCCATTGTTGAGTGGTTTGGCTAGGCCATAGAATTTAGAAGCAGTCTTTGTCTGCATTTGGTCAGGGGTGCTATCTGTAGTGACTGTAGTTGTACCAGAGACCATTGCCATGTCACCATCGATGTTCTGGTCGAGGTCGTTGATGAGGTCGTTGATCTCCTTGGTGAGCGTGTCGATGGTCTCCACCTTGTCGTCGGCCGCGTCGGCAGTGATGGTGCTGGTGATGCAGTTCTTGGGCGCGGAGGTGGCGGTGGCGGGGGCCGGGGCGGGCGCGGGGCCCGCGGTGGGGGCCACGGGCCGCGACGCCGCCATCACCTTGCGCCCTCGACGCGCCTTCCTTATATTCTTCGACATCTCCTTAGAGTTGAATGTCTTGGACATACTAGTCAATATACTACTACGAGCATCAAAAAGCGTATTATCAGTCTTCATTATCATTTTTTCTTCTATTTCATTTGAATTTAAATCATCTAAGTTTATCCTATTACTATTATTGTTGTCAGAGTCTAATGAAGTACTTCTGTTTAAGCTCAGTTTCTTATTTTTTGCATTTATGTTACTACTAGGCTCCGGGGGGTCCAGTTTGGTTTCAGCTAATTTGGAGTCAACAACAAGAGAAGGCACTTTTTCAATAGTCGAGATCTGTACATTATTTTCAATATCTATATCTAGGTCAGTCTTAGATTTATCTAGTTTTTTGTTGAGCTCCTTGCTGTCTGTGTCGTTGAGTGTCTCACTCATGCTCAAGTCAGACTCAGTGTTGTCTGAGCACTTGGATATCTCACTGCCGTCACGAGAGCATGAGCGTCCCCTCTTCAACTTCTTGCAGTCCTCAGGAGTCTCTGCGGTGTCTGAAGTTTTAGAATCTGAATGCAGTCTACGCCTTTTCTTCTGTTCCTTGATAACAACTTCACTAAGTAAGTTCTTCACTTTCCTAGGTTTCCCACTGCGAAGGTTCTTTCCTTCAAACATTGAGGGACTATTGCTTCTTTCAGAACGCATTGAATAAGGGCTGGTGCGTGGGCCGATCACCAGGCTACCTGGAGAGTCGCCAAGCATTGTCTTCATCATGGCCAAGTCAGAGCTGAGTCTCTGCCTCCTTCCCGCTGTCCTTGGACTCGAGGACCTTGAGTTGGGTGTTGTGTCTTCACCTGGCTCCTTCTTGATTTCAGAAGCAGGTATCAACGGGACGGTTTCTTTGTCTTGGGTCTCCTCAGTATTTACTACCTTCAATGCAGGCTTTCTTCCTCTCTTTGCAGTTTGTTTTATAACATTTTTAACCTTTTCTTTGACAACAATAGCTTTTTTGCTTCTCAAAGTTTTTCTGATACCCAAAGGTCTCTTCTTGAGCACAGCTTTAGGTTTGCCTACAGGTTTCTTAGTTTCTTTGGACGTTTTAGGCTCGTCTGGAGTGGTCTTCTTGTCATCATCATTAATGTCTGAGGCCTTCTTGCGGGCACGGGTCTTGGGTTCTATCACGGTGTCCTCATCGAGACTCTTGTCTAGTTCCTCCTTGTTGGTTGCTTGTTTGGTTTTCATGTTGGAATGTGTGGTGGGAGATGTCCCCGTTCTTCCGACATCAGGTAGAGGCTGGCAGTCAGCTTTGCTCCTGTTAGTCGATCTGAGCTTGATCGACGAGGTGGCCGGACTCTTTCCTGAAAGTTTTTGTTTGCTGACCTCTGAAGACTGACTCTCACTGTCTTTATCCTGTAGATTGATGTCAGTTAAGCTCTCCTCAGGGCAAGTATCACAACCACTGTCGTCCTTGTTCAAATTACAAGTAGTTTTCAGTTTCAGTGACTCCTTATTCTTTGTGTTGGGACGACTTTGAGCCATAATACATCTCTATATTGTGCCATCTGGACCTGGAAAGCGATAAGCATTTGTTAATTACCCTTACGGCCCTCTAATTAGCAGCGTAGTATTAAAAATCACTTGTTGAACAACATCAAAATTAACTCCTAACTTAAGTTAGTAAAAACTGGGATTTTTAAATAAATAAGTAGTTGTAACACTAAATTAACGTACTGTGTACTCAATTGTGGTATAATTTGGCACAATTCACATATAAATCGTGTCTACAGATCGTGGTAAACAAAAGCCAACGCGCGCTAATCAACAAGTTCGCGCAATATTATCACATTTATTCCACTTATTACGGCCTTCTTTACGATTTATTTGGGGACATTAAACTATAGTCAACTTAAATAAGAATCAAAATAACTTTTCAAATCTATCAAAACATATAAAATCGCGCCGGAAAATTCATGAAAAACCCGATGTTTTGGTGGCGAGGCCGCGGGTGACACCTAACGCCACCTACAGCTGAGCGAGTGCGTATGCGTCGGGCGAACGAAAGCACCAAATCATTTCCCCAGCCGTGGCGCACCTCTGCAATGTCCTCACAAAATACTCACAATTTATCCAATGAAACCTCCAAAAACCACAATAAACAGTTAATTGGATACACAACGCACCATAATATGCGAAAAAGTTCAATATAAACTCGCGATTAAACTTAGAAAACGATTTTTGAAAAGCCCAAATGACTGCAGGCGTCCGCCATAATGTTTCCTTCGAAACGAATAATATAGTTCTTATTGCTCTTGTAGCAATTCTCTATTCGCTATTCAAAATGGCGACGGTGTGGCGATCGCAGTGCGCGTTTGCGCGACTTTTTGCTGGAAAAACTGGACAAATCCTGAACAACGCGACTGATTTGGGTACAAAACTTGGTCCGGGATCACAATCGGTAATTATTTAATTATATTTTCACTCGCGTCGAGTCGTAATGTCGCTTTGACCGCGACATGTGACAGAACTATGGATGTACACCCTTCCGCACAAGTTTCTCGCGGCTTCAATATTTTTTTGTGACATTAATTTATTTTCAGAATGACTTTGATTAATGATCCGTAATGTGAAGTTTAATTATAATGTCTATAAGTTTTAATAACAATTATGTGTTATTTAAAGATTGGTGATTTGAGGTTATTTTACGTGTGATTTGAAATTTATTTCAGGGAAGGGTTTTTTAAACTTTGGTACTGATTCTTTTTTCTTTTGTTACAGGCCCTGTTATCAAGAAAATACTCAACCTTCTCGGATTCTCCGTTCGTAACTAGAATAAAAGAACAATATGACTACGAAATTGTGAAGAATCCTCCAGAGTGGGCGTATGTGCAGAGACTTTTACCGTTTGACACAATTCCTGCGGTAACTCCCAAGGAAAGCTACCCTTCTGGTTGGGTTCCGCCTAAAGAAGAAGCTAAAAGTCTCCCGTATTTCATATTAAGAACAAGAAATCACGAACTGCCAATATATTTAAATATCACATATAGAGGCATCCGTAAAATCACAAAAATAAAAAGGATTGAAGGTGATATTTGGCTCTTGAACGATGAAATTAAAAGTTTCTTGAAAGAGAAGAATAATAGATATGTAGAAACTCGTGTTCAAGAAGTTGGTAGATTTATAGAAGTAAAGGGTGATTATGTTAATCAACTGATAGAATGGGCTCATTCCAAAGGCTTTTAGATAAATTTTAACACTGAAGTAGATGAAATAAATTGATTTAGTAAATAAGAATCGTTTTATTTACCGTGTTATAACTTACTATGACTACAGTCATACAAAAACAAATCACAGACACAAGTAAACACCGTACACGGGACATCTCACATGCTTAACCTACATTTAATAATATTAATCCTAATCACTAGTATTCGAATTACCTAATGGTTTTAAATGAATGAAATTACAATTTTGGATATAGTTCTTTAAAATAATTAATAGTAAGAACAATAGTGTTGAGAAGTAGTTATAAACGTAATTACTGGAAGTGATTAGTAATAAAGTAATTATGAGTATTGCTCGCATAAACAAGATGTTTGGTTTGATAGGAAATCCCGCTAAGAAAGAGGCTGTATCTACTATAGGTTTTTATAAAACAACTTTGTCAGAAAACTAAAATAAACGAGCTTCTGGATGTTTCTATAATACGGCTTCCCACATTGCATTTGAAATATTAATATTATGATTTTACACCCCAATCCACAATTAAAATGTCATATTTTGCAATATTCACTCTAACTACATCTAAAACACTCCGTTCTGGCAAAAAACCTTTTAACATTAACTGCCCCATAATTTCCTAACAAAATAAATCATATTAAAATAAATAATTCGGCGAAACCTCATCAAAACTTGTTGGGAGGGTTGTACACGGCATGAAGTTTGATGATGTTCGCCGCCGCTAGGGGCGCTGCGCGCGGCGGAAGGTTTTATCTACGTAGCTATATAACATCCGCCCGACACCGATGGGCCTCTCCACGATACATATTTTCGATACGAACCCACTCTTCTTTGTTAAAAACAACTTTTCTGTACATTCTAAGCGTTTATAAACGCTACAGTTCGCTTTTCGCGACTCAACTACGCTACAAAACACTTTATAACTTTTAGGTTACTTTTATTGCAATTAACTTTGTTGTTGAGCGTTAATTCGTCTCTAAATTCACGTAATTGAGTCTGATAACGTTAGAAACTTTATTTAAGTCGACATTTCAAAACATACGAGCTGATCGGGGATCGATATTGAACATTTACGGTTTTTATTACGTAAGATGATGGGTACAAAGTATGTTACATAGTATAATGATTTTCAAGGCCAGGCGCTTTCAGAATGACACGTGTACATTATAGGCATTATGATTGCACAACAAACTATGATAAATGTGATCGGGGGGTGGTATTTAATGACCATTGACTGCGCCAAAGTTGCATTTGATTAATAGTTTGCATTTACTTTACAATTATTTATGCAAATATATGTTATTTGCAAGTTTCGTAACCAAAACTGCTTCGTTCTTTGTTTGTTTATAGTTTTATATGAGATTAAGGAGTACGTTGAAACTTTTTATATTGTGTTTTAAGGGGCTTCTAAGTAGATACTTACCTACTTAACACGAAGTTCCTTTGCGTCCTTACGTAGATATTGTTACTAGTACCTACCAGGACAATACTAGTAGGTACCTATCATAAATTGTCTAATTTCGTAACGTACCTAGCTCCCGTACCTACTTACCTACTTATCGAATCCTCGACAATCTACAAAACATGACGACCTACCCATTTTGATAGAAATAGAAAATGTAAAAAAACAATTGGAATATAGAATTATTATTAGGGAGTTACCTAAGTAGTTTGTTTTGTTCCCAAAGCTAGGAAAATTAGCCACCCCCAAATCTTTCCGTGGTTGATCAAGGGAAGGTATGTCAAGTAGGTAGTTAGGTACCTACCTAGACGATGTACCGTTCTACCTATTATATTATAAGCAGTAGGTTTCTACCAAGAATACTTTCAGTTGTTTTTACCAAGGATTTGTTGCACATGGCTTTAAACCTCCTTATCTGAACAAAGGAAGGATTTTCAACTTTTTTTTTCGAGGAATAGGGTTTTGTTCGAGCTGTGAACCGGAGACAATAAGTTAACAACTTTGGGGTTTATTCATTAATGTTGCAAGGTAACAGACTTAAAAAATATGGCTAAGCAGTCGCTAATCATTATTAAAAAACTGGCCAAGTGCGAGTCGGATTCGCACACGAAGGGTTCCGTACCACAAGGCAAAAACGCCGAAAAAAACATGTTTGTTGTATGGGAGCCCCCCTTAAATATTTATTTTATTTTAATTTTATTATTTATTATTAAAGTTAAAATACAACTGAGTATTTTGTGAATATTTCAAGTGCCTACCTGTTGCCATTTTTGATATCGAGCAAAAAAGGGCAAAAAAATCGCGTTTGTTGTATGGGAGCCCCCCTTAAATATTTATTTTATTATGTTTTTAGTATTTGTTGTTATAGCGGCAACAGAAATACATCATGTGTGAAAATTTCAACTGTCTAGCTATCGCGGTTCTTGAGATACAGCCTGGTGACAGACAGACGGACAGACGGACAGACGGACAGACGGACAGACGGACAGACGGACAGACGGACAGACAGCGAAGTCTTAGTAATAGGGTCCCGTTTTTACCCTTTGGGTACGGAACCCTAAAAAGGGTTTATTTTAAAACAATAAAATTAAGCTGGATGAAAAAAATCACGAACTTCCATACGAAGTTTCGTCTTTAGGGGAGGTATTTTCAAAAATCCTTTCTTAGGGTCGCGCACACGGTCCACCGGCCACAACCACAAAACGACGCCACCGCCATATTTCCTGTAGTTTTCATACATTTTATAGGGACTTCGCCGCACACGATTGACGTACGCCAGTGGCCGCCACACGCTACGAAGTCCTTAAAAAATGTATGAAAACTACAGGAAATATGCCGGTGGTGTCGTTTTGTGCATGACATTCTTCAGCTGCATCCGGTCAGACTGGAAGCCGACCCCAACATAGTTGGAAAAAGGCTAGGCAGATGATGATATGACATGTCTTACATACTAGATGTAGGTATAGACAACATGGGTTAAAGTTACGAACGTAATCGCCACATTTGGTGGGCAGATTGTAATCTGTAGTGAGATCGTATTGCAAGAAACGAGTGTAACGAAAACTGCAATCACCAACCATTTCGTCAAAAGTGGTGATTAATGAGTATGGAGCAATCTGTGTGACTTATTCAAAATCGAAAGTCATTTATTCAAACTAGGTTGCGGATCAGCACTTTTCGAACGTCAAAATTACAAAAGACAGTCCTCCAAAACGCCCGCCCTTCACCACTTCCGAGTGCTTTAGTTTGGAAGAAGAAGTGGCGCAACAAACTGCAGCAGCACATCTGTCAGTTCAGTTAGAAGAGCAACATAATATAAGGTCTATTGCAGTAGATAAGTACCTACCACAGATATAGATATACCTACCTAGATAGCGCAAGTATCACGAACTGTATGAAAACCAAGCGTGCCATTTTTTTGACTACCTACTATGACGTCACAAGCTCGCGCTCTCGCTCACACTTACCCAGCCAGTAGTACGAAGGACTGAGCGCGAAAGGGGCGGCTTATGATTTGTAATCATAAGTTGGTGCAATTTTTGGCACGCGAAGTAGTTACTCTTGCGTTATCTAGGTATATCTATATCTGTGGTACCTACCTACATGATGAAGTACCTACCTATATACCTAATTTAAAAGAGTGTCCATGTTGCTTGCCCGTTCTTCTCCATAGGTACCTACGCTTTGGAATGGGCAACTAGCTTCATATTTTCTGACTGACCGACTTCTTAACAATTCAAAAGTGCCTGTAAATGGTTTAATTGAAATAAATGATTTGAGTTTGAGTTTGAAGTCGCTTTGTTAAGTGTTGTGTGATAATGAAACATGGTGATTTATTTTCAGTTGGCTGAATTCAATCGTCCACGAAAAAAGGAAGAGGTTTTTTAACAAGATCGACATTTAGAAAGCTGTCCTGAATAAGTTACTGATCGTCTGCTGTTTTAGGACGACAGAGACTTTCTTTGACCTTTTGTTCTTTCTAATTACTCGTACTTGGCCAGGTTTTTTTATACCTTTATGTCGTAGCAGTGAAGGTGATTTTTGAAGTGCACACCCTTAGGTATCAAGCCGTGCGGCTGACTGCCGGGTACCTGCCTATCATAAAAACAAGGGGTAGGTAGGGGTACCTACCTTACCTGTTCCAGCTTAGCTTAGCTTCTTAGCTTACCTTACCTTACTTACTTTATTTGTCCACTAAAGCTGATGTAGGCCATACTACACTGCTTACCCTGAAGACTGTTGTTACTGTGTAAAGTAATAAAAAAAAAAAATCGACTTCAAGAAGATTATGAAATAACTTTAATTTCGGAAGTCGGTGTCTTGGGATCTGTATTTTAGTTTTTTGCCACCGACTTCCGAAATTAAAGTTATTTCATAATTTTGAGTTAGGTAGGTTAATTTCTTTTTGAAATCGATTTAATTTTTTTAAATTAGGTAAGTACCTAAGTACTTACTTTTTTATTTCGTAATTTTTAGTTTTAAGTAAAAACTAGAATATATTTTGTTTGTAATAAGTAGGTAGATAATAGTTTTGTAGTAAATATCTAGAATTTGACCAAGATTTTGAGATGTTTTCCCTTTGACACTACACGCGTAGCTCGTATCAATAAGCCAAGCCGTCACACTTACCTACACGTAATAGTCTATATCTTCAAAATGACTGAATCGATTTTGATGAAACTTGCACTGTTCCCTAAGTGGAGGTAAATGTAAACCAATAAAAAAATGGTCACGATCCGACTAATAGTTGCGGAGAAATGTGTGGACAAACATACAAATAAACATACATCTATAAAATTTTGTATATTTGTTTGGAAGCCCTAATAGATTGTCGTATGTGAGTTCTAATAATATTACATACCTACATACGTGTCGAATTAATAACCTCCTTTTTTTTGAAGTCGGTAAAAAATGGTCAAATGTAAAAGGGTCCTAATCATGAAACCTGGCTGAAAAATTGGTGATGGGAGTTTCTTATTGTTAGCAGACAGGGGGACACTGCCCACCCCTTAATGTTAAGCCTTAGTCGCCTCTAATTAGACCTGCAGACTACAGAAGAAGAAGTAGGTGACCAATTATTTTTCGAGAACTATATAGGTACTTACTAGCTTCCGCTCACGGCTTCTCCCGCGAGGTATGTCGATAAAAACTATCCTATGTCCTTCCCCGGGATGCAATCTATCTCTCTGCCAAATTTTATCGAAATCCGTTCAGTCTAAACCACTGTGTCTGTGTTTATCTGAAAAAAAAAGTAATAAAAAAAAATTAAATCGACTTCAAAAACATACATACAGACAGACAGAGTTACTTTCGAATTTATAATATTAGTATGGATTACTTCTCCAGTCTTTGCTTACCACCTATACCGCTCGTTTTCTCCGAAGGGGTAAGAAGGGGCGGTGGGGGTAGGTGATACCACCTACTCTTCGACATTTACGTCAGTTACCCACGTTATAGGATCTATATTAAAAGGGACAAGCCCTTAATAATAATCGGGTAAGTACGCAACTACGCATACAGACTCCTGCATAGTTATTCACAACCACTCGACAGGTTGTGGAAAGGCTTTTTTTTTTGGTTGGGGTATCATCAAATGCCCCCCCCCCCTCCCCTCCCGCTTTGGGCGGAGCGGAAGGGAGTGTCAGACTCTTACTGACTAAAACCCACCCGTGTTCCTTCCTTAGCCCTTTATGTTCCGGGCCAGCGGTAACCCTTTCGGACAATCCCGCTGACCCGGCAGGTTCGGCCCTGTGTGTTGTGGAAGGCTTAGTAATTGAAAATTACTCATTTTCAAATACTAATATTTGTCTTGCCCCCGACAGCGTATAGCTGTGCTGTTGGAAGAAAGGCAGTCGTCTATTTCATTTATGGGGCTTACAGGACCTAAACACATAAAACGCAAGTTTTAGAAACAATAAAAGTATAATATGATCGACTACAGTAAACAAAATCAGAAAAATATATGATATTCTTTAGGTTATATGCTAAGTAGTGTGTTGAAAACATAATACAACTAATTTGATACGATAGAAAAAAACCATGAGGAAACGTCTAAAAACTTTCTTTTTACAATAAAAACAATACTAATATATACATACAATCATTCTGATTTTTTGTCAGATTATTCTACAAGCAACGTACCTACTAAAATACTAGTGTTTTAATTTTTTAGTCCAAACAATAGATTTTTTGTAATTAAATAATTGCTTCATATTTTGCAATAAATTACCAGCGTTGTGTCATCGAGCTTACCTTTCTTTTCTATGCAGTCCGACAGTGACCGCGCTTTAACTAACACAATTTTCAGGGTTTGGATTTGCGAACAGCCTTTAGAGGACTCTTTTGGTAACATTGATTGATGTTCGATTCGGCTCGAAAACGTATCGAACGGTTGTGAATACCTGTGCTGGTTGCTATTGAGAGTTTCTTGTAGGAAAATATACAAAATAACAGTTTTCCCGAACTCTGTCCTATCTGTCTGGAAAAACCATAGCGAAGTAAGTAAGTACTTTATTATAATCTGTTGTAGGTATTGCTTTGCGAAAACTAGTTATTAAAATAAGGCAAAATGTGCACAAAGAGACACCTACATTTATCCGATGGTTCTAGGTATTATGGTTGGAGGGGCCCGTGGCTAATTTACAACTGCCGCACAGGTCGATCGATCAGGTTAAGCTACGCTTGCCGCGGTTGGTCCGTGGATGGGTGACCATCTTTACATACCGTGACCCCTCCATGTCTCGGAAAGCACGCTAAGCCGTTCGTCCCGGCTGTCATTCGTGGATCTTTGACAGTCGTTATGGGTCGTCAGAAGCCCGACAACCAGTCTTACCAAGGGGTATCGAATTACCCAGTAACTGGGTTGTGGAGGTCAGATAGGCAGTCGCTTCATGTAAAATACTGGTATTCAGCTGCATCCGGTTAGACTGGAAGCCGAACCCAACATAGTTGGGAAAACGCTAGGCAGATGATGAACTACACGGAATACTTACCTACCCCTTAAATCTGTAACCTGCAGGACTAACATGAAAACGAAAAACACCCTAAATGCGTATTACACTCTCAAAGACAATCTCGTTCATTTTGAAGTATATTGCTAATCCATTGCTTCATATGTTCGAGAAATTTGTCTGCTCAACACTTTGAGTATTAAACCAACCGGAGACGCCACGAGTACTAATATCTATGCAAATAAGTCTGTCACTTTCATCGGGGGGGACGAGGGAACGCAATAATACACTAATGCAATTCGATCGCGTTGTTACGCACGCACACAAAGCATAAAACAAACACAAGCATAAACTATACGCACACATGTATATAACCGCTATGACCGGCGGTCTCGTACCTTTGGCAGCGGGGATCGCCTGACAATGGCGCCTCCAGTTGGTTTAATACTCAAAGGCTCAACAACGTAAAAAATGCAATGAATGTTGTTATACTGTAAAAATGAAAGCCATTGCTACTGTTTGTGTGTTATTGATTTACCTTGCGAATATTTATATGTTCCTGCCGGTCGATTCTGTAAAAATCTCACGGTGACACTTAGGCAGAGTGAGGTAGTTTTTGCTAGGAAGTGACACTATTGACAGCTCACTCCACGCTCACTTCACCTAAGTTTTCACGGTGAGGTTTTTACAGAATACTAACGCAGCCGGTTGATTCTGTTAAAATCTCACCGTGAAAACTTAGGCAGAGTGAGTTAGTTTTTGCTAGGAATTGACACTATTGACAGCTCACTCCACGCTCACCTCATCTAAGTTTTCACGGTGAGATTTTTACAGAATAGCACCGCTGTATCGAATGTGAGAAAACATCGTTACGCGGTAGGGTGGAGGTGTTCTAATCAACTTTCTCCCATAAGGGTACTACAGGTACACCTCTGCTTAACCTTATGGAATTACAGGCGTGATGTTTGTTACGTTTATATTCCTTACTAGCTGCGCCCCGCGCTTTCACCCGCGTAAATGTCGATCCCGTGGGAATATCGGGATAAAAAGTAGCCTATATGTTAATCCAGGGTGTCAGCTACCTCCATACAGAATTTTATCAAAATTGGTCCAGCCGTTTGAGCGTGAAGAAGTAACAAACATGTACACATTTTTTTCCTTCATAGCAAGGCTGTAGGTACCTAAAAAACAAACTTTAGGAAAAAAAAACAAATGCCACCTACAAAAGTCCTAAGAAATTAAAAATAACTTTAATTTCGATAGTTTATGGCAAGATTTACCTACAAAAAAAAAACCGACTTCAAAAAAGAAACGCTAGTAAAATGAAATAGTAGATATCTACTCTAATTTCGGAAGTCGGTGTCTTTGGTTTTGTATTTTCGGTATTGCCTCCGACTTCCTAAATCGGATTAGCCACCATACCGCCGAACTGAGAACCTGCTCCTTTTTTTTAAGTCGGTTAAAAAGAGAGAGCCTGCTCATGCTGTAGCTAAAATCCAGCCAGGTCAGCCTAGCCTTGCCAGTTGGCAAGGTTGGGCTGTCCATCCCTAGGATGCGCCAGACGTATAGGTTGGTAGGTTGTATATTAGACCTGAAGCTGTTTGACAATATTTTTTTCTCTTTTTTTGTTCTCGAATACGAGGGTTTTGGCTACTATGTATTATTTTATAATGTCCGTCTTACCCGTAATTGTGCAGAATAAAAAAAAATATTTCCTTAATCTGTTTAAATGCATCAGCAGACCGAAAGCCTGTCTACCAACATAACAAAAATAATTCAAGATGTAGCGCTACAAAGCCGAGTGCTACGTTAATCTGCGCGTGCGCACCGAGTGGGCGGATTGTTTGGTGACGTCATCTCGTGAAGGCCACGTGTAGCTGTATTGTGAGCGCCTTTGTAGCTTATAAATTGTTTTATGTTTAAGGTGTGTGTTTGTGTGTCCTTTCCTTTCTACTTCCTGTATTCTTTGAAAGGGTAATATGTTGTATTAATCCGGGACAAGGGTTGTCCCGGATTTAAGCGATCAGTACGTCACACCCTAAATTATTAGTCCTAAGAAGTGTTTCTTAGTTTATATGATGGCCTCACATCCGACCAAAACCACCTCCTTTTATATTTCAAAACATAAGTATTTACTGTATTTATCGTATTACCCAGTAACTGGGTTGTGGAGGTCAGATAGAGATAGGCAGTCGCTTCACGTATAATACTGGTATTCAGCTGCATCTGGTTAGATGGGAAGCCGACCCCAACATAGTTGGAAAAAGGCTAGGTAGATGATGAAGTAGGTATTTACTGTAATTACTTTCAAACGAGTTCTGGAGTGGAGACCGCGTATCGGCAAGCGTAGCGCCCATTTATTAAGTACCTAATCACATTCTAAATAACTGGAAGGTTATGTATCTATTATCCTAAATTTGTGATTTATAATATTAATTTCAAATAACTTTGTAAACGGAACAGTACTGGGTTTATCTCCAACTCCCCACGCCCATAGCTCTTTCTGCTGAAGTTTTAGCTGGCTGGCCATCATAAGATTTATAAGTATATAGGCACCTACCTAGTTTATAATATGTAATAAAGAAAATTGGTTTTGTTTTTAATTAGTTAGTTTCTAACCTAAACTTTTAATTATACAGTATTTGAGATAGTTTGTGGTTTCTATTTATTTCAAAACCAAACCTAGATTGTCGTAGGAGGCTACAATTTTTAATTTGTAACAGTGGCGCCTCCCAGCTAGGTGGACCGACGACCGTAAAAAGGTGGCTGGAAAGGACTGGATGTGGAAGGCGCAGCGGCGGCCCTAGAATTTTTTTAGGTGGTGCAAAATCTTAAACTGGCGCCCCTCTATGTACCATGTTCTTATGATATTGCATATGCAGTTGCTTCCTTGCTTTTGCTTGCTTGTGGACGATCGACAATGACGGATGCCTGGTGGAGTGTCCACCAGGCATTGATGATACTTAGTAACTTACTATAAAGCCGATCGTCGAGGCGCTGGAATCAACCGAAATACGACCACCAGCAGTGCTCGCATTTCGGTTGATTTCAGCGCCTCTCCCATGACGGCGCCCGCCCCGCACCGCTCGCACCGCCCTAGGGCCGCTACTGGGAAGGCGGAGGACAGGCTGTTGTGGCGCAGAGGGAGAGGCCTATGTCCTGCGGTAGGCTGATTTGATACTTAGGTAGGACCGTCCTATCCTTACTGTTTCCCAATTTGAAAGTTTTCAGAAAACTAATCTCGCTTTCCTAGAATCAAATACCCATAGATCAGCGGGGTAACTACGTAACACACTAACAGTAGAAATGGCCTTCAGTCTGACAGTTCAACAACATTTACTTTGTTGAGCTGGCAATATTTTCGAACATATAGAATACTAGCTTACGCCCGCGGCTTCGCCCGCAAGGTATGTCGATAAAAACTATCCTATGTCCTTCCCCGGGATGCAATCTATTTCTCTGCTAAATTTTATCGAAATCTGTTCAGTGGTTTAGGCGTGAAAAGGTAGCATACAGAGAGAGAGTTACTTTCGAATTTATAACATTGGTATGGATAGATATAGAAAATATTTATTGTCCAGGTAATACAGTAAGCAGGTTCACTGGATAACAGCAAGTTGAGACAACGTGAGTAGCTTAAAATATTACCTACAGTTAGGTTACAATAATAGTATTAGCTAGTGAGCCCCAAACTAGACAGTTAGTCTGTATCTGGATTAGCAGTCGGTACCCTTCAAAAATGATTCAGTTTGTGATTGATAGAGTGTTACGGAAATAGGATACTGTTTTATAAAATAGCAGCATTATTACCTTAGTCATCTGCCTAGCCTTTTCCCAACTATGTTGGGGTCGGCTTCCAGTATAACCGGATGCAGCTGATCTGAACGATGACCTTGTAGTATCTTTAATATATTATTAACTAGCTTCCGCCCGCGGCTTCGCCTGCAAGGTATGTCGATAAAAACTATCCTATGTCCTTCCCCGGGATGCAATTTATCTCTCTGCCAAATTTTATCGAAATCCGTTCAGTGGTTTAGGCGTGAAAAGGTAACATATTAGACAGAGAGAGTCAACGCAGTGCACGGCGAGCAAAGCTTGCTAGTTTTACCAAAAACAAGAACTAACTATGGCAAAAAATGCTAACTTTTGAAGGAGCACAGCTTTATAACATTCAAAACTCAACTTAGCCAGCACATAATTGCGGATCGATCACTTATGGAGAAATGAATGCATTGGATGGGTAACTATTAAAATGTACCTAATACTGATGACGAACATATTGTAATCTATATTTTT
This sequence comes from Mesoligia furuncula, assembly GCA_916614155.1. Classification (NCBI taxonomy): domain Eukaryota; kingdom Metazoa; phylum Arthropoda; class Insecta; order Lepidoptera; family Noctuidae; genus Mesoligia; species Mesoligia furuncula. The sequence continues at coordinate 25,391,694 of OU744806.1, forward strand.
AGTATTGTTCTCAAGTAAGTGACTTATGTCTTTATTGGGAATAAAGTTTCTTTAAACCGAAAACGAGTTACTTTCGAATTTATAATAATTATTAGTATGGAAAGAAATAGAAAATATTCATTGTCCAGGTAATACAGTAAGCAGGTTCACAGTTTAACAGAAAGTTGAGACAACACGAGTAGCTTAAAATATTACCTACAGTTAGGTTACAATAATAGTATTAGCTAGTGAGCCCCAAACTAGACAGTTAGTCTGTATCTGGATTAGCAATCGGTACCCTTCAAAAATGATTCAGTTTGTGATTGATAGAGTGTTACGGAAATAGGATACTGTTTTATAAAATAGCAGCATTATTACCTTAGTCATCTGCCTAGCCTTTTCCCAACTATGTTGGGGTCGGCTTCCAGTATAACCGTATTCCATAATAACTTTTATAAATAAATAAATAAATAAATAACCGGATGCAGCTGAATACCAGTATTTTACATGGAGTGACTGCCTATCTGACCTCCACAACCCAGTTACTGAAGACTGGTTGTCAGTCGTCAGACTTTCGGGCTTCTGACTACCCGTAACGACTGTCAAAGGTCCACGAATGACAGCCGGGACCAATGGCCTAACGTGCTTTCCGAGGCACGGACATTATTACATTAGTATAGTAGAACGGAATAATTCGTTTTAAATTGAATGGTCAGGTTACCATCTAGTTTCCGAACTCTCGATAGTGGGTCATCTGTCCTTTAATTAAATTACGACGCGAGGTTTTCCAGAGAGCCACATAGTGGGCTGATATAAATTGATATGACGTCATATGAAATTGAATGCCAACGTCCAGTTGTGATGCCCTGAATTGTATGATATGATACGTCTCATTTGAGTTTTGTAACTTCATAGCTTCTGTAGAGTTTTTGTCCATAACCATAATCAGGATTTTCAAATATAGGATATCCGACTTATTCAGGTTTCCAATGGATTTGCTAGTTTTTAAAATATCATAGATAAATGTACGAAATTCCAGTACAGTCATTTGGACTGTGCCAAAATGGTACGCATACTTTAGTAAGTATTTAATAAATTTTTTTTTAGTTTTTTTTTTAGTAGGTATGTACCGTACCTACATATATGTATATAGTACATACATATGTACGGAATTCCCAGTCAGGTTTTAAATAGGTAATAAAGAGCCTTGGTCATTAAGACTGTGCCAAAATGGTACGCATACCTTATGTAAGTAGGTATGCGTATTACTAAGTTGGTATAAAGTGCCTCTCGTTCGAACTGTGGTCGTGCAAGATGATTCTTGAAAGCGTCATAAAGTCCGCTAACAATACCTTAATATCCTGGAAACAAGGAACCTTAGTCAATACTAGCAGCGCCTCGCGGTTTCGCCCGCATAAGTGTCGATCCCGTGGGAATATCGGGATAAAAACTATCCTATGTCCTTTCCCGGGACTCAAACTATCTCTATACCAAATTTCAACTAAATCGTTTCAGTGGTTTAAGCGTGAAGAGGTAACAGACAGACAGACACACTTTCGCATTTATAATATTAGTATGGATGTATGTATGAAATTCCCAGTCAGGTTTTATTTAATAAAGAGCCTTGGTCATTTGGAATGCGTACTACTAAGTAGGTATAAAGTACCTCTCGTTCGAACTGTGGTCGTGCAAGATAATTCTTGAAAGCGTCATAACGTCCGCTAACAATACAATCATTCTGAAAACAAGGAACCCTAATCAATATAATAATGTTCAAACATCGTTTTCGTGCGAATGTGCGACCTTTAACGCTTAAATTCGTGCCTACCTAATAGAGGTACCTATTATGATCCAATGATTGAATATAATCCGGACAGTGGGTAGTCATACGACCTGTTTCATATCAAGGTCTTTTTGTTGAAGTAAAACTGTTAAATCAATTCCGCACGCGACTTCGCCCGCGTGGTATGTTGGTAAAAAGCCGTAGTAAGGCCTATGCCCTTCTTCAGAGTTCAAAGTATCCCCCTACCAAATCTCATCAAAATCGGTCCAGGCGTTTCGGAGGTGAGCCGGAACAAACAGCCACAATTTTTTTTTTTATACTTATATTTTCGTACAATCGGCATGGCACTACCTAGGAACACAAGGTTTTCCCGACGCTTTGCATTTAAGTCTGGACATTAAACCACAAACATTTAACTTTTGCCACAGAATAACTAATAGTAAGTACTTACTATTGGGCGGGTTGAATCGTCTGACATCATAGTGTAAGTATGACATTAAATATCATTTTCATTTCTCATACTCGGTAATTAGTGTTTGTTTGATCCGAATAGCGGGTGGAAGACGCTGCTTCCCACCTTTGACGGGAAAGACTCATCGTAATTGCTTCCCTCTCTAGGGCGGGAATGAATTTAAAAAATAGAACTAAATTTGGTTAGGTAGTCAGCTACGAAATTTTTACATAATTAAAAAACATGCTGCGGTCTTGTGAGTGTAGAAACAGCCAGTGTGAATAAAAAAAAAAAATAACCTCAAACCTTGAAAAAAAGACTACCTATACGTACTTAGGGTAATTTGGCGGGATGCTAACTCTGTAAGCTGTACTTACATAAATTCAAAAACTTGGTTTCATAGACTAATATTTGATTGAGTTCAAGCGATTCTGAAATGTTGACCCCAGATTCGGTTAAAGACGAGGCAAATACAGAAATCGAGAATCTTTTGCCAGAAATTTCGAGAATCTTTTGCCAGAAATTTCAAAAGAAAGATACTTCAATACATAAGTTACAATGATTTTATGAAGTGGCGAGCATAGAAGAAAATACTACTGAACTATTTTTAGGGTTCCGTAGTCAACTAGGAACCCTTATAGTTTCGCCATGTCTGTCTGTCCGTCCGTCTGTCTGTCTGTCCGTCCTCGCTTAATCTCTGTGACCGTTAGCACTAGAAAGCTGAAATTTTGTAGGAGTACGTATATCAGTTACGCCAACAAAGTGGTAAAATAAAATTTTGGAAAATATTTTTTTTTAGGGTAGCTTCCCTACATGTGAAGTGGGGATGAATATTTTTTTCATCATCTACCCCATCGTGTGGGGTATCGTTGAATAGGTCTCCTAAAATGGTTTAGGGGTTGCTAAAATTATTTTTCGATTTAATGCTCCATTTACGAAATATTAAAGTTTAAAGTGCAAATTTTTGTTCCAATAGGGTGTCCCCCCCTCTAAAAGCTAAACTACTAGCTTGAAAAATCTGGAAAAATTCTCGATGAAAGTGCATTTCATGAACTTTAAAGGAAAAGTATAGCGGTTAAGATAACTTTATTAGTTTAGCAGTAATAGTCGTTGAACTTGGGTGTTGGATAATTTTGTACCAAATACAAAATCCTTAGCATTAATCCTTTAAAGTTCATGAACTTTAAAGGAAAAGTATAGCGGTTAAGATAACTTTATTAGTTTAGCAGTAATAGTCGTTGAACTTGGGTGTTGGATAATTTTGTACCAAATACAAAATCCTTAGCATTAATCCTTTAAAGTGACTAAGATGAAGTAGTTGCTTGTTTATAATGGGTAAAGACTTGCATTGAAAACCAAAATATGTTTTTTTTTTTTACCTATTCAGAATAAAGAACAACAGAATCGTACTACATTGTGATAACGGGCTACTACGGAACCCTGCACTGTGCGTGACTCGACACGCACTTGGCCGCTTTTTTATTTACTTTTCTTATATTCGAAATGAAAGGTAGAGTGTTTAACACGGGTGAAAGTCATCAATTCCTTTCGACCCTTGTATTACAATCTACTATTTTCTGTTGTATTCTGTGAAATATTTAAAACAGGATTGTAAACAAGAAGGAATAAACTAACTGTTGTTTAATTTAAATAAATGTAGAAAAGCTAAAAGAATAAATAAACTGTACGGTCGGTCTCTGATTAGAATCAAAACGAGCTAGAAAACGACCCCAACATAGGTCGGAAAGGGCTAGCAGATGATTTGTATGTCACGTAGTTTTCCAAAGACGATCATTCGAAAGAGTAATCTTAGGGTTGGTTGTAAATTCAATGTTTAATTTTCTGAACTTCCCTAAGTGCACGCTCTAAAAGTTATTGAATAACATTTTCCTGTTGTGTTGTGTGAAATGGCAAAGTTCTCTGTTAATAAAATGGATTGTAAAACTAAATAAACTAGCTTTGTCATAAAAAAGTTGTGTTATAAAAAATAACATGATCACTAATGGAACCTACCCAGAAAACATTTGCCTTTAGTATGAAGCCCACTATTTGGATCCAAATGAGATAGGTACCTACAGTTCACCATCCCATTTTATTACCTACTAATGTAGATACAATAATCACTAAACTACGAGTAAGTACTTAGATCATGTGCTGGCCAACAGGCCAGGCCAGGTGAGGTGCACAACCATTCGATAAAGCAATAATCCTTGGGTTTGGTTTAAGCTTTTTTTTAAATTGATTTTTTTCTATTTTGTGAATGTGAGAACGCTGTAAGCCTTGTAGTCTCGTACTTAGATGCTTCGATTTTTTAGGGTGTTCTTGAAAGAAACGCACCGAAAGTATTACTCGAAAAAAAACAGAGGAAAATACATTAAACAAATTTTTTTTTTTTTTTTTTTTAAAGTTGGTGCGTTTCGAGGAATACCCCGATTTGTTGACCATTTTCTACCTTACTACCTAGTACTACTTACTGCTTACTACCTGGGTATTTAGGTACTTATTGTCAGGCCTATTGCTGTCCTCCAAAACCTAAAAGTGTAATTTTGTAAACATTGGAAAAACCAATATTTCTATAAGAGTAGGTAACCGTGGAGTTTCTTGCCGGCTCTTCTCCATAAAAAGCGACCAATTGGAACCATGCATATAGCTTCAAAAGCTTTTGACGCTTCATAAGTACCCATGTGAGGTTTATTATTGAGTTTTAAGTATTGTTTTAAAATATTTTGAATTAGAAGTTGCTTCACCAGCGAATCTTCTGTATTTGCCTAAGGATCCAGTATACGTGGGTGTTATAGAGCTAATTGGGAAGACTGTGTCAATTGACGTCATATGCCTTTGAAGGTAACGTAGCGTTCTGTTTTATTGTGTTCAACGCCTTAAGAGCTTGTCGAGGAAATGTTATTCATTTGAGGAAATGGTCGTTTTGATCCGCTTTGTGGTTAGCCTATTGAGAACTGGTAGGAAAGGTTAAGTAAGTGGATGGTGCCATTTTGCTACTTCATAGCGTGTCGACGGCCTCGAGGGCAATATAAATTACGTTTAAATTGGGGCATTCAGTAGGTGGTCCTGCGTCCTCTAACGTACAGACAACAGGACACGCCGAACACGATATTAAGTGTCCATTGTTTCTGGAACAGCACCACATTTACACTCCTTACTCAAGCGAGAACGGCACAGAAATTATCACCGTGGTTGCTGGTGGCTGTACCATTACTTCCGTTTATTTTGCTAATTATGTGGTGGGTCATTAAGTGGCGCAATGTCCTAATAACTGCCTCTCGAATAGTGAAAGCTTCTAAAGATATTCTTCTCTTTCGAAAGTATAGTCCCAACATTATTCTTCTTCTCAGCGTGTCGATAGCAATCTAAACGGAGACCGCCCAGAATTCGGCTATTTGTTTGGCGCCATCACCAGCGTCCACCAGTTCCTGTAATGTGCAGCTGGCAGGACACGATATTAAGTGTCCCACACTATTCAAATATTGTTGAAACGTCTTTTACTTAGCCAATTGTTTATCATCCAGTGAGGAAATTGTACACACGCCAGCACATCAAGCTACCTGAAACTGTCTTTTCCCAACAAATTGAACCTTATGCTTTAGCGATAAAGTTGAAAATCTATTAAAGAAATTTGACAGATTGTAGTAGCTAGATGTGCTGGCGTCTGTACTTATTTGTTTCCACCGGTTTTCTTCTGCTTGTGACGTTCACACGAATCTTTCACAAATATCCAATACTCAATCATTTATTGTATTCCACAATGTATAGGTATGCTTAGGTGGTAGGTAACATTTTGTTGTAACAATCCGTTAGGTAATTTTAATTCTTGTACGGGCCCAATAATGACGTAAAGCTGGAACGATATTTTATCGAATGGATAAGCTATATGCTATGGCTAAGCTGTTGTATTTTTGTAATTTGCAAGCTGTCATAGGCGTCATCATACCGTGCCACTGTTTTAGTTAATTTCTCTTGTGGACTTCGTGAATGGTTTTGCAAACACTAATTACCCACGCACTAATTAAAAATCTCATTCAGCTTACCAACGTTTCTTAGTTTTAGGAACACTCCTGTGACTTTCTATAGAGTCATGATTTCTGAACTTCTTTTTCTTCTTCTTCGTAGCACTCTTGTCAGAGCGGTCGTGGTCCTCATGTAGTTTCTTGTTTAGGGGCTGATGTGATTCGCCTCACGATTTCTCGCCACCTACTTCGATTTCTGTTATTCTTAGTGCACTCGTACAAGGGATCGTCCACTGCGGTTTTAATTCGATCAGTTCATCTCATGGGTAAACGTCCGCGTGGTCTAGTGTCCTCCACTCTACCCTGCACGACAAGGCGCTCCATAGCTCTATCTCTATCCTCACGCCTCGTTATGAACTTACCGACATATTATTTTCTTAGGTATCGTAAAATTACTAGGAAACAAGACTCCCTACGTCTTGTTTCCACCACCACCCCTTGGTAAAGGCTGAACACGTTGTCTTTTACCTAGTGAGGTTTTTTTTCAGGATACCTTAGGTTTGAGCCTAATCCCGGTACCCTAACCCTGGTACTGGTAAGGTAGTACACTGCCTTGCGTTTTCTTTTCACCTTTATTACCTGTTAAAAAGTTTCACGAGCTTAAAACTTCGTTTGGTGTTTCAAAATGGCCGCCGGTGACACGAAATCAATGACAAGTTAGTTTATATTCAGCTGTACAGTTACGCAACAATCCCTTTGTTTAGTGTGCTGTGGCTATATATTGATTGAAATTCGAATTATCTCATTAAAATTATAATGAAGTTATTTTGTCAACGAATCCAATGTTGATACTATTACGACATTTTCAACCTATAAATGGGTCAGGGCAACAGTCTCCAAACGGTTGGTGCCTGAGGATAGACGGCACCGCCGAGGCCGACCCAGAAAGAGGTGGCTAGTCGACCTAGACGCGTGCCGTAAGGGTTGGATCGAGGTCGCTCTAGAAAAGGATGCCTGGAGGGATTTGGGAGAGGTCTTTGCTCAGTAGTGTAACAGTGTACGCTAACTTAAAAAAAAAAACGTAGGTCAGTTATGGCTTATTATTGATCGAAGCTTATGGCTATTTTAATGAACAGATAGTTTATCTAAAAAAACACAACCGATTTCCAAAAAAAAATACTACTAAGTGAAAAATAACTTTAATTTCGGAAGTCGGTGTCGTTGGTTCCACATTTTCGAAATTAAAGTTATTTTTCACTTAGTAGTGTGTTTTTTTTGTAAAAAAGTTTTTATTTTTACTTTTTAGCTGTACCTACCCCACACAAATTCTTATAACACTATTTGCTATGTGAATATTAGTGACAGGAAGCTATTGACCACATCTGCGTACCCTTTTAAAGGGTACAGGCGTGATGTTATGCTGTGTAATTACAACGCAATTGCGTAAACAATGCATACATATGCGATAGCAGCAATCGCGGTTGATTTGCTGGCATTTATTGAAGAGTTCCGTTGTCTGTCTCCTAAACTCATCACCAAATCTTTACGAAATTTAAATGGGACCATTTCGGAATAAACCTCTTTCGAACAAAAAAAGAATTTTGCAAATCCGTCTATATATATGACGGAGTTACGCCCGAACTTACATTAAAAAAAAAACATCCGAATTGAGAACTTCCTCCTTTTTTGAAATCGGTTAATAATTACTCCAAAGCTTCATCCTGTTTGCATCGTTCACCTGTGATTATTTTTCTAGTCACTGCTAGCCTGAGTGACTGCATACCTTTACTCCTGAATGCAGAGTCGTAGCTAGCTAGGGTCATGAGCGCCTCTGACAGGTTTTGAATTCGATCCCGAATACTTTCTCTTATTCTACAAATAGTGACGACACAATAACTTTGAAAGTGTAATTTAAGTTATGTATTCATTTATAAGCATTAAAATACTACTTACTTACTATAATGCAAGAAATGGAAACAATACAAGACGCATTATAATCTCTTATAGTTGATTTATGTATTTCTGGCATTCAGCTGCATCCGGTAAAACTGGAAGCCTAACCCAACATAGTTGGGAAAAGTCAAGGCCGATAAATTAAAAGTTTATTCTTCTGGCTTTTTCTGGAGCCTATTTGTTTATAATATGGCTATATCAATATTTTTGCAACACGTCATACTCAAACGATAAGTAGTATAGATAACGAGATTGCTCAAACGTTCTTGGCCAATCTGCTATCGTAAATATTCTTTTATTAATTTTGATTTGCTGGAAGATCTTTAACAGCTTGCAGAAAGATGCGGACACAGCCTCAGATTTCGGGGTGGTCACCATGGCTACTGCCGGTCGATTCTGTGAAAATCTAACCGTGAAAACTTAGGTGAAGTGAGTGTGGAGTGAGCTGTCAATAGTGTCAATTCATCATCATCTGCCTAGCCTTTTCCCAACCAAGTTGGGGTCGGCTTCCAGTCTAACCGGATGCAGCTGAATACCAGTATTTTACATGGAGCGACTGCCTATCTGACCTCCACAAACCAATTACTGGGTAATTCGATACCCCTTGGTAAGACTGGTTGTCAGACTTTCGGGCTTCTGACTACCCGTAACGACTGTCAAAGATCCACGAAGAATAGTGTCAATTCCTAGCAAAAACAAACTCACTTCACCTAAGTCAAAGAGTATAATAATAATACGGGAGACCTAAGTTTTCACGATGAGATTTTTACAGAATCGACCGGCTGGACGGATTACGACAGAAATTATTGCGTGATAAGAGCGAGCGGAGCGAGCTCGAAAATTTTAGCAACCCGCCTCAGGTTGGTATTGTTTCGTCTAACCTTATGGAAATAGTAGTTACTTTGCCCACTTATGCGGAAAAGCTTAAGAATATGTTTTGGTTTGGTTATGGGTCTGCAAAGTGAGCCGGCTAAAGGTTGCACCCCTGGCAGCCGCCCGCCTCTCCAGCCCCTAGCTACGGCCTCGCCTAAGTGACTATAGATAAACTACCATCCTTTCCTAGGATGCTGTAAAAAGTTGAACAAAGGAGGCAACGGTACTTGAGTAATAATTCAAGTCAATAGGCAATAGCCTATTAATTGATATTCCGCTGGTTAGACTGAACCACCCCATAAAACTTAAGAAAAAGGTGAGTTGAATGAGATACCGATGGTATACAGCAGCATAGGTATTTACTCACGTAGCACGTACTTTAGCGGTTTACTTGACGCTAGAGCTTCTCGGGTAAAGATAACTAAAGTCTCCGTCACGAGAAGATATAAATTTTGTAAATGAACTTCGACTAAGTTTCGTCGTTTCAGCCGATAGACGTCCACTGCTGGACATAGGCCTCCCCCAATTTTGGGAGGGTTTGCCATAATCGCCACGCTTGGCAGGCGGATTGGCGAGCGCAGTATGGTATGATGGTGGAATACATAGAGAACGCTGCTGCCCATTCTCCGGTACGATCCTTAGTCGCCTTTTACGACACCCACGGGAAGTAAGGGGTGGTGGTATTCTTTAAGTCCGGCACCAACAGACTGCCGGCACCACACAGACTAAGTTTACGTAGCGACAAATTAATCAACAACAAATAATCCCAAATTCAATCAACTCAAAGTAACATACTTGTGAAACGCTACTGACTTAAGGAACGTAAACATTTGGGCCGCCATTTTCATATCGCTGACGCTGTCAATGCTGCAGAATACTCGGAATCGTCTGATGACAGTACTGTAATTAGATGTAATTATATCCATAAATAAAAATAAAAATTATTACAAAACTGTTTTTTTTTTATTTGACCTAAAGGTTGCGAACCCCTGAATGTGTGTTTACAAAATTTATGGCTTCTCGAGACGGGGCCTTTATAAGGTTTATCAATTTCCATGATTTGGGGTAACTTGCTTACCATAACATACACGTTTGCAATGGTGGCCCAGGAGAGGGGCAGTGGTGGGTGGGCCAGTGGTAACGGCCGCAACTCACGAATTGTGGGAGTGTCTTGGGTTCGAACCCTGGCAGGCATTACTTTGTGTAAATTATTTCGTCACTACACCACAGACGGTGAGGGATAGCATCGTGAGGAAATCGGAATCTCCTAGAACCAAAAAGTCGAAGATAGGTGAGATCTACCAACCTGCACTGGCACTGGGCCCGCGTGGTGGATTACCTCTACGCGAGCTCGCCGCGGGCAGAACCTAGAATCTAATAAAATTAAGAAGAAACAGAAAAAAATACAAGACTCTCCTTCAATGTAATCTTATAGCGTAAACAAAGGATGACCTTCAACGTGTTATCTATTATTATGACGACTGTACGTCCGAATCAAAAAACTAACAAATTGCATTGGATAACTGCACAATGTCTTGCATTTGCAATACTTACTTACTTATACTGCCCAGTTGGTGTCGTGGTTACAAGCGCAACTGCTGAGCGTGGGGTCCTGGGTTCGATTCCCGGGTCGGACAAAGTGTTATTGGGTTTTCCATCAGGAATTTCTTAGTAACAGTCCGGAGTTTGGAAGTTGTCGGTTTAATACCCCACGTAAAGCCGTTGGTCCTGCGCCTGAACTCTCCCCGGTCGTGTCGGATTGCCGTCCCATCGGACTATGAGAGTAAAGGAACAGAGAGTGCACCTGTGGTTTGCACACACACTTGTGCACTATAATATCTCCTGCGTACTTGGCTAATCTCCATTGAGATTGGCCACCGTGGCCGAAAACGGTCGGGGAGGCTATTATTACTTACTTACATAAATATTTGGCTAAACTCGGAACTAACGCCACCATCTTGTTTATCAATAGGTACAGACGCCAGCACATCAAGCTACCCGAAACTGTAAAATTTTCCCAATCAACATTGAACCTTATGCTTTAGCGATAAAGTTGAAAATCTATTAAAGAAATTTGACAGATTGTAGTAGCTTGATGTGCTGGCGTCTGTAATCAGAAATGCAGTTTACCAACAGCGCCCCCTGTGAACGTCATGCGGGCGCCAAAACATTATAGTAGCAGTGTATGTGCACGGACCAATCACGTCGTCACACAAATGCAGTATGCACGGAACTCGTAAGTACAGGCTGTACGGATGTATCATTTCCTCCTCAATCTAATGGACGAGCCAATTTCGCACATCCACCGTCTGTTGGACCACGTTATGCAACAAAGTAACAATAATAACAGTCGAACATGCAATTTCACAATGTTGGTGTAATTGTACAAAAGAAAAACTTGTTTATTTAGGTAGTTTTAAATGACTCATAGCTCTGAATATAACAAATTTAAAGCTATGAATAAAGCCTCGTATCCACTAGGCAACATTTGGCGAGCGGCATGTTGCACAACATGTTGCTCAACATGTTGAAAGTTAGCGCGGAACTTTTGTTTAGCAACGTTGTCTGTCTACGCAAGATCAGTCGTCGACAGCATGTCGCCAGAGGAACTAGTGTTGATTTCAGCGGCGGTAGCTAGGTATAATTTTATCGAAAAATGCATTAAAAAGAAAAAAAAACACGTTAGTGGGTTAGAAATTACTTACAAAATAAAGAAAATATATTCAGTGATCTCCGTGTGGTTGATGGCTCCTTTACGAATTTTACCCGAATAAGTACTCGTTCGTTACACCACACGGACATTTCTACGCGTCACGTCTCCACTCGACAGCATTTGATGCTCAACTGCATGTTGCACGGTAACAAACAACAAGCCGCGCGTCATATTGCGCGCCACCAGCTGGCAACGTCGCGCGCTGTTGTGCAACGCTGCCGAACATGTTGAGCGTCCCGTGTTGCGCGTCAATTGTTGCCTAGTGGATACGAGGCTTCATTTAAAACGAAATAGATAGGGGAAGGTAAACAATGAATGAAAAGATTTTTGTTAACTTTTTTCAAACAAAACTGCAGAAGGATATTCCAAGTTTTAAATTGAAGTATACTTATTTTCAAATCGTAAATAATACCGGCCTCCGTTCACGTCGTGATGGGGCTAGCGCGCTCCGAACTCTAGGTTTGTGCCGGTACAGTTTACTTTGCCGGGACGGGTGTAGGGTGAAGAGCCAGACAAAGAGAGATACAGAAACCCGCAGGGCAGCTTGTGGCAAGCTGATGGGCAGTAGTGACCCCATGGACCCTATCTCCCGGGAGAAGTCTTGTTTCTCATCTCCGGCATGCCTTTATGGCTGGCTGGAGTGAATACTAACGAGGAAAAGAACTCCCACCTCTTTATAGACTTTATTGGCCGACTTTAGTAGACATTCGCAAGAGCCAACGTGCTCGGAGGTAGGAAGTATTCCAGTAGGTACTGGTAGAGATTTTCACCATCTTCCGGGGTCTGGGAATGTGCTGATAACCGTAGAAGACCTATCCATTCCTCAAACACCGCAGGATATGTTGCCCCCATGTCGCTACCTCACTAAGTGCTAGTGACAATTCCCGGGGGGCCATTATTGAGTGTGCAAGTCACCTCCTGCCATTTTTTCTATGTATACATTAATCGGGCAGGGGCCATAGTCCTTCCGTAGTTTTCGGTAACCAGTCCACTTTAGCCATCCAAATACCTACATGTTGCAATATCTTTGTTTCCACATCCTGCAATAGTCCTACACCAACCGGGGGTAGTCCTTGGGTGCACTTACATAATGAAAGAAAGAAAGAAAGAAAACAAAAAAATACGTATATTTAGCACAGACTAAAAGATACACAATACACCAGACAGTCAGATAATAGCGTACATCAGATAAAAACAAAAATAAAGATAACAATAAGAAGTGCAAAGTCCGATACGAAATTAGCAGGGATGTGTGCCTCACGGCTGCGTCAAAAAGGCCCAGTTCAGCAAAAATGCCAGACAACTAGTGCCTGACTCTGGTTTTCAACTGCGTACAGGGATAATAGTCTGTTGGTAATACCTACCTCATTTCATAGGGCCTCTGCGAGTTGGCTTCGGCCCCTCGAACGCCTTCCAAAGGACCGGGACCCCAAGGTCCCGGAATATGTCAAAGACAGAATAAATAATTATAGTAACTAACTGTACTAATTGTAGTAATTTTAAATTAAAAGAGCTCTTACCTATTTGATTTCAAGAAATAGCGATTCCTGAACGCTTTGCTAGTACGGTGCCGACCGTACTAGCAAAGCGTTCAGAAACTGTACCACTAGTAGCTCTAAACAAATCGTGTGGAAATTAGGAGATAGGAAAAAACAACGTTGGTATAGCTTTTCTTATTGCACTGCTAAATATTTACAAAACAACCACCTAGCTATCAGATAATAAACAAAAACTCTACTAACAACATTAATTGCGTTCATTTATCATTGTTTATAATTACCACGAAGGATTCTGCCAAGAGCGGCATTTATTTAATACTAGCTGACCCAGCAAACGTTGTTTTGCCATATAAATTATTTCTAGCTGCTCGGCGCTACTTCGTTCGCGTGGTGTCCTACCTCTTACCCTACTCTACCCCTACCCTACTCCTACACAAATCACAATTCCTACCCTACTCCTATAAGTAAAAAAAATAAAAAATAAAGAAAGTATCCTATGTACGTCTCCTGATTCTAAGCTACCTTCCCACTAATTTTTAGTCAAATCGGTTCAGCCTTCTTGAGTTATAGGTAGTGTAACTAACACGACTTTCTTTTATCTATATTAGATACTTACACCAGGGATGGCTACAACATAATCCCTGCCTATGTATGTCACACACTGACCTGTATTATATAATATAATAATAATATAATATATTCGACAACTATCACACAACGCCGTCTAGTCCCAAGCTAAGCAGAGCTTGTGTTATGGGTACTAGACAACTGATAAATATACTTATATATTTCTAAATACATACATATTATAGATAAATTACACCCAGACACAGAACAAATGATCATGCTCATCACACAAACATTTGTCCTGGGTGGGAATCGAACCCACGACCTCCGGCATAGCAGTCAGGGCCACTAACCACTAGACCAACGGGCCAGTCAATAAATATGTATGATAAAGGTCAGTGATGTCACAATATTTGATTTGATTTTGTATGACCTAGTTTACTTACACATTGCGGCAGGCTGAGACGAAGATGGCGGCAAGAGCTTGACTCGCAAGGACTGACGGCACTAGCCAAAGACAATTGTGTGGAAAAGGGAGAGAGAGGCCTTTGCCTTGCAGTAGGACAGTACAAGATTAGATTTTACTTCACTTCACTTCCCTGTGTGTGTTTAAGGGGCTTACATGACCTAAAGCGCGGTCACTGTCGGACTGCATAGAAAAGAACGAGAAGCGCGATGACACAAACCCTCGTAATTTATTGCAAAATATGAAGCAATTATTTAATTACAAAAAATCTATTGTTTGGAGTAAAAAACTAAAACTAGTATTTTAGTATGTTGCTTGTAGAATAATCTGACAAAAAACAGAATGATTGTATGTATATTAGTATGGTTTTTATTGTAAAAAGAAAGTTTCTAGAGGTATCTTCATGATTTTTTTGTATCGTATCAAATTAGTTGTATTATGTTTTCAACACACTATCTACCTAGCATATATCCTGCTGAATATCATATGTTTTTCTGATTTTGTTTACTGTACCTAGTCGATCATATACTTTTATTGTTTCTAAAATTTGCGTTTATTGCGCTTAGGTCCTGTAAGCCCCTTAATAGTCGAGTGTATGGCACTAGTGGGCTGCAGCTGAAAATCAGCGTCAGGTGGTATTTTGTTTTTATCTTTTACTAGCAAAAGAAAAAAAGAGAAAAAAAAGAAAAAAGAAAAGCAAAAAGAAAGAAATAAAAGAAAAGAAAAAAAAAAGAGTAGAAAAAAGGAAAGAGAAAGGAAGGAAAGAGTATTCTATTCTATTCTAGCGACCCACCCCAGCTTCGCACGGGTGCAATTTTTTATAATTTTCTAAATTTTGTTTCATACAAACCTTGTCCTGGCAATACCGAACACAACAAAAAAATAATTATCTAATTTGATGCAGTCATTCGGAAGATAAGCGCGTACAAAACATTTTGGCGACTTTGTTTTATACTAGGTACGGTATATAAGTAAGTACTTATCTTTACATACATACCTAAGCTCCAGCTCAGCATAATCCTTAGATTATGCTAAGCTGAGGTCCTTTTGGCATTATAAAAGCATTGTTTTCTTTCTGATTTTTTATATTTTAAGGTGTTTTTTGTATCGCATTATGCAGAGCTAAATCATATTAGCCGCGGTAATTTTCTTTATTCTCTTGTCTGAAATGGTTAGGTTAGAACGGTGTTCACTGGCAACTCTGAGCCACTAAAATTACTGAAATTAAATTAGTTAAATTGTTTATTCTGTAAATAGGACAGGAATTTTACTAAACTATATCTATGTACCTATATATATATCGCAGGCAATTTGTATGATTCCGCATTATAAAAACGCATTATAAAAACGCTCGCTGTATTAAAATATGCCGAACCCCGAGGTTAGGTTACTTTAAACCCTTTACACGGGAATAGGAGCCACACGAAATGGGGCTACGTCGACATAGGATGCAAGAGCGAGCGAAGGGCACCCCGAGGTTCGGTTTGGTTAGGTAAAACAGCGAGCGTTTGTAAACGGACGACGCCGTTTGTAAAACGCGGAGTCATACAAATTGTCTGCGACAAATATAAAATTTAAAGTCCTGACTGACTGATATATCAACGCACAGCCTAAGCCGCTGGTCCTAGAGACATAAAATTTGGAGGGAGTGTTCTTTGAGAAGAGTAGGTATGCTTTATGAAAGGGTTTTTCGAAATTCCACCCCTAAGAGGGTGAATTGGGGGGTTGATATTTCTGTGAATAATTTCCGACCTCCAGGCGGGCGAAGCCGCGGGCAAAAGCTAGTTTACTATATTCACAATAATTCAATGACATGTTAATAATGGGTTTTTCAGTAGGAATTTCTCAGTAGCGGCCCGGAGTCTGGAGTTGTGCCCGGTTGATGGCAATAGGGTCGCATGGGACTTGGGTGTACAGTAAGCAACAAAAGTCGATTAACACTTCAGTTTTTTTAATCTCAGTTATTGAGCAAAATATTTGTTCAAAATTGCAGCAGAAGTACAATGCAATTTTGAACAAATATTTTGCTCATTAACTGAGATTAAAAAAACTGAAGTGCTAATGACTTATGTTGCTGACCGTACATAGGTATAGCTCTGCCGAAGTCTTTGGGTATTACAGGCGGGATAGGGTTACCAATTAGTTTGAAAAGTCCTGACAAAAAGCCATTGACATTTCAATAAAAGTCCGGACATTTTAGTCACAAAATCAAAACATTACCCACTTAGTTGCAGTGGTGTGGTAGGCATGGTAGCAGACACTCGCAAGGCGAGGGAAGTTGCGCGGTGCGGGTATAAATAAAAAAAGAAAGTGCGCTGAAAAATATAAAAATGAATACCTTTCCAGAAACTAGCGTTATGTTTGATTATTTTACGTAAAACTATTTTTATTTCTTTCTATTTTTATTTTTAACCCCCGACGCAAAAACGACGGGGTGTTATAAGTTTGACGTGTTTGTGTGTGTGTGTGTCTGTCTGTGGCATTGTAGCTCCCGAACTATAATTAATTTAGAAACCCCCGACTTAAAGAATTTATGTAACGAGACTAAAACAGATAAATTCATATGGCAGTCGGGGGACCGTTCTGTGGAACACCTTCTATTCTAAGAGGTCCCCCGACTTCCATATGAATTTATCTGTTTTAGTCTCGTTACATAAATTCTTTAAGTCGGGGGTTTCTAAATTATTTTATACTTTTCATTTTGTGTCGGGGGTTTTTAAATTTTTAATTATGTTTGAACTATGCAGTTGATTGTTTGCAAAGCAATACAAGATTTATTGTTTGATCTCGTTAAATTGATTAATATAGAAGTACTTTAAATATTTTGTTTTTAGACGAATGAGAAGTTAATAAATATTAAAGACTTATTTGGTAAATTACTTGTTAAGTTTTAGGTATTCGTACTTACTTTGACAGTCGTTACGGGTAGTCAGAAGCCCTAAAGTCTGACTACCAGTCTTACCAAGGGGTATCGTATTACCCAGTAACTGGGTTGTGGAGGTCAGATAGACAGTCTCTCCATGTAAAATACTGGTATTCAGCTGCATCCGGTTAGACTGGAAGCCGACCCCAACATAGTTGGGAAAAGGCTAGGCAGATGATGATATTACTCGTATTCCATCTAAGCCAAAAAATCCGGACAAATTAAAGAGCCGGACAAAGTTCGGAGAAAAGTCTAGAAGTCCGGACATGTCCGGACAAATCCGGGCGGATGGTAACCCTAGGCGGGATGACAAGTTATGTTGTTGTGTAATAATAATCATGTCAAAGTCAGCTTAATGTTGTAAATGTTTAATCGATGATGACGTAATGAAAGGTACTGATTTGTAGTCAATTTGATCTCTGTATAAGTAAATTTGATTTGTAGAAACTTTTAAATTGGGAGATACACACACACATATATTGTACATTTATGTGCTTGAAGTATTAAATAAATAAATAAGTATTCATGTTTGTAGTGTCACAGACAATCACAGTGTCAAAACTACTTTACGTTATCAGTGTTTGGTATAATGTACTACACTATATTTATTTCTGTAAATTAAAATAATACTTAGTAAGTAAATAACAACTTATACCTAATACTACTAATATTATAAATGTGAAAGTTTGTGTTTGTTACTCAATCACGCGTAAACCGTTGAACAGATTTGAGTGAAAATTGGCATATAGATAGACCATTTCATATATATATTTCAGTGTTAACTTGTAAATTATAATAAATACCTAAAATATATAAATAAAAAAAAAGTTTATATAATTTATTCTCCTTTTATTAGGTACCACACTGTATCTATCTAAATTAACTTCGTTCAGTCTACTTCTCAACGGTCTTCGGGAATGCTTTCGGCCTTGCAATTCGGGAATGCTTTCAGCCTTGCAATTCGGAAATGCTTTCAGCCTTGCAATTCGGAAATGCTCGCGGCCTTGCAATTCGGGAATGCTTTCAGCCTTGCAATTCAGGAATGCTTTCAGCGTTGCAATTCGGGAATGCTTCAGCCTTGCAGTTCGGGAATGCTTTCAGCCTTGCAATTCGGAAATGCTCTCAGCCTTGCAATTCGGGAATGCTTTCAGCCTTGCAATTCAGGAATGCTTTCAGCGTTGCAATCCGGGAATGCTTTCAGCCTTGCAGTTCGGGAATGCTTTCAGCCTTGCAATTCGGGAATGCTTTCGGCCTTGTTGGAGGTTGACTGCTTTTGTAAAATATGACCTAATGTAAAAACATACCTACTATCGTAAAAATAATTGTAATCAAAATCAAAAGGCATTTATTAAAATTAGGCTGAGAATCAGCCCTTTTTGAACGTCAAAATTACATAAGACAGTCCCCAAACGCCCCCCCCCCCTTCACAATTTCCTAGAGCTTTTGCTGGGAAGAAATGTCGCAACAAACTCCCCAGCAGTACAGCTGTCTGTTCAGTTGGAAGAACCTGCACCCTAATTGCGTAACACACTATTACTCTCAATTTGAATAATTTTGAAGCATATTTCTAATCGATTGCTCCATATGTTCGAAAAATGTGTCAGCTCAACAACGCAAATAACGCAATGAATGTTGTTGAACTGTCAAAATGAATGCCATTGCTACTGATAGTGTGTTACGCAATTACCCTGCGGATTCTATAAAATATAAGCTTCAACTGTCTAGCTATTACGGTTCATGAGATACAGCCCGGTGACAGACAGACAGAAGGACAGTGGAGTCTTAGTAATAGGGTCCCGTTTTTACCCTTTGGGTACGGAACCCTAAAAATATTCATCACCATCATCATTTCAGCCGAAAGACGTCCACTGCTGGACATAGGCCTCCCCCAAAAGGGGGGGTTTGCCATAATCGCCACGCTTGGCAGGAGGGTTGGCGATCGCAGTATGGTATGGTGGTGGAATGCATAGAGAACGCTGCTGCCCATTCTCCGGTACGACCCTTAGTCGCCTTTTACGACACCCACGGGAAGTATGGGGTGGTGCTATTCTTTAAGTCCGGCACCACACAGAAAAAAAAAGCTAAAAATATTGCTGTGTTTAAACTGTGATAAGTGATTAGCACCTATTGGGTGACAATAAATAAAGTAAGACTTCGCAGCGCATGAGACAAGATCTATTAATAAGTAAGTGATACGTAACCTTAATAAGTCACTCGAGCGTGTGATTAGCATACGAGACAATGCCAAATATTTATAGATTTTGTAGCGATTTACCTGTAGACCAATTATAAAACATACACTAGTGTATTTATCAATTTATCAGACCCTAAGAAAGTGCTACGAAACTGTGTAAAAGTGCAAATTGACACTATTCTTAGTTATATGTCTAATAATCTATCTCGTAAAATATTAAGTTAGAGTTAAATTGCTTATTGTTCTATTTAGATTGTAATCAATTACTAAGAACTTTAGTTCTTATTAATAAAGAAAAAAAAAACTAGTGTAAGTATTTAAAATTATTTTCTTCTTGATAGAAGAAACAGACAACAAACAGACTGAAGGTAGATCTGTTGATTGAAAGTAGGAGATGTTTTCTATAAAAAATCACAAGTTCAGGTAAGACTTGACTCGACGCTTCTTACAAATACATAAACCTACTAACTACAATTGTTAAAAACTTTGAAAAAGCCCTTGGGTTGGCAAAGTTTTCCTCATTAAAACAATTTCGTGTCGTAATGGAATTTGGCGACATAAATAGCAACAAGAAACACAACATTGTAGAGGTGCGTATGTAAGGGATCAAAAAGAAGGCCAAGAGTTCTCATTTATACAAGCCGCGTGCCCAATGTTATATCCCATCGAATAAAAATGGCGATTTTCATACAAATTGTCATTCCCTATTTAACCCCTTTAGGGATTCTCAGCCTGGACGTAGAACCCCTATATTGGGACAAACAGAATCCGGGGGGTTCGGGAATAGCAGCTGCTAAGTAGCTAAGCCAGCGGATGTTCAAATGCACGAAAAAGGTTACATGCTCTGTGAATCTGTGATGGACACTGAACTTTTTTTTTATTTATTAAATGGGCCCGCTCATGCCTGATGGTAAGCGATAGATGAGGTCTATGATGGAACGAGCGTGCCCAGAAGATGCCTGTTCACTCTTGCTTTGAAGGCAGACGGGTTAAATGTGGGAGGGAACACAGATGCCGGCAGAGAGTTTCACACTTTGGCTGTGCGCATAATATAAGTGGAGGAGAAGCGCTGAGTACGACCTCATAGGTATTATAGAGGTGATGCACGAGTGTTCTTAGAAAATTAGTGTTGTTCCATGATTTTAGTGATGTGTCTAGCAACTAATTGTGTAATATTTAGCATCACTCGACTATTTACCGTTGAGAACCCCTCACAAAGCTACATTAGGAAGAGCGTTCTCAATCAGTGAGTGATTGAATTTAAAAAATTATTAAAAGTAGATTATTAAGAAATCATGTCCACATAGCAAGTGTAAAAAATGGATAGAAACATAAAAAACAGGTTTTACAAAGTATACGATAGGTGGATCTTTGACAGTCGTCACGGTCGTAAGAAGCCCGAAAGTCTGACAACCAGTCTTACCAAGGGGTATCGTATTACACAGTAACTGGATTGTGGAGGTCAGATAGACAGTCGCTTCATGTAAAATACTGGTATTCAGCTGCATCCATTTAGACTGGAAGCCGACCCCAACATAGTTGGAAAAAAGGCACATGTTGATGAGGTAGGTATTTCGTATATGCTATATCATGGTTTGATCACAAATGATAATAAAATTGGGAAAAGGTTGATGAGGTAGGTATTTTTCTAAATAAATAGATTTACTACATGGTAGGTATTTCGTATACGCTATAATTATCATGGTTCGATCACAAATGATAATAAAATTCCTAAAGAATCATCTAAGAAGAATAACTGTACAGGATTTTAAAAAGTGTATCTGACAGGAACACAAATGAATGATTTCCAAAAGTGTTTCTACACGGAAAGTGTATCTACGAGGAAAACTTCAAATATACCTACCTACTTACCTACTGACTTGCAAATCAGCACATCAAGCTACTACAATCTATCAAATTTCTTTAATAGATTTTCAACTTTATTGTTAAAGCATAAGGTTCAAAGTTGATTGGGAAAATTTGACAGTTTCGGGTAGCTTGATGTGCTGGCGTCTGTACCTAAAGTACTTATTTAGGTTCGTTATTAAAATAATATAAAATATGATTACTACAGCGAAACTGAACAAGGAATTTAACGAAAATCTCGAGGAAACTGTTTATAATTGAAGTAATTTTCACGTCTTCCATAATAGTGTACAGTGTAGTGTGTAGTGTGTGTAGTGAGTAGTGTGTAGTGTGTGTGTGTAGTGTAGTGTGTGTGTGTGTGGTGTGTGTGTGTGTGTGGTGTGTGTGTGTGTGTGTGTGTGCGTGTAGTGTACCTGGAAAATGGCTTTTATATGAAACCGGTCTTTTCTAATTTATTTTGATTAAATTAGAGAGAAGGCTGCGGTGGGTAGTAAGTAGTAAACATTGAGAATGGGTGACCTTGACAATTCAAAAGTGCCTGTAATTGGTTTATTTAAAGTAAATGCTGAGTTTGAGTTTGGGTGACGACGACAGACGACCAGGGGGCCTAAAAAGGCCACTTTGGTAGAATCATAAAAGGGTAACATTATGAATCAAAATGGACAGTTAACTATTAAATTAATCGTATCAAATCCCATTGGTGAAAGGTTTTTCAGTTATTTTTTTTTTTGTCTGTGCTAAAATACCAATCAATCCAATCCAAATCCAATCCATCTCTTTGACTATACCTACGTAGTGCAGCGAAAAAAAAGAAAAACACGGACTGTTTTCGCCATATTATGATTTATAATATTATCCTTTTATGATTCTGCCAAAGTGGCATTTTTAGGCCCACTGTTTATAATTGAAGTAATTTTCACGTCCTCCATAATATTGTTGTTACCTGGAAAATAACTTTTATATGAAACCGGCCTTTTCTAATTTATTTTGATTAAATTAGGGCGTAGGCTGTGGTGGGTAGTAACTACAATGAGATCGAAAATGGGTGACTTTGACAATTCAAAAGTGCCTGTAATTGGTTTATTTGTAACTAGCTGTGCCCGCGACTTCGTCCGCGTGGAATAGTGACTTTTCGGGCAGCATAATTATTTTAAATTACATATACCGTCTACAGACCGGGCATTTGCTGTCCGAACCCTCTGAGAACTCAGGCGAATTTCAGTGAAAGTCTCAGACTCTAGTGCTTGAGCTTCACGATCGGCAGTGAGACGTATTTCTCGTTCTTCCTGTGTTTCCTGAGACCGAACATTTGCTGTCCGAACCCTCTGAGAATTCAGGCGAATTTCCCTATCAGTGAAAGTCTCAGACTCACGCGATAGTGCTTGAGCTTCACGATCGGCAGTGAGACGTATTTCCCGTTCGTCCTGTGTCTCCTGGGATCGAGCATTTGTTGTCCGTACTCTCTGGGAGCTCAGGCGGGTTTCCCTGACAGCAAAAGTCTCAGACTCACGCGATAGCGCGTGAGCTTCGCGATCGACAGATAAACGTGCCTTTCGTTGTTCCCCGTTTTCCCTATTTCGAGTTGTCATCATTCGAGAACGATTTGAACTCAGTCGAGATTCTCGCTGAGTCGAAGTTTCTGCAGCACGAAACCTAGCCTGGTGCAGAGAGCCTTTTGCCTCACGACCTTACTCAGATTCCTGTGATCGAACTAATCTCATCCTTTTAGCATTTCTGCTACATTGGGAGAGGTTGGATCTTCTTCGAGGCATTCTTACAATAAAATAGTACTTACTACTTAACACACAGTTATTTAGTAAACACGTACTATCGTAAACAATTAAATTATAAATACAGATTATTATACAGTCTGAAATTATCACAGTTTAAGTAATAAGTGTTAAGACGTGTAAACCAAACGTCATTTTTTTGGGGGGGTTTGCCATAATCGCCACGCTTGGCAGGCGGGTTGGCGATCGCAGTATGGTATGGTGGTGGAATGCATAGAGAACGCTGCTGCCCATTCTCCGGTGAGACCCTTAGTCGCCTTTTACGACACCCACGGGAAGTAAGGGGTGGTGCTATTCTTCTACACAGACAAACATACTAACTTTATAAAACAAAAGAATTGCTAGAAAAAATAATTACTAACCTAAGCTAATGAACTTATACTTAATAAAGAAAATCAAGAAAAGAAATGCCTAACCTATACCAAATACTTATAATATTTATATACAAACCCTAAATACAAATTAAGATAAGTATACCGAAAATCAGGGAAAGAAATGCCTAACCAATAATAAATGCTTACAATATTTATTTACAAAACCCTAAATAAAAATTAAGATAAGTAAATACCCAAAAATCAAGGAAAGAACCGCCTAACCTATACCAAATACTTACAAAATTTTAAAGAAAATTAAGAAAAAGAACCTAACCTACAAACCCTAAAATATAAATATATGAAATATGCAAACAGTCAGTATTCAAGTGAATCGCAATAATCGAATCCAACTATTCGCCTATACTCTCCAGGATACGTGCGTTCGCTACGAATAACTGAATCCTTATGGCAGCGGCGCATTTTCTTTTGAAATGGTCATCTCGCAGTTCAACCTGAGGGGTTGTCGACTGCTTAACCTGGCTTTCCTGTGGATGCCTCAATAAATTAAGGCCTCCAGCCAGGGCATAATACACAACTTAACTACACAATATAAACTTAAAAACTAAGCGACTACACGCTAAGGGCACCCCCTGTGGGGTACGGACCTCGGCTTAGGGCGTCGCTGGGAGAGGGCAGCAAGGGACGGGCTGGATCGGAATTATGGCAGCGGCGCGGCTCTCAGCGCGCTTTATACAAGGTGTAACGGAAAGGGGGTATCAACCCTGAAGGAGGTGAATGTGCTCATGAAACTGAACAAATTTCCCCAAAGAACATAGGTCGAAATATGAAAAAAATTTTGGACCTCCCATAGTAATAGTAAATCATTGATGTGCTATTACTATGGGAGGTCCAAATTTTTTTTTTCATCTTCATTCACCTCCTTCAGGGTTGATACCCCCTTTCCGTTACACCTTGTATATATAGCCACGGACGCGCAGGCGCGAGGCGTTTACGTACTCTGATACGTGACCTTAACAAATGTTCGCCGTGATTCTTTAAATTGACATAACTTTTTTATTTATGAACCGATTGACATGAAATAAACACTAAATGTTAAGTGAAGCTTACTACAATATATTAGTGAAAACCGCATCTAAATCGAATAAGCCGTTTCTGATATTAGCGTGCCCAAACACAGCAGACAAACAGACAAAAAAAAATGTAATTACAATTTCGGGTTCGGCATCGATATAATAACAACCCCTGCTACT
This sequence comes from Mesoligia furuncula, assembly GCA_916614155.1. Lineage (NCBI taxonomy): Eukaryota > Metazoa > Arthropoda > Insecta > Lepidoptera > Noctuidae > Mesoligia > Mesoligia furuncula. The sequence continues at coordinate 25,416,301 of OU744806.1, forward strand.
TTTTTAGGGTTCCGTAGCCAAATGGCAAAAACGGAACCCTTATAGATTCGTCATGTCTGTCTGTCTGTCTGTCCGTCTGTCTGTCTGTCTGTCTGTCTGTCTGTCCGTCCGTATGTCACAGCCACTTTTCTTCGAAACTATAAGAACTATACTGTTGAAACTTGGTAAGTAGATGTATTCTGTGAACCGCATTAAGATTTTCACACAAAAATAGAAAAAAAAACAATAAATTTTAGGGTTCCCCATACTTAGAACCGAAACTCAAATTTTTTTTTTCATCCAACCCATACGTGTGGGGTATCTATGGGTAGGTCTTCAAAAATGATATTGAGGTTTCTAATATCATTTTTTTCTAAACTGAATAGTTTGCGCGAGAGACACTTCCAAAGTGGTAAAATGTGTGTCCCCCCCCTGTAACTTCTAAAATAAGAGAATGATAAAACTAAAAAAAATATATGATGTACATTACCATGTAAACTACCACCGAAAATTGGTTTGAACGAGATCCAGTATTATTATTATTTATTATGAGCCTGTGTTGTCCCACTGCAGGGCAAAGGCCTCCCTTCCCTCTTTCCACTTTTCCCGGTCTACTGCGATTGTAGGCCAATCCTTTAAGAAGGAGTCCAGCTCATCCCGCCATCTCTTTCTGGGCCTGACGCGCAGTCGTTTTCTGCCATTGGGGATCCACTGAGTGGTGGCTTTTGCATATTGCTGATCCGACATGCGACAGATATGGCCAGCCCAGTTCCACTTTAGTCCAGCAGCTGTGCGGCCAGCGTCCGCTATTTGAGTTTTGGAACGAAGTATAGAGTTCTTAATGCGGTCTGTGATTTTGACACCTAGTATACTTCGTTCGTTGAGATCTAGTAAGTAGTTTTTTTTTAATACGTCATAAATCGTAAATTACAATTTACCATTCATTCAATCAACTCAAAAATAAAAAAAAACATTTAATTTCATAAACCTTATGCATAAACCCGGATGTTACGGAACCCTCGGTGCGCGAGTCCGACTCGCTCTTGCCCGGTTTTTTTTTTATATATTTCCATTGTACAGACACCACTTTTCTACAATTTTATTATATGTATAAATAGATAAATGCTTTGAGTTTGAGTTTGGGTGCGAATCTACGCGACGGGCAGACGACCTTATCTAAACATAAAGATAAACTATAAATATAGATTGTTAAGTTAACTTGATCATAAATGAATTGATAAAAATTAGCTGCGCTTGCGGCGGTTGGTCCGTGTATTGGTGACCATCTTTAGATACCAAGACCCCTCCGTGCCTCAGGAAGCACGTTAAGCTGTTGACAGTGATGCAAAATCGAAGGTACTGACTGTAGATTGTGACCCTGCAATGTTTGGAAATAAAGTTGTAGAGAGAAGGTTTTGAAACACATTATGAAATAAACATTGCACGCACACAATACACACCTAACCCAAGTTACGTGTTTATAATATTCTGTCGAAGCGTGTAAGGCGGGAGACAAAGAGGCAAAAGCAAACAATTAAGGGGCTTACAGGACCTAAACTAAAAAAAACGCAGTTTTAGAAACGATAAAAGTATATGATCGACTACAGCAAACAAAATCAGAAAAATATATGATATTCTTCAGGATATTATGCTAGGTAGATAGTGTGTTGAAAACATAATACAACTAATTTGATACGATGGAAAAAAAATCATGAAGATACCTCTAAAAACTTTCTTTTTACAATAAAAGCCATACATACATACAATCATTTTTTATTTTTTGTCAGATTACTCTACAAGCAACATACTAAAACACTAGTGTTTTAATTTTTTTGTCCAACAATAGATTTTTTGTAACTAAATAATTGTTTCATATATTGCAATAAATTACCAGCGTTGTGTCATCGCGCTTCTCTTTCTTTTCTATGCAGTCCGATAGTGACCGCGCTTTAGGTCATGTAAGCCCCTTAAAATATAAATCATATTAGTCATAAAGACGTACAAGAAACTACAATATCACAGGTCGGCAACAAATCAGTTAGTAACAGCTAGTGCGCTAGTGTTCAATGTATTCATGGACAACAGATAACCTTATTAGCTCCACTTCCTGACTGATATACAAACTTGCACGTGTTAACAAAACGTGAATAGAAAAATATATTGTAGCGGTATCTACAACGCCACATGCGAACAACGCGTCATACTGACGTCACGCAAAAGCCTGCATCTCGCAAGCAGAGTTTACCGCGCAACTAGCATAGATACAACGGTCCCACATGAATCATGGGGCAGTTGCCCGCCAGACACAACACCCGTCTGGTCGGAGGATGAATGATTGAATATAAGATTTTTAATAAGTAGATATATAAAGGTACCACTCATTTAATAAAATGAATAAGTTGTTATTTATGAAAGTATACATATTTCATTTTAAAAAACTACAATATATTTTAATTAACAAAGCTTCTTATATAACAAACATTATTTTGACATTTATATTCAATACCTACGAAGACATCGAGACATCTCCAAGCAGTTGTTTGACTCTGACCAGAGGGCTGGCCTATGTTTCGGCCAAAGAATCAGCGTTGCCATAACAACGTGGCAACGCTGCCAGCCTTTTTTGCACTTTCCCTGTTGACAGCGATGTGGCCGATTTTTAGAATCCCTGTGATTCTTTTTCCTCTATTTTATGTACATGTACAATCACCTAAAGAGATAAGTAACCAGGGTCCTCGGATATAGCTGAAATTTAGTACGAAACCGATGGATGTTTTTGAATGAAATTTTACTTGATCAATGAACTATTTGTTTCCTATTAATTTAATTTAATTTCAATCAAAAACATCCATCGGATTGTTCATAAACTTCAATTATATCCGACGACCCTGGTTATTATCTCCTTTGGTAACCGTACATATGTATTATTAATATTATTTTAAGTCTGTTAGCTTATATATTACATGTATAATAAACAAAAACTCACTTTCTTTCAAAGTCTTTAAAAAAGTAAAAAATATCTTATCTATCTAGTTAATTAATAGGTACTAAGAAAATTATCTGTTAGAACAAAAATAATAGTAGTGTAATTGATTCTACTCTCGATTCCGAAGAAATAAGATTTGATTTATTTAAATTACACCTTTATTTATTAAGATATATGTAAGTTCTATTCTAGGTGTCCTCGTGTTTTTGTATACAACGTGTAACCAAAGAGAATATAAAGTCTTTGCGTGTAACAGAATAAACACAAGACCTCAGGTGTAATAAGGCCCAGACCTCGGGTGCCTCAGGTGTGTAATTGGGGTGTAATTACAATACTAAAATAACATCTATAATTTAATTTAGTTCAGTCAAATCACGTTCATCAGCATCATCATCATCATTTCAGCCGAAAGACGTCCACTGCTGGACATAGACAGAACCGGTCGAAGTGGAGGTGCTTGGGGGTGCTGGTTCTGTGCTTTTCGCATGCAGTGGGTTCCTGCGGCCTTCACAAGGTCGTCGGACCACCTTGTTGGACGCCTTCTAACGCTACGTCTTCCGCTACGCGGTCGCCACTACAGAACCTTTCGGCCCCATCGGCATCGTCTGTTCTGCGAGCAATGTGCCTGCCCACTGTCACTTAAGTTTGGCAATTCTGGAGAGGGCAAATCATGTTATTTTTTGTAAAATAGTTGTCCTGACTAAACGTAAAACGGTTAAAAAAACGTCACAGTCATGTTACCAATTTTATTAACTTGTTATGACGCGGTGGTTCTAATTTGAATTCTATAAAAGATTTTTTCGAGAAAAATTACATAAACCTAGGTATATAAATAATGACGGAAATCTATTCCGAAGCCGATTCTGAACAAACTACTTCCGGGTATTGCGTTTTTTCTGTTCATCATCATCTGCCTAGCCTTTTCCCCACTATGTTGGGGTCGGCTTTTAGTCTAAATGGATGCAGCTGAAACCAGTATTTTACATGGAGCGACTGCCTATCTGACCTCCATAATCCAGTTACTGGGTAATACGATACACCTTGGTAAGACTGGTTGTGGGACTTTCGGGCTTCTGACGACCCGTAACAACTGTACCTAGTGTAAATAAATATGACATGTTATGTAATGCGATAAAAGATTCGACATTTGGCAACGATAGTCGGTAGTTAGGTTGAGTCGTTGAGTGACTTTTATAAAACCAGGGTGCGCCAGAACTGGACAAACTTAACATAAAAATATCTGTATATTTTTACGATAATTTAATATCAATACATTATTAAAAGTCAATGATAGTACACACACTTATTTGGTAGCGGAAATTAAAATGCGCTGGCGCACGTCCGGTTCTCAACTTAACTTCCGGTAGCACTTGAGACACTTAAGGCCAAGGAACCTAAAGTTTAAGGCGACAATGACAACATTTTATTATTGTAACAATTATAGTTTTTTGTTATTTTTAAATTTTCCGATAGTGTCCCACGGCTGGGCAAAGTTAGTTCAGTATTTTTGTTTACCTTATTTTTCCTTCTTTTTATACAGGGTCAAATTAAATTAGGTAGCGTAACTCCACATACGTCATCATCATCTGCCTAGCCCTTTCCCAACTATGTTGGGGTCGGCTTCCAGTCTAACCGGATGCAGCTGAATACCAGTATTTTACATGGAGCGACTGCCTATCTGACCTCCACAACCCAATTATTGGGTAATACGATACCCCTTGATAAGAGTGGTTGTCAGATTTTCGGGCTTCTGACTACCTGTAACGACTGTCAGAGATCCACGAGTGTCAGCCGGGACCAACGGCTTAACGTGCTTTCCGAGGCACGGAGGGGTCACGGTATGTAAAGATGGTCACCCATCCACAGACCAACCGCGGCAAGCGTAGCTTAGCCAGTATACTTAAAAATAGTATAACACTTCTTTATTTTCTCTAGGTAAATAACTACCCACCAAAAACATTTCATGTAAAGTAGGTTGCCAAAACTTACATAACACTTTCACTTTTAGAAAGTTACAAGACCGAATGTAGAGCCAAACCGATAACTCCAATATAAGTCCTAACTCTACAAACCTTATACAGGGTTATTGGTAAAACATTATAACAACCTCTTAAGAGGTCATTGTACTCATCATTATGAACAACTTTTACTATGGGACCAAAGCTGAAATCGCGAAAAAAAATCAGCTGGGAACAGCTGATTTTTTTTAATGTCAAACGCAAACTCAAACAAAGCATATATTTCAATTAAACCAATTACAGGCAATTTTGAATTGTCAAGGGGTCGGTCAGTCAGAAAGATGAAGCTACTTGCCCATTCCAAAGCGTAGGTACTTATGGAGAAGAACGGGCAAGAAACTTCATGGACACTCTTTTAAATTAAAATAATATGGTTACAAAGACTTGTTTACATCATTCATATTAAAAATTATACATGTGAGAACGATGCAGAACGTTAAAAGCGTCCGTAATGAAAAGATGAAAAAAAAACAATTCAAATATTAAATTAAATTAAAATAATGTTTTACCAATAACCCTGTATGTATATAAGTAAGTCAAAATGCTTACCCATTTTGCAGCCGTCACACAGACACACTCCTATGGGCTTATGGTAAGATATTAAGTCACAGTCCTTTATAGTGTGTCATGCAATAGTTGAATGAAAGGCCAAGCCATACATTAAAAAAAAAAGAAGAAAACATACTTACACCTCCCTTTAAGGGGGTTGGAGGGTGAAAGTTACAATTTTTTTTTGTTGTTTGTGAACAAATCCTAGCTTGCGTATCAATTTTCAGTTTTATAGGGCTTCGGGATGTGCCCTAAAAGTTTTATTGAGTGGTTTAAATTTTTTGTTTTTTTTAAAGGTATTTTTGGTATTATTAAAATCCAAAGTTTAAAAACTGGAAGCTTTCGCACGCTATCTAGGTACATCTCTCTATTTATTGTCCTATCGCAGGTATGCTGGAAGAGATTTCTTATGAAATAAGCATCACCTTTGTACCTATTTTTCAGTTCTGTTTTTTTCTTGTCTGTTTATATATGTGTGTACATAAATGGTAAAATTCATAAAAAAATTATAAAATGGAACTTAAGTAGTAAAGCTCTCTAGCATTATCCAGGCCGTAGCTATGTCGGTTTAAAATACGACGAAACGCTTCGAGAAAAGGTACTTAGGTATTGCTCATGTTTACTGTTTTTGGCTCGTTTTGGGCACCACTGTGTCCCCAAATTCAGTGCCGGATTATAACTACTTGATGCCTTAAGCAATCCACGCCCGTAGGGGCCCCTCCTATCCACTAGTAACCTCGTATTTTTCCAAAACATCGACGAGCGATTTGTAAAGATTGGCGCACATCTCTAGCTAGAGTGACTTTTGGTTCTTGTAATATCTTGCTGCTAAGCAGCCTTGCCTTTCATGTGATAGCAAATACTGTTTCGGTGCTGTTTCTGCCTTATGGGACCCCCCGAGACGTGATGCCATAAGCAATTGCTTAATGTGCTTAGGGGCTAATCCGGCACTGACCAGATTCAATCCAATGTTTCAGACTCTTAGTTTTTGCAGTTGTTTAAGTAGTTTCAGGCATCCTTATGAAAGCTCAAAGAGGAGGTCGTCAGAATCACAGATATCTACTTAACTGCAGGTAATCCGCTTTTTGAAATTTTTAGCATCCATACTAATATTATAAATTCGAAAGTAACTCTGTCTGTCTGTATGTTACCTTTTCACGCCTAAACCACTGAACAAATTTCGATAAATTTTGGCAGAGAGATAGATTGCATCCCGGGGAAGGACACGGGATAGTTTTTATCGACATACCTCGCGGGCGAAGCCGCGGGCGGAAGCTTTTTTTTTATATGACACAGTTACAACGATGTAGATAATATTTTGTTTAGATATTATTTACTTTAAACCCCTGCCCTTTGTAGTACGTTTTTCTTGCCGTGAAAAACTACGGTTTATTCGCCGTGTGTAGGCCCGGTCGTCAGTGTTGTGTGGCTCACTATGGAAGGTTATTGACAGACAAGTGTTTTTTACGGCGCTGTATATACGCCGCCGTACCGCAACGAAACCGTGTCGTGTACAAAGGGCCTCACGTTATAGCATGCAAAGGGTACATCACACCTTCATGAGTACATCAACCTATACGTACTTAAACCTTTTATAATGTTGAAATCATAAAATTAAGTAATCGGCTTTACCATCGTCACTTAAGGGGGTGCCCTAGGGTAGTAGCCCCCGAAATTTAGAATTTCTTACGTTTTTTGCAATTTGTAGGTCAGTATCAGGGGGCCTAAAAAAGCCACTTTGACAGAATCATAAAAGGATAACATAATGGACAGTTAACCGTTAAATTAATCGTATCAAATCCCATTGGTGAAGCATTTTTCAGTTATTTTTTTTTGTCTGTGCTAAAATATCAATCAATCCGATCCAAATCTCTTTGATTATACCTTCGTAGTGCAGCGAAAAAAAGAAAAACACGGACTGTCTTCGCCGTATTACGATTCATAATGTTATCCTTTTATGATTCTCCAACGTGGCCTTTTTAGGCCCCCAGGTTGTATGTTCATAAAATATCATTCGCGACCGTAACAAATATGACTTTACAGAATTATCTCACTTCACACTAATATTATAAAGGCGAAAGTTTGTAAGTATGTTTGTATGGTTCTTCACGCACAAACGGCTAAACGGATTTGGATGAAATTTGGCACACAGATAGTTTATAACCAGGATTAATATATAGGATACTTTTTACCCCGATATTCCCACGGGATCGACACGTACTCGGGTGAAACCGCGGGGGGGCAGCTAGTAATCATTAAAATCATCAATATAACCCTCTAAATTCATATAATCATATTGAATTAAGTCATATTTGTTACGGCCGTGAACCATATTTTAATCAACATACAACCCGACACTGACCTGCTAATTGCAAAAAAACGTAAGAAAATTTGAATTTCGTGGGTTACCCCTGGCGGGTAATTACCCCTTAACCACATTTAAATATCTTGTAACTACATTTCTTAACACATTTAAGCGCCTCGTAACTAAATAAACTTATAAGTTATTGCAACATAATATAAAGTCCAGTAAATATGGCACTTAATGTAAAGTAACAACATTTTGGCGTGTTGTAGGTCTATTAAATGAGTTGTCCTAATTTTGTCCTGCGGACGAGGTCACCCCCGCCCCTTGGTCTACCCTCGATACCGGGTATAATCTAGCTGGAGGCTTATTTACTTACATAGAGTTATGAAAATGTTGAAATCATTTTGTCACCGGTCCTTTGGAACGTAGACTATTGGTTACGGTCGAATTGCCCAAGATCCGTTCGCTTTGGGCCGTTCAGACTAAACCATCTGGAATCCTTACGAAGTGAAGTATTCTCAGATGCTGGAAAAGATGCAGAACAAGTTTACACGACACCTGTACTTGAAGCAGTTTGGTGTCTACCCTTTCTATCCGCTTATGTACCCAACTCTCTTTGTTATAGGGATGGTTGGGTATTATAAGTTGGAGGTAAAGCGTAATCTCGCTCTTGTAACATATGTTTTTAAGGTTTTTCGTGGGATACTGCAGAACCCACAAATATTGGGATCGTTGGGATTGCTCGTTCCAGACAGGAGGTTACGATTGGGACCGAGGGAGGAACTTTTTAAAGTTCCGGCAACCTGTACAAACTTATTGAAGTTTGCACCACTGGTTCGTGCAGTAAGAATACTGAATAGTGTGTCTCGGGGTTTGGACATATTTTCTTGCTCTTTGGCGGAATTCCAGAGGGTGACACTTGATGTGTTGTCCACTGTGTAACTTGTGCTTTTATCCAGACCCGTTCTTGGGACTGGACAATTAGCAATCTATAACTACTTTTGTTAGCTTGGATATCTACCTGTTAAAACAATTGTATGTGTGTAATGAATAAATAAATACCCAAATAATCATGCTTTTCTTGGTAGAATTTGGTTTTTGGATTAGGTTCTGTGTTATGGGTTTGGTTTCCGCACTTAGTCCTTCAAGTGGACCATTGTGCGTGGGCCATGGTGGCCGTTGGCGGTTATTCCAACCAGCCCATTTGGAATAGGTTTACGTTGATACTGTAGTCATTATCATCTGCCCGCGCTATCACTTCGTTTTCGCTTGGCGGTTTTTCGCTGACATTTTTTTGACAAGGAGCCGAACAAAAAGAAAAATGTCAGAAAAGTGATGTTGCGATGCGATGCGATGGATGTTGTCGACTGCATTTTAATTCGATAAATGAGCTGTTTGTTTTCTATTAATAAAATTGAATTTTATTCGAGCACATCCATCGGTTTCTTACTAAACTTCAACTATATCCGACGATCCTGCATACTTATCTCTTTTGTTGACTGTACCTGTAATAAAATTACTGTAAGTACTATAAACCTATTGCGTTTATAGTATTAAAAATTAAGCGATGACAGATAAATTAATTTATTGATAGTTCATGGTGAGAGAGAGTAAATAATAGTTTAGTCTGTGGCTAAATAATAACAGCCGCACAGGTCGATCGATCAGGTTAAGCTACGCTTGCCGTGGTTGGTCTGTAGATGGGTGACCATCTTTACATACCGAGACCCCTCCGTGTCTCGGAAAGCACGTTAAGCTGTTGGTCCCGGCTGTCTTTCGTGGATCTTTGACAGTCGTTACGGGTAGTCAGAAGCCCGAAAGTCTGACAACCAGTCTTACCAAGGGGTATCGTATTTCCCAGTAACTGTGTAGTGGAGGTCAGATAGGCAGTAGCTCCATGTAAAATACTGGTATTCAGCTGCATCCGGTTAGACTAGAAGCCGACCCCAACATAGTTGGGAATAGGCTAGGCAGATGCTGATAGTTCATGGTGTTCACATTTACAAATACTGCAACCGTAGACGATTTTTATTAACTTTTTAACAAATAATTAAAGAATCTATTCTTTTCACATCGTGGACATACTTACTTAGAAACTTTGTGTCAGTTTGTAGATATTAAAAAGATATGCTAACTTAGTAAAATAAACTAAAAGATTAGCTACTAAAATGTAACAAGTACCTACTTATAAACAAAAGTACCATGGAACGGAAAAATAATCTGTTAGCAGCACTTTTAATTTCATGGATTATTTTTATGTAAAAGAGTTCAAAGACCTTTTAAAATCCTTTGTTCACTGTGACCTCAAACGATACTTTATGAAATAACGAGTAGTTAAATACATATGTTTACTTATATATATTTATGGCTTGACGATGGATTGGATCAGGGCTATGCTTGGACTTTCCCCGCGTGATCGAATTAGAAATGAAGAGATCCGGAGGAGAACCAAGGTAACCGACATAGCCCGAAGAATTGCCAAACTTAAGTGGCAGTGGGCAGGGCACATTGCTCGCAGAACAGATGACCGATGGGGCCGAAAGGTTCTGGAGTGGCGACTGCGTACCGGAAGATGTAGCGTTGGAAGGCCTCCCATAAGGTGGACCGACGACCTTGTGAAGACCGCAGGAACCGGTTAGATGCGAGAAGCACAGAACCGGTCGAAGTGGAGGTGCTTTGGGAAGGCCTATGTCCAGCAGTGGACGCCTTTCGGCTGAAATGATGATGATGATGGATTGTATGTTGATTGCAACTGAAACTCAAAGACTCTCAAGTACTATTACGTACTATGTCTATCTATATTCTATTTAAGGGGGAAGCGCCAGACTAGCCCTCGAAATTAAAATTCTTTTACGTACTTCCAAAGTACGTAAAATATTTTTTTTTTGCTGGTCTCCCTTTTTCTGCCATAGGTATTTCCCGGTTCCGTGCATCCCTAATCCGGGTTTCTCCCGCGACTTTAAAAAAAAAAAACAGTGGCGCTCCGGGAGTGCCGACAGATGTGAAAACAAAACACATATTAATACTTTGCCATTGTATCCTGTATTCTTGTGGCTAAGTTTCGCTAGCTAATTTAATTTGATCCTGTATACTTGTGGCTAAGTTTCGCTAGCTAATTTAATTTGATCCTGTATACTTGTGGCTAAGTTTCGCTAGCTAATTTAATTTGATCCTGTATACTTGTGGCTAAGTTTCGCTAGCTAATTTAATTTGATCCTGTATACTTGTGGCTAAGTTTCGCTGGCTAATTTAATTTGATCCTGTATACTTGTGGCTAAGTTTCGCTAGCTAATTTAATATGATCCTGTATACTTGTGGCTAAGTTTCGCTAGCTAATTTAATTTGATCCTGTATACTTGTGGCTAAGTTTCGCTGGCTAATTTAATTGATCCTGTATACTTGTGGCTAAGTTTCGCTAGCTAATTTAATTTGATCCTGTATACTTGTGACTAAGTTTCGCTAGCTAATTTAATTTGATCCTGTATACTTGTTTTCAATTTTTGATATTTTGGAATCTTACGAATTTTCGATCAGGGTCACGTGTCCTGACGCGAGTTTAACATTTTTACCCATTACAAAAAAATGTACAACGCCGCTAAAGAAGTTTTCACTTCAAAAATTAAAATCCGAAGTCATTTATTCAAATTATTATATAATTTTTATTATTTTAATTATATCATTTTCAAACGTCAAAATTACAAAAGACAATATGCCAAAAGGCCCGCCCAAGTGGCGCAACAAACTCCCAGCAGCACAGCTGTCTGTTCAGTTAGAAAATACTTGATTGTATACAATACTAGGGACTTTGACGGTATCACCATAATCTAAAGAATTTATTCTAAAAAGTTTTGTGTTCTAAAATATCATTGGTTCAAATTAAACTTAAATGAATGAAGAAATCACTACTTATGTTTTATGAAGTCGTAAAAATCGTGCGTAGCAGGGATAGAGGAGGGGGGCGGGGGGCGTGGGGTGGAGGGGGGTTCAGGGGATCAGACCGGAATAAATCGCAAAAATCAATAGTAGCTATTAACTAATTTTTATTAACCCTAAGGTTAATAATAAAAGGGGCTTGTAGCTAAGTAATAACAGCCGCATGGGTCGATTGATTAAGCTACGCTTGCCGCAGTTGGTCCGTGGATGGGTGACCATCTTTATATATCAAGACCTCTCAGTGCCTCGGAAAGCCGGCTGTCATTCGTGGATCTTTATTCGTGGTTACGGGTCGTCAGAAGCCCTAAAGTCTGACAACCAGTCTTACCAAGGGGTATCGTATTACCTAGTAATAGGTCAGATAGGCAGTCGCTCCATGTAAAATACTGGTATTCAGCTGCATCCGGTTAGACTGGAAGCTAACCCCAATATAGTTGGGAAAAGGCTAGGCAGATGATGATTGATAATCAGAAAAGTCTTAGTTGAACAAGCGTGGGTAGTAAAAGCCTTTTAAGTCATCTACAGGTTAAGTTGTAATATAAAAAGGCGGAGCGAGCAACGAGTCGATAATGTTATCGGCGGAATATAGTTGGGTTTACATATAGAAGTCGAATCCAGTCTAGACTAATCAACAATTAAATTATATTCCTCTATAGAATCGTTAAAAAAAAAGGAAAATGGAAAATTATTTATTGTTTTAACAAGTGAATACCTTATCAACTAGTAATTTGGCTTGGGCGTCCTTTAAAGTAAATAACCCTGTTTTAGGAGACTCCCATATCTTTAATAAGTATTTTTTACTTAATTTCTCCGTTCGTTATTTCTTCTGACACTTAATTTTTCTTATATGTTCAGTCAGCAAAAGAGATAAATAAGTATGCAGAATCGTCGAATATAGTTGAAGGTTAGTAAGAAACCTATGGATATTGTCGACTGAAATTTAATTTAATAAATAAATAAACTACTTGTTAAACGATGAATTTGATAAATGAGCTGTTTATTTTCTATTAATAAAATAAAATTTTATTCGATAACATCCATCGGTTTCTTGCTAAACATCAACTATCTCCGACGATCCTGCAGACTTATCTGTTTTGTTGACTGTACCTATGTATTAGAATTTATTCTTGAAATTTATAGTCATTTCCGAGCTATTTATTCGGTATGTTGCACCTGCCATGTTTTGTCTCTGCATCACCCTAAGGTTGACTGGTAGTAAATGAGTCCGCCTTTTTGCAGTATTTTTTTACTAGTGCATAAGGTTTTAATAAAAAAATAAGTTTGTTAACTTTTTTTAGGCTGGCTCTCGCAGTGCCTACATACATACACGGGGAGTGTATGTATGTATGCACTGCGAGAGCCCCACCTCTTTTCAATAAACAAAATTGACAATTATTTAGAAATCACTCTAATATTATAAAGGCTAAAGTTTGTGAGTGTGTGTGTGTGTGTTTATATGTTTGTTACTTCTTCACGCTCAAACGGCTGGACCAATTTTGAAAAAAAAATAGTATGGAGGTAGCTGACACCCTGGATTAACATATAGGCTACTTTTTATCCCGATATTCCCTCGGGATCGACGTTTATGCGGGTTCAACCACGGGGCGCAGCTAGTACATAAATCATTTCTTAATAATTGTATTTACATTGAAAATATTATTTATTTATTTATTTATCCATTTATTTCAGGCATCAAGGCCCATATAAAACACATACAATACAATATTAATAACTTAAAAATACCATAAAAACATACAACATTATAATTAAGTACACTTTAACAAACTAAAGCACACGAAAAGCACTGCACACGAAATATACTGTCGCAAATCGAAATGTTGGAAACCGAAAACAAATACAACTCATATGGTGTTGTATTGTGTTCTCAAAACATTGCCTAACGAACAGACAAATACCTATTTGCGACCTGCATACAATGTAGGCCATCGCGTCCTTTTGTGTGCATGCCGCCGGTTTTCAGCCACAGTCCTGTTTTCGTCTACAGTTTCAATTTGTTGATATGACGACTGTATATTTCAGTCTGTAAACTTTACTGCTGAATATTTTCAGAATATTTTCTTGTTTGTTTTACAGCATCCAAGAGAACTTGGTTATAAAAATAAGTACACCGTAGTAAATGACCATCATCTGCCTAGCCTTTTCCCAAATATGTTGGGGTCGGCTTCCAGTATAACTGGATGCAGCTGAGTACCAGTATTTTTACATGGAGCGACTGCTTATCTGAACTCCACAACCCAGTTAAGTACTGGGTAATACGATACCCCTTGGTAAGACTGGTTGTCAGACTTTCGGGCTTCCGACTACCCGTAACGACTGCCAAAGATCCTTGAATGACAGCTGGGACCAACGGCTTAACGTGCTTTCCGAGGCACGGAGGGGCCTCGGTATGTAAAGATGGTCACCCATCCACAGACCAACCGCGGCAAGCGTAGCTTAACCTGATCGATCGAGCTGTGCGGCTGTTATTATTTAGCCACGGGCTTGAGAGCCCGTGACGGTCATTAACTACTACGGTGTGAGCACCGTAGTATTTAATGACCGTCATTAATAAAAATGATTATATTTGCTTCACGAGCTTCCGCCCGCGTCTTCGTCCGGGTGAAATTTCTTGTTTTCCGACCCACCCCTTCGTCACATCGTTTCGCTCAGCGTTATTTCTGACTATTTTCCCTCGGTTCCTAAGTGGCCTAAAGTAATGTTAACTAGCCTATAGCCTTTCTCGTGAATTGGGCTATTAAATGCAAAAGGATTTTTTTTAAATCCGACTAGATACCGTCAGTTCCACAGATTAGCGCGTTCAAACAAAAATACAAACAAATTCATCATCATCATCTGCCTCATCATCATCATTATCATCTCAGCCGAAAGACGTCCACTGCTGGACATAGGCCTCCCCCAAAAGGGGGGGTTTGCCATAATCGCCACGCTTGGCAGGCGGGTTGGCGATCGCCGTATGGTATGGTGGTGGAATGCATAGAGAACGCTGCTGCCCATTCTCCGGTACGCCCCTTAGTCGCCTTTTACGACACCCACGGGAAGTATGGGGTGGTGGTATTCTTTACGTCCGGCACCACACAGACATCCGGCACCACACAGACAATCTTCCTGCCTTTTGTCAACTACCTATTTTGGAGTCGGCTTCCAGTCAAACCGTATCCGGTTACACTGGAAGCCAGACCTCCCGACTGCCTATCCGACCTCCACAACCCAGTTACTGGATAATACGAAACCCCTAGGTAAGACTGGTTGTCAGACCTTCGGGGTTCTGACGACCCGTAACGACTGTCAAAGATTCGCTAAAATACAAACAAATTATTCACCTTTATTATTTATTTTACCATTTATTATTAGTTATTAATATAATTGATTGATTGATCGTTTGTTTTGTTATTAGTTGTGTGTTGTTTGTTGTTGTTAGTTGTTTATTGTTTGTTTTTAGGGTTCCGTAGTCAACTAGGAACCCTTATAGTTTCGCCATGTCTGTCTGTCTGTCCGTCTGTCCGTCCTCGCTTAATCTCTGTGACCGTTAGCACTAGAAATCAATATAAAAGTATATCAATCACGCCGACAAAGTGGTAAAATAAAATTTTGGAAAATATTTTTTTTTAGGGTAGCTCCCCTACATGTGAAGTGGGGATGAATATTTTTTTCGTTGTCTACCCCATCGTGTGGGGTATCGATGAATAGGTCTTCTAAAATGACTTGGGGGTTGCTAACATTATTTTTCGATTTAATGCTCTATTTACGAAATATTAAACTTTAAAGTGCAAATTTTTGTTCCAGTAGGGCGTCCCCCCCCCTCTAAAACCTAAACTGCTGGCTTGACAAATCTGGAAAAATTCACGATGGTAGTGCATTTCATGAACTTTAAAGGAAAATTATAGCGGTTAAGATAACTTTATCAGTTTAGCAGTAATAGTCGTTGAATTTTTTCGTCGTTGAGTTTTGGATAATTTTGTACCAAATACAAAATCCTTAGCATTAATCCTTTAAAGTGACTAAGATGAAGTAGTTGCTTGTTTATAACGGGTAAAGACTTGCATTGAAAAACAAAATATGTTTTTTTTAATATTCAGAATAAAGAACAACAGAATTGTACTATATTGTGATAACGGGCTACTACGGAACCCTACACTGTGCGTGGTTCGACACGCACTTGGCCGGTTTTATTTATTTTTATTATTAGTATGTAGATGAACACACAGTTACTGGCTAGGCTAAAACATAAGAGTAGGTACATAAAACTGTCTGTCTGTGAGGGGCCCGTGGCTAAATAATAACAGCCGCACAGATCGATCAATCAGGTTAAGCTACGCTTGCCGCGGTTGGTCTGTGGATGGGTGACCATCTTTACATAACGAGTCCCCTCCGTGCCTCGGAAAGTATGTTAAGCCGTTGGTCCCGGCTGTCATTTGTGGAACTTTGACAGTCATTACGGGTAGTCAGAAGAACGAAAGTCTGACAACCAGTCTTACCAAGGGGTATCGTATTACCCAGTAACTGGGTTGTGGAGGTCAGATAAGCAGTCGCTCCATGTAAAATACTGGTATTCAGCTGCATCCGGTTAGACTGGAAGCCGACCCCAACATAGTTGGAAAAGGCTAGGCAGATGATGATTGTCAGTCAGGTATCGTACATGGCACGCGCGCATTGCAGGGATCATCAGCACAAATTATAGTGTAACGCGACAGTACACGATCAGCGTTCATAATCAGCTGTACTCATTCACATAGCATTCACATAGCATTAGTTACGTGGTAGTTAAATATACTCAATAAACCATCATCTTTGGCTATCCGTGACTTATCATTCAGATTAACATCCAAGGTGTGTGCGACCCATTCAGCAGCGCATACAATGATGATGAGGTACATAACACTGTCACGGCGCGGCAAGTATTTATTAGTGTTTTTATGCATTTAGTATGTTTTATTATCTCATTTGAAAGAAAGGTGTCTATCATTTCACAATTACTTAAAGAATTCGCATAGTATTATGTCTTTAAGCACTACGCTAGTCTGTGTGGTGCCGGACTTAAAGAATAGCACCACCCCATGCTTCCCGTGGGTGTCATAAAAGGCGACTAAGGGTCGTACCGGGAATGGAAGAATGGGCAGCAGCGCTCTCTATGCATTCCACCACCATACCATACTGCGATCGCCAACCCGCCTGCCAAGCGTGGCGATTATGGCAAACCCCCCCTTTTGGGGGAGGCCTATGTCCAGCAGTGGACGTCTTTCGGCTGAAGCGACGACGACGAAGCACTACGCTGACGTCACGTCGTAGCCCGTAGCAACATGAATTGATTTGTTTTGGATATCTCCTAGGCTGACGTCGTAGTGCGCAACAATATCCAGCCTTGGATCTAGGACTTTAGGAAATCTACTGCGAAGATGTATTATACATTATTTCGTTCATTTATTTACTTAACTTATTTTATTACATTTTTAAATATTTCAATATAAAAAATAAGTATAAAAAAACATTTAAAAATATAAAAGTAGTGATCCGCTGGTGTCGGGAGCAGGGTCCAAGCTACCGGTGGTTAGGGCTCCAGAGACAGGAACCTCCTCACAATGCGAGCCGTTATACATTATTAATATTTCCTTTATTTCATTATATACATATAAATTATATTTTTAAATATTAGAATATAAAAAATATTAAAACAGTATTTATTATTATTATAATACCCTGTCTTCCTTCATCTTCGTAGCGCGTAGGTATTATGCATTCTTTTGTCAGAGTCATCGTATGCTGTCGTTGTAGCGCGTAACAGTATCCGGACTTGTGTCTAGGAGTCTAGGAATTCTATTACGAAGATCTTTATGGCGTATTGCAACATACAAACATATGTAGTTCTTCATACTTACCATTACCTATACCTGGCATTATAGTTTGTATTCAGAATCGAAGTCAAGACTATGATTGTTTTCATACTTTTTTTAGATTTAAGTACTTTTGTTTAAAAGTCTTCCTTTTCTGGTTTAGTAACACGTAGCATACGTTTTTTTAAGGAGTTCGTCTATGCTGACGTTGTGGCGCTTGTAGCGTGTATCAAAATAGATTATTTTGTCTAAAACTGATCCTTCATTGACTTCGTAGCGCGAGCGTGGTATGTATGTACATACCGTACAGATCTGTATTTCTTTACCTATGTTAACAAATAAATAAATTATTATTATTATTATTATTATTATTACCTTGTCTGGGAATCCTCCTACAGACCGGAATAACTCGCTGAAACCGTAACGCGTAGCAACGCGTAGTTTGTTTGTGAATTCCCCTATGCTATCTTCGAAGCGCGTAGCAGCATACACAGCTTTTCTGGGAATTACCCTAAGCTAATGTCGTAGCGCGTAGCAACATACATAGCTTGTCTGGGAATTACCCTATGCTGACGTCGCAGCGCGTAGCAGCATACATAGCTTGTCTGAGAATTACCCTACGCTAACGTCGTAACGCGTAGCAGCATACACAGCTTGTCTGGGATTTACCCTAAGCTAATGTCGTAGCGCGTAGCAACATTCATAGCTTGTCTGGGAATTACCCTATGCTGACGTCGTAGCGCGTAGCAGCATACACAGCTTGTCTGGGAATTACCCTAAGCTAATGTCGTAGCGCGTAGCAACATACATAGCTTGTCTGGAAATTACCCTAAGCTAACGTCGTAGCGTGTAGCAGCTTATATAGCTTGTCTGGTAATTACCCTATGTTAACGTCGTAGCGCGTAGCAGCATACATTGCTTGTCTGGGAATAACCCTATGCTAACGTCGTAGCGCGTAGCAGCATACACAGTTTGTCTGGGAATAACCCTATGCTAACGTCGTTGCGCGTAGCAGCATACATTACTTGTCTGGGAATAACCCTATGCTAACTTCGTAGCGCGTAACAGCATACACAGTTTGTCTGGGAATAACCATATGCTAACGTCGTAGCGCGTAGCAGCTTAGATAAACTGTCTGGTAATTACCCTATGCTAACGTCGTAGCGCGTAGCAGCATACATTGCTTGTCTGGGAATAACCCAATGCTAACGTCGTAGCGCGTAGCGGCATACACAGCTTGTCTGGGAATAACCGTATGCTAACGTCGTAGCGCGTAGCAGCTTAGATAGCTTGTCTGGTAATTACCCTATGCTAACGTCGTAGCGCGTAGCAGCATACATTGCTTGTCTGGGAATAACCCTATGCTAACGTCGTAGCGCGTTGCAGCATACGCAGCTTGTCTGGGAATAACCCTATGCTAACGTCGTAGCGCGTAGCAGCTTAGATAGCTTGTCTGGTAATTACCCTATGCTAACGTCGTAGCGCGTAGCAGCATACATTGCTTGTCTGAGAATTACCCTATGCTAACGTCGTAGCGCGTAGCAGCATACATAGCTTGTCTGGGAATTACCCTAACTATGCTAACGTCGTAACGCGTAGCAGCATACATAGCTTGTCTGGGAATTACGCTACGCTAACGTCGTAGCGCGTAGCAGCATACATAGCTTATCAGGGAATTACGCTACGCCAACGTCGTAGCGCGTAGCAGCATACATAGTTTGTCTGGGAATTACCCTATGTTAACGTCGTAGCGCATAGCAGCATACATAGCTTGTCTGGGAATTTCCCTATGCTAACGCCTTACCTTACCAAAATGTTTACACCTCTCGAAGAGTCTTCCTTCACTGGCTTCTTAGCGCATAAGAATATTCGTCTTGTCCTCGTATGCTATCGTTGTACCGCGTAGCAATATCCAGATTTGTGTCTAGGAGGAATCCTCCTATGCTCATGTTGTAGCACGGACATTATCTAAGAGTTCTCCTTGGCTGACTTCGAAGCACATAGCCACATAGAATCAGTACTTTATCTGCTGCATGAGCTGATATTTTTTTCGTGATTTCAGAGTTGGTCCCATAGTGAAAGTTGTTCAGCTCGATGGTCTGAAGCACGGGTTAATTTTGAAACACCTTTATGTAGTTTGTTTGAAAAATCTATTTTGTTTTATCAAATTAATCCTAACACTGAGAGTGTTAGGATTAATTTGATAGTTCCAAAATATTCCTTTGCATTAGTATTGGCAGTGTTTTCATTTATTATCATATTGTATTGCATGAAATTGATAAACTCCAACACCGTTTGGCCTATCACCATGAAAGCATATTATATGAGTGAGATCTCAATAGCAAGCAGTTTGCTAATATGTGGAATGTAGACTTAAGTGCAGCCACGGAATAAGTAATGAACTAAGTCTGGTCGCTAAGTGAGTTGCAATAATTTATAGGTATTTGCCCCTTGTGGCGAACTCCTATCGATCGTCTACGATCCGCAAGTATTTTCCATTTCATCACGCTGGTATTTGCCAAAGGGCTAGGCAGTTAGGGATGTTTTTCTTTAGGTATCATTAAGGGACTGCGCTAAGGTATCTCACATTTACTTCGTCATATATTTGCCAAACATGTAAACAAATATGAGTATTTGGAAAAATAACTTTAATGCCCAAACAATAAAGTTCAGTTTACGCTACAACTTCAATAATTTTTATAACTTTTTAAATAGTGTGTTAGTCAGTCTGAAATCAACTTAAATACCACTAAAATAAAGTTGATTTTGTTCAACTTGAAATAACAACAATTAGAAAACATACATTTGAATAGAATTTGCAGGTCAGTATCAGGTTGTATGATGTTGACTAAAATATGATTCGTGACCGTAACAAATATGGCTTTAAAGAATAATGATCATTAGAATCAGCAATACAGGATTCAGAGAATTTGTTTTTTGTGCATCAAATCCGAATGCAGATAATTAATTATTAATGCGGTTTTCTTCTTCATCGCCTACTTATAAGAAAACCGCTGTCACACAGACAGACAGACACAAATTGCGATTTTAATTTATAATATGTTTAGATACACATAGAAGACTAGCAGCGTCCTGCGGTTTTACCCGCATATGTTTCGATCCCGTGGGAATATCGGGATAACAACTATCCTATGTCCTTTTCTGGGACTCAAACTATCTGATACCAAATTTCATCTAAATCGTTTCAGCGTGAAGAGGTAACAGACAGACACACTTTCGCATTTATAATATTAGTATGGATATGGCCAAGCGTGGCTTACTATTTCAGTATTCATTAGAGGGTGAGCTAATTATGATTATAATTTTTGTCATCATCATTTCAGTCGAAAGACGTTCACTGCAGGACATAGGGCTCCCCCAAGCACCTCCACTTCGACCGGTTCTGTGCTTCACGCATCCAGCAGATTTCCTGCGGCCTGCACCAGGTCATCGGTCCACCTTGTGGGAGGCCTTGCAACGCTACGTCTTCCGGTACGCGGTCGCAATCCAGGACCTTTCGGCCCCATCGGCTATCTGTTCTGCGAGCAATGTGCCCTGCCCACTACTCGCCATTGATGTTGATGCAACCCTTTTCCAGTCCAGTACCTTGAAGACATCCTCCAGTGCAGCGGTAAACTATTTCGGAGAGATTACGAATCCCAGTCTCATCCCTCGGTACAGAAGAAAGAAAAACTGTACTTTGACTACATATAAGATAGCTTGATCTCTGCGACATATGTCAAACTGACATTCCTAGGGTTGTCAGGATATAAAAAATTGTCGATAGAACTTATCGACGTTTCTTACTATTATCGATGCTAATGTAACATATAATTGGGTTTAATTTAATTACAAACGTTACTAAATTACACGCGGCGTGTCTTCTCCCGAAACCCAAGGATGGGACATTGACGGATGGAATTTTACATGAGTAGGTGAGAAATTGGATTTTATTTACTCACTGTTACTTTAGATAAAGTATGTACAAATGTAAATAATGTTATGGTATTAAAATATACAATAACATTAAAAGATAAATCAATTTTAAGTTAAGTTTTATTTAAAATATCGATAGTTTTAAGTCTGGTCACGATGATTCATCGCCCATCACTAATTAGGTCGGCATGCCCATAAAGTGAGACATTGACTGGCTCTGGAATTCAGGACTTCATAGCTGTCGCAGAGATCAAGCTATCTTTTAAATTATGAAGTATAGTTGAAATTGGTTTCTAGTGAGCGTTTGACTTGCTGTTTATTTTTGGTACAGACTACCAGCACATCAAGCTACTACAATCTGTCAAATTTCTGTAATAGATTTTAAACTTTATCGCTACAGCATAGGGTTCAAGAGTGATTGGAAAAATTTGACATTATCGGGTAGTTTGATGTGCTGTCTGTACAATATGATTTGGGGCAAAACCTTAAATAGAACGCAAACTATAGTCAATCTATATGCGCCGTTCACAAAATGCGCTCTATGTAATGTAACTATGTATGTGGTTGTAGCAGTATCTACAACGCCTCACGCGAACAACGCGTCATACTGACGTCACGCAAAATCCTGCATCGTGCAAGCAGAGTTTACCGCGCAACTAGCATAGATACAACGGCCCGACATGAATCATTGGGCAGTTGCCCGCCAGACACAACACCTCCCTTTTCTATAGAGTATGAGTGAACTTTACTCCCTGTTCTTCATATCTCTATATGGTGATTCCCAAATCAACTAACAGCAGATATATAACCAAAGCGAGTTTTTCAAACCAAATAACCAACTCACCATCATCTGCCTAGCCTTTTCCCAGTTATGTTGGGGTCGGCTTCCAGTCTAACCGGATGCAGCTGAATACCAGTATTTTACATGGAGCGACTGCCTATCTGACCTCCACAACCCAGTTACTGGGTAATACGATAGGTGCCCCTTGGTAAGACTGGTTGTCAGACTTTCGGGCTTCTGACTACCCCGTAACGACTGTCAAAGATCTACGAATGACAAAGTCAAAGTTAAAGTCAAATCATTTATTTCAAATAGGCACATTAAAGGCACTTTTGAACGTCAAAAATTACAACAAAATAGAATTGATTCTAGTCGCCCATTCCAAAAAGGTATTTTTCGTATGGAGAAGAATGGGCAAGAAACTCCGCTTAAAATGTTTTTCAAGGTTTTGTATACATAATATAGTTTTAAGTGAAGACGATGCACCTAGAATAAAATTAGTCTACCACAAAAGGTAAAAATAATTAAAAATGAAGCAAAGACACTTAAATCAAATATGTGATAGATACATGAACAGCCGGGACCAACGGCTTAACGTGCTTTCCGAGACACGGAAGGGTCTCGTTACGTAAAATTGGTCACTCATCCACAGACCAACCGCGGCAAGCGTAGCTTAACCTTATCGATCGACCTGTCCGGCTGTTATTATTTAGCCACGGGCCCCTCAAAATAAAAAAAATAACCAACTGTAGTCTATCAATTGAATGTAAGTAGATGGATGCTCTTTATGCTCTCTAAACAGATGGCGCTGTCGACAAGCGAACATCAAAGTAAATGAGCTCCGTATTTTATTTTTGTTAAAAAAGATTAAAGTGTTAATTTGCAATTAAGTCTACTTAAATCTATACAGTACGACATTAACTATAAGATCAAGTGTTATCTCCTGTGAAAGAAGTGAACTTTTTGGACAAAATCACTCTGCTTTTTCCATGGATAAAAAACCTTTACAAAGTGGATCAAACAACTAATAAATAAGGTGAACATTACAGTGTTAAAAACATTAAAGTGACAATTGTTAAGGTGCTAAAACAGTTGTAATAAAAGGGACCAATCAATCTTTAATTGTAGCAAAATAGCAAAAAATAAACAATAACAATATTCATAAACTTCTCTCTTCAATAAACTTGAGTGTGTATTGGAATGGTGAAAAGTGTAATTTGAAACAAAATAGTGGAGTCATTCTGAACACAACCGTGACAAAAAAAAACAGTTTATGTGAAAAAAAGTGCAAAAATAACTATTGCATGAATCATCACAACGTCTTTTTAAAATTTTAAATTCATACGACGAATGTGGATCACTATTTCGCCTTAACTTGTAACTGCACGATTGGTCTCGCGGCCGCGGTCGCGCCTGCAATATTGTGTAGACGACGTGTCGCGAGTTCGAGCCCCAGAGAAATCAATTCACTTTTTTAATTTATTTCGAACTTTGCCACTATCGTGTGATAATCTAACATGAATTTCCTGGATAATATCACATTCCGCCGTACGAGGACAAAGTCGGATTCAATATTAAATGATAGTGAGGTAATAACTGCTACACCAACATTGAATGAGACCGTTACCAGTGTACCAGAAATGTCCGATGATGAAGACGATTTAGTTAAGAAACTACGTGAACAAATTACTCATCTTACATTAGAACTACAGAGCGCTCACTCGGAAATTGAATCTTTGTCTTTAGAAAATACTAATCTCAAGTCTTTAAACGAAAAATTAAGTAAAAATAATGATCTTTATAAGAAAGTAACTTTAACACCCGCCAAACTGAAGTCGTCCAGCACTAAAAAGAACAAAAGTAATAACAATAAAAACAATAAGCAAACTCAAACAGAAACACCGAAAACGAAGATAAATAATACTAATGAACCAACACGGCAAAGAGAGAATACTGTTGAAAATGATTCAAAACGCAACAAAATATGTATTATAAGCACTGACAACAAAAATAACTTGCTTTATATTGCGGAAAACATTTTTGAGAAATGTGACCTCTGTCACTACATTACACCCCATGGTAGTATGCAAGTTCTACTGAAAGGTATTAAAGAAAAGTTAGCGAATTTCACCTCACTGGACTTCTGCATTATTCTACTTGGTGAGGAGGACTTTAAAGTTACAAATAGATATTTTGATAGTATATTGGAGATAAGACAAGTCCTGCAAGAAATTACAAACACTAATATAATTATCTGCACCCCTACGTACAAATTTTTTACAAATAACTACTTGTTCAATTCAAGAGTAGAAACTTTTAATAATTTATTATATTTGGATACAATTACTCATGAACACGCATACTTTTTGGACAGCAACGAGAATTTGAGATATGACGACACGATGTTCGACAGACGCACTGGCTCGATAAATAGTTTCGGAATGCAGTCATTGTTCAAGGATGTTTATAGAATGATTGTTTATATAGAATCATCCATCACTTCAGAACCATCCAGTTGTAAATATGGAGTTGACCTAAACAAGGAAATGTCACCGAGTCAAAATAACACCCCAAAACCTACTCCGCAAAAGCTTTTTCGGTCATAAATATATCACCATACTGCACCAAAATATTGCAGGTTTGAGGAGCAAGTCGGATGCATTAACAGTATGCTTACAAGAATTATCGGATAGTAATACTGACATTGATGTTATTTGTTTGACTGAACATTTTATGACGTCGGGGCATGAAGATACATGTGTAATACCCAATTTTTGCATAGCTGCCTACTTTAGCAGAAGCAATTCTAACAGAGGTGGGTCGTGTATCTACGTGAAGAAAGATCATCATTGGAAAGCGATTCCAAAGTCGGTGTTATTCACTGAGTGCTCAACTTTTGAATGCTCTGCCATTGAACTAATAGACTACAAAGTAATTATTATCTGTTTGTATAGGGTTCCGGTTGCTAGTAACCTAAGTAGTTTCTTCGAAAGATTAGACAAGATGCTCAAGTATATAAATAGAACCTATAATAAGCATAATATTGTGATTGCTGGGGATTTTAATATTAATATTTTAAAACAAAATAATATTACATCTGAATTTGAATGTTTACTTCTTAATTATAACTTAAGGCTTAAGATAACCGAACCTACCAGAAAAATCAGCAAAACATGTATAGATAATTTTGCTCACAACTACCACAATAAGTGTAGAGCAGAAGTTATTGACTTTGCATTATCTGATCACACAGCTCAGATATTGAGGTGTCAGGTCAAAAAGGTGTGCCTGATTAAAAGTTGGAAAATTAAACGTAGAGATTGTTGTGAGGAAAATCTTAAGAAGTTTAGAACTTGTATAGAGAAATTGTCTTTTTCTGAAATGTACTCAGCCTCTGATCCGAATATAGCCTACAATGCTTTCATTGATCTGTTCAAGTTATTTTATGATCTTTGCTTTCCATTTAAATATATCACCATTAATACACATCGTAAAGCTAACTGGATAACGCGAGGGATCAAGGCCTGTAGTATCAAAAAACGTGATCTTTTATGGCAATACAGAAAAAAACCCAGCCAGGTAAATAAAACTAAACTGACACAATTTTCAAAAAGATATAAAAAAGTAATAAAATTAACCCAGCGCGCACAAAATAATCATATAATTAACGTCTCGGATAATAAAAGTAGATCGGCATGGAAAATTATAAACGAACCTAAACAAAATCTACCAAGTGATACTATAACTAGCATTAAAATAAATGACAAAACAATAACTGACCCTTGTGAAATATCTAATGCTTTTAATAATTATTTCATCGATAAAATAGTACCTAAGGATGATTCACTCGACATGCAGTATAAATTTTATATGTCGTCTAAGCAAAAGTCTATGTTTTTAAAACCATGCTTGCCATATGATGTATTGCAGATTATCAGGAGTTTAAAAAATACGAATAGTGTGGGTTATGATGGCATATCAACTAAAGTCTTGAAATACATAGCTATGAATATTTCTGCTCATCTTTCCTTTCTGATAAATCTATGTATTGAAGCTGGAATCTACCCTGACAAATTAAAAACTTCCATCATAAAACCAATTTTCAAAAAAGGTAATAGAGAATGTCTAGAAAACTATAGACCTATTGCCTTAGTTCCAGTTCTTTCCAAAATATTTGAAAAATATATTTATAAAGAACTTGATAACTATTTAGAAAATAACAATATTTTAGCAAAAGAACAAAAAGGTTTTAGACACAATAAATCTATAAATATGGCCATATATGAATTTCTGGACTTTGTTATGGTTAATGTTGACAAAAGGATACCTGTCTGCTCTATCTTTATGGATATGACACAGGCTTTTGATTATGTTGAGCATGATATATTGGTTGGCAAACTTAATGAATATGGAATAAGAGGTAATGTTTTGAAATTATTTGAATCATTCCTCAAAGGCCGTCACCAATACACTGAATTGACTAGAGTGAATATCCTAACAAAAAAAGAAGACACCTTTAGATCATGTGAACGTCAAGTAAACTACGGTGTTCCTCAAGGAACCGTTTTGGGGCCACCACTTTTTATATTGTACATCAATGACTTACCCAATGCCACAGATAATCCTATAGCTCTTTTTGCGGATGACAGTACAGTAACGATAAAATGTAAAGATATAAATACTTTTGAAGATGACATAAATAACACATTGGGGTCTGTTATGAATTGGCTTAATATTAATAATCTGAAAGCCAACTTAAGCAAAACTAAATTAATGTACTTTAGACAGCGTTTACCAGCACCAAATAACCTAAATGTAAATTTTAACATGCAAACAATAGAGGAAGTAGACAATTGTAAATTTTTAGGCTTATATATTGATGACAAAATGACCTGGAAACCGCATATTCAACAACTATGCAAGCGAGTTAGTAAATCTGCCTATGCCTTACATACACTTGCAAGCAAAATAAACTCCAGTGCCCTTTTAATTGCGTATCATGGGCTAGTGGCATCTGTTCTCAGATATGGCATAATTTTTTGGGGGAATTCCACCGACAAAGATCTTGTTTTTAAGGCACAGAAACGATGCATTCGGGCTATGTTTGGTTTAAAATCAACGGAGAGCTGTGTGCCTTTTTTCAAAAAGCATAGTATCCTTCCATTACCGTCACTTTATATATTTGAAGTAGTGGCTTTCGTTAAACAAAATCCTCATTTATTTACTTTAGCATCTACAGCTTTCAATCGGATCCAAAGGGACGAAAGTCGTCTATGCGTTCCAAAAACGAATACTGCCTTGATGTATAAAAGTGTCTTTCACATGGCAACAGTCCTATTTAATAAATTGCCAAAAGAGCTAAAAAATCTACATATCAACTTATTTAAACCAAAACTGAGAAGTTTGCTGTGTCAAAAATGTTATTATAGTGTATCGGATTTTTTATCAGATAAATTTTGACATTTGTAATGTACCTAATGTAATTTGCTTCTTTGACTATATTGTAATTAATTATCTAAATCTGAATTATTTTTGACATTTACCTAACAAATTATCTTGACACTTAAGTACCTAACAAATTATTTTGACGTTTCTAACAAATTATTTTGACATTTACCTAACAAGTTATTTTGACTTCTATTCCTATAGTAATCAAACAATGCAATCATTTATGTAGTTAATTTGTAGCTTAGTACGAGTAAGCTCTTTATTTGCATGTAAAAATTGTAATTAATTCTTTTTGTATGCCTATAATAGGCTGATCATAGCGCACATTAACCTAAAACATGTCCAACCACTGTACCTACCTATGTATCACAAATAAAATATTTCTGATTTCTGATTTCTGATTTCTGATTTCAAAACGGTGAAGGAAACATAGTGAGGGATCCGCCAACTCGCACTGGGCCCGCGTGGTGGATTACGGCCCACACCCTTTCACTGAGAGGAGGCCCGTGTCCCAGCAGTGGGAACGGTTTTAGCTGATTATACTTGCAGAAAAACGCCGTAAACTAGTCGAATATTCTATAGGTCAATATGTCTACACTGATGAATCCTTAAGTATCTTAGTTTAATTAGTTCAATTAGATGATGAAGTAAGCTTTTGTACTTATATAAATTTTGACTAAAATACAAAATAGCTAGGTATAACTAAAAAAATACTCGAACACATTTAGATAAACAAAGTTTTAAATGAAATCAAAAAATACATTAAGTCGAACATTCGCAACTTGACTTTCGTCCGCCATGTTGCTAAAGAGTCAATGACCTCTTTACTGCTAAAACCGTAACACATCACGAACACACGACTATAAAATAAATAACGCTTCAACTGCAGAATAAAGAAAATAAAATCTGTGTAATAGGTTTACACAATGGCCATTGATGGCCACACTGCTACAGTTTGCGTAGTGAATAAAAACTTATTCTGTAAATCCTCCTTTTTAAGATGTCATTAGGACCTCTTGCTGGCTGATTTTATTAAAAAAACTATCAATGCCGCCATTACAATCCGAAAAGAGTAAATTTTTTTTTTTTTAAATTTATAATGGCTGTTTTTTTGACAACATTCGGCCAGAACTATTCCTAAATGTTTATTTCCTACCAAACTGGGTAAATAATAATTTGTTATTTGATAGAATATAAAAAAACATTATATGTTGTAGGCAATGTAAAATTGAATCATTTAAAAAATTAAAAGAACTGAAGAAAGCCCATTACAATAAAATTGTAATTCAAACTTTTTGCAAATGTACATAGCCGTAAAGTAACGAAGAAAAAAGTTTCATTTGACAGGTCGTAGTGAGGTAAATTAACAATATTTCAATTGCTCTAGGCAGTTTGTTATGGTTTTGTTTAGTATTTATTGAAGTTACATACTTATTAAGTGATTGAATTAAGCAATTCTAATACATAGTACTTATAAATAAAAAGTTGGCTTAGTGACTCAAAATACTACGGCCGGTGTCCGATATATATGTAGCTAATGTTTATCTTAGAGCTCCCGAAGAAGGCATCTGTTCAAGAAAATGAATCGGGTAAGTCAATGATATTATAAAGTAAAGATCCGCTACGTTCATACTGAGCGAGGTTCTGTATCGTTGCGTTGTTATTAAAAACTACTTACTGCGATATACGGAACGTACGACACAGAAAGAGATAGCTATCTGTAGTGTGTTGCTCGCTGCTATTAGCGGTCTAAATGAAACTACAACAATTGTCTGAATTTGTCTGCAACAATTTGCGCTCGCTAGTGCCATATCTACCTGTTTAATGTAATATCATTGGGGTAAGTAATTAAGTATATTGTAGAAGGGTGCCTGGTTTTTATTCTCCATTGTTTATCATGACATCCAGCAACCTTCACTGGCCCACTCCCTCTCCTAGAGAGGAGGTCTGTATTCCAGCAGCGGGAACATTATAGGCTGATTATGATGATGTTTAACATAATTAGATTTTACAGTTCTCACTTACCTAGGTATAAGCCCGAAAGTCTGACACCAGTCTTACCAAGGGGTATCGTATTACCCAGTAACTGGGTTGTGGAGGTCAGATAGGCAGTCGCTACATGTAAAATACTGGTATTCAGCTGCATCCGGTTAGACTGGAAGCCGACCCCAACATAGTTGGGAAAAGGCTGGCAGATGATGACTTAAGTATGTTAGACAGAGCTTTATCTAATTGTGAGCTTACTGTAGACTGACATTTTGGCCAGAATGGGCAGAAAAGTAATTATTAACATAATTTTGTTAACCTTTTTATTAAACATTTGTATTTTAATTTCGACGCGTCGATTATTTTCGTTCTAGAATCCGGGCGTAAGTAGCGTCCGGGCGTATCCTAAGATAAAAACCTTAAAAAGTTCAAGTATAGTTAATAAATTCAACATAAAATCATTAAAAAATAGCTGTTCCATATATTCGCACCGCATATAAAATAATAATTTCATTTATTTCAGGTAAGTACCACATAACCCATCCGAAAACATCTATAATCTCTGCTAATATTTAAAATAATAATAATATACATCATGAAAAAATAATCATAGGGCATCAAAAAATTCGTCCGCATCGCTGTCAACAGGAACAGTGCCCAAAAGGCTGGCAGCATTGCCAGCCAGGGGCGTACCGGAGAATGGGCAGCAGCGTTCTCTATGCATTCCACCACCATACCATACTGCGATCGCCAACCCGCCTGCCAAGCGTGGCGATTATGGCAAACCCCCCCTTTTTGGGGGAGGCCTATGTCCAGCAGTGGACGTCTTTCGGCTGAAATGATGATGATGATGATGATTGCCACGTTGTATGCGGATGCTAATTCATTGGCCAAGAAATAGGCCAGCCCTATAAATACAATATAAATTATTATACAACAGCAACACACAAATTAAATAAATGAAATTCAAAAATAATATAGGGGGTGCCCCCCCCTATACTATTTTTGAATTTGATTTATTTGAACATGACTATGAAACAGCAGTTTTTTTTCCTGATAACCGACTACGCTAGACTAGAATCATGTGCTAAATTAATGCTTACAGTTTTCGCGTCGATGGCTGTCATCCTGTATTAATGATAGCCAGGATTTTTTAATCCATTACAAGAAAAACAGCAAGTAAAGTGTTGCGTGTTATTATATGCATAAACTTTGACAAACGCTTCTAAAGCTTTTACAAATCAAATCTAACAAAGGAAGTAGTACTTAGAAAGGCTTCGTTACAAAGATATTAGTAATTTCATATAATAAAATTTAATTGAGCTATGCAATAAGAAAGGCTCATAACTTAGTTTTGACTAGTTTCAGCCCGCCAAATCTTATGAATGAAAATATGACGTTGCCAATTCGGATAAAGAGGCATGTATATCGGGTGATTTACGTTAAGATATTTAGTTTGTATGAAAATTAACAAAAAATAAAAAATAAGAATTCATTAATGTGTTTATAATGAAAAATGCTTATTTCCATGGTCGTAAGTTTATGTATATCGTCCGGAACACGGTGTATATATTTTTATTTAGGTTAGTTTAAAATACTTTATGTATTTATTTATTGTATTATGTGAATGGTACACCACAGACTACTTGCAGTATTAATACATCCAAAGGTTGTCTCTATAAGATCGCTTTTAGTGATAAGACCGCCCATTGTGTCACCCTTTGTACAGTTTCTATATTTATATCTGTAATTTATATGGTGTAAATAATAAAGAGTATTCTATGCTTTTCTATTCTGTCGTACATATTGGACAGGTAATTTACAACCTTGTTTTCGTAGCGAGCGTTTTAGCGTTTTCATTCCCGTTTCCTTAGGTCTTACAGACTTCTAGGTTAAATTAATACTCTGAAGTTTTTATAGCAAGCCTTTTCATCCTGTAAAGCATTAAAAGCTGAAATTGCATCTGCAATCTTTTTAAAGAACTACTCGTAGTTTCATTTTGGAAATTTGAGAAAACAATCTGTTTCTACACTTACGGATCGCTAGTTAAAAGCTTATTCGTTGAAACCTTGTAGAGCTTTCATGTAGATAGGACTTATACTGGCTCACACCTATTATTAAACAGGCTAGAGTTTTATTTATAACTAGCTTCCGCCCGCGGCTTCGCCCGCGAGGTATGTCGATAAAAACTATCCTATGTCTTTCCTCGGGATGCAATTTATCTCTCTGCCAAATTTTATCGAAATCCGTTCGTTCGTTAAAAGGTAACACACAGACAGAGTTACTTTCGAATTTATAACATTAGTATGAATTAACTCCTATAGAGTTAGTTTCTTAAACCTGCAAATTAAGGTATTCCTTCCTTAATGTTTGGTAATCTTGTGGATTTTTTTAGAAATAAATATAAATATACATACTTATTTGCATAGAACATGGTACCTATACATACATGTTTTGATTATATCATAGCATGCAAATATTATAGGATACATTACAAAATGTTTCCCGTCAACAAATTATTTTATGCTGTAAAAATGATTAGTAACTATTCAATCATTTATTATGTAGTTTTTTCGAACAATCTAAGATCTAAAGTTTTTAAATCACTTGGAATTTTATTATATATCCGAACACACGTGGCTAAACAGCTTTTACTATATTCTTAAGTTTGAACAACATAGTTGTCTCAGAGACTCGTCAAGTAATGAAACTTTTGTGACCCTCTTTTGAATTTGACCGCGCTTTAGAAGGATATGCAAATTTTATGCCTCTTATGCGATAGACCATAAACACTGCTTAATTGCTTATAATGGACTTTTATTGGCTCACTCCTATTATGAACACGCTTTATGAGCTTTATTTGTAGTTTACTATCTACTATAGTTTAATTAAAACTGTAGGTAGGTACCTAAGTACCCTTTAATTAAATTGCTTGCGATCAGAGTAAGAATTTTGAAATGAAATGAAATTGTTTATTCTATAAATAGGATGTCGGAATCACTTTTACACGTCATATTATAACAAAAAAACTGGCCAAGTGCGAGTCGGACTCGCACACGAAGGGTTCCGTACCACAAGGCAAAACGCCGAAAAAAACACGTTTGTCGTATAGCGGCAGCCCTAGAATTTTTTTTAGGTGGTGTCAAATCTTAACGTGGCGCCTCTATGTACCATGTTCCAATGATATATGCATAATATGCAGTCGCTTGCTTGTGGACGATCGGTTTTATAAGTAGTAAGTTACTGTCTTCAATGACTGGTGCCTGGTGGACAGTCCACCAGGCACCAGTCATTGATGATAGTATAAAGCCAATCGTCAAGGCTATGGAATCAACCGAAATGCCAACACCAGTGGTGGTCGCATTTCGGTTGATTTCAGCGCCTCTCCCATGACGGCGCCGGGTGCCGTCGCAACGCTGGCACCGCCCTAGGGCTACTGGAGCCGCCCTTAATTATATTTTATTCTGTTTTTAGTATTTGTTATTATTAGATAAATACATCACCTGTGAAAATTTCAACTTTCTAGCTAATGAGATACAGCCTGGTGACAGACACAGACGGACAGACGGACAGTGGAGTCTTAGTAATAGGGCGCCCGTTTTTACACTTTTGGTACGGCGTTTCCTATCTGATTACTCTGAGAGGTCACAGTCTCTTATAAAGTCCAGACATAATCTTGGTCAGATCGTGTGAAGACCATGTAGATGTAGGACCTATGTCGGAAATGGTCTTTTGAAAAAAGAACTACAATTCAATTCAATTTATTCACAAACAATTTACCTACATTGTGTTTAAAACCGTTCCATAGGATAAAAATAATAAATAATTAATATCCATACTCGTACAAGTACCTAACACATTTTGTTAATTTTGATGATGATGTTGTGAGTTTGTGTTGATAAAACAAAAAAAAAAAAAAATTACCTACAATAAAATTTTCAATGTCAATTTTACTCATTAAAAATTTAAGATTAGAAAGAGAAATGATTTAAAAATTATAACAAATAAAAAATTGTCAGTTTCCGGTACCTAGTTACTATTTAGTAGGAATTTAGTAAGGTTCGGTTGTATATTTTTATAAGTAAGTATGTACCTGTTTATAGGTAAACCATGTCCGATCCGAAAGGGGCATATAATTAGGCATACATCCTCCTCCCACACTTCGTGTCCAAAATCGATCGATCGATCGATCGATCTCGCCTGTAGGTATGTACCTACGCCACATCTGGGGCCCAAGACTGCTATTTATATAAATTCGTCATTCCAACACGATCCCATTGTCATTTTGCTAAAAGTTCGTAATCTGCTAAATTCATAATGGTCGATCATTGGTCGGTCAATGGCACAGAACATATACGATACTCGTACAGAACTTAGCGATGGAAAGTTCAAAACCCTCATCAAACGTGTCCTTATCAGAAAAGCATATTATAAGATTAAAGACTACGTTGAAGACAGTAATTAAGAAGTTTGGCAGTAATTCCTTCTGCACATGTGGCTTCCCTGGCTCCTCATTAACGGCATAACTATGTAAATGTCTATTATCTGCTCTCAAATTACGATGTTTAATTTTTATTTTATTTTTTTACATACTTTTTAGACATCATGTCTTTATTATTTGACATTATATACAGACAATTCAAATTTTTCACCTCTTTATTAGTGGTTGTAATGGGAATCATATCACTTGGTTTTAGTAGGTTTTTATTTTTTATTTATCCTTTTGATAGATTCTTATTTTGTAAATGTGAGGACTTTGAAGGCTTTATAGACTTTACCTCTGTAGACCATTTTTTATTTTATCAAGTACCTGGTACTTGTTGACAGGCCTACGCTGTCCTCCTATACCTATTGTAATAATGTAATTTGGAAACATTGTAAAAGCCAATTATTTTTAAAAAGAGTAAGCGTGGAGTTTCTTGCCGGTTCTTCTCCATAGGAAACGACCAATTAGAACCGTGCACCAGCTTCTGACGTTTCATAAGTGCCCATGTAGGTTTATGTGAAATAAAATATTTTGATTTTGAATTAAAAGCAATAACTGCACAATGACGTTCTAATGGTAGGTCACAGATCAAAGGAACTGTCAAAATTTTTGCAGATTACCGCCTAAGTCAGTCATTCATTTGTCATTATGTACGAGATTACCATTCTATGCCATTTCTTTCAAAGGAGTGTCAGAGGTTGACCATTGGAAAGTCATAATGACGCCATTATAGTAGATTACCAGACTTGTCAACATCAACGATTATGAAATCAATGAATGGTCTATACCATTCTGACACTATTGTAATAGCAGACTTGAGGCCCTGTTGTTTCTATCTCCTACTGCAATAACACTGTCAATAATTATAGAGTAATCTTATTTTATCTATTGAAAATAAAAAAACAAAACTTCATTGATATTTATTTTTATTGATGTACTGTACTTACATAAATGGTTAAATAATAAATAAATTAATATTCACGATTTTAGTGCAAAAATTACGCCAATTTCATAAAATATTAAGAAAGCAACAGATGTCATGTTATGACTTTGAGACACCCGCTATACGATGGTCACCTGCGCCCCATGTCATAATTAGGTAAAATTAACCATTTAAATAAAAAGGAGGGGTAATTTTTGCCTTTTTTTTTTAAATTGACCACCACCTAAAGACTCATGGATCGGACAGCGGTTTTTTACATATTGTATACTTAGTGTTTTTATTAAAATTGTGAACACTTTCCGTTGTACCTATTCGTAACTTTATAGGGAAATTCTTAGTTGTTTTGCTTGCTAAAAGACGAATACACAATCGCTTTTTACTTGCAAATCTAGACATCGAGTCTCGCGCGAATCGCCGAGGTGAGCGCACGCGATAAGCTGAGGTCGATTTTGTTCGAGTTTTGTTTTTCGCTCTACCCTCTTTGAATAAATGTTACGCGATAATGGATAACATAGATTTTTGCGATTCAAGTGGAAGTGATATAGTAGAAGAAGAGATGGTGCATAAGCGTGAGCAACTAGTTAATAATAAGAATTCGAAGGAAGAGGAAAAAAAGGTGGATAAAAGGCAACGGTCAGACAGTGAAGAAATAATAGAAGATGATGAGGGATTTATCACGGTTCGAAAGGACAAACAGAGGTCATTGAGGAGGACGTCAATGAGGTCTAATAGTACTGAGAATAATGAGAATACATGTAAATCAACAAATGAGAAAATAATAGTGTGCGTAACGTCGAAAGAGGTTTTACCCAAACCTTTCGGCATGGCCAAACTGTTAAGAGTAGAAAATATTAAAAATATTCTTAAAATACAATATAAGAACCCATACAAGATACTTATTCAATTTGAAGACCGAAAAGACGCGGAGAGTCTGATCAATTGCAGCAAGTTTCAAAATCTGGATTATAGATGTCAGCTTATAGATGAAATTAACTTGTCATATGGTGTAGTGAAACAAATTGACTTAGATATTGAGGAGAAAGAGATTCTAGAGAGTATTGAATGTGAGAGGGAAGTTGTTTCTGTCAAGAGATTAAAAAGACAATCAGATAGTGGAGAATGGATACAAAGCGAGACTATTCGCATTTGTTTTAAAAGTTCGACCTTACCCCCGTATCTCCTAATATACGGGTGCAGATTTAAGGTAGAACCTTACATATTTCCCGTTAGCCAATGTTCGGGATGTTGGAGATTTGGGCATTTGATTAAAAGTTGCCCAACTAAGAAGATACTGTGTCCTAAGTGCGGAGGAAATCACAGCAATTGTGAAACCATCACATTTAAATGCATTAATTGTAAAGGCCCGCATATGTCAATGAATAAATCGTGCCCTATGTTTAAAAAAGAAAAAGCCATTCGACAAATCATGTGCGAGGAGCATTGTACCTATAGAAGAGCACTGATGTTGTATCTCAATAAAGGTAATTCGCATCAGTCTAAAGAACGTATTAATCCAGAAGATACTATAACTCAAACCCTCCAAGTCCCTCTCTCTGTCGACAAAGAAAAGTCATATAGAGATGTTTTGTTGTCACAAGTTCACAATCAGACAGAACGGATAGATTCAATACCCAAAAATTATTATTCTGGCCAGACAAGTCGAGATATTATTATGAAGGAGTCTACTATCTCTGAAACTACTTCAAAATCGAAGAAAAAAATTAATGATAGTCGACAGGAAAAGGCTGAAGTCTATGAGATGGGGCAATCTTCTAAGAAAAATGAAAATACAGAAAGTCAACAGACGTATACATCTAGGAATATATTTTATTTAAAAAAATTAATGGATAAACTGAATGAAATTGTCTTCTCCAAGTCAAGTATTGCTGTTAAAATCAAGTTAGTAATTAGTGTTATTCTTGAAGAAATGGTTCAATTTGTTTTAGGATTCGTAAGAGAGGGAGATTTGATGAAAAAAGTATTTTCCTTATTTAACGATGGCTCCTAACAAGTTACGAGATTTCGCTCTCAATATATTGCAATGGAATTCGCAGAGTATTAGACCTAAAATCACTGAATTTGAATCACTTTTGCTTAAAGATCAAATCCATATAGCTATCATCTGTGAGACATGGTTAGAGGAACATAGTTTCTTAAGCATATCCCAATATAATATTTATAGAAAAGACCGATCCGATGGTTATGGGGGTGTAGCAATCATGGTACATAAATCTATATTAACTGAACTGAAACTATCTAGTATTAATAATACTGGCATCGAAATGTTACATGTTAAGATTATTAATTGTAAATATCTAGAAAATATAGTATCAGTCTACTGCCCGTCCTCTGCCCAAACGAGACAATGTGATTGGGATGAGTTATTTTCTTTGTGTTCTCAAAAAAGTCTTATAGTCGGGGACTTCAACGGGCATCACTCCAATTGGTCCTATAAAACTGATACAAGAGGTACGCAAATTATGGACTCAGCGTTGGAAAATGGATTTATATCTATAAATGATGGCAGTGCCACTCGGGTAAAATATGTAAGTAATGTTTTACAACAGTCATCTCCTGATATCACCTTTTCTTCATCCGATATAGCTATACATTTTTCTTGGCGAGTGTTAAGTGATAACTTGGGGAGTGATCATCTCATTATAAAAATTAAAATGAACTATCAAGATACAGTTAATACGACTAGTAAACGTAATTTTAAAAAGTCTAATTGGCCGGACTATCGTAAAGATATAGAACAGTTATTCTCTAATGTTGATTCTAATATATGTGAAATCCAGGTAATGTATTCAACTTTTATTTCTATTATTAATAAATCTGCGGATAAAAATATCCCAATAATTAAAATGTGCAATAATCCTCAAAATAACTTCAAACCTAAACCGTACTGGGATTCTCATCTTTCTAAAGTAGTAGCGGAAAGAAGACTCGCGTTGAAGGAGTTTAGAAGTAACCCTACGCCGACAAACCTGGCTATATTGGAGGATAAAACTTTAAAAGCTAAACAGAAAATCCAGCAAGCCAGGACAAATGGTTGGCAA
This sequence comes from Mesoligia furuncula, assembly GCA_916614155.1. NCBI lineage: Eukaryota > Metazoa > Arthropoda > Insecta > Lepidoptera > Noctuidae > Mesoligia > Mesoligia furuncula. The sequence continues at coordinate 25,454,562 of OU744806.1, forward strand.
ACATTATGTAGCTCTATTGATGGCACTGTGACTTCATCAGAAATGTGGCGTAAAATGAAGTGGATTAAGGGCTATAGACAAGCTGGTTATTTTGTTCCAATGGATAAAAAAAGTGAGCTGTTGCACAGTTTAGCCCCTGACTCATCTCTAGCCTCTAAACCTTTATTTTCTTCAAATAATGTTTTATTAGAGTCAGAGTTCACATTTCAGGAATTAGAGTCATGTATCAAAAAGAAGGATACTGCTCCTGGAGATGATAATATCACTTATTCTATGATTTTTAACCTTCCAGATGTCGCAAAAGCGTTTTTACTCCGTATATTCAACAAAATATTTTATTCTGGTGTTATTCCTAATGAATGGCGTAATATAAAAATAATTGCAATACCTAAAGTGGGGAATAACTCCAAACTTAGACCAATTTCATTAATCTCTTGCCCTTGTAAGATTTTCCATTTGATGCTAACTAAAAGGATAGAGTGGTTTATTGAACATAATAGTGTGTTATCTCCCAGTACTACCGGTTTTCGCAGAGGCCAATCATGCTTGGACTCACTTGCACAGTTGATAACCAATATACAGGTAGCTTTTACTAAAAACTGGACCACATTAGCGTGTTTCTTAGATATTGAGAACGCATACAACAATGTTTTAGTCGACAGTGTAGTTAAAACATTAGATAACCTCAAAGTGGGCAGTCGAATATATAACTATTTGTGGGAATTTCTTAAGGAAAGACATTTAATTGTTAAAGATGACACGGATGGGAAGGGTGGTATCACAAGATGGACTAATAGGGGGTTGGCACAGGGAGATCCAATCTCTCCACTGCTATTTAATATTGCAACATTTGAAATTTGTAATAAAATTAACAACAGTAATTTGATCAAAATATGCCAATATGCTGATGACTTTGTCCTCTTTGTTAGTTCGAAAAAAATATGTGACAGTGTTCATAATATGCAATTATCTTTAAATTATATTGTGGAGATTTTATCTAATATAGGTTTAGAATTATCAACGTCTAAATCACAAGTTTGCTTATTCAGTAGAGGATTTCGAAGACAAAATGTTCAATTGTATTTAAATGATATCCCTTTAGTACCGGCTGATAGCACAAAATATCTAGGTGTCTGGTTAGACCCTTCACTTCGATGGGGCAAACATATTAATGAACTTAATGAAAAATGTCAGAAAATGTTAAACATTATAAAAGTATTAGCTGGTTCTAATTGGGGTATGCATCCATTACAGTTGAGGCTTTTGTATATATCTTTAATTAGAAGTCGAATAGATTACGGCTGTGTATTCTATGATAGTAGTGTTAAGTCTCGATTATATAAATTAGAGAAAATTCAAAATAAGGCTATGAGAATTGTTGGTAGTTTCATTAAAACTACACCTATACATGTGATGGAGAGCGAGTTGTGCTTACCCCCGTTACATATTAGACGTAAATATTTAGGATTTAAGTTTTGCCTTAAAGTTAAGTCGTGTACCAATTGTGTATCAAATAAATGTTTGTCCGATCTTGGAGCTCTTAGAACCCATAGGTATTGGTCAAATAAAAAAATACCTATTTTAATGGATACATATAATATTACTAGAGAAGAAAACATATATTCATCTAACCCTTTAGATATGTATAAATTAAATGTTTGGTGTAGCTACATGTCAGTTAAAAATGTTATTAAAATTAGTTTAGATACTGTTAACAAGCCTAAGAAATCATATGAGAGTAACTGTTTGAGAAATGATATCTTGCAAGAATTAAATTACACATACAATGGGTGGCATAAATTGTTTACCGATGGTTCTAAGAGTTCTCAGATTGGTGCCGCTTTTTATGATGCTACCACTAAAACTAGCGGATGTTTTAAACTTGTATCTGAGGTTTCTATAATGACAGCGGAGTTATATGCTATTTCTGAAGCATTGTCTTACGTTGCTACATTACAACACGCTAATATAGTTATATTCACTGATAGCAAGAGCGCGCTCCAGCATTTGGCTCGATGCGCCTCTGGACAGAGAGGTGTATCGATAGCCTTTGCTGTTTTGAGTAAAATTAATACAATTCTGCTGAATAATGTTAACTTAGTTTTACAATGGATTCCGTCACATATTGGTCTGCAGGGAAACGAGGAGGCTGACAGATTAGCTAAGATAGCAGCAACTACAGGTATAGAGGTTTATGTGTTACCAGTATTTTCAGAAATTTTAGCCAAATTCAAAATTTATTGTTATAACGAATGGAAAGAATATTTTAAATCAAAAGACAAAGGGCTATGGTATAAAGCCATCCAAAGTGAGCCTCCTCGGATCCCATGGTTTAGTAATTTTAAAGTTAGCCGTAGAACGTTGGTAACTTCTTTCAGAATTCGTTCCGGACACATGCCACTAAGAGCTTTTGCATTTCTGATGAAGAAGGTGGAATCTCCGTTCTGTTTAGTTTGTGATAATAAAGTAGAAGATGTTTATCACCTCTTGGTGGAGTGTGTCAGGAATGGGCCTGAAAGAAGTGCGTTAGTTAGTGAACTAAATATAAATAAGTTAGATGTAGGTATATTTAATATGATCTTAGCAAAACCAATGTCGCCGGAGGCTGCATTGGTATATTCATTGGTTAATTTGTAAGTTTGTTGAAATTGGATTAGTTTATGATGGAACTGGCGTAACATATTGTTAAAAGTTCCTAAAACAAATAAAGAGAAAAAAAAAAAAAAAAATCTAGACATTCATATTGTCTTAGGTTATTTTCATATTCAATTCGTTTCGTGATAAAATTGTTCTTTTCGTTTTAGTTGTCCTACGTTCTTGTTATTGTTCAACATTATGTTGTAATTAAGGTGAATGGATAGTGGTAGACCGCGAAATTCTAATTTTCTTACGTTTTTTGCAATTTGCAGTTCAGTGTCAGATTTTATCTCGATCAAAATATGATTCGCGACAATAACAGGTCCTACATATTTCGAGAATTATATTCATTAGAATTATTCATATATCTTTCTAAGTTAGATTTCTACCACCAACCACCAATCTCTTATGGAAAAGTGTTAATGAAGTGAAAAGGAAGGAAGTGCCGAGGTATATAGGCAGAAATACAAGTCGTTGGTAAAAATCGCTTTTATTAATTGTACCCCCTAACTCTTCACTATCAATGGTTATTCATACAATCCTACATATAATAAGTATATAGTTTAAGTACTTATATTGAACCCGAGCAGTGGTAGATAATCGAGAGTAGTGGTAGCCCAGTGATCATGGCCCCGACTTACGAGTCGTAGGATCCAGACACGCGCTTACCATCACTGCTCTCAAAACGGTGAAGGAAAACATTGTGAGGAAATTGTCCTAGAACAAAAAATTCGAAGACATGACGTGACATCAACCAACCCGCACTGGGCCCGCGTGGTGGATTACTGCACACTCCCCCTCTCACCTAGAGGAGGCCTGTGTCTCCAGCAGTTGGAACATTATAGGCTGATTATATATATCGAATTCATGTCTCAGTCATGACATGATAAGTATGGTGGACTCAATGTGCATTGAGACGCGAACATGGGATTGCATGTGTAGCGTTCTAAGGCTATAGTATTCATTCGTGTGCAGTCTTTAGCAGAGCGAGATTGCTCGTAAAGATATAATTATCATTATTTAGTTAAACACATTTTCCAGTAGGTATCAATCAAATATAAAGATAGGTATAATACACGCAATGGGCCCGCGTGGTGGATTACGGCCCACTCTGTCTCACCGACAGGAGGCCCGTGTCCCAGTAGTGGAAGCGTTGTAGGCTGATTATTTCCAATTTCTAAAGTTACCTATTGAAGTACCTATCGTCATACCATAAGCTAAAAAAGTTTGGCCTACATCCATACTACTTAATATTATAAATGCGAAAGTGTGTCTGTCTGTTACCTCTTCACGCTTAAACCGCTAAACCGATTTAGACGAAATTTGGTATGAGATAGTTTGAGTTCCGGAATGACTTAGGACAGTTTTTATCCCGATATTCCCACGGGATCGACACTTATGCGGATGAAACCGCGGGGCACAGCTAGTAACGTGAATCTTACGAACTAGCCACGGGGAAACTCGCAGGACTTATCAATTACCTTACAAGTAATTTTTTACTAAATGAAATGTTCAGTGGCCAAATAAAGCTTGGAAAACCTTTTTTAGAGGCATCGTAACGTAAATTGGAAAGATTTTTGAATGGAAAATACAACTAAGTATTCCCTATGGCATTTTTTGCGACAAGCACAATTATTAGTACCGATGGATAATAAAGTCTTAAACTAAGGGCTGATTTTTCCATTGCCAGATAACATTTATTCGAGGAATAAAATTGACGTTTGATAGTTTTTGTATGAAACGACTGTCAAAATTTCAAAATTATTCTTCGAATAAAGTTATCAGATGATTGAAAAATCAGCCCTTAGTGAATATTTGTGCGGAACGCGTATTTTGAAAAGTTCGTGTTAGGACCTCTGTGGGCTTAACATGAACTTCAAGACCTTGTTTTGATTTGTTTTTAAATTGCATCTATTAAGAATTAGGTTTCTACCTACCTATAAACCTAGATATTCCAGTTATTTCCTACAACCATTTACCTATTTAAACACTAAACATAAATCATCGTTTGTTTGAATTAATCCAAGCGATGTACCACCATACACTATCAATTCAATTTTCCGGGTAATTTGCTTGGATAACAACGCGATTGAGTATCATTGTAACGGTACGTCAATATTACGGTGTCTATACAGGCCTACTTTGATATTATCTATGGTTTCATAGTGTTTGTGTGTTCGTAGCATTCGTAGGTACGTAATAAATTATTAGATAAATATCCTAATATATTGGCATGGCCTTCTTTAATGAACGGTAGGTACCTAGGTCCTGTATAAATATTAATTTCAAGAATACGTATGCAGTAAATGTTGGTATATATTATACATTTCAGCCGAAAGACGTCCACAGCTGGACATAGGCCTCCCCCAAGCACCTCCACTTCGACCGGTTCTGTGCTTCTCGCAGTTCTCGCATCCAACGGGTTCCTGCGGCCTTCACAAGGTCGTCAGACCTCCTTGTGGCCTTCCAACGCTACGTCTTCCGGTATATATACTTACATCCGTTTATTGCCCGTGGTCCGATCAAGAAGTTCTAGGGGAGGTAAGCCTAAAACGGGTAGCCCGCCTAAAACGGGTATGCTTTTTAAATTGCGCACCGTTATTGCTAATAAGAATGTGTGCGTGCAGTGCGCGGCGCCTGCCGCTCGCCAATCACAGGGAGTCGGCGCGCTTCTCTGGCGGACACGACTCCACGGTAAGATAAGAAAGAAGCTTTTTGCTATTTTCACTAAAAAAAATTGAGTTACATTACTTTTGAATACTCGAAAATGGTTTACAATCTGATCTTACTAGTTTTGTGTTATGATTTTGCAATAAATAGACGTTTTGTTTGTGTAATAGGTTGGCGTTTATTATTTGGGTTTTAAGGATATGAGTCGATTGAAAAAAATACATGCTTGTGGGCAAAAAGGGTAGGGGTAAAGCGGGTGCCCGTTTTGCCCATACCCGATTTGCCTTGTATAATTTCATTGACTGCTTATTAGTTCTTTTATATTTGCAGATGGTTAATAAATACAAAAGAAAGACTGCAAATGCATCGGGATGAGGGAGTTATGAAGCTTGCGATAGAAGAAGCTCTCAAAACTTCCGTCAATGGTGCAGCAAAAAAATATGGCATCAACCTTTCGACGTTACAGATACATGTAAAGAAAGGATGTAAAAAAAAAACTAGAAAGATTCACAACAGTTTTTACAGTAGCTCAAGAATTAGAGCTAGTTGAGTATCTATCTCATATGGATAATCTGTTTACGTTGCCAACTCATTACGTTGTCTACAAAGTGCCGCAACCATTCCAAGAATACTGGTCCATTTGTCCAACCATTATCACTGCAAGTAGCTGATGATCCTGGTGGAGCTCCATCTTAGTTATGATTGTTATGAAACAGTTCTAGTCATTGATTGACGTTGATCTCATGTAATTCAGTCCCTACCCGCTTTGCCCAAAAGCCCTACCTGCTTTAGGCCCCCCCTACGGGCAAAACGGGTAATTCGAATGGTAAAGATTTTGGTTATTTTTTTATTCTTAATGTACAAAACTACTAAATATGTCATTTATTTTATAGTCCTTGATAACTAAACATTTCAAAATGTACAAATAAATGTTCAATTTGTATCTATAAATTGTTTTATTTATCATCAACCTTAGCTTACCCGTTTTGGGCTACTCTCCCCTACTAGTAGGACCAAGGGTACCTATTTGTCAGCGGGATTGTCCGAAAGGGTTACCGCTGGCCCGGAACATAAAGGGCTAAGGAAGGAACACGGGTGGGTTTTAGTCAGTAAGAGTCTGACACTCCCTTCCGCTCCACCCAGAGCGGGAGGAGTCATTTGATGATTTCCCATCCGCAAAAAAAAAGGGTACCTATTTTTCTTTTCGGTGGTTCTATCAGTCGGACCATCGTTATAAAATGATCACATTGTATTGGCACTAGATCTACTCAGGGCCTTCTTTACCCGAGGGTGCAAGGGGTGCGTGGCATTCGGGCGCAGGGTCTTAGGACGCGCAAGCCGGGGGGAAGCGCCAGGGTAGCCCGTGAATAGGGATTGCAAAATCCGGTTTTTTTTAAAATTCGGATTTCTGTATTCTTGTCCGATTAAAATCCGGATTATCCGGATTTTTCGAACTTTTTAGTGTTTTAAGTTGATTTGATATAATTGGAATAAAATAGCATAAATTATTTAAAATCGGTATTTATTCGCTCAAATCACAGCACGACAGAATAAAATCAACTAATATAATCAACAAAACTTAGGGTATCAGTCATTTTTCCCGTTATAAATTTACATAAACATAAGTTACATAAGTAACATTTAACATAAACTGTTCTTAAACTTTAGATAATTAGATAACATAACATAAACTTAAGATAATTGAGGTATCCTCCTCTTTTTTTATAAAAATGCAGTCTCAAGAAAAAAGTTTAACGTAAGTCAGTTACAAATATAATAATATCATAATAGTAATGCGTATTTTAATCAGTCTTTTTTAAAAAACGAGATCTTAAAAACATGAACGCGTCAAGTGTCTCATCGTTTAGGCGCGATCTTATTTTATTACAGAACATGCCAGTAGTAGAAAAAGCTCTTTCGGACTCAACACTGGTCGGCGGTATGGAAAGCAACCCGTTCAGAGCTTTTTTTAGGATTTCTCCACGACCTCCACCGTTTTCAAATAACGCCATTTCAACGTGAATCATTGAAGGCAAATCAGTTGCGTTGATCACACTCGTTGACTGGTGGTGATGATCACTACCCACACTTGCAAGAGAAAGTTGACGATTGAGCTTTTCTTTAAAACTGAGTGGCGATGGATCGGAACTAGATTCACACAGACTTTCAATACGGTTCATATTCATCGACGTGGTTGTACAATCGTCAACAGTAATGGTGGATGCAGCTTGATAGAACACATTTTTAATTTCTTCATAAGTAGGTTTTTTAAACGTGTCTTCGTTTTCCTCAGTCACATTCAAAAATTGATTAGGGTTGTGTAAGTATTGTAAGGCACCGACAATAGTATAGAGCCGTCTCTCTTTGATTCTCGTTTTCAATGAATTTGCCAGTTGCTTGGCAGATATCGTGTCTTGGCTGTCTAATGATTTTATCAAAAATTTAAAAGCTGTATCGGCTGTTAAAATGGTGGCATCTGTGCGGCAGAGTACTTCCACCGTAGTTTTGATCATGTCCAAACAAGTGTGTAGGTTTTCTAGACATAACATTTCTATATCTGAGAATGTTATAGCAGATTTGACATCAATCAATGCCTTCTGTACGCATGATTTTAGTTTTAAAAAACGTTCCAGCATAATTGATAAACTGCTCCACCTGGTTTTGCAGTCTAGGAGTAGTTGTAACTCTTTGCCGAATTCCGCCTGTACATATTTTTGGAGTGTGGCGTCGTTTTTTGTCGGTGAGTTTTTAAATATCTTCACCACTGACCGGACTTTTTTCATTATTTTCTTATATTCATCAGTCAGCACTCCACGTCTTCTTGAACGCTCGATAACAAATCCGTCATCATCAGAGTTTTGTTCATCTGAGCCAGAGTCTAGCCTAGCCAACTGAGGTGACTGAGCGGCGCGCGGGGTGCGAGGCGCAGGCGGGGGGACGCGCGCGTCTTGGCGTGGCGCCGCGCTGCTTGGTTTTATGGGCATAAACTGTATCTATCACGGATTTCGCACCAAATTCGCGCAAACAATGCTGCTGCCTGCACCTAAGCCTACCAATTCAAATATTGTTCGGATTTGCACATTAGACTAGGTAGGTAATATCGATCTACCGATTACTTACACTGAAAATTTGTAGATAAATATAAATATTATCCGTTAAAATCGGTTTTGACTGAAATCCGAAAAAACCGAAGTTGAGTCTTAAAAACCGGATTTAAAAATGTCAAGAAAATCCGGACTTTACAGTTATTTTCGAATTTCGAAGAATCCGGATTGCAATCCCTACCCGTGAAATTGAAAATTACTATTTCATGAAATATCAATCAATAGGGTTATATAAACAATCCTAAGTCAATTGCAAGACAAAATATACAATCTGACACTGACCAGCAAATTGCAAAAAACGTAAGAAATAACACGTAAAATTGAATTTCGCGGGCTACCTTGATGCTTCTACCTAAAAATTGGACTCCAAAAACAAGTTTTTTTTTGTTGCCAAAAACAAACAGCCTACGCCCCTCAGACTGTTTTTCGCACTCAGGCGGCGCCCACACGGCCGTGGATCTACTGCACAACTTCCACCAATTACTTGGATAACCTGGAAGTCTTTAAACAGACTCAGGACCCAGGTTGGCCGAAGCAAGGAAAACCTGTTCAGGTGGAGATACATTGACGACACCGCCTTGAGTGTAAATGTGGTGCTGTTCCACAAACGATAGGACACTTAGTTTCGTGTCCTGTCAGCTGCACGTTACAGGAACTGATGGACGCTAGTAATGGCGCCAAGCCCGTAGCCGTATTCTGAGCGGTGTCCATTTAGATTGCTATCGACAAGCTAAGAAGAACTAGCTCGTTTTAGCTCGTTGTCCGTACGTCACTGCAAGGGATCTAGAAGAATACCAGTGTCAGATATTTTAGTCAACTAGCCCGGTAGTCTGACAGCCGAACTTAGGGCCCATCTTATGTTTTTCCATGAGGAAATTCTCAGTAACAGGCACAGTCTCTTAGTCCTAGTTCTGGGTGCCCAGTTCATAGCAATTGGAACGCCCCTATAACATACGAATTAATATACAACTCAGTACCTAATTATCATTCTTACCAAGGGGTATGAGGGCCCTTGGCTAAATAATAACAGCCGCACAGGTCGATCGATCAGGTTAAGCTACGCTTGCCGCGGTTTGTCTGTGGATGAGTACCATCTTTACATACAGAGACCCCTCCGTGCCTCGTAAAGCACGTTAAGCCCTTGGTCCCAGCTGTCATTCGTAGATCTTTGACAGTCGTTACGGATAGTAAGAAGCCCGAAAGTCTGATAACCAGTCTTCCAAGGGGTATTGTATTACCCAGTAACTGGGTTATGGAGGTCAGATAGGCAGCTGCTCTATGTAAAATACTTGTATTAAGTTGCGTCCGGTTAGACTGGCAGCCGACCCCAACATAGTTGGGAAAAGGCTAGGCAGATGATGACCAAGCGGTATCATGTTGTCCAGTAACTGGGTTCTGGAGGTCCTTGTCCTGGTCCTGGTGGTTCTGGGTAGGAGGAGGTGGGTGGAGTCGTTTTATGTAAAATACTTGTATTCAGCTGCGTCCGTTTAGACTGGAACGTAATTAGGAAATGGCTAAGTAAACTGATTTTCATTGGAGACCTCTGTCTATTCCTTCGAGGGATTCAGATAATTATAATGCTTATGTATCAATGCAATATAATATTATCCCCTGAGTTTAAAACTGTTTTCTATTGCCGGCCACTTGGGGTTAAGCCAAGCTATAATCATACATAATATAACCCACTAGGTATATAACAATATTCATGTACAGACGCCAGCACATAAAGCTACTAAAATCTGTCAAATTACTTAGATTTTCAACTTTATCGCTAAAGCATAAGGTTGTTTGGGGTTGATTGGGAAAATTTGACAGTTTCGGGTAGCTTGATGTGCTGGCGTCTGAATAATGCTATTGTTGCACTTTCAGAAATGTATTAATAAGAGTGTATTTATAACAATGAGTACTTGCTCTAAATTAGATTAGGTATTATAAGTAGGTCGCACAAGAAGTCGTACTTTTAACACGATTTTTTTTTTCTAGGGTACCAGCTTTTTTTGGGACCAATTAAGTATTTTTTAATTTTGGTGGAACAAAAATAAAGTACCTAACACATCATAAAAAAAGAGTAAGTTACTATATTTTTAATTATTTATCTTTAAAGACATACTTCTAAGGGTTCCGTACCCAAAGTGTAAAAACGGGACCCTATTACTAAAACTCCACTGTCCGTCTGTCTGTCACCAGGCTGTATCTCATGAATCGTGATAGCTATCAATTTCAACTGTCTAGCTAGACAGTTAAAATTTTCACAGATGATGTATTTCTCCTCTTCCCGCTATAACAATAATAATAATAAAATACAAGTTAAAATTTAAAGGGGTATAAAAGAAACGTTTGCGGCGTTTTATGCCTTGTGGTACGGAACCCTTCTTGTGCGAGTCCGACTCGCACTTGGCCGGTTTTTTATTGTAAATTTTCGCAACATTCAGTTTGTGGCTTTGGATATTCAACAAATATTTGTCTTTCTTGAAGACAAGTTTGTGGCTTTAGATATTATTGAGATATTATTTAGTTTCATAACTATTCATAACCAGTAAAATGTCAGAGTTAGGTAAATAGAGTATTTTAGCGTACTTTATATTGGTGTCATAGATTATAAAGTACAGACGCCAGCACATCAAGCTACCCGAAACTGTAAAATTTTCCCAATCAATCTTTAACCTTAAGCTTTAGCGATAAGGTTGAAAATCTATTTAAAGAAATTAGACAGATTGTAGTAGCTTGATGTGCTGGCGTCTGTACTTATAACTATACTGTACTTACCTTATACTGTACTAAGAAATCAATATATTTTGTTTCACATAAACCTATATGGGCGCACTAGGCTCTTATCGTTTCCTATGGAGTCTTCCTTGGAGCCGGCAAGAAACTCCATGGAAACTCTTTTAGAAATAATTGGCTTTTACAATTAAGTATTTTAAATTACAGTGTTAATAGGTATAGGAAGATAACGTAGGCCTTAACAAGCACCAGGTTCTTAATAAATTGAAAATGGTCTACAAATATAGTCTACAAGGCCTAAAAAGAGGACAATATAATATTTAAGAGTACGGAGGGCAACCCTAGCCCCGGAGGACACGTTGGAAAATACGGTGGACATCTGTCCAGCTTGGGTCTGCCCAAGCTGGACAGATGTCCACCGTATTTACCGGTGCTCTGGCACCGCCATGTCCTCACGGCGGCGATCTCTCGCGTCCGGCCCTAAGTCCGGGCCATGGTACGAAGCGAGAGTGCATGGGAGGCTGTCGCCTCCTTCTGCGAAGCAGTGATGCTCGCGAAGGAGGAGGCGGAGCGCGTGAGGGAGCGGCAATCCTTGCGCCCTCACGCCCCTAGCCACCGCAGGAGACACCCTTGGCGTCGGGAATCGATAGCCGTTTCCCGGCCACCGTAGGCGCGGGCTTGCGGACGGCGAGCAATGGGCAGCCCGGGTCGACGGCGAGTTGTGTTCCACGCGCGTCTCGAGGAGATGTCAGCACCAACTGACGGGGTCCGCTAGGGCCGATGCCCGCCAGGGTCGCGGGTTGTTCGAAAGAGATACCGTAGCCCCTGGCACAGGCAACTGAAGGAACACGGGTGGGTTTTAGTCATTAAGAGTCTGACACATTTGATGATTCTCACCCAAAAAAAAAAAGGGCAACCCTAGCGGTATCATAGTTACTGTCAAATAGGTTAGGTACTTTACAAGCACCGCCGCCTTGGAAGCCATGAGATGTGTTATTGCAACACAGTTGTTACTGGCGAAAAGTGGAGCGCTTTTTGACAGACTTCAAAAAAGGAGGAGGTTCTCAATTCGGTGGTTTTTTTATGTTTGTTACCTCAGTACGCCGTCATTTATAAACCAATTCGGAAAATTATTTTATTATTTAAAAGGATGTACTTCCAGATTGGTCCCATTTTTATCAAAATCTAGTTATGTTTATGGGATCCATAAGGAATTGAGGGAACTCCTCAAAAATTATAGCCACACCTATAGCGATTTCGATATTTTTTATAGTAACTCGTGCAATTTGCTCTCGGAAACCACCATTTGGTGAAGTAGAACTGATGAAGAAGACCACAGATGGCCGCTGGAACTACTCAATAATAAGTATTTCACGGGTTGCGATTCGATTACTTTAATACGGTTGCTAAGCAATTTATGCTCGTCACAATGCGAATGGTGAAATAGAGCTGATGGTGGAATACCAGGAGAGCTCCTCAACAATTAACGTCCCTACATCGGGAAAAGCAATATGTTGTTAAAGGCGACGGCAAGTTGACATTAGGCTACTGTAACTTAGATACATTATAAACAGACCCACTAAAAAGCTAGAAATAAAAACTTTTTAACAAAAAAAACCGACTTCCAAAAAAAAACACTACAAAGTGAAAAATAACTTTAATTTCGGAAGTCGGTGGCAAAAACTAAAATACAGATCCAAAGACAGCGACTTCCGAAATTAAAGCTATTTTTCACTTAGTAGGTTTCACTTCTTTTTTTGGGGTCTGTAGCTTAATAATAACAGCCGCGCAGGTCGATCGATCAGGTTAAGCTACGCTTGCCGCGGTTGGTCTGTGGATGGGTAACCATCTTTACATACCGAGACCCTTCCGTGCCCCGGAAAGCACGCTAAGCCGTTGGTCCCGGCTGTCATTCGCGGATCTTTGACAGTCGTTACGGGTAGTCAAAAGCCCGAAAGTCTGACAACCAGTCTTACCAAGGGGTATCGTATTACCCAGTGACTGGGTTGTGGTCAGATAGGCATTCGTTCCATGTAAAATACTGGTATTCAGCTGCATTCGATTAGACTGGAAGCCGACCCCAACATAGTTGGAAAAAGGCTAGGCAGATGAGTGTTTTTTTTTGGAAGTCGGTTTTTTTTTTGTTAAAAAGTTTTGTATAAAGGTATTCAAGTGGCAAACCATACTGTGGGTTGACGGTACTTGGTTTTTCAATCCTCGTTCCTTACTTACCTCATACTTACTCGGCCACAACGCGGTCCATTCCAGGACTTAGCAAGTCGTCCGTGTTACGCCACTGTATAAAGAAGAAGGTTCTTCGCCTCCTACGGGATCCAGTCCTTCTACTTACGCTTTCTTTAAGTGTACAGCAGAGACACGCTCCGTACTACTGTCAAATCTATGTGTAACAATAAAAATAATGATTCGTTTGATACTTTAGTTACATAGGTAAACAAGATGTCTTTCTGGGAAGGGCGCGACAAATGTTTGTTTTATTAATGAACCTATTAACTACTACCTAGAAACGATTAAATGTGCTTAATTGTTATCGTTCTAAACCAGTATTAAGCCTTTGCTTCGCATTCGCAGAGGACCAATTAGGCTAATGATTGGAGACTAGCTACAACTCGTGTAGTCACATCTAGGTACCTTTTTTAGGGTTCCGTACCCAAAGGGTAAAAACGGGACCCTATTACTAAGACTCCACTGTCTGTCTGTCTGTCACCAGGCTGTATCTCAAACTCAAACTCTTGTTCTCGGGGGAAACCTTCAAAAAGCGCCTGGTCTTTGGGGGAAAAACCAGGGAGTGTGGGATTTTAACCTCACCAAAACCACCCCGGTGGTCACCTTCTGCACTATGGAAGGGGGGCACCGTTACCTCTCAAAAGACTAATGGTTTTATGTTTTATCTTGAATCTCACTGAACTATTTCAGTATGGCGAATTTGGATTTCAGGCGGTGTCATTCAATTACGAAGTAGGTAATTTACCGCTAGAGATTTTTTGAATATTTTGTCTAAATTCTACTAAGTTTTGTAAAGCCAGTTCTTGTCGCCCTTGGGTCACGAGCATAAATATCTCATACTTACGCAAAAATAAAAATATACCATTTTGTCGTGAAAGAACGATTGACACTTTGAGAAAATACTTATTTAACACAACAGTCATCATTCTCCTGCCCTTATCCGTATTTATTCGTGGTCGGAGCAACATGTCTTTTTCTTCCATTCTTCTCTATTAGTCGTCATCTCGGTAGTCACCCCCTTTCTAACCATATCATCATTCACACATTCCATCCATCGTTTCTTTGGTCTTCCCCTACTCTTATAGCCATCGACATCCATACTCAAAACTCTCTTCACGACATTTTCCTCATTTCTCCGTAACATATGCCCATACCACGACAGCCGATTTCCACACAACTTTTCAGGTACCGGTGCCACTTACAAACTTCTTCTTATGTAGGTACTCTTTTCTTATTCTATCCATTCATATTATTGGTATTTCATAACAGTGTGGTTTCTATAAGACTACTAGCTGACCCGGCAAACGTTGCTTTGCCATATAAATTATTTCTAGCTGCCCGGCGCTACTTCGTTTGCGTGGTCCTACCCCTTACCCTACCCTACTCCTACCCTACTCCTACCCAACTCCTACCCTACTCCTACACTACTCCTACCCTACTCCTACCCTACTCCTACCCTACTCCTACCCTACTCCTACCCTACTTCTACCCTACCCCCATAGATATATTAAATTTTTCTCTGCGTAAGAACCATTCGCGTACTTCAAGGAATATTATTAAAAAAAAATTAGCGAAATCGGTCCAGCTGTTCTCGAGATTTGCGCTTAGCAACATATTCAGCGATTCATTTTTATATTATAGATTTTTCTCTGCGTAAGAACCATTCGCGTACTTCAAGGAATATTATAAAAAAAAATTAGCGAAATCGGTTCAGCTGTTCTCGAGATTTGCGCTTAGCAACATATTCAGCGATTCATTTTTATATTATAGATTTTTCTCTGCGTAAGAACCATTCGCGTACTTCAAGGAATATTATAAAAAAAAAAATAGCGAAATCGGTTCAGCTGTTCTCGAGATTTGCGCTTAGCAACATATTCAGCGATTCATTTTTATATTATAGATGTTTGTGACACCTCATCAATACTTTTGAATCTTGCTTAATTGAAAAGTATTTATGGTAGTGGTTGTATTGGGTTTGGGTTGGGTTATTGGATTTATTAAGTACCTAAGATTTGCAAAAGCAAGTCCATACCTATTACCCCAAACATTACGAACTTCGTACTTCGCTTTTTAAACTTCGGAACTTTTACTATATATAGCACAAGATATTTCTATAAAATTTGTACAGATCGAAATAAAAATGAATCGAATTGAAACGCCTTTGTGAGGTAAACAATGCTTCTCCCCTCAGTTTACTAGTGTAATTTGAGCTCAATGATAAGCAACTGATAGATACATTGTATGTTTAATTGCACAAAACATACAAGTATTGTTTGTTTAAGATACTCTCCTACTTCATTGTCTTGATTACATACTTTTTTCATGTTGTGCTTCCAGCTATATTTAAATTATTGATTCCTAAGAGTCGATAGAGCAGTGGTGGCCCAGTGGGAACACTGGGAACAGCTCCAACTTACGAGTTGTAGATCGTGGGTTCGAACCCAAGAAGGCAATTTACTTTGTGTAAATTATTTCATCACCCCTGCTCTGTGGTTCTTTGTGATGTGGCTATCTGTGATTGAAAGTATGTTACGAAATTAGACCACATTAGGGTGCTGGCATCAGAGCCACCCCTTTGGCATTAGCACCCTAATTTGGTCATCATGATAATTTGGGTCATCTCGTGCGAAAATTAAACCAAAAAATAATTCAGTTCAACATTTATTATTACTGCAAGTAGATTTACTTAAAATTACTTCACATATCAGTGGGTCTTGTCAATCATTGACTCAGTTCCCGGAAATGACAAGTCATTCTTAGCAACAATTGACAATCTCGTGAATATCTTGATTAACTCCGTGACATAATTCGGTAACGTACAAGGGGCGTTTTGTAACCCTATAAAAATAAATTACAATCGTACCTTTAGTAAAAACTTACCTGTGGGCCTAGCAAGACATCTTGTCTTATTTCTTGTGTTTTAACTATGTAGTGCTAGGCTTAGGAATCATCCTTTCAGTGAAAATTTATCACTTCATGTCTATTACAATTTCTATTTTATACTACGGCCATATCTTGGCTACGTTAACCACAGATTAACGCGTTAAAAATAATTTTACAAGGAGTCAGTCCAATTACATACAATCAAATTAAATATAGGTTAGTATTCATGAAACGGATCATCACAGTTTGATGTCTTTTACGCTATTCATCACATATTTTTCATTCATAAAAAACAGGAAATCCTCATGTTCTAAATGAGACTCCGTGCTAAAATAACTGCTTAAAAGTCCTAGCTACAGTGGTTTTCCTTATTTATTTAATACGCCTTTAAATTAAAAAAACACACGCGTTTAAAATCATGACTTTAAACGTGCCAGGCCGTAGTATCAACGTGACAACATGACAATCAAAACATCTCCCTCACGATTTTAATCTTACATTACAAAAATACCTAGAAAATTCTCCGTGGACTTATTCAGTTCGTTCTAGAAGTTTCCTTACGAGTCTCCAGTCTTCCATGATGTCTGCGTCAGGCAGCATGTAGACAACGTATGGAGGGGCGACGGTCACTTGTCTTCGGCGCCTCTTTCGCCCCCATTCCGGTCCGGTTGACCAGAGGTCCACCGTATGACGCTCCTCTTCAAGTTTCCTGATCTTTTCTAAGGTTTCCTCTTTCAGGTTCTCGTAGGCCAGCCATTTTTCGCTCTGTTGACAATAGAAAAAAGGAGGTTAAGCAACTTTTATATTGGTTAAGGTCGGTGGGAGGTTTATGTTATGGTTTGGGGATGTTAGTGATAAAGTGAATTACGCAGTGTTAACTTTTCAGAGAATTCATTCTTTGATGAGAGTGTTTCGAAGAGCAGTAACGGATTAGTTTAGGGTTCCTATCAAGATTCTTTCAAAGGAATCTGCTCAAATGGCAGAAATTCATTCCATTGAAGTTAATGGCAGTTAATAGTTAATGAAATAAATAAATTAGTCATCTGCCTAGCCTTTTCCCAACTATGTTGGGGTCGGCTTCCAGTCCAGTCTAACCGGATGCAGCTGAATACCAGTTTTTTACATAGAGCGACTGCCTAACTGACCTCCACAACCCAGTTACTGAGTAATACGATACCCCTTTGGTAAGACTGTTGTCAGACTTTCGGGCTTCTGACTACCCGTAACGGCTGTCAAAGATCCACGATTGAGAGCCGGGACCAACCGCTTAACGTGCTTTTCGAGGCACGGACGGAGAGGTCACGGTATGTAAAGATGTTCATCCATCCACAGATCAACCGCGGCAAGCGTGGCTTAACCTGATCGATCGACCTGTGCGGCTGTTATTATTTAGCCACGGGCCCCTCGAAATAAATAAATTACTGTCAATAATAAATAAGCACAGTAATTCATTTAGAGTCGTTGTATTGTAGAACCAATCTTAAGTTTAATACGAACTATGAAAAACATTTAAAACACATTAAATTTTCCATTCCTTCATTCAATTCATTAAGTTTCAAGCTAACTTATTCGGATCATCGATCAACCTCGCCTCGCTTAACGTCATAAAGTGGTCTGAGTGGCGCGCACGCAGGGCAATTTTCGACCAAACCGGTTTCCGTCCTCGCCATGATAAATTTACCTGATACTTTATTGAAAAAAACACCAGGCTATCTGACGGGCCGGTTATTTTTGGGTTTTATTGTAAATTTCAATGATTGAAGGCGTTTGAATGTGGGAGGAAAGGATATGTCTGTATACGAGTATCTACATGTTTAAGTAGATTTAGGTAGTAGGTATATGATATTATATGAGAAATTGAAGTCCTTTTAGGTCTGTTAGTAGTTTATTCAATAAAGTAAACTGATGTTTGCAAGCAACATAACGAAATGCTTAATACCTTTCTAGTTTAATATAAGTTCCTACCAGTATTTAAGAACCTATTAACAGTTTCTTCGGAAATTGTAGCATGAGTTACTTAAGTAGATATCTAAGTACAACAAAATCGATTATAGATATCTAGAATGTAGAGTTTAATACTGTAGATATACTGTTAATACCTAAATAAAACCTAATCAACTCAACAAAAGTAGTTTATGCACTCACGTACAATGCACTGAAACTGAATTATTTCAGTAAATTATTACTGAAATGAATAGTTTCATGCATTTGTTCAAAGTTTAATTATACGCGTGTTCGAGCTGGATCCGGATAATTTACCTAAGTGAGGTTTTGTTATAATAATGTAGTTTCATTTGCTTTGTACCTACATATAAGTGTGTTGTTTCAAGTAGAATGTTTATAGTGGCATATAAGTAGTTGTTACGTAAATACGTGGGAGGGGAAACTGCAGTAGAAACATCGTAAATACAATAGCTTGTGTAGGTAGTTTGACGTTTCTAGATAGATATAGAAATATCAAATTGTTAACTTTTTGTGATAATGATTCATCGACATCAATAGAATAGTTATGGTAAAGACCTTTACACGGTCAAACTAAATTTAAAATTTTAGTATTCAATTCAATTTTTAGTGAAACTCGGCAGAGGTCATGGTTATAAATATTATCTAAACAAGAAAAAAAAGAAACTATAGCCATTTCGTCTTTGGAGTTTCGCTAGATAACTTAATTTGACCTTGTATAGAGAATCCCAATTTAGTCATACGCGAAACATAGTTGACCTACTAATATTATAAATTCGAAAGTAACTCTGTCTGTCTGTACGTTACCTTTTCACGCCTAAACCACTGAACGGATTTCGATAAAATTTGGCAGAGAGATAGATTGCATCCCGGGGCAGGACATGGATAGTTTTTATCGACATACCTCGCGGGCGAAGCTGCGGGCGGAAGCTACTCTATATTAGTTATGAAATGACATCAACAACTTCCACCCCACTGTAACATATCGTACCTACGAACTTATAAAAAAAAACCGTAAGTACAATAGTGAGCCGTGGGCTCGTTGGGGCGCTCAGGTAGATCGCGATCAATGGCCTGCTAATAATAATATCCGCACATCTGCCCGTGAAGGACGCAGGCGCATGTTCTCTTGCACGTATTGAGATGTTTTATTTGTTTTGTAAGACATCCTACCCTTCCCTACGTCCGGAGGGGTAGGTAGAAATGTACTTACAAAGGTCACTTAAACAGGTAAACTTAATGAACTAGTTACGAAAGATTTTGTGAACAAAAAACATAATAATTGGTTGATACACGTACCTATGTAACGCAAGAGTAGGGAGTTGCACAGGGCAACGCAAGACTAAAATATAAACTGCTAAAAATTAAAACATAACAATTTCTTCAAAATGAACTAAACTCAAGCTTAAAACATTTTTTTAATTAAGTAAACCATTTAGGGGCAGGCACTTTTGAATTGTCAAGGGTCGGGCAGTCAGTAAGATAAATTTAGCTGCCCACTCCAAAGCGTAGTAGGTAGTAGGTATACCTACGGAGAAGAACGGACAAGGAACTCCATGGACACTGTTTTAAATTACCTATATCTCTAAAAACTGGCCAAGTGCGAGTCGGACTCGCACACGAAGGTTTCCATACCACAAGATAAAAACGCCGAAAAAAACACGTTTCTTGTATGGTAGCCCCCTTAAATATTTATTTTATTCTGTTTTTAGTATTTGTTGTTATAGCGGCAACAGAAATACATCATCTGTGAAAATTTCAACTGTCTAGCTGTCACGGTTCATGAGATACAGCCTGGTGACAGACAGACGGACAGTGGAGTCTTAGTAATAGGGTCCCGTTTTTACCCTGTGGGTACGGAACCCTAAAAAACAGTCGTATTAATTTATTACAGAGAGCCTTCAAAAAGGTCGCTTCACAGATTCTTAGAGCTTGAAAATGTATAAGATAAAATCTCTTTATTACGTTCAAAATCAAAATCAACATATTTCATTTCACGTAAACCTACATGGGCACTTATGAAACGTCAGAAGCTAGGTGCATGGCTCCAATTGGTCGTTTCCTATGGAGAAGAACCGTTCTTGCCGGTTCTTCTCCACACTCCACGTTAAAACTGCACTGTCTTACTTATTCTCATGAAGATAGTGAAGTAGTTATAGTAGTACCTATACATCTCACAATCAACTTGTTGCTTGATGATGTCTTTATGGGATAAACTAGCCTTTGCCCACGGCTTCGCTCGCGTTAAGTATTATTTAAAAAAAATAATACATTTACATCCTCCATCATCCCTTATTTTATCCCCATGGGGGTTGAATTTATCAAAATCCTTTCTCAGGGGATGCCTTCGTCATATGCATGCGAAGTCTCAGCCCGATCGGTTTATAATTGACAAAGTTTCATACAAACTTTCATCCCCTATTTTATCCCCTTGGGGGTAGAATTTATCAAAATCCTTTCTTAGCGGATGCCTACGTCATAACATCTACCTGCGTGCCAAATTTCAGCCCGATCCCTCCAGTGGTTTGGGCTGTGCGTTGATAGATCACTATGTCAGTCAGTCACCTTTGAGTTTTATATATTTAGATAGCACACGACATTAAATAATCATTAAGGGCTCTTTAAAAAAAAAGTGTGGTTATTACAGTTGATATTTCTTAGAACGTCTCATCTATTTTGAAATAACTAGAAAACAAGTTTACACAGCATGTATCATCGGAAAGGTGTGGGTGGTCATATTTCGTTGCTCGTATGACTACAAGTCCTATCACATTTTTTAGCTGATTTGAGTTAGGAGGACAAACGACATTTTTAATTAACACGCTTTTATTAGGTCGACCTGTATGTAAACTAACTATGTAATGGAATCTAAGGTAACTAATTTAACCATCTTCCAAGGGTCGTAGCGTAATGAAAATTGGCAGCTGTATGTAGTTCTGATGACAATACAATAATGTGGTACTGTTGAACTGATCTGATGATGGAGCCGGAAGATATGAATTGGAACTTCATGATGGAAAATCGTATCATAGCTGTTTTGGATTTCTTAGAAAAGTCTTGTTATGAAATTTGACCACGATTAGGTTTCAAGGTCTGTTGATGAAGCCGGAAGATAGGCACTGGCATTCCATGATAGAATATCGTATCATATTCGTGTTTGCACTTGTGAGAAAGGCCAAGCGTGTTTTTCTAGTGTTTTTTAAACTATTAATTTATTCTATTCGTGATTCTTTACATATTTCACTAACCGTCGTACCTCTATGTTATTTGGATCTGAAAATATAACCATTTTGAAAGGCAACAACATGTAAAGAATCGCGAATAGAAAAATGCAGTTGTCCAAACTCAAATCAGCTAAAAAATGAGATAGGACTTTTAGTCATGCGAGCGATTTAAGGATGTGGTAAACACCATGAAACTGAACAACTTTATCAAGGGAACGAACACCGTAATCGCGAAAATAATTATACATATATGTTTATTTTTTTATGTAGTATCACTGTCGATGGTACTTTAGTCACATTACAATCTAGCCTATTAGCTAATAAGTAATTTAATTAAACTTAAACTGCTAAGTAACTATAAAATTAAGAAAACGTCCAACAACGTCTTTCTTATTCAATACTAGCAGCGCCCCGCGGTTTCACCCGCATAAGTGTCGATCCCGTGGGAATATCGGGATAAAAACTATCCTATGTCCTTCCCCGGGATGCAATCTATCTCTCTGCCAAATTTTATCGAAATCCGTTCAGTGGTTTAGGCGTGAAAAAGTAACATACAGACAGACAGACAGAGTTACTTTCGAATTTATAATATTAGTATGGATAGTAATAGTATATGTATGGATGTTAAAGGGACGACACTTGATTCACGTGTTCTTTATTTAATAGAATATAATTATACCTTTCTGGTACCTACATGCTGTAAAGCTACTTGATTTAAAACGACTTTTTCGCTGACAATACGCAAAGTTTTGTGAATGTGTCTGAGTTATGACGCACAAGTGTTTATTGTATCAAAATTTTAAGAACAATTACAGGGTTACACAGAAGAGAACAAAAGATACGAAACTTTAAGTTCCTTTAGAATTCATTTTTATTGTTAGTTATTTCCACGAGTCACTGGTAGACATTTTTATGTAAAGAAAGGCGCCTTACTTACCTACATAAAAATGTCAAAGTTGTGACTTTTACCCTTTTTAGTCGGTAAACGTGTTTCTAGCTACCAGGTTACCAGGTTTTGTTATCTATACTGGAATTCGATGTTAAAGATTCTAAGAAACAGGAACTGCATTTTCGGCATCACTTATAGCTGCATTTGAATGCAGTCTGAAATTAAAACAATATTAAGGTCGTTACTTCATAAGTTAATGACCGGCCACTATTGTTTTATCATAAATCGTATTTGGACAATCATATAATAAGCATTGTTCGAAAGATTTTTGTACCTAACGTTGGATATATTTTGCTCGTTTTGTGGAGTTTAGTGATCGGGTTGTGGCTTATTTAAAAAGACGCATATTATAATTCATACTGTCGTGATTTCATTGATTTAATTTAAAAAAAACATGCATTATTTTAATACCGCATTATAATATCCACTGTGGCAACACTATCAAAGTACAAATTATTAATATTGTAACAAACTTTTAAAATGTATTTCCACTATGGCAACTAAATGTATTATTTTACTTTGGCAACACTTGGAAATAACGGCGATGATATTACTGAGCGTTATTTCTGGGTGGGGCAAATGTCGTTTTAAAATGGTAAAATATAGTGCAAAGCTAGTCGTTGTTGGATTGTGAAAGAGTACAGTTGTGCGATTAAAAACGTATTAGCAAGAAAAGGGTCTATTTCATTTTAATACTAATGTCTGAAATCGCCATCTGTTACATGGGACTTTAAAATAACGGACAAAATGTAGTTGTACTATAGGTACAGCACATCAAGCTATCCAAAACTGTCAGATTTCCCCTGGAACCTTATTTATGCTTTAGCGATAAAGTTGAAAATCTATTATAGAAATTTGACAGATTGTAGTAGCTTAATATGCTGGCGTCTGCCTAACCCTTCGAGGAATAGAGGCGTGATGTTTCGTTAATGTCTAACTAAACCTATGTTACAGAATAACTATAGCCGTAGTAAGTAGCGTATTAACCAAAGGTCACTTTGGTCATCATCTGCCTGCCTTTTGCCAACTAGGTTGGGTCGGCTTCCAGTCTAACCGGATGCAGCTGAATAACAGTATTTTAAACGGAGCGACTGCCTATCTGACCTCCACAACCCAGTTACTGGGTACTACGATACCCCTTGGTAAGACTGGTTGTCAGACTTTCGGGCTTTTGACTACCCGTTATAACGACTGTCAAAGATCTACAAATGACAGTCGGGACCAACGGTTTAGCCTGCTTTCCGAGACACGGAGGGGTCTCGGTATGTAAAGATGGTCGCCCTTCTACAGACCAACCGCGGCAAACGTAGCTTAACCTGATCGATCAACCTGTACGGCTGGTATTATTTAGCCATGGACCCCCGCAAAGGTTTCTTTGGCATAAAGCGTATATTTTTTCGTTGTTATCTAAGTAGGTATACCTATTCGTATCGTATACTTACTCCAACAAAATCGTTACTAACACCAACCTAAAACCAAAAAAAAAAACATAAGTACCTACAAACATTCGAACATAGTTCCTCCTTTTTGTGAAGTCGGTAAAAATACACGCCATCACAATTTCTGTTGACGATCCCACTCACTAAAAATGTTCTCTTGCCACGTTCGCTCGTTCCCCTATCGCTTGATTACAGCGCATACGCATGTGTGCGTCACGTTGAGCGTCCCGTGCGCGCTCACAACATGGCGGCCGCGCTGCGCAGACGCCGTTTCCGGGAAACGCAACGCGCGCCAACCGACGCGACCGCCATCTTGTTTGGTTGCGCGGTAATTTATGTGAGCGCTTAGACATCAGAGGTTTTGGAATTTTGAATATTTTTTTATAAGTTATTGTAACGTTGTAGTTTTCGTTGATTTAAGTTTTTCCGAGTATCGGGAATGGATACAATTGATTAAACTTAGTCGATAAAAAATCTAAACCTGAAACTAAGTCTGATGACTAGACCTGAAACTAAGTCTGATGACTAGACCTGAAACTAAGTCTGATGACTTTACTACTTAGGGCTGATTTCTCAAAAGTCGGATAATTTTTCTCTGAAGAATAATTATGACACTGACAACATAATTATTTTCCATACAAAAACTGTCAAACCGTAATATTTATTGCTTAGATATAACTTACCTGACTATTGAAAAATCAGCCCTTAGCCTAGTTAATGTCGAATAAGTAGTTGATTGCCTATTAAACATTTACTAGACATTGCAACACGATTAGCTTCATATTATGATTGATGAATGACGCATAAATAAATAGAGAAAGTCTATTTACTAATGTATGACGCAATAAAGTAAATAGGTACGTGTCGTGTGTATTTGCTGCATGTAGATCGTAATATTAATAGTCGTTATTATAGTCCAATCCTGAATAATCATAGTACAGAGGCCAGCACATCAAGCTACCCCAATCTGTCAATTTTTCCCAATTGATTATGAACCTTATTCCTTAGTAGTAAAGTTGAAAATCTATCAAAGAAATTTGACAGATTGGGGTAGCTTGATGTGCTGGCCTCTGTACCAGCGTATTGTAGTTCCACTGCTGGGCAAAGGCATTTACTCATATAGAGAAGGCACTAGCATTGATCACCACGCTAGCTCAAGGCGGGTTGGACATTTCAGACTTATATTAACTAAGTCCTGGGGGGTCCCGATTAGGGTTACCAGATGAAAAATTTAAAAGTCCGGAGAAAAACCCTGATTTCTTAAAAAACATCCTGAGAATTTGTGGCAATTTCAGATTTATTTCCCAAACGTAATGTACAATTTAAAAAGTTATATTATTAATAATTTTGTGCACTGAGGATCTCGATTTTCGGAGGTCATGCCCACGCGTTGGGCGCGAATGCACTCCACTCCTCCCATAAGGTACCTATCATAGCAAAACAAATATGAAAAAACTGATAAGTAGTTGAAACTTTCATAGATAAATAAGTGTTGATTTTATTTGTGCAATTAACATGACCAAAGATGTTTTTTTTAATTAGTCACTATGTGTAAAGATTTTTTTTCTGTTTTGTACCTTTTAATAAAAAGATCTAAAAGTTCTACTCTATTTTATTGAAAATTCTGAAAATCCTGAGATTACCTGAGATTCACAAAATCCGGCCGTAATCCTGAGAAGAGCTTGAAAATCCTGAGATCTCAGGACAAATCCTGAGATATGGTAACCCTAGTCCCGATGGTGGCGCGTTCCGGGGCCCATGAAACGACATGGCCTCGGACTTGTGCAATGCCACCTCGAGACCCAACTGCCGGATCCTCTCCACGACTTTCAAGCGGGAGGAAACGCCTGGGTGTCACCATTGCCAGAATCACCCAGAGGTCACGGTGGAGCACACGGTGGAGGTCTGCCCCGCTTGGGCGGAGCACCGCCGTGTCCTCGTAGAGGCGATCGGCAGCGACGGCGACCTATCACGTCCGGCCCTGGTGCAAGCCATGGTCCGGGGCGAGAGGGAGTGGGAGGCAGTCACCTCCTTCTGCGAAGCAGTCATGCTAGCGAAGGAGGTGGCGGGACGGTTCAGGGAGAGAGCCTCCCGTCTCAGCCGCCGCGGGGGACGCCCCAGGCGTCGGGAGCCGCGTGACGACTCCCGGCCACCGTAGGCGCGGGCCTGCGGGCGGAGAGTAATGGGTAGCTCACCGTCCGATCAGGACCAGGCCGTACGGCGCGTACGTGTTCCACGCGCGCCTCAAAGAGATGTCAGCATCGAGGAGGGGCCCCTTAGGGCCGAAGCCTGGCGGGATTGTCCGAAAGGGTTACCGCTGGCCCGGAACATAAAGGGCTAAGGAAGGAACACGGGTGGGTTTTAGTCAGTAAGAGTCTGACACTCCCTTCCGCTCCACCCAGAGCGGGAGGAGTCATTTGATGAATTCCCATCCAAAAAAAAAAAAGTCCTGGGGGGTAATTCCGTTTCACACTATCAGTAGCAATACTTTTCATTTTGACAGTTCAACAACATTCATTGCGTTATTTAATACTCAGTATCTTTTTACCTTAATGTGTACAAACCCGCTTACCAAATAAGGTAGGTGGACCTTTGGGGTTGCGGGCGTACAGAATGGAAGCTCTGTCCGCCCACCAAGTGACCCCAGGGAAGACGGTGGCACAGTGATCACGTGCTGCCGTGCATAGAGAGGCTCACGGGAGGCCCCTTTACAGTCTCCCCAGGGATGTGCTTTACAGGCGTTCCACGGGGGGTTGCGGAATTGGTATTTTAAGAAGAACCGGGACCACCCCTATGTGCTGATGGTGATCACCGGGGCGGTTTTAGTGAGGTAAAAATCCCACACTCCCCGACATCCTTCTCCCGAGGTCGGGTGCCTTTTGAAGGTTTCACCACGAAAAGAAAAAAAAAAGGTGGTAACTATATAATTTAAATCATTATGGGCCCTGTAGGGCACAGCAAAAGGGTAGGAGAGAGGAAACCCTGTTCTAGGGTCTCCTAAAAAGTTAGTAGAAAACATTTTCGAAAAATAGTGTTACAGGCAAATTAGACCGATATTAAAGTTTCCATAGAAACAGAGATTTCCAGTTTTTAGACCCTGGTATCCTGCTTATGAGTATGAAGTTTCATTAAAATCGGTCCATTCATTTCGAAAAATAAGGGCTTGAAAGTTTGTATGAAATGCCGTACCTACGGCGTAAACGCTCTTAAGTTGTTTTCGGGGGAACAAGTTTTAACTTACATATTCATAATCAAAGTCAGGAGATCGCGGTCTCGGGCCGTTTGCGGACCAAATTCAGAGCGGTTTTCGCAAACGAAGCGCACGCACACGCATGTTGTTCAATTCACAACTGTACGCTTGAGGATTTAGGCACATTTTAGCCTGCAGCGGTTGCTGACGCGACGGAGTAGGCTATTATAGCAGTAGGTATTGGAAATTTTCTACTCAGTGAAGTATCTGTTATGTTATGTTTTCCTTAACTGATGTCAGTAACGTCCAAGATAAACTCAAAAAGTACATATGAATTGGAAAGTCATATTGGGTACTTGCCCGGTCTTGAACCGACAACCTCGTGCTTGAGAGGCGAGGCCATAACCAGTGGGTCAGCAGAGACTATTATGTATGATGGATGAACAGTCATGATCATTATAAAAAGCTTTAGTTTTAGCTGCTAAACATGGCCCTCTTAAAAAAAATAACTAAACCGTTTTTGGGGAACTAGAATGCACCATGTAATGCTTTGTTTAATTAGTAGGTAGGAAGAATGGATGGAGGATAGGACATTCTTTAGTCCTAGTTAAGAGCGTTTACGCCGTAAGGCATTTCATACAAACTTTCAAGCCGATGTTTTTCCAAATGAATGAACCGATTTTAATGAAACTTCATACGCATAAGCAGGATACAAAGGTCTAAAAAGTTACTTAAGAACATTTTTCTCCGTAGCTGCCTGTAGTCTGGATTTGTGCGGTTGATGGCAATACCTAGGCTTGCTCCCTGTTACATGGGACATGTCGGTGTACTTTTAACGCGTACGTTTTTTTTAAAAATCGTTCTCAGATATTATTATAAATTGAACATTAATGTTGTAACTAATATTTTTGTAAAAATATAATTTAGAAGAGTGTCCATGGTTCTCCATAGGTACTTACGCTTTGGAATGGGCAACTAGCTTCTTATTTTCTGACTGACTGACTTCTTGACAATTCAAAATTCCTGTGAATGGTTTAATTGAAATAAATGCTTTGAGTTTGAGTTTGTACACATGTGGGTGTGATGAGGCGTGATGTTATGTTATGACTAATGGTATCTACCTAGCCTTTTCCTATGTTGGGGTCGACTTCCAGTTTAACCGGATGCAGCTGAATACCAGTATTTTATAAGGAGTGACTGCCTATCTGACCTCCACAACCCAGTTACTGGATAATACAATACCCCTAGGTAAGACTGGTTGCCAGACTTTCGGGCTTCTGACGACCCGTTACGACTGTCAAAGATCCACAAATGACACTCGGTACCAACGGCTTAACGTGCCTGTATGTACTTAAAGATTCACATCCACACAAAACCGCGGCAAGCGTAGCTTAACCTGATTAATCGACCCGCTGCTGTCATTACTTAGCCACAACCCCGTCACTTAGCCACAAGCCCCTCTCGACACATGAATATTAAACTATACAGATATCTACTTAAGCGTGGCTAGTAAGCTAGCCGATGATAAATTCAATACATTCTATACAATTTCGTTGAACTGCAAACTGTATTCAATATATTGTACAGCGATGAGGGATGTCTATTGAATTTAATCTTCATGTGATGGACGATTTGAAGTCGTGCGTTTTGAAAAGATCAAAAAGAGATAGTGTATTCTTCGTAAACAGGGACTAAAATCGCTCTTTAATCCCTAGGGACTAAAAGTGATTTAAATTTGGAATGTGGATATTGTTAGTAAGAGCTCCAATCATCGAAGAGATCAATCACGAACATTGTATGAAGAAGTAACAGGCTGTATTATAAAGTAAAACGTGCGCTAGCCAAATTAAAAAAGTTTGTGAAGAAATAAAAAACGCGCGAAAAGCATTCGGCCTTCGTTCGTAATTGTTTACTCAAATTAGGATTTTACTTAGTTTTATAAAAAAATGTATGTCTTCCTGAAGTAATTGTATGTAAATAAATAAACGTAATATACTATGGGTGATAGAAAGTAGTTTCCACCTCGGGAGCAACACTATTTTAAGCTGGAGTGACGTACTTTGAATCCCTCGCTGCGCTCAGAATTCTACTTTACTCTAGAATCCTTCGCTCCGTTCTGGATTCAAAGAAACACTCTCGCCTACAAAATAGTTGTTTGCTCTCTTGGCAAACAATCTACTATTCTGTCTTTCTACATGTTGAGCTGACCCGAAATTAATTGGGTAAAGGCAAGATAATGATGATCATGGATGATTTAATTTGACCACAATCTGCTATATACATATTATATCAATCTTGGAAAGAAGAAGGGTGGTAAAATTTAACAACACACCATATTATGAAGATCTCCCAATCATATTGACCTAAGTTATCGATTTGCCTAGGCTTTTTCCCACTATTTTGGGGTGGGCAGGGTGGGCCCTATTCTGATCGGATGCAGCTGAATTACAGTATTTTACATGGAGCGACTGCCTATCTGACCTCCATAACCCAGTAACTGGGTAACACGATACGTTCTGGTAAGACTGGTTGTCAGGCTTTTAGGTTTTTGACTAAGTACCCGGAACGACTGTCAAAGATCTACGAATACCAAAGGCTTAACGTGCTTTCCGATGCATGGAGGGGTTTCGATATATAATGGATGGTCCCCCATCCACGAACCGACCGCGGCAACATAAGCTACAATCGACCCATACGGCTGTTATAATTTGGCCACAATCCCCTATTGACCTAAGTTAAGCCACTAATATATAACGAAAGATTACTGCTACAAGTAAATCCGAGCAAAGTTAGCGTCGCGCCAGAGTACACAATACACATGACGTCACACACAAACACAGACGACATTGCGATGTATTAACGTGGCAGCAAGTACGGTCAATGTTTGCTTAACTATATTACGTGTTAGACAACACTTGGCAAGGTCAGCAGATTTGACTAGCAGGCGCTGAAGCTTACCGAAAATAAGTTGAATTTAGTTAGGTATCTTTAATCTGATAAGAAACTGCCTTTCTTTTTGTGGGTGGGCGAGGCGGGTAACGACGTTGCTTCAACATAGGACAATGGGTATACGCAACGCATTTTAACCCATACTAATATTATAAATTCGAAAATAACTCATTCGAAAATAATAACGGCTAAACCACTGAACGGATTTCGATAAAATTTGACAGAGAGATAGATTGCATCCCGGGGAAGGGCATAGAATAGTTTTTATTCCGATATTCCCACGGGATCTACACTTATGCGGGTGAAACCGCGGGGTGCAGCTAATATATTTATAGTTTATGTTGCAAATTCTGTACAAGAATAATACTCTACCTCTTAAGCCAGTTTATACCTGTATTTTGAGAGATTTCTTCTACGGATGAGCATTTTTTTAATTTAATTTGATTTTTTTGACAATATTAGGATACGGTACCTGGTCTTTGTCTTTACAACCCTTAGCCACAAATTTTAGACCATCCTTTTTAATGGTTTTGTAAAAGTTAATCGAGTAAATATGTTGTAGCGTGTCAATGGCTGTTATCTGCCCAACATAATATTTCCAAGCTTTTTTTATATAGTAACGCACCATCACGTAATCCCCTTCATTAAATATAATATCTTCACTTGCATTAGAGTTTAAGTTACTTTTTTCATTTTCTTTGGTAGTGTCAAAGTCAGTCTTTACATTTTCAGTCTCTGGTTTCTCTTTCGCTTCTTCGTCTTTTATAGTCCAATTAGTACAAGCATCTTCTCTCGCATCTTCGGTCTCTGTGGTCTTCTTAACTTCTTCGTACTTTATAACACGATTAACATCATTATCCTCTCTCAATATCTCGGCTTTTGCTGTCTTCTTCTCTTGTTCGTTAGAAGTGCAAACAATATCCTCTCGATTTTCATCCGCATCCGCTTGATCGCGAATAGCTATTTCTTCCCAAATCCTTGCCTCTAACTCGTTGGTTGTTCTCATTAATTCGCATTGATCTTCGTCCTCAAAATATGTAATATCAGAGTCATCATCGGGAATGTCGATTATATCACTGTCGCTATGTAAGCTCATGACAATGCTGGTATTATCTTCAGAAGAAGATGAATTGTGACGCGTCATTTTCGGTCTTTTAGCACGTACAATGGCATTTTGGCTGATCACCTGTTGTGAACTCTTTGGACGTGAAATAGGGTTTTGATTTTCTTCATCGCTACTGAGACTGCCGCACACATTTATTTCTATTTCAGGATTATGAGGTGGATTTGACAATTGGACATTATTTGATATTCTCTTTTTATTCTTGGAGGTACTTTTTTTTGGTGTTAAGCTGTTTTTTACATATTTTTTCTTCGGTTTGATGTCTACTGGCTTAGGATTGAGATCTGCCTCAGTGATGCTTTTTCCAGGTGCTACATCACATCGCCTTTTGCGTTTATTTTGAGTGGTTGGTTCATTTCCTCCCCGAATTTCTTGTAACATTTCAAGTACCACTTGCGATGCCGTGTTATTTACGTCTTGAAATGAAGTTTGTCCTGGTAATCGTGATTTCGGACGATCAGGATTCAAAGGGTATAATCCACATTTTTCAAAACCACTTCGCATATTTGTTGGACCAGTGTCGTTTTCAGTAATTACTTTGTGCAACTTTGACAGTAATTTGGGAAATTCTGATTTGGTGAGGATCTTTTGTTTTCTACCTGTGGTTGCTTTCCAGTGTGTTAGAATATTACGCCAATAACGTTTCATGGGTGCAAAAAATGCCACGTCTAGTGGTTGTAACAAATGCGTACTATTTGGAGGAAGACATACAAAACTTATGTCATTTTCTTTACAGCTTTTGAGAACATTTACGGAAAAGTGCGATGACAAGTTGTCGCCAACGATAACTTTTCGTCCCGTCTTATTTTTGAAGTAAGGTATTACTACAGAAAAGAACCAATCTTCAAAACAGGTACTATCGAACCACCCGCTTTTCGATCTATTATAGCGCGTGTTTTCGGGTCCTCCAAGCATCCACTGATCCCACAAATGATCAGATTTGTAGACAACATACATAGGCAGCAAATTTCCACTGGCTGAACCGCAGAACATAATGCTCACTGCTGCTTTAGAATTATTTATTATGCGTTCAGGATACTTACATCCACGTTTAAAGATGTACTTTTTAGCGCCGGGGTCGTCCGTCAGGTTGGTTTCATCATAATTGAGTAAATTTTCTGGTTTTACTCCCTGCACAGATAGTGAAAAGTTTTCAAAAAAAATGTCCACAAAAGCAGCTGCTGTTTTAGCCCTTTCTGACGAAATGTTTGCTGCCATACGATTAGACAGCTTATCATGGTGTCTTTCCACAAAATTTTGTGCCCAGTCTGGACCTGGTAAATTATCCTTCAAGATCGGCATAGTTTTTCCCAGCTTATTTAAATAACGTTGAACAAAAATTCTTAAATCCAATTTGTCTTGGGGAAAACCCCATTCACTTAAATGTAAAAAATAGTCCACAAATACTTTTTCCTCTTCAGGAGTGAACAACGTGGGACGGCCAGCTCTTTCCTGTAATTGGTCATGCTTCTTGCAGTGACGAGCTAACGTCGATTTTGGGATACAAAAATGTTTTGCAGCACTTCTTACTGACATCTCTTGACTTTTAACTTTTTCCATTGCTGTGTTGAGAGTGGCCTTTGTGAATGAATTATAGGGTGTGTAAAGTTTACCATTTCTAGCATGCCTGTTGATACGTTCATATTTACGGCCCATTTTAATTTTAATTATTAGGTACCCATAGCTGCGAACAGAAAATAAATCATAGTTAGTTAAAGCCTGTTTCCAATCATGGGTTATTTAAGACGGCCGGTCCAAATAACACTACTGTTCTATTGAAATTAAAAAATAGCCGTCGTTAAATTTAGGGCTATTTGGGACTATCGGACCAAATAACACCACAATATTATTGAAAATTCATCATCGGGTTATTTGGGCCGGCCGCCCCAAATAACACCAAAAGCCGTCCCCAATATCACGGTTCAAAAAATAGCATGAAAAATCTAACAAAACACATGTTTATTAAACAAGCAAGGACTTGATTCGTGTGCTGAATAACGTATTATTTGGTTGCTCATAGTGATATTTTACTTACATTGTAAGATTTGGAACTGCAGCCGAAATTAGGACACCATAAAATTTCACCAAAAAATATTGTATAGAGAAAAGACAAAATTTTCGATAAACGTGCACCAATATAACCTCAAAAACCAATCTGTATGAACCATATACAAATACAGTATTGCCATATCAAACTTTGAAATTGCTACTAATTGTGAAAAAAATATATCGCCAAGTGAAAATAAATATTAGAAATGTCCCAAATAGTACTAAGTGTTCCAAATAGGACCGATCTACCTATACTATTAACGCATGTAAATGTAATGAAGTCTTTAGTTTAAATAAATACGATGGTCAAAGTAAATAAAGTTGAGGGGCCTGTGGCTAAATAATAACAGCCGCACAGGTCGATCGATCAGGTTAAGCTACGCTTGCCGCGGTTGGTCTGTGGATGGGTGACCATCTTTACATACCGTGACCCCTCCGTGCCTCGGAAAGCACGTTAAGCCGTTGGTCCCGGCTGTCATTCGTGGATCTTTGACAGTCGTTACGGGTAGTCAGAAGCCCGAAAGTCTGACAACCAGTCTTACCAAGGGGTATCATATTACCCAGTAGCTGGGTTGTGGAGGTCAGATAGGCAGTCGCTCCATGTAAAATACTGGTATTCAGCTGCATCCGGTTAGACTGGAAGCCGACCCCAATATAGTTGGGAAAAGGCTAGGCAGATGATGGTCAAAGTAAATAAAGTTAATATTTAGTATGTTGTATGTATATATGTATCTACTAGCTGCGCCCCACGGTTTCACCCGCATAATTTCGATCCCGTGGGAATATCGGGATAAAAAGTAGCCTATATGTTAATCCCCCTGTCAGCTACCTCCATACAAAATGTTATCAAAACTTTCGACTTTATAATATTAGTGTGATTATTTAGGATTATGTATATCTGTGTATATCTAGTTTAATATATTGTAAACTTGTTATTGCACCAACGACAGCCCCATTTTATGTCAAGGCAAATCACTGTCCATTCGAAGGTTGCCTGGAAGAGATCGCAGAAAGCGATAAGGCCACCCATTGTATATTTTGTAGTATTCGATCTATTTTGTTTGTCATGTTTTTTTTGTGGTGTACAATAAAGTATAAATAAATAAAGCTAAATGTACAATAAATACTAAGTTATAGATACGAGAGCTTAGTCTTGAAAGCTAGCATTAACGGCTTACCAAATTAAGTTAGTTTATTGAGACGTCTAAGGGTCAGTTCACACCGCGACGCGACGCGGCGAGCAGTTTTCAAGATAGCAATACAATTATAGACCTTATCTCATCATCATCTGCCTAGCCTTTTCCCAACTATGTTGGGGTCGGCTTCCAGTCTAACCGGATGCAGCTGAATACCAGTATTTTACACGCAGCGACTGCCTATCTGACCTCCACAACCCAGTAACTGGGTAATACGATACCCCTTGGTAAGACTGGTTGGTCTGTGTGGTGCCAGACTTAAAGAATACCACCACCCCTTACTTCCCGTGGGTGTCGTAAAAGGCGACTAAGGATCGTACCGGAGAATGGGCAGCAGCGTTCTCTATGTATTCCACCATCATACCATACTGCGATCGCCAACCCGCCTGCCAAGCGTGGCGATTATGGCAAACCCTCCCATAATTGGGGGAGGCCTATGTCCAGCAGTGGACGTCTATCGGCTGAAACGACGAAGACTGGTTGTCAGATTTTCGGGCTTCTGACTACCCGTAACGACTGAAGATCAATCAATCAATCGATCAATTATAGACCTTATCCACTACAGTAAAAAGTACACAATTCAGTGAGGTGGTGTCTACTACGTCGAGCTACGCCGCATTGCATTTACGCATTGTGTACCTTTTTGTGTAGTAGATAATGTCTATAAATTGTATTGCTATCTTGAAAACTGCGCGCTGCGTCGCGTCGCGGTGTGTTCTGACCCTAAGCTTACATTAACGGCTTCTTGTCTATAATGTAGTAATCCCGATGGAACTTTGGAATAAATAGGTTTACGTATTCAAAGAGCTGTACTATTAAATGAGAATGATTAGGGAAAGAATACGCTTCATGTTTGAACCTTAAATTCAAAACAATAAAACCTGTATACTGTAAAGGGCCATTTTATTCATCACTAGCTGAGCCTGTTAACGTTGTTTTGCCATATAAATTAATTCTAGCTGCTCGGCGCTACTTTGTTCGTGTGGTGTCCTACCCCTTACCCTACCCTACCCGTACCCTACTCCTACCCTACTTCTACCCTACCCTACTCCTACACTACTCCTACCCTACTCCTATAAGTAAAAAAAAAGATAAAAAGTATCCTATGTCCGTCTCCTGGTTCTAAGCTACCTCCCCACCAATTTTTAGCCAAATCGGTTCAGCCGATCTTGAGTTATAAATAGTGTAACTAACACGACTTTCTTTTATATACAACTAGCTTCAGCCCGCGACTTCGTCCGCGTAAAATTCGTACTTTCCTCTTATAATTTCGAAAATGTATGTTTATGATTTTTATCATTTATTTAGATATAAATAAGTATTCGGGCCAATTTTTAGTTTATAGCTCAAAGGGATCAGATTTTTCAAATAAACAAACTGTATCCCAGCTTTTTACCCCCCCAGGAGAGTAATTTTGAAAAATCGTTTGGGATGTGTTCATAACTTGACTCAAAGACCCATACCCATTTTCGAGTTAATGTAAGCAAGCAGCGACAGCGGGTTAAATATTTTTCTAATCCATCATCTTTGTCACCCCCCAAATCCTCTGTGAGGGATTTTTTAAACTAAAAGTGACAATCTTTATTATTTACTGACCCAAATATTGCCAAGTTTCTAATTTATTAACCAAATGAATAAGATTTTTCGAACAAGACAAATGAATAAGAAATCGAACTTTATAATTATTTGTGCCAAGTTTCAAGTCCAAATTTATTTGTACCATTTTTTTGAGGTTATCAAGGCACTCATTATAATCCCCTTATAAATCGAATTACCACTTTTTGTCCCGTCAGGGGTCAATAATTTTCGAAAACCCCATACACTTACTATTGATTCTTCATCTGCTTAGCCTTTTCCCAACTATGTTGGGGTCGGCTTCCAGGCCAACGGGATGCAGCTGAGTACCAGTATTTTACATGGAGCGACTGCCTATTTGACCTCCACAACCCAAATACGATACCCCTTGAGAAGACTGGTTGTCAAACTTTCGGGCTTCTGACCACCCCTAGCGACTGTCAAAGATCCACGAATGACAGCCGGGACCAACGGCTTAGCGTGCTTTCCGAGGCACGGAGAGGTCACGGTATGTAAAGATGGACACCTATCCACAGACCAACCGCGGCAAGCGTAGCCTGCGTAACCTGATCGATCGATCTGTGCGGCTGTTATTATTGATTATTTTCTGTCAAATGTAGTTTCGAGTAAATCGGACCGCGCGTTAAAATTCTTCCACACAAAGTTTAACACCCCAACACAAGGGGTGTTGGGGTGTTTTGATAAACGAATAATGATAAACTTTATTACTTGCTTAGGCAAGTATTCTTGCCAAGTTTATTAACCAAATGAATAAGATTTTTCTTATAAACTGTATCCCCGTTTTTCACCCCCACAGGGGTGGAATTTCGTATGATTGTTTGGGATGTGTTCATTACTCGACTCCAATATTGTTTATACCAATTTTCGAGTTAATCAAGCCACGCAGTAAAGTCTTCCCCTATAAAATTAACTTTTCACCCTGTTAGGGGTAAATTTTCGAAAAACGATGTTTACTTTATTCTTTATTTTCGGTCTTAAGTATAAATACTGAGTTTCGAGTTAATCGGACCACGCGTTAAAATTCTTCCATACAAAATTTGACACCTCCCAATCCCCCTTCAGGGGGTAGTTTAGAAAAAAAGCCAAACTTCATAATTTATTTAGATAAGTATTCGTGCCAAGTTTCATGGTTATTAACTCAAGGAATAATAATAGTAACGCTTCCTTCAGTGACTGGGCCACCATTGGTATACATAAAAGTAGAAAACGACTTTATGAATTATATGAAGAACGGATTTGTATAAACACTGCTGAATTTAATTTATATGTTAAGAATTATTCTAAAATATTTAAAAAAGTTTGTAGTATTGCCAAGTCACGTTATTTGAGTTCAAAAATTAAAAATAGTAGCAACATTATTAAAACGACTTGGAATGTCATTAATAGCGAAACGGGAAGGTCATGCACCCGAAGTAGTGACTACAGCCTTGCTATTGATGACAATATAATTAAATCAGATTCTCAAGTCGCCGCGGCCTTTGAAAATTTCTTTGCAGAGATTCCAGTATCAACTACTAAATCTCTTAACTCATCACCCGCTGCCGCAGAGTCTTTACTTAAAGAAAACGTTTCAGTTTGTGATTCTGAATTTCACTTTGAATATGTAACCTGTAACGATATAATTAAAACCTTTCACACGTTAAATGTTAAAAAGACCGCAGATCTATGGGGTAATTCTGTGGATGTTGCTAAGTCGATTATAAACATTGTAGCACCTACTTTAGCTGTTATATTTAATAATTGTATTGACCGTGGTGAGTTTCCTGATCTTATGAAAAACAGTAAAATAATACCGTTGTTTAAATCGGGTAGTACATCAGACCCTACTAATTATCGACCTATTTCAGTACTACCTACCTTTAGTAAAATTTTTGAAAAACTTATTTTGATTCAATTGCAAAGATTTTTTAATAACAATAAATTACTGCATAATAAACAGTTCGGTTTTACAAGGGGTCGTTCGACTACCGATGCAGGAGTTGAACTTTTAGGACATATTTATAATGCATGGGAGGACAAATGCGATGCCTTGGGCGTCTTTTGCGATTTGTCCAAGGCATTCGATTGTGTTCTTCATGACACATTAATCAGGAAACTGCACCACTACGGAATCCGGAACGCCTCTCTGGATCTTCTTACTTCTTACTTGAGTGATAGGATTCAGAGAGTTGATGTTAACGGAAAAAGGTCACCCGGATCTGTAGTAAGAATGGGGGTCCCCCAGGGCTCAATTCTTGGTCCTTTCTTGTTCCTTATTTATATCAATGACTTGCCGTACCTCATAAAGGATAATCATGATATAGTGTTGTTTGCAGATGACACTTCTCTTTTGTTTAAAATCAAACGTCAGCAGCTGGTCACTGACAATGTAAATAACGCCCTTGCAAAAGTAGTTAACTGGTTTAATGTCAATAACCTACTTCTTAACGAAAAAAAAACGAAATGTATTAAGTTTACGATACCCCACGTTAGACAAGTAGAAACTAGTGTTCTCATTAAGGATGAAGAGTTAAAACCCGAAGATACCACAGTATTCTTAGGCATAACGTTGGATGCCAAGCTTCAATGGGGCCCCCATATAGATAAATTGTCAAAAAAGCTTAGCTCTGCAGCATACGCCGTTAGGAAAATTCGTGATTTGACTGATTTAGAGACAGCCCGTTTAGTTTACTTTAGTTATTTTCATAGT
The DNA here is from genome assembly GCA_916614155.1 of Mesoligia furuncula. NCBI lineage: Eukaryota > Metazoa > Arthropoda > Insecta > Lepidoptera > Noctuidae > Mesoligia > Mesoligia furuncula. The sequence goes on from OU744806.1 coordinate 25,493,190, forward strand.
GTGATGTCGTACGGTATTCTGTTGTGGGGAAATGCCGCCGATATTCAGACAATTTTTATTTTACAAAAAAGGGCAATTCGTTCTATTTATAAATTAAGTCCTAGACACTCCCTCAGAGACAAATTTAAAGAGATTAATATAATGACTGTGCCTTCTCAGTACATTTATGATAATCTTTTGTATGCACATAAAAATATTAATCTGTTTAAAAAATACAGTGATATCCATAACATAAATACTAGGAACAAACACAAATTTGTTGTTCCTACAACAAGGCTCAAGAAAATAGGTGGCTCGTTTAGATGCCAATGTATACATTTTTATAATAAACTTCCTAGCCACATTCAAGAACTAAGCCTAAATAAATTCAAAGCTTTTATAAAGCGAAAACTATGCCAGAAAGCCTATTATACTGTAAAAGACTATATTGAGGACAAAAAGGCTTGGGATTGAGCTGCTCCAATAGGTTTGGACAGTGAATGTTATTTTGCAATTTTTACACTTTAATATTTTCTTTTTTTTTTTTAAGTAAGCATCTATTTACTTACACAATGACATGTACATTTACTGTATAAAGTATTATATTATTTTAATTATTGTGAATGTGAGGACTATGTGGGTCATAGTTTACATTTTAATCGTGGTCTGGCAGTTTGAGTAGTTTATGCGGCCTACCCAAATGTCCTGTCTTTGGTATTGTTCGTCGAATCGTTGAGCTCCTGAAGTTCTGAGTTGAGCTGCACGGTTACTGACAAATGCGTGCACTGACTGGACAGGTCCACTCAATCTGTGTGGTTCTTTCCTCAAAAGATCTTTTCAGACACTAATCTACATGGTCCTCAAAGATTATGTCCGGATTTTTATATACACATTGACATTGATGAATTTTATTTAGACAATGACATGAATATTTACTTTGTAAAGTATTTTTTATTTTATTTTTTTTTCTTTTCATTTAATTATTGTGAATGTGAGGACTATGTGGGTCATTTTTTTTTTCTGTTTTCCTTCTTAGTTTTAATCATGATCTGGCAGTTTGAGTAATTTACGCGGCCTACCCAAATGTCCTTTCTTTGGTATTGTTCGTCGAATCGTTGAGCTCCTCATTTCTGAGTCGAGCTGCACGATTTTTGACAAATGCGTGCACTGATTGGACAGGTCCGCTCAATCTGTGTGGTTCTTTCCTCAAAAGACCATTTCAGACATCAATCTACATGGTCTTCACACGATCTGACCAAGATTTTGTCTGGACTTTAAAAGAGACTGTGACCTCTGAGTTTGTTTCGGCCTTTCTTCTCAGAGTAGTCAGATAGGAAACGCCGACCACATCTAGTTTAAAAAATATGATGACGTGTAAAAGTGTTTGTAAAAACCTACTTACAGAAAATAAATCATTTATCATTTATCATTTAAGAATTTTCATACAAACAAAATCCCCTCTTTTCACCCTTTAAAGGTTAAATTTCCAAAAACCCCTTCTTAATGGATATCTACTCTTCACAAAGAATACACCCTCCAAAATTAATTTCTCTACCCAGCGGTACCGACCAGCATTTTAGGCTGTGCGTTGATATATCAGTCAGTCAGGACAAAATTTCATCCCCCTTTTCACTCCCTCAATGGATCAAATTCTAACAACACCGTTGTGTTAGCTTCCAACCATAAGCCTAGACAATAAATTTAGTGATTTTTACGTCGAAAATTAATGACTCTCTATACACAACTTCATCCCCCTTTTTAACCCTTCGGGGGTGGAATTATCAAAAACGCTGAGACACGTGTAAATTAATTTTCAATTGTCAGCCTAAATACAAAATTAGAAGATCCTAACTTCAAAACTGTCGGACTTTCATATAAACTTCCATCCCCTATTTTAACCCTTTAGGGGTTGAAGTCCCAAAAATCCTTTCTTAGTGGATACTTGCTCTTCACAAAGAATACACCTTCTAAGTTTCAAGTCTCTAGGTCCAGCGGTTTGGGCTGTGCGTTGATATATCAGTCAGTCAATCAGTCAGTCAGGACTTTGAATTTTATATATAAGATTATGCATAATCAGCCTATATTGTTCCCACTGCTCGGACACAGGCCTACCCTCCGTGAGAGTGGGGAATGTGCCGTATTCCACCACGCGGGCCCACTGCGGGTTGCGGGTTGCGGGTTGGTGGAGTAGGATAGCATTACATAAAAAAAATGGTTTCTGAAGTAGTAACGACAGGTAAGCCATTGTTAGTGCTAATTGACACATTAAAAATGTCTTTTTTTTTTTGCGGATGGGAAATCATCAAATGACTCCTCCCGCTCTGGGTGGAGCGGAAGGGAGTGTCAGACTCTTACTGACTAAAACTCACCCGTGTTCATTCCTTAGCCCTTTATGTTCCGGGCCAGCGGTAACCCTTTTCGGACAATCCAGCTGACCCGGCAGGCTTCAGCCCTAAGGGGCCCCTCCCCGATGCTGACATCTCTTTGAGGCCCGCGTGGAACACGTACGCGCCGTCCGGCACGGGCCTGGTCCTGATCGGACGGTGAGCATTAAACATGTCTGAAATCGATTCAGTGCGGATTTCACCAATGAAACTTAACGCGATCAGCACTCGTAAACCACGTTTAAGAGCGGTTAGTGTTAATATTCTACAACAATTTTGACACTGACAGCTCTTGAACGTGGTTCTGATGTTCTAAACGCGTTCATTTTCAGTGGTGAAATCGTCGTTTCTGAACAAACTACTTTCATAGATACAATTTGTATACCTAGACATGTTATGTAGGTACTAGCTTCTGCCCGCGACTTCGTCCGCGTGAAATTTCTTGTTCCCCCGACCCACCCCGTTACATCTCATCGCCTGCCCGCGCTATTTTGCTTAGCGTTATTTCTAACTTTTTTTCTTTCTGCTCGGCTCCTAAGGGTCATAGCGTGATGTTAAATAGCCTATAGCCTTCCTCAAGAATTGGGCTATCAAATACAAAAAGATTTTTTCAAATCCGACTGGTAGTTCCAGAGATAAAGTCGTCTGTGTGGTGCCGGACTTAAAGAATACCACCACCCCATACTTCCCGTGGGTGTCGTAAAAGGCGACTAAGGGGCGTACCGGAGAATGGGCAGCAGCGTTCTCTATGCATTCCACCACCATACCATACTGCGATCGCCAGCCCGCCTGCCAAGCGTGGCGATTATGGCAAACCCCCCGTTTTAGGGGAGGCCTATGTCCAGCAGTGGACGTCTTTCGGCTGAAATGAAGATGATGATGAGTTCCAGAGATTACCCCCTACATACAAACTTTACCTCTTTATAATATTAGTATAGATAAAACACGAGTTAGCTCTGACTTTTTCTTTGTCTCCTAAACAATGCTCTTTTATTCTACATCCCTGACGTCATCGCCAAATCGTACATTTTCCGGGAACGTTGCATGATGCATAATACCAGGAATCTGAATCACTGACATATTTTCGCCAAACATCATTCTGAAGGCTTACGACGAAGTATGAGTCATGGGATTTTTGTGGCCAATAGTGTTATTTTCTGACGTCATGTGATCGAGCCGGTGTCCGAATATGGTTTCAATTGCAAGATTAGATGATATATGGCGTTTTAGAAGCTTAGAAATCCAGGGTATCTATCTATGTAGCAGCCAACTGGTTTAATTAGCCGTTTAGTTAACCGCCCAGCCTTTTAAGTAAACGGCGGCCGTTCAATTAACAGCCTGAATGATATTCAATATTATAGTTTAGGACTGCAACCACTTACGCGAGAGCCGAATTGGTCGCAGTAACTAAATGAGTTAGGTTAGGTTAGAACTGTGATCAACCGCGTGCAAGTAAAGAGAGCGAAGCGAGGCGAACACTACTTCCAAAGGTCAGGCGGTCCTGAAAGTCTGACAACCAGTCTTACCCAGTAACTGGGTTGTAGAGGTCAGATAGGCAGTCGCTCTATGTAAAATACTGGTATTTTGCTGCATCCAGTTAGACTGGCAGCCGACCCTAAAATAGTTGGGAGAAGGCAGGCAGATGATGGGCTCTTTCGTCGTTTCAGCCGATAGACTTCCACTGCTGGACATAGGCCTCCCCCAATTTGGGGGGGGGGGGGGGGGGGGGGGGGTTGCCATAATCGCCACGCTTGGCAGGCGGGTTGGCGATCGCAGTATGGTATGATGGTGGAATAAATAGAGAACGCTGCTGCCCATTCTCCGGTAAGACCCTTAGTCGCCTTTTACGACACCCACAGGAAGTAAGGGATGGTGCAATTCTTTAAGTCCGGCACCACACAGACAGGCTCTTTACATCATTATTATAATAAGTTTTGAAACTTCACAAGTAGCCATGTTTGTGGAATACAATGTATTTAAATAACGAGCATTGTTTTTTTTAAATGTCATTGCTTGCGTCAGAGACATTAACGTTTTATGATAGTTTACAGTTTAGCTCGCGACCTTGATGCGTGAGCAGTTTATTAATTCCTTCTCTAGTATCGGCACGAACTAGAAAATAACAACTCATGCCTTGCTTTACTCATGCTGGTGGTTAGTTTATTCAGAGCGATGATGACTACCCAAACTACCTCGATGGCCCAGTGGTCTTAAGCGGTACTGCTGAGAATCAGGTCCTGGATTCGATTCCCATGGGTTTTTCCATCAGGAACTTTTCAGTAGCAGCCCTGAGTCTGGATTTGTTTCCGGTTGATGGCAAAAAGCCCGTAATGATTAACATTTCATAATCAATTAATTATTTTAATTATTTATGCTACAGTAACTTTATTCATTTATTAGCTGTGTCCTGCGGTTTCACCAATAGTTAGGTTCGCCCCATTACTTTGGACTTAAACATAACTGGAGAAATATGGGTGTACTATAGGTATACAACTCTGCACGGGGGGGTTCCGGAATTGATTTATTTATTTATTTATAGGAGAACCAACAGCTATAACAAAAGCATAACAATAGTAAATGAGACATAAAGCCATAATTGATATTATAAGAGGAACCGGGACCACCCCTATGTGCTGATGGTGATCACCGGGGTGGATTTAGTGAGGTAAAAATCCCACACTCCCCGACCTCCCTCCCCGGAGGTCGGGGAGACTCTGCCTAAGCCTTTGGGGATTAAAGGCGTTATGATGTGATACTTTTACCTAAGTGCCGCTTCTTGTGGAGGCTATTGTCATTTCAAATCCAAACTTAAACAATTCGGAAAGAGCTATGAGAAAACCCGTCACAAACAATCATAAACGTCTATTGTTTATAACAATTTCAATAACACGAGGAACAGTGTGTCTTGTCGCTTATCTGTCACTTATCGGACGCTACACGTGACGCGACTGACTTATCTTGTGAATAATGGCGTCGTAACGTATGCCGTAACTACGTAATTGTAATGTGTGGAATTGTTATTGAGATGTCGCGCAAAATCTAACAAATAAACGGTACGTCAACTGTAAGCATAAACATAATCCTATAATGTTTCCCACTGCTGGGACCCGGCCTCCTCCCTGCGAGAGGGAATGGGCCGTAATCCACCATGCGGGCCATGTTTTAAAATTTTTGATTCTAGGACATACCGGTTTCCTCACGGTGTTTTTCTGTAAGCTTACTTATTGCAGTAAAGGAATAAGGGGAAACGTTTAGTTTGGCCTCATTTATAAGGAAAAAACATTCAAATAATATGATAAGTTTCTGCTCGCGACTTCGTTCGCAAATTTTACCTCTCTATAATGTAGAATTTTCAGAATCACGGATCAAGATCAGCGTTTGCGCATTGAATGTGCCTAAAAGAGTAACAGACAGTATAATTAGAAGTACATCAGAAAAAAATAGCATGTTGATTATGGACCAAGTTTTACGAAATAGTCTTTCATTGTAGCTGAAAAAAATTCATCGACAGTTTTATTTAGGTTTACCATTTCAAAATTTCCTCATATGTAGGTCGACGTATTTCGTACAGGAATTGGCTTTAAAACACTAATTGGAGAGCGGATAAATGATTTATTTCAGTATAAGTAGGTTTGTACGAACACTTTTACACGTCAATCATATTTTTAAAACGAGATGAGATCGGCGTTTCCTATCTGAATACTCTAAAAAAAGAAAGGCCGAAACAAACTCAGAGGTCAGTCTTATTTCAAGTTCAGACATAATCTTGGTCAGGGTCATGTGAAGACTAGATTGTTGTGAAATGGTCTTTTGAGGAAAGAACCACAATGATTGAGTGGACTTGTCCAGTCAGTGTTCGTCCAGCTCAATTCAGGACTTAAGGAGCTTAACGATTCGACGAACAATACCAAAGAAAGGACATTTTGCTACAATAGACTGATGACAGTTACTATCTATCGAGATATCCGATGGGTTTTGTTACCTAAAGTGGTTTATCATTTGACCATCTGCCCTCGCGACCCAAATACCTACAATATGTCAAGGTTCATATTATCAGAATAAATTAACCTTATCGTAACTGCCATATTGAGTTGGCACCCTTCGGAGCATTGCGAAGGAGAGAGAGAGAGAGAGAAAGCCTAGGATTCCAAGCAATAATAATAAACTTTTATTTATCAGACACCTTTTATCTACAGTCCTTGGTGTTATTATTAAAACAAGCTAAAAGTCTGTGGCATATCTACTGTCCGCCGCATGTAGGTCACATTCGTGGCCGCCATATTGAAAAAAAAAAAACAAAATGGCGCGACACTATGCCAGGGCTCTTAAAAAAATGTAACCGAAACTGTCATATTTTCCCAATCAACTTTGAACCTAATGCTTTAGCGATAAAGTTGAAAATCTATTAAAGAAATTTGACAGATTGTAGTAGCTTGATGTGCTGGTGTCTGTACAATCCCCTTTGAAGTGTATAAAAAGAAAAACCGAATGCGCGACAACATAGACAGGGTTATGTTTTTCAAGCGTATCTACGAGTGTGTATCTTTTATTTGTGGTATTCTTTAAACCTCGAAGTCATCGGTTTTCGATGGATTTTAAGAGCGTTTTTTCATTCAAATTTTCAAACCCTTGTTTTTCGAAATGAATGAACCGATTTTAATTAAACTTCATACGCTTAAGCAAGATACAAAGGTTTAAAAAGTTACTTAAGAACATTTTCGAAATGTCTTATTTAAAAAAAGATAACTGGAAATCTCTGTTTCTACGGAAAATTTAAAATCGGTCTAATTTGGCTGTAACACTATTTTTCGAAAATGCTCTTAAGTAACTTTTTAGACCTTTCTATCCTGCTTATGCGTATGATGTTTCATTAAAATCGGTTCATTCATTTCGAAAAACAAGGGCTTGAAAGTTTATATGAAATGCCGCACGGCGTAAACGCTCTTAATACACAAGGTGTCCATAGGCTCGTCTAGGTCGTGCGATGGTTACATGCTTAGTTATCTAGACTAATAGTAAAGCTGAAGAGTTGTTTGATGAGAGTTGTTTGTTTAAACGGGTTAATATCTGGAAGTCGGATTTAAAATAATCTTTTTGCATTTGATAGCCCAAATCTTGGGGAAGGCTTGTAGGCTATTTAAGGGGCTTACAGGACCTAAACGCAAAAAACGCAAGTTTTAGAAACAATAAAAGTATATGATCGACTACAGTAAATAAAATCAGAAAAATATATGATATTCTTCAGGATATATGCTAGGTAGATAGTGTGTTGAAAACATAATACAACAAATTTGATACGATAGAAAAAAAATCATAAAGATACCTCTAAATCTAAATACTTTCTTTTTACAATAAAAACCATACTAATATACATACAATCATTCTGATTTTTTGTCAGATTATTCTACAAGCAACATACTAAAACGCTAGTGTTTTAATTTTTTAGTCCAAACAATAGATTTTTTTATATTAAATGATTGCTTCATATTTTGCAATAAATTACCAGCGATGTGTCATCGCGCTTCTTTTCTTTTCTATGCAGTCCGACAGTGACCGCGCTTTAGGTCATGTAAGCGAAAAGGCAAAAAGAAAAAAATTGAGAAAGTATACTGAGCGAAAAATAAGTCTATCACTTCCTTTTTGCGTCACGGGCAGGCGATGCGATGCTTCGGGATGGGTCGAGGGATCAAGAAATTTCACGCGGACGAAGTCGCGGGCAGAAGCCAGTGTTTTTATGAAATGGTGGATTTTAGATGTCCATAGGTAAAGTTCTGAAAAAACAAAATTAAAGAACTTTTACTCGCATTCGGGTTTTTCGCTACTTTTTCACTTGAGTTAAATATTCCATCACTTCAAATATCAATGAGGAATGATAGCGTAAACTTTTATATAACTTTTATTGATAGTTGTTAAGGGTTACTTCAAGAGTCCAATAATAGAAAAAGGTGGAAGTTTTATTTTATCATCCCCTAAAATCTATCTTCATTAAAATAAGTTATTAATCATTAGGTATTACAGGAGTTTATTTGTTTGCTAATCTAATATTAAAACGTAGGAAAAATGAGGAGATAGCTAATTTCGAATTAGGAATTTCGTAGCACCAACCCCGCTACGAAAGTGCTACGAATTTCGTAAACTATTGTCATATTATTATTACATTGACTTTAAACATAATAATAATTGAACGAAAAATCCCAAGTTTAAAAATATTTTTTTAAAAATAAAAAGTAAAAATCCCCAATTGACATTATTATCCATACCTTTAATATGCAATAAATACTAAATATAATAGAAATATACATAATATACAAGTATACATATGTATAAGAAGTACATATTCCATTTCGTAGCACGTCTGGTGCTACGAATTTGCTACGCGCTACGAGGTCACTGATCGATCGGAAAACAGACAACAAACTCCAGAATCCGTTTTTTACGTCCCAAAGCCTGGCTTCCTTTTTACTTTAGCAATTTTACTTTATTTAGAACTTTATGACGATGCAATAAGATTCAAAATCATGTACTGTATAGTAAAACAAATTTTTTACCCAGAAATATTTTGCGTATCTTTTACAATATGAAAAGTATATTTCATTACGGTTGACCCAGAGAGGCAATAACATTTATCCTCATTAAATGAGAATATTGAATGTTGGAAGTTCTCACTTTAAAGGCCTTTTAGTCTCATTTGTAACTAAAAAAAAAGATACTTGATCATTAGTTCTTGTAATGATCACCGACCATTGTAAGTTGAACTACACATTCTAGAAATATCTTTGTTTCGATGACTCAAATTATACTGGATTAATGTTACTATAACCATGGGTTTTGATGCGATGAGTCTGTTTAGGTTCATGGCCCAGATATGAGAAATGTGTATTTAGGGTACAATGGGACTGACATACGCATTGCGATTATAAACGTCCCTAAAAAAAAGAGAAAAAAAAAACCATGGGTTCCGTTTGGAATTTGCCCAGCTCTACCAGTGGTAGGTCCATTGATGAAATATAACGCTATTATTGTATACAAGAGAAGATTCAACGGGTTAAGAGGACTACGGACTACGGACTGCATAGAAAAGATAGAGAAGCGCGATGACACAACGCTGGTAATTTATTGCAAAATATGAAGCAATTACAATTTACAAAAAATCTATTGTTTGGACAAAAAAAATTAAAGCACTAGTGCTTTAGTATGTTGCTTTTAGAATAATCTGACAAAAAATCAGAATGATTGTATGTATATTAGTATAGTTTTTATTGCACATACTATCTAAAGCACATATCCTGAAGAATATCATATATTTTACTGATTTTGTTTACTGTAGTCGATCATAAATACTTTTAGGCATTATAAAACTTGCGTTATTTGCGTTTAAGTCCTGTAGTGTTTAAGTTGGTGGTTTATTACTAAAGCGACGGCCGCCATATAACCTGCCAAAGTAGCCTGAAAATAAAGGTTTTATTATTATTATAACTGCCGCAGTGACGGTCGTCATGAAAATGATGGCATCGAGGTTTGACTTAACGGTTTTTTAGATTTTATATATTTCATTTTCTCTTGTACTCTTCTTACACACGTTGTCTACATCTCTTTATCTACTTTCCTATCGCAGGTATGCTGGAAGAGATTTCTTTAGATATAAGCATTAACTTTGTACCTATTTGTCTTGTTATTTTTTCAAGTCTGTTTATATACCTATTATATGTGTGCACATAAATTATTAAATAAAGAAATATTTTGTTTCTCCTTTAGTGATTTTTTTTTGTAATATTTTTAGTAACAAGTATTCTTTAACCACATATTGTCAGTCATTCTTTAAAAACACTTTTCATCTGGCTTGGTACCCAAAATTTGATCATGTAGAAGTAGGTTTTTTTTTTTTCTGCGGATGGGAAATCATCAAATGACCCCCTCCCGCTCTAGGTGGAGCGGAAGGGAGTGTCAGACTGTTACTGACTAAAACCCACCCGTGTTCCTTCCTTAGACAGTTCAACAACATTCATTGCGTTACATGCGTTGTTAAGCAGACACATTTTTCGAACATATACAGCAATGGATTAGAAATAAGCTTCAAAATTATTCAAATTGAGAGTTGTGTGTTACGCAATTAGGGTGCTGAATCAGAAGGCCATCGCCGTGATTAAAAACGTTCAAAATCTAGTCTCAATCTCAACTAATGTCAAAAACTTGTCAAAAATCTAGGGAAATGAAAGGTACTTTTGACAGGTTCGAGACAGATTAGAATGGCAACGTTCCTTATTAATAATACGGGAAAATTGCCTCTCGGAAGAATCAGTAGATAAGCGACAGTTCAAACCCACTGGTTTGAACTGTCGCTTATCTACTGATTAGAGAGGAGAAGTAAAAATAAGCAAGAAAGTGGCCTAACACACTTATTAGGCCACTTTCTTGCTTATTTTTACTTCTTTCTCTTTCAAAGATAACTCTTTGGGGCCATATTATGAGAAGCGTTAATAAGATGTAGATTTATACTTAGCTCCGGGTCAAATAGCAAATAGCACGAATTTAACAACAACCGCAACAATCCTACTAATATCCTACTATCCTACTAATATTATAAACGCGAAAGTTTGTGAGGATGGATGGATGGATGGATGTTTGTTACTCTTTCACGCAAAATCTACTGAACGGATTACGATGAAATTTGGCACACATATTTTATAACCAGGATTAACACATAGGATACTATTTATCCCGATATTCCCACGGGATCGACACTTATGCGGATGAAACCGCAGGGCGCTGCTAGTCCTTGATAATTGGGAATATCGGGATAAAAACTATCCTATGTTCTTCCCCTGAATGCAATCTATCTCTCTGCCAAATTTTATCGAAATCCGTTCAGTGGTTTAGGCGTGAAAAGGTAACGTACAGACAGACAGAGTTACTTTCGAATTTATAATGTTATTAGTATGGATTAAGATTACGTTTATCAATGATTATTTTAGACACCGTGCCTGTACATTTTGTAGATATACGATGCAAGATTAATAATACTACTTATCGCACTTCCTTCAAATGTTAGTTTTTGGATACGAAAGAATCAGGATTTATTTTAGGTGAAAGCAGGCCGAAGTTCAAAGTTTCTTACGTTTTTAGCAATTTGCGGTTGTATGTTGATCTAAATATGATTCGAGACCACATTTAGTACTTAAACTAAACATATTTGCGGTGCATTTTGAAGCATCTTTCCGCAACACTTTGTATTAAAATCTTGACATTTTATGAATTAGGTAAAACCCTTTTTGTCAATGTCATTCGCAATTAAAATTAAATACTGTCAGAATTTAGATGCAAGGTTCCAATCCAAAACGCTATTTCTACAGGAAATAATATAGGTACTGACAATCAGAGTGGTTGACCCAATATTTACCTATTAGGTATAGATGTAGATATGTATGTCATTAATTAAAAGATTTCGTAATAACTTGAAGAGTTAAAAAGCCTTAGACCTTGGGACTGTCAAATAAAGAAGTATCAATATTATTATAGCTCCTAACAGTGAGTTACTGTTTTTTTTGGGTGGGAAATTATCAAATTACTTCTCCCGCTCTGGGCGGAGCGGGAGGGCGTGTCAGGCTTTTACTGACTAAAGCCCACCCGTGTTCCTTCAGTTGCCTGTACCAGGCGCCACGGTATCTCTCTAGAACAACGCGCGACCCTGGCAGGCATCGGCTCTAGCGAACCCCGTCAGTTAGTGCTGACATCTCTTTGAGGCGCGTGTGGAACACGACGCGCCGTCGATCCGGGCCTGGTCCTTACCGGACGGCACAGCTGCCCATTGAACGTTACGATTCATCATCAGCATTTCAGCCGAAAGACGTCCACTGCTGGACATAGGCCTCCCCCAAGCACCTCCACTTCGACCGGTTCTGTGCTTCTCGCATCCAACGGGTTCCTGCGGCCTTCACAAGGTCGTCGGGCTACCTTGTGGGAGGCCTTCCAACGCTACGTCTTTCGGTACGCGGTCGCCACTCCAGAACCTTTGGGCCCCATCGGCCATCTCTTCTGCGAGCAATGTGCCCCTGCCCACTGCTACTTAAGTTTGGCAATTTTTCGGGCTATGTCGGTTACCTTGGTTCTCCTGCGGATCTCCTCATTCCTGATTCGATCACGCAGGAAAACTCCAAGCATTGCCCTCTCCATTGCCCTCTGGGTGACTTTTAGTCTCCTTACATTATGATTATTCAATAAGTTTTACGTAAAAAAGGTTGTCTATGAAAAGTATATAAATAAAGAACCTAATTTTAACTAATTCAAAGTTACTATTAGTATAAAATTTACTTTCGGTATCAAGTATATAAAGCCTTATGAATCTATATGTTTACGTCATGATCCGCAATGCGCGTCACTGAGATATTCAAATCGATAAAAGAAATTTACGAAAAATAAAACGGATTAATAAAGGTCATATTCTTTTTAAAGAGTGTGCTGTTCTTTTCTATGTAAATAATTTATTTGGCTAGTTTACAAATGTCAAAAGAAGCTCAAGGTGTGTTTTCAATTGACTGATTAGCTTAATTTCGTTAATTATAGCTTATCTATACTAATATTATAAAAAGGTAAAGTTTGTAAGTTTGTATGAAGGGGGTAATCTCTGGAACTACCAGTCGGATTTGAAAAAATCTTTTTGTATTTGATAGCCCAATTCTCGAGGAAGGCTAATAGGCTATTTAACATCACGCTGTGACTGTTAGGAGCCGAGCAAAAAGAAAAAAAAAAGTCAGAGAGAACGCTAAGCAAAAACTAAGTAATAGCGCGGGCAGGCGATGAGATGCGACGGGGTGGGGGAACAAGAAATTTCACGCGGACGAAGTCGCGGGCAGAAGCTAGTCGACGATAAAATAAAATAAAAAACAACAAGGAAGAGTACTATCGACACGAAAAGAAGAAAAAGAAGCTTATCGACTGTTTACCTAGGTATGAACAAAACCAACAGGAATCTTCGCTAATATCAAAGCTTAACTAAACTTCGTAAAGTACCTACTATAAAGATACTAGCAGCGCCCCGCAGTTTCACCCGCGTAAGTTTCGATCCCGTGGGAATATCGGGATAAAAAGTATCCTATGTGTTAATCCAGGAAATGGTCTATCTATGTGCCAATTTTTAACCAAATCTGTTCCAACGGTTTACGCGTGTTTAAGTAACAAACATCCAAACATCTTCACAAACTTTCACATTTATAATATTAGTAGGATTTCGTGCTTTACATGCACTCTCCGCGAGTCTGTTAAAGTTATTGGCATGAAATACGAGACAAACATTATCTTAGTTTAAGAATAGAAGACGGTAGGCGTCAGATTGGGCTGACAAGCCAAAAGAAAAAGATGTAAAAACGGTGAACGAAACGGAAACGGTAAACGGTGTTTATGTCTGTTATTTATACGGTATACATAATAAAGAGTATTCTATTCTATTCTAAAATACGTAGAACGAGTTCTAGGAATAATTTTAAATACATATTTCCATACTTATAACTGTTAGACTTCAATTTTATTATTTCCGCGGATAAAAGATATCTGACTTTGGTAAAATCAGCCCAAATAACATAATATAACATCACGCTTATGGGGCTTGTGGCTAAGTAATACCAGCTGCACAGGTCGATCGATCTGGTTAAGCTACGCTTGCCGCGGTTGGTTCAAGGATGGATGACCATTTTTACATACCGAGACACTCCATGCCTCGGAAAGCACGTTAAGCCCCAACGGCTTAACGTGCTTTCCGAGGCATGGAGAGGTTTCCCGGCTGTCATTTGTGGATCTTTGACAGGCGTATAGTCGGGTATAGGCGGGTAGTCAGAAGCCCAAAAGTCTGACAACCAGTCTTACCAAAGGGCATCGTATTACCTAGTAATTGGGTTGTGGAGGTCAGATAGGCAGCCGCTCCATGTAAAATACTGGTATTCAGGTGCATCCGGTTAGACTGGAAACCGACCTCAACATAGTTGGGAAAAGGCTATACAGATGATGATGACGTGATAAACCGTGGTTTAATTGATTCCTCCCGGTACCCTGACAGCTCGTAGAGAACTTCACAGTACCTTTATCCTTCAAAAGGGCTTATTATCTTTTTTAGTTTTAACTTAGATTTATTTTTAATAATGTTTCGTTAAGAACAGTAGTGGCCCAGTGGTTATTTATTTATTATTTATTTAATACTTCAAGCACATAAATGTACAGAGGCGGACTTAATGCCATAGGCATTTTCTACCAGTCAACCTTTGGGTGATGCAGAGACAAAGAGTGGTAGGTGCAATCAAGAACATTGAGGAATAAATATTTTAAATATAAAAATACGCATATACCTATTAAAACTATGAATATAATATATACCTAATTACATATAAATATAAGAACAAATAAATATACATGAATATACTTACTAAAAAGAAATAAGACAAACAATGAGAAAATATTACCGTTGTGATGATACTGCCAGCTTCTTGCGAATGTGCTCGCGAGCCTTAACTTTAAAAGATAATCGGTTGGTTGCCATCCTGGTTACGACCGCGACTTACGTAGGTGCGTACGAGTTGTAGGTCGTAGGTTCAAACCCAGACAGGCGCTGTAATTTGTGTAAATGATTTCATCACCACTGCTCTCAAAAACATCGTGAGGAAACCGGCATGTTCTAGAACCAAATATTCGAAGGTATGTGACACCTACCAAACCGCACTGGGCCCGCGCGGTGGATAACGGCCCACTCCCTCTTACAGAGAGGAGGCCTCTGTCCCAGCAGTGGGAACATTATAGGCTGATTATATTAAAAGCAAAAATTCAACAGATTGCTTTGTAATTTAGCAGATGTTATATTTTATAGAGGAAGGAGGAACAGGGTGTAAAGTTTACTCATCCTCTATACAAAAGGAAGGATCCTCCGACCATACGGTGTTGTGTTTGGCGGGCAACTGCCCGATGATTCATGTCGGGCCGTTGTATGCTAGTTGCGCGGTAAACTCTGCTTGCGAGATGGAGGATTTTGCGTGACGTCAGTATGACGCGGTTGTTCGCATGTGGCGTTCGTTGTAGAAATCGCTACAATTTAAAGAAAACTTTGTCATGGTTTTCAATCCAACAGATTTTTTATTAAAAAAAATACATTTTATTTGTAAAAAATCGAACTTAGCAAGTTCGGGCTATCCAAGATCATTTCCTGCATCATAACTGAATCACCTTGTCCTTTAAATGACATTTATTTACTTGGCAACAGATTACAAACTCAAAATGTTAACAGACAGTCAGCAGGGTTCTAATCGATCAATTCAATCCATCACTGGCAACGTCTGAATTGACTCATTCAAAATTAATAAATAATATTTTAAAATAGCTCAAGTTTTTCTTAGTAACAGCCCGGAGTTTGGAAGCTGGTGGTGTGATAGCCCCTGCCTCGGAAAGCACGTTAAGCCGTTGGTCCTGCGCCTGATCTCTCTCCAGTCGTGTCGGATTGCCGTCCCATCTGACTATGAGAGAGGGAAGAGGGAGCGATCTAGTCTATATAACCTTCTAAACTAATATTATAAAGATGTCAAATTGTTTGTTTGTTTTTAAGAGGTACTGATTTGATTGCAATTTTTTTTTCACTGATACAAAGCAACAGTATTGTTGAGCGATATAGGATAATTATGTTTTACGTTAAAACAAGGTTTTGGAAGTCGCGGGTAGAAAAATTTTTGGAGTCATCATCTGCCTAGCCTTTTCCCAACTATGTTGGGGTCAGCTTCCAGTCTTAACCGGATGCAGCTGAATACCAGTATTTTACATGGAGCGACTGCCTGTCTGACCTCCAGAACCCACTTACTGGATAATACGGTATCCCCTTGGTAAGACTGGTTGTCAGGCTTTCGGGCTTCTGACTACCCGTAACGACTGGCAAAGATCCACGAATGACAGCCGGCGGCTTAACGTGCTTTCCGAGACACGGAGGGGTCACGGTATGTAAAGATGGTCACCCATCCACAGCCCAACCGCGGCAAGCTTAGCTTAACTAAGACAATATTATTTTATTTCACAAACTTACTTGGTAATTTAGAAGTTAATTGCTTAACTTAGTTTCACTTTTGGACATTAGACAGCTTAAATCTAAGTTTCTATAGAGCGATGACCGATAGATACTCATAGGCACATCAATCCATTTGAGCAAAAAAATAAAAAACCGGTTAAGAGCGAGTTGGACTCGCGCACCGAGGGTTCCGTACCATCATATGTTTTTAAATGTTCATCGGCGAGGCCTATATTCATTAGAGAATTTTAACACTGTGCACTGCGGTGTAGAATATTGCAGTTTTATGTCAGCGCCATCTTTTGACCGACAGTGGAACTAATGTAACTTTTGTTGATGATTTCTGAAAAAGTGTGCTTTTTAGAGATTTCGTTTTATTTTTCCTGTAATCTGTACATAAACTTCTATCACATAGAATTATTTCAGATTTTTCTCTTTGCAAACTTCGGAGATAAGGGGGGAGAACGGTCGATTTTTTTTTTAAATTTTCATCAAAAGTCGAAAACTAAAAGGCCTAAAAAAAAACAAAAAATGTTTGAGAATGTGCAAACTGCGCTCTTTCATATGATACCCCACATCCTAGTAGCCCCACTTCGAATTTTTCAGACCCCCTTTCAGTCCCTATTTAAAAAAATATACATATATTTTATTTCTTTCTTATTTGCAAAATAGTTGGGCAAACGTCATCTAAAACTATTCCAAATTTCAAGTTGATAGCATTAGTAGTTCTAGAGATATCCAGCTGTGTAAGACAGACAGTCAGACTTAGTCTCACCATAAGGGTTCCGTTTTTACCATTTTGGTACGGAACCCTAACAAATCAATCAATAGGTTATGTAATACAAAAATCGTTAAAAAATATAAATGATCTATATACCTCACATCGCGCTGCGCTGTGATTCCCGGAAGAGTATGGCTTAGGTGTTTCTGCACACCCACGTTTCGCCAGTTATTTTTGTATCCCATATACTTAAGCAAGCCTATTCGTTATTATTAATTATTTTTACTAGTACATAATCCAGATCAATACAAAAAAAAAAATCCGCCAGGTACAAAAAACACCTCCTGAATAACTATCGAGCGCCTTCCGTTCGACTTATTTAGTACATAATCCTTATGTACTGTTTCCGTACGTCATGGCCGCATCGCGTTGTCGTCATGCGCACTAGAGCGATCGATTCGACCTTACTGTACACTAATGTAATTCTATTTCAAGACTTTATTTAGTAATCATTGAGGTTTGGACTATTTTTGATTACGTATTCGAAAAATTTGGATTTTTTTTCGATCGATTCATGAAAATTGCCATTCTTAATAAAATTGTTCTTTTGAGAGGATTTGTTTTTTGTAATGGTAGATTTCGTATTATTGATTTTAAGACAAAGAGTTGTAATGTAACTAGACGATATATTCTGGATGAAAATGTAATGCAATATCCGACTTTCGTGGAAATTCACAAAACTTTACCAAAATCAAAATATTTTATTTCACATAAGCCTACATGGGCACTTATGAAACGTCAGAAACTAGGTGCACGGCTCCAATTGGTAGTTTCCTATAGAGCCGGCAAGAAACTTAACGGTTATTCTTTTATAAAAATTATAATTGGCTTTTACAGTTTTAAAGTGTCGTGTAACGTATCGTTTTGTGTCTCTTCTTTTTTTAACGTAAAAGTATAGTTATCAATTGTTTCGATTCCGATCTCATCGTTTAAGGGGATTTATAGGACCTAAACGCAAGTTTTAGAAAGCAATAAAACAAAATCAGAAAAATATATGATATTCTTCAGGATATATGCTAGGTAGATACTGTGTTGAAAACATAATACAACAATTTGATACGACAGAAAAAAAACATGAAGATACCTACCTCTAAAAACTTTCCTTTTACAATAAAAAAAAAATTGTCAGATTATTCTACAAGCAACATACTAAAGCACTAGGTGTTTTAATTTTTTAGTCCAAACAATAGATTTTTTGCAAATAGAGAATTGCTTCATTTTTTGCAATAAATTACTAGCGGCGTTGTGTCATCGCGCTTCTCTTTCTTTTTTTCTATGCAGTCCGACAGTGACCGCGCTTTAGCTGACGTAGTCCCCTTAATTGGAAATTTACTTTGATAATCATTGATTTAATTAACATAACACCACACCCGTTTTCCTGAACGGTTAGGCAGAGGTGTTCTATACCTAGTAGTCCCAATTTTCCAATTATGTTCCATGTTATTACAGGATGCTTAAAACATAATTGACGTACTTATTGATACATTTATAATAAGCATAAGTCAATAATTGTTGTTGTATAATTAAGAGCAATGGTAATGGCCCCGACTTACGAGTTGTAGGTTGAGGGTTCGAACCCAGGCAGGCGGTTTACTTTGTGTAATTTCATCACCACTGCTCTCAAAAAGGTGAAGGAAACTTCGTGAGGAAACTGGCATGTCCTAGCACCAAAAATTCGAAGACATGTGACATCTACGAACCCGCACTGGGCCCGCGTGGTGGATTATGGCCCACTCCCTCTCGAAGAGTGGAGGCCTGTGTCCCCAGCAGTGGGACCATTATAGGCTTATGAACACGGGTGGGTTTTAGTCAGTAAGAGTCTGACACTCCCTTCCGCTCCACCCAGAGCGGGAGGAGTCATTTGATGATTTCCCATCCTCAAAAAAAAAAAAAAAAAAAAAAAAAAGGCTTATGCATAAGCAATAATTTGTTAAATAAATCAACTATTTAATGACTTAGGCTTAGTTTAAAATATAACAAAAATACATTACATAGTAAGGTAAAAGACTGAAGGATCAAATCACTGCACTGGGCAGGTAAAACCTACGTCAACCACTGGTTCATGCGTCATACAATGTTTTTACAGCAATTTTCCTTTATAGCCGTCAGTTGTAATAAGTTTTACTAGCCCATATTTAGCTGTTCTTTGTAATATTATTTTAGTTAAACAAAAACCTCTAAAAGACTTTTTTTTTAATTTTTATTTGGCTAAATGTAACAATTATGTTTTAACTCATTTTTAATTATAAACAAATGAATATTTGAAGCTATTATGTAACGAATGACTTAAATGTCCCTATTCCTAAAAACCTCACCTCGTCGTTTCAGCCGATAGACGTCCACTGCTGGACATAGGCCTCCCCCAATTTTGGGGGGGTTTGCCATAATCGCCACGCTTGGCAGGCGGGTTGGCGATCGCAGTATGGTATGATGGTGGAATAAATAGAGAACGCTGCTGCCCATTCTCCGGTAAGACCCTTAGTCGCCTTTTACGACACCCACGGGAAGTAAGGGGTGGTGCAATTCTTTAAGTCCGGCACCACACAGACATCACAAAACCTCACCTATTCCAAGGGAAATAAAAAGCTTAAATATTAATATGTTTAAAAAACTACCGAAATTAATTCTATTAGGTACTGATTCTGATTAGTATCCACAACATTAAAAATATCTCATATAATAAATAGAAAAAGTAAAGCATAGATTTTTCTTTACGTTTAAGACTGATGATCCTACCGCTAACGTTGTTTTACGTAGAAACCACGTTATCGACGGAAAAAACTTCGTAGTTTAATAATGGACGATGAACGAGCCCGCGTTCCGAGTCGCTCTCACAAACATTCAATCATCATTCCACATGTATTACTTACGGAATTACTTTGACATTCTCCGCAATAGGCAAGTTATATCCATCCTTTTTTAGAAAACTGTTAAGTTACCTTGGAATATCTACACGAAGAATAAAATTGTGTAGAATATGTTTTTTTTTACAGATCAGAGGGGCAATTCTCATTTAAGAACGTTCTCAGTCTGGGGGCCTAAAAAGGCCACTTTGGCAGAATCATAAAAGGATAACATTATGAATCATAATGGACAGTTAACTGTTGAGTTAATCGTATCAAATCCCATTGGTAAAGGATTTTTCAGTTATTGTTTTTTGTCTATGCTAAAATACCAATCAATCCAATCCAAATCTAATCCCAATCTCTTTGATTATTGTACTATACTGTTTCGCCATATTATGATTCATAATGTTATCCTGTTACGATTCTGCCAAAGTGGACTTTTTAAAGTTCATTTCAAATAAACTTGCGATAAAGTTTGTTCACCTCCTTCTACTAATGTATCCCAATATTTCCAAACGATACGAAAAAATGTATGGGCAGTGTCGGTAACACGATCAAAACAAGTGTATCGTGGTAAGAGGCGACCTTGTCGCATGACAGTACATGCAAGAAGGAATGGATTACAAACCTTTTGGTCAAAATTATGATCAGTCGTTTTTATTTATTTTATATGGGCAGACTATAAATATTGAATAGGTATGTTTTGTCGATTTTCCCGGCTAGTCGGGCACCTCTATAATTTATTTTTGTAATACTAAAATAAAACGAATAAATAGTCTTATTTTTATATAAATATATAATGCTTGAGGTTCAATGATTCGCTTTCTTCGCCATCTTGTTTGGGCTGGTTTAGGTTGATCCATTGTCACTTCTTCACTCATTACAAATAATCAAAGTAACAAAACAACAGCAATAACAAAATAATAATAAACGCGAGAAAACTTTCCAAGTAGAGTACACAAGTTGACTAGTCTATCCCAAGCGCATTTCAAATTCGGAATGACGGAAGGACATTATTACAAAGTGGCGGACAGGTGATGTGCCCCTGACGGCAAACTCGACGCCAAGTAAGAAGGCATAACTCAAAATATCTTATTTACTAGTAAGGATGTTAAAATTTAGTTTTTTTTTGTTAGTTGCTTATTTTCATGAATATAAGTTAATTTAATTGAATAAATCCTGATATAACATATTATTGTACTGAAATATAAATTAAAAACCTCAGTAATCTCGAAAAAGAAAAGTTCGATATGTTTTCTTTTTTTTAAGTCCGTAAACAATAGCATATTCTAATTTCCGTGTTTAAATGTGTATTCTAGAAATTGAAAAAAACTACTAAACTAATACCCAAAATTTACTTATTTTTGACTTACTCCGTGTTTGGTATTATGAAACTCAACCGATGCAATGTTAGCGACAGTTTTGTATGACGAACGATATCTATCGTAAGTTATTTGGACTTTTTGGTACAGGGCGGTTGAATGACATTTATCGCAAGTTTATTTGAAAAACACTTTAGGCCCCCTGATCTCAGTCTCAATCTGTCATAAATGCCTCTAATTTCCCAACGTTTTGTCAAGTTTTTGACATTTGTTTGTCGCCGAGATGAGACTGCGACTAGATTTCGAACGTTTTAAATTACGAGAATTGGCCTTCTGGTTGTCTGACCATGTCAGTAATTTTTCATATACAGGCGTCACAGCTACAAGCATCAAGGATTGGCATTTGGGCAAATGACGTTGACAAGGGGGCACCATACCATAACCATAATCAGCCTATAATGTTCCCACTGCTGGGACACAGGCCTCCTCTCGGTGAGAGGGAGTGGGCCGTAATCCACCACGCGGGCCCAGTGCGGATTGGCAGATGTCACATGTCTTCGAATTTTTGGTTCTAGGATATGCCGGTTTCCTCACGGTGTTTTCCTTCACCATTTTGAGAGCAGTGGTGCTGAAATAATTTACACAAAGTAAAGCGCCTGTCTGGGTTCGAACCTACGACCTACAACTCTTAAGTCGCGGCTGTTACCACTTGGCCACCACTGTTCCGGGGGCACTGTTGGTAATAATTATTTCTGCTGATAATGTTTTATAAAATGTATCGAAAAAACAGGATGGCGGCATAAGTTCCAATTTTGGCCATGCACCAAAAGTACCTTGTGACGCTTTAGACAGACATACCACTTAAGACTGTCTTGGAGAAACACTAATGCTTGCATGCGCGAATGCTGAACATGAACACCCACGTTCATTCCTGGGTTCAATCCCTGGGCCGGCAGGTTTCCACAAGGAAGTTCTCAGACAGGACTCTGTGTTTGCCCGGGAATACGTTCGCCCTTTTTTACATGGAACTTACATAACTGGCAAAATGTGGGTTTTTGTTCAGATCTCTGTCCACTTTTTCGGGAAAAAGGTTTTTTTGGGTGTAGGTATACGTAACGTCAATGAGTATTTTGTAATAAATAACACATAACCTGACGTCACGCCTGTAATCCCCAAAGGGTTAGGCACAGATGCACCTATAGTACAGCCACATTTCGCCAGTTATAACATAAAGTCACACAAGTCCCACGTAATCTATCTATATAGGTATATAAAAGAAAGTCGTGTTAGTTACACTATTCTTAACTCAAGAACGGCTGAACCGATTTGGCTGAAAATTGGTTGGAAGGTAGCTTAGAAACAGGAGACGGACATAGGATACTTTTTATCCGTTTTTTTAAATCAGGTTTTAGACGGACATAGTATTTAATATTTTTATTTACTTATACGAGTAGGGTAGGAGTAGTGTAGAAGTAGGTTAGGAGTAGGGTAGGAGTAGGGTAGGAGTAGGTTAGGAGTAGGGTAGGAGTAGGTTAAGAGTAGGTAGGAGTAGGGTAGGAGTAGGGTAGGAGTAGAGTAGGAGTAGGGTAGGAGTAGTGTAGGAGTAATGTAGAGTAAGGGGTAGGACACCACGCGAACGAAGTAGCGCCAGGCAGCTAGAAATAATTTATATGGCAAAACAACGTTAGCCGGGTCAGCTAGTAAATAATAAAAACCGTATAAATACTAAGCCGTACTTTGTTTACGCATGGATTGTTTCCAGTCCATCGCATATCTAAAAGGAGGTCTCGTAGCAACAGCAACCCTTTCCACAGTCGATATTATTTTATTTATGGCCTGTGGGGGGTCTCAGGTAGCCAGGCAACTGGTACAGGCCCTGTTGTTGTTTTGAGATTACCATAAAATTGAAGCTTTATTACAATAACGTGGGTATACGTAGCTTACTTGCTTTTTTTCCAATAAGTATTTACTTTCCTTCTATTAATATGTATGTATTATTATTTATTTATTAATAACCAACTTAAATTTACAGTTTGCATCACACTGTAGTTCTAAAATACATGCCTAGGCTTAGTTCAGACTCCAGATCTCCAACAAAATACAAAATCTATGTCAAAATACATGTCAACTTACATTATTAATTATTATTATACAAGTTAAAGAAATAATTACTTTGATTGATTTTGGTTTAAGTGAAACTAACATATAGCTAAGCTTATTTATTTAAGCCTAAATCTCATACTACGAGTAATTGAAGTAACTGAAAACCTCATAAAGGGTCATTGTATTCATATTTTTTTGGATGTCGCGATTTCAGAGTTGGTCACTAAGTAAAAGTTGTGTTTAATGATGAGTACAGGCGCCAGCACATCAAGCTACCTGTAACTGTGAAATTTTCCGAATCAACTTTGATCCATAAGCTTTAGCGACAAAGTTGAAAATCTATTAAAGAAATTTGACAGATTGTAGTAGCTTGATGTGCTGGCTAAGAGGTTTTCGGCTATTTCAAATACACCTTGTAGAGGCTTAAGGCTAATATTATTTTATTAAATCCACTTGACCACCCACAAAGATATAAATCAGTAGAGTTTAGGGCCAGTTTCTGTTGTTAATCAATCAATCACCATAGTTTACGCGCGCTTGACACTTTGTCCCATTAATTTTCCTGTATTTCGTTTGAAAAACTGGCCCTAGGTGAAGTAAGATTAGGTAAAAAATGAAACATTGTGGTGCCAACGATACGAAGAAGAAGAAGAAGAATGAAACAGTAACCTGAACGCCAATTTTCGTAAAGGCTCCTACAAACAGGCGCGACACGCGATATAATCGCGCGCGACACAAAGGCACCGCTCGTTGCGCGACTTGCGGTGCCTTTGTGTCGCGTGTGATTTTATCGCGTGGCGCGCCTGTTTGAAGGAGCCTTAATTTAAAACGTTCAAAATCTAGTCGCAGCCTCATCTCGGCGACAAACAAATGTCAAAATCTTGTCAAAATATAGGGAAATCAGTATTTTTGCAGATTGAGACTGAGATCAGACTATGAACGTTTTTAAAATTACGAGAATTGCCCTTCTGATCTCTATGTCCCCCTGCAGGGCCGCAGAGCAGTGGTAGCCCAGTGGTAATGGCCTCGACTCACGAGATGCAGGTCGGGGGTTCAAACCCAGGATTTTTTTTTGTGGATGGGAAATCATCGAATGCCCCCTCAGCTCGGAAGGGAGTGTCAGATTCTTGCTGACTAAAACCCACCCGTGTTCCTTCCTTAGCCCTTTATGATCCAGCGGTAACCCTTTCGGAAAATCCGGCTTCGGCCCTAGCCCTTCAAATGATGCTGACATCTCTTTGAGGGCTGGACTTTACTTTGTGTAAATAATTTCATCACGACTGCTCTCAAAACGGTGAAGGAAAAGGTCGTGAGGAAACCGGCATGTCTTAGAACTAAACATTGGAAGACATGCCACATCTACCAATCCGCACTGGGCCCGCGTAGTAGATTATACAGGGTTATTGGTAAAACATTAACAACCTCTTAAGAGGTCATTGTACTCATCATTATGAACAACTTTTACTATGGGACCAAACCTGAAATCGTGAAAAAAAATCAGCTGTTCCCTACATTTTGATGAGTTATACGAACATAAATGTAGGAAACAGCTGATTTATTTTTTGCGATTTCAGGTTTGATCCCATAGTAAACGTTGTTCATAATGATGAGTAAGTACAGTGACCTCTTAAGAGGTTGTTAATGTTTTACCAATAACCCTGTATAACCCACACCCTCTCGAAGAGAGGAGGCCTGTATCCCAGCAGTGGGAACATTAGGCTGATTATGCTGTAATTTCCTACTGCAGGACAAAGGCCTCCATACCCTCCTACCACTCACCTATGTTTTATGTTATGGGTTTGGTTTCCGCACTTAGGGTCTAAACCACAGATATATGTAGATATACCTAGATAACGCAAGTATTACGAACTGTATGAAAACCAAGCGTGCCATTTTTTTACTACCTACTATGACGTCACAAGCTCGCGCTCTCGCTCACACTAACCCAGCCAGCAGTACACAGGACTGAGCGCGAAAGGGGCGGCTTACGATTTGTAATCGTAAGCTGGTGCAATTTTTGCCACGCGAAGTAGTTGGTCTTGCGTTATCTAGGTATATCTATATCTGTGGTCTAAACGGACGGACTGCATTTGAACTGCCGGCTGAAACTTCGCAGTTTACATGCAGTTGTCATAACCAGGTTTCGAAGCTGTTTATTTATTTGGAAAGTCAACAGCCTTTAAATAACTTACACGAGTTATGAATGTTCACCCCACTATCAATGTATCTACAGTTCAATGCAGTTGCGTCAAAGTTACAACATCTTTCAGTCTGCATACACTGCTCAGTGATAGCGAAATGATGACAATTATCACTTAAATAACAGAGTTTCACGGTATTGATAAAGCTAGGCTAACTAGAAAGTAGCGAGAGAGAACAAAAGGAAAAACTTAAACAAGTACAGCTATCAATAATAAGTAAAATGCGATTGTTGACACATTCACCGCCGATCACCGATCAGCTGAAAGACGTCCACTGCTGGACATAGGCCTCCCCCAAAAGGGGGGGGTTTGCCATAATCGCCACGCTTGGCAGGCGGGGTGGCGATCGCAGTATGGTATGGTGGTGGAATGCATAGAGAACGCTGCTGCCCATTCTCCGGTACGCCCCTTAGTCGCCTTTTACGACACCCACGGGAAGTATGGGGTGGTGGTATTCTTTAAGTCCGGCACCACACGGAACACATTACTCACATTAAATTAAAGTTAAAAGTATGTAAGTTAAGTCAACTGCATCCAAACTGTGATGTTACAGCTGAAATGCAGTCCCTTGTACACCCTTAGTCCTTCAAGTGGAGTGCGTGGCCACATCCCTATTGTACATTTGTAAAAAAAAAACACTTTTATTTCCCAACACATAAAGAAGGAAATGAAAAAATACGAGACTGCAACCACTTTCCACAATATGTGGTTCATACTCATTCATCATTAAAACGACGCAAAGTGCTACTTTGTAGTATTGTTTGTATTCCCGGTGAGCGAGCAGGAAATATAAATATTCAGTGTTTTTGCAACACAGCCAATAATGTGGCCAGCTAATAATAGAATGAACTGCATCAACCTTGCAGGCATGTGTAAAAACTATTGTATGCAGCGGATTACGAATTAGGTATTGAAGAGATGTTGAAATACTGGTTTAAGGGGCTCACAGAACCTAAACGCAAAAAAACGCAAGTTTTAGAAACAATAAAAGTATATGATCGACTACAGTAAACAAAATCAGGAAAATATATGATATTTTCTTCAAGATATATGCTAGATAGATACTGTGTTGAAAACATAATACAACTAATTTGATACAATAGAAAAATCATGAAGATACCTCTAAAAACTTTCTTTTTACAATAAAAACAATACTAATATACATACAATCATTCTGATTTTTGTCAGATTATTCTCAAGCAACATGCTAAATCACTACTGTTTTATTTTTTTAGTCCACACAACAGATTTTTTGTAACTAAATAATTGCTTCATATTTTGCAATAAACTACCAGGGTTGTGTCATCGCGCTTTCTTATCTATGCAGTCCGACAGTGACCGCGCTTTAGGTCATGTGAGCCCCCTTTAATTTGGGTGGAAAATCATCAAATGACCCCCCCTCCCGCTCTGGTTGGAGTGAAAGGGGGCTTTAATTTGGGTGGAAAATCATCAAATGACCCCCCCTCCCGCTCTGGTTGGAGTGAAAGGGAGTGTCAGACTCTTACTGACCAAAAACCCACCCGTGTTCCTTTAACCTATCTTACACATAACATCATGCGTATACTCCCCGAATGGTTAGACAGAGGTGTGAATAAGAAATGAGTACATAAGAGGGAGTTTGAAAGTGGCACCGGTAACTGAAAAGTTGCGTGGGAATCGGTTGTCATGGTAAGGGCATGTGTTACGAAGAAATGAGGAAAATGTCGTGAGGAGAGTTTTGAGTATGGATGTCGATGGCTATAAGAGTAGGGGAAGACCAAAGAAACAATGGATGGAATGTGTGAATGATGATATGGTTAGAAAGGGGGTGACTACCGAGATGACGACTAATAGAGAAGTATGGAAGAAAAAGACATTTTGCGCCGACCCAAAATAAATTGGGATAAGGGCAGGAGAATGATGATAGAATAGAATAGAATACTCTTTATTATGTACACCATATAAATTACAGACATATAAATATAGAAACTGTACAAAGGGTGACACAATGGGCGGTCTTATCGCTAAAAGCGATCTTTTAAAGACAACCTTTGGATGGATTAAAAAGGGAAAGGACAGACAAATACTGTAGGTAGTCTGTGGTGTACCATTTACATACACAAAGTATATTATATTAATATATATAAATATATACAATACATATAATAATAAACATGAAACATGAGCAAAGAAAATTTAATGATGATGTTTAAGGAGAGAGGAGGTGCTTTTTAACCATAATTTTAAAAGTGGACTAAGATTGAGCACGCCGACACGGACAAGTCATTCCATAACCGTACTGCTTGAACTGTAAAAGATTTGTCGTAGAAACTGGTGGAATGCATCGTCATCTCTAGTCTCAGTTTTTCCGATGACCTCAGATATCTATTATGTGTGTCATGAAGGAACTTGAACCGTTCTTTAAGATAAGTAGGGGTTTTAGGATTAAACAAAATACTGTAGAGCTGAATCAAGATTTTAGAATTCCGGCGGATGATGATGGTTAGACAGAGGTGTACATATAGTACGCCCTCATTTCGCCAGATATGTTTAAGTCCCACGTAATAGAGGGCGAGTCTATTGCCATCAATCGGGCAAACATCCAGACTCCGGACTGGTATTGAGAAATTCCCGATATAAATACCCAATCACAGGGTGCTTACCAGGGCCGTCTTTAACCTATTGGAGGCCCTGGTCACATAAGGGTCACGGAGCCTCTGTATAGATAAGAGACAATAAGAGAAGCATACTAATATTTCATAACTGGGGGGGCTAGTAAGTTATTTTAATTTTTTAAAGAACGTTGCCCCTCACTAGGAATTTCTCCTGTATTGTGGGTGGGTTTACAAACATTTAAACTCACATACACAAACAGCCAGACCCGGAACAACTATTTGTAGGTCATACAAATATTTGTTCCGTCCGGGAATCGAACCCGCGACACGCAGCGTAGCAGTCAATCGCTTAACCACTGCGCCAACTGTGCCGTCAAATTTGTCAATTTTGTCAATTTTGTCATTGTAGCGGGTACTAATAATGCTTAGAATGGAACAACGGCTGCAAATAATGTTTTTATAAGAGCAAGCCGGGGCCCTCAAAGATCGCTTGGCCCTGGGCACTTGCTCAGAGTGCCCAATGGAAAAAATGGGCCTGGTGCTTACATAAAGACACGGGTACCCGGTAAAGACAGCCGGTACCGATCGGTGCGGGTAAAATATCCCCGTATTAACTTATACGCTCACACAAAAAGAAACAGGTAAAACATTGTGACCGTTTCTTACCGTAGATCAACCTGCAGCGTACCGGAAAACCCGCTGCTTTATGTTAGCACCCACACTTTGCCCGACCCGGGAATCGAACCTAGGACCTCACGCTCAGCAGTAGCGCTGCCAACGAGGTTTATTCAGTGCAACAAAATACACAATAAAGGTATTAAAAAACATTAAAAACAGATGAAAAAAAAAACCAAGATTATAAAGATAAATTGACCCATAGACACCTAGCTCATGTACATCTATAACGGTCGATCACTACTGGGTGGTAAATGATTAGTTTTATAACCCGATTAAAATTGATCAAAGAATCACTGCGTGAAAAATTAGCCGAATAACGATCATGTCCCAGAAGACAGACATATCTTGAAACGATTACGTGAATCAGAAACCAGGATATTACATTGGGCTTAACCGGAGTCCCAGCACGTAGTGACCATCTCGTAGAGAATTTTAATCTAAAATGTAATGGGACGTTAAATGAAGACTTAGTTAAGGTTCTGCGTGGGTTTCGGAAATGAATAAGCCAGGCCCTCCTAGCCCCTGAGGATCGTAAAAGGCGACTAAGATGGAGAACAGTCTTTCTCTCTGCTAACGTTTCCATTCGCAATGTTTATGTGAAACTTCCATACGCACCAAACGACGCGTACGCCTTGGAGGAGTATGTGTTTACATGTCATATGGCCACAGACCACGGAGACGCCTCGACGGCCGCTGTTAGAGGCGATATTGTTGAACACTTTCCAAACAAAGCAAGCGTGTCCGTGATTGCCACGGTTTACTCATAGAAACTACAACACAAGAAGCAGTAAATTAAACACCCTAGAAGACTCTATTCCAAGAACAAATTATGGCAAATATAATATAAGATTTGAGGGAGCCAAATTACATAATAGTTTACCAAATGATATTAAAATGTCAAAATCTATAAACGTCTTTAAAGTTAAACTAAAAAAATATTTAGCAGAAACAGTTTTGTAAAACTTGTAACCTTATATAATCGTAAGTGATATTGGATATAACTAATTTAAATAGTCATTCTTCCCGATGTTGTATCTTTATTGACTCATAAGATTCTCTTTTTTTTTTTTCTTGTAAGTGAATATAGTAAATTTTTTTTAGAGAAATACATTCTTGAAATCGAAACTAATTAACGAAGCAGTACCTTTGTGATGTTCTATCTATCCATATGTATTTTTCTCAATGAATGCTCGGTTCCTATACACAAAAACGAATTGTTTTGCTTACCAATGATATAATTTTTTTATTACCAAACTGGGCGTATAAATAGATTCATAAGCTAATTTTACTCGTGATGAGGTCTTTGCTCCATTATTGGTAACTAGATGCGCCCCGCGGTTTCACCCGCGTAAATGTCGATCCCGTGGGTATATCGAGATAAAAAGTAGCCTATATGTTAATCCAGGGTGTCAGCTACCTTCATACAAAACTTTTATCAAAATTGGTCCAGCAGTATGAGCGTGAAGAAGTAACAAACATATAAAAACACACACTCTCACACACTCACAAACTTTCACCTTTATAATATTAGTGTGAAGATACTCGTACAAGAGTCTTAATTTTAACCAATGACGGTCTGTAAGTTATAGGGATTGGCCAGAAGTGTTTTGTTTGAGTGTGTAGGTACATACATAAATAAACTGGCGGCCCGTGACAATTATAACCATGGCTGTGACAGCCGCAACTTGTTAGCTTATTAGTAATGGCGTCTCTAACGCGACATGACGATGCGGCGATTAAGTGCTCTCTGCCATCAGCTATAAATAAATAAAGTCCTCCAGACAGTATTTCGGCCACTGCGGCCAATCTCAACGAAGACTAGCCTTTGACGCGGGAGATATTAAATCAGTACCTCTTAAAAACTAACGGACAATTTCACATCTTTATAATATTAGTTTAGAAGGTTGTATAGATTAGATCACTCCCTCTTGCCTCACTCTCATAGTCCGATGGGACGGCAATCCGACACGACCGGGGAGAGATCAGGCGCAGGACCAACGGCGTAACTTGCTTTCCTAGGCACGGGGGTATTAAACCG
The DNA here is from genome assembly GCA_916614155.1 of Mesoligia furuncula. Classification (NCBI taxonomy): domain Eukaryota; kingdom Metazoa; phylum Arthropoda; class Insecta; order Lepidoptera; family Noctuidae; genus Mesoligia; species Mesoligia furuncula. Next base: position 25,524,142 of record OU744806.1, read on the forward strand.
CCAACTTCCAAACTTCGGACTGTTACTAAGAAATTCCTAATGGAAAAACTCAATAACACAAAAAAAGACATCAGCTAATTTATCAGCTACCACATAGTCTTGAGTCATGAGTAGGTTACTCCTAGGCAAGCGTGCACCATCGTCGACAGCATCATCGCATACCATCAGGTGAGATAGTAGTTAAACCGGGTACGTATTTGAATATCGAAGATTAAAATACCTACTGTTAAAATATCGATGTTCAAAACATCGAAAATGGAAATATCGAACGACCATAAAACCGAAAATTAAAATAACGAAAGTTTATATTATCGAATGGTTAAATATCCTACGTCCAATATATCTAAAATCTAAATATCTACAAAAGTTACATCGAAAAATCCAAATATCGAAATACAGATTATCGAATGTTCTAAATATCGAAGTACGAACTATCGAACGTCCTAAATATCGATGGGTACATATACTATTTCAACATCGAAAATTAATATACCTACGTGTAAAAATGGGTTAATTTTCAACATTTAATACATTCATTAATTCACCCTAAAAATACGTACAAGTTAAAATATCGAACAAATTTTGATATAAGTAGTATGAGTGGAAAAAGGTTGCTTCTGCAACGTCTCCGGCGCTACGGGAAGTGCAACCCCTTCGCCCTTGCGTAACAAAGGATAGCCACCCATGTTCACCTCCGCAGCTTCGGCTTGCTGGTCGCCTCCGGCGACCAGCCTCAGCCGCTACGGCTTCCACGGGTGCCTATGCTTTGTTACAGCGGGCGGGGGTTGCCCTCCCTTCGCGCCTCCGGATTTTTATATACACTCTAGGGGTAACAGCCAAAAGACTACGTAAATTCGGGGTGCCCCAATTCGGTTTTGGAACAATTTCGACCTATTTTATCCATGAAAATCAGTGTCCAGTGTACAAGCATAGGTCAATCGTGAAGGTATTATTTAGGTCTTTAAATTCAAATATTTTCTTGAAAGTCAATATGTTGTGCTACTAAAGTTAGTGACAGAAACGTATCGCTGTAAAACCGACTCCACGTAGTCTTGTCTGCCCTACCCCTAGAGTGTAATTTAGAATCGCGTAGGCGCGGAGGGGCGAGGCAGCCCGCGAGCTGAGGAGCAGGTGGTTTTAACACCCGCCGCCGCAGCTGAGGCTGGCCGGCGAAGCCGGCCAACAAGCCGAAGCTGCGGTGGTGAGCGTTTAGACCATCTGCGACGTTAAGCTAGCGTGGGACTGCCGGAGCCCTGCAGCGCCGGAGCCGTGACAGAAACCATGCTTGCTTGCATGTTGCATGATTGCTGCATACTTGTTTGCTAGATGGTAATCAGTTACTAGGTGGGTTACAAAAAAAACAAGGTAAACCTTATGTAATGTACTTAAATTATTTTTACATAATAAAAACCCAAAATAAAACACATTTGTACGCAATTGTACGTCTCACTCATACTGCCTATATAATTTTTTTTCGGTATTTTAACTAGTAGGTATTTTTAACGTAGATATTATGAACTTAGATGTATTAAATGTTGATATTTTGAACTTAGGCATAATGTCATTCGATATTTTGAATCATTCGAAATTTTAATCACTCGGCATTTCAATCTTCGACGTTTTAAGCGTAGGTATAACAATTTTCGACATTCTGATATAATCGATATTTAAATTTTCGATGTTTTGAACATTGGTATTTTAAGCGTAGATATTTTAATCTTCGATATTCAAATACGTACCCGTTAAACCCAACAATATTACAAAAAATCAATTGATTGTGCATTGTATCGGACTTGTCACCCGGTTTCTCAATTGAGAATTTGAAGTTCAGGACTAAGCGATTCCTTCAATTTATTCCGGTCTGATCCCTCCACCTCCTCCTCACCTTCACCTCCTCGATGCCCTGCTAGTTCGTCTTCTGTTTTAATCTCTGTCTTATCCACATTATCTAGGTTTACTCTTTTTGACAGGTAAGTACAGTCAAGAGAAAATAAAAGTTTCATGATAGCCCACGAAATTCGAAATCTCTTTGCGAAAACCTAATGAAATTTGACTTCGTGAGCTATATTGTAGAGATCACATTATTTATTTAGTGCAAACATACTAAAGTTAATTTTGTACATTGTTATAATTATAAGGTTGTATCGTTTTAGTTATAAGTAATTTTCTGATAATGTATTGTGTAGTTATTTGTAATTGTTAGTAATAGTGTTATTTAAAATAGTTAATATTATAAGTGTGCTTAGCTATCGCATTAGGTTTCTAAACCTGTAATGATAGTTTAAGAGTTTTAAATAAATAAAATAATTAAAAAAAAATATTTAACCATTTATGCACACAAACAGATAAGAAGAAAGGAACATCAAAATACGTAAAAATGTGTGTTAGTATCTTATTTCTAAAGAAATCTTTTTCAGGATATCTGCGATAGGACAATAGTTGAAAAGAGATGCAGAAAACGTGTGAAAAAGTAGAAGAGAAAACAATATACATAAATAACCGAACAATTCACTAATTTAAATATGAGAATATACTTAACGAATCAAATCAAATCTTTTATTTTTGTCAACATGGGTATAGATGTTACACAATGTTTTGATAATGTTCTCCATGCTCTGCCGTCACATGGGCATGCAAAATTTACGCATAAATAACAATCTACTTTCAAAATACTTAACAATTAATATTACAAAATGTTTAAATTGAAAAATCATTTTAACCATATTTTTAATGTCAAGGAGTGTTTAGTAGTAGTACATACTTCTAACCAAGAGATGCTAAAGTAATATTTTACAAGTTCCCAACTTCAGATTCTCAATTCAAAAACCGGCGGGTTAACACATTGGGTAACACATTACAGAAGCAATGGCTTTCATTTTGAAAGTTCCACAACATTCATTGAGTTATTTACTTTGATGAACAGATACATTTTTCGAACTTATGAAGCAATGGATTAGCAATATCCTTCAAAATGATTCATATTGTAATTAGGGTGCTGGTGTATGTCCAACAGTGGACATTTACGTTAGAACTATTATTAAGGTAATGCCCTATGAACTCAGTCGGCTCAAGGCAGTCAAGGTTATTTCAGTCTTACTAGTCTTTTGGGTATCGTTAGTGATTATAGGGTAGACAATACTCCCCTAAGTGCTTAGTGTCAAAGTACGCCCATTATTTGTCCACTAGAGCGTGTTCATTTCAGGACTATGTATTTAAAAAGATAGCTCATAAGCTAGCTAGCTCGTAGGCTAGTTAATAGTCAGTAATAATACATATCTGTTGTCGGTACATGAGGGAGTTCTTATGGCTCCCCTAGATGTTATTTTACCGACCTGTTACATCTTTTATTGGAACGAAGTTCTATAATACCGATTGCGGTGGGAGTTGACTGGTAGAAAATGCCTATGGCATTAAGTCCGCCTCTGTACATTTATGTGCTTGAAGTATTAAATAAATAAATAAATTGTCACGTAACGAAAAACCGTAATGCCTCCTCCATTCGACTTTTCTCTTTTTAGTTTCTCTTTGCGGTTTTTCTTTCAAGTTTTCATGGTTTTCGAGGGTGCTAAAGCCAATAGTGAAGTAAAAATGAAAATCCAAGATTGCGGCTACGAAAACATTAAAACTTTTCGTCATGAGTGTCGTTTTCATGGTTTTTAAGAGTGCTAAAGGTAATAAGGTACGTTTTATTTAAAATTTATATTTTTCTCATAAATTATACTGATGGACGTACCTTTTTTTTTTGTTTTCGGGGGGAAACCTTCAAAAGGCACCTGGACTTTGGGGAAAAAGACCAGGTAGTGTGGGATTCATACCTCACTAAAACCACCCCGGTGATCACCATCAGCACATGGAGGGGGGCCCGTTACCTCTTAATAGACCAATCCGGAACCCCCTCAGTGCAACGCCTGTTAGGGCACGTCTCTGGGGAGACTATAAAGTGGTCTCCCCTGAGCCTCACTTTGCACGGCAGCACATGATCACAGTACTTAATTTTTGAAAATGACAGAGTTCTAGTTAGATGGCTTGCTTAACAAAACAAAAAACCATAATAAGGTATTTGCGAAGTAAGCAAAATAATATGACGTAAATAAGGTAGGATGAAAACTAATTCAATCCAATATTACGAATAAGAAAACTAATTTCGCTGAAGTTTTAACGAGCTCGTAAAGCAGGTCATAAACAACTTATTCTATTTTAAACAGAACTCTTCTAGATTTATATCAAAACAAATTCTCTTTTACATTTAAGTATAAAAAGGTAGCGGGTACAGCTAGTTAGCTTTTACCCGTGGCTTCGCCCGCGTAGAGATCGGAACTTACCCCACAGGATCGTACTAATTATCGGGATAAAAAGTAGGTATCCTCATCTGCGTTAGCGATTTATTTGCGAAAAAATGTAAACAAATATGAATTAATGGAAAAATAACTTTTATTTCTACACAATAAAGTTCAGTTTACGCTACTACAACTTCAAACATTTTTATAACTTTTTCAAAAGTGTTAGTGACTTTGAAATCAACTTAATTTTCATTGAAATAAAGTTGATATTTGTTTAACTTGAAATAGGGTGCGGGTGTGCAGGACTGTCATACTGAACTTCGAAGTTTAAAATACCGATGTACTGCAGCACTGTGCATTTTTACTATATTATGTTTTAACACAGGTCATGGTTTACCTGTGTAAGTAAATCAAAATCCATTCAGCTGTTAAGGGGCGTACATGACCTAAAGCACGGTCACTGTCGGACGGCATAGAAAAGAAAGAGAAACGCGATGACACAGCGCTGGTAATTTATTGCAAAATATGAAGCAATTGTTTAATTACAAAAATCTATTGTTTGAACTAAAAAATTAAAACACTAGTATGCTGCTTGTAGAATAATCTGACAAAAAATCAGAATGATTGTATGTAGGCATTAATAGTGTGGTTTTTATTGTAAAAAGAAAGTTTTTAGAGGTATCTTCATCATTTTTTTTATATCGTATCAAATTAGTTGTGGTATGTTTTCAACACACTATCTACTTAGCATATATCCTGAAGAATATATTTTTCTGATTTTGTTTACTGTAGTCGATCATATACTTTTATTGTTTCTAAAACTTGCGTTTTTTGTGTTTAGGTCCTGTAAACCCCTCAAGGGCAGAATTACTTTTGCTTTTATAATAATTTACATTGACAATCTGCTTGATGATCAAAAGTTACGAAAAACTTCATAAAATACCGATTGACCCACATAACTAATGGAAAAATATTTCATAACTAGCGACCCGTCGATATTTCGCACAGATGCAATTTACTGGGCGACATGTCAAAACATTGACATTTCTGTTATAGATTTAGGGGCTGATTTTTCCAACGCCAGATAACTTTTATTCGAGGAGCAAAATTGACGTTTGATAGTTTTTGAATGAAATAACTGTTAACATTTCAAAATTATTCCTCGAATAAAGTTATCAATGCTAGAAAAATCAGCCTTAAGTTAAAATATTATACCTATAAATCTTCCGGAATAAATGCATCACAATACATTATGTAGTTTGCAAAAGCGACTTTGTTTCATACTATTTTATGGATTACAGTTAAAACTGTCTTTTGTTAACGTTCATTGAACGAATTCACATAATTGAGTTTCAAAGTAAAGAATGTCTTGTCATTTACATTAAAAACAAATGCTGTAAATATCTTCATGCTCTTGGTAAACGCAGTAGAAAATCGTTATTTCCCTTGATTTTGATTGCATCTCTCAGGCAGCTGCAATCGGCCCGTCCATTACACTGAAACAAATTGGATAAGCACACCGATCCAGTCCAGCGAAATGAAACTTTCAGGAGGAAGTCGGCTCTTTGCTTTACAGAGTCTACTTTAAAGATAGTTTGTTTTATCTATCTTTTATTTACATTGAAGAGTCTTTGTGAAGATATGAAATGAAAGGATGGAAACAAGTGATCTTGTTTAAAGAGGTACTGTTCTTCTTTGTGGGGAAAACTGTTGCATTTTAGATCTTTGAGGTGGCTAAACTAATAAAATATTTGGTTGGTGGTAAATATTTGGTATGTTGCGTCCACCATAACAGCACCAACTTTTGATTAGGTTATTTGTGTTTAATGCAATTTAATTGTTACAAATTTTTATTGTGCGATTTATTTTCAATCAGTAAATAAATATGGATGACGATATAAAATCACCCAGTATTACCTACACACCAAAGTTCATGACTCAGTCTCAAAGAACTTAAAAGACTCGAAAGGACTCAGAAGACTCAAAGGACTCGGACTCATGTGACTAACGAGTCCTAGTCTTGAAAATCTACTCAAATCTTGAAATGAAGACTAAAAGACTCGAGTTTCTTACAAACACTAGGCCTCATATTATATTACACGGTCTGTTTACCTTCTGTTTGTTACAAGATTGAGGGGGCCTAACGTCAGTTTTATGTGATGGGATATTTAATGTTTCTTAGCAGATTGCTTTTGATTAACAGCTGCCAAAATGAATTATCATCGTATTTATCATGTGCGCATACATGGTGTAAAAAGATCCATCACATGGCCGCTATCTGCGCACGTATTCTGTTCATGAAACTAAGTAATTTATTGAGAAAAAAAAGCCAGGAAAAGACTTTTATTGTTTGTCAAAGAGCGTATTTAATGTAAGTTTATACGTTCATGAGGTATATAAGGTCCCATTAAAATAGGTGGACAAACTTTTACGAATCATTCAGACCACCAAAATAAGGACGATGGTAAAAAAATATAAAAGAAAAACGCATAGATACTCAGAAGAAAAATAAAATCAGCTAACGAAAATACACTAATGTGCCGGCAATTTATTATTTTAGGTCAAAATAAAATCACTTTAATCGGTGTTTTTTTTTTGCTTGGATATGTTTAGTTAGACGTACTGAGCGCTGTGTTAAAATTTGTCCATCTATTTTAATGGGACCCTGTATAATGATGATAATCAAATAAACCGGTATTTTAAAACTTTTTGTTCAAAAATCTATGACCACATTCCAAAAGACTCGTTGAACTCTTTTCTACTCTATTTTAGCATTGTAATTTCCAACACTTTCCATGAACATCAACACCATAAACTTTTACAAACGACCACTAATTTGATATCACACATTTAATTACGCATAATTTATTAGGTGTTAAAGTTTTTGCGCACTGTGTCCCAGTTTATCAGTTAATTGGTAGGTCGTTTGCACGTGACCTACTCGGGTGAAAACCTCGAAAATGTTCAAATTGTTTAACCTCACCTTGTTTTATGGGGTTAGCAGAGGTTCAAGACTTGTTTATTATGGACTAGTTGAGTGTTTGGGGGAATTATGGTAGCTTAACAGTAAGTTGTGATCTTAGATAGAAGTACCATGTAACGGGGTGAATAGGGCTGCAGAGTGAATCGGAACGAAACTTTAAAATGGATTTTAACTTCTCTCTCTCCTGGCTTATCCCAATTTGTTAACCGTTTACGGCGAAGCAAAAGGGAGGGATATGATTTTGACCAGTTACGTATGTTTATCTGTTCCCTTATAACTTCAAAAGTACCTACTTATAATAATTTGACAAATGAGGTATCGTTAGAAGCGTCTTGACCGTCCACTGGTTCTAGGCTATGTGACGTCACACTAAATTCAATATGGCCCCCCTCTAGAGGACATAAAGTAATGAATTTAAAAATAAATATTTTGGCATGGTGCCTTGTGGGGTATCAAATGAAAGGGCTTAATTAGCACATTTCAAAAATATAAATATTATTGAAATAAGCCCCAAAATAATTAAATAAAAAAAAGTTTAAAAACTAAAACCCGACTAGTGACAACGACAAAGATGAAACAAAAAAGTACCTTTGCGTGGTCGCATGCTACCATTATAAGTATGTAAGTACAGCGGCATGCGTCCATGGGAAGGTACCTACTTTCTTGTTTCATCCTTTTCAGTAGTCGGGTTTTAGTTTTAAACTTTATTTTTTTGGGTTCAGCCCTCCTAGTACTTCTGCGCCACACCGTAAGATCGTGGGTTGTCTCTTTTGTTGTGTTGCTCGGTATCATGTCATTTTTTATGGTTCGTGGCCAAATTGAAATAGTATATAAGCCCCGCACGTTGATATTGCGACTGGCGGCCATCTTAGTGACGTAATCGAACTGTCAGTACCGTTCAGCGCTTACGTGTATCATGTGCGGTGTATGACGTCAAAAAGCTGTTAGTGTGACAAGGTTCCATCGCAATATCAACGTGCGGGGCTTATATATAGTTTGTCGCCAACAAGGACACAACCCCCTTACTAATAAACGTATTATATCAGATGAATAGTTACACACCGAGTTCTTTCTTTCAGTCGTCAGTCATTTGACTTTTGAAAGGAGTAGACAAAGCGTTGTGTAACTCTACAGACGCTATACAACGTGTATTAGTAACTAGCTTCTGCTCGCGACTTCGTCTGCGTGAAATTTGTTGTTGACCCACCCCATCTCATCTCATCGCCTGCTTCGTTTTTGCTTAGCGTTCTTTCTGGCTTTTTTCTTTTTGCTCGGCTCCTGAGGGTCATAGCGTGATGGTAAATAGCCTATAGCCTTCCTCAGGAATTGGGCTATCAAATACAAAAAGATTTTTTCAAATCCGACTGGTAGTTCCAGAGATTACCCCCTACATACAAACTTACAAACTTTACCTCTTTATAATATTTTGTATGTTATATACAGTAATTTTTAGTAATCTTTGCCTTTTAAGGTTTCGTTCCTATTCACCTCGTTTTATGGTATTCAAATGGATGCTTTCTAGTTTACAGGATTGCGAGAGATAAGATAATGAGTTAGGTAGCCGAACTCATGACGATCTTAGTGTCTAAACACACTATGCCGAAGTTACGCGACCGAAGTTCGGCATGATTACGCCTGCAATGCTATTTGAATTACTGACGACACATTATGCCGAAATTACGTTGCGTTAAATAGCATTGCGGGCGTAATCTTGCCGAACTTCGGTCGCGTAACTTCGGCATAGTGTGTTTAGACACTTAAACTAATCTGCGTATTAAATGTATGTTGTTAAGTAAGATATTGTCATCAATGTCCTAGTTTTCTATACTGAAATGACCGAGGAAAAATGAATGGATGAATGAGTTTTCCTAACTATGTCAAGCAGGCAGTGAACTGCTAAGGCTTATGATAGCCTTATATCAAGTCACAGTTGTGTGCTGTGTAAATCTAGAATTTCATCGCTAATTTACAGGTTTTCTAACCCTTTATTGTGTTTGTACGTTTTATAAGTCATCTGCCTAGCCTTTTCCCAACTATGTTGGGGTCGGCTTCCAGTCTAACCGGATGCAGCTGAATACCAGGATATTACATGGAGCGACTGCCTATCTGACCTCCACAACCAAGTTACTGGGTAAGACGATACACCTTGGTAAGACTGGTTCTCAAACTTTCGGGCTTCTGACTACCCGTAGCGACTGTCAAAGATCCACGAATGACAGCCGGTACCAACGGCTTAACGTGCTTTCCGAGGCACGGAGGGGTCTCGGTATGTAAAGATGGTCACCCATCCACAGGCCAACCGCGGCAAGCGTAGCTTAACCTGATCGATCGACCTGTGCGGCTGTTATTATTTAGCCACGGGCCCCTCTTGTACATTATTATAAGTAATTTATCAAAAATCGAAGATTTGAGACAGACGTCACTTTCGAATTAATGATAGTAGAATTCTCACACATAGGTAATAGACATCAATATTATTTAAAGTGGCTAAGTAATAACAGCCGCACGGGTCGATCGATCAAGTTAAGATTATCTTGCCGCGGTCGGTCAGTGGATGGGTGACCATCTTGACATACCGAGACCCCTTCGTGCCTCGGAAAATATGTTAAGCTGTTGGTCCCGGTTGTCATTCGTGGATCATTGACAGTCGTTACGTGTCGCAGAAGTCCGAAATTGTGACAACCAGTCCTTACCAAGGGCGTGTTACCCAGTAACTGGGTTGGCAATTAGGCTGGTAAAAGGCAATTGCAGATGATGATGATTATTTAAAGTTGTAAACACTTCAAAATATTAATAATAATATAATAATATAACATTTTGGTAAAAAGTGAAATTTCAAAGAAATACCTTGTAGCTTGTAACCCAAATAAAAACCGTCGACAATTTAATTCTAAACAATGAGTGGTCTAGTTTTTTAGCGCACACTTCAGTTGTAAAGGTAATAAAACAGCCTTGAGTAACTAGGCCAGCGTGTCGGGTGATCCTGCAAGGTGAGCGGTGCTGTGTCTACGTACTTGTGTTCTCTTCACTTGTTGGCAACCAATGGGGGACAAATGTGTTTGAGCTAGGTCATCTACTTGGCTTGGATTCGCTACGATAAATCGCTTCTTGCAGCGGACATTTCACTACTGGGTGTCAACGTTAGTACCTACAGTCAAAATTAATGTGTTTTGCTGCCTTCATATGCACATGATAACATGACTGCATTTGCGTGTTTATCGTGTCTTTAAGTGTAACCTCTAGAATACTTTAGAATCTAGATAACTGCTGACGTCAACGGCATTGCTAAATTAAGTAAATATTTCTGCTTGGCGGGGAGTTTGTTGTTCGAAGCAGTTGTGGAAATAATTTTGTCTGTTCTATGGGCACTTTTGTAGCTAAGTCTAAATTAGGTTAGGTTTAGGACACCGTTCTAGCGGTAGGTGTGAGATGGTTTCTGTGCCGAGGTAAAGCATAAAACAACAATAGATTGGCTGCGTCTATATTGTTATGAGGAGATCCGCAGGAGAACCAAGGTAACCGACATAGCCCGAAGAATTGCCAAACGTAAGTGGCAGTGGGCAGGGCTCGTTGCTCGCAGAACAGATGACCGATGGGGCCGAAAGGTTCTGGGAGTACCGAAAGACGTAGCGTTGGAGGGCCTCCCAAAAGGTGGTCCGACGACCTTGTGAAAACCGCGGGAACCCGTTGGATGTGAGAAGCACAGAACCGGTCGAAGTGGAGGTGCTTGGGTGAGGCCTATGTCCAGCAGAGGACGTCTTTCGGCTGAAATGATGATATTGTTATGGCGATCATTTGCTTTTAAAGACCTGTCTCTTTAATGTAAATGTTAACATTTCAACAACTCTTATAGGATTGCGCTCTCAGGCTAGTAAGATATACTCTGTCCCAGCAATTCTCACTGGAAGCCAAGTACCTAAGTGATACAAACTATAACATAGAAAGCACTTTGCAATAAAATCCACATCGTGATACTTATCCTCCGTTGGCGGTTGCTAGCTGGTAGAAACCGGGCAGAGTGCCGTGTATCGAATGCAACAACGGTGCAACCTACAAAACCGACGATTGTAACTGTTTGTCCCACTCGCCGAGCTGAGACGACCGACAATTGATACTAAACACATTATTTCACTTATTCTTTTACTTTGCTTTTTGAACTAGGTATTAAAACAGTTAATTTGTCAGTATGGATCTAGATATTTACATACGACATATTTTTATGTAATTTTGCGTCTATACAGGGTTATTGGGAAAACATTAACAACCTCAGCTGTTCCCTACATTTTGACGAGTTATACATAAATGTAGGGAACAGCTGTTTTTTTTTGCGATTTCAGGTTTGTTCCCATAGTAAAAGTTGTTCATAATGATGAGTACAATGACCTCTTAAGAGGTTGTTAATGTTTTACCAATAACCCTGTATAACGAATTTCATCAACATCGTTTTAGTTACAGCACTTCAAATCACAATCTGAATCGTTTTAAAGGATATTGTTAATCCAATGCTTCATATGTTCGAAAAATTTGACAGCTCAACAACGCAAATAACGCAATGAATGTTGTTGACACATGATGACTTCCTTTCAACGAGCTTTCAACTCGATGACACTCGTTTCGAGAACGATTTAGATTAAATGCGCACATGATTGACAAATGTTCGCTCAACTGGCAGGGTCGCCCTAAAAGGTCGGGAGTTTAACGTGAATGCAGTTGAGACCGTGAAATTCAAATTTTCTTACGTTTTTTGCAATTTGCAGGTCAGTGTCAGGTTGTATCTTGATTAAAATATGATTCGCTGTTGCCGCGAATCATATTTTAATCAAGATACAACCTTAACACTTTTCCATAAGAGATGGTTGGTGGTAGAAATCTAACTTAGAAAGATGTATTAATTATTCTAATGATTATAATTCTCTAAATATGTACAGTTATTGTCACGAATCAATATTTTGATCAAGATACAACCTGACACTGACCTGCAAATTGCAAAAAACGTAAGAAAATTTGAATTTCGCGGTCTACCACTATCCATTCACCTTAAGGAGAATGAAACATTTCAGATGCCGAGTAAATATTGATTACATTTGGTGCGTAAGATCTTATGATGACGTGTTCACACTGGTAGAATATAATACCTATACTTCTACAATGTAAATATTGATTACATTTGGTAGAATATAATACTACATCACAAACTGTCAAATTGAAAGCCATTGCTACTGCTAGTGTTACGTAATTAGCCCTCCTGTCGATGAGGCGACGCTTGGGTCCAGCAATCACAAACGACATTTCTGTAATTTTCGTGTCAGTAAAATGAGACGGAAACCACAATAAGTACACCTCTGCCTAATCCTTCGGGGATTACAGGCGTGATGTTATGTATGTTATGTACAGACGCCAGCACATCAAGCTACCCGAAACTGTCAACTTTTCCCAATCAACTTTGAACCTTTTGTTTTGGCGATAAAGTTGAAAATCTATTAAAGAAATTTGACAGATTGTAGTAGCTTGATGTGCTGGCGGCGTCTGTACAATGAGACGACATTGACTTAAACCATGGGGTTTTCACACCCTTATTCAGAAACAACCTATCACTAAAATGGTTTAGTGATAGGTTGTTTCTGAATAAAGGTGTGAAAATACTGTTTTCGGTTATGCTACTTCTACTTGGTAATTAAGGCCAAAGGACCATGAACTGACGTTGCTGATATTGATGTCTACATCATCAGCAAAGAGTTCCTAATAGGGTTTAATACTAAGTATTGCTCTATCTCTAGCGTAACCATAAAGAGGACACGGTGGAGCACACGGTGGAGGTTTGCCCCGCTTGGGCGGAGCACCGCCGTGTCCTCGTAGAGGCGATCGGCAGCGGCGGCGACCTCTCGCGTCCGGCCCTGGTGCAAGCCATGGTCCGAGGCGAGAGGGAGTGGGAGGCAGTCACCTCCTTCTGCGAAGCAGTCATGCTAGCGAAGGAGGTGGCGGGACGGCTCATGGAGAGAGCCTCCCGTCCCAGCCGCCGCGGGAGGCGCTCCGGGCGTCGGGAGCCGCGTGACGACTCCCGGTCACCGTAGGCGCGGGCCTGAGGGCGGAGAGTAATGGGTAGCTCACCGTCTGATCAGGACCAGGCCCGTGCCGGACGGCGCGTACGTGTTCCACGCGCGCCTCAAAGATATGTCAGCATCGAGGAGGAACCCCCTTAGGGCCGAAGCCTGCCGGGTCAGCGGGATTGTCCGAAAGGGTTACCGCTGGCCCGGAACATAAAGGGCTAAGGAAGGAACATGGGTGGGTTTTAGTCAGTAAGAGTCTGAGACTCCCTTCCGCTCCACCCAGAGCGGGAGGAGTCATTTGATTATTTCCCATCCGAAAAAATAAAAAATAAAAAATGTGTAACCATAAATAGAGGTATAGGTTGTTGAATAATTGGCTAAACTTTGAACGCAAACCGTAGCCCGGAACGTTTCAGCCTTTCA